>CM066993.1:5000-4805000 GCA_033977485.1 Hydrangea macrophylla | reverse complement strand
TTGAGGGAACCCAGGCTTGCTGAATGGAGTACCTGAATTAGTACCTTCCGAGATAGATCCAACAGGAATGTTCGGAGCTTTCATCCGCCGTATGGAACAAGTTATCAATTATGCTGATTGTGTCATCGGCAATGAAGTACCAGTACGTCCAACGAGAGTCAAGTTGCTAAAGGAATTTCGTGCTCTTCAACCAGAGACCTTTACCGGATTAATGGGAGCATGGCAAGCTGAACAATGGATTCACCAGATAGAATTGATATTTGAGACGCTTGAATGTACTAACACTGAGAAAAGACATTTGGCCGTATTTCAACTGGCATTCTCAGCAGTAGATTGGTGGGACGCAGCAAAAGCTACGATAGGTGAAGAAGCTGTAGGAAGAATGACTTGGGAATCATTAAAGACACGATTTCTAGAAAAGTACTTCCCAGAATCTGAGAAAAACAAAAGGGAAATGGATTTCATACAATTAGTTAAAGGTAGTTTTACAGTGCCAGAATATACAACTCAATTCGAGAGACTATCACGATTTGCACCGCATATGATCGATCCCCCAAGAAGGAAGATCAAAAGATATCATCAGGGACTAGTTCCACATATCCATCATATGACTATAGGATATTTAGATCAAACTTTTGAAGCTCTTGTAGAAATGGCAACAAAATTGGAAGATGGCACTTAGATTAGTGAAGGGCAACAATCTGATCTAACATTTCCAAAGTACAATCAGTTTCTCCTAACGGATCAGAGAGGAAGGGACAGTCAGGTTGCGTTGGTAGCTAACCAAGTTCAATAAGGAAACACAGCGAGAAGTTATATGGGGAACCGCCAGAAGCATAAGAGATTGGGGAACAACAAGAAAGAATCTAAACTAGTGGTGACTCCAATACAGCACAGAGAACGAGATATCTGCTATAATTGTGGAGTACCAGGACACCATTCCCAAGAATGCAGATTATCAAGGAAATATAATGGACGAGGGATACGATGTTTTAACTGCTGTAAAGTTGGTCATGTCCGTAAGTTTTGTCCAGAACTAGAGATGCAACACAATGTTCCGTCGCAACAAGTATCATGAGGGCAGACCCACTGAACAACTAATGGATCTCGACTTAGACAGAAGGTACAACCCTCATCACCTACATTTTGTATTACCTTATGATCCTGATATGCAAGAAGTTTGGCATTTGTTTGATTGATTATAAGAGGATTAACCTACACCGTAAGTTGTGGATACCTAAATAATTCGTTTAACACTGATCGATAGTAGTTATCCAAGTATAGATATAACATCAATTGCATCCCATATGACATCTTTTGCATCCCCATAAGACATCAATTGCATCCCTATCAGACATCATTAGCCTCCCTACACAAAAGACTACGCCAACCATTGGTGAGTTAGATAGAGACTAGAGATGAGGAATCTCAATTTCCTTGAGACGCAGACATGACAAGAAATGACAAACTAGAAGATTTCAAGTCTATAAGAGAGAATACTTTTGACGTAGAGGCAATACCAGAATTACAACGAGTACTACGGAAGATTGCTTTTTGACACCGAGTTCCTGTTGCTTTTATCCTTTCAAAATGTTATACAGTAGATCGACTCACGGAATCAATATACAACATTGTCTAACTTGTTTAATTAGTACGTGGAAGTAGAACGAGTATTTAACAGGTGGTACGACCTCAAAGAGATGATTATATCAATAGTACGTGGGAATTTGGAGACACGTGAGGAAGTTTAAGTCACCAACTACGATGCTAGATTCATAATCCTTTCAAGTCAACATACTAAAGAATGATGGTGACAACACTAGAGTTAACAAAGATGCCACAGAATGTTGTGTACAACAAGAGACCGACTAAGGACGCTGACAATCATAACCAGGAGCCAAGAGATGGGAGACAGCCAACTGTTGATACAATAGAGACATCGTTAGCATAGTTCGAAGCATCATTGAAGACGGGAGTAGACGACAACGCTTCGCTACAACTTAGATGAGATTAGAACACTTGATTAATAGAACCCTCACACCGTAGAGTTTAACTTGGGGAGGAACCTCCTGTGTTTTGAGACTAGCCATTTTAGATTTGTAAGATGATTAGATTGTGCTACATAGAATTTTTTTAAGTTGGACATACGAATTTCATATCACTTAATCCTGAGGATTTGTAGTTGTCACCCTAGTATTCGTAGATCAGTGATATCTTTATATCGTGTGTTTAGAACTTTAACCCGTTGACCGCTGATGTAATCGTTTACGTAAAATGAGAACTTGAGCATTTTTAGAGTCTGTCTTCCGAGATGGATTTCTTTTTGGTAATAGGGACTGCTGCTTCAGATTTTGAGGATGAAATCTTTTGATGAGTGGTGGATGATGTAATACCCTGTATTTTCAGGTGTATATCCCTAGTACTTTTCCTAGCCTTTGGGTAGGTTTGCATCCCAATCGATTGGCATCATATACCAATCGATTGCCACTTTTGAGAGCCCAATCGATTGACCTTATTCCCAATCTATTGCTATTCCAATCAATTGGATGTTTACCAATCGATTGCCTTGCTGCCGACTTTAATCAATGACATGGCACATACCAATCGATTGGCACCTGGTACCAATCGATTGAGAGTATTTGGACTTGGCCACCTCGTTGGTTTTACGTGGTTGTGATTGTTTCCCCCTCTCTATAAATACCCTCTCCCTTATACATATATATGTTTGCTGTGTGTATGTATTTGAGAGAGAGAGATATACATACTTTCATATATATATATACACATATATATTATATATATACACACACACACTCTCGGGTTAGATTGAGAGGAGAAGAAGAAGAAGAAGAAGAAGAAGAAGGAAGAGGAGAGGAGAGGAGACCAGAGAGAAGAGACCAAAAGATAGAAAAGAAGGAGATGAGAGAGAACTCACCATAGCCGCCGCTGCGAAGCTCGGGACGTCATCACCGGAACGTCGGAGAGAGGTGAGCTTCATTAACTCACTCAGAGGATTGTTTTGGGATGTTTGTGTGTGTTAAATAACGTGCATGGAAGAGAGAAAGAACCCCCAATGTTTTTATATAAAAACCAGTAGTTTCTGATGAAGAAGACAAAGTCCAATCGATTGGATAATTTCCCAATCGATTTCAATTGGATCTAATCGATTGGATAATTTCCCAATCGATTGCCATGAATCCCAATCGATTGCTATGCCAATCGATTACCATTTTTCCCAATCGATTGGCATCGTTTCCAATCGATTGCCATATTTGGTCAATTAATTAGATATGAGCAGAATTTTATTTGTATATTGTTTTATGCTTATGATATATCAGACTTGTTAATAGTTGTACCATATTTATTATTACGATATGTGGATAAGATATATATGTGCTATGTCAGGACTAGACTTATATACAGTGATCGTTAATATTATAAGATGAATTATTCTATGTTAACTATTGATATGAGATAAATTGTTTAATTGTTATATGACGATATTGCCAAACTAAATAGTAGAATGGAACATAACTGCATGTTAATAATCAGTAATGAATATATATGATGAATACAGAGCATGTGGTAATTATTGTATCTAGAGTAATGCATTTCACGATATGTGGTCAACATGCATGGGATAGTGATGTGAAGATATAAGGGAATACAATGAGAAATGAGAACTGTGGCTCATATAGAACATGAGATATGTGTACTTGGGATTCGTGGGATCAACAACTGACGAGTCAGGTGGACGTAGGATGGTTAGCGTTCCTAGTACACCTCTCGCTATTGAAGACGTCCAGTGATGCATTTGCACTGTTGAAGATGTCCGGTGTACCGTTGACGATTACTCCAGCTAGTGCTCTAATGTATTCTCAGCTGTGTAGACGACCAGTGAGGGTATACACATCGTTGAAGATGTCCGATGTGCCATTCTATTATTTACAAATAGATGGTACCATGTAGATGACCGATAGCCCTATCAAGGGATTGTGGGACCTACTGCCTAGTCGGGTGATTTCAATTGGCATTATTGTATCGATGAATGGTTACAGAGATGGATAGAAATATGAATATGAGTATGAATATAAGTATGAATATGGTGAATGGATACGGAAATGGATATGAATATGAGAATGGTTAGTAAAGATGATGTTTAGTCGTGGATTCAGCATCCCAACGTAAAGGTAGCTGCATGGGTGGTTGCATGGGTTACAAGCATGGAATTGGTGAATGCGTGATGAGATATTTATACCATGATCTTTATTATTGATTTCATTTAATATGTTTCCTTCTATCATTGAATTCATGTATAGTTTCATGAGACCTCTGCTATGTTCGTGAGTAACATCATTGTTAATAGATTTACCGTATTTTAAGATGCTGAATAATAACGATGAGGAGTGTTGTTTAGTGTACTCACTCAGCTTTGTATCCAAAGTTGACGGCGTTTGTGCCCTGAACATTCCAATGTCTAGAGCTTGGCAGGTCTTGAGGACGGAGACTGATGTTCCGCATGACTTGGAACTGAAGGCTTGAAGATGAAGGCGTGCTTCTTTGTATTAATTAGTTTGTATATATATTGTACTTCTGTTAATTATTGTTATAGGCTTCAGACTCTAAGCCAGCTATTGTAATAATTTTAGTAGACTTTTATAATTGGTACTTGGGCATATGTTCCTTTCAAACCTTTTATATTTCTGTTGTAGCCTTTGATTATATTAATAAGATATGTTTTATGAATAGCATCCTCCCTATCGTTGCATTTGTTTATTGGTACAGATGACAATGCGGTTATTTACCAGTCACAAACCTACGGGACCAAAAAGGAACTTGTTTTCTCTATTTTTGCTTCTTCGGGGCGTGACATGAAAGGAGGCATTGTCATTTGGCGGTGAACCAATTATATTGGTTGGTCAAGAGCGGGAAGGAATATTATTAGTGCAGAGGATTCAGCGAGGGAGGGAACCAAGGTTCTTTTCCATTGCCTCTAAGGTTTAAATAAGGGAAAATACCATTGGTAGGATAAGAGGGAAAAGGAATGCTATTGGTGCAGAAGGTTAAGCATTGGGGTTCTCAAGGTCGTGCGATTGGTTCGTAGATTACTCAGCGAGGTTGAACTGACTGGGCAAGGTGAGAGTCAAAGGTTTCAGTTGGACTTGTGGTCATAGGCCTCTCTAATTGGCTGTGAGGTTGGAGAGGTAGGGCACATGATGATGGTCACGTGTCTCTCTTTCTCTTTGGAGCCAACCCTGGCCTTGCCCATTAGGCGCGGGCTAGGGATATTCTTTCGGCTCTAAACACCTAGCAATGAGCTTCCAAAATCCTAACAGACTTGACCACCCTTAGGTACTGCTTCTGGACTAAGGGTGGGTGTCCGAGAGGTGAGTGTGTGTATATTTAAAGTGTGCTTCCATTGTGGACTACTACTCAGAGTGGGCTTCACAGTCATGGAGTTTCATAGTTGGTTCCACGGGGTGGGCCCGTTTGAGGTGAGGCTTTGGAATAGACTCATAGGCTTTGGAGTGGTGAGGCTTTGGAAGTGGTGAGGTTTTAAAAGTTGGCTCATAGGCTTTCGGATTCTGAAGTGGAGATTCGGAGTGGTAAGGCTTTGGAGTAGGCTCATCCAAAGTGAAGATTCGGAGTAGGCTACTTGAGGTAGGCCTCAAGGCAAGTTTCTCAATCGTGGAGTTTCATAGTAGGCTCCATGGAGTAGGCCTCATTTAAGGTCAGGCTTCCGAGTGGGCTATTCTGAGGTGAGGCTTCAAAGTGGGCTCATCCGAATTGAGGCTTAGAGTGGGCTACTTAAGGTGGGTCTCAGGGCGAGTTTCTCAGTCATGGAGTTTCACAATGGGCTTCACGGGGTGGGTCCTATTTATGGACATTCTAGGCTAGTGGTTGTTATTGGTGGAGCCCCTAATCAGTGGTAATATTGGTATATATAGAGTCATTGGTGATGTACTGAAACTGTATGAGTTGTCAACCACTATCTACATTAGTCCCCTTATCCGTATTCTAGGTGTGAAGCAGCTAAGATGTGGGCATAGTAATTTGATCTTTTCATATCTTTCTGAGTGACCCTTCTAATGATAGATGGACATCTTTTGCAGGTGGTACTGGCTTTTTAGCGAGAATCATAGCGAATCTGGCTTCTTTCTCGAATTAGATGACATTTTCAGTTAAAGTGGCGGCTCAGCTTTGTTCCCCATTTTGAATCTATCTTGAGTAGGCACATGTGTGCACCCATTTTATTGTATGCATTGGGTCTGTACTATGGTGCACCCAATATCCTTGTATCGATGTATGTATTGGGTCTATAACCTTATCTTTTTTATGGTATTGAGAATTCATTTTCTGTGTTTAAGATTATGCATTTTTGTTTTCACATTTCTTATGGCGTATCTTTCTTTCGATGAGTGGTGATATAGAAAAACCCAGAGATATTAATAATGTGGAGAAAAAGAAAAGAGGGAGGGGAGTGTGTTGCTCGCTTTGTCCCTTGATGTCAATATCAAAAAGGGGGTTTATACCCGTACCAAGCGCGACGCTTGTCCCATCCTTGGGAGAGGGAGAGTGTGTTAGTCATGCCGCACAAGTGATAGAGTGCGTATTGCTCGTGCTACCTATATGGAGATATGGAGACTTGAGTCGTGCTCTTTGGGGATTGGAGATTACGACCGAACCATTTGGAGATATGGAGATTAGGGAGAGAACGTGATGTTCATGCCATGTCGCTATGCAGATTTGGTGATAATGGGAGAGCATATGGCCGGAGACATAGAGATGAGGGTCGTGCTCTTCTTTGGTGATATGGGGATTAGGGGAGAATGGGTACTCGTGCCGCCCCTCTGGTGGAGAGTGCATTATTTGTGCCACCCTTCTCAAAGGGGGAGAGCGTGTTACTCATGCCGCCTTAGTGAGGCCTCTCAAATTACAGTAGAGGGCGTTACTCGTGCCATTCGAGTGCATTAGGGGTGTGCCTCCTTTCTCAAAGAGGGAGAGCATATTGCTCGTACCATACTAGTGAGGCTAAAGGGGGAGAGAGTGATGCTCGTGCCACCGTATAGAAAGTAAAGCTCATTTATTATGGAGAGACAGAGAATAAATCGTAACAGCACTGATAGTGATAGTGGAGTTATTGATCATTTGTCGGTAGTGTAGACTATGTGTTGGTCATTGCTCATGCTATGAGGTATCATTTCGATGTATCAAAGTACTTGTACTACTTTAAGAGGGTACAGGGTGAGAGTAGGACGTGTTTGGTTGCCATAATTTTAAAAAATCCTCATGCTTTGTTCTTCTTGGAGATATAGACTAGTGAACTTTGTGCCTTATTGTACCAATAGTGAAATAATACAAACGCTTTCTCGAGCAATGCAAAGAACAATTATCGAGTAAGATTTTGAGTAAGTTTCAACAGGGGCACTTTGAGGGTGCGAGAAAGACCCTATCTGAGTGAATGTCATTGACATGTAGCTTGGTTGCTTAGTCATTTTGAGGCTATAAGCTGTAGCAGCATATCGCTGGCCAAAGAACAAGTGCTGGTGACATCATGTCACTGGTACAGAGTGAATTTGCTGGTGAGGGAACAAATGGAACATGTTGCTAACCAGTAAGTGGTGGCAGTGTGCTAGTGGAGAGAGAGCAAGTGGTGGTTATGGCAACATGTCTGTTGCTTGTTGTTGGCAAGAGGGCAAGTGTTGGTAGCATTTCTTGTGGCAAGCATGTTTGTAGGGACTTTGTTTTGACGGTGGTCTTTGGGATAGTGAAGTTGAAAATTTTGTATCTTCCCAAGTGCTCCCTTTTTTTCTTCTTAGCTTCTATGTTGATGTGGTGATGGTGAGGGCAGGCCAAGATTTGTTAGTCCATTATATTAGTTCTACCAACAAGTGTAATGTGACTAGTCATACATTATGGAGCTAGTCATTATAAGAGGCCTGCTCAGCGGAGCGACAAATAGCAGAAGAGAGTGAAGTTGACCAACCGTTGGGCCTTAGATTTGTATGGAGAAAAGACTTTTTGGAGAGTGAACTGTCTAAGATTGAGCAAAAAATTGGCAGTGCTTATAACTCGGATGGTCCATTTGTCTGCCTATCAATGACTGTGGACTCCTTAAGGGGTACAAAGACTGTTTAGATCAGCAAATCCCTTCTCATCCCCCTTAGAAAGAAATAACAACTAGCAGCTTAGGTGGAGCATTTTCTTCTCCAATCGTAAAAGGAGATGAGAATTGGTAGCTAGAGCGGACGGTTTTCCTTCTCCCACAGAAATGAAACAGAATAGTTGTAATGTATTGCAATAATGCTCTAGATGTACTGTATGTGGATAATATAGAATTCCCTCGGTAGTAATGTATTTGTGTGGATGTGGGTGGCTGGGTGTTGTATGTTGAGTAGTATGCAGCTTTGGTAAGAGAATGAAAGTGGTTGGTTGTGCCGGTAAATTTGAGTGGTTGCAGTTATGTCCATCACAAGAGGTAAAATGCCTGCAATGAATCTTTTTTCTGTATCTGTGTTGTACTATATCCATATCCTGAGGTGAATCTTCCTGTAATGGATCTTTTTCTGTATCTTTGTTGTACTATATCCATATTGGCTGGTGGTGGTGCTTTTAGCAGGACTTGTACCCCTTTCTCTAATAAGGGTGAGGGGAGGGGGATTTAGCTTAGGCTGAAGGAGGTTTTTTTGTTGTTTGTGGGGCAGAAAGAAGAGAGAGAAGGTTCCCAGTTGGAGGGGTTCAGTTGAGCCAGTTATTAATTTTTTTTATGGGGCCCAAAAAGAGAGTGGAGATTAGGAGAGAACCATAAGTGAAAGATCTCGCGAGTTTGCACAGTGAAAGGTCTCATGGGGTGTAGAGTGAAAACTCTTGCGATTCGTGATGGAGATTACCTCGGTCTGTGGATGGAGATTCAATGAGTGAATGTGCCGCAGTTCCTCAGATGGAGATTCATTGAGTGAAATGTATCGCTGTCCACGAATGGAGACTCAGCGGATGGAATCATGTACCACATTCCAGTGGGTGAAATATGCCGCGATCCACATATAGAGATTCAACGGATGAAGTGTGCCACTATCCACAAATGGAGATTCGACGGTTGAAATATGCCATGGAGATTCAGCGAATGAAATGTGCCACGATTCGCAAATGGAGATTTTGCTGGTGAAACATACCTCGGTTCGTGCCTCCAAAATGGTTTATTTTCTTTCACTGTTTTTTTACTGATACGAGAGATGTAGAAATTTGAGATGATTCCAAGAGAGAATGGAGATACAGCGAATGAAACGTGCTACGGTCCGTGGATCAAAATTTAGCGGAAGAAATGTGCGACGGTCCGCGCCTGCAAAATGTTTTTTCTTTACTAATTCGTGAGATGGAGAAATTTGAGATGATTCTGAGAGAGAGTGGAGATTCAGCGGATGAAATATACCGCGGTTTGCGGATGGAGATTCAGTAGATGAAAATGTGCCAAAGTCCGCGCCTTCAGAATGTTTTTTTATTGATCTGAGAGATGTAAAAATTTGAGATGATTCCAAGAGAGAGTGCAGATTCAGCAAAAGAAACGTGCCGCGGTTCGCAGATGAAAATTCAGTGGGTGAAATGTGCCGCGGTCCATGCTTGCAGAATGTTTTTTTTACTGATCAGAGAGATGGAAAAATTTGAGATGATTCTGAGAGAGAGTGGAGATTCAGCTGATGAAACGTGCCACGGTCCACGAATGGAGATTTAGCAGATGCAATGTTCCGCGGTCTATGCATGTAGAATGTTATTTTTATTTTTATTTATTTATTTTTACTTATTCGAGAGATAGGGAAATTTGAAATGATTCCTAGAGAGAGTAGAGATTCAGCTGATGAAATGTGCCGCGGTCCGCAGATGGAAATTCAGAAGATGAAATGTGCTGAAGTTCGGGCCTGCATAATCCTTTTTTTTTTTTTCCTTTTTTTGTTGTTGTTTGGGCGAATAAGGGGGTTCCAAAGTTAGAGAGGGGGCCGAAGGGGGGTGGGATCCGAAGGTGGTGAGGGGGCGATGCCCTTTCTTTACTTTATTTTTTTTGGTTTTTGAGGAGGGGTTCGAAGGGGGTGGGTTCCAGAGGTAGAGAGGGGGTTCCGATGCCCCTTTTTTCTATTTTTTTTTGTGGCCAGAGGGAGAGGGGGGTGGGGGTCCGAAGGTGTGGGGATTTCAAAGGTGGGAGGGGGGCCGAAGGCCTCTTTTTTCTTTTTTTTGGCAGGGGGGGGGGGGGGGGGGAAGGAGAGCAGCCATAAGTGAGGGGCGGCAAAGATGAGGGGCGAAGGTGAGCAGCCGCAGATGAGGGGATGAAGGTGAGTAGCACCAAGTGAGGGGGAAAAGATGGTGGGCGACGGTGAGCAGCCGCAAATGAGGGGATGAAGGTGAGTAGCACCAAGGGAGGGGGCGAAGGTGATATATATATATATATATATATTCCCCCCCCCCCCCCTTTTTTAGGCCAAGGTTAGTAGCTGCAACTGAGTGGGGAAAAGAAGAGTAGCAGCAGGTGAGGAGGCGATTGTGAAATCTCTTTTTTTTTTCTTTTTTTTTTTGGTAGCGTGAAGGTGAGTAGCCGCAAGTGAGGGGGCAAAGATGAGGGGCGATGGTGAGCAATCGCAAATGAGGGGATGAAAGTAAGTAGCACCAAGTGAGGGGTAAAGGTCCCCTGTGGCTGAAGGTCCCAAAACTTACTTGGGGTGTAATGCTTACTCAAAATACATACCAATAAAATCATTTATTGTTTAAGTGGGGCCTAGATGCAGGGTTGGTTTCGGATGGGGAGACAAAGGTTTTTTTTTGGTTTGTGTATGGGACTTCGGATGGGAGGGCCGAAGGTCTTCCCCATTCATATATATATATATATATTGTGCTTAGTGGGGGTAGGTTAATTATAGCTTCTTCTTTTTTTGGCCATGGATATCGAAGGTCATGGGGAGTGTAGGTGAATGACCCGCACGGTTGTGTGTGTGTGTGTGTGTGTGTGTGTGTGTGGGTGGGGGGGGAGGGGAGGGGGTTTAGGTCAATGATAGTTTTTTTTTATCCATGTGGCCGAAGGTCATTGTGGGGGGGGGGGGGGGGGGGGGGGGGGGGGGGGGTGTAGTTCAATGGTAGATTTGGTTTTTTTTTTTTTTTTTTGTGTACATACTTGTTATATATATTAATATATATGTAAGGAGGTAAAGATAGAGTTAGATGAACCACCACATGGGGTAGCTACATGCATGGGTGGAGCCAGTAATTTTGGTCATGGAGCTTAAGCTATACAGGCGAAGGGTACTTGTAAGGGCGTAGGTAGTGCAAGGCAGAGGTAAGTGTAAAGTGGAGGGTAATGCTAGGCCGAGGGTATCATTGTGCTAATAACAATAAGAATGTTTTATAAGTTGACGAGAATAGGAATAACTGTTAATCCTTTGCTCTAAGATAGGATTGAGTTGGGTTGGGTTTCTTCTTGTGTAGTAAATGAGGCTACTCCTTTATACAAAAGGTTGTGGGGGGCTACAAAGCTTTGACGTGATGGGACAAAGCTGAGCTGGCGTCCTCTTAGCAGGTTGTTTGTTTAAGCTAGATGAGAGGCTTAAATGCTCATGTTTAAGGTGGTTGAGATCATTAAATGAGATGTAGACAAAGCAATGTATCGAGAAGATATGGGACATGTGAGATGAGGCGTTGTCGTTTGGTGGTGAACCAATACCATTGGTTGGTCAAGAGCAAAAAGGAACACTAATGGTGTAGAGGATTCAGCGAGGGAGGGAAACAAGGTTCTCTTCCATTGGCTCGGAGTTTTAAACAAGGGAAAATACCATTGGTTGGTCAAGAAGGAGATGGAACACTATTGGTGCAGAAGGTTAAGCAATGGGGTTCTCAAGGTCGTGCGATTGGTTCGCAAAATACTCAGCGATGTTGAATTGACTGGGCAGGGTGAGAGTCAAAGGTTTCAGTTGGACATATGGTCATGGGCCTCTGTAATTGGCTGTAAGGTTGGAGGGGCAGGGCACATGATGATGGTCACGTGTCTCTCTTTCACTTTGGGGCCAACCCTGGCCCTGCCCATGAGGCGCGGGCTAGGGATATGTCTTCGGCTCCAGTCTCCTAGCCATGAGCTTCCAAAATCCTAGGGGACTTGACCACCCTTAGGTACTGCTTCTGGACCAAGGATGGGTGTTCGAGAAGTGAGTGTGTGTATATTTGAAGTGTGCTTCCTTTGTGGGCTACTAATCAGAGTGGGCTTCGCAGTCGTGGAGTTTCATAGTTGATTCCACAGGATGGGCTCGTTTAAGGTGAGGCTTCGGAATGGACTCATAGGCTTCGGAGTGGTGAGGCTTCGGAAGTCATGAGGTTTCAAAAGTGGGTTTATAGGCTTCGGATTCCAAAGTGGAACTTCGGAGTGGTAAGGCTGCAGAGTAGGCTCATCTGAAGTGAGGCTTCGGAGTAGGCTACTTGAGGTGGGCCTCAAGGCGAGTTTCTCAGTCATGGAGTTTCACAGTAGGCTCTGCGGGGTAGGCCCCATTTAAGGTGAGTCTTCAGAGTGGCTATTCTGAGGTGAGGCTTCAAAGTGGCTCATCCGAATTGAGGCATGGAGTGGGCTACTTTAGGTGGGGTCTCGTGACGAGTTTCTCAATCATGGAGTTTCACAATGGGCTCTGCGGGATGGGCCCCATTTGTGGGCATTCTGGCCTAATGGTTGTTGTTGGTGGAGCCCCTAATCAGTGGTGATATTAGTACACACAGAGTCGTTGGTGATGTGTACTTGTCAAATTGTATGAGTTGTCAACCACTATCTATACGTTTCTATCAGTGTTCATAGATCTAACACACACCTAAAAGCATTATTGAATAATTTTACCATATGTGTCTTTGGCAAATAACAAACTAGTGCCTCTCGCATTGGATAACTTTGTGTGCTTTAGACACTTTCGTATTTTCTTAATCGTTTGTGATTGTTTATTTGGTAAACTCTACACTATTTGGCTTGTGCGCTTTAATACTGCCATAGAATTATTGGTGAGGGTACTTTCCTACTCACCACGCACAATCACCCTATTAGAAGTTAGATCTCAAAGTCTTGAGTATCACTCATTCAAGCACGTAGGAAATTAGTTTGCACTCACACAGAGCCCGTTTGGCTTTGGCACGCCCGCGCAAAACTACAAGCAAACACAAACTTAAATTCTTTTTGCAGTTACAAAAAAAAGAATTAAAAATATGATTTTTAAACCATATAAAACAAAAGAATGATTGTCACGATGACACGTTAACTCTACCACATAGAATGTCACATCCTTTTTGTGAAAATCTCTTTATGACCATTTTATGTCTCAAATATTACCCATTATTGCATTAATATAAGGTTTTGAAAAGCCATTAAGTCAAAAGGCAAACAACACCTTAAGCCATAGAGCCAAACAACCCTTAACTCAAAAGCCATTATATCAAACAACCCTTAATCAAAAATGCACTAAGCCAAACAGTCCTCAAGCCAGAAGCCAAATAGCTAAAAGGCATTATATCATACAACCCTTATGCAAAAAGGCATTAAGCCAAACAGTCCTTAACCCAAAAGCAACAACTAAAGGAAATTAAGCCAAAAGCCAAAAAGCACAAAGCCAAGAGTCAATAAACCAAAAGCCATTGAACCGAACAAACCTTCAATCATTAGCCAAACAACCATCAAGTTTTCCAAAATCGATGTTGGCTACAAAAAAGTACGCCAATATTGAATTATTTTAGTTTTTGGTCAAACTTAATTTTTCGCAAATAAAATTTTGAGCAGTGAATGCTTATATAGATATATTTTAAGTAATTAATGCTATCGGTTACCACACAATATTATTAAAATAATTCAGCATACTGTTTACTGTAGTTTTGTCCGGGTGTGTCAGAATCAAAAGTGGTTCGGGTGTGTATAAAGTAATTTCCTAAATTGCTTATGTGAGTGATACACAAAGCTTTGGGGTTTGACTTCTAATAGTGCGATTGTGAAAGGTAAGTAGCAAAGTAAACAAGTAATATAACATGCAAATATTTGATTAAACGTCTAAAAAAATAACCACAAAAGAATTAACGAACAGGATCTGAATAGGCTCTGATTGTTAAGTAAAGAAAATAGCAAGAGGAACAGACCTATTGCTATGGGTGTTGATAGCTTAAGAACGCAAAGTTGAATGCTTTTGAATGCTGTGAAATGCTTTTTGGATGTAGAGATTCGAGAGTGACGCGGAGTAATCTTCAGTGTTCGCATGCTTCCCTATTTATGGAGGCCATGGAGGAATTTAACTATGGCTAGAACTCCTTGAATCATGCCTCAAACAAGATAAGGACGCCCAGACTCCTTCCATATCCCAACTCTTTCCTTTCTTCATCCAAATCCGAATCAATCCCGAAATATTAGGGACTAACCTTTCATATCCAGCTGTATCTAATTATTGTTTCATCCTCAGACTATAATTCTTCCCCAATCGTAACCTTAATGGACAAGGAAACAATCAACACCTTTCTGCTATCTCTTCTGCCATCGGGCTTGCTCTGTTGCCCTCCAGACTTAATGTTGAGCCTGATAACGATGATGTGAACGTCCATGCCCATTCGGGCTCCTGCTGCTTCCATTCTATCAGACCTCCTGTTTAGGTATAATAATGAGCCCGATTACAGCAACATGTATGCCTCCGACCAGTTGGGCTAGAATCTTGGTCCTTCATACCTTTTTAAGATAAGATGCCCAATCATGCTGTCTCTTCAACCTCCTCATCCGTCGGACTCTACCTTCTCATCCTCCATGACTGGGCTTGATGGCCTTGGCCATGATTCATTCTCCCTATTTTTCGAGCCCGATGACCTACGCTGGATCCTACATGGGTTGTGGGTCACCCCATCCCTTTCCCTATCAGGCACCAAAACCCTAGGCGGTTCAAACAATTGCCCCCTAAAGGTCTTGTCAAATGCATGACATTGATTGATGTTACCTTTTGAATTTAAAAAATTGCCACACGTCCATCACGTAGGGATTGGCAATTCTTGGGAAGTGCGCCGGTCATTTCTCATTTAATGCCCAACATATATATATATATGTATGAGATGATTGCAAAAAATCTTCACTTTCCTAATCTTCTTCTTCACTCCTCTCTCTTTCTACAAATAGAGCCTCCCTCTCTAAACTTCATCTTCTCTAACGAGCCCTCTTCAAACCTTATTTCCCTATTCTGGCCCCTATAATAGCTCCGGCAACGCCGTCTAAAGCCAAGAAATCATTTTTGGATGCTTTAAATACTATATAATGGGAAGCCTCCAGTCATTGTCATCCATTAATACTGAATTCATAGCCGTATACCATCCTCTCCTTGCCACGGATGGTAGTGATCGGACGTATTATGATGGCTTGATCTTCTATTTTCTCATATGGAGGTGAGACCGATCCTGCTTTGGCCAACTTGTCGGCCTCAATATTCATGGACCAGGCCAAATATATGCCCGATGACAAAATCTGAATCTCCTTTTACGTGTATGGACGATGCCCCCATTTCAAGGAGTACCTCTAAATCGATTATATGTGCTTCATGCTCGGCCTGATTATTAGTGCACTTGAATTCAAGCAAAAATGTCATTTTTTTCTTTCTTTTCTTGGGTGATAAAATGACCACCCCTGCCCCAAAACCTTCTGAAATTTTTGAGCCATCGATGACAATGGTCCATGGCATCAGAGAGACATTCGATACTTTCGGTGCTGAGGATAAATCGTCAAGATCAATGGGGTCTGGGTGATCGACCAGAAAATTAGTTATGGCCTAGCCCTTCACCGATTGTTACAATCGATATTGGATTGAGAATTTCATGAGGGCCAAGGTGTATTTTCCAATTCGGCCTCTCATTATTGGTCTGGATAGCATGTATTTATCCACATCAGTTTGACAAATAACATTAGAAATGGGGAGCATATATGTTCTTAACTTTTGCGATGAAAAATACAATGTTAAACACAACTTCTCAATCGGTGCGTATTGTTGCTCGATTGGAGATAAATCCTACTTAAATAATAAACGGCCTACTCACTACCTTGCTCATTGTCCTGAGCTAACATACTACCTATAGAGCAATCAGAGGTCCATATAAACAATTTTAGACACCTATCCTTCTTAGGTGGCATCAGAATTGGAGGGGTGGGCAAGTGCTGCTTTATTACTTAAAAAGCTTGGTGGTGGCTGTCTTTCCAATTGAACTCTTCATCAGTCTTGATTTTAAGAAGTGGGGCCCACACTTGGGTTTTCCCTGCACAGTTGGAGATAAACGTCTTACGAAGTTGATCTGTCTAAGCAGCATTTGCAACTCTTTCTTGTTGGGCTGGGGGCTTTACTTCTTAGATAGCTTTAGCCTTATTCATGTCAATCTCTATGCCCCTCTGATGTACTAGATAGACTAAGAAATTACCAGCTATAACGCCGAACACACACTTGAGTGGGTTCATCTTCAACTTATGAGCCTGAATCCTTTCGAATGCTTTTCGGGGTCCCTCAAGTGCTAAGCGTTGTCCCCAGACTTTACTACCACGTCATCGATATACACTTCCATGGACCGTCCAATCATGTCATAGAAGATCGAGTTCATTGCCCACTGATAGGTAGCTCCTGCATCTTTCTGACCGAAGGGCATCACAAAACATTCAAAAGTCCCAATTACCCTTGGGAACAAAAAAGCTATCATAGGAACATCTTCTTCAATGATATAGATTTGATTATAACCCGAGTGTCCATCCATAAAAGACAGAATCTTATGTTTGGAGGCCGAGTCTATCAACTGATTGGCCATTGGCATCGGGTACTCGTCTTTGGGAGTTGGCAGGTTTAAATTTCTCAAATCAATGTATACTCTGAGTTTCCCATTCTTCTTTACCACTGGAACGATGTTGGAAACCCATTCCACATACCTGGCAGTCCAAATGAAGCCAGCCCTTAAAAGCCTTTCTATTTTTTCCTTGACTTTCAGAGTAACCTCTGGTGACATGCACCTAGGCAGTTGCTTAAAAGGTCTAAACCCAGGTTTGATCGGTAATCGGTGCTCAACCAATTCTCTGGACAAACTCGAGATCTCATCATAGTCCCAGGCAAAACAATCCTTGTACCTCCTTAAGAGGGCGATGATCTTGGCCTGAAACTGTGGTTCCATCACCTGGCTCACATAAGTTGGTTTATTTTTTCCCTCATTCCCTAAGTTAACTTCTAGTAGAGGATCCTGAACATCGGCCTTTAAGTCGTCTAACTTTCCTACAACCGTTTCCAATTCATCCATTTGAATCTCTTCCTCTTTTGGAAATTCTTCCTCGTAAATGCAATCGGCCAAGATTATCTCACCATTGTTAGGGACGATTTCCAATCTTTTATTAGCTAGAAACGTGCACCATTTGGCCATGCTGGCCCATAAGGCCAGCTATCTCCTGATTTTAATTGGTTGTGGATTAATTGATGATGTCTTCTTCATTGAGCTAAAACGGCCTATCTTCCTCTGTCCGATTGAGATAATGGTAACATGACTTCAGGTTTTGGTCAGTTTCTTTGACAAATGTTGCTGCGTTTGGCCTCCCCATCTTGCACATCCCAGCAACTTGATTGGTCCGATATCATCTTCATACAGCAATGCATCGATCGTTTGTATACGTGCCACGATTGGCTTTGTTTCGGCCCCAACCACTTCCACTTCTACTTCCCACTTCTACTTCATCTCCCTTCCAGAAGATTAATAACTGGTGAAGGTGGAAGAAACGTAATAGTTAGGATAAATCCAGTCTCGAACTAGCAAAGCGTTATACGCGGCTGATGTTTCCACTATGAAGAATACATTCATTGCAATTTTGCTTCGTACCATCAACTCCAAAGGCAGAATGCTTTGGTCCTTGATGGTGCTCATATAAAGCTCTGGACATTCATTTTGGTTGGAATTAACTCTGACTCAGACTTCTACAAGATTCTTAGCATAATCTGTTGCATGATGTTGATGGTAGAGCCCCCATCAACGAGAATCCTGTTTATAGGTACCCCTTCAATATGTCCCTTGACATACAATAGTTTTAGGTGTTGGGTCATTTTATACGTGGGTCTTTCAAAAAAAACTTTAACGGGCCCTCTGGACTTTAGCCCTTCTTTTGTCTGCTGTTCCTTCGGCCTTAAGATAGTAATCTTAGGCCGGTCGGTCTGCTAATCTGTGGTGTCCACATTTTTTGTTGTGGCCTCCACTATCTTTGGTTTAACGGTTTTACCACCATTCCAGAATAACACCTCTGTTGATGCTGCCGTCTTGGTTTGGCCTTCTACAACATCTCCTTTCATGGCCACTGGTTGATCTGGCTTGGCCATAAAAGACATTGGCAGGGTGAACCCATGTTGGCTGATAGTTCTTTGAGGATAGTTTCAAATTGAATCATCGAGTTGTTTGAATCTGAAAATCATTGGCCTCCTCAATTTTTTCAATCTTATATTGCTCTGAAGTTTGTCCTACTCTGAGCTACTTCTTCAATTGTTCAGTGGCTTGTATTGCACCCATTGCCCTTGTTTTTGTCAGACACCCTTTCTTCCTTCGCCCGATATTGTTTTTGGAGAGTTGGGCATACAAGGTTGTAAGATCCTTGGTGGATTGTAAGCCCGATCTTCCCAATATTGTCATTCTCTCTCTGCTTGCCTGGCCCTTTGGAACCTTATTTTCTAAGAGGTAGTGTATTAGGGCTTTACTGGGAATTTAGGATGATTAGCACGATGCCATAGGCCTCATTCCACTCTTGGTGGTAAAACCATCCTTGAGCGCAAGTTGAATGTAGGTACTACTAACCCCCGCTTGATTGGCTTGGGAGGGCTCCCATGATACCTTTCTTGCGATCGACTTTATTTTTTTATGCAAATCTATAAAGCTGGTGATCTTGGTATCCTTCTGGGATTAGTTTGGCCCTGTTTTGGCAGTGAAAGCCTGTCAGTAACAGACTTCCTTGGACTATGCTCAAGATATTCACTTGATCTCGACCTCATAATCGAGCCGGTTGTCTCCCCTTTAAACTCGGCCTTGCACCTTGGGTACAAGCCCTGTTTAATTAAGTCAAGATTATGTCACAGATCGGCGATCAGATTGCTAGTGCTTGATCAGGCCGATTCATTGTTAGCCTTCCATTTTGCTTCTTTTCTTTCTTGATACATCTCCTGAAGTTGATGGAAAGTCACCTTTAGTTTGCTGAATGATGGTGTGGCCACCTGCTTGCTACATCTCTACCTCGGCCTTTTCTTTGATGTCTCTGTTAGATCCACCTTCGGTCTTAGCTGTGTTAACTTTAATAGATTGGGTGACACCATGTTTGAGCCCACAATCTAGGGGAAAGGGTTAGTATCGATTTCCATAGCTTTGTTTGAAAACTTGAAGATACCCTTTTTCCACGTTTTCCTGTATGACATTACGAAACACAACACAATTGTTAGTAGAGTGCTTCCATGAGTTATGCCATTTATAAAATTCTTTTTATTTTATGTCATCAGCTTTGGGGACCTGATGACCATCGTTTAGTTTTATCGCCTTTTTGGCCAGAAGGGCATCAAAAATTTGGTCAGCCATGGTGATATCAAACGTGTAATTCTTTCCTGCCTCGAACACCTTTTTTTCGCTACTGCGCTATTATTCATTAGCTTGTTCAGGGCGTTACAAACTATTGACCATTTGCAAGTTAACTCGGCCATGTCTATTTCTCCCACCTCGAGGTCACAATCGACCACATGAACCTCATAGTTGGCATCTTTATCATACGTCCCTTTGGACAAGTTTTTTTATTTCTTATTCATCTAAAAGGATATGTTCGTATCGGGCGACCCTCGTGACCAGCTCGAATTGATCATGGAAGTCAGTTCCATCAAACTTTTTACGAAGCTTGAAGGTCATTCCTTCCATGGCTATCTTAACGTATTCCTCCTTGGGCAATAGAGTCTTACATCTACATTTAGCCTTTCTAAAATGGGTTATATAGGTCTCGACTGTTTCGCCCAATATTTGTGACATCCTTGAGAGGTTTGCCAACGATGTTTATGGCTTAGTCCTATAGAACTAGCCATGAAATAACTCTTTCATCCCTTGCCAATTTTGGACAGAGTTAGCAGGGAGGTTGACATACCATATAAAAGCTATCCCTATCAGCCTCAGCTTTAATGGGTCACTACTACCCACATGGCCGCATTGTACTATGAAATGGCCTATGTGCTCTACCGTTGACTGTTCACCCTTCCCAGAGAACAAGGTTCTCCATCCTTCTCATGAGGGGGCCATATTCTTCGCGTATGGCCGCCACTAATTCTTCTATATTATAGCGCATTAGATCACGGGTTGTGCCGCCATCGACAGTGCTAATGGGGGTAAGACTTGGTGTAGAGGATTATGATTGGCCTGGTAAGGCCAGAAAGTCTCATTATCTCTTTCCCCCCCAACAGCATGAGTATAGGGGTTGGTGTTTCTAGTCACCTCAATCCTCTAATCTCTGACTTGAAGGATCATGGGTGTCATCGATCCAGAGGGATCGGTGACAACCACACTGCCTGATCCTTTTACATGGGTATCGGACGACTCCAGATCTGGCTATTTGTTTGATCCGTTCTGCTCTTGGAGGTTCTAACACACATAACGTGGATCATTTGGCTTATCGGTCACACATGATCCGTCGGAGCCTTATCCGTTGGCATGCTCTTTATTGCTTCTAATTTACACAATATTCACCAGCTGTTCTACTATTCTGGCAAGATTATTTATTGTTGCATTGGTCCCCTGCGCCGATACTAGCAATTGAATCTGGCCGTTTCGTATCTAGGCCATCTGTTCAATTAGCATTTGAAAATTTCCCATAGATCCTAGGAATGCATGATAACCTTGCCTCATAGGTTCCATGGTTTGTTTTTTGGCCTCTAACAATGCTTCTAGAGTCAAGGCACTTTCTTATGGTAAATGGGAAGTGCTCTCGTCCTCTGGTGGGTCGACAATGGTCAGGTCATCCTATTCGTTATTATTATTATTTTTGGTAGCATATTCTAGCACAAGTGTGAAGGAAAAACCGGTTTAAAATTATTTTTAAACGCACAGTGGAAAGTTTAATTTTCAAAAACTTATTGGTATGTCCAGATCTATGACCCGTTAATTCTATAGATGCGTATAAGAGGGGGACAAGAAATTATACCTCAAGTCTTGAACCCAATTATGATTTTCTTTCTCCTTGATGGTGCAATAGCTTCCACTAGGCTGTCTTCACTCTTATGTCTCCTATGAATGCTTCCCGGAGAGGCTAGAGATGTGGGAACTCTAACGGGAAGATAAGAAGACTTGGGAAAACACTAAACAGTCCCTATAGCTTTCGTATAGGAAAAACAACGATTATTAAACCCTGTACACAGTTGCCCTATTTATAGATTTCCAAAATCGACTTTAACCTTTGACCGATCAAAGCCGCTTTGATCGATCAAAGCCGCTTTGATCGATCGTACCTTCGATCGATCGAACACCTTTCGATTGTTCGAACCTGCCTAGACTTCAATCGATCAAAACTCCTTCGATCGATCGAACTTGTCTTGACAAGAACCTCTTGTGCCTTTCCAAACATCCTAGCAGAGCTAAGAGTGGGACCTTCTAGGCTCTATATTGTTGACTCAGACCAGTTGTTAATTCCCATGACCAAACTCTTTGATCAGCAAGCTAACCAACTGGACAGTTAACGTTTATTCCACCATAAAATGATAACCGAACTGCAACGCAAAATAACATATTGTAGACACCCCAATTTTGACCAAACGTCAAATCCAGGGATTGGTTACCTCTCAAAGACCGATGATGATGATATCCGTGACATTCGAGGATTTTCCCAAGAAATTCAAAATCTTCAAGAAAAAAATTAGAAAATAATAAAATGATAAAGGGAGAGGATTCAGGCATTCGGGAGGGAAACCCGAACGATGAAGAACGTGTGAGAAACCCAGTCTGGAAATTCATTTTATTTTAAAGAAAGAGGGAGTTTTTCTTGAAAAAAGGAAGAACAAAATACATAAAAAGATTTTTTTTTTGGAAAAGAGAAAATACAAAAAGAAATAGTATATTCAAACATATACCATGCACATGGTTGATACCATGCACATGGGGGATCTTAATGTAAATATATACATACATAAAATAAAAAAATTTTGTTTACACCAACATACTTTTGAAAAATCAAAAAGAGGGACAAAATTCAGTTAGCCCCGGCACGCGGAAAACGCGGCGGTACTCACTGAGTGCCGCGCCGGCACTCACTGTTTGCCGCCCGGCACTCAGCAAGTGCCGCCCGGCACTCAGTGAGTGCCGCCGGCACCCAGCGAGTGCCGCTGGCTGTAACAGACTGCATCTTCTCACATGTTCTAGAAGAAATCTTGGCACATGGGTCTCCACCCCGAATTTACCCATCTATCCCTGGATTATTGGCCTATATAAACAAAACCTTCTCTTCCATTTTGGGGGACTTGAACTTGAAAATCAAGAGATACATATATATAAGAATCATATAGATTTTTAGAGAGAGAGAAGAAGAATTTCTTGAAGAGCTTGAAGAATTTGAAGAATCTTGAAGAGAAATTTTGAAATCTTGGAAGATCTTCACAAGAAGTTGAAGAATCCCTTGAGGTTTTAGAGGTAACCTCTCAATCACTTGATAGAATTAGGCCATTCAATCACAAGTTCATAGTTCTAGGAGCTTTACACATTTTCAAAACCTCTCTTCTTACCCCATTTCATCACACACCACTTAGAACTTGTGATTGAATCTCATGACATTTCATCAATTTGGATGTAATTAGCTTTGGGTTTAAGATAAATTTGACTTTAAAGAGTTTGTATCTTTAGTCTTCTAAGTAATCCTTGATTTTCCTTATTTCTATTTCATTAAAAAGGTGCATGAGATCTTCCATATCTTATTAAACCTCTTTGAGTTTGATTATTTAATTTCCTATGATCTTATGATCTATATGGAAATTAGAATGAATCATAGTCTTAATCTACATATAATTAGTGAGATGCAAGTCCTAATCCATGACTTGAACCTCTTCATTGAGAAATCTTATGGAATCCTTACTATATTCCAATGAGGTTTAAGTAGATTTTAACTTCATTTAGTCTCCAATGACCATCAAATGGTAGGAGAAAATGTGTTAATTCAAGTTTACTCCCATGGCTTGAACTAATCCTTCTCTTAGGTTTTAAGAAGTCTTTCATACTTCATCTAGAACCTATGAGCATGTATGTCTCTAACTCCAATGACCATCAAATGGTAGGAGTGATAAGTTGAATTCAAACTTGGGTCCATAGGTTTGATTTCTTTATTTGAGGATTTTGTGAAGTTTATTTCAATACTTCATCAAGATCCATAAGTGTAGTATGCCTCATAGTCTCCAATGACCATCAAATGGTAGGAGAAAATGTGTTAATTCAAGTTTACTCCCATGGCTTGAACTAATCCTTCTCTTAGGTTTTAAGAAGTCTTTCATACTTCATCTAAAACCTATGAGCATGTATGTTTCTAACTCCAATGACCATCAAATGGTAGGAGTGATAAGTTGAATTCAAACTTGGGTCCATAGGTTTGAGTTCTTTATTTGAGGATTTTGTGAAGTTCATTTCAATACTTCATCAAGATCCATAAGTGTAATATTCCTCATAGTCTTCAATGACCATCAAATGGTAGAAGAAGTAGTTTGGTTTGAGCCCCAACTTCATGTTCTAATAGTTGAGGCCAATCAATAAACTTGAACTAGCAAAATGAAACAGTGGGTTCATAAACTGTTTTTGATCAAGGATTTTTAGTTTGAAATCCGACCGTTGGAATCAAATGAAACCAACGGGAAAATGTTCATAACTCATTCTTTTACCATTGTGATTTTTGTTTTAGCAAGATCTTGTGATTAGAAGGGTTTGATCATGGTTTTTGTGAGCTAATCATAATCTGTCCAGAGTTCTAGAATACTTTCAGAATAATAAGTCCGTTTTGAAATCAATAAATCAGAACCTTAATTAAGTTTTTGGGGTCTCAAATAATTTTTTATAAGTACCTTAATGTGTTAGGAAGGTACCCTAAAAAGATCTAAGTGTTTTTCATTTTTTTACTATTTTTAGAAAATCATACAAGATCTCTGGACAGAGAGTTGCAGAATCCTGAGTGAGGCCTAGTATTTTCTATATTCCCGGAGATCTAACCGTTGAAATCTTGATTTTCAAGTTGGGTTAGAAACTAGACTCACAGAGACATGACATATCCAAAATTAAATGAGATCCAACCATCAAAAGTATTTTATTTCCATTTTTGAACGTCGGGTCTGCTCTCTATAAATCACAAAAAAACTGCTACTGTTTTTGTTTAATCTTATTTGTTTCAACTCAAATGGTCTCTTAATGTCTTGGGACTCAAACCATGTTTTGAATAATGATAATTTAGATTAAACCCAGAGGCTTAGGGATCCAAATTAGTGAATAGATTCATGTCTCATCCTTATTCATAATCATTCATTCATTCATGTACATTGATGCTTATAGTTAGAACTAGTTCTTGGATGAAGTTGGACTTAGTTGAATTTAATTGAACATGACCTATGATTAATTACCTTTTGATATTATATCTTGTCTAAGGCATGTGTACTAACCTTTGTTTTGTAGCGCTTTGAGGTACAATTTCTCAACCCTTCTCTAGTTTAATCTATTTTATTGATTTTGAATTGATTTTCAACTCCATGTGCGACACCTTAGCTTAGGTTTTGCCTTATGTGAATATGTGAATTAGAGACCTTTTCTTAGGCTTTGTATTTTGTGTATGCATTGCACATTTCCATTTCGCGGCTGGATCCCGGGTATGTTTTCTCGTTCTCTATTTGCATATCATGTTGTTTGCTACTTGTATTACGTGGCTTATGAATGATATTTTATCGTTAGCAATTTTACACCATTTCCAACATGCTTGTGTGATGTATATGTATATATGTATTAATTGAGGGCATGCTTAGATTAATAATTTGATTAAAAAGGATGTTGAGTAGAGGCCTATCGTGAGATAGGATGAAAGGGGGTGTTTTAGTCCGCCGGGCTCCTTCCCCTTTCATTCCATAATCCCCGGACCCAGTTTATCTTTGGTTTCGCAAAAGATCAGTTTGCTTTAAAATGGTTTCTTAATTTTCCTTTTTAAAATTAAGTGGCGACTCATTTGTTTTTAGAAATTGATTTAAAAGAAAAGTTGTGGGTAAAAGAAAGAAAAAACCCTGCGATATCCACAATCTGGCGACTCCACTGGGGATCGAACCCAGAATCTCTGGTTTCGCATACCAGAATTTCGGACTTTGGGTTCACTCGAGGATTAGACTTGAAAGCATCCTTTTAATCGAATTAATTAATTTGTGTGTGCCCGTTGCATTGCACTTGCATGTTTCGCCAGTCGATTGCATGGAACTATGACCTTGGAGGCTCGGGGCAACCCTGTCGGTCAAGTCATCATGGGACCGTGTGATCACCCTTGATCTCGTACCATGTTTTGGTATATGAAGCATCCTATCGGGTGTGTGTCAAGGGTACCTTATTTGACCAAAACCCGGCCTTTGCATGGTAGCTTCCATAGAACCTTTCGATCTTAGGAAATTAATTCTTGATTGGGATTATGTGCTAGGGAGTTTTGTATGCCCGAAAGGGGTTATTTGAGATGATGACGATGCTTGCTTGATGAAAGATGAATAATCTTTTAATCACCTTTTAGCAATTTATCCTCGTGTTACACGACATTTGGAGAACATGCTAAACCTTGATTATAAGATTATACTTCTTATATCATGTTTAGTTAAGCATCATTGACCTTGTATGCATCCAAATTTATGAAAAGTACGGTAATAATCCGATCATGTGATCCTTCTACCCCGAAAGAATTTTAAAACCATCTTTGAAAGCAAATGGATTTTTGTAATCTTCATCCCAAAGTTTTCAATTGCTCTTTCAAAAATCTTTGGAGTTCACTTTTGATTAAAGCTCCAAACTAATCTTTGGGAATTGTTTTTGAAAAAATGATCTTCATTAAGAAATGTTTTCACATCCTCATTTTTTTAAATAAAAGATTCAAAATTCTTGAGAATTGTTTTTGAAAGATCTCATCGTTCTAAAGAAATGCTCTTCAAATGAATTCCGAAATTTTTCTGCATATCCAACCTTTGAGAGGGTAAAGAGGATCACAATGAAAGGAGAAATTAGCGCACTCAACATGGATGAGGATCTTATGTGCTTACGTGTTTATGTGTTAGGATTAGAATTTTCTTTTATTTAGCATATAGAATAGGCACACACACACACATGCATTTGCATCCGTATGGCATATGAATCATTCATGAAAGCATAAGAGTAAAAGGTAAAAAAAAAAAAAAAAAAAAAAGGAGAAAGTTGTTAAAATGACTGAAATAAATATGATTGTAGGTAAAACATAGAATCAACTACGAGCATAGCCTGGTACAGAGATTCTACTACAAGACTAGTGAGAAAAGAGATGGCACAAGAGGCTAATGCAAGGGAGATGGTAGAGTTAAGGACAATGGTGGAACAGCAAGTGGGACAAATGACTAGAATGATGACTATGATAGAAGCACTAGCACGACAGCAGCCAGGCAATGATCCTCCTCACCGGGATGAAGATTGGTTTGATGAAACAGAAGGGATTGAAGCAAGGGAGAAACTAGAAAAAGAAAGGGCTGAGAAAGACAAGTTGATGACTGAGAAAATGGAGAAGTTGGAAAGGGTGGTCCGAAAGGCTCATGGAGTTGACACCTATTTGTTGGAGTTGGAAGGGTTGTATGAAGGGGTTTGTGAGGTATTGCCCGCAGGATTTAAAATGCCTGTATTCGACAAGTTTGATGGAACAGGGAACCCTCGTAGCCACATTAGAATGTGTATAGGGGCATTTCAACCTAGCGGTCTAAGCACGGTCATGATGGCAGTCTTGTTTCAACAGACGTTAACTGGGGCTGCTTTGTCTTGGTATCTCACTCTGGAACCAGGGAAGACCAGAAATTGGGAAGAAGTGGTAAAAGCGTTTGTGGCCCAATACGAATACAACCAGGATCTGGATGTTACTATCAGAGATTTGGAGACTACCCGACAGGGGAACAAAGAATCTTTTGCTGAATTTCTAAGCCGATGGAGAGGAAAGGCTGCTAAGATGATACAAAGGCCAAATGAAAAAGAGCAAATCCGAATGCTGATGAAGAACCTCCAACCCGTCTATCAGGAGAAAATGAGGTTCCAATCCCTCAATACCTTCACCGAGGTGTTCGATGTAGGAACTAGAATCGAAGATGCGATACAGGAAGGGGTCATTAAAAAGGAGGAGCCAGTGAACAGGTACAGACGACCAAACTATGGAACAGGAGGAGGACATTCGGGAGGTCATTCAGGGTCTACAAATGTGAACGCACTGAGCGAACCTGAGAAAAAGTTTGATGTAACCAGAAATTACCCAAAGAGGGGAGGGGATAAGCCTTTAAGGGGGTTTTCAGAGTTAGGAGTATCTTTGTCCACGGCTCTCGATAGGCTGGTAGCAAAAGGACATCTTCGCCTACTGGAGCCACGACCCAGACCAAATCCACCACCTCCAAATTTCAAATCTGATCTATATTGCAAGTTCCATCAGGAGCAGGGGCACTCAACTGACCGGTGTTTAAGACTAAGGCATGAGATTCAAGATTTGATCGACAAGAAAATAATATCCGAACCACCCACCAATCCGCCAAATGTTACCAGAAATCCGCTACCAGAACATCATGCCGTACCACCACCCAGAATTTACTACTTGGGAAATGAGGAGAGCTCTTTTGACCCATCAGCATTGATCACCAAGTTGGGTAGTCCGAGAAAAGCTTATCAGATGTTGGAGGGTCCACAAATCTGCACTCTAAAAGGGTTGGTAGATGAAGGCAAAGGGAAAGAAATAGAAGGGACTGTTGACGCAGATTGGTGGGCACCGGAAGCTGACAATTCACTTTGGTACAAAGGGGGCGGTGTTCAGGATCCTAATAAAGTTAAAGAAGACCTTTGGTATGAAAGTGAGGAGGAAGGTTTGAAAACTGTTGAAGCACAAGATAGACTTTGGGTTAAAGAAGGTATTAGTCACCGCACACGGTCCGGGAGGCATTTTAAACCACACGAACTTGAGGAGGATCACCCTGAACAAGAAATGAATAAAGGAAAAGGGAAACTGAATGAGGAAGAAGAGGAGGACAGAGTCTTGAGACAGATGAAGAAGACACAGGCAAATATCACTATTTGGGGGTTGTTAATCGCTTCCAAGCGTCATAGGCAAGCAGTCCTTGACGCTCTCAATCAGTCGGATGTTTCCATCGATGTTACTCCGGAAGATCTCATCGGCATGATCGGCAGAAGCCCAACCTTGGCTATATCATTCTCTGAAGCTGACTTACCTCCTGGGGGACCTGTTTTCAATAAGCCGTTGCACATCACCGTTGAGTGCCTAGGAAATTCTCTACCGGCTTGCCTCGTCGACAACGGGTCTGCATTAAATGTATGTCCTTTTCGAACAGCTAAAAGGATGGGGCTCGATGAATCTACATTTATACCATCAGAACAAAAGGTGAGGGCTTATGATAATACTCTACGGGCAGTGATGGGGATCATCTTTCTGAATCTCTCTGTCGGGACTGGTGAAAGGGAAACGGAATTCCAAATCATTGACATTCCTGCATCATTTAACCTGCTTTTGGGAAGGCCGTGGCTTGATAGTTTGGGTGCCATTCCATCAACCATCCATCAGAAAGTTAAGTACATTTGGAAAAACAAGGTATATGATCTTCTGGGGGATAGCTGGATAAATGTGTCTGAGGCCTCATCAAGTGCTCCGATTTTAGAAGTACAGATACAAGAAGATGAAGCAAGCTTGGGTGGGTTTGAGTTCATTAACGTCATAGAAGAGGGGAAGTCGAAGGAATTTTTACCACTGTATTTTGATCAATACGCCAGTCCATTGGTGGCCGGGATCATGAGAAAAATGGGGTTCTTCCCAGGGATGGGTTTAGGTAAGAAACACCAAGGATTGCCAGAATTCCCAAGTATCATCACACAAACCCACACCCATGGGCTAGGGTACTCGCCAACCAAGGAAGAGTTGAAGAAGAAGAAGAAAGCAATTGATGCACCGATGGAACCATACCTGAAAACTCTTAATGGGTATTTTGTCAAGCAGGGGAAAGATTTTCCGTTTTGCGGCTTTCCAGAGCCATGGCTAGATAAAGCAGAGAAGCGTATGAAGCCAGGATTCGAGATTTTCTTTGCGCATGACTTTTCTGAGTATGAGGACCCTTATCTTCAGCAGCCTGAAAAATCTTCCGTTACTCAGGACTGGGTCTGTACTATGGATGGCCCGGCAATGAAGAAACTACTAGAAGGAGGATACAAGAAGATCGAAAAAGGGAGCTCTGCAGAGATCAAAGATGAGGGTGAGAAGGGTCGGGATAAAGAAGACAGTAACGAGAATAAAGAAAGGGAGAAACCAGAGTACAAAGGGAAGCCGGAAGAAGTGGAAATAGAAGAGATTACTCAGGAAGAAGAAAGGGAAGATCACTTCATAGCTGATATGGGAGGGGAAAGCAAGAAAGAGTGGGTCTTTGAGTCTAGTGATAGGTACCCCCCTCACCCGGAGTCTGTATTGGCCCAAATGAGGCGTCTTTCCATTTCTATGTCTGTTGTAATTGCTCCCAAGAAAGTTAATGAGAATGTGACTAATTCTGCTTACTTGACTGCGCATAATAATAACTGTGATGCATGTGATGAAAATGATGAAATACCTCATGAATTGCAAAAATTAATTGAAAAAGAAAATGAACCTGCATGCAAAATCATGGAAAGCACTCTAACCGTTAATTTGGGAAATGAAGGTAGTCCACAAAATGTTTCTATTGGCTCCACACTTAATAATGAGGAAAGCAAAGAATTAATCAATCTATTAAAAGAATTCAAGGATGTCTTTGCATGGTCCTATGATGATATGCCAGGAATTGATCCAGAAATTGTCCAACACCATATTCCCCTTTTCCCAAATTCGAAACCCGTAAAACAAAAATTAAGGCGAATGAGGCCTGAATGGGCGCTTAAAGTGAAAGAGGAGGTTGAAAAGCAATTGAGAGCTGGATTCTTGATTGTCACCGAGTATCTTGATTGGGTCGCCAATATTGTACCGGTTCCTAAAAAGGATGGTCGTGTTAGGGTTTGTGTAGATTTTCGAGATTTGAACAAAGCTAGCCCTAAAGACGATTTCCCTTTACCCCACATCGACATACTAGTAGAAAATACCGCAGGACATGAACTCCTGTCTTTCATGGATGGGTTTTCAGGGTATAACCAGATCTTGATGGCACCAGAAGATAGAGAGAAAACAACTTTTATCACACCTTGGGGGACTTACTGTTATAGAGTTATGCCGTTTGGGCTTAAGAATGCAGGAGCAACTTATCAGAGAGCCGCCACCACTTTATTACATGACATGATTCATAAAGAAGTAGAAGTATATGTGGATGACATGATAGTAAAATCCAAAGAAAGGGGAGGGCATCTAGAGGCATTAAGAAAGTTTTTTGGAAGGCTGAGAAAGTTCGGGATGAGGCTAAATCCGCAAAAATGCACCTTTGGGGTCACCACTGGGAAACTACTGGGGTTTCTGATCACCCAGAGAGGAATTGAGGTAGATCCCACCAAAATCCAAGCTATAACTGAAATGCTGCCACCTAAGAATGAAAAGGAGTTGAGAGGATTCTTAGGAAGAATACAGTTCATCAGCCGCTTCATATCCAAACTCACCATGACCTGTGACCCGTTGTTCAAATTATTGAGAAAAGGGGAAAAGTTCGAATGGGATAACCAGTGCCAAAAAGCCTTTGAAAAGATCAAAACCTACCTTCAAAACCCGCCTGTCCTATCACCTCCTAAGCCCGGGAAACCTCTATTGCTATACCTATCCATAACCGAGAACTCAATGGGGTGTATGCTGGCCCAAGAAGAGGAAGAGGGGCATGTGGAAAAAGCCATATACTACCTAAGTAAGAGGATGATTGGGTATGAGTTGAACTATTCACCGTTGGAGAAAGCTTGTTGGGCCTTAGTTTGGTGTACCCGTCGCCTCAGGCATTACATGCTAGCCTTTCCTATCACCCTGATATCCCGAATGGACCCACTCAAATACCTTTTTGAAAAACCTGCCCTAACCAGTAGGATATCCCGTTGGACCATGATGCTGGCTGAATTCGATATCAGATATGTCACTTCCAAATCTGTCAAGGGGAGAGCTGTTGCCGAATATTTAGCTGACCTCGCCATAGAATCTGAAGAGAAGGGGGAGTTTAAGTTTCCGGATGAAGAAGTAATGGAAGTAAAAGAGGACCTTTGGAAAATGTACTTTGATGGAGCAGCTAATCAAATAGGATACGGGGTAGGGATTATCCTTATATCACCTAGCGGGGCCCCCACTCCATTGGCCATTAAGCTCAAGTATAATTCGACTAATAACACGGCAGAGTATGAAGCCTGTATAATTGGGATGGAAGCAGCCTTGACTTTGGGGGTAGAGAAGATCGATGTTTTCGGAGACTCTAATCTAATAATATCACAAGTGAGGGGTGACTGGAGAATAAAGCATGAGAAGTTGAGACCTTACCATGAATACCTAGAGAGCCTGAAGGTGCAATTCAAAAGAATTTCATTCTATTACCTTCCCCGTGAGGAAAACCAATTGGCAGATTCCCTAGCAACCTTAGCCTCAATGATCCAAATTCCTGTAGGAGTCTCCATGATTCCCTTGTCTATAGAAGAGAGAACCCGACCTTCGTATGAAATAATCGCCGCCATTGAAGAAGAGAAAGAGGATGAGATACCATGGTATATAGATGTTTGGAACTTTGTTGAAAAAGGAGAATATCCCGAAGGAGCTTCAGAGAAGGATAAGAGAGCGACTCGTAGATTGTCAGCTCAATTTGTAACCTATGCGGGAAAGTTGTGGAAGAAGTCCTACACCGGTTATAATTTAGAATGTCTATATGGAAGGGAAGCAAGGAAAATGATGGAAGAAGTACATGAAGGAGTCTGTGGGCCCCACATGAGTGGACATATGTTGGCCAAAAAGATAATTCGGCAAGGATACTATTGGACGACTTTAGATAAGGATTGCTTTGAGTATGTTAAGAGATGCCATAAATGTCAGGTTCACGCAAATTTAATGCATACCCCACCTTCCCAGCTCTATAGCATGACCACCCCTTGGCCATTTTCCGTGTGGGGTATTGATATCATTGGAGAAGTAATTCCGAAAGCTTCAAATGGGCACCGGTACATAATTGTGGCAATAGACTATTTTACCAAATGGGTGGAAGCGGCATCATACGCAACTTTGAAGGCAAAAGATGTGGTGAATTTTATCCAGAAGAATGTAATCTGCAGATACGGGGTGCCAAATGAGCTTATTTCTGACCACGGGAGTCATTTTCAGGGAGAGGTTATCCCATTCCTAGAGAAGTATAGGATCACCCACCACCAATCCTCACCATACAGACCGCAAACAAATGGAGCAGTAGAGGCCGCAAACAAAAATGTGAAAGCCATCCTGGGGAAAATGACGGATACGTATAGAGATTGGCATGAAAAATTACCTTTCGCTTTGTGGGGATATCGAACTTCTGTGAGAACCTCAACTGGGGCTACACCGTACTCATTAGTCTACGGGATGGAGGCTGTTTTACCAGTGGAAGTTGAAATACCATCTCTACGAGTTCTGGCAGAATGTGAGGTAACTGAACTGGAATGGTTGCGGGGGAGATATGAGGAATTGATGTTATTCGATGAAAGGAGGTTGGCTGCTGTAAACCATACTCGGGGATATCAGAAGAGGATAGCTCGTGCTTTCAACAAAAAGGTTCGCCCAAGGAAGCTTGCTGAGGGCGACCTAGTCCTCAAAGAACTTAAAGCGCCCGTTTATGACCCACGAGGAAAATTCAAACCCAACTGGGTCGGACCATATATCATCAAGACACTCCTCTCTGGGGGAGCTGCCTATCTCATGGACCTAGACGGAGTTGAGTTTAAACAACCAATCAACCTCGATCGCCTCAAAAAATACTTTGCTTGAAACCTTGCCTTTCAAAACTTCCAGAATTGATGAACTACGCTTGACCTGATTCCCGGTAGGGGATACGTAGGCAACCTGCTCGGTTCGGTCACAAAATAAAAGATGTATGTGTATTCTTTCTAGCCTTGGCTGAACTACTGCGGACCTGATACCCGTTCGGGGATAAGTAGGCGGGCTCACAAGGCCCTCGGTCCAAAACCCAAAACAAATTTGAGAGCCTCAAGTTTTCACCGTGTCAAACTAGGGGCAAACTTGCGTTTGTCCTAGAACCGCATCTAAATCCCGAAACCAGGGACAAACTTCGTTTGCTAGAGCCGATGAACCCAGACAAAGCTTAAACCCATTTTTGGATATACTGGCTATCAAAATGTGCATCGTGTAGAAACAAACAAGAATTCATTACATAGAGAGATTAAAACTAAGCAAGACTCATGAAGGAGTAATAAAAGCCGAAGGAAACATTGAAGGAAAACTGTTCATAACCCAAAGAAATTAAAGAAGTGCTAACTTTGATTCTTCATGATCAGGGCATTTTTGAAAAAAAAAAAAAAAAATGCATCACAGAAAATAAACCTAGTCAAAGCTAAGCAGAATTTGTCAAAACTTTTAAAATCTTGCTTCGTTCTTTTTGTCTATCTGGAAGTTACTCCCTGACCAGTAACTGAATCTCAAGCAAATTCTGCGGTCGGAACGATTGAAGCTGGAATCCTCCTAAAGGGAGCTGATACCCTATCATGCCAAGCCTCTGCGAACATCCTCACGGTCGAAGGACGTAGAACAGAGCTCCTCGAGAAATCAGCAGTAATAACATCGGGGACATCCTGGAGCAAGCCGAACTGGCGGGCTACCCGGCTGGGAATGTAAAAGGTGGTAACTCGCAGACTAGTCAACCAAATCCCGGGGCGCCCAGGAAGACGTACTGCGACAGAGCAATAAGTCCAGCAAGGGCATATCCAACAAATGTCCTCATAACTCAAATCTCGAAACCAAGCAAGCCAGCTGGTAACTGTGCGGGAGGGGTAATGGACATCCATACGATCATAAGGAAGCTGTCTCCCAGGGGGGAGGTAAGCAAAGAAGCCCAAGCGCTCGAAGAGCCAAATCTGTAAAACGTGGGGTGACCCCGAAAGCAGCATCGATCCCGCGGTATGTGCATAATCCAGACCTAGAAAAGTCTCCCCCAGAACGAGCATAACAGCACTCCGCATCTCTCGGAGGCCACATACGATCGGAATCAGGATATCAGTAGAAGACTGGAATAAGAAGTGTGAAAGCATCGCTAGAGAAAGGGCGTTCTGCCTGGTGACCTGATACCTCCTATCGTCAGGATCGCCAATGGGTGCGTAAATGGAGGAGAGGCGGTCGAAATCAATATGATGGTCATGAACAAGGGAGCCGGCAGCGCCCCGAGAAATGCCAAGAAGGGCCGATAAATCCTGAATATATCCTGCCTGGATCTGCGAAACAATCAAATCGGCATACGGATCGGTGTGGAGGATGGCGCTAAACTCCTCAAAGAGGGGACAGACCTCCTCGTGACCAAACCGAAAGACGTGAAGAGAAGGGTCCCAGCACATGATAGCTGCTCGAAGCAAGTCCTCATCCAGAGCTGTATGACGAAAAGCGAAAAGGTCAGTCAGTCTGTGGGATTCAAGGTTGAGTCGATCTATGCCAGAAAGGGAATCCATCCATGGGTACAGGATGTCGGAACTGATAGGGGCCATGAAGAAAGGGGGAGGATATAAAAAGAAAAATTTTGAATGTAAAGAAGGCAAAATGGCTCTAGAAATCATGAATGAACCTAGGAATGGGTAAATGGCAGATTATATAGAAAAAGGGGCCGGACCGGCACTCACTGAGTGCCGGCCGGCAGTCACCGAATGCCGCACGGCATTCACGGAGTGCCGCCCAGCCTCACCGAGTGCCGGCCCAGGTTTAAAAGGCACATGGATCATTTTATAACTTCAATCAGCCCAAACCTGCACAGAATTTGAATAAAAATGCTGCCAATCATCATTTTAAACACCATTGCTTGCATCACTCGTTAAAAATAAAGCCAGAAAAGGGTATTCATGATCTAAATAAGCAAAGGGAATAAGATTCAAGAACTAATACGGGGAAGCAGTCAAGCATGAATATAAACAAATTCAAAATGGGCACGCAGGCCACCATGCATGAGTATTGCTAAGTTCGCCTAGATAAGAGAATTCAAAATTCTTTCGTCCTCACAGGGACATAACATAACATAAGGGAGATAAGCTATCCTCGTCTACGACGAGGATTCCTTCTGGGCGTTTGCTGAGCTGCCTGACCTCTCCCAGCTCCACCATCGCCTCCATCTCCGCCATCACCTCCATCTCCTCCATCTCCCCCATCTCCATCACCTCCTTGGTAGCCGCCGCCTTGGCCACTACCGCCAGCACCTCCCTGATAGCCGCCGCCCTGGCTCAATTGGAACTCCTGGATTTGTCTCCTTAGAGCCGCCATCTCAGCTTCCTGTAAGAAAGAACATGCGAAATAAGTAATGCAATTAAGAAAAGAGAGAGGAGAAGGGAAAAGAAGAAAGGGAGTGTAATACCATAGCTCTAGCCTGAAGATCGGCATTGGTCCTTGCTCCATCAGCCTGAAAAAAAAATATAATAAAAAAAAAGAAGAAGAAGAAAAGAAAAAAAAAAAAGAGAATTAGAATGCAGTTATTAAAGGTGATCATTTGGATTCTTTTTGAAGATATAAAAAAAAAATCTTTTGAGTTTTATGACTGTTTGATTTTTTGCAAATAAAATAAGAGAATTTTGTTCCAAACAAAAAGGGATTTACCCTCCATTCGCGTCCATGAATCCAGTGCTGGACGGTGTGAGCATATGACAGACCCTCTTCAGCATAATCTCGGGGGACTGTATCATATTGTAGAGGGATAGTCGGGACATTCTGAGTGTAAGGGGTTAACTGATACATGGTCTCTTGACCCATGTCGACCGTGGGAACGCTCCAATTCCACTGCGGAAGGGCTGGGGGTTCAGCGACCCCAGGAACAGGCTGCAAATAAGAGTTTTTTGACATGAAAGATGGAAAAGGAATGGAAAGCAGAAATGAAAGAAATATACATATGTGAATGTGAATAATATTTGTTACCCGGACGACATCCATAAGGGGAAAATTATGCATAAGAGAGTTCAATCTAAAGGATGCATAACCATCAGGGCCGTCCAGAAGATTTGCAATGTTCTCCCCGTCTAGAGCAGCCACTAGGTCGTCATGATCTAGGGTCTCTGTGCTTCTCATAGTAGCTGGAGGAGCCCACGGCACATAAAAATCGGGGGCAGCGAGAGACTGCCTAGTCACCCTCTCACCAAGGTACCACTCCCGGCACGCCTCACCCACCATCAAAACCCTCAATCTAGAATAGGCCACCGCCGCCTGAATCGCTTCACCTGCCTCTGGGAGGGCCGCTGCTCACGGGTTCCATGTCACATGAATCTCACGCAAATTAATGAGAAGGTTCCGGTAACTAACAAAATCATGAGCCCCGACTTTTCGGCCCGTTGCCTCTTTCCTCCACTTCAAGCCCTGAGGCATGATAGCCGCCTCGTTGTCCCGAGTACTGGGAGCTCTCATCCGGAGGTATTCATGCGACCATATCTGCAAGGCAAAATAAAGAGGCAAAATTCAGTTTTCAAAATTGGAAGAAATAAAAAAAAAGAGAAGAAAAAAATAAAAGGAATAAAGATGAAATGAATGAATAAATAAATAATAAAGTTGAAGCTTTACCTCCCAAGCTCTCCAGTACCCGCCCGTGGAGGGGGAATTTCCCCTAGAAACCTCACTCATGTGATTGTAGAGAGTGGCCAAACCTGCCCCTCCCCAGTTGTATTGGGAGATGCGATCGACGTCTGTGAGAGAAGCCAAATACCCAAGACTGATTGTGTCACCCTTTGTACTCATCAGCGAGCAACCCAGCACATACATGATGAAGGCCCTGGCCATTTGATCGTCAGTGAAGGCCTGATTCTTGAAGGTATCCAGGCACCATTTTGCGGGAACTATGAAATCCCCTGGATGAGCCCCAAGCAAGTCAATAATTTCTTCATGACGGTTCTGAAGATCGTCATAGCGGGCAATAGGGAGGCCACCAAATGGGACGCCAGTGATCATGGCGAAGTCTAAGGGAGTCATCGTCATCTCCCCGAAAGGCATATGGAATGTGTTTGTCGTGTCCCACCACCTTTCCGCCAAGGCTTGAATGTGGGTCCGGTCATTTGTACTCTTCTCCAGGAGCAAAGCAAAGAGCCCAAATCCAGCATTATTGACCATGGTTCTTACATCATCAGAGAGCTCCACGTACCACCTTCGGCCGTGGGCCATACTCCCGTGTCCCTTGAGGACGAATTCTGGAGTCTGCAAAACAAAAAAAATAAATAACAAAGGGAGGGAATAATAAATGTAATGAAATTCTTTCTTTGGAGTCTAAGCGACTCGTTGATTTGAAGATAATGGAATTCTTTGGAGTCTAAGCGACTCGTTGATTTGAAAATAAGAAATTCTTTGGAGTCTAGGCGACTCGTTGATTTGAAAAATAATAGAATTCTTTGGAGTCTAAGCGACTCGTTGATTTGAAAATAATGGAATTCTTTGGAGTCTAGGCGACTCGTTGATTTGAAAATAATGAAATTCTTTAAGAGTCTAAGCGACTCGTTGATTTGAAAATAATGGAATTCTTTGGAGTCTAAGCGACTCGTTGATTTGAAAATAATGAAATTCTTTAAGAGTCTAAGCGACTCGTTGATTTGAAAATAACGGAATTCTTTGGAGTCTAAGCGACTCGGCGGTTGGAAATAAAAAGGGATCTCTTGTGAAGTCTAAGAAAAAAAAATGTTTGTGGGTTGTAAGCAATGATTGGATTTTAGGTTCATTCAAAATTTTAAGCATATTCAAAATTCATCCAAATTAGCACAACCACCCATTAGCAATGAATAAATGGAATCAATGTGTCCAACTAAGGGCAATAATAAAAAGAGGGGGGGGGGGGGGGGGGGGGGGGGGCACAATACCAAGCATCAAATTCTAATCATGAAAGAGGGGATTGGCGAATAGGTTGAATTTTCAAAATATGCATTCATACATGCATTGACTATCATATACTACATTGGCATAGAAAGGGAGAAAGGGCATTCATGCATGCATTCATTGCTCATCATTCATAGCACTACATTGCATTATCTCATCATAAGCATAAAGAGGAAAGTTTGGGAATGTACCATTCGATTGAAGGCCCGTGCCGAGAGATGTGCCCCGGGATCGGCAAGTAAAACTGATGAACTGTGACTGGATTGGGTTTGTACTTCTTCTTGGGGGGACCGTAAGACCCTGAACCACTAGCCATGGAAAGATCTACAAGCAAAGAGGGAAGTCAATGTTCATATGAGAAATCTTGAAGGAGAGAGATCAAATAACATGAAGAAACATGATTTCAAGCACAATGATTAAAACAAAGATGTAATCTTTATGAAACATACCTTGATTGTGAGTGGTTCTTGAAGAAAGAATCAAGAGAGGGTGGGATTGTAGAGAAGAAATCCGAGAGAGAAGGGAGGAGAGAATGAAAAAGAGAGAAGAAGAAACCAAGTTTTGAACAAACTGCTGCTCAAGCCGGCACTCGGCGAAAAGGCGCCGGCACTCACTGAATGCCGCCCGGCATTTGGTAGAGTGCCGGCCGGCACTCAGTGAGTGCCGGTTCCCTTCACCGAGTGCCGCCGCGTGTGACAGGTGGCCCTTTTACCCCTGAATTTCACTATTTACAGAAGAACCCCCAAATTTTGCTCCCATGTCCTTATAAATTTTCCCTCGTTCCAAAAGGACCCCCGAGGTTTGAAAAATAAGTTTTAAAGCCCTTTTGTAAATGGGAATTAGCCCCTGCTTGTTGAAAATTTTGTCAAGGAACACCCGTTTGCCATGAAAAAGTTAATAAAGTTCATTCGACTCCGGATATCTCTAAATTTGAATTTGATTGGAGTCTAATTGACTCCTGATTTTGAAAAAAAATAAGAAAGTTGAGTCTATTCGACTCCGGATTTCTCTGAGTTTGAATTTGATTGGAGTCTAATTGACTCCAAATTTTGGAAAATAAGAAAATTGAGTCTGATTGGCTCCGGATTTCTTTGGAATTGAATTTGTTTGGAGACTAAATTGACTCCCAATTTTGAAAAATTGATATGATTTAAGTCTGATCGACTCCTAAATTCAAGAAGAATGAATTGATTTGAAAAGTTAAGCTAATCTGATTATGATGAACCATCAAGTTCCAGAAATGAAAATGGATACGCATTTGAGTGCTTCCAGATTTAGGAAAATCTGAAAATAAACCTTGAAAAAGAGAGTAACTCCAAAAAAGGGAAAAATAAGAGTCGAGTTTGACTTTGCATAGAAAAGTAACACATTTGCATCTCTGGCCTTCACAAACAAATCTGCGCCGATCAGATGATTTTGAGGGATTTTGAGCATAGAGCTGCTCAAATCTTTCTGCGTGCTACCTGATTCGGCTTAGCCGATCAGATGATTTTGGGGAGATTTCGAGCATAGAGCTGCTCAAATCTTTCCGCATGCTACCTGATTCGGCTTAGCCGATCAGATGATTTTGGGAGATTTTGAGCATAGAGCTGCTCAAATCTTTCCGCGTGCTACCTGATTCGGCTTAGCCGATCAGATGATTTTGGGAGATTTTGAGCATAGAGTTGCTCAAATCTTTCCGCGTGCTACCTGATTCGGCTTAGCCGATCAGATGATTTTGGGAGATTTTGAGCATAGAGCTGCTCAAATCTTTCTGCGTGCTACCTGATTCGGCTTAGCCGATCAGATGATTTTGGGAGATTTTGAGCATAGAGCTGCTCAAATCTTTCTGCGTGCTACCTGATTCGGCTTAGCCGATCAGATGATTTTGGGGAGATTTCGAGCATAGAGCTGCTCAAATCATTCTGCGTGCTACCTGATTCGGCTTAGCCGATCAGATGATTTTGGGGGATTTTGAGCATAGAGCGGCTCAATCTTTCAGCGTGCTACCTGATTCGGCTTGGCTGATCAGGTGATTTTGGAAGATTATGGAGCGTAAGGCATGAAGCGACTCAATCTTTCAGCGTGCTACCTGATTCGGCTATGGAGTATAAGGCGCAGGGCGCATCTCAGTCAATCAGACGATTCTCATACGCATGTAAAATGTATATACATTAGTCATGATGTTCTTAGAGTAAGACGGTGTCATAATAGGATGATTCGATGTATTTGGTGCATTTCTGATAATAGGAAGAGTAACGTGACTCGGGATCATCACGTTTGGGAGCATAAGATATAAGATCGCATGAGCATGTGCATCACGATAAGATAGGTGCATTCATCTGTGTGACTACCTGCGTTGGTGTATTGTTGTCCTTTGCCCGAACTACGTCCTGGTCTGATTCCCGTTGGGATACGTAGGCAGCTCACCATTGAGCACGACCAGCATTTGGCTATCTGCACACCCGATTTTGCAACGCACTTTTGTTTTTTACCTGGATTCGACTATTTGGTCAAAGGCTTGTCTTTCACACAGGCTTTGACATTCGCTTGTGATATGCGTTGCTTCACGAGCTCTGTCAAAGAGGGGCAAACTGTAGACACCCCAATTTTGACCAAACGTCAAATCCAGGGATTGGTTACCTCTCAAAGACCGATGATGATGATATCCGTGACATTCGAGGATTTTCCCAAGAAATTCAAAATCTTCAAGAAAAAATTAGAAAATAATAAAATGATAAAGGGAGAGGATTCAGGCATTCGGGAGGGAAACCCGAACGATGAAGAACGTGTGAGAAACCCAGTCTGAAAATTCATTTTATTTTAAAGAAAGAGGGAGTTTTTCTTGAAAAAAGGAAGAACAAAATAAATAAAAAGATTTTTTTTTGGAAAAGAGAAAATACAAAAAGAAATAGTATATTCAAACATATACCATGCACATGGTTGATACCATGCACATGGGGGATCTTAATGCAAATATATACATACATAAAATAAAAAAATTTTGTTTACACCAACATACTTTTGAAAAATCAAAAAGAGGGACAAAATTCAGTTAGCCCCGGCACGCGGAAAACGCGGCGGCACTCACTGAGTGCCGCGCCGGCACTCACTGTTTGCCGCCCGACACTCAGCAAGTGCCGCCCGGCACTCAGTGAGTGCCGCCGGCACCCAGCGAGTGCCGCTGGCTGTAACAGACTGCATCTTCTCACATGTTCTAGAAGAAATCTTGGCACATGGGTCTCCACCCCGAATTTACCCATCTATCCCTGGATTATTGGCCTATATAAACAAAACCTTCTCTTCCATTTTGGGGGACTTGAACTTGAAAATCAAGAGATACATATATATATAAGAATCATATAGATTTTTAGAGAGAGAGAAGAAGAATTTCTTGAAGAGCTTGAAGAATTTGAAGAATCTTGAAGAGAAATTTTGAAATCTTGGAAGATCTTCACAAGAAGTTGAAGAATCCCTTGAGGTTTTAGAGGTAACCTCTCAATCACTTGATAGAATTAGGCCATTCAATCACAAGTTCATAGTTCTAGGAGCTTTACACATTTTCAAAACCTCTCTTCTTACCCCATTTCATCACACACCACTTAGAACTTGTGATTGAATCTCATGACATTTCATCAATTTGGATGTAATTAGCTTTGGGTTTAAGATAAATTTGACTTTAAAGAGTTTGTATCTTTAGTCTTCTAAGTAATCCTTGATTTTCCTTATTTCTATTTCATTAAAAAGGTGCATGAGATCTTCCATATCTTATTAAACCTCTTTGAGTTTGATTATTTAATTTCCTATGATCTTATGATCTATATGGAAATTAGAATGAATCATAGTCTTAATCTACATATAATTAGTGAGATGCAAGTCCTAATCCATGACTTGAACCTCTTCATTGAGAAATCTTATGGAATCCTTACTATATTCCAATGAGGTTTAAGTAGATTTTAACTTCATTTAGTCTCCAATGACCATCAAATGGTAGGAGAAAATGTGTTAATTCAAGTTTACTCCCATGGCTTGAACTAATCCTTCTCTTAGGTTTTAAGAAGTCTTTCATACTTCATCTAGAACCTATGAGCATGTATGTCTCTAACTCCAATGACCATCAAATGGTAGGAGTGATAAGTTGAATTCAAACTTGGGTCCATAGGTTTGATTTCTTTATTTGAGGATTTTGTGAAGTTTATTTCAATACTTCATCAAGATCCATAAGTGTAGTATGCCTCATAGTCTCCAATGACCATCAAATGGTAGGAGAAAATGTGTTAATTCAAGTTTACTCCCATGGCTTGAACTAATCCTTCTCTTAGGTTTTAAGAAGTCTTTCATACTTCATCTAAAACCTATGAGCATGTATGTTTCTAACTCCAATGACCATCAAATGGTAGGAGTGATAAGTTGAATTCAAACTTGGGTCCATAGGTTTGAGTTCTTTATTTGAGGATTTTGTGAAGTTCATTTCAATACTTTATCAAGATCCATAAGTGTAATATGCCTCATAGTCTTCAATGAACATCAAATGGTAGAAGAAGTAGTTTGGTTTGAGCCCCAACTTCATGTTCTAATAGTTGAGGCCAATCAATAAACTTGAACTAGCAAAATGAAACAGTGGGTTCATAAACTGTTTTTGATCAAGGATTTTTAGTTTGAAATCCGACCGTTGGAATCGAATGAAACCAACGGGAAAATGTTCATAACTCATTGTTTTACCATTGTGATTTTTGTTTTAGCAAGATCTTGTGATTAGAAGGGTTTGATCATGGTTTTTGTGAGCTAATCATAAGCTGTCCAGAGTTCTAGAATACTTTCAGAATAATAAGTCCGTTTTGAAATCAATAAATCAGAACCTTAATTAAGTTTTTGGGGTCTCAAATAATTTTTTATAAGTACCTTAATGTGTTAGAAAGGTACCCTAAAAAGAGCTAAGTGTTTTTCAGTTTTTTACTATTTTTAGAAAATCATACAAGATCTCTGGACAGAGAGTTGCAGAATCCTGAGTGAGGCCTAGTATTTTCTATATTCCCGGAGATCTAACCGTTGAAATCTTGATTTTCAAGTTGGGTTAGAAACTAGACTCACAGAGACATGACATATACAAAAATCAATGAGATCCAACCATCAAAAGTATTTTATTTCCATTTTTGAACGTCGGGTCTGCTCTCTGTAAATCACAAAAAAACTGCTACTGTTTTTGTCTAATCTTATTTGTTTCAACTCAAATGGTCTCTTAATGTCTTGGGACTCAAACCATGTTTTGAATAATGATAATTTAGATTAAACCCAGAGGCTTAGGGATCCAAATTAGTGAATAGATTCATGTCTCATCCTTATTCATAATCATTCATTCATTCATGTACATTGATGCTTATAGTTAGAACTAGTTCTTGGATGAAGTTGGACTTAGTTGAATTTAATTGAACATGACCTATGATTAATTACCTTTTGATATTATATCTTGTCTAAGGCATGTGTACTAACCTTTGTTTTGTAGCGCTTTGAGGTACAATTTCTCAACCCTTCTCTAGTTTAATCTATTTTATTGATTTTGAATTGATTTTCAACTCCATGTGCGACACCTTAGCTTAGGTTTTGCCTTATGTGAATATGTGAATTAGAGACCTTTTCTTAGGCTTTGTATTTTGTGTATGCATTGCACATTTCCATTTTGCGGCTGGATCCCGGGTATGTTTTCTCGTTCTCTATTGCATATCATGTTGTTTGCTACTTGTATTACGTGGCTTATGAATGATATTTTATCGTTAGCAATTTTACACCATTTCCAACATGCTTGTGTGATGTATATGTATATATGTATTAATTGAGGGCATGCTTAGATTAATAATTTGATTAAAAAGGATGTTGAGTAGAGGCCTATCGTGAGATAGGATGAAAGGGGGTGTTTTAGTCCGCCGGGCTCCTTCCCCTTTCATTCCATAATCCCCGGACCCAGTTTATCTTTGGTTTCGCAAAAGATCAGTTTGCTTTAAAATGGTTTCTTAATTTTCCTTTTTAAAATTTAGTGGCGACTCATTTGTTTTTAGAAATTGATTTAAAAGTAAAGTTGTAGGTAAAAGAAAGAAAAAACCCTGCGATATCCACACATATCCGAAGTGATAACTAGACTTGTATGTTGTACTAATGTCCCTCTACCTTTAGCATTCACAATCATATTCAGGTAGTTGGATAAACGGTTACTGTCAACCTGAATCATGATTACTTCTTGTATTCATTGAGTCCCATTCACCTCTCATGATTACCAAACATGTTGATAACTACTTATCAACAAGACTGTAGTTCTCAGTAATCAACTTAGTGACATTCTCAAGGGAATGCTTGCTCTGAATTAGAGGGTAGATTCTAGCTTGACAATAAATGTTCACAACCCTATGAATATGACATACCCAAGATACCCAGGTATTGATCTTCTGTAGACCTCACTGATTGGCAAATCAAAGCAGCCATATCCATAGTCTGTGTTCATAATCATCTCAAGATTGAGAACATGTACTTTATACAAGTTATGAGTTCCTATCAACTGTTTGACAGTCCTGAGTGCTAATAGGAAAGCTCAGGTCCAACAATGCAGTATAAGCACTAGCATATTAACTAAGAGTTACACTCTACTGGTTGAGATTAATCACTCCATCCAATGGTAGTTAATCATGTTACAGTGTAAACCTGATGAGATATCCTGTCTCATCATCCACTGTGACATGTTCTAAGTATCAAAGAATAGTGATTCGTATCTCACTTGTATGTATCTGACACACACACACACGAATTACCTACTATGATACTTAAGGATTAAACAATCATCTCATGAAAGAAACATACACAATGAAATGGAAAGCTGGTATCCGTATATTAAAATGTCAATGTCTTATACATAAAGTAATGGTTTGAGGTCACAAACCCAACAAACTCCCACTTGCACTCACAGCCATACAGGACTAAATCTGAGACCTAGACTATCTAGATGACGATCAAAGACCTTATGTGGCAAGGCCTTTGTAAACGAATCAGCAAGATTGTCAGTAGTCGCAATCTTGGTGATAGTCATATCTCCACGTTGAACAATATCTCGGATAAGATGATGTTTCTGCTCTACATGCTTTCCCTTCCCATGGTTCCTTGGCTCCTTGGACTGAGCCACTCCCCCACTACTATCACAATAAAGCGTAGTAGGTGACAGCGACGCTGGTACCACCTCAAGCTCCATAAGGAACTTCTTGAGCCAAACAGCTTCCTTTACAGCTTCACAAGTAGCCACATACTCAGCTTTTGCAGTTGAGTCTGCAATGCATTTCTGCTTAATGTTCCTTTAACTAAAAATACCACCTCCTAAGGTAAAGAGATAACTAGACGTCGACTTGCTCGAATCTTTATCGGACATAAAGTCCGAGTCAATGTATCCCACTAGAATTAACTCACTACCACCATACATAGGCATGTAATCTTTAGTCCTTCTCAAGTACTTAAGAATGTGTGTAACGGCTGTCCTGTGCTCTAGACCTGGATTCGATTGATATCTACTAACCATGCCAACGGTAAAGCAGATATCTTGTCTAGTGCATAACATTGCATACATGAGACTTCCCACTGCTAAAGCATAGGGAATTCCTACTATGCGATTCCTTTCCTCCTATGTCTTTGGACATTAGTCCTTGGAGAACACCAAACCATGCCTGAAAGGTAATAAACCTTTCTTCAAATTATCGATTAAAAACCTAGTTCTCACCTTATCGATATAACTAGCTTGAGATAATCCCATTATCTTTCTCTTACGATCCCCCAAAGAGCTTTATTCCAAGAATATAGCTCGCCTCTCTTAGATCCTTCATATCGAAAGTACTAGCTAGCCAAACCTTAACCGTTGACAATGCCGCTACATCATTTCCAATGAGTAGAATGTCATCAATGTAAAACATAGGAAAATCCACCACTTTCCCTTCACACTTCTTGTATACACAAGGTTCATCTAGATTCTATATGAAACCAAACGATTTGACCACTTGGTCAAATCGGATGTTCTAACTCCTAGATGCCTGCTTAAGCCCATAAATGGTCTTTTGCAACTTGCATACCAAGTTACCTTTTCGACCAGCTATGAACCCTTCTGGTTGCTGCATATAGATGTTCTCCTCAAGATTGCCATTCAAGAATATAGTCTTGACATCCATCTGCCAGATCTCATAATCGCCTTAAAGGTCTCAACCTTCCATCAGATCCTCTTTTCCTCTTGTAGACACACTTATAACCAATGAGTTTAATATTGGTTGGAAGTTCTACAAGATCCCAGACCTTATTGGAATTCATAGATTCTAATTCAACCTTCATAGCTTTAACCCAATGAGCTGAGTCTATACTAGCCATTGCCTCTTCATATGTGGTAGGATTAGATTCAGATTCTATGGAGACAGCTTCAAAAACTTTTCCTAAGAACATGTATCTATTAGGCTGGATGATAATACTCCCACTACGACGAGGTACCGGTGAAAAAATGGGTGAAGAAGTAGTATTTTTTTAATTTACATTGTTATCAACTGTGGGTTGGACAGAGGGCTCTCCTTCTATCTCCCTCAAATCTATCCTTCCCTTAGGTTTATGGTTCATGATATAATCATCCTCCAAGAAAAAAACATTCGTACTAACAAACACTTTCTATTCTATTGGATCATAAAAATACCATCCATATATATCCTTTGGATACCCTACGAAGTAACATACTTCCGATCTAGAATCTAACTTGCTCATCTTTCCTTTTAACACATGTGCCGGACACCCCCATATCCGGAGATGCTGCAAAGAAGGCTTGCACCGAATCCACATCTTATGTGGTGTCCTAGAAACAGATTTGCTTGGTACTAGATTTAGTATGTATGCAGCGGTTTCCAAAGCATAACCTGATCGGCGACAAATAGTTACCGTTTATAGTCTTGCAAATACCCTTTGTTAGCCCATTTCATATAGTTATTAGTTATTTTTTAATAAGTATTCTAAATTTTGTAGGATTTGGAGCTTTAACTTGAAAATGCACAAAAATCCAATGATTAGTGGCTTTGGAAGTCATTCTGGGCTCAAACGGTGATTCCGATGAAAGCTGAATACAGTAGCAGTCTTGGTAAATCGCATTTTTGATAAGGAATAATTCAGATTTGAGATATTTCTCTAGAGATATAAAATGTAGATCTTCGAGTTACGGACGCGTGGCCGTAAACGGCGAGTCAATGCAAGTTCCGAGCAAAACGTTATCGCAATTCTACGAAAGTCGCGCAGTGCAGCGAAAAGGACCTCGCGTGAGCGGGCCGCGCGAGCGACCTGTGAAAAAACCAAAAATGCATATTTTGTTAAATTAAAGTGCCCAGCGAAGGTGGTTTGTGCATATGACGTCCAGAAACATAAATATAGCAATTTTAGTACGATTTGGCTTAGGAAAGCTTCCTAAATCCTTCCAAACTCTATATAAATCCTATTCTAAATCAATTTTGTGGAAAAACAACATTACACAACATTAGATACATCCATATACAACTAAAAATTTCAGCCATTGAAGAGAGGAAAGCAAGGAGAAGAAGAAGAAGACCAAGGATTCCCATGGTCTCCTCCATCAACCTCTTGCTGTTCATCAATTCTATGGATAGCTAAACTCTAGATCTAGGGTTTCAATGAAACCCTAGCCACGTAATAGGAAGTATTTTATGTTTTTATTTTATTTTTATTATGTATGGATGACAGTTACATGTTCCGAGGATTTTTATAAATAAATCGTGCTTTTATTGATTAAATCGTTACTTTCAAAATCTATTCTTGTCTTATATCTATTTTGATGGTAGTGTGCTCAATGATCTATGCTTGCTGTGCTTGTTTAGATTATTTACATGTAATGGTGCTTAAATTGAATTGTGCTATCAAGTATCCAAATAGTCCATGCCTAGATTAGACGGATTATACCACAACCCTAGTTTAGTGTGGGATAATTAGTGCTAACCGAAGATGGATTATGTTGGTGCTTGAACTATAGTTATTTTCTTGACGGAGGAATTGGGCTTGTAGCTACAATTTCCCATTATCATCCAACTTAATAAGCTAAAGTAATTCATAAATACCCTTATTATGAAGCTAGTGGTGGATTTGCAATCCTAGGTTCCTTAAACTTATTATAAAAACAACTATTTAATTGCTTTCATAATTTAGATTTACTTCTATTGTTATTAGTTTAATTAAAATCAAATCAAAATATGTTTTTCTTAAATTAGCTAATTTTAGGTTTTAAAATTAAAGCGCGGTAGTTAATCAATCTCTGTGGGTTCGACCTTTACTTACACACTGCAAATCTTTAGAAAATTCTCGCGGAGGGATTCGCGCTCGCAACGTCAGCTCGCAAGACACCCCCCCCCCCTACCCATTTCTGGATTTTCTTCTTTGGTTTTCTTCTATCCTCCTCCCATCCCTGGTTAGTAGTTTATACTCTTTTGCTTTTGTTTCTTAAGTACTTTTAGATCGAGTCGTTTATTATTTTCATTAGTTCTGGTTATCTTTTCCTTCCTTTTAATATTTATTTTCGTGTTGTCTTCATAGTGTTGTTAATTCTTATAGTTTATTTAATTTTGTTTAGTTTAGTTATAGTTCTTTTAGCTGTTTTTATTATTTTCTTTGTTCGTCTTTTATCAAGAAGTAGCAGGTAACAATAAATTTTATTGACATATTCCTTTGTGTTCACCTGTTTGTGAGTGCCGAGATTGAGGTATCGTCGTTCCTTCCTTACGTACTTTCCTTTCTTTCATTTTATTGTTTCATTGGGGGCAATGAAGGGTGTAGGTTTGGGGATATGCACTCACATTATTATTATTACACTAAATTTTTCAAAAAAAAAATCAATACTTGTGCTTAAATAAACGATGATTACCGACGTTTTTGCAATATAAATTTGATACATCTTGTTATGTAACTTGGATTGTTATGGAATGGTAAACAAGAGAAGATGTGATTAAACATTTGCTGAAGTCATGATATGACGTTTTAGGTCATGTATCGTTCGAATCGTAGTTTTATATTATAGATTTGCACACAACCCTATGCACTACACGTAGTCGCTTGAATACATGTTTGATGTGAACTATAATATGATTCGGATTTCTAGATAACACAAGGTGGATACTAGACCCGATGAGCTTTTGAGCCTATCTTTTCTTTTTAGAGGGTTATAAATACATCTTGTGTTTGTCGAATTTCATTGAAGTAGCGCATTAACTTGTTTAGTCTCATTATTCTTGTTTTGGTTGATAGTCAAGTTAAAATATTTGTTACCATGCTAAATAATCTTCCGTCGTAAATGTTGAAGAATCACATAACCATAGGACATGATTATAGGCCCTCTTTGTTTACCACTATCCAGAAAAATGATAAAAATTTCTTTAGTTCGCCCTTTGACATGATTATGACCAACTTGGAGTTTACCACTGAGAGATTCGTCAACTTTTAATGGTATTAAGGCGATGTGTTGATTAAGAAGAAGAAGAGAATAAGATGATGTTTGGGGTGGTTGCCTTGTTATTTATTGATTGATTATTCAGAAAGCAACAAAAAGAAAGGGAAAAGAATTAAAAAAAAAAAGTTGGAAAAAAAAAGAAGAAGAAAGAAATTAAAAAAGAAATATGAAAATGAGGAGAATGAAAAGATGAAAGTTGGTAGAAGAGACGAATGAAAGAAATCGAACATGCCTTACAATGCCATTCTAAAACTACCTAATGAATCATTTCTATCCTTTTTCATTACCTGAGTCACATTACAACCTTTGAAAAGTCCTATTTGATCCTAGGAAACATGGTTCGGATATGAAAATGATGGGAAGGAGATTAAAACATGGTAATGATTAATTTTTCTTGATTATTGGCATCCTATCCATGAGACTATTGTTCTTTCGTGTCATGCGTCCTTTTCGAGTCATATGTGAGCATTTCTCGTTTTGAAAACATATTTCCTTTACTCACATATTTTAGAAAAATTACACCTGTTTCTGAGTGTTTCATTTTAGAGTGTAATTGGCATTGTGAGATTCGTAGTCGAGACATAGTTAATTGGTTATCCGAAGTATATTCCAAGTTCATGACATGCGCGTGTTTATTTGACTACCATATCACACACGTGCAATTGTATGAGGAACTCTATTGATTTATACGATGCATGTGCTTGAGATTGTTTTTCATGATTTAGGTGGATGTTTCATTATGTTTCTTTAGGTTCGTTATTCTATTTCAAATCTTTGTTATATGATGGAGTATTGAATATTATGTTCTTTGTTTTTAAAAAAAGTTTTTAAATTGATAAGTTAATAAAGATGGTTGTGAGTGACTTGTTGACGAGAACCCTCATGAGACTTCACTCGTCTGACTAGGGACACCCTAGGGGTTTAAAAGGCTTGTTGCATATACTAAATGCAATCGTGATCCATGCGAAAATGGAGTAGTATTTGTAGTAATAGTTTTATTATTCTTTTCTTTTTGCTCGAGGACTAGCAAGTGTAGGTTTGGGGGTGTGATCAGCGACGAATATTTGCCGTTTATAGTTTTACAAATACCCTTTGTTAGCCCATTTTATGTAGTTATTAGTTATGTTTTAATAAGTATTCTAAATTTTGTAGGATTTGGAGCTTTAACTTGAAAATGAACAAAAATCCAATGATTAGTGGCTTTGGAAGTCATTCTGGGCTCAAACGGTGATTCAGATGAAAGCTGAATACAGTAGCAGCCTTGGTAAATTGCATTTTTGATAAGGAATAATTCAGATTTGAGAAATTTCTCCAGAGATATAAAATGTAGATCTTCGAGTTACGGACGAGTGGCCGCAAACGGCGAGTCAATGCAAGTTTCGAGCAAAAGGTTATCGCAATTCTACGAAAGTCGCGCAATGCAGTGAAAAGGACCTCGCGCGAGCGACCTGTGAAAAAACCAAAAACGCGTATTTTGTAAAATTAAAGTGCCTAGCAAAGGTGGTTTGTGCATATGACGTCCAGAAACATAAATACAGCAGTTTTAGTACGATTTGGCTTAGGAAAGCTTCCTAAATCCTTCCAAACTCTATATAAATCCTATTCTAAATCAATTTTGTGGAAAAACAACATTACACAACATTAGATACATCCATATACAACTAAAAATTTCAGCCATTGAAGAGAGGAAAGCAAGGAGAAGAAGAAGAAGAAGACCAAGGATTCCCATGGCCTCCTCCATCAACCTCTTGCTGTTCATCAATTCTATGGACAACTAAACTCTAGATCTAGGGTTTCAATGAAACCCTAGCCAAGTAATAAGATGTATTTTATGTTTTTATTTTAGTTTTATTATGTATGGATGACAGTTACATGTTCCGAGGATTTTTATAAATAAATCGTGCTTTTATTGATTAAATCGTTACTTTCAAAATCTATTCTTGTCTTAGATCAATTTTTATGGTAGTGTGCTCAATGATCTATGCTTGCTATGCTTTTTTAGATTATTTACATGTAATGGTGCTTAAATTGAATTGTGCTATCAAGTATCCGAATAGTCCATGCCTAGATTAGACGGATTATACCACAACCCTAGTTTAGTGTGGGATAATTAGTGCTAACCGAAGATGGATTATGTTGGTGCTTGAACCATAGTTATTTTCTTGACGGAGGAATTTGGCTTGTAGCTACAATTTTCCATTATCATCCAACTTAATAAGCTAAAGTAATTCATAAATACCCTTATTATGAAGCTAGTGGTGGATTTGCAATCCTAGGTTCCTTAAACTTATTATAAAAATAACTATTGAATTGCTTTCATAATTTAGATTTACTTCTATTGTTATTAGTTTAATTAAAATCAAATCAAAATATGTTTTTCTTAAATTAGCTAAATTTAGGTTTTAAAATTAAAGCGCGGTAGTTAATCAATCTCTTTGGGTTCGACCTTTACTTCCACACTGCAAATCTTTAAAAAAGTAAAGTATACTTTTATATCTTGATTTTGACAAGATCATAACCCCAAAGAAATAATGGTAACTCCGAATAACTCATCATCGACCTAATCATATCTAAAAGAGTCCGATTCCTTCTCTCCGCTGCACCGTTCTACTGAGGCGTACCAGGTGCAATTAACTGTGACAGAATCCCATTCTATACGAGGTGATCAATAAACTCCTTGGAGAGGTACTCGCCACCTCGATCAAATCGAATGACCTTGATATGTATGCCCAATTGTTTCTCCATTTCAGCCCCTAAACTCTTTGAACTTTTCAAAGGCTTCAGACTTGTGCTGCATTAGGTACACATATCCATACCTCGAGTGGTTATCAGTAAATGTGATGAAATACTCATAACCACCCCTTGCTCTAATATTTATTGATCCACACATATCAGTATGAACTAATTTCAACAATGGATTGGTCCTATTGCCCTTTGCGGGAAAGGGCCTTTTGGTCATCATACCCTCTAAACAAGACTTGCAGACTTCCATTGGTTCGAGAACCAAATCGCCTAAGACCCCTTCTTTGACTAGTCTGCCAAACTTATTTAGATTGATATGCCCAAGCCTCATATGCCAAAGTTTTGTTGGATTAGTGGAAGGTTTCTTTTATATGGTACAGTTACCATTGAGTTATTAAGTTCCATACAAGAATCTTTAGAAACATTGGGAGTAATCACATACAAACCATTTGATTTAACACCAGAACAAATAAAAGAACCATTTCTGTTAATCACATCTTCAGTTTCAAAATGAAAAGAATGACCATCATTCGATAAATTAGAAATTGAAATTAAATTACGTCTCATTGAAGGGACGTAAAGTACATCTGATAAAATCAATACTTTATTATCTAGAAATTCTAAAACTACGACTCCTATAGCAATCGCAGATACAGTTGCACTAGAACCTAGAGTAAGTACAATTTTCCCATCACTGCACCTCCTAGTTGATCTGAACTCCTGCAATGAATTACAGATATGGTTAGTCGCACCAAAATCAATTCACTAAGTGTTTGAAGTATCTGTTATAAAACTTACTTCAATTTACATGTGATTCAATCATACCTTGAACTCTTGTACCTAAGAATTCTGGACAGTTCTTCTTCCAGTGGCCCTTCTCACCGCATTGGAAACACTTTCCTTTGCCTTGGCCACCCACCTTCCCTTTGCCCTTACATTTTCTCTTAGATTTTGCAATCTTAGGGACTGGTCCAACACTTAGACCACTAGTGTCAGCCTTCTTCTTCCCTTTCTTACCTTTCGATGTAGATCGGGAGGAAGAAAATATTTTCTCAACGTTCAAAACGTTACCCCCAGGTTTGATCACCCCTTCTGGCAAGCCTGCCATGCACCCCAAACATCTCTTTTAGGGATTCGATAATGTCACTGGTAGAATTGTTCGAGTGTATTGGTGTTGCGACACACCAGCCATTGAGGCCAAAATGTAGCAACAAGCCATTCCATTCGACTTCTTCCATTTATCGAACTCGCGTCTGGCAGCTGCCGAAGCATTTGCCGCGAGTTCTTCGGGGCATGGGGTGTTAAGGATATATATGTGATCCTCTGCAGTTAAAACGATGTCAAAGTTTCGTTTCCATTCTGTGTAGTTATTTCCAGTTAACTTGTTTTGAGTGAGTATGGTGGCAAGTGGACTAAATGTAGATCCAGACATTTATGATTTACTGTAAAAATTAAAAGACAAAATAAATATGGATATTAGATTTTGACAGTTTGAAATAAAAGAATCCTTAAAACTCTTATTTTAAAAACAAAATCGCCGAAATATCGAAACAAAAGAACAAAGCCTCCGTGTGGTGGTCAATGTTCGATCTTTCATTTTATCATCACTTGTCCGCTATGCAACTCTTGCAAAACAAGTTATGACTCCCGAACCTTTTTGATCTCTAAGTTTCTGAATAATGTCTCGTGTGGGATCCCTTATCCATAGCTTAGCTAGTGTATACAATTAACTAGGATCCAATCACAACCGCCTCAAGTAGTGCCTCCGTATGGTGGACACCCTCTAACACGTCTGATTGATCCTATCCATAGGAAGTTCACATCTAGTAGCCAATGAATAATGTACCCTCCATATAGAATGATCACTCCTGGCGAGGTGACACAGAATGCACTACTCATCTTACAGTGAACCGTTAATGGAAGATTGTGGGTGTTATAAATAAGACCCTCTCCCACTAGATTTAGTAAGTAAGGATTTTAATTTTAGAAAAAATTGCTTCTACACATTACCCATAAGCATCCAATGTTTACTAATGTATTGAAGACGGTTTTTGAATTTTACTTTAGAAAACTTGTTTTACGTGTATGCAAGTAGTTATAATATAATTAAATGCCAATTACAAACCAATCACATATAACAAAAAACTAAAATGAAATAAAAGCATCCAAACAATGCCTTTATCTCCCATGGCTCTATCTCCATAGAAACTGCTTCTTGGTTTGATAACCTCTGGCTCCATCTTCATGGACAATGGCTTGCTCTTTCATCTTCATGGACTTCCTAATTCTATTACATTGGACCTATGCTTCTTTCGAAGCTTATAATTTATCTAAAAAAGGAAATAGCAATAAATAGAATAATAAAAGGCTAGGAAAACTGGTGCGACTTTCCTTTTCATAGGATTGAAGTCGCAGCGCTCTTTACACATGCCTTAAAACCAAACCAAAAAATTAAAACAAAAACACCAATCTAAAACATTCAAACACAAAAAAAATTTAAACGTTCTTGGTGCCATGGGAGATAGAGACTAATCTTGCTGCAAAAAGGTTAGTCGTACAGACATCCATATATATAACAAATATCTATAATCCATTGGAACGCTTAATTGATTTACACAGTACATAAACTCTTTACGCACTGATTTAGAACATTAAAATAACATCTAACTTCTCTGTCACACTTCGATAGATCGAAGACCGTTCGATCGCTCGAACCTTCGATCGATTGAATATTGTTCAATCGCTTGAACATTCAATTTCACAGAATAATTTGAGAAAATTCCAAAATAATTTAAAATTTAAAACTTATAATTTTAAAAAAACCTTTTGAATCTATAAAAAGTACACCTAGACAGAAAATCATTCTCGATCGATCGATCGAACATAGTTCAATCGATCAAACAAAGGTTCGATCGATCGAAGGTCCTTCGATCGCTTGAGAATAGCAGGGTCTTGATCGATCAAACCTACTTTGATCGATTGAAACCATCATGCATCCTATACATTAACAAATTTGTATTCTTCTGTGAAAACACCACAGATCTGTGATGATGCAGTTTCTAAAATATTCCTAAAATCAACATGCAAATCAAAACTAGTGTTCAAAAATGCATCTATAGATCCAAATAAGCGTGGCTCTGATACCAATTGAAGGAAAAATAGGTTTAAAATAATTTTTAAACGCACAGCAGAAAGGTTAAGTTTCAAAAACTTATTGGTATGCCCGGATCTACTACCCATTAATTCTATAGATGCGTATAAGAGGGGACAAGAAATTATACCTCAGGTCTTGAACCTAATTCTGATTTTCTTTCTCGTTGATGGTGTAGTAGCTTACACTAGGTTGTCTTCACTCTTATGTCTCCTATGAATTCTTCCCAGAGAGGCTAGAGATTGTGGGAACTCTAATAGGAGGATAAGAAGGCTTGGGACCCTAAACAGTCTCCACAGCTTTCCTATAGGAAAAATGACGATTATTAAACCCTGTAAGCAGCTGCCCTATTTATAGATTTCCAAAACTGACTTTAACCTTTGACCGATCGAAGTGGCTTCGATCGATCGAACCTTCGATCGATCGAACACCTTTTGATCGCTCAAACCTGCCTAGATTTCAATCGATCGAAACTCCTTCGATCGATCGAACGTGACAAGAACCTCTTGTGCCTTTACAAACATCCTAGCGGATCTAAGAGTGGGAGCTCCTAGGCTCTTTATTGTTGGCTCAGACCAGTCGTTAATCCCATGATCAATCTCTTTGATCAGCAAACTAACCAACTAGTCAGTTAACATTTATTCTGCTATAAAACGACAATTGAACTCCAACGCAAACGTGCATATCCGAAGCAATAACTAGACTTGTTTGTTGTACTAATGTCCCTCTACCTTCAGCATTCGCAATCATATTCAGGTAGTTAGAAAAATGGTTACTGTCAACCTAAATCATGATTACTTCTTGTATTCATTGAGTCCCATTCACCTCTCATGATTATCAAACATATTGATAACTACTTATAAACAAGACTGTAGTTCTCAGTATTCAACTTGGTGACATTCTCAAGGGATTGCTTACTCTGAATTAGAGGGTAGATTCTATCTTGACAATAAATGTTCACAACCCTATGAACATGACATACCCCAGATACCAAAGTGTTGATCTTCTATAGACCTCACTAATTGGTAAATCAAAGCAGCCATATCCACAGTCTATGTTCATAATTGTCTCAAGATTGAGAACACGTACCTTATAGAAGTTATGAGTTCCTATCAACTATTTGGCAGTCTTGAGTGTCAATAGGAAAGCTCAAGTCCTTCAATGCACTATAAGCACTAGCATATTAACTAAGAGTTATACTCTAGTGATTGAGATTAATCACTCCATCCAATGGTAGTTAATCATGCTACAGTGTAAACCTGATAAGATATCCAGTCTCATCATCCATTGTGACAAGTTCTAAGTATCAAAGAATAGTAATTCGTATCTCTCACACACACACGAATTACCTATACTGATACTTAAGGATTAAACAATCATCTCATGAAAGAAACATACATAATGAAATTTAAAGCTGATATCTATATATTAAAATGTCAATGTCTCATACATAAAGTAATGGTTTGAGGGCACAAACCCAAAAAAGTTTCCCACCGGGCATGCCAAAATGTTAGCTGTAGTTTTGCGCGGGCATGCCAGAACCAAATTTGGTTTCGGGTGTGTGCAAACTAATTTCCTAAATTGCTTGTGTGAGTGATACACAAGGCTTTGGGGTCTGACTTCGAATAGTGTGATTGTGAAAGGTGAGTAAGAAAGTACCCTCACCTAAAGGTCCCTAGACAGTACTGAAACGCAAAAGTCTAGTGATGATGAGTTTACCAGGTAAACAATCAAAAACAAGTAGTAAAACATGTATATATTTTATTAAACGTGTGGAAAAATAACCACAAAAGAATTAACGAACATGATCAAAATATGCTCTGATTGTTCAGTAAAGAAAGTAACAAGAGAATCAGACCTATTGCTAGGGGCATAGAGAGCTTAAGAATGCTAAATTGAATGCTTTTGACTGCTATGGAATGCTTTTTGGATGCGGGGTTTCGAGAGTGACGAGGAGTAATCTTCAATGTTGGTTTGCTTCCCTATTTATAGCGGCCATGGAGGAATTTAGTTATATATTATCAAGAACTCCTTCAACCACGCCTCAAACAAGATAAGGATGCCTAGACTCTTTCCATATCCCAACTCTTTTCTTTCTTCATCCAAATCTGAATCAATCCCGAAATCTTAGGGATTAACCTTCCATATCCAGCTGTATCTAATTATTGTTTCATCATCAGACTCTAATTCTTCCCCAATTATAACCTTAACGGATAAGGAAACAATCAATACCTTTCTGCTATTTTTCCTGTCATTGGGCTTGCTCTGTTGCCCTCTAGACTTAATATTGAGCCCGATGATGATGATGTGAACATCTGTGCCCATTCAGGATCCTGCTGCTTCCATTCTGCCAGAACTACTGCTCAGGTGTAATACTGAGCTCGATGACAACAATACGTATGCCTCCGACCAATCGAGCTAGAATTCTGGTCCTTCATACTTTTTCAAGATAAGATGCCCGATCGTGCTGTCTCTTCAACCTCCTCATCCATCGGATTCAATCTTCTCATCCTCCGCAACTAGGTCTGTTGGCCTTGGCTATTATTCATTCTCCCTGTTTCTCGAGCCTGATGACCTGCGCTAGATCCTGCACAGGTCGTGGTTCACCCAATCCCTTTCCTTATCCGGCGCAAAAACCCTTGACAGTTTTTGGGAACAATTACATACTAACAGGGGAATAGTTATATCAAAATGTCTTAGTTAATTAGCACACACTAAATTGTCACATTCAGTATAGAAAGTCATAATTTATTACATAGATAAATTTCTCTTTATATATATATAGGGATTTGCTAACATACAGCACAGGAGATTTTTAGCGACGAAAAATAGACTTTTAGCGACTAAAATTTTCGTCGCCAAAAGTTGGAACTTTTAGCGACAAAAAATTCGTCACTAAAAACATGTTTTTCGTCACTAAAGAGACTGTTGTACGCTGCTAACTTATAACCATCATGTTGTAAGTTAGAAGCCCCCATATATATATATATATAGGGAAAATTACACAAACCTCCCCTGGGGTTTGCCTTAATTACACGGACCTCCCCTCTTGTTTAAAAAATTACACAGACCTCACTCGAAGTTTGTAATTAGGTAACAAAACACCCCCTCCCCTAATGGTCCGTTAGTTTTTTTTATATTAGCCTCCTCTGAAAATTACAATTAGCCCCCTAATATTATAAAATTGTCATACTAAAGCCCCCTTTCTCTTATATTTTTGTGCTAATTATAAAATCCCTCCTCCCTCCTATGTTTTTGGGTTACTTTTTTTAGCATTAATTTATATCATCTACACAAAATATACACAAAACATATATAAATAGGTCCAAATTTTTTTTCCCCCCCGAACAAACCTCTATCAAGCCCCCCTTGTATTAATTTTCTAGATCCGCCCCTGTCCCTTATATGCTTCAAAAGTGGACACTTAACCCCCTATGATTGTGGACTGAAGTAGAACTGTTATGATTTCACTCAAAGAGCGTTAACCTCAAAATTAACATCACAAAATGGGTTAAGTGTTTATATTTTTAACCAATTTTAGAATTTGAGTGAAATCACAACAATTCCATTTTAGTCCAACAATCACAGGGGGTTAAGTGTCCACTTTTGAAGCATAGGGACAGGGGCAGATCTAGAAAATTAATACATGGGGGGCTTGATAGAGGTTTGTTTGGGGAAAAAAAATTCTAGACCTATTTATATGTATTTTGTGTAGATGATATAAATTAATGCTAAAAAAGTTAACCCAAAAACATAGGAGGGAGGAGGGATTTTATAATTAGAACAAAAATATAAGAGAAAGGGGGCTTAGTATGACAATTTTATAATATTAGGGGGGCTAATTGTAATTTTCAGGGGAGGCTAATGTAAAAAAAACTAACGGACCGTTAGGGGAGGGGGCGTTTTGTTACCTAATTACAAACCTCGAGGGAGGTCTGTGTAATTTTTGAAACAAGAGGGGAGGTCCGTGTAATTAAGGCAAACCTCAGGGGAGGTTTGTGTAATTTACCCATATATATATGAACGTATATATGTATATATAGATATATGAATATTACTACTCTTTTGTAGCTCAAGATTCTTTACATATATGATAAATTTATAAGGTTTAATTACTTTACACCCTTATAGAATACCCATGTTTTCCATTAAATATATTTTTTCTTTTTTCTTTTTGTTCAATTGAACCATTGAACATCAAAATAATTACTTCAGTCACACCCAAAGTTTCATGGTGTTGGCTTAAATTAAGGAAAATTATCTTGTGAGTTGCGCGTAATGCTAATTACCTATCACAGATTAGATTAAAACAAATGAAGGAGATCGTGAATGGATCTAGTTGAATGTGCTTTCGAATCTGATTGAATGCAATTGTTTGCACCATTCACAATATGGATCCTTTAATATTTTTCTAAAACAACCCATGATGGATAAGTATTACGCATAACTCAGTTGACAAAATGCATTAGTTTAAGCCAACAGTGTTAGACTTATGGTCTAATTGAATGAAATTAACAAAAAATAAAATAAAATAAAGAATATGCATCCAATTAAAAACATTGGTATATATAATATAAGAGTAATGTTATGCTTCTTAAATCTTAATCCAAAATTTTCATTCCAAATGATGTGACAGAGCCCCCTGAATTTTGATTGAATAATGTTGAAGTAATCTCATCATTATTAAGTATGGTATCACTACTACATCATTCGGAGTGCGAATTTAAGATTAGAATTTGAAAAATATAGCATTACTTATAGTATAAGGGTATAAAGTGTAATCAAACAAACTTAAAGGTATGGTGAGAAATAAAAGGAAATATATAGTTACTTGAGAGGTCCGTTGAAGATATATAACATGGGCTTATTGGTATGATGGTGTCATGGTAGTTGCTAAAAATAGCTAATGTCATACACGTTGTATCCATGTGGGCGGTTTTATCATTGATGTACTTGATGGATGGCGTCTAGGGTTGTTTCGTCTTGGGAAAACTAATAACCAGCCATGTGCATCATGAATTCGTCACTATTTACTTTCTTAGCAACTATATTTCAAACTTTGTGTCCGTAAATCATGTTAACCGTTCACATGATCACCTAGACAAACAGAACTTTAACCTTTTTTTTAATTAATTAAAACATTAAAATTTGGTAAAGTCTCCATATTGAATTATTTGAAATTAAAAGGGAAGATCTGATTTTTACTTTTGGTCAAAAGTCATTTAATTCATTGGTGAAACTTAATTAAATCAATAGATATTTTATAAAAAGTTCGTCATTTAAGATTAATTAAGTTTATAGGACAGTCTGTTTTTTATTCTGATCAAAACTCTATGACTAGTGAAACTTAATAGAATCAAGTCCCTATGTTTTAAAAGTTACGAGAAATTTCACATACTTTTTTTTATGTGAAATTCCACATAACTAGTTCAATTTCTTTTTTTTTTTTTACAGAGATTAGGTTTATTTTATATAACTTTTATAACATGTGGACTTTTCTCCAGAATAAAAAATAGGTTGGACGTAATAATAAAAAAGTTTATTTAATTTATACGAGCAAAGACTTTGCCTAGTTGGTAAAACGGCTTTTCATGTCATGCTCATACCAGGGTTCAAACCCCCTCCCCTCTGTACGAGACTACTACACCAAATGATCCAAAAAAAAAATTAATAAAGTCCATTTCAAAGGACTTTTAACTAAAATTTTCTTAAATCAAATCCTTGGACCTTGAGTTACAAAATTTTAAGGAATTGACATAAACAAGTTAGGATTCATACGATATCTTGGTCATCTCTCCCCCTCTATTCACGAAATCTGTATTCTGTTGTTCGTACATAATTTAGTTAGGATTCATGTTCAATAAGATTCTGATATATATGTTCATGAGACTTAAAGTTTTTTTTTTGGTTCTCAGTCTTCTTCCACTTCTTTTTCTATCGAAATTGTAAGAAATATGTGGGCCATATGGGCACCCGCATACATTGGACCGGGTCCAATGGGCTTAGGCTTTTGGAGCCCTAGGGTTTGGTTATTATGTGTGTATATATATATGATATAAACACAACATATATATTGGGAATCCCTAACATCACAGTAGCCTCTCTCTCTCTCTCCCTACGATTTCTCTCTCTAGCTAATCACCAAGGAGCTTGGGATTTAGAACGTGGTATCATCGGGAATTGCTCAAGAAGCCGTCTTCTACGACCTATACGGAGCACAATAGGGTATACGGAGGCAACATGGAGCAGCAGTTCGTGGGTGAAGACTCCGGGCTCGTAACAACACCGTTCGGCGATCCGTCGGGTTATTCCGCTAGGTAAGTGACCTAAACCCGACTCGTATGCTTGTATGCATATTTATCTACATTGGTATCAGAGCCTGTAGGTTGTTGATTCGCCCGTAAATCATCCGAATTGAATCTGCCATTAAAGCTTCAAGCAAGCTTTTATCAAAACTTTGAAAGTAGATTTTCAAGTTGGTCTAATATAAAACTCCAACAGTTGTCCCATAATTTTATGTGGTTGTGTCCCAAATGATCCCAAGAGTCCCCCTCAAAGTTTCAGACGTTGATTATCTTTAATAAGAGATACATATCAAACCCTAGTTTTTGTAGGTTTATGAAATACTTTTTTTGTTAAGAAAAAAAAGTCACTACAAACTCGCAAAGAGCCTCGCGCAGCCCTAGGCTGCTGCTGCAATTCTTCCTCTCATAAGGAAGATGATGAATCTTTATTTTGTGAAGCCAGTCATGCTATGGCGCGTGGCCCACATTGCATGCTATGGAAATTTTTTTTCAAGCATGAAGTGGGGTCCATTCGATGTACAAAGCTTTACATTTGGCCATGGCCACTTGCACGTGTGTACGCACAACTGGAGGGCCCATTTCGTGGGATTGTGCTCTGTGCCATGGTTGATTAATTGTTTTTTTTTGTTTTATTACATTAACAACCCCTAAACTTTATTACTTACTAAAACAGTTCACATGGTTATCATATTGAGTTTTAAAACACTTTTAAAATTCAAGAAAATTCATGTGTAAGGGACTCTAAGATAATTTTTGTGTAAATTATCATGTATTTATGGTATTTTAGAGCATATAATTAATGTTTATGGACGTTGATTTAATTGCTTAAAATAATCATGATACATTATTAATTTTTGAAATTAATAAGGGACACTGTTTTAGACCATGTAAAATTTTTGTGGGATCCATAGATAATTTTTGGTGAATTATCTAAATCATATTAATATTTTAGAGCATATAATTATGTGTTTTTGTACACGTATTAAATTGCTTAAAATATTTTTATTGATTATTAGTTCAGGGAATTAACACAATGTGTTTAGAACACTAGTGGTAGCTTGAGAAAATTAATTTAGTATATTTTTCTCGCTCTTTGGGACGTATTTTAGAGCATATATGTTGTGTTGAGTATGCAATATTAATTGCTTAAAATATAACCAATTAAAGTTGTTAATTCTTGAATTTAAAGTCTAGTGTTCTTGTACACTAATTGGAGACTTGAGAAAATTTTATGAATTATCTAATTTTTTTGGTATTTTAGAGCATAAAATTTATGCATATGGGCATTTATTTAATTGCTGAAAATAGCCAAAATAGATTATTAATTTTTGAAATTAATACGGGGTGTTTGGAACACCATATTAGACCACTAAAAATCTTTGGAGAACAAATTCTTGAAATTTTTGTTTTTTTAGGAATTTTGTTGCTCATAGTTAATTTTGTTTAACTAAGATCAATTTATTATGTTAAATTGATTCAAAATGTTTTTGGGCCTTGGTGAAATTCCGGAAATTTTTATTTATAATGAAAATTTTGTTTTTCAATTAATTAAATTTTCCATAAGGTTTTAAATTAATTGTTAATTTAAAGGGCCCTTAATAAATTGGTTTTAAATTATGTTTTAAGACCTAAAATTGGGTTAAAATTAATGAAAAATTCAGGATATTTTTTTCATTGATTTTACTTAGCTTACGGGAGCTATCCGTGCTGTGCAATAATCATTTTATTGCACATTTTAGAGGCTCATTGCATTGTTGGTCACGTTTAATTACTGTTGTTTGTGATTGGTTGACCCTATGACCTCTAATTCCTCCTCCTTAAGTGGAGTGACGGATGAGTCCATTCATTTTAAAATAAGACCACATGAGTGCTTGATGTGTGTGATTAATACAATTTAATCTGGCTTAAATGAATGGACAATTAATTGACAATTTATGGAGCTTTTGTCCTCACGATGTATGTTTAAGGCTGTTATTGTATATGTTTATGAACAAAACATCCCTATTTTTTATGGGCTATAAATGTAATGTGAGGACGAGGGTTTCATTTCTTGTATTGGAAAAGCCTACTTGTAAAGGGATGGTTTTCTTTGTTCATAAATCATACACATGAATTACCTTAACATGAGCTCTAAGTTGTCAATTCGGACCCACGTAGGGGTCTATGCGCATTTTTGTTGTATGGCGCACTTAATATTACTGTGGATGATCTTAGATAGGTAATTGCACCATCTGATTGATGTTTGTTTAGAAAAATCAATTATAAAAAGTTTTTCTTGATTTACAAAATTAAGATTTGATTAATGAGCAATAGCGAATTCTTTGGTCTTAAATTGTAGAAAGGGGAAAACTCATTTGTAATTGAATTTTAAAACAAACCTTATGAAATGTGCAAATAATAATGTCAACCCCTTGCACATGTTTTCAAATATTTCTCTTCAAATTTTTGGATTCACAAAAACAAAAATTTTCCAAACCACACTTTGTCGATCTTTATAAGAGTAACAAGTTTAAAAGGGACTAATTTTTTTAATATGGCACTGTAAAGTAACACACTGATAGAATGAGTAAGAGCTTGTGGGCTTTAGGCTTATTCTATGGTCCAACCCATTAAACCGAATAATGGGCCTCCGGCCCAATATTATTATAACCTTAATAGCCTATAATACTTGGCTCGAGAAGGATCATAGCACGCGCTTTATGATAAGCAGCATGCACCATGATCTTGTTGGGAAGTATATGTACTACCCAATAGCCAAGATATTATGAGATTAGCTCAAATTTGTTTTCGATGGCACATTCACTACTAGATTAAGCATCTAGTTATGAAGTTCGGGAAAGTAAGGAAAACGTTCCAAGTACACGATGACTGGACATCTAAGGTCGATGACAGGTATGATTCGTGATTTCAGAATACTCGGAACATCTTTACTGGCGAATTGCAGTTTCAGGCTATGATTAGTTATTTGTCTGATTCGCGGGTCCATAGAAAACAAATCATGATCCACAACGGAAATGTTAAATTTTTGGGTTTTGACATTTTCTGACATGTTGAGCTGAATACGGAGCGCCAAAAAGGTGAGGCGAACCGCATAGCTATACTCTTGACCACTACTTCCATAAGTGGAAGTAAGCGCAAGGCTAGTGGGCCTAAACGCAATGGTAAGGGTAAACCCGCCTAGAGGCAGGGTGGGGCTAGCAAGTTTGCGCCCAAGGCTAATAAGGTGGAAGAGCGCAATCAAGGGCGTTTTCCAGTTCGGTGGTAATAGGATGGACATTTTTGGGTGGTAGTGTTACTAGGACATGGTTATCTAAGGATAACTGCTTAAGAATTGTTTTCATAAATTCTGGATTACTCTATCATTCATTTATTCTGAGACATGACATGCTGGACTTGAACGCATAGGATGTAATAGGATGACTTGATTAGCTTGAGAAGCCCTTTTGGGCTCACTCGCTGAGGTTGACCTGCCTGTGTATGAGTCTTGCTTAGTTGGCAAAGCATGTCGAAAGCCTTTTAGAGAGGCTATTAGAGCTACTCAAGCATTAGAGCTATTTCACTCAGATATCTGTGGACCTATGGTTGTAAAGGCACGTCATGGCGCCTCTTATTTTCTCACTTTTATAGATGATTTCGCGCGATGTGAGGATCGCGAGTATTTATCTAATAAGTTCTGGGAACTATGTGAGGAAAAAGGGGAAACGCAGACAACTTTCTGTTCCGAAAACTCTGCAACAATATGGTGTTGCAGAAAGAAGGAATAGGACATTCCTAGATATGGCTAGGATTATGATGGCGCAAGTCAACCTCCCAATGTTGTTTTGGGGGCATGTACTCTTGATTGCTGCCTACATACGAGAGTGCCTCTCCTCATTCGTTTCCCTCTACCCCCTCATTTTGGAGCATTTGCGCCCGTGGAGCTCAGGAGGTCATGTTCACTATACCTCGTATAAGTACAAAAAACTATGCTCAAGAGCTGGAAAGTATACCTTTATAAGGTATTCTAACAGCTCGACAGGCTCTGTTATGTATAATGAACAAATGGGTATAGGAATGACGGATGGTGCCACATGATATTGAGAATGACTTCTGATCGGGAGAGAACTAATCCTATTTATACGCCTTAACGTGCATTTGTTAGTACCTTTTTATCCTGTTTTTGTATATTTTTACTTCGTTTTCTATTTTCTGACAGGTTTTGGAAGAAATCAACTAAACCAGGCTAAACAGGGTGAAAAAGCATAGTTGAAGAAGCTGAAAAATCCAAGTCGCGCGCGCGAGCCGCGCCCGCGAAATCCGAGAATCGCTCGCGCGATCCGCTCGCGAGAGAACCCAGAAATCGCTCGCGCGATCCGCGCGCGCGAAGGTCCAATTGTCGCGCTCGCGCGACCCGCTCGCGCGATATGTCCAAAAATCAATGTTGCGTATTTCAGTATACTGAAGACTCCTGTGCAAACGAAACTGCTAAACGACGTCCAGACTGTAAATTACATGCGTTTCAGTTCGTTTCGGGTTGGGAAGCCTTCCAAAGCTTGTACAAACTCTATATAAACTCCAAATTTACTCAATTATGGGGTTGGCAATTAATATACACACCCACATATACAGCCATATACACACACTTCCAGCCCTTGAAGAGGGAGAAGCAAGGAGAAGAAGAAGAAGACCAAGGATTTCCATGGCCTCCTCCATCAACTACTTGCCGATCTCTACTCCTATGGCATGTTAGATCATTGATCTAGGGTTTCAATGAAGCCCTAGATGAGTAATAGGGTTTTATTTATGCTTTTATTTTAGTTTTATTATGTATGGATGACAGTCACATGTTTAGAGGATTTTTATAAATAAATCGTACTTCTAGTGATTAAATCATTACTTTCAGAATTTATTCTTGTCTTAGATCTATTTTGACTGTGATGTGCTCAACGATCTATTCTTGCTGTGCTTGTTTAGGTTGTTTACATGTGATGGTGCTTTATTGATTCGTGCTATCAAGTATCCGAATAGTCCATGCCTAGGTTAGACGGATTAGATCACAACCCTAGTTTAGTGTGAGATAATTCGTGCTATCCGCAGATGGATTATGTTGGTGCTTGAACCATGATTATCTTCTTGTCGGAGGAATTGGGCTTGTAGCTACAATTCCCCATATTCATCCAACGTAATAGGCTAAAGTAATTCATAAATATTCCTATTATGAAACTAGTGGTGGATTTGTAATCCTAGGTTCCCTTAAACATTCATTAAAAACACTTTTAACTGCTTTCATAGTTTAGATCTATTTTTATGTTCTTAGTTTAATTCAAAATAAAAATCAAATCCGTTTTTCCTAATTAATTAGACTTAGGTTTTAAAATTAAGTTGCTGTAGTAATCAATCTCTGTGGGTTCGACCTTTACTTCCACACTGCAAATCCTTTGAAAAGTAAAGAATACTTTTATATCTTGATTCTGACAACATCAATTTTTGGCGCCGTTGCCGGGGATTGCATTACTACCGTTAATTTTATAATCTTAGTTTAGTTAATTCGTAAATATTAGATTAGTTTTTATTTTTCTTATTTTTTGTTTTTGTTTTTAGTTACTAACTTGTTCTTTTATTTTGTAGTCAACGTTTCCTGGTGGAGTAGCTAATTACATCAAAGGAGCTTACGCGAAATAAATTAAATTAAATTAAATAAATTGCTTCCTTTGGAATTCGCTTTAAACCGCTGTAAGTCAGGGCGCTGTGACGCACTATTTGCATTAGTTTAGGGTTGATTGCACTGCATTAGCTAGGAAACCCGGGGCGCTGGGCTTGACGCGGTCATTGCATTACAGGATAATTTGCATGCATCATAGTAGTTGAGTGCTTGTTATCTTATTTGCGTGATTGTATTTGTTTATTTTGTTTAGTTAGTCTTTGTTTTTAGTTTCTTTTCTTTTGTTTTAGTTTATGTTGGGTACACGTTCAAATAAACCAGATTTAAAATCTTTCGATCTTGAACTTGAACGTACCTTAAGAACTAGTAAGTCCACAACCCAAGCTTCTAGAGCTAGGTTGCAAGACGACGAATCAACTCCGATTCCGTCGTCGTTGTTTGAGGCCGAAATTCGGAGTACCCGTGAACGGATAAGGAAAACTCGAACTTTTCAAATTGAACCGATTAAAATGGCTGACGGTGGAAATAACAATAACAATCAAAATGATGGTGCGAATATGAACAATCTTAATATACCGCCACCACCTCCACTTATAAATTATTTTATTCCTACTACTTACACGCCACAAGCCGGTATCGAATTACCGGAGGCGACAGCATCTCACTTTGAGATTAAGTCGTCTACGATCTCGCTATTACCTTCCTTCCATGGCCGTTTAAATGAAGATCCATATAAACACTTAGGAGATTTTCAAGACATATGCTCCACTTTGAAAATTCAAAATCTTACTGATGATGATTTAAAATTGCGGCTCTTTCCATTTTCTTTAAGAGACAAAGCTAAGTTTTGGCTCCAATCACTTGAGCCAAACACAATAAAAACATGGGAAGCCCTACACACCGCCTTTTTGCAAAAGTTTTTCCCTATTATGCGTACAAATAAGATAAGAAAAGATATAACTAATTTTGTAATGCAAGATGGGGAGACGCTTTATGACACGTGGGAAAAATTTAAAGAATTATTACGTTCGTGTCCACATCATCAGGTTCCTAAGTGGCAACTTGTTCAGGTCTTCTATGAGGGGCTTATTCCCTCTGTTAGGAATACCGTCGATGCCGTTTGTGCGGGGACTTTCCTACACAAAAGCGCCGACGAGGCCTGGAAATTTTTTGAAACACTAAGCGAGAATTCGATGCATCAGGCTGTGTCGGTACGTTTAGAGGGATATCATCTTCAACCTAAGCGAGAGGTGACAGTTGAGTCAAGTCAATCAATTCAAATACAAGAGTTAAATAGAAAACTTGACCGACTTATGCAAATGAACAAAACGTTTAATCCACCCTCTTTAGAAGTATGTGCATTATGTTCTGACCCGTCCCATAATATCTTTGCATGTCCTTCTGCATCTCAATATCCGGAATTTGTTGAGCAACACGTTAATTCTATGCAACAATTCCCACAAAATAATTATAATCCTAGGTCGACTAATTTTCCTAATACGTACCGACCCCAATACCAACAAGGTCAATACCAACCACCTCCTCCACCTCCACGCAATAATGCATTTGAGGAGAAGGTGCTGGCCTCACTTGAAAATTTTGGGTCAGTAATTCAGTTAGTGCACTCTCACACTCAGTCTATCGCAAAGCTAGAGTCCCAAATGGGACAAGTAGTTAATACATTAAACCGTTTAACTGAGAGTAAGTCGACGAGTCAACCTACTCAGCAACCTAAGGGACAATACGTAGTGGGTAGTACGAGTGAGAGTGTGAACGTTGTTTCGACTAGGACGACTACTCGAGATGAGGAAGTTGTTGTAATTCCGGATGGGGGTGAGAAAAATAAAAATTTAAATTTGAATAAGGAAAAAGGTGAGGACGTGAATCAAAATAGGAAAGAAAAAGAATCGGTCCCAACGAATTCTATTCCGAGAATGCCATATCCACCTAATGTTGAGGAACCGTCTAATTTTACAAATAAAAAGTCGAAGGTTGAAGATATACTCGAGGTGTTTAAACAAGTCAAAATAAATATTCCTTTCCTCGATGCTATAAAACAAATTCCTGCTTATGCTAAATGTCTAAAAGACCTTTGTACACAAAAACGCAAAATACGGAGTCATACTCCTAAAAAGGTCTTCCTCACGGAGAAGGTAAGTTCTATTTTTCAACACTCACCTCCAAAGTATAAGGATCCAGGTACGCCTACGATTTCATGTGTCATAGGTGACACTATCATCCATAGGGCTCTCCTTGACTTAGGTGCGAGTGTTAATCTTATACCTTATCACGTCTATAAACAACTAGGACTAGGTGAACTGAAACCTACGGCCGCTACAATACAATTAGCGGATCGTTTCGTCAAAGTACCGAGAGGAATCGTCGAGGATGTACTAGTAAAGGTTGATAAATGCTATTATCCTGTCGACTTCATGGTCCTTGACACTGAACCCGTGCTAGATGCTAGGAAACATACTCCTATCATCTTAGGCCGTCCATTCTTAGCAACCGCCAACGCACGTGTTAACTGTCGGACGGGGGTAATGAAAGTGTCGTTTGGGAACATGAATTTAAAATTAAACGTTTTTAATGCTATGGATCAACCTCCTAAAGACGACGATTACCTATGTGAGGCGGAAGGTGAGGTAAAACGGAATATTGCGCCTACCAAAGAAATAAATGTGAGTGGGGAAAAAAATATAGCGGACGATGATGAGTGGATGAATCCTAATCCCGTGGACCCTAATGCCGAATCTACTCGGAAGGTAAGAAATCGACTTGAACATAATGACAAACCGTCAATCGAATTACTTCGAAGCGACGTAGTTTCTGCTTACCATCGGGCTCTTCCTGGCATCTTAAAGGGTTCACAGTCTGATTTACGGCCTCCATAAAGTCTTGAGCTAGAATGGTCTAGCTAAAGACGTAAAAGTTAGCGCTTCTTGGGAGGCAACCCAAGCTTTATTTCATTCGTTTTTCTTATTTTTGGTCGTTTTTGGGTCTGTTTGTGTCTGTTTTGGACATTCTGGATAGGTTTGGGGGTTGGAATTAATTTTTTTTAATAGTATATACAAAATTTTAGCCAAAAAGTGGAAAACTCCAAACTCGCGCGCGCGGCCCGCTCGCGCGAGACGTCGCTCGCGCGGCCCGCTGGCGCGAGTTTGCCCCTTAACGTTTTCCTTTGCTTTTCTTTATTATGAGCCTCAGGTTCTCCTCGCGCCTGGAATCGCGGGCGCGAGGTACCTCGCTCGCGCGGAAAGTTTAAAAAAAAAAAAAAATAAAAAATAAAAAAAATTTCTGGGAATTCGCGCGCGCGACGGCCGCTCGCGCGGACCGCTCGCGCGATTCCCCCAATTCCTGTTTTTCTCTTTTGTTTTCTGTATTTTCCCCCATACTTGTTCTGACAATGTTTTCGTTTCTGTTTTTTGTTTATTAAGCCATTTTAGATCGAGTTAGTTGTTGTTTTCTTTATTCCATTTATACTTTCATGTTTTATTCCGGTTAGTCGTTTCGTTTAGTTTCGATTAGTTTTTTTTTGTATATTTCTGTTTATTTACTTTTAATATTCTTTTGTTAGTTTGTTTTTTTTTATTACACAGTAACAGGTAACATTGAACTGTATTGACATATTCGTTTGTGTCACCTGTTCTAGGCTTGTCAAGATCGAGGTATTATCGTTCCTTTCTTACGTACTTCCCTTTCTTTCGATTGATTGTTTCATTGGGGACAATGAAAGGTTTAGGTTTGGGGGTATGCACACACATGCATATATTATGCACTAATTTTGAAAATTTTGAAAATTTTGAAATAAGTGTGTTTAAATAAACGATGATTACCGACGTTTTTGCAATATTAATTTGATACTTTTTGTTCAATAACTTTGAATTGTTATAGAATGGTAAACCAGAGAAGATGTGATTAAACATTTGCTGAAGTTATGATGTGACGTTTTAAGATATGTATCATTCGAATCGTAGTTTTATATCATAAATTTGCACATAAACTTATGCACTGCACGTGGTCATTTGAATACATGTTGATGTGAACTATAATATGATTCGGATTTCTAGATAACACATGGTAGAGACTAAGCCCAGTGAGCTTTTGAGCCTATCTTTTCTTTTTAGAGGGTTATGAATACATCTTGTGTTTGTCGAATTTCATTGAAATAGCGCATCTATTTGTTGTTTAGTCTCATTATTCTTGTTTTGGTTGATAGTCAAGTTCAAATATTTGTTACCATGCTAAATAATCTTCCATTGTAAACATTGAAGAACCGTATTACCCTAGGAAATGATTTTAGGCCCTCTTTGTTTACTACCGACTGATAAAAGATAAAATTTCCTTAGTTCGCCCTTTGAGCCGTTAAAATGCCATTTCTTTCTTTGATTGCCACTATCCTTGTTTTTGCTCCGACTTGACAAACTTGGAGTTCACCACTGAGAGATTTGTCTCCTTTTAGTAGTGTTAAGGTGATGCGTGATTAAGAAGAAGAAAATAAGATGCTATTGGGGTAGTTGCTTGATATTCGATAAATAATCATTTGAGAAGCAAGAAAAGAAAAAGGAAAAGGAAAAAATAAAGAAAGAGAAGGTTGAAAACAAAATGATGAAAGAAAAGAAGGAAAAAAAGAATGAAAATGAATGAAGAGAAAGAAAAGATGAAAGTTTGTAGAAGAAGAATGAGAGAGATCGAACATGCCTTACAATGCCATTCTGAAACTACCTGATATATCTGTCCTATACTTTTTCATAGCCTGAGCCACATTACAACCTGTGAAAAGTCCTATTTGATCCTAGGAAAACATGGTTTTGATATGTAAATGATGGGAGGGGATTAAAACATGGTAATGATTAATTTCTTTTAATTATTGGCGTCTTATCCATGAGACTACTGTTCTTTCGTGTCATGCGTCTTTTTCGAGTCATATGTGAGCATCTCTCATATTGAAAAGCATATTTCCTTTACTCGCATATTTTAGAAAAATTACACCTGTTTCTGAGTGTTTCATTTGAGAGTGTAATTCATTGTGAGATTCGTAGTCGAGACATAGTTGGATGGTTATCTGAGTTATATTCCAAGTTCATGACATGCGCGTGTTCATTTGACTACCATATCACACACGTGCAATTTCATGAGAAACTCTATTGATTTATACGATGCATGTGTTTGAGATTGTTCTTCATGATGTAGGTAGACGTTTGATTCTATTTCTTTATGTTTGTTATCCTATTTCAAATATTTGTTGTATAATAAGGAGTATTGAATATTATGTTCTTTGTTTTTAATAAAAGTTTTTAAATTAATAAGTTAATAAAGATGGTTGTGGGTAACTTGTTGACGAGAACCCTCACGAGACTTCACTCGTCCGACTAGGGACACCTAGGGGTTTAAAAGGCTTGTTGCATATGCTAAATGCAATCGTGATCCATACGAAAATGGAGTAGTATTTTTATTAGTAGTTTTTATTTTAGTTTTGCTCGAGGACTAGCAAAATGTAGGTTTGGGGGTGTGATCGGGAGAGAACTAATCCTATTTATACGCCTTAACGTGCATTTGTTAGTACCTTTTTATCCTGTTTTTGTATATTTTTACTTCGTTTTCTATTTTCTGACAGGTTTTGGAAGAAATCAACTAAACCAGGCTAAACAGGGTGAAAAAGCATAGTTGAAGAAGCTGAAAAATCAAAGTCGCGCGCGCGAGCCGCGCCCGCGAAATCCGAGAATCGCTCGCGCGATCCGCTCGCGCGAGAACCCAGAAATCGCTCGCGCGATCCGCGCGCGCGAAGGTCCAATTGTCGCGCTCGCGCGATATGTCCAAAAATCAATGTTGCGTATTTCAGTATACTGAAGACTCCTGTGCAAACAAAACTGCTAAACGACGTCCAGACTGTAAATTACATGCGTTTCAGTTCATTTCGGGTTGGGAAGCCTTCCAAAGCTTGTACAAACTCTATATAAACTCCAAATTTACTCAATTATGGGGTTGGCAATTAATATACACACCCACATATACAGCCATATACACACACTTCCAGCCCTTGAAGAGGGAGAAGCAAGGAGAAGAAGAAGAAGACCAAGGATTTCCATGGCCTCCTCCATCAACTACTTGCCGATCTCTACTCCTATGGCAGCTTAGATCATTGATCTAGGGTTTCAATGAAGCCCTAGATGAGTAATAGGGTTTTATTTATGCTTTTATTTTAGTTTTATTATGTATGGATGACAGTCACATGTTTAGAGGATTTTTATAAATAAATCGTACTTCTAGTGATTAAATCATTACTTTCGGAATTTATTCTTGTCTTAGATCTATTTTGACTGTGATGTGCTCAACGATCTATTCTTGCTGTGCTTGTTTAGGTTGTTTACATGTGATGGTGCTTTATTGATTCGTGCTATCAAGTATCCGAATAGTCCATGCCTAGGTTAGACGGATTAGATCACAACCCTAGTTTAGTGTGAGATAATTCGTGCTATCCGCAGATGGATTATGTTGGTGCTTGAACCATGATTATCTTCTTGTCGGAGGAATTGGGCTTGTAGCTACAATTCCCCATATTCATCCAACGTAATAGGCTAAAGTAATTCATAAATATTCCTATTATGAAACTAGTGGTGGATTTGTAATCCTAGGTTCCCTTAAACATTCATTAAAAACACTTTTAACTGCTTTCATAGTTTAGATCTATTTTTATGTTCTTAGTTTAATTCAAAATAAAAATCAAATCCGTTTTTCCTAATTAATTAGACTTAGGTTTTAAAATTAAGTTGTTGTAGTAATCAATCTCTGTGGGTTCGACCTTTACTTCCACACTGCAAATCCTTTGAAAAGTAAAGAATACTTTTATATCTTGATTCTGACAACATCAACTTCCCCAGATTTGTATTACTAAGAGAGATCTTGACCTCTATGAGTTGGAGGATGTTGAAGACAACATACCATCTTTAAGCGAGGGTGGGGAGATTGAGAATCCACATCCAATAATCTCTATAAAATGGTACTAGTCTCCAGTCGAGTGGGAGTACACCGCTAGACGCTAGTGGGAGTGTACCAGATAGTGGGAGTGCACCACTAGGCACTCAAGATTCTCAGGTAGTACATTGTATGGTGATGAGGAAAACGTTCCCTATCGCTGTTTTGAAATTGAGGAAGACATTTTCATATGTGTGCAAATGTGTGCACAAGTGGATGAGGATGAGCCTGCTTCTTTTGTTGAAGCGTTTTTCTTCGTCTGCTGAAGCAGAGTGGATAGTTGCTATGCCAGGTGAGATGAGTTCTATGGACGTGAGTAAGGTCTGGGAGTTAGTTGACAATCCGCCTGTGCGTAAGACGATTGGAGACAATTGTGTTTTCAGAATCTAGCGCAAGGCAGATGGTTCAATTGACAAGTATTAGGCGCGCCTTGTGGCGATACTTTGTACCCAGAGAGGGTATAGACCATGGAAACATGTTCTCCCAAAGGGTGAGATCTAACTCCATTCGCCTTATCCTAGCAATTGTCGCATATTTAGTTTTTGAACCTTTTTGGTTGGATGTTTAAACTGTTCTTTTCTCAATGGAGAACAAGACGACGAGATAAATATGGATCATCCCATTGGTGTTGTGACCAAAGGGAATGAGCGCAAAAGTGTGCTGTCTCAAACGATCTATTTATTATCTCAAATCGTCTAGGCAGTGGTACAATGTGTGTACATTAAATGGTCCAAGGAAAGTGTTTTAATTCTTTATATGTTGATGACGTCTTTTTAGCTGGGAATGAGATGAGTTCCATTGTCACCACTTGAGAGTGGTTGTCTTCTAAGTTTGAGATTGAGGACATGGGTGATTCCAACTATGTGTTGGAAGTTTAGACTGTGAGATATTGTTCTCAGAAGCTCCTCTGTTTGTCTTGAGGGACTTACAAGATGTAGGTTCTTGAACGTTTTCACATGAAAAACTGAAAACCCATAGACATCCCATTTTTTGGGGACTCACTTTGACCTTAGATCAATGTCTTAAGAATAATGAGAAGAGGAAACAAATGTCCAGTTTGCCATATCCGTCCGCAATAGGGAATCTGAAGTATGCTAATGTGTGTACTCGGTCAGATGTCTGCTATGCGGTTGGTTTAATTAGTCGTTGTCGTAGCAACCATGGTCCTGTCACTAGAGAGTAGTGAAGAGTATCTTGCGATATGTTCGCAGGAGGACTGTGGACCTTGCCTTATGCTGTCCACGATGGAAGCATAATATGTGGTGTGCTTATCAGCTGTTCGAGGAGCTATTTTGGTTTAAGAGTTTTTGTAGTGGCTAGGTTTTTCACCTCATACTGATGAGGTTGTGCTTATCTATGTTGATAGCACATAAGCCTGAGCATATGCAAAAGATCTCAAAAACCATTCTAGCACATAGACATTCGTTTTTGTCACATTTTGAGATGTAGTTTGCGCAAAGGGAAGTTGTCTTGAGGCATATCTCCAATTGGGGATTTGATGTGCTTAGACATTTTATTGTGGTATTGACATTATTATTCAAGTTTTTTATAAACTAGTTGGTTTCCATATATATATATATTTGTTATAAGTGGAACGGATGCACATTTCTAATATGTCACCGGGCTTGAATCGACCTGCTCACACGGGTGATTCACCTTGGCGCCTAGATAGCGAAGTAGGACATACGTGTCTACGGCGCTTAGATGTCGAGCAAGATGAGACATTTGTGTTCATGGCGCTTAGATAGCTAGCTAGGACATGTGTGTCCATAGCGCTTAGAAAGCGAGCTTGAACACTTATATCTACGCAGTATAAGAACAGCGAGCTAGATATAAACCCTATTATTTCTATATGTCGCCTTAGATGGATCTAAGATGAGACCTTATACTTGGTCGAACATAGAGATATCCCACGACTCTATGTAGCCTGTTTATAGCCGAATGTGAGTTTTCAGACGAACGCTAAGAGGAGCGACTGTGCTGGGAGACTCAGGTTAGACGTTTTGTGTAACGTCTAGACTAAGATTCGTATGGCGTTACTTGTTTTTCCAAACACAGAGTGACATGCCCATTTTTATGGAAGAACGCCATAACATACATTTCATACTGTATGTGCTTTTGCGATCGATTGTGGAGCAGTGAATGGATTCCTCTTCATTACTGTGTGAGCCATGTAGCATATCCAAGACATTGGTTATCCTACAAACTGGTTGCCTTCACGACTTGAGACTATGTCATGAAGAGGACGCTTGATGACAGCTACTTTAGCATGCTATCCTAGGACGACAAGACAATTCCGTTCTATGGGGCGTGTCTGGGCAAGCGGTCAAGTTAGTCGGATTGACATGTGGGCTCAGGGAAGACCATTCAATAACACACCATGTTTTTGTGACTCATTAGCAGGCCTGCGACAATCGTATTTTGTTACTGATATGTCATGAGTACATTACATTGAGGTGGTGCAGCAATTCTTTTCACCGAGGGATTGAGAATGCTGTGTCCGGTGTGGTTGAATCGTCTAAGGCATACACGAGAAGCTTCCGAGTGATGTGTCTTGCTGGTTATGGTGATGATTTGGCATTACACTCCTGTCGCTGTACTTTCTTTTCGTAAGGTCACACGTTCTATTTTCCTGTATGAAGAGTTGAGAAGTTCCGTTGTGTTGAGAGATTGGTTTTTGTACTAGCCCTATGTGGGTGAGTGGGAGATGTAAGAAATATGTGGGCCATATGGGCACCAGCATACATTGGACCGGGTCCAATGGGCTTAGGCTTTTGGAGCCCTAGGGTTTGGTTATTATGTGTGTATATATATATATGATATAAACACAACATATTGGGAATCCCTAACATCACAGTAGCCTCTCTCTCTCTCTCTCCCTACGATTTCTCTCTCTAGCTAATCACCAAGGAGCTTGGGATTTAGAACGTGGTATCATCGGGGATTGCTCAAGAAGCCGTCTTCTACGACCTATACGGAGCACAAGAGGGTACACGGAGGCAACATGGAGCAGCAGTTCGTGGATGAAGACGCCGGGCTCGTAACAACACCGTTCGGCGATCCGTCGGGTTATTCCGCTAGGTAAGTGACCTAAACCCGACTCGTATGCTTGTATGCATATTTATCTACAGAAATAAAATCTATTTTTTTTTTCTTTTGCTCAAGAAATAAAATCAGTTGTTTACTCATCTTTTTTCGGCCATTTTGGAGATAAATTAAGATTTGGTTGTTTTAATTTAATTTTAGGTTCCAAGTCTCTGTTTTTGGTTTTTTGGTATCAAACTCAAAGAAATTCTTTTCATTCCTTGCCAATTTTGGGTTTAGATTTGGGTTTACCAGGTTTTCGTGAAAATTTGTGATAATGAGACAAATACAAACTGTTTGAATCAACAAGGTATGAAGTAATTTGTAAATTAAATTCAGAATTTAAATTTATAAACACACACCAAACTTTTTCAAAAATTACATGTACACATCACTTTAAAAAAAAAAATTCTAAGGGAGGTGAGCTTAATAATTTTGAAAAAAAATTAAGGGGACGAGCGTCCAGTGTATATACTTAACATGCTGTAAATTGTTTACCTTAAACATTGACTAGGATTGGGAGTGTTAATTCTATTGGGTTGTTAGTTTTAACACTTTCTTTGTACCTGTAGTTACTTGTGTCATCTATGCCTTTTTTGTATAATCCTAACAGCTTTGTTGGGAATGTTAACTCTATGAGATTGTATTATTCGTTGTGTAATTCATGCACATATATTTTTCTTTTGTTGTCCTCGCTTACGATAAGAATGAAGTTCTTCCGAGGTTGCAAGAGGTTTGTTATGTGTTGCATTTTTTGTTGTGGCTTCCACTCTTTGATTTTTTGATTTTTTATTTTTTTCTTACAGCTAACGTATTCAATTGTTTAATTAGATTTAATTATGTGATTATTATTTCCATAATAATTGTTTTCCAAAATTATGTAAATTTTGGAAAGAGAGAATTTGGGAACGTAATTTTGTGTTTAAAATAGTTTCCATATAAATGCTGAAAAGCCCATAGATTTTGGAAGTCAGAAAAATTTTGTTTTTACTGTTTCCTAAGTTATGTTTTAAAAATCTTTTTAATTATTTCTTCAATTAATACTTCCTAGATTAAGAAAATTTCTGAAAAGATAGAATTTGGTAAGATTAATTTTGTGTTTAAAATTTTTCTATCGATATGCTAAAAAAATTTAATTAAATTTGGAAGTGTATGTATTCAAATAGTTTTGTTGTTCATTTAATATAATAATTCTGTTTCTATATTAGAATTTTTAAAAGGGAATTGCTAGGTACACCTGTGTATTTGCTATGTACACCCAAATTTCTTTTTTTCTAATCATTTTTCATCTAAAAATCTCACTTTTGTAAAGGTGAGCGGTGTACATAGCAAAATTAGCGGTGTACATAGCAATTCCCTTTTTAAAAATATTCAATCTTAACATTGTGGACCCGTACATTGCACATGCTACAAGCTAGTTTGAAATTAAAAGGGAAGATTCAATTTTTAAATTTGGTCAAAAGTCCTTTAATTCATTGGTGGAACTTAATTAAATTAAGTAAAAAGTCCCTTATTTTAGATTAATTAAGTTTATATGACATTCTATTTTTTTATTCTGGTCAAAATTCCATGACTAGTGACACTTAATAGAATCAAGTTCCTAGGTTCGAAAAACGTTCTAAAAGTTACGAGAATTTAACATAACTAGTTCAGTGTTTACAGATGTTTTTAGCATGTGGGCTTTTCTCTAGAAAAAAAAAATGGGTTGGACGTAATACTAAAAAAGTCTATTTAATTTATAGGATCAACGACATAGCCTAGTTGGTAAAAAGGCTTTTCATGTCACGCTCATACCGGGGTTCAAATCCCCCACCCTAGCATTTATGTCCCTGTACAAGACTACTACACCAAATGATCCAAAAAAAAAAGGTCTATTTCAGAGGACTTTTAACTAAAATTTTCTTTAAATCAAATCCTTGTTTTACACAATTTCAAGGAATTGACATGTTACATAAAATTTTTAATTGAAGGCTCTACATGCCACGCTCATTCCAGGATTTGAATTATAACCTTGTCCCCCTCCCCTTGATCCTGACACTTATATTCTCATACGAGACCATTAAACCAATTGATAAAAAAAAAAGGGTTAATTACATTTTACCCCCTTAAGGTTAGGCCAATTTTCACTTTACTCTCTGCATTTCAAAAGTAGACACTTACCACCATGTGGTTTCGGACTAAAGTGAAACTATAAAGATTCTCTCATTACTGATCCAAATTCTAAAATTAGCTAAAAATATTAATACTTAAACACCTTGTACGGTTAATTTTGGAATTAAACCCCTATGTGATGATAATGCTGCCTTTTACCCCAGCTATCTATGGCTAATTTTTAACACCTAACCCCTTTATGGGCTAATTGTGGGGTTAACTGCCTATGTGAGGTTAATCTTGACACTTAAACTCTCCTCAGTGGGCTAATTTTAACACTTAATTCCCATACGAGGCTATTTTGAGAGAAATCTTATTACTTCCACTTTAGTCCTGGGAGCGAGGGGGGGAGGGGGCAGTGGTGTTCACTATCTACTTTTGCAATACAAGGGGGTAAAATGAATATGAGCCTAACCACATAGGGTAAAATATAATTAACCCCAAAAAAGGTCTATTTCAGAGATTGTATGGCTAAAAATCTATAAACGTGTTGATGCAGGTGTGTCAGACAAATGTCCTCTTAGATTTTGAACAATTTGACTAAATCAGGCGATCAGAGAGAAAGAGGAACGAAATCCCTCCAAATGGGTTCTACTTACTTTAACCATAGATTAAAGACTTTAAATATGAGAAATACCGAGAAGGAACAAAGAAATAACATAAAGAAATTTCTATTAAATCTCTTACAAACAAGTTTCGATTAGATGTGACAGATCATCTTCCAACTGGAATCAAGCTATCAATCTACTCCTAAAACAGGTAAGTAAATTGGAATTGAAATTGACCAAGGAAAGGAAATAACAATGCAAAATACATAAAGATGCTAAGTGTTTTTGCTTGATCGGGGATCTCTCTCTACTATTCTTCCTCCTTATATGGATTGCAACGATAACCGCTGCCCTAGCTTTCATGGTTGAAATTCCACCGAAATCAACTTCATCCCCCAGTACAAAGGAAATTGTAGCCATTGACCCTACATCATGTGCTTAAGAAACCTTGAAGCAATTTCAGAGCGTCGCTTTCGAGGGCATAAGTTTGTAGGTATTAGAACCTTCCCCAACCTTTACTTCACCTATTCTTAGTCCGAGCGTTGCTCAAGAGTTTGTCCTTTCCAGAGTTTCTAAACATTTCCCAAGGAATGGTCCATTCATTTCTGAGCATTCTCGCCCTCCATTTCACAGATGGAGCAACAATAATGATACATGCTTTTGGCCTTCCAAACCTTTACCGGAATGGCTAACTTAGGTAGCTAGAGTCACTTCTCTCAAACTGAGCAAATGTAAAAAATAGAACATTCATGACCTAGTTCAATTATCCACATAGCCTCTGCCTATGATTATACCCCTCCTGTCCTCTGATTTAGCTTTTTGGTCCATGTCTACCAGTTACTTCCACTTCCCTTGTGGGATGATGTCTCCTACCCTTCTTGATTTAGCTTCTTTTATTGGGGTGAGGTCATATAGTGATCCTGTTAACGCCCTGTTATCCCAATGGACCTATTAAATTTCCCCCATCACTTCTGACTTTGAAAAAAATACCAGTTATCAGTCTTTCATTCTGGAGCATAAGCAGGCTGATGGGCCTCTAACTGATGCTTAGTATCATACTTAGTTTTTTTGGTTAGTAGATACTTGACTTATCCACCCTCTTTTAAGGTTGTCAAATCCGATTGTGGACACATTGAATCGCTCATCCACTCTTTTTAGTTCGTTTTGAGATTGTTTTTGAAAAGAGAAAGGAAAAGGTCTGTTGAAAATAGATACAGAGTCGCCACTTGGTCTTTAAGGAACCAAGAAACCTAATTTTGACTCACCTAAATGGATAAAAGGGCACTGGCCCTTCATAACCAAAGAACTTGGCTCGGGGTTTTGCTACTAGAGAGAAAGGAGCATTTGTCGCGACTAAAACACCCTCAACTCTCCCCGTCTTTCGACGGGCCTCAATTAGCATCTAAATAATCATCTTATACTATGTATGGTTTGACAATTAATACTATGATTGTATATTACATCACACAAGAATTTTAAAATGGAAGATCAAAAGATAAGATATTGTTCATAAGATCTTAGCCAAATATCATGCACTGCAAAAGTGAAAGATCACATGAATAAACCTAGGAAAATTGTCTAATCATATATCAAGTAATCAAGTTTTCCTAATCTATGGGGACATGAATTGTTCTTGAAACAAATAAATCAAATAAAACAAGGATGCTTAGCAAGCTAGAATGATGCATGTTAATCTTTGAGAAAAGAAGATCTCTCAATCCCCGGGACGAATGAGAAAGGATGATTAGATCGAAAGGGGAAACATGGATGTATGATCCAACTCATTCCTTATAATCTTCCTAGATTAGGAGTCACAAAAGCCCCAAATCTTGCATGGATGCAATGTATGATCCTAGATTGTGCAAAGGTTGTAGTGTGTTTGTGTACATGGACTTTCTAAAATGGCATAGAAGTCTAAAATATGAATGAATGCATGAAGAACATTATCATAGAATATGTACAAATATGGTATGGACCACTTCCTAAGACATGAACAAATTTAGAGTGCATGTAAGCACCAAATCAAAGAATGGAAGTAAAAGCATGCTTGTTGTGAATAGTGGACAGAACAGTGACTTGATTTTGTGGAAAATGAAAAGTAGGGATAGAAATGTTTTCAATGCATGATTTTTTTTATGGAGATCATCCTTATTGTGTCTAAAATACAAATCAAAAAACCAATCTTTAATAACTATTACAGATTGAGAGAAATCATATAAACAATAGAGGTTATTCAGAAACAGAGTCCGTACTGCCGACTGAAATGTTAGAAAATCTTAGAAAATGAAAACAAAACATCTAGAGGCCCATATTATATAGAAAGTTCCCTAATACATTGAAGTTCAAGGGAAAATCAGGTTGGGACCACTCGTTTTGAAAAGGTTTTCTATTAAACAAGTTGAATGTCAACCTAGCTGCTGTGACAGCAGAGGCAGATTGTTTGGAAGGAATGTTTGGACAAAAATGGACCCCTTTCAAGTGCTTCCAAGTCAAGCCAAAAATCATGGGTATTCTATAATGAGTTAGAAAGACTTTCCAAGTGGTCTTGCATTAATATATTGAGTATTGAGCTCAAAATAATTCTTTGAAGTTAAATGACTCACTGTTTTGAAGGTTTTTAGAAAACACGGTTTATTTTTTGAAATCAAAATGAGGGGTTTAAGAGGGGGTTTTGAAATGGGGGTTTTGAAAGATATTTTCAATACTTAATGAAGATTATAACCACTTAAAATGTCAACATTTGACTCACATCAAGAACCTCCAAGATTATTGGAAAGTATTATTTCCATTTTAAAGGCAACTTCATGAATACATAGGAATGTATTGAAGTTAAAATCATCATCTATCAAACATGTTTTTAGGTCAAGAGCTACTATCCATAAGGATTCACTCACCTCAAACTTCATGTCATCATCTAGATGATGATAGACTAGGAAGTAAATAAAGAAAAAAAAAAAAGAAATGAGGTAAAAGAAGATGAACAAATATAAACAAGCAAATAGATAGCAATCAATAGATGATATTCATGATGATCTTAGACTTATAGCTTGATGTTTCACTCATGTATGGTGACTTTGGACATGGAAGTAACTTTCTCTCTCATAAATACCCACTAGAATGGTAGTTGGGTATATTGAATGTGAAGTAAATAGAAGTAATGAAGTAAAAACAAAGTTTAAAACTCACTTTCTTATTTGAAAATCACTTTTCAAAGCTTGCAATTGACCCCCCCCCCCCCCCCCCCCCCCGTAAAAGAAAAGTCAAGGGGGTGTATATAGGCCAATTTGGGATGCTTTTGGGATTTTAGAAGTACTCCCATTGATCCAAAACATCTGTGAACATAGAACTACATCGTTTTGGTTTTTAATTAATCAAAATGAACCCCCAAAAGAAATTACAAAAGTGGACCATTCTGGGGGAGAGTGTCGCGGCAGCACTGGGCCTGTGCTGCAATGGCAGTGGGCCAGTGCCGCGGCGGCACTGCTCCTCATTCGTCCAGATAATCCTTTTTAGGCCCCCAGAGGTTCCGGTGTTCGCTAAAAGGCCCTATTTCATCCAAAATTCACAGAAAATACATACAAATGCCAAATTGAGGTTGTGATATACCATTGGAAAGGTAATGGAGTCTAATTTAAATAAAAAATAGTTCAGAGATAGGTCACTTTGAAAAGTTTTGCGATATTTGCGATAAAAACCGATTTGGTCGCCTTTTTCACCTTCGAAAATTCATAATAAATTCATTTGAAATTCAAAAATTATGTGCGATATACCATTGGAAAGATATTGACCTCTAGTATCCATGAAAAAAATTTGAAAAATGATACAGTGCTCCAGTTTCAAAGTCAACTTTTGGTCAAACTGGTCAAACGTGAGATTCCCGGGAAGTTCTGGAAACCTCTGGGAGCTCCCAAGAGCTGACGTTTTCGTTCGATTTTGTTTTAGAACTCATTTTAGTATTTCCCACATGATCCAGAATGGTCCTGGAATTTTTTGGCGAATTTGGACTATTTTGGTCAAAGTTGGTCAAACCTTGGTCAAATCGGTCAACGGGGACTTTCTGGGAACTTCCGGGACTTCCGGGGGTCTTTGGGAGCCGATGATTTCATCTGGTCTTGCTTTAGAACTGTTTGCACCTAAAAACCGCCAAAGGTTTTCCAGCCCGATTGATATGGGGATATGGGCCTAGAGATGGTCGGGCATGGGTATATCAGAGGCCGGTTGGTCCGGAGTAGGTGATGACATCGGGCTTAGGGGAAGCGTCACCAGAAGTTTTGAGAAGGCAACCCGGATGTTCCATGGGATGGAGCCCGATAGGCAGCATCAGACCCGCATTGGTCTATCGGGCATCAATGGTGGAAGTAATGGAGCAATAACACACGTTGGAGACCGATTGAGACGCCGGGAATAAGGGACTTCATCGGGCATTTGTCAGAACGGGAGCCCGATCGAACGTGAGCACCTGGTGAGATGTTATCAGGCATAAAGACATTACATGAGTCCGATGAGTCTTCAGTCACAGTTATGAGGCCGATGGGCATGGAAGCTAATAGAGCCCGATTCGGTCAAGAGAATCAGTGATGAGGCCGATTGATGAGAAGAGGGCGGTGCTGTTCACAGCTGGCAGGATGACATCACTTTCAAAGAGTTTTAGAAACAAGAGTCCGATTAGGAAAGGGATTGTTTGTTGCCAGCTGGATTGATGCGTCTGATCCCTAAATTAAAGGGATTGAGGCAATCAAGTTCTTGATAAGGAAGGAATCATTGATATAAAAGGATTTCTTCAATTAACCAATCAATTAATAGCTTAAGGCGCAAGCTAAGGAGTCCTTTCCTAATCAGAATTCAATCATGGCTGCTATAAATATGGAGGCAGGCCAAGCTGTAATTCACTCCGCGTCACTCTCGAAAATAGTATTCAACAGAGCATTCAACAGCATTCAAAGGCATTCAAACTTGTGTTCTTTCTGCATTAATAGCACATAGGTCTACCCTCTTTTTGTTATTTTTCTTTTACTATTTTCATTCTCACGAACAATCAGTCTGTTCTGAATCTGTTCTTTGGTTTTATTTTCCAAACATTTAATAAAATCTGTATTTTATTAATCGTTTGTGATTGTTTACTTGGTAAACTCATACACTATTTGGCTTGTGCGCTTCAGTACTGCCAAGGGATTTCTGGTGAGGGTACTTTCCTACTCGCCGCACACAATTGTTTAGTTTAGAAGTTGGATCTAAAAGCCTTGAGTATCACTGACTCAAGCATATAGGAAATTAGTTTGCACACACTGAACCACTTTTGGTTCTGGCACGCCCGCGCATAACTACTAGCAAACATTTTGGCACGCCCGGTGGGACCCATAGTGTCAAGTCATGCCGCCAAAGAGGGATAAGCAGATCGGAAAAAACGGCCAAGACGAGTCGGCCGTTGATCCACCCATGGAGGAAAGCACTGGTCATTCTCCGGACGATGGTGGCGTTACTATCGAAGCGATCTCGGAAACCATGAGAGCTACCGTTGATCCCTTGTGGCAGGACTATAATACCTTGATAGGGTCAATGGCAGATCTCAACAATGTGGTCAGGCAAACCGCCGATATACGCCGGGAACAGTCTGAGTTGGTCATGGAGACTAGGGTTACCCACGTGAAGCTGGACGCCCTGGCTACTCAGATACAACAGCTCTGCGCTGTCCTTGAGGCCGGTAACAACCAAAAGGCCTCGGGATCAGCCTCAGGCTCGGGATCGGGCTCTGGCACGCCGCTTGAGTCCGACAAACCAAAGGACTCACTCTATGTCTGTCCAAACCTAAGGGAGAGTAACATCTCGGGCAAGAAGCCCGAGTTACATAATGAAACAGCTAGTGGCGTGTCGGTCACCGATCCCAGTGGATCGGCGACGCCGAGCTTTGTCCAGACAGGAGGCCGGGTTGAAACCCAGTTCGACCGTACTCCGCCTCTAGTTCGCGCTGCTTGGGGGCAAAGAAACAATGGCGGGTTTTGGACCCACCAGATCAATAATAATCAACAGTTGCCACCTCCACTAACAACCCCGGTAACAGGGGCTCAGCCTGAAGGAATTGCAACAATTGGCCGTAACCCAGAGGTAATCGGCCAACAAATGCCCCCAGGTAACGCTGCTGGGGGGCAAAGGAATAATGATGATTTTTGGCTTCGTCAGGCCAATATCAACCAACAGCAACCACCACCCCCTTTGGTGAATGCCCGACCAGCTGCGCAGCCTATTAACAGGGAGGAGTTGGTGGCGGCCATACACGAAGAGTATGGCCCGTTCATGAGAAGGATGGAGAGGCCGACATACCGACGGCCTTACTCGCCTGAAATTGACCAAGTTAATTTCCCACCAGGGTATAAAGTTCCGAACTTTACCCTATTTTCTGGGGAAAGTGAGCATACCACGGTAGAGCACATAGGCCGATTCATTGTACAGTGCGGCCATGCAGGCAATAGCGACCCTTTAAAACTAAGGTTGTTCCCAAACTCGCTCACGGGCATAGCGTTTTTGTGGTATGTCAATCTCCCGGCCAATTCAGTACGAAACTGGCCAGCAATGGAGGAATTGTTTCATGGGCAGTTTTATAGGACTGAGCCCGAGATATCATTGGCAGATCTGTCTAGGATGCTCCAACTAGTGGGAGAGACCGTTGAAACATATATAGCCCGATTCAGGAAGGCTAAGTACAGATGTAAGACAATATTGCCCGAAGAGGAATATGCAAAGATGGCTATGGGCGGAATGTCTTTTGAGCTTCGCAAAAAGTTCGAAGGGACTGATTTCTGTGATTTGTTCGAGCTGGCTTCAAGGGCCACTCGTTACGAGCGTATCCTACTTGATGAATAGGAGAAGAAGAGTTCTTCTAAAGGAACATATTACAAAGATCCCAACTACGAGGTCCATCTAGCAGATTGTGACCTCGAGGCAGAAATCGACATGGCCGAACTAATCTCTAAGCGGCCTATTGTGTGTAATGCCTTGAACAAACCTGTCAATAATAACGCCGCTGCCAAAAAAATGGCGTTCGAGGCAGGAAAAAATTACACATTTGACATAACGATGGCCGATCAGATTTTTGACGCCCTTTTGGCTGAAAAAGTGATCAGGCTAGGTGAAGGGCATCGGATCCCCAAGGCTGATGACATAAAAAATAAGGAATATTGTAAGTGGCATAATTCGTTGAAATACTCCACTAATAACTGCGTTGTTTTTCGTAATGTGATACAGGAGAACGTGGAGAAAGGAGTGTTCAAATTTTCGGACAAAACTATGGGAGTTGATGCGAATCCGTTCCCACAGATCACTGGAACCAATATGGTAGTGCCCGATTTGACTAAGCTGACACGGCCAAGGGTCAAGATAGACTTGACCGACAGCGAGAAGGTCCCAAAGCAAAGGGAAGGGAAACAAATGGCCGTTTCGGGAACTGATAGGCCGAAGGTGACTATTCACGAGCTTCAGAGGACATACCAGGAACGCAAGGAAGCAGAACTAAAGGCTGATGTCGAGGTAGCCCGATCAACTACAGATAGTTTGATCACAGATTTACGACACCAACTAGAGCTGATAGAACAAGACCTGTGTCCGAGGTGCAAGGCCGATATTAAGAAGGGGGCCTCCAGCCAAAGCAAAAGGCCTAGAATTGAGGAACGACGAGAGTACAGCCCGAGAAGATCTGTGCATGAGAGGCTTTCCTTGCCCAAACAGGGACGCCCAAAGCCCGAGTGGAAGCCGAAGCCGCCGCCAGCAAGCGGTATGCCTAGCTCGAGTCATGTGGAAGGAAGGCAATATCGAGCACGACCCACAATGAGTACCTCACAAAGGGTTGAAGCATCGGACATTCGCTCCCGAATGATACTCCCACCAAGAGTGAGTGATGGGAGGTGGTATAGAGCTGAGCATCCAAAATTCCCAGTGATGCCTCAATACAGCAAGTCTCAGAAGAGGAGGTATCAGAGGCTGAGACAGGCCGAGAGGGAACGGCAGCGCTCGCAGGGTCGTGTCCAGATTCCTCCAAAGTCCCCTCAGCGTAAGGCCGACAAACAGATAACGGCCATGGAAGAAGATGAACCCATTTTCGACAAGAAAGCGGGCAAAGGGGCGATGCATGCCACAGAGCGCTTGAAGAAACTTTTTGAATAAGAAAAGAAGTGTGAGCCATTGGTCCATCCAATGGAGGAGGTCGATGATTATGAAGATGAGGATGATACACCAATTCAATTCGGAACAATCCTGAAAAGTCTATCCTCAAACATGGTGTTTACTCTTCCCATGTCATTCATGGCCAAACCGGATCAGCCAACGGCCATTGAAGGTGACGTAATAGAAGGCCAGACCAAGGAGTCGGCAGTAATAGAAAGTTTATGTTGGGTGGTGGAGAGACCGTCAGACCCAAGGTGGTAGAGGCTACGAGCAAGAACGTGGATGCTACCGATATACAAACCGATCGGCCTAAGATAACCATCTTGAGGCCGAAAGGGATCCAAACTGAAAAAGGGTTGAAACCAGCGGGGCCAGTCAAGGTGGTTTTCGAAAAACCTACCTATCAAATGTCTCAGCACCTGAAGCCGTTGTACGTAAAAGGTCACATTGAGGGGATCCCCGTGAATAGAATATTGATTGATGGGGGATCTACAATCAACATCATGCCCCAAATAATGCTGAGGATTCTTCAAAAATCTGAGTCGGAACTGATTCCGACCGAGATGAATGTTCAGAGCTTCACGGGCACACCATCTAAGACAAAGGGCATCTTGCCTCTTGAGCTGACGGTGGGAACCCAAACGGCCATGACAGCCTTTTTCATCGTTGAGACATCGGCCGCGTACAACGCGTTGCTTGGCCGTGATTGGATCCATCCCAATTACTGCATCCCTTCCACTCTCCATCAATTGTTGATCTTTTGGAGAGATGACGAAGTGGAAGTGGTTGGGGCCGATACAAAGCCATTCGTTGCCCGGGTGCAGACGGCCGATGCAGTATTATACGAAGATGATATCGGACCTATCAAATTACTAGGATGCAGCAAACTTGGTAGACCAAATGCAGCCACATTCCGTAAAGAAATTCTACCAAACTTAAAGTTTGGTTATCACAATCTCAGTCGGACAGAAGAATTAAGGCCGATAGAGATTAATGAACAAGAAGACTTCGATGGATCCACGACCAATTGAAGTAAAAAGACAGCTGGCCCTCAAGGCCAGCATGGCTAGATGGTGTGCATATGTGGCCGATAGGAGATTAGAGATCGGCCCTGTAGACGGAATGATTAATCTGGCCGATTGTATCTATGAAGAAGAAACGCCAATAGAGGAAGAGATTCAAATGGATGAACTCGAGACGGCCACAGCCAAGCTTGATGACTTGAAGGCCGACGTGCAGGATCCACGATTGGAGATCAACCTGGGCAATGAAGGAGAGCACAAACCCACTTATGTGAGTCAAGTGCTCGAACCGCGGTTCCAGGCCGAGATCATTGCTCTCTTACACAAATACAAGGATTGCTTTGCTTGGGATTACGATGAGATGCCCGGACTATCCAGAGAATTGGTGGAGCACCGATTGCCAATTAAGCCGGGTTTTAGGCCGTTCAAACAGCTTCCACGGCGCATGTCACCTGAAGTCACGATGAAGGTGAAAGAAGAAATTGAGAGACTTTTGGGAGCTGGCTTCATTCGGACAGCCAGGTACGTGGAATGGGTATCAAATGTAGTCCTAGTGGTAAAGAAAAATGGTAAGCTGAGAGTCTGTATTGATTTCAGAAATCTAAACCTAGCTACCCCAAAAGACGAGTACCCTATGCCCATGGCCGATCAATTGATTGATTCGGCCGCCAAACATAAAATTTTGTCCTTTATGGACGGGCACTCAGGGTACAATCAGATTTACATCGCTGAGCAGGATGTCCCGAAGACAGCTTTCCGGTGCCCGGGGGCAATTGGAACCTTTGAATGGGTTGCCATGCCTTTCGGACTAAAGAACGCTAGAGCCACATATCAGAGGGCGATGAATTCAATCTTGCATGATATGATCGGGCATTTCATGGAGGTTTACATTGATGATGTGGTGGTAAAATCGAGCGACAACGCCGATCACTTGAGAGACTTAGAAAAAGCATTTGAAAGAATGCGGGTTCACAAACTAAAAATGAACCCTCTCAAATGTGCTTTCGGCGTCTCGGCAGGGAACTTCTTAGGATTCCTGGTGCATCAAAGAGGGATAGAGGTGGACAAGAACAAGGCTCGGGCAATACAGGCAGCAAAGCCACCAGCCAATAAGAAAGAGCTTCAAAGGCTGCTTGGGCAGATTAATTTCCTGAGAAGATTCATATCCAACTGTGCAGGAAAGACCCAAGTATGGACCCCACTATTGAAGATCAAGACCGACCAAGAATTCAAGTGGGAAGACAGCCATCAACAGGCCTTTGATGGAATTAAGCAATATTTGTCAACCTCCCCAGTTTTAATGCCACCCAAGAAGGGTAGGTACCTTAAATTGTATATATCGGCCTCTGACTGCTCTATAGGAAGTATGTTAGCTCAGGATAATGAGCAGGGAAATGAGCAGGTCGTTTATTACTTAAGCAGAATATTAACTCCAATCGAGCAGCGCTATGCGCCGATTGAGAAATTATGCTTGGCATTGTATTTTTCATCACAGAAGTTAAGAACGTATATGTTGCCCGTTTCTACTTATATTATATGTCAAACTGATGTGATAAAATATATGTTGTCAAGACCAATCATGAGAGGCCGAATTGGAAAATGGACCTTGGCCCTGATGGAATTTGCCATCCAATACCGATCACAGCAATCGGTTAAAGGCCAGGCTATAGCCAATTTCTTGGCTGATCACCCATATCCAACTGATCTGGGAGGGTTGCTACCAGCGCCTAAAGTACTAAACACTTCCTTGGTCCCATGGACATTGATCTTTGATGGGTCCAAAAGTGCAGAGGGTGCTGGGGCAGGTGTGGTCATTGTATCACCCAAGTATAAGAAGACAAAAATGTCATTTCGGCTCGATTTCAAGTGTACGAACAACCAAGCCGAATACGAAGCATTAATTATCAAACTAGAGAAACTCCTTGAGTTGGGGGCATCGTCCGTACACATAAAGGGAGACTCAGGGCTGGTGATCGGGCAGATATCAGGAGAGTTCCAGATAAGAAGTTGGGAATTATGCCCGTTTTACTCTGTCGCCACGCAGCTCATGGACGAGTTTGATGGTATTAGCGTGAGTCATATCCCTAGGTCTACGAATACCGAGGCCGATAAGCTGGCTAAGACAGGATCGGCCTCGTCTTCTACAAAGGTTTTGGAAGACCAAGTTATCACGGTTCATGTCCGATCACTGCCTTCAGTGGCAAAGAGAGGTTGGTATACTAGCGCTAATTCAGTCTTAATGGAGGACGACGACTGGAGAATGCCCATCATCGAGTACCTGGATCACCCAAATGTCAGGGTAGACCGGAAAGTTAGATTGTTCGTAGTCTGATTTGTGGTACTTGATGGAGAATTGTTTAAAAAGCCCATTGGTGATGACGTGATTTTGAGGTGTTTAGGCAAGAAACAGGCCATGCAGGTGATGGCCGAAGTGCATGAAGGGATCTGTGGGGCTCATCAGGCCGGTACAAAAATGAAATGGTTGCTGAGAAGGTATAACTATTATTGGCCAGGCATGCTGAAAGATTGTATCAGCTATGCAAAGGGATGCCAAGCGTGTCAGAAGCATGGCCCGATCCAGCATGTACCGGCTAAGGAGCTCCAACCAATAATAAAACCATGGCCGTTCAGAGGATGGGCTATGGATCTAATTGGCAAAGGCCTGCCACCATCATCAGGCCAACACTGTTTCATTATAGTGGCAATGGATTACTTCACTAAGTGGGCCGAGGCCATACCATGTAAAACGGTGACCCAGGCCACCGTGATAAAATTCATTGAAGAACACATCATACATCGATTCGGCCTCCCAGAAACCATAACGGCCGACCAAGGGTCTGTGTTCACAGGGGCCGAGACAACCGCTTTTGCGGAGAGCAGAGGGATTAAAATTCTTAACTCTACCCCATACTATGCTCAAGCTAACGGTCAGGCTGAGTCAACCAACAAGATCCTTAAGGGGATTGTGGAGAAGATGATCAATGAGAACCCTAGAGAGTGGGACAAGTTGTTGTCTGAGGCACTATGGGCCTATCAGACGTCTAAGAGGTCCAGTACGGGAGTCACACCATTCATGTTAACTTACGGGCACGACGCTATGTTACCAATGGAAGTCACCGTCCGATCGGCCAGGAGAGCTTTACAGAACCAGGTTGAGCCCGCAGAGTACACAGAGGCTATGATAGCTGAGTTGGAAGGACTTGATGAAACGAGGCTCATGGCCTTAGATTCGTTAAAAGTGCAGAAGCAGCGGGTCGCCCGAGCTTATAACAAGAGGGTAAAAGCGAAGTCTTTTAGTACATAAGACTTGGTATGGAAGGCCGTTTTACCTATCGGGGACAAGGATAATCGGTACGGTAAATGGTCGGTCAACTAGGAGGGTCCGTTCATTATACATCAAGTCAAGAATGGTGGTGCTTACAGACTGTGGGATATGGATGGTGGTATTCATCCTAGATTAATAAACGGTCAATACTTGAAGTCTTATTACCCTACTCTGTGGGAAACTATTGATTTGAACTATAAACCAAATCCAGGGTTAGAATACGACCAACTCATTAACTACGACCCTGAGCCCGAGTAACAAAAATATTGTTTGTATTGATAAGGCTGAGCACAGCTTACTTACAAATATATATGAATAAAAAATTAAGTACAAAAGAGGAGTCGGCCTCTAGGCCGACCCAAAATTCCTAAGCTTAGCCTTCAAGTCTTCCCAGGTCTTGACGGCTCCAGACCGGTTCCTCTTGGCCTTCTCTAGCTTTTGCGCCCAAGTCCGGGATATGGGGGCGCTGGCTTGCAGTTGATCGCTGCACTTCTGGGCGTCGCCACCAAGTAAAGATAATGCCTCATCAATTTTCCCAATGGAGGCGGCGTTGGTAACAACCTCGGCCTCACATTGGGCGAGTTGAGTTTTTATTGCAGCAATACGGGTCTGCAGCCAAGAGTCCCTTGCAAGCATTTGAGCCCGAGACGCCTTCCCTGCCTCAAACTTAACCTTGGCCCCTTCCAGAAACTTCAAGGCCTTCTGACGGGAGCCCAAGTGAAGTTCCGCATCAGCTTGAACTTTCAAGGCCGATCTATCCATAAGACGGGCAGTGGGGAGTCTCTCTTTTATCTCCAGGAGTAATGATAGTTGCCCGTCTGAGAGAGAGGGATCGGCCATGAGCGTGTTCAAAGCTGTGTCAATGTCAGCAGCGGCAGGAAGATTGGAGAATTCCTGGTTAGTCAGTTCAAGGAGTAGATCCTTGGCTTGTTGCAGTAGGGAAGGAGAAACCACTTCAGGCTCCAAGGGGCCAAGGTCAAAAGCTCTTAGGTCCAGGCCCGAGAAGAAGTCGTTGAAGGGAATTATTGGCACTGGACCTGAGGGATCGGCCTGTTCAAGAGGATGCAGTTAGGCAGGGTTTTTGGAGAAATTATACGAATTAAAATAAAGCAACACTGCAATACCTGGGTGTGAGGACTAAGGGAGGCCGAGATCGCTTCGCGAATATCGGCCTCACTTGGCTGAGAAGGTGTTGGTTGTGGAGAAGAAGGGAGACCGGTCTCCGTCTCAGGACTCGTCGAAGCCACCGTTGGCTGCGGGACCTCAGCTCCGGCCTCTGTGGCAGATGTTTCAGGAGGACTGACCTCGGCCACTACTGATCCTGCTATTGTGTGAACAGGAGGACTCATGGCCGCGGTAGGCTCCCCTTGCCCGGTTTCAATATCAGAGGGGACTGTTTGGTCCACCTCGTCCGCAACAGCTGCGACGGTAGCTCCAGCATCGGCCAAGTCCTCAGTACTGGAAGAGAGGACGACTTGCTCCGGAGCTTGGATGGAGGCAGCAAGGTCCTCGTCTCCGTTTGAAGGAGTTAGAGGAGGCACGATGTAAAGTGGCATCACTCGAACGGCCACTCGCTCCAGATAAGCCGTTGCAGAGGCCGGTGATGTAGGGAGAGTTGGGGGAAGAGTCTGAGCGAGAGTTGGAAGTGGATCCTCTCCCGAGTCTTCAGTTGAAAGGGTTATTGGAAAGCTGAAGAAAAGAAGAGAATTGAAGGGAAAAGAATGGGGTGAAGAGATTGACGTCCCGAGGGGAGCAACCCTGGTAAAAGAAAGTAAAACAATCTTCAAAAGAGTGTAAAGAAGGAGATATGTTCATGAATTGAACAGCGGAGATTGGAACGTCGGCCAAGGGGCTGATGGCGGGTTGGAATTCAGGAAAGTACGAGTGAAGCCACAATTGCAGTATCCACATCGGGCTCCCACCAGCACTGAAGCCCGAATGGATAAAATCCGTTATACCTCTGACCAGGTGCGCCCAGACCAGCGTAGCCATGGCCAACGGCTGCCCCGATGCAAGAGCCAAGGCCAAGGTTGTGTATTCTTTAGTGATGGCTTGGCTGGCTGAGCAGAAGAGGTATTTATTGAGCCAGTAGATGATGAAGGCAGTATGTTCTGCGTCGGACACCTCCGTATCATCTACCCCAATGCAAGCGGAAAGAAAGCCTCCAAAGGCTGTAATCGGCCTATGAAAAACGGCCCCGTCCCGTACAACTTCTTGTTGAGGATAGGCAAAGTTGGCCGTCCCAACATCAAGCCCAGGAATGATCTCTTGTCCGTGGGGACGGAGGCCGAGAAGGTAACTGATGTCTTTGACGGTGGGAGACATTGGTCCGCAGCGGAAAAGAAAGTCGTTGCAAGATGAGGACCAGAATAGTAAGGCAGAGAGAAGAAGAGGTCGGTCTATCTCTATTCTTGACCGACTGAGTAGTATGGCGTCGTGAATGCCCGTTTGCTTCCAGATAGCGGCCTTAGAGGCCGAAACCCTAGTTACCCACTTGTCCCAATCAACGGCGGGTGTCGGCCATCCTCGAATTGGTTGGTTAGCAGTCTGGACCTTGGTCCAATGAGTAGGGACTTGTAGGAACGATTCGTTTTCCATCGGTGGGAAAAATGGACGAAAAGCCGCCGGAGGGTGGCCAAGAAACGCCGCGCCCAAGCCTGGTGCAGCGGGTGAACCATTGGAGGAGCTGTAGGGGGTGAGATAATCAGTGGAGATCTCAGCGGCGTGAGTTTTTGCTAGGGTCCTAACCTCTCGGCAGCGGTTTCGTGGCGGTGGAGCATCAACAAAGGTTTTCTTTCCTTTAGTGGTGGCTGGAGCAGTCTTAGGAGCCATCTTTTGAAGAAATGGGTCGTCGGAGAAGATGGAGGTTTTAGAGAGAGAAGCTCTGTGTTTTTGCCTGAGGTATAGAGAGAGAGTGAGAATGCCAATCGGTTGTGAGGAGTTTCGTAGTTTGGGTGATATTTAAATATCACGATGCCATCATGGCGCATTAAATGTGGAGTTACTGGTGGGGTTTTCCATAATCTGACAAGTTGCTGCATGCTCGACGCGTGGCCAGTTTAAAATTTAAAATGTCACATCAATCAAGGCGGGATGTTTGATATGACCTTTTGGGGGGCAATTGTTTGCACCTAAAAACCGCCAAAGGTTTTCCAGCCCGATTAATATGGGGATATGGGCCTAGAGATGGTCGGGCATGGGTATTTCAGAGGCCGGTTGGTCCGGAGTAGGTGATGACATCGGGCTTAGGGGAAGCGTCACCAGAAGTTTTGAGAAGGCAACCCGGATGTTCCATGGGATGGAGCCCGATAGGCAGCATCAGACCCGCATTGGTCTATCGGGCATCAATAGTGGAAGTAATGGAGCAATAACACACGTTGGAGACCGATTGAGACGCCGGGAATAAAGGACTTCATCGGGCATTTGTCAGAACGGGAGCCCGATCGGACGTGAGAACCTGGAGAGATGTTATCGGGCATAAAGACATTACATGAGTCCGATGAGTCTTCAGTCACAGTTATGAGGCCGATGGGCATGGAAGCTAATAGAGCCCGATTCGGTCAAGAGAATCAGTGATGAGGCCGATTGATGAGAAGAGGGCGGTGCTGTTCACAACTGGCAGGATGACATCACTTTCAAAGAGTTTTAGAAACAAGAGTCCGATTAGGAAAGGGATTGTTTGTTGCCAGCTGGATTGATGCGTCTGATCCCTAAATTAAAGGGATTGAGGCAATCAAGTTCTTGATAAGGAAGGAATCATTGATATAAAAGGATTTCTTCAATTAACCAATCAATTAATAGCTTAAGGCGCAAGCTAAGGAGTCCTTTCCTAATCAGAATTCAATCATGGCCGCTATAAACATGGAGGCAGGCCAAGCTGTAATTCACTCCGCGTCACTCTCGAAAATAGTATTCAACAGAGCATTCAACAGCATTCAAAGGCATTCAAACTTGTGTTCTTTCTGCATTCATAGCAAATAGGTCTACCCTCTTTTTGTTATTTTTCTTTTACTATTTTCATTCTCACGAACAATCAGTCTGTTCTGAATCTGTTCTTTGGTTGTATTTTCCAAACATTTAATAAAATCTGTATTTTATTAATCGTTTGTGATTGTTTACTTGGTAAACTCATACACTATTTGGCTTGTGCGCTTCAGTACTGCCAAGGGATTTCTGGTGAGGGTACTTTCCTACTCGCCGCACACAATTGTTTAGTTTAGAAGTCGGATCTAAAAGCCTTGAGTATCACTGACTCAAGCATATAGGAAATTAGTTTGCACACACTGAACCACTTTTGGTTCTGGCACGCCCGCGCATAACTACTAGCAAACAAGAACTCATTTATTACTTTTCTTATGACGTAGCGTGTTTCCATAATATTTGGTTCAAATCTGGGAGCGTTCGGGCTTTCAGGGGTATTTTGGTCATTCTGGGCATTTTGAGAGATAGAACTAACTTCCTGGAGTCATTTTTTTTAGTCTTTTTCGATCATTGTGAACCACCAAGCTAATGGGTCTCTTAAATCTTATAGCTGACAAAATGGGGTATCTACAGTTTGCCCCTCTTTGGCATGAACTTGCGAGGCAATGCATGTCGCAAGCGAGTGCCAAAGCTTTGAAGAGACAGGTCTTTTTGGAGGCTATAGATTTAGGATAAAAGTGTTGCAAAGATGTAATGATAGAAAACATGATGCTGGGGCTAGGGCTGGTCGTGCTCTTCGTGAGCTGCCTACGTATCCCAAAGGGAATCAGACTAGGACGTAGTTTGGGGCATGAAGGTTCAAATCATATATACACATCAAGACAGGCGAATGCTTTGTTATGAGGATGATATGCAATGTATGGATGTGTCTTGAGTCCTATTATGTTTAGTGTTCTGATCCTAGTACGAATGAGTGCTACTGTTTCTAACTGTAATGCAGTGGCTGATTTGGATAAAGACACAACGGTTTGGAAGACTCTGGGTTTCGGGACAAACTTCTTAAATTCCGAGAAATGTGCTTTGTAAGCGAAATGGATCAGACGCAGGGTTTTAGAGGATGACAACTAAAGGTGACCGAGGGATCCCGTGATAATCGATAGGTAAGGAAGCTATGAAAATTGACAGATGAGAAAGCTCATGATAATCAGAAGACATGGAGTCGTGGAACGACGGTGCTCGTCTTTGAAATCTGGACACGGGCGATGTTCTGATTGTTCTTGATGACCAATCTTCAGGAGTCGGTTCTGCTTTTGCTGCTTTCTGCTGAGGATAGTGGGAACTAGTATCCTTCCGTATTTATCCTCGGGGGATGGCGTAGGACTCTTAGAGAATCTCTCTTTTTTTGATCGGGAACCAGGACCCATCTCCGAATCTCTCACGGTTGATCAAATCTTCCGGGGCTCAATCCAAGAGGACCGGTCGGGGCCTCCGGGAGCTGGTATCTCTATTTCTGTCCTCGGGGGATGATGTAGGACTCTCGGGGAATCTCTCTTAACTGTTTCTTGATTGGGAACCAGGACTCATCTCTGAATCTCTTACGGTTGATCAGGTCTTTCCAATGGTCAGTCCGAAAAACCGGTTCGGGCCTTCGGGAGTTGATATCTTTCTATTTCTGTCCCCGGTGGATGGTGTAGGGCTCTCAGGGAATCTTCTCTTTTCTGTTTCTTGATCTGTAACCAGGACCCATCTCTGAATCTCTCACGGTCGGTCAGGTCTTTGCAATGGTCAGTCCGAAAAGTCGATTTGGGCCTTCGGGAGCTGATATCTTTCTGTTTGTGTCCCCGGTGGATGGTGTAGGACTCTCGAGGAATCTTCTCTTTTTTGTTTCTTGATCGGGAACCAGGACCCATCTCTGAATCTCTCATGGTTGATCAGGTCTTTGAAATGGTCAGTCCGAAAAGCCGATTCGGGCCTTCGGGAGCCGATATCTTTCTGTTTCTATTCTCGGGGGATTAACTGAATCTTCTGGGGATAAAACAGATCTGTTGGGGATAAAACCTCATAAATCTTGACAAAAATGGGCCACCGGGGCTAATTGGGGCCACAAACGGGCTAAAATGGGTCAGAATGGGCCAAACCAGGCTAAAAAGAAGCGAAGCGGGGCCCACAGGGAGCAGTGCTGCAGTGGCATTGGGTGGCCGTGATGGAAAAATTAGGTTTAAAATTATTTTAAACACGCAGCGGAAAAGATTCAGTTATAATAACTGATTGGTAGCCCAGGATCTACTACTCGTTAATTCCATAGATGCGCACAAGAGGGGACAAGAGTTATACCTTAGTGTCTTGAACCCAATTATAATTTTCTTGAACTTCCAGCAGCTTCCACTAGATGGCCTTCACTCTTATGACTCCTATGGATGCTCGCAGGAAGGACTAGGGTTGGTGGGAACCCTAATGGAGAGGAAGGAGAAGGTTTGGTGCTCTAAAACAGTTTCTGCAGCTTCTGACGTTCAAAACGATGAACTTTTTTTTCAGAACGCAGCTGCCCTATTTATAGATTCCCAGAACCGACCTAGACATCGAGCGATCGAAGACCTTCGATCGATCGAACCTTAGATGGATCGAACCATTCTCGATCGATCGAGACTTCCAAGACTTCAATCGATCGAACATCCTTCGATCGATCGAACTTGTCTTGGCAACTTCCTCATGTGTCTTTCCAAGTATCCTGGCGGAGCTAAGAGTGGGACCTCCTAGGCTCTTAATTGTTGGCTCAGACCAGTTTGTTAATTACCGTGACCAAACTCTTTGATTAGAAAACTAACTAACTAGTCAGTTAACGTTTACTCCACTATAAAACGATAACTGAACTCCAACGCAAAAGAACATATCCGAAGCGATAACTAGACTTGTATGTTGTACTAATGTCCCTCTACATTCAGCATTCGTAATCATATTCAGGTAGTCGGATAACTGTTACTGTCAACCTGAATCATGATTACTTCTTGAATTCCTTGAGTCCCATTCACCTCTCATGATTACCAAACATGTTGATAACTCTTATCAACAAGACTGCAGTACTCAGTAATCGACTTGGTGACATTCTCAAGGGAATGCTTACTCTGAAACAGAGGGTAGATTCTGTCTTGACAATATATGTTCACAACCCTATGAATATGACACACCCAAGATACCCAGGTGTTGATCTTCTATAGACCTCACTGATTGGTAAGTCAAAGCAGTCATATCCACAGTCTGTGTTCATAATCGTCTCAAGATTGAGAACACGTACCTTACACAAGTTATGAGTTCCTATCGACTGATTGACAGCCTTGAGTGTCAATAGGAAAACTCAGGTCCGTCAATGCACTATAAGCACAAGCATATTAACTAAGAGTTACACTCTAGTGATTGAGATTGATCACTCCATCCAATGGTAGTTAATCATGCTACAGTGTAAACCTGATGAGATATCCTAGTCTCAACATCCACTGTGACATGTTCTAAGTAACAAAGAATAGCAATTCGTATCTCACTTGTATGTATCTCATACATACATGCATTACTTACTATGATACTTAAGGATAACAATCATCTCATGAAAGAAACATACATAACAAAATGTAAATCTGATATCCATATATTAAAATGTCAATGTCTCCTATATAAAGTAATGGTTTGAGGGCACAAACCCAACAAACTCCCACTTGCACTCACAACCATACAGGATTACATCTGAGACCTAGACGATCTAGATGACGATCAAAGACCTTCTGTGGCAAAGCCTTTGTAAACGGATCAACAAGATTGTCAACGGTGGCAATCTTGGTGACAGTCACATCTCCACGTTGAACAATATCTCTGATAAGATGATATTTCCGCTCTCCGTGCTTCCCTTTTCCGTGGTTCCTTGGCTCGTTGGACTGAGCCACTGCCCCACTATTATCACAATAAAGCGTAATAGGTGACAATGACTCTGGTACCACCTCGAGCTCCATAAGGAACTTCTTGAGCCAAACAGCTTCCTTTGCGGCTTCACAAGCAGCCACATACTCAGCTTCTGTAGTTGAGTCTGCAATGCATTTCTGCTTAATGCTCCTCCAACTAACAGCACCACCTCCCAAGGTAAAGAGATGTCCGGATGTTGACTTCCTCGAATCTTTATCTGACATAAAGTCCGAGTCAGTATATCCAACTGGAATTAACTCATTACCGCCGTACATAAGCATGTAATCTTTAGTCCTTCTCAAGTACTTAAGAATATGCTTAACGGCAGTCCAATGCTCTGGACCTGGATTCGATTGATATCTGCTAACCATTCCAACGGAAAAACAGATATCTGGTCTAGTGCATAACATCGCATACATGAGACTTCCAACTGCCGAAGTATATAGAATTCCTGCCATGCGATTCCTCTCCTCCTGTGTCTTGGGACACTGGTCCTTGGAGAACGCTAAACCATGCCTGAAAGGTTACAAACCTTTCTTCGAATTATCCATTGAAAACTTAGTTAGCACCTTATCGATATAACTAGCTTGAGACAATCCCATTATCTTTCGCTTGCGATCCCGAAAGAGCTTTATCCCAAGAATATAGCTCACCTCTCCTAGATCCTTCATATCGAAAGTACTAGCTAGGCAAACCTTGACCGTTGACAATGTCGTTACATCATTCCCAATGAGTAGAATATCGTCAACGTAAAGCACAAGAAAGGCCATCACTTTCCCTTCACACTTCTTGTATACACAAGGTTCATCCAGATTCTGTATGAAACCAAACGACTTGACCGCTTGGTCAAATCGGATGTTCCAACTCCTGGATGCCTGCTTAAGCCCATAAATGGACTTTTGCAGCTTGCATACCAAGTTACCTTTCCGACCAGCTATGAACCCTTCTGGTTGTTGCATATAGATGTCCTCCTCAAGATTGCCATTTAAGAATGCAGTCTTGACGTCCATCTGCCAGATCTCATAATCTAGGCATGCAGCAATGGATAAGAGTATTCTGATGGACTTGAGCATGGCTACCGGCGAGAAGGTTTCCTCATAGTCAATGCCCTCCCTCTGAGTATAACCTTACGCTACAAGCCTAGCCTTAAAGGTCTCAACCTTTCCATCAGATGCTCTTTTCTTCTTGTAGACCCACTTACAACCAATGGGTTTAATATTGGCTGGAAGTTCTACAAGATCCCAGACCTGATTAGAATCCATAGATTCTAATTCAGCCTTCATAGCTTTAACCCAATGTTCTGAATCAACATCAGTCATTGCCTCTTCGTATGTGGCAGGATCAGATTCAGATTCTATGGATACAACTTCAAAAACTTCTCCTAAGAACATGTATCTATCAGGCTGGCTGATAATCCTCCCACTACGACGAGGTACCGGTGCAGAAATGGGTGAAGAAGTGGTATTTTATTGATTTACATCGTTATCAACTGCAGGTTGGACTGAGGGCTCTCCTTCTATTTCTCTCAGATCTATCCTTCCCTTAGGTTTCTGGTTCATGATATAATCATCCTCTAAGAAAACAGCATTTGTACTAACAAACACTTTCTGTTCTCTTGGATCATAAAAATACCATCCATAAGTACCCTTTGGATACCCTACAAAATAACATACTTCTGATCTAGAATCCAACTTGCTCATCTTTCCTTTCAGCACATGTGCCGGACACCCCCATATCCGGAGATGTTGCAAAGAAGGCTTGCGCCCAATCCACATCTCCTGTGGTGTCCTGGAAACAGATTTTCTTGGCACTAGATTTAGTATGTATGCAGCGGTTTCCAAAGCATAACCCCAAAGGAATATTGGCAACTCTGAATAACTCATCATTGACCTAGTTATGTCTAAAAGACTCCGGTTCCTTCTCTCAGCTACACCATTCTGCTGAGGCGTGCCAGGTGCAGTCAACTGTGACAGAATCCCATTCTGTACGAGGTGATCAATAAACTCATTAGAGAGGTACTCGCCACCTCGATCAGATCGAATGGCTTTGATATGTGAGCCCAATTGCTTCTCCACTTCAGCCCTAAACTCTTTGAACTTTTCAAAGGCTTCAGACTTGTGCTGCATTAGGTATACATATCCATACCTAGAGTGGTCATCGGTAAATGTTATGAAATACTCATAACCACCCCTTGCTCTAATATTTATTGGTCCACACACATCAGTATGAACTAATTCCAACAATGCATTGGTCCTATTGCCCTTTGCGGGAAAGGGCCTTTTGGTCATCTTTTCCTCTAAACAAGACTCACAGACTTTCATTGGTTCGAGAACCAAATCGCCTAAGATCCCCTCTTTGACTAGTCTGCCAATCCTATTTAGATTGATATGTCCAAGCCTCATGTGCCAAAGCCTTGTTGGATTAGTGGAAGGTTCTTTTCTTTTAGATGGTATAGTTACCATTGAGTTATTAAGTTCCAAGCAAGAAACTTTAGAAATATTGGGAGTAATGACATACAAACCATTTGATTTAACACCAGAACATATAAAAGAACTAATTCTTTTAATCACAACTTTAGTTCCAAAATGAAAAGAATAACCATTATTCGATAAATTAAAAACTGAAATTAAATTACGTCTCATTGAAGGGACGTAAAGTACATCTGATAAAATCAAAACTTTATTGTCTAGAAATTCTAAAACTACGACTCCTATAGCAACCGCAGAAACGGTTGTGCTAGAACCTTGAGTAAGTACGATTTCCCCATCACTGCACCTCCTGGTTGATCTAAACCCCTGCAATGAATTACAGATATGGTTAGTCGCACCAGAGTCAATGCACCAAGTGTTTGAAGTATCCGCAATAAAACTTACTTCAATCACATTTGATTCAATCATACCTTGAACTCTTGTAACTAAGAATTCTGGACAGTTCCTCTTCCAGTGACCCTTCTCTCCGCATTGGAAACACTTTCCTTTGCCTTGGCCACCCACCTTCCCTTTGCCCTTACCTTTTCCCTTAGATTTTGCAATCTTAGGGACCGGTCCAACACTTGGACCACCAGTACCAGCCTTCTTCTTCCCTTTCTTTCCTTTCGGTGTAGATCGGGAAGAGGAAGCGCTTTTCTCAACGTTCAAAATGTTGACCCCAGGTTTGATCACCCCTTCCGCTACCAAAAGAGAACTCATCAATTCGCTCATTGAAAAATTCATTTGATTCATATTATAGTTAAGTTTAAATTGAGCGAATGAAGGCGATAGCGAATTGAGGATCATATCAACTTGGTTCTGTGCATCGATGTTGGCACCTAGGGTCTTCAGCTCATTTAAATAACCAATCATTTTTAAAACATGTTCCTTGACTAGAGTCCCTTCCGACATCTTTGCACTCATTATCTTTTGCATGGCTACCTGTCTGGCAGGCCTACCATGCTCCCCAAACATCTTTTTCAGGGATGTGATAATGTCACTGGAAGAATCATTCGATTGGAATTGGTGTTGCAACACACCAGCCATTGAGGCCAGAATATAGCAACGAGCCATTCCATTCGACTTCTTCCATTTGTCGAACTCGCGTCTGGCAGCTGCCGAAGCATTTATCGCGGGTTCTTTGGGGCATGGGGTGGTGAGGACATATATATGATCCTCCGCAGTTAACACGATGTCAAGGTTACGTTTCCATTCAGTGTAGTTGTTTCCAGTTAACTTGTTTTGAGTGAGTATGGTGGCAAGTGGACTAAATGCAGATCCAGACATTATGATTACTGAAAATCAAACAAACAAAATAAATATGGATATCAGGATTTGACAGTTTGAAATAAAAGAATCCTTAAAACTTTTAGTTTAAAACAAAGTCGCCGGAATATCGAAACAAAAGAATAAAGCCTCCGTGTGGAGGTCAATTTTCTATTTTTCGATTAATCAAGACTTGTCCGCTATGCAACTCTTGCAAAAACAAGTTATGACTCCCGATCCCTTTTGATCTCTAAGTTTCTGAACAATGCCCCGTGTGGGATCCCTTATCCATAGCTTAGCTAGTGTGTACCATTAACTAAGATCCAATCACAACCGTCTCAAGTAGCGCCTCCGTGTGATGGACACCCTCTAACACGTCTGATTGATCCTATCAAAAGAAGTTCACATCTAGTAACCAATAAGTAATGCACCCTCCGTATGGAATGATCACCCCTGACGAGGTGACACAGAATGCACTACTCATCTTACAGTGAACTGTTAATGGAAGATCGTGGGTGTCAATAAATAAGACCCTCTCCCACTAGATTTGGTAAATAAGGATTTTGCTTTTTAGAAAAATTTGTTTTTATACATTACCCATAAACATCCAATGTTTACTAATGCGTTAAAAAATAGTTTTTGAATCTTATTTTAGAAAACTTGTTTTACGTGCATGCAAGTAGTAACAATATAATTAAATGCCAATCACAACCAAGCACATAAAACTAAAACTAAAATTGAAAATAAAGACATCCAAACGATGCCTCTATCTCCCATGGCTCTATCTCCATAGAACTTCATTTTTGATTTGATCGCCTCCAGCTCCATCTTCATGGACAATGGCTCCTTGCTCCATCTTCATGGATTTTCTAATTCTATTACATTTGTCCTATGCTTCTTTCGAAGCTTACAATTTATCTAGAAATAGAAATAGTAACAACAAAATAAAAGGCTAGGGAAACTGGTGCGACTTTCCTTTTTGTAGGATTGAAGTCGCAGCGCCCTTTACATATGCCTTAAAACCAAACCAAACTTAAATTACAACATGCACCAATCTCAAATAGTTTAAATACAAAATTTAAAAGACTTGGTGCCATGGGAGATAGTGACTAAACTAGCTGCAAAAGGGTTAGTCGTACACGCATCCACACATACATAACAAATAAATGTAATATTGGAACACTTAATTGATTCACACAGTATATAAACTCTTTACATACTGAATTAGAACTTAAAAACAGCATCTTACTTCTCTGTCACAGTTCGATCGATCGACGGCCGTTCGATCGCTCGAACCTTCGATCGATTGAACACTGTTCATTCGCTTGAACATTCTATTTCACAGAATGATTTAAGAAATTTCATAATACTTTTAAAATTAAAGCTTTTCATTTCAAAACACTTTAAAACTGTGAAACAGAGAACCAGACAAAGAATCTGTCTCAATCGATCGAATGTCATTCAATCGATCGAACATATCCATGTTCGATCGCTCGAAACCTGTTCGATCGCTCGAGTACAGAGGATGTTCGATCGATCGAAACATGTTCGATTGATCGAACCGGCCTTGCATCCCATGCATTCACAGATTTTTACTCTGCTGCGATAACACTGCAGAAATAGATCTGTGACGATGTAGTTTCAAAACCAGTTCTAAAATCAACATGCAAATCAAAACTAGTGTTCCAAAATACATCTATAGATCCAAACAAGCGTGGCTCTGATACCAATTGATGGAAAAATTAGGTTTAAAATTATTTTAAACGCACAGCGGAAAAGATTCAGTTATAATAACTGATTGGTAGCCCATGATCTACTACTCGTTAATTCCATAGATGCGCACAAGAGGGGACAAGAGTTATACCTTAGTGTCTTGAACCCAATTCTGATTTTCTTGAACTTCCAGCAGCTTCCACTAGATGGCCTTCACTCTTATGACTCCTATGGATGCTCGCAGGAAGGACTTGAGTTGGTGGGAACCCTAATGGAGAGGAAGGAGAAGGTTTGCTGCTCTAAAATAGTTTCTGCAGCTTTTGACGTTCAAAATGACAAACTTTTTTTTCAGAACACAGTTGTCCTATTTATAGATTCCCAGAACTGACCTAGACATCGAGCGATCGAAGACCTTCGATCGATCGAACCTTAGATCGATCGAACCATTCTCGATCGATCGAGACTTCCAAGACTTCAATCGATCGAACATCCTTCGATCGATCGAACTTGTCTTGGAAACTTCCTTATGTGTCTTTTCAAGTATCCTGGCAGAGCTAAGAGTGGGACCTCCTAGGCTCTTAATTGTTGGCTCAGACCAGTTTGTTAATTACCGTGACCAAACTCTTTGATCAGCAAACTAACTAACTGGTCAGTTAACGTTTACTCCACTATAAACCGATAACTGAACTCCAACGCAAAAGAACATATCCGAAGCGATAACTAGACTTGTATGTTGTACTAATGTCCCTCTACATTCAGCATTCGTAATCATATTCAGGTAGTCGGATAACTGTTACTGTCAACCTGAATCATGATTACTTCTTGAATTCCTTGAGTCCCATTCACCTCTCATGATTACCAAACATGTTGATAACTCTTATCAACAAGACTGCAGTACTTAGTAATCGAATTGGTGACATTCTCAAGGGAATGCTTACTCTGAAACAGAGGGTAGATTCTGTCTTGACAATATATGTTCACAACCCTATGAATATGACACACCCAAGATACCCAGGTGTTGATCTTCTTTAGACCTCACTGATTGGTAAGTCAAAGCAGTCATATCCACAGTTTGTGTTCATAATCGTCTCAAGATTGAGAACACGTACCTTACACAAGTTATGAGTTCCTATCGACTGATTGACAGCCTTGAGTGTCAATAGGAAAACTCAGGTCCGTCAATGCACTATAAGCACAAGCATATTAACTAAGAGTTACACTCTAGTGATTGAGATTGATCACTCCATCCAATGGTAGTTAATCATGCTACAGTGTAAACCTGATGAGATATCCTAGTCTCAACATCCACTGTGACATGTTCTAAGTAACAAAGAATAGCAATTCGTATCTCACTTGTATGTATCTCATACATACACGCATTACTTACTATGATACTTAAGGATAACAATCATCTAATGAAAGAAACATACATAACAAAATGTAAAGCTGATATCCATATATTAAAATGTCAATGTCTCCTATATAAAGTAATGGTTTGAGGGCACAAACCCAACAAACTCCCACTTGCACTCACAACCGTACAGGATTACATCTGAGACCTAGACTATCTAGATGACGATCAAAGACCTTCTGTGGCAAAGCCTTTGTAAACGGATCAGCAAGATTGTCAACGGTGGCAATCTTGGTGACAGTCACATCTCCACGTTGAACAATATCTCGGATAAGATGATATTTCCGCTCTACGTGCTTCCCTTTTCCGTGGTTCCTTGGCTCCTTGGACTGAGCCACTGCCCCACTATTATCACAATAAAGCGTAATTGGTGACAATGACATTGGTACCACCTCGAGCTCCATAAGGAACTTCTTGAGCCAAACAGCTTCCTTTGCGGCTTCACAAGCAGCCACATACTCAGCGTCTGTAGTTGAGTCTGCAATGCATTTCTGCTTAATGCTCCTCCAACTAACAGCACCACCTCCCAAGGTAAAGAGATGTCCGGATGTTGACTTCCTCGAATCTTTATCTGACATAAAGTCTGAGTCAGTATATCCAACTGGAATTAACTCATTACCGTCGTACATAAACATGTAATCTTTAGTCCTTCTCAAGTACTTAAGAATGTGCTTAACGGCTGTCCAATGCTCTGGACCTGGATTCGATTGATATCTGCTAACCATGCCAACGGAAAAACAGATATCTGGTCTAGTGCATAACATCGCATACATGAGACTTCCAACTACCGAAGCATATGGAATTCCTGCCATGCGATTCCTCTCCTCCTGTGTCTTGGGACACTGGTCCTTGGAGAATGCTAAACCATGCCTGAAAGGTTACAAACCTTTCTTTGAATTATCCATTGAAAACTTAGTTAGCACCTTATCGATATAACCAGCTTGAGACAATCCCATTATCTTTCGCTTGCGATCCCGAAAGAGCTTTATCCCAAGAATATAGCTCGCCTCTCCTAGATCCTTCATATCGAAAGTACTAGCTAGCCAAACCTTGACCGTTGACAATGCCGTTACATCATTCCCAATGAGTAGAATATCGTCAACGTAAAGCACAAGAAAGGCCATCACTTTCCCTTCAAACTTCTTGTATACACAAGGTTCATCTAGATTCTGTATGAAACCAAACGACTTGACCGCTTGGTCAAATCGGATGTTCCAACTCCTGGATGCCTGCTTAAGCCCATAAATGGACTTTTGCAGCTTGCATACCAGGTTACCTTTCCGACCAACTATGAACCCTTCTGGTTGTTGCATATAGATGTCCTCCTCAAGATTGCCATTAAAGAATGCAGTCTTGACGTCCATCTGCCAGATCTCATAATCTAGGCATACAGCAATGGATAAGAGTATTCTGATGGACTTGAGCATGGCTACCGGCGAGAAGGTTTCCTCAGAGTCAATGCCCTCCCTCTGAGTATAACCTTACGCTACAAGCCTAGCCTTAAAGGTCTCAACCTTTCCATCAGATGCTCTTTTCTTCTTGTAGACCCACTTACAACCAATGGGTTTAATATTGGCTGGAAGTTCTACAAGATCCCAGACCTGATTAGAATCCATAGATTCTAATTCAGCCTTCATAGCTTTAACCCAATGTTCTGAATCAACATCAGTCATTGCCTCTTCGTATATGGCAGGATCAGATTCAGATTCTATGGATATAACTTCAAAAACTTCTCCTAAGAACATGTATCTATCAGGCTGGCTGATAATCCTCCCACTACGACGAGGTACCGGTGCAGAAATGGGTGAAGAAGTGGTATTTTATTGATTTACATCGTTATCAACTGCAGGTTGGACTGAGGGCTCTCCTTCTATTTCTCTCAGATCTATCCTTCCCTTAGGTTTCTGGTTCATGATATAATCATCCTCTAAGAAAACAGCATTTGTACTAACAAACACTTTCTGTTCTCTTGGATCATAAAAATACCATCCATAAGTACCCTTTGGATACCCTACAAAATAACATAATTCTGATCTAGAATCCAACTTGCTCATCTTTCCTTTCAGCACATGTGCCGGACACCCCCATATCCGGAGATGTTGCAAAGAAGGCTTGCGCCCAATCCACATCTCTTGTGGTGTCTTGGAAACAGATTTGCTTGGCACTAGATTTAGTATGTATGCAGCGGTTTCCAAAGCATAACCCCAAAGGAATAATGGCAACTCTGAATAACTCATCATTGACCTAGTTATGTCTAAAAGACTCCGGTTCCTTCTCTCAGCTACACCATTCTGCTGAGGCGTGCCAGGTGCAGTCAACTGTGACAGAATCCCATTCTGTACGAGGTGATCAATAAACTCATTAGAGAGGTACTCGCCACCTCGATCAGATCGAATGGCTTTGATATGTGAGCCCAATTGCTTCTCCACTTCAGCCCTAAACTCTTTGAACTTTTCAAAGGCTTCAGACTTGTGCTGCATTAGGTACACATATCCATACCTAGAGTGGTCATCGGTAAATGTTATGAAATACTCATAACCACCCCTTGCTCTAATATTTATTGGTCCACACACATCAGTATGAACTAATTCCATTAATGCATTGGTCCTATTGCCCTTTCCGGGAAAGGGCCTTTTGGTCATCTTTCCCTTTAAACAAGACTCACAGACTTTCATTGGCTCGAGAACCAAATCGCCTAAGATCCCCTCTTTGACTAGTCTGCCAATCCTATTTAGATTGATATGGCCAAGCCTCATGTGCCAAAGCCTTGTTGGATTAGTGGAAGGTTCTTTTCTTTTAGATGGTATAGTTACCATTGAGTTATTAAGTTCCAAGCAAGAATCTTTAGAAATATTGGGAGTAATCACATACAAACCATTTGATTTAACACCAGAACATATAAAAGAACTAATTCTTTTAATCACAACTTTAGTTCCAAAATGAAAAGAATAACCATTATTCGATAAATTAGAAACTAAAATTAAATTACGTCTCATTGAAGGGACGTAAAGTACATTTGATAAAATCAAAACTTTATTGTCTAGAAATTCTAAAACTACGACTCCTATAGCAACCGCAGAAACGGTTGCGCTAGAACCTTGAGTAAGTACGATTTCCCCATCACTGCACCTCCTGGTTGATCTAAACCCCTGCAATGAATTACAGATATGGTTAGTCGCACCAGAATCAATGCACCAAGTGTTTGAAGTATCCGCAATAAAACTTACTTCAATCACATGTGATTCAATCATACCTTGAACTCTTGTAACTAAGAATTCTGGACAGTTCCTCTTCCAGTGGCCCTTCTCTCCGCATTGGAAACACTTTCCTTTGCCTTGGCCACCCACCTTCCCTTTGCCCTTACCTTTTCCCTTAGATTTTGCAATCTTAGGGACCGGTCCAAAACTTGGACCACCAGTACCAGCCTTCTTCTTCCCTTTCTTTCCTTTCGGTGTAGATTGGGAAGAGGAAGCGCTTTTCTCAACGTTCAAAATGTTGACCCCAGGTTTGATCACCCCTTCCGCTACCAAAAGAGAACTCATCAATTCGCTCATTGAAAAATTAATTTGATTCATATTATAGTTAAGTTTAAATTGAGCGAATGAAGGCGATAGAGAATTGAGGATCATATCAACTTGGTTCTGTGCATCGATGTTGGCACCTAGGGTCTTCAGCTCATTTAAATAACCAATCATTTTTAAAACATGTTCCTTGACTAGAGTCCCTTCCGACATCTTTGCACTCATTATCTTTTGCATGGCTACCTGTTTGGCAGGCCTACCATGCTCCCCAAACATCTTTTTCAGGGATGTGATAATGTCACTGGAAGAATCATTCGATTGGAATTGGTGTTGCAACACACCAGCCATTGAGGCCAGAATATAGCAATGTGCCATTCCATTCGACTTCTTCCATTTGTCGAACTCGCGTCTGGCAGCTGCCGAAGCATTTGTCGTGGGTTCTTCGGGGCATGGGGAGGTGAGGACATATATATGATCCTCCGCAGTTAACACGATGTCAAGGTTACGTTTCCATTCAGTGTAGTTGTTTCCAGTTAACTTGTTTTGAGTGAGTATGGTGGCAAGTGGACTAAATGCAGATCCAGACATTATGATTACTGAAAATCAAACAAACAAAATAAATATGGATATCAGGATTTGACAGTTTGAAATAAAAGAATCCTTAAAACTTTTATTTTAAAACAAAGTCGCCGGAATATCGAAACAAAAGAATAAAGCCTCCGTGTGGAGGTCAATTTTCTATTTTTCGATTAATCAAGACTTGTCCGCTATGCAACTCTTGCAAAAACAAGTTATGACTCCCGATCCCTTTTGATCTCTAAGTGTCTGAACAATGCCCCGTGTGGGATCCCTTATCCATAGCTTAGCTAGTGTGTACCATTAACTAAGATCCAATCACAACCGTCTCAAGTAGCGCCTTCGTGTGATGGTCACCCTCTAACACGTCTGATTGATCCTATCAAAAGAAGTTCACATCTAGTAACCAATAAGTAATGCACCCTCCGTATGGAATGATCACCCCTGATGAGGTGACACAGAATGCACTACTCATCTTACAGTGAACTGTTAATGGAAGATCGTGGGTGTCAATAAATAAGACCCTCTCCCACTAGATTTGGTAAATAAGGATTTTGCTTTTTAGAAAAATTTGTTTTTATACATTACCCATAAACATCCAATGTTTACTAATGCGTTAAAAAATAGTTTTTGAATCTTATTTTAGAAAACTTGTTTTACGTGCATGCAAGTAGTAACAATATAATTAAATGCCAATCACAACCAAGCACATAAAACAAAAACTAAAATTGAAAATAAAGACATCCAAACGATGCCTCTATCTCCCATGGCTCTATCTCCATAGAACTTCATTTTTGATTTGATCGCCTCCAGCTCCATCTTCATGGACAATGGCTCCTTGCTCCATCTTCATGGATTTTCTAATTCTATTACATTTGTCCTATGCTTCTTTCGAAGCTTACAATTTATCTAGAAATAGAAATAGTAACAACAAAATAAAAGGCTAGGGAAACCGGTGCGACTTTCCTTTTTGTAGGATTGAAGTCGCAGCGCCCTTTACATATGCCTTAAAACCAAACCAAACTTAAATTACAACATGCACCAATCTCAAATAGTTTAAATACAAAATTTAAAAGACTTGGTGCCATGGGAGATAGTGACTAAACTAGCTGCAAAAGGGTTAGTCGTACACGCATCCACACATACATAACAAATATATGTAATATTGGAACACTTAATTGATTCACACAGTATATAAACTCTTTACATACTGAATTAGAACTTAAAAACACCATCTTACTTCTCTGTCACAGTTCGATCGATCGACGGTCGTTCGATCGCTCGAACCTTCGATCGATTGAACACTATTCAATCGCTTGAACATTCTATTTCACAGAATGATTTAAGAAATTACATAATACTTTTAAAATTAAAGCTTTTCATTTCAAAACACTTTAAACTGTGAAACAGAGAACCTGACAAAGAATCTGTCTCGATCGATCGTATGTCATTCAATCGATCGAACATATCCATGTTCTATCGCTCGAAACCTATTCGATCGCTCGACTACAAAGGATGTTCGATCGATCGAACCGGCCTTGCATCCCATGCATTCACAGATTTGTACTCTGCTGCGATAACACTGCAGAAATAGATCTGTGACGATGTAGTTTCAAAACCAGTTCTAAAATCAACTTGTAAATCAAAACTAGTGTTCCAAAACGCATCTATAGATCCAAACAAGCGTGGCTCCGATACCAATTGATGGAAAAATTAGGTTTAAAATTATTTTAAACGCGCAGCGGAAAAGATTCAGTTATAATAACTGATTGGTAGCCCATGATCTACTACTCGATAATTCCATAGATGCGCACAAGAGGGGACAAGAGTTATACCTTAGTGTCTTGAACCCAATTCTGATTTTCTTGAACTTCCAGCAGCTTCCACTAGATGGCCTTCACTCTTATGACTCCTATGGATTCTCGCAGGAAGGACTTGAGTTGGTGGGAACCCTAATGGAGAGGAAGGAGAAGGTTTGGTGCTCTAAAATAGTTTCTGCAGCTTTTGACGTTCAAAACGACAAACTTTTTTTTCAGAACGCAGCTGTCCTATTTATAGATTCTCAGAACTGACCTAGACATCGAGCGATCGAAGACCTTCGATCGATCGAACCATTCTCAATCGATCGAGACTTCCAAGACTTCAATCGATCGAACATCCTTCGATCGATCGAACTTGTCTTGGCAACTTCCTCATGTGTCTTTCCAAGTATCCTGGCGGAGCTAAGAGTGGGACCTCCTAGGCTCTTAACTGTTGGCTCAGACCAGTTTGTTAATTACCGTGACCAAACTCTTTGATCAGCAAACTAACTAACTGGTCAGTTAACGTTTACTCCACTATAAACCGATAACTGAACTCCAACGCAAAAGAACATATCCGAAGCGATAACTAGACTTGTATGTTGTACTAATGTCCCTCTACATTCAGCATTCGTAATCATATTCAGGTAGTCGGATAACTGTTACTGTCAACCTGAATCATGATTACTTCTTGAATTCCTTGAGTCCCATTCACCTCTCATGATTACCAAACATGTTGATAACTCTTATCAACAAGACTGCAGTACTTAGTAATCGACTTGGTGGCATTCTCAAGGGAATGCTTACTCTGAAACAGAGGGTAGATTCTGTCTTGACAATATATGTTCACAACCCTATGAATATGACACACCCAAGATACCCAGGTGTTGATCTTCTATAGACCTCACTAATTGGTAAGTCAAAGCAGTCATATCCACAGTCTGTGTTCATAATCGTCTCAAGATTGAGAACACGTACCTTACACAATTTATGAGTTCCTATCGACTAATTGATAGCCTTGAGTGTCAATAGGAAATCTCAGGTCCGTCAATGCACTATAAGCACTAGCATATTAACTAAGAGTTACACTCTAGTGATTGAGATTGATCACTCTATCCAATGGTAGTTAATCATGCTACAGTGTAAACCTGATGAGATATCCTAGTCTCAACATCCACTGTGACATGTTCTAAGTAACAAAGAATAGCAATTCGTATCTCACTTGTATGTATCTCATACATATACGCATTACTTACTATGATACTTAAGGATAACAATCATCTCATGAAAGAAACATACATAACAAAATGTAAAGCTGATATCCATATATTAAAATGTCAATGTCTCCTATATAAAGTAATGGTTTGAGGGCACAAACCCAACAGGTCGGACTTCATGTGTGTATATCTCGGGTTTTTGAGTATTTCAAGCTCATTTTTGGCCATTTCGGGGTGCTTTTGGAGCCAAAATCCATCAAAACCCTGCTTGTCCACGCTCGGGTGAGTAATCTTTCCCCACGATTGGAATTTTGATTGGTGTTCTGGTTTGTTCCATTTTTCAAGAAGAAAGTTTGATTTTAGCTTCCATTTTTCTTGCAGATCCATGGCTTCGAGCTCAAGGAGACCGTCTAAGAAGGCCAAGGGACTAATGAAAGTTGAGAGCCAAACCCCGGACTTGATTTTACGGGACCCCCAATGTCATCTTTTGGCCGCGGCTCTAGCGAGCCTGGTATGTGAAGTTTTCCATAGTTTAGGACTATTTTGTGCAATGTGCTAGTTTTATGAACTGTAGTGTGCACCTAGAGTTTGTTGGAAGCTTGTTTTGTGCTTGTATGTTGATTTTGTGAAGTTGGACTTTGGGTCGTGAATAGTGATTTTATGCTCGTTTTTTTGTCATTTTTGATGTGTGCAGGTGCCAAAAGTGACATTGAAGGGCCATGGTAGCCTTGCTCACGCTTTTCTGTGGTACACCCAACTCTTGCCTATCGTCAAGAGAATGGTAGATGATGCCGGGTTTAGCGGCTTTGTCCGCCTAGTTTCAAAGAGTACCAACGATTTGGTGCATTTTTATGCTCTTGCTGAGAGATGGTGGGACACCACCAATACTTTCCATCTGTCATTTGGTGAGATGAAAATGACGCCTTTTGATTTTTCCATGATTACCGGTTTAAGAGTTGGCGGGAAGCGCCTGATTCTGGACTACTTCTATGAGATTGATCCTGAGGCTGTCGAGATGTTGATTGGGGCTATTCCCCCTAATCTGGAGGGGCACAAATTTCCTTGCGGCTGGCTTTACCGGGCTTACAGTTGAGGGAATCACAACCTGAATAATTCTCAGCTTCTGAGGGTATTTCTTCTATATGTCCTTGGTTGCTCGATTTTCGCGACACAAAATGGCCGGGTGAGCTTGAGGCTTCTTTCTTGCCTAGCGACCATTGGTGAGATCCCATCTTATGACTGGGGCGGTGCTGCCTTGGCCCACCTTTATAAGCATATGGGTGAGGTTTCCGGGGGTGATATCAAATCGACGGGGGGATTCTGGCGAGCTTGGGAGGTATGTACTGCAACCTCTTTTATCTTCTGGCTTTTTTTTATTTCCGTACTTCTTGTCCTTTCTGATTTTCCCTTTATCTATGCAGCTTTGGAGCTTTGAGTACCTTAAGATGTTGGCTCCTTCCCCTGCTGATAAATCAGGTGAAGATGAGGATGGCATGGCTCCTATGCTTTTGTTCCCCCGAGGCTTGAGATGGCAGAGGGATGTTGGCGAGGTAAAGAGCGGGGCTCATCAGATTGTTCTCCTCAGAAACTTCTTTTCTGGGCTGACATTTGCTAGCGTTGAGTAGAATCCTTGGGAGCACGTTACCTACACTGCCCCAGAGGAGATACAGGCGCTCAGGCCCCTTGCCTCATGCCGACTTCTGATGGAAAGTATCGAAAGCAGGCAATGATTCCTTAGCGAGCGAGTATCTCGGTAGGTGGTTGGTGGTCCGAGGTATCGCGTCCCTCATAATCCTCCTGTGATGGATGTTTATGACCTTTCCGGTGATGCTTTGTTGGCAGCCTTAGCTGGTACTAATGTTTGGGATCACTTCCTCTCTGAGATCGGCTATGAGACTTACCGTGGCCACTTCCTGATGCCCAACTTCCCACTGCTGGATGTGAGTTTCTTTTACATTTTTGTCTCTATCCATTGCCTATGTTTTTTGGACTCATCTTTGCCTAATTTGTTTTATGCCTACAGATGAACAGGAGGCAGGCTCCTCTAGTTTCCAATCCTACCCCTCCTTGGGACTAGATGGTCAATGTTTTGGGTGCCGATGGTTCTCCCCAGCTTATGGAGGTGCCCTGGGTCATATATGGGTATCCCACTCAGCCAGCAGGCATCCTCAACGTCCCTTGGAGTTATATTGAGGAGGGCCACGCCTTGGCAGCTAGCTTATGGTCATTGGTTCTCATGCGAGACCATCGGGTATGTCTCTAATTTTGCGCTCCTTAAGGTTATGAGGTCCTAACCTTGATTTTGCCCTTGACAGATGCATGGTATGCGGCAATTCACCACCAGTCAGATGGTGTCCTTGGTAAGTCTCTGACTCGACTTCATTTTTGTACTTTTTGTTATTTCTCTACTGATTGCTTTCATTTTATTTGTGTGTGCGGTATCATGGGGGTGGTGTTGGCTCGTCCAGGACCGGGCTGAGGTGCAGAGGTGGTAGGAGGAGGCCATCGCCAACGTACACTCTGGGTGGTCCGATAGAGGATGAAGAAGAGGAGGACTGAGGCCTTCTAAGCGGGGACTTTATTTTGTCTCCATTTCATGTCTTCGATTGGGTTGTACTAGTGAATAATGTGTAGGATGATCTTTAGGATGATGTGTAGGATGATTTTTCACCCTTGACAGAGTATTGTGATGTTTTGCCATTCGAGCCAAATAGTTTCCGGTTTGAAGGCGTAGTTATGTGCTTGTTTTGGTTGGTGGTTGTGCACTGTGATTCTGTGATTGTTGATGTTACTACGATGAGTAGCTTTGTGATAGTGAGTGTATTTTCCTTGCAGGCGGGATAGTCCGTGAAACGGGGAGTTGCTGCCGAAATTTTGAATTTTGCTAGAGCCTTGATAGAAAATATGGCATTGTACGATCCCGCTCAACTCACAGCTTGGCTGAACATCACGGATGGTGTGGAGCGGATCAACCTCTTCAGCTACGGTCTGACCGAACTATTCTCTCTTCGCCAGATGGCTCTGAACACTGAGTTCATGCGTGCTGCTATTGTCCACTGGGACTCGGTGAACCATGTCTTCAATTTTAAAGGCCTGGAGATATGTCCCCTATTTGAGGAGTTCTGTGCTATCCTTGACTTCGATTCTGACTCTGACCTGATTCTTCCTTTTGCTGATACCCCCAGTCCCTCGCAAGGCTTGGCAGAATACCGAAACTGTTCCACTACTATTTTCTGCCAGCTAATTCATGGTGAGGTTCTTGACATTGCTTCCATCATCGCCCGGTATGCTAGTCCTGGGAATCCTAGCGTATTTGATGCTACCCGCATTGCCGCTCTGATATTGTGCATGACTTCGCACTTTCGACCTAGCGAGTCATCCTTCTTTTCTTTTTTCAAAGTCTGCCTACTTGCCCCTGAATGGGGATCCGGTCCAACGTAGTTCGGGCCAAAGTCTTGAAAGAAAAGGGGTTAATTATGATGGTGTCGATCGAACCAATGCGGTTGCCTACGTATCCCTGAGTAGGAATTAGGTCGAGCGTAGTTCAGGGTGAGGCTTGAAAGAAAATTGGTTTTGGGGAATGGTCAAGAATAGTACTTTTTGAGGCGATCCATGTTGATTGGTTTTTTGAATTCAATGCCATCGAGGTCCATGAGGTAGGTTGCTCCTCCAGAAAGGATAGTTTTGATGATATAAAGGCTGACCCTTTTGGGTTTGAACTTTCTGCGTGGATCAAAGATCGGGGCTCGCAATTCCTTAAAGACAAGGTCACCCTTGACAATTTTCCTCGGACGAACCCTTTTGTTGAAAGCACGGGCTATCCTCTTTTGATAGATTTGGACATGGTCGACTGCCGCTAGGTGCTTTTCATCTATGAGAGCCAATTCTTCGTACCTTTCCCTTAACCAATCCGATTCTGAAATTTCACATTCTGCCATCACGTTCAGGGATGATAGTTATATCTCGAATGGAAGTACTGCTTCCATTCCATATACTAGTGAGTAAGGAGTTGCTCCTGTGGACGTCCTTATCGATGTTCTGTATCCCCAAAGTACGAACGGTAGTTTTTCGTGCCAGTCTTTGTAGGTATCAGCCAATTTCTGCAGTATGGCCTTGACATTCTTGTTTGCAGGTTTGACTGCCCCATTAGTTTGCGGCTTGTATGGTGAAGACTTGTGATAAGTGATTTTGTATTCCTCAAACAGATCCCTAACTTCAGCTTTGAAATGACTACCATTATCTGAAATGATCTCATGGGGGACTCCATAGCGACAGATGAGGTTCTTCTTGATGAACTTGACCACTTCCTTAGCCCCCAACTTGCTGTAGGATGCGGCTTCTACCCATTTTGTGAAGTAGTCAATGGCCACCAAAATGTATCGGTTCCCATTTGCGACCTTCAGGACGATTTCGCCAATGATATCGATTCCCCAAGTCGAGAATGGCCACGGGGAGGTCATACTATAGAGCAGAGATGGTGGTACATGCATTATGTTTGCTTGGATCTGGCACTTGTGGCACCTTCTCACGTATTCACAACAATCTTTCTCCAATGTCGTCAAGTAGTACACTTGTCTTACGATCTTTTTGGCTATCATGTGACCATTCATGTGTGGACTGCACACCCCTTCGTGTATTTCTTCCATCATTCTTCTGGCGCACTTTCCAAACAAGCAAGTTAGATTGTGACCATTGTATCCTTTCTTCAACAATTTTGCCCCGCAAATGATGAACTGTGCTGCAAACCTTCAAATTGCTCTTTTGTCTTTCTCAGAAGATTCTAGGGGATATGCTCCCTTTTCTATGAAGTCCCAAACATCTTGGTACCATGGTATTTCGTTCTCTTCTTCTTTGATCGCGGCGACCATGTTGAATGAAGGCTCGTATCTTTGCTCAATTACCAAAGGCATCATCTTGACTCCCACGGGAATTTTGATCATAGAGGCTATGGTAGTCAATGAATCTACTAGCTGGTTCTCTTCCCTTGGCAAGTAGAAGAATGTGATGTTCTTGAACTGTCTCTTGAGTCCATCGAGATGATCATGATAGGGCTTCAACCTTTATTCTTTCACTTTCCATTCTCTTCTAGCTTGTGATATAATGAGGTTTGAATCTTCGAAGACATCCAACTTCTGAACTTTCAGTTTTATGGCTGCTTCCATCCCCAGAATGCATGCCTTGTATTCAGCAGTGTTGTTGGTGGAGTTATAATTGAGCTTGACTGCCAGTGGGGTGTGGTCCCCATTTGGTGACACTAGAATCATTCCTACTCCGTAGCCTTTCATGTTGGCTGCTCCATCAAAGTACAACTTCCACTGTTCTTCCTTGATTTCCATGATATTCTCATACAGGAACGGAAAATCTCCATTTACTTCAGAATCCATGGCGTGTTTAGCAAGATGTTCAGCTATAGTTCTCCATTTTACCGATTTGCTTGTCACATACTTAATATCGAATTTGGACAGTAGAAGTAACCAACGGGATATACGACCGGTCAGGGGGGGGTTTTAGAGGAGGTATTTTAGGGGATCCATGCGGGATATGAGCACAACTGGGAAGGCCAGCATGTAGTGCCTCAGTCGGCGAGTGCACCAAACCAAGGCCCAACATGTTTTTTTGAGGGTAGAATAGTTGAGCTCATACCCAGTCATCCTCTTACTAAGACAGATAGGTAAAGAAGCAAAGGCTTATGAGGGTAGGTGGTGAAAGGACGAGTGGTTTTTGGAGGTAGGTTTTTATTTTGTCGAAGGCGGCTTGGCATTGGTCGTCCTATTGGAACTTCTCTCCTTTCTTTAGCAATCAAAATAAGGAATCACATATGGTTGTGAGCTTGGAGATGAAACGGCTAATGAATTGGATCCTCCCGAGGAATCCTCTCACTTCTTTCTCATTCTGTGGCGGTGCCATTTCTAAAATTGCTTTGATTTTGGAGGGGTCAACTTCTATCCCCCTTTGCATCATGAGAAAACCTAGGAGCTTTCCAGAGGTCACACTGAAAGTGCATTTCTTTGGATTCAACCTCATCCTGTACTTGCGCAATCTTTCGAAAAATTTCTCCAGTGCCACCATGTATCCTTCTCTGTCCTTGGATTTCACGATCATGTCATCTATGTGCACTTCTACTTCCTTATGAATTATGTCATGCAGCAGAGTGGTGGCAGCTCTTTGGTAGGTTGCTCCAGCGTTCTTGAGTCCGAAAGGCATTACCTTATAACAGTAGGTTCCCCAAGGTGTGGTGAATGTCGTCTTTTTTTTTTATCTTCTGGAGCCATTAGAATCTGATTGTACCCTAAATTACCATCCATAAATGACAGTACCTCATGCCCTGCGATATTATCTACTAAAACATCGATGTGGGAAAGCGGGAAGTCATCCTTTGGACTAGCTCTGTTTAGATCACGGAAGTCGACACACACACGAACTTTTTTGTCTTTCTTGGGGACTGGCACGATGTTGGCGATCAATTCCGGATACTCGGTAACAATGATGAACCCTGCCTTGAATTGCTTTTCTACCTCTTCTTTGACCTTGAGTGCCCATTCTGGTCTCATGCGCCTAAGTTTCTACTTGACAGGTTTAGAATTGGGAAGGAGGGAAATGCGATGTTGGATGATGTCGGGATCGACCCCAGGCATATCCTCGTAAGACCAAGCGAAAACATCTTTAAAATTTTTTAGCAAGAGAATCAATTTTTATTTTTCTTCTTTATTAAGTGTTGAGCCGATTTGCATAATTTGTGGATTATCCTTTTCACCTAGGTTAATTGATAAAGTATCTTCGATTATTTCATAAGCAAGTGGTTTTTCAATTAGTTGCTTAAGTTCGATTGGGAGATCCTCAGAGGGATCTGTGCATTCACAAATATTAGACACAGAGGAGTAAGCAAAACCGTCTTTCATTTCATTCATGACAGGTGGAGTGATTACATTAGACAGTCGTGGGCTTTCAGTAGCCGACTCTGGTACAGACTCAATAATTGGAAGTACAGACTCTGGGGGAACAGGGTATAGGGAGACAGATGACTCTATAGCCTGGTTGCTCAAACCCTCCTCAGTTGGATTGATCTGATCATCTTGGCTCTTGGCCCTCTTTTCTTCCTTCTCTTCAGCGAACTCTTCCCACATTTTCTCGATGGCTTCAGTGTCCAGATACTCCAACCAGTCTTCCTCCGGGGTTTTCTTAACTTCTTTGGGATAGAACGGATCTTGATACAGGGGCCTTTTACAGTCAGTGAAGATTTCCAGCCCGGGGTACCTTTTTCCAGTGGTCTGATGGATCCAAGGTTCTGGGAACCCAAAATAGGGGAAATCATCCCCTTCTTTGATGAATTGCCCATTCAAGGTTTTGCGGTATAGTGGGAGACTCCTCACTCTTGTCTTCCATGGCCTCTATAGCTCGACATCTTCTTTAGTGGGCTTGTACCCCAACCCAAAAGGGCCTTGTTGCCCTTTGATCTGAGGGAACTCACGAATCCCTTACTGGCGTCGGCCCAATCCCATTCCAGGAAAGTAGTTTATTTTGCGAACGATGTTGACAACTACAGAGTGGATCTCGGGGAACCTATCTTCATCATCGATTATGTGGACTTCTTCTATAAAGAATCCCCCGATTTCTCCTTCTTCTAGCTCAGGTATTTGGATTTCAAAGATGGGAGCGTAGTTTGGAAAAGCTTCATTACCCCAACTATTGCCGAGGATGATTTTTACCTCCTTCTCATGAATGTACTTGATCATTTGATGCACAGTGGATGATACAGCTTTGTTGACATGCAGCCAGGGCCTTTCGATCAACAAATTAAATGAGGCAGGTATGTCCATAACTTGAAAGGTTTCAGTGCTAACCAAAGATCCTACCTGGATTTGGAGAGAAACAGTCCCCATCACATTTCTCTTGGTGTTATCATAGGCCCTCACATATTTCACAGATGGTGTGATGTCAAGGATATTGACCCCAAAGGAGGTAGCAGTCCTTAGAGCACAAACATTTAAGGCGGAGCCTGTATCGACCAGACAGAATGGCACCTGTTATCCTTTACATCCAACAGTGATGTATAAAGCTTTGTTATGTGTAGACCCTTTCGGCGGCAGGTCTTCATAAGAAAATGTAATGATTGGGTCAGGGGTGAGTGTGGCCAAGAAAGCCACCATGTCTTCCGGATCAGCGTCGATGGGGACCTCAATTCCAGCCAAGACATTCAACACAGCTTGCCTATGCTTGTAGGATGTTACCATGATGTCCCACATCGAGAGATGTGCTTGGGTTTTCTGTAACTGCTTTATCAACTCATTGTCTTCTTCGATGATCTCATCCATTTTTCCATTTCCCTTGTCTTTGACCGGACGTTTTTCGATTGCTTCAGTGGTAGGCTGCGGAGGCTGATAATGATGGCCTGACCTAGTCAGATGATCAATCTTGGTAGGAGTAGGCTCTTCTATAGTCCCATCTTCTTTGAACCAGTCATAATCTGTTCCCACAATGGTTTCTCCGGCTCGTTCCAGATAGAAGCATCGCTTTCATTATTGGGATCATACCATTTGAGGTCCACTACCCCTAGATCGTGTTCTTCCAAGAATAATAGATCTTGTTCATCAGCCAGCTGTTGCTGCCACTCATCATCCCCTCCTTCAGTCAGATGAATTCCCACAGATTCTGGGATGTCAATGAGGGGTAAAGGTTGACCTAAGGGGGTGATATTGGTAGCAGGGTTGAAGGATACATGGTTGGACTCAATGAGGCTGATATTTTGGTGGTTTGGTAGAGGATTTTGAGTGATATGGGGCTATTTTGGAGGTGGCTCAATGATATTCTGGTCAATGAGGTCTTGGATATCATGGCGAAGGCGCATGCAATCATTGGTGTTGTGGCCAGGGACTTGGTGGTAGGTGCATCTTTTGGACATATCGCAGTTCGGCAGGAGCGGGGTATTTCGAGGCCGGAGTAGTTGGAGGTGGCCCTTTTTAAGGAGGCGATCTAAGGTTGAGGAGAGGGGGATTTCTAATTTGGCGAAGTTGCGAGGAGGCTTCCTCGGGAAAAGGGCGATTGGAGGAGATAGCTTGGTTGGAGGTTGGTACCGCCTAGGAGGGTAAGCCATAGGTTGACTGCTAAGGGTATTGACATTCGGAGGGTTGCGGGAGTAGTTGGGCCTTTTTGACTGACTAGGAGGCTCTTCTTTTTTGATCTTTCCTTCCCTTATGGCGTCTTCGATTCGAGTCCCAACTTCAAACAATTCTTCAAAGGTGGAGATGGACTGGTAAAATAATTTCTCATGGTAGAGCAGCTGCAGATTCCGGATTAGCATCCTTACCTGTTTCTTTTCGATCGGCCGGTGGGTCATTTGGGCTACTTTATTCCTCCATCTGCTCAGAAACGCGGCGAATGATTCATTGTTGTTCTGCCGAGTTATTTCCAAATCTCTGATAGTGACATCAAGTTCTTGGTTGTAGGAATAGTGATCAACGAATACTCGGACTATGTCTTCCCATGCCCGAGTTTTGGAAGCTTCCAAGGTAAGGAGCCATGACAGTGCAGACTTCGCGAGAGTTTGTGAGAACAGCATTGTAATGTGCTCATGAGTGCAGCCAATTGATTAAAAAATGTTCATACACAACTTTACATGGCTCTTCGGATTTTTAGTTATATCAAAATGGTCAATGGCAAGCATCTTGAAGTTTTCTAGCAGCTTCAGCTTAACAAGCTCAAAAAGTCCTTCCAAGTCTAGCATGTAATCATCAACCACTTTACTCATCCTCAATACGCTTTCCAGCTTGTCGACTTTGTCCATTTTATCTTGGAACTTTTTCTCATATGCAGGCGGCGGGGCCCCTTAAAACCAGTTTGCTTCTCCATTGTTCTCGGGATGAGGTATGAATCCTAACGATGGTGGTGGGAACTTAGGGGGACACTGTTGCCGCTGCTATTTCAGTTCTTCTTCCATAAACTTCAAGACCTGGGCCAGGCTGTCGAATTGCTAGCTTATGGTGGCTCCTAATTCGGTCACCTTATTTTCTAGCTCTTCCTGATTCATGCTAAAATAACTTGTTGGGCTGATTTTGACCAAACGATTATCTGAATTTCTGACCCAGGACAAAGATCCCAGTTGCTGGCTTTGAGAATCTGTAGTGACCCTACAGATTCGAGAGGATTTGTATTAGATTCTAACAGTGATGACTTTAGATAGACAAATGACAGTGATGTTAACAGACGTGAGCTAACTTGTGTACAGCCTGACTAAAATGGTGCATGCAGACCGATAAGAATGGTGCATGCAAATGAGACAAGCATGTGGATGTAAGCCCTAATCTATATGATGCTCCTATTTCTAACAGATAACAGTTAAACAAATAAGGTCCTAACCATAGTGAGTGTGCCAACTTTACTTTCCAGTATGATCAACAAGGTATAATAGGGCTTTCCAGGGTTTTATGAAGGCTTCTAGGAGAGACTGGACATTTCTGGTTGGTTTGGACAGAGTTTCTGAGAGAAACTGACATATCTGGGCATTTCTAGTTGGTTAGGACAGAGTTTCTGAGAGAAACTAGCATATCTGGGCATTTCTGGTTGGTTTGGATAGAGTTTCTGAGAGAAACTGGCATATATGGGCATTTCTGGTTGGTTTGGACAGAGTTTTTAAGAGAAACTGGCATATTTGGGCATGTCTTGTTGGTTCGGACATAGTTTCTGAGAGAAACAGGTTGATATAGCGGGAGCGTGTGATGATGGTGATCATACTGTCTAGCAGGTTTTCATACTCCTACACCTTAGGACTGACAAAGAAGGTTTGCGGTGTATATCTTTGTAAGCATGGAGCAGACATCCTTGTTATGGTGCCTAGGCAGGTCAACTCAATGTGATCACATTTGAGTGATTGCCTTGGGAATCATAAGAAAGAGGTTCTATTCTATGCCACATAAGCGTCTACATCGCGCAGGTAATCCCGTCAGGGTATACAGCAGTTTATCACATTGTCCTAACTGAAAAGATAAATGAACAGTCCTATGAAAGGTTCAACAGGAATCTATATGCAAAGGCTGGGTTTAGTCAAAGAGGGTCCATTGACGAGAGTTCCAATATACCGTCAGAGAGACAGTACGGAGGTTTTTACTCTTTTTGATATACCTTGGAAGTTATGCCCTGGCACAGCAAGACCTGAACAATGTCAGCGCCGTATTTCAGAAACAGTCAGAGGAGAAATGCAAAAGTGCAATGCGGTGAACCAGACATAGTAAAAAGATGATTTTAAGGACGCTTCTTATGAGTCATACCTCTATATTATTTTGTTTTGAAAATAAAATTATCCCCAACAAAGTCGCCAGATTTTGGACACGCTGAATCGCTCTTCCACTCTTTTTAGTTTGTTTTGAGATTGTTTTTTAAAAAGGAAAGGAAAAGGTCTGTTGAAAATAGATACAGAGTCTCCACTTGGTCTTTAAGGAACCAAGAAACCTAATTTTGACTCACCCAAATGGATGAAGGGCACCGGCCCTTCATAACCAAAGAACTTGGCTCGGGGTTTTGGTACGAGAGAGGAAGGAGCCTTTGTCGCGACTAAAACACCCTCAACTCGCCCCGTCTTTCGACGGGCCTCAATTAGCATCCAAATAATCATCTTATACTATGTATGGTTCGATAATTAATACTATGATAGTATATTACATCACACAAGAATTTTGAAATGTAAGATCAAAAGATAAGATATCGTTAATAAGATCTTAGCCAAATATCATGCACTGCAAAAGTGAAAGATCACACGAATAAACCTAGGAAAATCGTCTAATCATATATCAAGTAATCAAGTTTTCCTAATCTAAGGGGACATGAATTGTTCTTGAAACAAATAAATCAAAGAAAACAAGGATGCTTAGCAAGCTAGAATGATGCATGTTAATCTTTGAGAAAAGAAGATCTCTCAATCCCCAGGACGGATGAGAAAGGATGATTAGATCGAAAGGGCAAGCATGGACGTATGATCCAACTCATTCCTTATAATCTTCCTAGAGTAGGAGTCACAAAAGGCCCAAATCTTGCATGGATGCAATGTATGATCCTAGAATGTGCAAAGGTTGTAGTGTGTTTGTGTGCATGGACTTTCTAAAGTGGCTTATAAGTCTAAAACATACATGAATGCATGAAGAAAATTATCATAGAATATGTACAAATATGGTATGGACCACTTCCTAAGACATGAACAAATTTGGAGTGCATGTGAGCACCAAATCAAAGGATGGAAGTAAAAGTATGCTTGCTGTGAATAGTGGACAGAACAATGACTTGATTTTGTGGAAAATGAAAAGTAGGGATAGAAATGTTTTCAATGCATGATTTTTTATGAAGATCGTCCTTATTGTGTCTAAAACAAAAATCAAAAAACCAATCTTTAATAACTATCACAGATTAAGAGAAATCATATAAACAATAGAGGTTATTTAGAAATAGAGTCTGTACTGTCGACTGAAATGTTAGAAAATCTTAGAAAATGAAAACAAAACATCTAGAGGCCCATATAATACAAAAAGTTCCCTAAGACATTGAATTTGATGGGAACAATAAGTTGGGACCACTCATTTTTGAAAAGTTTTCTATAAAATAAGTTGAAAGTCAACCTAGCTGTTGTGACAGCAAAGGCAGAATGTTTGGAAGGAATGTTTAGACAAAAATGGACCCCTTTCAAGTGCTTCTAAGTCAAGCCAAAAATCATGGGTGTTCTATAATGAGTTAGAAATGCTTTCCAAGTGGTCTTACATTCATATATTGAGTATTGAACTCAAAATAATTCTTTGAAGTTAAATGGCTCACTATTTTGAAAGTTTTGAGAAAACAAGGTTTATTCCTTGAAATCAAAATGAGGGGTTTAAGAGGGGGTTTTGAAATGTGGGTTTTGAAAGAATATTTTCAATACTTAGTGAAGATTATAACCACTTAAAATTTCAACATTTGACTCACATCAAGAACCTCCAAGATTATTGGAAAGTATTATTTCCATTTTAAAGGCAACTTCATGAATACATAGGAATGTATTGAAGTTGAAATCATCATCTATCAAACATGTTTTTGAGGTCAGGAGCTACTATCCTTAAGGATTCACTCACCTCAAACTTCATGTCATCATCTAGATGATAATAGACTAGGATGTAAATTAAGAAAACAAAAGAAAAAAAGAAATGAGGTAAGAGAAGATGAACAAATATAAACAAGCAAATAGATAGCAATCAATAGATGATATTCATGATGATCTTAGACTTATAGCTTGATGTTTAACTCATGTATGGTGACTTTGGACATGGAAGTAGCTTTCTCTCTCATAAATACCCACTAGAATGGTAGTTGGGTGCATTGAATGTGAAGTAAATTGAAGTAATAAAGTAAAAACAAAGTTTAAAACTCGCTTTCTTATTTGAAAATCAAAGAAGGAAGCTTCTTTTCTCTCTATTCTAACCTTAACTCTACAACTTTCTCTCTAAAAACTTTTCAAAGCTTGCATTTGACCCCCCCCCCCCTCCCAAATTAGAAGTCAAGGGGGGTTTATATAGGCCAATTTGGGGGTGGTTTTGGGGTTTTTGAAGTACTCTCATTGGTCACAATCATCTGTGAACATAGAACTACGTCGTAATGGTTTCTAATTAATCAAAATGATCCCCCAAAAGAAATTACAAAAGTGGACCATTCTGGGGGAGAGTGCCGCGGTGGCACTGGACCTATGTCACGGTGGTAGTGGGCCAGTGTCGTGGCGGCACTGCTCCTTATTCGTCCAGATAATCCTTTTTAGGCCCCAGAGGTTTCGGTATTCGCGAAAAGGCCCTATTTCGTCCGTAATTCACAGAAAATGCATACGAACTCCAAATTAAGGTTGTGATATACCATTGGAAAGGTAATGGAGTCTACTTTACATTAAAAAATAGTTTGGAGATAGGTCACTTTGAAATATTTTGCGATATTCGCGATAAAAGCCAATTTAATCGCATTTTTCACCTTCGAAAATTCATAATAAATTCGTTTGAAATCAAAAAATTATGTGCGATATACCGTTGGAAAGATATTGACCTCTAGTATCCATGAGAAATGTTTGAAAAATGATACGGTGCTCCGGTTTCAAAGTCAACTTTTGGTCAAACTTAAGATTCTTGGAAAGTTCTAGACGCCTCTGGGAGCTCCCAGGAGCTGACGTTTTCATTCGATTTTCTTTTAGAACTCATTTTAGTATTTCCCACATGATACAGAATGATCCCAGAATTTTTTTGGCGAATTTCGACGATTTCGGTCAAACTTGGTCCAACCTTGGTTAAACCGGTCAACGGGGACTTTCTGGGAACTTCCGGGGGTCTCTGGGAGCTGACGATTTCATCTGGTCTTGCTTTAGAACTCATTTTATTGCTTTTCTTACGATGTAGCATGTTTCCAGAACATTTGGTTCGAATCCGGGAGCATTCGGGCTTTCAGGGGTATTTTGGTCATTCTGGGCATTTTGAGAGATAGAACTAACTTCCAGGAGTCCTTTTTTTTAGTCTTTTTCGATCATTATGAACCACCAAGCTATGGGTCTCCTAAATCTGATAGCCAACAAAATGGGGTGTCTACACGATCTGCCCCTGGCCTTAATCCTAGCTTCTGGCCAAGTTCTCGCCCTAGGCCCTTTCCTTCTTGCTCAGATATATAGGGGTTGCTTTAGACTGATAAATAGTAACCTGGATACTTAGGGCCCCTTATGGATCTTGTAATTATGGCTTCACCTGTACTTCCCAACCCCTCTATTTATGGCTTGAATTTGGCCACATTCTCTTCTACTCCCTTCAGGTTCTCTAACTGTTTGAGTTTTTTCTTCTCCGTTAGGACTCTGCCTCTTTCTAGGTTCTTGCCCTATCATCCTCCTTTCTATGAGCCAGCTTGGTTTAAAGCCTCTTTCCTTGAGCCGACTAGCTACCCTGAAATATGGGCATACTATCTCACTTCTCGAGACTTCCATCGCCGGGTGACGAAAGAGAGCTCAAGCAATAACCAATGCGGCGTGGAATCCTATTTCCCAAATTATTGCCCCTGCCAATTTAGTTTTTAAAACTTATGAGGCAGTCCAGCAAGTGGACGAACTGAACAGGCTTCTCCTTGAATACATGAGTTTTATCCTTTCTCTCCTAACCTTGATTCTACTCCCATCTTTGATACATTTTGGCTCGAGCATTTTGATCGTTGCTTCCTGAATTATACCGCTCTGCTAAATGCATTGACTCCATTGGCACCCTCACCAACAACTAATCCTTCTGTTGTTCAGATTGTAGGAAAATTCAAGAAGAACCAAGGTATGGATCCTGAGCTTAGAGCAAACTATGACTCTATCGTAAAGTTTGAAGAGTTTTACAAATTAAAATGGAATCCTCAAAAACTCTCTGAGTCGAACTCAGAGGTGCATAAAATCTGAATCAGATTGATAAAGGAAAGGGTGAAAAAGAAAGCCCAAGAATGTATGAAGAAATATGGAAAAGCCCCAAATTCGAAGCAGCTCTATTCTTCTGCTAAAAATTGGGTCATGAGGACATGTCTTTTTCTTCCCCTGACCAAATTCGAAATTGCAGAAATAGTTATCTAGACTGACACGTCTGTTGGAGTCACCATGGCCGACTATTAGTCTGGCATACCCATATTTGGAGGTGTTCCTCTGTATAGTCATCAGACTGATTGGGCATCTCCCAGACCAGCTGGTCAGTCTCGAGACCCACTGGTCAGTTTGGTGTTAGGACTAAATCTGATTGACTAATTTTCTTTTTATGACCAAGCTTATTCATTTCTTTTCTTTTCTTTTTGGTCAAGTACTTCCAAGCCTTTTGCTGTTCAAGCTGAAAAGATGGTTGCCCCAATAAAGGTCTCTTCCTTAACTTCAATTCGGCGCAGATCCAGGGACACTAAACATCCTGATTATAAAGAAATGGCCAAGAAACCCACCTTGGAACCGACCACCAAAGATTAACATATCTAGTTGGAAGAGGAAGAAGAACCTGAACCCACTCTTCTACAAGAAACTCCCCAGGTGGCGAAGAAAGCTAGAAAAAAGGCTTGTGCTCATAAACAACTGCATGATGAGCCAGCCTTGAGTACTTCCCCAGTATCCTCTGAATCAGCTCATCAATTTGGCGCTAAGAAAACTCCTCGACTTTCTCCTTCTTCTCTCCAAAGTCTTTTGGCCATGTCCTCTCCACAAACTGCCCAAAGTGACACTGGTACCTCCAAGGACCCTATTGATTTACTTTAACCACTAAAGGTCCCTCAACTTTCAAAAATTCTCTTTCCACAACCTCCTTTTTTAGTTGTGGGATCCGGTTCGTCAACTTCTGTTGTTTCAACCTCCTTGAGTTCTCAGAATGTAAAAGATCTTCGTCTCAACATCAGACTAATCCTTGCTGAAAGATCCAAGTCAGGTCCCCTACCCCCGAAACCAATTCCGACCATGGTCGCTCCTACATATACTGAAGCCCAGCTACAATCCAGAGATCTCTTGGCTTCTTTGCGTTCTTCAACTTTTCATAATGCCATGGGCCAACAAGAAGCCATAGAGAATGCAATCTTCTTACTTGTCCCAAATTTTGCCAGCTCTTCATCTTCATCATCCTCAACTTCTTTCTTGCACCAATTCAAGAAGATTGCCACTGATGTGGTCGAGGCTACCCAAAACATGACGGATGTGAATGACTTTTTTTTAGAAAAGGGAGGAAGTGGCCAGCCAGTGCATCCTTTTGGCTGACACTACTGAGGATGGAGTAAAAAGCTCTGCCTTATTGTTAGAAAACATCAAAAAATTGAAGGCTGGCGTGGAGAAGATGGAAGCTTACTATGCTTTTTAGCATGCTAATTTGAACAAAGTCCCAGAGCAGCTAGATCAACTGACTGACAAAATTTCTGCCATAGATGTGCAAGAAGGGTCATAGCTGACAGTGCAGAAAGTCGCAGAATACACTTTGGCCTAAATCGATGAGCAATGGACCCAAGCCTTGATACTTCTTGCCCCTTTCTTCCCTTGATCACTCTTTATGTTTGGATATTTGATAAACTTCTTCATATATTGGGTTTGAATCTCTTATAAGTTGGCCATGGGATCAAAACTATGGATTTTGTTTTGCTAAGCCACATTTGGGCTTTTTGGATGATGTATCTGGTTTATATATATATATATGCATGTTTTTCCTTCCTAGCACATCATGTAGGTATCAGCTTATTCTTCATAATCCTGGCTTTGTACGAACTCAAAGCCCAAATCCTCAGACTAATTGGGGGTAAGTTGTACCCTGATAGATCCCTCTCATCTTGCTCTAACTATTGCAAGTATGATTCCCACATACAAGGCTTATACTTTTTTAAGTACTTACCATTTATAAGCCTGTTGTGAATTTAACCATCTAGAATTTTCAAATGGTAGGCACCCCCTTTTAATACTTCATGAATTTCAAAGGGTCCTTCCCAATTAGGGGACCATTTACCCAGTCTGTGGTCTTTGAGCCCAAGTGGTAAAATAGCCTTCAAAACCAATTCCCCTACAGAGAAAGATTTGGCTTTCACCCTTTTATTATAGGCTTTTTCGGATCTACGCTTCCACAGCCTGAGGTGATCTAAAGCCATCAGCTTGATCTCATCCAGGTCTACCAATTCTGTTTACATCACTTAGTTATAATCATTAACCTCCATCTCATTTTGTCTAGCCACTCTTAATGATCTTACTGCTATATCCAGTGGTAGAACTGTAACATGCCAATAAGTTAAACACGAACAATGTAGTCTACGTACTTGACTTCTTTGAAGTCTTGTATGCCTAGAGTACTTTAGACAATAGTTCATGCCTGACCCTTGGGTTATTATCAACCATCTTTTGAATATTTAACTTAAGGATTTTGTTGGTTGACTCAACTTGTTCGTTCATCTGGGCATAGTATGGTGTTGAGTTTAGGACAGTAAAACCATATTCAAAATGAATTCCAACATGTCATCCCCAGTAAATGGTGTACCATGGTAAGCAGTGATGGTTTGTGGCAGTCCAAATCTAAGAATAATATTTTCCTTAACACATTTGATTACCTCGTCCTGACTGACTGGTTTCAGTAGTACGACTTCTGCCCACTTGGTAAAATATTCAGTGTCCACCAGAATATAGGCATGATTCTTTGATGATGGTGGGCTGATTTTACCCATGATATCCGTTGCCTACCCTTTCAATGCCCATGGTTTGATAATTGATTGGAGACTGATTGTGGGCACATGTTAAATTGGCTCATGTTTTTGATATGACTGACAGCCCTTGGCAAAGTTAATACAATCTCTTAGAATGGTTGGCCAATAATAATTATACCTTCTTATCAACCATCTCAAAACTGTCACAGCCTGATATGCACCACACAATCCACTGTGCACTTGCTTCATCAATTTTAAGGCTTTTATCCTACTGGGACATTCCAAGATTGACTCATTTTGCTGCCTTCTTGAGCAGCTCCCCATCAGCTAGGAAGTAATGCACCGCCTTCCTCCTAATCTTAATGTCTTTGTTTGCATTGGGATTTTCTAGGAACCTAATGATTCGGATCCTCCATTCATCTTCCGCAGCCTGAAGAGGCATTGCATGAACGGTGTCATCTTCCTCTAAAATGGAAGACTTGGATACTTTTCAATAGTGATAATCCTCCGAAAAACATCGGTGGGGATCCTAAGTCTAGAGGCAATTTGAGGCAGCTCATTGGCCTCCTCATTTACTTCCCTATGCAAATATTTTACTGCTGACTTAGAAAAGTTATCAATCAGCCTAAAAGCAATTGAGTGATATTTTACCAAAATATCGTTATGCACTTAGTATTTTTCTCCTAATTGGTTGATCACTAATTGTGAATCCCCAATCAGTCTCACAGTCATGGCCTTCATTTCTACCAAAATCTCAAGGCCAATGATCAGAGCCTAATACTCAACTTGATTATTAGAACATCTTGAAATTGAGTTTGAAAGAGAACTGGGTCTTCTTTCCCAATGGGGATGTGAGGATGATTCCTGCAACTGCTGATTCCTTTATACTAGATCCATCAAACCATAGAACATAAGGGGTGACAGACACATATCCAATTTCAACCCCTTTTAGGATTTCAGGACTAAAATCTTAACATGGATGATCAGCTAGGAAATCAGCTAAGACTTGTCCTTTAGTGGCCTTTTATGGGACATACTGCAGGTTAAATTCTAACAGAGTTAAAGGCCATTTTGTCACTTTTCCAGTGATAATTAGTCTTGATAGCATGTATTTAATAACATTAGTTTTACACATGATTTCCACTATTATAGGTAACATATAATATCTTAATTTAATGCAGGAGAAGAATAAAACCAAAAATAATTTTTCAATTGATGTATATCTTTGTTCAACATTTGTCAGTACACGACTTAAATAATAAACCACATGTTCTACACTTTTATCATTGCTCTATACCAAAAGACTCCCAATTGAATCATTGGAGGCTGATACATGCAATCTTAACATTTTGTTTGCTTGGGAGAGACTAACACAGACGGCTTGGCAAGACATCCCTTGATTTGCTAAAAAGCCCGCTGGTGCTCCTGCTTCCATACAAATTCTTCTTCATTTTTTGGTTTCAACAAAGGATATAACACTTTAGTTTTTCCTGCACAATTGGAGATAAATCGGAGCAAAAGTTTAATTAAGCCAAGCTATCTCTGTAACTAATGTTTGATAGCTGGTGGTCTAGCCTCCATGATGACTTTAGCCTAGCCTCCATGATGACTTTAGCCTTATTTTTATCAACCTCAATCTCCCTTTGGTGTACCAGAAAATCTAGAAAATTTCAAGCTAATACGCCAAATGCACATTTTAATGGGATCATTTTGAGTTGATGACATCTTATCCTGTTAGGAAAACTGTGTTCCCAGAATCCGTTGACAGTGCGTATAAGTCAGTACTGTAAAAATTTACGTGAAAGCTACAATAACCCTACAAGGGCGGAACTAGGGTTACCTTGAATTGCAAAACGGATTGTTGTAGAAGACGAATCAAGGACACAGGCTCGATAATAGCTCACGATCTTCTACTGTATTCCTCCGCTGCTAGAATATCGAACTGAGTGTGGGCTCTATAAAAATTCTTTCTATTTTCTGCTCTCCATCTTTGACGCTCTCTTTTCTATTCCGAGTTATAATACTCTTGATGGAAAAATACAAACTGAGAGGAGATCCCAAGCAGCATATGTATATAGGCTACAATAGGGACCATAAGAAGTCAACAAGGAATAGGATTCCTTATGGAATTAGGAAACCCCAATTCGAACTGAATCAGATTCCTATTTCCATAAATTATAATTCATACCACTACAGAGTTATAATTCTCCTACCCTTATCTCAAAAATATATTTCAAGCTCCATGTTATTAAATGCTTATTATCTCCCCACGTTAAGATTACAAATATCCATTAATTAAATATACTTACTGGCAATCGTATTTAATCAATCTCTTAAAATTCCTTAGATCCTCTACTTAACTTATTTGATATATCGGATACAAAATCCACCTGCAGGGTTTGACATAATCAAAACTTACAAGCTTTCTCAAGGGGATATCATCAATCCCAAAATTAAGACATGGATTCCATCATTAATTTATATCCACCACACAATCAATATTGTCACACAATCCAATGAGATATTGACCCATTTAAGGATCTCACCATTTTAGGGATCAAAGTGTAAATATCAAATGTACGTGTCTACAAATTAACTTAGGATTTAGAGCATAAGCACTCATAATAGCCATGAGGTATTAATTATCTTATAAGTCAGTATAAAGATAATTACCCCAAGTCGGTCCTATTTAATACATAAAGTGTACCAGCATAGTGAGTTAAAACTGTACCATTTCCTGCAGTCAAGACAAACCTACTACAACACCATACTGCAGTCCTACCGACGGTGTGTCCAATCCCATCTAAGACTGTAAACCAAAATCTTACATTCTATAATATCTGATGGTTTGATCTTCCGTGTGTAAGCCAAACTCTACACAACAAACCACCTACTATGTAAAATGAGAGACACACATGCAAAATATTAAATAAAGAATATAATACAAACATTGCCCACACACATTCTCATAAAAATGGAATAACTGATTTTATTGAATAAATAATAAATCAACTACATAAAGCATGGCTTTTAGTATATACCCCTAACATTCCAAAACTTTTTGTCAAAAACATTGGATGATCATCTAAGGTTGATTTTACCACCACGTCATCAATATAAACCTCCATCCACTTTCCAATCATGTCATGAAATATTGCATTCATAGCTCGTTGGTAAGTAGCTCCAGCATTTTTTTAACCCAAATGGCATTACCACCCATTCAAATGTCCCAATTGTTCCTAGACATCAAAAAGCTATTTTTGCCACGTCCTCTTTGGCTATAAAAATTTGATTATAGCCAGAGTGACCATCCATAAAACTAAGTATCTCATGCCTTGATGTTGAATCAATTAACATGTCAGCGATAGACATGGGATACTTATCTTTGGGAGTTGCATTATTAAGATCTCTAGAATCAATGCATATTCTCAATTTTCCATTCTTTTTTAAAACATGAATGATATTTGAAAGCCATTCCTCATACGTGGTTGTACGGATGTAACCAGCCTTCATTAGTCGTTCCACTTCCTCCTTGACTTTCAGGATGATCTCATTTGCCATAGTCTTGGGGGTTGTTTGTATGGTCTGTACCTAGGCTTTATAGGGGCTGATGTTCTACCAAGCTTTTGTCCAATCCAGGCATCTCATGGTAATCCTAAGTGAAACAATCTTGATGTTGGTGAAGGAGACTAACCAAGCACATTTTGAAATTCGCTGGGAAAAGTTGACTTATGTAAGTAATCCTTCTAGGACCATCTACCCCGCCTAAGTTTACTTCTACCAACGGGTCCTGAACTTTAACCATGATATCATCCAACTTGTAGGAATCGGTGGAAGATCAGACAAAAAGATTTGATCCATTTTAGACTAATCGATTCCCTCCGATGAATCTCGAGTGGACCATCATCCTGGATCCAATACAGGATATCGTGTTATACTTTGAAGTGGTTGTCCTCCATTAAACACTGTTATCACGTTCAACATATTCATGGCTGCCTCCACTTATTATGGGATCGCTCCCTTTGGGATGGCCATTTTTGTCAGTCCTCTAGAACTTCAAATGGGCTACATTGATATCATAAAATCTTTCTTCAGCCATATGGGATTCCACTAAGAATGGCTTTGTATCAGCCTCAATGATTTCTGGTTCGTCTTCTTCTTCTTTCCAAAAAATCAAGCATTGATGTAAAGTAGATAGCACACACCATGCCGTGTGAATCCAATCTCATCCTAGCAAATCATTGTAATGAGAGGTGGTATTGACCACAAAGAATGGTGTTAGAGCAGTCCTACTTCTAATAGACACAATGATTGGGAGCACTTCTTTTGGTTGGACTGATGCCCCCGAAAAACCCATTATTACCACATTAGCGTCGATGAGCTCCTCGCTGGTCTTTTGTAATTTTTTAAGCATGTATGAGGCAACAAATTGATTGAATCTCCATTATCCACTAAAACCTTGGATACTGGAATACCATTAAAATTAGCCTTGACATATAATGGCCGTAAGTTTCTAGCCATTCTAGCATTCGGCTTATCAAACATGACAGCCATCTTTTGTTTTGAATCTAAGATTGGTATGCTTTGGATCATTGGCTTAGGTGATTTTACCTCTTCAGTGATGAGCACCAAGGGTTCGGGTTCTGACTCATCTTTAACATCTCCCTTTAAACCATCAGGCTTCCATTCTTATGAAACAAATGCATATGGCATTGTGTACACCATGTTATCATACAAACAAAGTAGTGATTTTCCTAAATGGCATGTTTTGTCCCTTATGAGGTGGCCTCAAGTGTTATCTTTCACCCTTCTGAATCCTCCACATTTATTGGGTGGTCAGCATCAGTCTTGTCGGGTTGTCAGTAAAGTCCTCATCACCTTAAAATATAAAGTTATTGAGATTCCTGACTCCGAGGACGGATGATCTGCTACTTTAAAGTCAGCTTGTCCTAACTATTCGTCGAAATCTAATATATCATCACCCACCTTGGCTAATATTTCCCTTTCATCACCCTGAATCACTGGATTTACTTCAACTTATCGCACCCACAAATTAGACCTACCCTCAAACCTTCTGATAAGCATTTATTTCTTCTTCTGGGTAGCCTTTTTTCACAGCATTAGTCTTTTATGAGTCCTGGTCATGAAGGGTGGATCATGATACTAAGAAAATTTTGGATGCTGAATGTACATCCATCGTCCATTCTATGGGATGGGAGGAAGTACCATCCTTGGTTTAGTGTTTGGATAAGTAGCATGCTCTGATCGTCTTTTCTGACCCTGGTTGACTGGATTTTTGAATTTGTTCTACTTATTGACTTTCTAAACTTGATCAAGCATGTTGTGCTTGTTTTCATGAGACATCTTTGCCCCTTTGTCAGGCTAATTTATGCTCAAGGTCACCTGAAATCCCCTGGGTTGCTGAACCACCTTACCCAGCTTGCTTATTAGTAGGGAATTTTACAGTTCCATTTTTAATCAATTTTTGAATGGACTCCGGAAATGTTGTACAATTATTTGTACTATGGGTCCATTTATCATGCCTTATGCAAAAGGTTTTACCCTTGCTTTCTTCATTTGATGGCAAGGTATGTGTCAATTTTATCTTCTTCTATTTAACTAACTAGTCAATGATTAAATTAGCTCTGGTGATATCAAAGTCATACTTCTTATCAGGCTTATTAGTCTGGCTAGTAGAGTTCTTACCTTGAATTTGGGGAGGTTTATGCAGGACATCACATACAAATCGCTTTTGAGCCGTTATTTCAGCTACATCACATTCATATTCGTTCTCTTTATCTTCATCAGCCTGGTCATCATCCTCAATTTCGAATAGATGCGCAGGGTGATGATGTCCCTTATAATACACCCCCCATTGTACTATTTTTCTTTTCATTTTCTTCATCCACTACTTTCTCATCTCTTGCCATAGCATCAACCACGTGGCACAAATCTGTGAATTGTTGGTCTACAAACTGCATTCCAAGTGTGGATTTTAAGTTATCTATAGCTAAATGCACATATTCTTCTTCTGGCAACCTAGCCCTATACCTATTCCGGGCAGACTTAAACCTAGCCATATATGCTCTACGTTTTCTCCTGCACTTTGTTTCATCCTAGCTAGGTCAGCAATAGTTACATCTAGATCAATTTGATAAAACTTACTATGGAAGATTCTTTCCATATCCTACCACGTCTGGACTAAACCCATGGGAAGATTCACGTACCAAGTAAAGGCAGGCCCAGTGAGCGAATTAGCAAATAATCATAATTTTAACAAGTCATTGTGGGAACCTTCATCACACTGTGCAGTGAAACGGGCAATGTGTTCTAATGTGGTCTGTCTATCTCCACCAAAAAATAATGTGAAGTCAGGTATTCAAAAGTACCTTGGGAATTCAAATATTCGGTCTATAAAATCTCGGTATGGTTTTTGATATTCCGGACGGATGGGGGCCCTAAATACTACCCCGAACTATTCTCGCAACTGATCATTGACCTGTTCTCTGACTTGCCCATGAACATGTTCTCTAATAGCCTTTGATATGCCAAAAATTTGCTCTACTCTATGACCGAGTAGTTCTACTCAGTGACCTGCTCCTATCCAGACCAAGGAATTTACAACTACTTGGGTGAGCACCATCTCAATTTCCCAAGGGGTTGCGAGCCCCCCGGGGCCACCTGATCATGTAGCGTGAGGCTCTGCCATAGGAGAAGCCCAACCCTTGGGGATAGATAGCATCGTTCAGTCATAATACGACTCGGGAACAACTCGGCTAGCCTAGAGGCACATCCCAAATAGCTTGGACTCCAAATGTTTCCTATTCAAATCAGAAAATCGTCTGAATATTCATCCATAAGAGCAAAGCTCCATGTCCACATCAGGGGATGCCAGATTAACGATGGACCAATTGAGTCGTCTCCAGGATAAAGCTCAGCATACTCCTGAGTGATCCATTCACAAGGCCCAACCGACTGGTCAGGAATGCCGTATAAGCATGGTTCGTCATGGGCATGGCTCAGCCAAGCTCACAAGCTGTGGTCCAAAACGTTCTAGGTAGTCACATACGATAGCTAGAAAACTAATGGGATGCTTTGATATTTTCCTAATCCGATTGGGAAACGCGCATGATTTGAGTCCATCAAGCCCAATCAGATTGTATGTTCTTATCCATGTAGTTGCCTTTTACAAGTATGTCTCTTACACTTATAAAAGAGACTACCTACCTCCTCCAAAGGAGGAACATTATTTAGTCTACATAGCACCCCTATAGCAATCATAACTATCGTGCCTGACCGACCTCTGGTAGCTCTACACTGTTGTTGGGTCACCAAGGTCACTGACTTTTTAATGGTATAGTGAATGTTCTCAGACATACCCGTGGACGTAGGTCTCTTCATTAACAAGCCTGAACCACATACAAACCCAGTCTCCCATTATCTCTTTCTCACTATTTTTCTCTCCTTGATCTGCTCTAATTTATCTTGCCCAAAATTGCATCATCAGCTTGGCGCCGTCTGTGGGAAATACAGATTTCTCAAAAACAACAAATCTCTTAACTAATAGTCATGCCACCAAAGAAGGGTAAGCAAGCTGCACAGTAGGCTAATCGGGACGTTCTGCTGGCCTCGACACCGGGTGCGGTAGTCTTGACCCCGGAACAGATCACTGCGACCTTTACATAGCTCTTGGAGGGTCAGCGTCAAACCCATCAGTAGATCAAAGCCATGCTGACACAACAGAATAACCTTTCACAGACTGAGTCATAGCTCAGGAATGCTGAGCATAGTCGGGAACCGACACGAACCTGATAACGTGCCTAAGCCAACCCGACCCGTGTTGGCGATGCTAGAGACATCATCAATGATAGGCGTGCAACCAGAGGGAGGAGCCCAAGAAAGCATGACCCGGGAATCGATCTATAATCCCTCGGGTAGGAGATGAGATGGTCTTAGGCACACGATCAATCGGAGTTATAGCCAAGCCTCGTCTTAGAGGATAGCACGCCATGAGGAGGATGCCTCTTCCACTGACCTGACCTACGTCCCGGATACTGGTTGGGAAGGTATGGTGGCCTGAATCAAGGATTTGGAGAAACTGATCGATGGAATAGCCAAAGAGCTAGGCCAGAATCCTACTCAGGATCACGTTAACACCAAGACTAAGTCACCATTCTCCAGCTAGATCATGAGGTTTACCATCTCGCATAAATTTAAACAACCTCATCTAGATTCTTATAACAGCTCGGGAAGCCCGGTTGACCACGTCCAGACCTATAAGGCTCAAATGGCCCTAGCCACCAATGTCGACAAACTGTATAACCTGGCCTTTCCCGAGACTTTGAAAGGCTCGGCCGCGCAATGGTTCCACTATTTGAAACCTTGATTGGTGACAGATTTTAAGGAGCTCAGCAAAAATTTCATCAGCCAGTTTATAAGCATGTTCGACCGATCGTAACCTAACACCAAGCTACTCACTATCAGACAGCAGAACGGAGGGTCGTTGAAGGATTACGTCGATCGATTCAACGAACAGAAGCTTCAAGTCCATAACTTGAACGAGACAGTCACCATTATAGCCTTCTGCTCCAGAGTTCAATACAAAAAGTACGCCACATCATTTCACAGAAATCGATCATAACCTTGGTTGAACTGGCAGAGAGGGTCGAAAAATATGTTGACACTGAAGAATCTCTAAAGACCAAAGACCCTGAGTAGGTAAGTGACGAGCCTTCAAGAAGTAAGTGGAAGCGAGATCATCTCGAGAAGAATAATGCAAAGAAGCCTAGTAGTTTTGGTAGTTCCTTCAGTATCCAACGGTCTGGGTCTGGCAGCCCTGACCCGACCTCTAATTCATAGCGGTCAGAGTCTGGCAGCCCTAACTTGACATCTAGTTCACCACGATTAGGGTATAGCAGCCCCAACCCGACCTCCAATTCACAATGGTCAGTATCCCGCAGCCCCCGACCCGACCTCCAGTTTACAACAGTCAGGGTCAGGCAGCCCTAACTTGACCTCTAGTTCACAGCGGTCAGGGTACAACAGCCCTGACCGGGCCTCAAATTTATAGTGGCCATGAGCCCGATGATCCAGACTCGACCTACGATCTCCAACAGTCTAGGCAAGCCCAACTATAGTGGTACTTTTGCCCGATCATAGCACGAGGCTCCACAGACTATATTAAAGACCTCGAGATCACACACGGGGCACCAAATGACCTTTGGATCACACTTGAGGCACCAAAAGACCTTGGAACTACCAACCTTCTAGGTCAGCTACTTATAATGATTATTCCCGCAACATCTACCTCAACAAAAGCTTGGGGAACAAGAGGGGAAAAAGACTACAGGAAGTCATATCGAGTATTTACAGGCCTGGGGGTTAACTAAGTAAAACCCCTAAACAACCCGAGTGCCTACAATACTCAGAGGCATTAACTCCAATTAGGTCCAAATCGATGATAAAGGTAAGTAAAGCCTCTTAGGTCGGCCCACGATAGAGGAGTAAAGAAGACCCTAAAGCAGCATGCTTTAGATCGGCTCTACCAACATGGTCAAACCTTCTACTATCAGTCTTGACGAAGGCTTACTAGGCAGAAGTTTACCATCTAGTGAGCTAACAAAAAAAGGACCCTAAAGCAACATACTTTAGGTCTGCTTTTCCAACACGATCAAATTCTTCTACCAATAACCTTGACGAAGGTTTACTGGGCAGAAGATAACCATACTGGGAGCAAACTTAAAACAAAAGTCTCCAAAATAGGATGAGTCTTAACTCTTAGCCAATTCATGAGCACTCAAAAGTCTCTGAATTAGGCTGAGTCTCAACTCTTAGCCAATTCCCAAGCACTCAAAAGACTCCGAATTGGGCTAAGTGTCAACTCTTAGCCAATTCCCGAGAATTCACTAGACTCAGAATGCTCCAGGGCAACTTCACCAAGCAATCACAGTGTTATTGATCTTGACCCTTTATTGATACAAGGGTGACCCACCAAGATCTATAGACTTTTAATCATAAGGTGCATCACTCCATGAGAAAGTCCAACTTTGTAAACATCATACAGTGATAAGCGGAATCAACAGATTTCCAAACTTGGCCCAATATAATATCAGACCAACGTTGGAAATGGAGAGCGACTGATATGCCCAAAATTGGCTCTACTCTATGACTGAGCAGTTATACTCAACGATTGGCCCCTATCCCAACCAAGGCATGTACAATTGCTTGGGTGAGCACCATCCCGATTTCGCATGCAGTTGATCTTGTAGCGCGGGGCTTGCCAGAGGAGAAGCCCGACCCTGGGCTAGGATAGCATCGTCTAGTAATAATACAACTCAGGAACAACTCAGCTAGCCCAGAGGCATATCCCAAATAGCTCGGACTCCAACAGTTTCCTAATCAGGTCAAAAAATGGTCTGAATATTCAGCCAATAAGAGCAAAGTTCCATGTCCATATCAGGGGATGCTAGATCAACGGGGGACCAATTGAGTTATCTCCCGGATAGAGGTTAGCAAACTCCCGAGCTGTACATTCACAATGCCCAATCGACAGGTCGAGAATGCCGCACATGCATGGTTAATCACGGGCACAGCTTAGCCAAGCTCACAAGCCGTGGTCCAGAACATTCTGGGTAGTTTCCTATAATAGCTAGAAGACTAGTGGGATGTTTAAAAAGTTTCTGAATCTAATTAGGAAACTCATATGATTTGAGTCAATCAAGCCCAATCGAATTGTATTTCCTTATCCATGTAGTTGCCTTATACGGGTAAGCCTCTTACACTTATAAAACAGACCGCACACTTCTAAGAAAGGGGGAATACTTTTTAGTCTACATAGCACCTCTATAACAATTACAACAATCGTGCCCTACCAAAATCTAGTAGCTCTAAACTACTATTTGTTAACCAAAGGTCACATGCTTTTTAACAGTATGGTGAACATGCTCAAACACACCTGTGGACGTAGGTCTCTTCATTAACAGGGCCAAACCATATACAAACCCGATCTCCCATTATCTCTTTCTCACTATTTCTCTCTCCTTGATCTATTCTAATTTATCTTGCCCAAAAATTACATCATCAGCCTTTGCCAATTCATCCCTATTCATTCCTACGGGGATATGATCGTGATGATCAGGGAGATAAGGAATTCGTACCTTATTACTGAGAGGTTGATACCCTAGTAATCTTACAACGGGTACTGGTAATGGTCCTCCATTTGGCATCAAAGGTTGCTAAATTTGGACTCCTGGCTATTGATGCCCCCCAGTCTGCGCTGCTAGTTGATAGTGCCCTCCAGTATATGCAGCTGGCTGATACAGTCCCCTAGTCTGTGCAGTTGGCTGATAGTACCCCCCAGTCTATGCGGCTAGCTGATAGTGTCCCGTAGTCTATGTAGCTGGCTAATAATACCCCCCAGTGTGTGCAGCTGGCTAATGAAAGGTGCCCCCCAAATTGGTACATCTGTGATTGAGGTAGGCCGATCGTGTGAATGCCTGACTAAGCTGTCTGCCATGCATTTGGGATCACTGCTTATGTAGATGGCCCCCAAGGTGGTAATGTAGACACTTAAGGCTGAGTAACTTCATGATATCCAGCAAGATGGATTGGAACCGTTATCTCCCCAACTTGGAAGTTGGTATGGGATCCTATATTGGGTGTGGTTAGCCCTCGCTAACTCATAAGGAACCTGCACTCTGACCAGCCTGGTTCATGATTGGTTGCTTACTGGAACTTGATGCATGATCAAACATACTAGTTCTAAGGTAATTAAGGAAACCAGGAACTACAGGACAGTTAAGGAGTTTGACATTTCCATAACTCAACTGTGGGGTCTGGTTGATGGGGACCTGTATGGGCTCCTTCTGGGCACTAGTCTTCATGGATGATGCTAGGCCCAATTTTTCTGTCACATGTGACATTTGACGGTCAATGCTCTTAGTAATTTGGTCTCTTATTTTTTGCATCATGTTCGTGAATGGTTTCACAATCATGGATGTTTGCTGCAAGTTGACTTGAAGCCAATCATATAGCGCTCTCCAGACTAAAATGCATTGCAGTTGCATAATCATTCAGAATCTGTTGATCTGGACTAATAGCAAAGGCCTTGACCTCTTTTAGCTGAGGCTAAAGTGATTTATGGCTACCAGTACGAGATTGATCACTGGTGTTACCATGAGTTCCTTCTTCAACATTATCTTCCATAGTTGGTGCATCCATTTCTGATTGCACGACTATCCCCTTATCTTTTGCCAAATTCTTCCTTGGTGATATGGTAAATTACCAAATTTTTCACACAGGTCCCACTGGGCATGCCAAAAATTATATCACTAAAAATCTATAAATGTGTTGTTGCGGGTGTGGCAGACAAATGTCCTCCTAGATTATGAACAATTTGACAAAATCAGACTATTAGAGAGAAAGAAGAACGAAATCCCTCCAAATGGGTGGGGGTTCTACTTGCTTTAACCAAAGATTAAAGACTTTAAATATGAGAAATACTAAGAAGGAACAAAGAAATAACAGAAAGGAATTTCCATTAACTCTCTTACAAACAAGTTTTAATTAGAAGTGACAGGTCATCTTCTAACTGGAATCAAGCTATTAATCTACTTCTAAAATAGGTAAGTAAATTAGAATTAAAATTGACAATGAAAAGAAAATAACAATGCAAAATACATAAAGATGCTCAGTGTTTTTGCTTAATCGGGGATCCTCTCTCTACCATTTTTCGTCCTTATATAGATTGCAACAATAACCACTGCCCAGCAATTGTGAGAAACCGTCCACTAAATCTATGATTTGGGCATAGTGTGTCTTCGTTCAAAACAACCTTTACTTTACACGTGTCATTGGGCTGCATCGAAATAATTGCCAATAACTATTCCACCATTGATGTGCCAGACGCACTGGATTATGGTGTTTATTGTATCACATCAGCTTACCCTTTCTCATTAGCTTGCTTCCTCATCCACTCCACGTGTAAAACTTAAATTGATTTAGTGGGCCCATTTTGATTTTATTTTAGGGTATAAACAGAGACTTTTAATTAAAATTCCCTTAAGCCAAATCATTGTGTTACAAAATTTCATGTAATTAACTAAACCAAATCAATTGGGGTCAGCTATATGAATCATTTTTCTTCATTTTGTATGATCAAGAGCTATATGTTCATTTAAATTATATGTATTCTAGGGAAAACATTTTGAACGTTGAGAAAAGCTCTTCATCTTCCAGTTCTGTGCTGAAAGGCAAGAAAGGAAAGAAGAAAGCTAGCACTGGTAGTCTAAGTGTTGGACTAGTCCTAAAGATTGCAAAATCTAAGGGAAAGGGCAAAGGGAAGGGGAAGGGAGGTGTGTAGACACCCCATTTTATCGGCTATCAGATTTAGGAGATCCATAGCTTGGTGGTTTACAATGATAAAAAAAGACTCAAAAAGGACTCTTGGAAGTTAGTTCTATCGCTCAAAATGCTCAGAATGACCAAAATACCTCTGAAAGCCCAAAAATGCCCAAATTTGGACCAAAAGTTTTGGAAACATGCTACGTCGCAAGATAAGTAAGAAAATGAGTTTTAAAGCAAAATCAGATGAAATCATCAATTCGCAGAGACCCCCGGAAGTTCCTGAAAAGTCTCCGTTGACCGGCTTGACCTAGGTTTGACCAGGACTGAAATCATCCAAATTCGCTGAAAAGTTTTGATATCATTCTAGATCGTGTGAAAAGTACAAATATGAGTTTTAAAAGAAAATTAGACGAAAACATCAACTCCTGGGAGCTCCCAGAGGCTCCCAGAACTTCCTGGAGATCTCAAGTTTGACCGATTTGACCTAAAAGTTGACTTTAAAATCAGAGCGCCGTACCATTTTTCAACCATTTCTCATGGATACTAGAGGTCAATGTCTTTAAAATGATATATTGCACATAATTTTTGGATTTAAAACGAGTTCATTATGAATTTTCAAAGGTGAAAAAGGCGATCAAATTGGCTTTTATAGCGAATACCGCAAAACTTGGACCTGACTCCGAACTATTTTTTATGGAATATAGACTCCATTACCTTTCCAACAGTATATCACAAGCTCAATTTGGATTTTGTAAGCATTTTTTGTGAATTTTGGATGAAATAGGGTCTTTTTACGAATACCGGAACCTCTGGGGGCCTAAACATAAATTTTTGGGCATCTGAGGAGCAGTGCTGCGGCGGCACTGGGCCACTGCTACAGTGGCACATGGCCAGTGCCACGGCGGCACTCAACCCCTGCTGAAGTCATTTTTGTAATTTATTTTGGGCGACCAAATTGAATAATTGAACGCCAAAACAACGTAGTTTCTTGTTCACAGATGTTTGGGACCAATGGGATCACTTTCTAAATCCCAAAACCACCCCAAATTGGCCTATATAAACTTCCCTTTGCTCTTCATTTTAGGGGGGCCAAGTGCAAAGCTTGGAAAAGTTGTAGAGAGAATGAGAGATATGCTTAGAGTTAGAAGTGAGAAATGGAGCTTCCTATACTGATTTTCTATAGAAAGTGAGTTCAAAACTCAAGTTCTTCCATTATCCTTCTATATACTTCACATCCAAACCCTCCCCAACCACCATTCATGAGCAATCTTGAGTTAGGAAGCTACTACTATATCCAAATGTCAATATATATGAGTGAAACACCAAGTTACAAGTCCAATATCTCAATGATCGTCATCTATTGATTGCTTATTTAATTGTTTACATATTATGCTCATCTCTTCTCACCTCATTTCTTTTTTATTTTTCATCAATTACTTACATATTTATCATCATCTAGATAACATGTTGTTTGAGGAGAGTGAATCCTTATGGATAGTAGCTCTTGACCTCAAAGACATGTTTGATGGATGATGATTCTAACTTCAATACATTCATATGTATTATTGAAGTCATATTCTTAAACAAAACTATGTTTGTGCAAACAATATTGGGAGTTCTTGATGAGGAGGTTGATGTTGTTTTCTTAAGTGGTCTTAATCCCCCTTTTTATGCTAAAAATATGCTATTAAAAACCCTATTTCAAAACCCCTCTAAACCCAACATCTGGATTCCAAGAAATAAGCCTTGTTCTACCAAAAAAATCTTCAAAACAGTGAATAATCTGAGTGCAAAGATTTTTCTAGAACTCAATACTCAAAGGGTGATTACAAGACCACTTGGAAAGTCTTTCCAATTCATAATAGAACACCCATGATTTTTGGCTGGGCTTGAAAACTCTTGGAAGGGTTCCATTTTGGTCCACACATTCCTTCAGACATTCTATTTTTGCTGTCACAGTAGCTAAGTTGACTTTCAACTTATTTTCCAGAAAACTTTTCCAAAGAAAGTGGCCTCAACTTATTTTTCCCTTAAACTTTAGTTTCTTGGGGAACATTTTGTATAAAATGGGCCTCCAAATGTTTTGTTTTCATTTTTTAACATTTTTCAACATTTCAGTCGACAATACCAACTCTCTTTCTGAGTAACCTCTATTGTTTATATGATTTCTCTCAATCTGTAATAGTTATTGTAGATTAGCTTTTTGATATGTGTTCTAGACACAATAAGGATGATCTCCATAAAACATAAAAATTGTTGAAATTGGTCTAAAGGACTTGTGGGAATTTGGATTTTGGTGAAAAACCATTCAAAATTGAAGAAAAGTCCCCAGGAACGAGGAATCGAGGGCACCGTAGCTTGAAATAACTGAAGATTGACGATTTGCAGCGAACTCCCGTTATTTTGGGATTGATTGTGTGTTGTCTTAGATAAAGGACATTTAGTTCTACTGTTGCTTGAGAATTATATCCAAAAAGGATCTGCAGAAGATGGGTCAGAATATAGGATCTTCAAACCAGAAGCAAGATATTCAAAAGGGGTCAAAATAAACCCGACGTGTCGCAAGAATATTTAAGCTAGTTAAAACACCGATTTGAGTCTCAGAATGAATCAGTAGGGTCTCCAGAATATGAGCTCACTCAGATATCTCCCCAAGCAGAGAGATATCATCAGAATCACCTTCAGAAGAAAGGTGTACTTCAACAAACTCGTGAATCGTAGAATCTCTCCAACAGAGAACTTTCAGAATTCGTGTTACCCCTACAAGATATAGGGTATCTATTAGCATCAACTATCAGAAGTGTCTCCAGATATAGGGTATCTGTTAGAATCATGTATCCATGGGTTGCTCTCAGAAAAAGGGTATCACTCAGAAATCATGAATCTCTCAGTGTCGTGTATCTGTGGGTTGCTCTCAGAAAAAGGGTATCTCTCAGAAATCATGAATCTCTCAGCGTCGTGTATCCGTGGGTTGCTCTCAGAAGAAGGGTATCTCTCAGAATCGCGTATCTCTCAGCATGGTGTTGCCTTCAGATATAGGGTATCCATCAGAATCGTGTATTTCAGAATCAAGTATCGGGGTTGCCTCCAGATTTAGGGTTTGTCTCAGCATCGTGTTGCTTTTTGATATAGGGTATCTCTTAGAAATATGTACATCTCAGAATCATGTATCCGTGGGTTGCCTCCAGAATGTAGGGTTTCTCTTAGAATCCGTGTATCTCTCAAAATTCATGCATCAGAACAAAAGATTTGTCTAGAAGAAGGACCTATTTTAGAAAAATAGAAGATTTATCCCCGGGAGAGGGACCTGTTTCAGAGGATTTTCCTCCAGACCTGTTTCAGCAATCATCCCCAGCAGAAGGACTCTACATCAGCAATCGTCCCCTGCAGAAGGACTCTACATCAGCAATCATCCCCAGCAGAAGGACTCTACATCAGCAATCATCCCCAGCAGAAGGACTGTACATCAGCAATCGTCCCCAGTAGAAGGACTCTACATCCGAAATCGTCCCTAGCAGAAGGACTCTACATCGGCAATCGTCCCCAGCAAAAGGACTCTACATCAGCAATTGTCCCCAGCAGAAGGACTCTATGTCAGCAATCATCCCTAGCAGAAGGACTCTACATCAGCAATCATCCCCAATAGAAGGACTCTACATTAGCAATCATCCCCAACAAAAGGACTCTTCATCAGTGATCATCCAGGGAATTCATACTCTGCTCTTTTGAAGTCGTCCGAGATATAGATGAAACCTACAAACCTCAAGCTTAAGAGAAAAACTCCGATAAAGCTCTGAGAATCTTCTAAGATACATATATCATTCTTTTCTTTAGAAATATTCAACTATGAGAGTGAGACGTTACATCCCTCGCATTAGATTTTGCATGTAGGGAACCCTTGAGGACGGTTCCTCCAGCACTTGCACAATCACGTTTTCATAATGCACCAACATCCTAAAATAAGAGCATTTCATCAGTACTATTGTTTGTGTGTCCTTTGTCTCCTTGCGCGCTTAAACTACACCCTGGTCTAATTCCTGGAAATGATACGTAGGTAGCTCCAGTGGAGCACGACTAGCAGCGGCTTAGATTTAGTAGCCTCTACCCAGCATTGCATTGCATTATTGTATTTTATAATTTCTTGATTTTCTCTAATTTTGAATTTCTTGATTTTTGCGGATTTTTGCTTTTCCCAAAACCTCTCAGTATGGTTATTGGGTGCCTTCAAAGCTTTGGCACTCACTTGCAGTTCACGTTGTTCACAACAAGCTCTGCCAAAGAGGGGCAAACTGTAGACACCCAATTTTGACCACACTAATAGGATTTAGGGTGGACAATGTCTTGGAGGATTCAATGATGAAAAGTACCCCGTGGAAGGTACTAGATTCCACACAATCGAAAGATCAAACTTTGGAAAGTGACATCAAGCTCGGAAAAGCCCTCTTCCATGCATAAATCTCGATTTTGTCAAAATTGTCTATAAGAATTCATATTCAATCAGGGTTATATGAAGATTAAGTGTTCTAAACACAGTATTCTAGGTATCCAGAGATTCAATTTTAAAGAAAAGTTGGAAATCGACGCACATTTGAAAGCAATTTTGAAAAAGACGTCGTTTGATTTCAAAATGATGACAAAAATTCCAGAGGACTTTTGGACTTCAATTGGACTTCAATTCTCATTTTAAAACCTCTGGCAATATTTTTATACTGAAACTCAGCTCGACATCTTTCCAACGGTACATAAACGGATGATTTCGGACACCAAAAAACATTTTTACAAAAATCTAGAAAAGCAGTGCATGTAATTTTTGAAATAGGGCTTGTGGGTGACCAGAGGAACCAGAAAAGCAAGTGGCAGTTTTGGGTTGTGGGGTGGCGGGTCCCACTATAACCGCCACCTACATTTTTTGTTCTCCATTGAGTTTTTTTGGTTCCAGACTCTTCTAGAAGGCTCCCACTGCGAGGAAATTGCCTGGAAATTGCATTTAGGCACCGAAATGGCCATTTTAACCCTTTTCTGCTCTCTGAAAATCCTGTTTTAACCGTGTAACTTAAGAGTTAAGTCTTCAAAACTCTATATAAGATCTCATGCATCTCATATGAGATCATCTTGGATCATCTAAGTAGTATCTTAGAAGCTTTAAATATACAAGAGAGTACACAAGTAAATATACTTGCAAAAAATACTTTCAACTTAAGAGAGAATTCTAGAGAGAGAATTATGAATTGAAGTTTAGAAAACTAATCTTAGGGTAATTAGATCATGATTTGAACATCAATTGCCTCCCTCAACTTCCATGGATAAATTCTTGAAAAGCTTGAAGAACACTTGAAGAAGAAGATCTTCAATTCAACTTTGGTTATATAATTGAGAATCCTCCAAGTGGTAAACACTAATTCATCTCTAATTCCTATTTTATATATATATAGATCTATAAGATTTGGATCTAGCTTAATTTTATTTTATTTGTAGAACACTCATCTTTTTCATCTCTTGTTCTTCACACACTCACATAGCTAGATCCAAATCTCTTTTGATTTTCATTAATAATTCATAATTAGAGATTGTTTTTTACTTTGATTTTCAATTTTGATTTCATTCTTCAATTTTAGTTTAGATTCATACATACATGATTATATCATATATATCTATTTTGAATTCTATGATGATTTAGAAGCATGATCTATGAGAGGGATGATTCATATGTTCATACCCATCTCTTGATTGTTTCTATTACCTAGAATTCCTATTGAAATTCATCTTCAATAGGATATTTGTAAGTCCCTTTGATCCATGATCTAAAGTTCTTCATAGAACTTGAGGGCTAAATTGATTGGAAATTATGGTAGTCAAGTAGATCTAGGAATTTGATCTCTCTAATAAGCTTCAATCAACACCTAAGATGTTTTCCTCACACTTTAAAATGAACTAGATGAAAATTCAGCAAAATAAATTGGTTTTGTCCATGAGATTTGGTCCATCAAAACCCATAGTTTGATGGATTTCAAATTTTTTGGGTAAACTTTGATGAATTAGCTTTCATCCGGTCCGTTTTGAGAGCTTCTACGATTCATATGCTATTTTTAGAAATTATTGAGAATCGGTTGACTAATTTGAACATAATCTCTTTGTGCTTGAATTTCAGAAAATCTATAATAGTTATCGATGTTCCGCTTTTTGGGGATGATTCCTAACTCATATATCTATATGCCAATGTTAAATCGTGAGCATACGATCGAGTTAAGATCATTTTCTAAACGTTTGAAGTTGATACTACTATTCTGGAATTTTCTAAGTTCAACTACAATTATGATTATGTATACAAAATGGTCATACCTTGATCAATCAACAAGAATTGATGAATAAAATTTGGTTTAGAAATCGTCTAGGATAATTGGATGAGAGATCAAGAGCTTATATCTACTTGACTAACATGATTCATGAACTTCTATTATGCTTCTATTATGGTTTTGCATTCTTTTGTCAAATGATATCAAATTTCCAGAATAACAGAGTCTGTTTAAAACACTTTTTCAGAAACCTTAAGATCATGACATGTCCATGGGATTATTTGTTTCATAAACTTCAATGAAATAGCTTTCTTTTGACACCAAAAAGAGCTTCACATGATTTGTTTAGAATTAATTATGATTTTTACAAGAACAGTGGATAGTCTTGATCCACTGTTCCCAAAACTCTTATTTCTCTCACTTCAAAAATGGTAAAGAGGTTCTACTTTTTGGAGAAGTTCCCTAAGACTACTTTTGATAGCATTCATTAGAGGTTGCTGAATCTGGAAATTTGATTGATGACATTTTCTACTTGTTTTTCATGCATATCATTTGTTTGCTTATGTTTTTGCAATGCTTGGGTATTCCTTGGTGTCTTAGTGCAGAGAATTGAATGATGTGGATCCGGACTTCGATTTGTGGGTTTGCCTCATCTACATGTGGCGTAGTGCCCATGTATCGTGTACCATCTCTATCCCTTCTCTTAGAATTTTTCTAGGTTTACAACTTTGTTATCAACGACACAATTCCTTTAGGATAGTCTCCGTTTATATGCTTATTTGTTAGATACATCTTATCTAGGATTGTTGCATAATTGCATTACACGTTTCTACATCTTTTTGCTTTTGCGACTCCGCTTGAGTCAACTCAATGTAAGTCTTCTTGTTCCCTTTTGTATATCATGACATGTTTTCTTTATTTGCATCGGTCCTGGGCGGGACTAGCCACTATAAGTATACCTCTCTCTTGTATTGCATGTGCATCCGACTTCTACTTGATTTAATCTCTTGACATGATTTTTCTTAGATGTTCCCTTTTGACATGTATATATTATCTAGTATGTTTGAGGAAACAACATCAATTATGAATTAAGAAGAAGGATATTTGAATCAAGGCCTACCATTCGGTAGGACGAGGAGGGGGTGCTTTAGTCCTGTTTGGGCTCCTTCCCCTCTCGTACCAAGACCCCTGAACCTAGTTTCTGGTAATGAAGGGTGAGTAACCTTATTCAATTTTGGGAGAGTCAAACTTGGGTTTCCTAATTCCCGATAAAAAATTGGTGGTGACTCTTTGTCTCTAGGACCGCGTGAGGACGTTCTAGTTTTCCCTAAAGCGTGCTCCATGCGATCCATCCCGGGACACTATGGAGGGAAAGCGCCAGGACGACCGAGCGGCGCGTGTCTACATCCACACAAATCAGTATGAACTAATTCCAACAATGCATTGGTCCTATTTCCATTTGCGGGAAAGGGCCTTTTGGTCATCTTACCCTTTAAACAAGACTCGCAGCCTTCCATTAGTTCAAGAACCAAATTGCCTAAGACCCCTTCTTTGACTAGTCTACCAATCCTATTTAGATTGATATGCCCAAGCCTCATATGCCAAAGCCTTGTTGGAATAGTGGAAGTTTCTTTTCTTTTAGATGGTATTGTTATCATTGAGTTATTAAGTTCCATACAAGAGTCTTTATAGATGTTGGGAGTAATCACCAGTGCCAGCTTTTTTCTTCCCTTTCTTTCCTTTCGGCATAGATCGGGAAGAGGAAGCGCTTTTCTCAACATTCAGAACGTTGACCCCAAGTTTGATCACCCCTTCCGCTGCCAGTAAAGAACTCATTAATTCGCTCATTGAAAAATAAATTAAGCGAATGATGGTGACAGCATGTTGATGATCATATCAACTTGGGTATGTGCGTCAATGTTGGCACCTAGGGTCTCCAGCTCATTCAAATAACCAATAATTTTTAAAACATGTTCTTTAACTGGAGTCCCTTCTGATATCTTAACACTCATTATCTTCTGCATAGCTACCTGTCTAGCAGGCCTACCATACTCCCCAAACATCTTTTTGAGGGATGTGATAATGTCACTGGCTGAATCGTTCGATTGGAATTGGTGTTGCAACACACCAACCATTAAGGCTAGAATGTAGCAACGTGTCGTTCCATTCGACTTCTTCCATCCGTCGAACTCACGTCTGGCAGCTGCCGAAGCATTTACCGTGGGTTCTTCAGGGCATGGGGTGGTGAGGACATATATGTGATCCTCCGCAGTTAATACGATATCAAGGTTTCATTTCCATTCTATGTAGTTATTTCCAGTTAACTTGTTTCGAGTGCGTATGGTGGCAAGTGGACTAAATGTAGATCCAGACATTATGATTTACTATAAAAATCAATAGACAAAATAAATATGGATATCATAGTTTGACAGTTTGAAATAAAAGAATCCTTATAACTCTTATTTTAAAAACAAAGTCGCCGGAATATCGAACAAAAGAATAATGCGTCCGTGTGGTGGTCAATGTTCGATTTTTCAATTAATCACAACTTATCCGCTATGCAACTCTTCCAAAACAAGTTATGACTCCCGATCCCTTTCGATCTCTAAGTTTCTGAATAATGCCCCGTGTGGGATCCCTTATCCATAGCTTAGCTAGTGTGTGTCATTAACTAGGATCCAATCACAACCGCCTCAAGTAGCACCTCCGTGTGGTGGTCACCCTTTAACACGTCTGATTGATCCTATCCATAGGAAGTTCACATCTAGTAACCAATGAGTAATGCACACTCCGTATGGAATGATCACCCCTGGCGAGGTGACACAGAATGCACCACTCATCTTACAGTGAACCGTTAATGGAAGATCGTGGGTGTTATTAATAAGACCCTCTCCCACTAGATTTAGTAAATACGGATTTTGCTTTTTGAAAAATTGTTTCCACACATTACCCATAAGCATCCAATGTTTACTAATGCGTTGAAACGATTTTTGAATTTTATTTTAGAAAACTTGTTTTACATGCATGCAAGTAGTAACAATGTAAAATGCCAATCACTAACCAAGCACATAAAATAAAAAACTAAAATGAAACAAAGGCATTCATATGCCTCTATCTTCCATGGCTCTATCTCCATAGAACCTCCTTCTTGGTTTGGTCGCCTCCAGCTCCATCTTCATGGACAACGGCTTGCTCCATCTTCCATGGAATTTCTAATTCTAATACATTGGTCATATGCTTCTTTCGAAGCTTACAATTTATCAAGAAATAGAAAAACAACTATAATATAAAAGGCTAGGGAAACCGGTGCGACTTTCCTTTTCGTAGGATTGAAGTCGCAGCGCCCTTTACATATGCCTTAAAACCAAACCAATAATAAAATATAATATACACTAATCTCAAATAATTAAATACAAAATTTAAAAGTCTTGGTGCCATGGGAGATAGCGACTAAGCTTGCTGCAAAAGGGTTAGTCGTACACACATCCACGCATATATAACAATTGGAACCGCTAATTAATTCACACAGTACATAAACTCTTTATATACTGAATTAGAACTTAAAATAGCATCTAACTTCACTATCATAGTTCGATCGATCGCAGACTGTTCGATCGCTCGAACCTTCGATCGATTGAACACTGTTTAATCGCTTGAACTTTCTATTTCACAGAATGATTTCAAAAAAATTTACAGAATAATTTAAAATTAAAGCATATAATTTTTAAAACATTTAAGACTGTGAAAAGAATAACCTGACAGAGAATCTGTCTCGGCCGATCGAAACATGTTCGATCGCTTGAGCGCATCTTCGATCGATCGAGCCTACTTCGATCGATCGAATCCAACATGCATCCAATGCAATCACAAATTTGTATTCTGCTGCAAAAATACTGTAGAAACAGATCTATGACGATGTAGTTTCAAAAAAAGTTCTAAAATTAACATGCAAATCAAAACTAGTGTTCCGAAACGCATCTATAGATCCAAACAAGCGTGGCTCTGATACCAATTAATGAAAAATTTGGGTTTGAAGCAAAATTTAAACATGCAGCAGAAAGATTGAGTTTCAAAAAAACTTTTGGTATCCCAGGATATACTACTCGTTAATTCCATAGATGCGTACACTAAAGAGGGAGAAGAAATATACCTCAGGTCTTGAACCCAATTCTGATTTTCTTTCTCCAGGATGGTGTAGCAGCCTCCACTAGGTTGTCTTCACCCTTATGTCTCCTACGAATGCTTCCCGGATAGGCTAGAGATGGTGGGATCTCTAATGGAGAGGATAAGGAGGGTTTAGCTCTAAAATAGTTTTTGTAGCTTCTGAAGTTCAAAACGACAATTAAAAACATTCAGTAGATAGCTGCCCTATTTATAGATTTCTAGAACTGACCTAACATTTGAGCAATCGAAGTGCATTAGATCGATCGAGACTTCGATCAATCGAACTAACTTAGATCGATCGAACCCGCCAAGACTTCAATCGATCGAGACACCTTCGATCGATCGAACCCGTCTTGACTAGGTCCTCATGTGCCTTTCCAAGCATTCTAGTGGAGCTAAGAGTGGGACCTCCTAGGCTCTTTATTGTAGGCTCAGACCAGTTTGTTAATTACCATGACCAAACTCTTTGATCAGTAAACTAACTAACTGGTCAGTTAACGTATACTCCACTATAAAACGATAACTGAACTCTAACACAAAATAACATATCCAAAGCAATAACTAGACTTGTATGTTGTACTAATGTCCCCTTACCTTCAGCATTCGTAATCATATTCAGGTATTCGTAATCATATTCAGGTAATCATATTCAGCATTCGTAATCATATTTGTAATCATATTCATGTACTGTCAACCTGAATCATGATTACTTCTTGTATTCCTTGAGTCCCATTCACCATTCATGATTACCAAAACATGTTGATAACTACTTATCAACAAGACTGTAGTTCTTAGTAATCAACTTGGTGACATTCTCAAGGGATTGCTTACTCTGAATTAGAGGGTAGATTCTATCTTGACAATATATGTTCACGACCCTATGAACATGACATACCCAAGATACCCAGGTGTTGATCTTCTATAGACCTCACTGATTGGTAAGTCAAAATAGCCATATCCACAGTCTGTGTTCATAATCTACTCAAGATTAAGAACACGTATCTTATACAAGTTATGAGTTCCTATCGACTGATTGATAGTCTTGAGTGTCAATAGGAAAGCTCAGGTCCATCAATGCACTATAAGCACTAGCATATTAACTAAGAGTTACACTCTAGTGATTGAGATTAATCACTCCATCCAATGGTAGTTAATCATGCTATAGTGTAAACCTGATGAGATATCCAATCTCACCATCCACTGTGACAAGTTTTAAGTAATAAAGAATAGTAATTGGTATCTCACTTGTACGTATCTCATACATACACTAATTACTTACTATGATACTTAAGGATAACAATCATCTCATGAAAGAAACATACATAACTAAATGTAAAGCCAATATCCATATATTAAAATGCCAATGTCTTATATATAAAGTAATGGTTTGAGGGCACAAACCCAACAAGAGGAGCATTAAGCAAAACTATAATGCAGACTCAACTAGAAGTCGAATAGGTGGCTGCTTGTAAAGCCACAAAGGAAGCTGTTTGGCGTAAGAAGTTCCTTATGGAACTCGGGGTAGTACCAGCATCATTGTCACCTACTGCATTATACTGCGATAATAGTAGGGTAGTGGCATAGTCCAAGGAACCATGGAATGGGAAAGCACGTAGAAAGGAAGTATCATCTCTTACGAGATATAGTCCAGCGTGGAGATGTGACTGTCAACAAGATTGCCAACACTGACAATCTTGCGGATCCATTGACAAAAACTTTGCCACAGAAAGTTTTTGATCGTCATCTAGATAGTCTAGGTCTTATATGTAGTGGGTTATGAGTGCAAGTGGGAGTTTGTTGGCACTGTGCCCTTAAACCCTGATCTTCATGTATTTGACATTTGGCATTTTATATATGGATATCATATTTACATTTCTTTATGTATGTGTCATGAGATGATTGATGTAATCCTTAAGAATCATAGTAGGTAATTTGTGTATGTATAAGATGCATAAAAGTGAGATGCGAATTACTATTCTCTGATACTTAGAACTTGTCACATTGGATGATGAGACTGGACATCTCATTAGATAGACACTATAGCATTATTTACTACCATTGGATGGAGTGATGAATCTTAATCAATAGAGTATGACTCTTAGTTAATATGCTAGTGCTTAAAATGAATTGACGGACCATGAGATTCCTATTGACATATAAAACTGTCAATGGTTAATAGGAACTCATAACTTGTATACAGTACGTGTTCTCAATCTTGAGACGAATTTGGACACAAACTATGGATGTGACTTTTGACTTACCATTCAGTGAGGTCTTGCAATATCAACACCTGGGTATCTTGGGTATGTCATATTCATAGGATTGTGAATATATATTGTCAAGATAGAATCTACCCTCTAATAAAGAGTAAGCACTCCCTTGAGAATGTCACCAAGTTGATTATTGAGAACTGCAGTCTTGTTGATAAGTAGTTATCAACATGTTTGGTAATCATAAGAGGTGAATGGGACTCAAGGAATAAATGATGTAATCATCATTCAGGTTGATAGTAACAGTTATCTGATTCCCTGAATATGATTATGAATGCTGATGGTAGAGGGACATTAGTACACCATACAAGTCTAGTTATCGCTTCAGATATGTTCTTTTGTGTTGAAGTGCAGTTATTATTTTATAGTAGAGTAAATGTTAACTGATCAGTTAGTTAATTTCCTAATCAAAGAGTTTGATCATGGAAATTAATAACTAGTCTGATCCAACAATAAAGAACCTAGGAGGTCCCACTCTTAGCTCTGCCAGAATGCTTGGAGAGGCGTATGAGGATGATGAACCAATTGATTGAAAGAGTTTAATTGATTGAAGGTTCGATTAATCGAACTTGTTTCGATCAATTGAACTCTGTTCAGTTCGATCGATCGAACTTTCGTAGATTGATTGAAGGTTCGATCGATCGAAATTACTTCGATCGATCGAAAGCTTAAAGTCAGTTTGGAAATCTATAAATAAGGCAGCTACATACATAATTGTTGAATCATCTTTTTTTACTATACAAAGCTGCAGAAACTGTTTAAGGTTTCTAAAACCTTCTATATCCTCTCTATTAGTCTTACCGAGAGCATTCATAGGAGTTATAAGAGTGAAGACCATATAGTGGAGGCTACTGGAAGTTGCTGCATACTTAAGGAAGAGGAAATATTCAGAATTGGGTTCAAGACATTAAGGTAAAATTCTTGTCCCTCTCTTGTACACATCTATAGAGTTGATGAGTAGTACATCCGGGCTACTAATAAAGTTTGTCAAACTTGTTTTTCCACTGTGCATGTTATTTAAGTTTTTCAAAACCTAAATCTATCAGTGGATGCTTTTTGGGTGTGGATGGGTGTACCCCTAGCATTATTGTAAAATATGATAGCACTTTCTAAAAGATACACACAAACATATACAAGCATTTATGGTCTTTCTTTTTTAAATGATGAGGTTAAATGAATCTAGTCATCTTGAATTAAACAATTCTCAAAAAATAATATGGACTTTTTAAATTTTTTTAAACAATACTATTTTGATTGTATTTTTAACAAGAAGATATTAAATTAACAAGACACGGGAATTTTGAAACACAAAACCTCTTCACTGTACCCCCACAAAACACCTATAACTATACTACTAGCCAAAAATAAATATCCACCATATACGTACAACACTCCCTCAGAAGTGCATCCTACTCAAACATGCATCCTTTTGAAACCACCAGATATGCACTCTTCTCAAACCTCAAACATAGCTAAACAACAGGTCTCACAAACAAAACCTTAGGCCTCGAATGGCAACGTTATGGTTTTTGGTTTTTAGTTTTTGTTTTCATTTTTTTATTGGGATGTGAGCCCTTAATGTTGTATAGCATTGCCACCCACGTGCATACTCTTGAGTTTAGTTTGCTAAATCATAAGATATTTATGCTTTACCTACACGAGCCCCCAAGAACATATCATTACATTTTCACGTTCTCAATTCGGGATTATCGAACAAAGCAATCTCCACTATAAGTTGCCTTTTATACCACTAGTTTATGACCCATTCTTGAGTCTAACATCAGGTAAATTAGTAATGTTACATTGCTTCTACCACTGCTACAAGCTCTAGGGGACGCAGTCACTTAATTGGAGACTTTTGTGGCCTATTTATATTGTTTAGATATTATTTATTTTGTTTCATCTAGAAATATACGCACATATGCATACGAGTCAGGTTTAGGTCACTTGCCTAGCGGAATAACCCAACTGATCGTTGTTTGCATTGTTACGAGCTCGGCAACGAAACCCACGTACAGCTGCGATCTTCAAGCCTCCGTGTACTCTCTTACACTTTGCATAGGTCATGAAGATCACTACTAGAGTAGTCCTCGTATATGTCATGTGCTAAGTCCCAAGGCTCTTGGTGATGGCCTAGAGAGAGAAAATGTGAGAGAGAGGGGAAAGAGAGAAAGGTAGCCGGCTATAGGGTGTATCTTGTGTAACTCTAGTTGTGTGTACACTATAAATATATAGAGGCACACACACCTTTGAAAACCCTAGGTCTTCAAAGGCCAAAGCCCATTGGACCTGGTCCAATGTATGTGGGTATATCAATTACCCCACATCTCCTATTCACCCACATAGGGCTTGTTACTAAGACAATCCCTCAAAATAAAACTTATCATCTATTTATACAAGGAAATAGACGTGCGACCTTATGAATAGAAAGTACAGCGACAGGAGTGTAATGCCAATTCATTACCATAACCAGCAAGACACATCAATCGGAAGCTCTCATGTATGCCTTATACGGTTCAACCACAACAGACACAACATTCTCAATTCCTCGATGAAAAGAAGTATTGCACCACCTCAATGTAATGTACTCGTGACATATAAGTAACAAAATATGATTGTCGCAGGCTAGCTAATGAGTCAAAAAACATAGTGTGTTATTAGATGGTCTTCCCTAAGCCCACATGTCAATCTGAATAACTTGACCGCTTGCCCAGACGCGCCCCATATAATGGAATATTCTCTTCGTCCTAGGATATCATACTAAAGTAGTTGTCATCTGTAACACCTGTAATTTTTCTTTCATTAATAATATCAGCTTTTTGAATTTCTGTATTGGACCGGCTATATTATTATATTATTATTTTAGTTGGGTGACGATTTTGACGTACCTTAGGATTATTGATTAGACTGTAGTAACCATACCGACTCGACCATAATAAGATTTAACTTAGTCCCGTATCCGGACCCGGACATTAGAAATAATACCCGGTTGTACGTAAATTGAGACTGACACGTATACCGAGGAACTTATGCACGTAAACTAAGAAAGTGGCACACAACCTGAGGTGGGCCCCACATGGCCGGCCACATGGCAGCCCCATGTGCCACTCCTTACACTTGTCATCTCCTCCCATGACATTTGTCCACATATTGGACATGTGTCTTTGCATAAACACATGCAAATGACACCTAGCCATGCCAATCTCCTATATATCATGCACATACACACAATTGAGAAACTTTTGTCTCTACAATCTGCATATAATTAAGAGGGAGAGAGAGCTAGAGTTATAGCTCCATGGAAGAATAGAAGAAGAAGAAGTTTATCCTTGAAGTTTGAAGATTCAAGCTTCACTAAGCATCAACCAATATCAAGCTTAAATTTCAAGCTTTAGTAAGCAAATTGTGAGTAATTGTGAGTAATCTAACTCAATTTAGAATACATATAATATGTACTAATGTTTAGTAGAAGCTTGATATTATTGTGTTGAAGTTTTCATGACATGCAAGACAAATCCATAAATCTGAGAAACTGAAACTCTCAGCAGAACATAGTTTAGTAAAATGAATGTTTTTTGCAGCTCAAAAATCCAACTTAAGCTAGGTTTTTTTGTGGTACAAGCTAACTCATATATCTACAAATAACGCTTCTATATCTCAGTATATAAATCACTCCTTCATGGGTGAAATGCATGTACAATGCAGTGTTATAAACCTGGGAAAACAGAAACTTCTAGCATAATGTAGTTTAGCAAAATGGATGTTTTGAGGAGCTCAAAAATCAGAATTCTAGGTTTTTTTGTGGTAAAATCTAACTCATATATCTACAAATAACCCTTCTATAGCTCAGTCAAGAAATCACTCCTTCATGGGTGAAATGCATGTACAACGCAGTGTTATAAATCTGAGAAACTGAAACTTTCAGCAGAACATAGTTTAGTAAAATGAATGTTTTGTGCAACTCAAAAATGAGAATTAAGCTAGGTTTTTTGTGAAGAAAGCTAACTCATTTATCTACAAATAACCCTTCTATAGCTCAGTCTAAAAACCCCTCCTTCATAGGTGATATTCACTTACAATGCAGTACTATAAATCTAGGACAGAACAGTCCAAGATATAAGAAATGTCTTGTAAAATAAATAGTTTGAGTAGCTCAAAAATGTAATTGAAGCTAGATTTATTTTGTACATGAAGATATTCCTATTATATATAATGTTTTAGTTTTGATTTTGATCTACAAAGCAATTTATCATGCCCAAATAAATGATGTTAATTCAGTCAACACAGTGAAAATGTATCTTGACAGATTGTACAGCTTTTTGTATAATGTTTTGTTTATGCATGGTGTTGATTGTTGATGCTAGTTTTTCGGTACATGTGTTGTTATGAAAATTTCGTGCTATGGTAGTGCTATCGCGTAGATAAGTATGTTAAGGGTTTCATCTATGTGTTTATTGGTATTAAATTCACGTTATAAATCCATGAGCTACGTGCTATGTTTTCTATTGTTATGAATATAGTCTAATGACCGTTGAAAGTTCATACCCAAACTATAAGTATATTGGCATGATTATTGCGTTGATAAGTGATCGCGAAAGTTTCCATCGTAAGTATATTGAGAGGAAAACGGAATGTCGAACGTATAGCAAAATATTAACGGTTATAAATGGATGATATTAATGAACTAAACTACGAAACGTGCGAACGCGTAAAATAATGATAAAACCTTCGATAACAGATTTAATGCGAATAAGGGACATTGGGCCTCGTTTCTAGTCGTGTGACTACCAGTCAAAGTTGATTCGTGAACTTTTGTGTCGTGTTTGGATATTTCTTGCAAAATTGGTCTTTCAGTAATTCCATGGTGTCGATTGGTGAGTTATGTTTTGTTCCTTGATCTGAGGATCGGCATGACGTGTTCGGTCAAGTGCGGATGACCTGAGGATCGTCATGACGTGTTCGATCAAGTAGTTGATTAGTTTTCCGCTCCCTTGGACTGAGGATCAGCATAACGTGTTCGGTTATGTACGGGTGACCTGAGGATCGGCATGACGTGTCCGTCCAAGTGATTATTAATTTCCCGTACCCTTGGTCTGAGGATCGGCATGACGTGTTCAGTAACGTGCGGGCGACCTGAGGATCGGCATGGCGTGTTCGACCAAGAGATTGTTAATGTCCCGCACACTTATGCCATTTGGGCGACAGTTTGAGTGCCAGTTGGGCGACAGTTAACTATTCATTGTTGAGTGTTGTTCTTTCTTGACCAGTAAATGCGTTTGGAGTTAAGTCTACTTTCAGTCAATGTCATTGGTCAGTTCAGTTCTGGGTTAAGTTTCAAAAGGAATGATTGGGTTTAAATATGACATGATTTTGAGAATAAGAAAAGACGAACAAGACATAGTATCGAGAATAAGAAATGATGAACGAGATATGGTTTCGAGAAATAAGAAGAGATGAAGAATAACTTACCTTAAGTGGTGGTAACCTTAAGGGGACCCTCACTTAGCTTAACCGCTAACGGCTTTTCATGCCGCTAGACCTTCCACGTCCAGCCTTTGCAGGTCTAGACGGAGCCGACTGCTATCAAGATACTGACTTTACTACTGAAGACTATGCTGGTGAAGATTACTACGAGGAAGGCCACGGTTTCGCCAGCTGAAGACTTTGGAGCTTTTCTTTTGTTATAGTTCTGTTATTATTATGTTAGTGATGTAATAGTTTAGTTGGTCTTGTAATATGTATCTTTTGGATATCTTTTTGGCCTGTAATATACTACTGATGTAGGACTTAGATGTTTTAAATTTCTGCTTCTGCTGAACTTAGTCACTTTCCCATATCACATTATTGTTATAAGCATGTTTGGACAATCAGGTGACACTCACAACTAGCCACGTGTCTACGAACCCATAAAGGAAATTTATTTTTCCCTATTTTTGGTACTTCGGGGCGTGACATCATCAAGCGTCCTCTCATGACATAGTCTCAAGTCATGAAGGCAACCAGTTTGTAGGATAACCAATGTCTTGGATATGCTATGTAGCTCACACAACAATGAAGAGGAATCCAATTCACTGCTCCCCAGTCGATCGCAAAAGCATAGACATTATGAAATGTATGCTATGGTGTTCTTCCATAAAAATGGGTATGTCACTCTGTGATTGGAAAAACAAGTAATGCTATATGAATCTTATTCTAGACGTTCCACAAAACGTCTAACCTAAGCTTTCGAGCATAGTTGCCCCTCCTGGAGCCTGTATGAAAATTCACATTCAGCTATAAGTAGGCTACAAAGAGTCCTGGGATCTCTTTATGTTTGACCAAGGCGACATATAGAGATAATAAGGGTTTACATCTAGCTCGATGTTCTTACACTGCATAGATATAAGTGTTCTAGCTTGCTTTCTATGCACTACGGACACACATGTCCTAGCTAGCTATCTAAGCGCCATGAACACAAATGTCTCATCTTGGTCACTACCTAAGCGCCATGGACACGCATGTCCTAGTTCGCTATCTCGGCGCCAAGGTGAATCACCTGTGTGAGCAAGTCGATTCAAGCCCGGTGACATATTGGAAATGTGCATTCATTCCATTCATATAACAAATATATATGTGTATGGAAACTAATTAGTTTATTATTGACTAATAATAAAAACTTGAATAATAATGTCAATAACACAATAAAATGTCTAAGCATATCAAATTCCCAGTGGAGATGTGCATCAAGACAACTTACCTTTGCGCAATCTACATATCAAATTTGACAAAAAGAATGTCTACGTGCTAGAATGGCTTTTGAGATCTCTTGCATATGCTTAGGCTTATGTGCTATCACCATAGATGAGCACAACCTCATCACTATGAGGTGAAGAGCCTAGCCATTGGAAAAAACTCTTTAACCAAAATAGCTTCTCGATCAGCTGGTAAGCACACCACAAATTATGCTTCCATTGCGGACAACATAAGGTGAGGTCCACAGTCTTGCGAACATATCGCAAGTTCATCTTCACTACTCTCTAGTGACAGGACAATGGTTGCTACGACAACGACTAATTAAACCAACCGCATAGCAGACATCTGACCAAGTACACAAAGGCGGACACATATAGCAAACTGGACATTTGTTTTCTCTTCTCATTATTCTTAAGACATTGATCTAAGGTCAAGGTAAGTCCCTTTAAAAATTGGGATGTCAATGGGTTTTCAGCTTTTCATGTGAAAATATTCAAAAACCTCTGAGACAAATAGAGAAGCTTTTGAGAATGATCTCTCGCATTCTAATCACCCAACTATGTCCTAAATCTCAAACTGAGAGGGCAACCACTCTCAAGTGGCGATAATGGAACTCATGTCATTCCTAGCTAGAAGGATGTCATCAACATTCAAAGAAATAGAACATTTTTCTTGTACCATTTAATTTACACACATTGTACCATTACCTAGACAAATGCTAGCTAGAGATCTTAAATGAAACGTTTGAGATGACATCGACATTAGATGTCCAGTCATTATGTACTTGGAACGTTTCCTTTACTTTCCCGAACTTCACAACTAGACACTCAATCTAGTAATGAATGTACCACCGACATTAATTTCGAGTTGATCCCACATTTCTTTGACTATTGGGTAGTACTTATACTTTCCAACAATATCAAGATGCATGCTACTTACCACAAAGCGCATGACATGATCCTTCTCAAACCAAGAGTTTTATCCTTTAAGGTTATAATGATGTTGGACTGGAGGCCCATTATTCGGTTCAATAGGTTGGACCATAGAATAAGTCTAAAGTCCATAAGCTCTTACTCAATCTGTAGGTGTGTTACTTTGCAGTGCCATATTTCAAAAAAGAAAAATTAGCCCCTTTAAACTTGGGTGGTTTGAAAAATATTTCAGAATATGTGCAAGTGATTGACTTTATTATTTGCACATTTCATAAAGTTTGTCTTAAAATCCAATTTAAGACCAAAAAATTTGCGATTGCTCATTAATCAAATCTTAATTTTCTAAATCAAGAAAAACCTTTTATAATTGATTTTCTAAACAAACACCAATTAGATGGTATATAAACCTATCTAAGATCATCCACAGGATATAAATTGAGCCATACAACAAAAAAGCGCATAGACCCCCATATGGATCCGAATTGACAACTTAGAATGCTAAGGTAATTCAGGTATATGATGTATAAACAAAGAAAATGGTCCCTTTACAAATAGGTTTTTCCAATAGAAGATATATAAATGCTCATCCTCACATTACATTTATAGCCATAAAAAATAGGGATGCTTTGTTCATATACATACACAAAAACAACCTTAAGTATACATCGTGAGGACATAAGCTCCACAAATTGTCAATTAATCGTCCATTCATTTTATCCAGATTAATGCATTAATCACATACACCAAGCACTCATGCGGTCTATTTAGAAATGAATGGACTAATCCATCACTCCATTTCAAGATTGGGTCATCCAATCACAAACAACAATAATTAAAACATGACCAACAAATGCAATTACCCTCTAAAAAATAATATAATGAACTTATTCATTACTAAGCCCAGATAGCTCCCATAAGCTGAGAGAAAAATTCAATGAAAAATCCTTGATTTTTCACTAATTTAGAAACAATGTCACACCCCAATTTTCAGACAACCAAGTATTAATCAAGGGAGAACCCTCAACCAATATCCAGCTGTCCAATCATCAAGGTGCTTACAATATAATAACATCACACAATCTGTACCAAAATAAATCACTACTCACATTGGCTAAAGCAACGGTCAACATCCCACCATAACAGTCAAACCAAGATTTAAATCCAACTCCAAAACTTAATAAGAATAAAAAAAAAAAAGAACACTTCACTTAAACAATATCTTAAATTGTTAAATGGCCCACAATGCCAGAAATCTTATTTCTAAACTCTCTAAAGTGATAATAAAAAAAAACGAATAAGGAAAACAGCACAAGACTCCGCATGCCTCCTGCTGCCAAGTACCACGATCTCCCTACTAGCCCTGCAAATTTTGATCGGCTACGCTCCAACAAGAACGCACCCGCGAGAAAAACTCACGGGTCAGTCACATGACTGGTATGAGTTAAATCACACACACACAGCTTCAGGATCACCCGTTGACCCTTTAACTACCACACAAAATATTATTTCGGGCAAGAGAGTAGTTCCACTTCACATATTGGGACGAGCGGTAGTTTCCCTTTATGTGGTGGCCATGCAGTTCTCGCCCGAATTTAAATAAAGTAATACTTACCTAACGTCCCATGGTGAGTCAATACCTGCAAAATGTTAGTGGACCCACCATCCTGCAACCACAAGATTAATAACAGCAAAAACTACAAGAATAAGCAAAACTACTTGTACTAAGATATAGGAAGGGTCATTATCACAATTTACTCACTACATGTCCCAATACAATGTATAACAAAAGAACAACAGACGAGGAAATCAACATTTTATATCCTTTAATCCATAGGAAATTTTATTAACAATAATCCTCTTATTTTTATGTACGATTCGTTATTCAATTTCCTAGGTTCACCACTTGGCTACCTTCCATGGTACACCCACACATATATCCCATGTGTGCCCGGACATACTACCAACATCCACTCTGGTGCCAGTTTGGTTGGGGTATCAACCAAACCAGGTATACACACAGAAGGCTAGTCAATATGCCTAGACGTCTAACAAATAAGCCGGGCATAAGGCTTAGGCCAGCTTGATCACGAAGCCACTGGCAAAAGGTACACTCAGCAAGTCGAGCTACCAAAAACAATATCACAACTGGGAGCGGTGAACACTAAGGAACTTGAAACTATTATGCATTTTCGGAAATTTTACAATTCAATCGGACCCAACGTTAATGATTATCACTTATTTCTTTTCATAGCTCAACATTATAGGAGAATTCATGTATCTCCAAATAATCTTCGTTAATTCATACGAACAATAATAAAAAAAAAAAACACACAACGAATCATATTTCCTCAAATTCGTACATTTTAATATACTAAAAAAAACTGCTACTGAAATATTCAATTTCTGCCCAAACGGTGTAGAATCAGAAAAAAAATACCATTAGACGAAAAACGTGCAGAATCACGTTTTACATGAGACGCGAGGACAGAATGTTCAAATACAAAGCCACGATTTTCTAATAATTTTCTAAAGTTTCTGCGACTGTGTGAATTACACAAAAACGAATTTCACATATATTTTCTAACAAACATTAATATTTTACCTATGGTTTTGATCAAACTAACGATTCATCTAACCCTTTCTAATACCCTAATGTCATGATCGCAAGGTCACACGAAGGGGAAATAAGTTATCTAAATTACTTCAACAATATCCATTACAAAGATTTTAACCCTAACAATTAAATTAAATGCGTACGTACTAATAAAGTTACTCCCATATACACATATACATACGTGTATATATATATATATATGAATACACAAAGTTTAACTCACCAAGTTTGGGTAGAAAATCGATAACAACGAGCGCCCGCGAAATTACACGTGCCCACGAACTCGAGATCGTTCCCCTTTTTCTCCCTTTTCTTCTCCTTCTTCTCTTCTTCTTCTCTCTCTCTCTCTCTCTCTCTCTCTCTCTCTCGGCGGCTGAGTATAAGGGGGAGGGGGTTTCTCTTCTTTTTTTATTTTATTTTCTAACTAACCTAATATGTTAATATCTACCAATCTAATATTATATTATATCTAATATATGATACCTAACACATATATTTATATATTAATGCTATCACACACATACACAACTGCACACACACACACACTCACGTTATCCCCTTTTTTTTTCTTAAAAGCACATTAATTTTTATGGTATAAAGCACTCACACCGGTTACTCGTATATTGACCACATTAATAATGTAATTAAAAATCTTAAAAATTCTAATTAAGACACTATGAATTATTTAAAATAAAAAATGGGGTGTTACATTATACACACCTCAAAGAAAATCTCGTCCCGAGATTTGCAACACGCACGAACACTAATCAAACAGTTCAGGATGCGACTTCTGAATCTTCTCCTCGAGTTCCCACGTAACATCATTAATTCTCTCACTCCATTGCACCTTCACAAGATTCACTATTTTCCTCCGCAAATACTTCACATCTCGATCAACGATAGTGATAGGTCGAACAACATATGTGAGGTCATCATTAATCTCAAGCTCTGTCGGACGAACAATCTGTGTAGGATCTTTCACACACTTCCTCAACATTGATACATGGAACACATTATGAATTGTCGCCAATGCCGGTGGCAATAGTACTCTATAGGCCAATTCTCCAACCTTTCCGACAATCTCATAAGGTCCCACAAACCTCGGGGCAAGCTTCCCTTTCTTACCAAATCGCATCACACCCCTCATAGGAGATACCTTCAAGAACACAAAATCTCCAACTTCAAATTCCACACCCTTGCGCTTCCTATCCGCATAACTCTTTTGCCGACTCTGAGCAGTCTTAATCCTCTCTCTAATAATACTCACTTTCTCAGTAGTCTCCCGAACCATATCTGGACCCAAAACTGGTACGTCCCCTACTTCTGCCCAACACACTGGAGATCTACACGGCCTCCCATACAACGCTTCGAAAGGTGCCATTCCTATGCTAGAATGGTAACTGTTATTGTAAGCAAACTCTACCAATGACAAATGTTCTTCCCAACTACCACCGAGATCGAGAACACAAGCCCTCAACATATCCTCAAGAATCTGGTTAACCCTCTCAGTCTGCCCATCGGTCTGAGGGTGATAAGCAGTACTAAGGTCTAACCGGGTCCCCATCGCCCTTTGAAAACTCTCCCAAAACTCTGCCACAAATAACGAATCTCGATCCGACACAATCGAGACTGGAGTCCCATGCAAACGTACTATCTCCCGAATATACAACTGTGCCAACTTGTCTGCCGTCCGGTGCACACTCACTGGAATAAAGTGTGCCGACTTAGTTAGCCTATCCACAATCACCCAAATTGACTCATTTCCCTTCTTGGATCTCGGCAAACCATCCACAAAATCCATAGAGATACACTCCCATTTCCACACAGGTATTTCTAAAGGTTTCAACAAGCCAAACGGTCTCTGATGTTCCGCCTTAACCTGCTGACACACCATACACTTAGAAACATATTCTCCAACATCTCTCTTCATACCTTCCCACCAAAAGGTTCTTTTCAGGTCGTGATACATCTTAGTCCCGCCAAGATGTATAGTGTATCGAGATCGATGTGCCTCATCAAGTACTTCCTTCTTCAACTCTTCACTATCCGGTACACAGAGTCTTCCTTGAAAACATAAACTTCCCTCTATATCCACGGACCAATCCGTCGGACACTCATCGAGCAAATCCACTACCAAGTCATTGAGACGGTTAACTAAAATTGTATCTAACCTCTGCATCTGTCGAACTTTCCCTATTATAGTCGGTTGGACAACCAAACTCCCAATATATGCTTTCTCACCCTCATGCCCTGGCTTAATATCATGAGATGCTAACACTTCAAGAGACTTCCACTCCCTAACCATCAAAGAAGCTATCACACTGTTTTTCCGACTCAGGGCATCGGCCACTACATTTCCCTTACCCGGATGGTACAGAATCTCAAAGTCGTAACTACTGATGAACTCAACCCATCTCTGTTGTCTCATATTCAGTTCCTTTTGTGAAAACAAGTACTTGAGACTCTTATGATCTGTGTACAACTCAAATCTCTCCCCAAATAAATAATGCCTCCACACTTTCAGTGCAAACACAACAGCTGCCAACTCTAAGTCATGAGTGGGATACCTCCTCTCATGTGACCTCAACTGTCTAGAAGCATACGAGACAACCTTCCCTTCTTGCATCAAGACACAACCCAGACCAGTCCCACTAGCATCTGTGAACACTACAAGCTTCCCTCCTTCCGTCGGGATAGTCAACACTGGCGCGGTGGTCAACCGCTGCTTCAACTCCTGAAACGCTTGCTCACAATCATCTGTCCACACAAACTTCACATTTTTACGAGTCAACTTCGTCATTGGAGCTGCTATGAGAGAAAACTTCTCAATGAACCTCCTGTAATAACCTGCTAATCCCAAGAAACTCCTCACCTCTGTCGGGTTAGAAGGTTGTGCCCAGTCTTGCACTGCTGCGACATTTTCAGGATCTACTGATATTCCCTCAGCTGAAATAACATGACCTAAAAATCTTACTGCGGTCTCCCAAAAATGACACTTACTGAACTTGGCATACAACTGATGCTCTCGAAGTATCTGCAACACCACTTTCAAATGCTCTCTATGCTCCTCCTGAGTCCGTGAATAAACCAAAATGTCATCTATGAAGACAATGACAAAACGGTCCAAATACGGCCTTAACACCCTATTCATCAAATCCATAAAGAATGCTGGAGCGTTGGTCAAACCAAATGGCATCACTGGAAATTCATACAACCCATACCGAGTACGGAAAGCTGTACGGGGGATGCTCTCTTCCACCACTCCCATCTGGTGATACCCGGTCCTCAAATCAAGCTGTGAAAAGACCGCTGCTCCCTTCAATTGATCAAGAAGGTCGTCAATCCTGGGCAAAGGATACTTGTTCTTGATTGTCACCTTATTCAACTCCCTGTAGTCTATACACATACGAAGACTACCATCCTTCTTGGATACAAATATCTCCGGAGCTCCCCACGGTGAGTTACTAGGACGTATGAACCTGATTCATACACACCTCAAAAGAATTACACTGCTAGAAATAAAGATCAACTAAGAAGAAAAATGAATCTATCACAAAGAAATAATTAACGCACCCTTTCTGAAGCATTTCATCCAATTGCTTCTTCATCTCTCCCAACTCCTTGGGCGCCATACGATATGCTGCCTTAGAAATTGGTGCAGACCCCGGTACAAGATCAATCCGGAATTCCACCTCTCTCTTAGGCGGCAGTCCAGGGATCTCCTGAAAAACATCCTCAAAGTCGCATACCACTTCCACATCACTAATATCCTTCTTCGGTATCTCCACCGAATATAGGAAACTAGACATAACCAATTCTCCACTATCTGGATACGTATGAGAGAAACGAGGTAATCCTGGGGTATCTATATGAATGGTCCTCTTAGCACAATCAAGGATAACATGGTTCTCCCTAAGCCAATCCATCCCCAAAATAATGGAAAACCCTTCAAACCCCAATACAATCAAATTAACGAGGAAAGTCCTATCCCCAAAGTCTATCACAAAATCTTTACAATGCTCAAATAGAGTAACTGAACCCCCTAGAGGTGTTCCTACGCTCACAGGAACAAGTAAAGGCGTAACAGGAATACTCTCTCTCAAAACAAACTGACGAGAAATAAAAGAGTGGGATGCACCCGAATCAAACAAAACACGAACATCGGAATGAAAAAGTTTAAGGCTACCTTGCACATTCTCATTGCCTGGCATCACTGCAAATGCCCTGGCTGGTGCTGCTTGACCCTGTCTCGCGGCCTGCTTATTCCTAGGAGGGTGAGGACATTCCCTAGCAATATGCCCAGGTAACTGACAATTGAAACACACTTTAGGAGCTACAACCATCTCTCCTCTTACTGGTGGTGCTCCAATCTGAGGCACTGGTGGACGGAAACCAATCTGTGGCTGCGGGGCCTGCTGACGTTGACCCTGGAAACCCTGATTACGCTGACCACCCTGACCATTCCACTGCTGGTTCTGCTGCCTGAAGTTCCCCTGATTTCCTGGGAACCGCTGACCGCCATACCCTTGTCTTTGATACTGTTGACCTCTCCACCCCTGATCATAAGGCTTAAATCTGTTCCCATTACGTCCTGTATCTTTTTGCTGAGTTTGAGGCCGAGTGTCTCTAGAATTCTCATTGGTCTTCGCCCTTGCTGACCTCTCAGCCTGGAATTTCTGCTCCTTTCGCTCGAACTTCAAGGCCAAATCTACCACTTTGCTGAAAGGCTCACTCTCTGCAGATAACACTGCCTTGGACAAGTGATGTCCCAATCCATCAATAAATTTCTCGTTTTTCTTCTCCTCTGTATCAATCAGATGAGGAGCATACTGAGATAGCTCGTTGAACTTCTTCACATACTCCCACACAGTCATAGAACCCTGAGTGAGGTCTTGAAATTCCCTAGCCAATTGTGACTTCACTGCACTGGGAATGAAATTCTCCTCAAATAAAACTTTGAACTCCTCCCACGTCATCTCCGCCACGTCATAAGTAGTCCTCAATGATTCCCACCAAAGCAACGCTGCACCCTCAAGCTGTTGAGATGCCAACTCCTGTTTCTGCACCTCGGTGACCTGCATCCTCTCGAACACGAACTCACACTTTCGTATCCAAGCATCTCCTGCTAACGGACCCTTTTCCCCATCGAATGCTCGACCGCCAATAGAAACAAAATCCTTGTTCCTTTTAGCAAACGGGTCACCCTGGTTTCCTTGCTGATTGTTCTGCACAGCTTGGAGAATCTGGTTCATCATAGCCCCCACGTCAACTTGAACTAAGTTGGGATTTCCTGCTCCAGCTCCTCCAGAACTCTCACCACCTTCAGTCTGAGCTCCACGACGGGTATTGTAGCCTCCAGCCATAACCTTCATAAGACAACCACACATACATAAATATCTGAAACAAACTCGTTCATTGTAATTAACAACCCATTCACCACATTCCGAAGATCACCTAGACACTCTCTAGTCTAGGGCAACCATGAGCTCTGATACCAAACTGTCACACCCCAATTTTCAGACAACCAAGTATTAATCAAGGGAGAACCCTCAACCAATATCCAGCTGTCCAATCATCAAGGTGCTTACAATATAATAACATCACACAATCTGTACCAAAATAAATCACTACTCACATTGGCTAAAGCAACGGTCAACATCCCACCATAACAGTCAAACCAAGATTTAAATCCAACTCCAAAACTTAATAAGAATAAAAAAAAAAGAACACTTCACTTAAACAATATCTTAAATTGTTAAATGGCCCACAATGCCAGAAATCTTATTTCTAAACTCTCTAAAGTGATAATAAAAAAAAAACGAATAAGGAAAACAGCACAAGACTCCGCATGCCTCCTGCTGCCAAGTACCACGATCTCCCTACTAGCCCTGCAAATTTTGATCGGCTACGCTCCAACAAGAACGCACCCGCGAGAAAAACTCACGGGTCAGTCACATGACTGGTATGAGTTAAATCACACACACACAGCTTCAGGATCACCCGTTGACCCTTTAACTACCACACAAAATATTATTTCGGGCAAGAGAGTAGTTCCACTTCACATATTGGGACGAGCGGTAGTTTCCCTTTATGTGGTGGCCATGCAGTTCTCGCCCGAATTTAAATAAAGTAATACTTACCTAACGTCCCATGGTGAGTCAATACCTGCAAAATGTTAGTGGACCCACCATCCTGCAACCACAAGATTAATAACAGCAAAAACTACAAGAATAAGCAAAACTACTTGTACTAAGATATAGGAAGGGTCATTATCACAATTTACTCACTACATGTCCCAATACAATGTATAACAAAAGAACAACAGACGAGGAAATCAACATTTTATATCCTTTAATCCATAGGAAATTTTATTAACAATAATCCTCTTATTTTTATGTACGATTCGTTATTCAATTTCCTAGGTTCACCACTTGGCTACCTTCCATGGTACACCCACACATATATCCCATGTGTGCCCGGACATACTACCAACATCCACTCTGGTGCCAGTTTGGTTGGGGTATCAACCAAACCAGGTATACACACAGAAGGCTAGTCAATATGCCTAGACGTCTAACAAATAAGCCGGGCATAAGGCTTAGGCCAGCTTGATCACGAAGCCACTGGCAAAAGGTACACTCAGCAAGTCGAGCTACCAAAAACAATATCACAACTGGGAGCGGTGAACACTAAGGAACTTGAAACTATTATGCATTTTCGGAAATTTTACAATTCAATCGGACCCAACGTTAATGATTATCACTTATTTCTTTTCATAGCTCAACATTATAGAAGAATTCATGTATCTCCAAATAATCTTCGTTAATTCATACGAACAATAATAAAAAAAAAAACACACAACGAATCATATTTCCTCAAATTCGTACATTTTAATATACTAAAAAAAACTGCTACTGAAATATTCAATTTCTGCCCAAACGGTGCAGAATCAGAAAAAATACCATTAGACGAAAAACGTGCAGAATCACGTTTTACATGAGACTCGCGGACAGAATGTTCAAATACAAAGCCACGATTTTCTAATAATTTTCTAAAGTTTCTGCGACAGTGTGAATTACACAAAAACGAATTTCACATATATTTTCTAACAAACATTAATATTTTACCTATGGTTTTGATCAAACTAACGATTCATCTAACCCTTTCTAATACCCTAATGTCATGATCGCAAGGTCACACGAAGGGGAAATAAGTTATCTAAATTACTTCAACAATATCCATTACAAAGATTTTAACCCTAACAATTAAATTAAATGCGTACGTACTAATAAAGTTATTCCCATATACACATATACATACGTGTATATATATATATATATGAATACACAAAGTTTAACTCACCAAGTTTGGGTAGAAAATCGATAACAACGAGCGCCCGCGAAATTACACGTGCCCACGAACTCGAGATCGTTCCCCTTTTTCTCCCTTTTCTTCTCCTTCTTCTCTTCTTCTTCTCTCTCTCTCTCTCTCTCTCTCTCTCTCTCTCTCGGCGGCTGAGTATAAGGGGGAGGGGGTTTCTCTTCTTTTTTTATTTTATTTTCTAACTAACCTAATATGTTAATATCTACCAATCTAATATTATATTATATCTAATATATGATACCTAACACATATATTTATATATTAATGCTATCACACACATACACAACTGCACACACACACACACTCACGTTATCCCCTTTTTTTTTTCTTAAAAGCACATTAATTTTTATGGTATAAAGCACTCACACCGGTAACTCGTATATTGACCACATTAATAATGTAATTAAAAATCTTAAAAATTCTAATTAAGACACTATGAATTATTTAAAATAAAAAATGGGGTGTTACAAACAAGTTTAGGTTTTAAAACTTATTTTAAAACCAATTAGTCAAGGGCTTTTAAATTAACAAATTAATTTAAAACCTCGTGGAAAAAAATATAAATAACTGAAAATTTAATTTTTCATTATAAATAAAAAATTTCCAGAATGAATTAATCTTGTAAAACAAAATAACTAGTTAAACTAAATAACTAAGAGCAACTAAATTTCCAATAATACAAAATTTTAAGGAATTTGTTCTCCAAGAATTTCGAGTGGTCTAATATGGTATTCTAAACACTCCATTTTAATTTTCAAAAATTAATAGTCTATTTTGGCTGTTTTAAGCAATAAAAAAAATGTCCATATGTATAAATTTTATGCTCTAAAATATCAAAACAAAAATGCGATAATTCATAAAATTTTCTCAAGTCTCCAAACCATTTATTAATTTCAAGAATTAACAAATTTATTTGTTATATTTTAAGTAATTAATATTGCTTTCTCAACACAATATATATGCTCTAAAATACGTCCCAAAGAGCGAGAAAATTCACTAAAATAATTTTTTCAAGTTACCACTAGTGTGCTAAACACATTGTGTTAATTCCATGAATTAATAATCGATAATCGATAAAAAAAATTAAGCAATTTAATACGTGTACCAAAAATACATAATTATATGCTCTAAAATATTAATATGATTTAGATAACTTCCTAAAAATTATCTATAGATCCCAAAAAATTATATATGGTCTCAAAACAGTGTCCCGTATGTCCCTTATTTATTACAAAAATAATAATAGATTTTGGCTATTTTAAGCAATTTAATAAATGTCCATAAACATAAATCATATGCTATAAAATATCATAAATACATGATAACTTATAAAAAAATTATCTAAGAGTCCCACATAGTGTACATAACAATAGATTTTTGTGATATTTCAAAAATGTTATATTATGAAATTTTCTAAAATTTTAAACTAATTAAAAAACATAGTTTTTAAAACAAAGTTTTTAATTAAAGAATGTTTCCAAAAAAAATAGAATATTTCAAATTCGACAAACAAAACCTTAAATGCTCTCAAACTGCAAAAGCCCTTTGCACGTGGCCTCTCCCACATCAACATTGATTGTACTTTGATTAGTCACATTGTATAAGCATTGTTTGGTAGTGAAGAAAATTCCTTCAATAAATAACCCAAATTGTTTACACAACACTTGACGAGGGCCACACGTGCAGCTTGCGTGAGTGGGCTAATAGGCTTGCTGGGCAGAGTCGTCTTCCTTCTCAAGAAGACCTTAAAAAATGCAACATTTCATGCTACTCGACAGACATTTTGCAAGACAATTTATCCTTCGTTGGTGATCCAAAAATCTCAAAGCTTATACCATTGGAAAGCTTATGCAACAAACTTCGAATGTATATTCACAATCAGATTCGAAAACATCAAGAATATATCAGTCCAAAAAATAGCACAAAGATTTTGAAACTAGGTCTAATCTACCAACCAAAAAGGGAAAATCAAATGGAAAAGAACAGAAATAGAGATGATTTTACTAGTTCATAACCACAATTGAAGAAGAAAACTAATACATTCATATGTGTTAGCCTTAAGGTATATTAAGGCATATTTAATTATGTTTTGATGATGTCAAATATGCTATGATAATTACATGATTCATATTGATTCATTCTTTGTTATTATCATAGTCATTTTTATGCTCATATATAATCTCATGTATTAATATTGTATCAATGTTTTAACATCTTTGTGTGCATGAGATTTAATTGATGTAGATCAAGATTACAAGGAGCTCAACAAGGATCAAGCTTGAAGACTTGAAGATATTTCATCCTTGGTTGAAGTCTAGGACGTTCATTGTAAGGCATCTTGATCTCACACTCTTAGGGGCTCAAACAAATGCTAAAAGTTAAAGTTTTGGAAATAAATTTTAAGAAGGTCATCTTTAAAGCAATGCCCCAACCAATTGGAAAATAATTAAATGTTGAGTTTTATATGGTTGGAAAGGTATTTGAATCTAGTTTCCAAAACATCAAACGGATTGAAAATCCGAGTTTTGTAAAGGAAGTTATGGCCATTTTAGTGGAGATGTGTCAGTCTGCCAAACAGGGAGGGGCAGTCGACTGAAGGCCCGATTCAGTCGACTGAAGTGAGAAGAATGCAAACAGAACCCTCTGTAAACACATCTCAGTCGACTGCTTCAAGGACCAGTCGACTGCTTCATGTTCCAGTCGACTGAAGCGACCTGAAAAGGCATACCAGCTAGTTTTTAAAGGGGCTTTTAATTACCAAACTTGCCACCAACGGCTATAATCTTTCTTGGCCTATAAATACATGTTTTCCCACACCATTTTATGTTGATCAATCAATTGGAAAACATCTATTTCAATCACACAACTTGTTGATTCTAAATCATTCACAATTGAGCCCTAGTTGTATGAGTTTATCAATTTGCTCTAGCTTTCAATTGTAATCTTTGAGAGAGTGAATTCTAGTGAGCTTTTAATTGTATTATCCACTCTAGAGAGAGAGTTGTCAATTTGTATTCAATCAATTTGCAAAGGTTGAGGGTTAGTAACCCTTGTGTGCAAAGAAGAGGCATTCTTCTTTGGGAGAGATCATAGGCTCTTGTAACGGTTTGGTGCACACCCGTAAGTGCTCCGGGAAACGGTTTGGTCTACACTCGTAAGTAGATCGGATTAAGGAATCCTCAAGAGGTGTTCTTGAGGGGTGGACGTAGGCCGCGGGGTACGATTGCCGAACCACTTGAAAAATCGGTTTGCAAGTTTCTCTTCCCTTCTCTCTTTACTTAATTGCTTGTGATTGTGTTTTAATTTGCAATTTGTTTTAAAAGGTTAATTTCTGCTAAAACCTTATTCACCCCCCTCTAAGGTTTCCACTTTTGGGCCAACAATTGGTATCAGAGCCTCGGCTCTTCTCTTTCAAAAGATTTTTGAAAAACTAGAGATAAAATCCAATGGAAACCGACTCTTCTTGCATTTATTATTGTGAGGGTCAATCGACATTAAGACCACCATATTTTAATGGCTCAAACTATGCCTATTGGAAAAATAGAATGAGAATCTATATGATTTCTCAAGATTTTGATTTATGGCAAATCGTGGTCAAAGGGCCTCATCTACCTACAAAAATTGAAAATGGTTTTTCTATTCCAAAGACGGTAGATGAATATAATAATGCCGATAAGAAACTCATAAAAATAAATGCTATGGCAATGAATTTATTATATTGTGGTTTAGACCCAAATGAATACAATAGAATTTCATCTTGCGAATCCGCAAAAGAAATTTGGAATAAACTTGAAAATGCTCATGAGGGAACAAGCCAAGTTAAAAAGTCTAAAATCAATTTGCTTGTTCAAACTTATGAAATGTTTAAAATGTTGCCATATGAATCTATTGGAGATATGTTTTCTCGTTTTACCATTCTTATTAATAACTTGAAAAACCTTGGTAAAGTTTATACTAATGAAGAAATGATTGAGAAAGTGCTTAGGTCTTTACCAAAAGATTGGCAACCAAAGGTCACGGCGGTTCGTGAAGCAAAGGAGCTTTCAACACTCTCCTTGGAACAACTCATGGGTTCTCTCATAACTCATGAAATGGAATTGGCCGTCTTTGAAAGTGAAGATAAGAAATTGGAAGTGAAAGAGGCCAAAAGGGGAGACATGGCTTTAAAATCCTCAAGCTCAAAGAAAAAGAGGAAAGATGTTGAGAGTGATGAGGATGAGGAAATGACAAAGCTCACCCGAAAATTTGCAAAGTTTCTAAAGAAAGAAAAATCGGGGAAGAAGTCACCCAAGGAGGAAAAACACAAAAAGAAGACAATCAAGGCCACTAATAGTAGTTCCGAGAGCGAATCATCGGACGACGACTCAAATGGTGAAGAGATTGTCAATCTTTGCCTCATGACAATGGAAAGGGCCTTTCCTACCACCTCGGCAAATGGATCATCCAAGAAATGCTTGGACAAAGGATAAGTATTGATTTGGTAATGGTAGGTTAGTAGGTAATTTTGTTTTGATTTGTTTTCATCATACTACTTAAATTTTTTTTGATTTCATATCATACTCTTATTTGCTTCAAATCACTTTGTTTTTTTTAGATCATGCTCTTGATATTTCTTATTTGAAAAATGATGATATGCTTTTGTTTGATTAGACAAAGTTTTAAGAATGATTAGACCTAATGATGTTCTGTGAATCATTCAAATTTTTGCTGCTGAACTGTCATTTTTATGAACTGCTGAACAAAGCAGTCGACAGGTACCCCGACACAGTCGACTGATTCAGGTGTGAAGCTTTGAATTTTTTTTTATTCTGCATTGTTAAGTCGACTGTGGCGTTGACTGCATTGTTGTTTTAAACTCTCTGCCTAGGGACGTCGACTGTGGCGTCGACTGATCCGACTGAATGTTTGTTTTTCTTTGATTTTGAGTTCTCCAACTTTATTATTGGTATCTTTTGGGAGAATATGCTCTCTATTCATATCTTTTGGTATCTTTTATCATTGCACATGCTTAGGGGGAGCACTTTCATGTATTTATTTTCTCACATGTGGTTATATTTGTTTATTTTTGGTAGCATTTTGGACTTTTGATTTGTATGCCTATTGTGAGGGGGAGCTTTGCATTTTATCCTCCAAATCTTTTTGATAATGTCAAAGGGGGAGAAATATGAGAAGTATTGGGGAGATGTATTTGGGTAGTTATCATTCATGTTCTTCAACATTTGATATCCATTATGAATGATAATATGAAAATGACCAAATTGTTCATATATTGGCATATCTTTCATTGGTTGTTTGTCATCATCAAAAAGGGGGAGATTGTTAGCCTTAAGGTATATTAAGGCATATTTAATTATGTTTTGATGATGTCAAATATGCTATGATAATTACATGATTCATATTGATTCATTCTTTGTTATTATCATAGTCATTTTTATGCTCATATATAATCTCATGTATTAATATTGTATCAATGTTTTAACATCTTTGTGTGCATGAGATTTAATTGATGTAGATCAAGATTACAAGGAGCTCAACAAGGATCAAGCTTGAAGACTTGAAGATATTTCATCCTTTGTTGAAGTCTAGGACCTTCATTATAAGACATCTTGATCTCACACTCTTAGGGGCTCAAACAAATGCTAAAAGTTAAAGTTTTGGAAATAAATTTTAAGAAGGTCATCTTTAAAGCAATGCCCCAACCAATTGGAAAATAATTAAATGTTGAGTTTTACATGGTTGGAAAGGTATTTGAATCTAGTTTCCAAGACATCAAACGGATTGAAAATCCGAGTTTTGTAGAGGAAGTTATGGCCATTTTAGTGAAGATGTGTCAGTCTGCCAAACAGGGAGGGGCAGTTGACTGAAGGCCCGATTCAGTCGACTGAAGTGAGAAGAATGCAAACAGAACCCTCTGTAAACATATCTCAGTCGACTGCTTCAAGGACCAGTCGACTGCTTCAAGGACCAGTCGACTACTTCATGTTCCAGTCGACTGAAGCGACCTGAAAAGGCATAACATCTAGTTTTTAAAGGGGCTTTTAATTACCAAACTTGCCACCAACGGCTATAATCTTTCTTGGCCTATAAATACATGTTTTCCCACACCATTTTATGTTGATCAATCAATTGGAAAACATCTATTTCAATCACACAACTTGTTGATTCTAAATCATTCACAATTTAGCCCTAGTTGTGTGAGTTTATCAATTTGCTCTAGCTTTCAATTGTAATCTTTGAGAGAGTGAATTCTAGTAAGCTTTTAATTGTATTATCCACTCTAGAGAGAGAGTTATCAATTTGTATTCAATCAATTTGTAAAGATTGAGGGTTAGTAACCCTTGTGTGCAAAGAAGAGGCGTTCTTCTTTGGGAGAGATCATAGGCTCTTGTAACAGTTTGGTGCACACCCGTAAGTACTCCGGGAAACGGTTTGGTCTACACCCGTAAGTAGATCGGATTAAGGAATCCTCAAGAGGTGTTCTTGAGGGGTGGACGTAGGCCGCGGGGTGCGATTGCCGAACCACTTGAAAAATCGGTTTGCAAGTTTCTCTTCCTTTCTCTCTTTACTTAATTGCTTGTGATTGTGTTTTAATTTGCAATTTGTTTTAAAAGGTTAATTTCCGCTAAAACCTTATTCACCCCCCTCTAAGGTTTCCACTTTTGGGCCAACAATATGCAATGCTTTCTCTCTCATCCCACTCTTCCTTACATTCAGCATCTACCATGTGATGTGCCAATAACATAGGTTGTAACTAACTAGTGATATGTGCAAGACATGTGAGATAAACTCACTCTCATCAGAAATGAAAAAGAAAAGAAGCAGAGAAATGAGAATAGTGGAAGCAATTAATAGAGACTAGAAATGAAGCTAATTGTTGGTCATAACAATCAATTCTCCTCAATTTAAGCTTGTGTTCAAGCTTGAAAGTGGGAAAATTGAGCTTCAAATTCAGAGGCATCTACCCAAGTAGCATCTTCAAATGGTAATCCTTTCCATTGCACCAAATATTTTGTGATAGCCACATTCCCTTTTCTGAACATCTCTCTGTCAACAATCTTCTCAGGAATCCAGTCCATAGCTCCAAGCTGGCCATAAGGTGGTAAAGTTGGGAAAGATGAGTCCTTGTCTCCTAATTTATTTTTCAACTGAGAAACATGGAATACAGGATGTATCTTAGAATGATGGGGAAGTTGCAACTTGTAGGCCATTGTTCCAAATCTGGCAATTACTTGGAAAGGCCCATAGAAATGAGGAGCCAACTTGTTGGAGCTTCTTCGTTCCACTGTTTGTTGTAAGGTTGATGCTTCAGATACACCCAGTCTCCCATAGAGCATTTCCTCTCAGTACTCCCCTTATTAGCATATATATTCATTCGATTGTGGGCCTTAACCACATTCTATTATAACCACTTGATCATTTGGTCTCTTTCTCACAGAGACTTATCCACCATGACAATGGGAGAAGACCCAAGTAAGTAAGTCTGAATGGTGGGTGGTGGTTTATTGTATAGAGCCTAGAAGGGGGTGGTTTTAATGGAAGCCTGGTAAGTGGGATTGTACCACTACTCAGCCCACGAAAGCCACTTGACCCAAGAAGAGGCATTGTCACCAATAAAGCAACTTAAGTTATGTTCTAGGATCTTATTAAAGATTTTTATCTGTCCATCACTCTGGGGGTGGTATGTTGAGTTGGTACAGAGTTGAGTACCACTAAATTTGAAAAAGAATTTCCAGAACTGACTCATAAAAGTTGAATCTCTATCACTCACAATAGATCTTGGCATTCCATGTAATTTGAAAATTTCTCTAATGAACAACTCGGCCACCTGAGCAGCTGTATAGGGGTGTAAAAGTGGAAGGAAATGGCTGTACTTGGAGAGTCTATCAACTACTACTAAGATAGTATTTTTGGAAGTGGACAGACCTTCTATAAAATCCATAGATATATCTCTCCACGTTTCTGTGGGTATGGGTAAAGGGCTGAGAAGACCAGGTGAGTGGATGTTCTCCACTTTCTATCTCTAGTACACATCGCAAGTGGCCATAAAGGATTTCACATCTTTTCTCATTCTAGGCCATTTGAAGTTTTGTGCAACCCTTTTGTATGTCCTTAGAAACCCAGAGTGGCCCCCTATGGGTATAGCATGATACTCAGATAAAAGTTTCTCTCTCCAAGGGGATGATTTTGGCACAAAAAGCTTATGCTTATAGAGTAAGGTCTGATCACATAGCTTGAAATGTTTGGAAACAGTATGGCCTAAAATAATGGGCTGTATGATTTGAGCTGTATCTGTATCATCTCAACAATCTGTTTGGATCTCGGATATGGAATCAAATGTAGGGATAGATAGGGCCATTAAACTACACAGTTGGTGTTGTCTAGAGAGGGCATCCGTAACCTTGTTACTCTTCCCAGGTTTGTACTCAATGGTGTATTGGATTCCCAATAGCTTCAACAGCCACTTATTTTATTCTGGTGTGGTGATCCTCTGGGTAAGGAAATGATGTAGAATATTTTGGTCAGTGATAATTTTAAAGGGCCTTCCCATAAGATAACTCTTCCAATGATGAATAGCAAAAACCACTACTAGCATTTCCTTATCATAGACAGAAAGTTACAGGTCTTACCAAATAAGGCCCTGCTTGCATAGGCTATGGGGTGTTTATCCTGGGCTAAGATAGCCCCTATTCCTTCCCCAGAAGCATCACATTCAACTATAAATGTCTTGGTAAAATATGGAAGAGCTAGCACTGGAGCTGTGGTCATTACTTCCTTCAATTTGTTAACTGCTGCTTCAGCAATAGAATTCCATAAGAATTTTTCTTTCTTTAGTAGTTAGGTCATAGGTTTATTAATCAGTCCATATCCTTTGATAAATTTTTGATAGTATCTTGTGAGTCCAAGGAACCCCCTGAGTCCCTTGATGGTTTTTGGCAATTCCCATTCTTCAATGCACCTGATTTTGGAATGATCTATGGATAATCCATTACTGATTTACTATGCCCCATGTAATCAACTGAGCTAGCCCCAGAAGAACATTTACTTCTCTTAACCTTCAATTAGTGGTCCTTTAATGTTTGTATTACCACTTTGAGGTGGTCAAGATGCTGTGTGAGGCTCTGATTGTACACCAAAATGTCATAAAAAATACAAGGAAAAACTTCCTAAGATAAGATCTAAAGATGTCATTCATTAGAGATTATAAAGTGGAGGGAGCATTACTTAGCCCAAACGGCATGACCAGGAACTCATAGTGGCCATCATAAGTCCTGAATGCTATTTTGCGGATGTCATTGTCCATTACTCTGATCTGGTGGTAACCTGATCTCAAGTCCGACTTGGAAAATATCACTAATCCATGCAGCTCATTGAGGAGTTCATCTACTATCGGGATTGGAAATATGTCTTTTACTATAACTTCATATAAGGCTCTGTAGTCTACATACATCCTCCATCCCCAATCCTTCTTCTTTACTAAGAGAACTGGGGAGCTAAATGGACTAGGGCTAGGGCTAGGGCTAGGGCTAGGGCTGATGGCACCACTATCCAATAGTTCATTAACCACCTTTTTAATTTCAGATTTTTGGAAATAAGGGCATTTATAAGGTATAACACTCACAGGTACAGTACCTCACAGCAAAGGAATTTGGTGATCATGTCTTCTGATAAGTGGTAGGCTAGTTTGTTCAGAGAAGAGTTCAAAAAAATGGATCAGCAACTTATGGATGTCACCTTCAGAATTTTCTTGGTCTTGTGTGTTTATTTCGATTTGCTCTACATGTAAGATCATTAGTGGGCTATGACCCCCATTCTTTCTTATTGAATCATCTTACATATGGAATCAGGACTAATAAGAGTGGTAAAAGAGGAACAGCACCTTCCAACTTGTGTGAGAGCTCAGCAATGTTGAATGACATAGTTTTTGCAGATAAGTCCCATGAGATAGGGCCCAGGGACTCTAATCATTCAGTCCCTAAGACTATGTCTCACCCAATCATCAGAAGGATGTAAAAATTCACCAAACATGTATAGCCTTAAATTGTTAAAGAGACATCATTAATTTTACCTTTGATTTGCATAGGGAAGCCATCAGCAGCATAAACTCTGAGAGAGGTTTGTAAATCTTCTCGACCATTGGTATGTTTAGACAGGGAAGGGTGCAAAAAATTGTGGGTGGAGCCTGAATCAAGCAAGATTTTCTCTCTAGTGGCCCAAGACACCATCTATTCTCATTGTTTGTGGTCTGATTGACCTAGTGAGGGCATGAAGTAAAATAATTAGGTCATTGCCAGAGTCCAATTCTTTTGCCAATTCTTCATTTTCCTCTGATTCTACATGTAGAATTTGTGTGTCATCCTCGGACTCCATTAACCATATATGTGATCTCTTGCAAAGGTGACCAGATCTATAAGGTTCATTGGATTTAAAACAAAGGTTCTTATCCCTTTTTTCTTGAATTTCATCAGAGGATAGTCTTCTAATTGGCCTGGGAGGAAAGTTAGTAGTAGATGGTTGGACAATAATACCTGGGTTAATGAGGTTGCTGGTTTTCACGAAGCTAGTTGGATTCAGGGGTACCTTGAGGTTATTCCACCTTGTTGTAGTTCTCCTAGCTTTTACCTTCCCCTCTTGTAGCCTTACTAACTTCATGGCTCCTGTTAAGCTAGTTGGTTCGAAAGATAGAACCTCAAACTACAGCTCCTTCTCGAGGCCCGAGATGAAACATCCCCTGAGTTGTTTATCAGACCAATTAGGTAATCTGCATGCTAATCTGAGAAACTCTGATTCATAACTATCCACAAAATTATTTTTTTACTCCAATTTTGAAAGCATTCCATTATAATCCATTCCTCCTTTCACCCCTAAAATGACATATGAAAGCATGTACAAACTGGGACTAGGTGCTCATGCGGTATTGGGATTCAAATTAGTCAATCCATGGAATGGACTCTCCCTCAAAATGGATGAATGCAATCTCCTTCTTCTAATGATCTGGGATTTGATAGAATCTGAAGTAACTTTCAGCTCTGGAGAGCCAATCCAGACGGTAACCATGGTTGTAAATGGGAAAACCAAGCTTGAGATTACAGGAATTGGGAAAGGGGTTTTGGTGGTTTGGTGGGTTTCTAGGTGGAATGAAGTTGTTGTTAGGGTCTATGCAAAAAGGCGCACGGAATGGAGTTAGTTTTGGTATAGGGATCTGAAAGGTTAAAAATGGTGGGGGTTGAATTGATGGGCTAGGGATGTTGGAGTGGAATAATCGAGGTATTAGGCTCGATGAATTGGTGATACTGGCAGAAGGGCGAGGTGGGTGATTTGATTCTAGAGGTTTTGGTGTGCTTAAAGAAACCATATTCAAAGCCATTGAAGTTTGGAGTTGATTCATGGTCTCTCGGATCTCCTTAGTCATACTTCTCTTGAATTCTAGTTGGAAGTTCTTCTGATTGTGCTCCAGATCCCTCTTCAATTGTTCCATTTTCGATCTCCTCGAATTGAGTCCCCAGCAACCCTTGAATCTCAAATTGCATAAGTTAAATCTAAGATTCCATCTGGGCTCTTATAGACTGTAATTCGTTCTCCCAAGCAGGTTTGGTGGATTGTGGGGGTTTTACCATATTGATTGTTACCAAGCTCTGATACCAAGTGTAGAAACTAGATCTAATCTACCAAACAAAAAGGGAAATCATATGGAAAAGAACAAAAATAGAGATGACATTACTGTTTCATAATAACAATTGAAGAAGAAAAATAATACATTCATACGCAATGCTTTCTCTCTTATCCCACTCTTCCTTATATTCAACATCTACCATATGATGTGACATGTGAAAGGCACATGGGTTGTAACTAACTAGTGTCATGTGCAAGACACTTGAGATAAACTAACGCTTATTGATTCGAGGTGAAAAGTGCATGTTCATAGTGTATTATATGGTCTTTTATGCATACTTTTATCCCCAAAGTCCCTACATTTAGGTGCATTCTAATAACAATGTTCTTTTTATTGTGTTAATGCTAAAAACATATGTTTATGCGTTGTTTTATAGGTATTAGAATGCAAAATCAATCAAGTATAGCTAAAGAAAGTGATTCTGGTGGATAGAACAACGGAAGCAGCTGGGAAAATGCCAATTTTGACAATGAAGACTTCAGATTTGGAATATTTTCCCAGAGAAATGAAATGTAGATCTTTGAGTTACGGTCGCGTGGCAGCAAACGGGAGGTTAATCCGAGGTCTGAGTGAAAAGTTATGGCCATTCTCCCATCGGTGCGCAGAGCTGTCAAAATCAGAGAAGTTCAAGCGATTGAGGAGAGTTCAATCGATCGAACCTTCAATCGATCGAACTAAGCTCGATCGATCGAACTTTATATTCACCCAAAAGTTGCGTAAACTCTGTGGGAACCCTATATATAAGTCGTTTTGACGCCAGACGAAGGGAGGACGCTCCAGAATGCGAAAAACAGCAGTTTAGGGTAGTTTTAGGGTTAGATTAGGAGTAGATTAGGTTAGATTCTTATTTTTCTTCCTCTTTTCCATTGTTATTCTCAAGATTATTGAAGATTCAAGTTTATTACAAGTTTTAATCTGATTATTTCCAGGTTTTTCTTCTCCTTTTCTTTGTTTCATTGTTTATTGCTTTAGATGTTAATGATTACTCTAGGTTACTATTTCTGTATTAGTTTTATTATGTTTCCGTAGTTTAGACGTTGGGAATATGTGATGAAACATTGATTTCCAACCTTTGCCATGCAATCTTTAGAAACCTTGGGCTCGATCGATCGAAGGTATTTCGATCGATCGAACCAGAGCCATAGTCAAGCGATCGAAGGCATTTCGATCGATTGAAGGATGATGCAGTCCGATCGATCGAGAGCTCTTCGATCGATCTAACTTGTTGATTCCTGAGATGATTCTTTTAAGTATTCCATGACTTTCTGTTTTAGAAATCTGTCATCAAATTGTCCCTATAAGCTCAGTTTGTCACAACAGTTTTTAGAACTTAAAGCCTTAAGGCTATTTTCTTCAATGACTTTTGAAAACCACTTTGAATGCTAACACCATTTAGATTGCAAGTAATTACCATTGTTTTAAACCGTCTTCTAAGTATTTTAAATCACTTGTGATGATGTAGTCCCGGTCATGAAAGGGCTATTGATTCTTTATCTTTAGAAAAATACGGAATGCTGAAAATGAATGAACTCCATCGAACGTTAATGAATTTGCATGGTAGATGGTTAGGATCAATGTGGATTCACTTATTTCCAACACCTTTAATTTATCTGTTTTAACTTATTATGTTTCTTTATACTTTAGTTTGTTATTTAGTTTAATTTATTTAATTAGGATTCGTAGAACCTCCACTTCTATATTCTTATTTTCTTTTCTTTTGCTTTAGGTTATAACTTAGTAGACATTCCTCCTATTCCTTCCCTGTGGGATCGACCTGGACTTATCCAGTATTACTTGCACGATCACCTATACTTGGGTGTTGCACAAGAGCGCACAACTTTTTAGTCGTGTCAAGTTTTTGGCGCCGTTGCCGGGGAAGGCAACTAGGTTAGAATTTTACTAAGTTATTTCTATTTTTTTTCTTTTTCTTAAAAAAAAATACAAATAAAAACTGTTGGACTTTTTCTCTCACAAGATAAACATAAAAATAAATAAAATTTTATTGTTTAAAAATTTTGGATAAACATGTCTTATCCATATCACCCTCCATACAACACAAACACAAATAACATGAATAGGTACACAATTGAAAATCAAAATAGTTTTTCCCCAAGTTGGCAAGCACCCATTTATGACGCGCATAATCAACCCGAGTGCTACCAACCACCACAATGGAAAACAATAGTTGTAGTCCCCCGTATTATCAAACGTATCAAGAACCTCCACATGAAGAGTTCTATCAATCGCAATGGGACTATAACCAACATAATAATATAGGTTATAGTAGTAGTTCCCATGATTACCAAACGTACCAAGACTTTCCCTTTGGCGAGTCTTGTCAACAAACACAATGGGATGAGGATTACTACCAACAACAATGGGGTGAAATTTCGTATAGTAATAATGAGGAGAATAACCAAGTTGAAGATAATGGTATGTTAAAATTACTACTTAGTGAAATGAAAAGGCTAGATAGTGCACTTGATAAATTAGAAACTAGATATCAACAAGCATATGCTAGCCAACCTTTAGAAGACTATACCAATCCTTCAACATTACAATCTGAATTTCAAGACACTAACAATGGAATGGAATTAGAGGACAATGATAGGTATATACCGAATGAGGTTAACAACTCACTCGAGAAAGTCATAATCCAACAAGAACTCCAAAACCAAACCATTAAGCATGAAGTTGTAGAACCATCTTCTCCTGAATATGCATCCCCAGACATCAACTCCTTCACTACCTTGATAAAATTGCACAATCTCTTTATCCAAAGCACCTCAATAGATGATATATATAGTGAGGAGAGTTACAAGGATGAGAATGAGGATTTAAAAGATAATGACAGTTTATGTGATTGCACGCAACTAGGAAAGGAGGAGTCCCCTGTTGACTCTCTCCCTAACTTTGATAGTGACCCTAGGGAGGACATTATTGAAATTTCTAAATCCGATTTAGATTCATCTGATATTCGTGAACCCTTACCTCTTTCGGCCGAAGAGGTAGTGTCACCAAGTTGCCCATCACCCATCCTCTCTATCAATCAATGCTCTCATCCCGAGCTTGAAAATCATGTGTACCCTAATAATGAATGTGTTGTGGAAGAGGATGGTAAGGATTCTAGCACATGTTTTTCACAAAATTTTAACTTTCAAAATTCTTTGAGAGAGGACTTAGAAACTATTTGGCCCACATTAGATGATCTTAAACTTCAACAAGAACCTAGTAATCTGCTAGACTGCTTGACCTTCTTGAGTAATAATGATATTGAGGCCCAAATAAATAGTTTTATCCAAGTCTAGTCCAAAACCATGTGCATAGAACAGAAATTAAATTCCTATGATCATATATCTATAGATTCTGTTCTAGAACAAGAGGAGGGTAGTAAAGCTAAATTAGAACATCACTTAGACCCTACCCCTTTTATTGAACCGTGGCCACCTCCTTGTATTAAAATAGAGGCTTTTATAGAAAATACCAACACTAAAGATCTTTCTTTGAGTATAATTCCTAAAAAGTGTGGTATTCCTCTTATAACTATGCCGAATAACTTTGGAAATCATAGGTTTTGCATCATCTCCTCTGACCTTGAGCTTGACATTAGTTGGGGGGAGTTGCAATTTTATGAGGATCCTAATGTTCTTCTCACTGTTAAATTATTTTATTGGGAGGATCCTAACAAATTTCGGTTGTTACTTTATGATAAAAATCTTGATTAACCGAATTTATTTATTGAATAGTTGTATTGTATTTTTTCTATTTTTCCTTGTTGCTACTAATGATTTTGCAGGTAACTTAGAAAATTTTGGATTATTAAAGCCTCGAGGTAACATCCTTCCTTCTCTCGCTTTACTTTACATGTCCATGTGCTTAGTTTAGAACATTGAGGACAATGTTTAGTTTTAGTTGGGGGGAGTGAGTCATTGCATGCTTCATATCTTGTTTTTGTGCTTTAATGTCAATACACCTGCTTAGCCACATGTAACTCAGTAAAATAAATTGTCAAAATTTTAAATAAATTTTTTTTTTTGAATATAATAAAATGGTTCTTGTATTTCTCTCATAGTTAATATTGTAGTTAGTTATGATGCATTAGTGTTATTTTCTGTATGTTACTAGTATGTGATACACTATGGTAGTTTGTTTACTATCTTAGTTATAGTATATTTTATGCTTTTTAATCTTCAAACAACTTTGAGCACATTGTGACAACCTTGTACTTAGCTAGAATGGATTAGTAAGCATATCTTAGGTATCTTGAGAGACTGTAGTGGAGACTAATAACCCAAGTGAGCTTTTGTGCCTTTCTTTTTTTCTTGAGGGTTTTATAAACTACTCTTACTTTTTAAAAAGCGTATTAATTTGTTGTCAGTCTCAATATTCTTCATTTTGACTGATTACTAGAAGAGAACGTTCAGGATTTACCAAACTTTAGATCTCTTGAATTTACTGAAATGAATAATCCTATGAACTTAGAAGATGACTTAGGCCATCTTTTAACCATACATAGATAATACAGCTTTGGCATTCCTCTATGATATTCCTTTATTTCACCTCTTGAGCTTATCATCATCGCCTTGTCTTCACAATCCTAAACTCTATACCTAACTCCAAATTAGGAGTTCAAGCTTCAGTTCTTCATTTAGGAGTGATTGGGATGTGCTTTCTTGACAAGAAAGTGCTTGTAATAATAAAGGAGAGTTGGCAAAGAAAAAGAAAAATGAAAAAAAAAAATAAAAGAAAAAAAATGCCAATGGTTGTTACAAAAGAAAAAAAAAAGAAGAAAAAAAAATAATAACAAAAAAAGAAGTGTGTGGGAAAGAAAAAAAAATAATAAAAAAAAAATAAAAAGAAAAAAAAAAGAGAGAAGAAGAAGAAGAAGAGAGATTGGAGATGTGAGAAAATTTGAAAAGTTGTAATAGACATTCCAATCACATCCTTTAACCCAGTTGAATATCATGAACCTCTTTCTTCTTTCACTTAACACCTCTTTTTCAAAGTCCTAATGATTTTAAGTAATTGGATTTGAAGTTAAGGTAATGAGGGAGTTCTCCACGGTATCTCGCTCTTCTAGTGAAAAGTATCCTTTCATGAGACTTTGTTCACTATAAAATGTCCATTTTTCTATTTAGATATGAGAAGCATTAGATTCCATGTACATTTACTTTTTATAGCTTCCATATCATGAGTGATAATTATTACACCCAATTCGGAGTGATTTCATTTTGAGAGTGTAATCCCAGTAAGAGTTGAGTCAAAATGAACGTCTTGATAGTGTCTTAGGTTATGCGAGCTTTGAAATTAAAGTTTTTGTATTTGGGTTGTCCATTCACACACACACTTGAAGATTAACAGGTATGGAATATTCTAATGACTTTGATAGTAGATTAACTGTAATGTGTGTGTAGCATGGCTATGACATACTAGAGAGTTTTCATAATATTGTTGAGCTTAACCACATTGCTAAATGAGAGAGGAAAAATTTCTTAAAAACATTTAAATGAGAACCATTACCATAAACATGAATTTTGTGGGTAGATTCACTGCAAACCCTCACGAGACAATACTCGTCCACTAGGGGGAACCTAGGGGTTAAAAGGCTTGTTGCATAGGCTAAATGCAATCGCGATTCCTGCGAAAGTGATTTAGGATTTTTATTTTCTTTTGTTTTCAATTTTTAGAGTTAAATAAACACTGTTGTAGTTCGCTTCATTGCTAGGGACTAGCAACGAGCTAGTTGGGGGGTGTGATTCGAGGTGAAAAGTGCATGTTCATAGTGTATTATATGGTCTCTTATGCATACTTTTATCCCCAAAGTCCCTACATTTAGGTGCATTCTAATAACAATGTTCTTTTTATTGTGTTAATGCTAAAACATATGTTTATGCGTTGTTTTATAGGTATTAGAATGCAAAATCAATGAAGTATAGCTAAAGAAAGTGATTCTGGTGGATAGAACAACGGAAGCAGCTGGGAAAATGCCAATTTTGACAATGCAAACTTCAGATTTGGAATATTTTCCCAGAGACATGAAATGTAGATCTTTGAGTTACGGTCGTGTGGCCGTAAACGGGAGGTCAATCCGAGGTCTGATTGAAACGTTATAGTCATTCTCCCATCGGTGCGCAGAGCTGTCAAAATCAGAGAAGTTCAAGCGATTGAGGAGAGTTCAATCGATCGAACCTTCAATCGATCGAACTAAGCTCGATCGATCGAACTTTATATTCACCCAAAAGTTGCGTAAACTCTGTGGGAACCCTATATATAAGTCGTTTTGACGCCAGACGAAGGGAGGACGCTCCAGAATACGAAAAACAGCAGTTTAGGGTAGTTTTAGGGTTAGATTAGGAGTATATTAGGTTAGATTCTTATTTTTCTTCCTCTTTTCCATTGTTATTCTCAAGATTATTGAAGATTCAAGTTTATTACAAGTTTTAATCTGATTATTTTCAGGTTTTTCTTCTCCTTTTCTTTATTTCATTGTTTATTGCTTTAGATGTTAATGATTACTCTAGGTTACTATTTCTGTATTAGTTTTATTATGTTTCCGTAGTTTAGACGTTGGGAATATGTGATGAAACATTGATTTCCAACCTTTGCCATGCAATATTTAGAAACCTTGCGCTCGATCGATCGAAGGTATTTCGATCGATTGAACCAGAGCCATAGTCAAGCGATCGAAGGCATTTCGATCGATTGAAGGATGATGCAGTCCGATCGATCGAGAGCTCTTCGATCGATCGAACTTGTTGATTCCTGAGATGATTGTTTTAAGTATTCCATGACTTTTTGTTTTAGAAATCTGTCATCAAATTGTCCCTATAAGCTCAGTTTGTCACAACAGTTTTTAGAACTTAAAGCCTTAAGGCTATTTTCTTCAATGACTTTTGAAAACCACTTTGAATGCTAACACCATTTAGAGTGCAAGTAATTACCATTGTTTTAAACCGTCTTCTAAGTATTTTAAATCACTTGTGATGATGAAGTCCCGGTCATGAAAGGGCTATTGATTATTTATCTTTAGAAAAATACGGAATGCTGAAAAGGAATGAACTCCATCGAACGTTAATGAATTTGCATGGTAGATGGTTAGGATCAATGTGGATTCACTTATTTCCAACACCTTTAATTTATCTGTTTTAACTTATTATGTTTCTTTATACTTTAGTTTGTTATTTAGTTTAATTTAATTAATTAGGATTCGTAGAACCTCCACTTCTATATTCTTATTTTCTTTTCTTTTGCTTTAGGTTATAACTTAGTAGACATTCCTCCTATTCCTTCCCTGTGGGATCGACCTGGACTTATCCAGTATTACTTGCACGATCACCTACACTTGGGTGTTGCACAAGAGCGCACAACTTTTTAGTCGTGTCACTTATCAAAAATGAAAAAGAAAAGAATTAAAGAAATGAGAATAGGGGAAGTAATTAACAGATACTAGAAATGAAGCTAATTGTGGGTCCTAACAGAAAATATCAAGAAGCAATTCAAAAAATAGCACAAAGTTTCTATAAATTTATTGATTTTATAGAACAAAAAAATAGGGTTTTGTTTTTGCCCTCTACGGAGATAATCAGTCCATGAAACTTCATGGGGGGACTCCAATGACCATATAGGACACAACCATGTAAAAATTTGAACTTCTATTGGAGTTTTGTATTAGACCCACTTGAAAATTCATTTTGGGGTTTGTAAGAAAAAGCTTCAAGCGAGCTTTAATGGCAGATTAATTTTTGGGCATAATATGGGCGAATCAACCTAATGCCTCTAATACCAATGTAGAAAAATATGCACACATGCATACGAGTCGGGTTTAGGTCACTTACCTAGCGGAATAACCCAACCGATCATTGTTATAAGCCCAGCAATGAAACCCACGTACGGTTGTGATCTTTGAGCCTCCGTGTACTCTCTTATATTTTGCATAGTCGTGAAGATCATTACTAGAGTTGTCCTCGTATGTGTCACATGCTAAATCCCAAGGCTCTTGGTGATGGCCTGGAGAGAGAGAAAATGTGAGAGAGAGAAGGGAGAGAGAGATAGGTAGTCAGCTATAGGGTGTATCTTGTGTAACCTTAGTTGTGTGTGTGATATACATACATATAGGCATACACACCTTTGAAAACCCTAGATTTCCAAAGGACAAAGCCCAAAGCCCATTGGACCCGGTTCAATGTGTGTGGGATTAACAATTACCCCATAATATTTCTTACATTTTACTTGGAGGGACCGAGTAACAAGGTAGACTCCCTGAGGTGAATTTTTTTTTTGGACTTACACAGGAATTTGAATATAATTGTTTGTGTCATAATGCTTACAATTTTACTATGTAATAATTTGTCTTCTTTTTGAGAGTTGGAAGTTTGTTGTTTGAAATTTTGCTGTGTATTGTAATCCTTTGGAAGAATAATAAGCGTTGAATCGTATATAAGTTTGAACCATTTTTCAAAAGAGTAAGGCTATACTTCCCAAATTTGAATCTCAAAGTTGGTTTCCGAATTGCATAGTATTTGTACCAAATGCTTTGGCAATGATTGATGGTAGCATGTGCCACCGCATGCATTTGTTACAACTGACATAACATTTAGGATTCATATTTGGGAAGCATATCATTATTCTTTTGTAAAAGTTGGAATATTGGAAGGGCCAATACATTGATTAATTCTAAAATCCTACAAATTACATATACATAACCAAAGATTTTAAAATTTTGTAAGGGCTGTAGTCCCCTTGGAAAATACATGAATTGACTGAGTCATGTTAAGCTCAAACTATCCACTCATATATCATGGTATATTGGAGAAAAACCACCATGATGGAAGGGATTGGTTACAGACTAACACATATTTGGGAAGGGTGGGGGGGGCCTAGCCTATAAATTCAACCATGTGCATATCAAGGGCTATACAATATGCATAGGCTATAAAACACCTGATAAAAATCTTTCTCTTCTCTTTCTATAAGCGACGTTCAGTCAGAGCCAAGAAGAGGATCATTGCAATTTAGAGTTTTCTGACTCTCATTGTAATAAGTTATTCAACATGGCTGGTATTTATTTTATACAATATTATTGATTTACATTTGGTATCGAAACCTTATTCAAACTACATTGTTTAGTATAAGGGAGTGAAAAAATTACTTTTATACATCTGTTGAGCTTATGATTTAGTGTTAAAAGAAATATCACCAAATTATGTTACATATATACAATTTTTTTATAGTAAAAAGAAAATCAATTGATTTGGTCTAGACTGATCGTTCGTGTAATTAAGATTTAATGGCATAATGTCATAACCAAGATTTGAGTATGTTTTATTATAATTTTGTGCACATGTTGCTTGAAGAAAAAGAAAAAAGGGAAAAACGTCGATTGAGGTTTTGCCGTCAAAACAAACCAGGTGTGTAGAAGTCTATAAGATGGAGCCAACTTAGTCATACTCATTAGGGTTATCCATGCCCATTTTCACTTTTCCCCCTGTACTTTAAAGTGGACACTTACCCCCTATAAATTCAACCATGTTCATATCAAGGGCTATACAATATGCATAGGCTATAAAACACCTGATAAAAATCTTTCTCTTCTCTTTCTATAAGCGACGTTCAGTCAGAGCCAAGAAGAGGATCATTGCAATTTAGAGTTTTCTGACTCTCATTGTAATAAGTTATTCAACATGGCTGGTATTTATTTTATACAATATTATTGATTTACATTTGGTATCGAAACCTTATTCAAACTACATTATTTAGTATAAGGGAGTGAAAAAATTACTTTTATACATCTGTTGAGCTTATGATTTAGTGTTAAAAGAAATATCACCAAATTATGTTACATATATACTATTTTTTATAATAAAAAGAAAATCAATTGATTTGGTCTAGACTGATCGTTCGCGTAATTAAGATTTAATGGTATAATGTCATAACCAAAATTTGAGTATGTTTGATTATAATTTTGTGTAAATGTTGCTTAAAGAAAAAAAAAACACGTATATTGAGGTTTTGCCGTCAAAACAAACCAGGTGTGTAGAAGCCTATAAGATGGAGCCAACTTAGTCATACTTACTAAGGTTATCCAAGCCCATTTTCACTTTGCCTCCTGTACTTTAAAGTGGACACTTCCCCCCTATGATTTTGGAGTAAAGTGAAACTACTAAGATTTCTAGAGGTTATTCAGTAGCCATTGTAGGTTTCATAAATTTCCTTCCATTTTGTCCACTCTCATAAGGCAAATGATATCGAATGAGCGATTCACCATTGAGAGCATTAACCCCAAAAGGACGAATATTGTGGTGTTCTAACTTATCTTAATTTGATAGTCGAATTGCAAAATCCAAGCAGTGAACTTTATATAGAAGCTATCAAAATTATACTTTCGTGGCACTAAGACAAATGCAAAAGAGAATTTCGCCTTACAATGTGAAGCATTCGACTTTATCAAAGAAGTTGCGTTGTTTCGACTTCTATTAGATTTAAACCATTTCTTTCATAGATCACACACCCCATCATCATTGGACATCTGCTTCTATCCCGGGCCAATAAGAATTCCTTTCCAGGTGAGCCAGAGTTTGATCCACTCCAAAGTGTAATCCAACTCTGGTGTCATGAAGGACCAAGAGATGCCTTTCTTTGCCTGACATACTCTGCCATCTTTGTAGAGTCCTTCCGAGCTAGGATCAAACTCCTCTATGCATTTCCTTATCCCTCTCTTTTCTTTACGAATAGCCTGACTTTATAGACTGACTCCTTGGTGCCATAAATCAACTTAGTTGATTGACCTCCCGCACTCCAACTCGATTAGCATAGGGCTAGGATAGGCTAAGATCAAGTACACATGTTTAGGTGGGTCGAGTACCTATTAAATGATGCTCTTGTCGTATACTGCACTCCTAGGAGGAACTTGGCAATTCACTCGTGGGGCATTGTATCCCAAAATTTTTCAAGTACTTGCTACACTTCTTGATGACTTGGTGATCTCTTATGACGAGCCAAAAGCTCTTGACGTAGGGAGGTTCAGTCTAGTGTGCTCACCTCAATTTACGCCCTATTTGAGACTAAAGCAGGCAGGGTGGCCACCTTGTCTTAAGTTAACGTCTAGGCAATAAGACTTCTTTAAGCGCACTTGAGCACCTTTTCCGTAGAGAATATTGGGGACGAAAGTCTCTGGGGGTTTTATAGAGTAAATCTCCCATTACTTTCACAAATTAGTGGGGACAGCCCCCACACCCTCCCCCCCACCTCCCCTCTCCCTGCAAAAAAAAAAAAAAAGAAAAAAAAGGGGGAAAAACAAAACGAGTATTCCATGCTGTAATGTTTATTTGAAATATGAGCCACTAAAATGCATTTACCCACCATTACCCACCTGCAACGCTTTCAATTTTTGCTTTAGCATGATGAGTCCCACTCTTCTTGACATTGTGGCCATTGCGGGTCTTTCTCCCCATTGGGAAATTGTTCATCCTTTTGTGCATGTCCTTGTTCTTCCTTTCTCCAAGCCTAATAACATCAAAAGCGAACGAGTATGCGAATATTCTGCCTTTCTGTCAGCAAAGGAGCTTTCCTCGTATGATGTTACCCAAGATGAGTATGTCTCTTTTCTTCTTTATTAGCTATGTCACCATTTACATTGTGTCTCCTTCAATCCATAAACACGTGCAATCCCATCTCCAACTGACACCACTCAACTAAGCTCATCCACTTGAAAATTCGTGGAAAAGTTGGTACGCCGCCTAGAGTATTGAGAGAGTATATTAGCAAAGTGGCACTGGAATGAAGCTTAAAATTGAGCTAAAAAGGCATTACACGAGATGAAGATTGGCATAATCTTAAGCAAAAAGGACTAATAACCTTTGTCTTTGTGTCGGTAGTGAAAATAGGCAGACTCGGGTGCATGGGGCTTGCAATAGAGCGCCCCCCATATGTACCCACTTGGGGAATCGGGGAACAATTGAAGAAAGAAAGATAATGGTGGTCCCTTTCACCCAGGGAACATTGTCGAAGAATAACATTGAGGACAGGGTGAGACCCTTCTGTTGGTTAAGCCCTTTAAGTGTTGGTTCTTCCATATTTAGTTATGGAGATAGATCTAAATAGAGATCTATATCTTTCTATCGATAGATAGATCTATTGAGAAATGGATATTAATCTATATCTTTATACGGTATGGGTAGATTACCAAGACCCCTTCTATAACCTAGTTGGGGATTCGGCCTGGTTCCATAGAGGGAAGAATGAAAGGGCCCTGCCGTACAAAGGTGACTGAGAGTTCAATTTGCGAAGCTGAAAATAACCCCACACAGGTATTGTGTGTTAAAATCAGCCCCACAAAGGAGAGTTTAAGTGTCAGAACTAACCCCACATAAATAGTTAAACCCATCCCATAAAGGGGCTAATTGTTAAAAATTAGCCCTAAATTTAACCCCACATAGGGGTTTAGTTCCAAAATCAACCTCACAAAGGAGTTAAGTGTTAATATTTTTGGCCAATTTTAAAATTTTCACCATTTTAGGGAAATTTTTTATAGTTTCGCTTTAGTCCTAAATCATAAAGGGGGGGGGGGGGTATAGTGTAAGTGTCCACTTTTGAAGTACAAGGGATAAAGTAAAAATTGGCCTAACCACAGGGGTTAAATGTAATTAACCCAATTTACTAATTGACACCAATAGTTCTACTTAATTATTTAATTTACACTAAAGTTTGGTATAATCATGCTTTTACCACCAAATCCTATACTTCATAGTTTGGCTATGGAATATTTGGTTAAGTTTAATTTGTCTTGAAAGTTCTAGATACCAATACTAATATTATGCAATTTGGGCTCCAAATTTGAAAATGTTTCTATAATTATTTGGAGATGTAACCTTTGTGTTACTAAAAAGTCTTTGATTAATATTTGTGCCTAAAGATTTGTTTGCAGCATTTAGTGAGCTTGTTATGTATAGATGTTCACATGTGATTAATGTCATTCTTTAAAGGTAGTGATCACATGGCTTAGTAGTCGTGCAACATCTTAAGCCATGTTAAAGATCACTCAAAATTTAATTTCAATTTTAGTTCATATAGTATAATGGCATTGTAAATGTTGTAATTTCTCATTAAGCAAGTAACTTGGCCCTACAAGGAAGTTGTTACTTTAATTGATTTAATTAGAATAAGATAGAAAATTAGGCATTATGAAGTATTTTCGAGGCCCACAGTGTGAAAATTTTGTTCATGGTGCTTGCCTTTACTAATCTTATTAATAAAGTAAAATTATAAATTCATTGCAAGATGCACGTCTACAGACAGGAAGCTTAGGGGTTTCATTCCTGAATGCTCAAAGGTCAAGGATTTTTTTAAGGCCGTTGAGGAACAATTTGTAACCTTTGATAAGGCAATGGCCAAGACATTGATGAAAACCTTGTCAGGCAAAACTTTTGACAACTCTAGGACTGTGCGTGAACACATTATGGAGATGAGGGACATTGCTACTCAACTTAAGTCCTCAAAGGTTGAGATCTCCGAGTCATTCCTTGTACACTTCATCTTGAAATCTCTTTCTTTGAAATATAGACATTTCATCATATCTACAATGCACATAAACGTGATCAATTAATGAACACTTGACCATGTGTGTTCACAAGGAAGAGAAACTAAAACACATGAGATGATTAAAATTGATCATCTTGTCACTCGCGTGAAGAGAAGTGCTAAGAAATGTAGGAAAGCCCCTAATGATATGAAGATAAGAAAGCAGCCAATGAAGTTCAATGGCGACAAAATTGCTTGTTTCTTCTGTAAGAAAAAGGGCATATAAAGAAGGACTGCTTGAAATACAAAAGTGGCTCAAGAAGAAAGGGCTTTTTCAGCCAAAGGAAGCCGAAGGAAAATGAACGAAGCATCTTTTCAGGCAATCGGATGCCTCTCTGTGGTTGAAGTTGTGGGAACTATTAGGCTTGTTTTGGAAACTGGCTTTATTTTAGTTTTGGAAAACGCTTTCTTTGTTCCATCTTTTTCTAGGAATTTAATAAACGCTGCTAGACTTGTTGATTTTCATTTTAGTTTTTTTGTTTGAGAACTCTGCTTTCATCATTTTTAGGAATAAATTTTTTGTTGGTGGTGGACACTTAGTTGATTGTCTTTATAAAATCACATTAGATTCCACTTATGAATGAAATTATTTAACCATGCATGCTGTTGTTGGCATAAAGAGGAGCTTCATAAATGAAAATTCTTATGTTGTGTAGAGATTGGGACATATCTCCACAGAGAAAATTAAAGGATTAGTAAATAATGGAGTCTTAAAAACTCTTGATTTTAGATTTTGGAAGATAGACCAACAAGACCACTAAGGGTGCCTAGAGTAGTTTAGAAATTTTAGAGATTATACAAACTAATATTTGTGGACCATTTACTCCTTGCCTGAACTGTCAGAAATGTTTTATCTCATTTATTGATGATCACACAAGCTTTATGTATCTCTATCTCTTATTTAATAAAGGTAAGACATCATACGCCTTTAAGGTCTATAAGGCAAAGGTAGAAAAACAAAATGAAAATCAAATAAAAATTGTGAGATCAAATAGAGGTGGGGAGTACTATAGAAGGTATACTGTGAAAGGACAAAATACTAGGCCCATTTGCCAAGTTCCTTGAACAAGAGGATAGTGCTGCTCAATATATTGCCAGGCACACCACAACAAAATGGTGTTGCTAAAGGAAGGAACCGAACACTCATGGACATGGTAAGGATCATGATTAGTTACTCAAATCTTCCATTATGATTATGGAGTGAAGCCTTGAAAACTATCGTGTATGTTTTAAATAGGGTTCCATATAAGGCTGTGCCCAAAAAACCTTTTGAATTATGGAATGGATGGAAACCAAGTTTAAGTCATTTACATATATGGGGTTGTCTAGTTGAAGTGGGGATTTATAATCCTCACTTTAAGAAATCTAGGACCACTAGTTAGTTTTTTCATAGACTGCAGAGAATTCAGAATCTATTTTGCTTCACAAATTTATTGAGGATTTTGAGCCTAGTGGGAGTGAATTTCCTCAAAATGTAAAATTTGAGGAAATAAATGAATCAAACATGTTGCCTATAGGTGGAAATCAATTGATTGCTTTTCGACGAGACCAAAATGAAATCATTGAAGAGAAACTAGTACAAGAATCACCCCTCCCCCCCCCCTCCCCCCCCCCCCCCCCCCCCCCCCCCCCCCCCCCGAGGAGCAAGTTACTACTAAGCCAAACATTCAAGCAACACAAAATACTAATGAGCTAGTAGATTTAAGAAGATCATCAAGAAATAGCAAATCTGTAATTTCTAATGATTCTGTTGTATAATCATGGCATTAGTAGCTCATTTTAATTTATGACTACCCATATGGATGTGAAAATAGTATTTTTAATGGCGAACCTAGAGGAGGAGGTAATACATGACCCCTTTCGAAGCTTTTTTCTAAATAAGAAGATAGTCACTTTCATTTGTAAGCTAAAGAAATCTATATGGACTGAAACAGGCCTCCCCACGGTGGTATAAAAAATTATACAATGTCGTTACCTTATTTTGTTTCATTGAGAACAACGTTGATCAGTGTATATACCTTAAGGTTAGTGAGAGTAAATGCAGTTTTCTAGTTCTATTTGTAGATGACATATTGCTTGCAAGTAGTGACTTGGGATTGCCACATGAGACAAAACAATTTCTTCCTCAGAACATTGAAATGAAGGATTTAGCCTCATAAGCCATTAGCATAGAGATTCCCAAAGATAGATCTCAAAGGATGTTGGGATTACCTGAAAAGGCCTACATTGAAAAGGTTTTGGAAAGATTCAAAATGAAAAAGAGTGCATCATCAGTAGTGCCCATTGTTAAAGGATATAAATTCAATAAGGATCAATGTTCCCAAAATGCATTGGAGAAAGAGCAAATGAAAAGCATGCCATATGCATCTGTTGTAGGTGGCTTGATTTGTGCACAGGTCTATATAAAACATGATATAAAGTGGGTCAACAGGGATGATATCAAAATAACACATGTATGGAACATTGAAGAGCTGCGAAGAAGCTCATGAGATACTTGGAAGGAACCAATGACTACGGATTGACATACCGACATATAGACAATTTAGAAGTGATTGGTTATTCGGATTCAGATTTCGCTAGATGTGTAGACACAAGAAAGTTGACTTCAGGATATGTTTTCTTTATTGCTGGAGGAGCTATATCCTGAAGAAGTGCAAAGCAAACAATTATTGCTTCCTCTACTATGAAGGAACCCCACAGGAGTTATGGTTAAGGAATTTTTGATCTCAAAAGGTTGTCGATTCTATAGCAAGGCTGACTTCAATTTCCTTCTCCAAGAACAACAAGCGTGGATGCTGAAGTAAGGATGTTGACATTAAGTACCTCGTTGTTAGATAGAATGTGAAATATAATGAAGATGGTTATCGAACATATTGGTAGAGAGTTAATGATTGCAGACCCTATGACTAAAGCATTACCGGAAAAAGATCTGTAGGGGTCATGTAGAGCAAATGAGACTTATTTTCCCATTCTTAATTTGATTTGTAACCTATAACTTTATCATTCTATGAACTTGTTTATTCTTAGAGAATAAAGGATATTATATTTATTTTGTGCGTATAAGGAATAATATTTGTATTATCCATTAGGAAAAATTATGTTGTACCCGAGTGGTTTATACGAACTCCATTCATATTGCTCACATGGAGAAAACATACATTTTAACACATGGAATGAAATAATCAATATAAGAGTATAACTGCCATGATTCATGTAATGGAATTCTTTATTTGAGTGGGAGCTTCTCGTTGCTTAGATGATGTGGGTAGTTATATTTCAGTTAACATGACCATAATATCCTAATTGGAGACTTTTGTGGCATATTTTTGTTGTTTAGATATTATATTATATAATTTCATATATATACGTAAATTATAACCTTGAAAAAAATTTGTGAATTGACTGAGTCATGATAAAGTCAAACTATCCACTCATATATCATGGAATGTTGGAGAAAAACCACCCCTTGATGGAAGGAATTGGTTAACTACATTCTAACATATATATATATATATATATATTTATATATATATACTTTTTTTTTTAGGGTCCCTAGCCTGGCCTATCAATTTAAGCATGTGTTTGCCATCACATATCAAGGGCCGTATAGTAGGCATTGACTAGAAGACACCTGATAAATATCTTTCTCTTATCTTTTTACAAGTGATGTTCAGTCAGAGACATTAACATTCTAGAGTTTTTTGAGTTTCTCATCCAAATAGCCTATTCAACATGGCTGATATGGATTTTATACAGTATTATATTGTTTTTTTACAACTCCACGATGTTGGAGTCAGTTATCCCAATATTCCTCAAATAATGCTTCACCTTCTCCAAAGTGGTCCCTTAAAATACCTTGTACCAATACCTGCCAAACTGGGTTCCCTCTCACCTAACGATCTACATTTACCTTTAGCCAGCCTCTAGTGGGAGGTTCCTACACCACCGCCTTCTATTTTGGGATGCATGACACTTTAATACGCATGAGCAAATCTGTTATAGAACATTCACAATCCAGGAACATAGCCTTGAACCGTCGTATGGCTTTGTTAGAATAATAATGTCATATGTGCATTTTGTCCAATTTCGCAGTCAAAACATGATTTCTGTATATTGGAATTTTATCAGTCTCGGAATCACCATATCTATAAGTGAATACAAAAGCAACTAATTGAAGATCTTACATTGGTCTTTCTCTAATAGTAAGTTATTGCACTCAGGTACCATTTCCATACATTGAGCCTGTTTGGGGCAGCTTGTGCTTTGCGATTTGATAGCTTTGTGATTACGATAACTTTACGATTGCTTTTGTCATAATAGATTTTGATAGTTGGGTGTTTGGGTAATGCATTGTAAAAGTGATTCTAGTGGCAAAATCGACTATGCAAGAGTTTGGTTACATAAATGCAAAATTGATTTTGAATATTCAAAAGACAATTGTGTCCTTGTACTAATCCTCTATTTTTGTCCAGGGACCTTTGGCCACACTCCCCATTTATATATACATACTAGTAGTTTAAACTAATTTTTGCTTCTTAAGATGAGTTTTGATTTGAATCCCACTTTTAGGTGTTGTCAACAATTTTAGTTTCCTCTGTCTAGTAACATTCCTTAAGTAGTTGGATTTCCGAAAAGGTCTTTAATTTAGAACAAATAGAATAAAATTAGAGAAGTGCTAGGCACACATCCTAAACCATACCCTATGCTTTAAATGTATGTACTCTATGATGTTTGAATTTTTTACACTTTTCTGTGCACCACTTACACAGCACATGGTACATGTATTTAAAGCAAGGGTGTAATTTGAGGTGTAATTTGGAGTGTGTACCTAACATTTCTCGTAAAATTACTACGTGTAACATATTTTATTCAAGGGATATTAAAGTAAAAGGACAAATAAGTGTCAAATGGGTACCAGCGTTTGGTTTAAAAGCTGCCTCAAGGTAGCTTCTCCAAATTACAACATTTTCACGATAGAAGACATGGGTCCCACAACAATCAGCTTCTATGGTTGTGCAGCCAAACACTTTAGGAATCACGATGGGTAGCCAATCGTGCGATTGATCCCGCTATCGTGGTGCTATCGTGGAGCCAAACAGCCTCATTGACGTACACACACACATATAAAAGGATCTTAAAAATTCAACAGTGTGTTTAAAACATATTTTAGCTACAGGCATCCGGACAGCGCGATTGGCATATCCTAATAGTGTAGCGTTAGAAATAAAATAATTTTCAAAAGCAAGTTATACATTCCAGTAGTCACTGTTCAAAGCCTGTCTGCAGGGGCATCTAGAGGCATCACCTCGGAAAAATTTATAATACATCCAAGTAGTTTAGTAGGTATCATGCGTACTAGTGGTTAGAGTCCCAAAATAATGTAACTAGGTTGCCACATTGACTTAAAATTAAGTGGTTTGAGTTACACATTTTGGGACCCAAAATGAAATTTATATTATAAAAAATCCCTACTTATTATATCTGTTTGTGATGAAAATATTCAGCCAATGTAGGTTTGACACGCAAGATGTGACATGGCAGGATAATTGGTGGATACTGATGGACATTGGAACTGTTATAAGCGGTTGATGCTGATTCATTTTAATCAAGTATTTAACTGATGCAAGACACGTGTTGACCATCATGGAGTAATTAAAGGGCAGTTGTCAACTTGAGAAAATGCCACGTATAAGAGCAGTTATCAGTTTGAAAAGAGGAGGGAACATTCAAATCAAGTTGCTGAGGCCTCGATGTCTATAAATAGAAGGATTGTGTATTCGAAAAGGATCCTTCGATCAAACATCAACATATATCTCTCAATACATATACTGTATTGTTATCTAGATACTTATATTTAGGAGTAGAACACCTTCGAAGTCATCTTCAAGGTTAGATTGTAGTTACTTTAATTTAATAAAAGTAGTTCATTACTTTTAGTTACTTTACTGTTCTTATTTAGGAGTAGATATTAATTTAGTCAGTTCGAAGTTCTTCAGTTTGTTACATCTTCACACAATTAAAAGTCCTGATCAAGGCATCGAACGTCAACCACAATTCCCTGGTGAGGCGCTGTTTGGATTATCACATATACACATTGGCAATTTGCTTGCCTGGCACGCTCGCACACACTTATAAATTTTCCAACCAAACATTTTTGGCACGCCCGGTGGGACTCTAGTGTCAAAGGATGGCAAACAGAAACCTTCAAAGCAATAGGTCTGTTGATAATGTCAATGTTGGTGTTAATACTGCTGAAATTGGTGGTTCTTCACACCAAGATCCTCAGAATAGCAATACTGGAAATCATACAACCAATGAAAACCCAGAATTGGGGGTTGAAAATTTAAATTCGATTCAAAATAATGGGAATGTTGGTTCAGAAAATCAACATGATTTGGTAAGTCAGTTGACACCAATATTTGATCACTTGGGAAATATGCTTCAGAATGTTAATGTTCTGATCACTTCCCTTAACAACAGTTTACCACAATTTGCACCAACAATGGTGCCAAATGGAAATCCTTCTATGATTCGATAGAATGAAAGAAGTCATAGCCATGGTTTGTTTCAACCAAATCCTATGAATTATACAAATGGGCCTCCTCTTAGGCCTAATTCACAAGAAAGTTTCTATGTGTCTATCCCTAATAATACATTCCCAGTATTTGAAGGGATCCAAGGAAACCATGTAAATGGTCAAGATCATGGTCATAGAACAATAAATATTGAAGAACCAAGGCCTAGAGAAAACATGATAGGCCAGAATAGGAGAATAAATAATAATCCTATGTTCGAACTAGACCCTACTGGGATAGGAGTGGGTCGAAGGTATGAAAATCTTAGGAGGATGGATAATAATTCTCAACCACCACCAGTACCACCAATGAACCATCTTTTTGGTCAACCAGGTCATCAACAGCCATTTAATATGGTTGATAGGAATGACATGATTAATTTAATTCATGAGGTTTGTAGACCTATGGCTCGGGGGGTACAAACTCCAGTTTATAGGAAGCCTTATCCTGATTGGGTTGATAGGATCGAATTCCCCAGAGGATTTAAATTCCCTACTTTTGCTATGTTTGCAGGGGATGGGAGTCAATCCACAGTTGAACATATAGCAAAATTCATCAGTCAGTGTGCTGATGCAGGAAATAATGAATATCTTAGGCTTCGTTTGTTTCCTAGTTCGTTAACAGATACTGTATTTGCTTGGTTTACTAATCTAGCCCCTAATTCGATCTATAGTTGGGCTCAGATGGAAGAATCTTTCCATACTCAGTTTTTCCAGACAGAACCAGAAGTATCAATGGCTGATTTAGCCAGATTATGTCAAAAGCCTGATGAAAAGGCTACTCAATTCATAAATAGGTTTAAAAGGGCTAGAACAAAATGTAAAATCATGTTACCTGAACCTGAATTTGTTAAGTTGGCCCAAAATGGCCTCGAATTTAGACTTAGAAAGAAATTCGACGCTTTGGAATTTAGAGATCTTGTTGAATTGACTGCTCGAGTCTCTAGATATGAAGTTTTATTGGAAGAAGAAAATGAAAGAAATGCTTCTTCAATAAAAGCATATTATAAGGATCCCAATTATGAAATAGATGCTACAGAAATAATAGGCAAAGAGCCTTTCACATGCAAGAGTCTTGTGAAGAAAAATGTTTCTGCTGAAGTGTATAAATCAAAAGGATCTTTTAAGAAATATTCATTCGATGTTTATAGATTGGATGAAATATTTGATCACCTATTAGAAGGAAAAATTATTAAATTGTCTGATGGGACAAAATTACCTTCGAATGATGAATTAGAGGGTAAGAAATACTGCAAATGGCATAGTTCTGGGACTCATTCGACTAATAATTGTACTATTTTTCGAGACAGGATTCAAGATTTGATCAAGAAAGGGAAATTGAAATTCCCTGAAAAACAAATGGGGGTTGATGAAGATCCATTCCCAGCAGTACAGGAGGTGTCAATCAATGTTCATGACATTTCCTTCGAAGATCTGGTCAAAGAAAGAGAGAGTGCAAAGTCAGAAGACCATATGAAAAGATTTGAAGAAATGACAAGAAAAGAACCAGATTTATCAGTTTTCAACCATGAATATTCAGAGAATCTATGCATTGGTTGTGGGAAAAGATATGCTGAAATCTATGATGAAAGGGTTGGAATCAAAGCAGGCAGGAAAAACAAACAGCCTTTGTTCGAACAAAGGAAACCAAGCACTTCTGGTGAACCTCCTTTCCAACCAATCATGAATGTTGGGAGAGGACAGTTTAGAGGACCAATTTATCAAGCTTCAACATATACTGGACCTATGACAACAAGGTATGCCTCAAAACCAGTGGTTCCTTTTAAAGCCAATTTTTCAAGAAACTTCCATCTTGATAGTTATGTTCGACCATCAAGGAACATGCAATATGTGAGGCCAGGTTTCTTTCATACACCAAAGAAACATTATAGGTGGCAGAGAGAAAAGCAGATTCAGTTCATATCATCGAAAGTGGTACCAGCACATGTGGTGCAGGCTGAGAAAAATATGGAAGTATTAAAGGAATCACCAAAAGTTGGTGAGACATCACAATCAGGTGAGTCTACATTGGTACCGGGAGTGCCAAATTGGTTTGTTTTGCAAGATGATAGAGTAAAAAATATGATCGAACAGCAAGGTCCTCAAAACAAAAATAGGATGATCAAACCTCCTCATGTTGAAAAAAATACATGGCATGTACTTCAACATCCCAAAGGAAAAAACCAGAACATGGTCCCAATGATAAATAGGACTCAACAGAGAAGACTGCAGAGGAAGTTTACTATGTGGAAAGAATTTTCTAATATGCAGGCTAGAAGCCAAGAGTTAGGAAGTGAAATGAAAAAGGATTCCAATGATGATTCGAAGCCTAATCCTAGGTTTGATCAAAATCCAGAGGGTGATACTGATACTATGTCTGAGGAAAGTATCATTAAAGCCAAAGTATTGGAATTAGAGAAGGCTATGAGTATTGATGATGAGGATGAAGCAATGACAATGGTAAAACCTCAGGAATTGGGAAATGTTGAAATTAAACTGGGAAATGAGGTGGTTAATGATGAGAATATGCTCATTCAATTTGGTACATTTCCAGAACAAATGGAAGTTAACACTGCTACATTTGTGTTGCCAAAAATTTTCGAGGCAGCAGAAGATCAACAGTTAGTTGAAGAAATGGAAGTGGAAACATCTACTGAGGATGTTTCTGAGGTAAATCTTCCTGAGTTTATTTTTAATGATTGTAATTTTGTTTATTCATTCGAAGAACCATCCGCAGAAATGACTAGACACCTTAAACCATTATACATAAAGGCTTGTTTAAATGGTGTTCTTTTAAACAAGATATTGGTTGATAATGGTGCTGCTGTCAACATTATTCCCCAGAATACTTTGAAAAAGATCAATAAACAAAATGCAAAATTGATAAAAACCCACATTATGATATCAGGATTTACTAGTGATAAGAAAAACACCAAAGGGGTAATACCTATTGAAACCATAGTATGTTCGAATAAATCCAAAACTGCTTTCTTTGTGGTAGATGCTAATCCTAGTTATCATGCCTTATTAGGAAGAGACTAGATTCATGCTAATAAATGTGTTCCTTCTTCAATGCATCAGAAATTGTTGCTAGTGAAGGAAAACTGTGAAATTGAAATAGTGAAGGCTGATGTCCAGCCTTTTCATGCAAGTTCCAATTGTGTCGAAGCTCAATTATATCAAGAGAATGTCAAGCCAATTAACCTAAAAGAGTCAGAAGATGAATCTCCAGAAGAAAATTGGGATATTTTGGCTGAAATGCCATTTGGTTCTTTGGAACCATTGGGTGATGACAAGATAATTTGATGACTCATACATCCATGGCAATGGAAGATGTAGAAGAGACCATTTGATTGGTCTTGCAAAAGCTGATGATAACAGATTTAGAATCAAAAATTCAAAAAGATTCGACCATAAATTGGTCAGATTATGTTTTTGAAGAAGATTCACAAGAATTAAAAAATAGTGGCAAGGAAGAATTATCTGTAATGCCAGAAAATTCAATACAGGAAGTATCACAGGATCCTCTTTTAGAAGTCAATTTAGGATCAGATCAACAAAAGAGAATCACTTACTTAAGTTCCAAACTTGGAAAATATGACCAGTATAAATTGGTCGAATTGTTGAAGGAATTTCGAGATTGTTTTGCTTGGGATTATGATGAATTGCCAGGACTCGAAAGAAGCTTAGTAGAGCATAAGTTGCCTATCAAAACTGGCTACAAACCAGTGAAACAACAACCTCGAAGGATGACTCCAGAAGTCACTTTAAAGATTAAAGAAGAAATTGAAAGATTGCTCAAGGCAAGATTCATTAGAACTGCCAGGTATGTTGAATGGCTATCGAATGTTGTTCCAGTAATGAAGAAAAATGGTAAATTAAGAGTTTGTATTGATTATAGAAACCTTAATTTAGCCACACCTAAGGATGAATATCCTATGCCAATAGTTGATTTATTAATTGATAGATCTGCTGGAAATACTATAATGTCCATGATGGATGGTCACTCAGGATATAATCAAATAAGTATTGCTGAGGAAGACATTCATAAAACTGCATTTAGATGTCCAGGTAGTATAGGTACATTCGAGTGGGTACAAATGCCTTTTGGTTTAAAAAATGCAGGGGCTACTTATCAAAGAGCCATGAATGCTATTTTCCATGACATGATTGGAACATTCTTAGAATGTTATATAGATGATGTAATTGTTAAATCAAAAACATTCGATGATCATCTTATTCGCATGAAATCAACATTCGAAAGAATGAGATTTTTCAAACTTAAGTTAAATCCATTAAAATGTGCCTTTGGAGTCAGTACTGGAAATTTTCTAGGCTATTTGGTACATGAAAAGGGAATTCAAGTGGATAAGAATAAGGCACAAGCAATCATTCAAAGTAAACCTCCTTCGACCAAAAAAGAATTGCAAAGATTCTTAGGACAAATCAATTTTATTCGAAGATTTATTTCCAATACTGCTGGAAGAACTTTGATTTTTTCTCCCTTCTTGAAATTGAAGGATCATGAAGAGTTGAAGTGGGAAGATAAACATCAGATTGCCTTTCAAGCCTTGAATGATTATTTGGTGAAGCCACCAGTGTTAATGCCTCCAAGAAAAGATAGGCCTATGAAGTTATATATCTCAGCAGCAGAAGCATCGATTGGGGTTTTGTTAGCCCAGGATAATGATGATAAGAAAGAACAAGCTGTGTATTACCTTAGTAGGTTTTTAAATTCTGTTGAATGCAAATATTCTTTTATAGAAAAGTTATGTTTGTCTTTGTACTTTGCAGTTATGAAATTAAGATATTATCTTCTTCCCACTGAAGTTTATGTGATTGCTAAGTTTGATTTGATTAAGTATATGTTGACTCGACCTATTCTGAGAAATCGAATTGGTAAATGGATTTTGGCCTTGTCAGAATTCTGTTTGCTTTATGTGCCACAAAAGGCAGTAAAAGGTCAAGCTTTGGCTGATTTTTTGGCTGATCATCCAAATTGCCTCGAAACAGAAGGGAATTATGAAATTGGACAAATAAATATCAGTCCATGGAAGTTATGGTTCGATGGTTCAAAAACTGAATTTGCTGCAGGCATTGGTTTTGTCATTGAATCACCTGAGAAAATTAAAACCAAATATGGTTTCAAACTAGATTCGAATCAATGTACCAACAATCAAGTTGAGTATGAAGCTTTAATCTTGGGACTCGAAACCTTGTTAGAACTTAAAGCTACATTTGTAGATGTGTTTGGAGATTCCCAGTTGGTCATAAATCATATGAATGGGACCTATAAATGTATGAGTAGTACATTGAAAGTGTATTATGACACTACAATGGATTTATTATCCAGATTTGATAATGTGAACTTGTTGCATGTTCCTAGAAGTTTTAATGAAGAAGCTAATGATATAGCTCAGAGGGCATCTGGATTTAGAACAAATAATGAGGATGTTGAAATGGAGCAGGTGACTTATAGGAAATTATTACCAATATTGGTAAATAGATTATCTTCTGTTGGTATCCTAAATATAGAGGTTCATGATGATTGGAGAAAACCAATCATAGATTATCTCTCAGGATATAATGAAAAGCATGATCGAGGTATAAGGCTAAAATCTGTCAATTACATCTTGTACAGTGATAAATTATTCAAAAGAGGAAGTGATGGATTATTACTGGAGTGTTTAAGCAACCTCGAAGGATTAGAAGCTATAGCTCAAATTCATGAGGGATTATGTGGAGCTCATCAATCTGGAATTAAGATGAGATGGTTGCTTCGAAGACACAACATTTATTGGCCAACTATTTTGAAAGATTGTATTGAGTTTGCTAAAAGATGTCAAGAGTGTCAGAAGCATGGTCCTTTAAAGCATTTACCAACTGTTGATCTTCAATATGTGGTAAAACCTTGACCGTTTAGAGGATGGGCCATAGATGTAATAGGAAAAATCAGTCCTCCTTCTTCAAAGGGTCATGGATTCATTATTTTGGCCAGGGATTATTTTACTAAATGGGTAGAAGCAGAACCTATGCAGACTGTGACTCAAACAATGGTTGTAAAATTCTTAGAAAACATAATTTACAGATTTGGTATTCCTGAAACTATTGTATCTGACAATGCCTCTATATTCGAAGGGAATGTGATTGCATTTGCAAATAAGTTGGAAATTACAATGTCAAAATCAACCCCATATTATGCTCAATCAAATGGACAGGCTGAAGCCACTAACAAAGTCATAAAAGAGAATATGGCTAAGGTCATAAAAAATAATCCAAAAATATGGCATGAGGTTTTGCCAGAAGTTTTATGGGCATATAGGACTTCAAAGCAAACAAGTACAGGTGTATCTCCTTATGCCTTAACATTTGGACATGAGGCAGTTTTGCCTATTGAAATAAAGATTAATTCTCTTCGAGTGATGAAGCAGAATCAGTTATCTTTGGATGATTATCAAACATCCATGGCTATTGAATTGAAAGATATTGATGAAGAAAGAATCAAAGCTCTCAATAATATCTTGATACAAAAGAGAATAGCATCGAAGGCATATAATAAAAAAGTACAGCCAAGAACCTTTGATGAAGGGGATTTGGTTTGGAAGACAATATTGCCTATTGGATCCAAGGACCCAAAGTTTGGAAAATGGTCACCTAAATGGGAAGGTCCTTTCCAAGTCAATAAGGTTTTTAAAGGTGGATTTTATCATTTGAAAAATCTGAATGGGTATGTACATTTAAGGAAAATCAATGGTAAATTTCTTAAGCAATATTATCCCACTATTTGGGAGGCAAGAAATTAAGAATAAAGCATTCGAGCAAGAACTTGTATTTCATATAAAGATAAATACAAAAACCAGCTATTGGTAAATTACAAAATCTACATTGGTATAGATTATTCATACCAACTTTGTTATGAATTGGGCTTTTAACCTAAAGTTATCCCAAGACCTGGTGTACAGTTTTGATTGACTAAGGATGAACTTTTGCCTTGAGATTGATTCTTGAGTCTTTAGAGGCTTCGATTCGAACTCTGTCTTTAAAACTTGAAGTTTTGCCTCAACACCTTGCTGTTTGATCTTCAGGTTTGCCAATTCAGTTTCTGCAGATGCAAGATCCTTTTTTAGTTGATTCACTTTGGCAGATGCTTTTTCAATAGACATGTTGGTTCCTTCAAATTCTGTCAAAGTTCGATCCATCTCAAGAGTTTTCTCTGCTGTATACTCCATGTCAACTTCTAATTTCTCTCTTTCTTCGATGACCTTTTCTAACAAAAAGCAATCGAAATCAAAATTTGACATGACTGCAGAAATTATTTCCTTGTCTGGAACAGAAATGTTAGGACTTTCTAACATGAATTGGCATAAGACCTTCATAGCTCTTTGTACTTCCTTGTCCTCAAAAACCTCAAAACAAATTTGACTAAAAAGCCTCAAGGTAGCAAGAACAGCCACTGGATCTATTGAAGGTGTTTTTGGTTTGCTTCGACCTTTCATTCGTTGGAAGAATTCTTGAACATTAGTCGAAGTGACATCCTCCATCTTCAGAACAAACTTCAAACTCTTTTTAAAGTCCTTGACTTCTTCAGGAGTCAAGTTAGGAGGAAGAGGCAGGTGAAATTCTTCAGAAATTGAGACACCTGAGGTAGTTTGAGGTCTAAATGAAGTAGATGTAGGAGCAGCTTTAGGATCAGAACTTGCACTTGGTTTCGAAGAGCTAACCCCAGTTTCAGGAACAGATTCAACCTGTTCAACAAAGAATTAGGAATTGGTTCAGAATTTATCTATGAAAGGAGATCAGGAGTCAAAGGATTTTAGACGTCTTACTACTGGTTGGTGCTTGAGTAATGTAGCATGAGTGTCCAAGGAAGGAGATTTTGGGACTTCTGGGACCTCAGGACTCTGAGTTTTTGTTTTTGGAATGATTGGCGTCGTTTCATGCTCAGGATGGGGTGCTAACTTTGAAATGGGGATTGCTAAAATAGGTACTGTTTTCATGATCTCTGTGCCAGCAGAAGGTTCACTGGCTGTTTTGGCTTTCTTCTTCTTGCGAATTAATGAGGAGATTGGACTGGTGTCTTTTTCTTCTTCAAAATCAGCATGTCCAGAGGCTACAGGAGAACTCTCTGTTGATAGGATTAGTTTCCTCTTTGGTTTAGGAGATGATGGAGCAGGAGCCTTTGAAGCTTTCGAGGGGGTTAGAGTGCTCGATTTTGCTTTCGAAGCTCTGGTTGTTGGTGAAGAGCTTTCTCCAGCTATCACCCCTGTGTTTTGAAGTCCAAACAATCATAAGTCAAAGTTTTTTCCATCATTTAAAAAGGAAAGGATTCAGTAAGAATTATGATTACCTGGTTACTTCGAATCAATGTATCTCAGAAGATGGCATTTGTCCATCTCCACTGACATTAAATTTTCCCACCAGCTTGAGAAGGCAGGAGTGCAAGTGGTATACACTGGTAAAGAAGTGAACTCCAAGTTGCTGATTTTGTTCCGATAAATTGCTAATGAAGCAGTTATCACAGATTCTAGCACCTTCGAATGAGTCTTATAAGCCATGAGTATATTGGCTTGACTTCTGATTGGGAAAGGAATTGACTGAGTTAGCCCAAATTGCCTCGAAAACTGATTGGGGAGGTAGAGTTCACCTTGAGATTTGAAGCTTAAGTTGTTCCCAAAGAATAAGTCCCTACTAATTAGGAAACTTCCCCATGTAGCTTTTAGTTCGAGAGCGTTTGCTGCTCTGTCCAAAATTTGACAAAGCCAATGATGGGAAAGAGGAGACTTGTCTTCAGAACTGTAGAGGATTTCGAATGGTTGGAATAGTTTGTTTGACCTCATTTCAGGAAGATTAAAAAAAAGAGAGAGGAATTCTTTGAAAGTTTTATCAACACTTGGCAATAAAGCAAAAAAGATCCCATGTGCCACAGTATTAAATAGGGGTCCTGAGTCATGAATTTCTGGGAAGTAAGCATATAACCATAATTGCAAAATCCAGAAAGGACCACCTTGGGTTAGAATGAAAGGATCGAAGCATAAATCAGAAAAAGATCTATAGAGAGATCCTAAAACGAAAGGTGCTAAGGCTAACCTTCGACCGGCAGCCAGAGCTTTGGCAATATTAGAAAATTCGAGGACAACCCTCTGAGAAGAAGTACAAAATAGATGCTTCGAGAGCCAATACAGAAGGAAGCAATAATATTCTTTATCAGTCACTGCTCCTGATGTTTTTCTGTGGGCAATTAGGAAATTGGTGTACCCTAATGATTTGGAGTCAGTGTTGATTGAAGGACTATCAGACTCAGCCATATAGGGATGAGCATCTTCCCCATGAGATAGAAACCCTAATAAATGACAAATATCTAGAATAGTTGGACCTATTGGACCAAATCGAAATTGGAAGTGATTGAAAATGGGGTTCCAAAAATAGAGAGCCACGGCTATTAAGTTAGAACTGGATTCAATGGGAAATTTTGAAAGATTGATAGCATGGTAAACCCCTGTAGTGATTAAAATTTCTCTCTTTTTCTCCAAAATTCTATCTACCCATTCAGGCCAATCCTTTGCGGGTTTGGGCCAGTGTCTAAATTTCCAGTCATACTTGGGATTTGGGAGTTCCCGTTGGTAAGTCAAGCGTTGTTCTCCTAATCTAGGGTAATAGACATGGAGTCTCAAGCTTGGAACGCTTAGGCAGGGACCTACAGCAATTGAAGATTCCTGGTTAGGAAGAGTAATGGGAACAAGAATTTCGTGAACCAGAGAAGTCTCTTGCCCACTCGAATAGTGCTCTTGCTCATCTTTAATGATCTTTTCAAAATCATCGCAAATCTTTTGAAGTTGAGTATTGTCATCAGATTTTGCCATTTTTTGGATTGCGAAGAAATAAACAGGTAGGGAAAGCAAAGTGCAAAATAAATGGTTTAGGGCAAAGCAAATTGGTGGAAGTCAGAAGGTTTGTCTTTCTCTGTGCTTATCTATTTATAACCTTTGGTGACGTTTGGAAAGAGGTGCATTTATTGAAAAATAGCCGTTAGATTCGGTTACCTTTTTTTGGACCGTTGTATCAAAGGAAAAGACATACTGGTTCAGAATGAACTAATTTATTAGTAGGAATGCGAATGTTCCATCATTCATTACATTAAGAAGAGAGTGCAGTTACAATTCAAAGACATAATTGGTAAAAGTGGGAAAACCCATAAGTAACCAAATTGTGAAACATAGCCCAATAATAAGCAAAATACTCTGCCTCTAGTTCTATCTCGAAACATAGGTTTCTGGTTTCTAATGCCAGTTTATCTTCTCTTCGAAGGGCGATGTAAGCTTCCTTGAGTTGTTCTTCATATTGGCTTAATTGAGAAGTGATCTTGAATAGAGCTCTGTGGAGATTTTGAAGTTCTTTGGATAATGGAGATGTGACGCCCCGCAAAAATAAGCGTATTTCCATTGAAAAATTAAATAAATCACACTTGATTCTTTAAAATAAAAATACAAAATTTCTTTAAAACTCCCAGCAGGTCCATATTCTCCACGGATCTCCTATATCATCCTTAACCTTATCTCCCTTCTAGGCTTCGGTTACCGGCACTGCCTGCATCTAAAAACCATACCGGGAAGTATACAATATGACATGAATAATAAAGGCTCAAAAGGATAATGACAATCAAATACATAGAACGACATCAAATCAATTGACCAGTCTCACAACCCAACTGCTCACACTACCCAAACGCTCATACCAATAGCATCATACCAGGTTCCTCTTGATCACATAGCAAGAGACACCTCACCTCACCTCACCCGTCTCCAGTACGTCGGTCCCTGAGGCCTGTTGGACTGTTGGTAGGTGCTCCTTGCTCATGACCCTTTAGTTCCATAGCACTTAGCAATAAACACATACTCATTGATTCCAAATGAAAACACAACATAACTGCAAAAAGAGTACAAGTAGAGATAACAAAGAAATACTCCGGAGAATTTAGAAAGCATATTGTACACAACCCGGTACCTATAAATGATGTTGAGCAACTCCCAAACACTTCTCTTCTTCTTCTTCTTCTTCTAACTCTAGGTGTATGTATATCTATAATTGTGTATATATATATATATATAAATCTCTCTATGTGTGACTCTTTCAAGCTCTCTATGCTAGAAGTGTAGAATGTGTGTGTTTGAGAGAGTATGTGAGTGTATAAATAGCCAAGCTTCCACTTGGAGACAATGGCCTAACAATCCACTTATTAACCACTAACTTCTAATTAATGGGTAGTTTATAAGGAATATGCAAGATGATGTAAACATACACTAATGCACATATAACTCCACTAATATTATAAATAACCAAACATAATGGCCTAACAATCTAATTATTAAAAAGAGAAAATATTATATTTAATTTCTGATACACTAAAACTGCTACTGTAATCCTCATTTTCTGCCCAAACGGTGCAGAATCTGAGAAAATTGCATTAGACGAAAAGTGTGCAGATTCGAGTTTTGCTTGGGACAACGCGGGCAGAACCTTAAGTTTCATTCGTTTTCCTAACAAAAATCTGAAAACAAAATTCTGCTACTGTTAAAATTAAAAGAGAAAATATTAGATTTAATTTTAAATATGACTCGAAAAATCTTAACTTCCAACACGAATACCAAATCATTTAATCTCACGCAACTTTTTCCAAAAATATATTTTTAGTTCATGACTTATAAAATTGAAAAAATGACCAAAATACCCCTGTGACCAATTTTCGCTAAAATCGCACACGAAGTCTAAATCGTCAATTTAAACATAAAAACACGGGTTACTACAATCTACCCTCCTTAATAGAGATTTCGTCCCGAAATCTAGAGATAAAAGCATTTGGTAAAAAAAAACTTCGTGAATTTCTTAAAATAATGTTTAAAACAAATATAGCATATTTTGTTTTATAAAATAACAAAATATATATATATATATATATTTTTTCAACCTTCTCTGACTCCTCCCAGGCAATGTAGACTATCTAACCTTGACTTAGTCCTACATTTCCGGCTGGGGACAGGCTCTGATACCATTTGTGACGCCCCGCAAAAATAAGCGTATTTCCATTGAAAAATTAAATAAATCACACTTGATTCTTTAAAATAAAAATACAAAATTTCTTTAAAACTCCCAGCAGGTCCATATTCTCCACGGATCTCCTATATCATCCTTAACCTTATCTCCCTTCTAGGCTTCGGTTACCGGCACTGCCTGCATCTAAAAACCATACCGGGAAGTATACAATATGACATGAATAATAAAGGCTCAAAAGGATAATGACAATCAAATACATAGAACGACATCAAATCAATTGACCAGTCTCACAACCCAACTGCTCACACTACCCAAACGCTCATACCAATAGCATCATACCAGGTTCCTCTTGATCACATAGCAAGAGACACCTCACCTCACCTCACCCGTCTCCAGTACGTCGGTCCCTGAGGCCTGTTGGACTGTTGGTAGGTGCTCCTTGCTCATGACCCTTTAGTTCCATAGCACTTAGCAATAAACACATACTCATTGATTCCAAATGAAAACACAACATAACTGCAAAAAGAGTACAAGTAGAGATAACAAAGAAATACTCCGGAGAATTTAGAAAGCATATTGTACACAACCCGGTACCTATAAATGATGTTGAGCAACTCCCAAACACTTCTCTTCTTCTTCTTCTTCTTCTAACTCTAGGTGTATGTATATCTATAATTGTGTATATATATATATATATAAATCTCTCTATGTGTGACTCTTTCAAGCTCTCTATGCTAGAAGTGTAGAATGTGTGTGTTTGAGAGAGTATGTGAGTGTATAAATAGCCAAGCTTCCACTTGGAGACAATGGCCTAACAATCCACTTATTAACCACTAACTTCTAATTAATGGGTAGTTTATAAGGAATATGCAAGATGATGTAAACATACACTAATGCACCTATAACTCCACTTAGAGACATTGGCCTAACAATCCACTAATTTCTAATTAATTGGTAGCATTCTAAAAACTGCTACTGAAATCCTCGTTTTCTGCCCAAACGGTGCAGAATCTGAGAAAATTGCATTAGACGAAAAGTGTGCAGAATCGAGTTTTGCTTGGGACTACGCGGGCAGAACCTTAAATTTCATTCGTTTTCCTAACAAAAATCTGAAAACAAAATTCTGCTACTGTTAAAATTAAAAGAGAAAATATTAGATTTAATTTTAAATATGACTCGAAAAATCTTAACTTCCAACACGAATACCAAATCATTTAATCTCACGCAACTTTTCCCAAAAATATATTTTTAGTTCATGATTTATAAAATTGAAAAAATGACCAAAATACCCCTGTGACCAATTTTCGCTAAAATCGCACACGAAGTCTAAATCGTCAATTTAAACATGAAAACACGGGTTACTACAATCTACCCTCCTTAATAGAGATTTCGTCCCGAAATCTAGAGATAAAAGCATTTGGTAAATAACTTCATAAATTTCTTAAAATAATGTTTTAAACAAATATAGCATATTTTGTTTTATAAAATAACAAATTTTTTTTTTTTTTGCTTGGGACTACGCGGGCAGAACCTTAAATTTCATTCGTTTTCCTAACAAAAATCTGAAAACAAAATTCTGCTACTGTTAAAATTAAAAGAGAAAATATTAGATTTAATTTTAAATATGACTCGAAAAATCTTAACTTCCAACACGAATACCAAATCATTTAATCTCACGCAACTTTTCCCAAAAATATATTTTTAGTTCATGATTTATAAAATTGAAAAAATGACCAAAATACCCCTGTGACCAATTTTCGCTAAAATCGCACACGAAGTCTAAATCGTCAATTTAAACTTGAAAACACGGGTTACTACAATCTACCCTCCTTAATAGAGATTTCGTCCCGAAATCTAGAGATAAAAGCATTTGGTAAATAACTTCATAAATTTCTTAAAATAATGTTTTAAACAAATATAGCATATTTTGTTTTATAAAATAACAAATTTTTTTTTTTTTTTTTTTTAACCTTCTCTGACTCCTCCCAGGCGATGTAGACTATCTAACCTTGACTTAGTCCTACATTTCCGGCTGGGGACAGGCTCTGATACCATTTGTGACGCCCCGCAAAAATAAGCGTATTTCCATTGAAAAATTAAATAAATCACACTTGATTCTTTAAAATAAAAATACAAAATTTCTTTAAAACTCCCAGCAGGTCCATATTCTCCACGGATCTCCTATATCATCCTTAACCTTATCTCCCTTCTAGGCTTCGGTTACCGGCACTGCCTGCATCTAAAAACCATACCGGGAAGTATACAATATGACATGAATAATAAAGGCTCAAAAGGATAATGACAATCAAATACATAGAACGACATCAAATCAATTGACCAGTCTCACAACCCAACTGCTCACACTACCCAAACGCTCATACCAATAGCATCATACCAGGTTCCTCTTGATCACATAGCAAGAGACACCTCACCTCACCTCACCCGTCTCCAGTACGTCGGTCCCTGAGGCCTGTTGGACTGTTGGTAGGTGCTCCTTGCTCATGACCCTTTAGTTCCATAGCACTTAGCAATAAACACATACTCATTGATTCCAAATGAAAACACAACATAACTGCAAAAAGAGTACAAGTAGAGATAACAAAGAAATACTCCGGAGAATTTAGAAAGCATATTGTACACAACCCGGTACCTATAAATGATGTTGAGCAACTCCCAAACACTTCTCTTCTTCTTCTTCTTCTTCTAACTCGAGGTGTATGTATATCTATAATTGTGTATATATATATAAATCTCTCTCTATGTGACTCTCTCAAGCTCTCTATGCTAGAAGTGTAGAATGTGTGTGTTTGAGAGAGTATGTGAGTGTATAAATAGCCAAGCTTCCACTTGGAGACAATGGCCTAACAATCCACTTATTAACCACTAACTTATAATTAATGGTAGTTTATAAGGAATATGCAAGATGATGTAAACATACACTAATGCACCTATAACTCCACTAATATTAGTGTATAAATAATCAAACATAATGGCCTAACAATCTAATTATTAACCACTAACTTCTAATTAATGGGTAGTTTATAAGGAATATGCAAGATGATGTAAACATACACTAATGCACCTATAACTTCACTAATATTAGTGTATAAATAACCAAGCATAATGGCCTAACAACCCACTATCTTCTAATTAATTGGTAGTTTATAAGGAATATGCAAGATGATGTAAACATACACTAATGCACCTATAACTCCACTAATATTAGTGTATAAATAACCAAGCATAATGGCCTAACAACCCACTAACTTCTAATTAATTGGTAGTTTATAAGGAATATGCAAGATGATGTAAACATACACTAATGCACATATAACTCCACTAATATTATAAATAACCAAACATAATGGCCTAACAATCTAATTATTAAAAAGAGAAAATATTATATTTAATTTCTGATACACTAAAACTGCTACTGTAATCCTCATTTTCTGCCCAAACGGTGCAGAATCTGAGAAAATTGCATTAGACGAAAAGTGTGCAGATTCGAGTTTTGCTTGGGACAACGCGGGCAGAACCTTAAGTTTCATTCGTTTTCCTAACAAAAATCTGAAAACAAAATTCTGCTACTGTTAAAATTAAAAGAGAAAATATTAGATTTAATTTTAAATATGACTCGAAAAATCTTAACTTCCAACACGAATACCAAATCATTTAATCTCACGCAACTTTTTCCAAAAATATATTTTTAGTTCATGACTTATAAAATTGAAAAAATGACCAAAATACCCCTGTGACCAATTTTCGCTAAAATCGCACACGAAGTCTAAATCGTCAATTTAAACATAAAAACACGGGTTACTACAGGAGATTTTCCTCGAAGGGAAATACCAGCAGCTTTGGCTTCATCTTTGAGATGTGCAATTCGACTTTCGAGATCGGGCTTCGAATAATGGGAAATGGTGCTTTCTTCATCAGAGCTGCCACAACCATAAACATACTTCTCTTTAAATTCTAGGACTTCATCAAGGAGTGCATTGGGGGTTTCTTTGAGTTTTTCATAGAGATCTAATAGATAATTTAGATGATGGATACTTTCTTGATGATGAGAATACCATCTCATGTGGGACGCCAAAGTTCGAAGGGTAAAATCCATTTGAGTTTGAACAAGCGTTGAAATATCCCATTCATGACATAAGATGTGACAGCTCCATTCGAAGTTGATTCGAGCCCTCGAATTTTGCAGAATAGAGAATGGAAGATGAGAAAAGGCAACTAATAGCCTTTGAGCTTGAATAATCAAGCATGGGGAGGGTGATGTAATGGATGGAGTGTGCTCTAATGTAGGACCATGTCTACACAATTGGTCTAGCTTTGAAAAAGGATCACTAATGTTTTCAGTAGGGTCTATCACTTGAATTTTGGTGTCAGGAAAGCCTAATATAGAATGATCAAAGAGAAGTACCCTCTCTTCATAATCTTTCTCGAAAAGTTTGCATTTTGAAAGGAAAGCTGAGGAGTAGTGCTCATTGGAAAAATTTTCATGAGATGCCCTTACATATGTGTGGATAGGAGGTCTGCCTTGAGGTATTAAGACATTACCTCTTTGGAGTCTCTCACCAGGAGGACTGGTTGAAGAAATCAACCAGGCATTCAACAGATTTTGCTCTCGAGAGAGATGATTCGAAAATGGATAGTATGGTTTTATTGTTCTACTTCGAATAACACCTTCAGTCTCAGGGTATTTGAAGTTTGGATGAACAACTGAAGGCACTGTGATTGGGGTTTCGAGCTTCATTCCCTTATAATATCCTACTCCTTCACCATGAGAAATATGTTGTTCCCAAGCAGGAGGGAGCGTTTGGTTATTGTAAATTGATTTAGAGGAGCTCGAGGATGAATGCTGCCCTGATGAAGAAGCACTTGGTTTGTTTAACATCTCATGCTATTTTCCCCATTTCGAGTAGGAGAAAGGTTCGGGAGGAACCTCAAGGGGATCCCAATTGGTTCGAAGAGGAGTTTTAGGGCGTTTGGTTGATAGCATCACTTCTTCGGGAAGATCGACGGGAAAGTTATCGCTAACATCGAACGAAGATTGAGAAGAAGACATGACCAAGAGAGTGAATTCAAAATAACAGGGGCTCAAGAATCAAGCAAATGCGATGGTTTGGAGTGAATTGAAGAAATGGCCATGCAATTTAAGAACATTCAAAGATTGCATAAAATGTTAACTGCCCAACATGATCTAACCATGATCACCATTATCTTTTTAAAATCAAAAGGAAAATGGCGCGGGGGGTAATGTTTGTGATGAAAATATTCAGCCAATGTAGGTTTGACACGCAAGATGTGACGTGGCAGGATAATTGGTGGATATTGATGGACATTGGAACTGTTATAAGCGGTTGATGCTGATTCATTTTAATCAAGTATTTAACTGATGCAAGACACGTGTTGACCATCATGGAGTAATTAAAGGGCAGTTGTCAACTTGAGAAAATGCCACGTATAAGAGCAGTTATCAGTTTGAAAAGAGGAGGGAACATTCAAATCAAGTTGCTGAGGCCTCGATGTCTATAAATAGAAGGATTGTGTATTCGAAAAGGATCCTTCGATCAAACATCAACATATATCTCTCAATACATATATAGTATTGTTATCTAGATACTTATATTTAGGAGTAGAGCACCTTCGAAGTCATCTTCAAGGTTAGATTGTAGTTACTTTAATTTAATAAAAGTAGTTCATTACTTTTAGTTACTTTACTGTTCTTATTTAGGAGTAGATATTAATTTAGTCAGTTCGAAGTTCTTCAGTTTGTTACATCTTCACACAATTAAAAGTCCTGATCAAGGCATCGAACGTCACCACAATTCCCTAGTGAGGCGCAGTTTGGATTATCACATATACACATTGGCAATTTGCTTGCCTGGCACGCTCGCACACACTTATAAATTTTCCAACCAAACAATATCACATAGACATGAATTCTTTATACAGTAGAATAATTATAGAAAAAAAATTACACATCAAGTTGGTGGGAAAACATGTTATCGCAAGGGAAAAAAGGATTGTAGAAAAAAAAAGAATATAACAAATGGTCCGGTTACTATTAAACTCTAATATTTTTCTAGAATTTGTGATTACAAAAAAAGATTGTAGAAAAAGAAGATTATATTTATAACATGCTATTACAAATGGTGAAACATATTGTGAGCTATAATGTATCAATGATGCATACATGAATTGCAAGATTGATTGTATTTGTGGAAATGAAAATAGTCAACATCTCTATATATGTGCTATTCCTGGTTTTGAAAATAAAAGACTAAAAGGAGACAAACCAAGGAAGCCTAAAATAACACAAACCATGGAAGAAGCCAAAATTAACCTGGTTCAACAACAGATTTTTGAAATCCCGATAAATCAAACCCAAATGCAAAGCAAGTAGCTGGAGATGAAATCAAGCTTGAAAATTGAACCATAGTCAAAGGATAGGTGATAACTCAAAAATTAATAACAAATAAGGTAAAATTACAAGCATGTACGTTGAGTTATATAGGCCAGACTTATAACGGGCTGATGTTCCTGCATAAAGATCGGCCCCACATTTAGCAAGCCAAAAAAGATGAATTGGCATGACGGTGTTTGCACCCAAAAACCGTCAAAGATTTTTGAGTCCGATTCGAGTTATAGGAGAGGCCGGGCCAAGGAGCTCATGACCAATCGGACTCAGGTATAGAAGAGAGGCCGATGATAGCTGTTGGGTATAGTAAGGCTAGCCCGATGGGAAATCGGACAGGTGTAAGGGTTCTCGGGCGATGAAGAAATAAAACCCAATGCACTAATAGCCCGATGATGGAAACATTCAGAAGGAAGCCCAATCGGACACCTTGTTTTAGAAGCAACAGACTCATTGGCTATGGGCGGTTAAAAAAAAGTTAATCGGGCACGGAAACAGGTAGCCCGATTCATCCAGAAGAAGCAGTGACGAGGCCGATGGACTGAAGGAAAGGCGGTGCTAATCCACAGCTGGCATGATGGTGTCATCTCTGAGAAGTTTTAGAAACAAGAGTCCGATTAGGAAAGGAATCTGACGTTCAACTGGATAGAGGCGTTTTAATCCCTAAATTAAGGGGATTGATTCAATTAAGAGTCTGGATAAGGAAGGGCTTCAATCAGCCAATCAATTAAGCAGCGTGGGGCGCAAGATAAGGAATTACTGTCCAAATTGAAATAGAATAAGGCCGCTATAAATATAAGGCAAGCCATCCAAGCAAAGGACTCCGCGTCTCTCTCGAAACAGCATACACAGCATTCAGAATATTCAGCATATTCGAAGCATTCAAAGCGTTCTTAAGTCTTTGCTTTTTTCAATCGTTAATAGCAATTAAGTCTGTCCTTTTGTTATTTCTCTTTTTGTTCTTTTGAATATTCAGCTTTTTCTGGTGTTCCTAAGATCTGTTTAGTCTTTCCAAACATTTAATAAAAATCTGTTTTTATTAAACAGTTTGTGATTTTGTTTACCTGTTAAACTTGATACTTTTTAGCTTGTGCGCTTCAGTACTGCTAAAGGACTTTCAGTGAGGGTACTTTCCTACTCACTACACACAATCACCCTGTTTAGAAGTTAGATCATAAAGCCTTGAGTATCACTCACTCAAGCGATATAGGAAATTAGTTTGCACGATTACACACACACCGAACCACCTATTGGCTCTGGCACGCCCGCGCAAATTACAAGCAAACAGACGGGCTCACTGAATAACTTCTCCAGTGCTAGTCACACTGCTCTAAAAGCGCAAAGTTCAAGTAAATGTTATTTTGACAGTGGATTTTTTAAGGGTTAATTACAGAAATACCCCCTGTGGTTAGACCTTTTATCAGTTATTCTTCTATAGTTTAAATTTTATCACTAATACCTCCTGTGGTCTGGACTAAAGTGAAATAGTCAATTTTTCTGTTAAAGTTAATGGAAAATGGGTAAAAATACAAAATTACCCCTATTACATGCTAATAAGAACACCCTTATATGCTCAAATGTTTATTTAGGCATATGTGGTATACTATTATATTATTTTGATATAATATTTGTTGTTAGAGACTATTCTATAGTCACTTTGAGGTACATTCATAAGAGCAAATTTATTTAATTTTTGATCTACAAAGGTACCCTTAAGTGACTACATAATGGTCTTTAACAACAAATGTAATATCAAAATAATATAATAATGTACCACTTATACCTAAATAGACATTTAGGGTGTTATTATTAGCATGTAATAGGTGTAATTTTGTAATTTTATCAATTTTTCGTTAACTTTAACAGAAAAAGTGACTGTTTCACTTTAGTCCAAACCACAGGGGGTATTAGTGATAAAATTTAAAATACAGGGGGTATTTAATAAAAGACCTAACCACAGGGGATGTTTCTGTAATTAACCCATGTTTTAATTAAAGCACGTGACAGGCAATTGTACGCATTGAAAATTTAACTGTGTCGTGATTTAGTTAAAGTCAACAATTTATTTCTTTGACTAACCAACTAAAGAAAATGAAAATGGGTCAGATCCAATTAAATAAATTAATTTATTATTATTGGGCTCGTCAAAATAAAACATAGACCCAATTAAATAAATTGAATTATTATTATTATTATTATTTGATGGGTTATTATCTTAGTCCAATCACTATAAATAAAAAGGCTATTTATGTCACTTTTAAAATTGTATTTATGCCACTTTTATTTCGAGTGACATAATTATTTCTTGCATGAGCTTTTTATGTCACTTTTTTAGTATTTATGTCAGGTTTTTAAAAAGTGACATAAATACTTGATTATTTATGTCATTGTTTAAAAAAAGTGACATAAATAATAAAGTATTTATGTCATTTTTTTAAAAAGTGACATAAATAATAATGCATTTATGTCACTTTTTTAAAACCGACATAAATAAAAACACGGTGCTATTTTTATAAATAAAACATTTCATTTTTATGTCACTTTTTATAAAAAGTGACATAAATATCTAATTTTTTAAAAAGTGACAAAAAAATTTATGCGTGCGGGAAACGGCGTAGACCCTTTTTTTTTAGTCCCTATAGCTCTCTCTTCTCAAATATTCCCACTCATATCCTCTCATCTTCCATCGACCTCCTCTCTATATATGTATATAATGTATGTATCTATGTATCTGTACTGCGTCCATATGCGCGTATAAGCTGTCTTCCCATAGTTAAATTTTAGGGCTTATTTCACAAAACAAAGTCAGGAGAAATACATATGGGGCCTGGGAGCGATTGATGTTGAAGTCTCACCTATCATCGTCGTTGAAATCTCACCGATCACACTATCACCGGTCATTGCCGTTGAAGCCTCATGATGGTGTCAAAATTAAGTTCTTAGTTAACCCTATTAAAAACGTAGTATGTTGTAAGTAGTGTGTCGAGTCCACAGGGATTGCAATGCAACAAAGCTTGTTTGGCGCTTAATAGCCAATTATAATACGAGGAGCAATTAACAAACAAAGAAATAAAATTGAGTCTTTGCAACTTTGAGATTAGTTTAATTTGTATAAGATTATACTACAATGACCGTTTAGAAAAAGAGAAAATAAATTTTGAATAAAACTAAGTTTAATTAACAATTGGGGGTTTTGTAAATGGAGAAATTGAATTTTGGGAAGCATTCCCCCACCTTGGACCAAACAACACATGGCTCTCATACTTATAGCACATTCTAGAGTAGAAAATTCTATTGTGACAAACTATCAAACATGTGGTAGTCAACCAGCATGCTAGATAGATGTTCTAATGCAATACATATGTATGTGGTTAGAGTTTAGAGATTTAACAACTTCCAATGCTTGATATTGGAGGTGGGGTCTCAAGACATCAAACCATACACCCATGAACTCTAGAAATGCTATAAAATGTGAGAGTCCTACAATAAAACACACTTAGGTCAAATGGTGGGTTTACAATAAAACACACTTGGGTCCAATGGTGGGTTTATAGAAGAGTGTAGAGATGTTGGATTCATGTTTGCATGTGTGTTGGTATGTATAGAGGTGTAAGCATGGAAAAGGAGAGGTCTATATCTCTCTGGAAAGTTTCTTTATACTCTCTCTCTCTAAAAAAACCTATTTTTAAAATGTAACAATTGAAGATGCATTGAATGTATTTATAGTCAAACATATTTTCACTCGAGCGCTCGAACAAGGCTCGAGCGCTCCTGACATCTCGAGCGCTCGTGTTCAACTTTTATCCAAAGCTTCCCCCAAGTGTCAAATACAAATATGCAAACAATCATAACAGTGCAAGGGAAAATAGAAGATGGTTTTATGACATTAGAAAGATTACAGAGATAATTCTCAGAAATTCGGAAAAATAGATAGGAAAAATATAGGTACCACAAACTATATTGTCAAATATAAAATAAACTTTAAAACATCTTTCAATTCCGGTGGTAAACTCATGCAGTGGACCAAATATTTTTATTTTTGGACAAGACTTAGTTGCATTACTTTGTGTTTTTTTTCATCTTATTTTAGCAAATAATTGGTCCACATAGATGTCACATATATGCAACACAATTACACATGTATATATGAACCAGTCACATGCCAAACATGATAAAAAAAAATGTAACTAAGTTATCTTTTCCTTCCTTTTTAAATCACAGACCAAGGTTTATCACTATTATTGCTTTATCACATTGAAATATGCATGGAAAGACACTTCCTACTACAATCAATTTGTCTCCCATATTCTTAAATTTGTCCCTTTAACTTAATCATTAATTTCCCAAGCCAGAGAACAAAAAGTAGGCCACTAATTCAAGGTTGATACAAAATTTAGAACTATTTCTTGAATCTTGCAATGATGTATAAGATCAATAATACTAGGGGCACAAACACTTTACACAAATACTTATAAACACACTCTATCTTTCTCTTGGGTGACACTGCGGGATCTAGATAATTTCAATGGACCCCACAGTGCCACCTAAGAGAGAGAGAGTATGTTTGTAAGTATTTGTGCCCCAAATATTATCCATATAAGAATTAATGTTAGAAGGAGCCTTACCTGAGGGAAGGACACTCTTTTCTATTTATAACCTCGTCTAGGTTTCTAGGGGGAAAAAAAAAGACAAATTAGATGAAAATCCCTAGTAAGGAAAATATAGTGGTCTATAGACAACAAATTCTTTTCACTTTGGTTCAGTCACTTTTTAAATAAATATCTTAGATAAAAAGATAGAAATAAAATTTAAAACTCTAATTTGCCCTTTTATTCCATGCGCAACAAATTGAAAAGGACAAAATATGATGCTGGCATTAAAGGACAATTTGCACTCATGCACGACATGCGGAAGGCTACCATTTCCCCGTCCATTCGCATGGTATAAGTGTATACACAGTAACAGCTTCTATTTTAAAATTATTTTTCAAATTTTAAATCTTCGTAACTTTTGATCTATAAATTCAAATTTTACAAATTTTAAACCACTAGAATCATGTCGATGAGACCTATAAAACTAGTACCATTGTAGATAAGTTTGAGCAAAAAAAAAAACTCGAATGTTTTACATGCCTTGATAGCCTTATTCCTCAAAATACTGGTGAAATTTTACCACTTTTTTTTTATAACATCAGAAAATTTCACCAGTGTTACACCAAATAATTTCACCACTTTGAATATAGAGAAATTTCATAAATTTCAGAAGTTTAAACACCCAGAATTAAAAGTGGTGATATTTCACCATGTTTTAAAATTTGCTCAAAATAAATGGTGAAGTAGTGGTGAAATTTTACCACTTTTGAACCGTGGTGAAACTGTGGTGAAATTACATCACTGTTTTAAAATGTGCACAAAACAGTGATGAAATTTCACCACTTTTGAAATGTGGTGAAATAGTGATGAAATTTCACAACTTTTCAGGAACAACACTGTCAAGGCATAGAAAAAAAATTTGCTCAAGGAATATCAACAATGGTACTAGTTTTGTAGCTCTCGTCGACACGATTCCAACAGTAAAAAATTTGCAAAAAATAGAGTTGTAGATTAAAAGTTATGGAGGTTTAAAGATTAAAAAATAATTTTGAAATGAGGTTATATCCGGTATAATCACTTACACGGTGTGAGTGGCTAGGAAAGCTGTGTGGCTATTTTTTCTTACTATTGGGATTTTAAAACGCTAGGGTGTGGGCGTGTGGCGCGCAGACTTAAATCAACATTTTTTTTAGTTGTCCTTAAACTAACATATTTACATTGGAATGTCCTTATATCTAATTGGCCAAAAAAAAAACAAAAAACAAAAAACAAAAAACAAAAAAAAAAACAAAAAAACAAAAAAAAAAAAAAAGAATAAGGATAAACTCATTAAGTGTTTTGCTTTTATGAGTAATGATAGGGGTACAACTCATTTACAACATTCTCTATCTCTCTCATAACCAGTACTAGAGCTCATTGAAATTTAACCGGATCTCACAATACCACTTAAGAGAGAGATAGAGATAGTTGTAAATGAGTTATACCCTTATCATTATTATTTCTTTTTTTTATTCTTATAGGAAAGCTCGTTTAGTTTTGATTGGTATTATAGTTCTCAAATTTTCTCTTCTTTTTAAAAAAAAATTGTATTTCATAACAGTGGGATTATATTCAGAATAGTGGGATCACATGACTTTTATTGAAAATTATTTGAGAAGAAATTATCCCATGAGCCCGTCATATGGTGTGATCGATGACTATTGTGAACTGTTGATCTGGTGGGTCTCACATAGACCCTGCAGTAATCGATGGTCTACAATAAGCCATCACACCATATGACGAGCTCATGAGATAACTTTTCTTATTTGAGATAGTTCCACTGCAACATTTCTTGCAAAATTCTCCAGATTCAGAGATACTTTCAAACACAATTTTAGAGACATTTCTCCCAAAATATCTTTGAATTTTTTAGATTTAGAGACATTTTCCTAGAAATGTATCTGAATTTTTTGATTTCGAGACTAATCATTTTAGAGACATTTCTCCCAAAAAAAGTCTCTGAATTTTTCGATTTTAGAGACTTTCTTCCAAATTTTCTTTAAATTTTTATTTTTAGAGACATTTGTCTCAAAATGTCTCTGAATTTTAATTTTTAGAGACATTTCAAAACTTGACGTTTGTAAAAAAAAAAATTTGAAAATTAAAAAAAAAAATTTAAAAATTGGGTGCGACAACTGAACTGGTTTTTTTTTGTCTATAAAAATATAAAGGATCTTAGAAGGTATTGAAAATTTTTTATGTACCTAGTTAGTTAGATATTACTAGCCAAAGTCCTTATACCAAGTGCCCCTAAAATAAATTTGTTGAAACAAAAGCGTACATTGCAGTCGTTAGAATAAAGAGTCTAACAGAATGTTAAGTTTAAGTTAAATTTTCTAAGCGGACCACAAATCAAAATCTCCCCCACTCAAATATGCAGCATCATCGTCCTGCCACATGGTCTTCATAGCCTGCAATCATTCACTGGATGACCAAGTTGTTATATATATTTTGTGTGCATTGTAGTGGTGTAAATTGGTGGACGGCACTTACAAAGCCGTGAGAATGGTAGACGGCACACTGTGTGCTGTGAGGATGGTGATCGGCACACACTATGCCATGAAATTTTCTTATAAAGTGGTAGACGGTATACTGTGTGCCATGAAATGGTGGCCAGCACACACTGTGCCGTGAAGTTTGCTCATAAAGTGATAGATGGCACACATTGTGCCATTTAGCTTAACTTAGTGGAATTTAAGCGCACCACAAAGTTAAATTTCCTTCAGTTTAACTAATGTATACATTAATTTTTTCTACACCACTAAGCAAAATGGAGCAAAACTCTTAAATTTACCTAAATTCAATCAGTGGTGTTAAAACACCATTGTAGATACTGTAACAATATGATCCAAATTATTCAAATCCAAGTTATAAGTAAGAAACATGTAGTATTCTTGTAAGGGTTCTATTAACATGTACTCAAAGGGCACATTAAGCACATGTTAAAGTGTTTAAATGGTAAACAAAAAAAACACACAAAAAAAAAAAAGGAGAGCCCACATTGATGAAAAGGTTAGGTAACTTAGGTGCAAATTCCAATTTATTTGTTTCTATTTTTGATTATTTTTCTCTCCTTAACATGTGCCCTAATGACACATGTTTTTTTTTTTTTGGTAATCATGGGTGTTCGGGCCAGCTTGCGCGCACCTCGACTAATTCCACGAAGTTAAGGCGTCCAGGTGAATCACATGTGGTTACCCCCTTGAGATTCGAACTTAAAACCTCTGTGTGTAACACCCAGAGACCTTGTCATCCGACCACATGAGAAGTGGTTACTCATGACACATGTTAAAAGAACAATTCTTACAAAAACACACTTTTCACTTAAAACATCCTATCATGTTTTCCCACTTGTATTATTTAACTAGGTAAACAGATAGAGAGAGAAAAAAAGAAAAGAAAAATCAAAGGATTGGTCCTAAAGCATTGGGAGAAAAGGAGTAGATAGTGGGAGCTCACACATCACACCGAAAAAGCAACCACTCATTTTTAATTACGCCTTCGTTCAATTTGGGCGCGCCGAATTTCTTAGCGGAATCCAAGGGAGCCCGCCATTCGCGCCTTCTCTTTCTTCCAACAGATTTTCAAATAAAGTGGCCGTTATTTTTGCGGTTTTTCAGTTTAAGTCTCTCACTCTCTCTAGCTTTACAAACCACCCGCCCCCACCCCTCCGGCCCTCCCACCCACACCAAAAATAATAATATAAAATAAATAAAAATTAAGAGCGAGGGAGGGAAAAAAAAAAAAGGGGCTTTTGAGTCTTTTTTCTGCAGGTACGAGGCATATTTTGTATCCAACGGTTGGGAATAAACCAAACACATAATGGACCAGCCTAATAAGTATTCCTGTAATTCTTGATCTTGTGTGTTGTCCTATGACCATGAGGCTTCTTGGTCCCACAGTGTTTTCTTAAGAAGAAACTATTCAAAGTAACTTTAATAATACGTGTTTTGGTATTTAATTTAAGAAATCTGTGTGTCTAAATAGTAGCTGAATTTACAATGTTACCACAAATATTTTCTCTTCTTTTAGGATATTTGTGGTAGTTTTCCATGTTGGAATTCTGTCGTACATATGGAGTTGAGATGTACGGAAATAGTTAACTGTTAAGTTAGTACCAATAAGGGTGCAAAGCATTTTTTGGATTTTGAGATTAATAAAAGCGTTGCAATCCAATGAGATATAATAAATCCGTCCACAATTCGTAAAACATTTTAGTATATAAACTATTATCTAAACTAGTTTATTGAGAGTTTGAGAAGAAGAAAACTTTATTATGTTTCTTCGTACATGGTTATTTCTATCTTTACTTAGAATATCACAATTGATTTTTTTAGGGTATTTTTTTTTTCAATAATGATATACTCACACTTACATCCACACCCACAACCACATCTAGTACATCCCGACCCTTGATTCTAGTGGGTCTTATGTGGGATCCATATAGAATCCACCAAAATTCAGTGCAATCAAGGGTCAAAATTTACTGAATGTGGTTATGGGTGTGAATGTGAGTGTGGGTGTATCATTACTCTTTTTTCTTTTCTTTTTATACTCGTATATATACACACCCTTTTTAAATGATTTCCTTCAAGAATATGAAATTCTTTATTAAAATCATTTACAATTGTAAATGACCTTTTTTTTTTCCCAAGTGATTGTTTGAATAACATGCAAGCTACTTTTTTTTTTAGTTAATTTTTCAGTTGTTTGTTTAAGTGCTAAAATTTTAATTACTCACACACTTTCATTTTATAAAACAATCATGTTTTTGCTCAAAATCCGTAATTCATTACTTAATTTTTAATTTTCAACCTACCCCAAAGGGTCTCCAATAGGGTCGAATCAAAATCCACACTAAGAATCCATAAACCAAACGGGCTCTTAATTCTTTGGACATTATGTCAGAACATAGTTAAAATCCTAATCAAGTAATAACAACCAATTAACAATAAACAAAAGAAGACTTGAAAGAAAAGCCTAAATTTGCGGTTTGGTGATTGGGATTGTGAGCCTACATAAAGGCATTTCATTTTGTGTACCTTAAACACGAAAGGCATTAGCTAAACCAAAACAAGCTAAATACTTAATTTAAGTAGGATGGATTTGAATAGGGGGGCTTCTCCATGCCTTGTCTTCTTATCTTTTATATTCTTGTTTTGGGGCAGTAGTACTGTCAAAGGTAACCCTAACTACAAAGATGCCCTAGCAAAGTCCATTTTGTTCTTCCAAGGCCAGAGATCTGGGAGGCTGTCCAACACCGAACAGTTCACTTGGAGATCCAATTCAGGGCTTGCTGATGGTTTGCTAGCTCAAGTATGTCCTTTTTTTGAGCAGTGCTATACAATTGGTTCTTTTTTTTTTCCCTGTAATTTCTCGTATATTTGTTAATAATTTATACTAAAGGCTTGTAGCACAGTAATAAAGTGTTGGTTTGACGTTTAAAGATAGAAAAAGTTGGGCTAAGTTCTTATCTTCAGAGGAAAAAAAACAAAAACTTATACTCCGTATATATTAGAAATGCATGTACCTCCCTTACACATTTAGACTTAACATCTCCTCTGATATTTGTGATGGAGTAAACACTTAATTCAGTTAGCGAATAAATTGTCAATTAACTAGCAGAAATGTTTTCTTATTTTGTTGAATTTATAATGGCTAAGTTACACAAAATCTCTTAGTCTTTCTCTAAAATATACAGCATATTCTATTTGTAACCATTTTTTTTTTTCTTCAGTTGGGTTGATTTGTGGATTATAAAACACATTTGGTTTAAGATACAATGGTACTTTGTTATCATATGTCAACGTTTTATGAGTTTCACGTGACAAGCAAGCCGCCGAGTAAATTTTCGTAAATATACTGAAGAGATCGGTGTATTTATGACATGTAAACCTTCACAAAGTCGATGTAATATACCAAAAAAAAAAAAGCATATCTCATCTCACATTAGTACATACAAGTTGATCTTTAAGCACCTTTTCCTCTCTTTTTGTAGAAAAAAAAATAGTAGTAACAAAACGTGACTATATGCATTAACAATTTATTTGGCAGGTGGATTTATCGGGAGGCTACTACGACGCTGGAGATAATGTGAAATTCAACTTTCCGATGGCCTTCACCACCACTATGCTATCATGGAGCACACTTGAATACGGTGGACGAATGGGCCCAGAGTTGCGAAATGCACGGGCTGCTATACGTTGGGCCACAGATTACCTTCTCAAGTGTGCCAATTCAAGGCCCGGTAAGCTGTACGTAGGTGTGGGTGACCCAAATGTTGACCACAAGTGCTGGGAACGGCCCGAAGATATGGACACAGCCCGTGCCGTGTATTTTGTGTCACCGAGCAATCCAGGGTCTGATGTGGCTGGTGAAACTGCCGCCGCACTGGCGGCGGCTTCGTTGGTTTTCCGGTGGACGGATCGGAGATACTCGAGTTTGCTCTTGAGAACTGCAAAGAGTGTAATGCAATTTGCAATGCAGTATAGAGGTGCTTATAGTGACTCACTAGGCTCGGCCGTTTGCCCTTTTTATTGCTCTTATTCTGGATACAAGGTAATGTATATATATACCTATTCTAGCAAAGTGTCTGTCTTTATATTTATTTGGTATGGGCCTCCTGGCCCATCTCTCACTCTCTTTATTTAGTCCTTAAATGGGGCATGTCTTTGGAAATTGGTCTTTTTGCTGGATTGCCCATCTTTGACCTGACTGGCCCAACTAATTTTCAGCTAAATGTCCAATATTTATCCAACTATTGAGTTGGTAAGAATCCAAATCTAATGGGCCTAAAAACATTTTGATAGGTGATGGGCCTAAAATTAGCTAAGCAAAATTCATTTTTTGCAAGTGTGTGGCTATTTTTGGCCATAATCTCCAATGATTAGCTAAATTTGGAGAGTCAATATCTTTTCCTTTTTAAATCTAAACCCTCAGATTTTAAGCACTTTCAATTAGTAAAATCTCAAGAGTCACAAAAATCACAAATTAAAGTGACTATAAAAAGTTGGAGAGTATTGTTCGAGTTCAAAAGTGACTTGCTAAAATGGAAATTGGAGTTTTTAGGTAAAATAGCAAGCAGTGGAGGTAGCCCAAAACGTTGTCATTAGCATTATAATTTGTACTAATAATATAGTAGTAGTTATTACTTATTGTTGTTATTAGTATTATTGAGTTTGTTGTTATTAGCATTATAATTTGTACTAATAATATAGTAATAGTTATTACTCCTTCGCCGGCGCCGGCGCCGTCGAGGAGTCCGGTCGGGTGTGGTTGGTGATGAAGCTAGGGTTCTCAATTTGGGGATTTTAATTTCAAGGGTAGCATTCTCAAATGAGAGAGAGAGGAGTTTTTTAAGTGCAAAGTGGGGCCCACAAGTTTTCTTTTATTTGCTGAGATACCCCTGTTGTACATTTCATAGTGCGTCTATCATTTCTATTATGTATATTCAAAACTTTTTATGCATTCCATTTTGAAAACACAGGATGAGTTGCTATGGGGAGCAGCATGGCTATTCAGAGCAACAAATGAAATTTCATACTTAAATTTCATACAATCTCTGGGAGCTAATGATGCCACAGACGTTTTTAGTTGGGACAACAAATATGCTGGTGCTAGAGTCCTACTATCTAGGGTATAAACTAACAAATCTTACACTAATTGACTGTTCATGTGTAACTTTATCTCATATATATATATAATGCTTTAAATATAAAATACAGATATGTCTGCACGTACGCACATGTATAATTTGTATCTTTGTTAGCGCAGAGGAACTTGGTAAATAATGATAAGAATTTTGAGCCATTCAGACAAGAAGCTGAAGATTTCATGTGCAAAATTCTACCCAACTCTCCTTCTTCAAGTACACAATACACATCAGGTAATGGCAAACAAACACACACTTGGGCCCTGTTTGGTGTCATTTATATATATATATATATATTTTTTGTTTCCCCCAACTAACCTATTTTTATTTTATATCCTTCTGAGACAAGAGACTACTATAATTTACCAAGGCAATTAAACTGGCCAAGTAACTTAAATAAAGAGCTTAACAACATGACCCAAAGTACGGCAGTACAAATTTTAATAATAATAATAACTTGTGTTATTATATAATCCAACCAAACCTCTCTTAATTGTCGGATTTGACACATTTCAATCTCTCCCACTCAAATATGCAAGTCCTCGTCTAATCGACCCATACATCCAGTTCTCCACAGGAACTATATATATGTTGGTGTGTCAGGTGTCCCTTCTCGGGTAAGGGCAGGTAGAGTACGTGCGACACTCCTGAAGTGGAGTATGCTCTAATACCACACTTATAATGTCACAAACCCGGTGGCCAGGAGCTTGAATAAAGTGCCTAATAATACAGCCTGAAAAAGTGGTACGCTTGTAGTGAGTGTTAAAAGCTGATATACATTGCTGGGTTTAATCTCACAAGTTAATACTACTGCTGATATACATGGTCTCCGAATCTCACGGGGTGTCACATTTTTAGAAAACCTCTAATTCTCGGTCAATTTGTATCCCCTGAATTTGAATAAGTACAAATCTTGGTAATGTGCAAATTTTTTGAATTTTTCTTTCTAATTTTCTTAAATATACATGCCAAGTACAGTCTTGAACCACAGTGGCTGTGACTGACTTTGAGGCATGGAAATTTCGAAGTTTCTTAAAACTGTCAATCTGAGGTATTTATGGAATCCAAATTAACAGTTTTTGAACCAAATTGTTGCAGGAGGACTGATGTACAAAATGGGTGAAAGTAATCTGCAGTATGTGACCTCAATAACCTTCTTGCTCACCACTTACAGCAAGTATATGGCAACCTCAAAGCACGCCTTTAACTGTGGTAATGTATTGGTCACCTCAAGGACCCTGAGAAGCCTTGCAAAGAAACAGGCAAGTCACAACCGCATGATAAACTTTTTTTTTTTTTTTTTTTAATATTTTTTTTAAAAAAAAAAACATAACAAACTATATATTTTGAGATCGAATTCAAATTTTTTTCTTCCTTCTTCTTATGTTTTCAAGCATATAATGTTCCTTTTTATTGGGTAAATTATACTGACCTCCACTAAGTAAACGAAAATATATGTCCCTAGAATATATTTTTTGAAATTTTCATTGATGGTGCAAGAGAAAGTACCTAGCTACCCTTCAAATAAAATGTTATTTCTTAATATGAGAACTCAAAAACATTATGACAACATAAAATTGCCATTAAGATAGAGGGCATAACTTATTCTACGGATATTTTTTTGTCTTTCATAAGACTAAAGTAATCATTTGAACAAATTTTTATCAATAACAAAAGTAGAGCGAACAGTCAACTAATAGAAAGGGAATGTGATACTCAATTGCGAACCACAATGTAATTGTAATTTTTGGAAATACGAGAAAGGTGCTTGTATTTGTTAGATATCTCAAGAAAGGTGGATGTAGTTTACTCTTCTTCTTCTTTTTTTTTTTTTAATTAGTTATTTATTTATTTTTTTTAATAAAATCAACTTCCTTCAGAAGTTAGGTCATATTACATTATTGACTGAACTAATTAGCATATAAATTTATTTTCATCTTTCAAACTAACATGTGGAAATTCTTTTAGGTGGACTACATTCTAGGGGAGAATCCAATGAAAATGTCCTACATGGTAGGGTTTGGGGCAGACTATCCCAAGAGAATCCACCACAGAGGATCATCTTTACCATCATTGGCAAGCCATCCACAGTCCTTTGGTTGTGAAGGTGGTTTTCAACCCTTCTTCTATACATCAAACCCTAACCCTAATATCTTAGTCGGAGCGATCGTCGGAGGACCGAATCAAAATGATTTCTTTTCAGATGATCGGGCGGACTACAGTCATTCGGAACCAGCCACATACATTAATGCTGCTATTGTTGGACCAATAGCATACTTGGCTGGGGGTTACAAAAGTTGATGCTATATATGGAGAGCTCACTGTTCAATTTGTAGCTCCATATGTTGTAAATACTTCTCTGCATTAATCTGAAAGTGGAATTTAACTTAGTTCTCAGATCATCTTAATGTGACCATAAAAATCTTATGTTACCTTTTTTGTGTTTTTTGTTACTTGTATCTTGAGGGACACTGGGGGCCATAGGTCCGTGGCCAAAAAAAAATGGAAAATGGAAAAAGGAAAAAGAAAAAGAAAAAAACAAAAACTTTCAACTGCAGGTCTAATCACTTTTCTAGCCCAAAAAGTCTCTATTTTATGATTAAATATTGAATGAAACGGGATACCATATCATCATTTATTCTCTCTCATTTATGGGAAATGTTTGGCACACACACTTTTTGACACATTTTTTGACACATGATGCTTTAAACACATGTACTTTGTGCTGTTTGAATTTTTCACACTTTTCTGTGCACAACTTACATAGCACAAGTTACATGCATTTAAAGCTGTGTGTCAAAAAGTGTGTCAAAAAGTGTGTGTATGTAGCACTACTCCTCATTTATTTCGAAACTGTGCTGATGTGGAAGAATGGTTCCCATGAAAATAAGGGTCAGATGGATAAATGAAAAGACTTTATTAGTTAGTTATACCAGGTCACTAAATACAACCCATTGAATATTTAGCCATATATTAAACCAAAATTATTGATTTGATTAGCCATTCATGGACATGAGTAACACCACATCGACTCGTGGTCAATGCACTTTCCAAAATAGTTCTTTTTTTTTTTCGTGAGCTTTTTCTTTTTATTTATTTTTTTAAAAGCAGCTTTTAGTGACATTTTTCTACCTTAATTGAAAATTGAACTAAAAATTTACACACTTTATTATGACCGGATCAAGGTGTTAAAATTGATATTTATTAGCAAAGGACATTTAAATATCAATACAATTTGGACAAATGAGGTAAACAGCTACCATTACACATGAAGTGAGTGATTTTTGTTTAAATATTATAGACAATTGCCCTTAAATCCCCCATTCTTGTACTTTCGTGGATGGAGGACACTCAATATTTTTATTTAATACTAGATCCCTAGGATCCTAGTTAACACACCTAATCATGGTTAATGATTTTGTTGTCCCCATTTTACCCTTCTATATATTTCTGTGATATACATATAGATGTAATATATATTTAGTCATTAATTGGGAATTTGGGAGTAATAATTGTATTTATTCCCCCACTATTGACATGTTTGTTTGTGTTTTGAATGTTAGAATTATTTCTGTCATTTACATCCCTTAACACATGCAGATTGATCATTCATATTCATTACATCATAAAAATTTGTCAAATTAAATGTTTGACTCTTTAATTGTGTGTTCATGTGGATCATTTTTGTTTTTTAATGATTGCTTTTGGTCTTCTTTCTTATTTATATTTCACAGCATGTGAGACATACCTTATTTACACAAATGTTATTCAATACAGATTGGCTAATATCACTACCATAATCGATTGTTTAGCTTCCTTGCAAGAGAAAAAAATTGTCAAAAAAAATGTTGACTCTTTAATTGAGTAATCCTTCAATCATTGACCCTTGCATTGTGGTATTTTTATCTCTATATATTACATACATGTTAAACATTATATATCACCACAAATCATTGCGCCCAACCTGAACAAAAATAACATCATCAATTTTTTTGGTCATTACTTTGCTTGTGAAATTCACAAAACAAGTTGTTGGTATATGAGGCAAATAAAAAAGGATTACAAGTCCCACAAGTGAGACAGGTTGTTGCCCACAATCATGACGACCACCTTCGCGACTCAATGGTGCGGTGGTGATGTGTTGGCAGTGGTGGTGGGTGCCATGGTGTCTAAGAGTGGTGGTGGGTGCAATGGTGATGATGGTGGTTAAGATTGGTGGTGGATGCGATGGTGGTTAATAGTGGTGGTCTCTCTCTCTCTCTCTCTCTCTCTCTCTCTCTCTCTCTCTCTCTCTCTCTCTCTCTCTCTGTTCCCATTTTCCATAACATGTTATGAGTTTCACAAATCATGTTGTGTCTCTCTTTCATTTCTATTTTTTTTTTTTCAGAATATGTTGTGAAATTCACAAATCATGTTGTGACTTTCTTTTCCATTTTCATTTTACAGATCATGTTGTGACTTTATGTCACTTTCATTTTCGTTTTCCAAAACATGTTGTGAAATTCACAAATCATGTTGGGACTCTCTCTTCCATTTCCATTTTTCTAGATCATGCGAAATTCACAAATTATGTTGTGTCTCTCTATTCCATTCTCGTTTTCTAGAACATGTTGTGAAATTCACAAATCATTTTCTAGAACATGTTGTGAAATTCACAAATTATGTGGGACTCTCTCTTCCATTCCCATTTTTTCAGAACATGTTGGGAAATTCACAAATCATGTTGTATTTCTCTCTCTCTCTCTCTCTCTCTCTCTCTCTCTCTCTCTCTCTCTCTCTCATTTTCATTTTCCAAAACATGTTGTGAAATTCACAAATCATGTCGGAACTCTCTCTTCCATTCCCATTTTTCCACAACATGTTTTGCCTTTTCAATTCAAAATGTGTTCCACAAATCATGTTGTTGGACATGATTGTGGATGAAAATAGCTATCATTATGAGTAATAATGACTTTCAAATTTTGATCCCCATAATTTTTTATTCTCTTAATTTTTGGGGAGAAATTTTGGTTAAAAACATTAATGGAGGAGGTTAGCATTTTTAAGAATACCAAACTTAATGAGGAAGGGGTATTTTAGTCCCTAAAAAATTTCAGGAACTTAATTATAAACATGTTTTAACTCAAGAACCTAAAGCTATTTAATTGCAGTATCTAGGGATTTATCACTAAATCACCCTAAATATTAATACCTTCATGGAGTGGATTCTAAATCCTAGCTTGGAGGTGGTATTCCTAAGGATTACTGAGGTTTTGATTTACTATTTTCATAATACATAAACTAGCCTTTATTAGACAATTAAATAAACAAATAATGTGATCAGAAGAAATTTATGATTATAACTATTATTATTTTCTAAAATGGAAAGAAGGGTAGATGAGATTGTCACGCCCCGGAGTAGCCAAAAATAGGAAAAATTTAAAATTTCCTTTCTGGACCCGTAGGGAATGACGAGTTACATAAAACTGACCTGTCCGTGCAACATACTAACAAAATATATATATATATATATCAGAGTAAGAAATTGCAAAAGCGTCTAATGGTATTAATGGGGGAACTTAAAGTGTTTTGCTACTTAAGCTATTACAGCAGTTCCAAATGAAAACCACAAAAGATAGGTTTGGACGATTTACGCCACTGAAGTTATTACATCAACCAAAAGATAGTTAAAACATAAGAGAAGTCTTAATGCGGAAGTAGGCCATGGTCCTCTTTCTAACTGGCAAACCCGTAACCCTCGTTATCGAGCTCTTCTTGATAGTCTGTCTCAGGATCACCTTCCTGATAGTTCCCAGCCTGAGTATAGTTATATGCATCTTCATTGTTACCTGGATAGTTCTCCTCATCATAACCTAGACGTGAAATGTCCAGGGCAGGGAAGGAGCCGTTAGCTTTTGAAGCTAAGTGAAAACGTCTTAACCGATCACTCCTAATACAGATAAAGATATACAAGTACAACATATCTTGACACAACATAAATGAGCATATGACATGGTAGTATGATGACACCATGCATTATCGATATATTCGATTTTAACTCGACCATGGACACTACAACCGACTCATGTGACTTGTTACATTACCAGTGTAACGCCGTTACCTCAGAGTAGAATGATTACGTTGCAATCGTCGCCTAACAGGGCCCTATAGCAGTTTTGGTTTTAAAAAGAGTAATCATTGGACTCTTAGGTCCTCGTGACCTTGCCTGGAGAATAGAATAGTTACAGCGCTATCGTCGCCTAGCAGGGCCCTATAGCATTTGAAAGGTAACTATTGTATTCTGATGGATACATTGCTATCGTCGCCTAGCAGGGCCCTGTAGCGTATCAATCATAAATTCATGCATAACTTCAATGATTTCAATGGAAACTCTGGCTATCGTCGCCTAACAGGGCCCTATAGCAGTTTCATCGTTGTTCCCATTTACTTGACTGTACCACTCGGACCACCACGGTCCAGTCAATGTATATATTGATATGACTGGGTTAGTCCCCGCGACTAACCATGCAGACGTCAATGTTGACATCAATACTCGACCATGTTCATATGAATGTTCATGTGACTAAAGAAACAGAAATCATGATAAACAAGAATATCAGCGATTATTAACTAAGCATGGAGTATAGTTAACTAACATGCGTTCATAATATAAGAAATAATCTCAACATTTACAATACTAATATTTATCAGTATCGTCCACACAGGACGCACTGGGCATACATATATGATCAAAGAATAATTCTATAATATACCAAGTGAGTTAGGACGACTCACCTCGATGCGGGTGCGTAACAGTAAGCGTAGCGGTTCCTATAAAGTATAAAATTACATAGAACACAGATTAATAAGTCTACTAAAATCAGGGGTATAATGGTAATTGTGTCGGGTGGGTTCTTAAACCTCAACATGATGATCTGGACATCATTCTGAGTCCAACGCCATTAACTAGACTCAAATCGGAGTCCGTCGCACAAAAGGCTGGGTTTTCCATACCAGTTTGGGCCCTAAAGATAAGCTGTATTTTTTACCGTGTCAAAAGGTCACCAAACTTTAAGGGGATGTTCTAGACATTATTCTAAGACTCCAGGAACTGACCGCGTATTTTTCTGAGCCACGGTTTATTTATTATGAATTTCCGAAGTTTAATCGTCTAATAATAGACGTAGGAACACCCTAATTATAAAGTATATTTTAGGGAGACATTAGACCCTTATAATTATTTTTATTAAATACTAGGCCTTAAAATAGGCTAGTAGTATTTTTCTCATAATTATCGGGGCTCGTTTGGTATTTAAAGTAATTAAATATAACCAAACGGATATTTTATAAGTAATTAATAATTATTAAAATAATAAAGCTAGGGTTTTATAAATAATAATTTACAATATAGCGGCACTAGACCTTAGGAAAATTTAATATAATTTTCCTATATTTGAAAAGAGGTCATTAAATATTTATTACCTAATTATTTTAATTTAAAATATTTACTTATTATCTATTTAAACCAATTAAATAATAAGTATAGCATATAATATTAATCCATAATTTCATAATATAAGAATAATATCCAAAATAATGTTACAATTTATTAAAATATACTTTGTAACATTATTGAAATTATTTTAGATATTTAAACTAATTTATAATCATTTATAATAATTTACATATACTTATTAATACTAAATATATTATAAGTAATATATTTGTACACTAATCTTGATTAACAGAATACTTAATAATATAAAGCAGTCTAATAAAACCTTAATTAAGGTTAACAGCATAATTAGTAATATAAGATAATTAATTATAACTAACAGAAAAACTCGCGGGTTAACCCAAATCCGGATCCGAACCCATTGGACTACTCGTTTATAGACTCAACAGAGTCCATTAACAAAACTCGCGGGTCAAAACCCGAACCGAAACCGAACCTAAATGGGCTAACCCATATACAGACTCAGAAGAGTCCACAGTTCAACCCGTGGGTTCAAACCCGAACCTAATCGAATCCTTAACTTATTTAGTAAATAGGCTAACCCGTATACCCAAAACCCAGACCCAGATTTACTCACATCCTACTCCGATTCGTTGACCCGAACCAGACCCAACCAAATATGGTTGGATCCGAGATGAAACGGCGTCGTTTCATTTAATGACTTTCGGGTTATTTTTAAACGACCCGACCCGTTTATTTAAAACGATATAACCCTTTATACAAACGGGTATGTACAATGGTTTGAGCTTAGGGTACAAGCGTTTAATGCGCTAGGGTTCCGGTCTTCTTCTCCGGTGTCTAGCCCGCCGCCGGCGAGGCGTGATTTCGCCGGAAAACTAAAAATGGCCATAACTTGGTCGTTCCTCCATGGAAATGGCTCTAACCAACGCCATTAGGATCGGTTTGGTGTCCTCTAACACATAGTATAAGCTAGATTCGTGCTTCATTCATTTAGGGTTCCTACTGAGACATTATTCTTTTCGGTTTTCTTGAGGATAATGCTATGCATGGAGGTCCAAACGTGGATCTCTTTAAAAACCGTGACTAGGGGGTCTATCTGGGCCTTAGTGGGTCCGTTTGGTGTAAAATTTAGGGCCTATAGTTGAGTTTCCATTTTTGAGCTCCGGTGGGGGGCTTTAATGGCTAACAGGGTCGGTTAAGAGCCTTAGGCTCTGTTTGGTTCATGCGTGAGGGTCTAGGGAGGTGTGTGAGGGGTGTGGGAGTGTACAGAATCGAGCAGGGGGTGGGGATTTACCTCAGGGGAGTCTCGGGTCTTCCTCTTCTTCTTTTATCTCCGGCGAAGCTCCCTCTCTCCTTCTCTCTCCACTCTCAATGGTCTTCTCTGCCTCTCCACTCCTATGCATACACACACACAGATATATACACAGATTGAGAATCTGTTTTGATGTAGAATGGAAGGGATGGAGGAGATATGATGGTGATGGACAAGAGAGGGGGTGGGGGAGTGTGCGCCGGCAGTGGGGGTGGTGGTGAGGATCCGGCGGTTTGTAGGGGGTTTGGTTGGGTAATGTTATGGTCTAATGGTTAATGGGTAGACTAGGTTAGTACATGCCATTTAGGGAAGATTCTAAATGTACAAAAGTTTCCATAAATGTGGGTTTAGTCGTCGCTTAATTCTACGTGCAATCCAGTCCATTTTGGATACTAATTTTACGGGTTTGCGTGCCAAGACAGTCCGGGGTTGAAACTTACAGTCTAAGAAATAATAAAAGTGCGTGCGTATAAGTTCGGGTTTCCAGGATTAAACTTAAAATACTGGGATTAAAATGAACCAAGTACTGGGACTCATTTTATTATTGCAGAAATTACGGGTATTACAGAGATTGTTTATGATGATTTCTTATGCTTGAAACATTATATTTGATGTTAGTTTAATGACTGAATTCAAATTTTGGTTGCTAAATGTTAATGATTGAAAAGCTTATATGATATTACAATAACTACATATTTGGCATATTGTGATTTGTACGTTAGACCCCTACATGTTTTTAGCTTAAAAATATAATATATATTTTGTTATTATTCAAATATATTTTAACTACATGTAATAGTTTAGACTCATGTTCATGTCTTAATTACTCTATTTATCTCATTTTTTATGTGTCATTGATTTTTAGATTTATACCATTATTTTTTTAATCACCCTCCATTTTTAGAGGGTTGGCAATTTGATTTTAACTCATACATTTCTTTTAGCCTTGAAGGGTAGCTTAGGTATTTAACAATATTTCCATTTCATTTTTCTTGACCCAACCAAACACTAGATTCTAAATCCAGTTAGAATTCTATTGGTGAACCAAACATTCTGCAGGGATTCAGATTCCTGATAAAATGATTACTGGTATTATGATTCCTAGCAATCAGAATCCACCTAAAACAATCCGTGAACCAAACGGGCCGTCATTGTAATTAGTTTTTAATCTCATATTGTGTGTGATGGGAAAATAGGTTTAAAATTATTTTAAACGCGCAGCGGAAAGATTAAGTTTCAAAAAACTTACTAGTAGCCCGGATCTACTACTCGTTAATTCTATAGATGCATAAACATGTGGGGAAGAAGAGATTATACATCAGGCCTTGAACCAATTCTGATTTTCTTCTTCCTAGATGGTGCAGCAGTCTTCACTAGGTTGTCTTCACCCTTATGTCTCCTATGAGTGCTTCCCGGAGAGGCTAAAGATGGTGGGATCTCTAATGGAGAAAATAAGAAGGTTTGGGAACCCTAAAACAGTGTCTACAGCTTCTGGTTTATAAAAATACCGAACTCTTTTTCCTGAACGCAGTTGCCCTATTCATAGATTCCCAGAACCGACCTTACGTTTAATCGATCGAAGTGGCTTCGATTGATCGAACCTTCGATCGATTACACCATGTTCGATCGATCAAACCTGCCAAGACTTCAATTGATTGAGACTTTTCGATCGATCGAACTCGTCATGACAAAATCCTCTTGTGCATTTCTAAGAATCCTAGCGGAGCTAAGAGTGGGACCTCCTAGGTTCTTAATTGTTGGCTCAGACCAGTTGTTAATTCTCATGATCAAACTCTTTAATCAGCAAACTAGCTGGTCAGTTAACATTTACTCCACTATAAAACGACAACCGAACTCCAACGCAAAAGAACATATCCGAAGCGATGTCTAGACTTGTATGGTGTACTAATGTCCCTCTACCATCAGCATTCGCAATCATATTCAGGTAGTCGGATAAACGGTTATTCCCAACCTGAATCATGATTACTTCTTATATTTCTTGAGTCACACTCACCTTTCATGATTACCAAACATGTTGATAACTACTTATCAACAAGACTGTAGTTCTCAGTAATCAACTTGGTGACATTCTCAAGGGAATATTTACTCTTTCACAGAGAGTAGATTCTATCTTGACAGTATATGTTCACAACCTTGTTAGCATGACATGCCCAAGATACCCAGGTGTTGATCTTTTATAGACCTCACTGATTGGTAAGTCAAAGCAGCCGTATCCATAGTCTGTGTTCATAATCGTCTAAAGATTGAGAACACGTACCTTATACAAGTTGTGAGTCCCTATCGACTGTTGACAGTCTTGAGTGTCAATAGGAAACTCAGGTACATCAATGCACTATCAGCACTAGCATATTAACTAAGAGTAACACTCTAATGATTGAGATTAATCACTCCATCCAATGGTAGTTAATCATGCTACAGTGTATACCTGATGAGATATCCAGTCTCATCATCCACTATGACAAGTTCTAAGTATCAAAGGATAGTAATTCGTATCTCACTTGTATGTATCTCATACACACACGAATTACTTACTATGATACTTAGGCATTAACAATCATCTCATGAAAGAAACATAGACAATGAAATGTAAAGCTGATATCCATTTTTTAAAATGTTAATGTCTCATACATAAAGTAATGGTTTGAAGGCGCAAACCCAACAAACTCCCACTTGCACTCATAACCATTCAGGACTACATCTAAGACCTAGACTATCTAGATGATGATCAAAGACCTTCTGTGGCAAGGCCTTTGTAAATAGATCCGCAAGATTGTCAGCGGTGGCAATCTTGGTGACAGTCACATCTCCACGTTGAACAATCTCTCGAATTAGATGATATTTTTGCTCTACGTGCTTTCCCTTTTCGTGGTTCCTTGGCTTCTTGGACTGAGCCACTACCCTACTATTATCGCAGTATAGCGTAATAGGTGACAGCGATGCTAGTACTACCTCGAGTTCCATGAGGAACTTCTTGAGCCAAATAGCTTCATTTACGGCTTCACAAGCATCCACATACTCAGCTTCTATAGTTGAGTCTGCAATGCACTTCTGCTTAATGCTCCTCCAACTAACAGCACCACCTCCCAAGGTAAAGAGATGTCCGGACGTCGACTTCCTCGAATATTTATCTGACATAAAGTTCGAGTCAGTGTATCCTACTGGAATTAACTCATCACCTCCGTACATAAGCATGTAATCTTTAATCCTTCTCAAGTACTTAAGAATGTTCTTAGCGGTTGTCCAGTGCTCTGGACCTGGATTCGATTAATATCTACTAACCATGCCAACGGCAAAGCAGATATCTGGTCTAGCGCACAACATCGCATACATGATACTTCCCACTACCGAAGCATAAGGAACTCCTGCCATGCGATTACTCTCCTCCTGTATCTTTGGACACTGGTCCTTGGAGAACGCTAAACCATGCCTGAAAGGTAATAAACCTTTCTTTGAATTATCCATTGAAAACCTAGTTAGCACCTTATCGATATAACCAGCTTCAGATAATCCCATTATCTTTCGCTTACGATCCCGAAAGAGCTTGATCCCAAGAATATAGCTCGCCTCTCCTAGATCGCCAAACCTTGATCGTTGACAACACTAATACATCATTTCCAATGAGTAGAATGTCGTCAACTTAAAGAACAAGAAAAGCCACCACTTTCCCTTCACACTTCCTGTATACGCAAGGTTCATCCAAATTATGTATGAAACCAAAAGATTTAACTGCTTGGTCAAAACGAATGTTCCAGCTATGAACCCTTCTTGTTGTTACATATAGATGTCCTCCTCAAGATTTCCAATCAAGAATGTAGTCTTAACGTACATCTGTCAGATCCCATAATCTAGGCATGCAGGAATGAATAGGAGTATTCTGATGGACTTGAGCATGGCTACCGGTGAGAAGGTTTCCTCATAGTCAATGCCCTCTCTCTAAGTATAACCTTTCGCTACAAGCCTAGCCGTAAAGGTCTCAAACTTGCTATTAAATCCTCTTTTCCTCTTATAGACCGACTTACAGCCAATGGGTTTAATATTGGCTGGAAGTTATACAAGATCCCGGACCTGATTGGAATCCATAGATTCCAATTCAGCGTGTATAGCCTTAACTCAATGAGCTGAATCAACATTAGCTACTGCCTCTTCGTATGTGGAAGGATCAGATTCAGATTCTATGGAGACTGCTTCAAAAACTTCTCCCAAGAACATATATCTGTCAGACAGGCTGACCATCCCCACTACGACGAGGAACCGGTGCGGGAATGGGTGAAAAAGTGGTATTTTCTTGTGTTACATCATTATTAAATACGGGTAGGACTGAGGGCTCTCCTTCTATCTCTCTAAGATCTCTCCTTCCCTTAGGTTTATGGTTCATGATACAATCATCCTCCAAGAAAACAACATTTGTACTAACAAACACTTTCTGTTCTCTTGGATCATAAAAATACCATCCGTAAGTACCCTTTGAATACCCTACGAAATAACATACTTTCGATCTAGAATCGAATTTTCTCATCTTTTCTTTCAGCAGATGTGCCAGACACCCCCATATCCAAAGATGTTGCAAAGAAGGCTTGTGCCCAATCCATATCTCCCGTGGTGTCATGGAAACAGATTTGCTTGGTACTAGATTTAGTATATATGCAGCGGTTTCTAAAGAATAACCCCAAAGGAATAATGGCAACTCGGAATAACTCATCATCGACCTAGTCATGTCTAAAAGAGTATGATTCCTTCTCTTCGCTACACCGTTCTGCTGAGGCGTACCAGGTGCAATCAAATGTGACAGAATCCCATTCTGTACGAGGTGATCAATAAACTCATTAGAGAGGTACTCGCCACCTCGATCAGATTGAATGGCCTTGATATGTGTGTCCAATTGCTTCTCCACTTTAGCCCTAAACTCTTTGAACTTTTCAAAGGCTTCAGACTTTTGCTACATTAGGTACATATATCCATACCTTGAGTGGTCATTAGTAAATGTGATGAAATACTCATAACCACCTCTTGCTCTAATATTTATTGATCCACACACATCAGTATGAACTAATTCCAACAATGCATTGGTCCTATTTCCCTTTGCTGGAAAGGGCCTTTTTGTTATCTTACCCTCTAAACAAGACTCGCAGACTTCCATTGGTTCGAGAACTAAATCGCCTAACACCCATTCTTTAACTAGTCTTCCAATCCTTTACAGATTGATATGACCAAGCCTCATATGCCAAAGCCTTGTTGGATAAGTGGAAGGTTCCTTTCTTTTAGATGGTACAGTTACCACTGAGTTATTAAGTTCCATACAAGAGTCTTTAGAAATATTTGGAGTGATCACATACAAGCCATTTGATTTAACACCAGAACAAATAAAAGAACCATTTCTTTTAATCACAACTTCAGTTCCAAAATCAAAAAAATAACCATTATTCGATAAATTAAAAACTAAAATTAAATTGCGTCTCATTAAAGGGACATAAAGTACATCTGATAAAATCAAAACATTATTGTCTAAAAATTCTACAGCTACTACTCCTACTGTAACGGCAGAAACGGTTACTCTAGATCCCAGAGTCAGCACGATTTCCCTATCACTGCATTTCCTGTTTGATCTGAACCCCTGCAACGAATTACAGATGTGGTTAGTCACACCAGAATCAATGCACCAAGTGTTTGAAGTATCTGTTATAAAACTTACTTCAATCGCATATGATTCAATCATACCTTGAACCCTTGTAGATAAGAATTCTGGACAGCTCCTCTTCCAGTGGCCCTTCTTACCTCATTGGAAATACTTTCCTTTGCCTTTGCCACCCACCTTTCCCTTGCCCTTACCTTTTTCCTTAGATTTTGCAATCTTAGGGACTGGTCCTGGACCACCAGTGCTAGCCTTCTTCTTCCATTTCTTACCTTTCGGTGTAGATTGGGAAAAAGAAGAGTTTTTCTCAACATTCAGAACGTTGACCCCAGGCTTGATTACCCCTTCTGCTGCCAAAAGAGAACTCATCAATTCGTTCATTGAAAAATTCATTTGATTCATATTATAATTAAGTTTAAATTGAGCGAATGAAGGCGACAACGAATTGAGGATCATATCAACTTGGGTCTGTGCGACGATGTTGGCTCCCAAGGTCTCCAGTTCGTTCAAACAACCAATCATTTTTAAAACATCTTCTTTGATTGGAGTCCCTTCCGACATCTTCGCACTCGTTATCTTCTGCATGGCTACCTATCCGGCAAGCCTGCCATGCTCCCCAAACATCTTTATCAAAACAACTTTTAATCGCTCTCATAGTTTAGATTTATTGTCACTGTTCTTAGTTTAATTAAAATCAAAATCAAAATTCTGTTTTCTTAATTAACTAGGTTTAGGTTTTAAAATTAAAGTACTTTAGTATTTCAATCTCTGTGAGTTCGACATCTACTTCCACACTATAAAATCTTTTAAAGTAAAGTACACTTTTATATCTTGATTTTAACGAGATCAGTTACCAGGTCAAAGAACCAGGCTATGATACCAGAAAGTGGAAGGTGGTTCAAAAAACGAAAAAGAAACTAAAAGAAAAGAAAAAAAAAACTAGAATTTATGAAGTTTCTTGGGGTTTCTAATATAGTTATTTAAATTACTCGAGTGATAACTATAATTATTTATTAGGTTAAAGAACTTAATTGACTCACTTTTAAAACATTTAAGGAGATAATTGCAGCAATTGAAATTTTGGAGACTACAGCCGATCTATAAGGGTGAGAAATGTTTGTTTACCCATTGCAACCATTTTGATTCATGAACATAATTACAGCAATTCACTAGATTAGTTGGTAACTTAGTAATGGTATACAACTTGCCTGAAAGTGAGATATTTGTGTGTTTGTTATCTATTTAAGCAGTTGGTCATACTAATTATTTGGGTAAATTATATTTTGTACTCTCGTAGTGACATTTTGCCCCATAGTTTAAAGTTGACACATTAGACCTTGAAGTTTATCTTTATTGTCAATTTGCGCCTTTCGTCAAAAATTTGTCAGAGTTGTTGATGGTATTCTGACAAATTCTAACGGACTATGACATTTTTTTCTAACTAAATAGTTAAATGTACAAATTGACACAAACAAAACTTCAGGGTCTAATATGGGACAAACTATATAGGACAAAGTGCCACTGAATATGAACTACGAAGGTGCAAAGTGTAATTTACCCAATTTATTAATGTCTTCTTTTTTTTTTGAATGGAGATTACAAATCCCTTAACTTGTCCTCCGCGACTTTGGGATCCTGTTTGTGATAAAATAATCCAGCCAATAAGAGGGTGCCACGAAGGAAGTGACATGGTAAAATATCTAGCTATTTGAATTTGGACGCAGAAGCAGTTATTGGCAGTTGGACATTTTGCTGTTTAAAATATAAACTATCAAGGGACACGTGTTGATCATTGAGGAATAACTGAAAGAACAGATGTCAACTCTAGGCTATGCCACGTGGAGGAACAGTTACCAGTTTGAAAAGAAGAAGGAACATTCAAATTAGCCTACTGTTAAGCCTCAATGATTATATATAGAAGGAGTTTGAGTTCGAAAAGGGATCCTTGGATCAACATCAACATATACACTTTTATCTATTTACAAATATTGTACCTTTTATCGTTATCTTTAGAGTTTGAATTAGAACACCTTCAAAGTTATCTTCAATGTTAGATTATAGTCTATTCTTACTTAATAAAGTAGTCTTTTACTTTGTTGTTCTCTTTACTGTTCTTAAGTAGGAGTAGCATCATAGTACTTGGTTCGAAGTTCTTTAATTAGCCACAACTTTACACGTTTGAAGTCCTTGTTAAGGCATCAAACGTCACCACAATTTGTCTGGTGAGGCGCAATTTGGATATTTATCACATCACACACATTGGCAACTTGTACACCTGCACATATATAATTTTTCAACCAAACATTTTTGGCACGCCTGGTGGGACGCTACTGTCAAAAGATGGCAAATAGAAACCTTCGAAGCAATAGGTCTATTGATAACGTCAATGTTGGTGTTAATTATGCTGAGATTGGTGGTTCTCCACACCAAGATCCTCAAAGCAGCAATACTGGGAATCATGTAAACAATGAAAACCCAGAAGTAGGAGTCAAGAATTTGAATCCAATTCCAAATAATGGGAATATTGTTTCGGAAAATCAACATGATTTGGTGAATCAATTGGTACCAATATTCGATCATTTGGGAAACATGATTCAGAATGTTAATGCTCTGATCACTTCCCTTAATAACAACATACCACATGTTAGGAAACTGCGTTCCCAGAATCCATTGACAGCACGTATAAGTTGGTACTGCAAAAAAATTACATGAAAACTACAATAACCCTACAAGGGCGGAACTAGGGTTACCTTAAACTGCTAAAACGGATTGCTGTAGTAGACGAATCGAGAACACGGGCTCGATAACAGCTCACGATCTTCTACTGTATTCTTTGCTGCCAGAATATCGAACTGAGTGTGGGCTCTTTCGAAATCCTTTCTGTTTTCTGCTCTCCCTCTTTTACGCTCTCTTTTCTATTCCGAGTTATAATTCTCTATATAAAAAAATGCTAGCTGAGGAGAGAGCCAAAGCAGCATATATATAGGCTACGATAGGGACCATAAGAAGTCAGTAAGGAATAGGCTTCCTCATGGAATTAGGAAACCCTAATTCGAACTGAATCAGATTCCTATTTCCATAAATTATAATTCATATCACTAAAGAATTATAATTGCACTCCTACCCATATCTCAAAAATATATTTCGAGCTCCATGTTATTAAATGCTTATTATCTCCCCATGTTAAGATTACAGATATCTATTAATTAAATATAATTATTGACAATCATATTTAATTAATTTCTTAAAATTCCTTGAGATCCTCTGCTTAACTTATCTGATATGTCGGATACAAAATCCACCTGCAGGGTTTGACATAATCAAAACTTATAAGCTTTCTCAAGGGGGTATCATCAATCCCAAAATTGAGACATGGATTCCATCATTAATTAATATCCACCACACAATTTATATTGCCACCCAATCCAATGTGATATTGACCCATTTAAGGATCTCACCCTTTTAGGGATCAAAGTGTAAATATCAAATGTACGTGTCTACAAATTAACTTAGGATTTAGAGCATAAGCACTCATAATAGCCATGAGGTATTAATTATCTTATAAGTCAGTATAAAGATAATTACCCCAAGTCAGTCCCGTTTAATACACAAAGTGTACCAGCATAGTGAGTTGAAACTATACCGTTTTCTGTAGTCAAGACAAACCTACTACAACACCATGCTGCAGTCCTACCGATGGTGTGTCCAATCCCATCTAAGACTGTAAACCAAAATCTTGCATTCTGTAATATCTGATGGCCTGATCTTCCATGTGTAAGCCGAACTCTACACACCAAACCACCTACTATATAGAATGAGAGACACACATGCATAATATTAAATAAATAATATAATACAAACATTGCCCACACAGATTCTCATAAAAAAAATGGATTAACTGATTTTATTAAATGAATAATAAATCAACTCCATAAAGCATGGCTTTTAGTATATATCCCTAACAATCTCCCACTTAGATTCAAAGCCATGATGCGACACACCTCACTCCTATCCCATCTACATGACTGTCAAAAGTCTTGGCCGGTAAGCTCTTGGTGAAAGGATCTGCCAGGTTATTTGCTGATGTTATCTTGGCCACTTCAACATCACCTCTTTACACGATCTCTCGTATCATGTGATACTTACGCTCAATGTGTTTTCCCTTCTTATGGGCCCTTGGTTCCTTTGAGTTAGCAACCGCTCCTCTATTATCGCAATAAAGGGTAATAGCCGATTATACCGCAAGTACTACTCTTAGATCCATAAGGAAGTTTCTGAGCTAAACGGCCTCCTTAGCGGCTTCCGAAGCAGCCAGATACTCGGCTTCCATGGTGGAATCAGCAATACATGACTGCTTGATACTCCTCCAGGTAATGGCTCCACCTCCTAGGGTAAACACATATCCTGAGGTAGACTTTCTGGAATCCTTATCTGACATGAAATCAAAATCTGTGTACCTAATGGGTAAAAGACTGTCTTCTTGGTAAACTAACATATAGTCTCGAGTCCTTTTCAGGTACTTGAGAATATTTTTCACCGCAGTCCAATGTTCTTGCCCTGGATTAGACTGATATTTACTAACCATGCCAACAGCAAAGCAGATGTCAGGTCTAGTATATAGCATAGCATACATTAGGCTTCCTACTGCCGAGGCATAAGGAACTGCCTTCATCTTCTCTATCTCATCAGGTGTCTAAGGACACTGATCCTTAGATAGAGTAATTCTGTGTCTGAAGGGAAGGAATCCCTTCTTGGAATCTTGCATACTAAACCTTGCAAGAATATTGTCAATATAAGTGCCTTGTGACAAGCCCAACATCCTATTCTTGCGATCTCGCATAAGCTTGATCCCTAGGATGTGACTGGCTTCTCCCAAGTCCTTCATATCGAATTGACTGGACAACCATACCCTTATAGAAGATAATACCCCCACATCGTTTCCGATTAGCAAGATATCATCCACATATAGTACTAAGAACACCACCACTCTTCCATCATGTTACTTGTACACACAAGATTCATCCGCACATTGATCAAAACCAAAAGACTTGATTGCTTGATCAAAGCGGATATTCCAAGACCTAGATGTCTGCTTAAGTCCATAAATGGACTTCTTAAGCTTGCACAACATGTGTTATTGGCCCTTCGCAATGAACCCGTCTGGTTGCATCATATAGATGCACTCGTCAAGATTCCCATTTAGAAATGCTGTCTTGACATCCATTTGCCAAATTTCATAATCGAAATGTGCAGCAATGGATAAGAGAATCCGGATAGACTTTACCATGGCCACCGGCGAAAAGGTTTCCTCATAATCGATTCCCTCTTTTTGAGTGAACCCTTTCTCAATAAGCCTTTCTTTAAAGGTTTCCACCTTACCGTCTGCTCCTCTCTTCTTCTTATAGATCCACTTACATCCAATGGATTTTATTTCATTGGGTGGTTCTACAAGATCCCAGACTTGATTGGAGTACATAGACTCCATTTCAGATTTCATAGCCTTTTGCCAAAGATCTGCATCTTTATCTTGGAGTGCTGCATTGTAGTTACAGGGATCGGTACCTTGTTCATCAGGGACTCGGTCATAAGACTCTCCCAAGAACATATATCGGTCAGGTTGAATAATAACCCTCCCACTACGACGAGGCACAACCCGTGTCTGTGTATCACTGATATTTCGTTGTGAAGATTCTGAACTTAATACACCATTATCTACATGTTGTACTGGTTCAGGAACCTACATGTTAATGGTTGGTTTGGGATCTACACGAGTTTCGATAATCCTCCCACTACGACGTGGTAATGGAATATCGACAACTCTTTCTTGTGGTATTTCTTCTCGTACCGTTGGTATCAAAGAAGTATGTCACGGTGTCTCTCCTCTCATTTCCTCTAGAACAATACGGCTTCTGGGCTTGTGGTCCATAACATAGTCCTCTTCTAAGAATGTGGCATTGGTGCTAACAATAACCTTCTGATCCTTAGGACTATAAAACATACCACCTTTAGTTCCTCTTGGATACCCAACAAAGAAACATACTTCTGTTCTTGATTCTAACTTTTCTGCGTTCCCTTTCAGCACATGTGCTGGACTACCCCAGATCCGAACATGTCGCAGACTAGGATTTTGCCCAGTCCACAATTCCGTGGGAGTAGTAGGTACTGACTTAGATGGTACCAAGTTTAGAATGTATGTAGCTGTCTCTAATGCGTGTCCCCAAAAGGAAATTGGTAAATCCGAGTAACTCATCATAGATCTTACCATATCCATGAGAGTCATCTTCATTCTTTCTGCTACACCATTCTGCTGAGGCATACGGGGTGCAGACAATTGGGATGTAATCCCTTGCTCCAATAAGTATTCCCTAAACTCTCCCAAGAGGTACTCTCCACCACGATCAGATCGTAGTGTCTTGATACATTTACCTGGACGCTTCTTCGTTTCAGCCTTGAAGTCTTTGAATTTCTCAAAGCATTCAGACTTACGCCGCATTAAATAAATGTACCCATACCTTGAGTAATCATTGATGAAAGTGACAAAGTATTCAAATCCCCCTCTTGCTTGGACAGTCATAGGACCACACAAATCAGAGTGAACCAGTTCCAACGGCTCTTTTGCTCTATAGCCCTTGGCCGAGAATGGCCTTTTGGTCATTTTACCTTCCAAGCAGGATTCACAAACTGGAAGTACCTCCACTTCCAATGAGCCTAATGGCCCATTTTGATCCAGTCTTTGAATCCTTTTCAAATTAATATGACCAAGGCGTAAGTGCCAAAGATGCGTTTGGTTCATCCTCGAAGGTTCTTTTCTCTTAAATGGCAAACTATTTGTGTTATTCAATTCATTAAGTTGCAGTATAGGAGAGATAGGATTTATAATATAAAGATCATCCACCAATTGACTAGAACAAAAAAAAAAACGTTTATTTTCTTTAATAACTACTACTTTATTAAAATGAACTGAATATCCATTCTTTACTAAACTAGAAACTGAAACTAAATTCCTTCTAATAGAAGGTATATAAAAGCAATTTCTTAATATTAAAATCCTATCTCTACCAAAACTAAGATGTAGATCTCCTACTGCAACTGCTGCTACTCTCGTAGCATTTCCCATATGTAGATAAATCTCTCCATCACTGAGCTGCCTGGTTCCCTGGAACCCCTGCAAAGAATTGCATACATGATCAGTGGCTCCCGTATCTACACACCAGGTACCGGTAGATCGGACTGCTAAACACGATTCAACAACTAGTAAATGAGATTTACCTTGATTGTTCTGTCTGGCGAGATAAACTGGACATTTCTTCTTCCAGTGTCCTGGCTGCTTGCAAATAAAACATTTGCCTTTAGGCTTTCCCGATTGTCCTCGTGGCCTTTGGATTGGCGGAGGACCCGTGGCCTTCTTTTGAGCCTTTTTCATTTTCTTCTTGCCTTTCGGCTTTGAAGCAGAACCTTTCTCAAACACAAGAGCACTCCCTAACTTTCTGTTGAGACCCTCAGCTGCCTGGAGTTCTTTAAGCAGCTCCGCCAAAGTATATTTAAATTTATTCATGTTGTAATTGAGGCGGAATTGCTTAAAAGACTCTAGCAGTGACTGGAGTACGATATCGACCTGGGTTTCCCCGTCGATTGTAGCTCCAATGATCTCTAGTTCATTAAGAAGAGATATCATCTTAAGAACATGATCCCTTACAGGCGTCCCCTCAGCCATGGTTGTGTTCATCAAGTCTTTCATGGCAACCTGCCTAGCAGTACGACTTTGATCCCCGAACATCTCTCAGAGGCTGTCCATCATGTCATAGGCGCTGGCCATTGACTGATGTTGATGTTGCAGCAAATTTGACATGGATGCCAAAATGTAACACCGCGCTATCTCATCAGCCTTGACCCATTTCTTGTGAGCCTGGGTTTTCTCAGCGGTTGCCCCCTCACCAGGTTGCTCAGGACATTCTTGAGTAAGCACAAACTTGTACTCTTCAGCAGTTAACACAATATCCAAATTCTTTTTCCAGTCTATATAGTTTGGTCCAACAAGTTTGTTTTCTTTAAGTATAACAGCAAGTGGATTGAAAGTACCCATTTAAAAGTCTGAGAATCACATAACATAAATAATTACGTTTGGGCAAAAATTACTATGGATTTGAGTTGAAAATATTGGTTCCCTCTACCATGTTTGAAAGGAATCCGCCAACAACCTGATACACCGCGAATAGTATGACTCGATGGGAAGCCATATACTATCCATCATTTGTTCAGATAGACAATTGCCTTTTAATTTTACTATCAAGGCAATGTACTTTGCCTAATAAAATTAAACTGCTGACTTGCTTTGGACCTATAAATAATAACAGTGACTCAGATGGAGAGGATATTATTATTTATAGCTAAGTGTATACCATCACTTAATTCTAGGTCAAGAGTTCCATGAGGAACACCTCTGATGGAGAGGTGACCCACACCAACAATCACCCAAAACATTCTTTTAAAGAAGTTTGTACTGATGATTCCATGATCAACTACATCCGATAGGGAGGATGACACTAGAGCCATCACACAAAATTAATCATATCATCTACAAACCAGTGATGGAGACTATGGGATTTATACTTGATAAATTCCCTCTCCCACTTAGAATTTTAAAAAAAAATTTGAGAGTTATAATTTTTTTAGAAAAACTTTTAATTTAATTAATAAAAAAATAATGGAATATTTGACAAGGATTAATTCATCCTTACTTGTGAAACCCACATTTGTAGATAATAAAATTATTCTATTCTCATGATTTTAGAAAATAAGTACTTATGTTTTCAAATTATGGAATTAGCTTTATTTCTAAATATACATGTAGTTGTCCATCATTTTAAATTAATATAAATTAAACATGCAGCTAGACATCTGAAATAGGTCTAGGAACAATTATCCATGTCGTCCTATTCATTAAACATGAGACAATAATAATCATTCAATCACACATAAATAAGGAAACCACAATAAAATAGGAATCCCACTATTATGGTCAAGCTGCAACTCTTATGAAGAAATCTTCATTGAACCCGATTAGCTCTATGTCACCAATACGCAACAGGGGTCGAGCTGCCCCGGTCAGCTCGCGGGGATCGAGAAATTGCCTCCAGATTGCTGTCTGAAACTGCTTGTAAACTGTCTTCACGAACTGTCTTCACGGATTTACTCGAGATATATTACACAAACCCTATGCCTCCATAAAGGAGTTCACATGCTATTTCTTTGCAGTAAATTAACCACACATCAATCAAGTGTGGGATCCAATACACACAAATCCTATGCCTCCATAAAGGAGTTCACATGCTATATTAAAACAGCAAAATTAATCACGGATAAAACCATCGTGGGATCCAATCACACAAAATCAGTGACCATAATAGTGGAATAAGAACGGTGCAAAACAAGGGTTAGCACAGTTCTACGTTCTATCCATCCATCAAAACACGCATAAGATCTATTTTATTGGACAACATGGTTGCATCCAACCCATACGCAGAATCAACATTGCTCTGATACCACTGTTAGGAAACTGCGTTCCCAGAATCCATTAACAGCGCGTATAAGTTGGTACTGCAAAAAAAAATTACATGAAAACTACAATAACCCTACAAGGGCGGAACTAGGGTTACCTTAAACTGCTAAAACGGATTGCTGTAGTAAATGAATCGAGAATACGGGCTCGATAACAGCTCACGATCTTCTACCGTATTCCTTTGCTGCCAGAATATCAAACTGAGTATGGGCTCTTTCAAAATCCTTTATGTTTTCTGCTCTCCCTCTTTTACGTTCTCTTTTCTATTCCGAGTTATAATTCTCTATATAGAAAAATGCTAGCTGAGGAGAGATCCAAAGCAGCATATATATAGGCTACGATTGTAGACACTCCATTTTGTCGGCTATCAGATTTAGGAGACCCATAGCTTGGTGGTTCAAAATGATTGAAAAAGACTTAAACGGATTCTTAGAAGTTAGTTCCATCTCTCAGAATGCTCAGAATGACCGAAATGCCCCTGAAAGCCCAGAAGTTCCCAGATTTGGACCAAAAGTTTTGGAAACATGCTATGTCATAAGAAAAGAGATAAAATGAATTTTTAAGTAAAATTGGATGAAATCGTCAGCTCCCAGATACCCCCGGAAGTCCCGGAAGTTCCCAGAAAGTCCCCGTTGATCGGTTTGACCAGGTTTGACCAAAGTTTGACCAAGTTTGACCGAAATCGTTCGGATTCACCGGAATCATTCTAAATCATGGGAAAAGTATTAAAACGAGTTTCAAAAGAAAATCCAGCAAAAACGTCAGCTCTTGGGAACTCCCGGAGATTTCCAGAACTTCCCGGGAATCCCAGGTTTGACCAGTTTGACCAAAATTTGACTTTGGAACCGAGGCACCGAAACAATTTTCAAATATTTTTTTATGGATACTAGAGGTCAATAGCTTTCCAGCGGTATATCGCACATAATGTTTGGATTTAAACGAGTTTATTATGAATTTCCGAAGATGAAAAAGGCGATCAAATAAGCTTTTATCACGAATACCACAAAACTTTTCAAAGTGACCTATCCTCGAACTATTTTTTATGTAAATTAGATTCCATTAACTTTCCAACGGTATATCACAACCTCAATTTGGAGTTCGTACGCATTTTCTGTGAATTTTGAACGAAATAGGGCCTTTTTTGCGAATACCAAAACTTCAGGGGGCCTAAACAGCTTTATCTGGACGAAGGAGGAGCAGTGCCGCCGCGGCACTGGCCCAGTGACGCCGCGGCACGGCACTGGGCCAGTGCCGCAGCGGCACTCCCCTCCAGAACAGTGTGTTTTTGTAAATAATTTTGGGGTCCCATTTTGATTAATTAAAAACCAAAACGACATAGTTTTATGATTTCAGATGTTTGGAGCCAATGGGAGTACTTTCTAAACCCCAAAACCACCCCAAGTTGGCCTATTTAAACCCTCCATTGCTCTTCATTTTAGGGGGGCCAAGGACAAAAGCTTGAAAAGTTGCAGAGAAGAAGAGAGATAGAGATAGGTTTAGAAGAGAGAAAAGGAGCTTCCTCCTACTATTTTGCTATAGAAAGTGAGTTTTAATCTTGTGTTCTTCCATTACCTCTCTTATACTTCACATTCCAAACACCCCCAATCACCATTCTTGAGCATTCTTGAGTTAGGAAGCTACTTCCATGTCCAAATGTCAAAATCTATGAGTGAAACACCAAGCTACAAGTCCAAAATCATATTGATTATCATCTATTGATTGTTATTTACTTGCTTGTTCATATTATGTTCATCTCTTCTTAATCTCATTTCTTTTTATTTTCTTTATTTACTTACTAGTTCATCATCATCTAGATGATGACATGAAGTTTGAGGTGAGTGAATCTTTATGGATAGTAGCTCTTGACCTCAAAAACATGTTTGATAGATGATGATTATAACTTCAATACCTCCAAGGTATCCTTGAAGTTATGTTCAAATAAAAATGAATCTCTCCAATAATATTGGGGGTTCTTGATGATGAGTTTGATGTTGATATTCCAAGAGGTTATAATCTCTATTTGATGTTGAAAATATACTTTCAAAATCTCTATTTCAAAACCCCTCTCAATCCCTCTCATTTTGATTTCAAGAAAGAAAACTCAAGTTTTTCCCAAAATCTTCAAAACAGTGAGTCAAAACAGTGAGTGATCTGAGTTCAAAGATTTCTCTAGAACTCAATGCTCAATGTATGGATGCAATACCACTTGTAAAATCTTCCTAACTCATTAGAGAACACCCATGATTTTTGGTTTGACTTGGAAGTACTTGGAAATGGTCCATTTGGACCCAAACATTCCTTCCAGACATTCTGTTTTTGCTGTCACAGCAGCTAGGTCCACGTCCAACCACTTTTTCAGACAACTTTTCCAAAAGGGGTGGTCCTAACTTATTTTTCCCTTAAACGTCAATGTCTTAGGGAACTTTCTGTATAAAATAGGGCTCTAGATCATTCTTTTTCATTTTCTATGATTTTTCAACATTTCAGTCGATAGTACGGACTCTGTTTCTAAGTGACCTCTATTGTTCATATGATTTCTGTCAATCTGTGATAGTTATTAAAGATTGGATTTTTGGGTTGTGTTCTAGACACAATAAGGAAGATCTCCATAAAAAAATCATTCATTGAAAACATTCCTAACCGCTCTTTTCAATTTCCAATAGATATAGTTACTGTTCTGTCCACTATTCACAGCAAGCACATCTTAACTGTCATTCTTTGATTTGATGCTTACATGCATTCCAAATTAGCTCATGTTTTAGGAAGTAGTTCATACTACATTTGTACATATCTCATAATGATTTCATTCATTCATTCATACACATTATAGACTTCTAAGTCATTCTAGGAATCCATGAACACAAGGCACACTACAACCTTAGCACATTCTAGATACATACATTGCATCCATGCAAAGATTTGGGGCTTTTGTGACTCCTAATCTAAGAAGATTATAAGGAATGATCATGATCACACGTTCATGCTTCCCCTCGATCTAATCCTCCTTTCTCATCCGTCCCGGGGATTGAGAGATCTTCTTTTCTCAAAGAACAACATGCATCATACTAGCTTGCTAAGCATATTTTTAATTATTCGTTTCAAGAACAATTCATGTCCCCTTTAGATTAGGAAAACTTGATTACTTGATATGTGATTAGACGATTTTTCCTAGGCTTGTTTGTGTGATCTTTCACTTTTTGCATTGTGTGATATTTGGCTTAGATCTTATGAATGATATCTTATCTTTAGATCTTCCATTTCAAATTTTCTTATGTGATGTAATATACTATCATAGTATTAATTGCCGAACCATACATAGTATAAGATGATTATTTGGATGCTAATTGAGGCCCGTCGAAAGACGGGGCGAGTTGAGGGTGTTTTAGTCGCGACAAAGGCTCCTTCCTCTCTCGTACCAAAATCCCGAACCAAGTTCTTTGGTTATGAAGGGCCGGTGCCCTTATCCGCTTGGGTGAGTCAAATTTGGGTTTCTTGGTTCCCTAAAGACCAAGTGGCGACTCTGTATCTGTTTTCAACAGACCTTTCATTTTCTTCCTTTGATCCAAATCAAATTTCAAACAAGTTTCAAAACAAGCAAACAAGCGGTGGAAGCCCGGTGTCCACAACGCTAGGGACCATAAGAAGTCAATAAGGAATAGGCTTCCTCATGGAATTAGGAAACCCTAATTCGAACTGAATCAGATTCCTATTTCTATAAATTATAATTCATACCACTAAGGAATTATAATTGCACTCCTACCCTTATCTCAAAAATATATTTCGAGCTCCATGTTATTAAATGCTTATTATCTCCCCATGTTAAGATTACAGATATCTATTAATTAAATATAATTACTGACAATCATATTTAATTAATTTCTTAAAATTCCTTGAGATCCTCTGCTTAACTTATCTGATATGTCGGATACAAAATCCACCTGTAGGGTTTGACATAATCAAAACTTATAAGCTTTCTCAAGGAGATATCATCAATCCCAAAATTGAGACATGGATTCCATCATTAATTAATATCCACCACACAATTAATTTTGCCACCCAATCCAATGAGATATTGACCCATTTAAGGATCTCACCCTTTTAGGGATCAAAGTGTAAATATCAAATGTACGTGTCTACAAATTAACTTAGGATTTAGAGCATAAGCACTCATAATAACCATGAGGTATTAATTATCTTATAAGTCAGTATAAAGATAATTACCCTAAGTCAGTCCCGTTTAATACACAAAGTGTACCAGCATAGTGAGTTGAAACTATACTGTTTTCCGTAGTCAAGACAAACCTACTACAACACCATACTGCAGTCCTACCGATGGTGTGTCCAATCCCATCTAAGACTGTAAACCAAAATCTTACATTCTATAATATCTGATGGCCTGATCTTCCGTGTATAAGCCGAACTCTACACACCAAACCACCTACTATATAAAATGAGAGACACACATGCATAATATTAAATAAATAATATAATACAAACATTGCCCACACAGATTCTCACAAAAAAAATGGATTAATTGATTTTATTAAATGAATAATAAATCAACTACATAAAGCATGGCTTTTAGTATATATCCCTAACACCACAATTTGCACCAGCAATGGTGCCAAGTGGAAATCCTTCTGTGGTTCGATAGAATGAAAGGGGGTATACTCATGGCTTATTTCAGCCAAATCCTATCATTCATGCAAATGGGTCTCCTATTAGGCCTAATTCACAAGAAAGCTTCTATATGCCTGTCCCTAATTCTACTCATCTAATGTTCAAAGGGATGCAAGGAAGTCATATAAGACATGGTCAGGATCATATCCATAGACTAGTGAATATCGAAGAATTTAAGTCTAGAGAAAACATAATAGGCCAAAACAGGAGAGTAAATAACAATCCTATATTCGAACCAGACCCTGCTGGAATAGGAGTGGGTCGAAGGAATGAAAATCCTAGAAGGATGGATAACATTCCCCAACTACCTCCAATAACACCAATGAACCCTCCTTTAGGTCAACCAGGTCATCAACCACCACCTAATATGGTTGATCGAAATGATATAATTAATTTAATCCATGAGGTTTGCGGACCCATGGCTCGGGGGGTACAAACTCCAGTTTACAGAAATCCTTATCTTGACTGAATCGATAGGATTGAATTCCCTAGGGGATTTAAATTACCTACCTTTGCTATGTTTGCTGGAGATGGGAGTCAATCAATAGTTGAACATGTAGCAAAATTCATCAGTCAGTGTGCTGATGCAGGAAACAATGAATACTTTAGACTTCGTTTATTTCCTAGTTCATTGACAGATACACCATTCACATGATTTATCAATCTCGCCCCCAATTCGATCCATAATTGACACAAATGGAAGAATCCTTCCATACTCAGTTTTTTCAGACAGAACCAGAGGTGTCTATGGCTGATTTAGCTAGACTCTGTCAAAAACCTGATGAAAAGGCTACTCAGTTCATAAATAGGTTCAAGAGGGCTAGAACAAAATGCAAAATCAATTTTCCAAAGCCTGAATTTATTAAATTGGCCCAAAATGGCCTCGAATTTAGGCTTCAAAAGAAGTTTGATGCATTAGAATTTAGAGATCTCGTTGAATTAACGGCTCAAGTCTCTAGATATGAGGCCCTGTTAGAGGATGAAAACAAAATGAATGCTTCCTCACTGAAAACATATTACAAAGATCCTAATTATGAGATAGATGCTACAGAAATAATAGGAAATTAACCTTTCACATGTAAAAGTCTTGTGAAGAAAAATGTTTCTGCTAAAATATATAAATCTAAAGGATCATTCAAAAAATATTCATTCGATGTCTATAAATTGGATGAAATATTTGATCATCTGTTAGAAGGAAAAATCATCAGGTTGTCTGATGAGACAAAATTACCTTCTCATGATGATTTAAAAGGCAAAAAATACTGCAAATGGCATAATTCTTGGACTCCTAATATCTATACTATTTTTTGAGACAGGATTCATGATCTGATCAAGAAAGGGAAGTTGAAGTTCCCTGAAAAATAGATGGGGATTGATGAAGATCCATTTCCATCAGTGCAAGAAGTGTCCATCAATGTCCATGACATTTCCCTTGAAACTCTAATCAAAGAAAGGGAAATTACGAAGGCAGAGGACCAAAAATAAAGCTCAAAGAAATAGCAAAGAAAAGTCCTGAATTGTCTACTTTTAACCAGGAATATGCAAAAAAAGACTTATGCATTGGTTGTGAGAAAAGATATGTTGAAATCTATAATCAAATGGGGCTAAAATAGGCAGAAGAACAAACAATCCTCATTCGAACAAAAGAAAGTAAGTACTGCATATGAACTTCCATTTCAGCCAATCATGAATGTTAGAAGAGGACAGTTTAAAGGTCCAATTTACCAAGCTTCTACATACACTGGATCAATGACAACAATGTATTCTCTAAGACCAATGGCTCATTTTAGAGCAAATTTCTTGAGAAATTTTTACACTAGTAATTATGTTCGACCACCAAGGAGCATGCAGTATATGAGGCCAGTTCCACCCCATGCACCAAAGAAACATCATATGGTGGCAAAAGAAAGACAAACCTAATTTATACCATCAAAACTAGTACCAACCAATGTGGTACAAGCCGAGATGAACATGGAAGCCTCGAATGCATCACCAAAAGTTGGTGAGACATCACAATCAAATGGACCTGCATTGGTGCCAGGAGTACCAAATTGGTTTACCATGCAATATGATACAATAAAAAATATGATGGAACAACAGGGATCTCAAAACAAGAATAGGATGATCAAACCTCCTCAGGTTGAAAAGAATACTTGGTGTATGCTTCAACATCCTAAAGAGAAGAACCAAAAGATGGTTCCTGTGATAAATAGGACTCAGCAAAGGAGACTTCAAAGGAAGTATACTATGTGGAGAGAATTTTCCAGCATACAGATTCAAGGTCGAGAATTGGAAAATGAGATCGAGAGAGATTCCAGTGATATTTCGAAGCCTAATCCTAGGTTCAACCAAAATATGAAAGATGATAATGATACTATGTCTGAAGAAAGTATCATTAAGGCCAAAGTTATGGAATTGGAAAAGGCCATGGGTATTGATGAAGGAGACGAAGCAATGACAGTGGTAGAATCTCAAGTTTTGGGAAACACTGAGGTTAAACTCAATGATGATATTAGCAAGAATGAGAATTTACACATCCAGTTTGGCACATTTCCAGAGCAAATGGAAGTTAACACTGCCACATTTACATTACCAAAGATCTTTGAAGCAACCGAAGATCAACAGATGGATGAAGAAATGGAAATGGAAGCATCTACTAAATATGTCTCTGAGGTATATCTTCCTAAGTTCATTTTTAACGATTGTAATTTTGTATATTCATTCGAAGAACCATCAGCAGAAATGACTAAGCACCTTAAACCATTATATATAAATGCTTGTTTAAATAGAGTTCTTTAAACAAAGTATTGGTTGATAATGGTGCTGCTGTCAACACTATTCCTCAACACACTTTGAAAAAGATCAATAAATAAGACTCAAAGTTGATACAGACTCACATTATGATATCAGGTTTCACTGGTGATAAGAAAAACACCAAAGGAGTAATACTTGCTGAAACTATAGTAGGTTCGATGTGGTAGATGCTAGTCCTAGTTATCATGCCTTATTAGGAAGAGATTGGATTCATGCTAATTGATGTGTTCCTTCTTCAATGCATCAGAAGCTGTTGCTTGTGAAGGAGAACTGTGAGATTGAAACAGTGAAGGCTGATACTCAGCCTTTCCATGCAAGTTCTAATTATGTCGAAGCTCAATTATATCAAGAGAATGTTAAACCAATTGACCTTAAAATTGGGATATTTTGGCTGATATGCCATTTGGTTCTAATTATCTCCAAAGGAAAATTGGGATATTTTGGCTGATATGCCATTTGGTTCTTTGGAACCTTTGGATGATGATAAGGTGGTTTAATAAATCACACACCTATAGAAATAGAATATGTAGAAGAGATCATTCAACTGGTCTTACAAAAGTTAATGATTGCAAATTTAGAATCAAGAGTTAAAAAAGATTCGACCATAAATTGGTCAGATTATGTCTTCGAAGAAGATTCACAAGAGTTAAAGGATGTTGGCAGGGAAGAGTTATCTGTGATGCCAGAAAATTCTATACAAGAAGTGTCACAAGATCCTTTATTGGAGATCAATTTAGGATCATATCAACAAAAAAGAATTACTTATTTGAGTTCTAAACTTGGAAAGCGTGACCAATATAAACTGGTCGAGTTATTAAAAGAGTTTCAAGATTGCTTTGCTTGGGATTATAATGAATTACCAGGTCTCGAGAGAAGCTTAGTGGAGCATAAATTACCTATCAAAGCTGGATATAAACCAATAAAGCAGTAACCTCGAAAGATGACACTAGAAGTCACCATGAAGATTAAAGAAGAAATCGAAAGGTTGCTCAAGGCAGGCTTCATCAGAATTGCGAGGTATGTTGAGTGGCTTTCAAATGTTGTTCCAGTTATGAAGAAAAATGGTAAACTAAGAGTTTGAATTGATTATAGAAATCTTAATTTGGCCACACCCAAGGATGAATATCCTATGCCAATAGTTGATCTATTAATTGATAGATCTGCCATAAATACTATAATGTCTATGATGGATGGTCATTCGGGATATAATCAAATATGTATTGCTGAGAAAGACATTCATAAAACTGCATTTAGGTGCCCATGGAGTACATGTACCTTCGAGTGGGTACAAATGCCTTTTGGTTTAAAAAATACAGGAGCTACTTATCATAGAGCTCTGAATGCTATTTTTCATGATATGATTGGAACATTCTTAGAATGTTATATAGATGACACAATTGTTAAATCTAAAACATACGATGATCACCTCATGCATATGAAATTAGCATTTGAAAGATTGAGATTTTTCAAGCTCAAATTAAATCCATTAAAATGTGCTTTTGGGGTTAGCACTGGGAATTTTCTAGGATGTTTGGTACATGAGAAGGGAATTCAAGTGGATAAGAATAAAGCTCAGGCAATTATTCAGAGTAAACATCCCTCGACCAAACAAGAATTGCAAAGATTCCTGGGACAGGTTAATTTCATTCGAAGGTTCATTTCCAATACTGCTGGAAAAACTCGGATTTTTTCTCTTTTGTTTAAATTGAAGGATCCTGAAGAGTTAAAGTGGGAAGATAAACACCAGACTGCCTTTCAAGCTTTGAAGGATTATTTGGTGAAGCCACCAGTATTAATGCCTCCAAGAAAAGACAGACTAATGAAGTTGTATATCTCAGTAGCAGAAGCATTAATTGGGGTCTTGTTAGCCCAAGATAATGATGATAAAAAAGAACAAGCTGTGTATTACCTTAGTAGGTTTTTAAATCCTTTCGAATGCAAATATTCATTTATGGAAAAACTATGTTTATCCTTGTATTTTGCAGGAATGAAATTGAGATATTATCTTCTCCCCACTGAAGTCTATGTGATTGCTAAATTTGATTTAATCAAATACATGTTGACTCGACCTATTTTAAGAAATAGAATTGGTAAATGGATTTTGGCTTTATCAAAATTTTGTTTATTCTATGTACCACAAAAGGCAGTGAAAGGGGCAAGCCTTAGCTGATTTTTTGGCTGATCACCAAATTGCCTCAAAATAAAGGAAAATTATGAAATTAGGCAAATAACTATTAGTCCATGGAAATTATGGTTTGATGGTTCAAAAACTGAATTTGTTGCAGGCACTGGATTCATTATCGAATCACCTGAAAGGATTAAAACCAAATATGGCTATAAACTTGATTTGAATCAGTGTACCAATAATTAGGGTGAGTACGAAGCCTTAATAATGGGTCTCAAAACCTTGTTAGATCTTAAAGCTACATTTGTACATATTTTTGGAGATTCTGATCAGTTGGTAATAAACCATATGAATGGAATATACAAATGTATGAGTAGTACATTGAAGATATATTATGACACTATAATAGATTTATTATCCAAATTTGATAATGTAAATCTTTTGCACATTCCTAGAAGTTTTAATGAAGAAGCCAATGATGTGGCTCAAAGGGCATCTGGATTCAGGGCAAGTGCTGAAGAGGTTGAGATAGAGCAAGTTACTTATAGGAAATTATTGCCAATGTTGGTGGATAGATTACCTTTTATTAGCATCTCAAATGTGGAAATTCATGATGTTTAGAGAAAACCAATCATAGACTATCTCTCAGGATTAAATGAAAAGCCCAATCGAAGCACAAGGTTGAAATCTGTCAATTGCATCATGTACAATGGGAAATTGTTCAAAAGAGGAAGTGATGGATTACTGCTGGAATGTTTAAGTAGTCTTGAAGGGATTGAGGCTATAACTCAAATCCATAAAGGATTGTATGGTGCTCATCAATCTAGAGTAAAAATGAGGTGGTTACTTCGAAGGCATAACATTTATTGGCCAACAATCTTAAAAGATTGTATTGAATTTGCCAAAAGATGTCAAGAATGTCAGAAACATTGTCCTTTGAAACATTTACCCACTGTTGATCTTCAATATGTGGTAAAATCTTGGCATTTTAGAGGTTGGGCCATGGATATGATAGGGAAAATTAGTCCCCCTTCTTCGAAAGGTCATGGATCCATTATTGTGGCCACAGATTATTTCACTAAATGGGTAGAGGCAGAACCTATGCAAACTGTAACCCAAATAACAGCCATCAAATTTCTAGAAAATATCGCTTACAGATTTGGTATTCCTCAAACCATTGTATCTGACAATGCCTCTATATTCGAAGGGGATGTGAATGCTTTTGCAAATAAATTGGGGATTACAATGTCAAAGTCAACCCCATATTATGCTCAATCTAATGTTCAAGATGAAGCAACCAATAAAATCATTAAGAATAATATAGCTAAAGTCATCAAAAATAATCTAAGGATATGGCATGAGATTTTGCCAGAAGTTCTTCGAAGCGAACAAGTACAGGAGTGTCTCCTTATGCTTTAACTTTTGATCAAGAGGCAGTTTTTCCAATTGAAATAAAAGTTAATTTTCTTTGAATTATGAAGCAGAATCAGTTATCCTTGGATGATTATCAAACAACAATGGCTATTGAATTCGAAGACATTGATGAAAAAAGAGTCAAGGCTCTTAATAATATCCTGATACAGAAGAGAATAACAACAAGAGGATAAATAAGAAAGTTCAACCAAGGACCTTTGATGAAGGAGATTTGGTTTGGAAAACAATATTGCCTATTGGGTCTAAGGATCCAAAATATGGGAATGGTCTCCTAAGTGGGAAGGTCCATTCCAAATTCACAAAGTCTTTAAAGGTGGTTTTTACCATTTAAAGAACTTAAATGGTTATATACATATAAGAAAGACCAATGGCAGATTTCTCAAACAATACTACCCAACTATTTGGGAAGCAAGAAACCTAGAATAAGCTTGAACATTCAAAGAATAAAGACCATGTATTCCATATTCGAAATAATTACAAACTAGATTTTGGTAAATTACATGATCCTATTGGTATAAGTCTTTCATACCAATTTCCCTATGAATTGAGCCTTTAGTCTAAAATTGTCCCAAGACCTAGTATACAATTTTGACCAACTTAGAATGTACTTCTGCAAATCAAAGGTTGACATGAGCATTGAAATTGCCTCTTTGTCTGGGATATAGATTTCAGAACTATCCAACATGAATTGGCTTTAATCTTCAAAGCTCTTTGAACTTCTTTATCTTCAAAGACTTCAAATGATATTTTCTAAAGAGCCTTAAGGTAGCAACTGCTACTACGGGTTCCATCAAAAACACTTTTGGTGTGCTCTGACCTATCATTTGCTGAAAGAATTCTTCGAAGTTAGTTTGGGCAGTGTCTTCTGTCTTCAGAACATATTTCAGGCTATCTTTAAACTCCTTTACTTCCTCAGGGGTAAGATTGGGAGTGAGAGACATATGAAATTCTTCAAAACTTGAGGGGATTGAAGCAGCTTGAGATATGGATGGATCTTGTTCCACTGCAGCTTCAGGATCAGAACTTGTATTGGCCTTCGAAGGACCAGCTTCAACTTCAGCAGCAGTTTCAATCTAGTCAAGGAAAAGGGTGAATTATTTGTAACCTGTTTATGAGGAAATAAAACATAAAGAATACAAAAGAAGTCTGAATGGCTTACCATTGGTAGATATTCGAGTAAGGAAGGTTAAATATCTCGTAGTGGAGATTGGGTGTCCTGTGGAGGAGATTTCTGGATCTCTGCAGCTTTAAGACTGGGAGATTTTGCTCGAGGACTTTTTAGAACATAATCAGATTTGGGCTTCACTATCGAAATAGGAACTGCTGGAATGGGAGTTTCCCCAATTTTCTTTGAATCAGTAGAAGGCTCAATAGTTGTTTTAGACTTCTTCCTTCAAACAAGTTTTGGAGCAGGACTTATTTCCTCTGCTTCTTCAGGTTCCACATTGCTAGTCGATTGAGGGGGACTCTCTGCTGAAAGTACCAATCTTCTCTTTGGTTTAGAAGGTGGTGGAGTAGGAACTGAGACCTTTGAGGGAACTGGAATGCTTGATTTAGCCTTCGAAGTTTTGGTTTTTGGTGAAGAGCTTTCACCAATTGGCTTCCCTGTGTTGCAAAATTCAAACAACATTAATTTGAGATTCTTTTCATTACCTAAGTAGAAAAGAGTTTGGAGTGGTAATTTATTTAGCTTTTGACTTTGAATCTATGTGCTTCAAGAGTTGGCATTTGTCCATTTGCACGAACATCAAGTTTTCCTACCAACTTGAGAAAGCAGGTGTGCAGTTTGTGTAAACTGGCAGAGAGGTGAACTCCAAATTGCTAACTTTGTTTTGATAAACTGCCAAGGCAGCAGTTATCACTATTTCTAGCACCCTCAAGGTTGTCTTATAGGCCATAAATATATTGGCTTGGCTCCTAATTGGGAAAGGGATTGATTGGGTGAGCCCAACTGTCTCAAAAATTGGTTAGGGAGATAGAGTTCACCATGGGACTTGACACTGAGAGTATTCCCAAAGAATAGATCTCTGCTGATTAGGAAACTCCCCTATGCAGCTTTTAGTTCGACTGCAGTTGCTGTTTTGTCCAATATTTGACACAGCCAGATGGGGGAAAGAGGGGTTCTATCTTCAGAATTGTAGAGGACAGAGAATGGTTGAAACAAGTTATTTGAACTAACTGCATGAATATTGAAAAAGAAAAAAAAAGAGACTCTTTGAAGGTTTTTTCAACATTTGGCAGTAAGGCAAAGAAAACCCCATAGGGTACAATGTTTGTTATAGGTCCTAAGTTGTGAATTTCTGGAAAATAGGCATAAAGCCACAATTGCAAAATCCAGAAAGGACCACCTTAGGTGGGGAGAAAAGGGTCGAAACACAAATCAGAAAAGGATCTGTAGAGGGATCCTAGAACAAAGGGAGCCAAAGCAATCTTCGACCAATAGCTAGGGCTTTGGCAATGTTGGAGAATTCAAGGATAACCATCTGAGAAGAGGTGCAGAACAGATGCTTCGAGAGCCAGTAAAGAAGGAAGCAATAATACTCTTTATCTGTTACACTTCCTGATGACTTTCTATGAGAAGTCAGGAAATTGGTGTATCCTAATGACTTTGAATCAGTATTAATGGAAGGACTATTAGATTCGACCATATAAGGATGAACGTCCTCTTCATGGGATATAAACCCAAATAAGTGACAAATATACAGAACGGCTGGACCTATTGGACCAAATCAGAATTGAAAATGATTAAAAATAGGGTTCCAAAAACATAAGGCTCCAGCCAACAGGTCAGGATTGGCTTCGATAGGGAATTTTGAGAGATTAATGGCTTGATAAATCCCAGTGGCAATCAGAGTCTCTCTCTTATTCTCTAAAATCTTGTCTACCCACTCTGGCCATTCTTTCTCGGGTTTGGGCCAGTGTCGAAACCTTAATTCAGTTCTAGGGATAGCAATTTCTTGCTGATAAGCCAAGTGCTGCTATCCTAACCTAGGATAGTAGACGTGAAGTTTGAGATTAGGGGTGCTCAAACGAGGACCTACGGCTATGGAAGATTCCTGATTAGTAAAAAAGTAACAGGGACAAGAATTTCATTGATTAACGAAGTCTCTTTTCCATTCGAGTATTTAGCCTGTTCAAAGTCATCACAGACTTTCTAAAGTTGTGTGTTGTCTCTGGATGTTGTCATCTTTCAGAGCAAATAGTGAGAGAGATTGCAATGAGAGTAAGATGCAGGGGATATTGGATGGAAGAGAAAAAGGTTTGTAGAAGTTAGAAGGATTTCCCTTTTAATTCTTTTTCTATTTATAGCCTTTGGTGTCGTTTGGGAAGAAGCGCATTTATTGAGAAAGTAGCCGTTTGAGTTGGTTACTTAAATAGCCGTTATTCCAAAGAAGAATACCTATTGGTTTGGAATGAACCATTTCAGTCTGGCTAAGACATAAATGAATTTTTATAATTCATTGAATTAAAAGAGGAGTACAAATACTGATTACAAGCATAATTGATAAAAGTGTGGAAGCCCATAAGTCACGAGATTGTGAAACATAGCCCAATAATAAGCAAAATACTCTGCTTCTAGTTCTATCTCGAGGCACAGGTTCCTGGTTTGCAATGCCAATTTATCTTCACTTTGAAGGGTGAGATAAGCTTCATTGAGTTGTTCTTCATATTGATTTAACCGAGAATTGATCTTGGCTAAGGCTTTGTGGAGACCTCGAAGTTCCTTGGCTAATGTAGTTTTACCTCGAAGAGATATGCCAGCAGCTTTGGCTTCATCCTTGAGATATGTAATTTGACCTTTGAGGTCAGGCTTCGAATAATGGAAAATATTGCTCTCTTCATCAGAGCCTCCACAACCATAAGTATTTGTCTTTAAATTCTGATACTTCATCAAGAAGTGCATTTGGACCTTCCTTGAGGCTTTCATAGAGATCCATTAGGTAATTCAAATGGTGAACACTTTCTTGGTGATGGGTGTACCATCTCACATGAATAGATAAGATTCGAAGGGTAAAATCCATTTGGGTTCGAACAAGTGTTGAAATGCTCCATTCATGGCGTAAAGACATGGCACCTCCATTCGAAATTAATTCGAGCCTTTGGCTCTTGCAAAATAGAGAATGGGATATGTGAGAAAGCAACTAGAAGCCTTTGTACTTGGATAATTAAGCATGGGGAAGGTGATAAAATGGGAGGAATATGTTCGAATATGGGACCATTCTTGCACAATTGGTCTAATTTTAAGAAAGGATCACTAATATCCTCAGTTGGATCAATCACTTAGACCTTTGTATCTGGAAAACCTAGTAAAGAGTAATCAAAGAGAAGCACTCTTTCTTTGTAATCTTTCTCAAAAAGTTTACATTTGGAGAGGAAAGCTGAGGAGTAGTGCTCATTAGAAAAATTTTCATGAGATGCCCTTACATATGTATGGATGGAGGGCCTGCCTTGAGGAATTAAGTTATTACCTCTTTGAAGTCTTTCACCAGGAGGGATGGTTGGAGAGATCAACCAAGCATTCAATATGTTTTGTTCCCGAGAAAGATGATTCAAAAATGGATAGTATGGTTTTATTATCCTGCTTCGAATGACTCCTTCAGTTTCAGGGTATTCAAAGTTTGGATGAATAACTGAAGGTGAAGTGGTTGGTGTTTCGAGCTACATGCCTTTATGATATCCTACCCCTTCACCATGGGAAATGGTTTGTTCCCAAGCAGGAGGGAAAGTTTGAGTGTTGTAAATTGATTTCAGAAGCCTCGAAGATGAACTTTGCCCTGATGAAGAAGCACTTGGGCGGTTTAGCATGTTATGCTATTTTTCCCACTTCGAGTAGGTGAATGGTTCAGGAAGAATCTCAGGAGGATCCTAATTGGTTCGATGAGGAATTTCGGAACGTTTGGTGGACAACACCACTTCCTCAGGGAGGTCTAAAGGGAATTGATCACCAGTATCAAATGAAGATTGAGAAGAAGACATGGTTAACAGAATAGATTCGAAGTGACAAGTAAAGTGGGAAATACAAGGACTAAATGAAAAAACAATCAATGTGAAGGTAAATGGAGACTCGGATCTTCAATTTAACCACGATGAGAAGGTTACATGAAAGTTTCAACTACCCAGCATGATTTAGCCACGATTGCCATTACCTTTTTCGAGTCAAAAGGAAAATGGCAAGGGGGTAATGTTTGTGATGAAATAATCCAGCCAATAAGAGGGTGCCACGAAGGAAGTGACATGGCAAAATATCTAACTATTTGAATTTGGAAGCAGAAGCAGTTATTGGCAGTTGGACATTTTGCTGTTTAAAATATAAACTGTCAAGGGACACGTGTTGATCATTGAGGAATAACTGAAAGAACAGATGTCAACTCTAGGCTATGCCACGTGGAAGAACAGTTACCAGTTTGAAAAGAAGAGGGAACATTCAAATTAGCCTACTCTGAAGCCTCAATGATTATATATAGAAGGCGTTTGTGTTCGAAAAGGGATCCTTGGATCAACATCCACATATACACTTTTTTTGTATTTACAAATATTGTACCTTTATCGTTATCTTTAAAGTTTGAATTAGAACACCTTCGAAGTTATCTTCATGGTTAGATTGTAGTCTATTTTTACTTAATAAAGTAGTCTTTTACTTTGTTATTTTCTTTAATGTTCTTAAGTAGGAGTATCATCATAGTACTTGGTTCGAAGCTCATTAATTAGCCACGTCTTTACACGTTTGAAGTCCTTGTCAAGGCATCGAACGTCAACCCAATTTGTCTGGTGAGCCGCAGTTTGGATATTTATCACATCACACACATTGGCAACTTGCTTGCCTGGCATGCCCCGCACGTATATAATTTTCCAACCAAATAGATCCCTGCACATTTCAGACGGTTAACATATAGCTGTTTTATCGGAGTAGAACAGGGGGCAAATTCCGGGCAGGTGTACCAATCCCACAATACATCAAGTATAATTCAGGGTGGTGAGTGGACAGTAGGTTTCGAACTCGTGCCTCGCTCTAGATACGGTTCGTCCAACTAGTCGAGATTCCTCCTTCCAACCCACTCACACGACCCCTGAGGGTTTCGAACCCTTTGCATTCTAGAGGCCAAGAGCTTTAACCAACTCGGCTGGCAAAGCTGGTTTGAATTTAATAATATCACTTCCTTCATTATTGTATGTTATTAAACATTTTAAAATCAATTTGGTTCCCTTTAACTGTACCAGTTTACAAGTTTGGTCCTTTAGCAATTTGGTTTTTGAATTTTCAAGAAGTGAACTTACCTCCACTTTTTGACCAAAAAAAAACTCACCTCCACTTCATTAAGTGAAAGTTCGTCAATGCAGTATGTGGCAACACATAATGAGTTTCTCTCACTTTTTGACGCAGGTTGACAATGCAATTGACTTGAAAATTAACAATCAAATTGATGCAAATAAAAGATGAAAGACAAAGCTACAAATAGAAATATAGTTTAAGGTTCTAAAATGTATTTTACCTATTAATTATGGTATTGTAATCTGAATTCAACTGAAAAGATATTAGAAATCTAAAGCCAAAAAAGCACTGTAGCATTTTGTAGTCATATTGTTAATACTTTGATGTGCGTTGTGACGTGGATGTATATTACATCCAAAATCACTATATTGTGGAGTAGCGGCTTAGCCCCTTGTTGGTAAAAATGCCTAATTTAATTATCAGAGTTCAAACTCCTGTCCCTTTTTCCCTCCCCTATATCTCGTATGCTTGTGTCCTCACACAAAATCAACTACACTAAATGATATAAAAAATAAAAAATTAAAAAAAAAAAAAAAAGGAAAAAAGAAAAAAGAAGTCGCTATACTGTATTATAGAAGATGTCATCGTAGAAATTGCCCAGAAAATTGATGGAGTCATTCTCTGAACAAACATTGGATATAACCATTATACCATGTACGATTTTATCCTATCTTATAGATTTTAAATTTTTAGGAGGAATATTTTTCTAAGTTGGACAATGAATCTTCTGAATTTAAGGGTCCAGATATATATATATATATATATTGGCTTGTTTGTAATGAATTTTTTTTTCTTCGAGTAATGCAGCATAACAATTTTATAAATAAAATCCACAAACACCAAAATATATCTATCTCTCTCTTGATCGAATCTACTAATATTGAAAAAGAGAGACACATTTTTAAGAGTAAAGATTTAGGCACCGACGAGGTGCACTGAACGGTCGGTGCCATCCATATCGGTGGAATCCACGCTCTAATCGCGTGAGATCCATCGTCGCGTGAGATCCATCGAAATGAACATCACCGATAGTTCGGTGCACCCAATCGATACCTCTATCATTGTCCCATATTTTATGTTGTTATTCTCCTTATCATTACTCAATACTCATTTTTGCCGCTAGGACATTCTTTACCTTACTTCATGGATTCATTGTATTGGCAGCCACGCGGTTACTTCTAACTAGTGGAAACTGGTTTCCACGCCAGCCCATCCAAGTTTGATTTCCCACTAATCCCAGCTCATCACCTTCTGTTATTTAGTGCCTCCAGCAATATACATTTTAAGAGTAATGATACACGTAATTCTACACACTTTTTTTAAATAAAATATTTTTTAGAACTGTTATATAATTTTACATGGTATTATAAATCAATAGAAAAATTTTATAAATCTATTTAGCCTCTTGTTTTTTTTTTGGAGAATTCTCCTCCAACTAAGCCAAAAATAAAAATTTATGAGAGGGGATACAATCCTACATGATATCACAGTGATATTCAATATTTGCTCCTATATCACACAATTTAGACCATTGATTTCAATAAATCTCATGTACATCTCTCATGGGTCCTTCGCGGGTGCACATGTGATCCACTAGAATCAATTACCAAGTTTGTATGGTATATAGAAAAGTGTGTAGAATTATGTGTATCATAATTGATATTTTAAATCCAACTCTCACTTTACTACACCCAGGTCCCAGCATGTGGTGATTCGTCATTCAGCCACGTCATCAAAAAACACGTCAAAAATGACCACTCCCTCTTCAGTCATTGGTCCGTGATTTTCTCTCTGTCCCCCTGTCCGTAACGCTTTCTCAGGAGGTGTTCTTATAAGTTTTGTTTTCTCTCTCAATTTTATAATCTCTTTCTGTTCTATCACGTACACATACACATACACATACAATTTATATGTATAGATATACTAATGAGAGATCAATATATATATATATATATATATACATTCATGCATGGAGATGATGATTTTACTGAAGTAGAATTAGGTAGTTGCTGTAGCAGACTAATAGAGAGAGAGAGAGAGAAATTTCTCGTACTGCTTATTTCATTTTTACTTTTCTATATCTGGAAATTATACCTAACTGCTTTCACCCAGAAGGTGAATTTCATCTCTCTCTCTCTCTCTAGGATTTCAATTTCAAATAAATAGAGAGAATAGCCGACAGAGAAGTTCTTGAGAGAGAGAGAGATTGTTAAAATACTTGTCAAATCTAGAGAGCCAGCAAAGAAGCACTTATATATATGTAAAATATCTGTGTGTGTGTGTAGAGTCAGAATAAATAAATAAATAAAAAAAGATGTGAAACGGCTAAGAAGAATTATTACAGAAAGGTTTGAAACGGCTAGAAAATGCGGACGATCTGCTGAAGCTAAAGGCAAGTTTCAACGGTTATTGTTATTAGTGTTTGATTTCGGATCATCAACGAATGATCTCGACAATCCCAACTCGTTGTTGCTGTTGAACACTCGTTTTCAACGGTAAAATTTCTGGTGATTTTGATCTTTTATTCGCCTTTTTTCTTTCTTTCATTATTTTATTTTATTTGATTTCTTTTCTTGTTCAATCAAAACTTATTTGAGAATTTGTGGTTTGTTCGTGATTTAGTTCATGGATAGATATTCCTTGTATGTGATTTTCTTGTTTAGTTGATTTCTGAACGGAATTGAATTAGATCGAAGCTTTTCAATTCAAAATTCGCAATAATTATTAGCCTTCAGACTGTAGATTCGTTCCTTTATTACGATCTCTCTGTCTTTAATTGGGGAAAAATGTAATCTATCTATATCTATATAAAAGGGATAACTCAGTTTGACTGAATGAAGGGCTGAAAAGGAGTTTTGAATGTGGGTGATTGACACTTTGACATCAAGTTTGGTGGAACAGTGTTTCTTTCACACAAAGGGTTCCTATACTTGACTTGATTTCCAAGTTGGATTGATTCTTCTAATCTTGTTTTAACAATTATGTATATAAATACATCTTTTTTTTTTTATATATATATATATATGTGTATATATTAATAAAGGGTGGAGATAATTGTGCTACCCAATTTTGTGTTTGAATTATAGAAATAATGGGCATTTTTTTGCATTATTTGATGTAGGGCATTTTATTTATTTATTTATATTTCATTCTACCACAAGTTGTTCTTCGGTGGTCGTGGATCGGATTCATGTACGATGCAGAGATCACGTAAAGCTCTTCTGCAAAGAAGAGTTTTGAAGGCGGCTATTTGTGGAAGGAGACGCTTGTATACAGTTTCCCTCTCTCTGGTTGTTGCTTTGTGGGGGCTTGTCTTGCTATTGAATTTATGGATCGGTCACGGAGATGGTTACAAAGGTCAGTCTTAGTTGGAATTCCCGTTATGAACTACTTTTATTTTCTGCTAATTTGGTGAGAAAATATTCAAAAACTGCCAAAGAACGAGGCCATTGTACATTACATATGCTCTGAATAGCTAAAGTTATGCGGATTATGTATATATGAATATGCTCCCTTTATTTCACTTATGTTAATAATATCATCCATTTTTCCTTGTCCCTCCTTAAACATTTGTGATCCATCATTCTATTTGAATGACCAGTTTATTACTTTGCATTTTGGTGCTTTGTTCAATTTGGTGGTGTACTGTAATGTCCGGCTATATGCTAGAGTGCCTATTATTGGCTGTTTCAAAATCTGCGACATCACTTAAAGCTCTTTTACCAGGACTGAGCGTACATAAAGCTTTTTAATTGTTGATATGTATTAATTTCTTCTGTTGGCTAGTCCGAGCCTTTCTCTGTGAATTTGGATTTCGTGCGATTTTATGGTACACTAATCTTTATTCTTAATTTCCATTTGACTCAAATCTAACTAGTTGGTGGATGGAATCTCCTGTCCGTATGTGTGTTCTCTTTTTACTAGCAACTGTTTTTTTTTTTTTGATGGATTTAGATGGGTCTGAGGAACTTCCTATAGGTGTAAGATCCTGGAATGAAGATAAGCAGGGACCTAACAATTGTGCTTATCGTATGTTGGAAACCGAGTATGAATATTCTAATGAGAATATATGCACAAATGGGGTTGAAGCCAAAGGTTGCAGTGGTGAATTACAAGTTAGTGAAGGAAATGCAAATTTTGAGTCTGCAATCAAAGAGCAAGCTGAGTTGGAGAACTCTGATCCGGGTGTAAAACCTGAGAAGGACCCACCAAAACCTGAGAGGCTGTCTCGTTCTGTGCCACTCGGCCTTGATGAATTCAAGAGCAAGGCATATAACTCTAAGAGTAGAACTGTGACGGGTGAGGCTGGAAATATAATACATCGAGTCGAACCTGGGGGTACCGAGTACAACTATGCTTCAGCCTCCAAAGGAGCAAAGGTCTTAGCTTATAACAAGGAAGCTAAAGGCGCCTCAAATATCCTAAGCAGAGACAAAGACAAGTACCTTCGGAATCCTTGTTCGGCCGAGGAGAAATATGTAGTCCTTGAACTTTCAGAAGAAACTTTAGTTGATACAGTTGAGATAGCAAATTTTGAGCATTACTCGTCTAATTTGAAGGATTTTGAGCTTCTGGGTAGTTCAGTTTTTCCGACTGATACGTGGGTCAAACTTGGGAATTTCACTGCTGGAAATGGGAAGCAGGCGCAGAGGTTCGTTCTTCAGGAGCCCAAATGGGTGAGATATATAAAATTGAATCTAATGAGTCATTTCGGGTTGGAGTTTTACTGTACACTGAGTGTTGTAGAGGTGTATGGAGTGGATGCTGTAGAGAGAATGCTCGAGGATTTGATCTCTGTTCAGAACGATGTATTTGTGTCGACGGAACAAAATGATGAGGTTAAATCATTGTCCCCCGAGCAGGTTTCAACTGAAAGTGATAATCTTCATCAAACTAATGTACGTGAGATGGAATCTAGCTCTGATGTAAAGCGTGGATTCATGAATATCGATATACGTGACCCAGCTGAAGAAATTCGTCAGCAACAGGCTGGAAGAATGCCTGGGGATTCTGTTCTTAAGATACTGATGCAAAAAGTTAGATCGCTAGATATAAATTTGTCGGTATTGGAGAGATACTTGGAGGAATTGAACTCCAGATATGGAAACATTTTCAAAGAATTTGACAAAGAAATGGGCGATAAGGATGTGCTTTTGGAGAAGATGATATCAGATTTAAGGAGTCTAAGTGAAAGCAAGGACGTCGTGGTATGTGGTGTTACTTCATTGCAGTTTTTTGGTTTTGTTCATTTATAAATTCCTACATGGATATTCTCTAGGAACTTTTTAACATTTTATTTCTCTTGCAGACGAAAGAGGTTGGTGATCTTATTACTTGGAAATCCCTTGTTTCCATACAGCTGGACAATATACTCGAGGATAACGCTGCTTTCAGGTTGCTTTCTTTTCCATTTTAGGCTTTGTTTGGTCTTCTTGTGGATTTAGCCAACGAAAAAAGTAGAAAAGGAAAACAAGAAGGAAAACCATTTTGCCAATGTTTTAATTGGTGTTTTCCTCCATTCTTAAGTAACTTTAGAAAGTGAAAGTTTTAAAATGTAATGGCACTTTAAGGAAAGGGGAAGCGAAGTAACTCACAAAAGTAAAAAGAAAATTAAATTTCACCCTATCTTTGCCTTCCTATTTTCCCGTTGTTTGTCTTATTAATCAAACAAAGATAAGTGTTCTCTTTCTTGTTTTCTTTTCCTTCCCCTCACAAAATTCTTGAACCAAACAGATATGTTTATAGTTTGTCCAATGAGATACCAAACACCAAACAGCAACAGCCATCATATGGCCCAATTCTAGCCTAGCTACAGCCGACAATACACAAAACCTATTAGGTCAACATGGTTTTTGGAATAGCCCAATTCATCTATAGTTCCTAATTCTGAAGATTCCGTTACGTGACTTTCCATGAATACCTTAGTAACCTTGGACCTTCCTTCATTTTCTCTTCCTAATGTAGGTTAATTCTGAGACTGTCGTCTTTCCTTACCAACCACAATACTATTGAGCATTGACTGAAGCAGAAAAGGATCATGTAAATTTTCCACATTTAGAAATATGCCCTAGTCAATTTTGAGTTAGCAATTGAATAAGAAACTCCTATGCACCCATTTAACCCACTAAAATCCTTCCTTGTACAGACAGTTCAAAGATATCTGCACATCAAAGCTTTATTGATATCTTCTATAAAGGTTGCATAGCTTTCTTGTGATTCATCTCATCACCAAACCATAGGTAAGCCCTTAAAGTGCTTTCCACATCTCGAATAACCCTCTCATTAGAAATAATATAAACAGGCGACGCCTGGATACCTGCGTATGGCCAAGCTAAGAAGCATCAAGGAAGCACCATTGCGGATGCGGGGAACGCCAGTACGGGGACGTGAGTGCGGGGAGTTCGGCAATTTTCTCAAAATCAAGAGTGCGAGTGCGGCGGGGGTGCTTGTATAAAAATGCTAAAAGTATATTTTATATAGCATTTATATTTTACTATTATACTATATACAAATTGTTCTACCACAAATTTTTTTCTAATTAAGACGCAAAATACACATAAATTACTTGCTTAGTAATAGACAATGTAATTCAACTATCAACAAAACCACAAGCAAGCAAATCAATATTAAACGTTAACAAAGTCTTGCGCAAAAGGACTACAAAAGCACTAAGGCGCACTAAAGCACTCCCTACGCACTAAGTGTCGCATGCGGCACCATGTTTGAAGCACTCATGCTTCATAGAGAAGCATAGATATGGTTCCGGGGAGAAGGACATGATATATCGACATGTGAAGTTCTGAAAAATTAGGAGACTGAGCACAAATACGACAAAGTGCTAATTTTTTTTAAAAATTTATGAATATGTGATAAGAAAATCATATAATGTAAAAATAAGGTTTCCAGTTATCTTTAGGTAAATACCCCTATAATTTATATTTTATTTGATGACTTAAAAGTATTCTCAATTTTTAAAATGCTTATTATGCTACCATAGACACTGTTTAGCGTAGTTCCAAATACCCAAGATTTGAGTTGAAGAATCATAAGTGTCCACATCATGAAAAAGACCTATCCACTTCTACTTTGTTTTTCAAATGACAACAATGTACTCTGCTTGTCAAAATTTACATGTGTAGCTTATGCACCTTATGCATGTTGCACAAAATAATAACAAAGAAGTAGGTCATGGATTTCGGTATGTTGGATATGTGTCAAGGAGTACCCCATGTGTATCGTGTTGGATACGCTATTGGACATGGACACATGATCCTTGACTCTCCGTGCTTCCTAGCTGCTAAGAGCTGACTTGGTAAGCTGCAACCTTCCACCAACAGCATGGGGTAAACTCCTAGTACTCCAGTTGTTTACTCTCTTAACGATTTTTTTCCACCAACTCTTTACAATTCATTGCTCTGGGTCTTTTGATATTGGGGACACTCCAAAATATTTCACTTGAGGATGTCCTTTCATAAGCTGTTCACAGATAATCGCCTTTAAAGGTTATTTACAACTGGAGAAGTAGATAGCACTCTTGGCGTTGTTTGGTTTCCAATCAAGAAGAACCTGAAACTTTTTTATACCTTCTGAAGCAAAATAGCCTTCTCCTTTGGTGGCTTTTGCAAGGATGAAAATATCATCTGCACTGATTCTGCAGAATGGGATATGGGGTCTCCTTGCCTTAAAGCCTCTACCCCCTTCTGAAAACCTCTCTGATGAACAGTTCAAAACCACACATAATACACTACAATAATGCTAGGCACACTCCAAAATCCACACTGAATTCCACACAAGACAATCGTGGCCGTTGATTTCGGTGGGGCTCTTGTGGGTTCCACATGGGTCCCACGCGAATCCCACCGAAATCAACGGCCACGATTGTCTTGTGTGGATTTCAATGTGGATTTTGGAGTGTGCTACACAATAAACTACTAGAAAATTCACCCCCTCCAAACCATCCTCCAGAAATTTCCAACCCGCAAAATCATAAGCCATCATGATATAGATTCTAATGGCACATCCTGATGGTTTATGATTGATATGATGATTCTGAACCATCAATAGCATATTGTCTGCTATAGATCTATCACGAGTGAAGCTTACTGACTTGGGCCAATAATGGAAGGAATCACCTATTTAATTCTATTTCCTCATTTTGTTTCTTCATGTGGTTGCAAGTTTAGCCTTCTTCATTCAAACAGTATCATAATTTTATCAATAATGCTTGGGGCACCAAAGGACACAAAGAACTTCCACAGAATGAGTGGAAAGTCTATGTGGCACATTGGGACCCGCCAGCAATTAACCATTATTTCCATTAATTGCTGGTGGGTCCCAGTGTGCCACATAGACTTTCCACTCATTTTGTGGAAGTTCTTTGTGTCCTTTGGTGCCCCAAGCATTATTCTAATTTTATTTCCTCATTTAAACTAGACAGCATCTTTCCTGCTGATTGCATCTCATTTTCCTTCTTCCACTGGATTATCGATCTCTTTGTTATTTGAACTCAAGGCTCATCATTAGTGTTCTGCTCTTGTTCCAGTCTCCCTATCCTTGGACTATCATATGTTCCTTTCCCTCCACCATTTATTTTCTGTCTTGTTCTAATTTATCACCAATTATATTCTTCACCCAGTTACTTTGAATCTGCTTATATGGGACTGACAATTACTTACTTTGAATTATGAGAGACTTGAGTCTGTTTGGCAAAAACTTTCACATATTTTTTGAAAATTGAATCCAATTAAAGAAAATCATTCCCACAGGAATACCAAATGGGCTCTTAGAGGTGCCATGTCCTAAGACAAAACAATAAATGCTAAACGGAGGCTTCCGCTGACAATCAGCTCTATTGAAGCAACCCTTCTTATCCAACATGGGATCAAAATCTTCAGCATACACCTTATTGGCCTCAACTTCAACACAAACTCTTGCTTAGCCTTTAGGTTTTTTTTTCCTGTTCTTTTAGAGCAGCAAAATACATGGGTCTGCTTATTGCACTAGCATATAGCTAAGCCCTTCTGGTTTCTGAAATTCCACTAGTATGTTACACAAATTGGCCCAAACAGGAAGTTTCTCCATATGTTATTTCTACCTGGAATATTAGTTTAGGCCTAACACTTGGGAGTTGGAAACCTGGACTACTGAGAACCCTTTGTTTTTTCCTTCTCTATGTGTATTTTTTGTGAGTGGGCATTTTATTACATACTGTGATTTTATTTTTTTTATTTAATTATATATATATATACTAGCGGCCGGGCACACGCGTTGTGTATGCAATGCGACGTATGTTGGATTTGTTATATATTGATAAACTTAATTAGGAAAAAACGTACAAATTTAAAGTCATTTCCGAAGACATTATGATTGTTGGGTGGAAAATGATCTAGACATTAAGAAAAATATTTAAACCTACAATTACTCATTTAAATTTAAAACAAACTGAAGAAACTCAGCAGTGACATCGACATGGAAGAGAATAACATTAGATTGCCAACATTTTATGCAAATTGGAAGAGCTAAATGTTATGTGAACATTTACCTTGAAAATTTTGAAACACAAACTGTAGGAACAGTGAGGAAAATCTTGAAACTAGTGCATGTCTTGTGACTGCAAAGTCTGTTAGAAAGTCATTTTACCCTCTTTACAGTGGTCTTTCATCATATGCATATAAAGCATGCATAACTATATAAACCAGATGGAATGTGAGATGGAGGAAGGTGGTGGCATGTCAGGGGGTTAGGAAAGGAGAAAGACGGTTGTAATATGAAATTTAAATTATGATAGTTAATTAATGACATTTTAGTGTCCCTTTAGTTTTTTTTTTTTGTAAATATGGTTGATAGAGAGTATAAATTAGTTACCCCTACTTCTCCCGCTATAGAATAATACAGATATATATATACAGTGAGACTTTTAAGTGAACAGGATTGAGTGAACATACCAGTGAACATGTTTTTTTGCCTAAAAGAACCTGCGGGCTGTCCCGCTGATCCGCGCGCCCCGTTGACCGACCCACGGGTTCGTTTAGGCGAAAAAAATATACAAAAACTTGGTACTTTGTTTGCATTTATTTTCGAATTCTGTCTTCTTTTTTTCCCTCCTCATCTCTTCTTTTCTGGAATTTCCTTCTCTCTATTTTTATGAGCTAATTAAACAGCAGAAAAATAAGGTATTTTTAAAAATTTCTTCTCAACTTTCTAATCAAATTGATGGGTATTTAAAATTTTAGGGGGACGCTTTTAGTTCTTTTTCTTTTCCTCTCTTTTTATGCGTAGTGAGAAATATGTTATGCAGATGTAACACTCGAAGTGAGAAGTGTTGCCTTGTTCAGTTTCTGTCTCTTCTCATTCTTCAAAATTACAAGAAGGAAGGATCATTTAAAAGTTCTTTTTTTTTTTTCCTTCGAGCTGGTGAGTTCTTTGTTAACTTGTGCATTGATATGCAGATTGGACGTCAAAAAAGTTCGAGAGAATCAGATACATATGGAGAACAAGGGGATCGTAGTATTTTTTGTATGCTTAATATTTGGTTCATTAGCTCTTTTGAGGATAGTTGTAGATATGGTATTGAGTGTTTATAGGTCAGATGAATCCAGGAAATTTTGTTCCACAGACTCTTCCTGGCTTTTCTTGTTTTTGAGCTGTACTATTGTTATTGGCATACTCTCATTGTAATTCTGGTAATATATCAGTCTTTCCGAAGTTATTTTATGTCTCTTCCATGCAATGTTTTGATTGCCTTAGGCTACATTTGATTGATGGATTTATTTTAGAGAGGGGATGTAAAAGATAATATTGAGGTAAAAACCCTTTGTTTTTTTGGTTGATTTATAATGAAAACAGATGAAAAGAAAATTGGGTGAAAATTAAATTGAAAATTTTGAATTTTTGAACCACTTCCCTGGCACTTTTCTCGAGACCCTATCATATTTTGAAAAATGCACGGAACAATTATTATCAGATACAAAGATGATATATAACATAAAGTGTAAAACGTAATCAAAATTTGTCAATCCGATAGATAACATAAAATCTCAATTTTTAAACATTTCAAATTCAACACTCATATTAGTAGAATAGTTGAGTTTTTTTTTAGGGATTCAATGCTAAATAAGAAAAGGTGTTTGGTGTAATTTAATGATCAAAACTGCAAAATTTTGCTAGCGTTGCCTCTCCTTATGCCCAGTGGCACTTGAGGCTTCCATATATTATAATACTAGCTCTTGACCCGTGCAATACATGGGAGTAAATATTTAATCAAAATTTTTTTTTATGTTGGTATGATATTTTGATTTAAAAAAAAATCTAAAATCAAAAAATCAAAAAATCATTGGAGGTAGAAAATCCTACTATGATCGTATATTTTTTGTGGTAGTATTTTTATATCTAGGTGCATATATGGGTGTTTGTATGTAATCAATGGTGTATTGGGTATTGATGTTAATAATGAGGTGTTTGTAGTAATTTAATGAGCAAAATTTTAAAATTTAGCATTGCCTCTCTTTGTGCCAAGTGGCACTTGAGGCTTCTATGTTAATTATAATACTAACTAGTTTTTTTAGCCTCAGTGTAGGCACGCCTTCGGGGTCTGATCTGCTCCCGATCGGGAGCGCTTTTCTCGGGCTGATCCTCGATCAGCGGCGGCTTTTCCTGTCAGGCCAATAGTGCTTCGATTTGTTGTTGGGTTCACTGCTAGCTCTCAAAGAGTTCTGCAAGGACCGCGGTAATCTGATCGGGGGTCAGGGTGCTCGGACTGCGAGTCCTTCTGACCCGTCGGGGCAGTGTTCTTCTTCCCTTTCTTTGGCGGCATGGTGATCAGTCAGAGATTTGTTAACGGGAAAATTGTCGTACTTCCCACAGACGGCGCCAAATTGATGATACCAAAAATTGGGTAAGAGTGACTGAGAGAGAGAGGTGAACACAATGAGTTTTGGATGTGGTTCGACCCCGTTAATGAGGTGACCTACGCCCACGGGTGCATCCGTGCGCTGTCACTAGCAGATCACCGGCGGGGACTGGTGAGCTGACAGAGTAGGCGGCACTACCAGTCAAACCGACGGGTGTATGTGTGTAAGTGAATCTAAGATGCTACTCTTTCGGTTTTTTAATGTGCCCCCTTTAATGGGGGTGTATGGCCTCTTTTATAGGTGCAAGAGGCCACCCGTACAAGGTAAGTCCGTCGATTAGGAAGCTTAATCCGATTACAACCGATTTATATAATTTCAGAAGAGTTTCCTAAGCGGTTTAGGAAACCGTTTATTCCTTCCATTTAGTCTTCTAGCTGGGATAGGAAACTGCCTGGAGGCTTGCTGTGCAAGCGACCACGCCATCTGGTGGTGCGCCCATGTGGGGCCAGTCTGGAGCGAACGTCCGGGCTATGGGCCGAACCGGGTGGTTCTGTGTAACTGCCCGGGAAGGTTGAGTAGTAAGCCCAGATTCGAGGTGACTTGGCTTCTCATTGCTGAGGTGGCAAGGCTTGACTTTGGCCTGATGTTTTTGTACATATCAGGAAGTATCCATTGATATATGAACATTTAAATAGTATGTATTATAATTAACAAAAAACAATCATGTTCTAAAATGTTCGATCGATTGAAGTCCTTTCGATCGATTGAAGAAAATAAAGTTCAATCGATTGAATAATCTTCGATCGCTTGAGAATAGCTAAGTTCGATCGATTGAAGCAAGTTCAAGCGATCGAAACTTACCTTCTCTAGAAATTGGGCAGTGAATGCCCAGAATCTATGGGGGTGTTTGGGTTCACTTCTTCACATTCATAATACGTAAAAACATATACCTAAGCTACTGAGTGAGTTTATAACTCACCAAAGTGTAGAGGGTGTGTTTGGGAGTGGGTTTGAAGCTCAAACTTCAATGGCTCCTCTCTATCTCTCTCTCTCCCTCCTCTTCTCTTGTCTCTGTCTTCTCTATCCTCCCCTTCTTTCTACTCTTCTTTCTGCTATCTCCTTCTTTCTCACAGATTGTACATATATTGTCACACCCCAATTTTTAGACAACCAACTATTAATCAATGGAGAACCCTCAAGCAATATCCAACTGTAAAATCATCAGGAGTGATTGTAATATAAAAACTTCACACAGTCTGTACAGGATAAATCATAATTCACTCGTGCAAAAGTAATAGTCAACATCCAACCATAAAAGTTAAACCAAGGTTAAAATCCAACACCAACACATAATTGTAATCTTTCCAAAGTCTCCACTCAAACGATACCTTAAAAAAACTTCACTTAAAAAATATCTTAAATTGTCAAATGGCTCACAATGCCAAAAATTTATTACTGAACACTCTAAAGTGAAATAAAAGTGAATAAGGAGAAACAGCACAAAGACTCCACATGCCTCCTGCTGTTAGGTGTCACGAACTCCCTACTAGCCCTGCAAATTTTGATCGGCTACGCTCCAAAAAGAACGCACTCGCGAGAAAAACTTAACGGGTCAGTTACATGACTGGTACAAGTTAAACCACACACACACAGCTTCAAGATCACCCATTGGCCCTTTAACTACCACCCAAACATTAACTCGGGCAAGAGAGTAGTTCCACTTCACCTATTGGGACAAGCGGTAGCTTCCCTTTATGTGTTGGCCATGCAGTTCTTGCCCGAATTTAATTAAAATAATACTTACCTTCCGTCACATGGTGAGTCAATATTTGCAAAAATGTTAGTGTACCCACCACCTTGCAACAACAAAGATCAATAATAGCAAAATACCACAAGATTATGTGGAACTACTTGTACTAAGATATCGAAAGAATTATCATCACAATTACTTACTACACGTTCAAAATAAATGTATAAGAAAAGAACACCAGTCGAGGGAATCAACATTTAAGATCTTGCAACTCATTGGAAATTTTATTGACAATAATCCTCTTGCTTTTATGAACGATTCATTATTCATTTTCCTAGGTTCACCACTTCGTTACCCTCCATGGTACACCCACACATATATCCCATGTGTGTCTGGACATACTACCACATCCACTCTGGTGCTAGTTTGGTTGGGGTATCAACCAAACTAGGTATACACACAGAAGGCCGGTCAATATGCTTAGATGTCTATAAATTAAGCCGAGTATAAGGCTAAGGCCAGCTTGATCACGAAGCCACTAGCAAAAAGGTACACTCAGCAAGTAGAGCTACGAAAAAAATAACACAATTGGGCGCGGTGAACACTAAGGAACTTGAAACCATTTTTGCATTCTCGGAATTATAAAAGCTCATCGGACTCAAAGTCAACGACTATCACCCATTTTTCATAGCTCAACATTATATGAGAATTCATGTATCTCCAAATAAATTTTCGTTAAGTCATACTAACGAAAAAATAATTCCACAACGAATCATATTCCCCCAAATTTTGCACTTTTTAATATACAAAAAAAACTACTACTGTAATCTTAAATTTCTGCCCAAATGGTGCAGAATCAAGAAAAACTCAAAACACGAAAAGTGTGCAGAATCACAATTTACATAAGACAAGAAGACAGAATGCTAAAATTCAAAGCCACAATTTTCTAATATTTTTTTGAAGTTTCTACAATTGTGTGAATTATAAATAAAAAAAAAGAATTTCATAAATATTTATTAATTATCATGAATATTTCATATAAGGTTTCATCAAACTAACTATTCACCTAACCCTTTTGAATACACTAATGTCATAATCACAAAGTCATGCAGAGGGGAAAGAGATCCATATTAATTTGACAATAACGACGTGCAATCCAATACAAAAATTTAACCCCAACAATTAAATTAAACATGTAAGAGTTTGGCTTACTCGCGTACACATGTATACATATGTGTATATATATATATACTCGGATACACAAATTTAAGTCACCTAGTTTAATAAAAAAAATTGACAATAATGGACGCTCTATGATTTCCACATGAGACCACGAACACGAGACCCTTCTCATTTTCCTTCTTCTTCTTTTCCTTTCTCTCTCTCTCTCTTTCTCTCTCTCTCTCTCTTGCAGCAGAACAATAGGGGAGTTCTCTGTTTTTGTTTTCTATCTTGTTGGGTTTGTAAAGTCTTATCCACTTTGATACTGGGGGTTCGGGGGGCGGGCCCTCCGAGTTGGATATATTATCCCTTCTTTGTGCAGACGCAGTGTGTCGAGAGCTGCATTTTTTAGAGAAACTCTGTAACCCTTTTCTTTGATTATAGTGAACTGGTGTGAGAGGCAGTGGATGTAGGCAATTTGGCCGAACCACAGGGTATATCTTGTGTCATGGTTTGTCTGTTTCTTGTTTTTATGTGCATTTGCATTATGTGTATTATAGGTCCTATTCGCAAGAATTGGTATCCGAGCGAGGTTTTAAACCAGTGACTTGCAATGGCAGAGGAAGGAAAGGTTAAGATTGAAAAGTTTAATGGTTCGAACTTTGCTTTCTGGGAGATGCAGATTGAAGATGTGCTATACCAGAAGGATCTAACCTACCCATCGAAGGCACGAAACTAGTAAATATGAAAGACGAAGATTGGGCTGTACTAGATTGTAAAGCCCTAGGAACCATATGATTAAGTTTGTCAGCATCAGTTGCTTTGAACATCGCGAAGGAGTAGATGACAGTAGGGTTGTTCACAGCCCTAGAGAAGATGTACGAAAAGCCCTCTACATCCATTAAAGTTTATTTGATGAAAAAGTTGTTCAATGTAAAGATGGCAGATGATGCTATTGTTGCCGAACATTTGAACGAGTTCAATACCATAACAATCCAATTGGAGTCTGTGAAAATTGCATTTGATGATGAGGTAAAAGCCTTGTTACTTCTGTCAAGTTTGTCGGACAATTGGAATGGACTGGTCGTGCCACTAAGCAATTCATCCGAGTCCTCGATGCTAAAATTTGAAGATATGGCTGGATTTGTTTTTAGGAGAAGAAGCTCGTAGGAGATCTTCAGGGGAAGACTCAACTTCTAGTTCAGCATTGAATGCAGAAGAAAGAGGCAAAAAATTGAACAGGGATAACAATAAAAATTGGAACAATAGATCTCCAGGGAGATCAAAATCGAGAAAAGGGAGATCAAAATCTCGTGGACAGAAATCAACTGAATGCTGGGATTGTTGTGAAAAAGGGCATTACAAGAGAGATTGCAAAAATCTGAGAAAGCAGCAAAATGAAAACAATCAAAGGGGTAAGAACACCACAAACATTGCTGAAGATGAGGATAGTGATGCCTTGATTTGTGTAGCAGACTCTCATAGTGAGTCATGGATTGTAGACTCGGGAGCTTCCCCCAAGCATGAATGTCCTTAAGAATTATAAGCAGGGAAATTTTGAAAAAGTCTATTTAGGTGATGGCGAAGCCTGGAATATTGTTGGGAAGGGTGATGAATAGATTACTCAAACCAATGGGGCAGTGTTTAATTTGGGGGATGTCAGACATGTGCCTAGTTTGACAAGGAACTTGATTTTGGTTGGGCAGTTGTTAGGAACTAGAGTGGTAACGTCAGTCACAGCTGATTCTTGGAGGATGAACAAAGGGGCCTTGGTTTTGGCTCGTGGTAAGAAAGAAGGCACCCTATATGTCTCCTCGGGTACCTACAATAGCACAATAGTGGCATCGTCTAGAATTGATGCCAGTACATGGCATAGAAGACTTGGTCACATGAGTGAGAAATGAATGAAGGTGATGATGAAGGAAGGGAAACTACCTGGGTTGAAGTATCTTGATCTGGACTTTTGTGAAGATTGTATTTTGGGAAAATAGAAGAAAGTCAGTTTTACCAAGGTGGCAAGGACTCCAAAATCAGAACGATTGGAATTGGTCCATACTGATGTATGGGGACCATCTAAGGTACCTTCTCTTAGTGGCTCTCGCTATTTTGTCACTTTCATAGATGATGCTACTAGAAAATTGTGGGTGTATTTCATTAAGCGCAAATCTGATGTATTTGGTACTTTTAAGAATTAGAAAGCTTTGGTTAAAAATGAGACAGGTTTAAAGTGTCTAAAGTCCAATAACGGTGGTGAGTACTGTGATGATGACTTTGAGTCACATTGTTCTACAAATGGGATTATAAGACTGAAAACAATCCCGAGGAAGCCAAGGCAGTATGGAGTGGCTGAGCGCATGAATAGACGATCCTAAAGCGTGCAAGGAGCATGAGAATAAATTCTGGGCTACCTAAGCAATTCTAGGCTGATGCAGTAAACACTGTCATATATTTGATCAATAGGGAACCCTCAGTTGCATTGAATTGTGGTTTGCCAGAAGAGTCTTACACTGGAAAAGAGGTAAATCTCTCTCATCTTCGTATTTTCGGTTGCACTGCTTATGTACACATTGAACCTGAGAACAGGGAAACATGATCCTACGTCTAGGAAGTGTTACTTCATTGACTGGCACTGATAGTTATAGGTATAAACTGTGGGACTTTGAAAAACAGAAAGCAGTGAGGAGCATGGATGTAGTGTTCAATGAGTCTATTTTGTACAAAGATAGACTTGGTCATCAAAAGGAGACCACTGAAAATTCAAATTTTGTAGAATTTGAGGAGATTTCAGATAAGAATGTTTTGAAGACCCAAGATGTGAACATATAACCTACACCGCAGGAAGAACCACAAACTCCCCCTCCGAGGAAGTCTACTAGAGTTAGTAAGCCTATAATGTGCTATTCACCTTTAATGAATTTTTTGTTATTAAATGACTATGGTGAACCAGAATGTTTTGAGGAAGCTTTATAGTCTAAGACCAGGGAGAAGTGGGAGCATGCCATGGATAATGAGATGTATTCTCTTGCATCAAACTAGATATGGGATCTTGTCCAGTGGCCAAAGGAGAAGTCAGCTTTGCACAACAAATGGGTTTATAGAATAAAGGAAGAATCTGATGGGAGCAATCAGTACAAGGCAAGGCTAGTAGTAAAAGGGTTTCAACAGAAACCAGGTATTGACTACACAGAAATGTTTTCTCCTATTGTAAAAATTTCTACTATCAGATCTATGCTAAGTATTGTAACAGCTGAGAACTTGCACTTGGAACAATTGGATGTCAAAACTGCCTTCCTCCACAGTGATTTGGAGGAGGACATTTAGATGTAACAACCACAAGGCTATGTGGTGAAAAGGAAAGAGAATCTGGTATGTAAGCTTAAGAAAAGTTTATATGGGTTAAAACAGGCCCCAAGGCAGTGGTATAGAAAATTTGACACTTTTATGGCAAAAGTTGGTTTTACTAGCTGTCATTCAGACCATTGTTGTTATTTTAAGAAGCTTGCTACATCTTATCTCATATTGCTTTTGTACATAGATGACATGGTTCTTGCAGGATCATGCATGGAAGAGATTTCAAATCTCAAGGCACAGTTGTCCAAGGAATTTGCTATGAAGGATTTGGGACATGTAAAGAAAATTCTTGGGATGAGAATCAGCAGGGACAGAGCAAACAGGAAGTTGGAACTATCACAGGCAGAATATGTGGACAATGTTCTGAAAAGGTTTAACATGGAAAATGCTAAACCAATTAGCACTCCTTTGGTAAGTCACTTCAGATTTTCCAAAGATTAAGCAGCAATCACAGATGAAGACCGTAAGTACATGGCTAGAGTACCTTACGCATCAGTAGTAGGCAGCTTGATATATGCTATGGTCTGTACAAGGCCAGACATTGCTCATGCAATAGGAGTAGTGAGCAGTTTTATGGCAGATCCAGGCAAGGGGCATTGGGAAGGTATTAAGTGGATTCTAAGGTACCTTAGAGGCACTAAAGATGTGGCATTATGTTATGATGGTTCAGACATTCGTATTCAGGGCTATGTGGATTCAGATTTAGCAGGGGATATTGACAACAGAAAGAGCATTAAAGGGTATGTGTTTACTTTGGGCAGTGCAGCAGTCAGTTGGGTCTCTAGGCTACAAAAATTGTAACCATCTCCACGACAGAGTCAGAGTATGTGGCAGCCACCGATGCTTATAAAGAAATGGTATGGTTGAGGAATTTCGTGAAAGAAATTGGTAAGCAACAAGAGGGGGGTTCTCAGTTGTTCAGTGATAGTCAAAGTGAAATTCATCTTGCAACGAATTCAACTTTTCGCTCGAGAACCAAGCACATCGACATCCAGTACCATTTCATTCGCTCACATTCAGAGGATGGACAATTCATTTTGGAGAAAATTCATACAAAAGATAATCCTGTGAATATGTTTACCAAGGTGGTCATTGTGGAGAAGCTGAAGACATGTTCTGCTTCTATTTGTCTTCAAGACTAGAAGACAATGATTTCTCACACCAACACTATTTGTTTGGATGGAGGTGACAGTGGTCTCTTTCTCACTCAGATCTGTCTTCGAGTGGGAGATTGTTGGGTTTGTGAAGTCTGATCCACTCCGATACTGGGGGTTCGGGGGGCGGGCCCCCCGAGTTGGACGAGCAGTGTAATTTTTAGTATAACCCTAGTGGGATATATTATCTCTTCTTTGTACAGCCGCAGTGTGTCGAGAGCTGCGTTTTTTTAGAGAAATTCTGTAATCCTTTTCTTGATTATAGTGAACTGGTGTGAGAGGCTATGGACGTAGACAATTTGGCCGAACCACATGGTATAACGTGTGTCGTGGTTTGTCTGTTTCTTATTTCTGTGTGCGTTTGTATTGTGTGTTACAGGTAATATTCACAAGATATCTAACCTAATATTTTATTATATCTATATATAGGATACACACAGACAAAATATAAAGATATACTAACATACCCACACACCCACGACACATCACTGCACACAAACACGTTTTTTTTAAACCACATAGAATTTTTATAGTGTATGACGCTCACACTTGTTTTTCATATATTAACCACATTAATATTTCAAATAAAATCATAAAAATACTAAGTAAAATACTATAGACTATTTGAAATAATTTGGGGTATTCCATTATACACACCTCAAAGGAAATCTCGTCCTGAGATTTGAAAAACGCACGAACCCTACTCGAATAGCTCGGGATGTGATTTCCGAATCTTCTCCTCAAGTTCCCACGTAACATCGTTAATTCTCTCACTCCATTGCACCTTCACAAGATTCACTACTTTCATCTGAAAATACTTTACATCTCGATCAACGATAGTGATAGGTCGAACAACATACGTGAGGTCATCGTTAATCTCAAGCTCTGTCGAACGAACAATCTGTTCAGGATCTTTCTCTCACTTCCTCAACATGGATACATGAAACATATTATTATCGCCAATGCCGGAGGCAATATTACACTAAAGGCCAACTCTCCAACCTTTCTGATGATCTCATAAGGTCCTACAAACCTCGGAGAAAGCTTCCCTTTCTTACAAAATGCATCACACCCCTCATCGGAGATACCTTTAAGAACACGAAATCTCCTACTTTGAATTCCACACCCTTGCGCTTCCTATTTGCATAACTCTTTTGCCGACTTTGAGCAGTCTTAATCCTTTCTCGAATAATACACACCTTCTCAGTAGTCTCCCAAACCATATATGGACCCAAAATAGGTACGTCACCCACTTCTGCCCAACACACCGGAGATCTACACAGTCTCCCATATAATGCTTCAAAAGGGGCCATTCCTATGCTAGAATGGTAGCTGTTATTATAGGCAAACTCTACCAATGGAAAATGTTTCTGCCAACCACTTCCAAGGTCAAGAACACAAGCCCTCAACATATCTTCAAGAATCTGATTAACTCTCTCAGTTTGTCCATCGGTCTGAGGATAGTAAGATGTATTAAGATCGAACTGGGTTCCCATAGCTCACTAAAAACTCTCCCAAAACTCTGCCACAAACAATGAATCATAGTCAGATACAATCGAGACCGGAGTCCCATGCAAACGCACTATCTCCCAAATATACAATTGTGCCAACTTTTCTACCGTCCTATGTACACTCAACGGAATAAAGTGCGCCGACTTAGTTAGCCTACCCACAATCACCCAAATTGATTCATTTCCCTTCTTGGATCTCGGTTATCCACAAAGTCCACATAGATACACTCACATTTCAACACAGGTATTTCTAAAGGATGTTCTGCCTTAACCTACTGACACACCATATACTTAGAAACATATTCTCCAACATCTCTCTTCATACCTTCCCACCAAAAGGTCTACTTCAAGTCATGATACATCTTAATCCCACCATGATGCATAGTGTATCGAGACCGATGTGCCTCATCAAGCACTTACCTCTTCAACTCTTCACTATCTGATACACAGAGTCTTCCTTGAAAACATAAACTTCTGTCTGTGTCCACAGGCCAATCTGTCGGACACTCATCAAGCAAATCCACTACCAGGTCATTGAGACGGTTAACTAGAATTTCATCTGACCTCTGCATTTGTCGATCCTTCCTTATCAGAGTCAGTTGGACAACCAAACTCCCAATACATGCTTTCTCACCTTCATGCCCTAACTGAATATCATGAGATACTAACACTTCAAGAGACTTCCACTCCCTAACTATCAAAGAAGCCACCACACTGTGTTTTCAACTCAGTGCATAGGCCACTACATTTCCCTTACCCAGATGGTAAAGAATCTCAAAGTCATAACAAGAGTCTTGGCTGAATAACAAGACACCCAAATTGTCATCCTTCTTCCAACTATGCGGGTTGAAGATCAAAATCTACTACAATCTCTAATGTTTTCCATTCCCGAATTAAAAGAAAAGCGGCATTCCCACGAGGCTTCTGACTCAATGCATCTGTAACTACATTCGCCTTACCAGGATGGTACTGCAAAGAAAAGTCATAATCTTTCAATAGTTCCACCCACCTCCTCTGTCTCATGTTCAATTCCTTCTATGAAAACAAATACCTTAAGTTTTTATGGTCCAAAAATAAATCGAATTGTCCTCCAAAGAGGTAGTGTCTCCATATCTTGAAGGCGCAAACGATTGCGACTAACTCGATCATGCGTAGGATAGTTCATCTCATGAGGCTTCAGCTATCTTCATCCATAAACGATACCCTTCCCATCTTGCATAAGAACACACGCTAATCCTTGGTGCGATGCATCATTGTAGATGGTGTATTTCTCGCCGCTCTTCAGAATACAAGCACTGGCACTAAAGTCAATCTCTCTGTTAACTCCCGGAATGCGCGTTCATCCTTATCCTTCCACTCGAACTTCAAATTCTTCTTCGTAAGTCCAGTCAATGGGGATACAATTTTGGAGAAACCTTCTATGAATCTCCAATAATAGCTAACTAGACCAAGAAAGCTCCTAACTTCTGAGGCATTTCTTGGCCTTTTCCATTCTAGAACCGTGTCATTCTTCGAAGTATCCATAGAAATTCCTTCTTGGGAGACAACATCTCCCAAAACTTGACTTCCTCGAGCCAAAACTTGCATTCGATGAACTTCGTGTACAAACGATTATCTTTGAGCATCTATAGTGCAATCTGCACATGCTTTTCGTGTTCTTCTTTGGTCTTAGAATAGATCAAAATATCATCGATAAAGACAATGATTAACTGATCCAAGTAGGGCCTAAATACCCTATTCATCAAATCCATGAACATTATTGGGCCATTGGTTAACTCGAACAACATCACAAGGAACTCGTAATGGCCATATCTAGTTCTGAATGCCGTCTTTGGCACATCTTTCGGTCTAACCAAAAGCTGATGGTATCCGAATCTCAAGTCGATCTTCAAAAATGTTGTCGCTCCTTGAAGCTGATCGAATAAATCATCGATCCTTAATAATGGGTACTTGTTCTTAATGGTAACTTTGTTCAACTCCCTATAGTCTATGCAAAGTTGGAAGGATCTATCCTTCTTTTTCATAAACAACATCGGTGCTCCCCACAATGATGTACTAGGTCAAATAAAACCTAAGTCCTCTAGCTCTTGTACTTACTTCTTCAACTCGTGCATTTCTGTCGGTGCCATTCGATACAGAATCTTGGATATCAAAGTAGTACCAGGTACCAATTCTATACAAAAGTCTATTTCTCACTTGGGTGGTAACCCTGAGATATCCCTAAATACATCCTCGAATTCTTGCACCACTGGAATCTCAATGACTGTAATCTCTGAACTTGTGCCCTCAATGGCAGCTAAACAGCTTGTGAGAAAAGCGTCACTTGACAGGTTACACTAAAAGCTAAATGGTTTGCTTTAGGGTAATGAGAAGGTAATCGACTTGATAATACAGTCCAAGTTGGCATGGAACTTAGTCAACCAGTCGATTCCTAAGATAATGTCAAATTCTCTCATTGACAATACTACCAAATCTATTAGCAGGTCTTTGTTCTCTAGGTTAATGGGGCAATCCTTATATACTTTACCCAACTTGAAAGATACTCCCAAAGGGGATATGGCATTCAAAGTTATTGAAAGAAACTAAGGTACAAGACCCAAATCTTGTATAGTTCTACTAGCAATAAAGGAATTCAATGCACCAGTATCAAATGAGGCTTTTACTCTATTACTGTAGAGCATAAGCATACCTTCTAAATTCTGCCTCAACATCAAATCTTACTGCCTCTGGAATGACTGCATTCAGATGGGTCTGAGCTTTCTATCCTTGAGCTGCGAGTCCATAGGATCCTTAGCGCGATGCCTTGTAGTCTAGACTCAAGTGGCATTTCTCGCCACAGTTGTAGCAAATGATCTCTCTCCAGAAAAGGGCTTTGGGGGCACGACAGTCTTTAGCATAATGGCCAGGTGTACCATAGTTGAAACAGTCTCCCAGATATCTACCTCGGGCTACTACGGGTGCTATGGGTCCTTCCACTAGGATAGGAGCTTTATTCTGAGGTGGAGGGGTCGAGATGTTGCTGCTTGAGCTTGTTGGGGTCTCTGGTGAGCGTTCTAAGGTTTCATCTCTCCACTCTATGTACGCTTATTTTTGTGATAAGATTTCAGATTCCTTGGCCCTGGGTTGAACCTCTACGAGGTCGAACCATAGATTGACTCGGTTCCTGACAGCCATCCTTCTCTAATCTTGAGGCTAACCAAACCATTAATTAAAAGGGTTGATTCAGTTGCATCATCATTACGTGCCTGAAGTGTGGGCATCCAACATGTGTAGGATGAATCGGGATAACCATTCGAACTGGGTAATGTATTCCTAAATCGACTTGTTGCCTTGGACTAAGCTGATGAATTCCTTCTCATTCTCATTTTTTTCTTCCTCAAGAAAATGCTTCTCCAGAATGATTTCCCTGAAGGTACCCCATGTCATTCTTCTAGCCGCTTCAGATCCAATAGTTGCCTTCTTGGCTTCCCACCATTCGGCTGCTGAGTAGGTAAGCTAGAAAGTGGTCAACCAGTGCTTCTCGATTTCATTGCATCCCACCATGTCAAAAATGGTTTCCATCTTCCACAACCATTGTTCTACCTTCCATGGCTCACCCAAACCATCAAACTTCTCTGGGCGAAGAGTGTGGAATCTTTCTGAGGACCGATCTCTAGCCTGTCCATGGTGTGCACAATGATTGTTCTGATTATTGTTGTTTCCATTATTGTTCACTCGGTTCTCCATATTTTCCATCATAGTATTAGCCCTTTCAATCCTTCCTATGAGGGCTTCAAGTAATCCTGTCGGGTCTATCTCCTGTGGAGTGGGGTTGACTAGTCCTGCTCCATTACGAGTTCTTGCTCCTCTAGTGTCTAGGGCCATTATGACCTGAATACCAGTGCATTAGTATAAGCACTTCCGATTGCTACAAAATCCTTCAATAAACAGTTTGTACAATAAAATACTTAAGAGGATGCCTCATAAATTCAATGAGAAATAACTATAAACTAAAAATATCAATGAATAAACCAATTTCCAAAATAGAAGTAATAATAGTATACTAGCAATCGAAGGCATATATACATGGTCATATCTAGAGCCACAATCGTCCTGTAAGTAGGACTATCTTATAGTCTATACTAGCATGAGGTATCTTATGTTCAAGAAGTGTAGGACAATCGTCGAGCCCATCTAAACCTAGAGCTCTGATACTATAAAAACCCAGTCATGCCCTGGAGTGGCAATGTAGGGAAAAATAAATTTCCTGTCGTTGGACCAGTGGACACGCAACTGATTGGAGATTCGCTTGATTGTCCTTAATAGAATATTAACAAGAAACATAATAATATTGGGAATGTATCTAATTCAAACACAGCTTAATAATATTAAACATTAACAGTCTTAAGTCAACATTTATATTACAGGCCCGCATAAAAAGAAACATAAGAAATAGTCTGGTGACATCTAGTGTCATAAGGTCCAACATCAGCTAAGGTATTACATCAAATTAAAAGATAAGTAGTAGACTAAAGATCCCATCTTCAACTAGCAAATCCATAAAGATTCCCATAGTAGTCCTCTCCCGAATACCCATCATCATAGTGGCCCTCATCCATATTCCCACCATGTTTGTTGGTGCCTCTGGGTTGGGCCTCACCTGCTAATCCTGGCAACGCTGGATGTGGAAGGTCCAGCAGCATAAGACGCCATTAGTTTGAATACAAGCTAAGTGAGCATAAATTCTTACAAAGCACTGTTAGCAACAGTTAAGAGAACTCTACATTTCATTATTCATTAGTCAGTTTGTAACGTCTTTTAAAATAATCACCATCCAAACAAAGGTGATGACACAGACTCCTTATCCCCACTATAATTCCAAGGTAAAGGACATGCTTTCTTGACAATTGACTCAACCCACAACTTTCAACATAATCCCTTCTCCATCTCACAAATGATGACAATAGTCATATAGCAACCCACTTTCCATGTCAACTCACTTTACAACCAATAACTCACTTGAAAGCTGATAACTCACTTTATAGCCTATAACTCACTTTATAGCCGTTAACTCACTTTATAGCCAATAAATCACTTTGTAGCCAATAACTCACTTTACAGTTGTTATCTCACTTCATAGCCGATAAGTCACTTTAAAGCCATTAACACTAATTATCTCAAAGCCCTGACCTCATAAATCCCCAATACAGGTTCGAACAAAGAATATGTATATATATATATCAATGGTGATTGACTTGACGACGCCCAACAGGGGGAGAAGGATTACCATCAAACTTTAGATCAAAAGAAATAGACCCACAAATAATTTATTAATTCGCGAGGCACAAATCTATAATGCGAAAACTTCTTATTATATTTCGATCTTATTACGCATAGCTTATTCACATTATCAGAGTCATCGCGTTGCGAAAGTTATCATCGCATAATACAAGTTCAAGTACAGCTACTAAAGTTATGTAGATGATAAGTAAAATGTAAATCATAAGCATGAAACAACAACCAGCAAGTAACTTAGGTATATGTGTGTTTAAGTGGACATAAAGTATCTAAACATATAACATCATATAGGCATAACAACAATTTCCTAATTCAAACATGTCACAACAGGAATCTTAGCAAAACTGTCATGCTCGAGCGCTCAGGGGTCTCGAGCGCTCCCACTAAGTGAGAGCTCTCGTACTTAGCAAAAAATGGATTCTCAGTTTAGTTTTTTTGCATGTGTGAATATGAAGTATAAATTAGAATGCATGATCATAAGAACTTAAAAGAACTGATCCTAAAGGTTTCTAATTGAAAATCTAAGCTCACAATTACACAGATTGTGTTTGGATGATAATCAAAATACCAATTCATTGAGAATTTACTTGTTTCTTAATTTCACTCCTTATGCAAGAACTACAACTTCACATGAATCACATGAATGGGTATAAACTCAAGAAAAATCTATTTCTATAGGTCTCTTAGAGAGAATAAATGCTTATAAAGGCTTAGATTGTGATTCAATGATGAAATATGCAAGTATGTTGAGAAAGAATCTTGAAATAAAGAACACAAGCTTCAACTCTTCTTCTCTAGGACTTGATCAAGAGAATGATCAAAATCTTGTAACTTCTTCTTCAACGGCTCAGCTCTAGAACTCCATTGTGGGTGTGATGTACATGTTTTTATGCATAAGAATGGTTGGATGATGGATTTTGTAAGCCATGCAAGTAGATTTATGAAGTATGTATAGAAATTTCTCAAGAACTCTCCCAACGAAACTTACTCTCTGTTTCTGGTTTGTAAAAATGTACAAATGCTGAAGTTTGGATTGGTACTTATAGATTTTTAGGATCTAAGGGCAAAATAGTCATTTTACCCTTTCAATGGTTCTAACGCACCGGATCCTCAAGCGCTCGGGGTTACTTTTTCAGCAAAGCTTCCCTAAGGTCACAAACATAAATAAAATCATTTGGAACAATAAGGAATAATTTAAAAAATAAATCTCATTATATATAGCCAAGAGTATTACAAAGAGAAATAAAGAAATTCAAAGAAATACATAGGAAAATACAGGTGCTATAGCTTGACATTAAATGAGTGTTCATACATTGCATAGTATAAATCCTTTGATCAAAACAAAACTTCTTTGATTTAACAGACACGAGCGCGCGAGGCGCTAGCACACGGGAGGAGCGAGCACTCGAGTCCAAAAATGAGTAAAATGACCTTTTTACCCCTAGGCTCTTAAATTCTATAAATACTAAGCCATTTTCTGCATTTTTCGTTTAAAAAATAGAGCCTTAATTCAGAGAGAGTTTGTGAGGGAGAGTTCTTGAGGTTTATATGCATACACATACATTTTCTCTTACATGTCCATAGATTCATGATCCATTCACTCTCTTGCACACAATTACACATATATTTCGATAACATGGAGCTGTGAAACTAAGGAAGTAATAGATCAAAGCTTGAAGTAGAGATTTTGGGGGATCAAACTCATAATTCATTATCATCTTCATCATCTTTTCTTTCTCAACACATATCATCATTTACTTGGTCTGATCACATTGTGGGTATTACAACTCACACATAGTATGTTCACATGCATTTGTAATCTATAAAATTTGGATGCATGTGTTTGATTTAGTAAAATCTAGCTCTAGAACAATGTGATCATCATCTATTTTTCAAGATTTCATAAAATTTCATGATCCATTTAGTTTTGATCTCATTTTGAGTACTTCAAATCATACATAATGTGTATATGAAAATGTATAACTTGTTTTTTAAGTTGCATGTATGTTTTGACTTGAGATCTTGGAGTTTTAGAATCAATATTAAAGTTATGTTACAAAGTAAAACAAACTGTTGGAAACTTGCTAAACCCGAGCACTCGAGTGGCCTGAGCGCTCGAGCTTGACAGTTTTTGTATTCCTTGTTTGTTTGCATATCGAAGTTATTATGGTCTATGCTATGGTTTGTACTATAAGTTTGTTAATCAAACCAAAAATTGTATATGCTAATACGAACAAGCTTGTCTATTCTGTAGTTGTACTATAAGCTTGTTTAGTAGTACCATGTTTAAGAAAATGATCAATTCATTCTTCATATGCTAATTGTTCAAATATGTTGATTCTATATGATGTTGGATTATTAGCATGATCAGTATAATGATGTTAATAATAATGCGATAGGTCGGAATCACAAAAGGCAAAACGATTAATTACGTGAATAATGTACTTAAGCTGATAAGTGTACTAATAGACGTGTGAGGCATGGTTATGTTGCATGGTTTTGTTATATGTTGAGTTGGATGATCTCATCGATTATTCCGAGTATGGTTGCATATGGTCGTATGACCTTAACGATCTCATTGTCAGTTGTGTTATGTGAAATCGGAAGATTGGTTCGTGTTGTGGTCGGTGTGTCGTTGAGGGCTAGGATGATTGAGTTAGGGCCAAATTGGGCTAGCCATTTGTGTTGAGATCAAATTGGGCTTAGAATATATATGATTGCCCAAATTGGGCTTGGTGTTGTGTTATGGCCACATTGGGGTATGTAATTGAGTTAGGGACTAATTGGGCTAGGAGTTGAGTTATGGCCGAATCGGACTAGTGTTTGTGTTGTATGTGATGGATATCTAGTACCATCGGTTTAATGTTGTTGTAATTACGGGCAGAAGCTTCTACGTACTGCCAGTGTTGTGGTCGTGAGTGATAGAAGCTAGTACTGTCAGTTGTGAGTCGTTGGCATGGTAAATTCGTGCATGTTGCATTACATTATTAGGATTTCATTTTGGTAAGAACGTTGGGTTTTGGGTAAGTACGTGCATAATGTATCGATAACTTCCAAGTGATAACATAGATGGTGTATATGTTCATATTGTGTGTTCTTTGTAGTATTGCACTCAGCTTTCAGTTGACGGGCGTGTGGCCATGGACATCCATATCCAGCTGCTATAGTTCCAGGTGTTGGAGATGCTGTTCTGCTGGGCAAATACCTTGGAGATGGGAACGTGGACAAGGAAGGCTAGGGCTTTACCTGTTGAAGTGGCGTTCATGTTGCTGAAGCTGTTTTGTTCCCGCTAGGAAATTTTTTTATGTATCTTTTATGTTTATGTTGTTGTTGTTTTTGTTGTCAGCATTTTGGCCTTTAGACTTCTGTTCTTTTTACTCTTGGATGACTGTAATATTACGTATGTATAATGAAGTTGTAAGACTCTGATGTTGCTTCCGCTGAACTTAGAACATTTATGCTATAATCATTACTCTGATATTTTATATTTCGTGGGTATTTGGACAATCCTGCAATCTGTAACTGGTTACAAGCCTACGGGTCCGATAAGGAAGCTTACTTCCCTTAATTATTGCAACGCTGGGGTGTGACAGGGATTATTTGGTATCAAAGCACTAGGTTTAGTTGTGCTCGTGATTGTCCTACGTTGAGCTATGAACCATAAGTTTTCCCTCGCTAGAATGACATTAAGATAGTTATGCTGCTGATTTAATGAAGACTTCTGGAGCTGCTTTACGTCTTAGGTTATGTACCACGACTTCCGTTGTTCTTTTCTTTCATGATTTACATCACATTTCATCTAGCATCTTATTTCTCGACATATCCATATGTGACTGCATCTCATGTTTATAAATAGTATGTGTGTAAATATTTTAATTGATTTTGGGTGGTGAACATCTCGGAACCATTTACTAAAAGCATTAGTCTAATCTGAGGAATACTTGCACACAGATTCAAGATGGTTAGAGTTACGTGCAACAATCGCAATGGAGCCGGACCATCTGAACCGGTACCCGATGGACTAGACCCCACCAGAGTATTTGAGAGATTCCTCTGAAGGTCGGAGCACATTGGCGATCAGCAAGGTACGCATCATTATTCTCAGCCACCTCCACCAAGACTTGTAAGAGACAAGCTATTAGAGAGATTTAGAACTTTATGCCCAGAGAAGTTTGATGGCGTATCAGGAGCATTAAAAGTCAAATAGTGGATTAGAGAGATGGAGTCATGTTTCAAGGCTTTAGTTTGCTCAGATACTGACAAGAAGAGGTTTGAGAAATTTTAGCTCACTTATTCTGCCGCAGAATGGTGGGAAGCTCAAATGGCCACTTTGGGAGAAGATGTTGTCAGATGTTTGAGTTGGGAAGAGTTCAAGACCATGTTTCTTCGAAAATACTTTCTTGCGTCTAAGAGAGATAAGAAGGAGAAGGAAGTCATGGATCTGGTCAAGGAACTAAGATCATTCAAGAGTATACGGTCACATTTGAAAGGTTATCTCATTTTCCCACATCTGGTGGATACTTTGGAGAAGTAGAACAAGAGATACCTGCGTGAGCTAGGGATGACTATTCAAGGCCATGCCATGAGTTCTGTGATGCAACCATTTGAGAATTTGGTGGAGCTAGCTTCTAATTTGGAGACTAAATGTGGAAGCCAACAGCAAAAGTAGTTTGCATTCAGGGCAGCCAGTCACCCCAACTGTGGCCACTCAAACTCACACCGTAATGTCAGAGTGAAGAGACAATGGAATAGTCCGAGAGGATAAGTGGCTAATCCTCTGTCGGAACCAGATCAACTGCCTGGCATAGCACCTACACTAGGGGTGCCTGTACAAGGATTCAATCCAGATAAATGTTTCAATTGCGGGATACCAGGACATTTGTCAGGGGATTGTACAGCACCCAGGAGTAACAAGCGAGAAGACATTATTTGTTTCTTCTATGGCAAGAAGGGCCATGTCAGCAGAGACTGCTATCACCGCCAGCAAGTAGAGACTGGACCAGCAGCCCCAGTCAATCAAGCATGTGTCAACGCTATTATCCCAGGAGGAGTAGGGTTCGATGCCGTCGCACAGCAAATCCTTAAAGGCACGCTTACCATAGGAGTTGCACAACAGTCTTATTTGATGCTGGAGCCATAAATTCTTTCATAGCACATCAAGTTATACATAAATTAGGTCTAGGACCTCAAAGTAGCTTTGAACGCAGCTTTACCCTTGGGTATCACAGTAAAATTGGGTAAAGTTTGTAAAGAGTGTGCGCTAATTTTAGACAATCGAGAATTAACTACAGCTTTGATTGTTCTATCGATAAGAGAGTTCGATGTAATCTTAGGAATCGACTAGTTAACAAAGTTTAGCACCAAATTGGACTACGTTAGTAAGACAATTTCCTTTGCGTTACCGGGAGCACAGTCGTTCATTTTCCAGTGTAATCCGTTGAGCGATGCATTTCTCAGAACCCGTTTGGCCGTGATAGAAAGTACCAACACGAAGATCACTATTGCTTAGATTCTAATGGTACAAGAGTTTGAGGACGTATTCCAAGACATCTCCAGTTTACCCCCAAAGTGATAGATTGACTTCGGCATTCAGTTAATGTTAGGCACTACACCAATATCGCAGACCTTGTATCCTATGGCGTCGACAGAGATGCAAGAGCTAAGTAAGAAGATTTAAGAACTAGAGAACCTTGGATTCATTCGACCTAGCACTTCACCGTGGGGAGCACCAGTGTTGTTTGTTAAGAGGAAGGATGGATCGATGCGATTCTGCATAGATTATAGAGAGTTGAACAAGGGTACGGTCAAGAACAAGTATTCAGTACCGCGAATAGATGATTTATTTGATCAACTACAAGGAGCCCAGTGTTTTCAATGATCGATCTACGATTAGGATATCATTAGTTACTTGTTTGAGAAGAAAACGTGTCAAAGACAGCTTTCCACTCAAGGTGTAGCCATTATGGGTTCCTAGTTATGCCTTTTGGTTTAACTAATGCCCCAACAGTGTTCATGGGTTTAATGAATCGGGTATTTAGACCCTATCTAGACCAGTTCGTTATCGTCTTTATTGATGATATTTTGATCTACTCGAAGACTATGGAAGAGCATGAACAGTATTTGAGAATTGCCATACAAACCCTTAAAGACAACCAACTTGTTGCTAAGTTCAGCAAATATGAGTTTTGGCTCAAGGAAGTCAAGTTTTTGGGATATTGTGGACCACGCGCGCACGGGCGGGGGAGTTCTGTCGTTCCTTGACTGTGTCTTGGGATGAATCCAAGGAGCACACTTCAAGAAACTAGAACTCGTCACGCGATCCTAGAGACAAAGAGTCGGGAATTAGGAAACAAAATTTGACTCACCCAAAATTGAATAACGTTACTCGCCCTTCATCACCAGAAACAAGGCTCGGGGATCTTGGTACGAGAGGGGAAGTAGCCCGAGTAGGACTAAAGTACCCCCTCCTCGCCTTACTGAACGGTAAGCCTTGATTCAAATATCCTTGTTCTTAATTCATATTAGGTGTTGTTTCCTCAAACATACTAGATAATGAATACATGGCAAAAAGAACATCTAATAACAATCATTTCAAGAGATTAAATCAAGTAGCAATCGGATGCAAATGCAATACAAGAGAGAGGTATCCTCACAGTGGCTAGTCCCTGGCTAGTCCCGCCTGGGACCGATGCAAATAAAGGAAACATGTCATGATACGCAAAAGGGAACATGAAGACTTACATTGGGTTGGCTCAAGCGGAGTCGCAAAAAGCAAAAGAAAGGAAATGTGTAATGCAATTATGCAACAATCCTAGATAAGATGTCTCTAACATATAAGCACAAAAATGGAGACCATCCTAAAGGAATCGCGTCATTGAAAATAAAGTTGTAAACCTAGAAAAATTCTAAGAGAAAGGGTAGAGATAGTACATGGTACATGGGCACTAAGCCACATGTAGACGAGGCGAACCCACAAATCGAAGTCCGAATCCACGACGTTCAATTCTCTGCACTAATACACCAAGGAATACGCAAGCATTGCAAAAATATAAGCAAAAAATAATATGCATGATAAACAAGAAGAAAATGTCATCAATCAAATTTCCAGATTCAATGACCTCTAATGAATCCTATCAAAAGTGATCTTAAACATGAGCTGGGTTGAAATCTTTTTATAAAAAGTTAGATGTATATCTTAGGAAACTTTTTCAAAAAGTAGGACCTCATTAGCATTTTTGAAGTTTGAGAAATAAGAGTTTTGGGAACGGTGGATCATGACTGTCCACTGTTCTTGTCAAAATCATAATTAATTCTATAAAAACCATATTAAGCTCTATTTGGTGTCAAATGAAATCTATTTCATTGTAGTGTATGACAAAAATAATCCCATGGACATTTGATGAACATAAGGTCTCTGTAAAAGTGTTTTAACCAGACTCTGTTATTCTGAAAATTTGGTATCATTTGACAAAGGAATGCAAGACATAACAGAAGTTCATGAATCATGTTAATCAAATTGACCTAGGCTTTTAATCTCTCATCTACTTATCCTAGATGATTTCTAAACCAAGTTTTATTCATCAATTGTTGTTGAGTGATCAAGGTATGACCATTTTGTATACATGATCATGATTGTAGTTAAACTTAGAAAATTCTAGAATAATTGAATCAACTTCAAATGCTTAGAAAACATTCTTAACTCGATCGTATGCTCATGATTTTACATCGGCCTATAGATACATGAGTTAGGAATCATCCCCAAAAAGCGGATCATCGATAACTATTATAGATTTTCTGAAATTCAAGCACAAAAAGACTATGTTCAAATCTGTCAACCGATTTTTCAACAATTTTTAAAAATAGCATATGGATCATGATGATTCTAAAAACGGATTGAATGAAAGCTAATTCATCAAAGTTTACCCAAAAAATTTGAAATCCATCAAACTATAGATTTTGATGGACCAAACCCTATGGACAAAACCAATCTATTTTGCTGAATTTTAACTAATTCATTTTAAAGTGTGAGGAAAACACCTTTGGTATTGGTTTAGGTTCATTTATGAGATCAAACTCATAGATCAACTTGATTATCATGATTCCCAATCAATTTAGCCCTTAAGTTCTATGGAGAACTTTAGATCATGGATCAAAGGGACTTACAAATATCCTCTTGGAGATAAAATTCAATAGGAATTCTAGGTAATAGGAACAAGCAAGAGAAAGGTATAAACATAGGAATCATCCTTCTCATTGATCATACTTCCAAACCATTATAGAATTCAAAGTAGATACATATATATAATCATGTATGCATGGATCTAAACTACATAGAAGAATGAAATCAAAATTGAAAATCATTGTGAAAATCAATCTCTAATCATAAATTATCAACAAAATCAAGGAAGACTTGGATCTAGCTATGTGAGTATGTGAAGAACAAGAGAAGAAGATGAGTGTTTTAACAAAATAAAACAAAACTACACTAGATCCAAGTCTTATAGATCTATATATAAAAATAAGAATTAGAGATAAATTGTGAGGTTTACCTCTTGGAGGATTCTCAATTATGTATTCAAAGTTGATTTGAAAGACCTTCTTCTTCAAATGTTCTTCAAGTTCTTCAAGCACTCATCCATGGTGTAAGTTAAGGGAGGCAATTGATGTCAAATTATTCTCTAATTCTCTAATCTAATTATCTTGAGATTAGTTTTAAAGGAATTTCATTCATAATTCACTATTCTCTCTCTAGAAATCTCTTGAATTCTAAGTATATATGATTGTATTTTCAAGTATATTCAAGGTATGCTTAAGGATATTCCAAGATGATCTCATGTGAGATGCAAGGTATCTATATATAGAGTTTTGAAAACTTAACTCTTAAGTTTTAGGGTTAAATGAGAGATTTTAGAGATTAAAAAGGGTTAAAATGGCCATTTCAGTGCCTATACGCAGTTTTTGGGCAATTTCCTCGCAATGGGAAGACTCTAGAAGGGTTTGGAGCTCAAAAAGCTCAATGGAGGGGGCACATGTGAGGTGGCAGCTTAGGTGGGACCATCACCCCACTTATGGGACCCTCCATCTACTATTCACCATCCTCTAGTTGCCTTCATAACCTATTTCAAAAATTATGTGCACTGCTTTTCCATATTTTCGTAAAAATGCTTTTTTCTATCCTAAATCGTCCATTGACATACCGTTAGAAAGCTGTCGAGTTGAATTTCAATATAAAAATATTCCAGGAGAATTTAAGATGAGAATTAAAGGTTAAATGAAGTCCGAAAGTCCTCCAGAACTTTTATCGTCTTTTTGAAACCAAATGACTTCTTTTCCAAAATTGCTTTTCAAAGTGCATCGACTTTGAGTTTTTATTTGAAATTAAATTTTTGGATATCTAGAATACTGCAATTAGAAGACTTCATGTTCATATAACCCTGAGTAAATATGAATTCTGAGAGATAATTTTGACAAAACCGGGATATTATGTTGGAAAAGGGATTTTCTGAGCTTGAAGTCACTTTCCGAAGTTTAATCTTTTGATTGTGTGGAATCCAGTACCTTCCATGTGATACTTTTCATTATTGAATCCTCCAAGACGTTGTCCACCCTAAATCCTATCAGTGCGGTCAAAATTGGGTGTCTACAGATATGTTGTTCTCGGGAAGGTATCTCAGTGAATTCCGTAAAGACCAATGTAGTGAAGAGTTGGAGCCAACCTCAAAATGCTTTAGAGATTAGAAGTATTCTTGGGTTAGCTGGGTATTATTGCTACTTTGTGGAATGATTTTCCAAGATTGTAGCCCCATTCACTAGTCTGACGAAGAAGGAGACCAAGTTCAAATGGCAAGATAAGCACGAACACACTTTTCAAGAGTTAAAAGAGAAATTGATTGTAGTGCTAGTGCTAGCTATTCTGAGAAGTGGAGAAAGATTTGTTATCTAAAGCGATGCTTCGTATCAAGGTTTAGGGTGTATGCTCATGTAAGATGGGAGAGTGATTGCTTATGGATCTAGGTAACTAAAGTCGCATAAGAAGAACTACCCGACACATGATTTGTAGTTGGCAACCTGTGTGTTTACACTCAATATATGGAGACACTATCTGTTTGGAGAGCAGTTCGATCTGTTTTCTGATTATAAGAGCTTAAAATATTTTTTCTCACAGAAGGAGCTTAACATGAGGTAGAGACGGTGGATGGAGTTGTTGAAAGACTATGACTTTACTTTGCTATACCACTCCAGTAAAGTAAACGTAGTCACAAATGCTTTGAGCAAAACGCCTTATAGAACTGTTGCTTCACTTATGATCAGAGAGTGGAAAGCTCTTGAGACAATGGCAGAGTTTAGGGTTCAGCCTATTGAAGAAGAAGAAGGAAGGATTTTGGTATGCTTGGTAGTTTAAGCTACACTCGTCGGTAGGATCATTGAGGCTCAACAGAAAGATGTAGGACTATATTAGCGGTTTGACAAGATGACAGCCAAGGATCCAACCAATTGGAGTATTGGGAATGACGGAGGGTTCAGATTCAAGAACAAACTTGTTGTGCTAGCTGCGGATGATATTAAGAAATATATTTTGGAAGAAGCACATAAATCGAGACTAATTGTACATCCTGGAGGGATGAAGATGTACAAAGATCTAAAGAGGACTTTTTAGTGGGAAGGCGTGAAGAAGGAAGTTACCAAGTGTGTATCAGAATGCTTGACATGTCAAAAAGTTAAGGCAGAACACTGGAAGCCTATGGGACTGTTACATCCATTGCCAATTCTGTAGTAGAAGTGGGAACACATCATAATTGATTTTATGGTAAGTTTGCCTCGATCTCAGCAAACCATGATCCATTTGGGTGATTGTGGATAGACTCACTAAGTCACCTCATTTCATCACTTATAATATGAATTATTCAGTGGAGAAATTAAGCCGATTGTATCTACAGTAGATTGTGCATCTGCATGGTGTGCCAGTCACCATTGTGTCAGACAAAGATTCTCGATTCACATCAAACTTTTGCGAAAGTCTTCAGACAGCTATGGGGACTTCGCTGAGATTGAGTTCTGCTTTTCATCCTCAGACCGATGGACAGACAGAGAGAACGAACCAAGTAATAAAAGATAGGCTTCGAGCTTGCATGCTGGACTTCGAAAGCTTGTGGGAGACTCATTTGCTGTAATAGAGTTCACCTACAACAACAACTACCATTCCAGTATAGGAATGGTGCCTTTCGAAGTGTTGTATGGAAGACCTTACAGATCAATATTGTGTTGGGTAGAAGTTGGAGATGGCAAGCTTCTAAGCCCAGATTTGTTTTGGAAAACCAATGAGAAGATTGTAATTGTTAGAGAGAAGATGAAAGCAGCACAAGAGCTACACAGACTTGCACCGTAGAGATAAGGAATTCCATGTGGAAGAGAATGTCTTGCTCAAAGTATCTTTGATTAGAGGAGTGGTGAGTTTTGGACAAAAGAGAGAAAAGTTGTCGCCTTGCTACATTGGACTGCTTAAGATCTTGGAGAGCATAGGCAAAGTCGCTTATAGACTAGAGTTACCACCGAAGATGTCAGGAGTCCATAACGTCTTTTATGTTAGTATGCTGAAGGAGTATCACCAGGGCATTATGCCACATATGATCGATTTCAGAGACATAGAAGTGAATGACAATGCATCATATCAAGAGAGACCAGTGCAAATTTTGAATAGAGAGATCAAGAAGATGAGGAACAAGGAGATCCCATTAGTGAAAGTTCTGTGGAATCAACACAATCTAGAGGAAGTTTCATGGAAGTTGTAATCTGAGATGCGCGTTTCAGTATTCGGAGATGTTCGACACAAGTTAGCTCTGATTTTGGAGACAAAATCCATTTATAAGTGGTAGAGAACACCCGTATTTTCTATTATCTGTAATACAATTTTTGGATATATGTTATTAATACTTTCTATATATGTGAATGAGGTTTTGAGAATGCATAACATTACATGAGTGTTCATACATTGCATAGCATAAATCCTTTGATCAAAACAAAACTTCTTTGATTTAACAGACCCGAGCGCTCAAGGAGCGCGAGCACTCGAGGCACGAGTGCTCGAGAGGAGTGAGCGCTTGAGCCCAAAAATGAGTGAAATTACCTTTTTACGTCTAGGCTCTCAAATTCTATAAATACTTTTCTGCATTTTTTGTTTACAAAATAAGGCCTTCATTCAGAGAGAGTTTATGAGGGAGAGTTTTTGAAATTTATATACATACACACACATTTTCTCTTACATGTCCATGGATTCATGATCCATTCACTCTCTTGAACACAAATACACATATATTTCAACTACATGGAGCTGTGGAACTAAAGAAATAGTAGACCAAAGCTTGAAGTGGAGATTTTAGGGTATCAAACTCATAAGTCATCATCATCTTCATCTTCTTTTCTTTCTCACCACATATAATCATCTACTTGGTTTGATCACATTATGAGTATTACAACTCACACATAGTATGTTCACATGGATTTATAATATGTAAACTTTGGATGCATGTGTTGATTTAGTATCTAGCTCTAGAACATCATGATCATCATCTATATTTCAAGATTTCATAAAATTTCATGATCCATTTAGTTTTGATCTCATTTTGAGTACTTCAAATCATAAATAATGTGTATATGAATATGTATAACTTGTTTTATAAGTTGCATGTATGTTTTGACTTGAGATCTTGGAGTTTTAGAATCAAAATTGAAGTTATGTTGCACAGTAAAAAAAGCTGCTAGAAATCTGCTATACACGAAAGCTCAAGCAAGCGCAAGCGCTCGAGTGGCCAGAGCGCTCGAGCTTGACAGTTTTGTATTCCTTGTTTGTTTTCATATCAAAGTTAATATGGTCTATGCTATGGTTTGTACTATAAGTTTGTTAATCGAACCATAAATTATATATGCTACATTCGAATGAGCTTGTCTATTCTGTAGTTATACTATAAGCTTGTTTAGTAGTACCATATTTAAGAAAATGATCAATTTATTCTTCATATGCTGATTCTATATGAAGTTGGATTATTACCTTAGTTACTAATCTAGGGAGCAGGGAAGTTAAGGCCATCTTGGGGTGGCTCTTTTTGTAATCCATGTTTTCAATTGTGAATTCAATAGAACTAAATCTTTTCTTGATTTTGGTTTCTCTTTAAATCCCAGTTTGGTTCACAAATGCTCTAATAGTTATGCCACATTTAATTACAGGGATGACTTTTTTTTTCTTTGGAAGTTATTTTGCATGTTACAACTATCAGAGCATTTGGAAACCAAAATCGAGAATGATAGCATTATCAAGAATTCCATAAGAACTAAATTAAACATTTTGTACAAAAAGTACAAATTTGGCTTGTTTAACTTGGTGTATATATCATGCTATATAATCCCAATACTTTATGTCATTTCCATGTTACTTTATTAGTCTGATTGAGTGATTGTTGCATTAGTTTTACAGCAATTGCCTCGGCTGTCGTTTTTCCAATTGTATCAAAAATTTTTTTTGGTTTTTTAGTTGTTATGTTTTGGGGGTTATGAAAAAGAATAGATAAAACATAAAGAGTTGAAATTTTGAGTTGCTTCCCTTCCTTTTCTTTGGATTCCTATAAGCATGAATGAAAAGACTCGGAAAAAAATGTTAGTTAATGTTACTTTGGATTTGATATAGCTTTGAAACCTTATAACAACGTGCAGTAAATGATTGGAGGTTGCTAGCCTAGAAGTAGGAGTTAAGGGGGCGTGCTCCTGGGTACGGGTAATTGCTAGACTAGAATCTAGAATGATACCCATTATTCCATTTTCCCTTCAATCTTAAGCTGTATATTTGGTAAAACATGGACGATTTTTTTTTCGTCGTGCATGGGCAATTACTAGTATTGTAATAACTCTGGTGTGCATTCTGATTGCTAAATTCATTTGCTTGTAAATTAAATTTTGTTTCTAAATATCCATTATTAATTTATCGTTTACTTTTATTTCATTTTATTTATTTTCTGTGTCGTGCCCACGGGCACAGGCTATTTGTGTTTATAGGTAAATCGTATTGAATTGCAATTATATACCAAGCTTTTTTTTCCAGATTTTTTTTTCAATTTTTTTTCCAGAATTGTCACCATATTTGTCACGGTTCAAAAGCGGTGACAAATTGAAGGCAATTGTCACCAAATTTGTCAGGATCCATAGCGGTGACCAAATTTGTCACAGTTCGGAGTAGTGACAACATTTTCCATGGTCCAGAGCGGTGACAAATATCATATTTTGTCACGGTTTGGAGTGGTGATGAATTTCATATTTTGTCATGGTCCAAACCCCTTTTAGGGGTATGAATTGTCACGGTCCAAACCACAACTGTCACGGTCCTGAGCGGTGACAAAATTTTTTGTTACCCCTGGAATTGTGACGATCCGGACAGTGACAAAGGCTCTTTGTCACTGCTCATAGCAATGAAAAATTAGCCAATTTAGTGCAGTGATTGAAGCATTGCAATTTCCTTGATTGAAAAGAATTCTAGACTTTGGTATTTCCCCTTTCATTAGATTTAGGAGAATCCTTATTATTAATGTTCAAGCCTATAGACTAACCATTGTTTTGTAGCGCACCCGAGGTGAGTCGCTCATTTAACTTCAGAGTTTATTTTATTATTTGATTTGATTGATTCTACAACTTCATGCGCGACCCTTTAGATTAGGGTTATACCTTATGTGTCTACATGAATTAGAGACCTTTTTCTACGTTTTCCATTTTGTTGTGTGCATTGCACGTTTCCTTATCGCAGCTGGATCTAGGTCTATAAATGGATCGGATCTGGACCGGATCCACACAAATCAGATCCAGATCCTTTAACAATTCTACTATCCAGATTCGGTTCATTTATCCATCGGATCTGCCTTATTTAATCCATATCCAGATTTGATCTAGATATTCGGATCCTTTTGTCGGATCTAAAACGGCAACTTAGCTGCTTATATGTATCCTAGTATTACCATAGAAACTACTATTTTAATTATTTGCTCTATGCATACACAAAAATCAATCAATGTTTTATCCATCAATACACTTGATTATGTAAAAAAATCCTATCTTCAAATCAAAATAATATACCACTTAAAATAATTATGTATAATCTAGTGTATACTATATATGTTGTTCAGTTTGATATGTAAAAGTAATCTTATCTAGTGTATTGTATGTATATTTTTTGTGCATAGTTTATTCTTACTCAGATCCGGATCTTAGGCGGATTGGATACCACGAAACAATATCCGATCCGTCAACCTAACATGTTTTCTAAATGGATCCGGATATGGATATGGATCTGGATCTAAAAAAATGCTCAGATCCATCAAAAAGTGCTGGATCCAGATCGGATCCGGACCAAGATCCTGTCCATTGACAGGCCTAGCTGGATCTCTGTTAGTTTTCTTGTTCCCTCATACATATCATATCGTGTGCTATGTGAGTCTATATGGTTTTGTATGCCCTTTTTCCGTTAGCAATCTTACACCCATTCAACATGCTTTTGAAATGTATATCTATACGTACGTATTATTTGAGGACGCACTTAAATTGTTAATTTGATCATAAGGATGTTGAGTAGAGGTCTATCGCGAGATAGGTTGAGAGGGGAAGTTTTAGTCCCACCGGGCTCCTCCCCTCTCATTCCATAATCCCCAGACCTAGTTAATCTCTGGTTTCCAAAAGAACAATAGTTGTTAAATGGTTTCTTAGTTTTTCCTTTAAGAAAATTAAGTGGCGACTCCTTCTCTTTTGAAAAAGCAAATGTGGCCTAGTATCCATAATCGGGCGACTCTATTGGGGATCTAACCCAGAATCTCTTGTTTCGCAGATCAGAATTTTTGATTTTTGGGTTCACTCAAGGATTAGACTTGAAAGCATCCTTATAATTAAATTATTTAATTTTTGTGTGCCCGTTGCATTTCACTTGCATGTCTCACCTGTCGATTGCACGGAACTATGACCACGGAGGCTCGGACCAACCCGGTCGGCCGAGTTACCATAGAGCCGTGTGATCACCCTTGTTCTCGTACCATGTGTTGGTATATAAAAACATCCACGTACCATCCAACCTTGTAATGAGGGGCATATCGGATGTCTGTAAAGGCTCTCTTTTATTTGACTAAAACCCAGTCTTTGCATGATAACTTCTATAGAACCTTTCAATCTTAGGAAATCAATTCTTGATTAGGACTATGTGTTAGGGTGTTTTGTAAGCCCGAAAGGGATTATTTGCAATGATGACAATGCTCGCTTGATTTAAGACATGTAACCTTTTAATCACCTTTAGAAAATCCTCTTCATGTCCCATGACATTTGAGAAAATGTTGAATCTTGATTATAAGTTTACATTCCTTACGACAAATTAGCTAAGCATCATTGACCTTGTATGTATCCAAATTAATGAAAAGTGCGATAATTATCCAATTATATGATTCTCCTTTCTAGGAATCTAGATTTCTCCATTTGTGATCAAACAGATTTTTTATTCTCAAAATGTTTTGAAGTAAAAGAGAAGTCACTCCTTCAAAAGGAAAAAGTTCAAAAAAATTTGTTTTCTGTAAAAAATCATTTTCACATCCCCAGTTTTTAAAATAAAAAAAAAAAATTCTTGAAGATTGTTTCCAAATATCTCATAATCCAAGAAGTGCTTTCAAAATGTCAAAAATTTTCAAAGCATCCAACCGTTGAAAAGGATAACGAGGATCATAATAAAAGGAGAAATTGACGCACTTGGCATGGGTGAAGATTTTATGTGCTTATGTGATATTTGTTAGGATTAGAAGTTTTCCTTTTCTTGGGTATATAGAGTAGATACATATGACGTGCATTTCCTCCATGTGGCATATGAACCATTCATAAGCATTTCACTTAGCATTGACAATTAATAAAATCAATAAAACATGAAAATAAATGTGGTTTTAGGCGAGATAGCATCTAAGACAAGCATTATTTGGTACAGAGATTCTGCTACAAGATTAGTAAGGAGAGAGAACATCATCAGAACTAAGATGGCATATATGAGAGCAATAGTGGAACAACAGGCCGAATTGAGAGCAATAATTGAACAATAGGCCAAACATATAAGCTGAATGATGATTATGATGGAAACAATGGCAAGACAATTACCCGTAGCAAACCCACAGTTATTTATCCTCCTCGTCCAGTCGCAAGGGTAGGGGAAGAGGATTGGTATAATGATCCAGAAATGCAAAGGACTGATATGCTACGAGTCGAAAGAGAGTAAATAAGGAAGCAAAAGGCTCAGAAAACCAACAAGGAAAGGATAGAAATGTTCGACAAAATGGAGAAGCTAGAGAGGGTAGTCCGCAAAGCACATGGGGTCGATACCTACCTACTAGAGCTGGAGGGGCTATACGAAAGAATATGAGAAACATTACCCGTTGGTTTCAAAATGCTGATTTTTTGCAAGTTCGATGGTACCGGTAGTCCTTGCAGTCATATACGGATGTACATCGGGGCTTTCCAACCAAGTGGTTTGAGCACTATGATGATGTATATTTTGTTCCTATAATCACTGACGGGAGCTGCCTTGGAATGGTACCTCACACTTGAACCAAGAAAGACGAGGTTATGGGAAAAGGTGGTAAAGTTGTTCGTGGCTCAATATGAATATAATCAAGAGATTGATATGATAGTCTGAGATTTGGAGACTACTAGGTAGGAGTACAAAGAATCCTTTACTGAGTATTTGAGTCGATGGAGGGGTAAACTAGCCAAAATGGTTCAAAGGCCATTTGAAAAAGAGCAGATCAGAATGTTGATGAAGAACTTACAACCAGTTTATCACGAGAAGATGAGATTCCAATCTATTAACACTTTTGCTAAGGTTTTTGATGCATGGACAAGAATCAAAGATGCTATTCGGGAAGGGATAATCAAGAAAGAAGAACCACATGGCAGGTATAAAAGGCCAAGTTATGGATCAGGTGAAAGGCATTTAGAGGGTCACTCTGGGCCCACTGATGTTAATACATTGAGAACAGGAACAAAAATTTGACATAAGGGGGAATCATCGAAGGATGGGAGAAGAGAAACTGTAAAGAAAATTCTCGAATTTGGGAGTTTCGTTGTCCACGGCTTCTGACGAGTTGGTGGCGAAAGGACACCTCTGCTTATTGGACCCGTGAGTAATGTCGAATCCGCTCCCTTAGAACTTTCGGGCAGATCTGTATTGTAAATTTCATTAGGCGAAGGGACATACCACTAATCGATGCACAAGACTGAGGCACAAAATTTAGGATCTAATTGATAACAAAGTAATATCCGAATCACATGTTAATACTCCTATCATCACAAGGAATTCCCTACCAAATCATCATGTTGTACCACCACCACAAGGAATCTATTTCTTAGAGTTGGAGGAAGTTTTTTTTTATCCTGTAGAACTAATTACCAAGATAGGCCAACCAAAAAAGGCTTATCGATTGTCAAAAAGCACTATAATCTGCACTCTTTAAAGTTTGAAAGAGGGTCAGCTAGGAGAATTTGGGGAAAGAATGATGAAGAAGTTGCCACTCTCGATTGGTGGGCTTCTAAAACTGATGATTCAATTTGGTATGAGGAAGAGGGTAGCCAGAGTATTGATCAGGTGTATGAAGGTTAATGGTATGAGAGTGACAAGGAAGAGTGTTTGGAGGAAGAAGAAGGTTTAGAGATTGCTCAAACCCAAGATGACTTATAGGTAAAGGAAGAAGTTATTCATTTGACTTGATCAGGCAGACATTTCAAGCTGTTCAAATTAGAAGAAGATCATCCAAGAAGAGAGATGGACAAGGGAAAGGGAAAGACAAATGAAGAAGGGGAAGAAGATAGAGTCCTCAAGCAAATGAAGAAGACACGGGCCAACATCACCATATGGGGGTTGTTAATTGCCCCCAGATGACATCGGCAGGCGATTTTGGATGCTTTGAATTAGTCAGACATTTCTATTGATACCACCCTGGGAGATCTTGGGGGGATGATCAACACCAAGAATCTTGCTCTTACCATTACTTTCACTGTAGATGACTTGCCTCCTAGAGGGTTCGCCCATAATAAGCTGCTACATATTACGGTTAAATGTTTGGAAAACTCTCTACCCGCTTGTCTTGTTGACAACGGGTTGGCTCTAAATGTATGTCCCTTTCGAACAGCAAAGAGAATGAGCTTAGATGTGTCAACGTTTATACCATCTACACAGAAAGTGAGGGCATACAATAACACTAAAAGGACAGTCATGGGTATCATCTTCCTTAATCTCACTATTGGACCCTTGGAAAAGGAGACCGAGTTCGAGATAATCGACATCCCTGTATCATTTAATCTATTACTGGGTAGGCCATGGTTGGATAGTTTGGGCGCTATTCCGTCAACCATTCTTCAAAAAGTCAAATTTATTTGGGGTGTAAAAGTATGTGATATTTTCGGGGACAGTGGGTCCGTTTATCTGAGGCTTCTTCAAGTGCTCTAGTTTTGGAAGTACAATTCCAGGCAGCTTCCTATATAAGTTAGAAGACTAATGGAAAGTGCAGATCGTTTCCTAATCTAATTAGGAAACTCCCACGATTTGTGCTAATCAATCCCAATCGGATTGTATTGCCTTTTCAATTTACTTACCTTGTACGAGGAGGTTTCTTGAACTATAAAAGAAACCCCTCACCCCCATAGAAGGGGGGGTTGCAAACTTATCTTATATGCATGTAATCTACCTGGCCAGTCTCTGGTAGCTCCATCCCCTTTATTGGCTCACCAAAGATCCCTGGAAATTTGATATCATAGTACAAGTACTCCGACACGCACATAGACGTAGGTCTCTTCATTAATAAGGCCAAACCACATACAATTTCTCTTGTCTTCTTCTTCTTATCTCTAACCCAGATTTCAGCATCATCAAAGATAATCCTCAAAATGTTTTTAACGGCTCCACACTTAGCAATGAAGAAAGCAAAGAATGAATCACTTTATTAGTTGAATTCAAAGATGTTTTTACACGGTCTTATGACAATATGCCAGGCATTGATCCAGAGATAGTCCAACACCATATCCCTCTTTCTCCAAATTCTAAACCAACAAAATAAAAATTGAGGTGAATGAGACCTGAATGGGCACTTAAAGTTAAAGAGGAAGTTGAAAAGCAATTAAAGGTCGGGTAAATGATTGTCACTGAATACCCTAAATGGGTTGCCAATATTGTACCTATTTCAAAAAAGAATGGTCCCATAAGGGGGTGTGGACACGCGGAATTCCACCTCTTTTTGCTTTGAAATTGTTTTGAAAAGGAAAAGAAAGGTCTGTTGAAAACAGATACTGAGTCACCACTTGGTCTTTAAGGAACCAAGAAACCTAATTTTGACTCACCCAAATGGATAGAGGGCACCGGCCTTTCATAACCAAAGAACTTGGCTTGGGGTTTTGGTACGAGAGAGGAAGGACCTTTGTCGCGAATAAAACAACCTCAACTCGCCTCGTCTCTCGACGGACCTCAATTAGTATCCAAATAATCACCTTTTACTATGTTTGGTTCGACAATTAATACTATGATAGGTATATTACATCACATAAGAATCTTGAAAATGGAAGATGAAAAGATAAGATATCATTCATAAGATCTAAGCCAAATATCACACAATGCAAAAGTGAAAGACTACACAAACAAACCTAGGAAAAATCGTCTAATCACATATCAAGTAATTAGAGTTTTCCCAATCAAAAGGGGACATGAATTGTTCTTAAAACAAATAATCAAATGAAACAAGGATGCTTAGCAAGCTAGAATGATGCATGTTAATCTTTGAGAAAAGAAGATCTCTCAATCCCCGGGACGGATGAGAAAGAAGATTAGATCGAGGGAAAGCATGAACGTGTGATCATGATCATTCCTTATAATCTTCTTAGATTAGGAGTCACAAAAGCCTCAAATCTTTGCAGGGATGCAATATATGTATCTAGAATGTGCCAAGGTTGTAGTGTGTTTTATGTTCATGGATTCCTAGAATGACTAAGAAGTCTAAAATGTGTATGAATGAATGAATGAAATCATCATGGGATATGTACAAATATAGTATGAACTACTTCCTAAGACATAAGCTAATTTGGAGTACATGGAAGTGAAAATATGCTTGCTGTGAATAGTGGATAGAACAGTAACATGATCTTCTAGAAATTGAAAAGAGGGGTTAGGAATGTTTTCAATGCATGATTTTTTATGGAGATCTTCCTTATTGTGTCTAGAACACAACCCAAAAATCCAATCTTTAATAACTACCACAGATTGAGAGAAATCATATAAACAATAGGGGTTATTCAGAAACAGAGTCCGTACTGTCAACTGAAATGTTAGAAAATAATAGAAAATGGAAACAAAAGATCTGAGGCCCATATTATATAGAACATTCCCTAAGACATTGAAGTTAAAGGAAAAAATAAGTTGGGACCACTCGTTTTGGAAAAGTTTTCTGTAAAACAAGTTCAAAATCAACCTAGCTGCTGTGACAGCAGAGGCAGAATGTTTGGAAGGAATGTTTGAACAAAAATAGACCCCTTTCAAGTGCTTCCAAGTCAAGCCAAAAATCATGGATGTTCTATAATGATTTAGAAAGACTTTACAAGTGGTCTTGCATTCATATATTGAGTATTGAACTCAAAATAATTCTTTGAAGTTAAATGACTCACTGTTTTGAACGTTTTGAGAAAACAAAGTTTAGTTTTTGAAATCAAAATGAGGGGTTTAAGAGGGGGTTTTGAAATGGGGGATTTGAAGACATATTTTCAATACTAAATGAAGATTATAACCACTTAAAATGTCAACATCAAACTCATCATCAAGAACCTCCAAGATTGTTGGAAAGTATTATTTACATTTTAAAGACAACTTCATGAATACATAGGAATGTATTGAAGTTGAAATCATCATCTATCAAACATGTTTTTGAGGTCAAGAGCTACTATCCATAAGGATTCACTCACCTCAAACTTCATGTCATCATCTAGATGATGATAGAATAGTAAATAAATACAGAAAAAACAAAAAAAGAAATGACGTGAGAGAAGATGAACAAATATAAACAAACAAATAGATAGCAATCAATAGATGATATTCATGATGTATTGGACTTGTAGTTTGGTGTTTCACTCATATATGGTGACATTGGACATGGAAGTAGCTTCCTCTCTCTTAAATTCTCACTAAAATGGTGGTTGGGTGTATTAAATATGAAGTAAATGGAAGTAATGAAGTAAAAACAAAGTTTAGAACTCACTTTCATGTTTGAAAATCAAAGAAAGAAGCTTCTTTTCTCTCTATTCTAACCTTATCTCTACAACTTGCTCTCTAAAACTTTTCAAAGCTTGCATTTGACACTCCTAAAATGAAAAGTCAAGGGGGGTTTATATAGGCCAATTTGGGGTGGTTTTGGGGTTTTAGAAGTACTCCCATTGGTCCCAAACATCTGTGAACATAGAACTACGTCGTTTTGGTTTTCAATTAATCAAAATGAACCTCCAAAAGAAATTACAAAAACATACCATTCTGGAGGAGAGTGCCGCGGCAGCACTGGGCCTATGCCGTAGTGGTAGTGGACCAGTGTCGTGGTGGCACTACTCCTCATTCGTCCAGATAATCCTTTTTAGGCCCACAGAGGTTCCGGTATTCGCGAAAAGGCCCTATTTTGTCCAAAATTCACAGAAAATGCATACAAACTACAAATTGAGGTTGTGATATACCGTTGGAAAGGTAATGGAGTCTATTTTATATTAAAAATAGTTCAGAGATAGGTCACTTTGAAAACTTTTACAGTATTCACGATAAAAGCCGATTTGATCGCCTTTTTTTGCCTTCGGAAATTCATAATAAATTCGGTTGAAATCCAAAAATTATGTGCGATATACCACTAGAAAGCTATCGACCTCTAGTACCCATGAAAAATGTTTGAAAAATGATATGGCACTCCGGTTTCAAAGTCAACTTTTGGTCAAACTGGTTAATATTTCCAAGAGCTGACATTTTCGTTCGATTTTCTTTTAAAACTCATTTAATATTTCCCACATGATCTAGAATGATCTCGGAACTTTCTGGCGATTTTGGACAATTTAGGTCAAACTTGGTCAAACCTTGGTCAAACCGGTCAACGGGGACTTTCTGGGAACTTTCGGGACCTCTGGGAGCCGACGATTTCATCCGGTCTTGCTTTAGAACTCATTTTATTGTTTTTCTTACGACGTAGCACGTTTCTAGAACATTTGGTCCGAATCCGGGAGCGTTCGGGCTTTCAGGGGTATTTTGGTCATTCTGAGCATTCTGAGAGATAGAACTAACTTTCAGGAGTCCTTTTTGAGTCTTTTATGATCATTGTGAACCACCAAGCTATGGGTGTCCTAAATCTGATAGCCGAAAAAATGGGGAGTCTATAGTTTGCCCCTCTTTGGCATGAACTTGCGAGGCAATGCATGTCACAAGCGAGTGCCAAAGTTTTGAAGAGACAGGTCTTTTTGGAGGCTATAGATTTAGGATAAAAGCGTTGCAAAGATGCAATGATAGAAAACATGATGCTGGGGCCAAGGCTGGTCGTGCTCTTCATGAGCTTCCTACGTATCCCAAGGGGAATCAGACCAGGACGTAGTTCGGGACACAAAGGAACAAATCATACAGGCACAACAAGTCAGTCGAATGCTATATTATGAGGATGATATACAATGCATGGGATTGCTGGGATTGCGTCCTGAGTCCTATCATGTTTAGTGTTCTGATCTTAGCATGAGTTGGTGCTGTGGGGTGTGTGCCATCCCGATTGGACTTGTGTTGTGCTAGTGTTTAATCTAATGTAGTGGTTGATCCTGATAAGAATGCCAAGGTGTTGAAGACTCTGGGTCTGGGGCAAACTTCCTAAATTACGGAAAGTGCGCTTTGTAAGTGAAATGGATTAGACGTAAGGTTATAGAGGATGATAACAAAAGGCGATCGAGAGATCTTGTGATAATCGATAAGTGCAAAATCTATGATAATGGACAGATGAGAAAGCTCATGATAATTAGGATACATGGAGTCGTGAACGATGGTGCTCGTCTTCAAAATTTGGATACGGGCGATGTTTTGGTTGTTCCTGATGACCGATCTTCGGGAGTCGGTTCGGCTTTTGCTACTTTCTGCTGGGGATAGTTGGAACTAGTATCCTTCCGTATTTGTCCTCGGGGGATGGTGTAGGACTCTCAGAGAATCTCTCTTTTCTTGATCGGGAACTAGGACCCATATCTGAATCTCTCACGGTTGATCAAATCTTTCGGCGCTCAATCCAAGAGGACCAGTCGGGGCCTCCGGGAGCTGGTATCTTTCTGTTTTGTCCTCAAAGCATGATGTAGGGTTCTTGGAGAATCTCTCTTAACCATTTCTTGGTCGGGAAACAGGACCCATCTCTGAATCTCTCATGGTTGATCAAACCTTTGCATTGGTCGGTCTGAAAAGCCGATACGGGCCTTCGGGAGTGGATAACTTTCTATTTCTGTCCTCAGGGGATTAATTGAATCTGATGGGGTTAAAATGGATCTGCTGGGGATAAAACCTCATAAATCTTTACTAAAATGGGCCACCAGGGCTAAACGGGATCACGAACGGGCTAAAATGGATCAGAACGGACTGAAATGGAGTAAAGTGGGGCCCACGAGGAGCAGCACAGCGGTGGCACTGGGCCACTAACGCGGTGGCAGTTGGCCAGTGCCGTAGCGGCACTGGGTGGCCAGACTCCATGTGTGTATAACTTGGGTTTTTGAGCATTTCAAGCTCATTTTTGGCCATTTCGGGGTGCTTTTGGAGCCAAAATTCGTCAAAACGCAGCTTGTGCGCGCTCAGGTGAGTAATCTTTCCCCATGATTGGAATTTTGATTGGTGTTTTAGTTTGTTCCATTTTTTCAAGAAGAAAGTTTGGTTTTAGTCTTCCATTTTCTTGTAGATCCATGGCTTCGAGCTCGAGGAGACCGTCTAAGAAGGCCAAGGAACGAATGAAAGCCGAGAGCCAAACCCCGGACTTGATTTTACGGGACCCCCAACATCATCTTTCGACTGTGGCTCTAGCGAGCCTGGTATGTAAAACTTTTAACAATTTAGGACTATCTTGTGCATTGTGCTAGTTATATGGACTGTAGTGTGCACCTAGAGTTTGTTGGAAGCTTGTCTTGTGCTCGTACGTTGATTTTGTGAAGTTGGACTTTGGGTCCTGACTAGTGACTTTGTGCTCATTTTTTTGTCATTTTTGATATGTGCAGGTGTCGGAAGTGACATTGAAGGGCCATGGTAGCCTTGCTCATGCTTTTCTGTGGTACACCCAACTCTCGCCTGCCGTCAAGAGAATGGTAGACGATGCTGGGTTTGGCTGCTTTGTCCGCCTAGTTTCAAAGAGTAGCAACGATCTGGTGCATTTTTACGCTCTTGCTAAGAGATGGTGGGACACCACCAATACTTTCCACCTACCATTTGGTGAGATGAAAATGACGCCTATTGATTTTTCCATGATCACTGATTTGAGAGTTGGCGGGAAACGCCTGATTCTGGACTACTTCTATGAGATTGATCCCGAAGCTGTTGAGATGTTGATTGGGGTTGTTCCTCCTAATCTAGAGAGGCACTAGGTCCCTTGTGGCTGGCTTTACCGGGCTTACGGAAGAGGGAATCACAACCTGAATAATTCTCAGCTTTTGAGGGTATTTCTTCTGTATGTCCTTGGTTGCTTGATCTTTTCGACACGGAATGATCGGGTGAGCTTGAGGCTTCTTTCTTGTCTGGCGACCATTGGTGAGATCCCTTCTTATGACTGGGGCGGTGCTGCCCTGGCCCACCTTTACAAGCATATGGGTGAAGTTTCCCAGGGCAATGTCAAATCGATGGGGGGATTCTGGCAAGCTTGGGAGGTATGTACTGCAACCTCTTTTATCTTTCGCCTTTTTGATTTCCGTATTTCTTACTTTTTTATTTTCCCTTTGTCTGTGCAGCTCGGGAGCTTTGAGTATTTGAAGATGCTGCCCCTACCCTTGCTGATGAGTCGGGTAAAGATGAGGATGGCATGGCTCCTGTGCCTTTGTTCCCCTGGGGCTTGAGATGGCGGAGGGATGTTGTCGGGGTAAAGAGCGGGGCTCATCGGATTGTTCTTCTCAGAAACTTCTTATCTGGGTTAACAACTGCTAGTGTTGATTGGACGCCTTGGGAGCGCGTCGCCTATGCTTCCCCAGAGGAGATACAGGCGGTCAGGCCTATTTTCTCTTGCCATCTTCTGATAGAAAGTACCGAAAGCAGGCAATGGTTCCTTGGCGAGTGAGTGTCTCGGTAGGTGGTTGGCGGTCTGAGGTATCGTGTTCCTCATGATCCTCCTGTGATGGATGCTGATGACCTTTATGGTGATGCTTTGCTGGTGGCTTTAGCTGGTACAGATGTTTGGGATTAATTTCTCTCTGAGACCGGCTATGAGGCTTACCATGGCCGCCTCCTGATGCCCAACTTCCCACTCCTGGAGGTGAGTTTCTTTTACATTTTTATCTCTATCTGTTGCCTATGTTTTTGACTCATCTTTTCCATAACTTATTTTGTGCCTACAGCTTCGCGAGATGTATAGGAGACAGGTTCCCCTAGCTTCTGATCCTATCCCACCTTGGGATTGGACCGTTAATGTTTTGGGTGCAAATGGCTCTCCCCAGGTTATGGAGGTGCCACGGGTTACATGTGGGTATCCTACCCAGCTAGTAGGTGTCCTCAACGTCCCTTGGAGTTATGCTGAGGAGGGCCATGCCTTGGCGGCTAACTTACGGTCTTTGGTTCTCACTCAAGACCATCGGGTATGTCTCTAATTTTGCGCTCCTTAAGGTTATGAGGTCCTAACCCTGATTTTTCCCTTGACAGATGGATAGTATGCGGCAGTTTGCCACTAGTCAGATGGCGTCCTTGGTTAGTTTCTGACTCGACTTTGTTTTTGTACTTTTTGTTATTTCTCTACTGATTACTTTTATTTTATTTGTGTGTGCAGTATCATGGGGACGGTGCCGGCTCGTCGAGGACCGGACCAAGGTGCAGAGGTGGCAGGAGGAGACCATCGCCGACGTACACTCCAGGCTGCCCGACAGAGGACGAAGAAGAGGAAGACTGAGGTCTCTTAAGCGGAGATTTTTGTTTTATCTCCATTCCATGTTTTCAATTGGGTTATACTAGTGAATAATGTGACTGTTTGGACAATGTGTAAGACAATGTGTGTGTAGGATGATGTGTAGGATGATTTATCACCCTTGACAGCGTATTATGATGTTTTTCCTTTCGAGCCGAATAGTTTCCGGTTTGAAGGCGTAGTTGTGTGCTTGCTTTGGTTGGTGGTTGTGCATTGTGATTATGTGATTATTGATGTTACTGCGATGAGCAGGCTTGTGATAGTGAGTGTGTTTGCCTTGTAGGTGGGATAGTCCGTGAAACAGGGAGGTGCTGCCAAAATTTTGAATTTTGCTAGAGCCGCGACAGAAAATATGGCATTGTATGATCCCGCTCAACTCACAGCTTGGCTGAACATCACGGATGGTGTAGAGCGAATCAACCTCTTCAGCTACGGTCTGACTGAGCTATTCTCTCTTCGCCAGATGGCTCTGAACACTGAGTTCATGCGTGTCGCTATTGTCCACTGGGACTCGGTGAACCATGTCTTCAATTTCAATGGCCAGGAGATATGCCCCCTGTTTGAGGAGTTCTGTGCTATCCTTGGCTTCGATTCTAACACTGACCTAATTCTCCCTTCTGCTGATACCCCCAGTCCCACGCGAGGCTTGGCTGAATACCTAAACTGTTCCACTACTATTTCCCGCCGACTAATTCATGGTGAGGTTCTTGACATTGCTTCCATCATTGCCCTGTATGCTAGTCCTGGGAGTTCTAGCATATATGATGCTACCCGTGGGGTCGCTCTGACATTGTGCATGACTTCGCATTTTTTGTTCTCGGGTGCTTCTATTGACTTGGCGCATGTGTGCCTTGGGATGAAATTTAGCAGAAATCCTATCGCCATGGTTCTAGCTAAAACCCTGAATGGTTTGGATCGCGCTTTCAGTTAAGGAACACTTCTTCTTTCTGGGACGCCTTTGGTGTTACATGATTGGCTCTACGAGCGCCTTCAGTTATGGATATGTAATGTGTCGCCAGTTTATTTCTGTAGGGCTGTGCTTCATCCTTATTACACTGCTGCCGATTGGGTTGGCATGATGGGTGCTTTATCTGAGGCCGAAATTTGCTAAATCGTGAGGCGTTGGGGTCTTCATGTTGTGACCACTAGTCTCGGGGATTACCAAAGAGTGTGGCTGATGGGCCAGAGAGAGACTTCTTTCTATCATCCTCGCCAATTGACCAGACAGTACGGGCGAGTTCAGGAGGTCCCCCGGGGGTTTACTGAGAGGGTCTTTGCTTCCAGAGTCAGAGCCACTACTATTGCTGCTTTCATCAGGAGCTGGGCGGTCGAGCAAGAGCCTTTTTCTAGAGAAAATAAAAAACACAAAATAAAACTAGACTTGACTGATTTTGCTTCTTTCCTCCAAGTGTCTTTGATATTTGGGATTGCTTTATGAAAGAACTCTTTATGTTTTTCATTTATCCCTGCTTATGTAATATTTGAAATTTGTTTATCAGTGAACCTTGGTTACTTGGAGAACCTTATTTCATGCATTTGGTTTTCTGAAAACATTCGTAGTATGATTTTGATCAAATGTTTGCTTTTGGTACTTGTTTGGACATGCTAGGATGATTAGAGGCAAACGAGGCGGGTGGCTAAAGTTTGCCCCTAGTTTGGGATATGTATGGTTGTGAGGCAAACGAGGTAGGTGACCGACGTTTGCCCTAGTGAAGGGTGATTTTTGGGTTACGGTAAGGACCGCGACTTTATTTTTCTCACACGCTCATAATTTTGCCTAGGCACCAGTTAGGTGACCTAGCGAGCTCTTTTCTCTCTTTTGTTATTGCTCACTTTGGATTTACCTCTAACTTTTGCTTAGGCGTCCTTTTGGATTTTCGACCTAGCAAGTCATCCTTCTTTTCTTTTTCCTTTTTTTCTTTTTTTTGAAAGTCTGCTTACGTACCCCCGAATGGGGATCAGGTCCAACGTAGTTCGGGCCAAAGTCTTGAAAGAAAAGGGATTGATTATGATGGTGTCGACCGAACCGATGCGGTTGCTATGTATCCCCGAGTGGGAATCTGGTCGAGCATAGTTCAGGCCAAAGTCTTGAAAGAAAATTGGTTTTGGGGAATGGTCAAGCATAGTACTTTTTGAGGCGATCCATATTGATTGGTTCTTTGAATTCAATGCCGTCGAGGTCCATAAGGTAGGTTGCTCCTCCAGAAAGGATAGTTTTGATGATGTAAGAGCCGACCCATTTGGGTTTGAACTTTCCGCGTGGATCAAGGATCGGGGCTCGCAATTGCTTAAGGACAAGGTCACCCTTGATAATTTTCCTCGGATGGACCCTTTTGTTGAAAGCATAGGCTATCCTCTTTTGATAGATTCGGACATGGTCGACTGCCGCTAAGCGCTTTTCATCTATGAGAGCCAATTCTTCGTACCTTTCCCTTAATCAATCCGATTCCGAAATTTCACATTCTGCCATCACGCGTAGGGATGGTAGTTCTATCTCGACTAGAAGTACTGCTTCCATTCCATATACTAGTGAGTAAGGAGTTGCTCCTGTGGACGTCCTTATCGATGTTCTGTATCACCAAAGTGCGAACGGTAGCTTTTCGTGCCAGTCTTTGTAGGTATCGGCCAATTTATGCAGTATGGCCTTGACATTCTTGTTTGCAGCTTTGACTGCCCCATTAGTTTGCAGTCTGTATGGTGACGACTTGTGATGAGTTATTTTGCATTCCTCAAACAGATCCCTAACTTCAGCTTTGAAATGACTACCATTATCTGAAATGATCTTATGGGGGACTCCATAGCGACAGATGAGGTTCTTCTTGATGAACTTGGCCACTTCCTTGGCCCCCAACTTGCTGTAGGATACGACTTCTACCCATTTTGTGAAGTAGTCAATGGCCACCAAAATGTATCGGCTCCCATTTACGGCCTTCGGGATGATTTTGCCAACGATATCGATTCCCCAAGTCGAGAATGGCCACGGGGAGGTCATACTATAGAGCAGAGATGGTGGTACATGCATCATGTTTGCGTGGATCTGGCACTTGTGACACCTTCTTACGTATTCGCAACAATCTTTCTCCAATGTCGTCCAGTAGTACCCTTGTCTTACAATTTTCTTGGCCAGCATGTGACCGTTCATGTGTGAACCGCATACCCCCTCGTGCATTTCTTCCATCATTCTTCTAGAGCTTTTTCCAAACAATCAAGTCAGGTTGTGACCATTATACCCTTTTTTTTATAATTGTCCCCCGCAAATGATGAATTGCGCCGTAAATCTTCGAATTACCCTTTTATCTTTCTCGGTAGACTCTTAAGGGCACGTCCCCTTTTCTATGAAGTCCCAGACATCCTGATACCACGGTGTTTCGTTTTCTTCTTCTTCAATTGCGGCGATTGTGCTGAATGAAGGCTCGTACCTTTGCTCAATTACCAAAGGCATCATCTTGACTCCCACTGGAATTTTGATCATGGAGGCTAAGGTAGCCAACGAATCTGCTAGCTGGTTCTCTTCCCTCAGCAAGTAGAAGACTGTGATGTTCTTGAACTGTCTCTTGAGTCCATCGAGATGATCGTGATAGGGTTTCAACCTTTCTTCTTTCACCTTCCACTCCCCCCTGGCTTGTGATATAATGAGGTTCAAATCTCTGAAGACATCCAACTTCTGAACTTTCAGTTCTACAGCTACTTCAATCCCCAGAATGCATGCCTCATATTCAGTAGTATTGCTGGTGGAGTTATAATTGAGCTTGACTGCCAGTGGGGTGTGGTCCCCATTTGGTGACACTAGAATCATTCCTACTCCGTAGCCTTTCACGTTGGCTGCTCCGTCAAAGTACAACTTCTACAGTTCTTCCTTAATTTCCATGATATTCTTGCCCGGGAACGGAAAATCTCCATTTACTTCAGAATCAATGGTGTGTTCAGCAAGATGTTCAGCTGTAGTTCTCCCTTTTACCGATTTGCTTGTCACATACTTGATATCGAATTCGGACAGTAGAAGTAACCAACGGGATATACGACCGGTCAGGGTGGGTTTTTCGAGGAGGTATTTTAGAGGATCCATGCAGGATATGAGCATAACTAGGAAGGCCAGCATGTAGTTCCTGAGTCGGCGAGTGCACCAAACTAAGGCCAAACATATTTTTTTGAGGGTAGAGTAGTTGAGCTCATACCTAGTCATCCTCTTGCTAAGGTAATATATGGCTTTTTTAGAGTGGTTTTTTTCTCCCTCTTGGGCTAGCATGCAACCCATGGCATTTTCGGAGACAGATAGGTAAAGGAATAAGGGCTTATGAGGAGCGGGTGTTGAAAGGACGGGCGGATTTTGAAGGTAGGCTTTTATTTTGTCGAAAGCGGCTTGGCATTGGTCATCCTATCGAAACTTCTCTCCTTTTCTCAGCAATCGGAACAAAGGATCACATGTAGTTGTGAGTTTGGAGATGAAGCGGCTGATAAATTGGATTATTCCGAGAAACCCTCTCACTTCCCTTTTCATTCCGTGGTGGTGCCATTTCTAGGATTGCCTTGATCTTAGAGGGATCCACCTCTATCCCCCTTTGTGTGATGAGAAAACCCAGGAGCCTACCGGAGGTCACACCGAAAGTGCATTTCTTTGGATTCAACCTCATCTTGTATTTGCGCAACCTTTCAAAAAACTTTCCCAGTGCCACCAAGTGTCCTTCTTTATCCTAGGACTTCACGATCATGTCATCTACGTATACTTCTACTTCTTTGTGAATCATGTCATGTAACAGAGTGGTGGCAGCTCTTTGGTAAATCGTTCCAGCATTCTTGAGTCCGAAAGGCATTACCCTATAATAGTAGGTTCCCTAAGGTATGGTGAATGTCGTCTTTTCCCGATCTTCTGGCGCCATTAGAATATGATTGTACCCAAAAAAAACCACCCATGAATGACAGTAGCTCATGTCCTGCGGTGTTATCCACTAAGACATCGATGTGGGGAAGCGGGAAGTCATCCTTAGGACTGGCTTTGTTTAGATCACGAAAGTCGACGCACACACGAACTTTTCCATCCTTTTTGGGAACTGGTACGATATTGGCAACCCATTCCGGATACTCGGTAACAATGATGAACCCTGCCTTGAATTACTTTTCTACTTCTTCTTTGACCTTGAGTGCCCATTCTGGTCTCATGCGCCTAAGTTTTTGCTTGACGGGTTTACAATTAGGAAGGAGGGGAATGCGATGGTGGATGATGTCAGGATCGAGCCCAGACATGTCCTCATAAGACCAAGCAAAAACATCTTTGAATTCTTTTAACAAGACAGTCAGTTTTTCTTTTTCTTTTTCATTAAGGGTTGAGCCAATTTGCACAATTTGTGGATTATATATTTCACCTAGGTTAATTGATAAAGTATCTTTGATTATTTCATAAGAAGGTGGTTTTTCAATTAGTTGCCTAAGTTCAATTGGGAGATCCTCGGAGGGATCTGTGCATTCACAAGTATTAGACACAGAGGAGTAAGTAGAATCATCTTTCATTTCATTCATGACAAGTGGAGTGATTACATTAGACAGTGGTGGGCTTACAGCAGCCGACTCTGGTATAGACTTGATAATTGGAAGTACAGACTCTGGGGGAACAGGGGATAGGGAGACAGATGACTCTACAGCCTGGTTGCTCAGACCTTCCTCAGTTGGCTTGATCTAATCATCTTGGCTCTTGGCCCTCTTTTATTCCTTTTCTTCGGCGAACTCTTCCCATATTTTCTCGATAGCTTTAGTGTCCAGATACTCCAACCAGTCTTCCTCTGGGGTTTTCTCAATTTTTTCGGGATAGAACGGATCTTGATAGGGGGCCTTTTGCAGTCAGCGAAGATTTCAAGCCCAGGGGTCCCTTTTTCCAGTGGCTTGATGGATCCAAGGTTCTGGGAACCCAAAATAGGGGAAATCATCCCCTTCTTTGATGAAGTTCCCATTCAAGGTTTTACGGTATGGTGGGAGACTCCTCACTCTTTTCTTCCATGGCCTCTGTTGATGGAAAAAGTGGTTTAAAGTTAGAGTTTAAACGCGCAGCGGAAATAGGTTAAGTTATAAAACTTTTGGTATTCCAGGATCTACTACTTGTCAATTCCATAGATGCGTACAAGGGGGTGCAAGAATTATACCTTAGTGTCTTGAACCCAATTCTGAAACTTTAACTTCCAGCAGCCTCCACTAGATGATCTTCACCCTTATGACTCCTGCGGATGCCTGCCGGAAAGACTAGGGTTCGTGGGAACCCTAATAGAGAGGATAGGAAGGTTTTGGGAAGACTATGATAGTTTCTGCAGCTTCTGCGTATAAAAATGACGATCACTTACTTCCAGAACGCAGCTGCCCTATTTATAGATTTCCAGAACCGACCTAGACTTCGATCGATCGAAGTGACTTCGATCGATCGAACCTTCGATCGATCGAACCATTCTCGATCGATCGAACCTGCTGACTTCAATCGATCGAACATACTTCAATCGATCGAACTTGTCTTAACAGCTTCCTCAAGTGTCTTTCCAAGCATCCTAGCGGAGCTAAGAGTGGGACCTCCTAGGCTCTTTATTGTTGGCTCAGACCAGTTTGTTAATTACCATGACCAAACTCTTTGATCAGCAAACTAACTAACTGGTCAGTTAACGTTTATTCCACTATAAAACGATAACTGAACTCCAACGCAAAAGAACATATCCGAAGCGATAACTAGACTTGTATGGTGTACTAATGTCCCTCTACCGTCAGCATTCGTAATCATATTCAGGTAGTCGGATAACTGTTACTGTCAACCTGAATCATGATTACTTCTTGTATTCCTTGAGTCTCATTCACTACTCATGATTACCAAACATGTTGATAACTCTTATCAACAAGACTGCAGTACTCAGTAATCAACTTGGTGACATTCTCAAGGGAATGCTTACTCTGAATCAGAGGGTAGATTCTATCTTGACAATATATGTTCACAACCCTATGGACATGACATACCCAATATACCCAGGTGTTGATCTTCTATAGACCTCACTGATTGGTTAGTCAAAGCAGCCATATCCATAATCTGTGTTCATAATCATCTCAAGATTGAGAACACGTACCTTATACAAGTTATGAGTTCCTATTGACTGTTGACAGCCTTAAGCGTCAATAGGAAAGCTCAGGTCCGTCAATGCACTATAAGCACTAGCATATCAACTAAGAGCTACACTCTAGTGATTGAGATTAATCACTCCATCCAATGGTAGTTAATTATGCTACAGTGTAGACCTGATGAGGTATCCAGTCTCATCATCCACTGTGACATATTCTAAGTATTAAAGAATAGTAATTCGTATCTCACTTGTGTGTATCTCATACACACACGAATTGCTTACTATGATACTTAAGGATAAAACAATCATCTCATGAAAGAAACATACACAATGAAAAGTAAAGCTGATATCAATATATTATAATGCTAATGTCTCATACATAAAGTAATGGTTTGAGGGCACAAACCCAACAAACTCCCACTTGCACTTACAACCATTCAGAACTACATCTAAGACCTAGACTATCTAGATGACGATCAAAGACCTTCTGTGGTAAGGCCTTTGTAAACGGATCATCAAGATTGTCAGCGGTGGCAATCTTGGTGACAGTCACATCTCCACGTTGAACTATATCTCGGATTAGGTGATATTTCCGCTCTACGTGCTTTCCCTTCCCGTGGTTCCTTGGCTCCTTGGACTGAGCCACTGCCCCACTATTATCGCAGTATAGCGTAATAGGTGACAGCGACGTTGGTACCACCTCGAGTTCCATAAGGAACTTTTTGAGCCAAACAGCTTCCTTTGCGGCTTCACAAGCAGCCACATACTCAGCTTCTGTAGTTGAGTCTGCAATGCATTTCTGCTTAATGCTCCTCCAACTAACAGCACCACCTCCCAAGGTAAAGAGATGTCCGGATGTCGACTTTCTCGAATCTTTATCTGACATAAAGTCCGAGACAGTGTATCCTACTGGAATTAACTCACTACCGCCGTACATAAGCATGTAATCTTTAGTTCTTCTCAAGTACTTAAGAATGTGCTTAACGGCTGTCCAGTGCTCTAGACCAGGATTCGATTGATACCTGCTAACCATGCCAACGGCAAAGCAGATATCTGGTCTAGTGCATAACATCGCATACATGAGACTTCCCACTGCCGAGGCATAGGGAATTCCTGCCATGCGATTCCTCTCCTCTTGTGTCTTTGGACACTGGTCCTTGGAGAACGCTAAACCATGCCTGAAAGGTAACAAACCTTTCTTCGAATTATCCATTGAAAACCTAGTTAGCACTTTCTCGATATAACCAGCTTGAGATAATCCCATTATCTTTCGCTTGCGATCCCGAAAGAGCTTTATCACAAGAATATAGCTTGTCTCTCCTAGATCCTTCATATCGAAAGTACTAGCTAGCCAAACCTTGACCGTTGACAGCGCCGCTACATCATTCCCAATGAGTAGAATGTCGTCAACGTAAAGCACAAGAAAAGCCACTACTTTCCCTTCACATTTCTTGTATACACAAGGCTCATCCAGATTCTGTATGAAACCAAATGACTTGACCTCTTGGTCAAATCGGATGTTCCAACTTCTGGATGCCTGCTTAAGCCCATAAATGGACTTTTGCAACTTGCATACCAAGTTACCTTTCCGACCAGCTATGAACCCTTCTGGTTGTTGCATATAGATGTCCTCCTCAAGATTGCCATTCAAGAGTGCAGTCTTGACGTCCATCTGCCAGATTTCATAATCTAGGCATGCAACAATGGATAAGAGTATACTGATGGACTTGAGCATGGCTACCGGCGAGAAGGTTTCCTCATAGTCAATGCCCTCCCTCTGAGTATAGCCTTTCGCCACAAGCCTTGCCTTAAAGGTCTCAACCTTTCCATCAGATCCTCTTTTCCTCTTATAGACCCACTTGCAGCCAATGGGTTTAATATTGGCTGGAAGTTCTACAAGATCCCAGACCTGATTGGAATCCATAGATTCCAATTCAGCCTTCATAGCTTAAATCCAATGAGCTGAATCAACATCAGCCATTGCCTCTTCGTAAGTGGTAGGATCAGATTCAGATTCTATGGAGACAGCTTCAAAAACTTCTCCTAAGAACATGTATCTATCAGGCTGGCTGATAATCCTCCCACTACGACGAGGTACCGGTGCGGAAATGGGTGAAGAAGTGGTATTTTCTTGATTTTCATCGTTATCAACTGCGGGTTGGACTGAGGGCTCTCCTTCTATCTCTCTAAGATCTATCCTTCCCTTAGGTTTATGGTTCATGATATAATCATCCTCCAAGAAAACAGCATTTGTACTAACAAACACTTTCTGTTCTCTTGGATCATAAAAATACCATCCATAAGTACCCTTTGGATACCCTACAAAGTAACATACTTCCGATCTAGAATCCAACTTGCTCATCTTTCCTCTGAGCACATGTGCCGGACACCCCCATATCCGGAGATGTTGCAAAGAAGGCTTGCGCCCAATCCACATCTCTCGTGGTGTCCTGGGAACAGATTTGCTTGGTACTAGATTTAGTATGTATGCAGCGGTTTCCAAAGCATAACCCCAAAGGAATAATGGCAACTCTGAATAACTCATCATCGACCTAGTCATGTCTAAAAGAGTCCGATTCCTTCTCTCCGCTACACCGTTCTGCTGAGGCGTACCAGGTGCAGTCAACTATGACAGAATCCCATTCTGTACGAGGTGATCAATAAACTCATTAGAGAGGTACTTGCCACCTCGATCAGATCGAATGGCCTTGATATGTGTGCCCGATTGCTTCTCCACTTCAGCCCTAAACTCTTTGAACTTTTCAAAGGCTTCAGACTTGTGCTGCATTAGGTACACATATCCATACCTAGAGTGGTCATCGGTAAATGTTATGAAATACTCATAACCACCCCTTGCTCTAATATTTATTGGTCCACACACATCAGTATGAACTAATTCCAACAATGCATTGGTCCTGTTGCCCTTTGCAGGAAAGGGCCTTTTGGTCATCTTACCCTCCAAACAAGACTCGCAGACTTCCATTGGTTCGAGAACAAAATCGCCTAAGACCCCTTCTTTGACTAGTCTGCCAATCCTATTCAGATTGATATGGCCAAGCCTCATATGCCAAAGCCTTGTTGGATTAGTGGAAGGTTCCTTTCTTTTAGATGGTAAAGTTACCACTGAGTTATTAAGTTCCAAACAAGAATCTTTTGAAATATTGGGAGTAATCACATACAAACCATTTGATTTAACACCAGAACATATAAAAGAACTGCTTCTTTTAATGACAACTTCAGTTCCAAAATGAAAGGAATAACCATTATTCGTTAAATTAGAAACTGAAATTAAATTACGTCTCATTAAAGGGACGTAAAGTACATCTGATAAAATCAAAACTTTATTGTCTGAAAATTCTAAAACTACGACTCCTATAGCAACCGCAGATACGGTTGCGCTAGAACCTAGAGTAAGCACGATCTCCCCATCACTGCATTTCCTGGTTGATCTGAACCCCTGCAATGAATTACAGATATGGTTAGTCGCACCAGAATCAATGCACCAAGTGTTTGAAGTATCCGTAATAAAACTTACTTCAATCACATGTGATTCAATCATACCTTGAACTCTTGTAGCTAAGAATTCTGGACAGTTTCTCTTCCAGTGGCCCTTCTCACCGCATTGGAAACACTTTCCTTTGCCTTGGCCACCCACCTTCCCTTTGCCCTTACCTTTTCCCTTAGATTTTGCAATCTTAGGGACCAGTCCAACACTTGAACCACCAGTGCCAGCCTTCTTCTTTCCTTTCTTACCTTTCGGTGTAGATCGGGAAGAAGAAGCGCTTTTCTCAACGTTCAAAACGTTGACCCCAGGTTTGATCACCCCTTCCGCTGCCAAAAGAGAACTCATCAATTCGCTCATTGAAAAATTCATTTAATTCATATTATAGTTAAGTTTAAATTGAGCGAATGAAGGCGACAGGGAATTGAGGATCATATCAACTTGGGTCTGTGCATCGATGTTGGCACCTAGGGTCTCCAGCTCGTTTAAATAACCAATCATTTTTAAAACATGTTCTTTGACTGGAGTACCTTCCGACATCTTTGCACTCATTATCTTCTGCATGGCTACCTGTCTGGCAGGCCTGCCATGCTCCCCAAACATCTTTTTCAGGGATGTGATAATGTCACTGGCAGAATCGTTCGATTGGAATTGGTGTTGTAACACACCAGCCATTGAGGCCAGAATGTAACAACGGGCCATTCCATTCGACTTCTTCCATTTGTCGAACTCGCGTCTGGCAGCTGCCGAAGCATTTTGCCGCGGGTTCTTCAGGGCTTGGGGTGGTGAGAACATATATGTGATCCTCCGCAGTTAAAACGATGTCAAGGTTACGTTTCCATTCAGTGTAGTTATTTCCAGTTAACTTGTTTTGAGTGAGTATGGTAGCAAGTGAACTAAATGCAGATCCAGACATTATGATTACTGAAAATCAAACAAACAAAATAAATATGGATATCAGAATTGACAGTTTGAAATAAAAGAATCCTTAAAACTCTTATTTAAAAACAAAGTCGCCGGAATATCGAAACGAAAGAATAAAGCCTCCGTGTGGTGGTCAATGTTCGATCTTTCGATTTATCATGACTTATCCGCTATGCAACTCTTGCAAAATAGCCATGACTCCCGAACCTATTTGATCTCTAAGTTTCTGAATAATGCCCTGTGTGGGATCCCTTATCCATAGCTTAGCTAGTGTGTACCATTAACTAGGATCCAATCACAACCGTCTCAAGTAGCGCCTCCGTGTGGTGGTCACCCTCTAACACGTCTGATTGATCCTATCCATAGGAAGTTCACATCTAGTAACCAATGAGCAGTGTACCCTCCGTATGGAATGATCACCCCTGGTGAAGTGACACAGAATACACTACTCATCTTACAATGAACCGTTAATGGAAGATCGTGGGTGTTATTTGATAAGACCCTCTCCCACTAGATTTAGTAAATTAAGGATTTTGCTTTTGAAAAATGTTTCCACATACTACCCATAAACATCCAATGTTTACTAATGTGTTGAAAACGGTTTTTGAATTTTATTTTAGAAAACTTGTTTTAAGTGCATGCAACAATGTATTATACGCCAATCACAAAACAAGCACATAAAACAAAAAACTAAAATGAAATATAGGCATTCAAACAATGCCTCTATCTCTCATGGCTCTATTTCCATAGATCCACCTTCTTGGTTTGGTCGCCTCCGGCTCCATCTTTATGGACAACGGCTCCTTGCTCCATCTTCATGGAATTTCTAATTCTATTACATTGGACCTATGCTTCTTTTGAAGCTTACAATTTATCTAGAAAAAGGAAATAGCAAAAAGGAAATGAAAGGCTAGGGAAACCGGTGCGACTTTCCTTTTCGTAGGATTGAAGCCGCAGTGCCCTTTACATACGCCTTAAAACCAAACCATTAATAAATTACAACATGCACCAATCTCAAACAATTTAAATATAAATATTTAAACGACTTGGTGCCATGGGAGATAGCGACTAATTTTGCTGCAAAAGGGTTAGTCGTACACTCATCCACACATACATAACAAATATATGTAACTATTGAAACACTTAATTGATTCACACAGTATATAAACACTTTACATACTGAATTAGAACTTAAAACAACATCTTACTTCTCTGTCACAGTTCGATCGATCGAAGACCGTTCGATCGCTCGAACCTTCGATCGATTGAACACTGTTCAATCGCTTGAACATTCTGTTTCACAGAATGATTTAAAAATTTTACAGAAATAATTTAAGATTAAAGTATAATTTAAAAAAAAACTTTACAACTGTGAACAGAACACCTGGACAGAGAATCTGTCTCGATCGATCTAACACTATTCGATCGATCGAACACCAGAAGGCTTCGATCGATCGAAACTAGTTCGATCGATTGAGAACAGAATGTTCGATCGATCGAAACAAGTTCGATCGATCGAACCCAGAATGTTCGATCGATCGAAACAAGTTCGATCGATCGAACCCACCATGCAACCTATGCAATCACAGTTTTGTATTCTGCTGCGATAACACTACAGAAACAGAACTGTGACGATGCAGTTTCGAAAACAGTTCTAAAATCAACATGCAAATCAAAACTAGGGTTCCAAAACGCATCTATAGATCCAAACGAGCGTGGCTCTGATTCCAATTGATGGAAAAAGTGGTTTAAAGTTAGAGTTTAAACGCGCAGCGGAAATAGGTTAAGTTATAAAACTTTTGGTATTCCAGGATCTACTACTTGTCAATTCCATAGATGCGTACAAGGGGGTGCAAGAATTATACCTTAGTGTCTTGAACCCAATTCTGAAACTTTAACTTCCAGCAGCCTCCACTAGATGATCTTCACCCTTATGACTCCTGCGGATGCCTGCCGGAAAGACTAGGGTTCGTGGGAACCCTAATAGAGAGGATAGGAAGTGATCAGGAGAGAACTAATCCTAATTATATGCCTTTAACGCGCATTTGTTAGTACATTTTATCCAGTTTTTGTATATTTTTACTTCGTTTTCTAGTTTCTGACAGGTTTTGGAAGAAATCAACTAAACCAGGCTAAACAGGGTGAAAAAGCAGAAGAAAAGATGCTGAAAAATCCAAGTCGCGCGCGCGGTCCGCGGGCGCGAAAATCAGAGAATCGCTCGCGCGATCCGCTCGCGCGAGACCCACAATAACTCGCTCGCGCGATCCGCGCGCGCGAGGGACCAAACGTCGCGCTCGCGCGACCCGCTCGCGCGATATGCCCAAAAACCAATGTTGCGTATTTTAGTATACTGAAGACTCCTGTGCAAACGAAACTGCTAAACGACGTCCAGACTGTAAATTACATGCGTTTCAGTTCGTTTCGGGTTAGGAAGCCTTCCAAAGCTTGTACAAACTCTATATAAACTCCAAATTTACTCAATTATGGGGTTGGCAATTATTATACACACATTCTACAACCATACTTCCAGCCATTGAAGAGAGGGAAGCAAGGAGAAGAAGAAGAAGACCAAGGGTTTCCATGGCTTCCTCCATCAACCTCTTGCTATCTACTACTTCCATGGACAGCTAGATCATTGATCTAGGGTTTCAATGAAGCCCTAGATGAGTAATAGGGTTTTATTTATGTTCTTATTTTAGTTTTATTATGTATGGATGACAGTCACATGTTTAGAGGATTTTTATAAATAAATCGTACTTACATTGATTAAATCGTTACTTTCAGAATTTATTCTTGTCTTAGATCTATTTTGACTGTGATGTGCTCAACGATCTATTCTTGCTGTGCTTGTTTAGATTGTTTACATGTGATGGTGCTTTATTGATTCGTGCTATCAAGTATCCGAATAGTCCATGCCTAGGTTAGACGGATTAGATCACAACCCTAGTTTAGTGTGAGATAATTCGTGCTAACCGAAGATGGATTATGTTGGTGCTTGAACCATGATTATCTTCTTGTCGGAGGAATTGGGCTTGTAGCTACAATTCCCCATATTCATCCAACGTAATAAACTAAAGTAATTCATAAATATTCCTATTATGAAACTAGTGGTGGATTTGCAATCCTAGGTTCCCTTAAACATTATTTAAAACACTTTTAATTGCTTTCATAGTTTAGATTTACTTTTATTGTTATTAGATTAAATAAAAACCAAATCAACTCCGTTTTTCCTAATTAATTAGACTTAGGTTTTAAAATTAAGTCGTTGTAGTAATCAATCTCTGTGGGTTCGACCTTTACTTTCACACTACAAATCTTTAGAAAAGTAAAGTATACTTTTATATCTTGATTCTGACAAGATCAATTTTTGGCGCCGTTGCCGGGGATTGTATTACTACTCTTAGTTTTATAATCGTAGTTTAGTTAATTCGTAAATATTAGATTAGTTTTTATTTTTCTTATTTTCTGTTTTTGTTTTTAGTTACTAACTTGTTTTTTTTTTAATTTTTTTTTAGTCAACGTTTCCGAGTGGAGCAGCTAATTACATCAAAGGAGCTTACGCAAATAAAAATATAAATAAAATTAAATACATTGCTTCCTTTGGAATTCGCTTTAAACCACTGTAAGTCAGGGCGCTGTGACGCACTATTTGCATTAGTTTAGGGTTAATTGCACTGCATTAGCTAGGAAACCCGGGGCGCTGGGCTTGACGCGGTCATTGCATTACAGGTTAATTTGCATGCATCATAGTAGTTGAGTGCTTGTTATCTTATTTGCGTGATTGTATTTGTTTATTTTGTTTAGTTAGTCTTTGTTTTTAGTTTCTTTTCTTTTGTTTTAGTTTATGTTGGGTACACGTTCAAATAAACCAGATTTAAAATCTTTCGATCTTGAACTTGAACGTACCTTAAGAACTAGTAAGTCCACAACCCAAGCTTCTAGAGCTAGGTTGCAAGACGACGAATCAACTCCGATTCCATCGTCGTTGTTTGAGGCCGAAATTCAGAGTACCCGTGAACGGATAAGGAAAACTTGAACTTTTCAAATTAAACCGATTAAAATGGCTGACGGTGGAAATAACAATAACAATCAAAATGATGGTGCGAATATGAACAATCTTAATATACCGCCACCACCGCCACTTATAAATTATTTTATTCCTACTACTTACACGCCACAAGCCGGTATCGAATTACCGGAGGCGATGGCATCTCACTTTGAGATTAAGTCGTCTACGATCTCGCTACTACCTTCCTTCCATGGCCGTCTAAATGAAGACCCTTACCAACACTTAGGGGATTTTCAAGGTATATGCTCTACTTTGAAAATACAACACCTAAATAATGATGAATTAAAATTGCGGCTCTTCCCATTCTCCTTAAAAGACAAAGCTAAGTATTGGCTTCAATCTTTGGAGCCAAACACAATAAAAACATGGGAATTGAAGCCTTACACACCACCTTTTTACAAAAGTTTTTCCCTATTATGCGTACAAATAAGATAAGAAAAGATATAATTAATTTTGTGATGCAAGATGGGGAGACTCTTTATGACACGTGGGAAAAATTTAAAGAATTATTACGTTCGTGTCCACATCATCAGGTTCCCAAGTGGCAATTGGTTCAAGTCTTCTACGAGGGGCTTATTCCCTCTGTTAGGAATACCGTCGATGCCGTTTGTGCGGGAACTTTCCTACACAAAAGCGCCGACGAGGCTTGGAAAATATTTGAAACGTTAAGCGAGAATTCGATGCATCAGGCTGTGTCGGTACGTTCTGAGGGATACCTTCAACCTAAGCGAGAGGTGACAGTTGAGTCAAGTCAATCAATTCAAATACAAGAGTTAAATAGAAAACTTGACCGACTTATGCAAATGAACAAACCGTCTAATCCATCCTCTTTAGAAGTATGTGCATTATGTTCTGAACCGTCCCATAATATCTTTGCATGTCCTTCTGCATCTCAATATCCGGAATTTGTTGAACAACACGTTAATTCTATGCAACAATTCCCACAAAATAATTATAATCCTAGGTCGACTAATTTTCCAAATACGTACCGACCCCAATACCAACAAGGTCAATACCAACCACCTCCGCCACCTCCACGCAATAATGCATTCGAGGAGAAGGTGTTGGCCTCACTTGAAAACTTTGGTTCGGTGGTTCAGTTAGTACACTCTCACACACAATCCATCGCAAAACTGGAGTCCCAAGTAGGGCAAATTGTTAATACATTAAACCATTTAACTGAGAGTAAGTTGCCGAGTCAACCTACTCAGCAACCTAAGGGGCAATACGCAGTGGGTAGTACGAGTGAGAGCGTGAACGCTGTTTCGACTAGGACGACTACTCGAGATGAGGAAGTTGTTGTAATTCCGGATGGGGGTGAGAAAGATAAAAATTTAAATTTGAATAAAGAAAAAGGTGAGGATGTGAATCAAAGTAGAAAAAAAAATGAACCGGTCTCAACGAATTATATTCCGAGAATGCCATATCCACCAAACGTTGAGGGACCGTCACATTTGCCTAAGAAAGGGTCTAAGGTTGAGGATATACTCGAGGTGTTCAAACAAGTTAAAATTAATATTCCTTTCCTCGACGCTATAAAACAAATTCCCGCTTATGCTAAATGTTTAAAAGACCTTTGTACTCAAAAGCACAAAATACGGAGTCATACTCCTAAAAAGGTCTTTCTCACGGAAAAAGTAAGCTCTATATTCCAACACGCTCCTCCGAAATATAAAGATCCAGGTACGCCTACGATTTCATGTGTCATAGGTGACACTATCATTCATAGGGCTCTCCTTGACTTAGGAGCTAGTGTTAATCTTATACCTTATCACGTCTATCAACAATTAGGACTAGGTGAACTGAAACCTACGGCCGCTACTATACAATTAGCGGATCGTTCTATTAAAATTCCTAGAGGAATCGTCGAGGACGTCTTGGTTAAGGTTGATAAATGCTATTATCCTGTAGATTTTATGGTCCTTGACACTGAACCCGTGTTAGATGCTAGGAAACATACTCCTGTCATCTTAGGCCGTCCATTCTTAGCCACCGCTAACGCACGTGTTAACTGTCGGACGGGGGTAATGAAAGTGTCATTTGGGAACATGAACTTAAAATTGAACGTTTTTAACGCTATGGATCAACCTCCTAAAAACGACGATTCCCTATGTGTGGAGGGTAGTGAGGTTACACGGAATACTGAGCCTAAGAACGTAATAAATATAAGTGCGGGAAATAATATAGCGGACGATGATGAGTGGATGAATCCTAATCTCGTGGACCCTAATGCGGAATCTACTCGGAAGGTAAGAAATCGATTCGAACATAATGACAAACCGTTAATCGATTTAATTCAAAGCGACGTGATTTCTGCGTACCATCGAGCTTTACCTGACATCCTTAGGGGTACACAGTCCGATTTACGGCCTCCGTGAGTCTTATGCTAGAAAGGTCTAGCTGAAGACGTAAAAGTTAGCGCTTCTTGGGAGGCAACCCAAGCTTTATTTCATCCGTTTATCTTATTTTTGGTCGTTTTTGAGTCTGTTTGAGTATGTTTTGGACATTCTGGATAGGTTTGGGGGTTGGAATTAAGTTATTTTAATAGTATATACAAAATTTTAACCAAAAAATGGAAAAAACCATTCTCGCGCGCGCGGCCCGCTCGCGCGAGACGTCGCTCGCGCGGCCCGCTGGCGCGAGAATGTGCCTTAGACGTTTTTTCCTTTCTTTTTCTTATATGGTGCCTCAGGTTCTCCTCGCGCCTGGAATCGCGGGCGCGAGGTACCTCGCTCGCGCGAAAATTTTCAAAAAAATAAAAAATAAAAAATAAAAAATTCCTGGGATTCGCGCGCGCGACGGCCGCTCGCGCGATTCCCCCAATTCCTGTTTTTCTCTTTTATTTTCTGTATTTTCCCCCATACTTGTTCTGACAATGTTTTCGTTTCTGTTTTTTGTTTATTAATCCATTTTCGATCGAGTTAGTTATTGTTTTTTTTTTATATATTCCATTTATACTTGTATGTTTTATTCCGGTTAGTCGTTTTGTTTAGTTTCGATTAGTTTTTTTTGTATAGTTCTGTTTATTTACTTTTAATTTTCTTTTGTTAGTTTGTTTTCTTTTATTACACAGTAACAGGTAACATTGAATTTTATTGCCATATTCCTTTGTGTTCACCTGTTCTATGCTTGTCAAGATCGCGGTATTATCGTTCCTTTCTTCTGTACTCTCCTTTCTTTCGTTTTATTGTTTCATCGGGGACAATGAAAGGTTTAGGTTTGGGGGTATGCACACACATGCACATTATCACATTATTATATGCTAAAATTTTAAAATTTTTCAATAAGTGTGTTTAAATAAACGATGTTACCTACGGTTTTGCAATCGCTAGTCGATACTTCTTGTTATGTAATTATGATTGTTATAGAATGGTAAACAAGGAAATGTGTGATTAAACATTTGCTGAAGTTATGTTGAAACGTTTTAAGTTATGTATTGTTGAATCATAGTTTTATATCATAGATTTGCACATAAACCTATGCACTGCACGTAGTCACTTGAATACATGTTGGTTGTGAACTATAATATAATTCGGATTTCTAGATAACACATGGTGGAGACTAAACCCAGTGAGCTTTTGAGCCTATCTTTTCTATTTAGAGGGTTATAAATACATCTTGTGTTTGTCGAATTTCATTGAAATAGCGCATCTACTTGTTGTTTAGTCTCATTATTCTTGTTTTGGTTAATAGTCAAGTTAAAATATTTGTTACCATGCTAAATAATCTTCCATTGTAAACATTGAAGAACCATATAACCATAGGAAATGATTTTAGGCCCTCTTTGTTTACTGCCGGCCGATAAAAGATAAAATTTCCTTAGTTCCCCCTTTGAGCCGTTAAGATGCCATTTCTTTCTTTGATTACCATTATCCTTGTTTTTGCTCCAATTTGGCCAACTTGGAGTTCACCCCTGAAAGAATGATCAACCTTTTAGTGGTGTTAAGGCGATGTGTGATTGAGAGGAAGAAGTAAATAAGATGATGTTTGGGGTGGTTGCCTTGTTATTTATTGAATATTCATCAAAAGAAACAAGGAGGAAAAGAATAAAGAAGAGGAAAAGAAACAAAATAAAGAAGAGGAAGGTTGAAAAAAAAAATGAAAGAAAAGAAGAAATATGAATGAAAAGGAAGAAGAGAATGAAAAGATGAATGTGGTAGAAGAGACGAATGAAAGAAATTGAACATGCCTTACACTGCCATTCTAAATCTACCCAATTAATCCGTTCTATCGTTTTCCATTACCTGAGCCACAATACAACCTTTGAAAAGTCCTAATTGATCCTAGAAAACATGGTTTTGATATGTAAACGATGGGAGGGGGATTAAAACATGGTAATGATTAATTTTTCTTGATTGTTGGCATCTTATCCATGAGACTACTGTTCTTTCGTGTCATGCGTCTTTTTCGAGTCATATGTGAGTATTTCTCGTTTTGAAAACATATTTCCTTTACTCACATATATTAGAAAAATTACACCTGTTTCTGAGTGTTTCATTTGAGAGTGTAATTAACATTGTGAGATTCGTAGTCAAGACATAGTTAGATGGTCATCCGAGTTATATTCCAAGTTCATGACAAGCGCGTGTTCATTTGACTACCTCATCACACACGTGCAATTTTACGAGAAATTCTATTGATTTATACGATGCATGTGCTTGAGATTGTTTTTCATGATGTAGGTAGACGTTTGCTTCTATTTCTTTATGTTCGTTATTCTATTTCGAATCATTGTTTTATAATAAGGAGTATTGAATGTTTTGTTTTTCGTTTTAATAAATTTTTTTTAAATTAATAAGTTAATAAATATGGTTGTGGGAGACTTGTTGACGAGAACCCTCACGAGACTTCACTCGTCCGACTAGGGACACCTAGGGGTTTAAAAGGCTTGTTGCATACGCTAAATGCAATCGTGATCCATACGAAAATGGAATAGATTTTTATTAGTAGTTTTTATTTTAGTTTTGCTCGAGGACTAGCAAAATGTAGGTTTGGGGGTGTGATCGGGAGAGAACTAATCCTAATTATATGCCTTTAACGCGCATTTGTTAGTACATTTTATCCTGTTTTTGTATATTTTTACTTCGTTTTCTAGTTTCTGACAGGTTTTGGAAGAAATCAACTAAACCAGGCTAAACAGGGTGAAAAAGCAGAAGAAAAGAAACTGAAAAATCCAAATCGCGCGCGCGGTCCGCGGGCGCGAAAATCAGAGAATCGCTCGCGCGATCCGCTCGCGCGAGACCCCCAATAACTCGCTCGCGCGATCCGCGCGCGCGAGGGACCAAACGTCGCGCTCGCGCGACCCGCTCGCGCGATATGCCCAAAAACCAATGTTGCGTATTTCAGTATACTGAAGACTCCTGTGCAAACGAAACTGCTAAACGACGTCCAGACTGTAAATTACATGCGTTTCAGTTCGTTTCGGGTTAGGAAGCCTTCCAAAGCTTGTACAAACTCTATATAAACTCCAAATTTACTCAATTATGGGGTTGGCAATTATTATACACACATTCTACAACCATACTTCCAGCCATTGAAGAGAGGGAAGCAAGGAGAAGAAGAAGAAGACCAAGGGTTTCCATGGCTTCCTCCATCAACCTCTTGCTATCTACTACTTCCAAGGACAGCTAGATCATTGATCTAGGGTTTCAATGAAGCCCTAGATGAGTAATAGGGTTTTATTTATGTTCTTATTTTAGTTTTATTATGTATGGATGACAGTCACATGTTTAGAGGATTTTTATAAATAAATTGTATTACATTGATTAAATCGTTACTTTCAGAATTTATTCTTGTCTTAGATCTATTTTGACTGTGATGTGCTCAACGATCTATTCTTGCTGTGCTTGTTTAGATTGTTTACATGTGATGGTGCTTTATTGATTTGTGCTATCAAGTATCCGAATAGTCCATGCCTAGGTTAGACGGATTAGATCACAACCCTAGTTTAGTGTGAGATAATTCGTGCTAACCGAAGATGGATTATGTTGGTGCTTGAACCATGATTATCTTCTTGTCGGAGGAATTGGGCTTGTAGCTACAATTCCCCATATTCATCCAACGTAATAAACTAAAGTAATTCATAAATATTCCTATTATGAAACTAGTGGTGGATTTGCAATCCTAGGTTCCCTTAAACATTATTTAAAACACTTTTAATTGCTTTCATAGTTTAGATTTACTTTTATTGTTATTAGATTAAATAAAAACCAAATCAACTCCGTTTTTCCTAATTAATTAGACTTAGGTTTTAAAATTAAGTCGTTGTAGTAATCAATCTCTGTGGGTTCGACCTTTACTTTCACACTACAAATCTTTAGAAAAGTAAAGTATACTTTTATATCTTGATTCTGACAAGATCAGGAAGGTTTTGGGAAGACTATGATAGTTTTTGCAGCTTCTGCGTATAAAAACGACGATCACTTACTTCCAGAACGCAGCTGCCCTATTTATAGATTTCCAGAACCGACCTAGACTTCGATCGATCGAACCTTCGATCGATCGAACCTGCTGACTTCAATCGATCGAACATACTTCAATCGATCGAACTTGTCTTAACAGCTTCCTCAAGTGTCCTTCCAAGCATCCTAGCGGAGCTAAGAGTGGGACCTCCAAGGCTCTTTATTGTTGGCTTAGACCAGTTTGTTAATTACCATGACCAAACTCTTTGATCAGCAAACTAACTAACTGGTCAGTTAACGTTTATTCCACTATAAAATGATAACTGAACTCCAACGCAAAAGAACATATCCGAAGCGATAACTAGACTTGTATGGTGTACTAATGTCCCTCTACCGTCAGCATTCGTAATCATATTCAGGTAGTTGGATAACTGTTACTGTCAACCTGAATCATGATTACTTCTTGTATTCCTTGAGTCTCATTCACTACTCATGATTACCAAACATGTTGATAACTCTTATCAACAAGACTGCAGTACTCAGTAATCAACTTGGTGACATTCTCAAGGGAATGCTTACTCTGAATCAGAGGGTAGATTCTATCTTGACAATATATGTTCACAACCCTATGGACATGACATACCCAAGATACCCAGGTGTTGATCTTCTATAGACCTCACTGATTGGTTAGTCAAAGCAGCCATATCCATAGTCTGTGTTCATAATCATCTCAAGATTGAGAACACGTACCTTATACAAGTTATGAGTTCCTATTGACTGTTGACAGCCTTAAGCGTCAATAGGAAAGCTCAGGTCCGTCAATGCACTATAAGCACTAGCATATCAACTAAGAGCTACACTCTAGTGATTGAGATTAATCACTCCATCCAATGGTAGTTAATTATGCTACAGTGTAGACCTGATGAGGTATCCAGTCTCATCATCCACTGTGACATATTCTAAGTATTAAAGAATAGTAATTCGTATCTCACTTGTGTGTATCTCATACACACACGAATTGCTTACTATGATACTTAAGGATAAAACAATCATCTCATGAAAGAAACATACACAATGAAAAGTAAAGCTGATATCAATATATTATAATGCTAATGTCTCATACATAAAGTAATGGTTTGAGGGCACAAACCCAACAAACTCCCACTTGCACTTACAACCATTCAGAACTACATCTAAGACCTAGACTATCTAGATGACGATCAAAGACCTTCTGTGGTAAGGCCTTTGTAAACGGATCATCAAGATTGTCAGCGGTGGCAATCTTGGTGACAGTCACATCTCCACGTTGAACTATATCTCGGATTAGGTGATATTTCCGCTCTACGTGCTTTCCCTTCCCGTGGTTCCTTGGCTCCTTGGACTGAGCCACTGCCCCACTATTATCGCAGTATAGCGTAATAGGTGACAGCGACGCTGGTACCACCTCGAGTTCCATAAGGAACGTTTTGAGCCAAACAGCTTCCTTTGCGTCTTCACAAGCAGCCACATACTCAGCTTCTGTAGTTGAGTCTGCAATGCATTTCTGCTTAATGCTCCTCCAACTAACAGCACCACCTCCCAAGGTAAAGAGATGTCCGGATGTCGACTTTCTCGAATCTTTATCTGACATAAAGTCCGAGTCAGTGTATCCTACTGGAATTAACTCACTACCGCCGTACATAAGCATGTAATCTTTAGTTCTTCTCAAGTACTTAAGAATGTGCTTAACGGCTGTCCAGTGCTCTGGACCAGGATTCGATTGATACCTGCTAACCATGCCAACGGCAAAGCAGATATCTGGTCTAGTGCATAACATCGCATACATGAGACTTCCCACTGCCGAGGCATAGGGAATTCCTGCCATGCGATTCCTCTCCTCTTGTGTCTTTGGACACTGGTCCTTGGAGAACGCTAAACCATGCCTGAAAGGTAACAAACCTTTCTTCGAATTATCCATTGAAAACCTAGTTAGCACTTTCTCGATATAACCAGCTTGAGATAATCCCATTATCTTTCGCTTGCAATCCCGAAAGAGCTTTATCCCAAGAATATAGCTCGTCTCTCCTAGATCCTTCATATCGAAAGTACTAGCTAGCCAAACCTTGACCGTTGACAGCGCCGCTACATCATTCCCAATGAGTAGAATGTCGTCAACGTAAAGCACAAGAAAAGCCACTACTTTCCCTTCACATTTCTTGTATACACAAGGCTCATCCAGATTCTGTATGAAACCAAATGACTTGACCTCTTGGTCAAATCGGATGTTCCAACTTCTGGATGCCTGCTTAAGCCCATAAATGGACTTTTGCAACTTGCATACCAAGTTACCTTTCCGACCAGCTATGAACCCTTCTGGTTGTTGCATATAGATGTCCTCCTCAAGATTGCCATTCAAGAATGCAGTCTTGACGTCCATCTGCCAGATTTCATAATCTAGGCATGTAGCAATGGATAAGAGTATTCTGATGGACTTGAGCATGGCTACCGGCGAGAAGGTTTCCTCATAGTCAATGCCCTCCCTCTGAGTATAGCCTTTCTCCACAAGCCTTGCCTTAAAGGTCTCAACCTTTCCATCAGATCCTCTTTTCCTCTTATAGACCCACTTGCAGCCAATGGGTTTAATATTGGCTGGAAGTTCTACAAGATCCCAGACCTGATTGGAATCCATAGATTCCAATTCAGCCTTCATAGCTTTAATCCAATGAGCTGAATCAACATCAGCCATTGCCTCTTCGTAAGTGGTAGGATCAGATTCAGATTCTATGGAGACAGCTTCAAAAACTTCTCCTAAGAACATGTATCTATCAGGCTGGCTGATAATCCTCCCACTACGACGAGGTACCGGTGCGGAAATGGGTGAAGAAGTGGTATTTTCTTGATTTTCATCGTTATCAACTGCGGGTTGGACTGAGGGCTCTCCTTCTATCTCTCTAAGATCTATACTTCCCTTAGGTTTATGGTTCATGATATAATCATCCTCCAAGAAAATAGCATTTGTACTAACAAACACTTTCTGTTCTCTTGGATCATAAAAATACCATCCATAAGTACCCTTTGGATACCCTACAAAGTAACATACTTCCGATCTAGAATCCAACTTGCTCATCTTTCCTCTGAGCACATGTGCCGGACACCCCCATATCCGGAGATGTTGCAAAGAAGGCTTGCGCCCAATCCACATCTCTCGTGGTGTCCTGGGAACAGATTTGCTTGGTACTAGATTTAGTATGTATGCAGCGGTTTCCAAAGCATAACCCCAAAGGAATAATGGCAACTCTGAATAACTCATCATCGACCTAGTCATGTCTAAAAGAGTCCGATTCCTTCTCTCCGCTACACCGTTCTGCTGAGGTGTACCAGGTGCAGTCAACTGTGACAGAATCCCATTCTGTACGAGGTGATCAATAAACTCATTAGAGAGGTACTCGCCACCTCGATCAGATCGAATGGCCTTGATATGTGTGTCCGATTGCTTCTCCACTTCATCCCTAAACTCTTTGAACTTTTCAAAGGCTTCAGACTTGTGTTGCATTAGGTACACATATCCATACCTAGAGTGGTCATCGGTAAATGTTATGAAATACTCATAACTACCCCTTGCTCTAATATTTATTGGTCCACACACATCAGTATGAACTAATTCCAACAATGCATTGGTCCTGTTGCCCTTTGCAGGAAAGGGCCTTTTGGTCATCTTACCCTCCAAACAAGACTCGCAGACTTCCATTGGTTCGAGAACCAAATCGCCTAAGACCCCTTCTTTGACTAGTCTGCCAATCCTATTCAGATTGATATGGCCAAGCCTCATATGCCAAAGCCTTGTTGGATTAGTGGAAGGTTCCTTTCTTTTAGATGGTAAAGTTACCACTGAGTTATTAAGTTCCAAACAAGAATCTTTTGAAATATTGGGAGTAATCACATACAAACCATTTGATTTAACACCAGAACATATAAAAGAACTGCTTCTTTTAATGACAACTTCAGTTCCAAAATGAAAGGAATAACCATTATTCGTTAAATTAGAAACTGAAATTAAATTACGTCTCATTAAAGGGACGTAAAGTACATCTGATAAAATCAAAACTTTATTGTCTGAAAATTCTAAAACTACGACTCCTATAGCAACCGCAGATACGGTTGCGCTAGAACCTAGAGTAAGCACGATCTCCCCATCACTGCATTTCCTGGTTGATCTGAACCCCTGCAATGAATTACAGATATGGTTAGTCGCACCAGAATCAATGCACCAAGTGTTTGAAGTATCCGTAATAAAACTTACTTCAATCACATGTGATTCAATCATACCTTGAACTCTTGTAGCTAAGAATTCTGGACAGTTCCTCTTCCAGTGGCCCTTCTCACCGCATTGGAAACACTTTCCTTTGCCTTGGCCACCCACCTTCCCTTTGCCCTTACCTTTTCCCTTAGATTTTGCAATCTTAGGGACCGGTCCAACACTTGAACCACCAGTGCCAGCCTTCTTCTTTCCTTTCTTACCTTTCGGTGTAGATCGGGAAGAAGAAGCGCTTTTCTCAACGTTCAAAACGTTAACCCCAGGTTTGATCACCCCTTCCGCTGCCAAAAGAGAACTCATCAATTCGCTCATTGAAAAATTCATTTGATTCATATTATAGTTAAGTTTAAATTGAACGAATGAAGGCGACAGGGAATTGAGGATCATATCAACTTGGGTCTGTGCATCGATGTTGGCACCTAGGGTCTCCAGCTCGTTTAAATAACCAATCATTTTTAAAACATGTTCTTTGACTGGAGTACCTTCCGACATCTTTGCACTCATTATCTTCTGCATGGCTACCTGTCTGGCAGGCCTGCCATGCTCCCCAAACATCTTTTTCAGGGATGTGATAATGTCACTGGCAGAATCGTTCGATTGGAATTGGTGTTGTAACACACCAGCCATTGAGGCCAGAATGTAACAACGGGCCATTCTATTCGACTTCTTCCATTTGTTGAACTCGCGTCTGGCAGCTGCCGAAGCATTTGCCGCGGGTTCTTCAGGGCTTGGGGTGGTGAGAACATATATGTGATCCTCCGCAGTTAAAACGATGTCAAGGTTACGTTTCCATTCAGTGTAGTTATTTCCAGTTAACTTGTTTTGAGTGAGTATGGTAGCAAGTGGACTAAATGCAGATCCAGACATTATGATTACTGAAAATCAAACAAACAAAATAAATATGGATATCAGAATTGACAGTTTGAAATAAAAGAATCCTTAAAACTCTTATTTAAAAACAAAGTCGCCGGAATATCGAAACGAAAGAATAAAGCCTCCGTGTGGTGGTCAATGTTCGATCTTTCGATTTATCATGACTTATCCGCTATGCAACTCTTGCAAAATAGCCATGACTCCCGAACCTATTTGATCTCTAAGTTTCCGAATAATGCCCCGTGTGGGATCCCTTATCCATAGCTTAGCTAGTGTGTACCATTAACTAGGATCCAATCACAACCGTCTCAAGTAGCGCCTCCGTGTGGTGGTCACCCTCTAACACGTCTTATTGATCCTATCCATAGGAAGTTCACATCTAGTAACCAATGAGCAGTGTACCCTCCGTATGGAATGATCACCCCTGGCGAGGTGACACAGAATACACTACTCATCTTACAATGAACCGTTAATGGAAGATCGTTGGTGTTATTTGATAAGACCCTCTCCCACTAGATTTAGTAAATTAAGGATTTTGCTTTTGAAAAATGTTTCCACATACTACCCATAAACATCCAATGTTTACTAATGTGTTGAAAACGGTTTTTGAATTTTATTTTAGAAAACTTGTTTTAAGTGCATGCAACAATGTATTATACGCCAATCACAAAACAAGCACATAAAACAAAAAACTAAAATGAAATATAGGCATTCAAACAATGCCTCTATCTCCCATGGCTCTATTTCCATAGATCCACCTTCTTGGTTTGGTCGCCTCCGGCTCCATCTTTATGGACAACGGCTCCTTGCTCCATCTTCATGGAATTTCTAATTCTATTACATTGGACCTATGCTTCTTTTGAAGCTTACAATTTATCTAGAAAAAGGAAATAGCAAAAAGAAAATAAAAGGCTAGGGAAACCGGTGCGACTTTCCTTTTCGTAGGATTGAAGCCGCAGCGCCCTTTACATACGCCTTAAAACCAAACCATTAATAAATTACAACATGCACCAATCTCAAACAATTTAAATATTAATATTTAAACGACTTGGTGCCATGGGAGATAGCGACTAATTTTGCTGCAAAAGGGTTAGTCGTACACGCATCCACACATACATAACAAATATATGTAACTATTGAAACACTTAATTGATTCACACAGTATATAAACACTTTACATACTGAATTAGAACTTAAAACAGCATCTTACTTCTCTGTCACAGTTCGATCGATCGAAGACCGTTCGATCGCTCGAACCTTCGATCGATTGAACACTGTTCAATCGCTTGAACATTCTGTTTCACAGAATGATTTAAAAATTTTACAGAAATAATTTAAGATTAAAGTATAATTTAAAAAAAAACTTTACAACTGTGAACAGAACACCTGGACAGAGAATCTGTCTCGATCGATCTAACACTATTCGATCGATCGAACACCAGAAGGCTTCGATCGATCGAAACTAGTTCGATCGATTGAGAACAGAATGTTCGATCGATCGAAACAAGTTCGATCGATCGAACCCAGAATGTTCGATCGATCGAAACAAGTTCGATCGATCGAACCCACCTTGCATCCTATGCAATCACAGTTTTGTATTCTGCTGCGATAACACTGCAGAAATAGAACTGTGACGATGCAGTTTCGAAAACAGTTCTAAAATCAACATGCAAATCAAAACTAGGGTTCCAAAACGCATCTATAGATCCAAACGAGCGTGGCTCTGATACCAATTGATGGAAAAAGTGGTTTAAAGTTAGAGTTTAAACGCGCAGCGGAAATAGGTTAAGTTATAAAACTTTTGGTATTCCAGGATCTACTACTTGTCAATTCCATAGATGCGTACAAGGGGGTGCAAGAATTATACCTTAGTGTCTTGAACCCAATTCTGAAACTTTAACTTCCAGCAGCCTCCACTAGATGATCTTCACCCTTATGACTCCTGCGGATGCCTGCCGGAAAGACTAAGGTTCGTGGGAACCCTAATAGAGAGGATAGGAAGGTTTTGGGAAGACTATGATAGTTTCTGCAGCTTCTGCGTATAAAAACGACGATCACTTACTTCCAGAACGCAGCTGCCCTATTTATAGATTTCCAGAACCGACCTAGACTTCGATCGATCGAAGTGACTTCGATCGATCGAACCTTCGATCGATCAAACCATTCTCGATCGATCGAACTTGCTGACTTCAATCGATCGAACATACTTCAATCGATCGAACTTGTCTTAACAGCTTCCTCAAGTGTCTTTCCAAGCATCCTAGCGGAGCTAAGAGTGGGACCTCCTAGGCTCTTTATTGTTGGCTCAGACCAGTTTGTTAATTACCATGACCAAACTCTTTGATCAGCAAACTAACTAACTGGTCAGTTAACGTTTATTCCACTATAAAAAGATAACTGAACTCCAACGCAAAAGAACATATCCGAAGCGATAACTAGACTTGTATGGTGTACTAATGTCCCTCTACCGTCAGCATTCGTAATCATATTCAGGTAGTCGGATAACTGTTACTGTCAACCTGAATCATGATTACTTCTTGTATTCCTTGAGTTTCATTCACTACTCATGATTACCAAACATGTTGATAACTCTTATCAACAAGACTGCAGTACTCAGTAATCAACTTGGTGACATTCTCAAGGGAATGCTTACTCTGAATCAGAGGGTAGATTCTATCTTGACAATATATGTTCACAACCCTATGGACATGACATACCCAAGATACCCAGGTGTTGATCTTCTATAGACCTCACTGATTGGTTAGTCAAAGCAGCCATATCCATAGTCTGTGTTCATAATCATCTCAAGATTGAGAACACGTACCTTATACAAGTTATGAGTTCCTATTGACTGTTGACAGCCTTAAGCGTCAATAGGAAAGCTCAGGTCCGTCAATGCACTATAAGCACTAGCATATCAACTAAGAGCTACACTCTAGTGATTGAGATTAATCACTCCATCCAATGGTAGTTAATTATGCTACAGTGTAGACCTGATGAGGTATCCAGTCTCATCATCCACTGTGACATATTCTAAGTATTAAAGAATAGTAATTCGTATCTCACTTGTGTGTATCTCATACACACACGAATTGCTTACTATGATACTTAAGGATAAAACAATCATCTCATGAAAGAAACATACACAATGAAAAGTAAAGCTGATATCAATATATTATAATGCTAATGTCTCATACATAAAGTAATTGTTTGAGGGCACAAACCCAACATCTGTAGCCCGATGTCTTCTTCAGTGGGCTTGTATCCCAACCCAAAAGTGCCTTGTTGTCCTTTGATCTGCAGGAACTCACAAATCCCTTGCTGGCGTCGGCCCAATCCCATTCTAGGGAAGTAGTTCATTTTGCGGACGATGTTAACAACTGCAGAGTGGATCTCGGGGAACCTGTCTTCATCATTGATCATGTGGACTTCTTCCATGAAGAATCCCCCGATTTATCCTTCTTCTAGCTCAGGTATTTGGATTTCAAAGATGGGAGCGTAGTTTGGGAAAGCCTAATTACCCCAACTATTGTCGAGGATGATTTTCACCTCCTTCTCATGAATGTACTTGATCATTTGATGCATAGTGGATGATACAGCTTTGTTGACATACAGCCAGGGCTTCCCGATTAACAAATTGAACGAGTCAGGTATGTCCATAACTTGAAAGATTTCAGTGCTAACCAAAGATCCTACCCGGATTTAGAGAGAAACAATCCCCATCACATTTCTCTTGGTGTTGTTGTAAGCCCTCACGGATTGCACAGATCGTGTGATGTCAAGGATATTGACCCCCAAGGCGGTGGCAGTCCTTAGAGCACAAACATTTAGGGCAGAGCTTGTATCGACCAGACAGAATGGCACCTGCTGTCCCTTACATCCAACAGTGATGTACAAAGCTTTGTTATGTGTATACCCTTCTGGCGGTAGGTCTTCATCAGAAAATGTAATGATTGGGTCAGGGGTGAGTGCTCCTAAGAAAGCCACCATGTCTTCCAGTGCGGCATCGATGGGGACCTCAATTCTAGCCAAGGCATTTAACACAGCTTGCCTATACTTGTAGGATGTTACCATGATGTCCCACATCAAAAGAGGCGCTTGGGTTTTCTTCAACTGCTTTATCAACTCATTGTCTTCTTCGATGATCTCATCTATTTTTCACTTTCCCTTGTCTTTGATTGGACATTTTTTGATTGTTTTAGTGGTAGGCTGTGGAGGCTGATAATGACGGCCTGACCTAGTCAGATGATCAATCTCGGTAGGAGTAGGCCCTTCTACAATCCCATATTCTTTGAACTAGTCACAATCTGTTCCCATAAATGGTTTCTTCGACTCGTTCCAGATAGAAGCATTGTTTTCATTATTGGGATCATACCATTTGAGGTCCACTGCCCCTAGATCGTGTTCTTCCAAAAAGAATATATTTTGTTCATCAGTCAGCTGTTGCTGCCACTCATCGTCTCCTCCTTTAATCAGATGAATTCCCACAGATTCTGGGATGTCAATGAAGGGTAAAGGTTGACCTAAAGGGGTGATATAGGTAGCAGGGTTGAAGGATACATGGTTGGGCTCAATGAGGCTGATTTTTTGGTGGTTTGGTAGAGGATTTTGAGTGATATGGGGCTGCTTTGGAGGTGGCTCAATGGTATTCTGGTCAATGAGGTCTTGGATATCATGGCGAAGGTGCATGCAATCATCGGTGTTGTGGACAAGGGCTTGGTGGTAGATGCATCTTTTAGACATATCATAGTTTGGCAGGAGTGGGGTATTTTGCAGCTAGAGTAGTTGGAGGTGGCCCTTTTTAAGGAGTCGATCTAAAGCTGAGGAGAGGGAGATCTCTAGCTTGGCAAAATTACGAGGAGGCTTTTTCTGGAAAGGGCGATTGGGCGAGTTTTCCTGGTTGAAGGGTTGGTATGGCCTAGGGGGGTATGCCATGGGTTGATTGCTAAGAGCATTGACATCCAGAGGATTACGGGTGTAGTTGGGCCTTTTTTATTGACTCGGAGGTTCTTCCTTCTTGATCTTTCCTTCCCTGGTAGCATCTTCAATTCGAGTTCCAACTTGAAACAGCTCTTTGAAAGTAGAGATGGATAGGTAAAACAATTTCTCATGGTAGAGTGGTTGCAGATTCTGGATTAGCATTCTTACCTGTTCTTTTTCAATCGGTCGGTGAGTCATTTGGGCCACTTTGTTCCTCCACCTGGTCAAGAAAGCAGTGAAGGATTCATTGTTGTTCTGCCGAGTAGTTTCAAAATCCCTGACTATAACATCCAACTCTTGATTGTAAGAATAATGATCGACGAAGACTCGAACGATGTCTTCCCATGCCCGGGTTTTGGAGGCTTCCAAGGTTAGGAACCATGATAGTGCAGACTTTGCAAGAGTTTATGGGAACAACAATGCAATGTGCTCGTGGGTACAGCCCATGGATTGGAAGATGCTCATGCATAGTGTAGACACCCCATTTTGTCGGCTATCAGATTTAGGAGACCCATAGCTTGGTGGTTCACAATGATCGTAAAAGACTCAAAAGGACTCCTGGAAGTCAGCTCTATCTCTCAGAATGCTCAAAATGACCAAAGTGCCCCCGAAAGCCTGAAAACTCCCAGATTTGGTCCCAAAGTTCTGAAAACATGCTATGTCGTAAGAAAAGCGATAAAATGAGTTTTTAAGAGAAATCGGGTGAAATCGTCAGCTCCCAGAGACCCCCGGAAGTCCCGGAAGTTCCCGGAAAGTCCCCGTTGACCGGTTTGACTAGGTTTGACCAGGTTTGACCAAGTTTGACTGAAATCGTCCGAATTCGCCAGAATCATTTTAAATCATGAGAAAAGTCTTAAAACAAGTTCCAAAAGAAAATCGAGCGAAAACATCAGCTCCCGGGAACTCCCGGAGGTTTCCAGAACTTCCCGGGAATCCCAGGTTTGACCAGTTTGACCAAGATTTGACTTTAGAACCGGGGCGCCGAAACAATTTTCAAATATTTTTCATAGATACTAGAGGTCAATAGCTTTCCAACGGTATATCGCACATAATTCCTGGATTTAAAACGAATTTATTATGAATTTCCAAAGGCGAAAAAGGCGATCAAATCGGCTTTTATTGCAAATACCGCAAAACTTTTCAAAGTGACCTATCCCCGAACTATTTTTTATGTAAAGTAGACTCCATTACCTTTCCAACGGTATATCACAATCCCAATTTGGAGTTCGTACGCATTTTCTGTGAATTTCGGACGAAATAGGGCCTTTTCGCGAATACCGGAACTTCGGGGGGCCTAAACAGCATTATCTGGACAAAGGGAGGAGCAGTGCCGCCGCGGCACTCTCCTCCAGAACAGTGAGTTTTTGTAAATACTTTTGGGGTCCCATTTTGATTAATTAAAAACCAAAACGACGTAGTTTCATGATTTCAGATGTTTGGGACCAATAGGAACACTTCTAAAACCCCAAAATCACCCCAAATTAGCCTATATAAACCCCCCATTGCTCTTAATTTTGGGGGGGCCAAGTGCAAAACTTGAAAAGTTGTAGAGAAGAAGAGAGATAGAGATAGGTTTAGAAGAGAGAAAGGGAGCTTCTCCCATTGATTTTCCATAAGAAAGTGAGTTTTATTCTTGTTTTCTTCCATCATCCTTCTATATACTTCACATTCAAAGTCCACTCCAACCCTCATTCTTGAGCATTCATGAGATAGGAAGCTACTTCCATGTCCAAATGTCAAAATCTATGAGTGAAACACCAAGCTACAAGTCCAAAATCACATTGATTATCATCTATTGATTGCTATTTACTTGCTTTGATTATATATATGTTCATCTCTCCTTACCTCATTTCTTTTTCTTTTCTTTATTTACTTACTAGTTCATCATCATCTAAGTGATGACATGAAGTTTGGGGTGAGTGAATCCTTATGGATAGTAGCTCTTGACCTCAAAAACATGTTTGATAGATGATGATCATAATCTCAATACTTCCAAGGTATTCTTGGAATGTATTGAAGTTATGCCCAAAAATAAAATAAATCTCTCCAACAATCTTGGAGGTTCTTAAATGATGAGTTTGATGTAGGTATCCTAAGTGGCTATGATCCTTATTAAGTGTCGAAAACATGTTTTCAAAACATCTATTTCAAAACCCCTCTCAATCCCTCTCATTTGGTTTCAAGAAACAAAACTTTGTTTTCTCCAAAATCTTCAAAACAATGAGTCAAAACAGTGAGTGAGTTGAGTTCAAAGATTTTTATAGAACTCAATACTCAACATATGGATACAAGGCCACTTGGAAAGTCTTCCTAACTCATTGGAGAACACCCATGATTTTTGGTTTGACTTGGAAGTACTTGAAAATGGTCTATTTGGGGCCCCAACATTCCTTCCAAACATTCTGTTTTTGCTGTCACAGCAGCTAGGTCAACTTACGACCTCTTTTCCAGAAACCTTTTCCAAAAGGGGTGGTCCAAACTTATTTTTCCCTTAAATTTCAATGTCTTAGGAAACCTTCTGTATAAAATGGGCCTCTAGATCATTCTTTTTCATTTTCTAAGATTTTCTAACATTTCAGTCGACAGTACGAACTCTGTTTCTGAGTGACCCCTATTGTTTATATAATTCCTCTCAATATGTGCTAGATATTCAAGATTGGCCTTTTGGGTTGTGTTCTAGACACAATAAGGAACATCTCCATAAAAAATCATGCATTGAAAACATTCCTAACCCCTCTTTTCAAATTCCAAAATATCATGCTACTGTTCTGTCCACTATTCACAGCAAGTATACTTTAACTTTCATTCTTTGATTTGATGCTCATATGCATTCCAAATTAGTTCATATCTTAGGAAGTAGTTCATACTACATTTGTACATATCCCATATTGATTTCATCCATCCATTCATACACATTTTAGACTTCTAAGTCATTCTAGGAATCCATAAACACAAAGCACACTACAACCTTGGCACATTCTAGATACATACATTGCATTCATGCAAGATTTGGGGTTTTTGTAACTCTTAATCTAAGGAGATTATAAGGAATGAACTCGATCACCCGTTCATGCTTCCCCTTGATCTAATCATCCTTTCTCATCCGTCCCGGGGATTGAGAGGTCTTCTTTTATCAAAGATTAACACGCATCATACTAGCTTGCTAAGCATATTTTGATTTCTTTGCTTATTTGTTTCAATAACGATTCATGTCCCCTTTAGATTAGAAAAACTTGATTAATTGATATATGATTAGATGATTTTTCCTAGGTTTATTTGTGTGATCTTTCACTTCGCATTGTGTGATATTTGGCTTAGATCTTATGAATGATATCTTATCTTTAGATCTTCCATTTCAAGTTTCTTATGTGATGTAATATACTATCGTAGTATTATTTGTCGAACCATACATAGTATAAGATGATTATTTGGATGCTAATTGAGGCCCGTCGAAAGATGGGGCGAGTTGAGGGTGTTTTAGTCGCGACAAAGGCTCATTCCTCTCTCGTACCAAAACCCCGAACCAAGTTCTTTGGTTATGAAGGGCCGGTGCCCTTATCCGCTTGGGTGAGTCAAAATTAGGTTTCTTGGTTCCTTAAAAACCAAGTGGCGACTCTGTATCTGTTTTCAACAGACCTTTTTCTCTTTCTTTGATCCAAATCAATTTCAAAACAATCTCAAACAAGAGAAGTGGTCCGATTCCCGGTATCCACAATCTGGCGACTCTGCTGGGGATTTTTATTTTAAAACAAAATAATACAGAGGTTTGACTCATAAGAAGCATCCTTAAAATCATCTTTTTACTGTGTTTGGTTCACCGCATTGCACTCTTGCATTTCCCCCCTCCGACTGTGTCTGAAACGCGGCGCTGACATTGTTCAGGTCTTGCTGTGCCAGGGCACAAGTCACCGTTGATACTGTACCTTTCAAGGTATATCAAAAAGAGTAAAAACCTCCGTACTGTCTCCCCGACGGTATATTGGAACTCTCGTCAACGGACCCTCTTTGACTAAACCCAGCCTTTGCATATAGATTCCTGTAGAACCTTTCATAGGACTATTCATTTATCTTTTCAGATAGGACAATGTGATATAACTGCTGTATGCCCTAGCGGGATTACCTGCACGGTGTAGACGCTTATGTGGCATAGAACAGAACCTCTTTTTATGATTCCCAAGGCAATCACTCACATGTAATCACATTGAGTTGACCTGCCTAGGCACCATGATAAGGATGTCTGCTCCATGCTCACAAAGATATACACCGCAAACCTTGTTTGTTGGTCCTAAGACATAGGAGTATGAAAACTTGCTAGACAGTATGATCACCATCATCACCTATCCTCGTCGTATACCCCTATTTCTTCCAGAAACTCTACCCAACTCATCAGGATATCCCTGTTTCCCCTAGGAACTCTGTCCGAATCACCCAGATTTCCTAGAAATCCCTATTTCTCCCCAGAATACCCAGAAACTTCAATTTTCCTTAGAAACTCCGATATACTTGTTTCTCCCAGAAACTCTGTCCGACTTACCCAGTTATACCTGTTTTCCCATAAGCTCTGTCCAAATCTCCCAGAATACCCAAAAACTTCAATTTTCCTTAGAAACTCCGATATACTTGTTTCTCCCAGAAACTCTGTCTGACTTACCCGAGTTTTCATGTTTTCCCATAAGCTCTATCCAAATCTTCAAGATTTCCCAAAAATTCCAACAACTCCATCCAAACTCCCTAAAAATGCCTAGATGTACCAATTTCTCCCAGAAATTCTGATTTCCCAATATCTCCTAGAAGCTCAGTCCAAATCAACCAGAAATCCCTATTTCTCCTAAAAAAAACTCAAATGACTTCTAGAAATTTCTCCAAATCTTTCAAATCCCTATTTCTCCCAGAAACTCTGTCCAAAATTTCCGAAGTATCCCGGAAATCCCTGTTATCCCTTGGTGATCATACTGGAAAGAAAGGTTAGCACACTTTGTATGATTAGGACCTTACTTGCTTAACTGCTATATGTTAGAAGTATAGGCATCATATAGATTAGGGTTTGCATCCGCATGATTGTCTCATATGCATACACAATTCATGTCAGTTTGCACACACATATATCTCATAAGTCCACACAGTCTATCCCTTCTCATCATCACATGATCATCGATCTTCATCCTCCGAGTCTGATCCTTGTCATTTCAATTTGTAAGACATCACAGGTCCCAAACGTCGTCGTGCTACATTTTCTTCTTGGGATTAACAGCCCTCCCGGAAACAAACCTATGGATCACAAAAGCTTGGAAACTCGAGTCGCCAAGATGAGAACCACTATGACTCAGCTTTCGGATCACCTCACCCAGGTCCTAGGATTTCTTGAGAAAATGAGACCAGAAGTCCGCATTCACTCTGCTTGGACTCGTACGCCGAATGATCAACTAATCAGAATAACTGTGGATGCTAGAATGACCGCTATGGAACCTGCTGTTGAGAAGATCAGGGACGAGCTTGCGGAAATGACAGATATGATACGGCATTTGGCTAACCCACCACCCTCGATTCTGCTATCTTCCCGGCCAGCACCTTGTACTGAATGGTTTGGAAAATTGGCTGATCTTTGGATACATAGTTTGGATCAAGAAGCTCTTGACAAGCTCACCAGAATAAAGGATGCCATCAGAGAAGGAAAGTTCAAAAAGGATGAACCCCAACACCAGTCCAAGAGACCTAACTACTCCCTGGACTCCCCGGATATCAATGCACTTAGCAACCAATCAATGGCCTGCGCCCTTCGTCCATACCAGTCCATTCCGCCAAATCGCCCAAAAGGCCCTCGCGAATTCTCCAAACTTGATGTTCCTCTTTCCACAGCCTTGGACCACTTACTCAGAAAGGGCCACCTACAGCTCCTCCCTCACAAACCGCTACCGGATCCCATACCCTCCCACTACAACATGAGCCTACGATGTGCTTACCATCAAAATCTAGGCCATGCCACCGATCAATGCATCCGCCTCCGCCATGACATTCAGAACCTCATAGAGGATGTATCCCATCCTAATCCAATCCACTATCTTGGCTTGGACCAACCAATCGAATGATCCCTTCCGTCGATGCTAATGAATGTTGAAGCTACGCAGTAAAGTGATGGTGTTTGGAACTTCTGCTAAAAAAATTTAATAAATGGGTCGCGAAGACACTCCATTTGAGACCAGGTCGAGTCAAGTTGAGTCTGTTCTATGTTTCGAGTCCATTTCAATTTTAGTCTTGTGATCAAGTCTGTCTGTCATCGAGTTGTTAATAAGTCTGTAAACCTTCTCTATTGATGGAATGAAATCTCATTTTGCTTAATCTAATGTGCCCAGTCATAAATGCATGAATCACTAAACTGAAGTGTCACTTTTCGAATTACCATGGATATTACTCTGGTAATAATTTTTCTACGACAAAACAAAAAAGAATCCTGAAAGGTTAAAGTCGATTTCACGCTGACACTGATGAAGAGCTGGAATTGAATAGTCTTACTTTAAGAATTTAAAGATGCTTTTGCCTCAATCTTGAAAAGACATACTTGAAACTGACTTGGGGCTTGCCCAACACCCTTTTTTCCACCATTTCGAAGCCTTAAGCCCGATCCAATTGGGAGCCACGCAATCTGTCCGATTGAAAGCAATGCAAACTTAGCCCTTGATGGTAGCCAAACATTTCAGTGAGTTTCATCTCCACTTTCAAAAAAAAAAAAGGGGAAAAGAAAAAAAAAAAAAAAAAAAAAAAAAGCTCGCTAGGTTGAAAACCCGAAAGGGCACCCAGGCAAAAGTTAGAGCTGAAAAAGGTGTTGATTTCCAAAATCTGACCCTAGCCAGTCAAATTGTTGGAGAAAATTTTGATGAAACAAATAAGAGAATCATACACTTCAAGATACATCTTAAGAACGTGCCAAGATCACATTTCAAAAGGCACGGAATGACCACAAATAAATTCCGAGAGCTGACATGCACATTCTGGAATTCTGAGATTGCGATTAAAGGATCTTGCAAGAATCAACTACATGAAAAGCAAGAATTGACTGGCTAGGCAAAAGTGAAAAGGATCAATCCTCAAAACAAAAGAAAAAGAAAAAGAAAAAGAAAAAGAAAAGAAAGGGAGATTGAAACTGAATCTTTTTTATTCAAAGCTACCACAAGTGGCTCAAGTTTGAACTTCTTTGACGATTGGTTTGAAAAACCCTCATACCTCAAACCCCTTATTTCAAGCCTTGCCTTGAACTACGCTCGACCTGATTCCCACTCGGGGATGCGTAGGCAACCACATCGGTTCGGTCAATACCATCATAATCAAACCAATTCCTTTCAAAGCCTTGCCTTGAACTACGCTCGACCTGATTCCCACTCGGGGATACGTAGGCAACCACATCGGTTCGGTCAACACCATCATAATCAAACCAATTTCCTTCAAGCCTTGCCTTGAACTACGCTCGACCTGATTCCCACTCGGGGATACGTAGGCAACCGCATCGGTTCGGTCACCCCACCTACCCAAAAATCAACCCGCTTCTTCCCAACCATGCCCGAACTACGTTGGACCTGATCCCCACTTGGGGGTACGTAGGCAGACTTTCAAAAAAGAAAAAAAGAAGGATGGCTCGCTAGGTAGAAAATCTGAAATGATGCCTAGGCAAAAATTAGAGTTAAATCCAAGGTGAGAAATAACAAAAGAGAGAAAAGAGCATGCTAGGTCACCTCACTGGTGCCTAGGCAAAAGTTATGAGCATTTGAGAGATTAAAGTCACGGTCCATGCCTCAAGCCAGAAAATCACCTTCCACACTAGGGGCAAACTTCGGCTACCCGCCTCGTTTGCCTGACTTTTACTATCTACCCTTCACACAAGGGGCAAACTTCGGTCACCTACCTCGTTTGCCCAAAACCTCCAATGAACCTTCCTCCAAACTAGGGGCAAACTTTGGTCATTTGCCTCGTTTGCCTACCGATCCCACTTCATGCCCTTCAAACTAGGGGCAAACTTCGTTTGCCACCCGATCCCTATACACCAATGGTAAGCCTTCAAGTCACAAGCATTGTTTTGAATAGATGGAAATGGAGCATCTTTTATTCCATAAGCTAAGGCACTAATTCAAAGCACATCTTGAGAGTAACAAAGAAATTGATTAGATCAGCAGGGAGGAATTTTCAAAAATAAGATTCACCATCAAAGTGATGCCACGTTAAGGAGAAAAGTAAACACAAAAGAGAAATGGTACATCATTTATGACAAAAGCACATTAAGTTTTGGCAAGTCGACCTTGTTTCATTTTGGTGTCAAATGTGTCGTCCTCGTGCGTCAATGTCTGTCAAGTTTTTGAGTCTGTTGTAGTCTCAAATGTGTAAGTCAATAGTGACTAATAAAATTTTCAAATCAAGTTATAAAGAGCATGCCAATACAAGCAGGAGTACCAAACACCATTACTGCACCGGTCAAGGCGTCAGCATGAGAAGCGTCAAAACTTGGGGAAGATTTCATCTCTTTCCAAACTGCCAAAAGCTAATCGTCTTTCTTCATGCAACATAAGTCCATGAGTGGCTGTTGATCTTCCGTCTTTCTTCATGCAACATAAGTCCATGAGTGGCTGTTGATGATCTTCCTTTCTCCTTGCAACATAAGTCCATGAGTGGCTGTTGATCTTTCTTCATGCAACATAAGTCCATGAGTGGCTGTTGATGATCTTCCTTTGTTCATGCAACATAAGTCCATGAGTGGCTGTTGATGATCTTCCTTTCTCCTAGCAACATAAGTCCATGAGTGGCTGTTGATCTTTCTTCATGCAACATAAGTCCATGAGTGGCTGTTGATGATCTTCTTTTCTCCTAGCAACATAAGTCCATGAGTGGCTGTTGATCTTTTATTTTTCTTCATGCAACATAAGTCCATGAGTGGCTGTTGATGACCTTCTTTCATCCTAAAGCAACATACGTCCATCAGCTCCCGGAGGCCTTGACCGGCCCCCTTGGATTGAGCGCCAAAAGAGATTCCCCGAGAACCCTACATCATCCCCCGAGGACAGAAACCGATAGATACCAGCTCCCGGAGGCCCTGACCGGCCCCCTTGGATTGAGCGCCAAAAGAGATTCTCCGAGAATCCTACATCATCCCCCGAGGACAGAAACCAATAGATACCAGCTCCCGGAGGCCCTGACCGGCCCCCTTGGATTGAGCGCCAAAAGAGATTCTCCGAGAACCCTACATCATCCCCCGAGGACAGAAACCAATAGATACCAGCTCCCGGAGGCCCTAACCGGCCCCCTTGGATTGAGCGCCAAAAGAGATTCTCCGAGAACCCTACATCATCCCCCGAGGACAGAAACTGATAGATACCAGCTCCCGGAGGCCCTGACCGGCCCCCTTGGATTGAGCGCCAAAAGAGATTCTCCGAGAACCCTACATCATCCCCCGAGGACAGAAACCAATAGATACCAGCTCCCGGAGGCCCTGACTGGCCCCCTTGGATTGAGCGCCAAAAGAGATTCTCCGAGAACCCTACATCATCCCCCGAGGACAGAAACCAATAGATACCAGCTCCCCGGAGGCCCTGACCGGCCCCCTTGGATTGAGCGCCAAAAGAGATTCTCCGAGAACCCTACATCATCCCCCGAGGACAGAAACCGATAGGCCCTAACCGGCTCTTTTGGATTGAGCATTGCGAGATCTGACCAACCAAGAGAGATTCAGAGATGGATCCTGGTTTTAGGTCAAGAATTGAAGAGAGATTCTCAGAGAGTCCCCTACCATCCCAGCGAAAGATAGCAGAAGTCCGAACCGATTCTCCGGACTTGTCATCATAAGGATCGGCCAAAACATCACCCGCAGTCAAATCACCCCGATTCCCTTGGCAAGCACTGTCTATTCACAATTTAAGGACCCGTGTCCACTGATTATCATGAGCTTTCTCACCTGTCAGTCATTATGAGTTTCCTCACTTATCGTGAGCCTCTTCACTCCGGTTATCTCACCTGTCCATTATCGTGAGCTACCCCACTTATCATGAGCCTCCTCACTTTGGTTATTATAAAACTGTCGGTTATCTTGAACTTCCTCGCCTAAGGGTTATCTTTAGTTGTCATCCTCAGGGACCCCACATCTGACTACATTCGCTCGCAAAGCACACTTCCCAAATTCCAGAAGTTTGCCCCTAAACCCAGAGACTTCTAAACCTTGATGTCCTTATCCGAGTCACCCACCGCATCACAGTCGCAAACACTAGCACAACACCGGCCCACTCGGAGTGGCACACCCCACAGCACTTGCTCATACTAGGGTCATAACACTAGACATGATAGGACTCATGACATAATTCATACCCCATCCATGCATTGCATATCACTCTTATTGCATAGCATCCGCCTGATTGTTGTGTATGTGCATGTGTGATTTATTCCTTAGAGCTCCGAACTACGTCCTGGTCTGATTCCTCTTGGGATACGTAGGCAGCTCACGCAGGGCACGACCAGCACTAACCTCATCATCCTTGCATCTTTTGCAACGCTTTTATCCTAAATCTATAGCCTCCAAAAGACCTGTCTCTTCAAAACTTTGGCACTCGCTTGCGACATGCGTTGCCTCGCAAGTTCATGCCAAAGAGGGGCAAACTGTAGACACCCCATTTTGTCGGCTATCAGATTTAGGAGACCCATAGCTTGGTGGTTCACAATGATCTTAAAAGACTCAAAAGGACTCCTGGAAGTCAGCTCTATCTCTCAGAATGCTCAAAATGACCAAAGTGCCCCCGAAAGCCTGAAAACTCCCAGATTTGGTCCCAAAGTTCTAAAAACATGCTATGTCGTAAGAAAAGTGATAAAATGAGTTTTTAAGAGAAATCGGGTGAAATCGTCAGCTCCCAGAGACCCCCGGAAGTCCCGGAAGTTCCCGGAAAGTCCCCGTTGACCGGTTTGACTAGGTTTGACAAGGTTTGACCAAGTTTGACCAAGTTTGACTGAAATCGTCCGAATTCGCCAGAATCATTTTAAATCATGAGAAAAGTGTTAAAACAAGTTCCAAAAGAAAATCGAGCGAAAACATCAGCTCCCGGGAACTCCCGGAGGTTTCCAGAACTTCCCTGGAATCCCAGGTTTGACCAGTTTGACCAAGATTTGACTTTGGAACCGGGGCGCTGAAACAATTTTCAAATATTTTTCATAGATACTAGAGGTCAATAGCTTTCCAACGGTATATCGCACATAATTCCTGGATTTAAAACGAATTTATTATGAATTTCCAAAGGCGAAAAAGGCAATCAAATCGGCTTTTATTGCAAATACCGCAAAACTTTTCAAAGTGACCTATCCCCGAACTATTTTTTTATGTAAAGTAGACTCCACTACCTTTCCAACGGTATATCACAATCCCAATTTGGAGTTCGTACGCATTTTCTGTGAATTTCGGACGAAATAGGGCCTTTTTGCGAATACCGGAACTTCGGGGGGCCTAAACAGCATTATCTGGACAAAGGGAGGAGCAGTGCCGCCGCGGCACTCTCCTCCAGAACAGTGAGTTTTTGTAAATACTTTTGGGGTCCCATTTTGATTAATTAAAAACCAAAACGACGTAGTTTCATGATTTCAGATGTTTGGGACCAATAGGAACACTTCTAAAACCCCAAAATCACCCCAAATTAGCCTATATAAACCCCCCATTGCTCTTAATTTTGGGGGGGCCAAGTGCAAAACTTGAAAAGTTGTAGAGAAGAAGAGAGATAGAGATAGGTTTAGAAGAGAGAAAGGGAGCTTCTCCCATTGATTTTCCATAAGAAAGTGAGTTTTATTCTTGTTTTCTTCCATCATCCTTCTATATACTTCACATTCAAAGTCCACTCCAACCCTCATTCTTGAGCATTCATGAGATAGGAAGCTACTTCCATGTCCAAATGTCAAAATCTATGAGTGAAACACCAAGCTACAAGTCCAAAATCACATTGATTATCATCTATTGATTGCTATTTACTTGCTTTGATTATATATATGTTCATCTCTCCTTACCTCATTTCTTTTTCTTTTCTTTATTTACTTACTAGTTCATCATCATCTAAGTGATGACATGAAGTTTGGGGTGAGTGAATCCTTATGGATAGTAGCTCTTGACCTCAAAAACATGTTTGATAGATGATGATCAGAATCTCAATACTTCCAAGGTATTCTTGGAATGTATTGAAGTTATGCCCAAAAATAAAATAAATCTCTCCAACAATCTTGGAGGTTCTTAAATGATGAGTTTGATGTAGGTATTCTAAGTGGCTATGATCCTTATTAAGTGTCGAAAACATGTTTTCAAAACATCTATTTCAAAACCCCTCTCAATCCCTCTCATTTGGTTTCAAGAAACAAAACTTTGTTTTCTCCAAAATCTTCAAAACAATGAGTCAAAACAGTGAGTGAGTTGAGTTCAAAGATTTTTATAGAACTCAATACTCAACATATGGATACAAGGCCACTTGGAAAGTCTTCCTAACTCATTGGAGAACACCCATGATTTTTGGTTTGACTTGGAAGTACTTGGAAATGGTCTATTTGGGGCCCCAACATTCCTTCCAAACATTCTGTTTTTGCTGTCACAGCAGCTAGGTCAACTTACGACCTCTTTTCCAGAAAACATTTCCAAAAGGGGTGGTCCAAACTTATTTTTCCCTTAAATTTCAATGTCTTAGGAAACCTTCTGTATAAAATGGGCCTCTAGATCATTCTTTTTCATTTTCTAAGATTTTCTAACATTTCAGTCGACAGTACGAACTCTGTTTCTGAGTGACCCCTATTGTTTATATAATTCCTCTCAATCTGTGATAGCTATTCAAGATTGGCCTTTTGGGTTGTGTTCTAGACACAATAAGGAACATCTCCATAAAAAATCATGCATTGAAAACATTCCTATCCCCTCTTTTCAAATTCCAAAATATCATGCTACTGTTCTGTCCACTATTCACAGCAAGTATACTTTAACTTTCATTCTTTGATTTGATGCTCATATGCATTCCAAATTAGTTCATATCTTAGGAAGTAGTTCATACTACATTTGTACATATCCCATATTGATTTCATCCATCCATTCATACACATTTTAGACTTCTAAGTCATTCTAGGAATCCATAAACACAAAGCACACTACAACCTTGGCACATTCTAGATACATACATTGCATTCATGCAAGATTTGGGGTTTTTGTAACTCTTAATCTAAGGAGATTATAAGGAATGAACTCGCTCACCCGTTCATGCTTCCCCTTGATCTAATCATCCTTTCTCATCCGTCCCGGGGATTGAGAGGTCTTCTTTTATCAAAGATTAACACGCATCATACTAGCTTGCTAAGCATATTTTGATTTCTTTGCTTATTTGTTTCAATAACGATTCATGTCCCCTTTAGATTAGAAAAACTTGATTAATTGATATATGATTAGACGATTTTTCCTAGGTTTATTTGTGTGATCTTTCACTTCGCATTGTGTGATATTTGGCTTAGATCTTATGAATGATATCTTATCTTTAGATCTTCCATTTCAAGTTTCTTATGTGATGTAATATACTATCGTAGTATTATTTGTCGAACCATACATAGTATAAGATGATTATTTGGATGCTAATTGAGGCCCGTCGAAAGATGGGGCGAGTTGAGGGTGTTTTAGTCGCGACAAAGGCTCCTTCCTCTCTCGTACCAAAACCCCGAACCAAGTTCTTTGGTTATGAAGGGCCGGTGCCCTTATCCGCTTGGGTGAGTCAAAATTAGGTTTCTTGGTTCCTTAAAAACCAAGTGGCGACTCTGTATCTGTTTTCAACAGACCTTTTTCTCTCTCTTTGATCCAAATCAATTTCAAAACAATCTCAAACAAGAGAAGTGGTCCGATTCCCGGTATCCACACATAGCTTCACATGACTTTTTGGATTCCCAGTTCTGTCAAAACGGTCGATGGCAGGCATCTTGAAGTTTTCCGGCAGTTTCAGCTTAATAGGCTCAAAACAGCCTTCCAAGTCTAGCATGAAATCATCAACCCTTTCCTTTTCCTCAGTACACTTTCCAGCTTGTCAACCTTATCCATTTTCTCTTGGAGCTTTTTCCATATGGAAATGGTGGGACCCCTTAAAACCAGTCTTCCGTCCCATTATTCTCATGTGGGGCTGTTCAAACCCCGGTCGTGGAAACCCAGGTGGAGGTTGCGGTTGCTGCTGCTTCAATTCTTCCATGAACTTCAGAACTTGGGCTAGGCTGTCGGACTACTGGCTTATGGTTGCTCCCAACTCGATAACCTTGTTTTCTAACTCTTCTTGATTCATGCTGAAGTAAGCTGTCAGACTAATTCTGACCAAACAATTATCTGAACTTCTGACCCAAGACGAGGATCCCATATGCTGACTTCGGGAATCTATACTGACCTGACAGATTTTGAGAGGACTAGATCAGATTTTGACAGTGGTGACTTTAGACAGACAAAGACAGTGATGTTAACAAACGTGGACTGAATCGTGTAAGACTGATCGAGATAGTGCGTGCAGATTGATAGGAATGGTGTATGCAAATGAGACAAGCACGCGGATGTAAGCCCTAATCTATATGATGATCCTATTTCTAACAGATAGCAATTAAACAACTAAGGTCCTAACCATATAGAGTGTGCCAACTTTACATTCTAGTACAATCATCAAGGGATAATAGGGGTTTCCAGGATTTTATGAAGGCTTCTAGGAGAGACTGGGCATTTCTGGTTTATCTGGATAGAGTTTCTGGGACAAACTGGTTGATACGGTTATATCTGGGATATCTGTGTAGAGTTTCTGGGGGAAACTGGTTGATATAGTTATATCTGGGATATCTTGGCAGAGTTTCTGGGAGAAGCTGGTATATCAGAGTTTCTGGGTAAAATTGAGATTTCTGGGTAATATGGGGGATTGGGATGGAGTTTATGGGAGAAACTGGTATATCTGGGAAATCTAGAAGATTTGGACAGAGTTTCTGGGAGAAACTAGTATATCTAGGAAATCTGGAAGATTTGGACGGAGCTTCTGGAGAAACTGGCATATTTGGAAAATCTGGGAGATTTGGACAAAATTTCTAGGAGCAACTGGTAAATATGACGAGAGCAAGTGATGATGGTGATCATACTATCTAGCAAGTTCATACTCCTATGTCTTAGGACCGACAAACAAGGTTTGTGATTTATATCTTTGTGAGCATGGAGTAGACATCATTGTCATGGTGCCTAAGCAGGTCAACTCAATGTGATCACATGTGAGTTATTGCCTTGGGAATCATCATAAAGAGGTTCTGCCTCATGCCACATAAGCGTCTACACCGCGCAGGTAATCCCGTCAGGGCATACAGTAGTTATATCACATTGTCCTACCTAAAAAGATAAATGAACAGTCCTATGAAAGGTTCTACAAGAATCTATATGCAAAGGCTGGGTTTAGTCAAAGAGGGTCCGTTGATGAGAGTTCCAATATACCGTCAGGGAGACAGTACGGAGGTTTTTACTCTCTTTGATATACCTTGGAAGCTACAGTATCAACGGTGACTTGTGCCCTGGCACAGCAAGACCTGAACAATGTTAGCGCTGCGTTTCAAACACAGTCGGAGGGGGGAAATGCAAGAGTGGAATGCGGTGAACCAGACAGAGTAAAAAGATTATTTTAAGGAAGCTTCTTATGAGTCAAACCTCTGTATTATTTTGTTTTGAAAATAAAAATCCCCAGTGGAGTCGCCAGATTGTGGACACGTGGAATTCCACCTCTTTTTACTTTGAAATTATTTTGAAAAGGAAAAGAAAAGGTCTATTGAAAACAGATACAGAGTCGCCACTTGGTCTTTAAGGAATCAAGAAACCTAATTTTGACTCACCCAAATGGATAAAGGGCACCGGCCTTTCATAACCAAAGTACTTGGCTCGGGGTTTTGGTACGAGAGAGTAAGGAGCCTTTGTTGCGACTAAAACACCCTCAACTCACCCCGTCTCTCGATGGGCCTCAATTAGCATCCAAATAATCATCTTTTACTATGTTTGGGTCGACAATTAATACTATGATAGGTATATTACATCACATAAGAATCTTGAAATGGAAGATCAAAAGATAAGATATCATTCATAAGATCTAAGCCAAATATCACACAATGCAAAAGTGAAAGATCAGACAAACAAACCTAGGAAAAATCGTCTCATCACATATCAAGTAATTAAAGTTTTCCTAATCTAAAGGGGACATGAATTATTCTTGAAACAAATAATAAAATAAAACAAGGATGCTTAGCAAGCTAGAATGGTGCATGTTAATCTTTGAGAAAAGAAGATCTCTCAATCCCCGGGACGGATGAGAAAGGAGGATTAGATCGAGGGGAAGCATGAACGTGTGATCATGATCATTCCTTATAATCTTCTTAGATTAGGAGTTACAAAAGCCCCAAATCTTTACATAGATGCAATTTATGTATCTAGAATGTGCCAAGGTTGTAGTGTGTTTTATGTTCATGGATTCCTAGAATGACTTAGAAGTCTAAAATGTTTATGAATGAATGATTGAAATCATCATGGGATATGTACAAATGTAGTATGAACTACTTCCTAAGACATGAGCTAATTTGGAGTACATGTAAGCATCAAATCAAAGGATAGAAGTGAAAATATGCTTGTTGTGAATAGTGGACAGAAGAGTAACATGATCTTCTAGAAATTGAAAAGAGGGGTTAGGAATGTTTTTAATGCATGATTTTATATGGAGGTCTTCCTTATTGTGTCTAGAACACAAACCAAAAATCCAATATTTAATAACTACCACAGATTGAGAAAAATCATATAAACAATAGGGGTTATTCTGAAACAGAGTCCTAACTGTCGACTGAAATGTTAGAAAATCTTATAAAATGGAAACAAAAGATCTAGAGACCCATATTATACAGAAAGTTCCCTAAGACATTGAAGTTCAAGGAAAAAATAAGTTGGGACCACTCTTTTTGGAAACGTTTTCTGTAAAACAAGTTGAAAGTCAACCTAGCTGATGTGACAGCTGAGGCAGAATGTTTGGAAGGAATGTTTGAACAAAAATAGACCCCTTTCAAGTGCTTCCAAGTCAAGAAAAATCATGGATGTTCTATAATGAGTTAGAAAGACCTTCCAAGTGGTCTTGCATTAATATGTTGAATATTGAACTCAAAATAATTCTTTCAAGTTAAATGACTCACTGGTTTGAAGGTTTTGAGAAAACAAAGTTTATTTCTTGAAATCAAAATGAGGGATTTAAGAGGGGGTTTTGAAATGGGGGTTTTGAAGACATATTTTCAATACTTAATGAAGATTATAACCACTTAAAATGTCAACATCAAACTCATCATCAAGAACCTCCAAGATTGTTGGAAAGTATTATTTACATTTTAAAGACAACTTCATGAATACATAGGAATGTATTGAAGTTGAAATCATCATCTATCAAACATGTTTTTGAGGTCAAGAGCTACTATCCATAAGGATTCACTCACCTCAAACTTCATGTCATCATCTAGATGATGATAGACTAGTAAGTAAATAAAGAAAAGAATAAAAAAAGAAATGAGGTGAGAGAAGATGAACAAATATAAACAACAAATAGATAGCAATCAATAGATGATATTCATGATGTATTGGACTTGTAGTTTGGTGTTTCACTCATATGTGGTGACATTGGACATGGAAGTAGCTTCCTCTCTCTTAAATACTCACTAAAATGGTGGTTGGGTGTATTGAATATGAAGTAAATGGAAGTAATGAAGTAAAAACAAAGTTTAGAACTCACTTTCTTGTTTGAAAATCAAAGATGGAAGCTTTTTTTCTCTCTATTCTAACCTTATCTCTACAACTTTCTCTCTAAAACTTTTCAAAGCTTGCATTTGACACCCCCAAAATGAGAAGTTAAGGGTGGTTTATATAGCCCAATTTGGGGTGATTTTGGGGTTTTAGAAGTATTCCCATTGGTCCCAAACATCTGTGAACATAGAACTACGTCGTTTTGGTTTTCAATTAATCAAATGTGCCCTCAAAAGAAATTACAAAAATATACCATTCTGGAGGATAGTGCCGTGGCAGCACTGGGCCTGTACCACGGTGGCAATGGGCCAGTGCCGCGGCGGCACTGCTCCTCATTCGTCCAGATAATCCTTTTTAGGCCCCCAGAGGTTCCGGTATTCGCGAAAAGGCCCTATTTCGTCCAAAATTCACAAAAAATGCGTACGAACTCCAAATTGAAGTTATGATATACCGTTGGAAAGGTAATAGAGTCTATTTTACATGAAAATAGTTTGAAGATAGGTCACTTTGAAAAGTTTTACAGTATTCACGATAAAAGCCGATTTGATCGTCTTTTTTGCCTTCAGAAATTCATAATAAATTTGTTTGAAATCCAAAAATTATGTGCGATATACCGTTGGAAAGCTATCGACCTCTAGTATCCATGAAAAATGTTTGAAAAATGATACGGCGCTCCGGTTTTGAACTCATCTTTTGGTCAAACCTGGGATTCCCGGGAAGTTCTAGAAACCTCTAAGAGCTCCCAGGAGCTGACGTTTTTGTTCGATTTTGTTTTAAAACTCATTTTAATATTTCCCACATGATCTAAAATGATCTCGGAACTTTTCAGCGAATTTGGACGATTTTGGTCAAACTTGGTCAAAACTTGGTCAAACCGATCAACGGGTACTTTCTGGGAATTTTCAGGACCTCTGGGAGCCGACGATTTCATCCGGTCTTGCTTTAGAACTCATTTTATTGTTTTTCTTATGACGTAGCGCATTTTCGAGCTTTCAGGGGTATTTTGGTCATTTTGAGTATTCTGAGAGATAGAACTAACTTCTAGGAGTCCTTTTTGAGTCTTTTATGATAATTGTAAACCACCAAGCTATGGGTCTCCTAAATCTGATAGCCGACAAAATGGGGTGTCTATAGGGGGTGTGTTGATTTTTGAGATCTTAACAAAGCTAGCCCTAAGGATGACTTTCCATTACCTTACATTGATGTATTAGTTGATAACACCACAGGGCACGAACTCTTATCTTTTATGGATGGATTCTTGGGAGGTATTACGGACACTCGTCAAGGGACCACAATTTGAGATTATAACTCGTCCTTTTGCATGATAGTTTCCATAGAACCTTTCGAAATTAGGATTCTATTCTTGGTTAGGAACTATATTATGTAACTCTTGCGTGCCCATAAGGGATTATTTGAGATGATGACGATGCTTGCTTTATGTAGGATGTGTAACCCTTTAATCACTTTCTAGAAATTCCCCTTTATGTCCCATGATATTTGGGAATATGTCGAATCTTGATTATGATATTACACTTCTTATATCCTGTTAGCTAAGCATCATTGACCTTATGTATCCGAATTCATAAAAAAAATGTGATAATTATCCAATAATGTAATCCTCACTTTTTGTCACACAACCCTTAGATATTTCATTCACATCATTTACACGAGGTTTGTGAGTGTTTTGTAGGTCAGAAAAAACATTCATTCTTAAAAGGTGATTCCTGTGGAGGAGAATGATAGTAGCAGCTGAGATAACGGTATTTTTGACATTGATGACCTTGAAATTTTGAAGTTGGTCCGTAGATAGAAGTCTTATTTAATAAATTCTCATGTGCATTAGTGTAATCAAGTTGTGTACATGTCCTTTGGTGAAATTATTGGTGCACTATTCATATTTGTTGCTATTTATTCAACAGGAATGCCTCTTCTCTTTACCATGGATGCGTGACTACAACATATAATACATTGCCTTAGTTCTTTATTATTTTGTTAGAAAATTAAGGTCTTTATTAACAAAATGCACTACTAGAGTATTTATTAGCCGCACGGCATGCTATTGAATCAAATAAAGGACACATTTTTAAGGAAATCATTAAAAGCTTAAATTCTTGAAAACTTTCAACATTTACAGCAAATAATAGTTATTCTAAGGGGTAAGATAACTTTTCTTCCCTTATAATATCTTTATACGGAATCACATTAGGGGTATACAATATCTTATTATGTTTGACGAGGATCTACATCACCAGCTTGTTACGGCCGATTAGATACTGAAAAGTTTAAAATCTTTTAAATTGATATTTCCTTTATTCTTTTCTTTTTTATTTTATTACACAAGGGAATGGATGAGGGTTGCACACTCGACCTATGCAATAGAGGGACCAAAGACCCAGCTCAATGCCAAATGAGTTGGACTCACTTTACTCCTTGTCCCTTATTTGAACTATATATGTTGAAAACTTACTCAAGTTGTAGAATGAGTATAGGTAATTTGTGATCATATATTTACTAAAGTCATGATGTATCTTTCAATTCTGTACCTAAGTGAATATTATATTGTCTAACCGTGTGATGACAAAATCATATCTCCATTTGTTTAGGCGTAAAATATTTTCAGCCTATGTTGATGTTTGGTTGTCACTATTATGTAGCACATCACATGATATATAGTTAGCAATATAATCACAGCCAATCATATATTTTCTTCCAAAGAGCATTAGCATTGCTGAAATAGAAACCATCATCTTTCACTAACCAGTAGCATTCTGCTGTCTTTTGAAAGTAAAACATGAAACAAGTAGATCGCATTCTTTCACTATAAACATCAAAACTCTTTTCCTTCTTATCTCCATACCAAAAGTAGCAGTAGAATCGCGTAGTTCCCCAGAAATTTCTATTGAAATGCCAATGAAAATCCTCTCCCACTTGGGGAACATGTTGTCCAAGATCATCGTTTTTGGATTTGCAGTGAAATCTCAAGGGGGGGCTAACGGGCGTGAGCCCATTGATGATATGAACTTCAAACTTTTCGGTTGGAAAACTATTAGAATTTGTTATGCAAAGAGTATGAAATGCTATCATGACAAAGGATAAGAAGCTTCTCATAGTATAACTATAACTCATATTGGCAAATGTTGGGTTGTGGTGTTTTAATTTAAACTCATTTTAGACCGAAGATGGATGATGAGATTTATATATAATGGTAACGTATACTATGATGGTATGAATATTTAATTTGGGTACTATAAGTAGATTGCTGCAATATCTAATTACCATTTCACAATCTAAATCTCTAGATTGCAAATACCTAATTAGCATTATACCTATTTAAAAAAGACAACACTTCAGTACATTTCCTTTGGTCCTTTTCATATTGGTTTAATATGTTAAATTAGTGCATGTTTGTACCAAACATATGTCATGTAAAGACACTTGTACACATGGAACAATAACATCTTAGCCACCTATATTACATTCGTCTAATTACCTCAACTACACTATTATTGTAACTCGCCACTTTTGCTAGATTATGTACCTCCAATTTCCAATTGCTTCAAGGTGGTGTATTATCTCAAGCAACATGTTCGATAAAAGGAAAGGGAGAGAAAGAGAGAGAAGGAGGGACGGAGAGGGAAAGAGAGGATATAAAATTGACTGTTTGAGAATGTGTTGTGCAACCAATATAAAGTGCCACCATGAGTGAGGGAAAGATACTTCTCATATTATAACTCATGTTGGCAAATGATAGTTGTGAGTTTTTAAGTTATTAGTCCTTTCATTCTATACCTAAGATTAAGATATTTATATATATATATATATATGAATATTATTGGAAAGGCTCTAAAGTGAACTGGATACGCCACTGGGTAAGTTCACTCGACCCAATTTACTTAAGAGCCTGACCATATATATTACATATATAGCAATTTATCATATCATGTATATTTTGGTGATTTGAGTAAGTTATGGCCATCTAATACGTAGATTGCAAATAACTAATTACAAGTATATTATTGACATCTAAATACCTAGATTACAAAAATTACAATGGATTTCTTGAACAACAAGTTTGATACAGAAGAAAGGGGAAGGGAGATGATAGGATCATTTCTTCGATAGGTTGGACATATTTGTGAATGGAAGCAAAAATCTTGGCAAAATGACTATTCTCCTGAAGTGCCTTCTCTGCTAGATCTCATTATTGTAGAAAAAATGCAAAAATATGAAAGATGGGGACCAAAGTGCTAAATAGATACATAGTTCGCTGCCCACACACATTACTTCCACATCTTTCAAGGTGTTTATTTACACCACTAAGGTGCACTAGGACTCTAAAAATAATCTTCACAATATCATAGTAAGTCAACCAATAGTCTTCAACACAAGCCATATCATCAGCCCATTTCTAACATTAACTCGCATCCAAAATTCTCCAGACCACCTTTTCTCTGAAGAGGAACATCGCAAGCTCATATAACAACTCAATTCCATTTGGGAAATAGAGGAAAAGTAGTGCAATGCTAGATCTCTTATTAATTGGCTTGATCCAATGGGGGGACAACAATCCTAAATTCGTTCATGTTACCAATGTCCAATGACAAAACAGTTTGATGATCCTTAGATTGAATGATGAAGATGGATCTTGAATAAAATATCCTACTTGTGGAAAAAGCCTCATAGACAACTACTTCTCTAACCTTTTCACCTTTGAAGGCCCCAAACCTTTTGAACTTGTCCTTATCCTCATTGAGCCCAAGGTCACTAATAGTATGAACACGGAGCTCTTAAGCCTTCTCGACATGACTGAAGTTAAATTTACTGTCTCCTAATCTAATGCTCACAAAGCTCCTAGTCCTAATGGGTTCTCTTGTTTGTTCTTTCAAAATTATTGGTCAAGCATTGCCGATGATGTTTTTCATTTTGTTCAAAGTTTTTGTTCCCTCTGTTTGTTTGCTAAAAAACCTCAAACAAACGAACATTGGTTTAAATCCTCCCTCACCTCTCAAAATGTCTCTTACTATAGACCCATTGGACTTTGCAATTTTAGCTATAAATTTTGCCCAAGCTCATTGTAAATCACTTAAAGCATATTATTGATAAATTGATCTCCCCATCTCGAAGTGCTTTAAAACAAGGTAGTCTCATTCAAGACAATATCATCGAAGCACAAGAAATGACTTACCATCCGAGGAGGAAAAAGAGAGGCAAGAATTTTAATGTTGCCAAAATTGACATAAATGAAGCTTATGACAGGATAGAGTGGGACTACTTGGAAGCTTTACTTCTTAAAATGGGCTTTAATGTCAAACCAATAGTTATAGCATTTCTGTCAATGGCAACCAATTACCTTTTTCCAAACACAAAGAGGGCTTAGACAAGGAGATCCATTATCTCCTTACTTGTTCATTCTACTCACTGAATCCCTTAATTGCATTGTCAACCAGGCTATACTTAGTGGTTCTCTCATAGGAATTAAAATGACCAAGGATTGTCCCTCCCTCACTCGCTTCTATTTCATTGATGACTGTATTTTTTTTTTACCGATGCTTCTATTTTAGATCGCACTATTTTAATCGACTGCATCAACAAGTACTGTTTTGTGACTGGCCAGAGAATGATTTTAACAAATCTAAGCTTCTTTTTAGTGCCAATACTCCCACCCAAATCAGAGAAGAAATCTCCATTAACACTAGAATTGGGAGGGGGGGGGGGGGGAAGAAACTTCTCACGGGAGCCGACAAAGAGGTGTTCATCAAACCCAGTGCTCTAACCGATAACTAACTACTCTATATCCATCTTTAAGTACCCAAAATTTAATTCCATATATTTGTAAGAATGAATCCATAACTGTGCGGATTATTGAATGAATCGAGCATTGAATTAGTAACTTCTATAGATACTTTCAATCTTAGGAAATCAATTCTTGATTAGGATTATGTGTTAGAGTGCTTTATATGCCCGAAAGGGATTATTTGCAATGTCGACGATGCTAGCTTGATGTAAGACATGCAACCTTTTAATCACCTTTAGCAATTCTTCTTCATGTCCTATGACATTTGAGAAAATGCTGAATCTTGATTATAAGATTACATTCCTTACGACATATTAGCTAAGCATCATTGACCATGTATGTATCCGAATCCTTGAAAAGTGCGATAATTATCCAATTATATGATTCTCCTATCTAGGAATCCAGATTTCACCATTTGTGATCAAATAGATTTTTTTATTCTCAAAATGTTTTGAAATAAAAGAGAAGTCACTCCTTCAAAAGGAAAAAGTTCAAAAAAATTGTTTTTGTGTAAAAAAAATTTTCACATCCCCACTTTTTTAATGAAAAATCCAGAATTCTTGAAGATTGTTTCCAAATATCTCATCATCCAAGGAATGCTTTCAAAATGTCAAAAATTTTCAAAACATCCAACCTTTAAAAAGGATAACAAGGATCATAATAAAAGGAGAAATTGACGCACTTGACATGGGTGAAGATTTTATGTTCGTATGTGCTATTTGTTAGGATTAGAAGTTTTTCTTTTCTTGGGCATATAGAGTAGATACATTTCACGTGCATTTCATCCATGAGACATATGAACCATTCATAAGCACTTCACTTAGCATTGACAATTAATAAAATCAATAAAATATGAATTCTTTAAAATCAGTCAAATTTGATTAAAAATAAATGTGGTTGTAGGCGAGATAGCACCCGAGACAAGCATTATTTGGTACAGAGATTCTGCCGCAAGATTAGTAAGGAGAGAGAACATCATCAGAACTAAGATGGCACAGGAGATAAATACTGGGGAAGCCGCGGAATTGATAGCGATAGTGGAACAACATGCCGAACATATGAGCCGAATGATGACTATGATGGAAATAATGGCATGATAAATACCTGTAGCATACCCACAAGTTATTTATCCTCCTCCTCTAGTCGCAAGGGTAGGGAAAGAAGATTGGTATAATGATCCGAAAATGCAAAGGACTAACATGCCACAAGCCGAAAGAGAGAGGATAGGGAAAGAAAAGGCAAAAAAAATTGACACGGAAATGATAGAAATGTTCGACAAAATGGAAAAGCTAGAGAGGTAGTCCACAAAGCACACAAGTTTTAGGGGTTATATGAAAGAATACGAGAAACATTACCCGTTGGTTTCAAAATGTTGATTTTTGACAAGTTCAATGGTACCGGTAGCCCTCGCAGTCATATACAGATGTGCATCAAGGCTTTCCAACCCAATGGTTTGAGCACTACGATGATGGCTATTCCATTCCAACAAACACTGACGGGAGCCGCCTTGGCATGGTACCTCACACTTGAACCAAGCAAGACGATGAAATGGGAAGAGGTGGTAAAGTTGTTCGTGGCTCAATATGAATATAATCAATAGATAGATGTGACACTCTGAGATTTGGAGACTACCAGGCAGGAGTGCAAAGAATCCTTTACTGAGTATTTAAGCCAATGGAGTGGCCAAGTAGCCAAAATGGTTCAAAGGCCCTCTGAAAAGAGCAGATCATTATGTTGATGAAGAACTTACAGCTGGTTAATCAAGAGAAGATGAGATTCTAATTATGGGAAGGGATAATCAAGAAAGAAGAATCACAAGGCAGGTATAAAAGGCCAAGTTATGGATCAGGTAGAGGACATTCAGGGGGTCACTCTGGGCCCACTGATGTCAATGCATTGAGTGAATCAGAAAAAAAATTCGACATAAGGGGAATCATCCAAGGATGGGAGAAGAGAAACCACAAAGAAAAAAATTCTCAAATTTGGGAATTTTGTTGTCCACGGCTTCTGACAGGTTGGTGGCAAAAGGACACCTCCACCTACTGGACCCATGACCGATGCCGAATCCACTCCCTCATTCGGACGAATCTGTATTGTAAATTTTATCAGGCAAAGGGACATACCACTGATCGATGCACAAGATTGAGGCACAAAATTCAGGATCTAATTGATAACAAAGTAACATCTGAACGACCTATTAATACTCCTAATATCACAAGGAATTTCCTACCAAATCATCATATTATACCACCACCACAAGTAGTCTATTTCTTGGAGTTAGAGGAAGTTTCTTTTGATCCTGCAGAATTGATTACCAAGATAGGCCAACCAAAAAAGGCTTATCGATTGTCGAAAAGCACTACAATCTGCACCCCTGAAAGTTTGGGAGAGGGTCAACTAGGGGAATTTGGGAAAAGAATGATGAAAAAGGTTGCCACTCTTGTAGACACCCCATTTTGTCGGCTATCAGATTTAGGAGACCCATAGCTTGGTGGTTCACAATGATCAAAAAGACTCAAAAGGACTCCTAGCATGAAAAAGACTCAGAATGACCAAAATGCCCCTGAAAGCCCAAAAGCTCCCAGATTTGGACCAAAAGTTCTGGAAACATGCTACATCGTAAGAAAAATGATAAAATGAGTTTTTAAGTAAAATCGGATGAAATCGTCAGCTCCCAGAGACCCCAGGAAGGCCCGGAAGTTCCCGGAAAGTCCCCGTTGACCGGTTTGACCAAGATTTGACTAGGTTTGACCAAGTTTGACCAAAATCGTCCAAATTCGCCAGGATCATTCTAGATCATGTGGAAAGTATTAAAATGAGTTTTAAAAGAAAATCAAGCGAAAACGTTAACTCTTGGGGGCTCCCAGAGGTTTCCAAAACTTCCCGGGAATCCCAGGTTTGACCAGTTTGACCAAAATTTGACTTTAGAACCGGAGCACCGTAATAATTTTCAAATATTTTTCATGAATACTGGAGGTCAATAGCTTTCCAACGGTATATCACACATAATTTTCGGATTTAAAACGAGTTTACTAAGAATTTTCGAAGGCGAAACATGCGATCAAATCGGCTTTTATCGCAAATACCGCAAAAATTTTCAAAGTGACCTATCCCCGAACTATTGTTTATGTAAATTAGACTCCATTACTTTTCCAACGGTATATCACAACTTTAATTTGGAGTTCGTACACATTTTTTGTGAATTACGGACGAAATAGGGCCTTTTCGCGAATACCGAAACCTCTGGGGGCCTAAATGGGATTATCCAGACGATTGAGGAGCAGTGCCACCGCGGCACTGGCCCACTACCGCCGCGGCACTCTCTCCTCCAGAACAGCATATTTTTGCAAATATTTTTGGGGTTCCATTTTGATTAATTAAAAAACAAAACGACGTAGTTCTATGTTTTCAGATGTTTGGAGCCAATGTGAACACTTCTAAAACCCCAAAACCACCCTAAATTGGCCTATATAAACCCCCATTGACTTCTCATTTAGGGGGTGTCAAATGTAAGCTTTGAAAAGTTTTGGGAGAAAAAGTTATAGAGATAAGGTTAGAACAGAGAGAAAAGAAGCTTTCTTCTTTGATTTCAAAACAAAAGTGAGTTCCAAACTTTGTTTTCTACTTCATTACTCCTATTTACTTCATATTCAATACACCCAACCACCATTTTAGTGAGCAGTTAAGAGAGAGGAAGCTACTTCCATGTCCAATGTCATCACATATGAGTCCAATATCTCATTGAGTCCAATATCTCATTGATCATCATCTATTGATCCTCCTGTGATGGATGCTGATGACCTTTATGGTGATGCTTTGCTGGTGGCTTTAGCTAGTACAGATGTTTGGGATCACTTTCTCTCTGAGACCGGCTATGAGGCTTACCATGGCCGCCTCCTGATGCCCAACTTACCACTCCTGGAGGTGAGTTTCTTTTACATTTTTATCTCTATCTGTTGCCTATGTTTTTGACTCATCTTTTCCATAACTTATTTTGTGCCTACAGCTTTGCGAGATGTATAGGAGACAGGTTCCCCTAGCTTCTGATCCTATCCCACCTTGGGATTGGACCGTTAATGTTTTGGGTGCAAATGGCTCTCCCCAGGTTATGGAGGTGCCACGGGTTACATGTGGGTATCCTACCCAGCTAGTAGGTGTCCTCAACGTCCCTTGGAGTTATGCTGAGGAGGGCCATGCCTTGGCGGCTAACTTGTGATCTTTGGTTCTCACTCGAGACCATCGGGTATGTCTCTAATTTTGCGCTCCTTAAGGTTATGAGGTCCTAACCCTGATTTTTCCCTTGACAGATGGATAGTATGCGGCAGTTTGCCACTAGTCAGATGGCGTCCTTGGTTAGTTTCTGACTCGACTTTGTTTTTGTACTTTTTGTTATTTCTCTGTTGATTACTTTTATTTTATTTATGTGTGCAGTATCATGGGGATGGTGCCGGCTCGTCGAGGACCGGACCAAGGTGCAGAGGTGGCAGGAGGAGACCATCGCCGACGTATACTCCAGGCTGCCCGACAGAGGACGAAGAAGAGGAAGACTGAGGTCTCTTAAGCAGAGATTTTTGTTTTATCTCCATTTCATGTTTTCAATTGGGTTATACTAGTGAATAATGTGACTGTTTGGACAATGTGTAAGACAATGTGTGTGTAGGATGATGTGTAGGATGATTTATCACCCTTGACAGCATATTATGATGTTTTTCCTTTCGAGCCGAATAGTTTCCGGTTTGAAGGCGCAGTTGTGTGCTTGCTTTGGTTGGTGGTTGTGCATTGTGATTCTGTGATTATTGATGTTACTGCGATGAGCAGGCTTGTGATAGTGAGTGTGTTTGCCTTGTAGGTGGGATAGTCCGTGAAACAGGGAGGTGCTGCCAAAATTTTGAATTTTGCTAGAGCCGCGACAGAAAATATGGCATTGTATGATCCCGCTCAACTCACAGCTTGGCTGAACATCACGGATGGTGTAGAGCGAATCAACCTCTTCAGCTACGGTCTGACTGAGCTATTCTCTCTTCGCCAGATGGCTCTGAACACTGAGTTCATGCGTGTCGCTATTGTCCACTGGGACTCGGTGAACCATGTCTTCAATTTCAATGGCCAGGAGATATGCCCCCTGTTTGAGGAGTTCTGTGCTATCCTTGGCTTCGATTCTAACATTGACCTAATTCTCCCTTCTGCTGATACCCCCAGTCCCACGCGAGGCTTGGCTGAATACCTAAACTGTTCCACTACTATTTCCCGCCGACTAATTCATGGTGAGGTTCTTGACATTGCTTCCACCATTGCCCTGTATGCTAGTCCTGGGAGTTCTAGCATATATGATGCTACCCATGGGGTCGCTCTGATATTGTGCATGACTTCGCATTTTTTGTTCTCGGGTGCTTTTATTGACTTGGTGCATGTGTGCCTTGGGATGAAATTTAGCAGAAATCCTATGGCCATGGTTCTAGATAAAACCCTGAATGGTTTGGATCGCGCTTTCAGTTAAGGAACACTTCTTCTTTCTGGGACGCCTTTGGTGTTACATGCTTGGCTCTACGAGCGCCTTCAGTTATGGATAGGTAATGTGTCGCCAGTTTATTTCGGCAGGGCTGTGCTTCATCCTTATTATACTGCTGCCGATTGGGTTGGCATGATGGGTGCTTTATCTGAGGCCAAAATTTGCTAGATCGTGAGGCGTTGGGGTCTTCATGTTGTGACCACTAGTCTCGGGGATTACCAAAGAGTGTGGCTGATGGGCCAGAGAGAGACTTCTTTCTATCATCCTCGCCAATTGACCAGACAGTACGGGCGAGTTCAGGAGGTCCCCCGGGGGTTTACTGAGAGGGTCTTTGCTTCCAGAGTCAGAGCCACTACTATTGCTGCTTTCATCAGGGGCTGGGCGGTCGAGCAAGAGCCTTTTTCTAGAGAAAATAAAAGACACAAAATAAAACTAGACTTGACTGATTTTGCTTCTTTCCTCCAAGTGTCTTTGATATTTGGGATTGCTTTATGAAAGAACTCTTTATGTTTTTCATTTATCCCTGCTTATGTAATATTTGAAATTTGTTTATCAGTGAACCTTGGTTACTTGGAGAACCTTATTTCATGCATTTGGCTTTCTGAAAACATTCGTAGTATGATTTTGATCAAATGTTTGCTTTTGGTACTTGTTTGGACACGCTAGGATGATTAGAGGCAAACGAGGCGGGTGGCTAAAGTTTGCCCCTAGTTTGGGATATGTATGGTTGTGAGACAAACGAGGTAGGTGACCGACGTTTGCCCTAGTGAAGGGTGATTTTTGGGTTATGGTAAGGACCGCAACTTTATTTTTCTCACACGCTCATAATTTTGCCTAGGCACCAGTTAGGTGACCTAGCGAGCTCTTTTCTCTCTTTTGTTATTGCTCACTTTGGATTTACCTCTAACTTTTGCCTAGGCGTCCTTTTGGATTTTCGACCTAGCAAGTCATCCTTCTTTTCTTTTTCCTTTTTTCTTTTTTTTGAAAGTCTGCTTACGTACCCCCGAATGGGGATCAGGTCCAACGTAGTTCGGGCCAAAGTCTTGAAAGAAAAGGGGTTGATTATGATGGTGTCGACCGAACCGATGCGGTTTCTATGTATCCCCGAGTGGGAATCTGGTCGAGCATAGTTCAGGCCAAAGTCTTGAAAGAAAATTGGTTTTGGGGAATGGTCAAGCATAGTACTTTTTGAGGCGATCCATATTGATTAGTTCTTTGAATTCAATGCCGTCGAGGTCCATAAGGTAGGTTGCTCCTCCAGAAAGGATAGTTTTGATGATGTAAGAGCCGACCCATTTGGGTTTGAACTTTCCGCGTGGATCAAGGATCGGGGCTCGCAATTGCTTAAGGACAAGGTCACCCTTGATAATTTTCCTCGGATGGACCCTTTTGTTGAAAGCATAGGCTATCCTCTTTTGATAGATTCGGACATGGTCGACTGCCGCTAAGCGCTTTTCATCTATGAGAGCCAATTCTTCGTACCTTTCCCTTAATCAATCCGATTCCGAAATTTCACATTCTGCCATCACGCGTAGGGATGGTAGTTCTATCTCGACTAGAAGTACTGCTTCCATTCCATATACTAGTGAGTAAGGAGTTGCTCCTGTGGACGTCCTTATCGATGTTATGTATCACCAAAGTGCGAACGGTAGCTTTTCGTGCCAGTCTTTGTAGGTATCGGCCAATTTATGCAGTATGGCCTTGACATTCTTGTTTGGAGCTTTGACTGCCCCATTAGTTTGCAGTCTGTATGGTGACGACTTGTGATAAGTGATTTTGCATTCCTCAAACAGATCCCTAACTTCAGCTTTGAAATGACTACCATTATCTGAAATGATCTTATGGGGGACTCCATAGCGACAGATGAGGTTCTTCTTGATGAACTTGGCCACTTCCTTGGCCCCCAACTTGCTGTAGGATACGACTTCTACCCATTTTGTGAAGTAGTCAATGGCCACCAAAATGTATCGGCTCCCATTTACGGCCTTCGGGATGATTTTGCCAACGATATCGATTCCCCAAGTCGAGAATGGCCACGGGGAGGTCATACTATAGAGCAGAGATGGTGGTACATGCATCATGTTTGCGTGGATCTGGCACTTGTGACACCTTCTTACGTATTCGCAACAATCTTTCTCCAATGTCGTCCAGTAGTACCCTTGTCTTACAATTTTCTTGGCCAGCATGTGACCGTTCATGTGTGAACCGCATACCCCCTCGTGCATTTCTTCCATCATTCTTCTAGAGCTTTTTCCAAACAATCAAGTCAGGTTGTGACCATTATACCCTTTTTTTTACAATTGTCCCCCGCAAATGATGAATTGCGCCGTAAATCTTTGAATTACCCTTTTATCTTTCTCGGTAGACTCTTAAGGGCACGTCCCCTTTTCTATGAAGTCCCAGACATCCTGATACCACGGTGTTTCGTTTTCTTCTTCTTCAATTGCGGCGATTGTGCTGAATGAAGGCTCGTACCTTTGCTCAATTACCAAAGGCATCATCTTGACTCCCACTGGAATTTTGATCATGGAGGCTAAGGTAGCCAATGAATCTGCTAGCTGGTTCTCTTCCCTCAGCAAGTAGAAGAATGTGATGTTCTTGAACTGTCTCTTGAGTCCATCGAGATGATCGTGATAGGGTTTCAACCTTTCTTCTTTCACCTTCCACTCCCCCCTGGCTTGTGATATAATGAGGTTCGAATCTCTGAAGACATCCAACTTCTGAACTTTCAGTTCTACGGCTACTTCAATCCCCAGAATGCATGCCTCATATTCAGTAGTATTGCTGGTGGAGTTATAATTGAGCTTGACTGCCAGTGGGGTGTGGTCCCCATTTGGTGACACTAGAATCATTCCTACTCCGTAGCCTTTCACGTTGGCTGCTCCGTCAAAGTACAACTTCTACAGTTCTTCCTTAATTTCCATGATATTCTCGCCCGGGAACGGAAAATCTCCATTTACTTCAGAATCAATGGTGTGTTCGGCATGATGTTCAGCTGTAGTTCTCCCTTTTACCGATTTGCTTGTTACATACTTGATATCGAATTCGGACAGTAGAAGTAACCAATGGGATATACGACCGGTCAGGGTGGGTTTTTCGAGGAGGTATTTTAGAGGATCCATGCGGGATATGAGCACAACTAGGAAGGCCAGCATGTAGTTCCTGAGTCGGCGAGTGCACCAAACTAAGGCCAAACATGTTTTTTCGAGGGTAGAGTAGTTGAGCTCATACTCAGTCATCCTCTTGCTAAGGTAATATATGGCTTTTTTAGAGTGGCTTTTTTCTCCCTCTTGGGCTAGCATGCAACCCATGGCATTTTCGGAGACAGATAGGTAAAGGAATAAGGGCTTATGAGGAGCGGGTGGTGAAAGGACGGGCGGATTTTGAAGGTAGGCTTTTATTTTGTCGAAAGTGGCTTGGCATTGGTCATCCTATCGAAACTTCTCTCCTTTTCTCAGCAATCGGAACAAAGGATCACATGTATTTGTGAGTTTGGAGATGAAGCGGCTGATAAATTGGATTATTCCGAGAAACCCTCTCACTTCCCTTTTCATTCCGTGGTGGTGCCATTTCTAGGATTGCCTTGATCTTAGAGGGATCCACCTCTATCCCCCTTTGTGTGATGAGAAAACCCAGGAGCCTACCGGAGGTCACACCGAAAGTGCATTTCTTTGGATTCAACCTCATCTTGTATTTGCGCAACCTTTCAAAAAACTTTCCCAGTGCCACCAAGTGTCCTTCTTTATCCTTGGACTTCACGATCATGTCATCTACGTATACTTCTACTTCTTTGTGAATCATATCATGTAACAGAGTGGTGGCAGCTCTTTGGTAAATCATTCCAGCATTCTTGAGTCCGAAAGGCATTACCCTATAATAGTAGGTTCCCTAAGGTATGGTGAATGTCGTCTTTTCCCGATCTTCTGGCGCCATTAGAATATGATTGTACCCAAAAAAAACCACCCATGAATGACAGTAGCTCATGTCCTGCGGTGTTATCCACTAAGACATCGATGTGGGGAAGCGGGAAGTCATCCTTAGGACTGGCTTTGTTTAGATCACGAAAGTCGACGCACACACGAACTTTTCCATCCTTTTTGGGAACTGGCACGATATTGGCAACCCATTCCAGATACTCGGTAACAATGATGAACCCTGCCTTGAATTACTTTTCTACTTCTTCTTTGACCTTGAGTGCCCATTCTGGTCTCATGCGCCTAAGTTTTTGCTTGACGGGTTTACAATTAGGAAGGAGGGGAATGCGATGGTGGATGATGTCAGGATCGAGCCCAGACATGTCCTCGTAAGACCAAGCAAAAACATCTTTGAATTCTTTTAACAAGACAGTCAGTTTTTCTTTTTCTTTTTCATTAAGGGTTGAGCCAATTTGCACAATTTGTGGATTATCTATTTCACCTAGGTTAATTGATAAAGTATCTTTGATTATTTCATAAGAAGGTGGTTTTTCAATTAGTTGCCTAAGTTCAATTGGGAGATCCTCGGAGGGATCTGTGCATTCACAAGTATTAGACACAGAGGAGTAAGTAGAATCATCTTTCATTTCATTCATGACAAGTGGAGTGATTACATTAGACAGTGGTGGGCTTACAGCAGCCGACTCTGGTACAGACTTGATAATTGGAAGTACAGACTCTGGGGGAACAGGGGATAGGGAGACAGATGACTCTACAGCCTGGTTGCTCAGACCCTCCTCAGTTGGCTTGATCTAATCATCTTGGCTCTTGGCCCTCTTTTATTCCTTTTCTTCGGCGAACTCTTCCCATATTTTCTCGATAGCTTTAGTGTCCAGATACTCCAACCAGTCTTCCTCTGGGGTTTCTCAATTTTTTCGGGATAGAACGGATCTTGATAGGGGGCCTTTTGCAGTCAGCGAAGATTTCAAGCCCAGGGGTCCCTTTTTCCAGTGGCTTGATGGATCCAAGGTTCTGGGAACCCAAAATAGGGGAAATCATCCCCTTCTTTGATGAAGTTCCCATTCAAGGTTTTACGGTATGGTGGGAGACTCCTCACTTTTTTCTTCCATGGCCTCTGTAGCCCGACGTCTTCTTCAGTGGGCTTGTATCCCAACCCAAAAGTGCCTTGTTGTCCTTTGATCTGCAGGAACTCACGAATCCCTTGGTGGCGTCGGCCCAATCCCATTCTAGGGAAGTAGTTCATTTTGCGGACGATGTTAACAACTGCAGAGTGGATCTCGGGGAACCTGTCTTCATCATTGATCATGTGGACTTCTTCCATGAAGAATCCCCCGATTTATCCTTCTTCTAGCTCAGGTATTTGGATTTCAAAGATGGGAGCGTAGTTTGGGAAAGCCTAATTACCCCAACTATTGTCGAGGATGATTTTCACCTCCTTCTCATGAATGTACTTGATCATTTGATGCATAGTGGATGATACAGCTTTGTTGACATACAGCCAGGGCTTCCCGATTAACAAATTGAACGAGTCAGGTATGTCCATAACTTGAAAGATTTTAGTGCTAACCAAAGATCCTACCCGGATTTAGAGAGAAACAATCCCCATCACATTTCTCTTGGTGTTGTTGTAAGCCCTCACGGATTGCATAGATCGTGTGATGTCAAGGATATTGACCCCCAAGGCAGTGGCAGTCCTTAGAGCACAAACATTTAGGGCAGAGCCTGTATCGACCAGACAGAATGGCATCTGCTGTCCCTTACATCCAACAGTGATGTACAAAGCTTTGTTATGTGTATACCCTTCTGGTGGTAGGTCTTCATCAGAAAATGTAATGATTGGGTCAGGGGTGAATGCTCCTAAGAAAGCCACCATGTCTTCCAGTGCGGCATCGATGGGGACCTCAATTCTAGCCAAGGCATTTAACACAGCTTGCCTATACTTGTAGGATGTTACCATGATGTCCCACATCAAAAGAGGCGCTTGGGTTTTCTTCAACTGCTTTATCAACTCATTGTCTTCTTCGATGATCTCATATATTTTTCACTTTCCCTTGTCTTTGATTGGACATTTTTTGATTGTTTTAGTGGTAGGCTGTGGAGGCTGATAATGACGGCCTGACCTAGTCAGATGATCAATCTCGGTAGGAGTAGGCCCTTCTACAATCCCATCTTCTTTGAACTAGTCACAATCTGTTCCCATAAATGGTTTCTCCGACTCGTTCCAGATAGAAGCATTGTTTTCATTATTGGGATCATACCATTTGAGGTCCACTACCCCTAGATCGTGTTCTTCCAAAAAGAATATATTTTGTTCATCAGTCAGCTGTTGCTGCCACTCATCGTCTCCTCCTTTAATCAGATGAATTCCCACAGATTCTGGGATGTCAATGAAGGGTAAAGGTTGACCTAAAGGGGTGATATAGGTAGCAGGGTTGAAGGATACATGGTTGGGCTCAATGAGGCTGATTTTTTGGTGGTTTGGTAGAGGATTTTGAGTGATATGGGGCTGCTTTGGAGGTGGCTCAATGGTATTCTGGTCAATGAGGTCTTGGATATCATGGCGAAGGTGCATGCAATCATCGGTGTTGTGGACAAGGGCTTGGTGGTAGATGCATCTTTTAGACATATCATAGTTTGGCAGGAGTGGGGTATTTTGCAGCTAGAGTAGTTGGAGGTGGCCCTTTTTAAGGAGTCGATCTAAAGCTGAGGAGAGGGAGATCTCTAGCTTGGCAAAATTACGAGGAGGCTTTTTCTGGAAAGGGCGATTGGGCGAGTTTTCCTGGTTGAAGGGTTGGTATGGCCTAGGGGGGTATGCCATGGGTTGATTGCTAAGAGCATTGACATCCAGAGGATTACGGGTGTAGTTGGGCCTTTTTTATTGACTCGGAGGTTCTTCCTTCTTGATCTTTCCTTCCCTGGTAGCATCTTCAATTCGAGTTCCAACTTTAAACAGATCTTTGAAAGTAGAGATGGATAGGTAAAACAATTTCTCATGGTAGAGTGGTTGCAGATTCTGGATTAGCATTCTTACCTGTTCTTTCTCAATCGGTCGGTGAGTCATTTGGGCCACTTTGTTCCTCCACCTGCTCAAGAAAGTAGTGAAGGATTCATTGTTGTTCTGCCGAGTAGTTTCGAAATCCCTGACTATAACATCCAACTCTTGATTGTAAGAATAATGATCGACGAAGACTCGAACGATGTCTTCCCATGCCCGGGTTTTGGAGGCTTCCAAGGTTAGGAACCATGATAGTGCAGACTTTGCAAGAGTTTATGGGAACAACAATGCAATGTGCTCGTGGGTACAGCCCATGGATTGGAAGATGCTCATGCATAGCTTCACATGACTTTTTGGATTCCCAGTTCTGTCAAAACGGTCGATGGCAGGCATCTTGAAGTTTTCTGGCAATTTCAGCTTAATAGGCTCAAAACAGCCTTCCAAGTCTAGCATGAAATCATCAACCCTTTCCTTTTCCTCAGTACACTTTCCAGCTTGTCAACCTTATCCATTTTCTCTTGGAGCTTTTTCCATATGGAAATGGTGGGACCCCTTGAAACCAGTCTTCCGTCCCATTATTCTCATGTGGGGCTGTTCAAACCCCGGTCGTGGAAACCCAGGTGGAGGTTGCGGTTGCTGCTGCTTCAATTCTTCCATGAACTTCAGAACTTGGGCTAGGCTGTCGGACTACTGGCTTATGGTTGCTCCCAACTCGATAACCTTGTTTTCTAACTCTTCTTGATTCATGCTGAAGTAAGCTGTCAGACTAATTCTGACCAAACAATTATCTGAACTTCTGACCCAAGACGAGGATCCCATATGCTGACTTCGGGAATCTATACTGACCTGACAGATTTTGAGAGGACTAGATTAGATTTTGACAGTGGTGACTTTAGACAGACAAAGACAGTGATGTTAACAAACGTGGACTGAATCGTGTAAGACTGATCGAGATAGTGCGTGCAGATTGATAGGAATGGTGTATGCAAATGAGACAAGCACGCGGATGTAAGCCCTAATCTATATGATGATCCTATTTCTAACAGATAGCAATTAAACAACTAAGGTCCTAACAATATAGAGTGTGCCAACTTTACATTCTAGTACAATCATCAAGGGATAACAGGGGTTTCCAGGATTTTATGAAGGCTTCTAGGAGAGACTGGGCATTTCTGGTTTATCTGGATAGAGTTTCTGGGACAAACTGGTTGATACGGTTATATCTGGGATATCTGGGTAGAGTTTCTGGGGGAAACTGGTTGATATAGTTATATCTGGGATATCTTGGCAGAGTTTCTGGGAGAAGCTGGTATATCAGAGTTTCTGGGTGAAATTGAGATTTCTGGGTAATATGGGGGATTGGGATGGAGTTTCTGGGAGAAACTGGTATATCTGGGAAATCTAGAAGATTTGGACGGAGTTTCTGGGAGAAACTAGTATATCTAGGAAATCTGGAAGATTTGGACGGAGTTTCTGGGTAAAATTGAGATTTCTGGGTAATATGGGGGATTGGGATGGAGTTTCTGGGAGAAACTGGTATATCTGGGAAATCTAGAAGATTTGAACGGAGTTTCTGGGAGAAACTAGTATATCTAGGAAATCTGGAAGATTTGGACGGAGTTTCTGGAGAAACTGGCATATCTGGAAAATCTGGGAGATTTGGACAGAATTTCTAGGAGCAACTGGTAAATATGACGAGAGCAAGTGATGATGGTGATCATACTATCTAGCAAGTTCATACTCCTATGTCTTAGGACCGACAAACAAGGTTTGTGGTTTATATCTTTGTGAGCATGGAGTAGACATCATTGTCATGGTGCCTAAGTAGGTCAACTCAATGTGATCACATGTGAGTTATTGCCTTGGGAATCATCAGAAAGAGGTTCTGCCTCATGCCACATAAGCGTCTACACCGCGCAGGTAATCCCGTCAGGGCATACAGCAGTTATATCACATTGTCCTACCTAAAAAGATAAATGAACAGTCCTATGAAAGGTTCTACAAGAATCTATATGCAAAGGCTGGGTTTAGTCAAAGAGGGTCCGTTGATGAGAGTTCCAATATACCGTCAGGGAGACAGTACGGAGGTTTTTACTCTATTTGATATACCTTGGAAGCTACAGTATCAACGGTGACTTGTGCCCTGCCACAGCAACACCTGAACAATGTTAGCGCTGCGTTTCAAACACAGTCGGAGGGGGGAAATGCAAGAGTGGAATGCGGTGAACCAGACACAGTAAAAAGATTATTTTAAGGAAGTTTCTTATGAGTCAAACCTCTGTATTATTTTGTTTTGAAAATAAAAATCCCCAGTGGAGTCGCCAGATTGTGGACACGTGGAATTCCACCTCTTTTTGCTTTGAAATTATTTTGAAAAGGAAAAGAAAAGGTCTATTGAAAACAGATACAGAGTCGCCACTTGGTCTTTAAGGAATCAAGAAACCTAATTTTGACTCACCCAAATGGATAAAGGGCACCGACCTTTCATAACCAAAGTACTTGGCTCGGGGTTTTGGTACGAGAGAGTAAGGAGCCTTTGTTGCGACTAAAACACCCTCAACTCACCCCGTCTCTCGATGGGCCTCAATTAGCATCCAAATAATCATCTTTTACTATGTTTGGGTCGACAATTAATACTATGATAGGTATATTACATCACATAAGAATCTTGAAATGGAAGATCAAAAGATAAGATATCATTCATAAGATCTAAGCCAAATATCACACAATGCAAAAGTGAAAGATCAGACAAACAAACCTAGGAAAAATCATCTCATCACATATCAAGTAATTAAAGTTTTCCTAATCTAAAGGGGACATGAATTATTCTTGAAACAAATAATCAAATAAAACAAGGATGCTTAGCAAGCTAGAATGATGCATGTTAATCTTTGAGAAAAGAAGATCTCTCAATCCCCGGGACGGATGAGAAAGGAGGATTAGATCGAGGGGAAGCATGAACGTGTGATCATGATCATTCCTTATAATCTTCTTAGATTAGGAGTTACAAAAGCCCCAAATCTTTACATAGATGCAATTTATGTATCTAGAATGTGCCAAGGTTGTAGTGTGTTTTATGTTCATGGATTCCTAGAATGACTTAGAAGTCTAAAATGTTTATGAATGAATGATTGAAATCATCATGGGATATGTACAAATGTAGTATGAACTACTTCCTAAGACATGAGCTAATTTGGAGTACATGTAAGCATCAAATCAAAGGATAGAAGTGAAAATATGCTTGTTGTGAATAGTGGACAGAACAGTAACATGATCTTCTAGAAATTGAAAAGAGGGGATAGGAATGTTTTTAATTCATGATTTTATATGGAGGTCTTCCTTATTGTGTCTAGAACACAAAACAAAAATCCAATCTTTAATAACTACCACAGATTGAGAAAAATCATATAAACAATAGGGGTTATTCTGAAACAGAGTCCTAACTGTCGACTGAAATGTTAGAAAATCTTAGAAAATGGAAACAAAAGATCTAGAGACCCATATTATACAGAAAGTTCCCTAAGACATTGAAGTTCAAGGAAAAAATAAGTTGGAACCACTCTTTTTGGAAACGTTTTCTGTAAAACAAGTTGAAAGTCAACCTAGCTGATGTGACAGCTGAGGCAGAATGTTTGGAAGGAATGTTTGAACAAAAATAGACCCCTTTCAAGTGCTTCCAAGTCAAGAAAAATCATGGATGTTCTATAATGAGTTAGAAAGACCTTCCAAGTGGTCTTGCATTAATATGTTGAATATTGAACTCAAAATAATTCTTTTAAGTTAAATGACTCACTGGTTTGAAGGTTTTGAGAAAACAAAGTTTATTTCTTGAAATCAAAATGAGGGGTTTAAGAGGGGGTTTTGAAATGGGGGTTTTGAAGACATATTTTCAATACTTAATGAAGATTATAACCACTTAAAATGTCAACATCAAACTCATCATCAAGAACCTCCAAGATTGTTGGAAAGTATTATTTACATTTTAAAGACAACTTCATGAATACATAGGAACGTATTGAAGTTGAAATCATCATCTATCAAACATGTTTTTGAGGTCAAGAGCTACTATCCATAAGGATTCACTCACCTCAAACTTCATGTCATCATCTAGATGATGATAGACTAGTAAGTAAATAAAGAAAAGAACAAAAAAAGAAATGAGGTGAGAGAAGATGAACAAATATAAACAACAAATAGATAGCAATCAATAGATGATATTCATGATGTATTGGACTTGTAGTTTGGTGTTTCACTCATATGTGGTGACATTGGACATGGAAGTAGCTTCCTCTCTCTTAAATACTCACTAAAATGGTGGTTGGGTGTATTGAATATGAAGTAAATGGAAGTAATGAAGTAAAAACAAAGTTTAGAACTCACTTTCTTGTTTGAAAATCAAAGATGGAAGCTTCTTTTCTCTCTATTCTAACCTTATCTCTACAACTTTCTCTCTAAAACTTTTCAAAGCTTGCATTTGACACCACCAAAATGAGAAGTTAAGGGTAGTTTATATAGGCCAATTTGGGGTGGTTTTGGGGTTTTAGAAGTATTCCCATTGGTCCCAAACATCTGTGAACATAGAACTACGTCGTTTTGATTTTCAATTAATCAAATGAACCCTCAAAAGAAATTACAAAAATATACCATTCTGGAGGATAGTGCCGTGGCAGCACTGGGCCTGTGCCACGGTGGCAGTGGGCCAGTGCCGCGGCGGCACTGCTCCTCATTCGTCCAGATAATCCTTTTTAGGCCCCCAGAGGTTCCAGTATTCGCGAAAAGGCCCTATTTCGTCCAAAATTCACAAAAAATACGTACGAACTCCAAATTGAAGTTATGATATACCGTTGGAAAGGTAATAGAGTCTATTTTACATGAAAATAGTTTGAAGATAGGTCACTTTGAAAAGTTTTACAGTATTCACGATAAAAGCCGATTTGATCGCCTTTTTTGCCTTCAGAAATTCATAATAAATTTGTTTGAAATCCAAAAATTATGTGCGATATACCGTTGGAAAGCTATCGACCTCTAGTATCCATGAAAAATGTTTGAAAAATGATACGGCGCTCCGGTTTTGAACTCATCTTTTGGTCAAACCTGGGATTCCCGGGAAGTTCTAGAAACCTCTAAGAGCTCCCAGGAGCTGACGTTTTTGTTCGATTTTGTTTTAAAACTCATTTTAATATTTCCCACATGATCTAAAATGATCTCGGAACTTTTCAGCGAATTTGGACGATTTTGGTCAAACTTGGTAAACCTTGGTCAAACCGATCAACGGGGACTTTCTGGGAACTTTCGAGACCTCTGGGAGCCGACGATTTCATCCGGTCTTGCTTTAGAACTCATTTTATTGTTTTTCTTATGACGTAGCGCATTTTTGAGCTTTCAGGGGTATTTTGGTCATTTTGAGTATTCTGAGAGATAGAACTAACTTCTAGGAGTCCTTTTTGAGTCTTTTATGATAATTGTAAACCACCAAGCTATGGGTCTCCTAAATCTGATAGCCGACAAAATGGGGTGTCTATAGGGGGTGTGTTGATTTTTGAGATCTTAACAAAGCTAGCCCTAAGGATGACTTTCCATTACCTTACATCGATGTATTAGTTGATAACACCACAGGGCACGAACTCTTATCTTTTATGGATGGATTCTTGGGAGGTATTACGGACACTCGTCAAGGGACCACAATTTGAGATTATAACTCGTCCTTTTGCATGATAGTTTCCATATAACCTTTCGAAATTAGGATTCTATTCTTGGTTAGGAACTATATTATGTAACTCTTGCGTGCCCATAAGGGATTATTTGAGATGATGACGATGCTTGCTTTATGTAGGATGTGTAACCCTTTAATCACTTTCTAGAAATTCCCCTTTATGTCCCATGATATTTGGGAATATTTCGAATCTTGATTATGATATTACACTTCTTATATCCTGTTAGCTAAGCATCATTGACCTTATGTATCCGAATTCATAAAAAAAATGTGATAATTATCCAATAATGTAATCCTCACTTTTTGTTACACAACCCTTAGATATTTCATTCACATCATTTACACGAGGTTTGTGAGTGTTTTGTAGGTCAGAAAAAGCATTCATTCTTAAAAGGTGATTCCTGTGGAGGAGAATGATAGTAGCAGCTGAGATAACGGTATTTTTGACATTGATGACCTTGAAATTTTGAAGTTGGTCCGTAGATAGAAGTCTTATTTAATAAATTCTCATGTGCATTAGTGTAATCAAGTTGTGTACATGTCCTTTGGTGAAATTATTGGTGCACTATTCATATTTGTTACTATTTATTCAACAGGAATGCCTCTTCTCTTTACCATGGATGCGTGACTACAACATATAATACATTGCCTTAGTTCTTTATTATTTTGTTAGAAAATTAAGGTCTTTATTAACAAAATGCACTACTAGAGTATTTATTAGCCGCACGGCATTCTACTGAATCAAATAAAGGACACATTTTTAAGGAAATCATTAAAAGCTTAAATTCTTGAAAACTTTCAACATTTACAGCGAATAATAGTTATTCTAAGGGGTAAGATAACTTTTCTTCCCTTATAATATCTTTATACGGAATCACATTAGGGGTATACAATATCTTATTATGTTTGACGAGGATCTACATCACCAGCTTGTTACGGCCGATTAGATACTGAAAAGTTTAAAATCGTTTAAATTGATATTTCCTTTATTCTTTTATTTTTTATTTTATTACACAAGGGAATGGATGAGGGTTGCACACTCGACCTATGCAATAGAGGGACCAAAGACCCAGCTCAATGCCAAATGAGTTGGACTCACTTTACTCCTTGTCCCTTATTTGAACTATATATGTTGAAAACTTACTCAAGTTGTAGAATGAGTATAGGTAATTTGTGATCATATATTTACTAAAGTCATGATGTATCTTTCAATTCTGTACCTAAGTGAATATTATATTGTCTAACCGTGTGATGACAAAATCATATCTCCATTTGTTTAGGCGTAAAATATTTTCAGCCTATGTTGATGTTTGGTTGTCACTATTATGTAGCACATCACATGATATATAGTTAGCAATATAATCACGGCCAATCATATAATTTCTTCCAAAGAGCATTAGCATTGCTGAAATAGAAACCATCATCTTTCACTAACCAGTAGCATTCTGCTGTCTTTTGAAAGTAAAACATGAAACAAGTAGATCGCATTCTTTCACTATAAACATCAAAACTCTTTTCCTTCTTATCTCCATACCAAAAGTAGCAGTAGAATCGCGTAGTTCCCCAGAAATTTCTATTGAAATGCCAATGAAAATCCTCTCCCACTTGGGGAACATGTTGTCCAAGATCATCGTTTTTGGATTTGCAGTGAAATCTCAAGGGGGGGCTAACGGGCGTGAGCCCATTGATGATATGAACTTCAAACTTTTCGGTTGGAAAACTATTAGAATTTGTTATGCAAAGAGTATGAAATGCTAGCATGACAAAGGATAAGAAGCTTCTCATAGTATAACTATAACTCATATTGGCAAATGTTGGGTTGTGGTGTTTTAATTTAAACTCATTTTAGACCGAAGATGGATGATGAGATTTATATATAATGGTAACGTATACTATGATGGTATGAATATTTAATTTGGGTACTATAAGTAGATTGCTGCAATATCTAATTACCATTTCACAATCTAAATCTCTAGATTGCAAATACCTAATTAGCATTATACCTATTTAAAAAAGACAACACTTCAGTACATTTCCTTTGGTCCTTTTCATAATGGTTTAATATGTTAAATTAGTGCATGTTTGTACCAAACATATGTCATGTAAAGACACTTGTACACATGGAACAATAACATCTTAGCCACCTATATTACATTCGTCTAATTACCACAACTACACTATTATTGTAACTCGCCACTTTTGCTAGATTATGTACCTCCAATTTCCAATTGCTTCAAGGTGGTGTATTATCTCAAGCAACATGTTCGATAAAAGGAAAGGGAGAGAAAGAGAGAGATGGAGGGACGGAGAGGGAAAGAGAGGATATAAAATTGACTGTTTGAGAATGTATTGTGCAACCAATATAAAGTGCCACCATGAGTGAGGGAAAGATACTTCTCATATTATAACTCATGTTGGCAAATGATAGTTGTGAGTTTTTAAGTTATTAGTCCTTTCATTCTATACCTAAGATTAAGAGATTTATATATATATATGTATATTATTGGAAAGGCTCTAAAGTGAACTGGATACGCCACTGGGTAAGTTCACTCGACCCAATTTACTTAAGAGCCTGACCATATATATTACATATATAGCAATTTATCATATCATGTATATTTTGGTGATTTGAGTAAGTTATGGCCATCTAATTCGTAGATTGCAAATAACTAATTACAAGTATATTATTGACATCTAAATACCTAGATTACAAAAATTACAATGGATTTCTTGAACAACAAGTTTGATATAGAAGAAAGGGGAAGGGAGATGATAGGATCATTTCTTCGATAGGTTGGACATATTTGTGAATGGAAGCAAAAATCTTGGCAAAATGACTATTCTCCTGAAGTGCCTTCTCTGCTAGATCTCATTATTGTAGAAAAAATGCAAAAATATGAAAGATGGGGACCAAAGTGCTAAATAGATACATAGTTTGCTGCCCACACACATTACTTCCACATCTTTCAAGGTGTTCATTTACACCACTAAGGTGCACTAGGACTCTAAAAATAATCTTCACAATATCATAGTAAGTCAACCAATAGTCTTCAACACAAGCCATATCATCAGCCCATTTCTAACATTAACTCGCATCCAAAATTCTCCAGACCACCTTTTCTCTGAAGAGGAACATCGCAAGCTCATATAACAACTCAATTCCATTTGGGAAATAGAGGAAAAGTAGTGCAATGCTAGATCTCTTATTAATTGGCTTGATCCAATGGGTGGACAACAATCCTAAATTCGTTCATGTTACCAATGTCCAATGACAAAACAGTTTGATGATCCTTAGATTGAATGATGAAGATGGATCTTGAATAAAATATCCTACTTGTGGAAAAAGCCTCATAGACAACCACTTCTCTAACCTTTTCACCTTTGAAGGCCCCAAACCTTTTGAACTTGTCCTTATCCTCATTGAGCCCAAGGTCACTAATAGTATGAACACGGAGCTCTTAAGCCTTCTCGACATGACTGAAGTTAAAATTACTGTCTCCTAATCTAATGCTCACAAAGCTCCTAGTCCTAATGGGTTCTCTTGTTTGTTCTTTCAAAATTATTGGTCAAGCATTGCCGATGATGTTTTTCATTTTGTTCAAAGTTTTTGTTCCCTCTGTTTGTTTGCTACAAAACCTCAAACAAACGAACATTGGTTTAAATCCTCCCTCACCTCTCAAAATGTCTCTTACTATAGACCCATTAGACTTTGCAATTTTAGCTATAAATTTTGCCCAAGCTCATTGTAAATCACTTAAAGCATATTATTGATAAATTGATCTCCCCATCTCGAAGTGCTTTAAAACAAGGTAGGCTCATTCAAGACAATATCATCGAAGCACAAGAAATGACTTACCATCCGAGGAGGAAAAAGAGAGGCAAGAATTTTGATGTTGCCAAAATTGACATAAATGAAGCTTATGACAGGGTAGAGTGGGACTACTTGGAAGCTTTACTTCTTAAAATGGGCTTTAATGTCAAACCAATAGTTATAGCATTTCTGTCAATGGCAACCAATTACCTTTTTCCAAACACAAAGAGGGCTTAGACAAGGAGATCCATTATCTCCTTACTTGTTCATTCTACTCACTGAATCCCTTAATTGCATTGTCAACCAGGCTATACTTAGTGGTTCTCTCATAGGAATTAAAATGACCAAGGATTGTCCCTCCCTCACTCGCTTCTATTTCATTGATGACTGTATTTTTTTTTTACCGATGCTTCTATTTTAGATCGCACTATTTTAATCGACTGCATCAACAAGTACTGTTTTGTGACTGGCCAGAGAATGATTTTAACAAATCTAAGCTTCTTTTTAGTGCCAATACTCCCACCCAAATCAGAGAAGAAATCTCCATTAACACTAGAATTGGGAGGGGGGGGGGAAGAAACTTCTCACGGGAGCCGACAAAGAGGTGTTCATCAAACCCAGTGCTCTAACCGATAACTAACTACTCTATATCCATCTTTAAGTACCCAAAATTTAATTCCATATATTTGTAAGAATGAATCCATAACTGTGCGGATTATTGAATGAATCGAGCATTGAATTAGTAACTTCTATAGATACTTTCAATCTTAGGAAATCAATTCTTGATTAGGATTATGTGTTAGAGTGCTTTATATGCCCGAAAGGGATTATTTGCAATGTCGACGATGCTAGCTTGATGTAAGACATGCAACCTTTTAATCACCTTTAGCAATTCTTCTTCATGTCCTATGACATTTGAGAAAATGCTGAATCTTGATTATAAGATTACATTCCTTACGACATATTAGCTAAGCATCATTGACCATGTATGTATCCGAATCCTTGAAAAGTGCGATAATTATCCAATTATATGATTCTCCTATCTAGGAATCCAGATTTCACCATTTGTGATCAAATAGATTTTTTTATTCTCAAAATGTTTTGAAATAAAAGAGAAGTCACTCCTTCAAAAGGAAAAAGTTCAAAAAAATTGTTTTTGTGTAAAAAAAATTTTCACATCCCCACTTTTTTAATGAAAAATCCAGAATTCTTGAAGATTGTTTCCAAATATCTCATCATCCAAGGAATGCTTTCAAAATGTCAAAAATTTTCAAAACATCCAACCTTTAAAAAGGATAACAAGGATCATAATAAAAGGAGAAATTGACGCACTTGACATGGGTGAAGATTTTATGTTCGTATGTGCTATTTGTTAGGATTAGAAGTTTTTCTTTTCTTGGGCATATAGAGTAGATACATTTCACGTGCATTTCATCCATGAGACATATGAACCATTCATAAGCACTTCACTTAGCATTGACAATTAATAAAATCAATAAAATATGAATTCTTTAAAATCAGTCAAATTTGATTAAAAATAAATGTGGTTGTAGGCGAGATAGCACCCGAGACAAGCATTATTTGGTACAGAGATTCTGCCGCAAGATTAGTAAGGAGAGAGAACATCATCAGAACTAAGATGGCACAGGAGATAAATACTGGGGAAGCCGCGGAATTGATAGCGATAGTGGAACAACATGCCGAACATATGAGCCGAATGATGACTATGATGGAAATAATGGCATGATAAATACCTGTAGCATACCCACAAGTTATTTATCCTCCTCCTCTAGTCGCAAGGGTAGGGAAAGAAGATTGGTATAATGATCCGAAAATGCAAAGGACTAACATGCCACAAGCCGAAAGAGAGAGGATAGGGAAAGAAAAGGCAAAAAAAATTGACACGGAAATGATAGAAATGTTTGACAAAATGGAGAAGCTAGAGAGGTAGTCCACAAAGCACACAAGTTTTAGGGGTTATATGAAAGAATACGAGAAACATTACCCGTTGGTTTCAAAATGTTGATTTTTGACAAGTTTAATGGTACCGGTAGCCCTCGCAGTCATATACAGATGTGCATCAAGGCTTTCCAACCCAATGGTTTGAGCACTACGATGATGGCTATTCCATTCCAACAAACACTGACGGGAGCCGCCTTGGCATGGTACCTCACACTTGAACCAAGCAAGACGATGAAATGGGAAGAGATGGTAAAGTTGTTCGTGGCTCAATATGAATATAATCAATAGATAGATGTGACACTCTGAGATTTGGAGACTACCAGGCAGGAGTGCAAAGAATCCTTTACTGAGTATTTAAGCCAATGGAGTGGCCAAGTAGCCAAAATGGTTCAAAGGCCCTCTGAAAAGAGCAGATCATTATGTTGATGAAGAACTTACAGCTGGTTAATCAAGAGAAGATGAGATTCTAATTATGGGAAGGGATATTCAAGAAAGAAGAATCACAAGGCAGGTATAAAAGGCTAAGTTATGGATCAGGTAGAGGACATTCAGGGGGGTCACTCTGGGCCCACTGATGTCAATGCATTGAGTGAATCAGAACAAAAATTCGACATAAGGGGAATCATCCAAGGATGGGAGAAGAGAAACCACAAAGAAAAAAATTCTCAAATTTGGGAATTTTGTTGTCCACGGCTTCTGACATGTTGGTGGCAAAAGGACACCTCCACCTACTGGACCCATGACCGATGCCGAATCCACTCCCTCATTCGGACGAATCTGTATTGTAAATTTTATCAGGCAAAGGGACATACCACTGATCGATGCACAAGATTGAGGCACAAAATTCAGGATCTAATTGATAACAAAGTAACATCTGAACGACCTATTAATATTCCTAATATCACAAGGAATTTCCTACCAAATCATCATATTATACCACCACCACAAGTAGTCTATTTCTTGGAGTTAGAGGAAGTTTCTTTTGATCCTGCAGAATTGATTACCAAGATAGGCCAACCAAAAAAGGCTTATCGATTGTCGAAAAGCACTACAATCTGCACCCCTGAAAGTTTGGGAGAGGGTCAACTAGGGGAATTTGGGAAAAGAATGATGAAAAAGGTTGCCACTCTTGTAGACACCCCATTTTGTCGGCTATCAGATTTAGGAGACCCATAGCTTGGTGGTTCACAATGATCAAAAAGACTCAAAAGGACTCCTAGCATGAAAAAGACTCAGAATGACCAAAATGCCCCTGAAAGCCCAAAAGCTCCCAGATTTGGACCAAAAGTTCTGGAAACATGCTACATCGTAAGAAAAATGATAAAATGAGTTTTTAAGTAAAATCGGATGAAATCGTCAGCTCCCAGAGACCCCAGGAAGGCCCGGAAGTTCCCAGAAAGTCCCCGTTGACCGGTTTGACCAAGGTTTGACTAGGTTTGACCAAGTTTGACCAAAATCGTCCAAATTCGCCAGGATCATTCTAGATCATGTGGAAAGTATTAAAATGAGTTTTAAAAGAAAATCAAGCGAAAACGTTAACTCCTGGGGGCTCCCAGAGGTTTCCAAAACTTCCCGGGAATCCCAAGTTTGACCAGATTGACCAAAATTTGACTTTAGAACCGGAGCACCGTAATAATTTTCAAATATTTTTCATGAATACTGGAGGTCAATAGCTTTCCAACGGTATATCACACATAATTTTCGGATTTAAAACGAGTTTACTAAGAATTTTCGAAGGCGAAAAAGGCGATCAAATCGGCTTTTATCGCAAATACCGCAAAGCTTTTCAAAGTGACCTATCCCCGAACTATTGTTTATGTAAATTAGACTCCATTACTTTTCCAACGGTATATCACAACTTTAATTTGGAGTTCGTACACATTTTTTTGTGAATTACGGACGAAATAGGGCCTTTTCGCGAATACCGAAACCTCTGGGGGCCTAAATGGGATTATCCAGACGATTGAGGAGCAGTGCCACCGCGGCACTAGCCCACTACCGCCGCGGCACTCTCTCCTCCAGAAAAGTATATTTTTGCAAATATTTTTGGGGTTCCATTTTGATTAATTAAAAAACAAAACGACGTAGTTCTATGTTTTCAGATGTTTGGAGCCAATGGGAACACTTCTAAAACCCCAAAACCACCCTAAATTGGCCTATATAAACCCCCCTTGACTTCTCATTTAGGGGGTGTCAAATGTAAGCTTTGAAAAGTTTTGGGAGAGAAAGTTATAGAGATAAGGTTAGAACAGAGAGAAAAGAAGCTTTCTTCTTTGATTTCAAAACAAAAGTGAGTTCCAAACTTTGTTTTCTACTTCATTACTCCTATTTACTTCATATTCAATACACCCAACCACCATTTTAGTGAGCATTTAAGAGAGAGGAAGCTACTTCCATGTCCAATGTCATTACATATGAGTCCAATATCTCATTGAGTCCAATATCTCATTGATCATCATCTATTGATTGTTATTTGCTTACTTGTTTATATAATGTTCATCTCTTCTTACCTCATTTCTTTTTTATTTTCTTTATTTACTTACTAGTTCATCATCATTTAAATGATGACATGAAGTTTGAGGTGAGTGAATCCTTATGGATAGTAGCTCTTGACCTCAAAAACATGTTTGATAGATGATGATTATAATTTCAATACCTCCAAGGTATCCTTGAAGTTATGTTCAAATGAAAATAAATCTCTCCAACAATCTTGGAGGTTCTTGATGATGAGTTTGTCACGACCCATCCCACTACGCGTGGAAATAGGACACGTGGCACGCCACCAAGGCTCATCTAAACATCATCTAACGATACGCAGCGGAAAGAACTTTAAAATAACCCTGGGTATTTTAAAACTTTAGGCAACATTTCCCTCTGAGTTGTAAAATCCATTGAAATCAGAGTTAGAAAAAGATTTGGCTAATTGAAACCTTTCAAAAGAAACAGTTTTTGTAAACAGAGGCTCAGTCGACTGTGCCTAGGGTCCAGTCGACTGTACCTAGCAGAAACCAAAACCTAAAATTCTCAACAGATGTCCAGTCGACTGATCAGGGAACCCAGTCGACTGTGTTAGGCAGAACTAAAATTCAACATTTTGCAAAGGGGGTCCAGTCGACTGATCTGGAGACCCAGTCGACTGGTTTTACCATTATTAGAAGCAGTAGCCAAAATCTATAGTGGTTCAGCCGACTGATCAAGGGTTCAGTCGATTCACTTTCAGTGTCTCAATCCTACGAGATCCAGTCGACTGACATAGGGTCCAGTCGACTGCTCCCCTGCTGGCAGCCCTGTTGTGAAAATTAATAACTCATGCTTCTCCACACCAACAACAATCACAACCATAACTGAAATATAACATTTAAACATAACCACAGGCGTTCAAATACAAGATTACCATACTACGGAACTAATCCAAAGATCTATTACAATGTATTACATAACCCAATTCCTTGATACCAGTTTAGGATTAATACAAAAATATAAACAAGTGATTCCCCGGCGTTCTTTCACGGCCTCACTCATCACGCTTCTTCTTGTCTTTCTTCTTACCTGCAATGGAGTACATCTCCACTGCTCAGCTATATGCTGAGCGTACAATTCTAAATGTATGCTTATATGACAATTCATGGTTTAAGCACCTAAAACACATAGAAATAGTCTCTAGGGTGAGTGGTACGCATTCATTCGGTCGATGCCGTAGGAGGCCCACCTCTCCCACGCATCTCGTACACTGGTTGGGCCTTCCTCCATACCAGGTACCGTGTCCTGGTTGGGCCCACCTCCAATCCAGACACAACCACAATTCCAATTCCATTACAATCAAAATCACAATCCTCAAGGTTCGAGGAGCTTACCCCGGATGAATTTGCACCAAACTCCCCTTTGACCCAAGTAGACACATAACATGCTCACATAAACAGTTATACGTGCTGTTTACATAATTTCACGTGCATAATTAACGGGCCTAATTAATACATGAATTTCACCCGGATCCAAGGATATCAAAGTTGATGTTCAAAACATGAAAATCCATATATTTCATAGATCTAGAATTCATACCTCGTGCGAATCTCTTCAAACTTTGAAGGATCGTCTAGGGGGCTAAATAATCGTCGGATTTCAAATTTGGGACGATTCCTACAAGTTTTACTGGGTTTTCCCCAAAAGTCTAGAAATTAGATATTTACAAAAATTAGCCAAACACTGCCTAATTAGTATCAAAACATAGGTCTTACCTTCACGAGTTCAAATCTTGAATTTGGTGAAAATCTGACGGACGGACAAACGGTTGTCGAACGGCGTCGCAAAGTCTGTGGCCACCAATCTCCCTTCTCTCTCCTCTCTCTAGATATTTTTAGAAAGTTTGGATGAGAATGAATCTCATCCACTTCTATATATAGGCAAACTTTTCAGAAATTGCGTTTACCTCCCCACGAGCTCCTCAAACTTCTAATTAGCTCTCGAAACTTCACACACGTTCATTTTATGCCTTTACGAGTGAAAATTATAAATTTCAAAAGTTTTCGACTAGGTTTCGTTTTGGTCCAAAATAACGTCCGAAAACTATATTCTGTGGAATCTCTACACAACCTACCTTTTTGTGTAACGTGTCACTCACGTTCTCACCACAGTTCTCAAAATGATATAAAACAATATCAGAAATACCAGAAATTATACTACACAAGTATAATTCACTATTCATAAAATACCAGATAAGTCAAATAACATTTAAATCATAAAAATGTCATTTAGCCGTGCCAATGCAAAATGGACTATCATATTCCCGTGTCCTCACTGATACCTTACCGTTGACCCACAGTCAACCTCATCTCAATCCAATGATCAAATAACATTGATAACTCACAAAGTCATTATGCATGATAAAACAATGATTTTCTGGAACGGGTGTGACAACTCTCCCCTCCAAAAAGGACGTTTGTCCCCAAACTTAAACCATCTTCTCAAGTCGCCAAGACTTCATACAATTACTTTCAACATCTGCGACATACACAATCCACTTCACTGAGATGCCACAATCTCATGAGGAAAATGAATCCTCAGGCTCTTAAGGAAAATAAATCCTCAGAGTCCCAGTCTCAATCTGATAGAAGATTCAAACAGAATCCTAGCATTACCCCGAAGCATCTTGATAAATGAGAACATCAATACCTGAGTAGAACATACTCCATAGTCAAACCTAACATTCAATCCCATTGCGATGTCACAATGTCAACTCCCATATATCTCCATTTTACTTGCCACATTTCATATCTAAAACTCAAAAGTTTCATCACATTACTCAAACCCAATACAGTCATTCATTTCTCATTCACCTATCTTGCTTTTCGACTAAAGTCGTTGACAACACGTCTTAGCTGGTGCACAATCATACACGATTCTTCATCTCGAAGTGAACCAAAATCAAGCACTAATATATACGTATACCCAGTCGATAAGCCAACGCTTCAATCAACTGTTTCGCACTATAGATTTGATCCCTCATCCTGTTATCCACAAGATACTTGTAGAACGATACTGTGTTTTCTAATGACTTCCCATTTCTTATCGAATCACACTCTTTTTTCCCCAGAACGCCATATCACAATAACATCAATTTAATGAATAACACTTAGTCGGTAGTGCGTCGCACTAATATCCTCTCTATTTTTCATAATACTGATCATTTTGTTTCAATTTAACCAATCCTGTACTATACTTTCAATCACACGTGCCTCATCAGATATCATTCAGATTTTGAGCTTACATAACGTCCCAAATCACCCACAATGAGGTCAACATATTCATCATTTAGTTCTCCGACGTCTGCACCCGAACTACTGCCGATTGAAATAGAAGATCACACCTAACAAATTTTGATTTAGAACTTTCATCAAAATCAACCACATTCCTTCCATGTTGTTCTTTTAAAACAATTTAATTTAAAATTACGCATAACACTTCATCTCCTTCTCAACACAGTTACTCCCAACATCCATCGTAATGAATAACATTGTAAATAAAAATTGGCTTACTCAGTCATACACCTACCACAGAGTTCGTCAACACGTATTCCCATGCACAGAACATATCTTGTTCCTGTCTCAACCTTGACCATTCACGATCCATTTTATTTGTATAACATACACACATCTTGAGTCAATTAGTTTTCCTTCGAAGATCTCAACTACAATGTAGGCCATTCTCATATCAGTCCAGGTAGATCTACTACCATTTATGTAGTTTACAACTCTATACGTCTCTGGTGTTTCACTTTCATTTTTGCACAAGTCCATATCGATCACACTGTTGTATTTCAACTCTCACCGAGTTCCTGACAACCGTTCACACTAAGCGTATATTCTTCGTCTAACATCTCAAGGCACCATACCTTATTCCGACATTCAATGTTTCATAACCGTAGTTGAATCTGACTCAATTTCCCATTTAACTTTCTAGTTCTTTATTTTTGCAATCCAGGTCTCCAATCCATTATTCCTGAATAACCTATTGCTCACAGCATTAATACAATCTCCACATACAATCTGAGGATAAGCCGGTACTTAAATCAGCCGATACTTAAATTTTCCCACAAAGTATTATAGCCTTACTGTGTTAAATAATTCCATATCGACTTCCAATTTACAAACCTTTCACGACAATTCCCCAAGGTAAAATTCTCACTCCGGTCACCAATGCCAACTGATTCCTAACTGTCACCTTTCAAGTTCTTCACACTTTATGAATCTCATCCAGTTCTTGATTGATCAAAGCCTCAAATCATTCATTACCTCAGGTTACCTCAATACTTAAATCGAAGTCGAGCTCCCTTTGGAACAATACTCACGACCACTCCTTTAAAGTCATCACTTCCAATTAGCCAAATTCAGGTACGCGTCATTTCACCAACTCCTTTAGAATTCCTAAATTCGGAATCTGCCCACACAAAAAAAATTCATTCATTTGACAACCACCATTATGTCCTAAACACTAAGCATACCATATCCTTCCACGATACCCGTCTCCCAAGGTCTACTTGATACCTACTCACAAGTATTTAAAACAAATTTTCTTACTCAACGAAAATTCTTATTTTAAAATTTTTTAAACACTTTAAAATTTTCTTAGGGTGAAATTCGACATTCTCAAAATCCTCCAACCTTGTTGGAATTCAAGACAACTGTGATAGCTTCCCATTGCATCCACCATTGTACTCTATCAGTTTCACATTCCCGCTATCATATCTGATAATGTACTCAACGTACTACCAAGTCTTCATTCCACTCAACTGTCCCCGTTCATTTACTCATTAAAGCTTCATTTTCTCGATTTATATTTTGACTTCTCTACATTGACTTACCCAAAGTCTCTCTACCCGTCTATCGTTCCCACAACAGCTCTTGTTCATTATCGTAATACCCCTTGTACTCTAGCGTCCTGCTGATAGTATCTTGTGTTAAATGTTCAACGATATTTTAAAAGTATTCAAAGAAAAGACTTTGTGTTTTATTTTGAAAATACGTTAAAAATCCAGGTTTGAAATCGCCTGTACTTCACCCCTTTGTGATAACCACCTTCACGACAAGCTTCTTATCAAAGTACTCTCATCCCCATGATATCCAAATATCCACTCGATTTCTCTGAGTTTCTTATCACGTTCCATAATTCACACTTATCTTTTATTCTCAGTCTCCTAATCTTACTCCCTTTATTCTATCTCTTCCGACAACCCCTGGCAAAACATCAGGGAATCTTATTACTCTGCATTTTTGTCCATTTACTCTCCATCAACCTTTCTATAGAATTTCTCTATCAAGATCCTCTTATCCTTATATTATCGAATTATCAATTTGATTCCTCTGAACTTCTATCCTTTTTGATCAATTCCCTTCATCTATTATTTCTGGTCTCGTCTTCTTGCTTCGTTTATTCCATTTCCTTTGGGGAACCATCTCGAAACACCAACGAAATTTCATTACTATGCATGTCCATTCTTTTATTTCTCACCAAGACCTCTATAATTTCTCCTCCAACCTATGTCGTCCTTCAATATCCGTCATCATCCTCATTGTTGCATTTCTACAGGCATAACCATCGAGTCTAGGAAACCACTCTAGAAGTCTCATCATCTCATCAGTTAACCTTCGACTATCTATAGGCTCAAACTGTTCACTCATATTCTATCATTTCCATTCATAATTCTCATCTTAGGTCAACCTTCAAATCCCAACAATTTCCTTTATACTATTAACTCAATAACATTTGTTACAAATCCCTACACTGCATCTGCATTTGTTATAGTGCTACGACTATTTGAAACCAGGTTCAGTTGAAAGATTCCTCAACAACCACAATACTGATAACCCGTAGAGATATTGCCCAATCCCCAATACATTCCACAAGATAGGTTGAGAGATTCCTCAACCGTCCAATACATACCATAAGATAGGTTGAGAGATTCCTCAACCATCTAATACATACCATATACCGCACAATAAGTTGAAAGATTCTTCAACTACCCAATATACACCGTATATATCGTAAGATACATCATAAGATAACCTCATACGATTGTACCGTAGGTTAACATCGTAAGATAAGGTGAGAGATTCCTCACCGGTCTCATACACGAGCAATACATATTGCTGAACTATTTTTCTGTCATAAACCCCAGCTGGTCATCCTTTTTCTCTCGCATCATGACGTGCATCCCATGTCTGAAGTATACTTCTAGTCTCAAAACTCAACCACAACACTCACTTTCATTCTCTAGGTGAACTATATGAAAATCTTTTCTGACGTTACTACTCGACTTCGTTCTCGGTAAGGTCTCCCAAAGGACACTCGTCACTAACATTAAGAACATCAACCGATTCGATCAAAATCATTTTCATTTTGCTTAGAAACTCCACTGTTCATCACTACCAAAATATCATCTTTCCCTCTTATCACAACACGCGGTCTATTATAACTCAAGATAACGTCATCTCATCATACAGCGCCACATCCGTATGATTCCACCGATTCACGAATGCATAAATACTATGCATGGATGACAATAACATAATCATGTATGTATAACAACATACCATATGCATCAAACATCTCTATAATATGTGGATGCAATCTAGAATATGTGACAATTCACTCAACACTCCACTTGTCGTCGAACGTTCCCAAAGTTGGTTACATATTGCTCTGATACCACTAAATGTCACGACCCATCCCACTACGCGTGGAAATAGGACATGTGGCATGCCACCAAGGCTCATCTTAACATCATCTAACAATACACAGCGGAAAGAACTTTAAAACAACCCTGGGTATTTTAAAACTTTAGGCAACATTTCCCTTTGAGTTGTAAAATCCATTGAAATCAGAGTTAGAAAAAGATTTGGCCAATTGAAACCTTTCAAAAGAAACAGTTTTTGTAAACAGAGGTTCAGTCGACTGTGCCTAGGGTCCAGTCGACTGTACCTAGCAGAAACCAAAACCTAAAATTCTCAACAGAGGTTCAGTCGACTGATCAGAGGACCCAGTCGACTGTGTTAGGCAGAACTCAAAATGCAACACTTCCAAAAGGGGTCCAGTCGACTGATCAGGGAACCCAGTCGACTGTGTTAGGCAGAACTAAAATTCAATATTTTGCAAACGGGGTCCAATCGACTGATCTGGGAACCCAATCGACTGGTTTTACCATTATTAGAAGCAGTAGCCAAAATCTACAGTGGTTCAGTCGACTGATCAAGGGTTCAGTCGACTGTTTCCAATACTATTCACTTTTAGTGTCTCAATCCTACGAGATCCAGTCGACTGACATAGGGTCCAGTCGACTGCTCCCCTGCTGGCAGTCCTGTTGTGAAAATTAATAACTCATGCTTCTCCACACCAACAACAATCACAACCATAACTGAAATACAACATTTAAACATAACCACAGGCGTTCAAATACAAGATTACCATACTACGGAACTAATCCAAAGATCTATTACAACGTATTACATAACCCAATTCCTTGATACCAATTTAGGATTAATACAAAAATATAAACAAGTGATTCCCCGGCGTTCTTTCACGGCCTCACTCATCACGCTTCTTCTTGTCTTTCTTCTTACCTGCAATGGAGTACATCTCCACTGCTCAGCTATATGCTGAGCGTACAATTCTAAATGTATGCTTATATGACAATTCATGGTTTAAGCACCTAAAACACATAAAAATAGTCTCTAGGGTGAGTGGTACGCATTCATTCGGTCGATGCCGTAGGTGGACCACCTCTCCCACGCATCTCGTACACTGGTTGGGCCTTCCTCCATACCAGGTACCGTGTCCTGGTTGGGCCCACCTCCAATCCAGACACAACCACAATTCCAATTCTGTTACAATCAAAATCACAATCCTCAAGGTTCGAGGAGCTTACCCCGGATGAATTTGCACCAAACTCCCCTTTGACCCAAGTAGACACATAACATGCTCACATAAACAGTTATACGTGCTTTCTACATAATTTCATGTGCATAATTAACGGGCCTAATTAATACATGAATTTCGCCCGAATCTAAGGATATCAAAGTTGATGTTCTAAACATGAAAATCCATATATTTCATAGATCTAGAATTCATGCCTCGTGCGAATCTCTTCAAACTTTGAAGGATCGACTAAGGGGCTAAATAATCGTCGAATTTCAAATTTGGGACGATTCCTACAAGTTTTACTGCATTTTCCCCAAAAGTCTAGAAATTAGATATTTACAAAAATTAGCCAAACACGGCCTAATTAGTATCAAAACGTAGGTCTTACCTTTACGAGTTCAAATCTTGAATTTGGTGAAAATCTGACAAACGAACGGTCGTCGAACTGCGTCGCAAAGCCCGTGGCCACCAATCTCCCTTCTCTCTCCTCTCTCTATATATTTTTAGAAAGTTTGGATGAGAATGAATCTCATCCACTTCTATATATAGGTAAACTTTTCAGAAATTGCGTTTACCTCCCCACGTGTTCCTCAAACTTCTAATTAGCTCTCGAAACTTCGCACACGTTCATTTTATGCCTTTACGAGTGAAAACTATAAATTTCAAAAGTTTTCGACTAGGTTTCGTTTGGGTCCAAAATAACGTCCGAAAACTATATTCTATGGAATCTCTACACAACCTACCTTTTTGTGTAACGTGTCACTCACGTTCTCACCACAGTTCTCAAAATGATATAAAACAATATCAGAAATACCAGAAATTATACTACACAGGTATAATTCACTATTCATAAAATACCAGATAAGTCAAATAACATTTAAATCATATAAATGTCATTTAGCCGTGCCAATGCAAAATGGACTATCATATTCCCGGGTCCTCACTGACACCTTACCGTTGACCCACAGTCAACCTCATCTCAATCCAATGATCAAATAACATTGATAACTCACAAAGTCAATATGCATGATAAAACAATGATTTTCTGGAACATGTGTAACAGAGTTTGATGTTGACATTATCTTCATTGAGTATTGAAAATATGCTCTCAAAACCTCTATTTCAAAACCCCTCTTAAAACCCCTCATTTTGATCTCAAGAAAGAAAACTCTAGTTTTTTCCAAAATCTTCAAAACAGTGAGTCAAAATAGTGAGTGATCTGAGTTCAAAGATTTCTCTAGAACTCAATACTCAATGTATGGATGCAAGGCCACTTGGAAAGTCTCCTAACTCATTAGAGAACACCCATGATTTTTGGTTTGACTTGGAAATACTTGCAAATGGTCCATTTGGACCCAAACATTCCTTCCAGACATTCTGCCTCTGCTGTCACAGCAGCTTAGTTGACTTCCAACTTCTTTTTCAAAAACCTTTTCCAAAAGGGGTGGTCCTAACTTATTTTTCCCTTAAACTTCAATGCCTTAGGGAACTTTCTGTATAAAATGGGCCTCTAGATCATTTGTTTTTAGTTTCTAAGATTTTTGAACATTTCAGTCGACAGTACAGACTCTGTTTCTGAGTGACCTTTGTTGTTTATATGATTTCTCTCAATCTGTGATAGTTATTAAAGATTGGCTTTTTGGGCTGTGTTCTAGACACAATAAGGAAGATCTCTATTAAAAATCATGCATTGAAAACATTCTGAACCCCTCTTTTCAATTTCCAAAAGATCATGTTACTGTTCTGTCCACTATTCACAGCTAGCACATTTTAACTTTCATTCTTTGATTTGATGCTTACATGCATTCCAAATTAGTTCATATCGTAGGAAGTAGTTCATACTACATTTGTACATATCTCATGATGATGTTATTCATCCGATCATACACATTCTAGACTTCTAAGTCATTCTAGGAATCCATGAACACAAGGCACACTACAACCTTAGCACATTCTAGATACATACATTGCATCCATGCAAAGATTTGGGGCTTTTGTGGCTCCTAATCTAAGAAGATTATAAGGAATGATCATGATCACCCGTTCATGTTTCCCTCAATCTAGTCTTCCTTTCTCATCCGTCCTGGGGATTGAGAAATCTTCTTTTCTCAAAGATTAACATGCATCATTCTAGCTTGCTAAGCATACTTTGATTCTTTGATTATTTATTTCAAGAACCATTCATGTCCCCTTTAGATTAGGGAAACTTAATTACTTGATACATGATTAGACGATTTTTCCTAGGTTTATTTGTATGATCTTTCACTTTACATTGTATTATATTTGACTTAGATCTATGAATGATATCTTATCTTTAGATCTTCCATTTCAAATTTTCTTATGTGATGTAATATACTATCATAGTATTAATTGTCAAACCATACATAGTATAAGATGATTATTTGGATGCTAATTGAGGCCTGTCGAAAGACGGGGCGAGTTGAGGGTGTTTTAGTCGCGACAAAGGCTCCTTCCTCTCTCGTACCAAAACCACGAGCCAAGTTCTTTGGTTATGAAGGGTCGGTGCCCTTTATCCATTTGGGTGAGTCAAAATTAGGTTTCTTGGTTCTTTAAAGACCAAGTGCGACTCAGTATCTGTTTTCAACCGACCTTTTCTTTTCCTATTCAAAACTATTTCAAAACAAGCAAGTGGTGGGATTTCGCGTGTCCACAATCTGGTGACTCTGCTGGGGATTTTTTTTTTTTTAAAACAAAATAATACAGAGGTTTGACTCATAAGAAGCATCCTTAAAATCATCTTTTTACTGTGTCTAGTTCACCGCATTGCACTCTTGCATTTCTCCCCCTCCGACTGTGTCTGAAACACGGCGCTGACATTATTCAGGTCTTGCTGTGCCAGGGCATAAGTCACCGTTGATACTGTACCTTCCAAGGTATATCAAAAAGAGTAAAAACTTATGTACTGTCTCTTTGACGGTATATTGTAACTCTCGTCAACGGACCCACTTTGACTAAACCCAGCCTTTGCATATAGATTCCTGTAGAACCTTTCATAGGACTGTTCATTTATCTTTTCAGATAGGACAATATGATAAAACTGCTGTATGCCCTGATGGGATTACCTGAGCGGTGTAGACACTTATGTGGCATAGAACATAACCTCTTTCTTATGATCCCCAAGGCAATCACTCACATGTGATCACATTGAGTTGACCTGCCTAGGCACCATGACAAGGATGTCTGCTCCATGCTCACAAGGATATACACCACAAACCTTGTTTGTCGATCCTAAGACATAGGAGTATGAAAACCTGCTAGACAGTATGATCACTATCACCATATTAACCAGTTTTTTCCAGAAACTCTGTCCAGATATCCCAAATATAACCGTACTAACCCGTTTCTCCCAGAAACTCTGTCCAGATATCCCAAATATAACCACACTGTAGACACCCCATTTTGTCGGCTATCAGATTTAGGAGACCCATAGCTTGGTGATTCGCAATGATCGTAAAAGACTCAAAAGGACTCTCGGAAGTCAGCTCTATCTCTCAGAATGCTCAGAATGACCAAAATGCCCCTGAAAGCCCGAAAACTCCCAGATTTGGTCCCAAAGTTCTGAAAACATGCTACGTCGTAAGAAAAGTGATAAAATGAGTTTTTAAGTAAAACTGGATGAAATCGTCAGCTCCCAGAGACCCCCGGAAGTCCCGGAAGTTCCCCGAAAGTCCCCGTTGACCGGTTTGACCAAGGTTTGACCAAGTTTGACCAGAGTTTGACCAAGTTTGACCAAGTTTGACCAAAATTGTCTGAATTCACCAGAACCATTCTAAATCATGAGAAAAGTATTAAAACAAGTTCCAAAAGAAAATCGAGCGAAAACATCAGCTCCCGGGAACTCCCAGAGGTTTCCAGAACTTCCCGGGAATCCCAGGTTTGACCAGTTTGACCGGAATTTGACTTTAGAACCGGGGCACCGTGACAATTTTCAAATATTTTTCATGGATACTAGAGGTCAACAGTTTTCCGACGGTATATCGCACATAATTTTCGGATTTAAAACGAGTTTATTATGAATTTCCAAAGGCGAAAAGGCGATCAAATTGGCTTTTACCGCGAATACCGTAAAACTTTTCAAAGTGACCTATCCCCGAACTATTTTTTATGTAAAGTAGACTCCATTACCTTTCCAACGGTATATCACAACCTCAATTTGGAGTTCGTATGCATTTTCTGTGAATTTCGGATGAAATAGGGCCTTTTCGCGAATACCGGAACCTCTGGGGGCCTAAACGTAATTTTCTGGGCTTCAGAGGAGCACTGCCGCCGCGGCACTGGCCCAGTGCTGCCGCGGCACTGGCCCAGTGCCGCCGCGGCACTCATCCCTCGCAGAGTCCATTTTTGTAATTTTTTTTGGGGGTCCAATTTGATTAATTGAAAGCCAAAACGACATAGTTTTATGTTCACAGTTGTTTGGGACCAATGGGAGTACTTCTAAAACCCCAAAACCACCCCAAATTGGCCTATTTAAACCCCCCATTGCTCTTCATTTTGGGGGGGGCCAAGTGCAAAGCTTAAAAAGTTGTAGAGAAGAAGAGAGATAGAGATAGGTTTAGAAGAGAGAAAGGGAGCTTCTCCCATTGATTTTCCATAAGAAAGTGAGTTTTATTCTTGTTTTCTTCCATCATCCTTCTATATACTTCACATTCAAAGTCCACTCCAACCTTCATTCTTGAGCATTCATGAGATAGGAAGCTACTTCCATGTCCAAATGTCAAAATCTATGAGTGAAACACCAAGCTACAAGTCCAAAATCACATTGATTATCATCTATTGATTGCTATTTACTTGCTTTGATTATATATATGTTCATCTCTCCTTATCTCATTTCTTTTTCTTTTCTTTATTTACTTATTAGTTCATCATCATCTAAGTGATGACATGAAGTTTGGGGTGAGTGAATCCTTATGGATAGTAGCTCTTGACCTCAAAAACATGTTTGATAGATGATGATCATAACCTCAATACTTCCAAGGTATTCTTGGAATGTATTGAAGTTATGCCCAAAAATAAAATAAACCTCTCCAACAATCTTGGAGGTTCTTAAATGATGAGTTTGATGTAGGTATTCTAAGTGGCTATGATCCTTATTGAGTATTGAAAATGTGCTTTCAAAACATCTATTTCAAAACCCCTCTCAATCCCTCTCATTTGGTTTCAAGAAACAAAACTTTGTTTTCTCCAAAATCTTCAAAACAATGAGTCAAAACAGTGAGTGAGTTGAGTTCAAAGATTTCTCTAGAACTCAATACTCAACATATGGATGCAAGGCCACTTGGAAAGTCTTCCTAACTCATTGGAGAACACCCATGATTTTTGGTTTGACTAGGAAGTACTTGGAAATGGTCCATTTGGATCCCAATATTCCTTCCAAACATTCTGATTTTGCTGTCACAGCAGCTAGGTCCACTTCCAACCTCTTTTACAGAAAACTTTTCCAAAAGGGGTGATCCTAACTTATTTTTCCCTTAAAACGCAATGTCTTAGGGAACTTTCTGTATAAAATGGGCCCTTAGATCATTCTTTTTCATTTTCTAATATTTTCTAACATTTCAGTCGACAGTACGGACTCTGTTTCTGAGTGACCTGTGTTGTTTATATGATTTCTCTCAATCTGTGATAGATATTAAATATTGGCCTTTTGGGTTGTGTTCTAGATACAATAAGTAACATCTCCATAAAAAATCATTCATTAAAAACATTCCTAACCCCTCTTTTCAATTTCCAAAAGATGATGCTACTGTTCTGTCCACTATTCACAGCAAGCACATTTTAACTTTCATTCTTTGATTTGATGCTTATATGCATTCCAAATTAGTTCATATCTTAGGAAGTAGTCCATACTACATTTGTACACATCCCATGTTAATTTCATTCATTCATTCATACACATTTTAGACTTCTAAGTCATTCTAGAAATCCATGTACACAAAACACACTACAACCTTTGCACATTTTAGATACATACATTGCATTCATGCAAGATTTGAGGTTTTTGTAACTCTTAATCTAAGGAGATTATAAGGAATGAACTTGATCACACATTCATGCTTCCCCTTTGATCTAATCATCCTTTCTCAGCCGTCCCGGGGATTGAGAGATCTTCTTTTCTCAAAGAATAACATGCATCATACTAGCTTGTTAAGCATATTTTGATTTCTTTGTTTATTTGTTTCAAGAACAATTCATGTCCCCCTTTAGATTAGGAAAACTTGATTAATTGATATATGATTAGACGATTTTTCCTAGGTTTATTTGTGTGATCTTTCACTTCGCATTGTGTGATATTTGGCTTAGATCTTATGAATGATATCTTATCTTTAGATCTTTCATTTCAAGTTTCTTATGTGATGTAATATACTATCGTAGTATTATTTGTCGAACCATACCTAGTATAAGATGATTATTTGGATGCTAATTGAGGCCCGTCGAAAGACGGGGCGAGTTGAGGGTGTTTTAGTCGCGACAAAGGCTCCTTCCTCTCTCGTACCAAAACCCCGAACCAAGTTCTTTGGTTATGAAGGGCCGGTGCCCTTATCCGCTTGGGTGAGTCAAAATTAGGTTTCTTGGTTCCTTAAAGACCAAGTGGCGACTCTGTATCTGTTTTCAACAGACCTTTCGTTTTCTTTCCTTGATTCAAATCAATTTCAAAGCAATCTCGAACAAGAGAAGTGGTCCGATTCGGCGTGTCCACAATCTGGCGACTCCACTGGGGATATTTATTTTCAAAACAAAATAATACAGAGGTTTGACTCATAAGAAGCATCCTTAAAATCATCTTTTTACTGTGTCTGGTTCACCGCATTGCACTCTTGCATTTCCCCCCTCTGACTGTGTCTGAAACGCGGCGCTGACATTGTTCAGGTCTTGCTGTGCCAGGGCACAAGTCACCGTTGATACTGTACCTTCCAAGGTATATCAAAAAGAGTAAAAACCTCCGTACTGTCTCCCTGACGGTATATTGGAACTCTCGTCAACGGACCCTCTTTGACTAAACCCAGCCTTTGCATATAGATTCCTGTAGAACCTTTCATAGGACTGTTCATTTATCTTTTCAGATAGGACAATGTGATATAACTGTTGTATGCCCTAACGGGATTACCTGCGCGGTGTAGACGCTTATGTGGCATGAGGCAGAACTTCTTTCTTATGATCCCCAAGGCAATCACTTACATGTGACCACATTGAGTGACCTGCCTAGGCACCATGGTAAGGAAGTCTGCTCCATGTTCACAAAGATATACACCGCAAGCCTTGTTTGTTGGTCCTAGGACATAGGAGTATGAAAACTAGCTAGACAGTATGATCACCATCATAACCTGTTTCTCCCAGAAACTCTGTCCAGATATCCCAGATATAACCATATTATCCAGTTCTCCTAGAAACTCTGTCCAGATATCCCAGATACACCCATATTAACCAATTTTTCCCACAAAAAAAAAACTCTGTCTAAATCTCCCTGATTTCCCAGATATACCAGTTTCTCCCAAAAACTCTGTCCTATCTCCTAGAAACTCTATCCAAATTTCCTAGAAATATCCAAAGTACCTGTTTTCCCAGAAGCTCTGCCCAAATCTCCCAGATTCTCCAAAAATCCAACATCTCTGCCCAAATCACCCGGAAATGCCCAGATATACTTGTTTCCCCTGGAAACTCTATCCATATTTCTCAGAAATACCCAAAATACCAGTTTCTCCTAGAAGCTCAGTCCAAATCAACCAGATTTCCTTTTTTCTCCTAGAAACTCAAATGACTTCTAGAAATTTCTCCGAATCTTCCAAACCCATGTTTCTCCCAGAAACTCTATCCGAAATTCCCAAAGTATCCCGGAAATCCCTGTTATCCCTTGGTGATCATACTAGAAAGTAAGGTTAGCACACTCTGTATGGCTAGGACCTTATTTGTTTAACTTATATCTGTTAGAAGTAGGGGCAACATATAGATTAGGGCTTGCATCTGCATGCTTGTCTCATGTGCATGCACCATTCTCATCAGTCTGCGCACACTATCTTAGTCAGTCTGTACATAAGTCAGTCCATCTTCCTTAACCTCACTGTCATTGTCTCTCTAGTCATCACTATCAGAATCTGATTCACTCCTCTCGAATCTATAGGTCATTGTAGATTCCCAAAATCAACCACTGAGATCCCCATCCTGGGTCAGAAGTTCGAGCAGTCATTTGGTTAGAATCAGTCCGCCGAGAAAATTCAACATGAATCAGGAAACTTTGGAAGCCAAGGTCACTGAATTAATAAATCAACAGTCAGATCGGCTGACTCAAGTCCTGAAATTTATGGAAGAGTTCTGACAACAGCAACCACAGTACCCACCTAGGTTCCCACCACCACAAGGGTTCATGCCACCACCACTGCCTAGATTTGGACCGCCTCCCGAGAACAATGGGGAAGAAGAACGGTTTCAAGAGGTCCCGCCGCCTGTATATGAGAAAAAGATCCAAGAGAAAATGGACAAGGTCGACAAGCTTGAGAACATACTAAGGAAGAGTAAGGGAGTCGACGATTACATGTTAGATCTGGAAGGATTGTTTGAGCCCAACAAGGTGAGGCTACCCGAGAACTTCAAGATGCCTGAAATCGACCGTTTTGATGGAACTGGAAATCCGAAGAGCCACGTGAAGTTTTGTATGAGCATTTTCCAGTCAATGGGCTGCACCCATGAGCACATAGCTATGCTGTTCCCTCAAACCCTCCAGAAAGCCGCACTATCCTGGTTCCTAACCCTTGAAACTTCCAAGACCCGAGTTTGGGAAGATGTTGCTAGAACTTTTATTGATCATTACTCCTACAACCAAGAGCTTGATGTCACCATCCGAGATCTGGAAACTACCAGGCAGAATTTCAATGAGTCCTTCGCTGCATTCTTGAGCAGATGGAGGAATAAAGTAGCCCAAATGATCCACAGGCCTGCTGAGAAAGAGCAAGTACGTATGCTGGTCAAGAACCTGCAACCGGTATACCATGAAAAACTATTCTACCAATCCATCTCAACATTTGAAGAGTTGTTTGAGGTTGGGACTAGAATCGAGGATGCTATCTGTGAAGGCAAGATCAATGGAGCTGGGTCACTGAAAAAGGAGAAGAGACCCCATACCTTTGGTGAAGATCAAGAGAGCCTAGATGTCAATGCCTTAAGCCCATCATCAAGCCAAAATGACTGCAGTAAGAGGCACAAGAAAGGAAACCAAAGAGTCTTCACACCACTTGACATGAGCTTATCCTCCGCTCTCAATCAGCTTGTTCAAAAGGGCCACCTTGTACCTTTGGAGCCCAGTAAGCCTCCTAATCACCCACCTCCTGGGTACAATGAATCCAAGTATTGTGATTACCACCAAGACCAAGGCCATGAGACCGACAACTGTAAGAGGCTCCGTCACTCAATTCAGGATCTCTTAGATGATGCGCCGCACCCTAATCCAATCCACTACCTCGGTCTGGACCAACCCTTGACCTATCCGTTCGAATGATCCTCTTCGCTGAGGCCCATGAATGTTGAACCTGTGCTGGTGAAGTGATGGTGTTTGGGACTCTTGCTAGAAAACCAAATGAAGATGCTCTTTAGAAAAAAAAGAAGAAATTAAAAGAATAAATGGGTCACAAAGACACTACATTTGAGACCGGGTCAAGTCCAGCTGAGTCTGTTGTGTGTTTTGTCTATTTCAAGTTTAGTCTTGTGGTCGAGTCTGTCTGTCACCGAGTTGTTAATGAGTCTGTAATCCTTCTCTACTAATGGAATGAAGTCTCATTTTGCCTAATCTGATGTGCCTAGTCATAGATGCATGAATCACTAGACTGAAGTGTCACTTTTCAAATTACCATGGATATTACTCTGGTAATAATTTTTCTACGGCAAAACAAAAAGAATCCTGAAAGGTTAAAATCGATTTCACGCTGACACTGATGAAGAGCTGGAATTGAATAGTCTTACTTTAAGAATTTAAAGATTCTCTTGCCTCAATCTTGAAAAGACATACTTGAGACTGATTTGGGGCTTGCCCAACACCCTTTCCACCATTCCTACCATTTCAAAGCCTTGGGCCCAACCCAATTGATAGCCATGCGAACCTGTGCGGACTTGGTCCTTGATGGTAGCCAAACATTTCAGTGAGTTTCATCTCCACTTTCAAAAAAAAAAAAACAAAGAAAAAGAACAAAAAAGAGCTCGCTAGGTTGAAAACCCGAAAGGGCACCTAGGCAAAAGTGAGAGCTAAAAATGTGTTGATTTCCAAAATCTGACCCTAGCTAGTCAAAAGGTTGAAGAAAATTTTGATGAAACAAATAAGGGAATCATACGCTTCAAGATACATCTTAAGAACGTGCCAAGATCACATTTCAAAAGGCACGGAATGACCACAAATAAATTCCGAGAGCTGACATGCACATTCTGGAATTCTGAGATTGCGATTGAAGGATCTTGCATGAATCAACTACATGAAAAGCAAAAATTGACTGGCTAGGCAAAAGTGAAAAGGATCAATCCTCAAAACAAAAGAAAAAGAAAAAGAAAAAGAAAAGAAAGGGAGATTGAAACCGAATCTTTTTTATTCAAAGCTACCACAAGTGGCTCAAGTTTGAACTTCTTTGACGATTGGTTTGAAAAACCCTCATACCTCAAACCCCTTATTTCAAGCCTTGCCTTGAACTACGCTCGACCTGATTCTCGCTCGGGGATACATAGGCAACCACAACGGTTCGGTCACCCCACCTACCTAAAAATCAACCCGCTTCTTTCCAACCATGGCCCGAACTACGTTGGACCTGATCCCCACTTGGGGGTACGTAGGCAGACTTTCAAAAAAAATAAAAATAAAAATAAAAAAGGGATGGCTCGCTAGGACGAAAATCCGAAGGGACGCCTAGGCAAAAATTAGAGCTAAATCCAAAGTGAGCAATAACAAAAGAGAGAAAATAGCTCGCCAGGCCGCCTCCTTGGTGCCTGGGCAAAAATTATGAGCATTTGAGAGATTAAAGTCACGGTCCATGCCTCAAGCCAGAAAATCACCTTCCACACTAGGGGCAAACTTCGGCTACCCGCCTCGTTTGCCTGACTTTTATTATCTACCCTTCACACAAGGGGCAAACTTCGGTCACCTACCTCGTTTGCCCAAAACCTCCAATGAACCTTCCTCCAAACTAGGGGCAAACTTCGGTCATTTACCTCGTTTGCCTACCGATCCCACTGCATGCCCTTCAAACCAGGGGCAAACTTTGTTTGCCACCCAATCCTTATACACCAATGGTAAGCCTTCAAGTCACAAACATTGTCTTGAACAGATGGAAATGGAGCGTCTTTCATTCCATAAGCTAAGGCACTAATTCAAAGCACATCTTGAGAGAAGCAAAGAAATTGATTAGATCAGTAGGGAGGAATTTTCAAAAATAAGATTCACCATCAAAGTGATGCCACGTTAAGGAGAGAAGTAAACACAAAAGAGAAATGGTACATCATTTATGACAAAAGCACATCAAGTTTTGGCAAGTCGACCTTGGTTCATTTTGGTGTCAAATGTGTCGTCCTCGTGCGTCAATGTCTGTCAAGTTTTTGAGTCTGTTGTACTCTCAAATGTGTAAATCAACAGTGACTAATAAATTTTCAAATCAAGTTATAAAGAGCATGCCAATACAAGCAGGAGTACCAAACACCATTACTGCACCGGTCAAGGCGTCAGCATGAGAAGCGTCCAAACTTGGGAAGAATTTCATCCCATTCCAAACCGTCGAAAGTTAACCATCTTTCTTCATGCAACATAAGTCCATGAGTGGCTGTTGATGATCTTCTTTTCTCCTAGCAACATAAGTCCATGAGTGGCTGTTGATCTTTCATCTTTCTTCATGCAACATAAGTCCATGAGTGGCTGTTGATGATCTTCTTTTCTCCTAGCAACATAAGTCCATGAGTGGCTGTTGATCTTTCATCTTTCTTCATGCAACATAAGTCCATGAGTGGCTGTTGATGATCTTTCTTCCTTCCTACAACATAAGTCCATGAGTGGCTGTCGATCTTTCATCTTTCTCCTTGCAACATAAGTCCGTGAGTGGCTGTTGATCTTTCTTCATGCAACATAAGTCCATGAGTGGCTGTTGATGATCTTCCTTTGTTCATGCAACATAAGTCCATGAGTGGCTGTTGATGATCTTCCTTTTTCCTTGCAACATAAGTCCATGAGTGGCTGTTGATCTTTCTTCATGCAACATAAGTCCATGAGTGGCTGTTGATAATCTTCCTTTCTTCATGCAACATAAGTCCACGAATGGCTGTTGATGATCTTCCTTTCTCCTAGCAACATAAGTCCATGAGTGGCTGTTGGTCATCCTCCTTCATTCATGCAACATAAGTCCATAAGTTGCTATTGATTATCACCCTCCATCAGTGTCAAACCACCGCAAATCATCTCTGTCACAAATAAGAATGATACCTTCACTCCCATTTAACGGACGTATTTCCTTCTTCCTAGTAGAGTATGTTATCCTTCAGCTCCCGGAGGCCCCGACCGGCCCTCTTGGATTGAGCGCCGAAAGATTTGATCAACCGTGAGAGATTCAGAGATGGATCCTGGTTCCCGATCAAGAAGAGAGATTCTCAGAGAGTCCCCTACCATCCCCTGCATAAGATAACAGAAGTCCGGACCGATTCTCCGGCTTGTCATCATAAGGATCTGCCAACGATTGAAAACATCATCCACAGTCAAATCACCCTGATTCCCAGGGCAAGCACTATCTATTCACAATTCAAGGATCCGTGTCCACTGATCATCATGAGCTTTCTCATCTGTCCATTTTTATCACAAAATCCCTCGGTCACCTTTGGCTGTCGTCTGCTAAACAAAGCACATCTGATCTGCCTCACTCGTTTGCAAAACGTACTTCCCAAGTTTCAAAAGTTTTGCCCCCAGACCCTGAGCCTCCTAAGCCTTGGTGTCCTTATCCGAGTCATCCACCACATCACAGTCACAAATACTAACACAACACCAGCCCACTCGGAGTGGCACACCCCACAGCACCTGCTCATACTAGGGTCATAACACTAGGCATGATAGGAGCCATGACACAATTCATATCACATCCATGCATTGCATATCATCCTCATAGCATAGCATCCGCATGTCTTGTTGTGTATGTGTGATTTGTTCCTTTGTGCCCTGAACTAAGTCCTGGTCTGATTCCCCTTGGGATACGTAGGCAGCTCACGCAGAGCACGACCAGCACTGACCTCAGCATCTTTTTTTCATCATTGCATCTTTTGCAACGTTTTTATCCTAAATCTATAGCCTCCAAAAAGTCCTGTCTCTTCAAAACTTTGGCACTCGCTTGCGACATGCGTTGCCTCGCAAGTTCATGCCAAAGAGGGGCAAACTGTAGACACCCCATTTTGTCGGCTATCAGATTTAGGAGACCCATAGCTTGGTGGTTCGCAATGATCGTAAAAGACTCAAAAGGACTCTCGGAAGTCAGCTCTATCTCTCAGAATGCTCAGAATGACCAAAATGCCCCTGAAAGCCCGAAAACTCCCAGATTTGGTCCCAAAGTTCTGAAAACATGCTACGTCGTAAGAAAAGTGATAAAATGAGTTTTTAAGTAAAACTGGATGAAATCGTCAGCTCCCAGAGACCCCCGGAAGTCCCGGAAGTTCCCCGAAAGTCCCCGTTGACCAGTTTGACCAAGGTTTCACCAGGTTTGACCAAGTTTGACCAAGTTTGACCAAAATTGTCTGAATTCACCAGAACCATTCTAAATCATGAGAAAAGTATTAAAACAAGTTCCAAAAGAAAATCGAGCGAAAACATCAGCTCCCGGGAACTCCCAGAGGTTTCCAGAACTTCCCGGGAATCCCAGGTTTGACCAGTTTGACCGGAATTTGACTTTAGAACCGGGGCACCGTGACAATTTTCAAATATTTTTCATGGATACTAGAGGTCAACAGCTTTCCGACGGTATATCGCACATAATTTTCGGATTTAAAACGAGTTTATTATGAATTTCCAAAGGCGAAAAGGCGATCAAATTGGCTTTTACCGCGAATACCGTAAAACTTTTCAAAGTGACCTATCCCCGAACTATTTGTTATGTAAAGTAGACTCCATTACCTTTCCAACGGTATATCACAACCTCAATTTGGAGTTCGTATGCATTTTCTGTGAATTTCGGACGAAATAGGGCCTTTTCGCGAATACCGGAACCTCTGGGGGCCTAAACGTAATTTTCTGGGCTTCAGAGGAGCACTGCCGCCGCGGCACTGGCCCAGTGCCGCCGCGGCACTCATCCCTCGCAGAGTCCATTTTTGTAATTTTTTTTGGGGGTCCAATTTGATTAATTGAAAGCCAAAACGACATAGTTTTATGTTCACAGTTGTTTGGGACCAATGGGAGTACTTCTAAAACCCCAAAACCACCCCAAATTGGCCTATTTAAACCCCCCATTGCTCTTCATTTTGGGGGGGGCCAAGTGCAAAGCTTAAAAAGTTGTAGAGAAGAAGAGAGATAGAGATAGGTTTAGAAGAGAGAAAGAGATCTTCTCCCATTGATTTTCCATAAGAAAGTGAGTTTTATTCTTGTTTTCTTCCATCATCCTTCTATATACTTCACATTCAAAGTCCACTCCAACCCTCATTCTTGAGCATTCATGAGATAGGAAGCTACTTCCATGTCCAAATGTCAAAATCTATGAGTGAAACACCAAGCTACAAGTCCAAAATCACATTGATTATCATCTATTGATTGCTATTTACTTGCTTTGATTATATAATGTTCATCTCTCCTTATCTCATTTCTTTTTCTTTTCTTTATTTACTTATTAGTTCATCATCATCTAAGTGATGACATGAAGTTTGGGGTGAGTGAATCCTTATGGATAGTAGCTCTTGACCTCAAAAACATGTTTGATAGATGATGATCATAACCTCAATACTTCCAAGGTATTCTTGGAATGTATTGAAGTTATGCCCAAAAATAAAATAAATCTCTCCAACAATCTTTGAGGTTCTTAAATGATGAGTTTGATGTAGGTATTCTAAGTGGCTATGATCCTTATTGAGTATTGAAAATGTGCTTTCAAAACATCTATTTCAAAACCCCTCTCAATCCCTCTCATTTGGTTTCAAGAAACAAAACTTTGTTTTCTCCAAAATCTTCAAAACAATGAGTCAAAACAGTGAGTGAGACTCAACATATGGATGCAAGGCCACTTGAAAAGTCTTCCTAACTCATTGGAGAACACCCATGATTTTTGGTTTGACTTGGAAGTACTTGGAAATGGTCCATTTGGATCCCAATATTCCTTCCAAACATTCTGATTTTGCTGTCACAGCAGCTAGGTCCACTTCCAACCTCTTTTACAGAAAACCTTTCCAAAAGGGGTGGTCCTACCTTATTTTTCCCTTAATATTCAATGTCTTAGGGAACATTCTGTATAAAATGGGCCCTTAGATCATTCTTTTTCATTTTCTAATATTTTCTAACATTTCAGTCGACAGTACGGACTCTGTTTCTGAGTGACCTGTGTTGTTTATATGATTTCTCTCAATCTGTGATAGCTATTCAAGATTGGCCTTTTGGGTTGTGTTCTAGACACAATAAGTAACATCTCCATAAAAAATCATACATTAAAAACATTCCTAACCCCTCTTTTCAATTTCCAAAAGATGATGCTACTGTTCTGTCCACTATTCACAGCAAGCACATTTTAACTTTCATTCTTTGATTTGATGCTTATATGCATTCCAAATTAGTTCATATCTTAGGAAGTAGTCCATACTACATTTGTACACATCCCATGTTAATTTCATTCATTCATTCATACACATTTTAGACTTCTAAGTCATTCTAGAAATCCATGTACACAAAACACACTACAACCTTTGCACATTTTAGATACATACATTGCATTCATGCAAGATTTGAGGTTTTTGTAACTCTTAATCTAAGGAGATTATAAGGAATGAACTTGATCACACATTCATGCTTCCCCTTTGATCTAATCATCCTTTCTCATCCGTCCCGGGGATTGAGAGATCTTCTTTTCTCAAAGAATAACATGCATCATACTAGCTTGTTAAGCATATTTTGATTTCTTTGTTTATTTGTTTCAAGAACAATTCATGTCCCCCTTTAGATTAGGAAAACTTGATTAATTGATATATGATTAGACGATTTTTCCTAGGTTTATTTGTGTGATCTTTCACTTCGCATTGTGTGATATTTGGCTTAGATCTTATGAATGATATCTTATCTTTAGATCTTTCATTTCAAGTTTCTTATGTGATGTAATATACTATCGTAGTATTATTTGTCGAACCATACCTAGTATAAGATGATTATTTGGATGCTAATTGAGGCCCGTCGAAAGACGGGGCGAGTTGAGGGTCTTTTAGTCGCGACAAAGGCTCCTTCCTCTCTCGTACCAAAACCCCGAACCAAGTTCTTTGGTTATGAAGGGCCGGTGCCCTTATCCGCTTGGGTGAGTCAAAATTAGGTTTCTTGGTTCCTTAAAGACCAAGTGGCGACTCTGTATCTGTTTTCAACAGACCTTTCATTTTCTTTCCTTGATTCAAATCAATTTCAAAGCAATCTCGAACAAGAGAAGTGGTCCGATTCCGCGTGTCCACACACACTAACCCGTTTCTCCCAGAAACTCTGTCCAGATATCCCAGATATAACCATACTAGCCCATTTCTCCTAGAAACTCTGTCCAAGTCAACCGGAAATGCCCAGTCTCTCCTAGAAGCCTTCATAAAAACCTGGAAACCCTTGTTATCCCTTGGTGATCGTACTGGAAAGTAATGTTGGCACACTCTATATGGATAGGACCTTATTTTCTTAACTGCTATCTGTTAGAAATAGGAGCATCATATAGATTAGGACTTACATTCGCATACTTGTCTCATTTGCATACACCATCCCCGCCAATCTGCACGCACTGTCTCGGTCATTCTTACGTAAGTCAGTCCACGTTTGTTAACATCACTGTCTGTCTAAAGTCATCACTGTCAAGATCTGATCTAGTCCTCTCAAAATCTGTCAGGTTAGTATAGATTCCCAAGGCCAGCAGCCGGGATCCTGGTCGTGGGTCAGGAGTTTAGATAATCGTTTGATCAGAATCAGTCCGACAGCTTACTTTAGCATGAATCGAGAGGAGTTAGAAAACAAGGTTACCGAGTTAGGAGCAACCATAAGCCAACAGTCTGACAGCCTAACCCAAGTTCTGAAGTTCATGGAAGAATTGAAGCTGCAATGGCCGCAACCTCCACCCGGGTTTCCACCACCAGGGTTTGAACCACCCCCATATGAGAATAATGGGGAGGAAGACTGGTTTCAAGGGGTCCCACCGTTTGCATATGAGAAGAAGCTCCAAGAGAAAATGGATAAGGTTGACAAGTTAGAAAGTGTACTGATGAAAAGAAAAGGGGTTGACGATTACATGCTAGACCTGGAAGGCCTCTTTGAGCCTGTTAAGCTGAAACTACCGGAGAACTTCAAGATGCCTGCCATCGACCGTTATGACGGAACTGGGAATCCGAAAAGTCATGTGAAGCTATGTATAAGTATCTTCCAGTTCATGGGTTGTACCCACGAGCACATTGCAATGTTGTTCCCACAAACTCTTGCAAAGTCTGCACTATCATGGTTCCTAACTTTGGAAGCCTCCAAAACCCAGGCATGGGAAGACAATGTTCGAGTCTTCTTCGATCATTACTCCTACAATCAAGAGCTGGATGTCACTATCAGGGATTTGGAAACTACTTGGCAGAACAACAATGAATCCTTCGCTGCGTTTCTGAGCAGATGGAGAAATAAAGTGGCCCAAATGACCCACCGGCCGATTGAAAAGGAACAGGTAAGGATGCTCATCCAGAATCTGCAGCCACTCTACCATGAAAAATTGTTTTACCAGTCCATCTCTGCTTTCGAAGAGCTGTTTGAAGTTGGAACTCGAATTGAAGATGCTATCAGGGAAGGAAAGATTAAGAAGGAAGAGTCTCCGAGTCAGTCAAAAAGGCCCAACTACTCCCGCAATCCTCCGGATGTTAATGCCCTTAGCAGTCAACCTATGGCTTACCCTCCTAGGCCATACCAACCTCCCAACCAAGCTAATTCCTCCAATCACTCTTTCCCTAGGAAGCCTCCTCACAACTTCGCCAAACTAGAAATCCCCCTCTCTTCAGCCTTAGATCGCCTCCTAAAAAAAGGCCATCTCCAATTACTCCAGCCCCGAAATACCCCGCTCCCGCCAAACTATGACATGTCCAAAAGATACACCTACCACCAAGCCCCTGGCCATAACACCGATGATTGCATATGCCTCCGCCATGATATTCAAGACCTCATTGACCAAAATATCATCGAGCCACCTCTAAAGCAGCCCCATGTCACTCAAAATCCTCTACCGAGCCACCAAAACATCAGTCTCATTGAGTCCAACCATGTACCTTTCAACCCTGCTACCTATATCACCCCTTTAGGTCAACCTTTACCCCTCATTGACTTCCCAGAGTTTGTGGGAAATCATCTGATCGACGGGGGGGACGACGAGTGGCAGCAACGGCTGGCTGATGAACAAGACCTATTCTTCCTGGAAGAACATGACCTAGGGGTAGTGGACCTCAAATGGTATGATCCCGATAATGAAAATGATGCTGCTATCTGGAATGAGCCAGAGAAACCATTTATGGGAACAGATTGCGACTGGTTCAAAGAAGACGGGACTGCAGAAGGGCCTACCCCTGCCGAGATTGATCATTTAACTAGGTCAGGCCATCATTATCAGCCTCCGCAGCCTACCACTGAAGCAGCCGAAAAAAGTCCGGTCAAAGACAAGGGAAAGGGAAAAATGGATGAGGTCATCGAGGAAGACAACGAGTTGATAAAGCAGTTGAAGAAAACCCAAGCACATCTCTCGATGTGGGACATCATGGTAACATCCTACAAGCATAGGCAAGCTGTGTTGAATACCTTGGTTGGAATAGAGGTCCCCATCGACACCGCACTGGAGGACATGGTGGCTTTCTTGGGCGCACTTACCCCTGACCCGATCATTACATTTTCTGATGAAGACCTGCCACCAGAAGGATCTGCGCATAACAAAGCATTGTACATCACTGTCGGGTGTAAGGGACAGCAGGTGCTATTTTGTATGGTCGATACAAGTTCTGCCTTAAATGTTTGTGCCCTAAGGACTGCCACCGCCTTGGGGGTCGATGTCCTTGACATCACACCATCTGTGCAATCCGTGAGGGCCTACGATAACACCAAGAGGAATGTGATGGGAACTATTTCTCTACAAATCCGGGTAGGATCTTTGGTAAGCACTGAAGTCTTTCAAGTCATGGACATACCTGCCTTGTTCAACTTGTTGATTGGAAGGCCCTGGCTGCATGTCAACAAAGCTGTATTATCCACTGTGCAACAAATGATCAAGTACATTTATGAGAAGGAAGTAAAAATCATCCTCGGTAATAGTTGGGGTAATGAAGCTTTTCCGAACTACGCTCCCATCTTCGAAATCCAAATACCTGAGCTAGAAGAAGGAAAAATTGGGGGATTCTTCATGGAATAAGTCCACATGATCAATGATGAAGACAGGTTCCCCGAGATCCACTCCACAGTCGTCAATATTGTCCGTAAAATGAACTACTTCCCCAAAATGGGATTGGGTCGACGCCAGCAAGGGATTCGTAAGTTCCCTCATATCAAAGGGCAACAAGGCAATTTTGGGTTGGGGTACAAGCCCACTGAAGAAGACGTCGAGCTACAGAGGCCATGGAAGAAAAGGGTAAAGGGTCTTCCACCATACCGCAAAACCTTGAATGGACAATTCATCAAAGAAGGGGATGATTTCCCCTACTTTGGGTTCCCCGAACCCTGGATCCATTAAACCACTAGAAAAAGGCACCCTGGGCTTGAAATCTTTGCTGACTGCGAAAGGCCCCCCTATCAAGATCCATTCTATCCCAAAGAAGTTGAGAAGACCCCGGAGGAAGACTGGTTGAAATACCTGGACACTGAAGCCATCGAGAAAATGTGGGAGGAATTCGCTAAGAAGAAGGAAGAAAAGAGGGCCAAAAGCCAAGTTTATCAGATCAAGCCAACTGAGGAGGGTCTGAGCGACCAGGTTATAGAGTCATCTATCTGTGTCTCCCTATCCCCTGTTCCCCCAGAGTCTGTGCTGCCAATTATCGAGTCTGTACCAGAGTCGGTTGCTGTAAGCCCACCACTGTCTAATGTAATCACTTCACATGTCATGAATGAAATGAAAGACGATTCTGCTTACTCCTCTGTGTCTAATACTTGTGAATGCACAGATCCCTCCGAGGATCTCCCAATCAAACTTAAGCAACTAATTGAAAAACCACCTGCTTATGAAATAATCGAAGATACTTTATTGGTTAACCTGGGTGAAATAGATAATCCACAAATTGTGCAAATTGGCTCAACTCTTAATAAAAAAGAAAAAGAAGAATTAACTCTCTTGCTAAAAGAATTCAAAGATGTTTTTGCTTGGTCTTATGAGGACATGCCTGGGGTCGATCCCGACATTGTCCAACACCATATTTCCCTCCTCCCCAATTCTAAACCTGTCAAGCAAAAACTGAGGCGCATGAGGCCGGAATGGGCACTCAAGGTTAAAGAAGAAGTGGAGAAGCAATTCAAGGCAGGGTTCATCATTGTCACTGAATATTCGGAATGGGTTGCCAATATCGTGCCAGTCCCAAAGAAAGATGGAAAAGTTCGTGTGTGCGTCGACTTCTGTGATCTAAACAAAGCCAGTCCCAAGGATGACTTCCCGTTTCCCCACATTGATGTCTTGGTGGATAACACCGCTGGACATGAGCTACTTTCATTCATGGATGGCTTTTCGGGGTACAATCAGATTCTAATGGCGCCAGAAGATCGGAAAAGACGACATTCACCACACCTTGGGGAACCTACTGTTATAGAGTAATGCCTTTCAGACTCAAGAATGTTGGGGCAACCTACCAAAGAGCTGCCACCACTCTGCTGCATGACATGATTCACAAGGAAGTAGAAATGTACGTAGATGACATGATCATGAAGTCCAGGGACAGAGAAGAAATGCACTTTCAGTGTGACTCCGGTAAACTCCTGGGTTTTCTCATCACACAAAGGGGGATAGAGGTGGATCCCTCTAAGATCAAGGCAATCCTAGAAATGACACCACCACGGAATGAAAAAGAAGTGAGGGGATTTCTTGGAAGAATCCAATTTATCAGCCGCTTCATTTCCAAGCTCACAACTACATGTGATCCTTTGTTACAATTGCTGAGAAAGGGGAAAAGTTCCAATGGGATGACCAATGCCAAGCTGCTTTCGACAAAATAAAAGCCTACCTTCAAAATCCGCATGTCCTCTCACCGCCTACTCCTCATAAGCCTATATTCCTTTACCTATCCGTCTCCGAAAATGCCATGGGTTACATGCTAGCCCAAGAAGGAGAAGAAAGCCACTCTGAAAAAGCCATATACTACCTCAACAAGAGGATGACTGGGTATGAGCTCAACTACTCTACCCTCAAAAAACATGTTGGGCCTTGGTTTGGTGTACTCGCCGACTGAGACACTACATGCTGGCCTTCGCAGCTATGTTCATATCCCGCATGGATCCTCTAAAATACCTCCTCGAAAAACCCGCCCTGACCGGTCATATATCCCGTTGGTTACTTCTACTATCCGAATTCGAAATCAAGTATGTTACAAGCAAATCGGTAAAAGGGAGAACCGTAGCTGAGCATCTCGCGGAGCACGCCGTTGACTCCGAAGAAAGCGGGGACTTTCCATTCCCGGACGAGAATATCATGGAAATCAAGGAAGAGCAGTGGAAGTTGTACTTTGATGGAGCAGCCAACATAAAAGGCTATGGGGTGGGAATGATTCTAGTGTCACCTAGTGGGGACCACACTCCGCTGGCAGTCAAAGTCAATTATAACTCCACCAACAACACTGCTGAATATGAAGCATACATTCTGGGAATAGAAGCAGCCATAGAGCTGAAAGTTCGGAAGTTGGATGTCTTTGGGGATTTAAACCTCATTATATCACAAGCTAGAGGGGAATGGAAAGTAAAAGAAGAAAGGTTGAAGCCTTATCATAATCATCTCGACCAACTCAAGAGGCAGTTCGAGAACATCACATTCCTCTACTTTCCCAGGGAAGAGAACCAGCTAGCAGATTCATTGGCTACCTTAGCCTCCATGATCAAGATTCCTGTGGGAGTCAGGATGATGCCTTTGGTAATTGAGCAAAGGTACGAGCCTTCGTTCAACATAATTGCCACAATCGAAGAAGAAGAGAATGGAACACCATGGTATCAGGATGTCTGGGATTTCATAGAAAAAGGGATGTACCCCCAAGAATCTACCGAGAAAGACAAAAGGTCCATTCGAAGATTCGAAGCGCAATTCATCATTTGTGGTGGGAAATTGTTGAAGAAAGGGTACAACGGTCACAACCTGACTTGCTTGTTTGGAAAAAGCTCCAGAAGAATGATGGAGGAAATACACGAGGGGGTATGCGGCCCGCACATGAAAGGTCACATGTTGGCCAAGAAAATTATAAGACAAGGGTACTACTGGACAATATTAGAGAAAGATTGTTGCGAGTGCATAAGAAGGTGTCACAAGTGCCAGATCCATGCAAACATGATGCATGTACCACCATCCCTTTTATACAGCATGACCTCACCTTTGCCATTCTCAACCTGGGGAATCGATATCATCGGTGAAGTCGTTCCAAAAGCCTCAAATGGAAATCGGTACATTTTGGTGGCCATAGACTACTTCACAAAATGGGTAGAAGCCGCATCCTACACCAAGTTGGGGGCCAAGGAAGTGGCCAAATTCATCAAGAGAAATCTCATCTGCCGTTATGGAGTCCCCCATGAGATTATTTCAGACAACGAGAGTCACTTTAAAGCGGAAGTCAGGGATCTGTTCGAGGAATACAAAATCACTTATCACAAGTCATCACTGTACAGACCACAAACTAATGGGGCAGTCGAAGCTGCAAATAAGAATGTCAAGGCCATACTGTAGAAATCAGCCGATACCTACAAAGACTGGCATGAAAAGCTACCATTCGCACTTTGGGGATACATAACATCGATAAGGATGTCCACAGGAGCAACTCCTTACTCACTAGTATATGGAATGGAAGCAGTACTTCCGGTCGAGATAGAACTGCCGTCCCTACGTGTGATGGAAGAATGTGAAATTTTGGAATCAGATTGTTGAGGGAAAGATACGAAGAATTGGCTCTCATAGATGAAAAGCGCCTAGCGGCAGTCGACCATGTCCGAATCTAAAGATAGCCCGTGCTTTCAACAAAAGGGTTCGTCCGAGGAAAATTGTCCAGGCTGACCTTATCCTTAAGGAATTGCGAGCCCCGATCTTTGATCCACGCAGAAAGTTCAAACCCAAGTGGGTCGGCCCTTATATCGTCAAAACCATTCTTTCCGGAGGAGCAACCTACCTCATGGACCTCGATGGCGTTGAACTCAAAGAACCAATCAACATGGATTGCCTCAAAAAGTACTATGCTTGACCATTCCCTAGCCTAATTTCTTTCAAAACTTTGGCCTAAACTACGCTCGACCTGATTCCCACTCGGGAATACGTAGGCAACCGCATCGGTTCGGTCAACACCATCATAATCAACCCCTTTTCTTTCAAAACTTTGGCCCGAACTACGTTGGACCTGATCCCCGTTCGGGGGTATGTAGGCAGACTTTTAAAAAAAAAAAAAAAAAGATGGCTCGCTAGGTTGAAAATCCGAAAGGACGCCTAGGCAAAAGTTAGAGTTAAATCCAAAGTGAGCAATAACAAAAGAGATAAAAGAGCTCGCAAGTCGCCTTACTGGTGCCTAGGCAAAATTATGAGCATGTGAGAAAAATAAAGTCGCGGTCCTTACCATAACCCAGAAATCACCCTCCACACTAGGGGCAAACTTCAGCCACCTGCCTCGTTTGCCTAAACCTCTTCTAAACTAGGGGAAAACGTCGGTCATCTACCTCGTTTGCCTCACAACCATACATATCCCAAACTAGGGGCAAACTTCGGTCACCGGCCTCGTTTGCCTCTAATCGTCCTGGCGTGCCCAAATAAGTACCAAAAGCAAACATCTGATCAAAATCAATACTAAAAAATGTTTTCAGAAAGCCAAATGCGTAGAATAAGGTTCTCCAAGTAACCAAGGTTCACCGATAAACAAACTTCGTCTATTACATAAGCAGGGATAAAATGAAAACATAAAGAGTTCTTTCAGAAAGCAATCACAAATATCAAAGACACTTGGAGGAAAGAAGCAGAATCAGTCGAGCCTAGTTTTATTTTGTTTTTTTATTATTTCTTCAAAGGTCTCTAAAAATAAGCTCTTGCTCGACCAGCCCAGCCCCTGATGAAAGCAGCAATAGTGGTGGCTCTGACTCTGGAAGCAAAGACCCTCTCAATAAGGGGGACCTCTTGAACTTGCCCGTACTATCTGGCCAATCAGCGAGGATGATAGAAGGAGGTTTCTCTCAGACCCATCAGCCATACCCTCAGGAAATCCTCGAGATTAGTAGTCACAGTATGGAGGCCCCAACGCCTCACGATCCAGCAAATGTCAGCCTCAGATAAAGCACCCATCACGCCCATCCAATCGGCAGAAGTATAATGAGGGTGAAGCACAACTCTACAAAAATAAACTGGCGGCACATTACCTGTCCATAACTGGAGGCGCTCGTAGAGCCAAGCCTATAACACCAAAGGCGCCCCAGAAAGTAGAGGCGTTCCTTGATTAGAAGCGTGATCCAAACCATTGAGGGTTTCAGCCAGAACCATGGCCATGGGATTCCGGCTAAGTTTCAGCCCAAGGCACATGTGCACCAAGTCAATAGAAGTGCTCAAGAACAGAAAGTGCGAAGTCATGCACAATATCAGAGCGGCCCCGCGGGTAGAATCATATACGCTAGGATTCCCAGGACTGGCATACCGGGCAATGATGGAAGCAATGTCAAGAACCTCACCTTGAATCAGCCGGCGGGAAATATTAATGGAATAATTCAGATATTCAGCCAAGCCTCGCGTAGGACTAAGGGTATTAGCAGAAGGGAGAATCAGGTCAGAATCAGAATCATAGCCAAGGATAGCACAGAACTCCTCAAACAGGGGGCATGTCTCTAGGCCATTGAAATTGAAGACATGGTTCACTGGGTCCCAGTGGACAATAGCAGCACGCATGAACTCAGCATTCAAAGTCATCTGGCGAAGAGAGAACAGCTCGGTCAAGCCGTAGCTAAAAATGTTGATCCGTTCCACACCATCTGTCATGTTCAGCCAAGCTATGAGTTGAGCGGGATCATACAAAGCCATGTTTTCTGTCGCAGCTCTAGCAAAATTCAAAATTTCGGCAGCACCTCCCCGTTTCAAGAACATCCCACCTATAAGGCAAACACACTATCACAAGGCTGCTCATGCAGTAACATCAACAATCACAGAATCACAAGTGCACAGATATGTATATCGTCATACAATCACCAAATAAAAGCAAGCACACAACTGCGCCTTCAAATCAGAAGCTGTCCGACCTAAAAGGTAAAACATCATAATACTCTGTCAAAGGTCACAAACCATTCCACACATCATCCTACACGTTGGCTTAAACACTGTCCAAATAGTCACATCACCAGTACAACCCAATCGAAAACATGAAAAGAAGATAAAATAAAATTCCCGTTTAGGAGGCCTCAGTCCTCCTTTTCTTCATCCTCTATCGGACCACCCGGAGTGTATGTCAGCGACGACCTCCTCCTACCACCTCTGCACCTTGGTCCAGTCCTCGATGAGCCAGCCCGCCCCCACGGTACTGCACACATAAATAAAATGAAGGCAATCAGTAGGAAAACAACAAAAGTACAAAAATAGAGTCGAGTCAGAAACCTACCAAGGACGCCATCTGATTGGTGGCAAACTATCGCATACCATCCATCTGTCAAGGGTAAAATCAGGATTAGAACCTCATAACCTTAAGGAGCGCAAAATTAGAGACATACCTGATGGTCTCGCGTAAGGACCAGGGATCGTAAGCTAGCTGCCAAGGCGTGCCCCTCCTCAGCATAACTCCAAGGGACGTTGAGGACGCCTGCTGGCTGGATGGGGTACCCACATGTGACCTGTGGCACCTCCATAACCTGGGGAGAGCCGTCTGCACCCAAAACATTAACGGTCCAATCCCAAGGAGGGATAGGATCGAAAACCGGGGGAACCTGTCTCCTGCACATCTCGCAAAGCTGTAGGCACAAAACAAGTTAGGAAAAAGATGAGTCAAAAACATAGGCAACGGATAGAGACAAAAACGTAAAAGAAAATCACCTCCAGGAGTGGGAAGTTGGGCATCAGAAAGCGGCCACGGTAAGTCTCATAGCCGGTCTCAGAGAGAAAGTGATCCCAAACATCGATACCAGCTAAGGCCGCTAGTAAAGCATCACCAGAAAGGTCACTAGCATCCATCACAGGAGGATCATGAGGGACGCAATACCTTGAACCACCAACCACCTGCCGGGACACTCGCTCGCCGAGGAACCATTGTCTGCTCTCGGTACTCTCCATCAGGAGCCAGCAAGAGGAAAGAGGTTTAACCGCCTGTATCTCCTCTAGGGTAGCATAGGCGACGCGCTCCCAAGGCGTCCAATCAACACTAGCAGCCGTCAACCCGGTCAAGAAGTTTCTGAGTAAAATAATCCGGTGAGCCCCACTCTTTACCCCGACAACATCCCTCTTCCATCTCAAGCCTTGTGGGAACAGAGGCACAGGAGACATGCCGTCCTTGTCTTCACCTGATTCATCCGCAAGGGAAGGAGCTAACATCTTCAGGTACTCAAAGCTCCAAAGCTGCACAGACAAAGGAGAAAATTAGAAAGAGTACAGAAATTGAAAAGCCAAAAGATAAAAGAAGATGCAGTACATACCTCCCAAGCTCGTCAAAAACCCCCTGTCGATTTAACATCGCCCTGGGAAACCTCACCCATGTGCTTGTAAAGGTGGGCCAAAGCAGCATCGCCCCAGTCATAAGAAGGGATCTCGCCAATAGTCGCCAGGTAAGAAAGAAGCCTCAAGCTCACCCGGTCATTCCGTGTCGCGAAGATCAAACAACCAAGGACATACAGAAGATACACCCTCAAAAGCTGAGAATTGTTCAGGTTGTGATTCCCTCTGCTGTAGGCCCAGTAAAGCCAGCCACAAGGAAACCAGTGCCTCTCTAGATTAGGGAGAACAGCCCCAATCAACATCTCGACAGCCTCGGGGTCGATCTCATAAAAGTAGTCCAGAATCAGGCATATTCCACCAACCCTTAAGCCGGTAATCATAGAGAAGTCAAACGCCGTAATGGTCATCTCACCAAATGGCAGGTGGAAAGTATTAGTAGTGTCCCACCATCTCTCAACCAGAGCATAAAATGTGCCAGATCATTGCTGCTCTTTGGAACTAGACGGACAAAGCCGCCAAACCCGGCATCGTCTACCATCCTCTTGACGGTAGACGAGAGTTGAGTATACCACAGAAAAGTATGAGCGAGGCTACCTGGCCCTTCAATGTCACTTCTAGCACCTGTACATAACAAAGACAACAAAAATGATGCACAAAATCACTATTCACGACCCGAGGTCCAAATTCACAAAATCAACATTTGAGCACAAATCGGACTTCTAACGATCTCTAGGTGCACACTACGGCTCACAAAACTAGCGCAATACAATAAAATAGTCCTAAACTGTCAAAAGTTTCACATACCAAGCTCGCTAGAGCTGCGGTCGAAAGATGATGTTGGGGGTCCCGTAGAATCAAGTCCAGGGTTTACATCTCGGCTTTCATTCGTTCCCTGGCCTTCTTGGACGGTCTCCTCGAGCTCGAAGCCATGGATCTACAAAGAAAATGGAAGTCAAAGTTAAACTTTCTTCTTGAAAATTTGAGCAAACCAAAATACCAATCAAAATTCCAACCACGAGGAAAGATTACTCACCTGAGCACGCACAAGTTGCGTTTTGACAAATTTTGGCTCCGAAAACACCCCAAAATGGCCAAAAATGAGCTTGAAAAGCTCAAAAAACCGAGTTATACACAACTAGAGTCCGGCCACCCAGTGCTGCCTGGCACTGGCCAACTGCCGCCGCGACACTACTCCCCGCGGGTCCTGCTTCACTCCGTTTTGCTCCGTTTTGCACTATTTTGACCCGTTTTAGCCTTTTTCAGCCCATTTCTGGCCCCGAACAGCCCCCGTGGCCCATTTCGTTCAAGAGTTATGGGGTTTTACCCCCCAACAGTCCAAAAGTTGTCAGGGCTATCTCCAGTAGGCAGAAATTGAGAAAAATCGACTCCCGAAGGTCCGAATCGGCTGCTTCTGGACGACCGTCACAAATTTGGATCAAGCACGAGAGTTTTGATAACGAATCCTGGATTTTGGCTGATGCACCAAAGAAAAAGAAAAGAGATTCTTCGAGAATCCTACATCATCCCTTGAGGACAGAAATCGAAAGATACCAGCTCCCGGAGGCCCCGACCGGCCCTCTTGGATTGAGCGCCGAAAGATTTGATCAACCGTGAGAGATTCAGAGATGGGTCCTGGTTCCCGATCAAAAGAAAAGAGATTCTTCGAGAACCCTACATCATCCCCTGAGGACAGAAACCGAAGGAAACCAGCTCCCGGAGGCCCCGATTGGCCCTCTTGGATTGAGCGTCGAAAGATTTGATCAACCGTGAGAGATTCAGAGATGGGTCCTGGTTCCCGATCAAAAGAAAGAGAGATTCTCCAAGAACCCTACATCATCCCCTGAGGACAGAAACAGAAAGATACCAGCTCTTGGAGGCCCCGACCGGCCCTCTTGGATTGAGCGCCGAAAGATTTGATCAACCGTGAGAGATTCAGAGATGGGTCCTGGTTCCCGATCAAGAAAAGAGAGATTCTCCGAGAACCCTACATCATCCCCTGAGGACAGAAACAGAAAGATACCAGCTCCCGGAGGCCCCGACCGGCCCTCTTGGATTGAGCACCGAAAGATTTGATCAACCGTAAGAGATTCAGAGATGGGTCCTTGTTCCCGATCAAGAAAAGAGAGATTCTCTGAGAACCCTACATCATCCCCTGAGGACAGATATGGAAAGATACTAGCTCCCACTACCCTCAGCAGAAAGTAACAAAAGAGGAACCGACTCTCGAAAATCGACCGACAGGATCAATCAGAACATCGCCCGCATCCAGATATCCTGATTATCAAGAATTTTCTCATCTGTCCATTTTCATAGCTTTATCACAAGATCCCTCGGTCACTTTTGGCTGTCGTCTTCTAAACAAAGCGCATCTGATCTATCTCACTCATTTGCAAAGCACACTTCCCAAGTTTCAGAATTTTTCCCCTAGACCCAGAGTCTTCTAAAACTTGATGTCCTCATCCGAGTCATCCACATCACAGTCACCAGCACAACACCAGCCCACTCGGAGTGGCACACCCCACAGCACCTGCTCACACTAGGGTCGTAATACTTGACATGATAGGACTCATGACATAATTCATATCACATCCATGTATGGCATATCACTCATTTAGCATAGCATACGCCTGATTGTTGTGTACATGCATGTGTGATTTATTCTGTTGTGCCCCGAACTACGTCCTGGTCTGATTCCCCTTGGGATACGTAGGCAGCTCACGCAGAGCACGACCAGCACTGACCTCAGCATCATTGCATCTTTTGCAACGCTTTTTATCCTAAATCTATAGCCTCCAAAAAGTCCTGTCTCTTCAAAGCTTTGGCACTCGCTTGCGACATGCGTTGCCTCGCAAGTTCATGCCAAAGAGGGGCAAACTGTAGACACCCCATTTTGTCGGCTATCAGATTTAGGAGACCCATAGTTTGGTGGTTCACAATGATCGAAAAGACTCAAAAGGACTCCTGGAAGTTGGTTCTATTTCTCAAAATGCTCAGAATGACCAAAATGCCCCTGAAAGCCCAAAAGCTCCCAGATTTGGACTAAAAGTTCTGGAAACATGCTACGTCGTAAGAAAAATGATAAAATGAGTTTTTAAGTAAAATCGGATGAAATCGTCAGCTCCCAGAGACCCCCAGAAAGGCCCGGAAGTTCCCGGAAAGTCCCCGTTGACCGGTTTGACCAAGGTTTGACCAGGTTTAACCAAGGTTTGACCAAGTTAGACCAAGTTTTACCGAAATCGTCCAAATTTGCCATAATCATTCTAGATCATGTGGAAAGTATTAAAATGAGTTTTATAAGAAAATCAAGCGAAAACGTCAACTCCTGGGGGCTCCCAGAGGTTTCCAGAACTTCCCGGGAATTCCAGGTTTGACCAATTTGACCAAAATTTGACTTTAGAACCGGAGCATCGTAACAATTTTCAAATATTTTTCATGGATACTGGAGGTCAATAGCTTTCCAATGGTATATCACACATAATTTTCGGATTTAAAACGAGTTTACTAAGAATTTCCGAAGGCGAAAAAGGCGATCAAATCAGCTTTTATCGCAAAACTGCAAAACTTTTCAAAGTGACCGATCCTCGAACTATTTTTTATGTAAAGTAGACTCCATTACCTTAGCAACGGTATATCACAACCTTAATTTGGAGTTTGTACGCATTTTCTGTGAATTTCGGACAAAATAGGGCCTTTTCGCGAATACCGGAATCTCTGGGGGCCTAAATGGGATTATCCAAACGATTGAGGAGCAGTGCCGCCGCGGCACTGGCCCATTGCCATCGTGGTACAGGCCCAATGCCGCCGCGACACTCTCCTCCAGAACAGTATATTTTTGCAAATATTTTTGGGGTTCCATTTTAATTAATTTAAAAACAAAATGATGTAGTTCTATGTTTTCAGATGTTTGGAGCCAATGGGAACACTTCTAAAACCCCAAAACCACCCCAAATTGGCCTATATAAACCCCCCTTGACTTCTCATTTAGGGGGTGTCAAATGTAAGCTTTGAAAAGTTTTGGGAGAGAAAGTTGTAGAGATAAGGTTAGAATAGAGAGAAAAGAAGCTTTCATCTTTATTTTCAAAACAAAAGTGAGTTCCAAACTTTGTTTTCTACTTCATTACTCCTATTTACTTCATATTCAATACACCCAACCACCATTTTAGTGAGCATTTAAGATAGAAGAAGCTACTTCCATGTCCAATGTCATCACATATGAGTGAAACATCAAACTACAAGTCCAATATCTCATTGATCATCATCTATTGATTGTTATTTGCCTACTTATTTATATAATGTTCATCTCTTCTTACCTCATTTCTTTTTTATTTTCTTTATTTACTTACTAGTTCATCATCATCTAAATGATGAAATGAAGTTTGAGCTGAGTGAATCCTTATGGATAGTAGCTCTTGACCTCAAAAGCATGTTTGATAGATGATGATTATAACTTCAATACCTCCAAGGTATCCTTGAAGTTATGTTGAAATGAAAATAAATCTCTCCAACAATCTTGGAGGTTCTTGATGATGAGTTTGATATTGACATTTTAAGTGGCTATAATCTTCATTGAGTATTGAAAATATGCTTTCAAAACCTCTATTTCAAAACCCCTCTTAAAACCCCTCATTTTGATCTCAAGAAAGAAAACTCTAGTTTTTCCCAAAATCTTCAAAACAGTGAGTCAAAACAGTGAGTGATCTGAGTTCAAAGATTTCTCTAGAACTCAATACTCAATGTATGGATGCAAGGCTACTTGGAAAGTCTTCCTAACTCATTAGAGAACACCCAAGAATTTTGGTTTGACATGGAAATACTTGAAAATGGTCCATTTGGACCCAAACATTCCTTCCGGACATTCTGCCTCTGCTGTCACAGCAGCTTAGTTGACTTCCAACTTCTTTTTCAGAAAACTTTTCCAAACGGGGTGGTCCTAACCTACTTTTCCATTAAGCTTCAATGCCTTAGGGAACTGTCTGTATAAAATGGGCCTCTAGATTATTTGTTTTTATTTTCTAATATTTTTCAACATTTCAGTCGACAGTACGGACTCTGTTTCTGAGTGACCTCTGTTGTTTATATGATTTCTATCAATCTGTGATAGTTATTAAAGATTGGATTTTTGGGTTGTGTTCTAGACACAATAAGGAAGAACTCCATAAAAAATATTGCATTGAAAACATTCCTAACCCCTATTTTCAATTTCCAAAAGATCATGTTACTGTTCCGTCCACTATTCACAGCAAGCACATTTTAACTTTCATTCTTTGATTTGATGCTTACATGCATTCCAAATTAGTTCATATCTTAGGAAGTAGTTCATACTACATTTGTACATATCTCATGATGATTTCATTCATCCATTCATACACATTCTAGACTTCTAAGTCATTCTAGGAATCCATGAACACAAGGCACACTACAACCTTAGCACATTCTAGATACATACATTGCATCCATGCAAAGATTTGGGGCTTTTGTGGCTCCTAATCTAAGAAGATTATAAGGAATGATCATGATCACCCGTTCATGTTTCCCTCAATCTAGTCTTCCTTTCTCATCCGTCCCGGGGATTGGGAAATCTTCTTTTCTCAAAGATTAACATGCATCATTCTAGCTTGCTAAGCATACTTTGATTCTTTGATTATTTGTTTCAAGAACCATTCATGTCCCCTTTAGATTAGGAAAACTTAATTACTTGATACATGATTAGACGATTATTCCTAGGTTTATTTGTGTGATCTTTCACTTTACATTGTATTATATTTGACTTAGATCTTATGAATGATATCTTATCTTTAGATCTTCCATTTCAAATTTTCTTATGTGATGTAATATACTATCATAGTATTAATTGTCAAACCATACATAGTATAAGATGATTATTTGGATGCTAATTGAGGCCCGTCGAAAGATGGGGCGAGTTGAGGGTGTTTTTGTCGCGACAAAGGCTCCTTCCTCTCTCGTACCAAAACCCTGAGCCAATTTCTTTGGTTATGAAGGGCCGGTGCCCTTTCTTCATTTGGGTGTGTCAAAATTAGGTTTCTTGGTTCCTTTAAGACCAAGTGGCGACTCTGTATCTGTTTTCAATAGACCTTTTCTTTTCCTTTTCAAAACAAGCAAGAGGTGGAATTCCGCGTGTCCACAACTCTTGATTGGTGGGCTTCTGAAACCAATGATTCAATTTGGTACGATGAAGAGGGTAGCTAGAGTATTGATCAGGTGTATGAAGTTTTATGGCATGAGAGCGACAAGGAAGAGGGTTTAGAGGAAGAAGAAGGTATGGAGATTGCTCACACCCAAGATAACTTATAGGTAAGGGAAGAAATTTTTCATTTGACTCGATCAGGCAGACATTTCAAGCCACACAAATTAGAAGAAGACAGAGAGATGGATAAGGGAAAGGGAAAGATAAATGAAGAAGAGGAGGAAGATCGAGTCCACAAGCAAATGAAGAAGACACAGGCTAACATCACTATATGGGGGCTGTTAATTGCCTCCAGACGTCATTCGTAGACGATTTTGGATGCATTGAATCAGTCAGATGTTTCTAATGATACCACCCTGGGAGATCTTATAGGGATGATCAACACCAAGATTTTGGCTCTTGCCATTACTTTCATTACAGATGACTTGCCTCCTAGAGGGCCCGCCTATAATAAGCCGCTATATGTTACGGTTGAATGTTCGGGAAACCCGCTACCCATTTATCTTGTTGACAATGGGTCAACTCTAAATGTATGTCCCTTTCAAACAGCAAAGAGAATGGGCTTAGGTGTGTCAACGTTTATACCATCTGCATAGAAAGTGAGGGCATATGATAGCTCTCAAAGGACAGTGATGGGTATCATTCCTTAATCTCACTATGGGACCCTTGGAAAAGGAGGTCAAGTTCAAGTGAATCGACATCCCTGCATCATTTAATCTGTTACTGGGTAGGCCATGGTTGGATAGTTAGGGTGCTATTCCATCAACCATTCTTCAAAAAGTCAAATTTATTTAGGGTGCAAACGTATGTTATATTTTCGAGGACAGCTAGGTCCGTTCATCCGAGGCTTCTTCAAGCGCTCAGGTTTTGGAAGTACAATTGCAAGGAGAAGAGATGATTTTGTTTTAAGTTCATAAACATGCTAGAGGGTCATAAGCCAAGAGAATTTCTTCCACTCTACTTTGATCAATATACCAATCCGTTGGTGGCAGGAATTATGAAGAAAATGGAGTTTTTCTAGGGAATGGTGATGGGCAAGAAACATCAAGGTTTATCGAAGTTTCCAAACATCGCAACGTAGACTCATACCCATGGGTTGGGTCACCATCCATCAAAGGAAGAGTTTAAAAAGAAGAAAAAATGGACCGATACGTCAATGGAGCCATACTTGAAAACGCTCAATGGGTATTTCATCAAGGAAGGCGAGGATTTTCCCTTTTGTGACTTCCCAGAGCCATGGTTTGATTGCCTTAATAAGTATTTGAAATCGAGATTTGAATTCTTCTTCATGCATGAGTTCTCTGATTATGAAGATCCCTACCTGCAAATGCCCTTGAAACCTACCACTGTCCAAGATTGGGTTTGTGCTTTGGATGGCCCGTCGATGAATAAGCTATTGGATGAAAGAAATATAAAGCCCGAGGGTAATGACCAGGAAGACCCCGTGAAAGAGGAATCAGAGAAAGCTTATGTGGAAAATGTGTTGGAAGAAACCAAGGGAAATAAAGAGATAGAAAAAGAGCTAAAAGAAGAAAAGGAAGCAGAGATAGCAATAGAGAATCCACCAGATTGCGCCGCTACCGAGCTTGAGGGAGGAAGCACTAAAGAATGGGTGTTTGAGTCTAGTGATAGAATTCCCCCTTCCCAGAGTCTATATATTTTAATGTCTGTTATAATCACTCCCAAGAAAATTAATGAGAATGTGATCGACTTTGCCTACTCGAATGCGCTTGATGAATGTGATAAATGTGAAGATCATGAAAATGACATACCAAATGATTTGCAAAAGCTAATTGAAAAAGAGAATGAATATACTTGTAAAATCATAGAGGACACTCTAACGAGTAATTTGGGAAAAAAAGATTGATACGTACAAAAAAATTCAGTAAAAGCAAAGCTACACTCCTATATCAAGGAATCGCCAGATTGTCTAGGGACCGACCGTGTCCTTTGCGCGGTTAACCCTAGCGGTAAGCCCAGTATCGCAAGGCTCAACCAACAGGTCAAAAATGCTACACGGGCTCAGTTCATCACTGGCGCAGCCTAGCCAAGCCCCAGGACGTGATCCAAAATGTTCCAGATAGTTTCCTATAAAAGTTAGAAGACTAATGGAATGTGTACATCGTTTCCTAATCCAATTAGGAAACTTCCACGATTTGTGCTAATCAATCCCAATCGGATTGTATTGCTTTATCAATTTACTTACCTTGTATGAGGAGGTTTCTTAAACTATAAAAGAAACCCCTCACCCCCATAGAAGGGAGGGTCGTAAACTTATCTTATATGCATTTAATCTAGCCGACCGGTCTCTGGTGCTCCATCCCCTTTGTTGGTTCACCAAAGACCCCAGCAATTTGATATCATAGTGCAAGTGCTCCGACACACGTAGACGTTGGTCTCTTTGCTAATAGGGCCAAACCATATACAATTTCTCTTATCTTCTTATTCTTATCTCTAACCCTGATTTTGGCATCATTATTTTGGCGTCGACTATGGGAAACGATAGTTTTCTATCAAGAAATCTCTTGACTGATCATCACGTCGCCTAAAAGGAGCAAGAAGACCACACAACCAACAGGTCAGGCGAATCCATTGGTCATGTAACCGGCAATTTTGATGACTTTAGAGCAAATCCCTGCAGCTCTTGCACAGCTTCTGGAGGGTCAATATCACACCCAGCTACAAATTAAAGCTCTTTTGGTGCAACAGAACAAGCCCCTCAGACTGAGGAACAACTCGAGAAAGATGAGCGTGGTTGGGTGCCCATACAAACCCGACAGTGTGCCCAAACTGCACCAGAATCCCCCCAGGCTGTAGGATAGCCCGAGAATGATGAGCATGGCTGGAATCCCATACGGACCCGGCAACGTGCCCCAGCCAACCCAAACTACACAGGGGATGCCAGAAATATCATCAATGATAGGCGCATAGCTAAAGTGAACGGGCAAGAGCGCTTGACCTGGGAACTAGCCCAGCATCACCCGGCCATGAACCGAAGTGACTTTAGGCACATGATTAACTGGAGTCAAAGCCAAGCCCTATCCCTAAGGACATCGCACTTTGAGGAGGAAGCCTCTTCCTCTAACCTGACTACCCTACTGATATCAGATGAAACACCGGTTGAGACAATGTGGAAGCTCGCATCAACAACTTGGAGAAATAGATCGAGAAGTTAGGCCGAAACCAGGTCGTGATTATACCAACACAGAGACTGAGTCACCGTTCAACATTTGTGTCATAGGATTTGCTATTCCACCCAAATTTAAATAGCCTTACCTCAACTCTTATGATGGCTTGGGAAGTCTGGTTGACCATGTCTGGACCTATAAGGCTCGGATGGCATTAGTGACCAATGCTGACGAACTACACTACCTAGCCTTTCCAAGCACTCTAAAGGGCCCAGTCGCACAGTGGTTCCACTCCTTTAAGCCCCAATCGATTGATGACTTCAAGGAACTCAGCGAGCTTTTCGTCAACCAGTTCATGGGTATGTTTGGGTGACCGCAGCCAGACACCCAACTACTGGTTGTGAAGTAACAAAAAGGAGAGTCCTTGAAGGATTATGTCGATCGTTTTAACCAGAAAAAGCTTCAAATTCATGACCTAAACGAGATGGTCGTAATCATAGCCTTCTACTCGGGGGTTCAAAACACCAAGGTGGCCACATCATTCCACTATCAATGACAGGCAAGCTTGGTTGAACTCTCGGAGAGGGTCAAAAAATGCATTGACACTGAGGAGTTCTTGAAGCCGAAGTGCTCAAACTTTGTGGGAGATGATTCCCCAAGAGCCAAATGGAAATGGGACGACTTTGAGAAGAGCTTAGGAAAGAAGCAAAAGTAGGGTCAGCAACGGGGTGGTCAAGAACATACCACAATCACCTTCACACCACTTTTCTGACCCATTCAAGAAGTCTTGGTAGCTGCCGAGGCTCAGAATCTACTCAAGAAACCAACCAAGCTGAAGAGCCCGCCCAAGAAGAGGAATCGGGATAAGTACTGCCGCTACCACAAAGACCACGGCCATGATACCGAGGACTACTTTAAATTCAAAATTGCTATTGAGAAGCTCATTGAGCAGGGTCATCTGGCCGAGGTTGTCACCAAAGATAGACACCAGTGGCAAGATACCTGAGCCCCTAAGCAGCAGCAAGCCCTCAGCCATATCAACGTGGTTAGGGGTGAAACAAAAACTAAATAAATCGACAAATCAAACTGAACCGATCAATTTTTTCGATTTTCATTTTATTTGTGCAGTGCAAAACTGAAATCGAACCAAAAATATACACATTCCAAACCGAACCGAACCCAACCGAACCAAAATTGATCAGTTTTTCCAAAAATCATACCTAAATAAATCGATTACACCCTTAAATGTGGTCTTCAGAGGAACATCGAGTGAAGGAGACTCATAGTCGACAAGGAAGAGGCACGCCCGAGCATCCCAAGCAGATGTTGTGTAGGTCCAACTAACTAACTACCCACCGACCAATACCCTAACCTTCTTATCTGACGATATCCAAGATCTGCACTACCCCCATGAAGATCCACTGGTGGTAACGCTCTTCATAGGCAGTTACATAGTTAAAGAGGGTACTCGTGGATACAGGAAGCTCCTTTGACATACACTTTGCCTCAGTGTTTGATCAATTCAAAATATCAAGGGACCGGTTCTGACCAGTGTCCACTCTGTTGGCGGGATTCAATGAATCCAGCATACAACTTCTCAGGATGATCAAACTACCAGTTCTAATAGGGACCTACCCACAATAGACCTCCGTGCTGCAAACTTTTTTATGGTTAAGGCCCTGTTCGCTTACAATGTCATTCTCGGGAGACCAATACTCAACAAGGCCAGAGCAGTTGTGTTAACTTACAGCCTAATTGTCAAGTTCTTGACCCCACATGGACCGAAAAGCTTGAGGGGAGATTAGGTCACTGTCCGGAGTTATTATGTTAGTTTCTTACATAAAGAGATGATTTTTGAAGCACTAAACATTAAAGAGATAGACCCAAGGGACGTCAGGGATGGCGTTAGCCCAGTTGAAGAGCTTAGTCAAGTGGTATTGGACCCTTAGTTTACCGACTGACCCGTTAGTATCGAAACTCTCCTGGAACTACATCTTAGAGAAAAGCTAGTCCAGTTCTTAAGATAGAGCCAAGACGTCTTTGCTTAGAGCAATGAGGACATGCCTAGAATTGATCCCCGGGTCATGTGCTACTGACTCAACGTTGACCCCAGCTTCTGCCTGGTTAAGCAAAAGAGGAGGGAAAGGGCCCCTGAAAGACAGGAAGCAGTACATGAGCAGATCAAGAACCTTCTCAAAGCAAAGTCAGTCCATGAAGTGCAGTATCTCGACTGGTTAGCCAATGTGGTACTAGTCAAGAAAGCCAACATAAATTAGAGGTTGTGCGTGGACTTTACCGACCTAAATAAGGCATGTTCCAAAGATTGCTATCCACTACCCAGGATAGATCTCCTTGTAGACTCAATGGCCGGTCACTCACTCCTCTCCTTCATGGATGCCTACTCGGGGTACAACCAGATCTGCATGTATCCCGATGATGAAGAAAAGACTTCCTTCATCACTGACCATGGAATATACAGCTACAAGATGATGCCCTTTAGCCTCAAGAACACTGGGGTAAGTTATCAACGCTTGGTCATCCACATGTTCAGAGATTTGATTAGGAAGACAATGGAGGTGTGCATTGACGACCACCTGGTCAAGAGTCGGGATAAGTCTGACCATCTCAAGCACTTGGCCGGGGCCTTTGGCACCTTGGGAAAGTTTCGAATGAAGTTGAACTCGCCTAAGTGCGCATTCAGATTCTCATCCAGGAAGTTCTTGGGACACCTGGTTGGAATTGAGGCAAACCCGGAGAAAATCCAAGCTATCATCAACATGTGGTCACCCAAATCAACCAAGGAGGTTCAGAGTCTAGCAGGGTGGGTGGTAGCACTGAATCGATTTGTGTCTCGAGTGACTGACCAGTACCTATTGTTCTTCAAGATCCTCTGCAAAAGCCTTTTAGTGGTCGAAAGAGTGTGAGAAGGCATTTCAGGAACTCAAGAAGTACCTAACATCACCTCCCTTGCTCTCAACGCCCATTCCAAAGGAAGAATTATTTTTTTACTTAGCGGTATCACCCTCGGTGGTAAGCTTGGCACTAATCAGAGAGGAACAAGGGATATAGTACCCGATATACTACACAAGCCAGACACTTCAGGGCATAGAAAGTCGGTATTCTCGTATAGAAAAGCTCGCCTTTGCACTCATCACCTCAGCTCAAAGGCTCTGCCTGTACTTCTAAGCCCATGTCATAGTGGTCCTCATGAAACATCTGGGAGACTCATGAAGTAGGAGTTAGAGTTGGAAGAATTTGAGGTAGTTTACAAGCCTGAAACAGCAATCAAGGGACAGGATATAGCAGATTTTCTTGTAGAGTTCACCTATCCGGAAGATCCAATCGACGAGTTCAACCCACCTAAGTTACCGCTCGAGCTACATCCTGACATCCTGACCTAGATGCTGTGTGTGGATGGATCCTCCAACAAGCAGGGTAGCGGGGCAAGAGTCATCCTGACCACACCCAATGGGATCCAGCTTGAGTATGCCCTAAGGTTTGGGTTTCAAGCTTCCAATAATGAAGTTGAGTATGAAGCCTTGTTGGTTGGGCTACAGTTGACTACCTCAGTGGGTGCACAGCAAGTTCAAGTATATAGTGACTCCCAGATAGTTGTCAACCAAGTCCGACAGTAGTATGAAGCTCGGGAAGATAACATGGTGGCCTACATAACCCTTGTCGGGAGGTTACCAAAAAACTCAAAGGGTTTTCTATCACACAGATCCCGGGGGAAGAAAAGGCACATGCCGACCAATTAGCATGCCTAGCATCATCTTCTGAGTTAGACCATCTCTGAATAATGGTAGAATACCTACCCAAACCTAGTGTATCCAACTCAGAAGGTATGGAGGTAGATCTGGTCGACTTAGGACCTAGCTAGATGGATCCTATCATAACATTCCTCATGATCGGGAATCTATCGACCGGGAAGGATGAAGCCTAATGGGTCAAATACCGGGAGGCCAAGTATCACTTTGTCGATGGTGTACTTTACAAGAGGGGATTTTCCATCCCCTATCTCCAATGCATCCACCCAACCCAGGTCTAGGAAATATTGTACGAAATCCATGAAGGAGTGTGTGGAAGCCACAATGGAGGCCGGGCACTCTCCCGTAGGGCCCTGTTGCAAGGTTACTACTGACCAACAATGGCCCGGGACTTTCAAGCATATGTCAAGCAATGTGACAAGTATCAGAGGCATGCGAGCATGATCAACCGCCCGGCAGAGCCACAACCTCCAATCCTCAACCCCTGACCATTTGCTCAGTGGGGCATCGACATAGTCAGGACGCTCCCCATAGCAAATGGTCAGGTTAAATTTTCCATCATCTACTTTACCAAGTGGGTAGAAGCCGAGACCTGGCAATAGTAATCGAGAATAAATGGAAATTTTGTTGAGAAGAACATCCTCAGCTGGTTTGGCGTGCCCCGGGAACTAGTCAATGACAATGGAAGACAGTTTGACACGCTGGTGTTTAGGCGGTTCACTATTCTTCGCCCAAACATCCTTGAGCTAATGGACAAGCCAAGGTAACAAACCGAACGATTCTACAATCTATTAAAACAAGTCTTGAAAAAGCCAAGGGACTCTGGGTAGAGGAGCTACCGACCTTTCTGTGGGCCTACCGTACTACTCCATGAGCCGCAACAGGAGAGACTCCATTCTCACTCACCTATGGCTTTGAGGCATTGGTCACCACAGAACTAGGCTACCAACATACCGGGTGGAAAACTATAGAGAGCAAGGCAACGAGGAAGCCCTTAGAGGGGAGTTCGACCTGATAGAGGAAAATAGGGATCGGGCGTACCTAAAAGTGGCAACCTATAAGTAGAAAGTCTCATGGTACTTCAACAGCAAAGTAAAGCACCACAGTTTCCAAGTAGGGGACCTTGTCCTCAAGGCAAAAAAATAATCCACCAAAATCCTAAGCCACTGGAACATGGGACCAAACTGGGAAGGGCCCTATAGGGTTACCCGGGTTAACCGACCGGGAACATTCTGGTTGCGGACGCTAGAAGGATAGGACCTGTCATACCCGTGGAACGTGGAGTATCTATGGAAGTACTTTCAATGAAATAAGGATAAGTATTGGTTAGGGACTTTTATGTTTTCTTTAAACAAGTTACAACTCTTCCCGAGCAATCATGGTAGTTTTTCATATTAAATAAAGAATTTTTGTTGCAAACAATATTCCCTACTAGTATTTTACAACAAAAAGACCTCAGGACCACACCCAAGGCACAAAAAGACCTCGGGACCACACCCAAGGCACCAAAAGACCTCAGGACTACACCCAAGGCACAAAAGACCTCGGGATCATGCCCAAGGCATCAAAAAGACCTCAGAATCACACCCGGGGCATTAATTCCACTTAGGTCCGCAACCTATAATGGGGGCAAACTCCCTAGGTGGCCCACGATAGAGGAATCAAAAGACCCTAGAACGCGTACATTCTATGTTAGTTGCCCACAGTACTCAATCCCACAATGCTTGCCTTTCCTAAAGCTCGGGGATAGGAGGGATAGAGTGAACTACAGGGAACCATACTGAGCATTCACAAGCCTTGGAATTAACTAAGTATAAACCCTTAGACATCCAAGCACCTACAATGTTCTGAGTCCACGTCGGGTTGTTAAAAGGAACTCGATTAATCCCGAGCACTTACGGTGCCGCGACCGGGTTCTATAAACCTGAAAAAAGTCCAAGTACAATAGCTCGGAAAATTGTAAGGCTTTACAGATCCCCTAAAGATAGAGTGTTCCCTACTAGTCACAGTTCTAAAACCTTTTGCTAACGCTCAGTTATAATAAAGCTTGACAATTGGTCAGGCACAAGCAAACACAAATAGGCAAAAATACAGATGTATAAACATTCAGAGTATGCAAAAAAGCGACCTCAAGGAGCCTTTTTAGTAAGAGTTTGGGAAAAAAGGTACATTGCCTGAGGGGCAATTATAGTAGCCTCCACATAAAAATAAAAATATATATATATATATAAATAAATAAAAAGATAGAAAATTCAAAAGTACAGGGTAGGCAACAGGGTAGGCAACAGGCCGAGAGCGACCGGGCAAAGTAGTCCAAAAGTGGTCGGGAAGGCTCCTTACTAAGGATCATCCACGATGACTACCTCATCCTCGATATTCCTGACCTAACCGATAGGAGCCACCTCTCCAGCATGTGTCTCTCCTCCAGCAACATCCTTAGTAGCAAAGGGCTCATTGTCCCAGAAGTTAGAGACCCTCGAGTAAGCAGTAAGATCCTACTCAGGATGGTCCACGGCTACCCTCCTCTTCAGGTTTGCATAACCCTGGTAGAAGCCGGCATCGAACCCTTCATCTGCTGCCTCCCTGGTCCCTATAGCCTTGTCCTGAGTGGCTGTAGCATCCTCCAATGCCTTCTTTTCAACCTCAGCAAATGCCAGGCTCGTCAAGGCGGCCTCGAGCTCTACCTGTACTGCTCCCAAGCTTAGGGCAAGCCCCTTCACCTTCTCCTTCTCCTTCTCCTTCTCCACAGCCAGGGCAAACTCCTTGGCCTCCTACACCACGCTCTCCTTCAAAAGGCAGGCCTCGACAGTGGCGCTCTATCGCCCAAGCTGGAAAGATAAGACCCGACCCCGGTAGCCAGACAGCAAGCCTGGACAAAGAAATAGAAGTTAGTTAATCGACCAAAAAGGAGATGAAGGAAAGGTAGAAAGGGAAAAGGCAAAGCATTTACCAGGTTGGAGAGGAAGGTGAAGGCCTGTAATGAATGCATCCTCGTAGAGGGTAATAAAACCTGACTAGTGCATATGAGCCCCGCCGATAGGTATCTCTAAGGAACAGTGATTGGGGATATCATACTTATCCCTAAGCCAACTCGGGTTGGAGGCAAGCAGACTGCTAGGAATCCACTCGTAAGAAAAGGCAACGTCAAGGCTGTCTGAAATAGTGCCTCACTGCCCAACCTCCACCCCTCAGAAGCTACCTGGAGCCCCTGGCTCGGCTCATCGTCGGATACCCAAAATGGAATCCTACCTTTACTGTGGTGGTCTGAAGGAGTTATTAAAGGAGGGTCCAGGCTAGTGCTCAAGGTCCCGGATCTCTAATACTCAACCTCTAACCGAGAAGATGAGTTGAAGTCATCATGGTGCATATCTGAAGCTCTTGTTACAGGTCAGGGAATTAATTGGCCACCTAGGTAGGGATCCTGAACCCCTAATCTAAGGTAAAGCTATGGAAGACTCAAAAGCCTAAACGATAGGGCGTGTAGGGTCCAAGAAGCTAAGAAACACTCTATAAAGGAATAACTCTGGCTCACCGGCCGGTTGTACTGTTCTACCAGGGCAAGAGAGCCCCCTTACCTAAAGAAAAAGTAAAATCTAAGGAAGTAGAAGTCCCACTCCCTCACAAAGCCTACTGGACTCCTACCCTCCAGAACTGCTCGAAAATAGAAAATTGAGGAAGAAGGAAATAAAAAGAATGAATAAAGGTAGAAGATCGAGCAAAAGAAGACTTATAGTAAATGAAGGAAGAGCTCAGGATGCAGAGGACTGCTTGATATTTTCTCTCTCTAGATAGCAGAAGGAATGAGGAATTTCCCAAGTGTTCCTTATATAGGCAGCATGAGCGGCCCAGATACACCTAGATCTAATGATCTAAGGAGTTTTCTGCCTAACAATTAACACCTGGCGCCTCAGGCTGTCCAATCACTGCTTTGAAAAAAGTGCACATTAAATGCGCGACTTGATAAACTGTTTCAACTATAACAGTCTAGTTACCTTTGTACCGGTCTAGTTAGATCTGGACACATGTCAGGTATCGACCCTGAGCTCCCAAGGTACTCAATTGATCCAAGCTCCATTTTTCCAAGATGACTGGTCTCATCTTGAGCAGTTTCCTGAGCTTCATCCCGAACAGTTATCGGTGTCATATAGATTTCCAACCCTCATCTGATGAAGCATCACATTAGCCTTGAAAATGGGAGCAGCTGATACGTATAAAAAATGTTTAGCAAAAGTAAAGCTCCACTCCTGCATCAAGGGAGCGCCAGATTGTCTGGGGACGGACCGTATCCTTTGCGCGGTTAACCCGAGTGGTATGTCCAGTATCGCAAGGCCCAACCAACGGGTCAAAAATGCTACACAGACTTGGTTCATCATGGGTGCAGCCCAGCCAAGCCCCAAGACATGATCCAGAATGTTCCAGATAGTTTTCTATACAAGTTAGAATAATGGAAAATGTAGATTGTTTCCTAATCTAATTAGAAAACTCCTACGATTTATGTTAATCAATCCCAATCGGATTGTATTGCCTTATTAATTTACTTACCTTTTACGAGGAGGCTTCTTAAACTACAAAAGAAACCCCTCAACCCCCCCCCCCTCCCCAGAAGGGGGTTGGCAAACTTATCTTTTACGCATGTAATCTTCCTGGCCTTTCTCTAGTAGGTCCATCCCTTTGTTGGTTCACCAGAGACCCCCGGCGATTTGATATCATAGGTCAAGTGCTCCAACACACACGTGGCCATAGGTCTCTTCGTTAACAAGGCTGTACCACATACAATTTCTCTTATCTTCTTCTTCTTATCTCTAACCCAGATTTCAGCATCATCAAATATAATCCTCAAAATGTTTTTTATTGGCTCCACACTTAGCAATGAAGAAAGCAAAGCATTAATCACTTTATTAAATGAATTCAAAGATATTTTTACGTGGTCTTATAACAATATGCCGAGCATTGATCCAGAGATAGTCCAACACCATATCCCTCTCTTTCCAAATTCCAAACCAATAAAACAAAATTTGAGGTGATTGAGACCTGAATGGGTGCTTAAAGTTACAGAGGAAGTTGAAAAGCAATTAAAGGTCGAGTTTCTGATTGTCACTAAATACCCTAAATGGGTTGCCAATATTGTACCTGTTCTAAAAAAGGATGGCCCATAAGGGTGTGTGTTGATTTTTGAGATCTTAACAAAGCTAGCCCTAAGGATGACTTTCCATTACCTCACATCGATGTATTAGTTGATAACACTGCAGGGCCCAAACTCTTATCTTTTATGGATGGGTTCTTGGGAGGTATAACGGATGCTCATCAAGGGACCCTAATTTGAGACTAAAACCCATCCTTTGGCATGATAGTTTCCATAGAACCTTTTGAAATTAGGATTCTATTCTTAGTTAGGAACTATGTGATGTAACTCTTGGGCGCCTGGAGGGATTATTTGAGATGATGATGATGCTTTCTTGATGTAGGATGTGTTACCCTTTAATCACTTTCTAGCAATTCCTCTTTATGTCCCATGACATTTGGGAATATATGATATTACACTTCTTATATCCTATTAGCTATGAATCATTGACCTTGTATGTATCCGACGATTTATCCAATAATGTGATCCTCACTTTTTAGTCACACAACCCTTAGATATTTCATTCACATCATTTACACGAGGTTTATGAGTGTTTTGTAGGTCATAGAAAGCATTCATTGCTTAAAAGGTGATTTCGATGGAGGAGAATGATAGTAGCAGCTGAGATAAGGGTATTTTTGACATTGAAGACCTTGAAATTTTGAAGGTTCAAAGATAGATGTCTTATTTAAGAAATTCTTATGTGCATTAGTGTAATCAAGTTGTGTACATGTCCTTTGGTGAAATAATTGGTGCACTATTTTACATTTGTTGCTATTTATTCAACAGGAATGCCTCTTCTCTTTACCATGTATGCGTGACTACAACATATCATGCATTGCATTAGTTCTTTATTATTTTGTTAGAAAATTAAGGTCTTTATTAACAAAATGCACAGCTAGAGTATTTATTAGCCGCACGGCATGCTACCGAAGCAAATAAAGGACACATTTTTTAGGAAATCATTAAAAGCCTAAATTCTTGAAAACTTTCCAACATTTATAGGGGATAATAGTTAGTCTAAGGGGTAAGCTAACTTTTCTTCCCTTATAATATCTTTATACGGAATCACATTAGGGGTATACAATATGTTATTATGTTTGACGAGGATCTACATCGCCAGCTTGTTATGGCCGAATAGTTGTTAAAAAGTTTAAAATCTTTTAATTCATTTTTCCTTTATTCTTTTATTTTTTTTATTTTATTATACAGGGGAAGGGGTAAGAGTTGCACACTCGACCTATGTAACAGAGGGGCCAAAGACCCAGCTCAGTGCCAAATGAGTTGTCCTCACTTTACTCCCTTTATTTGAACTATATATGTTGAAAAGGTACTTTATGATCATAATGAGTGTAGGTACTTTGTGAGCATAATGAGTATAGGTAATTTGTGCTCATATATTTACTAGAGTCATGATGTGTCTTTCAATTCTGTACCTAAGTGAATATGATATTGTCTTACCATATGATGACAAAATCATATCTCCATTTGTTTAGGCGTAAAATATGTTCAGCCTATGTTGGCATTTGGTTATCACTATTATTTAGCACATCACATGATATATAGTTAGCAATATAATCACGGCCAATCATATATTTTCTTGCAAAGAGCATTAGCATTCCCCTATCTTTTTTAAATGAAACATGTAACAAGCGTATCGCATTCTTTCACTAAAAACATCAAAACTCTTTTCCTTCTTATCTCTATACAAAAAGTGGCAGTAGAATCGCGTAGTTCCCCAGAAATTTCATTTGAAATGCCATTGAAAATCCTCTCCCACTTAGGGAACATGTTGTCCAAGATCATCATTTTTGGATTCGCAGTGAAATCTCAAGGAGGGGTTAATGGGCATGAGCCCATTGATGATAAGAACTTTGAACTTTTTGATAGGAAAACTATTATTTTCAGCATTTGTTATGAAAAGAGTATGAAATGCTAGCATGATAAAGAGAAGCTTCTCATAGTATAACTTAAACTCATATTGGCAAATGTTGGGTTAGTGGTGTTTTAATTTAAATTGGGGTTTTTTTTCATTTTAGACCAAAGATGGATGATGATGATGATGATGATATATATATATATAATGGTAATGTATGCTATGATGGTATGAGCCTTTAATTTGGGTACTATAAGTAGATTGTTGCGATATCTAATTACCATTTCACAATCTAAATCTCTAGATTACAAATACCTCATTAGCATTTTACCTATTTAAAAAAGACAACACTTCAGACATTTCCTTTGGTCCTTTTCATATTGGTTTAATATGTTAAAATTTTGTACCAAACATATGTCATGTAGAGACACTTGTACACATGGAACAATAAAATCTTAGCCACCTATATTACAATCATCTAATTACCACAACAACTACACTATTATTGTAACTCTCCATTCTTGCTAGATTATGTACCTCCAATTTCTAATTGCTTCAAGGTGGTGTATTATCTCAAGCAACATGTTCGGTACAAGGAGAGGGAGAGAGAGAGAGAGAGAGAGAGAGAGAATGAGGGAAGGAGAGGGAAAGAGAGGACATAAAATTGACTGTTTGAGATATGTTGTGCAACCAATGTAAAGTGCCACCATGAGTGAGGGAAAGATACTTCTCATATTATAACTCATGTTGGCAAATGATGGTTGTGAGTTTTTAAGTTATTGGTCCTTTCATTCTATACCTAAGATTAAGAGATTTATATATATATTGTGGGAGAGGCTCTAAAGTGAACTGGGTACACCACTGGGTAAGTTCACTTGACCCAGTTTACTTAAGAGCCTAGCCGTATATATTATATATGTAGCACTTTATCATATCATGTATATTTTGGTAATTTGAGTAAATTATGGCCGTCTAATACCTAGATTGCAAATAACTAATTACAAGTAGATTGTTGACATCCAAATACTTAGATTACAAAAAGTACAATGAATTTCTTGAACAACAAGTTTGATATAGAAGAAAGGGAAGGGAGATGATAGAATCATTTCTTCGATGGGTTGGACATATTTTTGAATGGAAGCAAAAATCTTGGCAAAATGACAATTCTCCTTAAGTCCCTTCTCTACTAGATCTCATTATTGCAGAAAAAATGCAACAACATGAAAGATTGGACCAAAGTGGGAAATAGATATATAGTTCGCGGCCCACACACATTACTTCCACATCTTACAAGGTGTTTATTTACACCTCTAAGGTACACTAGGACTCTAAAACTAATCCTCACAATATCATAGTAAGTCAACCAATAGTCTTCAATACAAGCCATATCATTAGCCCATTTCTCACAAAATCAAATAAATAAATAATTAATGTAAGTCCACAATAATGTTATATTTCTAACATTAACTTGCATCCAAAATTCTCCAGCCCAACTTTTCTCTAAAGAGGAACATCGCAAGCTCATACAACAACTTAATTCCATTTGGAAAATAGAGGAAAAGTAGTGGAATGCTAGATCTCTTGTTAATTGGCTCGATCCAATGGGGACAACAATCCTAAATTCGTTCATGCTACCAATGTCCAATGACAAAACCGTATGACGATCCTTAGATTGAATGATGAAGATGGATCTTGAATAAAATATCCCACTGGTGGAAAAAGCATTATAAACAACCACTTGTCTAACCTTTTCACCTTTGCAGGCCACAGACCTTTGAACTTGTCCTTATCCTCATTGAGCCCAAGGTCACTAATAGCATGAACACGGAGCTCTTAAGCCTTCTCGACGTGACTGAAGTTAAAATTGCTGTCTCTTAATCGGATGCTCATAAAGCTCCTGGTCCTAATGGGTTCTTTGGTTTGTTCTTTCAGAAATATTGGTCCACCAATGCCGATGATGTTTTTCATGTTGTTCAAAGTTTTTTTTTCTCCTCTGGTTATTTGCTAAAAACCTCAAACAAACGAACATTGGTTTAAATCCTCACTCACCTCTCAAAATGTCTCTTATTATAGACCCATTGGACTTTGCAATTTTAGCAATAAAATTTTGCCCAAGGTCATTGCAAATCACTTAAAGTGTATTATTGATAAATTGATCTCCCCAACTCAAAGTGCTTTAAAATATGGCAGACTCATTCAAGATAATATCATCATGGCACAAGAAATTACTTACCATCTGAGGAGGAAAAAGAGAGGCAAGAATTTTGATGTTGCCAAATCGACATGAATGAAGCTTAAGACAGGGTAGAGTGGGACTACTTGGAAGCTTTGCTTCTTAAAATGGGCTTTAATGTCAAACCACTAGTTATAGCATCTCTGTCAATGGCGACCAATTACCTTTTTCCAACCACAAAGAGGGCTTAGACAAGGAGATCCATTTTCTCCTTACTTGTTCAATCAACTCACCGAATCCCTTAATTGCTTTGTCAACCAGGCTAGACTTAGGCTTAGTTTGGCCCCTATTTTGGTGTTTCTCCTTTTTTTAAAGCACAATTTCATGTTAATTCATTTGGTAACTAGTTTAAGAGCTTTGCAAAAATTGAACTTAGGGCTTTTTGGAGGGAACTTTTAAAAGATCTAGAATGGAGCTTTTAAAAGTTCAAGGTTGCTTTTTGGTTTCGAGATGTCTTTTTGAAGAGCAGTGTGTCACTTGTATAAAATTATCAAACAACTTAGTAATAATTTCACAAGCTACTTTTAAAAAGCCACGTGGGGGCCAAACTAAGCCTTAGTGGTTCCCTCATAGGAATTAAATTGACCAAGGATTGGCCCTCCCTCACTCGTTTTTATTTCGTTGATGACTGTATTTTTTTATCGATGCTTCTATTTTAGATTGCACTATTTTAATGGACTGCATCAACAAGTATTACTTCTTCACTAGCCAGAGAATAATTTTAACAAATCTAGGCTTCTTTTCAGCTCCAATACTCCCACCCAAATCAGAGAATAAATCTCCATCAACACTAGACTGGGGGGAGGGGGGAAGAGAAACTTCTCACGGGAGCCAACAAAAAGGTGTTCATCAAAACCAGTGCTCCAACCGATACCTAACTACTCTATATCCATCTTTGAGTACCCAAAATCTAATTCCATATATTTGTAAGAATGAATCCATAAATGTGAGGATTATTGAAGGAATTGAGCATTGAATTGGTAACCTTGTTTTTTCTTTTACTTTCTTTTCTTCTTCTTTCTTTTCAATTTGAGTAGATTACAATACAAGATGAGAGAGCGGAGTTTATATGTATATATACAAATGATGATGCCTAAATTTGGTTAGAAGTAAGAAGAATTAATCAAGAGAAATTTGAGTATGGTTCGGCTCTGTTAATGAAGAAGCATACATCCACGTGTGTGTCAAAGCACTTACACTATAGTAAATCGGGAGCCTTTGGTGAACCAACAGTAGGGGTGGAGCTACCAGGACCGGCCGGGTATATGTGTTGATGAATGTTTAGCCGCTATTCTATAGAGTAAGAATACGATCCCCTCTAAAGGAGGTGAGTGGTCTCTTTTATAGATGCATGAGACCTACTCGTACAAGGAAAGTGGCCTAATAAGGCAATATAATCAAATAGGGATTGATCAACATGAATCATGGGAGTTCTCTAATTGAGTTAGGAAACTATCTGGGCTTTCCCTTAGTCGTCTAGCTGAGATAGGAAACTGCCTAGATCTTTCTGGGGCATATCATCGGACATGGCTGGGCTGCGCCTACTACGGGGTGAATCTGTGTCATGCATCCGACCTATGGGTCCAAACCGGGTGGTCTTAGATAAACAACCCGAGATGGTTGCGCGGTGAGTGCCGTTATTGGATGACTCGGCATTCCTTGCTGAGGTGGCAGAGGCTGACTCTGACTGGATATTTTTATACTTATCAGCTGCCCCCCATTTTCGAGGCTAATCTAATGCTTCATCAGATGAGGGTTGGAAATTAGTATGGCTCTGAATACCATTCGAGGAGCAGCTCGAGAGACTGTTCGGGTCTGGGTTGGTCTTCACGATCACTCGGTGCTTGGGTCGATCGGTTAAACTCGAGAACATGGGGTCGGCACCTGCCATATGTCAAAGAATAATTGGTCCGTTCAAGACTCAATGAAGCCAGTGCAAACACAACCAAATAGTTGCATCTCAATAGAACCGTTACATCATGCATTAAATGCCCACGCCTTTCGAGACACCGCTTGGACTGCCCGAGGTGCTAGCTGGCAAGCATTTAGGCGGGAGTTGTGCAGGACCGTTGAATCTAATTTGATCTGGACCGTTTATGCTGCCTATATAAGGGGTACTTGTGCATTTCTGCCATACTTGCTATTCAGAGATAGAGACTACCGATGGATTAAGAAAGAAAGCACCAGGTCAAGCTTCTCGAGCTCCACCTCACACTCTCTTTCCTACAAGTCTTCGTCTCTCCAGCCTTGTACCTGCATTTTTCTCTCCTTCTCTTCTTTTTATTCCCGAGTGAGGCTGGAGAATAGGAATCCCTAGAGGTTTGCGAGGAAGTGGGACTTTTTTTTCTTTCGGTTTTGCTTCTTTCTCAGACTTGGTAGTACAATAGAACAGTTAAACTGGTTGGGGTGTCCTGGGGTGGTTCTATCCGAGTGCTACTTCACCCTGAAGACCTTGCATTTTGCCTTTCAGGCTTCTAATATTGACCCCTTGTATCTTAGACTTAGAGTCCCTGATCCTTACCTAGGTCGCCAATTACTCTCTTGCCCAGTCGTAGGAGCATTAGAGATGTGCCATTCAGGCTTTGACTCATCTTTCCTGTCAGAGGATGAACAATCGTGGTCCAGGACCCCAGACACAAGTTTAAATCCTCCTTCCGTGACCCCGTCTGATCAACATAGCGAGGGTAGGATCCCTATCCAGGTATCGAACGATAAGGCGAGTCAAGAGCCCCCAATAGCCTTTATCTCTCGAGGTTTGGGCAATGAGGCGCTGTAGACACCTCATTTTGTCGGCTATCAGATTTAGGAGACCCATAGCTTGGTGGTTCACAATGATCATAAAAGACTCAAAAAGGACTCCTGGAAGTTAGTTTTATCTCTCAGAATGCTCAGAATGACCAAAATACCCCTGAAAGCCCGAATGCTCTTGAATTCGGACCAAATGTTCTGAAAACACGCTACATCGTAAGAAAAATAATAAAATGAGTTCTAAAGCAAGACCGAATGAAATTGTCGGCTCCCAGAGGTCCCGAAAGTTCCCAGAAAGTCCCCGTTGACCAAGTTTGACCAAAGTTTGACCAAGTTTGACCAAAATTATCCAAATTCGCCAAAAAGTTTTGAGATCATTCTAGATCATGTGAGAAATATTAAAATGAGTTTTAAAAGAAAATCGAACGAAAATATCAGCTCTTGGGAGCTCCCAGAGGTTTCCAGAACTTTCCGAGAATCCCAAGTTTGACCAGTTTGACCAAAATTTGACTTTAAAACCGGAGCGCCATATCATTTTTCAAACATTTTTCATAAATACTAGAGGTCGATAGCTTTCTAACGGTATATCGCACATAATTTTTGGATTTCAAACGAATTTATTATGAATTTCTGAAGGCAAAAAAAGGCGATCAAATCAGCTTTTATCGTGAATACCGTAAAACTTTTCAAAGTGACCTATCTCTGAACTATTTTTCATGTAAAATAGACTCCATTACCTTTCCAACGGTATATCACAACCACAATTTGAAGTTTGTATGCATTTTTTAGAATTTTGGACAAAATAGGGCCTTTTCGCGAATACCGGAACCTCTGGGATCTGGACGAATGAGGAGCAGTACCGCCGCGGCACTAGCCCACTGCCGCCGTAGCACAGGCCCAGTGCTACCGCGACACTCACCTCCAGAATGGCATGTTTTTGTAATTTCTTTTGGGGGTTCATTTTGAATAATTGAAAACCAAAACGCTGTAGTTCTATGTTCACAGATGTTTGGGACCAATGGGAGTACTTCTAAAACCCCAAAATCACCCCAAATTGGCCTATATAAACCAACCTTGACTTGTCATTTTGGGGGTGTCAAATGCAAGCTTTGAAAAGTTTTAGAGAGAAAGTTGTAGAGATAAGCTTAGAATAGAGAGAAAAGAAGCTTCCTTCTTTGATTTTCAAACAAGAAAGTGAGTTCTAAACTTTGTTTTTACTTCATTACTTCCATTTACTTCATATTCAATATACCCAACCACCATTTTAGTGAGCATTTAAGAGGGAGGAAGCTACTTCCATGTCCAATGTCACCACATATGAGTGAAACACCAAACTACAAGTCCAATACATCATGAATATCATCTATTGATTGCTATCTATTTGTTTGTTTATATTTGTTCATCTTCTCTCACCTCATTTCTTTTTTTATTTTTTCTTTATTTACTTACTAGTCTATCATCATCTAGATGATGACATGAAGTTTGAGGTGAGTGAATCCTTATGGATAGTAGCTCTTGACCTCAAAAACATGTTTGATAGATGATGATGTCAACTTCAATACATTCCTATGTATTCATGAAGTTGTCTTTAAAATGTAAATAATACTTTCTAACAATCTTGGAGGTTCTTGATGATGAGTTTGATGTTGACATTTGAAGTTGTTATAATCTTCATTAAGTATTGAAAATATGTCTGCAAAACCCCCATTTCAAAACCCCCCTCTTAAACCCCTCATTTTGATTTCAAGAAATAAACTTTGTTTTCTCAAAACCTTCAAAACAGTGAGTCATTTAACTAGAATTATTTTGAGTTCAATATTCAATATATGAATGCAAGACCACTTGGAAAGTCTTTCTAACTCATTATAGAACATCCATGATTTTTGGCTTGACTTGGAAACACCTGAAAGGGGTCTATTTTTGTTCAAACATTCCTTCCAAACATTCTGCCTCTGCTGTCACAGCAGCTAGGTTGACTTTCAACTTGTTTTACAGAACACTTTTCCAAACAGAGTGGTCCCAAATTATTATTTCCTTGAACTTCAATATCTTAGGGAACTTTTTGTATAATATGGGTCTCTAGATCTTTTGTTTCCATTTTCTAAGATTTTCTAACATTTTGGTCGACAGTACGGACTTTGTTTCTGAATAACCCCTATTGTTTATATGATTTCTCTCAATCTGTGTTAGTTATTAAAGATTGGCTTTTTGGGATGTGTTCTAGACACAATAAGGAAGATCTCCATAAAAAAATATGCATTAAAAATATTCCTAACCCCTCTTTTCAATTTCTAGAAGATCATGTTCATGTTCTATCCACTATTCACAGCAAGCATATTTTCACTTCCCTTCTTTGATTTGATGCTTACATTTACTCCAAATTAGCTCATGTCTTAGGAAGTAGTTCCTACGAAGCATGGACACGGACACTCCGACACAACATGGACACACCCACACGATAAAATTCTTAAAAAATTGCACGTCGACACTCCAATAAAAGTGTCCATGAAGTGTCGTGTCCATGTGTCAGACATGATACGACACGCGACTCGTTACCTTCTTAGAAGTGTCGGTGCTTCCTAGAGTAGTTCATACTACATTTGTACATATCCCATGATGATTTCATTTATTCATTCATACACATTTTAGACTTCTAAGTCATTCTAGGAATCTATGAACATTAAACACACTACAACCTTGGCACATTCTAGATACATACATTGCATCCATGCAAAGATTTGGTGCTTTTGTGACTTCTAATCTAAGAAGATTATAAGGAATGATCATGATCACACGTTCATGCTTCCCCTTGATCTAATCCTTCTTTATCATTCGTTCCGGGGATTGAGAGATCTTCTTTTCTCAAAGATTAACATGCATCATTCTAGCTTGCTAAGCATCCTTGTTATATTTGATGTTTTGTTTCAAGAACAATTCATGTCCCCTTTAGATTAGGAAAACTTTAACTACTTGATATGTGATTAGATGATTTTTCCTAGGTTTGTTTGTGTGATCTTTCACTTTTGCATTGTGTGATATTTGGCTTAGATCTTATGAATGATATCTTATCTTTTGATCTTCCATTTCAAGATTCTTATGTGATGTAATATACCTATCATAGTATTAATTGTCGAACCAAACATAGTAAAAGATGATTATTTAGATGCTAATTGAGGCCCGTCGAGAGACGGGGCGAGTTGAGGGTGTTTTAGTCGCGATAAAGGCTCCTTCTTCTCTCGTACCAAAACCCCGAGTCAAGTTCTTTGGTTATGAAAGGCAGGTGCCCTTTATCCATTTGGGTGAGTCAAAATTATGTTTCTTGGTTCCTTAAAGACCCAGTGGAGACTCTGTATCTGTTTTCAACAGACCTTTTCTTTTCCTTTTCAAAACAATTTCAAAGCAAAAAGAGGTGGAATTCTGCGTGTCCACAGGCACCGATCCTGATCTGTCCTGAAGTAGCTTTTGCATGTGAGTTTAATCCCACTAGTTTGTGTGCCGCCGACATGGAGCGAATCAGGGGTAAATACGACATCCCTGACCAGTGTTCCTTGACCGCACTCACTGAAGGGGCTCAAATATACCGATTGGGGTTCGTGACCCTTTACGAGGACACCTTCATGGGTGGTTTCTGTATACCCCTCAATCTGATCGCCCGGGATGTTCTGATCTATCTTGGGATCGTCCCCGGGTAGTTAGCCCCGAATGGTTAGAGGTTTCTGATAGGATCTATCTCCCTCTGGCCCCAAGTCTTTGGGTATGAACTCACCCTCCAATAGTTCATGTGGACCCACTGACCATTCCCGTTACACAGGGAGGTTGGATTCTTTTCTCTGGAGCCCGACAGGGGAGGAAAATCATCGTCAACTACCCGAGTAATAACAAGGGGTGGAAGAATAAATTCTTCCAAGTGTCCACCCTTGGGCTTTGTGAGTAGGCCCCGGGAATCCAATTAAGTACTTCCTGGACGGGGAAGTTGAGGAGTAAGCCCATCCTGCATTTTCTCTCTTTTATTTATTTTCTTTTTTACTACTACCATGGAACTAACTTTTTTGTGTTCTGTTTTGCAGTGGGATTGACTGATCCATCGAGCATCCCCGACGAGTGTCAGGATAGGATCAGGGGCTTGGTGAACCTGCCCATAAATGTTTGGAATGTGCTAACTCGGTCGAGAGATCGAAAAGTTACCTATGAGCCGGATCAGCCCGTCGAAGCACCTATATTTCTTCCAATAATTCCTGGTGAGCACTTGCCGTTCAGGTTGATTTATCTGTCTGGTTATTTTTACTAATTTCCCGATTGCTCATTGCAAGATTCTTTCTTTCGCAGAAATGGGCCCGAGGAGAGACCCTGAGACTTTGAGGGCCAGACAGGTCGCCGCTGTCGCTCGGATGGCTGAAAGGAGAAAGAGGCCAACCACTGAACATGCGGGTGGTGATCAACCATTCAGGTAGCTAAGGCACGGGCTGGCGGTTCACCAGTAACTGGGGAAGACGTCAGCTGCCCAAGTGGTGGTGGTGCAGGTTACCACTCCCGGGGCAGATTTACCATCCGAGACTCTGCTGGGGGAGTCAGCGGAGATCCGTGAAAGGGTCAGGCAGGGCCTTCTCCCGAGCCAGGTGGAGATATGTTCTAACATGTCTCCACAGACTTTCCAGGATTGTTGTACAGCCTTTCCCACTTTGTGAGTAACTCTTATTACCTTCTTTTGTTATCTGCACTTTCGTTTACTGCAATAACTGACCTGTTTATGCTTGCTTTTTGTAGGTTAGCTGCATGGCCTCCGGAGCCGACTCCTTCCTACCCACCTTGGCCGGGAGGGCCATCGCTGCTGAAGCCACCCTATCAAAGGAAAGGGCCGCTCTAGAGGCCAAGGAAATAGCTCTGGCCGTAGAGAAGGACAAGGTAAAGGGCTTGGCTCTAGGCCTGGGAGCGGAGCTGAGCAGAGTTGACGACCGCCTTGGCAGAACTCGAGACCGCCCGGGCAATTCTGGTGGCGGTGGAGGCTCGGGAGAAGGCTTTATCCGAGTCAACGGCCGCAAGGTCTACTGAGGAGGCCTTTGATGATGGCTTTTTATAGGGCTACGAGGACCTGAAGAAAAGGTTGGCCCAAGACCATCCCGAGTGGGACATCTCAACTTACGACGAGATGGACTCTGACTATTGGGATGTGCAACCTGCCACCGATGAGGGTACCGCTATTGAGGGCACACCGGCTGAGAAAGCTGTGCCAGGCGAGGAGGTTGGGGAGACTGAGGAGATAGTGGTCGCGAACGACCCATAGTTCCTGATCTTGTATTTTTTTTAGGAGGCTGCTATAATTGCCCCCAGGCATTGTATGTGTTTTTTTAAGCTGTTAATGAAAAGGCCCTCTGAGGTCACCTTTTGCGCCAATTGTTTGTGTTCTTGTACTTCTTCTTGTGTTTGTTTATAATTGCTTATGTCCGACCAGTTATGAGCCTTATAGGACCCCGCCTTAGCAAAAGGTTTACTATGGCCGGTAGGGAACACTTGGTCTTTAAAGGATCTGTAGCAACGTTGAGTCCTTTGAGCCATTGATGGCTAGGTAGTTTGTAAGTCTATAGGTCCCGACCGGTTTGGAGCCAGGCGGTTAACTCTAGGCATTATAGGCACTTAGGAATGTTTTAGGGGTTAATTCCAAGTCCTGTTAGTGCTCGGTATAATTTCCTATTTTAGTTCAATATTCCTCCTGCCCCACTCAAGCTATTGCTAAGGCGGGCATTCGTGGAGGAAGAAAATGTAGGGAACCGACCTAGAACGTTGGTAGTTCTAGGGTCTTTTTAAGTTTGCTATCATCAGCCACCTAGGGGGGTTTACCCCCATCACACGTTATGGACCTAAGCAAAACCGATGCCTCGGGCATTATCCCGAGGTCTTTTTGGTACCCCGGGTGTGATCCCGAGGTCTTTTAGTGCCTTGGGTGATCCCTTAGTCTTATTGTGTGCCTTGGGTGTAATCCCGAGGTCTTTTGGCTCAATGGAACGGGGGATGAAGAACCGTTTTGCAAAAAAAGAATTTTTATTCGATATATAAATAGAACTACTCAGAAAGAGCTACAAAGTTCCTAACCAATACTGATCAGTGCTTCATTGAAAGTACTTACGGAGGTGTTGCACGTTCTAAGGATGAGACAGGTCCTACCCATCTAGAGTCTGTAACCAGTAGGTTCCCGGCCAGTTGACCTGGGTAACTCTGTAGGGTCCTTCCCAGTTTGGCCCCAATTTCCCGTGGCTTGGGATTTTGGTAAACTAGTTCACTGCCTTAAGAATGAGGTCTCCTACTTGGACACTGCGGTGCTTGATTCTGCTATTGAAATATCGAGAGACCCACTGCTTATAGGCTACTACATTCAGATATGCTCGGTCCCTTTTCTCTTCTATCAGGTCGAGCTCTCCTTTGAGGGCTTCCTCATTACCTTGTTCACTGAAATTCGTCACCCGGTAAGTTAGTAATCCGAGCTCGGTGGGTACCACTGCCTCAAAATCATAGGTAAATGAGAATGGTGTTTCTCCTATTGCTACCCAGGGAGTGGTACAATAGGCCCACAGAAGGGTCGGTAGTTCATCAGCCCAAAGTCCTTTGGCCTATTTAAGCCTGCTTTTGATGGGCTGCAGAATTGGCCGGTTTGTCACCTCGACTTGGCCATTGGCTTGAGGATGCTCGAGAGAAGAGTAGTGATTTGATACACCATAGCTCGAACAGAACTGCCTGAATACCGGGGTGTCGAACTGCCTGTCGTTGTCGCTGACCAATACCTGAGGAATGCCAAACTTGCTGAGAATGTTTCTTTTGATGAAACTTTCCATCTTTTTCTCGGTGATTGTTGCTAGGGGATTGGCTTCTTCCCACTTAGTGAAATAGTCCACAGCGATGATGGTGAATTTGACCTGGCCTTTAGCTATGGGAAGGGGTCCGACTATGTCGATGCCCTACTGGGCAAACGGCCAGGGGCTGAGGATTGGGGTCTGGAGCTCTCCCGGGCAGTTGATCAAAGGTGTATGTCTCTGAAACTTATCATACTACTTGACATATTCTTGGGAATCCTGGGCCATCGCCGGCCAGTAATAACCTTACAACAGGGCCATGTGGGAGAGTGCCCGACATCCAACATGGCTCCCACACACTCCTTCATGGATTTCGTACAGTATTCCTTGGACTTGAGCAGGGTGGATGCACCGGAGATATGGGATAGAGAACCCCCTTTTGTAGAGGACGCCGTCAATGAGGTGGCATTGAACCCAGTATTTGACCGGGTGGGCTTCATCCTTCTCGTTCGGTAGACATCCGGTGGTGAAGAACTTCATGGTAGGATCCATCCAACTAGGCCCTGCATCAATCGGGTCAACATACATACCTTCTAAGTTAGATATACTGGACTCGGGCAGATACTCTACCCTTATCCCGAATAGGTCCAACTTAGAAGATGATGCTAGACGCGCTAACCAGTCGATCCTTGTGTTCTCCTTTCTCAGGATCTGTTTGATTAAGAAACCTTTGAGCTGTTTGTTGACGGACCTGACCAGGGCTAGGTAGGCCACTAGGTTGTCTTCCCAAGCTTCATACTCCTGATTGACTTGGTTGACGACCAGCTGGGAGTCGCTCTATCCTTGGATTTTGCTATGTGCCCATTGCAGTAGCCAACTGCAGCCCAACCAATAGGGCCTCTTACTCAGCTTCATTGTTAGAGGCCTGAAACCTGAACCTTAGTGCATACTCTAGCTGGATGTCGTCAGGCGTGGTCAGGATGATCCCTGCCATGCTGCCTTATTTGTTGGAAGACCTGTCCACGTAAAGTATCCAGGTTCAGCGTCAGGCTGTAGGCTGGACGGTAGTTCGGGTGAGTTGAGCTCTTCAACTAGGTCTTCTGGATATGTGAACTCCATAAGAAAGTCTGCCAATGCCTACCCCTTGATTATCGTCTGGGTTCGATAGACTACTTCAAATTCTTCTAACTCCAATGCCCACTTGATGAGCCTCCCGGATGTCTCAGGCCTGCTCAGGATCTGGTAGAGAGGTTGATCCATGAGGACCACGATGACATGGGCCTGAAAGTATGGGCAGAGTCTCCAGGCAGAGGTAAGGAGGGTAAAGGCAAGTTTCTCGATACGAGAGTATCGGATTTCCACACCTTGGAGCGCTCGGCTTATGTAATAAACTGGGAACTATATCCCGTGCTCCTCTCGAATGAGTGCTGAATTTATAGTTGAGGGTGACACCGCTAAGTACAAGAACAGGTCCTCCTTTGGTACAGGCGTTGAGAGCAGAGGGGGTGATGTCAAGTACTTATTGAGTTCCTGAAATGCCTCCTCGCACTCTTCTGACCACTGAAAAGCTTTGTAGAGGATTTTAAAAAATGGCAGGCACCGGTCAGTTGTCCGGCTAACAAATCTGTTCAATGCTGCTATTCGATCGGCCAAACTTTGGACTTCCTTTGTTGACCTGGGTGACCGCATATTGATGATGGCTTGAATGTTTTTGGGGTTAGCTTCAATTCCTCGCCGGTTCACCATGTGTCCTAAGCATTTCCCGAACGAGACTCCAAATGTGCACTTGGCTAGGTTTAACCTCATCCTGAACTTCCTTAAGATGCTGAAGGCCCCTGCCAAGTGCTCGAGATGGTCGAATTCGTCTAGACTTTTGACTAGGAGGTCATCAACATACACCTCCATTGTTTTCCCGATCATGTCTTTGACTATGTGGTTGACCATGCGTTGGTAAGTTGCCCCAGCATTCTTGAGGCCGGAGAGCATCACCTGGTAGCAATATGTCCCCTGGTCGGTGATAAAAGAAGTCTTCTCTTCATCCCTGGGATACATGTTGCTTTGATTGTATCCTATCCATGAAGGAGAGGAGTGAGTGACTGGCCATGGAGTCCACAAAGAGGTCTATCCTGGGTAGCGGATAGCAGTCCTTGGGACGAGCTTTGTTCAGGTCGTTGAAATCTACGCACATCCTCCACTTTTCAATGTTCTTCTTGACCAACACCACATTGGCTAGGCATTCGGGGTATTGCACTTCCCGGACGAATTTTGATTTGAGGAGTTTTTTAATCTCCACACGCACTGCTTCTTGCCTCTCCGGGCCGTGCCCCTCCTCTTTTTCTTGACTGGGCAGCAACTTAGTTCAGTGTTGAGTCGGTGTGACATGACCTAGGGATCAATTCTGGGCATGTCCTCAAGGCTCCAAGCAAAGATGCCCTGGCTCTCTCTAAGGAATCGGACTAGCTTTTCCTTAAGGCCCTATTCTAGGAGTGTACCGATGCTGACGGCCCGATCGGGGAATTTGGGGTCAAGCAACACCTGGTCGAGCTCTTCAACCAGGCTGACCCCATCCCTGGCTTGCCTCGAATCCATCTCCTAGACATTCAGGGTTTCTGTAATGGCCTCTCTGCGCAGGGAGCTAACGTAACAGCTCTACGTGGTTACTTAATCTCCTCTTAGGCTTCCCCGACCCTGGGGGTTTGGGAACTTGACCACCAGGCTGTACGTCGACACAACCGCCTTGGCTTTATTGAGAATTGGCCTCCCAAGGATGACGTTGTATGCGGATGGAGCCTCTACTACCAAGAAGTTTTCCATCACTGAGACTTGCTGTGGGTAAGAGCCCATCAAAACTGACAGCTCAATTATCCCGAACGGTTGTGTGCTTGAGTCGTTGAACCCAACCAAGGGAGTTGCCATTGGTCAGAGCCAATCCCTTGATACCCTAAATTGATCAAAGGCTGAATTTAACAGATTATTCGAGGAGTTGCATGTGTTCACTAATACTCTCTTTACCATGTAATTGGCTATAGAGAGCGCCACCACCAACGATTGTCGTGGGGGTAATGCAAGTCCTTTACGTCATCAGATGAGAATGTCAGTGCATCGATTGGCAGGGAGTTAGCCGATTGGACCTATAGAACATCCGCTCGGGAAGCCTGAGCATGTCTCTTCCTTGCTGACTGTGAGTCCCCTCCGCCCGATGTTCCTCCGAATATTACGCTGACCATAGTGAGGGACTGTAGCTGGTTGGGAGCTCAGGTGTCTGGCCGTGGTCATCTATCTGTAGTGACAAACTCGACGAGATGACCCTGCTTGATGAGCTTATCAATGACAATCTTAAGCTTGAAGCAATCCTTAGTATTGTGGCCGTGATCCCTATGGTACCGACAAAACTTGTCTCGAGTCCTTTTCTTGGGCGGGCATTTTAGCTTTGTTGGCTTCTTAAGCAGCCTTTGTGCCTTGGCTGCAACCATAACCTCCTGGATAGGCTGGGACAGTGGTGTGAAAGCAAACGAAGCCTGGTCCCAACCTCCGCAGGACTGATCCTACTTTGGCTTCTTTCCCGAGCCTTTTTCAGAGCCTTCGCATTTTTTCTTTGGCCTCGGGGAACTGTCCTCTATTTGGCTTGCAAGTTCAGACTTCAGAAACTCCTTGGTATTAATGTACTTCCCCACCCTCTCCGAGAGTTCTACCAAAGTGGCCGGTCTATGGTGGAACGACATGGCCACCTTGGTGTTCTGAACTCTCGAGCATACAGCAGTGATCACGACCCCTCATTCAGGTCGTGGATCTAGAGCTTCTATTGGTTGAACCGATCGACATAGTCCTTCAAGGGCTCTCCCTTCCACTACTTGATAGTAAGTAGCTGGAGGTCTTGCTATGGCCTACCAAGCATACCTACGAATTGACTAACAAAGAGCTTGCTAAGTTCTTTAAAATCGTCGACCGATCAGGGCTTCAAGGAGTGGAATCACTGCACTGTAGGGCCCCTTAGGGTGATAGGGAAAGCCAAGCAATAAAGCTCATCGGTATTGGTTGCCAATGCCATCTAAGCCTTGTATGTTCAAAGATGGTCGACTGGGCTGCCTAAACCGTCGTACGTGTCAAGGTTAGGCTGTTTGAATTTGTGCAGGATGGGAAATCCTACATCCCATTTGGTGAATGATGACTCAGTCTCCATATTGGTGTAGTTGTGACCTAGCTTCTTCAATTTCTCGATCTGCTTTTCCCAGTCATTAATCCAGGCCTCTACATCCTCCCGACCACCGTCGTGCCCGAGCTCGGTAGGCTCAGTGTCGCGCGCTGACTCGGTATGGTAGGTTGGGTCAGATGAGGAGGCTTCCTCTTCAAAGTGCACTATCCTTAGGGACAGGACTTGGGTTTGGCTTTGGTTAATCGTGTGCCTGAGGTCGCTTCGGTTCCTGGCCGAGCGTCCTTGGCTGATTCTCAGGCCTATTGTTCTTGCCCTATCCCTCTGGCAGCGCATCTGTTGTTGATAATGTCTCTGGTGTTCCCCATACGGTTTAGACTGGCCCGGGCACGTTGCCTGGTCCGTACAGGATCCCAGCCACGCTCATCGTTCCCGAGCCACTCAACCTCCTGGGGAGACATTGGTATAGTATGGGCACGCTGTCTGGTACGCCGAGGTACTTGACCACGCTCGTCATTCCCGAGCTACACCTCCGTTTATGGGGGCTTGTTCTGTCGGGCCAGCAGAGCCTTGATTTATCACTAGGTCTTGCACTGGCCCTCCAGAAGTTGGTCCAAAGCTGTAATGACTTGCTCAAGGGTCATAGAGACTGTTGACTGGACGGCCAGTGGATCCGCCTGATCCGATAACTGAGCAGTCTTCTTGTTTATCTTTGGAGGCATGACGATCAGTCAGGAGATTTGTTGATGGAGAAATATGTCTGATTCCCACAGACAGCGCCAAATTAATGATGCCTAAATTTTGTTAGAAGTAAGAAGAATTAATCAAAAGATATTTAAGTGTGGTTTGGCTCTGTTAATGAAGAAGCCTACGTCCACGTGTGTGTCAAATCTTTTCAAAAATAAATTTATATCCTTACTGGGCCCACAGCTCATTATTTTTATAAATAAAAATTACAGGGACAGGGACTGAAGGTGAGAACTGAGGAAAATTGCTGCTTAAGGATCGAGATCGTTCATTTTATTTTACTTCCTTTCTGTTTGGAATAAAAAGCAGTGTAATAAGAGATTTCTCTTTAGGAAATTGTAATATGAAATATAAGTATTTTATTTTCAGGAATTGGTGATTTAAATATTAATACCGTCATAGCTTCATTAATTTCACTATAGACCATAACCATATTAAGAAGTGGCTAGGTTCCTGGAATATCTTGTTTCTCCATCTTCATCTTCTTCTACGAGTCAACAACAACTGAGATGCAAGGTGCACCTCTTCTGGCATATTCTACTGAGGTAGCAGCGAGCGCTGTTGGTAAAAGAACTACTTAGCAAAAAGGCCTGCATCATTCGCCATGTCTTTGAGTGCCCGTCGTATCCCCAACTTCCTTTCAATCCACATCGGCAAATTTAGGCTTTCGCTTGTACTCGAGGTGGTAGATCCTTGAGAACCGCTCTCGTTCTTCCAGTTTCCTTCCATTCTATAGAAAAGAAGTTTCTTCGCTTATGAAAGGAGGTCTAGGAAACTAGGCTGTTGACAAATAGGTTTGATGAAAGAGCGAGCCCCTCTTTGAGCAGCTGAATATTCCGCTTAATAAAAAAAGGAGACCTTTGGCGATTTTTTAATGAAAAATCTCGGGTTTATTTCTTTCCAGAAGTGGAGACCGACACAAGGTCGCCTTGCCCATCTTTAATTGGGTCTAACTATTCTCCTATTCGAGAAGATGGGCATGAATCCTGTAGCTTCTTTGTGACAACCATTGCCTTCTGAGGGAATGTAGTAGCCCAGATCTAAGATGTGCTTGTGGTCGAAATTCTTTCTTCCTTCCATCTACCGCCCTTCTTAGTCTTGAGAAACTGCGCCCATTAAGACTTGTTAGCGTGTTCGGGCTCCGGTACAGTTTCTGAACTTTTTGTGTCTTTCCGTTCGGACGGAGTGCCTATTTCACATGGAAAGTAAATTCTTCTAGAAAAACAAGACCTCCAAAGCGTGCTTCCGTTTCTTGTTCTTCGCCAGGAATTCGAGGCTAGGAATCTGTCTGCTAAAACCTTTCAGTGGGGAGCAAGCAATAGGAAATGACGCGGAGCCAGTCTCTCTTTCTGGAAGCTATCTTGTGAAGCCGGTTGTTCAAGTGACATTACAAAGAGACACGGCTTCCGCCCACGCACGCAGACCGAAAGATCTCACACAAACTTCCCGGCGGTACGGTACAAAAAAGAGAAGGCCATTTTTTAGGCAATGGGTACAATTTCATTTCATAGCGCATAAGTAGAGTCTTTGAGTTCTAGAATCCCTTCTTCTCTCCCGCCTGGGCCTATCTCTAGTCCACACAAGGAAAAGCACTTGCCATTTCCGTGAGGGCCTTCCCCTGCTCCCCAGTTAAAACGATCCGTAAGAAAGATGAGCAGAGCATTCCTTCCGCCGGAAAGTGAAACATTCTTTCTGGGAGTAAAAGTCAAGTTTAGATAAAAGCACCCACATAATTCTCGACTTTTGCCGCCATAATAGGGGCCTTCCAGGAATTGACCAAGCAGGAACCGGGGATCAACACTAATCCCAGAGTCCGATATCCATCTTCAGCTTCTCAGCTAGTAATATTCTATTCTCCATAATGAAATTCGCCACTGCTCATGACACTCTTGACCTGGAAAATTCCCCTTAGAGGAAGGGGTTGGAAGACCGCATCAAGATCCCGCGTGGAATCTATGCCCTTTCTTCTTTCTAAAGAGCTCTTCTGGAAAGAGAAAGCTCGAATTTTCTCATTCGAATAGAAAAGGGGAAAAAACACAGGCTGGAATCAAAAGGAACGAGGAAGCAGCGAAACGAGTCGTAAATCTCACTGGAATAGTCCCGGCAAATTCTGGGCTATCAATGGGAGAATGGAAAATTGCTCAAGTGGGCTGGGGATCATCCCCGCCCTTTCGCGTTCAGGAATAGCGGGCTTCCCCAACCCCCTCCTCTAGCTGCAAGATTTGCCCCTTTCTCGCTTCGCTTTGGGAGTGACACAAGCTCGACTTGTAGCGTGACTCCACTCTGGAACGGGTCCCGAGTCAACTGCTGCGCGGGCGCCGGTTGGGCTACGAATCACGGTGAATACGGCCAAAATTTCCGCGCATCTTTTTTTTTTATGAAAATGGAATTAGGTGTAGACACCCTATTTTGTCGGCTATCAAATTTAGGAGACCCATAGCTTGGTAGTTCACAATGATCGTAAAAGACTTAAAAGGACTCCTGGAAGTTGGTTCTATTTCCCAGAATGCTCAGAATGACCAAAATGCCCCTGAAAGCCCAAAAGCTCCCAGATTTGGACCAAAAGTTCTGGAAACATGCTACGTCGTAAGAAAAATGATAAAATGAGTTTTTAAAAGAAAATCAGATGAAATCGTCAGCTCCCAGAGACCCCCGGAAGTCTCGGAAGTTTCCGGAAAGTCCCCGTTGACCAGTTTGACTAAGGTTTGACCAGGTTTGACCAGAGTTTGACCAAGTTTGACCAAAATTGTCAGAATTCACTGGAATCGTTAGAAAAGTATTAAAATGAGTTTTAAAAGAAAATCGAGCAAAAACGTCAGCTCCAGGGAGCTCCCGGAAATTCCCAGAACTTCCCGGGAATCCCAGGTTTGACCAGTTTGATCAGAATTTTACTTTAGAACCGCAGCACCGTAATATTTTTCAAACATTTTTCATGGATACTAGAGGTCAATATCTTTCCAACGGTATATCGCACGTAATTTCTGGATTTAAAACGAATTTATTATGAATTTCCAAAGGTGAAAAAGGTGATCAAATCGGCTTTTATCGCAAATACCGCAAAACTTTTCAAAGTGACCTATCCCCAAACTATTTTTTATGTAAATTAGACTCCATTAAATTTCCAACGGTATATCACAACCTCAATTCGGAGTTCGTATACATTTTCTGTGAATTTCGGATGAAATAGGGCCTTTTCGCGAATAACGGAACCTCTGGGGGCCTAAACAGCATTATCTGGACGAAGGAGGATCAGTGCCGCCGCGGCACTGGCCCACTGCCTCCGCGGCACTGGCCTAGTGCCGCCGCGGCACTCTCCTCCAGAACAGTGTATTTTTGTAAGTTATTTTGGGGGTCCAATTTGATTAATTAAAAACCAAAACGACATAGTTTTATGTTTTCAGATGTTTGGGACCAATGGGAATACTTTTAAAACCCCAAAACCACCCCCAAGTTGGCCTATATAAACCCCCCATTGCTCTTCATTTTAGGGGGGCCAAGTGCAAAAGCTTGAAAAGTTGTAGAGAAGAAGAGAGATAGAGATAGGTTTAGAAGAGAGAAAAGGAGCTTCCTCCTACTATTTTGCTATAGAAAGTGAGTTTTAATCTTGTGTTCTTCCATCACCTCTCTTATACTTCACATTCCAAACACCCCCAACCACCATTCTTGAGAATTCTTGAGCTAGGAAGCTACTTCCATGTCTAAATGTCAAAATCTATGAGTGAAACACCAAGCTACAAGTCCAAAATCATATTGATTTATCATCTATTGATTGTTATTTACTTGCTTGTTCATATTATGTTCATCTCTTCTTAATCTCATTTCTTTTGATTTTCTTTATTTACTTACTAGTTCATCATCATCTAAATGATGACATAAAGTTTGGGGTGAGTGAATCCTTATGGATAGTAGCTCTTGACCTCAAAAACATGTTTGATAGATGATAATCATAACTTCAATACCTCCAAGGTATTCTTGAAGTGTATTGAAGTTATGTTCAAATAAAAATAAATCTCTCCAACAATCTTGGAGGTTCTTAATGATGAGTTTGATGTTGGTATTCTAAGTGGCTATAATCCTTATTGAGTATTGAAGATATGCTTTCAAAACATCTATTTCAAAACCCCTCTCAATCCCTCTCATTTGGTTTCAAGAAACAAAACCTTGTTTTCTCCAAAATCTTCAAAACAATGAGTCAAAACAGTGAGTGAGCTGAGTTCAAAGATTTCTCTAGAACTCAATACTCAACATATGGATGCAAGGCCACTTGGAAAGTCTTCCTAATTCATTGGAGAACACCCATGATTTTTGGTTTGACTTGGAAGTACTTGGAAATGGTCCATTTGGACCCAAACATTCCTTCCAGACATTCTGTTTTTGCTTTCACAGCAGCTAGGTCCACTTCCAACCTCTTTTTCAGAAAACTTTTCCAAACGGGCTGTATAAATTGGGTCTCTAGATCATTCGATTTCATTTTCTAAGATTTTTCAACATTTTAGTCAACAGTACGGACTCTGTTTCTGAGTGACCTCTGTTGTTCATATGATTTCTCTCAATCTGTGATAGTTATTTTTCCCTTAAACTTCAATGTCTTAGGAAACCTTCTGTATAAATTGGGTCTCTAGATCATTCGATTTCATTTTCTAAGATTTTTCAACATTTTAGTCAACAGTACGGACTCTGTTTCTGAGTGACCTCTGTTGTTCATATGATTTCTCTCAATCTGTGATAGTTATTAAAGATTGGCCTTTGGGTTGTGTTCTAGACACAATAAGGAAGATCTCTATAAAATATCATGCATTGAAAACACTCCTAACCCCTTGTTTCAATTTCCAAAAGACCATGCTACTGTTCTGTCCACTATTCACAGCAAGCACATTTTAACTTTCATTCTTTGATTTGATACCTACCTGCATTCCAAATTGGTTCATATCTTAGGGATTAGTTCATACTACATTTATACATATCCCGTGATTGATTTCATTCATTCATTCATACACATTTTAGACTTCTAAGTCATTCTAGAAATCCATGAACACAAAGCACACTACAACCTTGGCACATTTTAGATACATACATTGCATCCATGCAAAGATTTGGGGCTTTTGTGACTCCTAATCTAAGAAGATTATAAGGAATGATCATGATCACACGTTCATGCTTCCCCTCGATCTAATCCTCCTTTCTCATCCATCCCGGGGATTGAGAGATCTTCTTTTTCTCAAAGAATAACATGCATCATACTAGCTTGCTAAGCATATTTTGATTTCTTTGTTTATTTGTTTCAATAACAATTCATGTCCCCCTTTAGATTAGGAAGTCTTGATTATTTGATACATGATTAGACAATTTTTCCTAGGTTTATTTGTGTGATCTTTCACTTTGCATTGTGTGATATTTGGCTTAGATCTTATGAATGATATCTTATCTTTAGATCTTCCATTTCAAGTTTCTTATGTAATGTAGTATACTATCATAGTATTATTTGTCGAACCAAACATAGTATAAGATGATTATTTGGATGCTAATTGAGGCCTGTCGAAAGACGGGGCGAGTTGAGGGTGTTTTAGTCGCGACAAAGGCTCCTTCCTCTCTCGTACCAAAACCCCGAGCCAAGTTCTTTGGTTATGAAGGGCCGGTGCCCTTTATCCATTTGGGTGAGTCAAAATTAGGTTTCTTGGTTCCTTAAAGGCCAAGTGGCGACTCTGTATCTGTTTTCAACAGACCTTTCATTTTCGTCCTTTGATCCAAATCAAATTTCAAACAAGTTTCAAAACAAGCAAAAAGAGGTGGAATTCCGCGTGTCCACAATCTGGCGACTCTGCTGGGGATTTTTATTTTAAAACAAAATAATACAGAGGTTTGATTCATAAGAAGCATCCTTAAAATCATCTTTTTACTGTGTCTGGTTCACCGCATTGCACTTCTGCATTTCCCCTCCGACTGTGTCTAAAACGCGACGCTGACATTGTTCAGGTCTTGCTGTGCCAGGGCACAAGTCATCGTTGATACTTTACCTTCCAAGGTATATCAAAAAGAGTAAAAACCTCCGTACTGTCTCCCCAACGGTATTTTGGAACTCTCGTCAACGGACCCTCTTTGACTAAACCCTGCCTTTGCATATAGATTCCTGTAGAACCTTTCATAGGACTGTTCATTTATCTTTTCAGATAGGACAATGTGACATAACTGTTGTATGCCCTGGTGGGATTACCTGCGTGGTGTAGACGCTTATGTGGCATAGAACAGAACCTCTTTCTTATGATTCCCAAGGCAATCACTCACATGTGATCACATTGAGTTGACTTGCCTAGGCACCATGATAAGGATGTCTGCTCCATGCTCACAAAGATATACACCGCAAACCTTGTTTGTTGGTCCTGAGACATAGGAGTATGAAAACTTGCTAGACAGTATGATCACCATCATTACTTATTCTCGTCGTATATCCCTATTTCTTCCATAAACTCTGCCCAACTCATCAGGATATCCCTGTTTCTCCTAGAAACTTTGTCTGAATCACCCAGATTCCCTTGAAATCCCTATTACCCAGAAATCTCAATTTCTCCCAGAAACCCTGATATACTTATGTCCCCCCCAGATATCCTTATTTCTCCCCAGATTACCCAGAAACCTCAATTTTTCTTAGAAACTCCGATATACTTGTTTCTCCTAGAAACTCTGTCCAGATATCCCAAATATAACCATATTAACCAGTTTTTTCCCAAAAACTCTGTCTAAATCTCCCAGATTTCTCAGATATACCAGTTTCTCCCAGAAACTCTAGAAACTCTATCCAAATTTCCTATAAATACCCAAAGTACCTGTTTTCCCTGAAGCTCTGCCCGAATCTCCCAGATTCTCCAAAAATCCCAGCATCTCTGCCCAAATCACCTAGAAATGCCCGGATATTTGTTTCTCCTAGAAACTCTATCCAAATTTCCCAGAAATACCCATAGTACTTGTGTTTCCCAGCATCTTTGCCCAAATCACCCAGAAATGCCCAGATATACTTGCTTCTCCTAGAAACTCTATCCATATTTCTCAGAAATACCCAAAATACCAGTTTCTCCTAGAAGCTCAGTCCAAATCAACCAGAAATCCCTATTTCTCCTAGAAACTCAAATGACGTCTAGAAATTTCTCCGAATCTTCCAAATCCCTATTTCTCCCAGAAACTCTGTCCAAAATTCTCGAAGTATCCCGGAAATCCCTGTTATCCCTTGGTGATCATACTGGAAAGAAAGGTTGGCACACTTTGTATGACTAGGACCTTACTTGCTTAACTGCTATATGTTAGAAGTAGAGGCATCGTATAGATTAGGGTTCTCATCCGTATGATTGTCTCATATGCATACACAATTCATATCAGTTCGCTTGCACGTACATCTTGTCAGTCTCACATGTGTCAGTCTCTACACATCAAATGCATACGTATCATCATCCCCACCCATCTCAATCATTGTACAGAAGTCGTATACTTACTGTAACCCTCCTCGGTTTGCATCGTTAAATCCTTCAAAACTCTGATCATCTCTTCCTGATAGGAGTCCATAAGAAGTGTTTCGCGCCTCTGCTAATTTAGACTTTTACTTCTATTTGCAGAAAACCGTAGCCCCGGGTAAAAACACTGTTGTACCTCCCCAAATTCATTATCGTGATCACGGCCTACAAAGCTCTGGAAGAGAAAGTGAACAAGCTACAAACCACTGTTGAGCAGTTGAGTTTCAGGGTGAGTCGATTTGAGAAGATGGCACGGAGCATTAGCAAAGAACTGCTTGAAATGGGGACCAGAATGGAGGATGCCATCATAGAAGAAAAGTTCAAGAATGATGAACCCCAACACCAGACCAAGAGGCCTAAATACTCCCGACACTCCTCGAATGTCAACGCCCTGCGCAGCCAACCCATGGTATACCCTCATCGGCCATACCAATCCTCCAACCAAACCACTAGTTGCCCTTACCAAAAAAAGCAACCCCGGACCTTTGCCAAACTAGATATCTCCCCCTCCATAGCCTTTGGCCATCTGCTAAAAAAGGGATACCTCCAACTCATTCAGCCTCGTGCCGATCCCCCACCACCTAACTGTGACCTGTCCAAACGATGTGCCTACCACCAAGGCCCAGGCCATGAGACTGACCAGTGTATACGTCTCCGCCATGATATCCAGGACCTCATTGACCAAAACATCATTGAGCCACCACCCATTCAACCCCGTGTCACCTAAGCCCCTGGCTTACCTATTCGAATGATCCTCTTCGCTGAGGCCCTTGAATGTTGAACCTGTGCCGGTGAAGTGATGGTGTTTGGGACTCTTGCTAGAAAACCAAATGAAGATGCTCTTTAGAAAAAAAGAAATAAAAAGAATAAGTGAGTCACTGTGACATTCCATTTGAGACCAGGTCGAGTCTAGTCGAGTCTGTTGTATGTTTATTCTTGTGGTCGAGTCTGTCTGTCATCAAGTTGTTAATGAGTCTGTAATCCTTCTCTACTGATGGAATGAAGTCTCATTTTGCCAAATCTGATGTGCCTAGTCATAGATGCATGAATCGCTGAACTGAAGTGTCACTTTTCAAATTTCCATGGATATTACTGTGCTAAAAAAAAGGTAATTTTTTTTACTCAAACAAAAAAAAATCCTGAAAGGTCAAAGTCAATTTTGCGCTGACACCGATGAAGAGTCGAGAATTGAATAGTCTTACTTTAAGAATTCAAAGATGCTTTTGCTTAAATCTCGAAAAGACACACTTGGAACTGATTTGGGGCTTGCCCGACACCCTTTTCCACCATTTTAAAGCCTTGAGCCCAGTCCAATCAAGAGCCACGCAATTTGTCCGATTGAAAGCAATGCAAACTTAGCCCTCGATGGTAGCCAAACATTTCAGTGAGTTTCATCTCCACTTTCAAAAAAAAAACACAAAAAAAAGAAAGAAAAAGAAAAGAAAAGAAAAGAAAAAGCTCGCTAGGTTGAAAACCCGAAAGGGCACCTGGGCAAAAGTTTGAGCTAAAAAAGGTGTTGATTTCCAAAATCTGACCCTAGCCAGTCAAAATGTTGGAGAAAATTTTGATGAGAGAATCATACGCTTCAAGATACATCTTAAGAACGTGCCAAGATCACATTTCAAACGGCACGGAATGACCACAAATAAATTCTGAGAGCTGACATGCACATTCTGGAATTCTGAGATTACGATTGAAAGATCTCACAAGAATCGACTACATTAAAAAGCAAAATTGACTGGCTAGGCGAAAGTGAAAAGGATCAATCCTCAAAACAAAACAAAAAGAAAAAGAAAAAGAAAAAAAAGGGAGATTGAAACTGAATCCTTTTATTCAAAGCTACCATAAGTGGCTCAAGTTTGAACTTATTTGACGATTGGTTTGAGAAACCCTTATACCCAATTTATTTCAAGCTCTGACTTGAACTACGCTCGACCTGATTCCCGCTCAGGGATACGTAGGTAACCACAACGGTTCGGTCACCCCACCTACCTAAAAATCAACCCGCTTCTTCCCGACCATGGCCCGAACTACGTTGGACCTGATCCCCACTTGGGGGTACGTAGGCAGACTTTCAAAAAAAAAGAAAAAAAAAAAGGATGGCTCGCTAGGACAAAAATCTGAAAGGACGCCTAGGCAAAAAATAGAGCTAAATCCAAGGTGAGCAATAACAAAAGAGAGAAAAGAGCTCGCTAGGTCACCTCACTAGTGCCTAGGAAAAAGTTATGAGCATTTGAGAGATTAAAGTCACGGTCCTTGCCTCAAGCCAGAAAATCACCTTTCACACTAGGGGCAAACTTTGGCTACTCGCCTCGTTTGCCTTCATACAAGGGTCAAACTTTGGTCACCTACCTCGTTTGCCTAAACCCTTCAATAAGCCATCATTCCAAACTAGGGGCAAACTTCGGTCACCTACCTCGTTTGCCTACCGATCCCACTTCATGCCCTTCAAACTAGGGGCAAACTTTGTTTGCCACCCGATCCCTATACACCAATGGTAAGCCTTCAAGTCACAAACATTGTCTCGAACAGATGGAAATGGAGCATCTTTTATTCCATAAGATAAGGCACTAATTCAAAGCACATCTTGGGAGAAGCAAAGAAATTGATTAGATCAGTAGGGAGGAATTTTCAAAAATAAGATTCACCATCAAAGTAATGCCACGTTAAGTTGAGAAGTAAACACAAAAGAGAAATGGTACATCATATATGACAAGAGCACATTAAGTTTTGGCAAGTCGAGCTTGTTTCATTTCACTGTCGAATGTGTCACCCTCGCGTGTCGGTGTCTGTCAGTTTTGAGTCTGTCATAGTCTTTTTCAGGAGAAGAGTCGGTCGTAGTCTCAAATAAGTAAGTCAACAGTGACGAATAATGAATCTTTCAAATCAAGTTACAAAGAGCATTCCAATGACAATGCAAGCAAGAGTACCAAAAACACTATTACTGCACCAGTCAAGGCATCAGCATGAGAAGCGTCCAAACTTGGGGAAAATTTCATCCCTTTCCAAACCATCGAAAGTTAACCATCTTCGTTCAAGCAATATAAGTCCATGAGTGGCTGTTGATCTTTCTTCATGCAATATAAGTCCATGAGTGGCTATTGATGATCTTCCTTTCTCCTAGCAACATAAGTCCATGAGTGGCTGTTGATCTTTCATCTTTCTTTATGCAACATAAGTCCATGAGTGGCTGTTGATGATCTTCCTTTCTCCTAGCAACATAAGTCCATGAGTGGCTGTTGATCTTTCTTCATGCTACATAAGTCCATGACTGGCTGTTGATGATCTTCCTTTCTCCTAGCAACATAAGTCCATGAGTGGCTGTTGATCTTTCATCTTTCTCCTAGCAACATAAGTCCATGAGTGGCTGTTGATCTTTCTTCATGCAACATAAGTCCATGAGTGGCTGTTGATGATCTTCCTTTCTCCTAGCAATATAAGTCCATGAGTGGCTGTTGATCTTTCATCTTTCTTCATGCAACATAAGTCCATGAGTGGCTATTGATGATCTTCCTTTCTCCTAGCAACATAAGTCCATGAGTGGCTGTTGATCTTTCATCTTTCTTCATGCAACATAAGTCCATGAGTGGCTGTTGATGATCTTCCTTTCTCCTAGCAACATAAGTCCATGAGTGGCTTTTGATCTTTCATCTTTCTTCATGCAACATAAGTCCATGAGTGGCTGTTGATGATCTTCCTTCGTCCATGCAACATAAGTCCATGAGTGGCTGTTGATGATCTTCCTTTCTCCTAGGAACATAAGTCCATGAGTGGCTGTTTATCTCTCATCTTTCTTCATGCAACATAAGTCCATAAGTGGCTGTTGATGATCTTCCTTTCTCCTAGCAACATAAGTCCATGAGTGGTTGTTGATCTCTCATCGTTCTTCATGCAACATAAGTCCATGAGTGGCTGTTGATCTCCTAGCAACATAAGTCCATGAGTGGCTGTTGATCTTTCATCTTTCTTCATGCAACATAAGTCCATGAGTGGCTGTTGATGATCTTCTTTCATCCTAGCAACATAAGTCCATGAGTGATTGTTGATCACCCTCCTCTTTCAATATCAAAACCTTAACTGTCGTGGACCATCTCTGTATCCCTCATCACAAATAGAATGGTACCTTTACTCCCTTTTAATGGACGTATTTCCTTCTTCCTAGCAGAGTACATTATCCTTTAGCTCCCGAAGGCCCTAACCAGCTCTTTTGGATTGAGCATTACCAACCACGAGAGATTCAAAGATGGATCCTGGTCAAGAATTGAAGAGAGAATCTCAGAGAGTCCCCTACATCATCCTCCGAGGACAGAAACAGAAAGATACCAGCTCCCGGAGGCCCCGACCGGCCCTCTTGGATTGAGCGCCGAAAGATTTGATCAGCCGTGAGAGATTCTGAGATGGGTTCTGGTTCCCCGATCAAGGAAAAAGAGATTCTCCGAGAACCCTACATCATCCCCCGAGGACAGAAACAGAAAGATACCAGCTCCCGGAGGCCCCAACCGGCCCTCTTGGATTGAGCGCCGAAAGATTTGATTAGCCGTGAGAGATTCAGAGATGGGTCCTGGTTCCCCGATCAAGAAAAGAGAGATTCTCCGAGAACCCCGCGTCACCCCCCGAGGACAGATACGGAAACATACTAGCTCCCACTACCCTCAGCAGAAAGTAACAAGAGAGGAACCGACTCCTGAAAATCGGCCGTCAGGAATAATCAGACCATTACCCGCAGTCAAATCACCCCGATTCCCAGGGCAAGCACTATCTATTAACAATTCAAGGATCCGTGTCCACTGATCATCATGAGCTTTCTCACCTGTCAGTCATTATGAGTTTCCTCACTTATCGTGAACTTCTTCACTCCGGTTATCTCACCTGTCAAATATCGTGAGCTACCCCACTCATTATGAGCCTCCTCACTTTGGTTATTATAAATCTGTCGGTTATTATGAACTCCCTCACCTATGGGTTATCCTTAGTTGCCATCCTCAAAGAGCCCACATCCGATCCCATTCGCTTGTAAAGAACACTTCCCATAATTTGAGAAGTTTGCCCCAAAACCCAGAGTCTTTTCAGACCGTGGTCGGCCACTGCATCATAGTCAGATGCACTAGCACAACACAAGTCCACTCGGAGTAGCACACCCCACCGCACCTACTCATACTAGGATCATAATACTAGACATGATAGGACTCATGACATAATTCATATCACATCCATGCATTGCATATCATCCTCATAGCATAGCATCCGCATGTCTTGTTGTGCATGTGTGATTTGTTCCTTCGTGCCCTGAACTACGTCCTGGTCTGATTCCCCTCGGGATACGTAGGCAGCTCGCGCAGAGCACGACCAGCACTGACCTCAGCATCTTTTTTTCATCATTGCATCTTTTGCAACGTTTTTATCCTAAATCGATAGCCTCCAAAAAGTCCTGTCTCTTCAAAGCTTTGGCACTCGCTTGCGACATGCGTTGCCTCGTAAGTTCATGCCAAAGAGGGGCAAATTGTAGACACCCCATTTTGTCGGCTATCAAATTTAGGAGACCCATAGCTTGGTGGTTCACAATGATCGTAAAAGACTCAAAGGGACTCCTGGAAGTTGGTTCTATTTCCCATAATGCTCAGAATGACCAAAATGCCCCTGAAAGCCCAAAAGCTCCCAGATTTGGACCAAAAGTTCTGGAAACATGCTACGTCGTAAGAAAAATGATAAAATGAGTTTTTAAAAGAAAATCGGATGAAATCGTCAGCTCCCAGAGACCCCCGGAAGTCCCGGAAGTTCCCGGAAAGTCCCCATTGACCGGTTTGACTAAGGTTTGACCAGGTTTGACCAGAGTTTGACCAAGTTTGACCAAAATTTTCTGAATTCACTGGAATCGTTAGAAAAGTATTAAAATGAGTTTTAAAAGAAAATCGAGCAAAAACGTCAGCTCCAAGGAGCTTCCGGATATTCCCAGAACTTCCCGGAAATCCCAGGTTTGACCAGTTTGACCAGAATTTGACTTTAGAACCGGGGCATCGTAATATTTTTCAAACATTTTTCATGGATACTAGAGGTCAATATCTTTCCAACGGTATATCGCACATAATTTCTGGATTTAAAACGAATTTATTATGAATTTCCAAAGGCGAAAAAGGCGATCAAATCGGCTTTTATCGCAAATACCACAAAACTTTTCAAAGTGACCTATCCCCAAACTATTTTTTATGTAAATTAGACTCCATTATCTTTCCAACGGTATATCACAACCTCAATTCGGAGTTCGTATGCATTTTTTGTGAATTTTGGACAAAATAGGGCCTTTTCGCGAATACCGGAACCTCTGGGGGCCTAAACAGCATTATCTTGATGAAGGAGGAGCAGTGCCGCCGCGGCACTGGCCCAGTGCCGCCGCGGCACTCTCTTCCAGAACAGTGTATTTTTGTAAGTTATTTTGGGGGTCCAATTTGATTAATTAAAAACCAAAACGACATAGTTTTATGTTTTCAGATGTTTGGGACCAATGGGAATACTTTTAAAACCCCAAAACCACCCCCAAGTTGGCCTATATAAACCCCCCATTGTTCTTCATTTTAGGGGGGCCAAGTGCAAAAGCTTGAAAACTTGTAGAGAAGAAGAGAGATAGAGATAGGTTTAGAAGAGAGAAAAGGAGCTTCCTCCTACTATTTTTCTATAGAAAGTGAGTTTTAATCTTGTGTTCTTCCATCACCTCTCTTATACTTCACATTCCAAACACCCCCAATCACCATTCTTGAGCATTCTTGAGCTAGGAAGCTACTTCCATGTCCAAATGTCAAAATCTATGAGTGAAACACCAAGCTACAAGTCCAAAATCATATTGATTTATCATCTATTGATTGTTATTTACTTGCTTGTTCATATTATGTTCATCTCTTCTTAATCTCATTTCTTTTGATTTTCTTTATTTACTTACTAGTTCATCATCATCTAAATGATGACATGAAGTTTGGGGTGAGTGAATCCTTATGGATAGTAGCTCTTGACCTCAAAAACATGTTTGATAGATGATGATCATAACTTCAATACCTCCAAGGTATTCTTGAAGTGTATTGAAGTTATGTTCAAATAAAAATAAATCTCTCCAACAATCTTGGAGGTTCTTAATGATGAGTTTGATGTTGGTATTCTAAGTGGATATAATCTTTATTGAGTATTGAAGATATGCTTTCAAAACATCTATTTCAAAACCCCTCTCAATCCCTCTCATTTGGTTTCAAGAAACAAAACCTTGTTTTCTCCAAAATCTTCAAAACAATGAGTCAAAACAGTGAGTGAGCTGAGTTCAAAGATTTCTCTAGAACTCAATACTCAACATATGGATGCAAGGCCAATTGGAATGTCTTACTAATTCATTAGAGAACACCCATGATTTTTGGTTTGACTTGGAAGTACTTGGAAATGGTCCATTTGGACCCAAACATTCCTTCCAGACATTCTGTTTTTGCTTTCACAGCAGCTAGGTCCACTTCCAACCTCTTTTTCAGAAAACATTTCCAAACGGTGTGGTCCTAACTTATTTTTCCCTTAAACTTCAATGTCTTAGGAAACCTTTTATATAAAATGGGCCTCTAGATCATTCGTTTGCATTTTCTAAGATTTTTCAACATTTCAGTCAGCAGTACGGACTCTGTTTCTGAGTGACCTCTGTTGTTCATATGATTTCTCTCAATCTGTGATAGTTATTAAAGATTGTCCTTTTGGGTTGTGTTCTAGACACAATAAGGAAGATCTCCATAAAAAATCATGCATTGAAAACACTCCTAACCCCTTGTTTCAATTTCCAAAAGATCATGCTACTGTTCTGTCCACTATTCACAGCAAGCACATTTTAACTTTCATTCTTTGATTTAATACCTACATGTATTCCAAATTGGTTCATATCTTAAGGAGTAGTTCATACTACATTTGTACATATCCCATGATTGATTTCATTCATTCATTCATACACATTTTAGACTTCTAAGTCATTCTAGAAATCCATGAACACAAAGCACACTACAACCTTGGCACATTTTAGATACATACATTGCATCCATGCAAAGATTTGGGGATTTTGTGACTCCTAATCTAAGAAGATTATAAGGAATGATCATGATCACACGTTCATGCTTCCCCTCGATCTAATCCTCCTTTCTCATCCATCCCGGGGATTGAGAGATCTTCTTTTTCTCAAAGAATAACATGCATCATACTAGCTTGCTAAGCATATTTTGATTTCTTTGTTTATTTGTTTCAATAACAATTCATGTCCCCCTTTAGATTAGGAAGTCTTGATTATTTGACACATGATTAGACGATTTTTCCTAGGTTTATTTTTGTGATCTTTCACTTTGCATTGTGTGATATTTGGCTTAGATCTTATAAATGATATCTTATCTTTAGATCTTCCATTTCAAGTTTCTTATGTAATGTAGTATACTATCATAGTATTATTTGTCGAACCAAACATAGTATAAGATGATTATTTGGATGCTAATTGAGGCCCGTCGAAAGACGGGGCGAGTTGAGGGTGTTTTAGTCGCGACAAAGGCTCCTTCCTCTCTCGTACCAAAACCCTAAGCCAAGTTCTTTGGTTATGAAGGGCCGGTGCCCTTTATCCGTTTGGGTGAGTCAAAATTAGGTTTCTTGGTTCCTTAAAGACCAAGTGGCGACTCTGTATCTGTTTTCAACAGACCTTTCATTTTCTTCCTTTGATCCAAATCAAATTTCAAACAAGTTTCAAAACAAGCAAAAAGAGGTGGAATTCCGCGCGTCCACATTAGGCGCCCATCTTTTTACTGTTGTCGAAGCAATCTCTGGAGTTTTCCCTTATCCGAACGGGTCTTGCAAGAAAATAGGATTTCATATGATAGATTCCACGCGGGATCTGGATCTATCCGAATGAAGTGAGTGACCGATGCTGGTAGTTTCCGTTCACTGCTAACAATTAATGCGAGGCATTTCCTTCTCCGCGCCCGCTCACGCTTCTAGGTCGCGCGCGGGCTGCCCCAGCTCCCAACTCATCTGAAGAATGAATTGTCGCGAGATTTACGATGACATTTCCTTCTATCTGAGAATCTCTCCAAAATCTGCTCTTTGAATTAGACGCGGATTTGAAGTCGCCAGCGGGCATTGAAAGGACGAGTTTCGGGGGTCTCTGGCCATTAAAAACCATTTAATGATAGCTGTAATTAAATTTGGGGCGTGACAGTTAAAGTGGTATCAGAGCCTAGGTTGTATTTTTAGATTAAAGTTAGGGTTACTTTAGATTATAAGTTAATTCTTTGTATTATTTCCATTTAATTTTTTTTAATAACCTTGAACTTTATTGTTATACATGTACAGATGACACGAATCGAGGATTATGACGAGTGGGGGGGGCTTCTATTTGTCACCAGGAGGAACCATTACACCAACTGACCCCATTGTCCACCAATAGATAATAAACAATAATACTTATGGTTTGCTAATACAAGAAATCATAAATGCAGGGTATGACCATCTGTTACCTGTGTATACCCCAGAACAACAAAGAAGGGTAGTGAACCATGTGACGAGGAATCAGGTCACTTCTTGGCAGCTGGTGGTGGATTGGTCGGAGGATAGAAACGTCTTTATGCAAGTTAGAAATCATATGGAACAAGAAAATGTTGTATGGAACCAGTCTCTCATGGGAACCCCGACTGAGTATGAACTCTTCCCGAACTTGCCCTTACTAGACCAGGAAGTTCCAACCTTATCAGTTCCAAATCTTGAGCCAAGTAATGATCCAGTAATCCCAATAATGGCACTTCCAGAGGACTTGCCAGATTGGACCTCAGACCTAGCACCTGAGCTATATCTTAGGGAGTCCAAGGGTTCAGCACACGGTTCTTCAGCAAGGAAACCATAGTTTTCTAAAATTAAAAAAAAAAAATAGGAAAGATGTGGTAGAGGGGGATGGTCTCTAAATGTAAATAAATAATGTGAGCTAAATATATATATATATGTACGGCCAGGCTCTAGAGTGAATAGGGTAGAGTGAACATACCCAGTGAACATTTTTTTTTACCTGAAAAAACCCGCGGACTACCCCACTGACCTGCTGACCCGCGCTCGCCCCACTTACTCGCGGGTTTTTTTAGGCAAAAAAAAATGTTCACTGGGTATGTTCACTCTACCCTGTTCACTCTAGAGCCTGACCGTATATATGTATATATATAAGTAGTGTGTACCTAATGTTGATTGTATATAGGGTACTAACAAATATTAAGAATGTAATACATTTTTCTGTTATCAAATAAATATATGTGAAATATTGCAGTTATTCTTGTTTTATCATTTGAATTCTATAACTTTTATGTTAGGAATGTATAAACTAATTTGTATTCTCTTTTGAAAAAAAGAAGAAGAAACAAAAATGGTAGAATAATCTTGCAATCAGAATGAAGCATTACCAGGAATTGATCCCACCATGCTATTTGGTGCATTTGTGAAACAAATGGAACAAATGAATGCAAAGAAACCCACAGAAACAAATGATCATCTACTTAGTAGATTTAGAGCACTAAAACCTGAAAAGTTTGTTGGAAATGCTAAACCAAGAATAGCAGAACAATGGATCCGACATTTGGAAGATATCTTTGAAGTATTTGAATGTAACAAAATAGAAAAAAGAAAATTGGCAGTTTTTTAATTAACCATGGGAGCCAAGAATTGGTAGAATTTAGTCAAAACCACTATTGGGGAAAAAATTGCCCAAGTAATGAGATGGATAACTTTTAAAACAAATTTTTTTGAAAAATATTTTCCAGACACAGAAAAGAAAAATGAGAAAAGGAATTTATGGATTTGACTCAGGGAAAAATGACTGTCACGGAATATGAGAATGAGGAATTATCTCGATTTGGTCTTCACTTGATTGATTACCCTAAAAGACGTGCCGGGAAATTTGCTAAAGGGTTAACTTATTTAATTCGACGAATTTTCATTGCAGACAAATATAGAACCTATCAGGAGGTTGTGGAAGAACCTCTAGCCTTAGAAAAGGATAATCAAGACTACAAAAAGGAAATAGAAGCAAGAAATCAGGGTAGGATAGGACAGTCAAGAAACCCAAACTGGAAGAATGAACAAATGAACAAAAGACCCAAAATTAATGTTCAGCACCCTCTTCCTTTTTCTACTGGAGCCAACATGAATCAGCCTAGAAGTACATGTTTTAAGTATGGAGAGACAAATCATCAGGCATATGAATGTACTAAACCATGAGCATCGAATGCAACCTGTTATAACTGTGGAGAAAAAGGACATTACAACAGAGATTGCTCAAAACCAAGGAAAAATGATTGGAATCGCTCACAGAATAATAAGCCGCCACTACCTCAGAAGCAGAACAATCAGGCAAAAATTTATGCAATGGTGCCAGAACAAGCTAGACTGGAAGGTACTGTAACTCTTTTTAACAGTTTTGCTAAAGTTTTATTCGATACTGGTGCCACACATTCCTTTATTCCAACTAAAAGAGTAAAAGAATTAGGGATAATACTTGATAGATGAAGTATCCCTCTAGTAGTAGCTACACCATCGGGAGTTACCTTGAACCTTCATCATATATGTCAGACTTGCATGGTAAGGTTGGAAAATAGAATCATACCTGCCCAGTTAATTGTGTTGACGATGAGTCAATTTGATCTTATTTTGGGAATAGATTGGCTCACAACTTTTCATGCTAGTCTCAATTGTTTCAAGAAAACCATCACTTTCTCAATTCCAGGGCAAGAACGATTCACATTTTATTGTGATCAGTCAAGTGATGTTTTTATCTCTAGACTTTTAGCACACATTGAGGTAGTAAATGAAGAATCATTAATTGCAACAATTTTGGTGGTACGTGAATTCAAAGAAATATTTCAAGATATCCCAGTGTTACCTCCAACTGAAGAAGTTGATTTTTGTATTAACTTAGCTCTAGACACAATTCCTATCTCTAAAACCCCTTACAGGATGGCTCCATTAGAAATGCAGGAATTGAAAAAGTAGATCCAAGAGTTGGAAGAGCGAGGTTTCATAAGACCAAGCTCATCACCCTGGGGCACCGATGTTATTCGTGAAAAAGAAAGACGGAACATTTCATTTGTGTATTGACTACAGATAACTCAACAAAGTGACAATCAAGAACAAATACCCGTTACCACGAATTGATAATCTATTTGATTAACTGTAAGGTGCAACGATCTTTTCAAAAATTGATCTAAGGTTAGGATATCATCAATTACTTGTAAGAAAGGAGGACATCTCTAAAACAGCTTTCAGAACTCGTTATGGACATTATGAATTTCTTGTAATGCCCTTTGAATTAACTAATGCCCTACTATTTTATAGATCTAATGAACAGAGTTTTTCGACCACATTTGGACCAGTTCATTATTGTCTTTATTGATGATATTTTGATATACTCAAAAACCAGGGAGGAACATGAACAGCAACCGCAGATTACACTCCAGACACTCAAGGAGTACCAGTTATATGCCAAGTTTAGTAATTCTTTGGCCATGTGATCTATAAGGAAGGTATATCTATAGATCCATCTAAAATTGAAGTAGTGATGAACTGGAATCAACCCGTAATACCCACTGAAGTTAGAAGTTTCCTTGGATTAGCTGGTTACTATAGAAGGTCTGTTGAGGGATTTTCACGAATAGCTATTCCACTCACTCGATTGACTCTAAAGGATGTAAAGTTTGTGTGGAATGAAAAATGTGAGCAAGCATTTCAGGAACTAAAAACAAAATTGAAACATTACCTGTCCTTACAATCCCAAAGAATGGTGGTCACTTTGTCATTTATAGTGATGCTTCATACCAAGGACTTGGATGTGTTCTGATGCAAGACGACAAAGTAGTTGCTTATGAATCTCGATAATTAAAACCTCACGAGCTCAATTACCCAACCCATGATTTGGAACTTGCAGCGGTTATATTTGCCTTAAAAATCTAGAGGCACAATTTGTATGGAGAAAGATTCGATCTCTTCTTAGATCACAAAAGTTAAAAATATCTATCTTCACAGAAGGATCTTAACATGAGACAGAGAAGGTGGATGGAATTTCTCAAAGATTATGACTTCATTATTAAATATCATCCAGGTAAAGCCAATGTGGTAGCTGATGCTTTAAGTTGCAAACCCTGGGGAATGATTGCATTTCTAATGGCCAGAGAGTGGCGGATGTTGGAAACATTAACAGAACATGGGGTACAATTATCATTTCAAGAAGGATTGACATGAAAATAATTTGTGTGCTCTTGTGTGCAATACCCAAGTGTAGGTAGACGTGCAAGTAGTACTGGATTAGTCCAGGTCGATCCCACAGGGAAGGCGGAAAGCTACTAACTTAGACTAAACTCGAAAATAAAATAAAAATTCAGAACTTTGAATGAGGTGTAGAACACGGAATTCCATGGACTACTAACTAATAAAAGGAAGCGATTAAATTAAACTAATAATTAACTAACTAACTAAAGCAATACTAAACTGGTTTTTAACTTTATAAAAGGGGAGATTTGGGATCACACGAATCTACAGTGACCTAACCATCTACCATGCACTCTCGTTAATGCTCTTTGGAGTACATCCCTATTCAGTATTCCGTACGCTAAGGATAAAGAATCAATAGCCCTTTCATGACTAGGACTATATCATCGTAGTTGATTTAAAATACGTGAAGATGGTTTAAAACAATAGTTAAGACTCGCACTATGAATGGTGTAAGTATTCAAAGTGGTTTGCAAAAGTTATTGAAGAAAATAGCCTTAAGGCTTTAGGTTAAGAAACTGTTTTGACAAACTGAGCTTATGGGGACAGTTTGATAACATATTTCGAAAACAGTAAGTCTAGGAATACCAAAAGGGATCATCTCAAGAGTCTGACTATTCAATCGATCGACACGCATTCGATCGATCAAAAATCATCATCTCTCAATCGAACAAAATGTCTTAGATTGCTTACCTGTCACCCACGTTCGTTCGATCGATCGAAACATCTTCGATCGATTGAACACAGGTTTTCTGCAGTGTGCATGGTAGAGGTAGGAGATCATTGTTTCATCATGATCTCCTAACTCTGAGACTAATCAAACATAGTCTGAGATGCAGCAGATTGGTTTTTAACGTGTGAAAACATTAAGGCTACGTTTGGTTGAGTTTTAAACATAAAAACTATGAAAACTATTGATTTATCACTATTAATATGCAAGCCTACAATTATCACTACTTATACTATGAAGATTCATGAACAGAATGAAAATAAAATGATGTAAAAGAACCTGGAGTGAACACAAACTTGTATTGAACTTTGAAAACTCCAAAACAAGGCAATATCCAAAGATTTAACCTACAAACCCAAGTAAACTCTCTATTTCTCTCTACAAAAACTGAAGAACAAAGTGTGGGCATCCTGTTGGACGAGTTTTTAACAACTATTTATTCATAAACCTAAACTAGGGTTCTTTACAAAATACATCCGCTGCGTGTACATAAAATTCTGGTGAAGGCATGTTCGAGCGATCGAACGTATCTCGATCGCTTGAACTGTGGAATCCTCGAGCACTTTAAAACACCTCGATCGCTTGAAGGCTTGATCGCTCAAACTTCACATTTCAGCTTCGAAATATCTTACTTGTAATTGAGCTTTACCCTTTTTCTATTATCCATCCCTGCACACAGTAATCTGCACAAAATAACAGCTAAAATAACGCAACTCAACATAGATTTGTCAAATTGTATATAAACCAGCATTGTAACACAAATTGCAGATATAATATGAGATTGTGAACTAAATTAGTGTATTTTCTTATTCTAGTGCGATAGTATTATTGTGGATACAGGCATTTGGGCCCACTTTTGTTTTTAAAACATTTTTCCAAATTCAAATTCAAAATCAAAGAGTCGCCACTTAACTTTTTTTAGGAAAATTAAGAAACCATTTTTTTTAAAAGCAACCGATCTTTTGCGAAACCAAAGATAATCTGGGTCCGGGGATTATGGAATGAAAGGGGAAGGAGCCCGGCGGACTAAAACACCCCTTTCATCCTATCTCGTGAAAGGCCTCTACTCATCATCCTTTTTAATTGAATTAATAATCTAAGCATGCCCTCAAATAATACATATATATAAATAATACATTACACAAGCATGTTAAAAAGGGTGCAAAATTGCTAACGACAAAATATCATTCATAAGCCACATAGTTCAAATAGCAAGCAAGATGATGTGCAAATAGGGAACTAGGAAACTAGGAAACTTACCCGAGATCCAGCTGCAAATTTAAATGTGCAATGCATACATACAAAACAAACCTAAGAAAAGGTCTCTAACGCATATAAACACATAAGGCAAGACCTAGTCTAAGGTGTCGCGTATGGAGTCGAAAATCAAGAAAATCAATGAATGAAATAAGTTAGAGAAGGACTGAGAAATTGTACCTCAAATGCGCTACAAAACAAAGATTAGTCCACATGCTTCACATAATAATATGATATCAAACAATCAATCATAATCCTCTAGCTTAGATCTATTAAGCATGAAATCCAACTTTATCCAATAGCTAGTTTTAATCATAAGCATTAATGTACAAGAATGAATGAATATGAACAAGAATAAAACATGGATTTATTCACTAATTTAGATCACTTAGACTCTGGATTTAAACTAAATTATCATTATTCAAAACATGATTTGGGTCCCAAGACATTAGGGAACCATTTAAGTTAAAATCAATGAGATTAGACAAAAACAGTGACTGTTTTTCCTAAATTACAGAGAGCAGACCAGATTTTAAGAAGTAGAAAAACCATACTTCCAACGGTTGTATCTTAATGCTTTTTGGATATGATATGCCTCTGTAAGTCTAGTGTATAACCCAAAAAGAAAATCAAGGTTTTAACGGTTAGATCTCTGGGAATATGGAAAACACTAGACATCACTCAGGAATCTGCAACTCTATGTCCAGAGATCTTGTACAATTTTCTAAAAATAGTAAAAAAAATGAGAAACACTTAGATCTTTTTAGGGTATCTTCCTAACACATTAAGGTACTTAGAAAAAATTATTAGAGATCCGGGAAACTCTGTTAAGATTCTGATTTATGAATTTCAAAATGGACTTACTATTCTGAAATTTTGGACAGAAAGTTGCATGTTTTGAAATCATAAGACCAAACCATCTTAGGCACGGAATTTCATCAAAACAAAAATCACAGAGGTACTTAAATGGGTTATGAACATCCTCCAATTGGTCTCATCCATTTCCAACGAACCATGATCCTATAGAAAATCTTTGATCATAATTAGTTTATGGATTCACTGCACCTTTGTTAAATTGATGTTCATAGCTTAAAATCAACTTGATCCATGATCCTAGAAAGGGCTAGAATCAAGTTTAATTATGATTAATGGGACAAATGATGAAATAGGGAGAAACCCCTAGATTTAACCTTGATGGATTCCTCTCATAGATCACATAGTTGGAGATCTAGCAAGAGAATCCTAAGGTCTTACTTGATCTTATGAATTTTGAATATAAGTTATGAAAATCTACATCTAATTCCTCTCTCAAACATATGATCCTTGAGGAATATAGATCCATGAAACCTTATTATCCTCTCAAATTAATGGTCCTTGGAGAATATAGAGTCATATTATCATTTCTCCTACCAAGTTAATGGTCCTTGGAGACAAAATGACATCCCAATTACATAAACCTCTATGGAATATAGTATGAAGTCCATAAGAATTTTAGTGAGGAGATTTCAAACCATGAGTCAAGACTTAAATTCAACAAACTACATGTAGAGATGATCATAATCCACTTTAATCCCCATATAAATCATAAGATCATAGGGAATTAGAGGATCAAACCCAAAGAAATCTAATGAGATATTGAAGATCTCATAGATTTCTTGAGAAGAATATAAACAAAAGAAAGGAAATCAACTATTACTTGAAAATTTTCAAGTCAAAACTCTTTTATTTCATAAATCCAAAGCTCTATTTTGAATCCAAATTAATGAAACACCATGAGATTCAATCACAAATTCTAAGTGGTGTGTGATGAAATGAGGTAGGAAGAGAGGTTTTGAAAATGTGTAAAATTCCTAGATCTAAGAATTTGTGATTGAATTGCCTAATTCTACCAAGTGATTGAGAGGTTACCTCCAAGACCTCAAAGATTTCTTCTATTCCTTGTGAAATGCTTCCAAGAATCTTCAAGTTCTTCTCAAAATTCTTCAAATTCTTCTCAAAATTCTTCAATAAAACTCTTTTTTCTTCTCCCAATTCTCTCTCTATTATATCTCTCTCTAGTGAAAAATTTGAAAGTAGGAGTAAAAGTCCCCATGAAGAAGATGAAGGCCTCTTTATATATACCAATACATCAAGGTTAAATGGGTAAATTCGGGTGGAAACCCATGTGCAAAGTTTTCTTCTAGAACATGTGAGAAAAGCAGTCTGTTACAGTTTGCGGCACTCGATGGCTTCCGGCGGCATTCACTGAATGCCGGGCAGCACTCACTGAATGCCGGGCAGTGCCGCCGGCTTTCCCGTGTGCCGGGGCTAACAGAATTTTGCCCTCTTTTTTAATTTTCAAAACATATATTACCACAATCTTAATTATTAACAAAGTATATACTAATGTACTTATATATGTAGTGTACTTTATTAAGATATACCTATATAGATGGTATATTTTTATTTTTTTTCTTTTTCTCTTTTTTTCTCTTTTCTTTTGAAAATTTCTTTTCTCTTTTTCTTTTGAAAACTTTTTTTTTTCTTTTTAAAAACTTCTTTCATATTATATCTCTTCTTTGAATAAAAATTTTTGTAGACTAATTTTCTCACATGTTCTTCAACGTTCGGGTTTCCCCCTGAGTACCCAATTTCCCCCTCTCTCTCTCTCTCTCTTATTTTGATTTTTGAATTTTGTTTTGAAGAATCTTTGAAGAATTTGAATTCTCTGGAAAATCTAAGAATTTTATCGGTCATCGTCATCATCGGTCTTAAGAGGTAACCAATCCCTGGATTTGACGTTTGGTCAAAATCGGGGTGTCTATAGTTTGCCCCTCTTCGGAAGAGCTTGTGAAGTATCGCGTATCATAAGTGAATGTCAAAGCCTGTGTGAAAGACAAGCCTTTGACCAAGCGATCAAATCCAGGTTAAAAAAAAAAAAAACAAAAGTGCATTGCAAAAGCTGAGTGCGCAGAGAGCCAAAAGCTGGTCATGCTCAATGGTGAACTACCTACGTATCCCATCAGAAATCAGACCAGGACATAGTTCAGGCAAAGGACAACATACAAGTGCAAATAACCACATGGATGAATGCACCTATCCTATCGTGATGCACGTGCTCAAACAAATTTATGCGTCATGTTCTCAGGTTAAATGACTTAGGACAATACTATTCCTTATAGTGGCAAAATGTACCTTCTTGTCTTGAAATTCTTCTATGCCGATGACGTCCTATCTTGTGAAAGTCGCGACTGTCAATTTTATTTTTAAGAATACTGATTGACTGAGATGCGCTTTGCATCTTATACTATGGTGTCTTACAAAAACGAGATGTTTTGTAGGAAGATCAGAATTGCTGCGGATTCAATGACCCCAATTAGCAGAAAAATCATCATCGCTCCAGATTCAATAACCCCGAATAGCAGAAAAGTCAAAATCGCTCCAGATTCAATGACCCCAATCGCAGAAAAGTCAGAATCGCTCCAGATTCAATGACCCCAGATTGCAGAAAAGTCAGAATCGCTCCAGATTCAATGACCCCAGATAGCAGAAAAGCCAGAATCGCTCCAGATTCAATGACCCTAGATAGTAGAAAAGCCATAATCGCTCCAGATTCAATGACTTCAGATAGCAGAAAAGTCAGAATCGCTCCAAAGTAAATGACCCCGAATAGCAGAAAAGTCAGAGTCGCTCCAGATTCAATGACCCCAGATAGCAGAAAAGCCAGAATCGCTCTAGATTCAATGACCCTGAATAGCAGAAAAGTCAGAATCGTTCCAGATTCAATGACCCCAGATAGCAAAAAAGCCAGAATCGCTCCAGATTCAATGACCCCGAATAGCAGGAAAAAAAAATCAGAATCGCTCCAGATTCAATGACCCCAGATAGCAGAAAAGCCAGAATCGCTCCAGATTCAATGACCCCGAATAGCAGAAAAATCAGAATCGCTCTAGATTCAATGACCCTAAATAGCAGAAAAGCCAGAATCGCGCCAGATTCAATGACCCCGAATAGCAGAAAATGAAGCTTGGTATTGCTAGGGTAAATCCTCTTTCTTTTTTTAGAATAGTCATGTGGACTTAACAATCCGTTCTCAATTTTCAAAATGAACTGGAGTCGTACGGACTCAAAAATTCATTTTTCTATTTTCAAAGATTTGGAATCGCGCAGACTCGAAAATTCATTTTCTATTTCAAAGCTCGGGAGTCTCGCAGACTCAAAAATTCATTTTCTATTTCAATGATCTGGATTATGCCTATTTTTTGCTTTGATTGGAGACACATAGGCTCTAATATACGACTTATGGCAAAACTGCGGATTAGATCGGTAAATTATAGGCCACGATAGACGACTTATGCCAAGATCGAGGATTTGATCGGTAACTCATAGGCTGTGATAGACGACTTATGCCAAGACCGAGGATTTGATCGGTAACTCATAGGCTGCGATAGAGGACTTATGCCAAGACCGAGGATTTGATCGGAGCTGGTCCAGCCTCAAAAGATCTGCCTTGGGGTTATTCTAGCTCAAGATATGTTTATGTGCTTATCATTTTGGATTGATCTTTATCGTTTCTCTTTTTTTTCAAAATTTCTTTTGATAGATTGCTTGCTATGGACAGCAGTTTGGGCGATTCGGGCAAGAAGAGGAGGAACGGCTTGGAGCCTGATCTGCTGAGGATATTCACTTGATTTTGCTCTCTCTGAAGATATTACTCAACCTCTATTCGATTTCCTTAGCGGAGCAGAATCTGACTCCCTGACCTCCATGCTATTACCCTTCTTTTGAAATTCTCAACTCTCATTGGTCCATCTGAGGAATGTATCTTTTGGATTTCAAGAAGGTAGACTCTCACACACATTTTCTAATTTGTGACCAATTCTGCTTTCTTCTCTTTGCACTTCTCTGATTAACTTTGGAAGATTATCATCTCATAATTTTTATTGCATCTTCCTTTACGACTGACTTTATGATAATGAGGAACTCTTCTTTTCATGTTTCTTTCCATCTTAAATCAATTTCAGATTTATGCATGAAAACTATCAACTCTTTACTTCAAGAATTCTCAGGATGCCTAAGCTTGGTCCTTGAAAACCAGTCAACACAACGATATTTCATTTGGCAAACGACAATTTGCCCCTAGTTTGATAGGGGGTTTGGAAATTCTAGGCAAACGAAGTTTGCCCCTGGTTTAAGGGAGGTGACGCGGCCTCTGGGCAAACGATAGTTTGCCCTTAGTTTTCAAGGTAATTTCATGAATTGGGTGGGTTTCTTCTTTGGACCGAGGGCCTTGTTTGACCTGCCTACTTATCCCCGAATGGGCATCAGGTCCTATAGTAGTTCGATCGAGGCCTAAAAGAAGTGCAATGATTGACTGTGTGTGTAGTTGTGATCGAACCTTGCAGGCTGCCTACGTATCCCCGAATGGGAATCAGGTCAAAACGTAGTTCATCAATTCTGGAGGTCTTGAAAGAATAAGGCTTAAAGAATTGGTGGGCTTTTAGAGCCATGTTTTCATTTGGGTTCAATGAGTGCCCTTTCTGGGCAGATTTTCTGAAACAGGTTCCTTGTGGCAGCTTTCGAACAAGATGATGAGAACATGAACTACTTCTCCTTTTTATGCATTTTTTTCTTTTTCTCTTTTTTTTTCTTCTCTTTTTTTTTTGTGGCGGTTGATTCTTTTCACCTTATCACTAGCCGGTCAATCTTTACAATTCTTATAATACATCGTGTTTTAATCATTCTCTATCATACTCACAAAGTAATATCAGCCCTCCAAATTACTCTTTATCTCTCTCAAAGATATTTTTGCATTGATTTAGGCCCACTTATCACTTATCCATCAAGTCTCTCACAAAAATTTAATTGATACTTTCAAATCTCTCTTTTCATTTCCAATTTCTTTTCTTTGTTAAGAGCAACACAAAGCCTTTGATAATTCATATACTTTGAAGTGCTCAAGGATTTATTTATTCTCTACTTTTTTTCTTTCTTTTCTTTTCTCTACTTCACTATCTCTTATTCTCTTCATGATTTTGACTGGCTAGGATTCGGATTTTTGAAATCAACACGCATCTTATTTTTCTCTAACTCTTGCCTAGGCGCCCTTTCGGGTTTTCATCCTAGCGAGCTCCTTTTTTTTCCTCTTTTTTTTTCTTTTTTTCTTTTTTTCTTCTTTTTTTTTCTTTTTTTTTCTTTTTTTCTTTTTTTCTTTTTTTCTTTTTTTCTTAAGAAGAAGAAGTTCATTTAAGATATCTACCTACCATTAAGGACCAAGTTCATGGCTTTGGACTGTGAGCTCACCTTTTAGGCTTGGTATAAAGGGGGTGATGTGGGATAATTTCTGAATTCATTCTGGCACATCATCATAGGTCCATGCAAAGCATCCTTGTATTCTTTTAGAAATGAGATCAATTTTATGCTTTTATCTTTATTGAGTGTTGTATGGAAAGAATCTCTTTGAGAATCTTCTTCATTTTCTAAGTCAATTGTTAAGGTTTCCTCAATGATTTTGCATGTAGGTTCATTTGCTTTTTCACAGTTATTAAGCGCAACCAAGTAAGCAGAATCAATCACATTTTCATTGATAGCAGAAATTTACAAAAAGCTTGGCTCATATTGGCCATTACAGACTTTTTGGGGTGGGGGAATTCTTATCACTAGACTCAAGGACCTATTGGCGAATCTCCTGGTTCTGTCTCTCCTCCATTTTTCGGCTTCTCCTTCCTTGCTTTATTTCCCTTGACCTCTTCCTTCAGTATTTCTATCATCTATTCTTTCCCAATCTTCACTTCTATGATCTTCTTTGGACCGCTCTCCTTGGTCTTACTGCCTTCTCTATTAACAAGGTTCCTCATAGCCAAACCATCCAGTGCACCAATTCAATCTTGGACAGAAATTGGTTTTGTGGGCGCTTGTAGAAATGGATCTTCATAGTTAGCGAATTCATGTAAGAAAGAGATCTCAGACCCTTGCTCCAAGTATTTATCTTTGCAGTCCACCCATGGCTCTGAAAAGCCGTAGTAGGGGAAATCTCCTCCTTTCTTAATGAAGTATTTATGCGACGCCTGACCTTCTTCTTTTTCTTCAGGATCCTTCCCTTTCCCTTTTTCCGAATCGTCCTCCTCAGCATGGTTGATCACTTCCTCAGCATTTCCCTCTTCTCCCCCTTCAGACCACAAACTGTCTGTGTCACTGTACACCTCCTCCTCCCCAATGGAGTCATTAGTAGGATTGTTTGGATCCCACCAATTAATTTGGATGATTCCATTGTCCATATCTTCCTCAAATGCTTGTTCTTCTTCTCCTCCTATCAGCCAATCCTCTTCCTCGACTACTATAAGGCATATCCTCTGATCTTCTGGGAATTTATAAGCTTTGGTAGCTTGTCCTACTGGTACGATCAACACAGACGGATCAAAGACTTCCTTCCCAACATCTAAGAGATTAATGTTCCGTGGTGGTGGTATAGCATGATGATTAGGGAGTGGGTTCCGGGTCACATGCGGTCGAGCTGCAGGCGGAGGGGAAATGGTCTTATTATCGATCAAATCTTGCACTTCATGCCTTAACCTCATACATCGGTCAGTTGTATGGTCATGAGCTTGGTGAAACTCACAATAGAGGCTTGTATTGAAGCCCGGTGGAAGTGGATCAGGCATTGGTTTTGGATCTAGAGGCTTGAGATATCCTTTTTCCTTTAATCACTTGAGAATGGTAGTTAGAGAAACCCCTAAATCCGTGAAGCGACGAAGCTATCCTTCCAACTTTGGTCTCGACGCACCCCTTTTTTCTTGAAAATCTATGCCCTCCTTCCGACTGGCTTAGAACATTAACATCAGTTGCTACCTGATTTCCAACATTCCCCCCATAGAATGGTCTTCTAGGGTGATGCCCTTGGGAGTCTTCTCTTTTGATCTTTCCGTCTTTAATGGCGTCTTCTATCCTTGTCCCAATTTCAAACAACTCAGCAAAGGTATGAATACATTGATACATTAGTTTCTCCTGGTAAACACTCTGCAAGTTCTTGATGACAATCCGTATCTGTTCCTTCTCTGATGGCCGTTGGGTCATTTTTACAGCTTTCCCCCTCCATCGCGCCAAGAATTCAGCAAATGACTCTCTATTCTCTTGCATGGTTATTTCCAGATCCCTCACAGTTACATCGAGTTCTTGGTTGTATTCAAATTGGGTGACAAAGGCTTTCACCACTTACTCCCATATGCGACTTTTGCTCGGCTTTAATGTAAAATACCAGGATAAAGCTGCCCCAGTCAAAGTTTGTTGAAACAGCATGGCCATCATAACAGGACTCAGACCACTTGGCTGAAAGGCCCCGATGCACATCCTCACGTGTTTTCTGGGGTTGCCAGAACCATCAAACTTATCAATCTCAGGCATCTTGAAACCGGCAAGCAATTTTTCTTGAGCTCCCTCAAATAAACCCTCTAGTTCTAGCAGATAGCTATCAACCCCATTGGTCTTGCGGACAACTTTCTCTAACTTTTCTACCTTCTCCTTCATCTCGATATGCTCTTTCTCAGCTTTCTCAATTTTCTCTCTCTCTGCCCTAGGTACATCAACTCTTGGCGGTTTCGGATCCTTAAACCATTCGTCTTCCATATCTCGAACGGGTGGAGGAGGATTGATTATTGGTGGATCAACTACAGGCCTCTGACGGGCCAATGTTTCCAACATGGCCATCATTTGGTCCATTCTCTCTTTCAATTGTGCTATTTCTGCAGCATGTTGTTCATGATCCATTTCTCTTCCTGTCTCTGGCTCTCTTCGTACTAACCTTGCACTCGAATCCCTGACCTAAACTGTCCTGGCGTTCAAAGCTATCCTGCCTAACACCATTTTTATTTTTAACCAATTTTTAAACAACTTTATTTATTTTGAAAATGCTTGGCAAAATTCTTATGAATGGCTTATATGTCATGCGGATGCGATGCATGTGTGTGTGTGTGTGTGTGTGTGTGCCTATTCTATATGCCAAGGAAAAGAAAATTCTAATCCTAACACATAAGCACATAAAATCCTCATCCATGTTGAGTGTGCTAATTTCTCCTTTCATTGTGATCCTCTTTACCCCTTCAAAGTTTGAAAATTTTAGAATTTTTAAAATTCGTTTGACAAGCATTTCCCTAGATGATGGGATCTTTCAAATTCTTAAGAAGCTTTCCTTTGAAGGCAACAATCAAAAGATGATTGGGTTGAAACTTTGCTTTGAAATTCATTTAAAAAGCATTTCTTTAATTGGGGAGATCTCTCAAATACAATCCTCAAGAATTTTGGATTATATTCCTCAACCGAAAGGTGATTGGGTCAAAATTTGGCTTTGAAAAGCGTTTCTTTTGTTAGTGAAACTTTTCAAATCTTTCAAGAATTTTTGGGTTCCAAGAATTTTGGGTTCTTCCTTCAAAGATGGTTGACTTGAGATTTTAATCAAAAAAAGTGAATTCCAAAGATTTTTGAAAGAACGATTGAATACTTTGGCAAAAATATGTTTGCTTTCAAAGATGTATTTAAAATTCTTTGGGTAGGAGGATCACATGATCGGATTGTTGTCATACTCTTCATGAATTCGGATGCATACAAGGTCAATGATGCTTAGCTAACAAGATATAAGAGATGTAATCTTATAATCAAGATTCAGCATGTTCCCAAATGTCGTGGGACATGAGAAGGAATTGCTAAAAGGCGATTAAAGAGTTACACATCTTTTATCAAGCAAGTATCGTCATCATCTCAAATAATCCCTTTCGGGCATACAAAACTCCTTAGCACATAATCCTAATCAAGAATTAATTCCCTAATTTTGAAAAGTTCTATAGAAGCTACCATGCAAAGGCCGGGTTTTGGTCAAATAAGGGACCCTTGACACACACCCAATAGGATGCTTCATATACCAAAACATGGTATGAGATCAAGGGTGATCACACGGCCCCATGATGGCTTGACCGACTGGGTTGTCCCGAGCCTCCAAGGTCATAGTTCCGTGCAATCGACTGGCGAGACATGCAAGTGCAATGCAACGGGCACACAAAAATTAATTAATTTGATTAAAAGGATGCTTTCAAGTCTAATCCTCGAGTGAACTCAAAATCAGAATTCTGGTCTGCGAAACCAGAGATTCTGGGTTCGATCCCCAGCAGAGTCGCCAGATTGTGGATACCGGCATTTGGGCCCACTTTTGTTTTTAAAACATTTTTCCCAATTCAAATTCAAAATCAAAGAGTCGACACTAAATTTTTTGTAGGAAAATTAAGAAACCATTTTTTTTAAAAGCAACAGATCTTTTGCGAAACCAAAGATAATCTGGGTCCGGGGATTATGGAATGAAAGGGGAAGGAGCCCGACGGACTAAAACACCCCCTTTCATCCTATCTCGTGATAGGCCTCTACTCATCATCCTTTTTAATCGAATTATTAATCTAAGCATGCCCTCAACTAATACATATATATAAATAATACATTACACAAGCATGTTAAAAAGGGTGCAAAATTGCTAACTACAAAATATCATTCATAAGCCACATAGTTCAAATAGTAAGCAAGATGATGTGCAAATAGGGAACTAGGAAAGTTACCTGGGATCCAGCTGCAAATTTAAATGTGCAATGCATACATACAAAACAAACCTGAGAAAAGGCCTCTAACGCATATAAACACATAAGGCAAGACCTAGTCTAAGGTGTCGCGCATGGAGTCGAAAATCAAGAAAATCAATGAATGAAATAAGTTAGAGAAGGATTGAGAAATTGTACCTCAAATGCGCTACAAAACAAAGATTAGTCCACATGCTTTACATAATAATATGATATCAAACAATCAATCATAATCCTCTAGCTTAGATCTATTAAGCATGAAATCCAACTTTATCCAATAGCTAGTTTTAATCATAAGCATTAATGTACATGAATGAATGAATATGAACAAAAATAAAACATGGATTTATTCACTAATTTGGATCACTTAGCCTCTGGGTTTAAACTAAATTATCATTATTCAAAACATGATTTGGGTCCCAAGACATTAGGGAACCATTTAAGTTAAAATTAATGAGATTAGACAAAAACATTGACTATTTTTCCTAAATTACAGAGAGCAGACTAGATTTTAAGAAGTAGAAAAACCATACTTCCAACGGTTGGATCTTAATGATATTTGGATATGATATGCCTCTATGAGTCTAGATTATGACCCAAAAATAAAATCAAGGTTTTAACGGTTAGATCTCTGGGAATATGGAAAACACTAGACATCACTCAGAATCTGCAACTCTCTGTCCAGAGATCTTGTACAATTTTCTAAAAATAGCAAAAAAAAAATTGGGAAACACTTAGATCTTTTTAGGGCATCTTCCTAACACATTAAGGTACTTAGAAAAAATTATTAGAGACCCGGGAAACTCTGTTGAGGTACTGATTTATGAATTTCAAAATGGACTTACTATTCTGAAATTTTGGACAGAGAGTTGCATATTTTGAAATCATAAGACCAAACCTTCTTAGGCACGGAATTTCATCAAAACAAAAATCACAGAGGTACTTAAATGGGTTATGAACATCCTCCAATTGGTCTCATCCATTTCCAACGAACCATGATCCTATAGAAAATCTTTGATCATAATTAGTTTATGGATTCACTGCACCTTTGTTAAATTGATGTTCATAGCTTAAAATCAACTTGATCCATGATCCTAGAAAGGGCTAGAATCAAGTTTGATTATGATTAATGGGACAAATGATGAAATAGGGAGAAACCCCTAGATTTAACCTTGATGGATTCCTCTCATAGATCACATAGTTGGAGATCTAGCAAGAGAATCCTAAGGTCTTACTTGATCTTATGAATTTTGAATATAAGTTATGAAAATCTACATCCAATTCTTCTCTCAAACATATGATCCTTGAGGAATATAGATCCATGAAACCTTATTCTCCTCTCAAATTAATGGTCCTTGGAGAATATAGAGTCATATTATCATTTCTCCTACCAAGTTAATGGTCCTTGGAGACAAAATGACATCCCAACTACATAAACCTCTATGAAATATAGCATGAATCCATAAGATTTGTAGAGAGGAGATTTCAAACCATGAGTCAAGACTTAAATTCAACAAACTACATGTAGAGATGATCATAATCCACTTTAATCCCCATATAAATCATAAGATCATAGGGAATTAAAGGATCAAACTCAAAGAAATCTAATGAGATATTGAAGATCTCATAGATTTCTTGAGAAGAATATAAACAAAACAAAAGGAAATCAAATATTATTTGAAAATTTTCAAGTCAAAACTCTTTTATTTCATAAATTCAAAGCTCTATTTTGAATCCAAATTAATGAAACACCATGAGATTCAATCACAAATTCTAAGTGGTGTGTGATGAAATGAGGTAGGAAGAGAGGTTTTGAAAATGTGTAAAATTCCTAGATCTAAGAATTTGTGATTGAATTGCCTAATTCTACCAAGTGATTGAGAGGTTACCTCCAAGACCTCAAAGATTTCTTCTATTCCTTGTGAAATGCTTCCAAGAATCTTCAAGTTCTTCTCAAAATTCTTCAAATTCTTCTCATAATTCTTCAATAAAACTATTCTTTCTTCTCCGAATTCTCTCTCTATTATATCTCTCTCTAGTGAAAATTTTGAAAGTAGGAGTAAAAGTCCCCATGAAGAAGATGAAGGCCTCTTTATATAGACCAATACATCAAGGTTAAATGGGTAAATTCGGGTGAAAACCCATGTGCAAAGTTTTCTTCTAGAACATGTGAGAAAAGCAGTCTGTTACAGTTTGCGGCACTTGATGGCTTCCGGCGGCATTCACTGAATGTCGGGCAGTACTCACTGAATGCCGGGCGGCACTCAATGAGTGCCGCCGGCTTTCCCGCGTGCCGAGGCTAACAGAATTTTGCCCTCTTTTTTAATTTTCAAAACATATATTACCACAATCTTAATTATTAGCAAAGCATATACTAATGTAATTATATATGTAGTGTACTTTATTAAGATACACCTATATACATGGTATATTTTTATTTCTTTCTTTTTCTCTTTTTTTCTCTTTTCTTTTGAAAATTTCTTTTCTCTTTTTCTTTTGAAAACTTTTTTTTCTTTTTCTTTTGAAAAACTTCTTTCATATTATATCTCTTCTTTGAATAAAAATTTTTGTAGACTGATTTTCTCACATGTTCTTCAACATTCGGGTTTCCCCCCGAGTACCCAATTTCCCTCTCTCTCTCTTATTTTGATTTTTGAATTTTGTTTTGAAGAATCTTTGAAGAATTTGAATTCTCTGGAAAATCTTAGAATTTTACCGGTCATCGTCATCATCGGTCTTAAGAGGTAGCCAATCCCTGGATTTGACGTTTGGTCAAAATCGGGGTGTCTACAATTATACAAATACCCCTGCTTGTCACAACCCCCAACTAGCTTATTGATAGTCCCTAGCTATAAAGCGATATAAAACAAGCTAAAGTACACTACAACGTCTAAAAGAAAATAAAACAAACTAACCTAAATAGAAAGAGATAATTCCTAACTCACTTTCGCAAGAATCGCAGTTGCATTTAGCGAATGCAACAAGCCGTTAAACCCTTAGTCTCTCCCTAGTGGACGGGTGTTGTCTCGTGAGGGTTTACAGTGAATATAGCCACAAAATTCATAAATTTAAGTTCAAAAGAAAAAAGAAAAACTCTTAAACACTCCATCCCAGTCAACTGCTAACTCAGCTCTACAAGGACATATTAATCTCAATCAAACCATAAAAGAAATCCACATGCTCCTCATGCCACCAAGATAGATGTAACATATGTATCACATTCATGCATTCATGTGTGTGTGAAGCTAATAGCTATGCACCAAACCTTGTTTACAGTTGTTTAGACCATCGTACCTCTAGAACTAGTAGTTTCAACTCAATTCTCACATTGGTTCACACTCATAAAAGAACGTCTCACAGAAACATGCTTAAGAATGATCACACATTTGCATGGAAGCTTTGATAGGATTGCATTTTTGGATACTAATGCTTTCATACATAACTTTATTAAAAACAGACGTGTAGAGTGTATAGTCTCGCGAATAGAATACTACTTACTAGAGGAGCGAAATACCATGGATAACTCAATTTACACATTCATGTTCAAACTAATTCGTTAAGAATCATTAAGACTTTGAATTTTTGGTTTTTATACAGTAGTCGAAGATGATGAGAGGCGAGAGAATGCGCATCTTAGGATGTGATGGAGCTTATCTTTTCATTCTTATTCTTTTCACATCTCCAACCAACTTCCACTATTGCATATTCTTTTTTTAAACGATATACTCCTCTTCCACATTCAACTTTTTCTTTGTATAATTCTTTTAATGCGGCAACTCCCACAAATACTCCCTTCCAATCACATATATCGATAATTTAATCATATTAGATGTGCAATAAGATCCATTGGGGTCAAGGTATAAGATTAGGAGTTTGTATTTTCATAATAGAATTGGCACTATTTAATCAGTGTGGGGTTGAAAATGAAACAGTTTCTTGAATGTAGGTCAAGGGATATGTATCAGTTACGGAGTGGATATCGATGGCTTAAATCATTTTTTCAATTTCTCAATTTTAGAACTTCGGTGTTTATCGAGTTTAGTTCTCCTCTAATAAGCAGCCAAAATTGAAGAATTAGTTGAGACCATTTCAACGAATTTCACACGCATAAGCAATAAAAACAATTCGAGTTTGTGTGACAATTTCCTCAAAAATGAAGAATGGACCAAAAGCACACTAAGGCTAATTAGTTTCCACTACTCATTCTTTGAACACAATAGTCGTATCAACTCCTTTTTACATTTGCTACATAGCTATCAACAAGTGCATATGGATATTGGATACATAAAAGGTCAACACATGCAATCCTCCTGGTGATACTAGAAAAACACATGAATGTAATTCATAAAAGGATGAGACTAACAGGAATGCATCATTGCATAATAAGCAACTAACCAGGAGTGAAAGTTCGAAGTTATTCTATCGTTTAAGTTCACAAATTTAACAATTTTAAAGAAATTGTATGGTACATGATATGGTAATGAAATTTCCTAAGGTGCTAAGTGTGTATTGTGTGCAGGTGAATACCTATCTACAGTCTACCCCCAACTGAAAACAACAATGTCCTCAAAAGTTGATTTTCAAAACAACACAGATGGGTATCACCTGGTAGAAGGAAACCAATAACAGCAAGCATAGCAACCTGTAATAAGAACATACAATCTTCAAACAACCAAGATTAATAGATATAGAGGGACAAAACATGATTCATAAATAGCAACAGAACCAATCACTGGAATAATAAAACAATAATAGGACAGAACAGTGATCTGAGTTTAATAATACAAAGCTAATAACCAGGGAGAGAGTAGAGATTACAAAAGAAAATAAATACAACAAAAGCTCTCACTCACTCAACTATCATAATCTAATCAACCGCTGTGGGAGATGATGATAGAGCGGATGGGTCGGAGGTCAGATTTGAGGCAAAAGATGAAGGATCGGCTGGTGGTGCTTCAGGGGGTGGTGGATGGTAGAGTAACTGGTCAACCCCCAACTGCACCAAGAGAGCATCCAATTATGCAGTCATGTGATCGGCCTTGCCCTCGAGTCTGATCCGGGCTTCTCTCTCCTCTAAGAATAACACGTGAATGGTCCGGAGAGACACGAATGAGGACTCTCCCTGGGTTAGAGCTTGAGACCGCTGTCTCAGCTCGAACCGCTATACCTCAATGACAGGATCGACCTCGTCATCAGAATCATGCTCCTCAGCCTCAGAAGGCATCCCAGAAGCGGCTTCCTCCATGTCTGTCCCACCTCCCCTCTTCATTTTTGCTCTGACTTTCTCTTTTCCCTTGCCTTTGTGCTTTCATTTCTGAGCAGCTGAGTGCCAAGCAGTCGTCTCACCGAATCGACTCGATGCAACCCAATTATCATCGGTGACCAAGGTAGGAAGATCTGTGCTGGCAATGACCCAATGGATGGCCCAAGCACCTTTTAGATGGTGTTTGGCGGTAATGTAACGGGTGGGCTGTATCATGAAATCGATGTAAATGTAGGGTAGACATACTTTTTATTCCTTTCCAACGGCATATAAAACCCGGGCGTACCACGGTGCCAACTTTTTATGGTAAGACATCATCAATATACAATTACATAATGCCAAGTGGAGTAGATGATATTTTGTGGTGAGATGTCGATCTTCAATAAGGGCCATACCATTCCATTGTTGAACGGCCCCACCTGTGATCTCAAGGACTATCACAGAGGGGGATATCTTAGGGGCCTCAAGACGCTGAGGGTAGACACAATCGGGTACCTCAGGCACCCCCAAGGCGGTGGCAACAGAAGCAGGAGTAAAGATGATCTCGCGACCTCGGAGGAAAGATCTGTAGGTGAACGGTGCGGCAGGATCTTTGATCATCGTAGCACAAGCCTCCCTGATCTATGAGAGATTGACTTATTTGGCTTATGTTAGGACGTCGAACCAGTGTGGCATCGCTTTAATGCGTGCCAGGAACCATGGGGATTTGAGCCAGATGGCCTCCAAAGGCCGCTTAATCATGACCTTCCTTGTTCAAAAGTGACGGTTAAACCAGGATTGATCCTCAATGTTTCAGAACCCGTGGGCGAGTACCAGATTAGGAATGGTAAGGTCTAGTGGTTTTTCCTTGTGGTATCCAGTAATGGGATTCATGGCGAGGAAGCTGAAACAAAAAAACAGAAGTAACAAATCAAAACAGGGCAAGAAGTAAAAGAAACTATTTTCTACAAGTGTTCGATCAATCAAAGATTTTTTGATCGATTGAAATAGGGCCAGGCTCGAGCGCTTGAGCCCAGTTCGATCGATCGAACACAGGGTTGCAGGCCAAACAAAAAACGCAAGAACAAAAAGCAAAGAAGGAGAGAAAAAAATAAAAAGAACGAAATGAAAAAATAAAAATCTGAATACAAAAGGGGGGCACCCCCTTTTTAAGTAACAAAGTTGGAATAAAGGAGGTTCAATAAAACCTTACCTCGGTAGTGGCACAAAAAGGGTGTGTGTTGATGATGCTAAAGAAGATGAGATGATCAGAGGGGGGAATGAACGTGAATGGGGGCTCCTGGATCAAAATTGCATGAACTCTCGAGAGAGAGTGCTGGATTGTTGGTAAGGAAAAATGAAGAGGTGTACTGAAGATGCCTCATTTAAAAACAAAGCTCGAGCGATCAAGAAAGTTCGATCGATCGAACTTTCAATCGCTTGAGCCTCTCTCAAGCGCTTGAGTAGAAAAAAAGTTTGAGCGATCAAGAATGGTCGATCGATCGAACCCAAAATTTCTAGGAACCCTTTAAGTAGAATACCTTAGTACCCGTAACTGACAAAAATTGATCTGGACATATAGGAATATCATAATAGTAGTTTAACACAGAGCATGGAAGCCAGAAATACTCATCATTGTGATAAAAAATTGCAAAATCCATAAATATAAATGTGTAAAGCATTTAATTGCAAAATTATTCCCCCTTTGGTACTTAGACCTTATTACAAGTTTGAAGTAAAAAACTAAAAATAAACTAAAATTAAATAAATTGTCTACGACTACACTTCAACTTGCTAAAAGATTGACCAAAGGAAACATCACAAGCTGGAGTGGACCACTAATTGTCGAATATGAAAATGTCATCTTCCACATTTGTTTCATTAGAGTACCCTGCCAAATCTTCTATGTTGGTCCAAACTTGATAGTTCACGGTTCTAGAAGGATATGAAAGCGTCAAGTATATCATTGAGCACGTCTGGAATCTCCAAAGAATGGACTGCACTTGTGAGAGATGATCGTGGCGATCCCAATTGAGACAGAGATAATGGAGTATAACTCCTCAGTTGTTCTCCCTCTCGTGGTGAGGTGCCAGGGGACCTCAGGGGAGGCCCATGGAACAGCAAATGTGGAAGGAAAACCGATGGCAGATTAAGACTCATAGTGATATTCCTAGACAAAGGCACAAAGACAAAAACAAGTGACAGACATTAAATTAAAATAAAATAAGGAGAGAAATAGAAAAAAGAAATCAAGTGAAGTAAAAAAGTAAATAAAACTAAAAATAAAACGAAATGTGACAAGAATTCAACCTTACTATTGGCATGACTGAACAACGTGCACTAGCTAGCAGGGGACACTGAAGCCTAAACAACAAATAGATCAAGGTCACGTAGAGGTAGGGAACCACCTCAATAGTGATGAAATCATCAACGAATGTGAAAATAGCATTGTGGTTTTCAGCCACAACATCTTGCAAATCATTTTCATCCTATGGTTCCCACATCGAGTCATTCTCCCAATGCTGCAGGAGTTCATCGTCTACCTCACCAACAAAGTATCCCTCCTCCTCTCCCTCATTATCAGAAGGGAATTCCATGTTTTTGAAGGGATTTATGGCGAGAAGAGCCGGTGGGTAGGGAATGTACCCATGTAACAGATCAATTACGTCATCCGCCCTGGGCCCTTGATAAGGTAAAAGGCAAAAAGCAATCTCATCAGCGGTCCAGGGGGGTTTTGGTACTCAGAATTGGCCCATAATCCTATCGGATACACTAATCTTGCATCATCATCGTTTCTTATTTTTAAAGACTACAGATGAGTATAAAATATGGAATAGCGAATTAAGAACGAATACTCATAAAGATAAAATAAAATAGAAAAATATAAAAATAAACAAAGTGCGTGAAACAAAAAGGTTACAATACCAGGTTGAGGACACTCTTTGGTGTTTTAGATAGTCGAGTAGTTGGGTTCATCCAGTTGGATGTGCTCAACTTCTGGTTGCAAATTTTCCAAGAACAGTTTTAGCCTTTGGCTGTTGACCTTGATGTTTTTGTCATTCTTTGGATTTATCAACTCAATGGCCCCATGTGAAAAGACAGATTTGACAATGAATGGACCTGTCCACCGGGATCGGAGTTTTCCTGGGAATAGATGAAGGCGAAAGTCGTATAGAAAGACTTTTTGCCCTGGCTCGAATGTTTTACGAAAATTAGTTTGATCGTGGCGAGCCTTCAACCTCTAGAGTTATATGCATCTCTACGGATTTCCTCAAGCTTTGCAAGTTAGAGTTTTCTTAGTTGACCTCCCTCTTTAATATCAAAGTTTAATGAGTGTGTCGCCCAATAAGCCGTATATTCAATTTCAACAAGGAGGTGACATGCTTTTTGGTACACTAGATTTGTCCAAAATGTGGTACGGTATGCCCATAAAGCATCAGTCAACTTGTAAGCCCAATCCTTTCTATTTGAGCTAATCGTTTTCTCGAGCATATGCTTTATTTCTCGATTTGCCAACTCTGCTTGCCCATTTGTCTGTGGGTGGTGGGCTAAGGTAATTTTGTGATTGACCCCATACTTCTTAAGGAGTGACTCCAAGGGCCTATTACAGAAGTGTTTGCCTTGGCCACTTATTAATGCTCTTGGGGTTCCGCAATGCGATAGAATATTTTCTTTTAGAAATGGCATTACTGTTCTGTGGTCATTTCATCTTGTTGGTATTGCCTCCACCAATTTTGAGACATACTCCACAGCTAGAAGTATGTACTCTTAGTTATATGATTTTGGGAATGGTCCTATAAAATCTATGCCCCAACAATCAAAAATTTCGATTGTGATTATAGGAGTCAAAGGCATAGATTTTCTTTTTGAAATTATACCTAACTTTTGACAACGTTGGCATGCTTTCAAAAGGAGTGGGCATCTTTTAACACGGTGGGCCAGTAGAAACCGCTATGTAAGACTTTTTATACGGTCTTCTATGAAGAAAAATGTCCACCGCAAGCTTCAGAGTGACAAAAAGCCAATATAATGGCTATATCCTATTTAGGCACGCATCATCTGATGACTTGATCAGCACAGTATTTAAATAGGTATAGGTCATCAAAGAAAATGTGACGAGCAATGTGAGGAATCTTTTCTTGTCTGGTATTGACCAATGTCCAGGGGTCTCTCCCATTACTAGGTAATTCACGACATCTGCATACCATGGTAGAACAGACACAGCCACCAGTTGTTCATCTGAGAATTCATCCTTGATAGGTAGCGGTTCAGTGTTGTCAACAAAAGTTAACTGAGACAAATAATCTGCGACCACATTCTTTACTCCCTTCTTATCTTTGATTGTTAGATCAAACTCTTGGAGTAGGAGTATCCAGTGAATAAGCAGTTGTTTTGCGTCTTTCTTAGATAACAAGAATTTGAGGGCTGAGTGGTCTGTAAAACAGATAATTTGTGACCCTATTAGATAAGACCTGAACTTGTCCAAGGCAAAAACTATAGCCAGTAGTTCATTTTCAGTAGTTGTATAATTCATCTGAGATTCATTAAGCATTCGATTGGCATAGTAAATAATGTAAGGCTTATTGTCTTTCCTCTGCCCTAGAACTGCGCCAATAGCGTAGTCACTAGTATTACAGATTAGTTCAAATGGCAAACTCTAATTGGGTGCCTGTATTATTGGTACAGAGGTGAAGAGCTCCTTTAGTGCATCAAAAGACTTTTGACAGCTTTTCGACCACTCAAATGGTGTGTCTTTAACGAGAAGTTGACATAGTGGTCGGTAGATTGCACTAAAATTCTAAATAAATCGATGGTAGAATTCACCATGCCCCAAGAAAGAACGGATGTCTTTGACTGTACGAGGGATAGGTAGATTCGAGATAATGTCAATTTCGGCCTTACCACTTGGATACCTTTATTGGAGATTATGTGGCCAAGGACTATTCCCTTGGTCACCATGAAGTGACATTTTTCCCAGTTTAACATCAGGTGTTTGTCCTCACACCGTGCTGACATATGTTCAAGGTTTTCAAGATAGTTATCAAAATTATGGCCGAACACAAAAAATCGTCCATGAAGACTTTGAGTATTTGTTTGACCATGTCACTGAAGATACTTAACATGCACCATTGGAAAGTGGCAGGTGCATTACATAGGCCAAAAGGCATACGACGGTAGGCGAAAGTACCGAATGGGCAAGTAAAAGTTGTTTTCTCCTGATCTTTCAGAGCTATTTCGATCTAATTGTACCCACTATACCCATCTAAAAAGTAGTAGTACTTGTGTCCTACCACTCTTTCCAACATTTGATCCATGAATGGTAGTGGGAAGTGGTCTTTTCGGGTCACAGTGTTCAGCTTTCGATAGTCTATGCACATCCGCCAACTAGTAGGGACGCGTGTCGGTACTAACTCACCATCTTTATTTGGAATGACAGTTATGCCTGCCTTTTTTGGTACCACTTGGGTCGGATTGACCCAAGGACTGTCCGAGATTGAATACATGATCCCAACATCAAGTAATTTCAAAACTTCTTTTTTAACCACTTCTTGCATGTTGGGGTTTAGACGCCTCTGCATTTGTTGTGACGGTTTAGCGTCTTCTTTTAGATAATTTTTATGGGTGCAAATGGACGGGCTTATGCCTTTGAGGTCAGCAATAGTCCATCCTAGTGCTCCCCTATGTTGTTTTAGCATTCGAACTAGTTTACCCTCTTGCTCAAAATTTAAAGTAGATGATGATGATGCCTAAAATTGGCAAAGAGGGTTTAGAGAGAAAATAAGACAATAACAATTTGTATGTGGTTCGGTCCCGTTAACGAGGTGACCTACGTCCACGGTTGCGTCTGTGCGCTCTCACTAGCAGATCATCAGCGGGCCTAGTGAGCCAATAAAGATGGGCGACACTACCAGTAATACCGATCGGGTGTATGCGTATGATGGTGAGTTCTCTGTTGAATGCTTGTAAGCTAGAGAATTATTTTCATATCAGATCCCTATTGACAGGGTAGGTGGGCTCTTTTATAGATGCAAGAGTCCACCCTTACATGGTAAGTTAATAGGATTAGGAAACCTAATTTAATTACACTTGATTGGCATAATTTGGGAAAAGTTTCCTAAGTGGTTTAGGAAACTACCACATTCCCTTTCGCAGACTTGTAGTCGGTTTAGGAAACTGCTGGATAGGCCGGGATTGCGGGATGTCGCGACCTTCATGCCCGGCCTGTCGGTACGAACCACCCGATTATAACAAACACCTCGGGATAGCTCGGCTATTGGCGCCTTTACCGGAATAACCAACACCTCTTGGTGACGTGGCAGGCTGGCTTCACGACTAGATTATTTTGGACATATCAGCAGCCCCCCATTTTCAGAACTGACCGGATGCGTCATTAGGTGAGGATTCGAAAATTAGTACCTTCTTGGAAACCATCTGTATGTCCTCTGGGAATGCTGCTCGGGATGGGGCCCACATTCCAGAACACCCGGTGGTATTACCGACCGGTACAGGTTGGAGCTCGAGTGTGGGTATTGCCACGTGTCAGGGAGTAATTGGCCTGGTCAGGATCCAGTGGAGTCGGTTCGGATGTAACCAACCAGTTGCATGGTAACTAGACTATCACATCACGTATTTAATGCGTGCGCATTTCGAGGCAACCCTTCACGTGCCCGAGGTGACAACTGTCTGACGGTTTTTGGCGGGAAAACTCCTGAGCCGTTGGATCTGATTGATCTGGACCTTTCGCTACTTCTATATAAGAAACACTTGTTCGTTTCTTCAGTCCCTGCTGTCAACTGAGAGAGTTACCGAGCGGTTTGAGAGCATACAAGATTCCCGAGCAAGATTCCCGACCTCTTTTCTGCGTAAAACCTTGTAAGTCGTTCCTTTCTGTCCTCAATTCTTCATTCTCTTCTTCCTTTCTGAACAAAGTTAGAGGGAGCGATCCCACTTAGGTTAGATCGAGCGTGGGATTTTTTCTTTTTTTGATTTTGTCACTTCTTTCAGTCCGGGGGTACGCTAGAGCAGTTTGACCGAACGGGAGTTCCCAGGAGAGTCTTGAGAAAGTGTTGTCTTTCTTTTAGAGTCTTGTACGACCTGCCCTTTAGGTTGTTAGATCTACCTCCTCTGTACATTAGGCTAGGAGTTCTTGACCCGTTCTTAGGTCATCTGCCCCTTAGGTCTTCCACAGACTTAATTATGTGCCATTCTGATTTCAACTCGTCGTCCCGGTCGAAAGACGAGCAGCTACAGTCAGGGTTTCCAAGCGTAAGCTTAGACCCTCCCTCCTTGGGCCCCTCTGATCAACAGAGTGAGGGGATAATCCTTGCCCGGGCATGTCCTGAGGAAACGCACTGGGATTCTCCTGTGGCCTCGACATCTTGGGGTTCGGGCGACAAGGGGTCTGTACCGAACAGTCCCGGGGTCGTCTTCTCATGCGAGTCCATAGTCAGTATCCTGTGCGGCCCTGACTTGGTTCAGATCAGGGACAGATATGACCTTCTCGGACCCTTTTCTCTTACTGTCCATGATGGCAGAGCTCACTTCCACGAGTCGGGCTTCATCACGTTGTATGAGGATGCCTTCATGGCAGGCCTTCGCTTGCCTGTCAACCCAGTTGCCCGGGACTGGATCATCTACCTCGGGATCTCTCCCGGGCAGCTCGCCCCGAACAGCTGGCGATATTTGATGGGGTGCATATCCTTGTTGCCCCAAGTCCTCGGATATGAGCTTACCTTGTAGGAATTCTTCTGGACTCACCGGCCCTTCAAAGTCCACGGGGAGTCCGGTTTCTTTTCGCTCGGGGACAAGCAGGGGCAAAAAATAATTGTCAACTTCCCGAGCAATAATAAAGGATGGAAGAAGAAATTCTTCCAAGTGTCTACCCTGGGGCTGTGTGAGAAGGCGCCGGGTATTCAGTTGAGGACCTCCTGGGCGGGGGAACTGAGGAGTAAGCCCGACCACTCTTTCTTTCCTGCTTAGTCTCTTTATTTTGCCGTGACTAAGTCGTTGGTGCGTTTGTCTTGCAGTGGGAGCAGTTGACCTGCCGAGTTTTCCCGACGAGCTTCAAACGAGGATCTTGTCATTGGTGGAGGACCCAACTGACATCAACAAAGTGCTGACTCGGTCGGGAAGCCCAAAGATCTCCTACAAGCCCTAGCGCTTCACCGCTCCTGTCCTCCCGGCGATTATCCCTGGTAAATTCCATCACTTGACCGTCCAATTTTCTTTGTACTTTGCTGAATTCTTACATGCTTATGGTTTTGTAGAAATGGCTCCCAAGAATGCGACGGCGTTGAAGGAGAAGGAGGAAGCCCTGATGGCCCTGGCTGGCCAGAAGAGGAAGAAACCGGACCCCGCTGAGGGCCAGCCCCTCAAGAGGATATCCCGGGGAATTTCGATCCGGGCTGAGAAGGAGGCCGCCGCCACCTCGACGCCCATAGTAACAATTGCTGCTCCACCACCACCTCCTCCTGCTGCCAAACCGACCGGGGTCTCCTTCCCAAGCATAGAGGAGTCTACTCGCACGGGCCCCTCCTACAGGTCAGAGGTCGAGATAGAAGACGACGTCCGCAGAAGGGTACGGCCTGGGCTGTTATAGAGTCAAATTGACAAGTGCACCCTGCTAAGCCCCGAGGCCATCATCAGTTGGCTGTACAGCATCAGCCACATGGTAAGTGTCTTTACAACATGAACCTTAGCTTTCCTTCCTTGCGTGTACTGACATTTTCTTGTTCTTGCAGATTGGCTGTATTGCAGCCGGGGCTGAGCCACCCTTCCCGGCATTGCTGAGAGGTTGGCCGCTGCAGAGGCTAACCTTTTCATGGAGAGGGCTACCCGGGAGTCCGTGGAGTTTGCTCTCACCGTGGAAGAAGAAAAATCTCAGGCAACCGCCCTGGAGCTTGGGGAGGTCCGTGACACTATGTGAACCGAGTGGGCCGCCCGGAAGGTTGCAGAGGCTGAGGCGACGGCCGCGGAGGCTGAGGCGGCGGCCGCGGAGGCCGGGAGAATCGCCGCTGAGCAAGATACAAAGACTAAAGCTGTAGTCGCGGAGGCTGAGAGGATCTCTGCCAAGAAGGACCTTATAGCTATGACGGCCATACTCTCGGAGCTCACTGTTGCTCGGGAGGCTGAAGAAGCCAAGGAAGCTTAGGAGGAATTCGAGGCTGAGTTCCTCATGGGCTACGCTGACCTGACGAAGCGGGCTGCTGCTGACCACCCTGACTGGGACTTGTCTGGTTATTCTTGGACAGAGTCTAGTTACTGGAAGGAAGGCCAGGCTGACTCCGAGGTTGCCGCTGAAGCTGCACCGGCCGGGGACCCCTCTGTAGATGAGCAGGCCGCGGAGGAGGGAGAGATGGTGGTTGTAGACTAGTTATTTTTTTTTTTGTAGTTTTTTTCTTTTAGGGGAGGCTACTACAACTGCCCCCAGGCTTTGTACAGATTTTATTTTAATTAATGAAAAGGCCCTCGAGGTCAAATTTCCTTTCCATTAACTGTCTTTTTTTCTGTATTGTGCCTGTTTTAATTGCTAGTATCCGCTTAATTTCTGGCCAACCTAACACCTGCCTTAGCAAATGTTTTAGGACCGTAACCAGTAACACTCCTAGTCTTCCTGACCTGTTTAAAAGGTAACTACCCCGTCTGCCGTAGGAACTTAGCGTCCGGGATCGCCCGGTGTATTATAGGAATACCCTGTATTACCGTCCGGGATGTCCCGGTGTATCATAGGTGTATCCTATTTTACTGTCCGGGATATTATCTCTGGTCACTATAAGCACTTGGGAATATCTTCCGAGTTCTTTTAGTGACTGGTGTGATTTCCTATTTTGGCCTAATATTCCCTTGCCCCCCAAGCATTTGCTAAGGCGGGAGTGCAGGAGTTAGTAGCCATAGGAAACCGACCTAGAACATGGGTGGTTGTAGGGTCCTTTGGAGCTTGCCATCATCGGCCACCTAGGGGTTTACCCCCATCGTCGGCTGGACCTAGGCGAAGCCTTAAGTAATTTCCTGTTTAGGACTAGTATCCCCTTGCCCCCCGAGCGTCCTATGAAGGCGGGGGCATGTTGAGGAGCGACCATAGGAAATCGACCTGGAACATGGGTGGTTGCAGGGTCATTTTGTGCCTAGGATCGGAGCCTGAGGTCTTTTTAGGTGCCTAGGTTCGGGGCCCGAGGTCTTTTTAGGTGCCTGGGTTCGGAGCCCGAGGTCTTTTAGGTGCCTGGGTTCGGAGCCCGAGGTCTTTTAGGTGCCTGGGTCAGAGTTCGAGGTCTTTTAGGTGCCGGGGTTCGGAGCCCGAGGTCTTTTTATGCCTTGGTTGTTAGCCAAGGTCTTTTTGTGCCTTGGTTGTTAGCCAAGGTCTTTGGTACCCCGGGGTTAGGCCCGAAGACTTTTGAGCATTGCACGGTGTACCGACAGGAGTAATTTTTGCAAAATAAACTTTGCTCCCAAGGATGAGAGAGATCGTGCCCGTCCATGCTCTGTAGCCAGTAGGTTCCCGGTCGGTTGACCCGGGTTACTATATATGGGCCTTACCAGTTTGCTCCCAATTTCTCATGGCTCGGGATTTAGGTAGACTGGTTTACTGCTTTAAGGACAAGGTCTCCGACTTGGAAACTGCAGTGCTTCACCTTGCTATTGTAATACCGCGAGACCCTTTGCTTGTAGGCTGCCACCTTTAGGTAGGCTTGATCTCTCCTTTCCTCCACCAGATCCAGTTCTGACCTGAGGGCTTCTTCTTGATCCGACGCACTGAAGTTGGCCACCTTATATGTAGGCAACCCAAGCTCTGTGGGGACCACCGCCTCAAATCCGTAAGTTAAAGAGAACGGGGTTTCGCCTGTTGTCGCTCGGGGTGTTATGCGATAGGCCCACAAGAGGGTCGGTAGTTCTTCAGCCCACAGCCCTTTGGCACCTTCAAGCCTTGTCTTGATTGACTGCAAGATTGTCCGGTTGGTTACCTCGGCTTGACCGTTGGCTTATGGGTGCTCGGGGGAGGAGTAGTGATTTAGTATCCCGTAGCTCGAGTAGAACTGCCTGAAGATAGGTGTGTCGAATTATCTGCCATTATCGCTGACCAGGACCTGGGGAATGCCGAACCTACTGAGAATACTCCTCTCCACAAAGCTCTCCATTTTTCGCTCGGTAATCATCGCCAAGGGCTCGGCCTCTGCCCATTTGGTGAAGTAATCAACACCTATCACGGCAAATTTGACCTATCCCTTTCCCATCGGTAAGGGACCAACAATGTCGATTCCCCACTAGGCGAACATTCAGGGGCTGTGAATTGGAGTCTGGAGCTCTCCCGGTCGGTTGATCATGGGAGAGTATCTCTGACACTTGTCACACCTTCTAACGTATTCCTGGGAATCCCGGGCCATAGTTGGCCAGTAGTAACCTTGCTGTAGGGCCTTCCTGGAGAGCACCCGGCCTCCAATGTGGTTCCCGCACACTCCTTCGTGGATCTCAAACAATATCGCTTGGATTTGTGCAGGATGAACACAGCGGAGGTATGAAATAGTGAATCCCCTCTTGTAGAGAATGCCGTCAACAAGATGGTATCGGGCTGCCCGGTACTTGACCAGGCGGGCTTCTTCTTTGTCGTCTGGTAGCGCACCTGTTGTCAAGAATGTCACGAGCGGGTCCATCCAGCTGGGTCCCAAGGTAACCGGGTCCACCTCCATGCCTTCTGAGTTGATCACACTTGGCTCGGGTAGCTATTGTATCCGTATTTTGGGCAAGTCTGACTCAGAAGACGAGGCAAGGTGAGCCAACCGGTCGGCCCTGGTATTTTCTCCTCTGGGTATCTGCGTGATGGAGAATCCTCAGAGCTTCTTGGAAACCGCTCGGACAAGGGCCAGGTAGGCTACCATGTTGTCTTCCCGTGCTTCATACTCTTGATTAACCTGGTTGACGACGAGCTAGGAATCACTGTATCCCTGAACCTGTTGTGCACTCATAGAAAGGGCCAATTGCAGCCCGACCAGTAGGGCTTCGTATTCGACCTCGTTGTTGGAGGCGCGTAACCCAAATCTCAACTCATATTCGAGCTCGATGTCATCGTGGGTAGTTAAGATGACTCCTGCCCCACTGCCTTGCTGATTGGATGAACCATCCACGTGCAGTACCCAGGTAGGGATCTCAAAGTGTAACCCGGGCAGTAAGGCCGGTAGCTCAGACTCTTCAACTGGGTCCTCTGGATATGTGAACTCAACCAAAAAGTCTGCCACGGCTTGTCCCTTAATGGCTGTTCGGGGTCGGTAGGTCACACTTCAAACTCTTCCAACTCTAAGGCCCACTTGACGAGCCTCCCGGACGTGTCTGGGCGGCTGAGGATTCTGCGGAGAGGTTGATCTGTGAGGACCACAATGGCATGGGCCCGGTGATAAGGGTGAACGCCAGTTTTTCGATGCGGGAGTATCTGCTCTCTGCGCCCGATAATGCCCGGTTGGTGTAGTACACTGGGAAATGTATCCCGTGCTCTTCCCGAACAAGTGTCGAGCTAACCGCCAATGGCGATACTGCCAAGTACAAAAGCAATTCTTCCCTGGGCACGGGTGTTGAGAGTAGAGGAGGGGAAGCCAGGTACTTCCCGAGTTCCTGGAAGGCCTCTTCACACTCTTCTGACCACTAGAATGCCTTGCGGAGGAGTTTGAAGAATGGCAAGCACCGGTCGGTAGCTCGGGAGATAAATCTGTTTAATGCGGCCACCCGTCCGGCTAAGCTCTGAACCTCCTTTGTTGATTTGGGCGACCGCATGTTGATGATGGCTTTGATCTTTTTGGGGTTTGCCTCAATTCCCCGTCTGCTGACTAAGTGGCCCAAAAATTTCCCGGATGAGACGCCGAAGGGGCATTTGGCCAGGTTCAACCTCATCCTAAATTTTCTCAAAATTCTGAAGGCCCCGGCCAGGTGCTCAAGGTGGTCGGGCTCATCCCAGCTCTTGACCAGCAGATCGTCCACATATACCTCCATAGACTTTCCAATGAGGTCTTTGAACATATAGTTGACCAGGCGTTGGTAGGTGACCCCGGCATTCTTAAGACCGAATGGCATCACCTTGCAGCAATACGTGCCTTGGTCAGTGATGAACGCAGTCTTCTCTTCGTCCCCGGGGTACATGCTAATCTAGTTGTACCCCGAGTAAGCATCCATGAATAAGAGGAGTGAGTGACCTGTTGTGGAGTCCACAAAGAGGTCTATCCTGGGCAGCGGATAGAAGTCCTTGGGGAAAGCTTTGTTGAGGTTAGTGAAGTCCACGTACATCCTCCACTTCCCGCTGCTTTTCTTGACAAGTACCACATTGGCTAGCCAGTCGGGGTAGTGGACTTCTCGTATGGAACGGGCTTTGAGGAGCTTCTCGACCTCTTCATTCACTGCCTTCTGTCTCTCGGGGGCCATGCCCCTCCTTTTCTGCTTCACCAGCCTGCAATCTGGACTGACATTGAGCCGATGGGACATTACCAAGGGGTCAATCCCAGGCATATCCTTGTGATTCCAAGCAAAGACGTCTTGATTCTATCTCAGAAACTGGGTCAGTTTTTTCTTCAGGCCGAGCTCCAGTAGGGTGCCAATGCTGACCGTGCGGTCAGGGTACTCGGGATTCAGCATCACACTTTCCAATTCTTCCACCGGACCTACTGCATCGCTCTGGTCCCGGAGGTCCATCTCTTGAACATTTAATGTTTCAGTGATAGCCTCTCGGCGTAACGAGCTGACATAGCAATTCCGGGCGATAGTCTGATCTCCACGCAAGCATTCGGATCCCTGACGAGTTGGGAACTTCACTATTAAGCTGTAGGTGGAGACGACCGCTTTGGCCTTGTTGAGGGTCGGCCTGCCAAGGATGAGGTTGTAGGCCGACGGGGCTTCTACGATCATGAAATTGGTCAGCACGGAGGCCTGCTGAGGGTAGGTCCCCATGAGAACTAGAAGCTCGATTGTCCCGAGCGGTTGTGTGCTAGAGTCGTTGAATCCAACCAGGGGTGTAGCGACTGGCCGGAGCCGATCCCTAGAGATCCCGAGCTGATCGAATGCCGACATGAACATAATGTCGAACGAGCTGCCTGTGTCCACTAGTACCCTCTTGACCATATAGTTGGCTATAGAAAGCGTCACTACTAGCGGGTCATCATGGGGGCAGTGGACGCCCTGTAAGTCATCGAACGTGAATGTTAGAACATCGGTTGGGGAGGAGCCAGTGGATTGGACCTACCAGACATTCACCCGGGATGCCCGAGCATGCCTCTTCCGTGCCGACTGTGAATCTCCTCCGCCTAACGTTCCTCCGGAGATCACGTGGATGTGGCCAAGTGGTGGTGGCTGATCTGGAGCTCGGGTGTCCTGTCGGGGCCGTCTGTCTACTGTGACGAACTCCGCAAGGTATCCCTGCTCAATCAGCTTCTCTATTGTTATCTTTAATTTAAAGCAATCCTCTATTTCATGGCTGTGATCCCTGTGGTAGCGGCAGAACTTGTCCCGGTTCCTCTTACCGGGCGGGGCTCTGAGTTTAGCTGGCTACTAGAGCAACCTCTACGCCTCTACAGCGGCCATGACTTCATGTATGGGCCGGGAAAGGGGTGTGAAAGTGATTGAGGGCTGACCCCTGGCATCCTTCTGATCCTGCTTTGGCTTCTTTCCCGAGCCCTTCTCGAATCCTTCACGCTTACGCTTGGCCTTCGGGGATTCATCTCGCGCCTGGCCGGCGCGCTTCGCCTTCAGGAATTCTTCGGTATCAATGTACTTTCCGACCCTCTCCGAGAGCTCCACCAGGGTTGCCCGTCGGTCATGATGGAATAACGTGGCGACCTTGGTGTGTTGAACTCCCGAGCAGAAGGCCATGATTGCGGCCATTTATTGAGATTGCGAATGTGGAGCTTTTGTAGGTTGAAACGGTCCACATACTCCATCAAGGACTCCCATTTGCGCTTCTTGACGGTCAGCAGTTGAGTGTCTAGTTGTGACTGGTCGAGCATCCCGATAAACTGGCTGATGAACAGTTTGCCGAGGGTTTTGAAATCATTGACCGTCCGGGGCTTTAAAGCATAGAACCACTATGCGGCTGGCCCCTTGAGGGTACTGGGAAAGGCCAGGCACAGTAGCTCGTCCACCGTGGTGACCAGCACCATCTGAGCCTTATAAGTACGAATGTGGTCCACCGGACTCCCTGTACCGTCATAGGAGCTAAGGTGAGGGGGTTTGAACTTTCGTGGAATAGGAAACCGTGTCACCCGAGCAGTATAGGGTGATTCAGTCTCCGTGTTGGTGAGGTCGTGGCCGGACTTCCGGTTCAACCTCTCGATTTGCTGCTGCAATTCCTCGACGTGGGCCTTTACGTCATCCCGCCCAGTTCTCCTCTCTATATCCGAGTGGTAGGTTGGATCGGACGACGAGGCCTCTTCCTCAAAGCGCGTCAACCTTGAGGATAAGGCCCGGCTCCTGGTCCAGGAAGATCCCCCTGGCTCAGGGCCAGAGGATCCTCGGTCGATTCCCGGGCTTTCCGTCCGGACTCCTCCCCTCTGGCCGCACGCCGCCGGTCGATAATAGTCCTGGCGTCCTCCACCCGACGATGATTGGGCTCTCGTCTCTGCGAGCGCCTAGTTTCCTGGCTACGCTCTCCATCGCTGGGGTGTTCCCAGTCCGGCGGGGACACTGGGGCGAAACGGGCTTGCCTTCGTGCCCGAGCGGGCCTTTGAATAGGGGCGCTCTTCTCAGGCTGATTCTCTGATGTAGGGCGCTTCTCCTGTCGGGCCAAAAGTGCCTCCACCTGTTCCTGTATTCGGCGCTGGCCCTCCAAGAGTTGTGCCAGTGCTGCCGTTATCTATTCGGTGATCATGGAGGCAGCCCGCTGCTCAAGCTGCGGGTTCTCCTGACCGGTCAGAACAGCGGCTCCCTTACCCGTCTTTGGCGGCATATTGATTAGTCAAGAATTTATTAATGAAAAGACTTTGTCATTTCCCACAGACGTTGCCAAACTGATGATGCCTAAAATTGGCAAAGAGGGTTTAGAGAGAAAATGAGACAAGAATAATTTGTATGTGGTTCGGTCCCGTTAACGAGGTGACCTACGTCCACGGTTGCGTCTGTGCGCTCTCACTAGCAGATCACTGGCTGGCCTAGTGAGCCAACAAAGATGGGCGGCACTACCAGTAATACCGGCCGGGTGTATGCGTATGATGGTGAGTTCTCTGTTGAATGCTTGTAAGCTAGAGAATTATTTTCAGATCGGATCCCTATTGACAGGGTAGGTGGGCTCTTTTATAGATGCAAGAGTCCACCCTTACATGGTAAGTTAATAGGATTAGGAAACCTAATCTAATTACAATTGATTGGCATAATTTGGGGAAAGTTTCCTAAGTGGTTTAGAAAATTGCCACATTCCCTTTCGCAGACTTGTAGTCGGTTTAGGAAACTGCTGGATAGGCCGAGATCGCGGGACGCCGCGACCTTCATGCTCGGCTTGTCGGTACGAACCGCCCGGTTATAACAAACACCTCGGGATAGCTTGGCTGTTGGCGCCTTTACCGGAATAATCGGCACCTCTTGGTGACATGGCAGGCTAGCTTCATGACTAAATTAGTTTGGACATATCAGATGATACTATAACCGAGTATGTTTTTTCAGTTCCTAAGAAAGCATAGATGAGCTCCTTAGGAAGCTCTTTTAATTCCAAGTCAGGAAACTAGAAATTCGAGGGCATAGCTAATTTTGTTTTTGGAGGCAATGTTTCATATGGTGTTACCCACATGCATTCAGCTCTGTCCTCCTCTATTGTTTCCATCATGAGGCAAGTTTGATTTAAGTTGGCGTCCAGTGGAGTAGAGTTTTTAGGTTAATAGACAGCATCAAATTGTGACACAACTACCTCTAAAGGATCTTTGTAATCGACAACATCAGCCTCATCTTCGATAATCGTCTCAATGAGGTTAACTTCTTCCTCATCCTCGTAATCTTCAGGTCGGGGATCTGAAAAGATTTTCACATACAAAGTCATGTTCGCGAATACAATAGTCATTATAACACTTATTATTTTTATCGTGGCATTGATTGTGTTTAGGAATGGACGTCCGAATATCACCAGGATTTGTGCACAAAGATTGGACACAGGTTTAGTGTCTAATATCACAAAGTCAATCGAGAAGACAAACGAGTCTATTTGCACGAGGACATCCTCCAACACCCCTCTAGGGTATTTTACCGACCTATTTGCCAATTATAAAGCAACTCGGGTCGGTTTGAGTTCACCTAACCCCAGTTGTTTATTGACTGAGTATGGCAGTAGGTTTACACTCGCTCCTAGGTCGAGAAGTACATTGTTTATTCTTTGATTCTCGATTTGACATGAGACAGTGGGAGTATCGGGATCTTTAAGTTTCGGGGGCAGTTTATTTTTAATAATCGCGCTTGCTTGGCAAGCAACATAGGCGTGTTTTTTCACACTCTGCCGCCTCTTGACCGTGCATAAATCTTTTAGGTATTTAGCATAGGCCGGTACTTGTTTGATCGCATCAAGGAGTGGAAGGTTTATTTTAACTTACTTAAATAGATCCAAAAACTCGTGATTCTTTGCCTCATTTTTGGGTTTCTTTAGTCTTTGAGGGTAAGGTGCAGGGAAAGGGCATTTAGGAACATCGTTGTTAACGGGTTCCTTTCTGGGCCTTCTCTCAACTTCATCTACTTCTATAGGAGCTGTATCATTTAATTCTAAAGTTTCATTGTTAGTGGATGGCTCCTCTTCATTAGTAGACGGTTCTACTTTATTTACAACTTCATCCTCTTCATACTCTTCAGTTGTAGAAAGAGGCATGTTTGGCCCTATGGTCTTGTCGCTTCTTAGGGTAGTCACGGCTTTGGCATGTTCTTGATTATTGGGACCGTTATTGTATCCCTTAGGATTTAGAAGTGGTTGGATAGGAAATGTTCCTTCCGTTCCCTCTTATCGTGCATCAATCCTTTCTAATGTAACAGACATCTTACTAGTCACTTGAATTAATTGATGTGTTAAGTTCACGTTAGAAAGTGGGTCTTCCTCTTGCACCTTTTTGTGCGGTGGCACGTACACACTAGATTGTTGATTATTAGAGGGCTGAGCTTAATTATAGTTATTAGATCTATTTTGATTGAATTGTTAGGATGACCTATTGTGTTGCCTTTGATATTGATTATTATTGTAGGGTTGTTGTTGATTTTGATTTTGGGTCCCAGCGTCATTTTTTCCAATCAAAACGGGGGTGATTCCATCTGTTATTATTATTATAGGAATTCCCCGCCCCTCTATACCCTTGCATGGCATTCATTTCCATGGGCGCTTGTTCTTGAAAATATGGTACATTAGGATAGTATTGAGTAGTGTGCCCCTGTATGTTACATGTGCCACATGGTTCTTCAGGCAAAACCTGCCTAGAACTTTCTCCTTTTATTCCTAATTCTTCTACTTTTCTTGATAGCTCCTCGTATTTGTTCATTAGAGCATCCTCAGATTGTAGTTGGTAGATACTCATATCCTCTTTCCCTTGTGTCTGAGTTCTCGAGATATCGTCTTGATTGGTCCATTCCTGGGTATGTTCAGCCAACCACTCAAAGTGTGTCTCAGTCTCTTCGGTATTTTTACTTAGAAACTCACCTGCACTAATGGTTTCTACAAGTTTTTTAGTTTCTCCATTAAGTCCTTCAAAGAAGAAGCTAATGGTTCGCCATTTCTCAGACCTGTGATGTGCGCATGAGAGCAGTAAATCTTTAAAACGCTCCCATGTTTGAGTGAAGGTTTCATTATTTCTTTGTTTGTATGAGTGTGTTTGGCATTTTAGTTCGGTGCTCGTGCGAGGTGGGAAAAATTTCCTTAAGAACACAGTGTTCATCGCATTCCATGTGAATATCGAATTTGGTTTAAGGGTGAGCAACCATGCTTTCGCTTTATCCTTCAGGGTGAAGGGAAATAGCATTAAGCATGTCACATCCATAGGACAGTTTTGGGAGAGTGTTTTACAAACATCCTCAAAATCCTTAACGTGTAGATATGCCTTCTCGCTTTCCATCCCACGAAAGGTTGGAAGAAGTTGAATCATTCCGTTGTGAAATTGGAATTCGCCGCTGTAGACACCCCATTTTTTCGGCTATCAGATTTAGGAGACCCATAGCTTGGTGGTTCACAATGATCGTAAAATACTCAAAAGGACTCTCGGAAGACAACTCCATCCCTCAGAATGCTCAGAATGACCAAAATGCCCCTGAAAGCCCGAAAACTCCCAGATTTGGTCCTAAAGTTCTGAAAACATGATATGTCGTAAGAAAAGAGATATAATGAGTTTTAAAGAGAAATTGACTAAAATTGTCAGCTCCCAGAGACCCCCGGAAGTCCCGAAAGCTCCCGAAAAGTCCCCGTTGACCGGTTTGACCAAGGTTTGACTAGGTTTGACTAGGTTTGACCAAGGTTTGACCAGGTTTGACCAAGTTTGACCAAGTTTGACCGAAATTGTCCAAATTCACCAAAATCATGAAGAAAGTGTTAAAGCAAGTTCCAAAAGAAAATCGAGCGAAAACATCAGCTCCCGGGAACTCCCGGAGGTCTCCAGAACTTCCCGGGAATCCCAGGTTTGACCAGTTTGACCAGAATTTGACTTTGGAACCAGGGAACCAAAACAATTTTCAAACATTTTTCATGGATACTAGAGGTCAATAGCTTTCCAACGGTATATCGCACATAATTTCTGGATTTAAAACGAATTTATTATGAATTTCCAAAGGCGAAAAAGGCGATCAAATCGGCTTTTATCCCGAATACCGCAAAAAATTTCAAAGTGGCCTATCCCCAAACTATTTTTTTATGTAAAATAGACTCCATTACCTTTCCAACGGTATATCACAACCTCAATTTGGAGTTCGTATGCATTTTCTGTGAATTTCGAACGAAATAAGGCCTTTTCGCAAATACCGGAACTTCAGGGGGCCTAAATAGCATTATCTGGACGGAGGGAGGAGCACTGCCGCCGCGGCACTGGCCCACTGCCGCCGCGGCACTGGCCCAGTGCCGCCGCGGCACTCCCCCCCAGAACAGTGTATTTTTGTAATAATTTTTGTGGCCCCATTTTGATTAATTAAAAGCCAAAACGACATAGTTTTATGATTTCAGATGTTTGGAGCCAATGGGAATACTTTCTAAATCCCAAAACCACCCCAAGTTGGCCTATATAAGCACCCCATTACTCTTCATTTTGGGGGAGTCAAATGTAAGCTTTGAAAAAGTTTGGGAGAAAAGTTGTAGAGATAAGGTTAGAATAGAGAGAAAGAAGCTTCCTTCTTTGATTTTCCAAAACAAAAGTGAGTTCTAAATTTTGTTTTTACTTCATTACTCCCATTTATTTCAACATTCAATACTCCCAACCACCATTTTAGTGAGCATTCAAGAGAGTGGAAGCTTCTTCCATGTCTAGTGTCATTACATGTGAGTGAAACACCAATCTACAAGTCTCATGCTTCATGAATATCATCTATTGATTATCATCTACTTGCTTGTTTATTTATTGTTCACCTCTTCTTATCCCATTTCTTTTTATTTTCTTTATTTACTTACTAGTTCATCATCATCTAAGTGATGACATGAAGTTTGGGGTGAGTGAATCCTTATGGATAGTAGCTCTTGACCTCAAAAACATGTTTGATAGATGATGATCATAACCTCAATACTTCCAAGGTATTCTTGGAATATATTGAAGTTATGTTCAAAAATAAAATAAATCTCTCCAACAATCTTGGAGGTTCTTAATGATGAGTTTGATGTGGGTATTCTAAGTGGCTATGATCCTTATTGAGTGTTAAAAATATGTCTTCAAAACATCTATTTCAAAACCCCTCTCAATCCCTCTCATTTGGTTTCAAGAAACAAAACTTTGTTTTCTCCAAAATCTTCAAAACAACGAGTCAAAACAGTGAGTGAGTTGAGTTCAAAGATTTCTCTAGAACTCAATACTCAACATATGGATTCAAGGCCACTTGGAAAGTATTCCTAACTCATTGGAGAACACCCATGATTTTTGGTTTGACTTGGAAGTACTTGGAAATGGTCCATTTGGATCCCAATATTCCTTCCAAACATTCTGATTTTGCTGTCACAGCAGCTAGGTCCACTTCCAACCTCTTTTACAGACAACTTTTCCAAACAGGGTGGTCCTAACTTATTTTTCCCTTAAAATTCAATGTCTTAAGGAACTTTCTGTATAAAATGGGCCTCTAGATCATTATTTTTCATTTTCTAAGATTTTTCAACATTTCAGTCGACGGTACGGACTCTATTTCTGAGTGACCTTCATTGTTTATATGATTTCTCTCAATCTGTGATAGCTATTCAAGATTGTCCTTTTGGGTTGTGTTCTAGACACAATAAGGAACATCTCCATAAAAAATCATGCATTGAAAACATTCCTAACCCCTCTTTTCAAATTCCAAAAGATCATGCTACTGTTCTGTCCACTATTCACAGCAAGTACATTTCAACTTTCATTCTTTGATTTGATGCTCATATGCATTCCAAATTAGTTCATATCTTAGGAAGTAGTTCATACTACATTTTTACACATCCCATGTTAATTTCATTCATTCATACACATTTTAGACTTCTAAGTCATTCTAGAAATCCATGTACACAAAACACACTACAACCTTTGCACATTTTAGATACATACATTGCATTCATGCAAGATTTGGGGTTTTTGTAACTCTTAATCCAAGGAGATTATAAGGAATGAACTTGATCACACATTCATGCTTCCCCTCGATCTAATCATCCTTTCTCATCCGTCCCGGGGATTGAGAAATCTTCTTTTCTCAAAATTAGCATGCATCATTTTAGCTTGCTAAGCATATTTTGATCTCTTTGATTATTTGTTTTGAGAACAATTCATGTCCCCTTTAGATTAAGGAAACTAATTACTTGATCCATGATTAGACGATTTTTTCCTAGGTTTATTTGTGGGATCTTTCACTTTACATTGCATGATATTTGACTTAGATCTTATGAATGATATTTTATCTTTTGATCTTCCATTTCAGATTTTCTTATGTGATGTAATATATACTATCATAGTATTATTTGTCGAACCATACATAGTATAAGATGATTATTTGGATGCTAATTGAGGCCCGTCGTAAGACGGGGCGAGTTGAGGGTGTTTTAGTCGTGACAAAGGCTCCTTCCTCTCTCGTACCAAAACCCCGAACCAAGTTCTTTGGTGATAAAGGGTCGGTGCCCTTATCCGCCTGGGTGAGTCAAAATTAGGTTTCTTGGTTCCTTAAAGACTAAGTGGCGACTCTGTATCTGTTTTCAACAGAACTTTCATTTTCTTTCCTTGATTCAAATCAATTTCAAAGCAATCTCGAACAAGAGAAGTGGTCCGATTCCGCGTGTCCACAATCTGGCGACTCCACTGGGAATTTTTATTTTTAAAACAAAATAATATAGAGGTTTGACTCATAAGAAGCATCCTTAAAATCATCTCTTTACTGTGTTTGGTTCACCGCATTGCACTCTTGCATTTCCCCCCCCCCCCCCCCCCCCCCCCTCCGACTATGTCTAAAACGCGGCGCTGACATTGTTCAGGTCTTGCTGTGCCAGGGCACAAGTCACCGTTGATACTGTACCTTCCAAGGTATATCAAAAAGAGTAAAAACCTCCGTACTGTCTCTCTGACGGTATATTGGAACTCTCGTCAACGGACCCTCTTTGACTAAACCCAGCCTTTGCATATAGATTCCTGTAGAACCTTTCATAGGACTGTTGATTTATCTCTTCAGATAGGACAATATGATATAACTGTTGTATGCCCTGACGGGATTACCCGCGCGGTGTAGAGGCTTATGTGGCATAGAATGGGACCTCCTTTTTATGATTCCCAAGGCAATCACTCACATGTGATCACATTGAGTTGACCTGCCTAGGCACCATGACAAGGATGTCTGCTCCATGCTCACAAAGATATACACCGCAAACCTTGTTTGTCGGTCCTGAGACATAGGAGTATGAAAACCTGCTAGAAAGTACGATCACTATAATCGTACTTACCAGTTTCTCCCAGAAACTCTGTCCAGATATCCCAGATATAACCGTACTTACCGGTTTCTCACAGAAACTCTGTCCAAATATCCCAGATATAATCGTACTTACCAGTTTCTCCCAGAAACTCTGTCCAGATATCCCAGATATAACCATACTTACCGGTTTCTCCCAGAAACTCTGTCCAGACATCCCAGATATAACCGTACTTACCGGTTTCTCCCAGAAACTCTGTCCAAATATCCCAGATATAACCATACTTACCAGTTTCTCCCAGAAACTCTGTCCCAGTCAATCAGAAATATCTGAAAACCCCTGTTATCCCTTGGTGATCGTACTGGAAAGTAAGATTGGCACACTCCATATGGTTAGGACCTTAATTGCTTAACCTCTATCTGTTAGAAATAGGAACATCATATAGATCAGGGCTTACATCCGCATGCTTGTCGCCCATGCATACACCATTCCCATCTCTCTGCACGCACTGTCCTGAGTCAGTCCACATCACTATCATTGTCTGTCTAAAAGTCATCACTGTCAGGATCTGATACACCCCCTTTCTCTCAAAATCTGTCAGGTCAGTATAGATTCCCAAGGTCAGCAGCCGGAATCCTCGTCGTGGGCCAAGAGTTCAGATAATCGTCTAGTCAGAATTAGTCCGACAGCTCGCTTCAGCATGAATAGGGAAGGGTTGGAAAACAAGGTTACTGAATTGGGAGCGACCATAAGCCAGCAGTCCGACAGCCTAGCCCAGGTTCTGAAGTTCATGGAAGAACTGAAGCAGCGGCGGCCGCAACCTCCGCCCGGGTTTCCACCACCGGAATTTGAACTACCCCCACCTGAGAATAATGGAGAAGAAGACTGGTTTCAGGGGGTCCCACCGTCAGCATACGAGAAAAAGCTCCAAGAAAAGATGGACAAGGTTGACAAACTGGAAAGCGTGCTCAGGAAAAGCAAGGGTATCGATGATTACATGTTAGATCTGGAAGGCCTCTTCGAGCCTGTCAAGCTGAAACTGCCAGAGAATTTCAAGATGCCTGCTATCGACCGTTTTGACGGAACTGGGAATCCGAAAAGTCATGTGAAGCTATGTATGAGTATCTTCCAATCCATGGGTTGTACCCACGAACACATTGCGATGTTGTTCTCGCAAACCCTTGCAAAGTCTGCACTATCGTGGTTCCTAACCTTGGAAGCCTCCAAAACCCGGGCCTGGGAGGACATCGTTCGAGTCTTCGTCGATCATTACTCCTACAATCAAGAGCTGGATGTCACCATCAGGGATTTGGAAACAACCCGGCAAAGCAACAATGAATCCTTCGCTGCATTTCTGAGCAGATGGAGGAACAAGGTAGCCCAAATGACCCACCGGCCAATCGAGAAAGAACAGGTAAGAATGCTCATCCGGAATCTGCAGCCCCTCTACCATGAGAAATTATTCTACCAGTCCATCTCCACCTTTGAGGAATTGTTTGAAGTCGGAACCCGGATTGAAGACGCTATCAGAGAAGGAAAGATAAAAAAAGAAGAGTCCCCGAGTCAGTCCAGAATACCTAACTACTCCCGGAATCCCCCGGATGTTAATGCCCTTAGCAGCCAACCCATGGCGTACCCTCTTAGACCATACCAACCCTCCAGCCAGGCAAACCCCTCCAGTCGCCCTTTCCAGAAAAAGCCCCCTCGCAATTTCGCCAAGTTAGAAATATCTCTCTCCTCAGCTTTAGACCGCCTCCTCAAAAAAGGCCATCTCCAACTACTCCAACCCAGAAACACCCCCCTCCCGCCAAACAGAGATATGTCTAAGCGGTGTACCTACCACCAAGCCCCAGGCCACAACACTGATGATTGCGTGCGCCTTCGCCATGACATTCAAGACCTCATTGACCAAAATATCATCGAGCCACCCCCGAAGCAGCCCCATATCACCCAAAATCCCCTACCGAACCACCAAAATGTTAACCTCATCGAGTCCAACCCTATATCCTTCGACCCTGCTACCTATATCACCCCCCTAGGACAACCCTTGCCCCTCATTGACATCCCAGATTCTGAGGGAATTCATCTGATCGGAGGGGAGAATGGCGAGTGGCAGCAGCAGCTAGATGACGAGCAAGACTTGTTCTTCCTGGAAGAGCATGACCTAGGGGTGGTAGACCTTAAATGGTATGATCCCGACAAAGAAAGTGACGCTTCTATCTGGGACGAGCGGGAGAAATCATATATGGGAACAGATTATGATTGGTTCAAAAAGGATGGGACTGTAGAAGGGCCTACTCCTGCTGAAATTGATCACCTGACCAGGTCAGGCCGTCACTACCAGCCTCTGCAGCCTACTACTGAAGCCATTGAGAAAGGTCCAGTTAAAGACAAGGGGAAGGGTAAGATGGATGAGGTCATCGAAGAAGATAATGAGCTGATCAAGCAGCTAAAGAAAACCCAAGCACATCTCTCGATGTGGGACATCATGGTAACGTCCTATAAGCACAGGCAAGTTGTGTTGAATGCCTTGGCTGGGATTGAAGTCCCCATCAACACCGCGCCGGAGGATATGGTAGCTTTCTTGGGTGCGCTTACCCCCGACCCAATCATTACATTTTCCGATGAGGACCTGCCACCAGAGGGATCCGCACATAACAAGGCATTATATATCACCATGGGATGTAAGGGACAACAGGTGCCGTTTTGTCTAGTCGACACAGGCTCGGCCTTAAATGTCTGTGCCCTGAGGACTGCCACCGCCTTGGGGGTCAATGTCCTTGACATCACGCCATCTGTGCAATCCGTGAGGGCCTATGACAACACTAGAAGAAATGTGATGGGAACCGTTTCTCTCCAAATCCGGGTAGGATCCTTGGTGAGCACCGAAATTTTTCAGGTCATGGACATACCTGCCTCTTTCAACTTGCTGATCGGAAGGCCCTGGTTGCATGTCAACAAAGCCGTATCGTCCACTGTGCATCAAATGATCAAGTACATTCATGAGAAAGAAGTAAAAATCATCCTCGGTAACAGTTGGGGTAATGAAGCTTTCCCAAATTACGCTTCTGTTTTTGAAGTCCAAATGCCTGAGTTAGAAGAAGGAAAAATCGGGGGATTCTTCATGGAAGAAGTCCACGTGATCAATGACAAAGTCAGGTTCCCCGAGATCCACTCCGCAGTTGTCAACATTGTCCGCAAGATGAACTACTTCCCCGGAATGGGGTTAGGCCGACGCCAGCAAGGGATTCGTGAGTTCCCTCAGATCAAAGGACAACAAGGAACTTTTGGGTTGGGATACAAGCCCACTGAAGAAGACGTCGAGTTGCAGAGGCCATGGAAGAAAAGGGTAAGGGGTCTCCCGCCATACCGCAAGACCTTGAATGGACAGTTCATCAAAGAAGGAGATGATTTCCCCTACTTCAGATTCCCCGAACCCTGGATCCATCAAACCACTGGGAGAAGGCACCCCGGGCTTGAAATCTTCGCTGACTGCGAGAGGCCCCCATATTAAGACCCGTTCTATCCCGAAGAAGTTGAGAAGACCCCAGAGGAAGACTGGTTGAAATACCTGGACACTGAAGCAATCGAGAAAATGTGGGAGGAATCCGCTGAGAAGGAGGAAGAAAAGAGGGCCAAGAGCCAAGATGATAAGATCAAGCCAACTGAGGAGGGTCTGAGCAACCAGGCTGTAGAGTCATCTGTCTGTGTCTCCCAATCCCCTATTCCCCCGGAGTCTGTACTACCAATTATCGAGTCTGTATTGGAGTCGGCTGCTGTAAGCCCACCACTATCCAATGTAATCACTTCACCTGTCATGAATGAAATCAAAGACGATTCTGCTTACGCCTCTGTGTCTAACACTTGTGAATGCACAGATCCCTCCGAGGATCTCCCAATTGAACTTAAGCAACTAATTGAAAAACCACCTTCTTATGAAATAATCGAAGATACTTTATTGGTTAACCTAGGTGAAACAGATAATCCACAAATTGTGCAAATTGGCTCAACTCTTGATAAAAAAGAAAAAGAGAAATTAACCCTCTTGCTAAAAAAATTTAAAGATGTTTTTGCTTGGTCTTACAAAGACATGCCTGGGGTCGATCCCGACATCGTCCAACATCATATTCCTCTCCTCCCCAATTCTAAACCCGTCAAGCAGAAACTGAGGCGCATGAGACCGGAATGGGCACTCAAGGTTAAAGAAGAGGTGGAGAAGCAGTTCAAGGCAGGGTTCATCATTGTCACCGAGTATCCAGAATGGATTGCCAATATCGTGCCAGTCCCGAAGAAGGATGGAAAAGTTCGTGTGTGCGTTGACTTCCGTGATCTAAATAAAGCCAGTTTTAAGGATGACTTTCCGCTTCCCCACATTGATGTCTTGGTGGACAACACCGCTGGACATGAGCTACTTTCATTCATGGATGGCTTCTCAGGGTATAATCAGATTCTAATGGCGCCAGAAGATCGGGAAAAGACGACATTCACCACCCCTTGGGGAACCTACTGCTATCGAGTAATGCCTTTCGGACTCAAGAACGCGGGGGCGACTTACCAAAGAGCTGCCACCACTCTGCTGCATGACATGATTCACAAGGAGGTAGAAGTATATGTAGACGACATGATTGTGAAATCCAAGGACCGAGAAGGACACCTGGTAGCGCTGGAAAAGTTCTTCGAAAGGTTGCGCAAATACAAGATTAGGTTGAATCCAAAGAAATGCACTTTCGGCGTAACCTCCGGTAAACTCCTGGGTTTTCTCATCACACAAAGGGGAATAGAGGTGGACCCCTCTAAGATCAAGGCGATCCTCAAAATGACGCCACCACGGAATGAAAAAGAAGTAAGGGGGTTCCTCGGAAGAATCCAATTCATCAGCCGTTTCATTTCCAAGCTCACAACCACGTGCGATCCTCTGTTCCGATTATTGAGAAAAGGGGAGAAGTTCCAATGGGATGACCAGTGCCAAGCCGCTTTCAACAAAATAAAAGCCTACCTTCAAAACCCGTCTGTCCTCTCACCACCCACTCCCCATAAGCCCTTATTCCTTTACCTATCTGTCTCCGAAAACGCCATGGGTTGCATGCTAGCCTAGGAAGGAGAAGAGAGCCATTCCGAAAAAGCCATATACTACCTCAGCAAGAGGATGATCGGGTATGAGCTCAACTATTCTACCCTCGAAAAAACATGTTGGGCCTTGGTTTGGTGCACTTGCCGACTAAGGCACTACATGCTGGCCTTTCCGGTTGTGCTCATATCCCGCATGGATCCTCTAAAATACCTTCTCAAAAAACCCGCCCTGACCGGTCGTATATCCCGTTGGTTACTTCTATTATCCGAATTCGATATCAAGTATGTTACGAGCAAGTCAGTAAAAGGGAGAACCGTAGCTGAGCATCTCGCAGAACATGCCGTTGACTCCGAAGAAAGTGGGGACTTTCCGTTTCCAGACGAGAGCATCATGGAAATCAAGGAAGAACAGTGGAAGTTGTACTTCGATGGAGCAGCCAACATGAAGGGATACGGAGTAGGCATGATCCTAGTATCGCCGAGTGGGGACCATACACCGTTAGCAGTCAAGCTCAATTATAACTCCACCAACAACACTGCTGAGTATGAAGCATGCATTCTGGGAATGGAAGCAGCCTTAGAGCTGAAAGTTCAGAGGTTGGATGTCTTCGGGGATTCAAACCTCATTATATCGCAGGCTAGAGGAGAATGGAAAGTAAAAGAAGAAAGGTTGAAGCCCTATCATGACCGTCTGGATCAACTCAAGAGGCAATTCAAGAACATCACGTTCCTCTACTTGCCCAGGGAAGAGAACCAGCTGGCAGATTCCTTGGCCACTTTAGCCTCCATGATCAAAATTCCCGCAGAGGTCAAGATGATGCCTTTGGTAATTGAGCAGAGGTACGGGCCTTCGTTCAACATGATTGCCGTAATCGAGGAAGAAGAGAATGAAGCACCGTGGTACCAAGATGTCTGGGATTTCATAGAAAAGGGGACGTTCCCCCAAGAATCCACCGAGAGAGACAAAAGGGCCATACGAAGATTTGCAGTGCAATTCATCATTTGCGGTGGGAAACTGCTGAAGAAAGGATACAACGGTCACAACCTGACTTGCTTGTTCGGAAAGAGCTCCAAAAGAATGATGGAGGAAATACACGAAGGGGTCTGTGGCCCGCACATGAACGGTCACATGTTGGCCAAGAAGATTATAAGACAAGGGTACTATTGGACGACCTTGGAAAAAGATTGTTGCGAATACGTAAGAAGGTGTCACAAGTGCCAGATCCATGCAAACATGATGCATGTGCCACCATCTCTTCTATACAGCATGACCTCGCCTTGGCCATTCTCCACCTGGGGAATCGATATTATTGGTGAAATCATTCCAAAGGCCTCAAATGGAAATTGGTACATCCTGGTGGCCATAGACTACTTCACAAAATGGGTAGAAGCTGCATCCTACACCAAGTTGGGGGCCAAGGAAGTGGCCAAATTCATCAAGAGAAATCTCATCTGCCGTTATGGAGTTCCCCATGAGATTATTTCGGACAACGGAAGTCATTTCAAGGCAGAAGTCAGGGATCTGTTCGAGGAATACAAAATCACTTATCACAAGTCATCCCCATATAGACCACAGACCAATGGGGCAGTCGAAGCTGCGAATAAGAATGTCAAGGCCATACTGCAAAAATCAACTGATACCTACAAAGACTGGCATGAAAAGCTACCATTTGCACTTTGGGGATACAGAACATCGATAAGGACGTCCATAGGAGCAACGCCTTACTCATTAGTGTATGGGATGGAAGCAGTACTTCCGGTCGAGATAGAACTACCGTCCCTACGCGTGATGGCGGAATATGAAATTTCGGAATCAGATTGGTTAAGGGAAAGATATGAAGAATTGGCCCTCATAGATGAAAAGCGCCTAGCGGCAGTCGACCATGTTCGAATCTATCAAAAGAGGATAGCCCGTGCTTTCAACAAAAGAGTTCTCCCAAGGAAGATTGTCAAGGGCGACCTTGTCCTTAAGGAATTACGAGCTCCGATCTTTGATCCCCGTGGGAAATTCAAACCTAAATGGGTAGGCCCTTACATCGTCAAGACCATTCTTTCCGGAGGAGCAGCTTATCTCATGGACCTCGATGGTGTCGAATTCAAAGAACCAATCAACATGGATCGTCTCAAAAAGTACTATGCTTGACTATTCAACAACCATTCCTTTCAAGCCTTGCCTTGAACTACGCTCGACCTGATTCCCGCTCGGGGATACGTAGGCAACCACATCGGTTCGGTCGCTCCACCAACAAAAAATAACCTTTTCTTTCAAAACTTTGGCCCGAACTACGTTGGACCTGATCCACGCTCGGGGGTACGTAGGCAGACTTTCAAAGAGAAAAGAAGGATGGCTCGCTAGGTCGAAAATCCGAAAGGACGCCTAGGCAAAAATTAGAGCTAAATCCAAGGTGAGCAATAACAAAAGAGAGACAATAGCTCGCTAGGTCACCTCCTTGGTGCCTAGGCAAAAATTATGAGCGTGTGAGAAAAATAAAGTCGCGGTCCTTACCATAACCCAAAAATCACCCTCCACACTAGGGGCAAACTTCGGCCACTCGCCTCGTTTGCCTGAACCTCTTCTAAACTAGGGGCAAACGTCGGTCATCTACCTCGTTTGCCTCACAACCATATATATCCCAAACTAGGGGCAAACTTCGGCCACCTGCCTCGTTTGCCTCTAATAACCCCAGCATGCTCAAGCAAGTACCAAAAGCAACAACTAATTGAAATCTCAAGTTACAAATTTTTTTTAGAAGGCTAAAATGCACAAAAATAAGATTCCTGAAGTAACCAAGGTTCACCGATAAAACAAACTTTGAAAATTACATAAACAGGAATAAATCAAAGAAATAAAAGTCTTTCAAAAAGCAATCACATGTTCAAAGACACTTGGAGGAATGAGCAGAATCAGTCAGGTCTAGTGTCTTTTATTTCTTCAAAGGTCTTTAGAAGTAGGCCTTTACTCGGTCAGTCCAACCATCAATAAAAGCAGCGATAGTGGCAGCCCTGATCCTGGAAGCAAAGATCCTCTCAGTAAACCCCCGGGGAACCTCCTGAACCTGCCCATACTGTCTGGCCAAACGGCGAGGATGATAAAAAGAAGTCTCTCTCAGACCCATCAACCACACTCTCTGGTGGCCCCTGAGGCTCGTGGTGATAGCATAGAGGCCCCAACGCCTCACGATCCAGCAAATGTCAGCCTCAGATAAGGCGCTCATCATGCCCACCCAATCGGCAAAGGTATAGTGAGAATGAAGCACGGCTCGACGAAAGTAAACCGGTGGTATACGGCCCGTCCACAACTGAAGGCGCTCGTAAAGCCAAGCCTGTAACACCAAAGGCGCCCCAGAAAGAAGAGGAGTCCCTTGGTTGAAGGCATTATCCAAACCATTCAAAGTTTCAGCTAGAACCATGGCCATGGGATTCCTGCTAAGTTTCAGCCCGAGGCACACATGCACCAAGTCAATGGAAGTGCTCGAGAACAAGAAGTGCGAAGTCATGCACAATATCAAAGCGGCCCCACGGGAAGCATCATACACGCTGGGATTCCCAGGACTAGCGTACCGGGCAATAATAGAAGCAATGTTGAGAACCTCACCTTGAATCAGCCGGCGGGAAATAGTGACGGAGCAATTCAGATATTCAGCCAAGCCTCGCGTAGGACTGAGGGTATCAACAGAAGGGAGAATCAAGCCGGAGTCAGAATCAAAGCCAAGAATAGCACAGAACTCCTCAAACATGGGGCATATCTCCAGGCCATTGAAGTTGAAGACATGGTTCACCGGGTCCCAGTGACCAATGGCAGCACGCAAGAACTCAGTATTTAGGGTCACCTGGCAAAGAGAAAATAGCTCGGTCAAGCCGTAGCTAAAGAGGTTAATCCGCTCCACACCATCCGTGATGTTCAGCCAAGTTGTGAGCTGAGCGGGATCATACAAAGTCATGTTTTCGGTCGCGGCTCTAGGAAAATTCGAAATTTTGGCAGCACCTCCCCGCTTCACGGACTATCCCACCTGCAAGGCAAAAGTACTCACTATCACAAAACTGCCCATCGCAGTAACATCCAACAACCACAGTGCACATATATCAATTAAAACAAGCACACGACTGCGCCCCTAAACCGGAAGCTATCCGGCCTAAGAAGCGAAACATCATAATACGCTGTCAAAGGTCACAAATTGTTCTACACATCATCCTACACTGTCCGAATAGTCATGTCACTGGTACAACCCAATCGAAAACATAAAAAAAATAAATAAAAAAAAGAATAAAATTCCCGCTTGCGAGGTCTCAGTCCTCCTCTTCTTCGTCCTCTGTTGGACCGCCCGGAGTGTATGTCGGCGACGGCCTCCTCCTACCACCTCTGCACCTTGGGCCAGTCCTCGATGAGCCAGCTCCACCTCCACGGTACTGCACACACAAATAAAATAGAGGCAATCAGTAGGGAAACCACAAAAAAAAAATAATACAAAAATAGAGTCAAGTCAGAGACTTACCAAAGATGCCATCTGGTTGGCGACAAATTGCCGCATACCGTCCATCTGTCAAGGGTAAAATCTAGGGTTAGAACCTCATAACCTTAAGAAAAGCACAGAATTAGAGACATACCCGATGGTCTCGTGTAAGGACCAAGGACCATAGGCTAGCCGCCAAGGCGTGACCCTCCTTGGTATAACTCCAAGGAACATTGAGGACGCCCGCTGGCTGAGTAGGGTACCCACATGTGACTCGCGGCACCTCCATCACTTGGGGACTGCCATCAGCACCTAGGACGTTGACGGTCCAATCCCAAGGAGGGATAGGGTCGGGAGCCTGAGGAGCCTGTCTCCTGTACATCTCACGAAGCTGTAGGCACAGAATAAGTTAGGAAAAGGTGAATAAAAGACATAGGCAAAAATATAAGAGGAAACTCACCTCCAAGAGTGGGAAGTTAGGCATCAAGAGGCGGCCACGGTAAGCTTCATAGCCGGTCTCAGAGAGAAAATGATCCCAAGCATCAGTGCCGGCTAAGGCCGCCAGCAAAGCATCACCAGAGAGGTCACTGGCATCCATCACAGGGGGATCATGAGGAACGCGATACCTGGAACCACCAACCACCTGTCGAGATACCCGCTCACCAAGGAACCACTGCCTGCACTCGGTACTCTCCATCAGAAGGCGGCAAGAGGTAAGAGATTTGACCGCTTGTATCTCCTCTGGGGCGGCATAGGCGACGCCCTCCCAAGGCGTCCAATCAACGCTAGAGGCCGTCAGCTCAGTCAAGAAGTTTCTAAGCAAAATAATCCGATGGGCCCCGCTCTTCACCCTAACAACATCCCTCCTCCATCTCAAGCCTCGTGGGAACAGAGGCACAGGAGCCATGCCATCCTCGTCTTCGCCTGACTCGTCTGCTGGGGAAGGAGCCAACATCTTCAGGTATTCAAAGCTCCAAAGCTGCACAGACAAAGGAGAAAATCAGAACGAGTATAGAAATCAAAAAGATGGAAAATAAAAAAGATACAAGGCATACCTCCCAAGCTCGCCAAAATCCTCCGGTCGATTTAACATCGCCCCGAGAGACCTCGCCCATATGCTTGTAAAGATGGGCCAAGGCAGCACCGCCCCAGTTGTAGGAGGGGATCTCATCAATGGTCGCCAGGCAAGAAAGGAGCCTCAAGCTCACCCGGTCATTCTGCGTCGCAAAGATTGAGCAACCCAGGTCATATAAAAGATACACTCTCGGGAGCTGGGAATTGTTCAAATTATGATTCCCTCTGCCATAGGCCCGGTAAAGCCAGCCGCAAGGGAACCAATGCCTCTCCAGGTTAGGGGGAACAGCCCTAATCAGCATCTCTACAGCCTCCGGATCAATCTCATAAAAGTAGTCCAAAATCAGGCGCTTCCCGCCAACTCTCAAGCCCGTGATCATGGAGAAATCAAAGGGCGTCATAGTCATCTCACCAAACGGCAGGTGAAAAGTGTTGGTGGTGTCCCACCACCTCTCGGCCAGTGCATAGAAGTGAGCCAAATCATTGCTGCTTTTCGAAACCAAACGGACGAAGCCTCAGAACCCGGCATCGTCAACCATCCTCTTGACGGTAGGCGAGAGTTGAGTGTACCATAAGAAAGCATGGGCGAGGCTACCATGGCCCTTCAATGCCACTTCTGGCACCTGCACACAACAAAACGACAGAGAGATGCACAAAATCACTATTCACAACCCGAGAGCCGAACTCACGAGATCAACATTTAAGCACAAATCGGACTTCTAACGATCTCTAGGTGCACACTACGGCCCATAAAGCTGGCATAATACATGAAAGCGGTCCTAAAATGTCAAAAGTTTCACATACCAAGCTCGCTAGAGCCGCGGTCGAAAGATGGTGTTAGGGGTCCCGTAAAATCAAGTTCGGGGTTTGCATCTCGGCCTTCATCCGTCCCTTGGCCTTCTTAGACTGTCTCCTTGAGCTCGAAGCCATGGATCTACAAGAAAAATGGAAGTCACCGTTAAACTTTCTTCTTGAAAATTTGGGCTAACCAAAACACCAATCAAAAATCCAACTACGGGGAAAGATTACTCACCTGAGCGCGCACAAGCTGCGTTTTGATGAATTTTGGCTCCAAAAACACCCCAAAACGGCCAAGAATGAGCTTCAAAAGCTCAAAAACCCGAGATATACAAAGTTGAGGTCCGGCCACCCAGTGCCGCCGCGGCACTGGCCAACTGCCGCTGCGGCAGTGGCCCAGTGCCGCCGCGGCACTGCTCCCTGTGGGCCCCGCTTCGCTCCGTTTTGCCCCGTTCTGGCCTGTTTTGGCCTTTTTCAGCCCGTTTTTGGCCCCGATCAGCCCCGGTGGCCCATTCCAGTCGAGATTTATGAGGTTTTACCCCAAGCAGACTAAAAGTTGCCAGAACTACCTCCAGCAGGCAGAAACTGAAAAAAAATTGGCTCCCGAAGACCCGAATCGGCCGTTTCAGGACAACCGTCGCAAAATTCGATCAACCATGAGGGGTTCAGAGATGGATCCTGGTTCCCGATCAAGAAAAGAGATTCCCCGAGAACCCTGCGTTATCCCCCGAGGACCAAAGCAGACAGATACCAGCTCCCAGAGGCCCTGACCGGCTCTCTCGGATTGAGCATTGAAAGATTTGATCAAACCGTGAGAGGTTTAGAGATGGATCCTGGTTCCCGATCAAGAAAAGAGATTCTCCGAGAACCCTGCGTTATCCCCCGAGGACCAAAGCAGACATATACCAGCTCCCAGAGGCCCTGACCGGCTCTCTTGGATTGAGCATTGAAAGATTTGATCAAACCGTGAGAGGTTCAGAGATGGATCCTGGTTCCCGATCAAGAAAAGAGATTCCCCGAGAACCCTGCATTATCCCCCGAGGATAAAAGCAGACAGATACCAGCTCCCGGAGGCCCTGACCGGCTCTCTCGGATTGAGCGCCAAAAGATTTGATCAACCGTGAGAGGTTTAGAGATGGATCATGGTTCCCGATCAAGAAAATAAAGATTCTCCCACCATCCAGAACCGATTCCCAAAAGTCGGCCGTCAGGAGCAGTCAGAACATCACCCGCATCCAGATCTCCTGATTATCAAGAATTTTCTCACAGCTTTATCACAAGATCCCTCGGTCACCTTTGGCTATTGTCTTCTAAACAAAGCGCAGCTGATCTATCTCACTCGTTCCAGAAGTTTGCCCCCAGACCCGGAGTCTTCTAAACTTCGACGTCCTTATCCGAGTCATCCTTCACGTCACAGTCGCGAGCGCTAGCACGACACCAGCCCACTCGGAGTGGCAGCACTTGCTCATACTAGCGTCATAACACTAGACATGATAGGACTCATGACACAATTCACATCACATCCATGCATTGCATATCACTCTTATAGCATGGCATCCGCATGTCTTGTTGAGCATGTTTGATTCATTTCTTTGTGTCCTGAACTACGTCCTGGTCTGATTCCCCTTGGGATATGTAGGCAGCTCACGCAGAGCACGACCAGTACTGAACTCAGCATCCTTCTTTTTTTTCTTCATTGCATCTTTTGCAACGTTTTTATCCTAAATCTATAGCCTCCAAAAAGTCTTGTCTCTTCAAAGCTTTGGCACTCGCTTGCGACATGCGTTGCCTCGCAAGTTCATGCCAAAGAGGGGCAAACTGTAGACACCCCATTTTGTCGGCTATCAGATTTAGGAGACCCATAGCTTGGTGGTTCACAATGATCGTAAAAGACTCAAAAGGACTCTCGGAAGACAGCTCCATCCCTCAGAATGCTCAGAATGACCGAAATGCCCCTGAAAGCCCAAAAACTCCCAGATTTGGTCCCAAAGTTCTGAAAACATGATATGTCGTAAGAAAAGCGATAAAATGAGTTTTAAAGAGAAATCGACTAAAATCGTCAGCTCCCAGAGACCCCCGGAAGTCCCGAAAGCTCCCGAAAAGTCCCCGTTGACCGGTTTGACCAAGGTTTGACTAGGTTTGACTAGGTTTGACCAAGGTTTGACCAGGTTTGACCAAGTTTGACCAAGTTTGACCAAAATCGTCCAAATTCACCAAAATCATGAAGAAAGTGTTAAAGCAAGTTCCAAAAGAAAATCGAGCGAAAACATCAGCTCCCGGGAACTCCCGGAGGTCTCCAGAACTTCCCGGGAATCCCAGGTTTGACCAGTTTGACCAGAATTTGACTTTGGAACCAGGGAACCAAAACAATTTTCAAACATTTTTCATGGATACTAGAGGTCAATAGCTTTCCAACGGTATATCGCACATAATTTCTGGATTTAAAACGAATTTATTATGAATTTCCAAAGGCGAAAAAGGCGATCAAATCGGCTTTTATCGCGAATACCGCAAAACTTTTCAAAGTGGCCTATCCCCAAAATATTTTTTATGTAAAATAGACTCCATTACCTTTCCAACGGTATATCACAACCTCAATTTGGAGTTTGTATGCATTTTCTGTGAATTTCGGACGAAATAAGGCCTTTTAGCAAATACCGGAACTTCAGGGGGCCTAAATAGCATTATCTGGACGGAGGGAGGAGCACTGCCGCCGCGGCACTGGCCCAGTGTCGCCGCGGCACTCCCCCCCCAGAATAGTGTATTTTTGTAATAATTTTTGTGGCCCCATTTTGATTAATTAAAAGCCAAAACGACATAGTTTTATGATTTCAGATGTTTGGAGCCAATGGGAATACTTTCTAAATCCCAAAACCACCCCAAGTTGGCCTATATAAGCACCCCATTACTCTTCATTTTGGGGGAGTCAAATGTAAGCTTTGAAAAAGTTTGGGAGAAAAGTTGTAGAGATAAGGTTAGAATAGAGAGAAAGAAGCTTCCTTCTTTGATTTTCCAAAACAAAAGTGAGTTCTAAATTTTGTTTTTACTTCATTACTCCCATTTATTTCAACATTCAATACTCCCAACCACCATTTTAGTGAGCATTCAAGAGAGTGGAAGCTTCTTCCATGTCTAGTGTCATTACATTTGAGTGAAACACCAATCTACAAGTCTCATGCTTCATGAATATCATCTATTGATTATCATCTACTTGCTTGTTTATTTATTGTTCACCTCTTCTTATCCCATTTCTTTTTATTTTCTTTATTTACTTACTAGTTCATCATCATCTAAGTGATGACATGAAGTTTGGGGTGAGTGAATCCTTATGGATAGTAGCTCTTGACCTCAAAAACATGTTTGATAGATGATGATCATAACCTCAATACTTCCAAGGTATTCTTGGAATATATTGAAGTTATGCTCAAAAATAAAATAAATCTCTCCAACAATCTTGGAGGTTCTTAATGATGAGTTTGATGTGGGTATTCTAAGTGGCTATGATCCTTATTGAGTGTTAAAAATATGTCTTCAAAACATCTATTTCAAAACCCCTCTCAATCCCTCTCATTTGGTTTCAAGAAACAAAACTTTGTTTTCTCCAAAATCTTCAAAACAACGAGTCAAAACAGTGAGTGAGTTGAGTTCAAAGATTTCTCTAGAACTCAATACTCAACATATGGATGCAAGTCCACTTGGAAAGTCTTCCTAACTCATTGGAGAACACCCATGATTTTTGGTTTGACTTGGAAGTACTTGGAAATGGTCCATTTGGATCCCAATATTCCTTCCAAACATTCTGATTTTGCTGTCACAGCAGCTAGGTCCACTTCCAACCTCTTTTACAGAAAACTTTTCCAAAAAGGGTGGTCCTAACCTATTTTTCCCTTAAAATTCAATGTCTTAGAGAACTTTCTGTATAAAATGGGCCTCTAGATCATTATTTTTCATTTTCTAAGATTTTTCAACATTTCAGTCGACGGTACGGACTCTATTTCTGAGTGACCTTCATTGTTTATATGATTTCTCTCAATCTGTGATAGTTATTCAAGATTGGCCTTTTGGGTTGTGTTCTAGACACAATAAGGAACATCTCCATAAAAAATCATGCATTGAAAACATTCCTAACCCCTCTTTTCAAATTCCAAAAGATCATGCTACTGTTCTGTCCACTATTCACAGCAAGTACATTTCAACTTTCATTCTTTGATTTGATGCTCATATGCATTCCAAATTAGTTCATATCTTAGGAAGTAGTTCATACTACATTTTTACACATCCCATGTTAATTTCATTCATTCATTCATACACATTTTAGACTTCTAAGTCATTCTAGAAATCCATGTACACAAAACACACTACAACCTTTGCACATTTTAGATACATACATTGCATTCATGCAAGATTTGGGGTTTTTGTAACTCTTAATCCAAGGAGATTATAAGGAATGAACTTGATCGCACATTCATGCTTCCCCTCGATCTAATCATCCTTTCTCATCCGTCCAGGGGATTGAGAAATCTTCTTTTCTCAAAATTAGCATGCATCATTTTAGCTTGCTAAGCATATTTTGATCTCTTTGATTATTTGTTTTGAGAACAATTCATGTCCCCTTTAGATTAAGGAAACTAATTACTTGATACATGATTAGACGATTTTTTCCTAGGTTTATTTGTGTGATCTTTCACTTTACATTGCATGATATTTGACTTAGATCTTATGAATGATATTTTATCTTTTGATCTTCCATTTCAGATTTTCTTATGTGATGTAATATATACTATCATAGTATTATTTGTCGAACCATACATAGTATAAGATGATTATTTGGATGCTAATTGAGGGTGTTTTAGTCGTGACAAAGGCTCCTTCCTCTCTCGTACCAAAACCCCGAACCAAGTTCTTTGGTGATGAAGGGCCGGTGCCCTTATCCGCCTGGGTGAGTCAAAATTAGGTTTCTTGGTTCCTTAAAGACTAAGTGGCGACTCTGTATCTGTTTTCAACAGACCTTTCGTTTTCTTTCCTTGATTCAAATCAATTTCAAAGCAATCTCGAACAAGAGAAGTGGTCCGATTCCGCGTGTCCACAGCCGCATGTGGTGGAATGAGAATGCAAGGAGGTGTAGGTGCATGATCGGTTGCATGAGTTTGTGCAAGGGATGCAACGCATAATCGACGGGGACAACCCTATTCTCACCATTCTCACTTTCTATGTCAGCCATAGAGTTTGTAGGTGTGGCTACAGGGTTGATAAAGTTATCAGAGTCAAATGAATAGAGTGGATTTTTGAAAATTCCTTCAATGGAATTATCGGACATGGAAAAGGGAAAAACCTAAGAAGGTTTTTATCTAAAGAACTAAAAGAAAATGAAAAATATAAATAATTAAAGAAAGACTGAGATAACCTAAGTAATATCTAGTCACCTTCCCTGGCAATGGCACCAAAAACTTGACACAAAAATAATTTGTGTGCTCTTGTGTGCCATACCCAAGTGTAGGTAGACGTGCAAGTAGTACCAGATAAGTCCAGGTCGATCCCACAGGGAAGGTGGAAAGCTGGCATCTTAGACTAAACTCGAAAATAAAATAAAAAATCAGAACTTTGAATGAGGTGCAGAACACAGAGTTCCACGGACTACCAACTAATAAAAGGAAGCGATTAAATTAAACTAATAATTAACTAACTAACTAAAGCAATATTAAACTGGTTTTTAACTTTATAAAAGGGGAGCAATGGGATCACACGAATCCACAGTGACCTAATCATCTACCATGCACTTTCGTTAATGCTCTATAGAGTACATCCCTATTCGGTATTCAGTATTTTCCTAAGGAAAAAGAATCAATAGCCCTTTCATGACCAGGACTATATCATCACAGTTGATTTAAAATACATGAAGACGGTTTAAAATAATAGTTAAGACTCGCACTATGAATGGAGTAAGCAATCAAAGTGGTTTGCAAAAGTTATTGAAGAAAAAAGCCTAAGGCTTTAGGTTAAGAAACTGTTTTGACAAACTGAGCTTATGGGGACAGTCTGATAACATATTTTGAAAACAGCAAGTCTAGGAATACAAAAAGGGATCATCTCAAGATTCTGATTGTTCTATCGATCGATGTTCGATCGATCAACGCACCTTCGATCGATCGAAAATCATCATCTCTCGATCGATCAAAATGTCTTAGATTGCTTGACTGTTACCGACGTTCGTTCGATCGATCGAAACATCTTCGATCAATTGAACGCAGGTTTTCTGCAGTGTGCATGGCAGAGGTAGGAGATCACTATTTCATCATGATCTCCCAACTCTGAGACTACTCAAACATTGTCAGAGATGCAACAGATTGGTTTTTAACGTGTGAAAACATTAAGGCTATGTTTGGTTGAGTTTTAAACATAAAAACTATGAAAACTATTAATTTATCACTATTAATATGCAAGCCTACAATTATCACTACTTATACTACGAAGATTCACGAACACAATGTAAATAAAACAATATAAAAGAACCTGGAACAAACACAAACTTGTATTGCACTTTGAAAACTCCAAAACAAGGCAACATCCAAAGATTTAACCTACAAAAACCATGTAAACTCTCTATTTCTCTCTATAAAAACTAAAGAACAAAGTGTGGGCGTCCTGTTGGATGAGTTTTTAACAACTATTTATACATAAACCTAAACTAGGTTCTTTACAAAATACGTCTGCTGCATGCGCGTAAAATTCTGGTAACGGCATGTTCGAGCGATCGAACCTATCTCGATCGGTTGAACTGTGGAATCCTTAAGCGCTTTAAAACACCTCAATCGCTTGAAGGCTCAATCAATTGAGCTCTCTTCGATTGCTCGAACTTCACATTTCAGCTTTGAAATATCTTTCTTGTAATGGAGCTTTACCCTTTTCTGTTATTCATCCCTGCACACAGTAACACAGCAATCTGCACAAAATAATAGCTAAAACAACCCAACTCATCATAGATTTGTCAAATTGTCTATAAGCCGGCATTGTAACACAAATTACAGATATAATAGGAGATTGTGAACTAAATCAGTGTATTTTCTTATTCTAGCGCGGTTGTATTTTACAAATACCCCCGCTTGTCAAGGATCATAGTGTCTATATAACTTAACAGGCCGGCCTACATTGATAGAAATTTTTTTGGAGGAACAGGTTAAGGATGGAAAGCTGCAGATAAAATTTAAAAAGATGATAGAGAAGGAACCCACCACATGGACTATAGGAAGTTAGGGAGGGCTTCGATTTTGAGGAAGCCTTTTGTACCCTACCAACATAGCTTGAGACAATAAATCCTGGATGAAGCACATCGATCACGATTAACCATACACCCAGGGAGTACAAAAATGTACAAGGACCTTAAAAGGAGTTATTGGTGGGAAGGTATGAAACGGGATGTGGCAGAGTTTGTGTCAAGGTGTTTTACCTGTCAACAAATCAAAGCTAAACATCAGAAACCCTCTGGACTACTACAACCTCTACTAGTACCGGAATGGAAATGGGAACATATAACAATGGATTTTGTCACAAGGCTATCAAAGACTAGACAAGGTTATGATGCGATATAGGTGATTGTGAATCGGTTAATGAAGTCTGCGCATTTTCTTACCTATCGCCTGACAGACTCAGTGGAAAAAAGGAGCAGGTTGTACCTTCAGCAAATAATCCGATTACATGGGATTCCTGTATCCATCATCTCGGACCGTGATACAAGGTTTACTTCTAAATTTTGGTCAAGTCTCCAAAAGGCCCTTGAAACTACAATAAGTCTGAGTACTGCATTTCACCCGCAAATTGATGGGAAAATCGAGCGAGTTAATCAAGTTATGGAGGACATGTTGCGAGCGTGTGTTCTAGAATTTGAAAACACTTGGGAAACTCATTTACCTTTGATCGAATTTGCTTACAACAATAACTATCACTCTAGCATTGGTATGGCACCATTTGAAGCTTTATATGGAAGACCATGTCGATCTCCTATCTGTTGGACTGAAGTAGGTGAAAGTGAACTCCTTGGATCAGACATGGTCCAAGAAACCACTGAAAAGATTGCAATAATTAAAGACAGGATAAAAACAGCACAAAGTCAACAAAAAAGCTATATAGATTACCGAAGGAAGGATCTAGAATTTAAGATTGGGGAACATGTGCTGGTTAAAGTATCCCCGATTCGAGGAGTTATGAGATTTGGCAAGAAAAAAAGGAAAACTATCTCCACGATTTATTGGACCCTTTGAGATTTTAGAAAGAATTGGAAAAGTAGCATATCATCTTGCACTACCTCCAAAATTTATGGGAGTACACAACATTTTCCACGTGTCAATGCTTAGGAGGTATGTATATGATGAGTCACATGTCATTGACTTTGGTGATATTGAGTTAAATTACAATGCCATATACAAAGAAGGACCTGTACGAATCCTCGATCATCGAATGAAGCAATTGCAGACAAAGGAGATTGCTTTGGTCAAAGTCCAATGGAACCACCATGACGAAAACGAAGCTTCTTGAGAATTGGAACTAGAAATGCGAGAAAAATACTTGCATGTCTTCAATGAATAGGATGTTGATTTCGGGGACGAAATCCTTTAAAGGAGGGTAGAATGTAGTATCCTTAAAATATGTATATATAGATATATAAGGACATGTGTTTATGTGTATTTGTGATAATATAATTAGCTAAATATATTCATAGTACCATCACAGGATACAATATATATACACATTAACATTTTCCTTGTGGTTAGATTAAGTAGTACATACATGTACATATATATATATATGTGTGAAATAGATAAGAGTGAATAGTCAGAATAACTTCAAGTTTAAAAAAAAAAAAAGAAAAAGAAAAAAAAGGGGGCAAAAATTCTTTACCACAAATTCTCGTAAGCAGGAGGTGGAAGTTAATCCAGATAAACTTTGGTTGTCAGTGTATGATTAGAGAGAGGGGGGAATCTGTGGTAAGGGTAAAACCATATATGCCTATATAAGGAAACACTCTACAGTAGAAAGTAAATAAAAGGAAGAAGACAAAGAGAGGAAGAAAGAGACAAGCACAAGAGAGACTTTCATTTGGGGAAATTAGACTCTCATTAGAAAAAGTGTAAGGATTTTTTCTATCCAAACATATATTTTATTAAGTTCTTTAGTTAATGAAATTGGTGCAATCAGAATTTTGGGCAAATGGGTAAGCAAAATGAATTGGATTTTTGTTGAGTTTTAGGCATTTAGATGTGCTCTTTAGGTCCATACAGTCATTTTGGAAGTAACAGCATCAAAAACGGATTAAACGAGCAAGAAATGATGAAATTTCAGTAACAGTAGGGAAGACGCCGGAATAAATCTATATTCAGTATTAGTATTTATGTATTACTAGTATTTATTTTGGCAACATAGGAACTGAAATTTCAGTTCGCCGAATGGTCAACTTAAATGTTACCCAGATTAGTATCCTAGGTTCAAAACTTACTATTTGTTATGTTCATTTCTTTCTTTTTCTCACCAGTAGCTTTTATAAATAGTATATAAAATTATATTGGGCATTTTTAAAACAAAGGAACTAGTTGACAATGGGTTGGGCTTTTACTCCAAACCCTCCACATTGTAGGTTCATTACCTTGCACTAGCAACCCTTTAATTTTATTTTTTTTCCCACTTCTTTTCCTCTTTCCTTTCCTTTGGTGTTATAAAAAAAAAAAAAAAAAAAAAAAAGTAAAAACCCCATGAAAGGTCTCGAACCTGACCAACACATTCGAAAATTGTCCATCAAACCATCAAACCTCATAGCCCTTACTTTCAAAATGCCTAAGTGAATTTCCATAGTAACTCTGTCAAATTGGTAGAATTTAATACTCAGTTTTATTTTATTTTATTTCGATACTGCTCATTGTAAAATTCCTCCAGATATTCGAAATTCTAAGGGCTGTTTGGGGTTAAAACTTTGGGTTAGATTTTGAATTTAGGAAATTTAGACGGTAAAGTTTCATTTGGTCCCCACTCTAATTAAACTACAGATTTTGTTTTATAAACACAAAGTACTATATTATTCTAAGCTATTATTAATGCATTATTAATAATTGTTAAAGTTAAGGCTGAGGCCTTTAAAAGAATGTAAGACTGAGATAGTCAAAGTTGAGATGGCTAGGGACTGAGATAGTTCCACAGTTAGTGCACTAATATACTACCTATTTCAAGCTGGGCAGATAGGCAGTATACACCTTTCGAGTTGGACTGGGGTGCTGCAGCCTTGATGAGATGAGATGCTTAGCTGATATATTCTTTGAACATACTTTATTTTGACAGGATTTTAAGACTCAGGTATCATTTGTACATGCAACTAGTAAATGCATTATTAATTTTGCACTTTATTTAAGTGTATTGATTTAAATAGAGATATATATGTGTATTAAACCTGACTTGAAGATTTCTTTTCAAAAATAAAATTATATCCTTACTGGGCCCATAGCTCATTATTTTATAAATAAAATTACAAGTACAGGGACAGAAGGGTGAGAACTGAGGAAAATGGCTGATTAAGGATCAAGATCGTTCATTTTATTTTACTTCCTTTCTATTTGGAATAAAAAGCAATGTAATAAGAGATTTCTCTTTAGGAAATTGTAGTATGAAATATAAGTATTTTATTTTTCAGGATTTGGTGATTTAAAATATTAATACCATTATAGCTTCATAAATTTCACTATAGACCATAACCATATTGGTATCTGTAATTAAATTTGGGGCGTGACACACATAGATGGAATTGTCTTCTAAAACTTTGGTAACAGTAGTTTTAGAGCAACATGTGCACAAGATTATGAGTTGGTTGTTCATTATACTTGCAAAATCATTGAGTCAATAAGATATAGTGCCACTACTAAACGTCAAATAAATGTTCTGCTACAGACCACATGAAGAGTCAATTGAAGTGAACTTACCGTAACTAAAACCAGTGAAATAACTTCGCAAAAAATAAATGAAATTTCTTGTAACACAAAATATTAAGTGGAATTTCACTAAATTTTCCAGTGTTCGATACCTACCAAAGCAATATAGCTCACAACAAATAAAGTCTATACAACTTCTAAGAAAAGATCTACTTACCTATAATTTCACCAAAAACCAAAATCCAAAGAGTCCCACATGCGAACATAAACAAGGAAGAATCAGACAAACATCCACTACTTTTAATATCTTTTTGAACAGCAAATGTAAAACAAAAACAACACTAAATCACAACTTTTACTGCTAACAAAATCAAATTAAACAAAAAAACTAGAATAAAATATGTTCAACACTAAATCACTAAAAACCAGATTTTTGTTGTTGAAGATAACACATAACTGGAACTCTCATTTTTAGTAAATCGTTCAAAAAGAAAGTTAAAACTGCAAAAACAAACTATACATATTGGTAATCAAACATAATCTGATAATCAAGTCTCTTTCAATTCAGATCCATTGCCTTCAAATTGAATTTTCGGAACAATGTGGCTTTGTATCAAATTTTATTACCAGCCAAACACAACAAAATAGAGAATTAAACACTAAGATTGCAATCAAATCTTTAAATTAAGAGAAAATCCAATGAATTAGACATTCCAAATTGATCCACTGCCTTCAAATTGATTGATCTGCAACAACTTGACTTCCCAATCAAATTTTCTCATCAGCCAAATAGAGATTCAAATGCAAAATCTTCGAACGATAAGATAACTGTATGAATCAACCTTCGGAATTAAGCTTCGAATCACACCTTCCAATCACGCGCCAATCAGAAACGAATCAGTAGATATCGTGTTCCTCAAATCTGAACTATCATTCTAAATCTACCAAGGGCAGTTTTGGGAAGAAAAAAAAAAGAGTCTTTGAAAGCCCAGGGTGTCTAACAAAGAAGGGTTCCATCTTCAAGGACTTTTAACAAACTAAGAAATTTAATGGACCCTAAACTCTTGAGTGTTAGTTCTAGGGATTTTTCAACAATTTTCCCTTTTTTTTTCCTGCATTTGATGATATATTATTGTCTTTAACTAGACAGTAACATCTTATAATTGGCCATTATTAGGTCAATTTGAAGAAATGTTATTGTCGACGACATGCTACTGTTTCTTTGTTCAATATCATATTGCCAATTTTTAATGGTATGTTATTTTTTTTTTTTTTTTTGCATGAGGATAGTTTTTAAAGACAGTAACATCTACTAAATGACCCTAATTTTGCAACTTTTTGCAACAATGAAGTTGTTATCTTTGTAAAAACATTTAGTTTTTGATAATATGTTAGTCGGTCCAAAAAACTAACAGCCGCCACCGAACTGAAAACCGATTTTTTTTTACAGAAAATATAACCGAAACCGACCGACCCCTTTTGTAAACTGACCAAAACCGTTCGGTTCTGTCCAATTCGGTCGGTTAATTCGGTTATTCGATTTTTTTCTTTCACCCCTAGTATTAAATTCTTCCAATCTAACAGAGTTACTATGGAAATTCACTTAGGCATTTTGAAAATAAGGTCTATGAGGTTGGATGGTTTTATGGACAATTTTCAAATGTGTTGGTCAAGTTCGAGACCTTTCATGGGGTTTTTATTTTTTATTTTTAAAACACCAAAGAAAAGGAAAGTATAAAATTAAAGGGTTGCTAGTGCAAGGTAATGAACCCACAATCTAGAAGGTTTGGAGTAAAAGCCCAACCCACTATGTCAACTAGTTCCTTTGTTTTAAAAATGCCCAATATAATTTTATATACAATTTATGAAAGCTACTAGTGAGAAAAAGAAAGAAATCAACAGAACGAACAACAAGTTTCGAACCTAGGATACTAATCTGGGTAACATTTAAGCTGACCATTCGGCCAACTGAACTTTCAGTTCCTATGTTGCCAAATACTAATACATAAGTACTAATACATAATACAGATTTATTCCAGGGTCTTCTCCGCTGTTACTGAAATTTCATCATTTCTTGCTCGTTTTTAATCTGTTTTTGATGCCGTTACTTCCAAACGACGGTAGGGACCTTAAGAGCACATCTAAATGCCTAAAACTAAAAAAAATCCAATTCATTTTGCTTACCCATTTGCCCAAAATTCTGATTGCACCAATTTCCTTAACTAAGGAACTTAACAAAATATATGTTTGGACAGAAAAACCCTTACACTTTTCCTGATGAGAGTCTGATTTCCCCAAATGAAAGTCTCTCATGTGCTTGTCTCTTTCTTCCTGTTTTTGTTTTCTTCCTTTAATTTATTTTCTACTGTAGAGTGTTTCCTTATTTTAGGCATATATGGTTTTACCCTTACCATAGATTCCCCTCTCTCTCTAATCATACCCTGACAACCAAAGTTTATCTAGATTAACTTCCACCTCCTGCTTGCAAGAATTTGTGGTAAAGAATTTTTTCCCTTTTTTTAAAACTTGAAGTTATCTTGACTATTCACTCTTATCTATTTCATAAATATATATATATATATATATGTACGTATATGTACTACTTAATCTAACCACAAGGGAAAATATTAATGTGTATATATATTGTATCCTATGATGGTACTATCAATATATTTAGCTAATTATATTATCACAAATACACATAAACACATATACTTTTATATGTATATTTTTAAGGATACTACAAGGTGAGAGAAGGTTCGTCAGATATGGTATGGAATGTGTAGAAAGACAATAAACTAGACTCGAAAAATGTGCAAAGAGGTCATACATGTCATAGTGATGAATTATGTGGTGGATTGATTTTGTATAGTTGATAGTGATGTTTCCTTTTTCAAGATTGTAACTGTTTCTTGGTTTACATTAGAATTGTTTCAATGAATGTTCAATATTGTTTAGTTTGCTGAAAAGTATTGGTTGGTAAAATTCCATATAACATTTTAGAGTTGCTCACATATTAAGTGAAAGTTCACTTAACATTCATATATTAAGTAAAATTCTACTCAACTGAAATTTCACGTATATGTTAAGTTAAATTTCAATTAACATTTTTGAATTCATAAATTAGTTGGTGAACTTTGACTTAATATTTTGGTTACGGCATATGTTGTGTGAAAATTCACATAACATATGTCAAATTCACTCAACATTTGATTATTTAGGTTGATCCTTTTTTCATATGTGTGTTAGTCACATGAGCTTTTCATGCTACAAAGCCTACAATCATCATTGAATACAAATGTTTTGGATTATGATATTCAAATTCTCAAACATGCATAAAATCAACCTGCTTCTTGGATTATGCTACAAAGCCTACAATCATCCCTAGAAGCAACTCTCAAAAGTTTAGGATAAACCCTAATAAAACTAAGAAGCAGGTTGATTTTATGCATGTTTGAGAATTTGAACAATATCAACTGAATTTTATGGAGAATGTCTAGGTTATTGAACATAACCAAACCATCCAAATCAATGTTTATCTGTATTTTATGCAGGTTACATTGTACCGAACATAGAAAAATCTCTCAGCTCTAGGGTTCCCTAGGGTTTGGTAGAGGATGAGTCTTACAGTAGTCCTAGGTTTCTAGGATTGCTTATAAGCTTCGTCTCCCTTGTGCAGCCCTGTCCGTTGCCTTTTTTTTCTTCTTATTTCACTACTCCGTCTCCTTCTATTATTGTTGGCCTTGTCACATTCATTCCTTTTCAATGGTCGTTGGTGTGACTCAGTCTGATCTGGATGGTTTGTTCTGCAAACTTTTGCTCACTAGTAAGAAAGAGAATAGGGTTGATGTGCAGTGCACGCAGACAGCTAGGGTTAAGCTCTGTCTGATTGGCTCTTTGCGTATGGCTAGGACGTACAGTGTTGATGCAATATACAATACTATTCTAGGTTTATGGAGGGTTTTCGATTATGTCTTTAGGGTTTTAGCCCCTAATACATTTTTTTTTGAGTTCCAGAATGAACGTAACAAGGCCAAGGTTTTGTATAGGGAGCCATGGTCCTTTGCCACTCATTTGCTTACACTCTAAGAGATGGATGATTCAACCCTAGTCATGGAGATTCCATTTAATATTGTTGGAATATGGACTCAGATTCATGGGTTACCACTGGCGGGGATGACACGAGAGGTAGGGATGGCTCTAGGTTCTAAGATTGGAAGGGTCATTACAGTTGATATGGATGATGCTAGTGATGCTTGGGGTAAGTACCATAGCATCAGAGTCTCTCTAGCTCTTACCAAGCCGTTGTTGAGGGGTCCAAGATTGGTATCCATGGTGTTACACGTTGGGTTGTTTTTCGATATGAGTGTCTTCCCTTATTCTACTTCTGCTGTGGGGTGATTGGGCATAGTGACAAAGAGTGCAAAGATAATAGCCCTGATGGTTGCCTACTTTCTAAGGGAAAGTCTCAGTATGGTCCGTGGTTGTGTTCAAAACCTGATGTGAGGTATGTTATGGGGGAGCAGACCATACAACATGATGATTAGAGGGGGGGTTCCATGTATTACAAAGATGACCGGGCGGTTAGTCTAGTTGAGTCTCAATAGTTTGAGCCATTACAGTTATCTACTCAAATGCAAGGGAAAGAGATTTCGAAAGCTATGGATGAGGACAAAGAGGATCTGCTACTGATTATGGATGAAAACATAGAGGAACCACTATTAAATGATGCTGTAGTGGTTCAAGAACAAGGTCTTCCCATTACTGATACTACTATTAGTGAGATAGAGCCTTCAAATGTCTCTAAGGTGTAGCCTATGGAGGAGGTTATGACCACTACACCCAGCTATAGTAGGGTCCGTAGGTGTACATGGAAACGTTTGGCACACGGGGATGGTATGGGCGATAGGCTTGGATACTCAGCTCCGGTTGGTACAACCCGCAATTACTACACTGAGGGGTCTTAGGGGGCCCTATGGATTGGTGTGGAAAAATGGCACAAGTCAGATATGGTTGATATTCTATTACAGAGGCGTGCATCCTCCGCCTCTCACATGAGTTGCCTCGTTTGGAACTATTATGGGCTTGGGAACTCGTGGTCTGTTCTGGTGCTTCGCGACATGGTAAAGCTTCAAGGTCCCAGCTTTGTGTTTCTGTCTGAAACCAAAGTTATCATTCGTAAGATGGAGTTTATTAGCTATTGTTTGGGTTTTACCAGATGTATTGCAGTGAGTCAGATTGGTTTGAGTGGTGGTCTGGCTCTCTTGTGGCAGTCGGAGCTCCTGATTTTTCTTCTTAGTTATTCACAGCACCATATTGATGTTCAGGTTGAGATGGGTCCTAGTGAGACATGGAGGAGATTTACTAGTTTTTATGGGCACCCAGATGCAACAAGAAGAAGGTACACGTGGAATCTTCTGCGTGGGTTATGGGATGCTTGGTCCCTCCTATGGGCTGTTGGGAGGGACTTTAATGAATTATTATATGCGCATGAAAAGCAGGGGGGTTGTGATATTGACTGGGGACATGCAGAAGCATTTTAGGATGCTCTTCTTTGGTGCGGCCTTCACAATCTAGGTTACAGAGGAAACTCGTTTACGTGGCAGAATAATCGTAATGCGGGAGATTTTATCCAAGAACATTTGGACAGGGTGGTGGGTAATGATTCATGGTCCGCTTTGCTTCCAAGTGATGCCTCTTAAGGTCCTCGTGGCTTCTAGGTCAGATCATGCTCCTTTGTCTTGCGGTTCTAGAGAAGGTGGCATTCGGAAAAGGGGAAGCCGTCCGTTTCGATTCGAGGCGATGTGGTTATCCCACGAGAGCATCAAATAAGTTGTGTCTTCTAGTTGGGAGGGTGCGCCTCAGTCGCACTCTCTTCACGACAAAATCACTAGGTGTGCTCTGTCCCTTAGACATTGGAATTTGTCCACTTTTGGTAATGTTAATCGACTACTTAAATCTCACTGGGAAGAGCTTGAAAGATTGAAAGGTTTGGATGTGCAGCAGAAAGACCTTGGAAAGGAAAGACATGTGTCCGCAGAGATCAACCTATTACTGGAGACCGAAACATAAGCTTTTTTCGCAAGAAGGCTTCTCAGAGGCAGAAGAGGAATTTGATTGAGGAGATTGAGGATGGGTCTGGCACTTGGATCAAGGGCCCCGAACTTCTGTCGAGTGTGGTGCTGGATTATTTCCATGACATTTTCTTGTCTTCTCACCCTTGCAATTTGGGAGATTGAGGATGGGTCAGCTTTTTTGTCGGTTTCGGGAGACCGATTGCATACAGTTGTTGGATATCATGATCAATATATGAGCAAGCATAGGGGCAAAAAATTAATGTGGCCAAATCTAATGTGTTTTTTAGTCCTAATACAGATGATGACTTGAAGGTGAAGTTGGTTGAGATTATGGGGATGGAAACTTGCTCACAACATGAAAAGTATCTTGGGTTGCCTTCTTTCATTGGCTGCTCTAAACGTCAGATTTTCCAATCCATTGTTGATCGCATTGCTTCCAAGATTAAAGGGTGGAAAGAGCAAAGTCTTTCTCAAGGAGGTAAGGAAGTTCTCCTTAAAGCTGTGGCACAAGCTACCCCTACTTACGCCATGTCCTGTTTTAAGCTTTCGGCAACATTTTATATGGAGGTTGAACAATTACTAGCTCGGTTTTGGAAGGGAAATAACTCTGATCAACAGAAGCTTTATTGGGCAAAATGGGAAAGGCTTTGTCTCCCTAAGAGTGAAGGTGGTTTGGGGTTCCGTGATATGGGGGTTTTAAAGAGGCACTTTTTTGCATACGGCTATGGCGCCTTCTTTATAACACATGCTCTCTTTTCCATAAAGCTTTTAAAGCTCGCTATTTCCCAAATGGGAAGCTTCATGAGGCTAATTTGGGATCTAGACCGTCCTTTGCCTGGTGAAGCCTCTGGGGGGCCTTAGGTCTTTTTAGACAAGGGATTAGGTGGAGGATTGGGGACGGGCGCCAAGTTTAGGTGGGCCTGGACCCATGGCTCCCCACACCATCTTCTTTCCGGCCCGTCTCCCCTATGTTGAATCATGCGAAAGGTTTGTATTAGGGGTGCAACTTGGTATGGAAATTCCGATTCCTACCGATTCTGTTCCAAAAAATTTCGATTTTGGAAGGGTAAATTAGATTCCGAATTCCGAAAATTCCGATATATTTTGGATTGGAATCGGAATTGTTTTTCAAATTCTGAAATTTCCAAATTCTGATATGAAAATATTCTGATAATATTTATGAAAATATTCCGATCATATTTCCGAATGTATTCCAAAATATTCCAAAATTTAATTTCGATATATATATATTATAGTATATAGTATATAGTTATTAGTTATTAGTTATAACTATAAATATGTATTGTAAATTGGAGTAATTCTTATTAAAAAAAAATTAGATGGGAAATTTTCAACTGTCAGATCTAGGCTAACCTAAACCCAATCAATCTCCACCCTTAATTCCAATCCCATATATACACCATTTCCCCAACCCTAGTCGCACATACATCATAGAACACAAACACGCTCACGAGAGAGAGAGAGAGAGAGAGAGAGAGAGAGAGAGAGAGAGAGAGAGAGAGAGAGAGAGATCTGCGCTGACATGGAGGATTGCCACCGCTTCACCATCGACCGTTGGCAAGACATCTCCACCTCCTTCCGCCGCTGGTCTCTTGGCCACAACTCATAGCACTCCTCTCAAAGGTTCTTTGATATGTCTCTCTCTATAATGTGTATAATATATATATGCACACGGCCACTCACTATCTCTCTTCATTATTATTTTTTTTATTTTTTTATGTTCATTTGAAACATTATTTCACTGTCTATCCTTGTTTTGGACACAAGTTGGCTTATTTCATCTTAACCTTAGCTTTTTTGCAGAATGCATTTTGTAGAATTGGTCATTTTGTCTTTGAAAATTCTAAAAATGCCAAAAAAGTTACAAAAATCTTCCAATTCCGAAATTTTCAAAATTTTTGAAAATTATGAAATTTCAAAATCGGAACGAAAAATTGGAATTTCGAAAAATCGGAATCGAAATCGGAATCGGAATATGTTTTTGCCTTCCGAAAATTTCAGAATTTTTTCCTAATTAATGGTTTCCATTCCATTACGGCCGAAACACACCCTTAGTTTGTATGTTTGTCAAATTTTCAATTCGGATAGCAAAACGCGGAGCATTGACTTACTGAACAACATTTTTCTTCTGCATGAAGTTGAGGTGATTCTGACTACAACAATTGTGGATAATAGAGGGTGGGATAAAATTATCTGGCACTGGGAAAACAACGATTGTTATTCCATGAAGTCGGCCTACTGGATTGGTCTTTGGGCTAAGCTTGATCAAGTAAGCGGGGCCTCAACATCCTCTAGGTCTGGGGGTTTCCCTTGGAAGGCTATGTGGAACTTTGATGTCCCTCTAAAGCTTTGAGTTTTTGTTTGGAGGGCATGCAAAGACTTCTTACCTTGCTTCGCATCATTAGCTAGAAGGGGGTCCCAACTGGAGTTCTGTGTCCACTTTGCTCTAAGGAACCTGAAACAGTCTCTCATGCTTTGCTGGGTTACTCTTGGGCTCGGGATATGTGGAAAGTTCTAATGTCATCTGAGATTTTTCGTGTTGATCGCCATATGCTGTTTGTGGACTAGGCTGAGAGCATCTTGCTCTAGCAAATCTCAATGACATTGGATTTTTTTGTGTATGGAGCATGGGATATTTGGAACAATCAGAATGGTATTCTCCATGATGGTGTGGTTCGGGGCTCATCGGTAATTGGCTGTATGGTTGAACACCTTATTTCAGAATTTTGGGAAGTTTGGGAGGGTAGATCTTCTCACCGTGAGGTGGTGAACCCAGTGGTCCAATGGCAAAATGCCCCGCCAGGTTTTGTGAAATTGAATGTTGATGGGGTTGTGTTTAAAGAGCAATTTGGGGCTATTTTGCGTGATCATACGGGGAAGGTGTTAATGGCTTTCTCTGAATTTCACTCCGGTCTTTGGGACCCCACTTCTATGGAAGCTTTTGCTTTATTGGAAGCCATTCCTCTTGTTAGTGGCCTTGGACGGGATGTACAACTAATTGTGGAACTGTATACGCTGGTGGTGGTGAATGAGCTTAACTCGATTGAGCCCCGTTTTGGACAGTTTGGACATGCTATCAATGTGATCAAGACAAAGCTATCAGACTTTTCTTCGGTTAACTACGGCTTCGTGCGCAGGGATTGCAATTTGGCTGGTCACTATCTCGCTAGGCATGCTAAGTCTCATTTTGCTAAGTTTGTTTGGTTTTTTGAGTTTCCTCAATTCTTGTTAAACGTTATGCTTAAGGAGATTCTCATGATTAATGAAATCTTCCTACCTTTGATGCGAACAAAATTCTGAACAAAATTAGTAATTTTCAAACCAAATCAAGTGAAATTTAGAATTCAGTTTTCATGCAAAATTAGCAATTCCCGAACAAAATGAAGCAAAATTCATGATTTGCACACAATATCAAGTGAAACTACATTCACATACTTGTAATCCTCCATTGTTGAGTTCTTCGATGAAAATAGGGTTACAAAATGATGAACAGGGGCTGCGATGTTGATTCTAGGGCTTCAAAACGATGAACACATGCTGTGATTTCGAATCTAGAGCTTTAGCCTTGTTTGATTTCGTGGAATTTGTTGTTGACACTGAGTTGTGATTTGAATATAGGACTCCAACTTGTTTGACGAACAGAGGCATCGAGGACTTCAACAGAGATGAGGGTACTTTAGTCAGGGAAGGATTGGAAGGGCTTATCCTTAAGGATTGATTTTAGTTGTCCTTAATGCCAATTAATATTATATTACTGTCCTTTTCACTAAGTCCCCCCAAAAATAATTCAAAGGTAGTATCATGTCACTGTCACAAAAGAGACAGCGACATTACGTTATAGTAGTCTGACAGTAACATGATTTATTTATTTATTTATTTTTTATTTTTTCATAGTCACTATGGATCTTGTTTGATATATATTTCCTTCTAGATTATAAACATATAAATTTTATTCCAAATGGAGTTGTGGTTTTAAAGTTATGACATTTTTAAGCTTGAAAAAATAAAATTATTTTGGGATGCGTGCGGAGGTGGCATTAATTTGCCAATATGTTCTACATGTAAAAAAGAGGTAAATTTGTTAATAACCTTATTTTTAATTTAAAAATAGACTTAATACCAAACAATTTAAAAACTCATATCCTTATCACTTGAGAAAAAAAAAAAAAAAAAAAAACTAGACTAATCTCCTAATTCAATCCGACACACAAGAATTGTTAGTTAATTATCCCTAGTGAGGGTTTAATTCCATTCCTATATTGTTAAAAGTCCATTTTGGTTGATCCAACTACCGAACCAGTGGTCCTTTAGCTCAACCGCTCAACGGTCCGGGTCTCAGAACCCAACTCGAAAGTCCCTTCCTTCCCTTGAAGTCATCAAAACCCTTCTCAATAAACCCTCGTCCCCTTACTCTCTCTCTCTCTCTCTCTCTCTCTCTCTCTGTGTGTGTGTGTCTCTCTCTAGCCCCAAAGGAAGGAGGAAGGAGGAAGGAGGAAGGAGGACTCATTTGCTGTCTGTATATATAACCAACCAACAAACAACTACATCTATGTATAACCTAACTGGGTTTCAAACTTGGTTGGTTTGGAGCTGTTTTTGGTGTATATTGTAGACTGATGAGATGCAGATTGCAAGACGAGTCCTTTGCCCCTCCGAAGATTTGGCAACTAACTTCACCAGAAAAGGTTGGTATTTGTAGACTATGTTCTGTTTCTTGTGTTTTCTACTGATGCTATATTGTTCTTTTACAAGTTAGTTATGTTGAAAATTTCTTTGTTTGACAACATAAAAATGTTTGTTGGTGCATTTTAGTTTTGTTTGTGATCCGTTGATGCATTGATATTATATTTTTTTGGATCAAACAATTGAATTGATAGTTTCTTGAAATTCAAGGAAAAATCTCTCTATTGTTTTCGTAGTTATGCCTGTTCTAGATAAATTTAGCAGTTAATTTCCAGTATTATTTTTCTAGTGTTGTCTTACAACCTATGTACATGGGCATTCCCACCTTTTGTTGCTCAGTAAGAGAGTGTTTCTTTCCTATTAGTATCTTTTTGAATGAAAGCATGCCCTTCTCATTTTATTTATTTTGTGTTTTTGAGCATTGCACTACTCAATTCTGTGTTTAAAAGATTTGGTTTGTTGGCGTTTTTACTTCATCAACATCTTATCAAATCTGGGTGGTTTACAGTATTCTCTGATATACCCAATCTTCTGCGTGGATCAAATATTCGGTGGCGTGGAAAGTCATTTGCCGCTGCTGTACCTTCTGAGATAGCAAAAGGCCAGAAAGCTCGGAAAAAGGTTTCAAAAGATGACCGACAAGCTATGGTGGAAACTTTTGTTAACAAGTAAATGGTCTTTCATGTTTTAATCCCCTCCCCGCCGCCCACCGCCCCCCCTTTTATTTTTTATTTTTAACTTTCTATTAGACATCTTAGTTACATGCATACATGGTGCCATAACTTGTTGAGAAATGAGTGTTTGAGTGTTATTATTTTTGGAATGATATACATCTCTTGTAGCTTGTATTATTTATGTGGCAGTCACATTTTGCAAATAATGCTGACTGTTGGATCTGTATGTTTACACCTCACGGCACACTACATTAGTCGGAACAACACTGGGTGAAGAGAAGTTTCTGAATTTGATTTCAAATGGAAGTATCAAAGAAATTTATTGTGACAGAAGTTTTGTATGAAACATAATAGTGTCTATTGTGTAAGAGGATATACTAGTTTAGTCATTGAAAAGTTGGCTTGTTTATGTGAAATGCTGTTATTGCATGTATTCCACACTTGATGGTGGAAGAACATTTTTGTCATGTGTAATGCTGTTACGTCATTGCTATGGTGTTAAGGCTTGTTGAGGTTATTTATGTTCGATGATATACCTTAAATAACAAGATAATTGCCTTGCATGAAGTCATTATGATCTTTAACAGCACTTGAATAACGGGAAAATGGATTAGAAAAAAAAAAAAAAGAAGAATAACAGGAATAGTCTGGATAACTACTTTTACCAATCAACCTTTAGAAATCTTATTGCAATTATAAACAAAAAATCAGCAAATTAACTAAACTTTAATGTAAGCTGAGCTGAAAGGAATAAGGCAGATCAAAAATAAAAAACGGGTCATCTCAAACAACAGAAGCCGAGAGGGTTTACAAGCCAAATCAGGTTTAATCCCCAATTCCCCAATCCATGAAGCCTGTTTGGGCGAAGTTCACTGGAGAGGTTGACAGAGAAAAGGCTAAAGAATGCGTCTTGAGTGCAAAGAAGAACTTCAAACCGGAAAACTAGATCTAGCTGTGAAGCAAGGTGGGTAATTTGCCCAAGGAAGAAGGTAGCAGTGCTGAGTGCTGACTAGGTCACTTGCCTTTGGGTCATCAGATGACCTTTCTGATCAGGATTTCATAACAGATTGGGTAAATTCAATTGCAATCTCTATGCAATTAAACCCTTTGAAAGCCTTTTCTAATTTTATGGACATTCTTGTATACTTTTGAGGCACACTACTACCTGCTTCACTACCATTCTTTAATTCTCTCAACTTTCTCCTGACATATCATCTCGAGAATCCGCATTGTCTAAGGGAATAACCAATCCATAATGAATGTTAACTACCCTAGCACTACATCATTTACACCTGAAAGGTCATAGATAAAATACCATAACTCATTTACCTTGAACCTAAACCCATACGTTGCGAGTACAGCACCCCATTCCCATAAAGTAAAAAAAAAGTTTTAGGGTTTCAGTTACCGTTAATGTCACGCCCCAAAACCCAATTGGTGGATTTAAGGCACGTGACCGGCCACCGAGGCCTAATAACTTGTGCAGAGACTAGCGGAAGCAACATAATTAAATTTTATTACAAATACAGCTCATGAAGACCATAATATTACAAGTCAATCCAAATTTATTACATAATATTCTTATGGTTAAGCCTTTGAATATAGACTCTGAGAATTCCATTGGAAAACACATGTTCTTTAAATTTGTAACTAGTATTTCAAGTTTCTTATTCTTCTATAGGATCCTTCTTAACCGAGTCATCTCGCACCATATTTTACTCTTCATCACCCTTATTACCTGAAAGGGGTTAGAAAGATTTGGAGAGTGTGAGTAGAAGACTCAATCCTGGATGATGAACATAAAGAGAAATCTGTCTACCAAAGGTAAATGAGATAAACATAATAATCGGTATATCGAGAGAGTAGACTATCATCAGGACAGACATAACAAATACATATTTAGAAGGTTAGATTACCAGCCATCCATTCACGTACACATACATATACATATACTGCAATAGCTAACTGATCAGAAGCACTCGTAGACCCAATAAGGAGGGTCGGCCAACTTTGGGGCCACTCGTAGATATAATATGGATCATCCCACATAGGGGCTCGTAGATTCTTAATTAATGTTCTAAAAATCGCTAGGCGCTAGTCGGGCGGTGGAGGGGGGCCTAGCGCCTAGGGGCCTAGGCGGATTTGTTTTATAAACAAAATTAATTATATAATAGATATATATACGAGTTATGTGGTGTTAATTAAAAATAATTATAGATTTGTGGTTCAAATAATAAATATATATATATAAAGGTTATGTGGTGTTTTTTGGAAATAAGTAAAGATTATTAATATTTAAAAAGCTATTAGGGATCTCTCCATAATTAACTTAAACCGTAAGTATATATATACACTAATGTTAGGGGTATTTTTCCAAAGAGTCAGACCCAAATAAGACTCTGTAGCATTCTCACCCTAGCCCGCTTAGCACCGCCTATGCCCCGCCTAGCACCGCCTAGGCCCTGCCTAGAGGCCGACTAATTCACTGGCCGATTTTCTCAAACGCCTAGGGAAAATCTCGGCGTCCAGGCACCGCCTAGGCCGATTTTTAGAACACTGTAAGAACAACGATTGCATAATTAAAATAAAACTTGTTCAAGTAAGAGGATAAGATTCATTCGTGACGAGTTGAATCAGTAAAAAAGAAAATGATCACTCACCTTGGCAACTTAGGTGATTAACATACTTCTTTTGTAGGTAAGTTAATCCTCAAGTTCTATGCAATGCATATGATAAAAATGAGTAATTTAGTTTAAGTTAGGAGCAAAATGGTAATTATAACTTCTTAGGGGTATTTTCGTAATTTTACCAAAATATGATTTTTTCCCTTTTTTAAAATGATCCTTATATTATTATTGAACTAACGCCATTGACTACAGTAGATTGGTGTTCGTTACAATAGTATAAAAATATATAGCTTTTCTATAGTAATTTGGGTTCCAAAATAATCGGTAAAATTTTCTGTCTCCAAAATTTAAGAGATTAGTCTCCTAATATTCTAAATATTTAATTGATCACAACAGTTTTTTCCGTTTATTTTTCTGAGTTGTACAAAATTATATAAGTATTTTTAAAGTTAAAAACTCTTATTCTAAAGCTATTTTATAAATTCGAAATTCAAATAAATGCCATATGATATCTAAAATTTACCAAATTTTAGAAAATAATTGTAATGATTTAACATTTTTTTGAAATACCAAAAATGCCCTTTGTAGATTTACCAAAAATTAAATCAACTTTGAAACTTGAATTTGCCATTAATGGCGATTCAGGGTTTGTTTGGCCTTGCTCGAGCTTTAAGCTTTGACTAAGCCTTCTAAGGATCTAATACATATTAGAAAAATACATATAAAAGGTACACATTATTAAATACATAAATAGATTTGGAAAATTACTTTTCCCACTGATCGAAGATAAAATTACAAAATTGAGCCCACTGTTGTTGACCAAACACCACTGAAACCACCACCACTAGTCCAATATTTTATCTCCCAAACAACTCACTTTGAGATTTTGTAGAAAATTCTCACAACATTCTCTAAAAAACTTTTTCTTTTTTTCTTTTTGTTACCTTTTTTTTTTTTCCTCTCTTGAGTGAAGTGATTTTAGAACATGGGTTAGGCGGCCTTTTATAGGCACCTTAAGATTTCTCAAAGTAATTTACGGGAGGGTTTTTTTGAAGCATTAATTGAACATGTTATATGTTTAACATTTACTGAAGTTAAATTCTCTCTTTTTTTATTTGTACTATAACTATGACGGTTGTAAGATTTTTTTTCACAACTCCCTCTCTCTCTCTCTGTGTGTATTCATGTATACATGTGTTTTGTAACATTTATGTTAGGTAGACAAGGTCATTTTCTAGTATCACATGTAGATTAGTTAGTTAGGTGAAAGACCAATGATATTTTTAACAAACGTCTATAGTTGATTGGTTAAAACATAAAAATATGATGATATTTAACGAATTTTAATAAAGAAAATTTGGGTCTTGACAGTTAGACTCTTTACCATACCAAACATATAAACCTATGATGCACGGACACTCCTAAAATGGTGCCGCAGGGGAACTAAGTGCGCACCCAGTTTGGGTGCGGCAGTTAGTTCTTCAGAGTTCTTCAGCAGTTTTGGGTGCGGCGTGGGTGCGGAAGGTGTGGCGAGGACACTTGAGGGTGCAGGAAGGACACTTCTAGGGGGTGCGGTGGGGCAATTTAAAAAAAAAAAAAAAGTTTGAAAACAAATTTTTGATAAAGTAGGGGTCCAAAAAATAAATAGCACAAACTTAAAAAAAAAAAAACCTAAAAACCATATATATATATACTACATACAACTGCATTATAGTCAAAAAATGAAAAAGGAAAGAAATAGGGAAGAAGAAAGTGATGATCCACTCATCCACAGCTGCGCAACATCCACGCGACCTAACAAGTTTGTCCTCTCTCTCGTTCTCTCTTTCTCGTTATCTGTCTCTCTCGTTTCTCTCTTTCTCTCTCAGTCTCTGTCTTTGTCTCTCTCTCGTTTCTCTCAGTCTCTCTCTCTCTCTCTCCTCTACTTGTGGTCAGGTCAGCCCACTAGGAACCTAGACAACGAGGATTCGACAACCTACGAAGAACCGACTACCGACAATCTGGTATTTTTTTTTTCTAGAGATGAATATTTTTTCTAATTTAAGTTAGTTTTGTGGTTTATTTATTTATTTATTTTTTTATCCTTGTAGAATTGTAGTTTATGTGTTGCTTAGTTGCCTATGTAGCATTTATATTTATGAGTTTATGGCTTGTTTGTTGTTATTAGGTCTTAGCTAGAAAAAAAAATTATATATATATATATATATATATGAAAACAAGTGTGTGTACTTGAATGGTTCATATATATAAAAATATATTTTTAATATTTTATATAAGTACCCCCGCCGCACCCGCACTCTTGATTTTGGGAAAATTGCCGAACTTCGCGTCCCCGCACCCGCGTCCGTGCTTCATAGATATAAACACTAAATGTGAAGCAAACTGATTTTACACAGACATAAAGTAAGGTTACTCGGTTATGCAAGATCCTTTGTGGGCCTTGCCTTGAACCAAAATGATTCATAGAATTCCTCTACTTCCGGAAATTTGTTCTTCTCGATCTTAGAAGCAGGAATCTTTAAAAGTGGTCACGTGGGAGCGGGGCTCCCGCTTCCAACCCCACTTCCGCTCCCGCCCCGCTTAAGAAGAAACCTTTGAAACCTCGTAAAGTTTGGCGCTTTCCTGCCCCCGCGCCCGCCCCGGCCCCCGCCCTGTCTCCCGCTTCGTGCTACTTAGTTCTCGATACTCTCTTGAGCTGAATTTAAGGGCGTAACAGTGTTATAAGAGTGGCAACATTTGTGCAAATTGCCAAATTACTTAACTGCACAATTGGAGACACTTTTGACATTCACATTAGCGTAGGATTTGGTAGTGAACAAACTATAATTGAATTGGTTGACTTTAATCTTGATATTTTCATTGTTGCATCACTTCCACTAGCAACTTGCATATCTCTTCCTAAAATGCAGCGAATGTATATGAAAGTGAACTGTGGGGAAATTTTTACAACATTAGAACGAATTGTTGATCTGAAGTCTGAAGTTCTGAACACATCAACTACTTTTATGCTCATATGCTAGCGGGCATGTCTTTAAAATTTATCCACCTATATCCCTTTTCTATAATCCTGATATTTGCTTGACTTAAATGAACATAACTGTTTATAATATATCCCCCTCCTCCCTATATATATATATTTAATTAACTGCCTGCATGAAATGTCAATTGTCTTGTTTTAGGGGGGAAATTTTAATCCGATGAAACGTAATGAATGCATGATCTTAACCAATTGTTTATCTTTAACAAGATAACGCCAATTTCAGTTCCACCAGATTCTTAAATATGTGGGTTTGTCTTCATGGTCATTACTTTATGTTATTTCATTTCGTATTAAGGATTGGGTCCCTCGAGGTATAAAAGATTGTTTTGTTGTATCTGAGCCTTTATCTGGCATAACCAAGCTTTGATGAATGTTGACATGTACTTATGTTGTTTTGGGGTGTTGAATATGTTTGAAATCTTGAATATTAATGTTAATTGTTTTTTCTTTACAGGTACAGAGCAATAAATGCTGGAAAATTCCCAACTGTTACTCTTGCTCACACAGAAGTTGGTGGCTCTTATTATGTTATTAGGAAGATCCTTCAGGAGCTAGAATATAAATCTCGAATTTCATCTAGTAATCCAAGGAATGAACATTTGTTAAGGAAAGAGGTAGATAGAGAGCATGGATCACTGACAGAGTTTGAAGAGGTATCAGATGCTCAAAAGTTCAAAGCAGTAGTTCATGAAGATGCTCATTCTCCAGCCGTAAATGATGTGGATATTCGTGATTCCAGTGTGAAGTATTTTGAATCAAAAGCAGGTCTACAAACTTCCATTATGGTGGAGAAGGCATCATTTGAAGAGGTTTCAAAGCCTAAAACAGCAGTAAGTATCATATATCTACCATCTTTCATGTTAGCGACTTTTATATGGCTGTACTTTACATAGCCAAAAACTAGTGGAAGTTTAGCAGCAAAGAAAAAAAAAATAACAATGGCTTCCCCGGATCATAACTCGACATCTTTGTCTTTCATCGGAACGAGTGCATCAGTGCGATTCGGATGATGAGACCAGAGCCAACTCGTTCCCAATATTTTGCTCACCAAGCATCAGATTGATAGTCTATCTTGCAATAGGCCCTTTCGTTCTAATACTTGGAGCTCAAAATATTCTTTATCCAAAATCTCTCTAAAATGGTTGAATTAATGAAACACAAAATAATAAAAACCAAGTTATATAGGAGGGGTAGTAGTTGAGAACTTGAAGTACATATATGGGAGTTTTGGCACATTTGTTAAGTTGGGAGCCTAACAATTAGAACGAACATGATAATAACATAAGTAAATCATAGTAAAAGAATAATGAGAGTTGCTAAATGCACCCATTGATCCACCTAATTTCTCTCTACACCCACATCAGGAGATGCTGCATGTGCATGTACTCTCCCCGCTGCATAATGTGGGTGTAGAGAGAAATTTGGTGGGTGGGTGTGTTTAGCAGCACTCAAGATCTCCTCTAAGGGACACGTATTGCATTCTTGCAAGAGCTCTTTCATGGGACCCTTTTAAAGTGATTATTAATGTTTCTCATACCATGTAAGTAAAGAGTGTATTGAAGGAGAGGAGTTTGGTTTATGGCGGTCCTTGTTTTTGAATTGATGTGTTACTATGGGTGTGATTCTATAAGTGGAATGTATAGCCCGACATGTCTAGGATTTGGGCATCCCTCTCCATTTATAAGAAGGCAGTGTTTGGTTAATGTCACAGGAGATTAATGTTTGGGAAATTTATTGAAGTCAGTGACGACATGTGAACGGGAATGGTTTGATGAAGGTTACTATTGTGGTTGTGTTATGGAAGTATGAAATCCGCTTTGGGTGGAGGTGGCACGGTGGTTCGAGTTGGGTATGATTGGAGGTGGCACGGTGGTTCGAGTTGGCACGGTGGTTCGAGTTGGGCATCCCTCTCCATTTATAAGAAGGCAGTGTTTGGTTAATGTCACAGGAGATTATCATTAATGTTTGGGAAATTTATTGAAGTCAGTGACGACATGTGAACGGGAATGGTTCGATGAAGGTTACTATTGTGGTTGTGTTATGGAAGTATGAAATCCGCTTTGGGTGGAGGTGGCACGGTGGTTCGAGTTGGGTATGATTGTAGTGATAGAAAAAGAGTCACAACAGGAAGCTACAGCAATAAGATGGCAAGTTTAGATCACGTGGCTCAAACGTGTGAAGTAGCTATAGCGGTGGTAGGTGTAGTAGTCAACGTGGCGAGTTGCATGGGCTAGGGAGAGTAGCTGCTATGGTGCATTGGTTTGTGAAGAAACAAAACATATGGGCTTGGCTATGGCTTGGGCTTCAAGCCTTAACACTACGGGGTTGGAACAATGAAACTAAGAAAAGGCACTGGCCCTCCATTGTCTTTTTGCTTTGGGATTGGAATGGAATCTATGTCAAAAGAAAGGTAGTTGTTAAATGAGCCCAAGAAGAAAATTTTTTTTGGGCCAAGGACTAAAAGATATAAGGCCCAAGGGAATCCAACATATGAGGCCCCTTTGATTCCATGAGTTTGAGTAGAAATAAACCCAATGTAATGGCAAGACATGGTCAGTAATGGAGGTTCGTGCTTGGAAATATTGATGACACTAACGAAGGCCACCCAAAGGAGGTTGCGAGGGCTACACTTTATGCAAAAATGGTAGGACTTCTTCGGTAGGCTAATTACTCCCATAATATGGACATAGTTGCAATAAAACATTTTTGTAAACGGTTGGAACAGGGAGAAACGAGCTCTAATCAAGGAGGCATTGACAAGGCGAAAACTTACGATAGTCCTTTGCACAGAGTTTGTTACCAACTGCTGACAGTCGCGGCAAGATGTCCGACCTCCCGAGCAGCAGCAACCCCTTGGTAACATCAACGTGGTCTCCGGAGGAAGTAGGAACATCGGGTGGAGGAGACTTGCAGTCGTCTAGAAAGAGGTATGCCCGGGCATCCCGATCGGATGTCGCGTGCATCCAGCCCATTATCCATCCGCTAACCGACACCCTCACGTTCTCGTCCAGTGATATCCAGGGCATACACTACTCTCACCATGATCCCTTGGTGGTAACGCTCAGGATCGCTAATTACGTGGTCAAATGAGTGTTGTTGGACACTGAAAGCTCCAGGGACATACTTTTCGCCTCGGCGTTCAACAAACTCGAAATCTCAAGAGATAGACTCCGACCAGTGGCAACCTCTCTGGTTGGGTTCAATGGGTCCATCACACAGCCGCTCGGCTTGATCGAGCTACCAGTGCTAATGGGGAGTCATCCACAACAGGTTTCCGAACTAGTCAGCTTTGTGGTTGCAGAAGCCCCCTCCGCATACAATGTCATTCTCGAGAGGCCACCTCTTAATCGGGCCAAGGCGGTTGTGTCGACCTACAGCTTGGTTATCAAATTCCCAACCCCCACAAGGAGCAGGGACTCTGAGAGGAGATCTAGATACCGCCCGGAGTTGCTATGTCAACTCTCTACGCAAAGGCGCCGTACTGGATGCCCTAAATATTGAAGAGATGGATCAATATGTCCCGAGCGAGCAAGTAGAGAGGAAGGCGAAGGCCTGCGGTAAATGCGTCCTCGTAAAGGGTGACGAACCCTGGCTGGTGCAAGTACGCCTCGCCAAATGGCACAGCTAGGGAAAAGCCATTGGGCAGCTCATACCTGTTCCTAATTCTATCCAAGTCTGATGCAAACAGACTACTAAAAGTGCCCTCGCAAGAGAAGCTAACGTCGGGTCTATTCGAAACCGACGCTTTGCTACCCGACCCCCACGGTTCAGAAGTCTTATGGTCAAGGATCAAAATTTCGTTTCGGTCTATTGTTTTGGTCTGGCCAGAAACGAAAACGTTTCGGAAACATTTCGGAAACATGTGGAAACAGCGGAAAAAATTGGAAACATTGAGAAACATGGGGAAACATAACTTCAAACTTAACTATATGCGTGTATAAAGCTAATAATTGATTAATTGAACATTTGAGAGGTCTATATATGTAGAGATGCATTAAAAATGTGTAGTTCAAATAGAAAATACATGAGGATTAAGTGGCCAATCTACTGTCAAACACTTCATAGAATGCAAAAGATACATGTAAGTACATAGTAAGCTAATAAGCCATCTCTAAAATAAAATGGTTGTTCATATGACAAGGACACTACCACATGATTATCTCGATGGAAACAAGTATGTTTCGTTGGAAGCAAATGAAACGATGCGAAATCATAGGTTTGTTTCGATGGAAACAATTATGTTTCGATGGAGACAAAAGAAACAAAGTCGTTTCGATGGAATCCATGGAATTTCGAGATTCCATGGCTATTTCATTTCCATGACCTAGGAAACGGAAACGTTTCGGCCGTTTCGATGGAAACAGAAGGAAATTTTGATCCTTGCTCATGGTACCTCTTACCCTCTTCCTCGTCGGATGCTTGGTCGGGAAATCTACCCTCACTATGGCGATCTGCCGGGGTGAATGAGGGAAGGTCCGGGCTAGCACTCGAGCCGTCGGAGTCCGAATACTCTTCTTCCGATCGGGAAGAAGAGTTGAAGTCGGAGTGGCACATCTCTAAAGCCCCTATTATAGACCGAGGAATCAACTGACGACCTAGGTAGGGGTTCGGAACTCCTAACCTATGGTAAAGAAGTGGATGATTCAGAAGCCTAAACGGTAGGGTGTAAATGGTCCGAGCAGCCAAGTAGCACTCGAAAAGGGAAGGCCTGGGGCACAACAACCGGTCAAACTGCTCTACGAAAAGAAGAGAATCTCCTGTCCTAATAAAAAAACAAAACCTTCCTATTCTCCAGTCTTGCTCGGGAATGAAGAAGGAAAAAGAAGAAGGAAAAGGATGCAATGGACCAAAAGGTCGTAAAATGAAGACTTACAGGGAAAAGTGGGCAAAAGAAAGCTTGGGAAGCTGGACCGGGCACTTTTTCTTTAAACCGTTTGGTATTCTCTCTCTCAGGACAGCAGGAAAATGAAATGGCCTAAGGATCCCTTATATAGGCAGCACGAACGGCCCAGATGATTTCAGATCCAACGGCCCAAGAGTTTTCCTGCCCAAGGATCGACAGCTGGCGCCCTCGGGCAGCCAGGCGTCGCTCTGAAAAACGTGCACATTAATTACGCAACACAACGGACCGGTTCGATCATGACGGTCTGGTCACCCTTGCACCGATCTAGTTAGATCCTGACCAAACCAACCCCTTTCTGACACGTGGCAGGTCGGACCTCGAGCTCCCAAGTTGTCAGACCGGGATATTAACCCGAATGACCAAGGCGACCGGTCCAACACCGAGCAGTAAACCTGGGTTGTGCAAATTTCCAAACCTCATTTGATAAAGCATCAATTTAGCCTTAGAAATGGGGGGCAGCTGATACGTACAAAAATGGCCACCAATGGGAGCAGAGCGCTGTAACCACATCAAAGAGCACCAGCTCGAAGTCGGGTCGAGCCAGAGCTCATTCCTCTGTCCCCAATCGAACCTAAGGTTCTGGATATGCAGGAGGACAGGGTAGGAGGGCTCTACCCCGATCGGTACATTAGGTCACATGGACTCTGACCTACAGATCGGGAATGTCACCCAAACATAACTCATCACGGACAAAGCTCACCCAAGCTCAAGGGCATGATCCAGAACCATACAAATAGTTTCCTACTCCAGCCAGAAAACTAATGGAATGTATAAACAGTTTCCTAATCACATTAGGGAACTCACGTGATTTGTGTCAATCAAATCCCATCGGATTGTATTGCCTTATCTACGTAATTCCCTTGTATGAGTAGGTCTCTTGCATGTATAAAAGAGACCCCTCACCCCCTTGTAGGGTGGACAGTTCAATTTGCACAACACACATATAGCATCCTTACTCGGCTTGCCCGACCGACCTCTGGTAGTTCCAGTCTCTTATAGGTTCACCAAGAGTCACTGGCTGCTTTACAGTATAGTAGAAGTGTTCAGACACACCCGTGTACGCTTCTTGATTAATAGGGCCGAACCACATACAAATCTCTCTTCTCCTTTTTATATTATATCACGTCATCCGACGTTATCTCTCCTCTTGCACCAAAAATAGGCATCATCAGGGGTTTTTTTTTTTAAGTAGGTTACAAATTGAATTTTTTTTTGGATGGATATGTAATGTAATGTTGATGTTTAATCCTCCCTTCTAATTATTTTTTTTTACTTAGAATTAAATTATATTCAAAAAATATTTTTTTGTTCGAAGTATCCTAGCCGTCTCCATATCCTATATTTTTGGGATTTGCCATTTCGCAGTCTCCGTGTCATATCGTGTCCGTATCCGTGCTACATAGCTTGTAAATACAGCAAAAGAACTTAGTTCTTCCAAATACTTGACATAAGGCCACACAACTTTATGTATAATTGTAAGAAATAACTAAATATTTCACATATTCTTATAATTCCCCGCTTGATTTAATAAATTTTCATATTTACCCATTTTCTTTACCTATCTTTTAATCATGTATCGAAACCAAAATTGAGGATGAGACTTGCTGATTGTGACCACAACAAAAAATTCTGGCTATCAGCTCCCTTTTATATTCACACAGAAAAATAGAATAGATTACAATCTCCCCCTCATGCATTTTAACCTAGCAATTAAAACCAAATCAAAGAAGCAGAAATGTACCAGACAGAATTTGCCAGAAGACCACCCAGTGTGCGGGTTGACCGGCCTATCTACAGGCCGCTCTTTCTCAACATGTACGTCCAAACATTTGATTCTTTTGTTTTATATTTTTTATATTCGAGCCTTGTGCAAGTTTGGTATAGGTTGTAATAACTCACTTGTGCATGGGTTGGCTCTTGTTTCTGGTACCTTCTATGATATATATCATAAGAAAAAAATTTGTTTTCTCCATGTTGCAGTTACCCGTCTTCCCCCTGAACACCCTTGAATTTTTTTTTTTTTTGGGGTGGAGGGGGTGGAACAATAGTACTAATTATGCTTTCAACTTTGTAGAGTGGGCTTGTGTATCCCCTATAATCACATCTTTGGTATTATTCGAGTGCAGGATCATTGTGCTAAATCTGTTGCGACCCAAAGTAATCTGCAAAACTCGGAGGCTACTGAAGAATCATATCCCTACCTTGAGAATTCCAATGATGATGTAAAACAAAATATATCCGAAGAAATGTTGGATTTTCATGGTCTGAAGAATCCCACAGCCGACCAGCGTCAACAGTCTAGTGAATCAGATAAGCTTGAGGGGTAATGCTTTTTGTAGTATATATTTCTATTTCCTGTTGCTAATCTAAATAGGATTTAAATCCTCTCCATTTAGGGGTGTTTTGATTTTCAAGCTATCCATGGGTTGTGTGCTCCATTGTGCATTTCATGAATTCCATCTTCAACGAATCTGTAGAAATGGAATCCATGTAAGTTGTGGTGGGACCTGCAATACATGGATGGTTGAGATTCAAAGGAGGTAGTTGGAAGATTTTTCATTTATTCCCTAAATGTAGAGGATCAAAACCCTTCTCATTTTAAATGTTAATTATTGTCTCTCAAATCTTAAGTTGTCAGCAATAATTGACATTTAAATTCGCTGAGAAGCATGTATCTGTTTTTGTTTCATTTGAGGTGATCCACAAAATTTACACTGACAAGAGATGTAACTTCTCCATTAATCATTAAAAAGGCTAAAACGAGTATCACATTACTCTCATGCAGAAGACTTTTCCATGTTGGTGTTGTACTCTAGGTAAGGTGATGCACAATGTTTACAACAAAGAAAGAGATGAAGATTCTAAAATTTGGTGCAAAAGCCTAAAACATATCACACGCACTCACATAAAAATGACTACTAGGTACCAAATTTTTATATTGCTCAGGACTAGTGAAGTTTGTTTCTGTCGCGGTATGGGGTCCATCTATTGTGAGGTGCTACACAGTCGTCATTGAGGGTCTGGGAGACGCCCCTTTAGGCTCTGTTTGAATCATAGATTTAGTGAGAGAAAGGGAAGGAAAATACTAGGAAAAATTATGAGAATAATAGGAAGGAAAAGAAAATATAAGGAGGAAATTTTTTTTAAATAATTTTGAATTTTGTGGTCACCTCCCTCCCTTTTTTTCCCCTTTCCAAGTTACAGTTTTATTGAATTTTGAATTTTTCATATTATTTAAGCATAGAGGAAAACACAAGAAACCAGTTGTCATTCTTGTTGTCCTCTCCTTCTTATCCTTCTTTGAATCTGCAAACCAAAGCGAGCCTTAAAATGCCTAAAGAAGAGCTGTACGCACACCTGCCCCTTTATTTTTTTTTTTTTCTCTCGAGGAAGTCCCCATGCTTTACTTATTTTCGGATTCATGAATCATCAAAAAAGCGAACAGGTTTTCCAACACTGCCTGTGGATGATTAAATTGTGACCAAATTGCGAGCATTTATTTCGAGTGGACTAGGTCTTTGAAGGAATTAAAGACGTGTGCATAAAGCAGTTCTGTTGACCATTTGTTTTATTGGAGTGTGAATTTTTTGTCCTCATTTTGCCCCTAGACTTATATGTTTATTGATATTATTTTGACGAGTTCCTAAGACTTAGTTGTTTGGACATTGCCTCATTATACTTTTACATAGGCACATCTCCATTCTGGTGGTCTTTTAGTTCTACTTATCCATTGAATCTGCCATGGTACTTGTTGAATTACCAACTACTCCAAAAGCTCAAGCTGTTAGACAATGGTACCAACAACGTATATCAAGCTTCAACACCCTCCCTCACGTGCAACCTTGTCTTGCACATGGAGGGTCAACAAACTAAACTTAAAGTGGAAATATCCACACCAAAGTTGGGATGGAGAGTCGAACCCAAGACCTCCCACAAACAAGGCTCTAATACTTTGAGTTACCAACTACTCCAAAAGCTTAAGCTATTAGAGAATAGGCCCAACAATGTATTTTCAAGCTTCAACAGTACTTTCATAACCTCAAGGGTGATGAAAACTTTTACCCCTTCCTTCTAGAAGTCTGATACCTCTTCCTTATATAAGAGGCATGTGACGTTAAGAATTTATATGATGGCTTCAAACTTAATAAGAGAGAGAGAGAGAGATGCCCGGATGATTGATGAATAGAGAGAGAGAGAGAGAGAGAGAGAGATACCCGGATGATTGATGAATAATTCCTCTATCTTGTTTAGTGTCTTCTCTCTTACACTATGTAGCATGGATACGGATACGTGACACGGAGACGACACGACACGGAGACGGCGATACGGCAAATTAAAAAATGCAGGATACGGAGACGGCTAGGATACGCCGAATAAAAAATTTATTTCTTAAAAATATAATTTAGTTTGAAGTAAAAGAAGAAGAAGAGAGGATTAAATATCAACATTACACTGCATTACATATTATGATATTCACCCATAGAAACTAGGCAAATAGCAACTTACAACATATACTCATAAAATGATTACAAAACATAACAATTTAACAGGATACAAACACAATAGGATACAACGATAAAATCATTATATCTTTGAATTAAATATACAATTTGCAGTTCCATGTCCACTCATGTTTCCATAATTCTCAATAAACCAATTGGTTATCCCCAATTTTACAATATTAAGATTATTGCCTCAAAGTTTTAAAACACATTTCTAATGAGAGGCTGCCATGTTGCATTCACTTGTGTGTTCGGTCATGTCGACTGCGTGTCCGACATGTGATCAAAGTGTGTTCGATGTTAAAATATTTAAGACACGTTTTATAGCGTGTCTGACACGTGGTGACGCGTGTCTGACGAGTGTCGGTGTCTGACACGGACACGATTTGGGGATGATACCCAAAGTGAAGTGTCCGTGCTGCATAGCTTTTACACAACCGGTCCAAGCGTAGTGGAGGACGGTTGTATTAGGTAGCTGAAACCGGTGTAGAATTTTGTTAGGCCTCTTATGAACATGAACTTTTGGACTATCATTAGACTAAGAGCCTGTTTGGGATATTAGCTTTTTTGGGGCAGCCAACAATCATTTATGGGGCGACTGTTCAATTTTTTTGTAAAACAGCTCTTTTTATTTTTTATTTTTATTTTTTAAAGAATATAAAAACTCGAACCTTTAGCTATTAAATATTAGGGTGTTTGGCTTAAGCGGTGTCGCATGGGCAAATAGCATCACATTAGTACGTGGATGTGTTAAAAACTTAAAAAGTGTGCTACGGTTCTGCTTTATTTTTGAGAAAAAAACAGGTAAAACAAATTAGTTCAAGATTTTTGACTTGGATTAGTAAATGGGTTGTAGGAACATCAACAAATAAAGATTTAAGGAATAAAATCATAAATAGACACTGTTTAGGAGGGGTATTAGTAGAATATGCTTTAGAAGAAAGTGGATAGGACAAAAAGGGAATTGAAAAATTCAAGACATAACTCTATAACATTGTAAATGGAGAAAAGATTGTTGGATGTTTTAAAGAACAAAGTGTAAATGTTACTGGAAAAAGTAAGATAGTTAAATGACAGCACTTGTTTTTGGAAAAATATAGTTAAGTTCACATTGTAGTGCCTCCTTTTGGCTCCTATTAGAGTATATATGGTCTGAAATGTGGTCAAAGCCACAAGTAGGATTAAATGAGCACAAGTAAAGCCCAATATATATATATATATATATATATTTTTTTTGGGTGGGGGGGTTGAAAGAAAAAGAGAGGAATTGATTTGAGGATGCCAATAGGAGAGTGTGCTTTTAGGAGGCTTTATTCACCGCGTAGGAAAAGATTTATAGGTGTGACTTGTGAGAAAGTGCATTGTGGAAATGGATACATGCTAATGGATGCAGTTGTATGAGCACTAGGACCCCTATAGATGCAAATGACATGCCTTCAAGAAATTGAAATCAGATCATGCCAACTTTTGCCTCTACTTTAGTTAAGCGGAAATTGGGTCAGAGAAGCAACCCTAAACAAGAGTTAAGAGTGAATCTTAAGTACCCAAAGAGTTTTGGCGCACTCTCTACTCTTCTTGTGTTATAGTGGCAAATGACATGCCAGAGTTCGGCGAAAAGTCATTGCTTATAGGAGCAATTAGAGTTTGTAGGAAATTCATTTCGATTCTTTGTTAATTTTTTTTACCACCATGTGAGAGTTACCTTTCTCATTTGAAAAGCTAAGAGTTGGGTGAAAAGTCCACTTGTACTTGTGTGTGCTCTCATCAGTGAAATAACTGGACATACATACAAGCATTGTTGAATCGTGAATGGGTTTGCAAAATTTTGAACCGTGGATTGTTCCAAATCATGATTAAAACGATTCTGATTTTTTAATAGAATAAATAATAACATATATGCATATATCATGTATGGAGTGCTTAAAATAAGCAAACTAACAACTTAACATACTTGTCATGTTATTTTAAGGCTCAAAATGGTGAAAATTATCCACTTAAAACTCTTGTATTACTTGTTTTAGCCTATTGTTTATTTATGAATTGGATCTCGAGGTGATGTGCAAATTGTCACTCTACAGGGACTCATCTGAAAAGCAGAAAAGTGATGAAGAGCTTTCAACTAAGTCATCTATATGGGGAAATCTAAAATCACTGGCAGATGGCTTTATGAATATGTGGAGGAAATCGTAAGGTGGTCTGTCAGTCATTTGTATCTAAACAAATGTTTTGCCCTTTTGGCATGTCAATGAGATTACTTTTGTGGTAATGTAGTTAGTCGTTTAGTAGAATTGTCTGCATATCTAACTGCTAGTGTCTTTTTCATTTTTTTTTTGATAAAAAACAAGTGGGTTTTTATGTCCCTGTAGATTTTATGATGTTTTACAGTTAAATCTTATTTCAAACTCAAATTAATGATGTGATCAATGATGTCAGCCTTCTCTTTCAATTTGAGTGCCCACTTGGGTCATCACTGTAAAAGGTTAAAAAGGTATATATATATATATATATATATATACGGAGAGGATCTTTAAGTAAACTGAGTCGAGTGAACTTAAAATAACCAATTCACCGAGTAAGTTCACTCGACCCAGTTCACTTAAGATTCTGGCCTTATATCTATATCTATATACTATATATAAATGTACCAATGCCCATAAGTGTTTTACACTTTTATATTTTAGATCATAGAGCCATTTTTATTGTTTTGGGTGGGAGATCAAGATACTATTTATTGGCTTTAAATGAATGTCCACCCTCATTTTTAGATTAATCAATTGTTAATTTTTCACTTCGGCTAGGCAAAGGTATCTCTCTTTTTTCGTTTATCACTCAACTAATATGTATATATTTTAAATGTTATTTGAGTTCTTACAGAATTGTATTTCTTCTTTTCTTATATGTTTAGTCTCTTATTTACCTGAGATTACCCGTGTTTTTTTTTTTTTGGATATGCGTAATAGATAAGTAGTTTTTTTTATGGGATCCAAAATAAACTAAAACTTTCATTCTATTATTGCTATGATTCTCACATTTGAATCTCAAAATTGTTCCCAAATGCTTTGTCAGATGTACAACATGCAATGACATGTGGTATCACTGATCACTGTCACAGTATGTTGTACAACTGTTTAGCCATTTGGGATCTAAATTTAAGATTCAAATTTGAAAATCATAGCATTATTGTTTCTACTAGGTAAATTTTTTTTATATGTTTTTATTTTTATTTTACTATTATATGGATATGGATTTACATTACTTCTTATAACCATAGCACACTAACAAATATTCACACTAACGTTCTTATTGGGCTGATATACTACATCTAATGTTCCTATCGGGATTTAATTTTATTTCCTTTTTGTTTGAAGTTTGCCAAGTTCATGATTCCAATTGGTTTAGTTTTAGAGGCTTTCTACTTAATTTAACAATCATGAATCACATACTCTTCTAATACTATGCTCTGACCAAACTAAACTTGATTGCTCATTACATAGATCTAAATATTCAATCTATCTATTCTAGGTAATCACTATTCCCTACTCTTTTTATTTAGGGAAATCATAATGCCAGAGCAATTTCCTTTATTGTTAGAGCAGATTCTAACACTTTTTTATTTGTAACAGAAAAAATCCGTTAGTAATGTCAAAAATCTGTTAGAAAAATGGTGAGCTGCTCTGGCAATAAAGGAAATTGCTCTGGCATTATGGGTAGCCTTTTATTTATTCATTCAAACTACTTGTGAATTTCATTTACATTATCTTCCAGTTGTAATTTTACATTTTGTTGCATATCTCGAACAACTTATAACTTGATTTTTGTAACAACACAATAGTGAGAGTATTAAATTGAAGCCTTATTTTAGAGTTATAAATTTTTGGTTATTAGAATATCCACTACGACTTTGATTCAATTATTTTCAATGATAAAATATGGTCGACACATATTTGATTTGAGGACGTCCTATTATTTGAATGTTTGTCGCATAATTTTTGTTCAGTGAATGACGCGTTAATACCTATGTGATCAAAAACTGTTTATTACATTGATAATCAACATGACATTGCTTTGAACTATAAATTCAATATACTTGTATAATTTTACATTTAACATAATAAAATATTCAAGGTCAAACAACTTTCATGAGTATTATACAAATAAAAATTAACTAAGGTAAGCACATTGCGCACTACAGTCAAAGATACTCTAATATAGGTTAATTGTTTGAAATTACATAGCATAGACAATCAATATGACATTCCTTTGTGCTATACATACAACATACTGATATAATTTTGCATTTACCATAATGAAAGAGTACAAGATCAAACAATTTTCTTAAGTGCATTCAAATAAAAATTAATTATAATTAATGTAAGCACGTTGCTCACCACAATCAATTCAACAACACCACAATCATCTACATATTCATAGTTTGAGACAACTTATTAGTTTTCATTATTAAAAAAAAAAACCTAATATCAATTGATCCACCTCTTATTAAATCTAGAATTTTTATTTAGTTAAATATTAATCTTTTTATACTTTTGTCACCTATGCTTACTTTCAACTTAATTGAATACAAGTATCAAAATGTTCTCGCAACTGTTTGACAACATGCACTGGCAATTGCAAAATGTTTGTACACACAATTATAACAATTTTGTTTAGATAACAACTTGTAGATGTCATTTATGAAAAACATGGATATTTTAAATCAGGTTCACTTCAGAAAAATGTTTATGCACTTTACAGAAAATAATTATGACATAGGAGTGTTTGTGTTTTACACTTTTATTGATCGGCATACTTTCACTTAACTGATTTTCATAGAGTTTAATAACTTCTTTTTTTTTGGATCCAACAATAAGAGTTCTATGTTTATATGTTATATATAGTTGAAGATACATTCAGCAAAAGCAATCAGTATCGATAATATAATATATATATATATATATATTTATAAGGGTACCAACCGCATAAGTGTTTTACACTTTTTTTCAAAAGTTCAATTTTCCTCAATGAATACATAATTTGTATTGTTTTGCAGTTCTTCTATTAAATTTTTTTTTGCTCAGTTTTGTTAGTTCTAATGAGTCCTAAAAAAATATAAGACCTATTATTTTATTCTTCTATTATTTTTATTTTCTTCACTTTTAAGATAATCATTAGAGTTTGGACATTCATTTTATCAACAATTTCTTATAGTTACTATAGGACTTCATGAATGTTAAATATATATATATATATATATGTAAATAAATGTGATAAGAAACACTTAGGTGGAGCGTTTAAAAATAAAGCACACCAAAGTCTCTGCTGGTAGATTTTATTTTATCAACAATTTCTTATACTTCATAAATGTTAAAAAATAAAAATATGATAAGGAACACTAATTAGGTGGAGCGTTTAAAATTAAGCACACCAAAGTCTCTGCTTGTAGATTTTCTCTATACTTTTTTCAAAAATATTCCCAACCACCTACATTCTCTTTGCAATGCCAAAGTTTGTGGTATGCTTCTCTATGTTTTTATTGCTTATTGTCATAGTAATTATTGTTAGGGATCTTCATCTTTTTTGTTTGTTTAGTTCGTTGCCATTTCTAAGAGACAATATGAAACTATTAACAACTTATAGTGCACAAACTTGGGAATCATACATAACATAGTATATAAGATTTCACATTAATATGTTCTTTACTGTTAAGTTCGATTTTCTCAAAAGGTACGAACCTTTTAGTTTTATGTTTTAAGAATAAGAGTCGGCAAAGAAAATCTTTCAATCTACATATACATACACCTATACATATATATATATATATATACGCATCACGCATGTACATTATCTCATCTATGTATCTCTCACATGCATGAAATTCTTTATTCACTGAATTTGTTTAGGAAGCTAAAATGTTGCATCAACTTGGAATTATACATTACATAGCATATGTTATTTGAAATTATCAAAGTTAGTTATTTTTTGTTTAGCTTTTGCACCTCTTTTAAAACCATTGTGTATAAGGTATACTTTATTAAAAAGAATGATATAATTGAATGATTGGTCACGATAACATCAAGTAGTTTACCTTGTCTTATGAATATTATGTTAATTTATTGTTACATTTATGGACTGTGAAAAAGATATTATAATTTTTCTTCTTATTAATTTTATCATGCTCTTCAGTTAAAATTTTGAAATATTAAAAGTACTTTGAGTTTTGAAGAGTTGAAAAAACATTGTTGATACCAAACAACGGAAAAATGAGAATAGATTTAATTATTTCTTTTGTAAGCAGAAAAAATTGTAAAACCATTCTCTCATTTTATAAAACAAGTTATTCACAAAACAACTCTTCAGGTTGCAACTAAAATTATGCTCATATGAAAAGTTTGGAAATCTGATTTTATTATTATTATTATTTTTAAATTGGAAGTTGTTCGGAATAGTTGAGAAATTAGAAATTTATAATTTCTAGCAGCATTTCAATTCGAATATGACTTCATCTTCTTCGTTCTTTCTTTTTTCTTTATATTTTAGAATTTTGCAATTTGAACTAATTGTAAATTTCATAATCGTAGTTTTTTTAATTAGTTTGGGAATTTGTATTCCAATTTGCACCTACATGACCGCACAACTAGGAAGAAGGGAAATATTCACCCTGTGAGAATTTTATTTTTTAAATATTTAAACACATGAATTAAAGTAAATGATTATGAAGTATCTGAGTACTCCAACACTTGAAAGCTATTTTATAATCTAAATAATTTAACATTAGACAATTGATGTGATTCTTCTAGAGTTTAATACTTTAAAAAGATGTTAAGAAACTGCTTGTACGAGTCAAGTGTTTAACCCGTCTGTTTTTTTAAATTTGTTAATATCTACCCTTTTATGCACCAACCACGTGCAAAGCACGTGGGAAGTTATGGAAACTCATACTTCTTGATGCTTCAATAAGTAAACAACCAGATTTATTTACCAAATAATGGTTTCTCATATATAAATGATTAATACTAATTATTTAACTAATCATTGCAGGGCCCAAAAATCCAAGTAATATTGTTCGATGAAGTAGCTACAAAATATGAAGGAGTTTTACTCTATAGTAAGACTTATAACATATCTGATGGCGTAGTGCAAAAAATAAATCCATCATTCCAAAACGTACACCCAGAATTTGAATTAGTGTTACAGAATAATACAATTGTGGAGGAAGTTGAAACAAATTCAAAGTGGGAGAACATCGCATATCAATTTGTCCCATTTAAAGAAGTTGAAAAAAAGTCCAATAACCAGAAATCACTAGGTATGCCAATTTCCGTTTAATATGCTGCCAAATTCATGAACTACACAAATAAGTACCAAAATTCATGATTATTAATTTTTAACAACTACCAGATACCTCCGGCTTCGTCAGTAAATCCATCAAAGCTATGTCATAACAAAATCGAACGGACAAGTATCTCATAAACGAGAAATTCTTTTACTGAACAAAGAGTAAGTATTACAGTACCGTATCTTTTTCTCCGACTTAACGATAATCATTTCATCTATATTAAACCATTCTCATATACATTACATTTTCTATGGGGCATACTTCATTTAGTAAAGGTGAATCTTTGAGGGGACTTGGCCATGAATGAGGGACAACTGCTGGAAACAATATCAAAGACCTATAGTAGCAATCTCAAGAGCACAAGGAAGCGTCTATAAAGGTATTTTCATACAATATTATTTATGGTGATAAACACCTACAAAATAGAATTTAACAATAATTTATTATTATTGACATACAGGTGAATTCCAACTTTCAACGTCCTATTGGTCAACAATACAAATTGATCCCACCAATAAAGAGGTTCAAATACTAAGAAAATGGTAATATACACAAAACAAAGAATTTATGCTATATAATGTCAAACTTGTAAATGCTCTAATATTTTAAAAATACATGCACGTTGAACTCTTCCAAAGATAGCACAAAATTAGAAGTATCGCCATTCAAAAAGTTGATGAAGGAAGCAAAGGAAATAAAGCTGAAAGACATCCAATTTGAGCCATTGTCTTTAAAAAAAAAGGTAAATTCTTCACTAAACGTCACAAAAAATTAACACTCATAGCATAACAAAACTTAATTTTGCAGGAATCAACATACTGCTTCAAAGCAACAATTGAAAGGATAGAGAATTATGACCAGCCGTGGTATAATGCATGCAAAGCTTGTAGCAAAAAGATAAATGTAACTGAATATGGAGTTGAATGCACTAGATGCAAGAATAAAAATGTGGAACATATTCCAAGGTAAAAAAAAAAAAGGACAAAAATTTTATTCATACAATCGTGATGTTCTTATTAACACTTAACAAATGCTGACATATTTTTCCCATTCACTATACAAAGGTTGTTCTTAAGGCTAGAAGTCGTAAAAGGAAATAACAAACTCATGGTGGTGTTATTTGAAGAAGTAGCCAGAATCTTAATTGGCTGCTTAGGTCAAGAATACATTGAATCAATAAGTAAGGTATAGTCTCAAGCCCCTCTTCACAAGTTCAGAGTTTACTAAGAATATGAAGTGTTACTAAATAGACTGCATCCTCAATGTCACATCAGGGCAAAGAAAGGTCCAGGTTTTATAAGGCGATGAGTTTGTGCAAGTTAAAGGAGTACAAGTTCCTTATCATAACTAACAACTCCACCACAGAGGATGCATCCAAAGGATCTGTTGTTGTACAAGCAATTGAAGCTGTTCAAGACAAGGAACCGATCCTAATTGACTATTCTGAAACAATCGGCACTTACAGCAAGAAGAAACGTAGATCAGAGAAAAATGGTGGAAACAACAAAAACGTTACCAACAAGAAGATTAAAAAAAAAAAAAAAGAAAAAAAAAAAAAAGAAAAATAATTCAACAACCTTAAGTTAGCTTGGAACTATTTGATTAGGCTATAGTTTAACTTCAAACTACATTAAGTTCTCTTGGAAATATTTTTATTTGACAGTTTAACTTCAAACTACACTATGTTATCTTGGAAATATTTTATTTCGCTATGTGTGTTATTATTTGTAGAGACTTTTTAAATTGCTCATGCAGGACCAAATATACAAAACTAAAATGAAGAGTGCACAAACCACGTGCAACGCACGTGCTTGCAACCTAGTATATATATATATATACAGAGCCCTTCTAATGAGGGATCTCTCATTTTAATAAAGTGAGGATTTCTGTTTTTGGCCATTGGATTGTGTTTTCATTAAGGGTATTTTTATCATTTCACTGGCGTGACCTGGATTAAATGACGATCCAACGGTCCCAACAGAAGTCCTCACTTTATTAAAATGATGGATCCCTCATTAGAAGGATTCTGAGTATATATACATATATTATTTTGAAAGGGGGAAAAAGAGCAGAACAAATTGAGTATAGAGTATTGAGTAACAATATGCTTCCCAAGTTTGAATCTAAATTTGGTTCCCAAATATTTTAACAATTGCACTCAAATGCTGTGGCTGCGGTATGTGATACAATTGGAAAAGCATTTGGGGATAAAATTTAGTAACCATAGCATTATTATTCTTGAGTATTTGCTTGCAAGGAGCATATTTGTTTGTCACGACCCAGTTTTTGTTGCTTAGAACCCAAATGACAAAGTCGCTTTTATCAATTAAGAATATTGTTTCAAGTTTTTTCCGTTGCCTTGATGTGAAAAATGAAGGTAAGAGTTATTCAGATTTTGTGGACCTTTTGTTGGTTGAACAAATTATTTTTTTTCAGAATCTTTGTGCTGACTGACTGGTAGCAAAATCGCTTACCTTGGGTTAGACTACAATACATCCCCTTGTTAAAAGGGGATGACATCCACCCCTTGTTTATGACCATTAGAGCAATCTCAAATAATCTTAGCCCTTGAAGCTTATTACCTACTACTTGGGTCACCGGTTACAATTTGAACCAAATAAAAACTCTCTCTCTCTCTCTCTCTCTCTCTCTCTCTCTCTCTCTCTCTCTCTCTCTCTCTCTCTATCCTCTACAGGGACAGATCTAGGAATCTACTCTAGGGGGCGAAAACATACGGGGGTTCAGCGGCAGTGCCCCCGAAAAAAAAAATTGTCGTTTACTTATACATTTTGATAATGAGATAACTATATAAGGAGAGAAAAATACAAACTATTTGAATCAACAAGGTATGGAGCAATTTGCAAACTAAATTTAGAATTTATATTTATAAAATACACCAAACTTTTTCAAAAATTACATATACACATCAGTTTTTAAAAAAACAATCTAAGGGGCGGAGAGCTTAATAATTTAGAAAACAATTTAGGGGGGGCGAGTGTATATACTTAACGTGTATTTACGAATACTTTTAGTATAATTAAGTGTTATTTTTTCAAATCTAGGGTGGGCGGTCGCCCCCACTAGATCCATCCTTGCTCCTCTGTGTGTGTGTGTGTGTGTGTGTGTCTCGCCCTCCCTCTTGGTGAAGGGGACAAAGAATCAAGCCCATCAAATTGGTTCCTCCATCTCTCTCTCTCTCTCTCTCTCTCTCTCTCTCTCTCTCTCTCTCTCTCTCTCTCTGTGTGTATGTGTGTGTGTGTGTGTGTGTGTGTGTGTCTCGGGTGAAGGGGACAAAGAATCAAGCCCATAAAAGAATGATTTGGTTTTTGGAGCTTCAGTACAGGAATCCAACTCGCCCAACCATCGTGTCTTCTAGGTCACTGACGATTCCTGCTATTCTTTAAGGTGCAGATCCCGGAGGTATGTCCTTCCAATTGGTCTCACGATTCTATTATCTCACCCTTGTTGAAATACTCTAACCCTAGTGTTTGATTTCTCATTCTGTGTACATGTGTATTCATACACTATTTTGCTAACTAAGTGGTGTTTCCTATTCTTCCTCAGTAAATTATGTTTTGATGATCATTCATTCAAATTGGTTATCTTAATCTAAAACTCGTACTTTGAAATCTAGCAAAAGACTCCATAAATAAGCTTCACTTTTTCTGTTACAAAGTAAATTGAATATGTATAGAGATTTTGTTACAAATATTCCGTGATACTGTAAATTCAACACACACACAAAGTGCAACAAGTTCCTTAAGCCCACTACCATCAATTTCCTTCATTGTCAGTGAAATATCATATTGGTAATTGTTCTCTTCCTTAAAAAAAAAAACTTTATCAATCGATGTTGCTTCAGATGGTTTTTTAAGGTACATTCATTTATGTCATTTCATTTTTAATTAATAAATTTTCAATTACTATATACCCCTCCCCTAGAGTAATTAGAGAATAAACCAATTGATTGGTTGGTTCAATTATTGGGATAATTTATTTTAATAACAAGATCTATGGCCATGGAACCATCCACAAAAGAGTAACATTTGAACAATTCCTACATTCTTTATTGTACGTATAGAGATAGAGAGTTTGAACAACTTGAAATTGTACGTACCATCCAATATGTTTGATTCACTTGCCGACAATGAAATATTCTAACCAATCTCAAATTATACTTAAGAGTTTGGCTAATTGATTTGTAAATAATGATTGATGATAGTACAATTTACAAGTATTAGACTACACACACAAATCCTCCTAAGCTCTGTTGCTTGTATTTGTGATTGTTTACAGGGCAATTGAGAACCGTGTCTCCTTTCCAAACCCTCTCTTTGATGCACTGTTAGTAGTATGCCCTAAAAGCCAATTAGATTGGAGTAGTGTTTTAGGAATATTACCTTATAATAACAGTTTCATATTAATAAAGGGAAAGTTTATTATTTATCAATCTTGTTGTTTAACATTTATATGATAGGTCCATAGAATTAAAGTTGAGAAGGTATGTAATTAAAGAGTTAACGAACAAGACCATTTACTTCTCGGTTGCTTTATTCTAAAAATGTTCTTAGTCGTAGGATTATTAAATTGGGCAGTTAATAATCCGGTTAGACTAACACGTGCCATGTTTATTTTAAGGCTGGAGATAAAGGCACCTTAATTTTTTAATTAAGGCAACTAAATTTAAGTTTAAAAATCACTTTTTTACCACTAACTTTAATTAGCAAGGGCACCTCACTTATTTTACTATATATCATCTCTTTGTGACTCTTTCCTTATTTATTTCCAAATCTTTTGCTACTTCTGATTTCTTTCTCTATTAACTCTTAATCTGTATTCAACGTCTTCTTCGATTTGACTTCTTCTCTTGTAAGTTTTTTTTTATTTTCACTAATTGTGATCCTTCTCTCTTCTCGATAGCTGTCACATGATCCTCCTAAGCATAATTTATATAATAATATGAATTTGCCCATATCAGGTTTCGAGATTGATTCTTTGCATCATCAATTTATTACACTTTATGGTAAAATTACGTTTGCGTGTGTGTGTGGCATGGGTCGTATTTATTCTAGATTTATACTTGTCGCAATTTAGTAGCCACATCGTTTTCCTTTTGCATATCTAATGGTCTTATGATATCTAGTTATCAATTGACGAAGCCATAGAAACTGCAAAGCGTCTTGCACTGAAAGAAGGATTACTAGTAAGTTCAACAGTTATAAAACTCTATAATTGCAAGTAACACTGTTACAAGTACCAAATTTATTATTATTATTCTTTGAATATCTTTTAATTTTATAATATTTATAAGTCCTTTAGTGATGAATAATTTTGTCACTGAAAGTAAAAAATTTGTCACAAAAAGTGTTTGAGGGATTAAAATGACACACTTATGAAACTACATGGACTAGAATGACACTTTCTAACTACAGGGACCAAATTGACATAAATGGCAAACTAAGAGGGTGTAAAATATAGTTAAGCCTATAATATATAGTAAAATAAGTGAGGTGCCCTTGCTAATTTAAGTAAAAGGTAAAAAAACTATTTTTTAACTTAAATTTAGGTGCCCTAATTAAAAAAAATGAAGGTGCCTTTATCGCCAGCTGACACGATAATTTTTCTGTGTGCGCTTGTGTGCAATACCCAAGTGTAGGTAGACGTGCAAGTAGTAACTGGATTAAGTCCAGGTCGATCCCACAGGGAAGGTGTTGAATTAAACTACCTAGATTAGACTCTAAAGAGAAAACAAAAATCAATATTTAAAATGAAGTGTAGAACACAAAGTTCCACAGTTAACAACTACTAGAATTAAAGACAACTAAATTAACTTAACTAACAATTAACTAACTAAGCAAGATTCTAAAAGAAACGGTTCTTCTTAGTAAGAGAAAATGTTGGGATCACGCGAATCCACTGTGACCTAACCTTCCACCATGCAATTGCAATTAAGCTCAAAGGAGTACACCTACTACAGTATTCTGTACTTCTCTAAAGATATAGAATCAATAGCCCTTTCATGACCGGGACTACATCATCACAATTAAGTTTGGAATACATGAAGACGGTTTAATCCAATAGTTAAGACTCTCACCTACAATGGTGTTGGCATTGAGGGTGGTTTGCAAAATATATTGAAAGAAAATGCCTTAAGGCCTTAAGTTTAAAGACTGTTTTGACAAACTGAGCATTTAGGGACAATTTGATAACAAATCCTTAAAACAGAAAGTCTTAGAATACTGTTTTGGGTGTTCTCAAGAATCAGAATCCTCGATCGATCGACGCGCTTTCGATCGATCGAATATCTTCATCTCTCGATCGATCGATATTTCCTCGATCGATCGACTAAGTCACTGTCCCGATCGATCGACATACTTTCGATCGATCGAACACAGGGAAAAAAATATTGCATGGCAGAGGCCAGAAATCACGATTTCATCGCGATTTCCCAACCCTAGGACTACTCAGACATTGTCTGAAGTACCACAAATTGATATTTAACGTAAAAGTTCATTGAAACAATGTTTGTTTGAAAGTTTTGCATTAAAACTATAAAACTAGTGAGTACGATCTAATTAACATAAAACTACTCAAGATTAATAAGTATACTACGATTAACTAAGTGCAGAAAACAAATAAACAATAGATCAAGAACCTGGAATGAAGATAACTTGTATTAACTAAAGAAATCTAGGTCACAATGCTAAATCTTCAATGAAACCTACAAAAACCAAGGTAAAACTCTCTCTTCTTTATCTAAAACTGATAAAAACAAAGTTTGGGCGTCCCCTCTGGACGTATACAACAAGAAGATATATAGTAAACCTAAGAGCTAGGGTTAAAAACCCGCAACTGCTGCATGCGCGTATAATCTGATAAAAGGGACTTTCGATCGATCGAAACTTTCTCGATCGATCTAACGTCTTGAATATTCGAGCGCTTTAACTTCCGTCGATCGATCGAAAACTCGATCGCTCGAACTATGTCGATCGCTCGAACTCTGCAATTCTTCTTCAATCTTTCTTCTTTGAAACAAAGCATCTCCTTTTTATCAAATCTTTCAGTCTTTTATACAGCAGCATTCACCTGCACAAATAGTAGCTAAAACAATACAACTTATCATAGATTAATCATATTGTCTAAAACTAGCATTGTAATTCAAATTGCAGATAAAACGGGAAGTTGTGATCAAAACTAATGCAATTCTTTCTTTTAGCGCGGTTGTATTTTACAAATACCCCCGCTTTGCACAACCCCCAACTAGCTTATTGCTAGTCCCTAGCGATAAAGCGAAAATAAAATAAAATAAAAACTCCTAACCTAATACTACCACAACTAAGAAAACAAAGGAAAACTAGAAACAACCTAAACTAAAATAGAGAGAAAAATCCTAACTCACTTTCGCAGGAATCGCGGTTGCATTTAGCGAATGCAACAAGCCGTTAAACCCCTAGGTTCCCCCTAGTGGACGAGTGTTGTCTCGTGAAGGTTTGCAGTGAATATACCCACAAAATTCCAATTTTAAGCTCAAAAAGATTAGAATAACCTATGACATCTCCCCCCATTAAACTGTTAATTTAACTCTACAAGGATATAATATCCTCTATCAACCCATGAAAGAGATCCACATATTCCCCTATATCACCAAGTAAAATATACAAATGTATTACCATCATGCACCCGTGTGTGTGTGGAATCAACAACCATGCGTCCAACCCTTATTAAGAGTTATCTAGATTATTGTACTTTGGAAACTTGCAGTTTTAGCTCAATTCTCACATTGGTCACACTCAAAAACAACGTCTCTCAGAAACTTGCTCTATAATGATCGCACATAGTATGAAAGCTTTGATAAAGATGATATTCTAAGTGTTAATGCTTTCATACCTGACTCTATGAAAAACGGACATTTAAGAGTGTATAGTCTCATGAATGGAATACTACTTACTAGAGGAGCGAAATACCGTGGATAACTCAACTCACACTTTCATGTTCAAATCAATTGTTGAGAATCTTCAAGACTTTGAATTATGGCTTTTATCTAGTAGGTGGGGGTGTTGTAGAGAAGAGTGTGCTTTGTAGTATGTGATGGAATTTCCACTTCTCTTTTTATTCTTCATTCTTTTCTCCACCCAATCTCCCATTCATTTCATATGCTTTTTTTTTTTTTTTTTTTTTATATATAACTCCTTCATTCATCATCATCATTTTTCATTTTTTTTTTTTTTTTTTTTTTGGAATGTCCCACAACAACTTCCTTCCATTTCACATACTTTGATGACTCATTCTCAATAAAATTTATCAAACAGTTCGATGAGGTCAAGGTATAAATCCAGGATTTAGATTCTTGTGATTTTTATTGGAACTATTTATCTGAGGTGGGATCAAGGGGTGAAACGAATCAATGAATGTAGGTGGGTTATATTAAGTAAAGGAATGGGTAATACGATGGCTTGAATCATTTTCTCAACTTTCAATTTTTAGCACTTAAGTGTTCATTGAGTTTAATTGGTAAATCCTGAACATTCTCCTCTACCAAGCAGTCAAAACTTTTTAAAGAAAACTGAGACTTAACAACGCATTCACAAGTATATGCAAGAAAAACCATTCGACAATGTATGAGAATTCCCTCAGAAATGAAGATTGGCTCAAAAACTCACAAAGGGTTATTAGCTTCCACTACTTGTTCTTTTCGTACAATATTCATTTTAACTCAATTTTCAGGTTTTCTACATAGCTGTCAATTAGTGTGCACAAATATTGGGTACATACTAGCTTTACAAATGCAATTTATTTCAGTGATACAGAAAACGCGTGGATTTAATCCATAAAAAGATAAGAATACTACAAATGTATCATTGCCTAATTAACAAGCAGGAACGATTATTCAGAGTTATTCTATCAATACGATCCAATAAAATTTCAAAATTTCAAAATTTTAACAAACTGTGTTTTTAAATTTAAAGCATATCCAAGTGCAAAATTAAATCGTCACGGGTGTATACCTATCTATTATCTCCTACCCCCAACTGAAAACAACATAGTCCCAGAAGTTGATTTTCAACAATTAAAATAGATAGGTATCACCTGTATAGTGTAACGCGATGATACGAAGCATAGCAACCTGGCATAGAAATATAAAACACAATCTCCAAAACCACAGATCAATAGATAAAACAAATAAAACTATGATCCAACAACATGAACCACTGGAATCAAAAGAAATGAAATATCAGTAGTAATATCCATACATGCCCAAAACAACCACAAAACAAAAAAACATAAAAACATAAACCAACCTGTCCAACCAAACCAAACCAAAAACACCAACAAAAAACAAAAATACAGAAACACCACCTCCCCTAAGAATACTAATCAACTCCAGACGGAGCATCCTCAGCCACATCAGACGGGATGTCGATGGGAGCAGGCTGTGGCTGGGCGGTGGCTGGCAGAATATCGGCAGAAGTAGATGGAAGATCGGTCGTGGATGGAGCGGATGATGATGGATCAGCAGCAGTAGGTAACTGGAACAACAGTAGGGGATGGATCAGCAGCAGGTGGTGGTGCAGTGGCAGCAGATGGGGTCACAAACGGGTCAAACCCAAGCTGGACCAGCAGTGTAGTCAGCAGGGTAGAGATATGATCAATCTTACCCTCAAGCCGTATCCGTGCCTCCCTTTCCTCCAATAATAGATCGTGGATAGTCGGGGGAGGTGCAGATGACGACTCTCCCTGGGCTGGAGCCTGAGATCTCTGTCTCAGCTCAAAACGTGCCACCTCCTGAACGGGATCATCCTCCTCCGAATCTGGCTCCTCAGCCTCAGTGGGCGTCCCAGAAGCCGCACCCTCAGTATCGGTGCCGTCAGCTCTCTTCCTCTTCCCTCCAACTTTCGCCTTCCCCTTGCCCTTTCTCCTCCTCCTCTGAGCATCTGAGCGGCGAGAAGCAGCCTCACCAAAACGACTGCGAGCCTGTGATGTCGCATCGCCAGGTAAGGGAAGGAGGCCAGCATGCTCAATCACTCTGTGTATAGCCCAAGCACCTTTCAGGTGCTTCTTGGCAGCAGTGTAGCGAGTGGGGTGCCTCATGAAGTCAATATATAAGCGAGGCAAACAAACAGGCAACCCCGTCCCTATGGCAAATAACACATGTGCATACCAGGGGGCAATCTTCTCCCGGTAGGAGGTGACCAATAAACAGTTGCTCAACGCGAGGTGGAGCATATGGTAATCATCGGTCAAGTAAATATCAGCAATCAGTGCCCTACCATCCCAGCTCGGTAATGCACCTCCAGTAAGCTCTCGGATCACAGCAGTAGGTGAGAGCACTGGTGTACCGTCACGGTGTGGGCATACACAATCAGGCACCTCAGGGACTCCAAGAGCAGCAGAAACGGTAGCAGGGCTGAACACGATCTCCCGGCCGCGAAAGAATGATCGTAGTGTGAATGCGGCACCGGGATCTCTGATCATCGTCGCGCAAGCTGCGCGAATCCATGCGAGATTCACTCTCTTTGCCCGAGAGAGCAAATCGTACCAGTGTGGCATGGCCTGGATGCGGGCGAGAAACCATGGAATATCGAGCCAGACTGTCTCGAGTGGTCGCTCTAGCATGACCGGCCTAGTCTGAAAGTATCTCGTGAACCACTGGCGGTCTGGGGTGTTCCGGAAGCCATGGTGTGGGACCGGATCAGGAATAGCAAGGTCAAAGGGCTTCTCCCTGTGGTAACCCGTAACAGGGTTCATTGTGGGCCCCTGAAAATAGAAGAGAAACAGAAAAGAAATCAAAACAAGATAAAAATGAAAAGAAAGTGAAACTGCTGGATTTCGAGCGATCGAACTATGTTCGATCGATTGAGAAAAGGCAAAGTTCGAGCGCTCGAAACTATCTCGATCGATTGAGAAGTGCAAGGTTCGAGCGATCGAACCTAGCTCGATCGATCGAGAACAGCGAATGTGCAGGAACCATTTCTGAGAACAGAAACGGCCCAAACACAAACCAAACACGACAAACAAGCAAAGAAAAAGCGTAAAAACACACTGGGGGCACTCCCATAAGAAATGGAATCAAGTGAAGTGAAGGGGGAACTCGAGGTCTTACCTCGAGGTGCGTGTAGTGGTGAGGATGCCGGAGTTGAGGGTGATGATCTGGGGAGGGAGAGCTCCTTGAATAACCGAGTGGAATGAAGGGAAACCAAAAATCGCCTCGGGTGTGCTCCTCTGCGCTCAATCGCTCGAGAGTGATGAAGGAGATGAAAATACTGAGGAAATGTACGCTGGAAGCCTCGGTTAAATACAAAGCTCGATCGATCGAGATTGTTCGATCGATCGAAACTTAGATCGATTGAAAGTGTTCAAGCGATCGAGGATAAGAAATCGTCGATCGATCGAGATACATTCGATCGATCGAACTTGGAAATTCCAAGATATCACAGAATGGATGAAATAAGTACCCCCAACAGATCTAAAATATTCTGGACAAACAGCAGAAAGAAAAACAGTGCATAAATAGGGCCTGTAAGCCAAAAACTCATCCTTATACTCGAAAAATTGCAATTTGATAGAAATAAATCCTTTTAAAAACATCCAAACTACACAGTAGTACCTCCCAAATGGTATTTCAACCTTATTTAACTAAAGAAAACTAAAATAAAACTAAAACCAAAAACATGTCTGTCAAAGATTACACTCCAATTGATAAACATAAAAAGGAAATGAATGAAAACAACTGGAGTGTGGCACTATTCTTCGAGTGTGAAAAGATCCTCTTCCACAATTGCTTCATGCCGCACCAAATCTTCAAAAACGGGGTCCAGGCTCGATAATTCCCTTTCCCAGAACAGTCGGAAAGCAGCAAGGACATCATCGAACAAATCTGGAGTCTCTAAGGAAGTGATAGCATTGTCAAGAGGTGATCCGCATGGAGATAGAGATAACGGAGTGATATTGCGCAATGGACATTCCTCTTGTGGCGGAGTCTGCGGCCGTTGAATGTAAAAGCCATGAAAGAGCTGATGTGGAAGGAAAATAGGTGGGTATGGAAGATTCATAGTGACAATCCTGACAAAGAAAAGAAAAACAAAGAAGAAAATAAACAAAACGACATCAAGATATTGGAACACAAGAAATAAAAACGAAAGGAAAAACAAGGAACAGAAACAAACAAAACACAGAAAAAATGACCAAGTTCCAACCTCACTATCGGCAGAGATTCCCAAAATGCACTAGCAGGCAAGGGGCATTGAAGCCTGAAAAGCAAATAGCTCAAGTGCACATAGCGGTATGGGACCAACTCAAGCATGAGGAAATCATCCACGAAAACAAAGACGGCATTGTGGCGTTCTGGGACGACATCCTGGAGGATATGATCTTCCCATGGCTCCCACATATCATCGTTTTCCCATTGGGCCATGAGGGCATCATCCACCATTCTCCCCATGTACAGGTCGTCTTCGTCATCCAACTCCTCCTCATTAGGAAAATCCATATTCTCAAACGGATTGATGTCCAGGAGAGCAGGGTCGAATGGGATATATCCGATGGAACCATTGATTCGAGTGTGAACCTCAGGATCATAAGGATGCAAGGGGCAGGGCGTAGGTTCACCCTCAGTCCAGGTACCACAACAGCACTCGGAATCAGCCCATGAACCAATAGAATGGACATCATCACCTCGCATATTCACCTGCAGTAGAGTGATTTAAGGAATAATGGATTAGAACTAAATCACAATTACGAAAGAAAGAACAACTAAACACAAAAGAAAGAAAGAACTAAAATGCAAGGAAAGAAAAGAAATACAACAACAAGTTGGAATTCCACTTGAGATTTTTAAGTGGTGGAATAGGTGGGCTCATCCAGCTGGATGTGCTCCACTTCAGTGCGAAAATTCTCCAAAAACGGCTTCAATCTTTGGCCATTGACCTTGAAACACTCATCGTTCTTGGGATTGACAATCTCAACCGCCCCATGTGGAAAAACAGTCTTTACGATGAACGGGCCTGTCCACCGGGAACGGAGTTTTCCTGGGAAAAGATGGAGGCGAGAATCATATAGCAACACTTTCTGCCCCGGCTCAAATGATTTACGAAAAATCGTACGATCGTGTCGAGCCTTCAACTTTTCCTTATGCAACTTTGCAGAGTCATACGCATCTCGTCGTATTTCCTCTAGCTCTGCAAGTTGGAGCTTGCGTAGCTGACCTCCCTCTTGAATATCAAAGTTCAATGAGCGTGTCGCCCAATAAGCTTTATGTTCAATTTCAACCGGAAGGTGGCAAGCTTTCCCGTAAACTAGTCTATACGGGGACATACCAAGATTCGTCTTATAGGCAGTGCGGTATGCCCATAACGCGTCAGTCAATTTGTATGCCCAGTCTTTTCGATTGGAACTAACCGTTTTCTCGAGAATATGCTTGATTTCTCGGTTAGCCAATTCTGCTTGCCCATTTGACTGTGGATGATAAGCAAGAGCGATTTTATGATGGACTCCGTATTTCTTGAGAAGTGACTCCAAGGGCCTATTGCAGAAATGCTTGCCTTGGTCACTTAGTAAAGCTTTCGGAGTACCAAAACGAGACAGAATATGTTCTCTGAGAAATGACATGACTGTTCTGTGATCATTTCGTCTCGTTGGTATCGCTTCTACCCATTTCGATACATACTCCACAGCAAGGAGTATGTACTCACAGTTATTCGATTTGGGAAATGGGCCCATAAAATCTATGCCCCAACAATCAAATATTTCAATTGTGATGATAGGGGTTAGAGGCATAGAATTCCTTTTAGAAATGGTTCCAAGCTTTTGACAGCGTTGGCATGTCTTACAAAAGGAATAAGCATCTTTGAAGACTGTGGGCCAATAAAAACCGCTTTGCAACACTTTTTGTGCGGTCTTCTGCGACGCAAAATGGCCACCGCATGCCTCAGAATGACATGACGCTAAGATAACGGTTATATCCTCGTTGGGTACGCAACGCCTGATGACCTGATCAGCACAGTATTTGAAAAGGTATGGGTCATCAAAGAAAAAATGGCGTGCAAACGAGAGGAACCGTTTCCTATCTTGATTCGACCAATGAGTCGGTGTTTCACCCGTGACCAGGTAGTTTACCACATCAGCATACCAAGGCAGACTACTTACTGCCAGTAGCTGTTCATCTGGGAACTCATCCTTGATGGATTGGGATTCAGTGTTATCGGTAAACGTTAACCGGGATAAATGATCCGCAACCACATTCTCTACTCCTTTCTTGTCCTTGATTGTCAAATCAAACTCTTGGAGTAAGAGTATCCAGCGGATAAGCCGTTGTTTAGCGTCTTTCTTTGACAAAAGATACTTGAGGGCCGAATGATCTGTAAAACAGACGATTGGCGACCCTATCAGGTAAGACCTAAACTTGTCCAGAGCGAATACTACGGCCAGCAGCTCCTTTTCAGTAGTAGTGTAATTCATTTGAGCTTCATTTAAGGTTCGGCTGGCATAGTATATCACATGCGGCTTATTGTCCTTCCTCTGGCCTAGGACTGCGCCAATGGCGTAATCACTAGCATCGCACATTAATTCAAAAGGCAAACTCCAGTCGGGTGCCTGTATTATGGGTGCGGAGGTGAGGAGATCTTTTAGATCCTCAAAGGACTTTTGGCAATTCTCTGACCACTCGAAAGGTGCATCTTTGACAAGAAGTTGACAAAGGGGTCGAGAGATTGCACTGAAATTCTGGATAAATCGACGATAAAAACCTGCATGCCCCAAAAATGAACGAATGTCTCGCACTGTACGGGGGACAGGTAGGTTTGAGATTATGTCGATCTTAGCCTTATCCACTTGGATTCCTTCATCGGATATTATGTGGCCTAGAACTATACCCTTGGTCACCTTAAAGTGACACTTCTCCCAATTCAAGACTAGGTGTTTGTCCTCACACCTCATTAAAACCTGTTCGAGATTGCTGAGGCAATCCTCGAAGCTATGGCCGAAAACTGAAAAGTCATCCATGAAAACTTCAAGGATGTTTTCGACCATATCACTAAAGATGCTTAGCATGCACCGCTGAAAGGTAGCCGGTGCATTACATAAGCCAAATGGCATTCGTCGGTAGGCGAAAGTACCGAATGGACACGTGAACGTGGTTTTCTCCTGATCTTCAGGAGCAATCTCAATTTGATTATACCCACTGTATCCATCCAAGAAGCAGTAGTACTTATGACCCGCCACTCGTTCTAGCATTTGATCCATGAATGGAAAAGGAAAATGATCCTTTCGGGTCACAGTATTTAGCTTCCTGTAGTCGATACACATTCTCCATCCAGTGGGGACACGTGTCGGTACTAATTCACCTTCTTTGTTCGGAATGACCGTTATGCCCGCTTTCTTGGGAACTACTTGGGTAGGACTAACCCAAGGACTGTCAGATATTGGATATATCATCCCAACATCAAGTAGTTTAAGCACTTCCTTCTTAACCACTTCTTGCATGTTGGGATTCAGACGCCTTTGCATTTGCCTTGAGGGTTTGGCGTCTTCCTCCAGATATATCTTATGCGTGCATATGGATGGGCTTATGCCTTTGAGGTCAGCGATTGTCCATCCCATAGCATCCTTATGCTTTTTCAGCATATCCACTAGCTTACTTTCCTGTTCATGAGTTAAAGCCGATGAAATAATTACAGGATAAGTTTTTCCAGTTCCTAGGAATGCATATTTCAGCTCTTTTGGGAGCTCCTTCAATTCTAACTCCGGGAACTGGAAACTAGAGGGCATTACCAACTTGGTTTTCGGAGGCAGTTGTTCATATGGCATTACCCACATGCAATCGGCTCTATCCTCCTCTATCGTATCCATCATAAGACACGTCTGATTTAGGTCAGCATCCAATGGAGTTGATTCTTCAGGCTGATAGTTATCGCCAAATTGTGTCATCACAACTTCCAAAGGATCTTTGTAGTCGACCAAGTCAACTTCATCTTCAATGACCGTGTCTATATAATGGACTTCCTCCTCATCATCGTATTCTTCAGGTCGGGGATTAGAAAAGATCTTGACATTCAATGTCATGTTCCCGAATACGATTGTCATGATACCACTTCTAATCTTGATTGTGGCATCGATGGTGTTGAGGAACGGCCGTCCAAAGATAACCGGGATTTGTGCACCAGGATTAGACACAGGTTCTGTGTCCAATATCACAAAATCCACCGGAAATACAAACGAGTCTATTTGGACCAGGACGTCCTCTAATACCCCTCTAGGGTACTTCACGGATCTGTCTGCCAACTGCAAAGCAACTCGAGTGGGTTTTAGTTCACCCAACCCTAGCTGTTTATAGACTGAATATGGCAGCAGATTTACGCTTGCTCCTAAATCAAGGAGTGCGTTGTCTATCTTTTGATTCCCAATTCTGCATGAGACAGTAGGTGTACCGGGATCTTTGAGTTTTGGAGGCAACTCGTTTTGAATGATCGCGCTAGCTTGGCACGCGACATAAGCATGTTTCTTCACGCTTTGCCTCCTCTTGACCGTGCATAGATCTTTGAGATACTTTGCATAGGCGGGCACCTGCTTGATAGCATCTAGGAGTGGAAGGTTAATCTTAACTTGCTTAAACAATTCCAAAAACTCCTGATTCTTCGTCTCATTCTTGGGTTTCTTCAACCGTTGAGGATACGGTGCAGGAAAGGGGCATTTTGGTGGTTCCTCCTTAACAGATTCCTTTCCCGGCCTTCGCTCAACTTCTTCTTCTACTCTAGGAGCTTCAAGGTTTTCCTTTATTGGTTTGTCATTAGTAGACGGCTCCTCCTCTCGAGTAGATGGTAGCTCAACTTCTTCGTCCAACACTTCCCCCTCTTTGTACACTTCGGGAGTGGACGGAGGTATGCCTTTTTCTATGACTTTTCCACTCCTCAGTGTGGTCACAGCTTTAGCATGTTCTTGATTATTAGGACCATTGTTATGTCCCTTGGGGTTCTGAAGTGGTTGGGCAGGGAATGTTCCTCCTGAGCTCTCTTGCCGTGCATCTATCCTCTCTAAAGTGGCAGACATTTTACTCATCATTTGGATGAGTTGCTGCGTTAGATTGGCATTAGCAAGTGGCTCCTCCTCTTGTACCTTCTTGTGCGGGGGCACATAGGCATTGGTTTGTGGTGCATTGGAGGGTTGAGCTTGATTGTAAGTATTAGTTCTGTTTTGATTGTAATGCTGGGGCGGCCTATTGTTTTGCCCTTGATACTGATTATTGTTGTAGGGCTGCTGTTGATATTGATTTTGGGCTCCAGCATTGTTTCTCCAATCAAAACCGGGGTGATTCCATCTATTATTACTTTGAAAAGTATTGTTGGAATTCCCCGCCCCTCGAAAACCTTGCATGGCATTCATTTCTACAGGGGCTTGCTCTTGAAAATATGGCACATTAGGACAATACTGAGTTGTGTGTCCCAACATGTTGCATGTGCCACATGGTTCTTCAGGCATGACTTGCCTAGAACTCTCTCCTTTCATGCTTAACTCTTCCACCTTCTTTGCTAGCTCTGCGTACTTAGTCATGAGGCGATCTTCATTGGTTAGCTGATATAGGCTTTTCTCTTCTACACAGGATATCTGTGATCGTGAGATATTGTCAGAATTTGACCATTCATGAGCGTATTCAGCCAACCATTCGAAATGGGCTTCAGCCTCTTCAGTGTTTTTTCGCAGAAATGGCCCAGAGCTCATTGTTTCCACCAACTTCTTTGTTTCACCATTTAATCCCTGATAAAAGAAGCTGATCGTTCGCCATTTCTCAAACCCATGGTGTGGGCATGAGAGCAGCAAATCTTTGAAACGCTCCCACGCTTGTGTGAAGGTTTCATTGCTCTTTTGTTTGTAGGAATTAATTTGACGTTGAAGATCTGTGGTCATGCGAGTAGGATAGAATTTCTTCAGAAATGCGGTGCTCATCGCATGCCAGGTGAAAATTGAATTAGGCTTTTGGGAGTGAAGCCACGCCTTCGCTTTATCTTTCAAAGTGAAGGGAAATAGCATTAAATGCGTCACCTCCCTAGGACAATTTTGCGAGAATGTTTTGCAAACATCCTCGAAATCGGTGACATGTAAATACGCCTTCTCGCTGTCCATCCCATGAAAAGTGGGAAGCAATTGAATCATCCCATTGCGAAACTGAAATTCGCCATTGTGTGGTGGGATTTGAATGCAAGAGGGCGTAGGTGCATGTTCTGGTTGCATAAGATCGCAAAGAGGACGGAGTGCTTCATCGATTGGCACCACAACGTTGTCACCGTTTTCACTCTGATGATCATCCATTGATGCAGTTGGAGTGATAATTGGGTTGATGGAACTATCAGAGTCAGAGCGGTAGAATGGATTTCCAAAGAATCCTTCGATAGAACTCTCGGACATGAACTAGGAGAGTCCCTAGGGTGAAGGTTTACCTAGAGAACTAAAGAATAAAAAAACAAAAAGAGAAATAGATGAAGAGAGATTGAGGTAATCTAAGAATTAACTCGTCGCCTTCCCCGGCAACGGCGCCAAAAACTTGACACGATAATTTTTCTGTGTGCGCTTGTGTGCAATACCCAAGTGTAGGTAGACGTGCAAGTAGTAACTGGATTAAGTCCAGGTCGATCCCACAGGGAAGGTGTTGAATTAAACTACCTAGATTAGACTCTAAAGAGAAAACAAAAATCAATATTTAAAATGAAGTGTAGAACACAAAGTTCCACAGTTAACAACTACTAGAATTAAAGACAACTAAATTAACTTAACTAACAATTAACTAACTAAGCAAGATTCTAAAAGAAACGGTTCTTCTTAGTAAGAGAAAATGTTGGGATCACGCGAATCCACTGTGACCTAACCTTCCACCATGCAATTGCAATTAAGCTCAAAGGAGTACACCTACTACAGTATTCTGTACTTCTCTAAAGATATAGAATCAATAGCCCTTTCATGACCGGGACTACATCATCACAATTAAGTTTGGAATACATGAAGACGGTTTAATCCAATAGTTAAGACTCTCACCTACAATGGTGTTGGCATTGAGGGTGGTTTGCAAAATATATTGAAAGAAAATGCCTTAAGGCCTTAAGTTTAAAGACTGTTTTGACAAACTGAGCATTTAGGGACAATTTGATAACAAATCCTTAAAACAGAAAGTCTTAGAATACTGTTTTGGGTGTTCTCAAGAATCAGAATCCTCGATCGATCGACGCGCTTTCGATCGATCGAATATCTTCATCTCTCGATCGATCGATATTTCCTCGATCGATCGACTAAGTCACTGTCCCGATCGATCGACATACTTTCGATCGATCGAACACAGGGAAAAAAATATTGCATGGCAGAGGCCAGAAATCACGATTTCATCGCGATTTCCCAACCCTAGGACTACTCAGACATTGTCTGAAGTACCACAAATTGATATTTAACGTAAAAGTTCATTGAAACAATGTTTGTTTGAAAGTTTTGCATTAAAACTATAAAACTAGTGAGTACGATCTAATTAACATAAAACTACTCAAGATTAATAAGTATACTACGATTAACTAAGTGCAGAAAACAAATAAACAATAGATCAAGAACCTGGAATGAAGATAACTTGTATTAACTAAAGAAATCTAGGTCACAATGCTAAATCTTCAATGAAACCTACAAAAACCAAGGTAAAACTCTCTCTTCTTTATCTAAAACTGATAAAAACAAAGTTTGGGCGTCCCCTCTGGACGTATACAACAAGAAGATATATAGTAAACCTAAGAGCTAGGGTTAAAAACCCGCAACTGCTGCATGCGCGTATAATCTGATAAAAGGGACTTTCGATCGATCGAAACTTTCTCGATCGATCTAACGTCTTGAATATTCGAGCGCTTTAACTTCCGTCGATCGATCGAAAACTCGATCGCTCGAACTATGTCGATCGCTCGAACTCTGCAATTCTTCTTCAATCTTTCTTCTTTGAAACAAAGCATCTCCTTTTTATCAAATCTTTCAGTCTTTTATACAGCAGCATTCACCTGCACAAATAGTAGCTAAAACAATACAACTTATCATAGATTAATCATATTGTCTAAAACTAGCATTGTAATTCAAATTGCAGATAAAACGGGAAGTTGTGATCAAAACTAATGCAATTCTTTCTTTTAGCGCGGTTGTATTTTACAAATACCCCCGCTTTGCACCAGCCTTATTTTATTTAATCAAATATAACTAGTCTTAAGTCATTGCTGTGGGGACACTAGAACAGACATGTGGGTGCTTGTTATAGAACAAGTTCACTGAACGTGATCAACTGTTGGAAACATCCAAATGGAGTTTTACTTATCTATCAATGGATTGTTCTTAGTTACAGTAGTACAAATAATCCTTAGACCTGAGACATCATTGTTGTCTTGTGTATGAGTTGTTGTGCTTTATCGTGCATAGTGTTTATGTTTTAATCAAAGGCATATTCATGTATTGTAAGGTATAATAACTCGTACATAGAGACATGTTAATGTACAACAAGGAATCTATCACTCTCAAGTAAGAGAGAGAATGTCCTGTGTGATCTTCTGTGATAAATCTCAAGTTAAGCTCTCTGGCCAGGGCAGGATGAGAATTAGAAAAGAGTTTTCTAATTTCACCAAATAGAGAAATATCATTTAGTTTGAGAACGTACAATTAAATCCGGGTTTGATAAATATGTCCATTGCCCAAAAGATTTAATTGGGACATGGTGTGATAGAAGGATTGAATTGTACGATAGCTATTAACGGAAAGGTTCACTATTTTTCAGACTGTCTAGGGTGTGTCATGATATACTGCTAGGTGTCACTCATGACTAGTGAAAGCCCGGAAATAATAAATATTAATATTAATTACTTCTACAAGGGAGAACTAGAAAATGTTCTAATTTAAATTAATTAGAAAGGGCAGTCAAGCTCTAAGGAGGGCGCCCTCTATTTATTAAAGAGATGGCCTCTGTCCTGGCCGTTGGATTGTGTTTTCATTAATGACAGTTTTGTCATTTCATAGTTTTTAAACACGATCTAAAAGCAAAATAGAGGCCATCTCTTTAATAAAGAGAGGACACCCACTTTAAAGAATCTTTGTTAGAAAGGGTTCTAATTGAATACTTTAAAGTATTAGTTCCCACTACCAGATTAGTATGAACCTAAGGGGTCACACTGACACACATAAAGGGCAATGTGTAATTGAAAGAAGTTGTAAGGGTCTATGATGCGTGTCCAATATTGCATTCTTAACTTCATGATTTTACCCTTATTGGACACAAATCAGGACTCAAATCGGAGACTTAATGGATAAATTGTGCTCTTGATTGTTCTTGTTGTCGCTCTTTTTCAACTAATAAAGTTCTCTTTTTGTAGGGTATGTAAGCTTGGGTATAATAGAACCCAATCCCTTGGGCATTCTTGAAGTAAAAAGAGGCAAGGAAGAAATTTCAGGAAGAGCGGATCGATCCGCCATTATGAGGGGATCGATCCGCATGTTTAATGGAAAGTTACCAGCTAATCCGAAAAGAGCGGATCGATCCGCCCTAATGAAGGGATCGATCCACGATCGTCCCATAGCATTCTACGAGAGACACCTCAAAATGGATCGATCCGCCAGATATGAAGGGATCGATCCGCAGCTTCTCGGAAAGACAGTAATTCCCCAGATGAAAGGCGGATCGATCCGCCCAATATGAAGGGATCGATCCGCGCCTCTGCTGATGACTCTCTTTTTATTACAACTTTGCCCTTTTTGTGTGGAGACTATATATAGTTAGTGATAATGTTTTTGTTAGGGTTAGCTTGTTTTTGGGAGCAAATTATTTCACCTAGTTTTTAGGAGCTCTCTCTCTCTCTCTCTCAAATCCTCTCATCTCTCTCCCTCATTACTCCCTATCTACCAATACTTACTTCCATTTAGTGTTAGAGAGAAGAGAGGGTCAATGTATTGAATACTTAGTTGTTTTTATTGAAGATTTCTTTGGGTATCCTATGGTATTTATGGTGATTTTCTCTTGTTGGTATAATTTCTCTTCCCCTCTCTTTAATATTATTGTCATTATGATTATGAGTAGCTAGACCATGAAGGTTGGGGATCATAAACCCACCATTGGACCCATGTGCGTTTTATTGTAGGACTCGCATACTTCGTAGCATATCTAGAGTTCGTGGGTGTATGGTTGGATGTTTTGAGACTCCACCTCCAATGTCATGCATTGGAAGTTGCTAAATCTCTAAACACTAACCCTACCCCCATGTATTGAATTGGAACATCCATCTAGCATGTTGGTTGTCTACCACATGTTTGATAGTTTGTCACAATGAAATTTTCTACTTTAGAATGTGCTACAAGTATGAAAGTCATATGTTGTTTGGTCCAAGGTGGGGGAATGCTCCCCAACCTCGATTCTTCCATTTGCAAAACCCCCAAATTTTACTTAAACTTAGCTTTGTTCAAAGTCACTTTCCATTTTCTAAATAGTCAATGTAGTTTAGTTTGACACCAATTGAATCAAACCCACAGTCGAAAAGACTCATTTTTATTTCTTAGTTTGTTAAACGTTCTTCGCATGATAATTGGTTAGTAAGCGCCCACAAAATATTGTTGCACTCCAATCCCTGTGGACTCGACACCCTATTCCACTGCACTACGGTTTTATAGGGTTAACAAAAGAACTTGATTTTGACATAATCAAAATGGCGCCGTTGCCAGGGATTGAAATTGGCAACAACCTTAGGTCGCTTAGTTTCAAATTATCGTGCTTTTGTTTTTAATCTTGTTTGTTTTCTTGTTGATTGCCTTAGAAGGAGTAGCCTTTAAGTGCGAATCGATAATCTTCTACAATGTCCAACCCGAGCAATCAATATATGACTAATCCCTTTTCTAATCCAAATAATGCTAGTTCGAGTACGAGCGATAGTGGTAGTGGTTCATTTTGGCGGCCACCGCCGTCCCAAGCAAGCCCGTACCCTCATGACCTCTCCCCGCATTCTTCCACGTTTGGCAATCAAGACCTTGATTGGGACACACCCACAGATCATGCGACTTTCGCTACCTCTAGTGTGAACCCCGATGGATTCCGTCGGGAATAATGGGGTCAACATAACCCCGCACCCTCTCCCATGCGTCCCGCTTACCCGCCGCATCCACCACCTCCATTACAACAACACTATCCACCGCCTCCCATGGATCAACATTTCGGGAGAACGATTGGAGTCATCTCCAACCAGAGACGGTATCATCCCCATCTTGCATAACATTCCCGTACAATGCGGGAGTGTTTCGTTTTAAGCTCGGAATGATCAACCTCTTGCCTAACTTCTATCGGCGAGAGAATGAGGACCCCTAAAAGCATATTAGGGAGTACGAGGATATATGTGGGATGTTTGAACAACAAAGGTGCACACCCGAGCTCATAAGGCTCAAATTGTTCACGTTCTCACTCAAGGATAGGGCTAAAGATTGGTTAGTGACCCTACCTCCAAATTCCATAGGCTCGTGGCCGAAACTCCAAAAGCAATTCTATAAGGAATTTTTCCCCATGCACAAAACACAGGCATTGGTCAAACAAATTCAAAATTTCTCCCAAAGAGAACACGAGACCTTTGCAGAGTGTTGGTTGAGATTCAAGGATCTCCTTAGGAAATGCCCGCACCATGGTTTTGACAAATTCCGTCAAATTTCCATTTGCTATGGGGGGTTACAACCCAACACCAAACAATTAATTGAAACTATGTGCGCCGGGAGTTTCTTGACTCTTGAGGCCGATCAAGCCGAGGCTCATCTTGAATATGTTTATGAAACTTCTCGCGGGTGGGGTACATCTAACCCCCATGATCGAACTTTGTCGGTCACTGTAGCTCCATTGAATCGTAATCTCTATCAGGTGTCAAGTGAGGCCGATCCCATTTCTGAACTCACTAGGAAAGTGGAAGCCTTGGAATCACAAAAGAGCACTAGCCCCATCACTCCTCCTCAGATTATTGCCCCAAACAATCCATCTCATTGTTACCTTTGTTATGACCCGGAGCACTCAACCAATGAGTGCCCCGCTCTTCCTATCCTCCAAAAACAAGCCTTGGAACAAGCTTGTGCCCTTGGGATGAACATTAGGCATAGGTATAATCCTTCCCAAAATGATGCCTACAATCCTCCCGGGAGGTGGAGTGCACCGGGACTTAACTATCATAGTAACAAAGGGGTGATTGTTGCGCCCCATGTTCCCCAACAACAATGTTGCCCGCATCAACCATCCCCCTTCACCGTATGCTCCTCCAAACTTTGGTCCACCCATCCCTCAATCTCAAGGACCTCCTTTCGTCCAAAATCAAGGCGCATAACAACCTCCACCTCCTTATGTGTTGCCTCACAAGAAAAGCTTTGATGATCATAATCATGGCTTGTCTCAAATAATGAGCCAACTCGAGCAATCCATTCAAGAGATGCAATCGTCACATGCTCAATCTATGCAAGCTTTGCAAGCCCAGTTGGCTCAATTACTCCAAAATCAACAAGTGCTCGATAAAGGAAAGCTACCTGCACAACCATTTCAAAATCCTAAAGGTCAAGTGAATAGTGGAGCCTCTAATTCCAATGTCGAACATTTAAAGGGCATAACCACTCTCTGAAGTGGTAAAGTCGTGGACAACAAGGTCCAAACACCTCCCCAGGAACCTCCAATTAGCAACAATCCGATTAAGGAGGAAGACGAACTTGATAATGGGGACACTGTGAACCCGAATAGGGACGACTTGGATGGGGACTTCACTAAAGCTCCTAACTTCATGAACCAAGAATTTTTGAAGCCCGCCCCACCATTTCCTCAAAGGTTAAAAAGAAGGTCGAGAACACCAATAATGAGTTTTTGGAATTGTTTAATAAAGTTGAAATTAACATTCCCCTTTTAGAGGAAATTAAACAAGTTCCGGCCTATGCCAAATTCCTCAAAGATCTTTGCACTGTCAAAAGAAAGCTTAATGTCAAAAAGAGTACCTATATGGCCGCACATGCGAGCTCTGCTATCCTTAACAAGGTTCCACCCAAATACAAGGACCCCGGTTGTCCCACAATAGCATGTGTGATTGGGCAACACCACATAGACAGAGCACTCCTTGATTTGGGTGCTAGTGTGAATCTTCTCCCATATTCGGTGTATGTCCAACTAGGCTTAGGAGAGCTTAAAGAGACCCGTGTGACCTTACAAATGGCCGATAGGTCTGTTAAGATGCCCCGGGGCATTATAGAAGATGTTATAGTCCAAGTAGGTAATTTCTACTATCCGGTGGACTTTATCGTGCTTGACACGCAACCCGTTGTCAATGAGCAATCACAAATTCCAATCATCTTAGGGCGGCCGTTCCTTGCTACTGTTAATGCATTAATTAATTATAGGAATGGTCTCATGTGCTTAACTTTTGGAAATATGACTGTGGATGTGAACATCTTCTCACTCTTTAAGCAACCAGATCTAGACGAGGAAAATGGGGACGATATTTATGAAATCTCTCTTGTTGACTCGTTAGTGCAGGATTTTTTTGATATTTCTGGTACTATAAGTGCTAATGATGCTTGCATCATTCCTCCGCTTAATCATGCATGTATGGGTGATGATAATATAGCTATTCGCGAACATGTTGAAAATTGCTTAACTATTGATAACACGCTCATTGTGTGTGATCACGTATTTGGGGGGGGGGGGGGGGGCAGAGATGAATGAGGGAGAAGTTGTGGTTAAGGAAGGGTTAGACGTTGAACGAATCTTGGTAGAGGCCATGTGGACCTCTAATTTTGAACGACTACCTCCAAGGGATACTTTTCCTCTTCCATCCAATATTGTCACACCAATACTTGAGCTCAAAACTTTACCAAGCGAGCTCAAGTATGCCTTTTTGGGAGAGGACGAGAGTTTCCCGATGGTAGTATCTTCCCAGCTTGACCCTTGTCAAGAAGGGAAATTGATGAAGGTTCTGAAGGAGCACCAACGTGCTATTGGGTGGTGTGTAGCGAACTTGAGGGGCATTTATCCTAAGATTTGCACCCACAAGATTTATCTAGAGGATGAAGCTAAACCTTCACGTCAAATGCAAAGGAAGCTCAATTCCAAAATGAAAGAGGTGGTGATGGCCGAGGTCATCAAGTTGTTAGATAATGGGATCATATATCCCATTTCTGATAGCGAATGGGTGAGTCTGACCCAATTGGTCCCCAAAAAGTCGGGGATCACGGTAGTGGAGAATGGGGGAGGTGAATTAGTGCCCACTAGGACTACCATAGGATGGAGGGTGTGCATTGACTATAGGAAGTTGAACACTGTCACCCGAAAGGACCATTTCCCCTTGCCCTTCCTTGATCAAGTCCTAGAGAGGGTTGCCGGACATAAACACTATTGCTTCCTTGATGGATACTCGGGGTACAACCAAATTGAGATCGCCCCCGAGGATCAAGAAAAGACTACCTTCACGTGTCCCTATGGCACGTTTGCCTATAGGAGAATGCCCTTTGGGCTATGCAATGCACCCGCGACATTTTAACGGTGCATGCTTAGCATTTTTAGTGACATGGTGGAGAAGTTCCTTGAGGTTTTCATGGATGATTTTAGTGTTTTTGGTGATTCTTTCGACGAGTGCCTCGAGAACCTCGAGAAAGTTCTCAAACGGTGCATTGAAAAGAATCTTGTGCTTAACTGGGAAAAGTGTCACTTCATGGTGACACAAGGCATCGTCCTAGGCCACATTGTCTCAACTGAGGGGATGCAAGTGACAAGGCTAAGATTGATGTCATCTCCAACCTTTCACCCCCAAAAACACTTAAGGATATTAGGTCATTCTTAGGTCACGCGGATTTTTACCGACGGTTTATTAAGGATTTTAGCGCTATCTCGCGACCCATGTGCCAACTCCTCGCGAAAGATGTTGCTTTTGAATGGTCCCCCGAGTGCCAAGAGGCATTCGATAAGCTTAAGGAGTCACTTACTACAGCACCAATAATGCAAGCCCCAGATTGGAACCTTCCATTCAAGCTCATGTGCGACGCTAGTGACTATGCGGTTGGGGCCGTGTTGGGGCAACGTAGGGATAAAAAGCCCCATGTCATATACTACGCTAGCCAGACTCTAGATGATGCCCAAATTAACTACTCCATGACGGAGAAAGAGTTGCTAGTGATAGTTTTTGCTCTGGAAAAATTCCGGTCTTATGTGGTAGGATCACCGATTACTTGTTTCACCGATCATGCCGCTCTTAAGTATCTTTTCTCCAAGAAAGATGCTAAAGCGCTTCTCATTCGTTGGATCCTACTTCTACAAGAGTTTGACCTATCCATCAAGGATAAAAAGGGGGTGGAGAATGTTGTTGCGGATCATTTGTCACGTTTGACATTTGATCACAATCATATAGACCCCCTACCCATTCAAGAATGTTTTTCGGATGAGCAATTGCTCAAAGTCTCTACTCTCCCGTGGTATGCGGATGTGGTGAACTTCATTGTCATGGGAGATTTACCACCGGAATGGTCAACCAAAGACCGTGAAGGGCTTATACTGATGGCACGATCATTCTTTTATGATGACCCTTATGTTTTCAAATATTGTGCCGATCAAATAGTTAGGCGATGTGTGCCTAATGATGAAATACCGAGTGTACTGTCGTTTTTCCACGACCAAGCATGTGGAGGACATTTCTACTCACAAAAGACGGCTTTCAAAGTGCTCCACAGTGGCTTGTATTGGCCCACAATTTCTAAAGACGCACATGCTTATTGCAAAGCTTGTGCCCGGTGCCAACTTCTTGGTAAAGTCATCCGGAGGAACATGATACCTCTAAACCCCATTCTTGTTATTGAAGTTTTTGATTGTTGGGGTATAGACTTCATGGGTCCTTTCCCTAAATCCAATAATTTTGAATATATCTTGGTGACGGTTGATTACGTCTCCAAGTGGGTGGAAGCCATACCATCAAGGACTAATGACCACAAGGTGGTTTTGAAATTCCTCAAAGACCATATTTTGTCCCGGTTTGGCACTCCAAAAGCCATAATTAGTGATCAAGGGGTGCACTTTTGCAATTCCCCTTTTGCTCGGTTAATAGAACAATATGGCGTTACCCATAAGGTTTCCACCACATATCACCCGCAAACTAATGGCCAAGCGAATTGGTTAATCGTGAAATCAAGGGGATTTTAGAGAAGACGGTGGATCCGTCGAAGAAGGATTGGTCTTCTAGACTAACCGATGCGCTTTGGGCGTATAGGACAGCCTACAAGACAAATTTAGGAATGTCTCCCTACTGGTTAGTTTATGGGAAAGCATGTCAGTTGCCCGTCGAGCTTGAGCATCATGCTTATTGGGCCATAAAGAAGCTAAATTTTGATGTGGATGAGAGTGGTGAGAAGAGAAAGCTTCAACTCGACGAGTTGGAGGAAATTTGAAGTGAGCTCTACGAGAGTTCTAAAGTTTACAAGGCACGTGTTAAAGCATTTCATGACAAACGGATTGTTCATAAAAAATTGTCGTTGGTAACAAGGTGCTATTATACGATTCACGGCTCCACTTATTTCTGGGCAAGTTGCAATCCCGTTGGATCGGCCCTTACATTGTGTATAAAGTGTATGACCATGGAGCCGTTGAGATTCAAGATCCCGCGGATGGGACAATTTCTAAGGTCAATGGGCAACGGCTCAAACCTTTTCTTGAAGGCTTTGACACCGAGTTGGTGTCAATTCCTTTGGACAACCCTAAGGTTGGGGTTGAGTAGGCTCTTATGAGCTATACTCTCCTTTTTTGTATGCCTCATGTTGCATTCTTGGCATAAATTTTGTTCGTAGTCATGTCCATTGCATCCGCATTTTGCCCACATCAAAATGGAATTTCAAAGTTTAAAACTGAGAGGCACAAGGGGCGGATCGATCCAGGTAATTGGGGGATCGATCCGCGGGTTCTTGATGTAGGTATTGACCAAACCGAGAAAAGGCGGATCGATCCGGCCTTTTGAGTGGATCGATCCGTGGATTTGGGGAGGTATACTGCTTTTAAGTCAGATAAATGGATCGATCTGCTCATAAAATCCGGATCGATCCGCGATTTTGGAATGAGATTCTGCTTGAAATGGATCGATCTGGCTTTTATGAGCGGATCGATCCGCCAATCTGAAAGAGCGCATTAACACCGTTTTTAAAGTCCGGATCGATCCGGCCTGAATTCGGATCGATCCGCGGGGGGGGGGGGGGGGGGGGGGGGGGGGGGGGGCAGCAGCGGTTTTTATATGAGATAACTTCTCATTTCAGTTTAAACTCTTCAAGAACTCCTTCAAATCCTCTCAAACCCCATAGCCCATACTTCTCTAAATCTCCCCTTTGTGCTCTCTCATTGTCTAGATCTTTAACATCATCCATCCAAGGTATGAATTTAACAGCTTTCATCGATTGTTTTTCATGTTTTGATCATGTTTGCACCCTAGGTTGGGTGATTTCTTCCCTTGCTCACTATTTTGAAAACCTCAACTTTAGGGCTTGATTCTTCACCCTTTTCTTTACATTGTGAGTTGATTTCTCATACAGTTTGACTGTACTCTTTCTCAAGTCACATTGTGGTTTGTTTGGGATAGGTCCATGCATCCATACTTGTTAAACATTGAGATTACTCCCTAGTCACACAATGTGTTTGATTAAATGCCCAAATGAATTCTCCTAGAGCATTATCCAAATCCACACGTGCATTTTAGAAATCGTCGCGTGCATTGTTCATATTTTCTCATTATAGGTGCGTGCTCTCATTCTCGTGTGCGATTTTTATGGTTGATTTCATGGCCTGTGGCACGTCACGCTCACCCCATGCACTGCCGTACACGTGCACGTCGATCGTGCACGTGCGTTAGTGACCATTTCACGTACTTTATGTCCGTGCCCCAAATGCCCAACATCCTCTTAGGCATCTCGTGCTTCCCCCGACCCTTCACATCCTTGAGATGTCCGTACACGCGCCATTGGTGTTAAATCGGCCGTTGCTTGAGCATTGCACTTTTTGAGCATGTCGCCTATCGTCTTATTTATTGTGCTTGCTCTTGTTGTTTTCTTTCAGGAATGATGGTGAATCCGTTAAAATATAACAGGACCGAGTGCTCCCCCACCCGTGGGTATGACCTCTTCCGCTCCAAAACCGAGAAACAGTGGTTCGTCAATTTTTTTAAGTCAAAAAAGTCCATCCTCCCTGAGCGGCCCATTGCTATTTTCAATTTTCCGAATGATGTGGTCCAGATCTTTAGGGGCCGCCGATGGCTTGCCCAGTTGGAACATTCGGGCGGATACAACGAGACATGGGTTCGGATTTTCTTTGCCAGCTTAGTCACCACCGGCCCCCGCACCTTCGAGTCTTATGTCAGGGGTGTGCGCATCCCGGTCTCGCCGGCCACTTTATCCGTGTTCATGGGGGTTCCTCACATGGAGGACCCTGAGCCTTACTTGGATGACTGGGAGCAGCGGCCTGACCTTGATCTCATCGCCACTCGATTCACGGGTCGACCGACCGAGTGGATCGGGGATCAGATTGCCCCATCTTCGTTCACCAGGTTCTTCCGATGCTGCAACATCATTGTCACTGCTGCCGTGTGGCCTACTTGCCACAAGACAGTCAGGGGGGACCATGGTACCCTCCTGTTTGCAGTCACTGACCCTGCCACCCGTGTTGATTTCGCGAGCCTTATCATCTCGCATATGATCGCGGCGTCAAATGACACAGCCGCGACTGTTAGCCTCCCGTTTCCTACCCTTGTCACCCGGCTTTGCACCTCACATGGGTGCAAGGCCTTAGCATCCGATATTCTCAGAGCCGCGCCATCCCCAATCAATGGGACGACGCTTGCCCGTAGTGACGCGCAGGTTAGAGCCGCCGCCAAGAGAGCCCGAGTGGAGGAAGGAGGCACCAGGATAGGGTATGGTCGAGTTGCACCGTCGATTCGAGACTCTTAATACCAAGCAGAGGCAGCAGGGCATGGAGATTGCAGGGATACAGAGTGATGTTTGTAACTTAAGGGGGGAGGTTGATGCATTCGGTATGAGCTATCGGCGGGACATGAGCATGCTAATTTGCTTCCAGACCGATTCGTTCCAGATGTAGTACCCAGGCGCTGATGTCCCAGACTACTTCCGCGACCCGTATGGTGCTGCAGGTGGCTCAGGTGCCTACGGTGGTGCTGGTGGCTCAGGTGCCTACGGTGGTGCGGATGACCCCAGTACTTTTAGAGGTGCAGGTGGCTCGAGTAGCGGTGGAGACGGAGATGATGAGGATTAGTTGGGGGGTGTGCTCGTTCTTTCAGTTTTAGATAGTATTTTGCTTACACTAGGGTGTGCTTATGTTCATTTTGTTAGATGGGGAGTTGTACTTTTGTGTTTTCTTGTTTCTGGGTTTTGTTGGATTGACTTTGGATGTTTTATGGACAGGGTTTTATTTGACTTTTGGACTATGCTTATAGTTTTCATTTTGCGCCATGCCAATTGCTTGTTCTCTTTTTCTTCTTTGTCTTTGATTCTAACCTTGCAGGCACAGTTTATTACCGGCCGCTCCCTTTGCTTGCCTCCGGTAATATTGTTCTTCCGCTGGTTCTTTCTTGTTTCATTGAGGACAATGCTCAATCCTAGTTGGGGGGGTGTGAGAGCTTTTGCTTCTCTCATCGAAAAAAAAAATCCTGTTTCCGTGTTTCCAATGACTTTGGTATAGTTGACCTACTCTAATGCCGAGCGATGACGCTTGCCTCGAAATCTTTCTTCCAATTTTAGTATGTGACATTTGTGAATCCCTTTAGTTCTATTACTATCCTGATTATAGTGGATTTCATGAAATTCCAAATCTTGGATTATCAAGCACGTTGCATGACTACTTGTATTAGGATGATGTTTAATGCAATTGTTACTCGAAAATCGTTCGAAACTTTTGTGGAGACTTTACCCTTGTGAGCTCTAGATCATTTTCTCCATTGTTGAGTGTTACATACTTCAATTCTTTCTTGTTGAAAAACATACAAAAGTCATAGATAATATCATCTTCTTGCTTTGATTGTTCAATAGAGGAATCTTTTTGTGGAATGTAAAACTCTTGCTTGCTTGTCGTTATAGTGGAGACAAAGAATCACATGGTCCGAGGAAATGATTTTAGGATCTTTTCACCATTTCTAGCCTCAACCACACATACCCTTCCTTCACTTAACCGTAACACCTTCCTTTTTTCGCGTTTGAATTACATTGTTGGGATACCTTTGCATGTGATCGTGTTTGTAAGGTTATAAAAGAGATTGAATCGTGTTGTTGTGAGAGTACAAAGAAATAGAAAAGAAAAGAAAATATGTTTGAAAAAAAAACTTCATAGTCAATGGCACTTCTCTTTTTGAGTTTTAAATAAATACTTGTGAATGATTCATCTCTTGTAGCCATTTGTGTCCATGCATTCCAATAAATCCCATGTTTGTACCCAAACACTCCACTTCACTTTCTTTCCCCTTGTCCTTCACCTTATAACACTTTCCCACTTTACCACACCCTCAAGGTCCTAGTTGATTCTCAAGTTTTGTGATTCGGAGTTTGAAGCAATCATGACAAGTAGTTAGAGTATTCCACATCCTCTAGTGAATAGTATCTTTCATGAGATTAATTTTACTCCTTTTTACGCTTACGTTTTTCATTATTGGCATGTGCATGGCATTGATTCCTATTTCCATTACTCTAATTGCCCGCATGCCCCGAGTGTATTGCCCATTTCGAGTGATTCAATTTTTGAGTATAATACCGGTGAGAATTGAGTTGAAGCGCGTTTTGAACAAAATTCAAATTACGAAAGCATTACCATCCTCTTGATAGTTGTAGTTCTGCACCTCACACTACACACGCATCCAAGATTGAGCGTAATGGAAGTTATCTAATAATCGTGATAGTTTGAGAACTTTTTGGATTTGTGTGTCATGGGCTGAAATGTTTTGAAAATACTTGGGACTTTGTTGAGTGTCAGCTTTAGTTGTAGGCAACTATCATGAGGAAACAAAATATTTGTGGGCATCAGTCTGAGAACCCTCCGGAGACAACACTCCGCTTCTACGGGTAACCTAGAGGTTTAACGGCTTGTTGCATACGCTCAATGCAATCGTGTTCCCCACGAAAACGGTTTATCCTTCATTTTAAATAAATTGTCGTGCAAAGTTATTCTTGAATCTCTTAATATTTAGCTTTGTTGCTAAGAGACTAGCAACATGCTAGTTGGGGGGTGTGATGCGTGTCCAATATTGCATTCTTAACTTCATGATTTTACCCTTATTGGACACAAATCAGGACTCAAATCGGAGACTTAATGGATAAATTGTGCTCTTGATTGTTCTTGTTGTCGCTCTTTTTCAACTAATAAAGTTCTCTTTTTGTAGGGTATGTAAGCTTGGGTATAATAGAACCCAATCCCTTGGGCATTCTTGAAGTAAAAAGAGACAAGGAAGAAATTTCAGGAAGAGCGGATCGATCCGCCATTATGAGGGGATCGATCCGCATGTTTAATGGAAAGTTACCAGCTAATCCAAAAAGAGCGGATCGATCCGCCCTAATGAAGGGATCGATCCACGATCGTCCCATAGCATTCTGCGAGAGACACCTCAAAATGGATCGATCCGCCAGATATGAAGGGATCGATCCGCAGCTTCTCGGAAAGATAGTAATTCCCCAGATGAAAGGCGGATCGATCCGCCCAATATGAAGGGATCGATCCGTGCCTCTGCTAATGAATCTCTATTTTTATTACAACTTTGCCCTTTTTGTGTGGAGACTATATATAGTTAGTGATAATGTTTTTGTTAGGGTTAGCTTGTTTTTGGGAGCAAATTATTTCAACTAGTTTTTAGGAGCTCTCTCTCTCTCTCTCTCTCTCTCTCAAATCCTCTCATCTTTCTCCCTCATTACTCCCCATCTACCAATACTTACTTCCATTTAGTGTTAGAGAGATACTTAGTTGTTTTTATTGAAGATTTCTTTGGGTATCCTATGGCATTTATGTTGATTTTCTCTTGTTGGTATAATTTCTCTTCCCCTCTCTTTAATATTATTGTCATTATGATTATGAGTAGCTAAACCATGAAGGTTGGGGATCATAAACCCACCATTGGACCCATGTGCGTTTTATTGTAGGACTCGCATACTTCGTAGCATATCTAGAGTTCGTGGGTGTATGGTTGGATGTTTTGAGATTCCACCTCCAATGTCAAGCATTGGAAGTTGCTAAATCTCTAAACGCTAACCCTACCCCCATGTATTGAATTGGAACATCCATCTAGCATGTTGGTTGTCTACCACATGTTTGATAGTTTGTCACAATGAAATTTTCTACTTTAGAATGTGCTACAAGTATGAAAGTCATGTGTTGTTTGGTCCAAGGTTGGGGAATGCACCCCAATCTCGATTCTTCCATTTGCAAAACCCCCAAATTTTACTTAAACTTAGCTTTGTTCAAGTCACTTTCCATTTTCTAAATAGTCATTGTAGTTTAGTTTGACACCAATTGAATCAAACCCATAGTCGGAAAGACTCATTTTTTCTTAGTTTGTTAAACGTTCTTCGCATGATAATTGGTTAGTAAGCGCCCACAAAATATTGTTGCACTCCAATCCCTGTGGACTCGACACCCTATTTCCACTGCACTACGGTTTTATAGGGTTAACAAAAGAACTTGAATTTGACATAATCAGTCTACTTGATATTAAGTAGTTAATATGGAAGTAATATAATAATACTATTAGTTCATATTTGATTTAAGAAAGTCTTCCTATCAAATATAGTTTCCTAATTAGATTAGGAAACAATCTTATAGCATTATTATATATATGAGGTATGGGAAACTAAAAAGGATGCTAGCACACCTAAGTTTCTCTCAAATACTCCAAACCCATATAATCCGTACGGTCACATTGTGACCTCATCATTGTCTTCTTCAATTTGTTGAAGAAAGTCAAGGTTTTTTCCAATTCGTGATTTGCTTATGTGGATACTTGTAGAGATCGGACGCTTCGACGATTTGGTGAATTGTTCGTGGGACGAACCAAATTCAATATTTTGTAAAGCACGCTTCAAGGGTAACTATTTGATTAACCCATATGGATGTTTTATGTATTTTGTATACATCATAGACTTGATCATGGGTTAAGGAAACCATTAAATTTTTATTTTTTGCTACGTGAGCCTTTAAGGGTTCCACATGGTTTTCTTTCATTCACAACATTGATTGTCTTACAACGGTAGTATTATCTCATACACATAGACACGTATACACACAAATATGGGAATTAAAGCTAATGTACATCATTATTGCAAAGCGGGGGTATTTGTAAAATACAACCGCGCTAAAAGGAAGAATTGTATTAGTTTTTATCACAATTTCCCATGTTATCCGCAATTTGCATTACAAGGCTAATTTTTATACAGTATGATTAATCTATGATAAGTTGTATTGTTTTAGCTGTTGTTTATGCAGATCACTGCTGTGCGAACTAAACAGATAAACATCAGAATAAATGGAATGCTGGAATACAAACAAAAGAAGTCAAAGCTGAAATGTGGAGTTCGATCGCTTTAAGAAGGTTCGATCGATCGAGCGTTCGATCGCTCGAAGAGAGTAGAAGCGCTTAAAGATCAAGGGTTCGATCGATCGAAAGCAGTTCGATCGATCGAACGGGGTATTTCCAGAAACATTTGCGTGCGCAGCAGAATGCGGATTTTAACCCTAGTGCATTAGGTTTTCTATTTATATGCGTTTTGTAGACGTCCATAAGGACGCCCACTTTTACATTTTAGCAGTTCAGAAGGAGAGATAGAGAGTTTGTTTGGTTTTTGTAGGTTTTTCATTGAATTTTCATATTGTGGATTGGATTTCTCAAAGTTTATACAAGTATCTTCTGTTCCAGGTTATTTATATATTGTTATTTTCATATTCTGCACGTGTTAGACGTAGTTAGATTGCTTGTTTTACAGTGTGGCATGCTAAATAGTTATATAACCATAGATTTTATAGTTTTCATGAATAACTCGCAACCAAACATGGTATTAAAGTTTTCTTACGTAAAAAATCAATCCTCGACACTCCAGACGATGTCTGAGTAGTCCCAGGTTGGGAGATCACGATGAAACAGTGATCTCCAGCCTCTGCCATGCAGCAGAATAATCGCTGTGTTCGATCGATCGAAGTCAGTTCGATCGATCGAACCAGAGACAGTCAAGCGATCGAAGTTAGTTCGATCGATTGAGGGATGAAGGTCTTCGATCGATCGAAGGCGCGTCGATCGATCGAACTCTCGGATTCTTGAGGATGTTACCTGCAGTATTCCAGGACTTTTTGTTTTAGGACTTGTTATCATTCTGTCCCAAATAAATGCTCAGTCTGTCAAAACAGTTTTAAAACTAAGGCCCTAAGGCATTTTCTTTCAATACATTTTGCAAACCATCTTCAATGCTAACACCATTGAGGATGCAAGTCTTAACTATTGAATTAAACCGCTTTTGTGTATTTCAATTTAACTGTGATAATATGGTCCCGGTCATGAAAGGGCCATAGAATCTTTATTTCTTTTGAGGAATACGGAAAACTGTAGGTAATATGCTCCATTGTGCTTCAAGGTAAATGCATGGTAGATGGCTAGGTTACTGCGGATTCGTGTAATCCCAACACTTACTTTTTAAAGTTAAACTCCTTAATTCTAAGTACTGTTTAATTAGCTAGTTAGATTGCTTAGTTAATTTTAATTACTTTCATTAGTAATCCTAGTTTGTGGAACTTCGTGTTCTGCACCTTCATTCAAACTTAGTTATTTAATTTTGTTTTCTTTAGAGGTTAGTCTAATTCGATAGGTCAACACCTTCCCTGTGGGATCGACCTGGTCTTACTAGATATTACTTGCACGTCTACCTACACTTGGGTACTGCACAAGAGCGCACAAGAAAATTCTCGTGTCAAGTTTTTGGCGCCGTTGCCGGGGAAGGCGACGATCAATTCCTTAGATTACCTCAGTCTCTCTTCATCTCTTTCTATTTTTATTTTTCTCTTCTTTTCAGTTCTTTTGGGTAAGTTCTCACCCTAGGGACCCTCTCAGTTCATGTCCGAGAATTCCATAGAAGGAATTTTTGGAAATCCTTTCTATCTGTCTGACTCTGAAAGCTCCATCAACCCCATAGCCACTCCAACTGCATCAATGGATGATCATCAGAGTGAAAACGGTGACAATGTTTTGGTACCAATCGATGAGGCACTCCGTCCTCTTTGCGATCTCATGCAACCAGAACATGCACCTACGCCCTCTTGCATTCAAATCCCACCGCAGAATGGCGAATTTCAGTTTCGCAATGGGATGATTCAACTGCTTCCCACTTTTCATGGGATGGAAAGCGAGAAGGCGTATTTACATGTCACCGATTTCGAGGATGTTTGCAAAACATTCTCGCAAACTTGTCCTAGGGAGGTGGCGCATTTAATGCTATTCCCCTTCACTTTGAAAGATAAAGCGAAGGCGTGGCTCCACTCCCTAAAACCTAATTCAATTTTCACCTGGCATGCGATGCGCACCGCATTTTTAAAGAAATTCTATCCTACTCGCATGACCACAGACCTTCAGCGTCAAATCAATTCCTATAAACAAAAGAGCAATGAAACCTTCACAGAAGCGTGGGAGCGGTTCAAAGATTTGCTTCTCTCATGCCCACATCATGGGTTTGAGAAATGGCGAACAATCAGCTTCTTTTATCGGGGATTGAATGGTGAAACAAAGAAGTTGGTGGAAACGATGAGCTCGGGACCATTTCTGCGTAAAAACACTGAAGAGGCCGAAGCCCATTTCGAATGGTTAGCTGAATACGCTCATGAATGGTCAAATTCTGACAATATCTCACGCTCACAGATATCCTGTGTAGAGGAGAAAAGCTTATACCAGCTAACCAATGAAGATCACCTCATGACTAAGTATGTAGAGCTGGCAAAGAAGGTAGAGGAGTTAAGCATGAAAGGAGAGAGCTCTAAGCAAGTCTTGCCTGAAGAACCATGTGGCACATGCAACATGTTGGGACATCCAACTCAATATTGTCCTAATGTGCCACATTTTCAAGAGCAAGCCCCTATAGAGATGAATGCCATGCAAGGTTTTCGAGGGGCGGGGAATTCCAATAATAATTTTCAAAATAACAATAGATGGAATCACCCCGGTTTTGATTGGAGAAATAATGCTGGGGCCCAAAATCAATATCAACAGCAGCCCTACAACAATAATCAATATCAAGGGCAAAACAATAGGCCAGCCCAGCATTACAATCAAAACAGAACTAACAATTACAATCAAGCTCAACCCTCTAATGCGCCACAAACCAATGCCTATGTGCCCCCGCACAAGAAGGTACAAGAGGAGGAGCCACTTGCTAATGCCAATCTAACGCAGCAACTCATCCAAATGATGAGTAGAATGTCTGCTACACTAGAGAGGATAGATGCACGGCAAGAGAGCTCAGGAGGAACATTCCCTGCTCAACCACTTCAGAACCCCAAGGGACATAACAATGGTCCTAACAATCAAGAGCATGCTAAAGCTGTGACTACACTGAGAAGTGGAAAAATCATAGAGAAAGGCATGCCTCTGTCCACTCCTGAAGTGTACGATGAGGAGGAAGTGTTGGATAAGGATGTTGAGCTACCATCGATTCAAGAGGAGGAGCAGTCTACCAATGACGATCCTATCAAGGCAAACATTGCAGCTCCTGGAGTAGAGGAAGAAGTTGAGCGAAGGCCTGGGAAGGAGTCTGTTAAGGAGGAATCACCAAAATGCCCCTTCCCTGCACCTTATCCTCAACGGTTGAAGAAACCCAAGAATGAGACGAAGAATCAGGAGTTTTTGGAACTGTTTAAGCAAGTTAAGATTAACCTTCCACTCCTAGATGCTATCAAGCAAGTGCCGGCCTATGCTAAGTATCTTAAAGATCTATGCACGGTCAAGAGGAGGCAAAGCGTGAAGAAACATGCTTATGTCGCATGTCAAGCCAGTGCGATCATTCAAAATGAGTTGCCCCCAAAACTCAAAGATCCCGGTACACCTACGGTCTCATGTAGAATTGGGAATCAAAAGATAGACAACGCACTCCTCGATTTAGGAGCAAGCGTGAACCTGCTGCCATACTCAGTCTATAAACAGCTAGGGTTGGGTGAACTCAAACCCACCCGAGTTGCTTTGCAATTGGCAGACAGATCTGTAAAGTACCCTAGAGGGGTATTGGAGGACGTCCTTGTCCAAATAGACACTTTTGTATTTCCGGTTGATTTCGTGATATTGGACACAGAACCTGTGTCTAATCCTGGTGCACATATCCCGGTTATTTTTGGACGTCCATTCCTCAACACCATTGATGCCACAATCAAGATTAGAACTGGTATCATGACTATCGTATTCGGGAACATGACGTTGAATATCAAGATCTTCTCTAATCCCCGACCTGAAGAATACGATGATGAGGAAGAAATCCATTATATAGACACGGTCATTGAAGATGAAGTTGACTTGGTCGACTATAAAGATCCTTTGGAAGTTGTGATGACTCAATTTGGCGATATTTATCAGCCTGCAGAGTCCACCCCATTGGATGCTGACTTGAATCAGACGTATCTTATGATGGATACGAAAGAGGAGGATAGAGCTGATTGCATGTGGATACAGCCATATGAACAACTGCCTCCGAAAACCAAGTTGGTAATGCCCTCTAGTTTCCAGTTCCCGGAATTAGAATTGAAGGAGCTCCCCAAAGAGCTAAAATACGCATTCCTAGGGACTGGAAAAACTTATCCTGTGATCATTTCATCTGTTTTAACTCATGAACAGGAAAGTAAGCTAGTGGAAATGCTTACCAAGCATAAGGACGCTATGGGATGGACAATTGCTGACCTCAAAGGCATAAGCCCATCCATATGCACACATAAGATATATCTGGAGGAAGACGCCAAACCCTCAAGGCAAATGCAAAGGCGTCTGAACCCCAACATGCAAGAAGTAGTTAAAAAGGAAGTGCTTAAACTACTTGATGTTGGGATGATATATCCTATATCTGATAGTCCTTGGGTTAGTCCTACCCAAGTAGTTCCAAAGAAAGCAGGCATAACGGTCATCCCAAATAAAGAGGGTGAATTAGTACCGACACGTGTCCCCACTGGTTGGAGGATGTGTATTGATTACAGGAAGTTAAATACTGTGACCCGAAAGGACCATTTTCCTTTGCCATTTATGGATCAAATGCTAGAACGCGTGGCAGGTCACAAGTATTACTGCTTCTTGGATGGATACAGTGGATATAATCAAATTGAGATTGCTCCTGAAGATCAGGAGAAAACCACATTCACGTGTCCATTCGGTACTTTTGCCTACCGACGAATGCCGTTTGGCCTATGCAATGCACCGGCTACCTTTCAGCGGTGCATGCTGAGTATATTCAGTGACATGGTCGAAAACATCCTTGAAGTTTTCATGGATGATTTCTCAGTATTCGGCCATAGCTTCGAAGATTGCCTTAGCAATCTCGAGCAGGTTTTAATGAGGTGTGAAGACAAACACCTAGTCTTGAATTGGGAGAAGTGTCACTTTATGGTGACCAAGGGTATAGTTCTAGGCCACATAATATCCGATGAAGGAATCCAAGTGGATAAGGCTAAGATCGACATAATCTCAAATCTACCTGTCCCCCGTACAGTGCGAGACATTCGTTCATTCCTAGGGCACGCAGGTTTTTATCGTCGATTTATCCAGAATTTCAGTGCAATCTCTCGACCCCTTTGTCAACTTCTTGTCAAAGATGCACCTTTCGAGTGGTCAGAGAGTTGCCAAAAGTCCTTTGAGGAGCTAAAAGATCTCCTCACCTCCGCACCTATAATACAGGCACCCGACTGGAGTTTGCCTTTTGAATTAATGTGCGATGCTAGTGATTACGCCATTGGCGCAGTCCTAGGCCAGAGAAAGGACAATAAGCCACATGTGATATACTACGCCAGCCGAACCTTGAATGACGCTCAAATGAATTACACTACCACCGAGAAGGAGCTGCTGGCTGTAGTATTCGCTCTGGACAAGTTTAGGTCTTACCTGATAGGGTCGCCAATCGTCTATTTTACAGATCATTCGGCCCTCAAGTATCTTTTGTCAAAGAAAGACGCTAAACAACGGCTTATTCGCTGGATACTCTTACTCCAAGAGTTTGATTTAACAATCAAGGACAAGAAAGGAGTAGAGAATGTGGTTGCGGATCATTTATCCCGGTTGACTTTTACCGATAACACTGAATCCCAATCCATTAAAGATGAGTTCCCAGATGAACAGCTACTGGCAGTAAGTAGTCTGCCTTGGTATGCTGATGTGGTAAACTACCTCGTCACGGGTGAGACACCGACTCATTGGTCGAACCAGGACAGAAAACGGTTCCTCTCGTTCGCACGCCATTTTTTCTTTGATGACCCATACCTTTTCAAATACTGTGCTGATCAGGTCATCAGGCGTTGCGTACCCAACGAGGATATAACCGTCATATTAGCGTCATGCCATTCTGAGGCATGCGGTGGCCATTTTGCGTCACAGAAGACCGCACAAAAAGTGTTGCAAAGTGGTTTTTACTGGCCCACAGTCTTCAAAGATGCTTATTCCTTTTGTAAGACATGCCAACGCTGTCAAAAGCTTGGAACCATTTCTAAAAGGAATTCTATGCCTCTAACCCCTATCATCACAATTGAGATATTTGATTGTTGGGGCATAGATTTTATGGGCCCATTTCCCAAGTCGAATAACTGTGAGTACATACTCCTTGCTGTGGAGTATGTATCGAAATGGGTAGAAGCGATACCAACGAGACGAAATGATCACAGAATAGTCATGTCATTTCTCAGAGAGCATATTCTGTCTCGTTTTGGTACTCCGAAAGCTTTACTAAGTGACCAAGGCAAGCATTTCTGCAATAAGCCCTTGGAGTCACTTCTCAAGAAATACGGAGTCTATCATAAAATCGCTCTTGCTTATCATCCACAGTCAAATGGGCAAGCAGAATTGGCTAACCGAGAAATCAAGCATATTCTCGAGAAAACGGTTAGTTCCAATCGAAAAGACTGGGCATACAAATTGACTGACGCGTTATGGGCATACCGCACTGCCTATAAGACGAATCTTGGTATGTCCCCGTATAGACTAGTTTACGGGAAAGCTTGCCACCTTCCTGTTGAAATTGAACATAAAGCTTATTGGGCGACACGCTCATTGAACTTTGATATTCAAGAGGGAGGTCAGCTACGCAAGCTCCAACTTGCAGAGCTAGAGGAAATACGACGGGATGCGTATGACTCTGCAAAGTTGCATAAGGAAAAGTTGAAGGCTCGACACGATCGTACGATTTTTCGTAAATCATTTGAGCCGGGGCAGAAAGTGTTGCTGTATGACTCTCGCCTCCATCTTTTCCCAGGAAAACTCCGTTCCCGGTGGACAGGCCCGTTCATCGTAAAAACTGTTTTTCCACATGGGGCGGTTGAGATTGTTAATCCCAAGAACGATGATTGTTTCAAGGTCAATGGCCAAAGATTAAAGCCGTTCTTGGAGAATTTCCACTCTGAAGTCGAGCACATCCAGCTGGATGAGCCCAGCTATTCTCACGCTTAAAAATCCGAAGTGGAATTTCAAATTGTTGTTGTATTCCTTTTCTTTCCTTGCATTTTAGTTTTTCTCTCTTTTGTTTCTTTTTGGTTCTTGTGCTTTCTTTCGTGTTTGTGATTTAGTTCTAATCCATTATTCCTTAAACCACTCTGTTGCAGGTGAATATGCGAGGTGATGATGTCCATTCAATCGGTTCTTGGGCTGATTCAGAATGTTGTTGTGGCACCTGGACTGAGGGTGAACTCACACCTTGCCCCTTGCTTCATCAAGATCCGGTTGCTCATTCTCTCATTGATGCTGCTCAAGGGTACATTCCATATCCGCCAGCCCTCCTGGACATCAATCCATACAAAAATATGGGATTTCAGGATTACGAAGAGGTGGATGAGGAAGAAGACCTGTATATGGGACGCATGGTGGATGATGCACTCATGGCACAGTGGGAAAATGACGATATGTGGGAGCCATGGGAGGATCATGACCTTCAGGATGTCGTCCCAGAACGCCACAATGCCGTCTTTGTTTTTGTGGATGACTTCCTCGTGCTTGAGTTGGTCCCATACCGCTATGTGCACCTGAGCTACTTGCTATTCAGGCTCCAATGCCCCTTACCAGCTAGTGCACTTTGGGAACCAATGCCAATAGTGAGGTTGGAACTTGTCACATTTCTTTGTATTATTGTTTCTATTCTTTGTTTTTCTTTTTTTGTGTTAATTCGTGTTTCTTGTGTTCTGTTGTTTTAATTTCAATTTGTGGTCTTTTGTCCAGGATTGTCACTATGTTCCTAAATGGCATCCCGGTATTCCTTCCACATCAACTGATTCATGGTCTTGGGCCCTACATAAGGCCCCCACTCACTCCGCCGCAAGAGGAGGGTCCGTTGCGCAATCACACTCCGTTATCCTTGTCTCCATCCGGATCACCTCATGCATGGGCTTTCCATTCCTTGGAGACTCCAGACTTGGTTGATGATGTCCTTGCTGTGTTTCGATTGTTCTGGGAAAGGGAATCATCGAGTTTGGACTTCACGTCTGAAGATTCGGCGGATTATGAAGAGATCGTGGAAGAGGAAATTTTTATACTCGAAGACTAGTGCTACATTTCAGTTGTTTCTGTTCAATTTCAATTCTTGTTTAGCAACTGGAATGTAATCCTTGACAATTTGTTTTCAGTTTTAGTTTTAGTCTTAGTTTTGGTTTTCTAGTTCAATAAGGTTTTAACCACAGTTGGGGATGATAATGGTGCAATTTGGATGCAATAATAAAGTTTTTTTTTTATATATAAATTGCGATTTTCTATTCTGGGGATGAATTTCTGTCATACATGCTTGTTCTTCACCTGTTATTTCAGTCTATCTGCATGTCCAGATTTGTTTATGATAGTTGGGGGTGATGTAGTTCATATCCCATTGAATTCTGGAATTTTTGTGTTCGATCGATCGAAACCTGAATGTTCAAGCGCTTGTAGTTTATGTTCAATCGATTGAAGGATTTATGTTCGATCGATCGAACATAGTTCGATCGATCGAACGAGGCATTTAAACGAGGCGTCTTCAGGACATTTCTTCATTTCCTTCATTCTCACCCTCAATCGCTCGAAGACAGGGAGAGGGCGACTCGGCATATTTTAGTTTCTGGCATCCCAAAAGGGAGCCCTGATCAATCCTCTGATCCCCCTCATCTTCATCTCATCATCTCTCCATCCCCACAGCGGGTTATTCACCGAGGTAGGCCCCACTCATTTGTGTTTTTCTTTTCTTTCTGGTTGTGTTAGAAAATCCCAAGGGGGTGTCCCCTTGGTCTTAGGATTGTCTTTTGATTAGTGTAACTTAGGTTTTCTTTTCGTTTCTGCGATTACTGGACAACGCTGTGTTCGATCGCTCGAACTGGTTTCGAGCGATCGAAGGGGAGAGGTTCGATCGATCGAACAATTTTCAAGCGATCGAAGTCTACTCCAGTTCGATCGATCGAACTCAGTTCAATCGATCGAACTCCAGCAGTGTTTGTTTTGTTTCTTTTTCTTCCTATTCTTATCTGTATCTTGTGTGGTCTTATTTTCAGGACTGCAAGATGAATCCAGTGACGGGCTATCATAAGTCCAAGCCCCTCGATCGTACTATACCAGATCCGGTACCCGCTCACGGGTTCCGGAATAACGAGGATAGGGTTTGGTTCGAGCGGTACTTCCAGACTCGGATGGTTATGATTGAGCGCCCCATTGAGCATATCTGGACTGAGAGCCCGTGGTTCCTCACACGGATCCGCGCGATGCCGCACTGGTTCAATCTCCTGTCATTGGCCAAGAGGGTCAACCTATCCTGGATCAGAGGTGCGTGTGCGACTATGATCAGCGACCCGTTTACTCCATTCACCTACCATGCCTTCTTTCGGAGTCGCTCATTCATCATCAGTCCCGCGACCGTTTCCGCCGCATTGGGGGTACCAGAGGTACCTAATTATGTTTGCCCCCACCGGCCTGATGCACCCGTGACCCCACCATCCGCTATTATCAGGGAGCTCACTGGAGGCGCCGTTCCGTCTTGGGATGGCGATGCTTTGATCGAGGACCACTCTCTCACCGATGACTACCACATGCTTCATTTGGTCCTCAGCAATTGCCTCCTAGTGACGTCCTATAGAGAGAAGATCGCGGCTTGGTATGCGCGAGTCTTATATGCTGTGGGGACGGGACAGCCTATTTGTATACCACGACTATATATTGATTTTATGGTCCACCCCACCCGTTATATCTCGTCCAGGAAGCACCTGAAGGGTGCTTAGGCTATTCAGAGGGTCATGGCCGATGCCGGGTTCCTCGAGCTCCCTGGAGATGATATCCGCCCTTCTCCCCGCCGATTTAGCGAGGCGGCTGCTCGCCGCTCTGACGCTCAGAAGAGGAAGCGCAAGGGGAAAGGGACAGCGAGGGTGCGGGGGAGGAAGAAGAGGCGTGGCGGTACAGACACGGAGGCCGGAGCTTCAGGGACACCCACCGAGGTGGAGGAGCTTGATTCGGATGATGAGGATGATCCAGTTGCTGCGGTTCAGCAGTTTGAGCTGCGACAGCGGTCGCAGTCTCGTGCCCAGGGAGAGTCTTCTTCTTCTGTGCCTCTCCCGACAGTTCGCGAGCTATTATTGGAGGAGAGAGAGGCCAGGATTAGACTCGAGGGCCGGATGGATCAGATCCAGACTCTACTGGAGTCCATTTTGATTCAGATAGGGGTTGATCAGGCTGTTCACTCTGCTCACCATCCCACGGCCACCCCATCTGCTCCGCCTGCTGCTGATCCGTCACATGTTGCTACTCCTACGGATCCACCACTTACTGATCCACCATCTGCTGCCCCAGCTGCTGAGGATACTGATCCGGTTTCGACCGCTGCTTCCGAGCCATCTACTACTCCTACTACTACTGTATTGCCGCCTGCTCCTATCGACATCCCTTCTGATATAGCCGATGATACGCCATCTGGGGTCGATTAGTTTTAGTCGGGGAGGTGGCATTTATGTATTTTTGGTTGGTTGTATATGCTGGTGGTTTTTGGGTGTATTATTTGGTTAGTTGGTATTGTATGGACAGTATTTATCACTGCTTGTATTTTATTTTATTCTGTTCATATTCCAGTGGTTTCGATTGATTGGATCATGGTTTTATTGTATTATTGTTATCTTTTGATCCTGTCTGTTTTGGAGATTGTGTTCTACTTTTCTATGCTAGGTTGCTTTGCTTGCGATCATCATTTGCTCTATACAGGTGATACCCATCTCTTTTATTTATTGAAAATCAACTTCTGAGGACTTTGTTGTTTTCAGTTGGGGGTAGGAGACAATAGATAGGTATACACCCGTAATAATCAGGTTTTGCACTTAGATATGTTTTAAATTTAATGAGAACACAGTCTGTTAAAATTTGAAAAAAAATTTATTGAATAGTATTGATAGAATAACTCTGAATAACCTTTTCTGCTTGTTAATTAGACAATGATACATTTGTAGTATTCTTATCTTTTTATGGATTAAATCCACGCGGTTTTTCTGTATCATTGAAATGAATTGCATCTGTAAAGCTGTTATGTACCCAACACTTTTGTGCACTAATTGGCAGCTATGTAGAAAATCTGAAAATGGAGTTAAAATGAATATTGTGCGAAAAAGAACAAGTAGTGGAAGCTAATAACCCTTTGTGAGCTTTTGAGCCAATCTTCATTTCTGAGGGGATTCGCATACATTGTCGAATGTTTTTTCTTGCATATACTTGGTAAATTCGTTGTTAAGTCTCAGTCTTCGTTAAAAATTTTGACTGCCTGTTAGAGGAGAACGTTCAGGATTTACCAATTAAACTCGATGAACACTTAAGTGCTAAAAATTGAAAGTTGAGAAAATGATTCAAGCCATCGTTTACCCATTCCTTTACCTAACATAGCCCACCTACATTCATTGAATTCATTCCTGATCCCACCTGAAATAAATATTTCCAATGAAATCACAAGAATCCAAATCCTTGATCTATACCTTGACCTCATTGAACTGTTTGATAAATTTATTGAGAATGAGTCATCAAAGTATGTGAAATGGAAGGAAGTTGTTGTGGGATATTCCAGGTTAAAAAAAAAAAAAAAAAAAAAAAAAAAAAAAAAATGAATGGGGAATTGGGTGGAGAAAAGAATAAAGAATAATAAAAAATAAAAAAAAAATAAAAAAAAAAAGAGAAGTTGAAATTCCATCACATACTAAAAAGCACACTCTTCTCTACAACACCCCCACCTACTAAATAAAAGCCATAATTCAAAGTCTTGAAGATTCTCAACAATTGGTTTGAACATGAAAGTGTGAGTTGAGTTATCCACGGTATTTCGCTCCTCTAGTAAGTAGTATTCCATTCATGAGACTATACACTCTTAAATGTCCATTTTTCATGGAGTCAAGTATGAAAGCATTAGCACTTAGAATATCATTCTTCTCAAAGCTTTCATACTATGTGCGATCATTGTAAAGCAAGTTTCTGAGAGACGTTCTTTTTGAGTGTGACCAATGTGAGAATTGAGCTAAAACTGCAAGTTTCCAAAGTACAATAATCTAGATAACTCTTAATAAGGGTTGGACGCATGGTTGTTAATTCCACACACACACGGGTGCATGATGGTAATACATTTGTATATTTTACTTGGTAATATAGGAGAGCATGTGGATCTCTTTCATGGGTTGATAGAGGATATTATATTCTTGTAGAGTTGAATTAACAGTTTAATGGAAGGGGGAATTCTACAAAGTTATTCTAATTCTTTTTGAGCTAAAAATTGGAATTTTGTGGGTATATTCACTGCAAACCCTCACGAGACAACACTCGTCCACTAGGGGGAACCTAGGGGTTTAACGGCTTGTTGCATTCGCTAAATGCAACCGCGATTCCTGCGAAAGTGAGTTAGGATTTTTTCTCTCTATCTTAGTTTAGGTTGTTTTTAGTTTTTCTTTGTTTCTTAGTCGTGGTAGTATTAGTTTAGGAGTTTTTAGCTTATTTTTATTTTCGCTTTATCGCTAGGGACTAGCAATAAGCTAGTTGGGGGTTGTGCAAAGCGGGGGTATTTGTAAAATACAACCGCGCTAAAAGGAAGAATTGTATTAGTTTTTATCACAATTTCCCATGTTATCCGCAATTTGCATTACAAGGCTAATTTTTATACAGTATGATTAATCTATGATAAGTTGTATTGTTTTAGCTGTTGTTTATGCAGATCACTGCTGTGCGAACTAAACAGATAAACATCAGAATAAATGGAATGCTGGAATACAAACAAAAGAAGTCAAAGCTGAAATGTGGAGTTCGATCGCTTTAAGAAGGTTCGATCGATCGAGCGTTCGATCGCTCGAAGAGAGTAGAAGCGCTTAAAGATCAAGGGTTCGATCGATCGAAAGCAGTTCGATCGATCGAACGGGGTATTTCCAGAAACATTTGCGTGCGCAGCAGAATGCGGATTTTAACCCTAGTGCATTAGGTTTTCTATTTATATGCGTTTTGTAGACGTCCATAAGGACGCCCACTTTTACATTTTAGCAGTTCAGAAGGAGAGATAGAGAGTTTGTTTGGTTTTTGTAGGTTTTTCATTGAATTTTCATATTGTGGATTGGATTTCTCAAAGTTTATACAAGTATCTTCTGTTCCAGGTTATTTATATATTGTTATTTTCATATTCTGCACGTGTTAGACGTAGTTAGATTGCTTGTTTTACAGTGTGGCATGCTAAATAGTTATATAACCATAGATTTTATAGTTTTCATGAATAACTCGCAACCAAACATGGTATTAAAGTTTTCTTACGTAAAAAATCAATCCTCGACACTCCAGACGATGTCTGAGTAGTCCCAGGTTGGGAGATCACGATGAAACAGTGATCTCTAGCCTCTGCCATGCAGCAGAATAATCGCTGTGTTCGATCGATCGAAGTCAGTTCGATCGATCGAACCAGAGACAGTCAAGCGATCGAAGTTAGTTCGATCGATTGAGGGATGAAGGTCTTCGATCGATCGAAGGCGCGTCGATCGATCGAACTCTCGGATTCTTGAGGATGTTACCTGCAGTATTCCAGGACTTTTTGTTTTAGGACTTGTTATCATTCTGTCCCAAATAAATGCTCAGTCTGTCAAAACAGTTTTAAAACTAAGGCCCTAAGGCATTTTCTTTCAATACATTTTGCAAACCATCTTCAATGCTAACACCATTGAGGATGCAAGTCTTAACTATTGAATTAAACCGCTTTTGTGTATTTCAATTTAACTGTGATAATATGGTCCCGGTCATGAAAGGGCCATAGAATCTTTATTTCTTTTGAGGAATACGGAAAACTGTAGGTAATATGCTCCATTGTGCTTCAAGGTAAATGCATGGTAGATGGCTAGGTTACTGCGGATTCGTGTAATCCCAACACTTACTTTTTAAAGTTAAACTCCTTAATTCTAAGTACTGTTTAATTAGCTAGTTAGATTGCTTAGTTAATTTTAATTACTTTCATTAGTAATCCTAGTTTGTGGAACTTCGTGTTCTGCACCTTCATTCAAACTTAGTTATTTAATTTTGTTTTCTTTAGAGGTTAGTCTAATTCGATAGGTCAACACCTTCCCTGTGGGATCGACCTGGTCTTACTAGATATTACTTGCACGTCTACCTACACTTGGGTACTGCACAAGAGCGCACAAGAAAATTCTCGTGTCAATTATAAAGATATGGACAATGTTTTGGAAAAAAATTCCATGCCACCTAATTAAAGGTTTGTGCTCCCATCTTAATGAGATAGCAACAAATTATTTTTCTTCTTCTTCTTCCAGTCTATTTAAAATTTCAAAACAATAAGAGCACCTCCAACATAAAAATGTAACTTGAGAGGCTAAAATGGTATTTTGGCCGCTTGAATAGTGTTTAATATGATTATAACACTCTTGATCTCTCTCTCTCTCACAAGTGCATTCCACCAGGATGGTAAATTGAGTTGGTTTATAATATTTGAATTATATTGATGCATTTTAGTTGGTTCTCTCTCTCTCTCTGTCTTTCTCTCTCTCTCTCTCTCTCTCTCTCTCTCTCTCTCTCTCTCACAAGTGCATTCCACCAATGGATGGTAAATTGAGATTGGTTTATAATATTTGAATTATATTGATGCATTTTAGTTGGTAATCCAGTGGGTCACACTTTCCCTCCAAATTATGCAACCCCACTCTCTCACTTCACCAAGGTTGTGAATTTACAACCCAATGGCATGGGGGCCATTTTGGTAGTGCGACGCACCAATCATATCTATCCATGAATTACATATGGATGTTTTATCCAATGTATCATTTTATTCTAAAATGAATAACTATTTATAGAATCTACCCCTACTTTCGGGATAGTTATCATAGTTATGACCAAGAGAAGTAATTAATGACACATGTATAGATGTAATTGATCGATGCGTCACACTATATAAGCACGATAACGTGGTGTGACAGTCACCCTGAATACCTTTTCTCCATTTACAACTCTTGATCAAGATGCTCTAATATCTGACTACCTCAATAGCAGTTCCCATATATTCATACGGGTAATGTTAGGGACACAAAAGGATCACAAAGAGATCGATGCTCATAAAAGTATGTGACATCTCATGTGGCACCCATATGACAATAGGGCCCACCGCACTTAACTCTGCGACATGGGTTCCATATGGGATGCCACATTCTTTTGTGAGCATCTCTTTGTGACCCTTTTGTGTCCCAAACATTGCCCTATTCACACACATCTATGATAGAGAGGGAGAGAGGGAGACAGAGATAATGGACAAGAAGTAATATAATATCTTCTAACGCCATTAAATATGACTGGGGGGTGGGGGTGTTTGTCAATCCACCCATTGCATCATATGATTGTCATGCATGCAAAATATTAAAATTAGATGAAAGTAGTGAGTATTAATCTCTTTGTAAAACATTGGAATAAAACTCTAATTTAAAGTGGGACATTGCTGAGGTAGTGATTTATTCTTTGTCATGCTTATTTTAAGATCTTAAAGACTTCCTTAAGATGATGCCTTGCTCTTGCTTTATAATGTTAAATCTCTTTCTCAATGAATGGCTTGACTTTACAAAATTGTTTTAAGTTCGTAGAAACCAAGTTTCCTACTCGTCCTCTTTATAAAAACCGAAAATGTAGAGATGTACATAGAAACATGATAGAATATGATACATAAACAGTGGAGCATTAGATTTTGTAACCCCCAACTGAAGACTATGTCCACAAAAAATAATTCCCAACTTAAAAATATAAAAAAGGTAAGACTTGAATATTTTAAGGTGTGGAAATTGTATTAGGTTGCATGTTTAAAAAAGTAAACAAAAAGCGGATGATGTAACAACCATTTGGAAATATGCATTCAAAATCCTAGGTTCACATCAACTTTTATTTATGTTTTTTTTGATTGATGAGTGGTGGGTCCACCAATCGTCCAGATTAGTTGCAAATGCTTATCGACGAGGGAGCCAAGGAGGACTAGAGACTCGAGATCTAGCGGATAAATTCGAAAGCTATATTAGTTGCGGTTTTTCTAAGTTGTACAAAATTATAAAAGTATTTTTAAAGTTAAAAACTCTTATTCTAAAGCTATTTTATAAATTCAAAGTTCAAATAAATACCATATGATATCCAAAATTTACCAAATTTTAGAAAATAATTTGAAATGATTTAAGATATTTTTTGAAATACTGAAAATGCCCTTTGTAGATTTACCAAAAATTAAATCAACTTTGAAATCAAATCACCCTCTCTCTCTCTCTCTCTCTCTCTCTCTCTCTCTCTCTCTCTCTCTCTCTCTCTCCCCCCTAGTTTTGTATGGAATGATACTCGTGGCTTATGGCTTGAGGACTTGATTATGTATTGACTCGAGTTTGTTATTCAACCATGTATATTTGAAAGATTGTATACTTAATAATGCTAGATTGTTGAGTATATCTCTTATCTTGGGCTATGTTACCCAAACTTGGCATAAAAGATGTTGTGTCAATGTTAACGCGGGTATAACAAGAGTACCGACTTGGGATATGTATCGGTCTTGTTTCGTACCATGTCAGACATGGCTTGCTATCAAAAATATAATCTAAGGAGACAAACTATTTTTTAGACTCAAGACCTTCTTATCATATTCAGGTAAGTGTTGACATTTATAGACCTTTAAGTAGAACTACTTTCCAAAAATTATTTAAATTCTACTGATCTTGTCAAAATCAAGATGTAAAAGTATGCTTACTTGTGCTTTACTTTCGAAAGATTTGTGGTGTGGAAGTAAAGGTCGAACCCACAGAGATTGCATATTTTTATCCTTTAATTAATAAAATTTAATCTATTTAGTTATAAGAAAATCGAAAGTTTGATTGATTTAGAATTTGATTATTACTACTAATTAAACTATGAATTAAACTATAAAATTATGGAAATAAAGTTTAAAATTAAATCTAAGTAAACTTGTATGCTAAATTGGAAATTGGTTTAAATAGGAGTAGATGAGATCTAAGATTACAAATCCACCACTAACTATGCATCGGGGGTCTATACTTCCTATTCTAAGTTCTATGTTTGGATAGTTATGATCTATCGTAGCTACAAGCCCAATAGTATCGTCAAGAGGATATTGTTAGTTTAATCTAAGCATAATCCATCTATGGTTCACATGAATTATCTACCTAAAACTAGGGTGTAGCATAACTCATCTTTCCTAAGCATGAATTATAAAAGATGTAAACATCACAATCACATAAGCACCATTGTATGTAAATACTCCTATCAATCACAGAAATCAAGGACTATTGAGTTCAATAAGCATAAGGAAAAATCTAAGACAAGAATAGATCCAAAATACTTCTTGATTATTAAAATTAAAAACTGATTATAAATAATCCACCAACGTACAATCACTATCCAATACATAAACCCTAAAATAGAAAAGCATCGAGTCCCCCTTTGACATAGCTAGGGTTTCATTGAAACCCTAGATTAGGAGTTTAGTTGCACATGGTGGATGAAAGCATGAAGATTGAGTTGATGGTAGCCATTAGAAACCTTCAAGCTTGCTCTTCTCCTTCCTCTTTCCTTCCAAAGCTCTCTATGAAAGAATGTGTAACCCCTAAAAATTATAAAAACTAACTATATGTAGGGTTTACAAGAGGTTTTGGAAGCTTTCCTATCCCGAACCGAACTAAAACAGCTGTTATTTATAATCTGGACGTCATTCAGCAGTTTCGTTTGCACAGGGCTCTTCAGTATAGCAAAATATGTAACTTTAGTTTTTGTACGGATCGCGCGAGCGCGTAATTGGGAAGGTCGCGCGCGCGGATCACGTAAGCGAATTCTGGGATCTCGTGCGAGCGGGCCGCTCGCGTGAAGGGACTTTTTCTGCTTCTTTCTTCCTGCTTTTTCACCTTATTTAACCTGGAATCCATGTTTTCCACTAAAACCTGACAGAAAATAGAAAATAAAGTAAAACTACACAAAACAGGATAAAAATAGCTAACAAATGTGAATTAAGGCGTATAATCAGGATTTGTTCTCTCCCGATCACACCCCCAAACCTATATTTTGCTAGTCCTCGAGCAAAAAGAATAAAATAAAGTACTAATAAAAGTCCTACTCCATTTTCGTATGGATAACGATTGCACTTAGCCTGTGCAACAAGTCTTTTAAACCACTAGGTGTCCCTAGTCGGACGAGTGAAGTCTCGTGAGGGTTCTCGTCAACAAGTCACCCACAACCATTTTTATTGACTTATGAAAATAAAAAAAATAAAAAAATAAATTATTTGAAATTTAAAATACTTCAATGTCAACATCCTTCTTTGATAAAATTAAATTCAAATGAAACTTTTAAATTTTCAAGAGTAAAACAGTCGTACGCCTTCTACATTATGAAAAATAATCCGAAAACATATATCACCAGAATCAATAGAATATATCGAAGACTCGCATGTGTGTGAGATAGTAGTCAAGTGGATACACGACAACGATGAACTTGGAATATAAATCGGATGACTATCGAGTGATGCTTCGACTACAAATCTCACGTTGTTGATTACACTCTAAAATAAAATCACTTTGAAACAGGTGTAAGCACTCATATATACATGTGAGACAGAATCATTGTGCAAAACAGATAAACTCGCATATGACTCCCAACAACGTCTGACACGACATAAATAAAATAGTCACATGAATAGATATCGATCGTCAAGTGAATACCATTATTACCATGCTTATATTCCCGTTCTCTATCGGTTTCATATTCAAATCATGTTTCCATATAATCAACTAGGACTTTATAAGGGTTGTATTGTTGGTCAAGAGTTAAAGCTTAGAAAAGAAAGGCAAAAAGGGATTCAACGAGTCCGTGAGTAAATAGGAATAGCCTTAAAGTGTAATGTAATGGCTTTACTACAACGACTAGTAATTTTATTTTTTTTTCTTTTCTTTATCTCTCTCAAGAGATTCATCTCCTTTTTATTTTTTCTCAATTCCTTTTCAGTCACTATTTTCTCTTTTCCCTTTTTTTTTATACTTCTTATACTCCTTTTCTTTTACTACTCAATACATCACTTTTTTCCTTAGTCGTTTATTAGCCTGATTTCTTTATGAAAAACTATTCTCTAACTACTCTTGGACATGGGTTAGGTAACATTTAATAGTGGCGAACTCCATATCGGAGTGGGTAGGACAATAGGTGAACAAAGAAATGGCTTATTTAAAGGCCCAAAGGGTTAACAAGGGAAAATAAAATTTGTATTGGGTAGGCCAAAGGTCAAAAAGGCTTATTAAAACAGATGGCCTAGTGTCATTTTCTAGAGTCACATGATTCTTCAATATTATGATACCAAAGGAAATAGATTTTTTCTATTTTTTTTTTTTTTTTTTTAAAACATGGTAATTACAATACTAACTCGACTTTCAATCAAGATGAAGAAATAATGAGACTAATCAACGAAATAATGCGATATGTCAAAGAGATTCGATAATAAATTTAAAACCCTCAAAATGATGAAAGGATCTAAAACTCACCGGGTTTAGTCTCCACAATATTACTATTTAGAAATCCAAGTTATATTATAGTTCAATGTCAATATGTATCCACATAACTACGTGTCGTGCAAAAAGTTATGCAAGTATAAGATATCAAACAATGATTCTAAGGATATATAGATCTCAAGACATACCTTCATAGATTCGGTAGACATCGGATTACATACTCTCTTGATTTCAAAATTTCAACGAAATCTAATTGTGTAGTATTCTTTAAAAAAAAAAAAGAAGAAGAAGAAGAAGAAAGCTTTATTATATCAATAAAAATGGTAGCAATGTAAGTCAATAACATATACATTATAAAAGGGAAAGGATACTATGAGAAAATATTTTCTACTATTAACAGTTACATAAAAACCATTAATTTTCTTACTAATAGGCTATAATGTCGCACACAGAAATTACTTTTAATTTTTCCTAAAATCTCCCCACCGACCAAGTGAGGGAACCCCTACTAGTCTTATTCTAGACCAATAGTTTATAATGTGTTAGATGGAAACAAAAATGTAGCAGTCATACAACATACACAGAACACATATTAAATCATACATATCAAGGGATTGGGTAAATGCATACAATATATATATATATATATGTATATGTATTATATTTGGTCAGTTGAGTCTAGCCGTACAAGCTAGCAAGAGGTAGCCAAAACTAGTAAGTCCCAGGTAAGATTATTTGGATTAGGACAATAGAAGCTTCTCCTATGTTTATAGGTTAGATGTGGCTGGATAGGTAAGATAAGTATAACAAAAAAAAAATTACAATCCCAGACATGTATATCTAGGAATAGGAGGTGGCAATTTCTTGGGATAAAATCTGTTATAAACAATGATAAGAGAGAGAAAGAAGCAAGCAGGTGGTCTGTGTATAAATAGGTAATCATATTATTACACTACACACTACAGTAAAAAAAAACAGATAGAGGATCGTAGGAGGAGACGAGAAGAGGAAGAAGAAATAAAAAAAAAAAAAAAAAAAAAAGGGCTTTGTGGTTGCTAAATCAGGTAAGGATTTTCTACCCAAACATATATTAAGTTCTTAGCTACTGAAATTGGTATAATCAGATTTCAGGGTCAAGTGGGTAGCAAAATAAATTGGATTTTTGTTTTGAGTTTTAGGCAACTAGATGTGCTCTTATGGCTCATACGATCATTTTGGAGGTAACGGTATCAAAAACGGAGTAAAAATGAGCAAGAAATAGTAAAATTTCAGTAACAGTCGCCGGAGAAGACGCCTGAATGAATTTGTAATATGTAATACTCCAGTATTTAGGTATTGGTATTTATTTTTGCAATATAGGAATTGAGAGTTTAGTTGGCCGAGTGGTCAGCTCAAATGATACCCAGATGATCATCCTAGGTTCGAAACTTGTTGTCTGTATTTTCTTGTTTTTGTTACCAGTATCTCTCACAAATAGTATATAATATTATCTTGGGCATTTCCAAAACAAAGGAACTAGTTGATAGAGTGGGTTGAGTTGTTACCCCGAATCCTACAGGTGGTGGGTTCAATACCTTGCGCCAGCAATTGCCCCTCTAATTCTTATTGTTTTGTTTTCCCCTTTAATTCTCTTTCATTTCTTTTGATGTTTTTTTTTTAAAAAAAAAAAAACACCATGAAGAGTTTTGAACCCTGACCAACACCTTTGATAGTTTTCCATAAAACCATCCAGCCTCATAGCCATGTTTTGAAAGTTACCCAGGTGAATATATCTAGTAGCCTGTCATATTAGTAAAGTTTCAGTGCTAAGGTTTGCTCAGTTTCATTTTGTTTCGAAATTTTCTCTTACGAAATTCCTAGTGAATTTTGAAACTCATATCTACGAACTGTTTGGAATTAAAACTTTGGTTAGACCAAAATTTGAATTTAGGAAAATTATAAGGTAGTGTTTTATTTTGTCCATAAACTATCTATGAATTATGATAAACTATTATGAATATTTGTTAAAATTAAGGCCGAGGCCTTAAATAATGTAAGACTGAGATAGTCAAGTTGGGATGGCTAGGGACTGAGATAGTCCTACAGTTAGTGCACTAATATACTACCTATTTTGAGCTGGGCTGGTAGGTAGTATACACCTTTCGAGCTAGGCTGGGGTGCTGTAGCCTTGATGAGATAATTATTTTGTGCTTGGTTGATATAATCTTGATCTATTTTGACAGGATTGTAAAACTCAGGTATAATTTATACATGCAGCTGGTAAATGCAATATTAAGTTTGCAATTTATTTAACTTGTACTGATTTAAAGACATATATATATATATATATATGTATTAATCTTAACACAATGATTCCTTTTCAAAAATAAAATTATATCTTTACAGGGCACACAGCTCATTATTTTTATAAATAAAAATTACAGGGACAGGGACGGAAGGTGAGAACTGAGGAAAATGGCTGCTTAAGGATCAAGATCGTTCATTTTACTTTATTTCTTTCTGTTTGGAATAAAATGCAATGTAATAAAAGGATTCTCTTATGGAAGTTGTAATGTGAAATATTAAGTATTTTATTCTCAATGAATTGGTGATTTCAAAATATTAACACTGTCATAGCCTCATTAATTTCACTATATACCATAACCATATTGGTATCTGTAATTAAATTTGGGGCGTGACAGTTAAAGTGGTATCAAAGCCTAGGTTGTAATTCTAGATTAAAGATAGATTATAGGGTAATTCTTAGTATTACTCCCTGTTAAATCTTTATTTAGTGATTTATTTAATTATTTAAATCTTGCATTTTAGTGTTTTCTTCTTGTGCATGTATAGATGCCAGGCATTGAAGACTATGATCAGTGGGGAGGGTTCTATTTATCCCCAGGAGGAACCATTATGCCCACTGACCCCACCCTTCACCAGGAGACAATAAGGAATAACGCATATGGTTCGCTCACGCAAGAAATCAGAAATGCAGGGTATGACCGTCCATTGCCATTATATACCCCAGAACAACAAAGGAAGGTGGTAAACCATGAGGCGAAAAACCAAGCCGCTTCTTGGCAATTGGTGGTGGATTGGTCGGAGGATAGGGACGTCTTTATGCAAGTTAGAAACCATGTGGAAGAAGAAAATATTGTATGGAACCAGCCTCTTATGGGAAACCCAAACGAGTATGAACTCTTCCCGAACTTGCCCTTACCAGACCAGGAAGTTCCAACCTTATCAATTCCAAATCTGGAGCTAGCAAATGATCCAGTAATCCCAGAGGTGGCACCTCCTGGAGACTTTCCAGAATGCCCAGCACCTGAACTATACCTTAGGGAGTCCGAAGGTTCGACACATGGTTCTCCAGTGAAGGAACCATAGTTTTCTTTTAAAAAAATGAAATGAGTAGTGGTGGAGGGGGGGAGATGGTTTTTGAATGTAAACAAATAATGTAAGATAAACATATATAAGCAGTGAGTACCTAATTTTGATTGTGTATAGGGTACTAACGGATATTACGTATATAATCTATTTCTGTTATCTAATCAAGATATGTGAAATATTCTAGTTATTGTTGTTTTAATTCTATAGTTTTTTTTTTTTTTTTGTTACTTTGTCTTAGGAATGTGTAAAACTAATTTGTATTTTCTTTTGGAAAAGAAGAAGAAAAAAATGGCAGAATACTCTAGCAGTCAGAATGAAGCATCACCAGGAATTGATCCCACTGGGTTATTAGGTGCATTTGTGAAACAAATGGAACAGATGAATGCAAAGAAATCCACGGAAACAAATGACCACCTACTCAGTAGATTCAGAGCCCTAAAACCTGAAAAGTTTATTGGAAATGCTGAACTAGGAATAGCAGAACAATGGATCCGACATTTAGAAGATATCTTTGAAGTACTTGAATGTAATGAAGTAGACAAAAGAAAATTGGCAGTTTTTCAATTAACTATGGGAGCCAAGAACTGGTGGAATTCAGTCAAAAGCACAGCTGGGGAAGAAATTGCTCAGGTAATGACATGGACAACTTTTAAAACAAAATTTTTTGAAAAATATTTTCCAGACACAGAGAGGGAAAAACGAGAAAAGGAATTTATGGATTTAACACAGGGAAAAATGACTGTCACGGAATACGAGAATAGATTTGAGAAATTATCTCGATTTGGTCTTCACCTGATTGATACCCCTGAAGGACATGCCCGAAAATTTGCTAAAGGGCAGACTTCTTCAATTCGACGAATGGTCATCGCGGATAAACACAAAACCTATCAGGAAGTAGTGGAAGAAGCTCTAACCTTAGAAGAAGATAATCAAGAATACAAAAAGGAAATAGAAGCAAGAAATCAGGGTAGAATGGGACAGTCAAGAAACTCAAATTGGAAGAATGAACAGATGAACAAAAGACGCAAAACTAATACAAGAAATGTTCAGCACCCTTTTCCTTTTTCTGTTGGAGTCAACATGAATCGACCCAGAAGTACTTGTTTTAATTGTGGAGAGGCTAATCATCGGGCAAGTGAATGTACTAAACCACGAGCATCAAATGTGACCTACTATAACTGTGGAGAAAAAGGACATTACAGCAAAGATTGCCCAAAACCAAGGAAAAATGATTGGAATCGCTCACAGAATAATAAGCCGCCACCACCTCAAAAATAGAACAATCAGGCAAAAATTTATGCAATGGTGCCAGAACAGGCTGGACTGGAAGGTACTGTAACTCTTTTTAATAGTTTTTCTAAAGTTTTATTCGATACCGGTGCCACACATTCCTTTATCTCAACTAAAAGAGTAAAAGAATTAGGGATACTACCTGATAGATTAAGTATCCCTCTAGCAGTAGCTACACCATCAGGAGCTACCTTAAACCTTCAACATATATGTAAAAATTGCATGGTGAGATTGGAAAATAGAAACATGCCTGCTCAGTTAATTGTGTTGACGATGAGTCAATTCGATCTTATTTTGGGAATAGATTGGCTCACAACTTTTCATGCTAATCTCAATTGTTTCAAGAAAACCATCACCTTCTCAATTCCGGGGCGAGAAAAATTCACATTTTATTGTGACCAGTCAAGTGATGTTTTTATCTCTGGACTTGTAGCACACGTGGAGGTAGTGAATGAAGAATCATCAATTGCAACAATTCCAGTGGTATGTGGATTTCAAGAAGTATTTCAGGACATCCCAGGGTTACCTCCAACTAGAGAAATTGACTTCTTCATTGACTTAGCTCTAGGCACAATCCCTATCTCTAAAACCCCTTTACCGAATGGCTCCATTAGAAATGCAGGAATTGAAAAAGCAGATTCAAGAGTTGGAAGAGCAAGGGTTCATAAGACCAAGCTCATCACCCTGGGGAGCACCTGTATTATTTGTGAAAAAGAAAGACGGGACATTTCGTTTGTGTATTGATTACAGAGAACTCAACAAAGTGACAATCAAGAACAAATACCCGTTACCACGAATTGATGATCTATTTGATCAACTGCAAGGTGCAACGGTCTTTTCAAAAATTGATTTAAGGTCAGGTTATCATCAGTTACTGGTAAGGAAGGAAGACATCTCTAAAATAGCTTTCAAAACTCATTATGGACATTATGAATTTCTTGTAATGCCCTTTGGATTGACTAATGCCCCAGCTGTTTTTATGGATCTAATGAACAGAGTTTTTTGACCACATTTGGATCAGTTCATTATCGTTTTTATTGATGATATTTTGATTTATTCAAAAACAAGGAAAGAACATGAAGAACACCTGCGGATTACACTCCAGACACTCAAGGAATACCAGTTATATGCCAACTTTAGTAAATGTGACTTTTGGTTGGAACGAGTTAAATTCCTTGGACACGTGATTTCTAAGGAAGGTATATTTGTAGATCCATCTAAAATTGAAGCAGTGATGAACTGGAATCACCCCGCAACACCCATTGAAGTTAGAAGTTTCCTCGGATTAGCTGGATACTATAGAAGGTTTGTTGAGGGATTTTCACGAGTAGCTATTCCACTCACTCAATTGACTCGAAAGGATGTAAAATTTGTGTGGAATGAAAAATGTGAGCAAGCATTTCAGGAACTGAAAACAAGATTGACGACAGCACCTGTCCTTACAATCCCAAAGGATGGTGGTCACTTTGTCATTTATAGTGACGCCTCATACCAAGGACTTGGATGTGTTCTGATGCAAGACGACAAAGTAGTGGCTTATGGATCACTGCAATTAAAACCCCACGAGCTCAATTATCCAACCCATGATCTGGAACTTGCAGCAGTCATATTTGCCTTAAAAATCTGGAGGCACTATTTGTACGGAGAAAGATTCGATCTCTTCTCGGATCACAAAAGTTTGAAATATCTATTTTCACAGAAGGATCTCAATATGAGACAGAGAAGGTGGATGAAATTTCTCAAAGATTATGACTTCATCATTCAATATCATCCAGGCAAAGCCAACGTTGTAGCTGATGCTTTAAGTCACAAACCTTGAGGAATGATTGCATTTTTAATGGCCAAAGAGTGGCAGATGTTGGAAACATTAGCAGAACATAAGGTACAACTATCATTTCAAGATGGGGCACCATGTCTTTATAACTTAACAGCTCAACCTACATTGATAGTAAAAATTTTGGAGGAACAAGTTAAGGATGAAAAGCTGCAGATAAAATTCAAGAAAATGATGGAGAAGGAACCCATTACATGGAGTATTGGAATTGATGAAGGACTTCGATTTCGAGGAAGACTTTGCGTACCTCACCAACATAGTTTGAAACAAGAAATTCTAGAAGAAGCACATCGATCACGATTAACCATACACCCAGGTGGTACAAAAATGTACAAAGACCTTAAAAGAAGTTATTGGTGGGAAGGCATGAAACGGGATGTGGCAGAATTTGTGTCAAAATGCTTTACTTGTCAACAAATCAAAGTTGAACATCAGAAACCCTCTGGACTATTACAACCTCTACTAGTACCAGAATGGAAATGGGAACATATAACAATGGATTTTGTTACAGGGCTGCCAAAGACTAAACAAGGTTATGATGCGATATGGGTGATTGTGGATCGCTTAACGAAATCTGCACACTTTCTTACCTATCGCCTGACAGACTCAGTGGAGAAAATGAGTAGGTTGTTGTCACACCTGTTCTAAAATTTCATAGTTTTATCATACATAATTGGAAAGTTGTGAGTATATCAATGTTATTTGATAATTGGATTGAGATGAGGTTGACTGTGAGTCAACGGTAAGGTGTCAGTGAGGACACGGGAACATGGAAGTTCATATTGCATAATCATGAATAAATGACATTTATATGATTTAAATGTTATTTGACCTTATCTGGTATTTCTATGAATAGTAATTATACCTGTGTAGTATAATTCTGGTGAATTTGGTTATGATAGTATCACTTTGAGAACTGTGGTGAGAACGGGAGAGATACGTTAATTAAAAAGGTAGGTTGTGTAGAGATTTCACAGAATATAGTTTCGGACGCTATTTTTGGACCCAAACGAAACTTACTCGAAAACTTTTGGAATTTATAATTTTCACTCGTAAAGGCATATAATGGACGTGTGCGAAGTTTCATGGGTTAATTAGAAGTTTGAGAAACTTGCGGGGAGGTAAACGTAATTCCCCGAAAGTTTGCCTATATATAGATTGGGATGAGATTTCAATCTCATCCAAATTTTATAAATATCTAGAGAGAGGAGAGAGAAGGGAGATTTGGAGCCAACGGGCTTTGCGACGCCGATCGACGACCGTTCGTCTGTCAGATTTTCTCCAGATTTCAGATTTGAACTCGTGGAGGTAAGATCTACGTTTTGATACCACTTAGGTCATGTTTGGCCAATTTTTGTAAAAATCTTAATTCTAGACTTTTGGGAAAAACAGGTAAAAACTTGTAGGAATTTTCTCAAATTCAAAATTCGACGATTATTTTAGCCTCCTAGTCGATCCTTCAAAGTTTGGGGGAAATCGCACGAGGTATGAAGTTCTAACTTATGAAATATAGAGGAATACATGTTTTATATTTCGACGACGAAATTGAGATCCGGGCGAAATCCATGTGTTAATTGTAGGCCCGTTAATTATGCACGCGCTAATTTGTGAAATGCATGTCTAAATTTATGCGAGCACGTTGAGTTGTCTATGTGGGTCAAAGGGGAGTCTTATACAAATTCATGCCGGAGTAAGCTTCTCGATGTTTGAGAATTTTAGTAGCGACGGCTACTGTGCATGGTTGTAGGCTTGGACTTGCCATGGCACTTGTGGGATGTAATGGTTGTAGGCTTGGACTTGCCATTGACATCGCGGTTTAAGGCTTGGACTTGCCGCTACCGGATGAATGCGTATTTTCCTCCCTAGAGCCTATTGATATGATTTATGAGATTAAAGCATGTTTTGTCATATATTGCATATGTTAGACTTGTACACTCAGCATATAGCTGAGCAGTGGAGATGTACTCCATTGCAGGTAAGAAGAAAGACAAGAAGAATCGTGAGGAGTGAGGCCGAGGAACGCCGGGGAACCACAGTTGTATATGTTTTTGGTTTAATTTCTAAAACTTGTGTAAGGATAGTAAGTTGTAAAATGTTGTAATAGAATCATGGATTAGTTTCACAGTATTGTAATCTTGTAATTGAACGCCTATGGTTATGTTTAATATGTTGAAATCAGTTGTGGTTGTATTGGTGTTGGATTTTTGAAGCATGAGTTATTAGTATTTACAACACAGGGCTGCCAGCAGGGGAGCAGTCGACTGGACCCAGGGTCAGTCGACTGGACTCCGTGTGTTTGAGACACTGAAAGTGAATAGTAAGGGAAGCAGTCGACTGGACCCTTTGTCAGTCGACTGAACACTGTAGATTTTGGCTACTGCTTCTAAAAATGGAAAAGTAGTCGACTGAGTACCCATATCAGTCGACTGGACCCCTGTGTTATTTACTGCATTTTGGGTTCTGCTTGACCCAGTCGACTGGACAGTCGACTGGACCTCTGTTGAGGATTTAGGGTTTTAGTTTCTGCCAGGCACAGTCGACTGGACCCTAGTACAGTCGACTGGGCAGTCGACTGAACCTTTTTATTTTGAAATGAATTCTTGTGAACACTTTTGATTGAACAAAACTTTTTCTAACTCTGATTTCAATGGATTTTATAAACTCAGAGAGTAATGTTCCCTAAGTTTTAAATACCCAAGGTTGTTTTAAAGTTCTTTCCGCTGCGTATCATTATTGTTGATTGGTTGAGCCTTGGTGGCGTGCCACGTGTCCTGTTTCCACGCGTAGTGGGATGGGTCGTGACAGTTGTACCTTCAACAAATAATCCGATTACATGGGATCCCCGTATCTATCATATCAGACCGTGATACCAGGTTTACTTCAAAATTTTGGTCAAGTCTCCAAAAGGCCCTTGGAACTACAGTAAGTCTGAGTACCGCATTTCACCCGCAAACTGATGGGCAAACCGAGCGAGTTAATCAAGTTATGGAGGACATGTTGCGAGCGTGTGTTTTAGAATTTGAAAACACTTGGGAAACTCATTTACCTTTGATCGAATTTGCTTACAATAACAGCTATCACTCTAGCATTGGTATGGCCCCATTTGAAGCTTTATATGGATGACCGTGTCGATCTCCTATCTGTTGGACCGAAGCAGGTGAAAGTGAACTCCTTGGACCAGACATGGTCCGGGAAACCACTGAAAAGATTGCAATAATTAAAGACCGGATAAAAACAGCACAAAGCCGACAGAAAAGTTATGCTGATAACCGGAGGAAAGATCTAGAATTTAATATTGGGGACCACGTGCTAGTAAAAGTATCCCCAATTCGAGGAGTTATGAGATTTGGCAAGAAAAGAGGAAAACTATCTCCACGATTTGTTGGACCCTTTGAGATTTTAGAACGGATTGGAAAAGTGGCATATCGTCTTGCATTGCCTCCGAAATTAACGGGAGTACACAACGTTTTCCACGTGTCAATGCTTAGGAGATACGTATATGATAAGTCACTTGTCATTGACTTTGGTGATATCGAGTTAAATGACAATGCCACTTACAAAGAAGGACCTGTACGAATCCTTGATCGTCAAATGAAGCAACTACGTACAAAAGAAATTGCTTTGGTCAAAGTTCAATGGAACCATCATGACGAAAACGAAGCTTCTTGGGAATTGGAATCAGAAATACAAGAAAAGTAGCCGCATATTTTCAATGAATAGGTACGTTGATTTCGGGGACGAATCCTTTTTAAGGAGGGTAGAATGTAGTACTCTTAAAAAAAAAAAAAAGAAGAAGAAGAAGAAGAAGAAGAAAGCTTTATTATATCAATAAAAATGGTAGCAATGTAAGTCAATAACATATACATTATAAAAGGGAAAGGATACTATGAGAAAATATTTTCTACTATTACTAGTTACATAAAAACCATTAATTTTCTTACTAATAGGCTACAATGTCGCACACAGAAATTACTTTTAATTTTTCCTAAAATCTCCCCACCGACCAAGTGAGTGAACCCCTACTAGTCTTATTCTAGACCAATAGTTTATAATGTGTTAGATGGAAAAAAAAATGTAGCAGTCATACAACATACACAGAACACATATTAAATCATACATATCAAGGGATTGGGTAAATGCATACAATATATATATATCTATATATATATGTATATGTATTATATTTGGTCAGTTGAATCTAGCCGTACAAGCTAGCAAGAGGTAGCCAAAACTAGTAAGTCCCAGGTGAGATTATTTGGATTAGGACAATAGAAGCTTCTCCTATGTTTATAGGTTTCATGTGGCTGGATAGGTAAGATAAGTATAACAAAAAAAAAAAATACAATCCCAGCCATGTATATCTAGGAATAGGAGGTGGCAAATTCTTGGGATAAAATCTGTTATAAACAATGATAAGAGAGAGAAAGAAGCAAGCAGGTGGTCTGTGTATAAATAGGTAATCATATTATTACACTACACACTACAGTAAAAAAAAAACAGATAGAGGATCGTAGGAGGAGACGAGAAGAGGAAGAAGAAAAAAAAAATAAAAAAGGGCTTTGTGGTTGCTAAATTAGGTAAGGATTTTCTACCCAAACATATATTAAGTTCTTAGCTACTGAAATTGGTATAATCAGATTTTAGTCAAGTGGGTAGCAAAATAAATTGGATTTTTGTTTTGAGTTTTAGATACGATCATTTTGGAAGTAACGGTATCAAAAACGGAGTAAAAATGAGCAAGAAATAGTAAAATTTCAGTAACAGTCGCCGGAGAAGACGCCTGAATGAATTTGTAATATGTAATACTCCAGTATTTAGGTATTGGTATTTATTTTTGCAATACAGGAACTGAGAGTTTAGTTGGTCGAATGGTCAGCTCAAATGATACCCAGATGATCATCCTAGGTTCGAAACTTGTCGTCTGTACTTTCTTGTTTTTGTCACCAGTAGCTCTCACAAATAATATATAAGATTATCTTGGGCATTTCCAAAACAGAGGAATTAGTTGATAAAGTGGGTTGAGTTGTTACCCCGAATTCTACAGGTGGTGGGTTCAATACCTTGTGCCAGCAATTGCCCCTCTAATTCTTATTGTTTTGTTTTCCCCTTTAATTCTCTTTCATTTCTTTTGATGTTTTTTTAAAAAAAAAACCCATGAAGAGTTTTGAACCCTGACCAACACCTTTGATAGTTTTCCATAAAACCATCCAGCCTCATAGCCATGTTTTGAAAGTTACCCAGGTGAATATATCTAGTAGCCTGTCATATTAGTAAAGTTTCAGTGCTAAGGTTTGCTCAGTTTCATTTTGTTTCAAAATTTCCTATTACGAAATTCCTAGTGAATTTTGAAACTCATATCTAAGAACTGTTTGGAATTAAAACTTTGGTTAGACCAAAATTTGAATTTAGGAAAATTATAAGGTAGTGCTTTATTTTGTCCATAAACTATCTATGAATTATGATAAACTATTATGAATATTTGTTAAAATTAAGGCCGAGGCCTTAAATAATGTAAGACTGAGATAGTCAAGTTGGGATGGCTAGGGACTGAGATAGTCCTACAGTTAGTGCACTAATATACTACCTATTTCGAGCTGGGCTGGTAGGTAGTATACACCTTTCGAGCTGGGCTGGGGTGCTGTAGCCTTGATGAGATAATTATTTTGTGCTTGGTTGATATAATCTTGATCTACTTTGACAGGATTGTAAAACTCAGGTATAATTTATACATGCAGCTGGTAAATGCAATATTAAGTCTGCAATTTATTTAACTTGTACTGATTTAAAGACATATATATATATATATATGTATTAATCTTAACACAATGATTCCTTTTCAAAAATAAAATTATATCCTTACAGGGCACACAGCTCATTATTTTTATAAATAAAAATTACAGGGACAGGGACGGAAGGTGAGAACTGAGGAAAATGGCTGCTTAAGGATCAAGATCGTTCATTTTACTTTATTTCTTTCAGTTTGGAATAAAATGCAATGTAATAAAAGGATTCTCTTATGGAAGTTGTAATGTGAAATATTAAGTATTTTATTCTCAATGAATTGGTGATTTCAAAATATTAACACCGTCATAGCCTCATTAATTTCACTATATACCATAACCATATTGGTATCTGTAATTAAATTTGGGGCGTGACAAATTGCAATAAGAAGTAACGAAACATTGAACAATATGAAGAAATTATTTTTTTTAAAAAAAATTGTTTTCATTTTTTTATAGAACTGATAAAATGTTTGTTTTTCTATTATTACTATTTCTCTTTGTTGTTGTTTTTTTTTTTACAATGAATCAAAGCAATAACGAATGAATGAAAAAAAGTCAAAAAATTCAGAATTAAAAATAAAACGACTATACTAAAATGAATGAAAATCCATATACTCCCCCAAATCAAATCACTGCATGTCCCTATGCAGGTAGGAACATGACAATGACATGTATATAGTCCTCATAGAAGATCACCAAAACATCCACACCAAGAAACACGTCTGAAGGAGGTCGCACGCCAGAACGAAAGTACCAATCGACTAGCTCCCACTCTGGATGCGTAGCAGGATCAAAAGGTGGTCCCATCTCATCAAAATCGTCCTCAGCAGTCATCTCTGGAACCATATCTAGCTCAGTCTCCGCACTAATACCCAGACCCAAATAAATCACATCATCCTCAGGACCGGAATAAGGCGCAAAGAACGAGGCAATATCCTCGAGAGACCAATCAGGGTGACCCAGACGTTGTCGAACAACGTCCGGCACATAATCAGGGAGATCCCTATAAGGATAGGTAACCTCGGTCGAAATCGGATCAGATACTGAAATGGCAGCTAAGTCGGGAGGAATGTCCTCATCATCATCATCGGTCGAGGAATCAACTGAATCAGATGAAGAAGAGTCAGAAGATGTCGGCGGAGCGCCATAAGGGCCATCTATAATGGTAGGGTCATCGCCAAAAAGGTCATCCTCGTCTGAAGAATCAGAACGGATATAAATGGGTGCGCGCGGACGACGACGATTCCAGCCGAGACGACCGACTGGAACGTAGGACTTGGCTACCCTAGGACTCAGTATGGTACCAGGATAAAAAAAACTAGAGTCAAAATAATAACTCGACTGACTCGGGGACCTATCAGGTGAAGTAGGAGGGGAAATCGGATGGTCCATGATATGAGGATGTAAATGAGATATGAGGGTCGAGGTAACTATACGGATATCGGAAAATTATAAACTTGAAACCACAAATTAAGTCAAAATTTAACTTTATTAGTCGGAGTTATTAGAAGTAATAAAATTAACATTACTATTTGCTTGAGTGTGTAGCCGTAATGAAATTCAAATTTTAAACATAGGCAGTGTAGGTTTGAATTTAAATAGAAATTTTGAAAGAATTACCCCCAAACCTGAACCTAAGAGATTCCTGTTATAGTGCAATGGGGGGTGAAATTACTGTGCAATATTAATTCAATGACAATTGCTCCAAATGAATAAATGAAGACATTATATAGCCAAACACGAAAGTGGAAACATAACAAATTAATAATGACGTTACTGATGTGACTAACCAGAGGCAACAGGAATAAAACAACCATAAACGAAAAACAATAAATGCAAAATGATATAATTACAGACCAATGTAGCAAAAGCAAACCATAAAACAAAAGACAGAAAATAAACCAACCGGTCGAAGCCGGGTACAGCAAAATCCTAATAATAATCAAAAGACGGAACGAAAAGTAAAAGCAAAGAAATAATAAAATAATATACAGGCCCAAATGTCTGAGAATGTCTAAACCACCCAACCAAATACATGAAAAATGAAAAAGATGTCCAATCACTCCTCCCAAACCTGACCTAGTCCTCACCGCCCTCAATCAATACCAGCTCCAACCCCGTACTCCCTTGGCCTGTCGTACCATCACCATCCCCATCCCCGTCACTCCCATCTCCATCATCTCCATCGTTGCCAGCCTCCTCCTCCTCTCCCTACACCTCAACTCCCTTCTCGGCCACCTGCTGCGCCTATCACGGGAACGCCGACTGGTAAGCCGCCTCTCCTTGAGCAAGAATGTCCTCCAGCTGGTCGGGATGATGAAGCTGGAAAAAGGAACGAATGTAGGACTGCAAGCGGAGAGTCTCACCTCGAAAAGCACAAACGTCCTCATACGTCCAAGCGTACGGGGTATCCTCAGGGAGAGGTGGACGCTGTGCTGCCTGCTCACGACGGGCCTGGGCCTGCTCTCGGGCCCTCCTAACCTCTAGATCTAGGCGATCCAGGCTCAACTTCCAATCTGCGGAAGCGAACTCCGGGATATGTGCATCGATAGGCTCATTGATTGGGATAGGAAAGGCCTTAGCCCGGAGAATAGCAGTGATAGTGCGAGGATAGGGCAAAAGGAGCTTAGAGTCGACAGAGTGGTCAATGGCATGGGCAGCAAGATGCATGCCATCCATAATAACAAGGCCAGGATGGAACCAGTCGTTGCGGTAAACAGCGTGGAGGGCATGGTGGATTTCCTTGGTCCGCTCTTGTTCGTGACCAAGGGGTACAGGTTGCGTTTAAAGACATGGTCGATGAACCACATCTGGTGGGGCATGTGAGAGCGTCGTATAGATTGCCCTGATCCAGAGCGGCCGCTACACATGTCCTGGATAATGTGTATGAAGGAGTGGGCTTTGTTTAGGACATTTAATTTCGGTACTTAATAGGAATGGGAGGGGAGTTGTAGGATTTCAGCAATGTTGTCTGGGTTGAGGGTGATGTCGTGGCCATCTATGGTTGTTGATAGAAAAGCATGCTGGCTGAGGGATTGTTTATGGTTGCCGAGGTTTTGGTAAAAGAGGCGAACGAGGCGGGGGTAACTGATTAGGTCAGGGTTTCTGAAGTAGAGCTGTGGGGCTAGCTTACGGGCAGCTAGGTTATTGTGGCCCCACTTTGTGTCTTTATCAAACGCGAAGTATTCAGCGTCTATAAGCGGCCTCATAATTGAGACCGCGAGTGACGTACCTAGGGCCGAGCTCGTTTGGATTAGGGTCGTCTGGGGGAGGTGGTGGTGGCGTGTGTTTTTCTTTGCCTTTCGATTTCTTTTGGGGCGGTTGTGAGGATGAGGCGGATTTGATAGTTCGTTTGGTCATATTGAAAAGAAATGGATGAAAGGTTTTAGAAAAAATTTGGAAATGCGGGCTTTATTTTGGTCCATGCCCAGAAAAAGAAAAGAAAGAGGGAGTAGGGGAATGGGTCACCTGCAAGGAAAAATCTCGACAAGGGATGCAATTAATAAATAATTTGACAGTTTAAAAGAAATTGGGGTTCACGGGGGAACACCCAGCAACTGTGAGAAGGGTCGGTCCCTTCCCACCCACTGTCCCGACAAGGGCACACACTTTGCGGCAAGTCACGAGGTACTTGCTGCGTGTTTATAATCAATGTAAAGAAATAAATGAATTAACGATAGTAATATAGTTGTCGACAAGGTTAGTTGATATGCCCATGTGATATGTACAAGTTTCTTTCACGCCATTGCTACTTTGAACTTTACAAAGGTAAAGTGAAAGTCTTATTAAAGAATTTCAAAGGTTGAATTCCATTTGAGACTTTTAAATTTGGAAACGCTCGAATTCAATTTGAATTCTAACGGTCTCAGGATCTCCGTACTGAAGAGAGTAAACATAACATAACGTAATTGTATTATGTTTATCGACTAGATAATTGAAGTGCCATGTTGAAATTCACAAGTTCGTTTTAAAGAATTCGAAAAGTGCGCCTATTTTGTTACGTACGGCGTTTAAAGTTTAAACTGTTTATAATTTCAAATTATACTTCCGATGTGTATGTGTTGAGTACATGTACGTCAGGGATTTTAAAAATTGGGAAACTACAATTGCAGCAACACATATAGGTAGATAATCAAGATTTTGAAGAAATGCAGAACGTATTTAAAATACCTATGTAGATATGAACTTCCAAATTCTAAACCCTAGACTAGTGTATGGGGTGCACATATAGTGTAAAACAATCTTATTGCATTCAAAGATGGTACTCAAACTTTTTTAATCAACCCTATACAAGAATTGATTTCAAATAGACCCCTCTCAGCATCTAGGGTTTGAAATATTCCATGAAAGTTGAACGATTTCATCTAAAGAATCCTAAAAAAAATTGGTCTATAACATATATTATGAAATTAATGTGTATAGCAGGATTGGTGTATGTATAGCAGTGTATATGTACATATAGAAATCTATATATATACGTATGTGATTTCAACTTCTAAACTGGAGTTCAGGGTTTCGAAAATCCCAAGTTGTCCAGATCTATATTCAAATGCGGAAATACTAGTAGACAGGTGTTCGTCTATGAACATCCAAAGCCCTAAAAAAATCAATTTGTGCGTATATATAATGAATTCTGTGTGAAATCAGTGTTGATTTATCTCGGAATGTGCACATATAGTTCTGCATAACTTGCTTATTCTCAACCCACACCACAGTAAAAAAAATAGCCCTCCAAATTAATCTAGAAATTGGACACATATGTGTTCATTGAGCAGTGTGTGTGTGCAAAACAAGATCAGGCATGTAAATCAATTTCGTTTAATCAACCCTAAGCAGGTTTTGAGTTCCAATTAACCCACAAACCCTAATTCACAAACCCTAATTTGATTCATTCAAACAGATTTCAAAATATATGTGTTCTGTATATCAAAAATTCGTGTGTGTTCCTCTGTAAATATGTATGTATATATCTATATATCTATCCTGAATTTAGGGTTTGTGAATGTATGAATGTAGGGTTGTGGGTGTGTGTATATATGAGTATATAAATATAGATATATGTATATATCTTCTCTATATACGTATATATATATATGTATAAGAGTATATGCATACCTGTATTTTGAAGATTCAAGATGAGGGGGGTTTTTGGCCGCAGTTTTGTGCGAATCAGTGGCGGGAATGCCGATGTTGCGGCGGCGGCGGGAGGTGGTGATGCTCCAGCGATGTTGTGGTGGTGGTTGGTGATGATGGTCGGCGGCGGGATTGTGGTGGAGAGAAGGCGAGAAGAGAGAGATAGAGATCGCGAGAGAGAAAAGAAGACGCAGAGAGAGAGAGAGTGTTCTGAAAATTTTGGGCTCAGCCCTATATATAAAGGGAAGGGATCCTCACGTGAGCGGACCGCGCAAGCGATCTTCGCGCGCGCGAGTCCCTCTGCGAGGAGAAGCTGAGGTTCAGCTTTCTTTTCTTTGAAAAATTTTCCAAGTCTCAACTCCGCTCGAGCGGACCGCTCCAGCGAGGGCTTCGCTCGAGCGAATTCAGGCGCGAGTTGAAGCAGTGTCTTCAACTCAAGAACTTTTGAAAAAATTGCGTAAGTCTACAAATCGCTCGAGCGGGCCGCTCTAGTGATAACCTCGCTCGCGCGATTTTGGGCGTAAGAAAAAGCTGAGGCCTGGTTTCAAAATTTTTGAAATTTTTGTCTAAGGGGATCTCTCACGCGAGCGACATTTCGCGCGAGCAGGTCGCGCGAGCGAGATGTCCAATTCTAGATTTTCTCTTCTGTTTTCTTGGTTAAGTGTTGTAAAAGTTAAAATTTCCATCTCTTGGTCATTCAAATGTTCAGACATTGGCCAAAAACTCCTAAAAATGAACAAAACTAAAGAAAATTCTACTAAAAGCTTGGGTTGCATCCCAAGAAACGCTAAGTTTTACGTCGTTAGCTCGACCGATGCACGTGCTTAGTCGAGATAGACCGGGTCAACCAGATCTATTGATTCGATTTCTCTTTCCTCTATCTCGTCAGACCGGTATGCTTAAGTCGTTGTCCGTTTACTTTAAACGGTGTTCGACCATTTGTATCTTGAATTTCAATTGCCCCATGCGGGAACACTTGTGTTATAATGAACGGACCGTCCCAACGGGAATGTAACTTTTCTGGAAACAACCTTAATTTTGAATTAAACAACCAGGCGCGTTGTCCAACTTCAAAATTCTTTCTTATAATCATTTTATCATGAAAAGCTTTAGATCGTTCTTTGTAGATTCTCGAATTTTCATACGCTTCATTTCTCAATTCTTCAAGTTCCTGTAGTTGAAGTTTACGGTGGCATCCTGCCACATTTATATCTTGGTTAAGCATTTTTACGGCCCAATAGGATCGATGTTCAAGTTCCACCAGTAGGTGGCACGCTTTTCCAAATACTAGTCGGTAAGGAGACATTCCAATAGGGGTTTTAAAAGTTGTACGATATGCCCAAAGCGCATCAGTCAGTCGTTGTGACCAATCTTTATGGTCTGGACGTACCATTTTTTCAAGTATACTTTTTACCTCTCTATTTGAAACTTCAACTTGGCCTTGGGTTTGCGAATGGTACGCGGTTCCAACCTTATGGGTGACGGAATATTTTCGGACAAGGGCTTCAAAGTAACGGTTACAGAAATGTTTTCCCCCATCGCTTATAATTGCCCGTAGCGTACCGAATCGACAAAATATATGATCTTTAATAAAAGAAACCACAACTTTATGATCATTGGTTCTCGTCGCCACTGCCTCCACCCACTTAGAAACATAGTTGACCGCGACTAAAATATATTCGAAACCACAAGACGAGGGAAACGGACCCATAAAGTCGATGCCCCACACATCAAATATTTCTATAATAAGGATTGGGGTCATGGGCATCGCATCACGACGTGACATGTTACCTATTTGTTGACAACGTACGCAGTTCTGACAGAATTCATGTGCATCTTTAAACAGTGTTGGCCAATATAACCCACTTTGGAGGACTTTAGCGGCCGTGCGACGGCCACCAAAGTGTCCTCCGCATTCTAGAGAGTGACAAAAGTTTAATATGGAATTGAACTCACTTTTTGAAACACAACGTCGTATAATTTGATCAGAACAGTGTTTAAATAACAGTGGGTCGTCCCAGTAATAATGTTTAATTTGAGAAAAGAACCGATCTTTGTCTAAACGAGACCACGTATGCGGGATATATCCTGTAGCTAAGAAATTGACGATGTCACTGAACCACGGACGGTTTACGGTAGATAACGCAAATAATTGCTCATCCGAAAACGAATCCTTTAGAGGGGTAATATCATTAGATTCTACAAGAATTCGTGACAAGTGGTTAGCTACAACATTTTCAGAACCCTTTTTATCACATATTTCATAATTAAACTCCTGAACGAGTAAAATCCAACGGATTAATCTAGGCTTCGTTTCTTTCTTATTCAATAGATGACGCAATGCAGCATGATCAGTATAAACAATCACTTTTGACCCTAAAAGATATGATCGAAATTTATCCAGGGCAAACAGAACCGCTAATAATTTTTTTTCCATAGTCGTGTAATTCATTTGTGCGTCATTTAGTGTTTTACTTGCATAATAAATTACGTTAGGAACTTTATTAACTTTTTGTCCCAAAACGGCTCCAACGGCATAATCGAAAGCATCACACATCAATTCAAACAGTAATGACCAATTAGGGGATTGGATTACCGGAGCCGTGGATAGTAAGGTTCGCAACGTTTTAAAGGCCTTCAGGCATTCGTTGTCAAAGACAAAAGGGACATCCTTGGCAAGCAGGTTGCACAAGGGGCGTGAAATTTTACTAAAGTCTTTGATAAATCGTCTATAAAAGCCGGCATGACCTAGGAAGGAATGAATCTGACGAATGGATGATGGCGGTGGAAGTTTGTCTATTAACTCGATTTTCGCTTTATCAACCTCTATACCTCGCTTGAAAACAACGTGACCCAAGACTATTCCCTCTTGAACCATAACATGGCTCTTTTCCCAACTTAATACCAAATTTGATTCCTCGCAACGGGCGAGGACTTTCGTAAGATTTTGAAGGCATTCATCAAATGTAGGTCCGAAACTGAGAAATTGTCCATAAATACTTCGAGAAATTTCTCAACCATGTCTGAGAAAATTGCCATCATACACCGTTGAAAGGTCACCGGTGCATTGCACAAACCAAACGGCATACGACGGTAGGCAAAGGTTCCAAAGGGACATGTGAACGTCGTCTTTTCTTGGTCATCGGGATAAACAGACACCTGGTTATAACCAGAGTATCCATCTAAGAAACAATAATAGCTCTAACCGGACAGACGTTCTAGGATTTGATCAATGAATGGAAGAGGGAAGTGATCCTTACGAGTCATCGTATTAAGTTTTCTATAGTCAATACATACCCTCCAACCAGTAGTTTGACGGGTGGGTATAAGGACTCCTTTTTCGTTTGGTATGACCGTAATACCTGATTTCTTTGGGATAACCTTAGTTGGGCTGACCCAATTACTATCGGAGATCGGGTAGATAATATCAGCATCTAAGAGTTTTATAACTTCCTTCATAACCACCTCTTTCATGTTAGGGTTGAGACATCGTTGCATTTCCCTAGATGGTTTAGCATTTTCTTCTAAATTTATTCTATGCATGCAAACTGACGGGTCAATTCCTTTTAAATCGGCGACTGTCCATCCAATCACCTTCTTATGATTGCCTAGAACCTGTATCAGCTGTACTTCCTGAATTTCAGTTAAATTTGATGCGATTATAATAGGAAGGGTTGCGTTAGATCCTAGGAATGCATATTTCAGAGAATCCGACAACGGTTTAAGTTCGAGTGTCGGAGGACACTCAATGGATGGTAATGCCAGTTCATGTGCAAGAGGCGGTAAAGCCTCTATTTTAGGTTTCCATGGAAGCGCATAAGGCGTATTTACCGATTCCAACAACGTGTTCACATCTTCAATATTTGTGTCAATGTTGAACTCATTAAAATTGAAATGAGATAGGCATGCTTCCAAGGCTTCCTTGTCAACATCAAAGGCGCTGCCTCTTCGACCAATTCGTCAATTAAGTCGATGGCATAGCAATCTGCTTCTTCATCATCTCTATATGGTTGATTAGATGCATTAAAGACGTTAAGACACACGGTCATGTTACCAAAAGTGATATCTATCACTCCAGTCCTATAGTTAATAATAGAATTAGCCGTGGCTAGGAAAGGGCATCCTAGAATGACTGGGACTTGTTTACTAGCATCTAGGACTAGTTCAGTGTCTAGCACGATAAAATCCACCAGATAATAGCATCTATCAACTTTGACCAATACATCTTCTACTATCCCTCGTGGAACTTTAATTGACCTATCGGCTAATTGTAAGGTGGCCGCAGTCGATTTTAGTTCTCCTAGACCCAAATGTTCATATACTGAATAGGGTAGCAGATTCACACTGCTCCTAAATCAAGAAGAGCCCGGTGAATGTATTTATCACTGATGTGACAAGCGATGGTTGGAGTACCCGGGTCCTTGTATTTTAGAGTGTTGTGATTAAACATGGAGCTAACCTTTTCTGTTAGAAAGACTTTCTTAGATAAGTGGTTTCTAGATTTTCTCTTTTGAGTGCATAAGTCTTTTAAAAATTTAGCGTATGGAGGTATTTGCTTAATAGAGTCGAGTAGTGGAATATTAATCTTTGCCTCTTTAAATGTCTCAAGAATATCCTCCGGGCATGTTCCCTTTTTCGAGAAGTGCACTGGGACACCCACGTTTGGAGGGAACGACATTCTAGGTACATAATTTGATGGATTTGTCGCTTTAAACGTATTAGGTACCAAAGGAACTAGGTCCTTCATAACTTTCTCGTTATCTCCCTCGTGTTCCTTACTTATGCATTTACTCTTATCTTTTTGAGATTCGGGCGGAGGTATAATCTCCTCCGGACGTTCAGTCGCTCTAGTCTACACCGCGTTAACTTGATCACTCGCCGAACTCACCTCATATTGTCCTTCATGATTTTGGACCGATTGACTTGGTAATTTTCCCACATTACGACGATTTAAGGTATTAGCAAGTTGTCCCATCTGGGATTCCAATTTAGCTATCGATTGCGTGTGAGAGTTAACAAGTTGCGACTGTGATTGTGATTGGGCCTCTAAGTTTTTTAATGACGCCAACACGCTCTCTTAGAAAGTTTTATCCCTAGGAGGGTTAGCGCGAAAGGGAGGCTGTTGGTATTGATTTTGTTGATTCAGAGGCTGCTTATACTGATTAGATTGTGGCCTATACGCATTAGGAAAATTCGTCGTATCGGGTTTCGAATACGATTTCTCACTATTAGAGTTCCATGAAAGGTTCGGGTGAGGTCCCCATGTCGAGTCCGATTTATAACCCGCGGGGTTATAATTGGGTCGTTGGAACTGTTGGACAGTATTTTATATGTTGTTCAACAAATTCCATAAACTGGGACGCGGACGGACATGCTAATGTCGAATGCGACGAATCTGAGCATAACTGGCATACTTCAGCAGGTGGAGGTGGGCGTTGCATGCGGCCCATCATCATGAGTTGGTCCATTTTTCTATTTAGTTCTTGGATTTCATAAGACTGATTAGACTCAACTTTAGCCTCTCTCTTTGGGGGTGGTGGAAGGTGTCCCTCAGGTCGTACAGATACAACTTGGTGCATAGAGTTTTTACTTAATGTTTCAAATATCTTCCACGCTTCGTCGGCACTCTTGTGGAAGAACGTCCCCGCACAAATAGCGTCGACGGTGTTATGAACAACGGGAATTAATCCCTCATAGAAGACTTGCACCAGCTGCCATTTGGGTATCTGATGATGAGGGCAAGAACGTAAGAGTTCTTTAAACTGTTCCCATGTATCATAAAGGGTTTCGCCATCTTGCATTGTGAAATTAGTTATTGATTTCCTAATTTGATTCGTTCTAGTGATGGGGAAAATTTTTTGTAGGAACGCAGTCTGCAACTCATCCCATGTTCTTATTGAATTTGGCTCCAAAGATTGGAGCCAGTACTTCGCTTTGTCTATAAGTGAAAACGGGAAAAGACACATTTTTAACTCATCATCTATTAAGTTCTGAATTTTTAAAGTCGCACAGTTACCCTGAAATTCGCCCAGATGATTATAAGGGTCTTCCTTAACACGACCGTGGAATGAAGGAAGGAGCGCAATAGTTGACGATTTGATTTCAAAGTGGGCTGCAGTCACTTCCGATAATGCAATACACGACGGTGGTGTGTAGGCGGTAGGAGTAAAATGATCCTTTAACGGAGGTGGTGGGGGTATGTTTAGATTATCCCCATTATTCTGATTATTTCCATTATTCCTGTTATGTCCAAAATCGGCCATTGGAATAGGTTCGATTTTTATCGTTTTAGTTTTTCTTAAACGATTAAGAGTACTTCGGATTTTCGATTCCAACAAAGATGACGGTTCCGGTGTGGACTCGTCGTCTAACATCAACCGAGCTCTCGAAGCTTGTGTTGATGACCTAAGGACTCTAAGTGTGCGTTCAAGTTCGAGATTAAGCGGATTTAATTTAGGTTTACTTGAACGAGTACCAAACATAAACTAAGGACTAACTCAATTGAAGCAAAAATAAGCTACGCTAATAACCAAGCATGCAAGCACACAAGACTAATATGATGCATGAAATTATCCTGTAATGCAATGACCGCGTCAAGCCCAGCGCCCCGGGTTTCCTAGCTAATGCAATGCTCACTCCACACCTACCTTAATGCAAGTATTGCGTCTCAGCGCCCTGACTTACAGTGGTTCGATGCGAAATTTAATTAACGGATTTACTTGGTGATTTTAAAGGGTGATGCTATTTCCACTCCATCATTGAACTAATGCACTCCATGGTGCTATTTTTTAAAGCATGTGGTACATGCATGTCATTTATTACATACATGGTACCACATGCTCTGATAGTGGTACCATGGAGTGCATTGGTTCAATGATGGAGTGGAAATAACAATTCCCATTTTAAATTGATTGCAATTTTTTTTTCAGGTCCGCGTAAGCTCTGTTGACGTGCACAACTGCTCCACTCAATTGTGCTAGAATTGATAATTTGAAATCTGCAAACAAGGATAATTTTAGCGACTCGAAAATAAAATTAGAAACAAAGAGAATAAAATAGAAACTAATATTTACTAACTAAGTAAATTACGATTCTAATAATTAACGGCTAAAATTATTTCAATCCCTGGCAACGGCGCCAAAAATTGATCTTGTCAAAATCAAGATGTACAAGTATGCTTACTTGTGCTTTACTTTCGAAAGATTTGTGGTGTGGAAGTAAAGGTCGAACCCACAGAGATTGTATATTTTTATCCTTTAATTAATAAAATTTTATCTATTTAGTTATAAGAAAATCGAAAGTTTGATTGATTTAGTATTTGATTATTACTACTAATTTAAACTATGAATTAAACTATGAAATTATGGAAATAAAGTTTAAAATTAAATCTAAGTAAACTTGTATGCTAAATTGGAAATTGGTTTAAATAGGAGTAGATGAGATCTAAGATTACAAATCCACCACTAACTATGCATCGGGGGTCTATACTTCCTATTCTAAGTTCTATGTTTGGATAGTTATGATCTATCGTAGCTACAAGCCCAATAGTATCATCAAGAGGATATTGTTAGTTTAATCTAAGCATAATCCATCTATGGTTCACATGAATTATCTATCTAAAACTAGGGTGTAGCATAACTCATCTTTCCTAAGCATGAATTATAAAAGATGTAAACATCACAATCACATAAGCATCATTGTATGTAAATACTCCTATCAATCACAGAAATCAAGGACTATTGAGTTCAATAAGCATAAGGAAAAATCTAAGACAAGAATAGATCCAAAATACTTCTTGATTATTAACATTAAAAACTGATTATAAATAATCCACCAACGTGCAATCACTATCCAATACATAAACCCTAAAATAGAAAAGCATCGAGTCCCCCTTTGACATAGCTAGGGTTTCATTGAAACCCTAGATTAGGAGTTTAGTTGCACATGGTGGATGAAAGCATGAAGATTGAGTTGATGGTAGCCATTAGAGACCTTCAAGCTTGCTCTTCTCCTTCCTCTTGCCTTCCAAAGCTCTCTATGAAAGAATGTGTAACCCCTAAAAATTATAAAAACTAACTATATATAGGGTTTACAAGAGGTTATGGAAGCTTTCCTATCCCGAACCGAACTAAAACAGCTGTTATTTACAATCTGGACGTCATTCAGCAGTTTCGTTTGCACAGGGCTCTTCAGTATAGCAAAATACGTAACTTTAGTTTTTGTACGGATCGCGCGAGCGGGCCGCGCGAGCGAATTCTGGGATCTCGCGCAAGCGGGGCCGCTCGCGCGAAGGGACTTTTTCTGCTTCTTTCTTCCTGCTTTTTCACCTTATTTAACCTAGAATCCATGTTTTCTTCTAAAATCTGACAGAAAATAGAAAATAAAGTAAAACTACACAAAAACAGGATAAAAACAGCTAACAAATGTGAATTAAGGCGTATAATCAAGATTTGTTCTCTCCCGATCATCTGTCAAAATCATGTATGAAATAATAATCAAATAAGAATAATGGTATGCCTTTTAGGCTTTGTAAATTTAAGAATGCAATATATATTCAGAGCAGTAACTACAAATAGTTTAACCAATTTACGAATATGTCTTGTTCTATTCTTTTTTGACATGTCCTCATACCTAAGCCCGGCTCTCGAATTCATATCCACACCCGACACACGTGCCCGAGTCCGGGTAACATAGATCTTGGGCAATGTATACAAACTTTAATTATTCTTTTGAGGAGCATGTAATAAGTCTATAGGATAACCTTTATTTATTCTGATTGACATGGCTTGGCATGTGTGGTTTTGGGCTTACTTTCCCATGGTTATAGAATTTGGTTTCATTGTGGCCTTGGCTAGGCCTTTGGGTTACTTATAGAACCTTTTTCAGAATTCATTTTGGTAAGGGTGACCATGTGTTACACTTTTGATCTATGCATTTGACCTTGACCGGATCCACGTAGGGTCCTCTTTGCTCCCACTTTGTTTTGGTTGGTCTATGTAGGACTACTTTTGCTTTCTTTGACCTACTGACCGTGCCCTCGTGTCACGTGATTCGGGGTGCATCAGAAAATCAGTTTCAAATTCAAAGATATGGTGATGAAATTCGAAGATATAAACTGGTAAAAAGAGCAAATTAAGGGACCTGTTGATTCATTATCACTTTCGAATTAATGTTTTATTATTAGTTTCAAATCAATTTAATGTGTATGATGTTTTGCTGCACCAATTCATTTGATGTTTAATGTCCTTTGTCCACCATATGTTTGATGTGTTGTTCAAGAAATTTTGCAGTACATTTTGTGGGGTTTTGTGGTTTTGTATTGATGTAATTGTTGTGCTAGGTATTCTCGTTTTCTATCCATTTATTTGGGGGAGTCTGTAGTCTTTTGGCTTTTGTGGCTTCCTTTAAATAGTTCAAATTTAATGTAATAGCCTACTATAAACTAAGGCTGCTTATGAGTTATGGACAAGAGGCTATATGTGACTTCAAGGTATTTTTGGCTACTACATTCTAGATTCAAATTCAAAAATAAGAGTTTAGATTTTTTTTTTCTTGCTAGAAGTTAAAATCTGTAAACGGAGATTGGGAGAATTCAATAGTGGCAACAAATGGTGATTTTGATCCGGGAGTAGTCCTAAAAAGGAGAAATTATTTTGCGATTCTAGTCATTCGAGACCACTAGCTTAGCCATCTGATGTGGCAATCTCGAGTCTAGAGTATACAAAGATGCCAAATGAAAGAGGGGGGAGGGGGGGTGAATTTTTGGAATATGATGTTCACACTCATCTTATATTGAATTCCACCTTACTTGTTCTTCATAGTCCTCAGGAGATAGGTCGTAGATCAATTTCTGTGGAACCACCATGGGTTGTGTGGAAAACGATGAAAAGGAAAGAGGGATGTGTTATGCCAATCTTCGTCATAGAAATACTTGAAGTGCCGCTCAAATGTTTGATGGTGAGAGTGAAGCTAGCATAGACAAATCCCATCAGCATGTCCTCCACGACTGCTGGATCATGCTCATCTTATCTTGTATTCCATCTTCATAGTCCTCAGGAGATCGGTTGTAGATTAATTTCTAGTGGAACCACCGTGGAATGTGCACAAAATGATGAAAGAAAAGATGATGCCGGTCTTCGTCATAGAAATACTTGAAGTGTCGCTCAAAAGATTTGATAGTGAGAGTGAAGCCATAGACAAATCCCATTAGCATGTCCTCCACGACTGCAGGATCCCCGCTAGTGTTTTAAATGGTTTACCAATTTCCCTTTTGTGGACTAGGACAGAGAGGCAAACCTCGAACACGTGCACCGACCCCACAACACACGCTCCATGTAAACCAGGGAGGTGAGTGGGCGATAGGATTCTACCCCAAGCCAAGCTCTAAGTATGGTTTATCCAGCTACTTAAGAATCGTCCTTCCAACCCACTCACACGACCCCTGGTTCGGACCCTTGACCTCCCTTTGGGAGGCCAAGAGCTCTGCCCAACTCGACTAGCCGAGCTGATTGGGAAAAAAAAGCTAATCAAAACAACTTTACAATATGGATACCAGTGCTATATTTCTCGACCTTTGTGCATAAAGTTAACTTGATCAACTCTTTTGTCCATTTGTCTTAGTCATAGGTTGAGCAATATTAGTAGTTTAGAGTTCCAATATTTTCATTGGTTATACAACAATTAAGTGTCGAATGTACATCTTTTACAATTAAAGAGCATTTTTGCTCACTCAGGCATCCACTGGATGACATTCGTCCCATTTTATTTCTATTTTACCTCTGTGTTATCAGTATAGCTACTAAAATGGAACACATCACCCAGTAGAGACCTAGGTGAGCAAAAATGCTCACTTATAATTATGGTCTCCGTATTTTTTCAGCTAGCTCATTTACGGTTCCAATCAAGCCTTACTACATTCATCTTTTACAATTATGGTCTCTATATATTTGCAGCTAGCTCATATATGGTTCCAAGGACCTGAACCTGCCGTCTCGCCCAAATCCACTTGAGAATTTCTCTCTTCAGATCAGCAAGATCTTTCACGCCATTTGGAATGGGTCAATTAGAGTTACTAGACCAAAAAACTAGCTAGTTGCATTCTAGTTCTTGAGGGTTGGGAACGGGCCTTGTTCTGGCTAATAGAAAAGAATTTTTCAACCTAGGGTTTTCATTTTCGGATCGCACCTCTCACATAGACGACTCTCTCTCTTTCTCTCACAACGACTCTCACACCTTCCTTACACACCGCACTTTTCTCTCTCCCTCTATCATTCCCCTCTCTCTCTCTCTCTCTCTCTCTCTCTCTCTTTACTCCAAACACTGGTAGCAAATTCTTTCTCCCACTCATGTTTGTCGTGGTAGTGAGGTCGAGACATGGGTTTCCTAATTTTAGGTTTGGAGAGAAAGGGTTGATGTATGTGTGAGTTCTTTATGTGATGTTTATGAGAGATACGGATAGATATAACACGTAAGCAGATTAGTACAGGTGGAACATATGAAATATAATAAAATAATGCAAAAGTGTGGAACATATTAAATATAATAAAATATTCAGTGTGGGATGCTACATGGTGTACATGACTTTCTGACCCAAGAACTTTGATTTGCCACATATTTTTCATCCGACATCCATTTAGGACAATTCAAAAATAATTCAGGCCTGTGTCGACGAGCACTTTATTTTAAAACAATTTGGAACAAGATTTTTGTGATCCAAAAAATGATGATTTAAATGACCCATTATATTTTCAAATTTTGAAATGAATTTATTAACAATTAATTTTCAATAAATTGTGACTTTTGACTTTTGCTAATAAATTGTAGCACAAAAGGAAATATAACAAAGGTGGTTTTGTAAAACTAGTGTCAACCACAAATGTCTGCGGCTGTTCAAAAGCCAAGATAGAGAGTGGAAGCAAAAATAAGAGAGATATTGCTTCTGGACTTGCAAATAGTAATGTTGAGCATCGGTAGCACTAGAGGTTGTAGTTTGCATTTGCTAACCATGCTTGCAAGTATACCTCCCACTGTGGTCGCCAAAATGTGTGAGTTCTTTATATGATGTGTATGAGAGATATGAATATGTATAACACGTAAGCAGGTTAGTACAGATGGAACATATAAAATATAATAAAATAATGCAGAAGTGTGGGAGAATAGTATAATGTAAAAATGCAATAGAATAAATGGGATTTGGAGAGAATATGGCTTGGGTGAGAACCAAGGTAGCCCCAAATGAGAGAGAGATAAAGCAGTAAGTATTCGGGTCTTGGCGTACCGAATGATGTGTGGGATCGGGTATTGATAGTGTCTAGAGTGGGTTATCTGGGTATCCGAATAGGGAAAATGGTAATTTAGTATCGGGGTAAAGCAAAAGGGTGGTTGAGTGTTTGAGTAGGGTAAGTGGGAATGTTGAATATGGAGGTGACAATGGGATGTTTAAAGGAGGAAGTTAGAGTAACTGCCATAGTAAAATGACTTTTCAGCTAAGTTGCTATGATGGGATTCGGTTATCAGATGTATTGAATAAGGCTGGTATGTGAGGGTTTTGGTCTTAGCTGAAGGAGTTGAGTTGGCCTCTTCTGAGTGATGGTTTGTTTAAGGGAGTTGGGGCACTTAAATGAGGTGTGGACAAGTCAAGCGGGAAAGTCATATGAGAGAAAGGTCTAGTCACTTTGGTGATAAGCCAATGATATGGGTTGGTCAAAGAGGGACGGTGTTATATTAGTGCAGAATGCTAAGCAAGGGATATTGTCACTTGGAGCAACAACTCAATATTGTGTATTGGTGAAGGAAGAATGGTTTCTATTGGTGCAGAAGGTTAAGCAATGGGGCTCTCAAGACCACGCTGTTGGTTTTCAGAGGGTTAAGCGAGAGTGGGTACCGAAGATAAGGCCATTGGTGCAGACCCTTAATCAAAGGGAATATCAAGACAATGCTATTGGTTCGCAGAAAATTCAGCGAGGTTGGAGTGACTAGGCAAAATGAGAATCAAAGGTTTGCAGTCATAGACCTTTTTGATTGGTTCTAAGGTTGGACGAGCAGGGCACATGAAAGTAGTCATGTCTCTCTCTCTCTCTCTCTCTCTCTCTCTCTCTCTCTCTCTCTCTCTGGGATTAACCCTAACTTTACCTATGAGACATTAGTTAAGGACATGCCCTTGGTCCTAACCACCTAGCCATAAGCTCCTGAGATCCCAAGAGATGTGGCCACCCTTTATTACTCCTTCCGAACCAAAGGTGGGCATTTCGTGTTACATGTGTGTTTGTGTAATTATAGTATAGAGTGGTGACTTAGGAGGAGGGGAGTAGAATTGGATCTTTCGGATCCAACCAAGTAGAGATTGACAATTGTGCGAGTCCATTTTTCTAATATTCCTTGAATGGTGAGTGGACATGCGTCACTTGATATGGCGCATTGGTACTGATGACATTGGAGACACCTGCATCTTGTGGTGACGTGTATCTTGTGGTGTCGTGTGTAGGTGACACGTATACAATTATTTAGTATTATCTACAGTGTGTTTCGATGGGCTACACAAACAATAGATCTCCCTCTCTCGCTCTTACTGTATATGCGTGTGTACTGATTTCTGTTCTATTTCATGCGTTTTATCGTCTTATTTAGCTTCTTAGCAATCTGGTTTTGATTTTGTAGTAGGGTCTGGTGGTAAAAGTTGGAGCCAGATGAGTACATCTATTTGGTACTTTGATATCTTTCGACTATGAACTTGATAATATCTGTAATTTGGTACCTACTTTATCCGGGTAATGATATGGTAACTAATACTTTCGCAAACAAAATTCACTAATACTCTATCTCTTTTTTGTGTGGTACTGTAGGGTCTATTGAAAATAACCGGACTTCCATAGGAGAGAGATGGAGTGTTAGTGAATTTTGTTTGTGATAGTATTAGTGACCACATCATTACTCATTTTAACCTCTCTTTCCGGCAATGCTAGAAGCACAAACACTTTACACAAACACTCTATCTCTCTCCTAAGTAACACTGTGTAGTTTGATAATTTCGGTGAACCCTACAATGCCACCCAAGAGAGAGATAGAGTGTTTGCAAAGTGTTTTGTGCAAAATGTTTGTGCTCCAAACATTATTCTTCTCCTTTATTCTTTTGAGTTTTTGGGTAAATTATAGGAAATTGATTATCGTGCCCTTGGAAAATACATCATCTAATATATTGATCATATTAGGTTGACTGATTGTAATTTGTAGATCAACAATGCTATGGGCACTAACAAATCTTACTAACACTTACACCCACACCCACACTCACACTCTAGTACAACTAACAAATCTCACTAACACTCACACGGTGTGGGTGTGAGTGTTAGTGAGATTTGTTAGTGCTCCAAATATTACTCTTCGTAGATATATGTTGAAATAGATTTGTTGCATTTTATTCAATTTTTGGCCGTAGCTTTTTGGTTTATGATCTATATATATATATATATATATTTTTTTTTTTGTTTGGATGCAATGCATTTTTCACCCCTAAAGTTTGGGTGGTTTGGCATTTTACACCCTAAAGTTTAAAATACAACACTTTGGTCATAAAATTTGGGATGAGTCGCAATTTGATCCCTCAAAAATTTTTTGCAACTAAAATATTGATTATATTAGGTTGACTGATTGTAATTTGTAGATCAACAATGCTATGGGCACTAACAAATCTTACTAACACTTACACCCACACCCACACTCACACTCTAGTACAACTAACAAATCTCACTAACACTCACACGGTGTGGGTGTGAGTGTTAGTGAGATTTGTTAGTGCTCCAAATATTACTCTTCGTAGATATATGTTGAAATAGATTTGTTGCATTTTATTCAATTTTTGGCCGTAGCTTTTTGGTTTATGATCTATATATATATATATATATATATTTTGTTTGGATACAATGCATTTTTCACCCCTAAAGTTTGGGTGGTTTGGCATTTTACACCCTAAAGTTTAAAATACAACACTTTGGTCATAAAATTTGGGATGAGTCGCAATTTGATCCCTCAAAAATTTTTTGCAACTAAATTTTTACTTTTAATGACAAGAATTATTCGTCACTAACGGCTTATTGAACTTATTTGCTTCAGTTATAAAACTTTAGGGACCAAAATGCCACATTTCAAATTTAAGGGTAAAAAGCATTTTGCACCCCTAATGTATACACTGTTTTGCACTTTGCACCCCGATGTTTCAATTTTCTCAAAATGGTCCTTAATGTATATAGCGAGTTGCAAAACAGCCCTTCCGTTAGTCAATCTGGTTAAAACTAACGATTTTTGTGCCCCTCACATGACCCAATTAAATGGGTAATCTTGTCATTTTACGTCTGATGTCGCTTGGAGGGAAAATCCCAGCTTTCCCGCCCCCTGTTACTGATATATACATATACCTATACATATAATATACCAAAACCTGTAGACAAGAAAAAGAAGAGAAGAGAAGGAAGAGATCAAAAAGAAGAGAAGAAAAGAAAGAGAAAGGGAGACACAGAAGAGAAGAAAAGGAAGAATGTCCACCCAATCCACCCAACAAATGCGTGACTGCTATTGTAGAGATGCGACTCGGCTGAAGACATCCTGGACTGATGCAAACCCAGGACGAAGATTTCTTGGTTGTGGTGCTAATGGATGTGGATTCTTCCAATGGTATGATCCACCAATGTGTTCTCGATCGAAGAAAGTGATTCCGGGGCTATTGAAGTGATTGAACAAGATGGAAGAAGTAGAAAGAGTTCGTCGTGTAAGAGAAAACTGTATGTGGGTTTTTATGATTGCTACATGGATTGTTTTGGTACTATGTATGATGAACATGATGAGTGAGAAGAGAAATGGCAAGGAAACTGAAGGTAAGGAGTGGCGTGCATTGGAGTGAAGTTGTAGGTGTAAGAAATGGAAAGAGGGGTTGTAGTTTGTATGAAAATGGTTGTAGCCAATAGGCTGTTTTGGTTTGGTGAACTATTTTGTATGGATGAAGCCAATAGGCTCTTTTATTTTGTAATGAACATGCATGAAGCCAATAGGCTATTTTATTGTGGTAAATTGATTGCTTAACAATATATCAAAATTCATTAATCTTAGTTGACAAGAGGCAACCAAAAGAAAAATTTACCCAAGTGACATGATCCATGTCTTACACACTTATACTCACTGTCAGCACTACTACACTCATTTCTCAAACCAAATTTCATTTAGTTGATAATTGATTTCTTAGTTTATGTCTGCCACAAATTGATTGCTTAACATAGGGACTAGTTAAATTGGCAGCAAGGAGATGAACAATTGACCCAAGTGATAACCCAAAAGATCCTGTTGATTACGCATAAATATAACCTTAAGATCCATGTCTTACACATAAATATAACCATAAGATCTTGTTGATTACACATAACCTAAACAAAATATAGTCTTACACATAAACCCAAGTGATAAACCAAAAGATACATAACCAAAAGATACATAAAAATAAACATAAGACCCTTTCCTTGTCTCCTATTACCACCCTAAGATCTCGTTGATTGAACAAAAGATAGTACATAACAAAAGATAGTACATAACACCCTAAGATCTAGTTAATTGAACAAAAGATAGTACATAACAAAAGATAGTACATAACACCCTAAGATCTAGTTGATTGAACAAGCCTTTTTCCTTGTCTCCTATTACCACCCTTTCCTTTCCTTTCCTTGGTTGCTGCTGCTGTGATGTTTGGGGTGGCTGCTGCTGCTGTGAAGGCTGGGTTGGTTGGGTTGGCTGTTGTTGCTGTGAAGGCTGGGTAGTGTGGGTTGGCTGTTGTTGCTGTGAAGGCTGGGTAGTCTGGGTTGGTTGTTGTTGCTGTGAAGGCTGGGTAGCCTGGGTTGGCTGATGTTGCTGTGAAGGCTGGGTTGGCTGCCCCCCAAGTATGGCACATCTCCTTTGGTTGTGTCCCTCAGCACCACATTTTCCACACTTTCCTTTCGACCCAGTTTTTCTCAGCTTGGTCCCATTCACTGGTTCATCAACTTCCTTTCTTCTACTTTTTTTTGGCCTACCTATCTGTTTGTGATAAGTAGGAGGCAAGACTGGGACCCCGTTTGTTTTGTGCCACATCTTTGACCCATTCATAGGTTCAATTATTGGTTCATAGCATTTCAAATAGAGCTCCCTCTTGTAAACATGATTTACATAGTCCTCTGGCCTCCATGACCTATAAAAGATAGCAGAAATTGCATGAGGGCATGGAATTCCTGTGAGGTCCCATCTCCTACATGTACAAGACCTTTCATCCAAGTTGACAACATATTGATCACCCATTGAACAGGAAATCTGATATTTGTTGTCTCCAGACCACCTTGGTATGCAAGCCCCAGATTCATTCTTGTTCTTCTCAAGGATCTTGTGAATTTTGGGACAATACAAACCCTCCAATGTTTTCATCTTCTCCCTCCTTATTTGCATCCTATCCATCAACATACATCTAAGTGTTTCAAGCATGGTCAAAATGGGTTTCCCCCTTGCCTCAACAATGGTTGCATTAAAACTCTCACATAAGTTGTTGAGGAGCATATCACACTTTGGGTAGGGACTGAAGTGTGACCTAGTCCATGTGCAAGGCTGCTTCCTTGCTAGCCATTGAAAAGCCTCTTTGTCAATTTTTTCAAGCTCTCCCATTTGAAAATCAAAATATTGCAATGTAGTGGCTCTTGCAGCACTCCACAGAATGTCCTTCAAAACTTTACCTTTAAATCCTCCTTGATCTCTGAAATTCGAGTATAAATGTCTCACACAAAATCTATTGTTAACATCTGGAAACAACTCCTTGAAAGTCTCCAGGAGCCCCTATAAATAACAATGAATGCAAAGATAAGATAAGACAATAGAATAATAAAGGTACATTCATACTTGAAAACATTAGAATAATGTACCTTTTGTTGATCTGTAATAAAGGTCCATTCATGTTGCCTTACAATCCCAATGTCATCTGTAAGGAACTCAAGAAACCAAGTCCATGTGCTTCTATTTTCTATCTCAACTACAGCATAGGCAATAGGAAAGCTTGAGTTGTCACCATCAATCCCTACTGCAGTGAGCAATTGACCAGTATGTGGCCCCCTTAAATGACACCCATCTAAGCCAATTATAGGTCTACAACCAGCAGCAAACCCAGCTTTACAAGCAGCAAGACAAATGTACACCCTCTGAAATGATGCTTTATCCTGACCATCACTTAAATTCACTTTCATTTTTGCTGTAGTTCCAGGATTTGTCCTTCTTAACTCCTCACAATAGTCCCAAAGTTTGTTGTATTGGTCATCATAAGATCCCTCTATTAACAACTTGGCCTTTTTCTTTGCCCTATACAATTGGTCCTTACTCACACCTACCACAAAGTCTTCCATGACAGTTTCCTTGAATGCTGCGATAGGCCACTCAGGATTTGATCTCCACTTGTCAACATACTTCTTTGATAGCCAGGTTGACTTAACATTTCTGTTTTTGAATTCTCTACCACAGTTGTGTTCATCCTTGAAACTTTTAATCTGGAAAGTCTGCTCATTTCCCCTAGTTGAAGCAAAAATCATCCAATTACAATTATCCCTGCACTTTCCTCTTACCCTTTTTGGTTCATTCTTCACAAACTTGATGTTCTTCCCATCATTCTTAATTGCATACTCTCTCATAGCTGCTCTGAACTCAGTGGCATCTCTAAACAACATACCCACTTTAAATTGAGGGTCTCTCATATCAGTGGTTGCCCTAAACTCTGGATACTTTGTTCTTCTACTCCCCTCATCATCATCAGAAGACCCACATAGGCTGACCAACTCTTCTGCATCCATACAATCATCAGAAACATCATCTCTCCCATTCAGCTGACTATACTCAAACTCATTTTCACTTTCATTTTCAATCCTGCTAATACTACCCCATTCAATGTCCTTGTCAATGTATGCCTCATACAGTTTGTCATCATCAGAATTTTCATACTCACTATCATGGAACTCAGAGTCATCCTCACTTTCACCACTACCATGCTCAGACTCATCCTCATTTTCACCACTACCACACACATACTCACTGTCAGCACTACTACACTCATGGTCACTTTCACCACTACCACACTCTATATGGTCCATATGCATGTCAATGACCTTAGTTGGACATTTACATCTACACATTTCATTTATATCCAAATTGGATTCCACATTTCTCAATCCAAATTCAAGTTCTAAGCCAGGCTCCCTATAAAAGCATTTTACGATTCAAAGATATCCAAACCCCTCAATTATTTCATTCAATTCAATATTTGAAACATTTAGAGGGTTGCAATAATCATAAAAGCACACAGTACCCCCATAGTATGCTTTCACTGGTGTATGAATAAAGTGACCCCCATAATGGACTTTAAGAGTAAAAAAGTCTTCTTCATCCCCTGTATACAAGGAGACAAGGAGACCAACAATTATAAATAAAAAAATTGATTTTTACATAAACAAATTTGATTAAACACACATATTTTATGAAAACGGGACCACTCACATGGATTTCAACAACCAAAATGTAATAAAAAAAAACAACAAAAATTACATACACGAAAGATTTCTAACACTAAATCTATGGGACCACTCACATGTATCAAACAAAAAAACACATAAACACACATAAATTTCAAAAATAGTAAGATTCTATTATTGTTCTTACCGTATGTAGGTGCGACAACTCCTTCATCTCGAAGTATCATTCTCCAATCCAACAGATGATCACTCTTTCAAATCGTTAAGACTAGCTCGAACTCTTGTAGATTTTACGAAATCAACTCTGAATCAAATGCCCTAAATCACCATTTTGCCTCCTTAGCTCATTTCTTAACCTTCTCTGTTTTTTTTAACCTAAATCAGATTAGGCCTCTTTGAATCTTTAATATAAATCAGCCGTAAAATGACAAGAATACCCATTTAATTGGGTCATGTGAGGGGCACATGATCTAAAATCGTTAGTTTTAACCAGATTGACTAACGGAAGGGCTGTTTTGCAACTCGCTATATACATTAAGGGCCATTTTGAGAAAATTGAAACATCGGGGTGCAAAGTGCAAAACAGTGTATACATTAGGGGTGCAAAATGCTTTTTACCCCAAATTTAAGGTCTAAAATACCAAACCACCCAAACTTCAAAGGGTGAAAAATGCTATATATACCCTTCTGTTTTTGGTTGTGTTGTGGTTTTCTTTCCTGCTTAGGGGCCTCCAAGTCTTCAGATGAGAATATCTTCTCTAACCAAGCAGCAGGATTAATTTTGGCAATTTGATCCACATTTTAACATATTATGATGCAACAAAGCAGGCCTCCAACGGCTCTAATTTTTTTTTTGGGTGGTTAACAGGCCCTCCCAGCCCGGTACCATGCAGGTTACGGTTTAGCCCATTTCCGACCCAACCCGAAATCAACCCACCCATCCATCCCGTTTGCCACTTCTAGTCCCAACTCCGTTCTGCAATATCTTAATAGTCCTGTAAAATAGCTCATTGATCTTAAGAATCATGTAGTAGTAGTACTTGCCAAAAGGAAGACAATTATGATGAAGTACAAAAACAAAGAGAGAGTAGCCCATGGAAAAGATCAGAGATGAGTTCCAGCAGACAAGATGGGTGTAAAACGAATTCCTTTGATGGGCATCAAATGCAGTTTTCATATCATTGGATATACACAAGAATACAATACATAAACATAGCAACCCAAGGCCTCACTCAAAATATTACAGTCAAGCACCAAAAAGCTTAAAAAGAGAAGAGTATACAAAGAGAATTCCAAGGGGAAACAGCTATACCGTCCAAATGTAAATCTAAATCTTGCTAATACAACAAACCTCAGTCATCACCTTCGGACATTAGCATCCAAGAAAGGTATTCAGATCCGTGATTCAACACGCAATCTAATTTATTTGGCGGGGTAACCCTCTTCCGCATAAGCGTATGTATCGCCTGCCACTTCCTTTTCCTCCCACCACTTGGTCTCAACTGGAATTGCTCATCAGACTCCTCAAAATCTCCCTGAAACAATAAAATTCCAAACCAAGAATTTGTTCATTTCCAACCATGTTCAGGAAAAAAATAAATAAAAAGGATTCACTAACACAAAAATCCATATAGAACTTACAGGGATGTAAACATGACATCCAGACTTTTCATGGTTATCCCTCACATGCTTGAATGAAAATCTCATGCCACACCCAGAAATGCTACACGTAAAAGGTTTGAGTTCGAGGTGCACAGCATTCACATGCTGCTGAAGATTTGGTCTCTGAGAAATTTAAAATGAAGAAGATATTATTAGTAGATGTATGACATTAATAACGACAGGATACTAAGGGGCTGTGGGAAGCTTCAGATACCGCTTCACAGTTCGTAAATGAAGCGGTTATACATATTCAAGTGGTCAGTAAATAGCCTACTATTGTGCGGGAGTCCATGCCAAATACTAAATCACTTTACAAAACAGATTCTTTCACCAACATCATGCTGCTTTTCAGAACCACCAGATAGAAAATGCAAGTGGGACCAAACCTGATCACGTTTTCTGCATTCCCAAACAGACCATTAGTTTAATAGTTCCCCATTTCCCCATGCTAAATAACATTCAGCTCTTTGTGATGTTTGCTTGTAAATCCATCAGAAGCATTGTAATATCACTTTGTTTACATTTCAGAAACATTCCTTCTCCTTTTCTTTTTCTTTTTCACTTTATCAAATATATATATATATATATAGAGAGAGAGAGAGAGAGAGGCAAAGGATTTTTAACAGCTGAATAATTTGTCCAAGTAGAGCATTTTACCGTTGAAAATGAGCGGAGGCAACCCTTAAAGCTACAATTTATTCTCTCTTCCAAATCCCTTTCTTCATGTGTGCGAATGTGCCGCTTGATGTTCTTCTTAAGCTGCTTAGTCCCGCATATGTCACACTTAATATGCTTGTGGCAAGACTGGATATGAACCTTGAGGCACTGATCATTGGTAAAATGTTTCATACAGCCTGGTTCGGAACAAAATGTCTCCACAGTATCCAGCTTAACTGCAATACCACAGAGCTTCATCAGAGCTTTACTTCACCTCACTAAGGCTCTGTTTGGTTCATGGATTTAGTAAGAGAAGATTAGGAAAGCACCAAGGAAAACACTTTTATTTGTTTGGTTAATAAGGAAAACAGGAAAGAAAATGAAATTTATCGAGAAGTGAATTAAAAAAATCAAATTTTCTTGATCATTTTCCTCCCTTTCTCCTCCAGATAATTTGTTTTGACAATTTTAATTTTTAATGTTAAATAAGATTGAGGACAACACAAGGGAGGGAGGGAACTAGTGTTCCTTCTTGTTTTTCTTTCCTTTTTCTTTTCCCTCTCTAAATCCGCAAACCAACTAGAGCCTAAGTGGCTAACTGTGCCTATTTAAAGCATTGCATATGAAAAAAAGGCACATGTCCAGAGCATGAATGACAAAATCAAATCACTTGCCATGAGAATCCTCATGCTTCCGCAGCTTCGACGCATATTTGAACTCCTTTCCACACCCAATTTCTGGGCAGACATGTAGTTTCTGACCCATGACAGCACTAGAAGGAGACTCCGCTTCATGAAATTCTTCCACATGCCTCTTCATATTACTTTGGAAAGAAAATCTTTGGACACAATTAAAGGCAGGGCACTCAAAAAGTTTGCCTTGGTGCTGCAGAAGGTGGCGGGTCAAGTGGTCTTTCCTTCTATAGCTGGACTGGCAATCATCAACCGGACATGTAAAAGGCCTCTGTGAACAGTGAGTGATTATAATGAATAAGAATATGATCTAAAGCCCACAGATGCTGAAATAATATCCATTATACAAATGGAGAAACCTTCAGACCTTAAGAACAGAACAGCGCGTGATAGAGGCTCACTTGATGGAACTTCTCAGGTGGTCTCCCTACCTGGTACTGATCCATTCAAGCTGTGCATTGCTGCCTCTCGCATTTTGGAGTTCTTTCAGTGGGATCCAATGCTTCACGCAGTAACAACCATGGATTTTGCCATACTATATCAATAAGTGGGGAAAAAAACTTAGAACCGGCAAGATTGCTTATTTAATGCATGTAGTGACAGAAAAAAGGAAAGGAAATTCTTTTTTCAAGAGAAATAAATGTATACAAAGCACCTCTACAAACTTTAGCCTAATACTCCAGAAACATCAATCACTTTCTCCCACATGAATACAGAATTTTGGGATTGATATGGATTACATAACTACCTTTTAGTTCCTACTATTACCTTTGTTGATAGGGGTTTAATAACAAATGGTTAATTTTCTAGTACAATTTTAACAAAGATGCTTGATTTTTTGGACTGGAGTGGACTACAAAGAGTCATTTACTTCACAATTTCCATGACCGAATTGCGGTTGAAAATGATTTTCCAAAGATATAAACATGTATCAGTGTCCATGTATAGATCGTGGTCATGCATTACATGCAATAAATATAAAGTATACAGCTGCCCCAGCTTAAACTTGCCTACACATGCACAATACCCAACACAGCTTTGATGCTAAAGTTATTTATTTTCCAAACAATAATTAAGTAATGCATAGCCAAACATGTTCGCAGTTGTAAGGCCAAAGACAGGAACTAGAAACCCCCTTTCTTAGAATAGTTTTTCTGTTGAAAATTTCAAGTAATTCATCCAGTTAATCAAACAAAAATGAGAAACTCGTTGACTTGTATTTGCAAATAAAGTTAACCCACTAGCCACTACACAAAAAGTTAATAGTAGGTGGTTGAAAATTCACATTTAGGGCTATCTTCAAAATTTGCAAAAAATGAATACAAAAACAATAGGAACTTGGTTAATGCTAGAACATAAAAACCTATCAGTCTAAAGGAAATGAAGCATACAGAATATATATATATATATATACCTCAAGTGAATGGCTTTGCATGTGTTGCTTCAAATGAGCAGGTTTTCGGAAAATGGCACCGCATTCTTCACATGTATTTGAAGTAACTTCTTTTTCTTCCCCATCTCCCTCAGTTGTATGTTTTTTCATCTCTTCCTATGTAAAATTAACAAGGAAAAGAAAAAGCAATTACTCCAATTAACGGCACAACTGACAGAATTGAATTTTTGTAAGACGATATGAAAAAGACCCACATAAAATCAGCTCAACACAACAGAAATTTCATATTGATTATGATGTAAACGATAACTAACCTAAGTCAATTTCATACAATAAGCAATATCTATGAACAGGGGAAACATATAAGCCCGAGAGAGAGAGAGAGAGAGAGAGAGAGAGAGAGAGAAGGGGCTAACGCCAACCTGGTGGGAAGAGAGGAGATGAGAGGAGAGGAGGGACCTCTTGGATCTAGAAATACCACAGTAGTCGCAGTAGTATCTCCTTATGTCCCTGAATATGGCCGCCGATGCTTTTCCCTTTCTCACTCCTCCGCCCTCTTCTTCCATCTCTCTCTCTCTCACTCTCTCCGGAAGTTGTGGTTTTCATAGGGTTGGAGATGAGTGCATCATGTATACGTGAAAGTACTAAAAAGCACCTAAGTTTTCATTTTAAACGAATATTAAGTCCTTATCCGAATTACTAGTATTTTATATTTGGGTTAATTACAGAAACACCCCCTGTGGTTAGGCCTTTTATAAAATACTCCTATGTACTTTAAATTTTATCACCAATACACCCTGTGGTTTGGACTAAAGTGAAACAGTCACTTTTTCCGTTAAAGTTAATGGAAAATTGATAAAAGTACAAAATTATCCCTATTACATGCTAATAATAATACCCTTAAATACTTAAATGTTTATTTAGGCATAAGTGGTACATTATTATATTATTTTGATATTACATTTGTTGTTAAAGACCATTATGTGGTCACTTAAGGGTACATTTGTGAGAGCGAATTTGACACACACACACACACACACACAAAAATTGGGGATAAAATTTTTTGTAGATCTTAGTACATCATTATACTGGATTTCACTGTGTGTGTGGTCAAGAGTAGATTAAAAAAAAAAAAAAAAAACTAACATATCACCAAGATTGTGTGTGTCTAAGAGTAGATAAAAAATAAATAAATAAAAATAATAATATATCGCCAAGACTGTGTATGGGGTGTGGGGGTGTGTGTCCAAGGGTAGATCAAAAATTAAATAAAAAATTAAATAAATTTGCTCTCATGATTGTACCTCAAAGTAACTACAGAATGGTCTCTAATAATAAATATAATATCAAAATAATATAATAGTATACCACATATGCCTTAATAAATATTTAAGCATATAAGGGTGTTCTTATTAGCATGTAATAGGGGTAATTTCGTATTTTTACCCATTTTCCGTTAATTTTAACAGAAAAAGTGACTATTTCACTTTAGTCCATACCACAGGGGGTATTAGTGATAGTATAGGGGGTAACTGATAAAAGGCCTAACCACAGGGGTTGTTTCTGTAATTAACCCTATTTGGGTAAGCTTCGCAATAATAATACAACAATGTTATGGTGACAAACATTTTTTACAAATATTATTCATAAAAATAACTAGTCCTTGAGGGCCTAAGACGCATGTGTTGCGTGTATAACGCATTTTATGTGTTAAGAATCATATTATGATAGTTCTTAATTTGAGAATAATAATACTACTGTTCAAAATATAGCTGCTTAAATAATCTGGCGTATAGAGAACAATAAGCAAAATCTTTAGAATATATATATTGATGTGTACAAAAATTTTCAGTGAAGGCGAAAGCCCCGCTCTTACTTAACCCGAGTGGAACGCCCAGTATTATTCGATCCCGACCAATGGGTCGGGAACACTATACGGGCTCAGTTCGTCACAGACGCAACTCGGTCACGTTCCATGACGTGCTCCAGAATGTTCCAGACAGTTCCCTACATGAGCTAGAAGGCTAATGGAAAGAGTCGATTGTTTCCTAATCCAACTAGGAAACTTCCACGATTTGTGCTAATCAATCCCCAATAGATTGTATTACCTTGTCAGTTTACTTACCTTGTACGAGGTCTCTTGGATCTATAAAAGACTTCACTCACCCCCTTTAAAGGGGATTGCATTCTTATTTTACATGCTGAAATATACGTTCACCCAGTCGATTCTCTGGTAGCTCCATCCCCATTGTTGGTTCACCAAAAACCCCCCGCGATTTGATATTCTAGTATACGTGCTCTGACACACACGTGAACGTAAGTCTCTTCATTAAGAGGGCTGAACCACCTACAAATTCTATTGCCTCATTCTTCATATTTTTCTCTAATCCAAATTTAGGCATCATCATCATATATATATATATATAATAATAAAAGGCACCCAATTATTGTCCTTTAATTTATCTATTGCCAAACAACTTAGAAATCTTCTTCTATTGATATTTAAATACAAAATGTTAGACTTCCCTTAAGGGAGGTTTTTTTTGCCCCTTGTTTGTTCTTTAGTAGGGATTGTTCTTGTTAGACTTTGTTGAAGATTATTGTGGGGTTTTGGAGTTGAGTTGGGATATGTGCATGTGTCCAGTCATAATTCATGTAACAGATAAAAAAAAATTTTAAAAAAAAATACGATACACTGTGAAAATGTGAAATTTTGCACTGCTAGGTTGACAAAACATATTTTGTTCCTTTTAGTCAAATTAAAAGGAAAATGGGGAGATTCGTTAAATGGACAACTCTGTCAAATTTAATACCCAACTCCATAAAAAAATGGCAAGCCCCTTTGTAGTGAAGAATTGTCACATATAGAAATATAATTTAAGAAGAAAAGAAAGAGATAAATGAAAGAAATAGATGCATACGTACGTATACTAATACAAAAATACATATACAAAGATGAAAAATAAACACAAAATAACATTTACTTTATAGAAGGTGATGTTGGTGATTTTGAGTTAGCTGGTGGAAGGCAGCAGCAGGTGCAGCTGAGGATAACTCCTTCGACGGTGAAACCTACACATAAGGAGAAAGAAAGGTTCAAAAGAGGGTTAGGACCCCTGAACCTCCTCTGATGGCTAAATCAGTTGATTTTGAAAAGGAAGTAATCAGTTGAGCTTTTTATTCTAAAAGATTGCATACCTCCTTTGTTTATTTGTAGTGGTATATATAAGGATTGATGTTAACAAATCAGCGGCTTTGGCGGTGCAGTCCCCCACTAGTTCGTTGGGTTGATCTACCATAGAATCTGCCACATGTCCCATACTTACGCATTAGGGGCTACCTGCCTTCTATTTTTTCGAGATGAGGCTGACCACGTCTTATGGGTTCAACGGCTACATGGACTTGTGCTTCCTCTGCCACGTGTCCTTTATGATGGTGGGACTAAACGATGCCGTATCAGCTACTCCCCCTACTGGTCCCAATTCGTATCCTTGGATTGGGACTTTAATTTTAATGACGTGACCCACTCTACCATATACAGGTGCGGAGTGACAGGAGTAATGATGCCTTTTGATATTCCCGAGACTAGGGTTTTAAAAAGGAGGTTTATTTGGTTTGATTGTTGCTTCGTTCGGTTTTAGACTGTTCTTCCAAGCGTTTGGAGATAATCTTCCGAATTTTATTTCCTCATGTATTTGGTATCTTAGGTCAGATCTTCCTTTCCTTTTGCCATGTCTTTCTTATCAATTTCTTCCGATCATACTAGATTTGAAGAACCGTCTAGTTCATCCCCTTATACTTAGACAGTAGACGAGTTTGGGTCAGATAGTCAAGCCGGGGGATCCCATTTGAGATTTGATGGTCCTTCCAATATATCTTCTTTAAAGCAAAGAAAATTGGACCGTCTTAGAAAAACGTATAAAATTCCTGACAACCTGGTCTGTAGGGTTCCTGGTCCCAAGAAGACCGTGCTTGACTTGGAGGAAGGGGAGACAGCGTTTTTCCCTTACGTTTTAAAATTGGGAGTTAGGCTTCCACTGCACCCTTTTTTCTGCGAATTTTTGACTTTTTATGGATTAGCCCCTTCCCAACTTGTACTGAATAGCTGGGTAACCCTTCTAGGACTTGTAGTTTTATCTCATTTAAATTCGGTAAAGTTGGACTTAAAGTCTCTCAGGACGGTTATGAATATCCGGAGTAAACCTGGGTCCGGTTATTTTATTAACATGGCGCCTGGTCACCATGTCGTTAATGACTTGGAGTCGGCCCACAAAAAGTGGAAAGATGAATTTTTCTTTATCCGAGGCCCTATTGGGGACGTTCCTCGCCTGGCAGGGGCTCTGCGTAAGAAAGGATTGCCTTCAGGCCCTTAGACTTTCCCTCTTTTTCTTTTTTTTTTTTGAAAACTGTTTCGATTTTGATTTTTTTTTAGCACGCTTCGAAGTCCAACTTCATCCAAGGCAACGAAAGGATTGCTGGCTATCGTTTTCCAGCCGCTCGTAAGGACTCGGGTTGCTCTTCTTTCTGGTAAAAACCTTGCTAACGCCGGGCTAATTCACATGGACAACGTTCTTGTAAAAATTCGAGCTGCTACTAGCGGGAAGAAGAGGGGCGTTCCTGACGCTCCGGCCTCTGCTAAGGCAGCCCTTCACCAGTCCAAGAGGAGAGTCCATAAGATTGCTGATGATCCGATACTTTCCTCTACAGAAGAGAGTGAAGATTTGGAGGTACCTCGTTTAGCCCTTATTTCATCAGAAGTCCCTGCTGCTCTTCCAGTCCTTCCGGAGGGGTTGAGTAAGGGCAAATCGAAGGTGGCCTCTCAGCCAACGCTCTGGGGAGGCAAATCGGTTAACGCCTATATCGAGGCGTATTGCAAAAAGTTAGCCACAAAGTTCACGGATTCAGTGGACCTGGTTAAGAATCCGGGTTTTCTTCAATCTTGCATCAACGCTCAACTTGAGGTATTTCCTGATTTTGTGCCACTTTTCTTCTTTAATGCTTTCTGAGCCTTTACTTATTTCAGGGGGCTTTTATGACTGAGGCCATCGGTAAGGTCAATTTTGAGGGATCCAACATGGAAGACCTTTTGGCGGAGCAAGTAACGAAGGTTTCTGCTGAGACGGCCAGGGTTGATGCCCTCCAAGCTGATCTTTCCAAAATAAGCTTGGAGAAACCAACTGTGGACTCCCAGCTCGTATCGGTTCAACTTAAGTTGGAGGAGGCCCTAAAAAGGGCCAAGGCCGCCGAGACACTTCTTAAGGCCGAACAAGAAGTTGTGACCAAACTGAGGGAGAACATAGAGGATGAGAAGAAGGCTGCAGATGTTACTTATTTTAAGGAAAAGACGGACGAGCTGGTAGCCATGGGCACTTCACTAGCGAATGAGGGCTATGACACGGGCTGGCTTGAGTGTGAGCAGGCTATTTTAGCGAAGTTAAAACACTAGTATCCTGACCTCGACTTCGGCAGAATATTTACTGCTACAGAAGACTTGGATGAGTCCGAAGCTTCGGGTCCCGACAATATTTCTCCTATTGAAGAGAATGTTGATATTGCTGATCCAACCTCCTAAGTAATAGTTTGTTTTTTTTATATATACGGACTCTATTCCCTTTATGTACCCGTTATGGATATCAATCGATTACTTGCTGTTGGTGGATGATGTCACATATGATTTTACTCCTTAACTGATCTATAATTATATAGATAAATCTCTTTTTATGTGAGATTAGATCTATAACGTGTGGTATAAAACAGTATTATGATTTTTCGAGGTCAGGGCTGAGGAGTTTTATCCTGACCTGAACTGAACACTTAGCGTTAAACTTTTGTTTTCTCTAGATTTGAGGTCAGGTTAAAGCGTACAAGCTTCACCTGAGCTGAGCACTTAGAGTCAAGCTTTTGTTTTCTCTAGATTTGATGTCAGGCTAAAGCGTACAAGCTTCATCTGAGCTGAACACTTAGAGTTGAGCTTTTGTTTTCTCTAGATTTGAGGTCAGGTTAAAGCGTACAAGCTTCACCTGAGCTGAACACTTAGAGTTAAGCTTTTGTTTTCTCTAGATTTGAGGTCAGGTTAAAGCGTACAAGCTTCACCTGAGCTAAACACTTAGAGTTAAGCTTTTGTTTTCTCTAGATTTGAGGTCAGGTTAAAGCGTACAAGCTTCACCTGAGCTGAACACTTAGAGTTAAGCTTTTATTTTCTCTAGGAGCAAGCGTTAATTACGTGGGCCCGTGCCAGTTTAAGCCATCATGTCACATTAAATGCACTTGATCTCATAAGATCTCAACCGCCACGTTTTTTGGTAGATTCTTTGAATCCAACCGTTCATATGCAAGCCGATGAATCTGACGGTGTGGGCTCTTTGCGCCGTTTAATACAATCATCATTTGTCCACGCTGGGAAACGCGCCCTAAGGATTTTCATAAGTCGTTTATATAGGTTCTTGTGCTATCACGGTTGGCTGCACGTCTTTTGCTACCCTCTTTCTTGCTTCGATTCGTAGCCTCGAATCCTTCCTCCATGGCTTCTCGAGTTAACTTGTCCTCCAATGAAGGACTTGCTGCTTTCAAGAGGGATTGCAAAATCCCCTCTGATGTTGATATTCGCCCGTTTATTGAAGAAGAAGAGGTGGCTTTTCCTTCGGTCGTCATTAGCAGCTATCTGTTGCTAATAGTGGGGTTGCATTTTCCTTTTTTTGCCTCGTTCTATGACCTCCTGTAAGGACTACGCTTTCCCTTAATCAAGTGTCGTCTGAATCTGGCCCGCCTTCTTTGGGGTATAGCGGCTTTAAACCAGCGACTTGGAATATTCCTTCGCTCTGTTGACGTTTCCAGGTGCTATACTCTGAATATTGATCGTGGGGATCCCTACTTGCGGGTCGGTCTGGAAGGGAAACATCTTGTTCGGGGCCTGGATTTCCTAAACAAGAACTGGCATCGCTTTCCTTGGGTCGTCATATCTGGTAACTGGTTGGTGGACCCATCCATTTGCCCTCCTTCTGCCTTTGACCCTGAGCTTTGTAAGGTGTCCTTTGGTGCATTTTGTGAGATCGCTGCCACTATAGCTAGTGAAGAAGCGATTAACCGAGCTGTTGAGGCTGGCCTTAAGTTTTCTGATTTGGTGCGCGTTGCTGAAGGTCCAGAGGACGGGGCTGGAGGTGAGGTTCCAGCTGTAGTTGCTTCTGGGTCGCGCCGGTTTACCAGGTCCATGGCCTCTGGTTTGCTTTTAACGAGCCGGGACGCCCTGCTTGAAGGGCCAATTTCCCTTTCTGCCAGCACTGATTCCTCTTCATCAGAGGAAGCTAGCCCGCCGTCAGCCCCGCTTAGTAAGGGGAAAGGAAAAGTAACTGAGGAGGACATCCGGTCAAAGAAAGCTCGGCCGGGCTTACCTGGTTCCTGGGAAGGCCTCTCGCTGGGGAATCTGGAAGAGCGCCTGCAAAAAGTGGAAAAGCAGGGTGCCCTTCTGCAGACGGAGTCCGCTATGCAAGAAGTGGATTTTCACGCTCTGGAGCTTATGGTCAAGGATCTGGTGGCCAGGATGACTGCTTTAGAGGAGGAAGTTAAGGTTTTGAAGGAAAAAAGGACCTGAGGGCCTCCTCTCTTTTTTATGTTATCTTTTTAAAAAAAAAATAAATAAAACCTTTTTGCGATGGTTTGTTTTCCTTTGCCAGTACTTGCATTTCTTGTTTAAGAACTTTTAGCAAACATAGTTGTTAAGTCAGAAAGAACGCTTATCGGTTTGTTTTATTGCATTGGAGAGAAATAAACAACCTGATTAGTTGTGCTTTGAAAAAAAAAAAGCAGAAAGCAAGAAATGCTGAACAAAAGGAAAAAACATGAAATGCTAAACATAATACTTTCTTAGGTGTTCAGCATGACATGGTCTCGGGACTGGTTTGTTATCCATGTCTTGCAACCAGTATGTCCCTGGCCTGTTGATCCTGACCACTCTGTACGGTCCTTTCCAGTTAGGGGCCATCTTCCCTTCGGTAGAGTCTTTGGTATTTGGAAAACCCCTTCTTAGTACCAGGTCCCCAATGTTGAATGTTCTTGACTTTACTCTTTTGTCAAAACAACCTGCGATTCTCTGCTGATAGGCTGCCAATTGGAGTTGGGCCTGATTTCTTGTTTCTTCCAATAAATCCAAATTATGTTGCAAACCCTGATTATTCTGTGATTCGACGGCGAGCTGCAAGCCTTGATCTTCCATGGCTGGTATAGACTGAGATCTAACAGTGGGCATACCAATTTCCACTGGCAGGACTGCCTTCGTCCCATAAGTTAGGGTAAAGGGGGACTCTCCTGTAGCTGTTCTCCTCGTTGTTCTGTAAGCCCATAATATTTCTGGTAGTTCGTCCATCCATCGTCCCTTTGCCCCTTCCAGTTTTTTTTTCATTGCGCTCAAAATGGTTATGTTCGTAACTTCCACCTGGCCATTAGCCTGCGGGTGCCCAGGGGATGAGAAGTGATGCCTGATCTGTAAACCTTCACAGAACTGTTGAAACAGTGATCCTTCGAACTGGGTACTGTTATCCTTTATCAGGACATGAGGGGACTCCGAATCTGCATACCACATTCTTCCATACAAAGCTTTTCATATCGGCTTGTCCTATCTTAGCCAATGCTTTCGCCTCTGCCCATTTCGTAAAATAATCTACCGCGATGACTACAAACTTCTTTCCCCCTTTAGTTGTAGGAAGGGGCCCTACAATGTCCATTCCCCATTGCATGAATGGCCAAGGGCTCTGAATTGGAGTCATTGGCTGTGATGTTTGATGTATATACTTTGCAAACCTTTGACATTTATCGCACTTTTTTACCAATTCCTGAGCATCTGTCTTCATACTGGGCCAATAATATCCCAGCGTCAGGGCCCAATGGGCTAGAGTCCTGGTACCCACATGGTTTCCACAGACTCCTTCATGTATTTCCCTGAGCACGTAATTTGCCTGATATGGGGGCAGGCATCTAAGAAGCGGCTGCGAAAAGGATCTCCGGTACATTACCCCATCTAAAATCACATAGCGAGCTGCCCTAATCCTTAGTTTCCTTGATTGTTGCTTGTTGTCGGGTAGCTTTCCCTTACTTATGTAGTCGAAAAATGGGCTCCATCCATGACCCAGGAAGGTCCTCAGGTTCGCTGGAATGTATCTTCCTTGGGGGTTGGGTGCTCGGAGCTTCTTGAAACCTTATCTTGATTGCCGGATCCTGAGATGGCTCCCCAGATGCTGCTAGCTTAGCTAACCAATCAGCCCGACAGTTTTCTTGTCCTGGGATTTTCTGTAAGGTGAACCGCTGGAAGTCCTGGATCAACCTCTGGACGATCGAATGATAAGCCTGCATGCTTTCTTCCTTCACTTCGAATTCGCCATTGACTTGGCCGACCACTAACTGTGAATCACAGTAGGATTTGATAATCACTGCCCCACATAACCTGGCTAGCTGTATGCCAATGATCAAGGCTTCATATTCGGCCTCATTATTCGAGGCCTTGAAGCCAAAAGCTACTGATTTTTCCAGCACTTCCCCTTACGGGGTTTTTAGGATGATGCCAGCTCCAGATCCCTTCTTATTTGACGCACCATCAGTGTACAACTCCCATTGCTGTGGTTCTGGAACAGGGTATACGGGAGAACCTCCTCTTGTAAATTCTGCCACGAAGTCAGCCAAGGCTTGGGCTTTTATGGCCGTCCTAGGTTCAAATTGGACATCAAATTCACCGAGCTCCACAGTCCACTTAGCTAACCTCCCAGAAGTTTCCGGCTTGTGGAGTACAGATCAGATAGGATGATCTGTAGGTATGATGATAGTATGCGCTTGGAAGTATGGCCTGAGCTTTCTTGCCGATACGACTAAGGCATAAACCAATTTTTCAAGGCATGTATATCTTTTTTCAGCTCCCAAGAATGTCTTGCTCACGTAATAAACTGGTTTCTGTATTTTTAGTACTTTCCGGACCAAAGCCGAGCTGACTGCATAGTCTGAGACACCCAGGTATAGATATAGAGGCTCATGAGGCTCTGGGGTTGCCAGCAGCTCTAGGCTGCTAAGATATGTCTTGAGGTCTTGGAAGGCTTTTTTGCATTCTGGCATCCATTCAGACGTTGCTCCCCCTCTTAAGGCTTTGAAGAAGGGAAGACATTTATCCGATGCCTTAGAAATGAAACGGTTTAGGGCTGCTAACTTACCGTTTAAACACTGAATGTCTTTCTTTGTTCTGGGGGACTTCATTTCTATCAAGGACTTGATCTGACTCGGATCTGCTTCTATTCCTCTTTCAGATACCAGAAAACCCAGGAATTTTCCTGCTGAGGCCCCGAATATGCATTTAGCCGGATTAAGCTTCAAATGGTACCTTTGTAGGACCTCAAAGGTATCCCTTAAATGGTCGATGTGGTCTTCTCTATGCTTGCTTTTCACTAGCATATCATCAATGTATATTTCTATGGTCTTTCCGATCTGATCTCGGAACATCATATTAACCAACCTTTATTAGGTGGCTCCTGCGTTCTTTAACCTGAATGGCATGACTTTGTAACAGTATAGACCTCTGTTGGTGATGAAAGAAGTTTTTTCCTCATCCAAAGGGTCCATCTTGATTTGATTGTAGCCTGAGTACGCATCCATGAAAGTTAGCAATTCATTCCCTGCTGTCGAATCAACTAACTGATCTATCTTGGGAATGGGAAAACTATCCTTTGGGCAGGCTTTGTTCAAATCGGTATAGTCTATACAGACTCTCCACTTTCCTCCCTTCTTAGGGACCACTACCATGTTTACCAACCATGGTGGGTAGTGGACTTCCCTGATGTGTCCTGCATCTAGAAGTCTATTCACCTCGACATTAATTATCTCGTTCCTTTCTGGGGTAAAGGTCCTTCTCTTTTGCCTGACCGGAGGATGGTTAGGATTGACCGAGAGGCGGTGTGTGATGACCTGAGGGTCAATCCCAACTAGGTCCTATGCTGACCAGGCAAAGGCCGACATATGCTCTTCCAGGAAGGAGATGAGTGAGCGCCTCTGCTGGTCATGGAGCTGTGTTCCAATCCTCACTTTTCTGAGAGGGTGGCTCTTGTTGAGCGGTACTTCTTCGACCTCTTCATTGGGTTCCAACACTAAGGGCCTTTCCATGTCCAAATCCTCGTCCAGCTGAGAGGTTGGGGTATGCAGACCAACTTGCTTGGGGTGGGGAGGGCTCGGTGATTGCTATTTGGACGATTTGAGAGCAGTGCAGCCACATTCTCTAGCTTCTTTCTGATCGCCTCGGATAGTGACGACGGTTTGCCGGATGAGCAGCTTCATGCACTGATGGAAGGATGAAGGTATTATCTCCAAGTCATGAAGCCATTGCCTTCCCATAATTATATTATAAGGAGAGAAAGAGTTCACTACGTGGAACTCATCCAGGGTTGTGATGTAGTTTGAACCTTCTCCGATGGTGATGGGTAGCATCACGCGACCCTTAGGTACTTTGACCTCCCCACTAAAATCGGTCAAGTTAGACTTGGCCGGCTCTATTCTTCTCATATCAAAGTCCATTTTTTTAAGGGTAGGCAGGAAAACTACATTGACCGAGCTTCCATTGTCGATGAGAATTCTTCTGATATCGAAATTGGATATTCTCAAGGAAACCACCAGAGCATCCTCATGCGGGAGGTGGACTCCGATCAAATCCTGGTCAGTGAAGGTGATGCGTGGCTCCAACCTAGGCTCTCTTTCGAAGCTGAAAATGCGCAAAGGAGGATATCGGGCTTCACGAGCAAGTCTTTTCCTGGCCCTGTTAGACTTCCCTGCGTTTCTAGAGCTTCCATGAATGGCGTGTATGATGTTGGGCTGATCACGCTGTGGTTGAAGAACTTGCTCTTGATTCATATCCCTTTTGGTATCGCGGGCATCCCTTCTCTTTCTCGCCTCCCGGGTCTGTCGTTACGCCCGACAACGTAATGACGGAGCCTTCCTCGTTTGATAAGTTCCTCAATTTCTCGCTTGAGGATTTTACATTCGTCTATAGTGTGACCATGATCTTTATGGAAGTCACAATACTGCGATCTGTCTCTTTTTACGGGTCCCCTTTCAATCGTTCAGGCCACCTGAAATCTTCCCTTCCTTTGGACTGATCCAGGATTTGGGAGAGGGGCGCGTTGAGCGGAGTGTACATTTATGGCTTTTTAAAATCTATCTTTCTGGGGGGTCTGTCAGGTGATCGCTGCCTCTTTCTTTCGTCCTTGGGATCCTTCTTTGGGGGTTTGGGATCTATCGTTTGCCTTAACTCTTTCCTGGCTAAGTTCATGTCTTCCACTAGAATATACTTATTGGCTCGTGCCAATAATTCTGCATGATTCTTGGGAGGATTTTTGCTGATGGAAGTAAGGAAGATCCCAGGGTGAAGCCCTGCTTTCAATGCTGAGTTGGCGAAGCCTCGGTCACATCCTTCGGTTGTATTGAGCTCAACATTAAATCTTGTGATATAATCCCTCAAACTTTCGCCCTTGGCTTGGCGTATGGTCAACATATGGTCCGATCCTTTCCTAATCTTCTTATTTATAAGGAACTGATGGATAAATTTTACCCCCAGGTCTGCGAACGAAGTGATTGATCTGGGCGGGAGGCGATTAAACCATGAAAATGCTGTGTCAGTAAGCGTATTTGAAAAAGCTCGACACATTAAAGCATCACTGTGGCTGTATAAGGCCATAGCGCACTGATAGTGGCTCAGGTGCTCCTCATGGTCAGTTTTTCCATCATACATGGCTAATTTCGGCAAAGTGAACCCCTTTTTGGGGGGGAGGGGAGGGGGGGGGGGGGGGTGTTCCTCGGTGATTGACTTGATGAATGGGGGTCCTCCTTGCCCTAGCAACTCCTACAGCTCTTGTTCCGCCTTAAATTGTATTGCTTCGGGTGTATCTTCTTCCACTGGGCCTGCCTTTAGCTGGTCATTTGAACTGTTCTTAAGTCCGTTCAATAAATTGCCTTCGGGCTCCTTATAGTGATGTCCAGATTCATCAACCCGTTCCCCCTCTTTTCGGATCTCATTGGTGCGCTTTTCTGCTGAACTGTGAGCTGTCTTGGTGAGGGGGTCGTCCTCTTTATGCTGAAGGGAAGGGTCGAGTCGACTTCCTACCAACTGCGACATTGTTCGTTGCTACTGAACCAGAGCTTGCACCGTATCTGTCAGGCTTTTAATTTGCTGCATCATTAGTTCCATTGCTAGTGGTTGAGCGGGTTGACGCACTAGGCCTATCCAGTGGTCGTTTATGGAGCTATAGGATTTTGGTTTCCTTGCGGAAGATCCTGATTGTCCTGGCGGGAAGGTCTGGACGAAGTAGATCTTGTAGAAATCACCATCTTGCCTGAATTGAAAAAGTAGAAAGGAAAGGAACTAATTTAGTTCCCACAGACGGCGCCAATTGATGTTGGTGATTTTGAGTTAGCTGGTGGAAGGCAGTAGCAGGTGCAGCTGGGGATAACTCCTTCGACGATGAAACTTACACACAAGGAGAAAGAAAGGTTCAAAAGGGGGTTAGGACCCCTGAACCTCCTCCGATGGCTAAAGCAGTTGATTTTGAAAAGGAAGTAATCAGTTGAGCTTTTTATTCTAAAAGATTGCGTACCTCCTTTGTTTATTTGCAGTGGTATATATAAGGAGTGATGTTAACAAATCAACGGCTTTGGTGGCACAGTCCCCCACTAGTTCGTTGGGTTGATCTACCATGGAATCTGCCACCTGTCCCATACTTACGCATTAGGGGCTACCTGCCTTCTATTTTTTCGAGATGAGGCTGATCATGTCTTATGGGTTCAACGGCTACATGGACTTGTGCTTCCTCTGCCACGTGTCCTTTTATGATGGTGGGACTAAATGATGCCGTATCAGAAGGCAACATACCAAAAGAGTAAAAGTAAAGAAAGAATTAATTTACATCTACGACGTTCAATGTTGCAACCTTTGCCGTTTGCGGGGTTTGATTGAGGAGAATTGAAGAGTTAAGAGTAATGGATGTGTTTTGTTTTTGTAGAGTTTGGATGATACACAGTCCAATGATTTGCTTGAAACTTCTCATTGTAATTGGGTTAAGTAATGGATTTATGTTGATAACTGTCAGTTTGAAATTCAAAGATTTTAAAGAATGAGGAGAGAATCAATGAAAAATTCGCGGGAGAGGTTCTGTTGAGTTTAAGAACCATCTAGCCCTCTTATAATCTTTTTAGGGAATAAAATGCAATTTTTATTTCATGTAATTATGAATGATTATAAAAAGTGAAATAGTACCCTCACCTTTTATTTTTGAGAATAGATAGATAAGCCGTTTGGGGTCGCGTTTTTTGGTCATTAATGCGCGATTCAGCCCTAATCTAAGGCTTTGTTTTTTCTATTTAAAGTTTTTAGTAGATTTTTTGCTGATTTTTTTTTTGTTTTGTTTTGTTTTGTTTTGTTTTGTTTTTTTGTGAAGCGGTGTACTATCAAATGCACTGGAAAAAAAGAGAGAGAGAGAGAGAAAAAAAAGTGCTTATACTTTTCATTTTCAGCACTTAATTGGGTTATCAAACACACTCTAAGGTTCTGTTTGATAAAACTGAAAATTTAAGTACTAAAAATTAAATAATGAATTTTAAGTACTGAAAATTTTAAGCAATTGAATTTGCAATACTGGAAGTACTGTTTTCAATTCAGTGATTATTTTTAGTAGAATTTTTTTGACTTAAAGTTTTTATTAGATTTTTGACTGATTTTTCAATTAAGTGGTACATTATCATCGCACTGAATACAAATAAGTGATAGAAAAAAATTTTAGGTCCACATGAAGACCTTTAAAGGCATAAAAATGTCTTAGGTCCACTAAAATGGTAGTTTTTAAATCCAACATTTTTAACGAAAATCGAAAGTCATAGGTCCAAGTGAAGAGCTTTAAAGGCATAAAAATGTTCCCAAACTCTACTTTTACTTGTTTTTACTTAACTACATCTTGCTTTAGTAACAGTTGACTTCTTTAATCAGCCTAACCCCCATCTCAGATTTGGGGCGTTACAATTAACCTATTAGCCACGAATGGAAACATTACAATGTTTCTTTGATGCATACCTCTGATCATCTTTGAGAGGTTTGGTGAATTGTGTCTCCGGTGGCTTTTCATGTGCAAGACAGACACCTCTTTATTTGTCGAGTATGCAATTAGGCAAACCAACAATGTGTGTTTAACATCAAGTTGGGAATCAATATTTGCAAAGAAACAGGGTAGTAATGATTTGCTTATTCTTTTTTTCGGAAATTTTGTTAATTAAATTTTTTGCTTATTCATGTCTTTTAGAAACCAATCTAGTAGAAAATTGACAATTTTAATAAGCTCCAATGTTACAAGTAGGCTCAGACAGGCTAAAACCAATGTGTATAGGTATTGACGTTCGACAAAAATGAAAATTTAATAGAATTTTTTATCCAAATTATTACTGTGAGACCAATATATACACAACTCATCACTGTTTCAACTTATTTTCCAAACCAATTACTTTTTTCAAAGTCGCTAGTTTAAGTAGCGACTTCACCAAAAAAAACCTGTAGAAGTTGCTAGTTGAACTAACGTTTTCTTCTTTTTACTTACTTCATATGAGAAATTCTAGTGTGTATGTCAACTAGCGACTTCTCATTGTGCCCAGAAGTCGCTAGTTGGACTAGTGATTTCTACAGATTTTTTTTTTGGTGAAGTCGTTGCTTCAACTAGCGATTTTAAAAAAAGTGATGGGTTTGGGAAATAAGTTGAAATAATGATGGATTGTGTATATATTGGTCCCTACAGTGATGTTTGGGTAAAAAAAATTCTAATTTAATAAGTTGGAATTTTATAGGTACGTACAGACAGACTTAAACAATGCCTATAGTTTTTCTTTTTAATATAAGAAACAATTTAGACTTAGGCTTAGGCTTAGTTTGGCTCCCACGTGGCTTTTTAAAAGGAGCTTATGAAATTTATTATTAAGTTCGTTGATAATTTTATACAAGTGACACACTACTCTTCAAAAAGACATCATGAAATCAAAAGGCAACCGTGAGCTTTTAAAAGCTCCATTCTAGAGCTTTTAAAAGCTCTCTCCAAAAAAGCCCTAAGTTCAATTTTTACAAAGCTCATAAACTAGGTATCAAATAAATTAATATGAAATTGCGCTTTAAAAACGGAGAAGCACCAAATGGGGGCCAAACTCAGCCTTAGTCCAAACTCAGATACTATATATGGCGCGACAATTAGGGGGTGTATTGAAATCATCCAACAATAACAAGCACAAAACAATGATTATTAAGCGTTAGTCATATGTCGGAATAATCCAACAATTTATAAAGGCACAAAACATTGATAAATAAATAAAGTGTAATACTTGTTGGGGGAATAGTACTAGCACACTTCAAATTTCAATCTAGATGTATAATTAGCCTGAATAGAATAGGAAATTCAGTAATCCTATAGGAAGTAATGACGGTGATTTACATATGACAAAAGAAACACAGAATATTACAATGACAATGGCGATATAGCTTAAGTTGTTGAGCCAGTTGATGTCCAGCCAATGGCATGGTTTACAATCTTCTGTACACATTCCTCTATTACAGCGTGCACTTGAGGACTCGGGGGGTAAGGTGATCAGTAGCTCTCTTGGCAGTATATATATATATATATATATATGTAAATGCAGAATCATAGTGGATAGAATTTGTTCATTGGCTTGTTCTGTGTATATACATATATGGGCAGAAAATTATAAAATTGTTTCGTGATTTAACATCTATGTTTTCCATTCTACAAACTTGTTAATTCCTCACGACTAGACCTCGCTGCATTCGGCACTGCTGGCCTTGTTACTGGAATTACGGACCCTTATCATTGTGCTCAGGATAAAGGCTATCAACTGCAAATTAAGAAATGTGTAGTGTACGTAAAGTTATCAAAAGAACAGTTGTAATGTGATAATAGAACAGAGAAAGTACATGCGAATGAATCCCAAATACATTCATCGTATTCATTCTTATGGAAGCATATCTGAAATTGAAATCCCAAATACACTCGTCGTATTCATTGTTAAGGAAGCATATCTGAAACTGATTGTCGAGAAGGGCGCTTCAACTTTAAGGGTTTGTTTGGTAAAGCGTTTTGTGGTTCTAAAGTGAACATGTTCTAAGAATTTTGAATGCGTGTTAGATTAATACCCTTTTTTTTTTTTTTCTTTCTTGAAGAGTAGTACGTGCCCAATCTAAAGACACCCTTGAAACTGGTTCTTTATCATTATCAAACCACTATCTCCTAGTTTTCATAAAAACCTGATGAAAAATGGATGGGGTTGATCACTTGAACTATGTCTTGTTTTATGCATTGCCAAACATGCCCTAAGGCTCATAAATTAACCTAACCACAAAAACTCCACGAAAATATCAATCTAATGTGATTATGTGATGATAATTAAAAAAAACTCAAAACATTCTACGTATGCATGGTAATCATGGATCAGGAGAGGAATATGACAGCAACTTGTATCATGTCTCGTACACTATGTCCAGGAGTAGCATTATTCTGTAAAATAGAACTCTTACCCATGCAAATCCAATGCACAGAATACTGAAACCAGGGAAATGAAATGGTGCTTCCTCAGATAGGAACAAAGCTGGAAGGAGAGAACAGGACACTTGTTAATTCGATTTCGATTGTAATACATAGAAAAGAAGCAAGTTTGGTGTAAAATTTTCCAAGTTACCTGTGAGAGGACTAATTACTAAGGGGGATATAATAAGGCCAATTGAAGTTATGCCTGATATACATCCTTGTGCCATACCCTGAAATTAGTTTTAAATCCATCAAACCTAATGGGATGGAATATGTGAAAATGTGAAGTGCCTTCCGAGAAGCAAGGGAATAGGGCCATATCACATAGGGGTATTTTTATGAAGGAAAATTGTAGGATACATCCTAGTGGTTTAGTTAGGATGTATCCTACATACTAGTGGGTTGGGCCTCAAAATTTTGTATGAATACTACTTTGGTTTTAAAAATGAAAGTAGTTTTCAAAGTTACAACATTTTGGAACCTAAGTTACACCATTATGGCACCAAGTTGGGATAAGTTGGGATGTATGATACATCCTAAACCACTAATATTTATCATTGAAGTTCCCTCTTGTGAAAAGAAGATAACAACAAAGAAGAGCCAAACCTGAAATTTCTTGTAATCCTTAACTTCCAAGGGGAACCAAAAAAAAAAAGGCTCAACGATTCTCTGGCATAATGGTTAGCGCAATTGGTTCATTTTTTGAACTCCATGTCTCTATATCATAATTCAAAGTTTTCCTCTTTCACGTATATTCACCGCCGGGACCCATGTGAGGACTAGGAGAGGCACAGGCTGCCGCTCAACTTTTCAAAATTATTCTTGTATTTTACATATCCAACATTTTTTGTGTTTGTCATGCCACTCCTAAATATTGTGATTTGCCCATTCTAAACTCGGGAATCTCACTTTGAACCTTAATTAATTTAAGTTTTACACAATTAAATATCTTAATTACTCAATTAGCCTCAAGTAGTTAAGGACTTGTAAATTTTCTTTGTGAACATCTTAAGGATTCCTTGTTTTAAGTGAAACTAGTTTAAAATAGGGTAAAAAGCATTTTGCCCCCTCAAACTATACCCTGATTTGTAGTTTGGCCCCCAAACTTCAAAACATTGCAATGTTAACCCTCAACTATCAATTGAGTTGCAATGTCAAGCCTTCGTGACATTCTGTCAAAAAAAAAAAAAAACATAGACGGAATTTGGTCACGTGGAGGCAGATGGGTAATTTATGCAACGTAGATGATAGTTTAGTGTTGACATTGATAACTTAGGGTAGAAATAAACATTTGGAGTGAAGCTTTTCTAATGAGGATCCTAGTTGGTAATTTTATTGTCTTTTCAAAATTTTTTTTTTACCAAGATGAACTTGCAATGGCCGTTTTAGGACTTGATATCGTAGAGGAATTAAATACTAAGGAAGAGTTTTTACATAGTTTGAAATTCCACATATAAGTTGGGAACATCTTTTTCTTATTGTTTTGACTAACAATATAGCTTAGCTAGTGTGACTATAAAGAGCCTGTTTGGTATTGCAATGGGAATATGAGAATTTTTAAAATTAATTAAAAAAAAAAGAAGCAAATTGTTGAATCTAACTTAAGCTATTTTCTTTCAGCTTTGATGTCGATTCAATTATTAAAAAAAAATGTGAAATTTTGTTGTTGAACGGACTCAATTGTCTCATTAATCCAACATAAGTGATTGTTGGCCCCAAGTAAACTGATCCAAACGAGCTCTAAAATTAATACAAGTTTGGAGAATGTCTTCCGAATGTGGTATAGTCTATAGGTGCTCCTTTGTGGATGCATTGGCATTATAGTTAGTGATTTGTAGGCTTTCATATATGTTTTGAAAAATGAGAATGATGAAACATTTTGCTAAAATAAAATTCTATAAATTTGAACATGAAGGGAGTGTTGGCATCTAATTGTAGTTAACCTCTTTTTATTACACTATTTTATACATTGTAACTTAAATTCCGCGAGAAAAAAGGCTCAACGATTCTCTGGATATTGGCTGGCTCAATTGGTTCATGTTTTGAACTCCATGACTCTATATCATAATGGAAAGTTTTTCTCTTTCATGTATATTCATTGGCGGACCTGTTAGAATATATGTATTAGTGGTTTAAGGGTATTTCTGTAATTGCTTTTAATTGATAGTATATATACATATATGTGTGTTGGCTAACCTAATTGGGGTTAAGCCTTCACTTTTTCTCTCTCAATTCCTTCTCTCTCTTAACCTGGTATCAGAGCATGGGGGCTTCGGCTAGGTGAGAGGAGGGCTGAGGGAGCTTCGGCTAGGACTGGGGTTGCAGCATGGTGGTGTATGGAGGTGTGGTGGAGTCTCGGCTGGATGTAGTTGTGTTGTGGGCTGCAACGGCTGCAACGTGGATGGTGATGCTGGTGTTGTGGCACAGAGAACCCTAGATGGGTGGCTCTGATACCATGTTAAGAGAGAGGGAATTGAGAGAGAGAAACCCCATGTACTGAGCCGCAACCCACACAACCACCAACTAGCAGCCGCATGTTCCCACCCAAGCCGAGATACACTTTTCTCACTCTGGTCTGATTTCTTTTTCCCTTTTCCTCTTTCTACAATAAAAGAGGACAATTTTACATCAATTGCTGATTGGACAATTTTGATTGGTGGTTTCTCCCTTCGTGTTATCTCGGTTCCTCCAAGGACCTAATTGGTTAGTTAAGTTTGTGTTTTTGGTGTTGATGTTACTTCGCGGTCGTTGTTAAATTTTTTTTAGTATTCGTGTAAGACTCTTATCGTTATTATGGCTGACAAGAAGGGTTCGATCTCCCCGTCTGATGTTGTGAGAATGCAAATTATAACCACCAAGTTGAATGGGTCCAATTATCTGTTGTGGGCTCAATCTATGAAAGGCGCCTTAGAGGCTAGGAAGAAGTTGAAATATATTGAATCTGGTGCTCCATCTAAGGATAGTAAGGATTATGAAGTTTGGGTATCTGAGAATTATGTGGTTATGTCCTGGATATAGATTAGTATAGAACCCTCTGTGTGTTCGAGTGTCATGTTTTTGTCATCTGCCAAAGAAATTTGGGAGTCTATTCATGAAACTTTTTCATTTGAAAAGAGTGTTTCTAGTGTACGAGGTTTATCAAAATATGTTTCTTCTCCAACAGGATGAGAAATCTGTTAGTGAATACTACAGCACTTTCAAGGGTTTAATGGATGAGTTAAATTAGTATCTTCCTGTTACAAATGATGTCGAAACTCTCAAGAAGCAACGTGAAGAGTTCGTCACTTTGTTCGAGAGAAACTTTTGGAAAATGTTATTCATACTGTGGATGTGAATTCTACAGATCAGTTAGCCGACTTGTTTACTAAAGCATTAGGAGGGATTCGAGTGAAAAATATTTGTAACAAGCTTGGAGCATGTGACATATATGCTCCAATTTGAGGGGGAGTATTAATAGTGTGTATTCTTGTATATGTGTTGTCCCACATCACTTAACTAGTATATTAGTCTAGGAGTTGGAAGCCTATATATAGGTTCTTGTATTCTTCTTTTCATTCATTCAATATATTGTGATTCCACACATTTACAATGTTCTCGCTCTTACGTCCTCTATTCCCTTGCCTAATCCTCCTACCTCTAGTTCTCCACCCTTACAGGTGTATCGCCGTCGTGACAAGCCATCCAGTACTGCTGACCCGCCTCCATCTCCATCATCATCAACTTCGGCTAAGGTTCTCCAATCTCCTGATCTACCCATTGCACTTCGAAAAGGTACTCATTCTTGCATTCACCATCTTATTGATCAGGTTGTATCATATTCTCATTTATCGTCTCCACTTCGTTCCTTTGTTAGTACTTTATCTTCGGTCTCTGTTCCTCAGTCTCATATTCAGGCATTGAGTTCTCCGGGTTGGAAGAGTGCTATGGATGATGAGATGTTGGCATTGTCCAAAAATGGTACGTGGGAGTTAACTGATCTTCCTTTTGGGAAACATGATGGTTGTCGTTGGGTTTATGTGGATAAGTATCATCATGATGGTACTGTTGAACGGTTGAAAGCACATTTGGTGGCTAAAGGGTACCCTCAGACTTTTGGGGTTGATTACTTTAAGACTTTTTCACCTGTGGCTCGCCTCAATTAAATTCGTATTTTGTTGTCTATTGTTGTTACTCAGGGATGACCTATTTATCAACTTGACATTAAGAATGTCTTTCTTCATGGTGATCCACAAGAGGAAGTGTATACGGAGCAACCTCCAGGGTATGTTGCTCAGGGGGAGTCACATAAGGTGTATAAGTTGAAGAAAGCCATTAATGGCCTTAAACAGTCTCTAAGGGCTTAACAAGTTTAGCCAAGTAGCTGGTTCATATGGGTTGAAAAGAACTAATTCTGATCATTCAGTTTTTGTGAGACACTATGAGAAAGGTACGATTGTTCTAGCAGTTTATGTGGATGACATAGTGATTACTGGCAATGACAATGAAGGTATACAATTATTGAAGTCTCATTTGAGTAAGCAATTTCATATGAAGGATTTGGGGCTACTACGTTATTTCTTGGTATTGAGGTAGCAAGGTCTAAGGAAGAGATTTTCTTATCCAAGTATGTCATGACCTTCTAGATGAAACAGGATTGATGGGTTCAAAACCTATTGACACTCCAATGGACTCAAATATAAAGTTTAGTAAAGATGATGGAGAAGACTTCAATGTTGCTGGACGATGTAGAAGACTTGTAGGTAAGATTTATTTAACCGTGACTCGACCTGATATCACCTTCTCTGTAGGAGTTGTTAGTTAGTTTATGCAGAATCCCAAGTTATCACATTGGGAGGTAGTGTGTTGCATATTGAGGTATTTGAAAGGTGCTCCTGGTAAAGGTTTAGTGTTGAAACCTTCAGATAACTTGGAGAGAGTTGGTTTCTCAGATGCCAGTTGGGCAGGAGATAGTCTTGATAGATGTTTAGAATAAGGATTTTGTGTGTTTGTTGGTGGAAATCTTGCCAGCTGGAAGAGCAAAAAGCAGAATGTAGTTGCTAGGTCAAGTACATAGGCTGAGTTTAGAGCTATAGCTCATATTACGTGTGAGTTGTTATGGTTGAAGACTATTCTACAAGAGATGGGATTTTGCCAATAGTAAACCTATGCAGATGTATTGTGATAATCAGGCAGCTATGTATATTGCAAGCAATCCCGTGTTTCATGAGAGGACCAAACATACTGAAGTTGATTGTCATTTTATCAGACATATGGTTACGAGGAAGCAAATTGTTACTACTTTTGTTAGGTCTAGTCAACTAGGAGACATTCTTACCAAGGCGCTGCGTAGAGGACCATTCTATGATTTTTGTAACAAGTTAAGCATGATAGATATCTATGCTCCAGCTTGAGGGGGAGTGTTAGAATGTATGTATTAGTGGTTTAAGGGTATTTCTGTAATTGCCTTTAATTGATATATATATATATATATTGGCCAACCTAATTAGAGGCGCACAGCCCCACCCCCCTCCCCAACATTTCAAACTTATTTTCATATATTACATATCTGACATGTAAGCATTTGTGCCCTCCTAAAAATTATACTTTACACATTCTAAACTCAAGAATCTCACTACGGTCCTTCATTATTTTTATTTTTTATTTTTAATTTCAACCCAATCAAATATCTTACTCAACTAACCACAAGTAGTTAAGGAATTATAAATGTTCTTTTTGAACATCTTAAGGATTATTTGTTTTATAAGTGAAACTAGTTAAAAATAAATGAATAATTAAGCAAATGAACACATTTTTTCGTGAAAAGCTTTGGGAGAGATTAGTTTGCCTTTGAATAATTATGTTTACCCCAACCCATGATATATGATTTCTACAAAAACCACACTTAGAAACTTAAAAACCTAGAATTATAGTATTTCTACCAAAACCTATTTGTTCTGTGCCCCCGAACCCTCGTAAGCTAGTGCCCCCTCAAGATAAAATCCTAGGTCTGCCTTTGTATATTTGAGTTGAAAGAGTTTGTCCAAACAATACTAAAACCTAAATTCCAGCTAATATAAACCTTTGGCTACAAAACATTGGTAAATAAAACTCTGAACAATAACATAAGCAAAGAGTACCTGCTCATATGGCCCGACTTGTTTCGACACAACACTTCTTAACTGCATACTTCTGACACTCATCAGCAAGTATTTGATTTAAACTAGCACAATAAGTTAATCTTGGAATTGAAGTAAAAGAACTCACCGATGGGTTGGCAAATAAAACGAGCATACTCATCACGCTAATAACATAGGGGACCTGGACAGAATTAAAGTGTCCACAATATGATCTATAATAACTAATATTTCTTGACACAGATAAAAAAAATACTAAAGTTGTAACAAACACATTCCCAAGGATATCACCAATGAATTAAATTACTGGAAGGTACATGTAAACTGTCGTGGTATGTGAATGATTGTTGAATAGTTTAATAGATCCAATGATGTTTATAAGAAATTCGCACGAATGTAAAAAGTGGAAGTCACGCAGAGTAGATATGAGCAATTTGAGGATTGAAAATTGTCCTTCAGTTATGAAATAATTAGAAGCAGCTTGAAAATGTAGTTGAAATGCTTACCCAAACTGACCAAGCTAAGCTGTTAAATACCATCTGCATTAACCAGATAATAAATCACTGTCAAATTCTTAGTGGTCTCTCTCTCTCTCTCTCTCTCTCTCTCTCTCTCTCTCTCTCTCACACACACACACACACACACCACATTTAAATATGACTTCACCCATACAACCCAATTGGAACAGTATGTTGTAGAGTGGTTCAAGGTGCATACCATTAAAAATCCAACAAAGAGCCCAATGGAAAGCATCTTCTCCTCTCCAATAAGAGGAGCCAACATAGGCATGAGGAGCATCTGAGAATTCAAGTATGCACTAAATAAGTGGTTATACGGTAAATCTTAGAATGGACCGCATACTAATGTTGAATTGTGTTCCGAGACTAATAACAGAACATAGCAGTCGAAAATTTTAGAAACAGACCTGCGAAATAGTCCCTGCTATGCCAGCAATTAGCATTAAGTCAGCAAACTGGTCCTTGTTGAATTGAAACCGGGCCTTTAAGAAATACTGCAAGGGTGAAAGCTCAACTCTTGTTCAAAAAAGAACAAAAATTTGACAGCATATATGACTCTGAGTGCAATCATATGCATGAGAACAGCATATTTAAGCAACAAAGTTCTTGGAAAAATTGTTGTTTTGTACATCTTCTTCATTCACTGAACATCCCAAATCTGATTCGTGAGAATCGCTCCTTTTCTTTCTCCTCCCCAACCTATCAGTAGGTTTATATATATATATATATATATGGCCAGGCTCAGGAGCGGACGTCCGTTGACGGACCAGGCTTTTAGCGATAAAAAAATGACAATAAGTGACAAAAGCCTAGTCCGCAAACAGAGTGTTCGCTCCTGAGCATGCCTATGTGTGTGTGTGTATATATATATTATCATCTGCATTTGCAATTGAAACACCACTTTTAAAACGACTACCTGAGTGAGAAAGGTTCAGAAATGGCAAGAGCCTCATGGCCCTTGTCAATTACTCTGAACGTGAAAACGAGAGAAGTATGTGAAGTATCCATTCTTTCACAATTTAACCATATATATATATATATATACTTTTTTCTATATGAAATAAACCATGGCACCATTTCTGAGGAACAAGTTGATGGTGATGAATGTAAGAAATTGGTTCATCGTATGATATGTACCAAAAGTTCCCATAAATATCAGTACTTTTGGCATTACCTACCACCCCTCAGGGTTCCACATCCCAAACAAATGCATGTCTCAATTATGATTGCATAGATACTCTTTCACTTACCCACTCTGTGTGTTTACCAAATCGTACCGTAATATATAAGCAGATATTACTTATCATGCTGTCTCAACTCTGAAGGACAATCTTTAGTGTAGGGAACAAAGACCTGTTCAAAGGTGGTTGAGGGCTTAGTCATTTTTCGGAATACATCTCAATGAGTTCTTTCTCTCTTTATTTTTTCTTCCTTTTTTTGGGGCTGTTTTAGAAGATCAGGATGCTCTTCAGCGCTCTTTCATTATTGACAATCACCACCATTATCTCTCCAGAAATCATGTCATATCTTTTTCGCCGGAGTAAGTCTCTAACTTGCCTATCAGCTCCCTACTAAAGTTTCAAGAGATGAGGCTCATTTGGTCTCTAATGCTTCTTATTCTTGTTTTTAGTCTTTGCTGGATCTTCCGGTCCATAACTCTTCATTTAATGCCCGTGCTTCTTTTTAGTCTTTTCCTACTAGGTGTACATCATTTTATACAGTGATGTTATATTCGGTACATAAAATCGTACATTTTGCATATCATTGATAAAGAAGTCATACTTTGAGGAGAGAAGTGTACCATAAATGTAGCTTGAAATGCACCTTCCGCGAGACTACTGAAGAATGCAACAAATGCTGCTTGTGAAAATGTTACACTGAAACATGAGAAATATGAGCCATAATTATCCAAAATAAATAAATATAAGCCATCATTGTTAGTAGGACAACAAAAAGCATTTCATATTGAACATGATACATATAGTTGTAGGAAGATATAAAACGGCCGTGGATGGGCATTTGAAGATCGCAAATAGCATAAAAGGTTCACTGCATGAGTTGAATTATGATGGTTGTATCTCTTTCATCAGAAAGTAATTCCAGAGGGATTTGTTCAGGAATTGAAAATGATTGATTTTGTGCGTAAATAAACATAATTCCTTTCAGAAACTTGTTGAGAAGAAATGATGAAGCCACTTCATAACTTATCCATCAAGAGAGCTATAGGCTTAATGAACACAAAATAACTGGATTTCATTCAATAGATTATTTTTCTTCAAACAAAAGGAGTCTTATAGGCGTTGTTATGAGAAACAGTGAACATATTAGTCTTCACATAGGAGGTCAAGTTTTTGCATAGGTGGTTAAGTAAGGGAAGGTTTTGAACACACCAAGTCATGGTTATAGCAAAATGCAAACAAGTGAGGCCCACTAAGAGTAACTCTATTTTTTCCCCTCTTACAAAAGAATTTCTTATTGCCTGTTCTCACTTGCCTATTCCTTAATGTTGAAGTAGAGGGTTCAGACATGAGATTGCACATCCACGTGAGGCTTCATTTGGTTTGTGGATTTAGAGAGCTAAAAGAAGAAGGAAAGGAAAACTACTTCCCTAGTGCCTGTCTCTATGCTTCAATAACATTAGATTTTAGAAATTATCAAAATACAGCAAGAACTCAAGAAAATTGAAAGTGTAGTGATGATTGCAAATTTTCTTTTTCTTCCTATTCTAATCACTACTATTTTCATTATTAAACCCCAAAAAAATTTGTTTCTCTTGGTATCGTTTTCCCTTTATGTCACTATATCCGTTGAACCAAACATAGCCAAAGTCAATCGTATTCTCCCCACCACAAATCCAAGGTTACGTAAAACTTGTATTCTCGAATTTGCCTCTTAAGACTAGTAAACAATACCGAGTAATTGGGTATGTTGTGACAAAATACGCCTTGGTACCTTTCGGTACCACGCTCTTGCGAACAATGTTGAGAATTGGCTTAAATTTCTCAAGACTGGAATGTCGCTTGAGCGAGCGGAGCTCCGGCAGTGATGGATTGGAAACTAGAATCTCGCTCACTCAGTGAACCGCGCAGGGGGCGCCCGCCTGAGCGGGCCACTTGAGCGACTCCTTTATTCTTCAATCAATAAAGGAGTCGCTCGTCGCGGTGGTGGATTAGCCCGGTGGGGTGAACCACATAGAAATCTTTTGTGCTGATTATTATTTTTATTTTTTGATTTCCTTCTCTCTTTCGTGTGTGTGTGTGTTCACTATTTGATTGTTTCTGTGGGCTTGGGCACAAGAAACAGCATCTGAGATCTGAATCTGAGAAGATACCGATATAACGTGGTTCACTTAAGACCGAGCTACTCCACCCCAAAGGAGATAAGAAAGTTGCACTATGAATACTTGGAGATTCACACTCACTTAACTCTCTACTAAAAGTCTCTCTAGTTCGTTTTACCCACAAGTTTTCCCAATAAAGCTCTCACAGCCCTTTCTAGGCCAATATAGATACCTCACTCAAAGGTCACAAGGGATACTTCAAAAGATCTCCAAAGGCAAAAGGGTGCCTTTATATAGCAAACACCCAACTTGTCCAACAAGAAACGAATTCCTTGTTTAAAGAAACTAAATCTTCCAAATCTCGGCCAACCGTCCAAACGCCCTGTCCACTATCCAGGCGCCTTGCAGATAGTCGCTTCTGACTTGTCACCGTTCGATCCACCGTCTGCACACCTATCAGACGATGCCCGCTTTGAGACTTCCAAAGTCTTCAATCTCCTATTCGGATGCAATGGGGACCACCCGAACTTCCCCGATGACTTATCCGATGTGCGATTAATCGCCTTCCCCACCGATTAATCCTCTGCACATTCTACCCAAGAATTTGAGCCATAATCTATTAGGGTATAGAAGGGGCAAAAACTCCTGATAGACAAGAACACAGTACAGAAAAAGAATGTGAATCTATTACCTGCTATTCAGAAAACAAATGATATCCATTGGTGATGGAATGTTCCTAGACGTTTTTCCATCCACTTGGATAGTTTCTGTGCCACTCTTCAAGATTGGCTGTGTCAAAGCTTCATCATCATCATCACGTGTAGTCTCCACTGTCTCCTGGAGGAAAATTCTCATGTAAACGACAGCAACTATTGATACAATTGCAGCAGCCTGAAATCAGAAAGAATAAGAAAATCCCAATTATTTGATTTTGATGCACAGAGAAAGAAGTTGAGGAAAGTTAATTAGCTAAGGGTTTTGTTGAAGAGGTAACCTTAAAAGTCATGGAAGGGGAGAGGAAGCGAGCAACGAAGGGCCCACAAAGGAAAGCAACAGATCCAACTCCAGATAGGATTCCAAACGCTGCAACCCTTTTTGCCTCTGAAGTTTTATCTGCCTGCGACAAAAATAACAGAACAAAAAACAAGTTCGAAATTTCTTGTGTAGAAATTTGCATTCGAGCTGTTAAGGTTTCTGGCGGGAGAAGTTTTGCAGTGCCCAACTGTCATATTTCTGTACCTTTTCTCTGTGGTAAGAGTTTGATTGTTAGATCGTTTTGTACGGAGTACTTGTATTCAAGTAATCATTTGGGACAAGTAATCATTTGGGATTGGTGACTTTTGATAGCTCTTCTGCTACACTGCTGCTTTTTATGGTGTTGCTTTTGTTATCATGGAAGCATTTTAAACAACTTTAATTGCTCCATTTAATTAACCTTCTTCACTTTTTTGGGCTCGGTTCTCTGTCACCTTCTTTCTTTGAGTAGTTTCTACAGTCTACAAGGTTGAAAGTAACCCTGGGTTCTAGTACTCTTCACGAAGCGGTGATCTCTGTGGTGCGGCGTTTGGTTTCTCGTGTAGCTAGCGGAGTGGCTTCTTTGGCTTCCTCTGAATCCCCAACTTTTGTACCTTTTCCTTTTGTTCTTTTTGTTGTTATTGTTGTTGTTTCTGTATTTTCCTTTGTTATGTTTGGTTCTAGTTCATTTGAAAACTTTCTTCATTCTTTTTTGGAGGAAAGCCACCATATGGGACTAAGGCCTGTTTGTCCTTTCGTTTATTTGAATGAGTGACTCTTTAGCCCAAAAAAAAACCATAATCATTTGAGTAATTATTTTAATAATTCAAATATACTTACGTGATAAAATCTTCTATTTTAAAAAGTCCTTCGATTATTAAGCTTAATACTAAAACAATTGTACCTATAAAATATAAACACCATAAACAATCTCCATACTAATCTCCATCCTCCCAAACATATTTGCTCTCAAGCACTAGCCGCCTCCCAATCCCAAGTCCATCCCTCTTATCATTGGCAATGGCAATGTACAAAGCCACATCCTATACTGCTCCATTTGCTTCACCGTGTACACGTTCTCTTCACCCGGTGATGGTGTGACCGTCATGGTTGGATCTTCTCTGTACTTGGTTCGAGATCTAGTTTTTGGGTGTTTGTTTTTGACCTCTTCGGGTGTTCATCCACTCATATTAGTTTGGCCTTTTTTTTTTGGATCTTCTCTATATGCTTGGTCCGATCTTGATAAATGATATTGTGTATTTCACAACCACTTAAATTAGTTTGGCCTTTTTGGATCTTCACTGTGCTGATTTCTATCTTCATAAATGATATTGCAAAAATCACAATCTTTTTTGACAGAATGATGATGTGAAATTCATAAAAAATTTTGCAATCTTTAATAGAAGGATGTTGTGAAATTCATAGAAAATTAACGGATCAAATTTTACATTGTCTCATTGGTCTCTGCTACTTTTAATACTATAAAATAATTAAACAACGTATTTGCAACCTCACGCCCAGCATAGCCGACCCCTTCCATAGGATGATGGCCTTGGCTCTATCCTTTTTCTCATTTTCATTATTTTGGCCCTCTTTAGGAGGAGGGTTTGTCCCTTTCCATGAGAGGGGTTTTTGCGTTTTGTTTTAGTTGGGTTTGTTTTCCACTCTAAACCTCTTCATCTCATATCCTTATTCTGTGGTAAGATCCGGTAATGTATCCATTAGATCTGACGTTTTTTCTTCAGATTTTGTATTTTGGTGCGGTCTTATCGCACTCACGGTGCTATATGGGATGATTTCTGTTGTGGGTCATGTTGACAGCTTCTCCCTGATCAACCGACATCGTCGCGAGCTACGCACAATCAGCCACATCGAGGATTTGGGAGATTTGAGTGCGAGTTCATAAATTTGTTTTGGTTATTATTTATGTATTTATCTTATTTCTGTATACTTGTACTGGTTTATTTAGAATTTGCTGTAAATGTTATGAAATCTTACTCTCGCTATATAATAAATAAATAAATAAATAAAACATATTTGTAATTGTTTTGGAAGGTTACTCGTGAGATTTAGACTTGACCGTCACACATTCATAAGTGGGCACCATTAAATTATCTTTAACTCGCCGCAAAGCTAAGAAAAATTAAATTCAAATTTGCATATATAAATGAAAGTCAAGAGCACATGTGAAGACTGTGTAACTCCTTAATTTGGCTTCAATAAAATGATTGGTTATCAAAAAAAAATTCAACAGGGTATGTAAATGCCAAATGTAGAGAGCAAAAGTGAGACAATAAAGGGCAATGTTTGGGACCACAAAAGGGTCATAAAGATGTGCTCACAAAAAGATGTGACATTCTATGTGATACTCATATGGCGTAGGACCCACCACAATTAACTCAAACACATGAGATGTCACATGGGATACCACATTCTTTGTAAATATCTCTTTGTGACCCATTTGTGTCCCTAAATTACTCAGACAATAAATTACTACCACATAAGCAAGAGCAAGGCACTGAACGCTGCCTTCGCTAACCATGGCGGTGAGAGTCCTTAACACATAGTATGCGTAGTAGAAGTCTGTCGTCGTGCTGTATCCCAATATCACTGCAAACATTTAGTGCTTCCCCATGAGTTATATATATGTAACTATCACATTATTTAGGGTGTTAAGGGCTCGTTTGGTAACGTTGTCGTTTTCTATTTTTGTTTTCGTTTTTTAGAAAACAAAAATTAAAAACACGTTTGGTAACGTTTTTGTTTTTTGTTTTTAAAAAACGTTTTCAAATTTTGGGTAAAAAATGAAAACAGCAAAAAGTTGTTTTGAGTTTCCTGTTTTTGTTTTTTTTTTAAAAAAATCAACAATGTTACCAAACAAGTTTTTGTTTTTTTTTTCAAAAAAAAAAAACCAAAACTAATTTTCATTTTTAAAAAACTGAAAACTGAAAACAGGAAACGTTACCATGCGAGCCCGAAGTTTTCAGTTTTATAATTTTATTTTCAATTTTTTTACAGAAAAAATAAAAGTAAATTGAAAATGTACTTGGTAATTGTCTTTCTTTTCTCTTTTTGAAAATGAAAACTAAAAACATGTATGGTAATGATTTCCGTTTTTTCTTTTGTGTAATGGAAATGAAATTGGGCTAAAAAACGAAATAAAAAAAATGGTGTCAGTTTGCAATAATGGGCTCGCATGGTAAACGTTGTCGTTTTTTATTTATAGTTTCGGTTTTCATTTTTTATATTGAATTAGAGACAAACATTAATACAATAAATGAAAAATAAAAACTGAAAATAAAAAATCACAACGTAATTACCATGCGAGCCCTAACTACCCTAGTTTTATAAAAAGAAATCAAAAGCTAGCTTTCGTTTACAAAATCCAGAAAATTAAAAATTTGAAAATGTTTTCATAACGAGTGTTTGAAGTGGCTCAATTTGGAATATTGGTCGAGTTACTTCCCAATATATTCACTGCAGGGACGGTGAATGTAGAGAGTTATGTATTGGTTAATCTTCGCACTCTTTTGGGTCTATCCTAGTTTTGTAGAACACTGCTTTCCAATCCCCAAAATAGTGTACAAGAACAAAGAGAAAATAACTATAAATAAATAAAAAGACAAAATATATATTTTTTTAATACCGGGATTATGACTGAATACACACACGACACACACATACACCTTTAACCCAACCCCATCTCAAAGCTCTCACAATGACCACTCATTCCGACTAAAGAACAAACAGGGAGTCAAGTAAAAACTCTCCTAAAAAAGTCGAACCCTCAATCTTCCAAAATAGATCATACCAATGACACATTAGAGAGAATTTAGGAAATTGTAAAACCAACGACATTTTCCCCAAAAAAATAAAAATAAAAATAAAAAAATGGCTTAGGTACAATTTTAAGTTCTTTACTTCTTTTATGAGTAGTACTTCACCCACAAGGCCACAACCATCATACATTTTTCCATCCACAATCCACAAAAAATATGTTTATCTCTCTCATGTATCACACTATGAGGTCCACTGACATCACAGGATGACACATGAGAGAGAGACACACACTTTAATGAGTTATGAATAGAAAACTGTGTGAAAGTTGTGGGTGAAATTTTACTCTTCTTTTTTATACAAGCTTCTCCGCTTAATGAGGTGATTTGTAAATAATGCTTAAATGACCCAATCTTATTGCCAACATGTAAGAAAATGTAACGAAGTTTCATCCATCTTTTAATGGTTTGATTGTAAATTTGTGACCCCAAATTTAGTTATTTATTTATTTTTTTTTCTTTTAGATAATGAAGACAAATCCCTAGTCTGCTTTCAGTGGTTTTGGGATCTCCGCCAGTATTTCAGACGGTTTACTAATTGTCATTTTTATCGGAGTAGAACAGGGGCAAACCTCGGACACGTTAACCAACTTTACTACACGCTCACTAGGTATATCAGGGAAGTAAGTGGCGCGGTATGATTCGAACCCACGCCAAACTCTGGATATGATTCATCCAACTACTTGAGATTTGTTCCTACAACCCACTCATACGAGTTTCAAACATTTGATCTCCTTTCGAGAGATCAAAAGCTTTGGCCAATTTGACTAGCCGAGCGGATTACCTTGTTGACTAGTCTTACCTCATAACATGAGATCAGGTGGAGGTTGTTCGCATGGTTAGGGGCTGTTTGGGTAGCTTAAGCTTTGTGAAATCGATAGTTAGGTGATAGCTTTTGTCAGAATACATTATTGTCTTAATGGATTTTTTATTGTTGCGGTGTTTGGGTAATATGTTGTAAAAGTAGTTTTGATGGTAGAATAGACTATGTAAGTATTTAATTACATAAAAACAAAAATGGTTTTGAATGTCCAAAGGACAATTACATTTTTGTATTGTATTACTATTATATTAGCACTAAATAAGCAGATGGTTTATTTTGTTTAATACTCCCTCAGTCCCATTTTGAGAGTCCTGTATTCCATTATGGGATGTCCCAAAATTAGTGTTCACTTTCCTAATTAGTATATAATTTTTACTTATTTTCCAAAAATACCCTTCATTGAAATATACACCAAGACAAAACTAAAAAAAATTGTAATGATTAGGGGCAATTGTGGAAAGTAGGTGTAGATTCTTCTTGTCCCTTAATAAGTTGAGTTCCCAAATATGAACTCACAAAATGGAACGGAAGGAGTAGATACTATTAATTGTACTAATAAACTTATGAGTAATATTTGGGACACTAATAAATTTTACTAACACTCACATCCACACTCTATCTCTCTCTTAGTGGCACTGTGTAAACTTATGAGTAATATTTTGGGCACTAATAAATTTCACTAACACTCACACCCACACTCTATCTCTCGCTTGCACTGTGGGGCCCGCAATGGATCCCACAATGCCACTAAGAGAGAGATAGAGTGTAAGTGTGAGTGTTAGTGAAATTTATTAGTACCCGCATGTTCTAAACTTATATAAATTTATTGGTTTTTTACAGTTTTCTTTTTTTTCAAAGGAGTTGACATTTTGTCAATTTTGTTTATTACTCCGTAGTAAATACAGTAATCAAGTTTTTTTTTCATTAATTCGATGCGCCATTAGTAGATTTCTACTTTTCGGTTAATGACTCGATGCTCTTCATGGACACGGAGTGGTATTATCGTAGGGGCAATTATAACACAATTGTTGAGTTTAAAGACAATTTAAAATTACACTTAATAAAAATGACAAAAATTTAACAATTGGTGCTCACACAGTATAAGTTGGCGCGCCATAACTTCTCCCATGATTCAGGAACAACGCCTCCCTTACGCCTCACCACACGCGCACGTGGTGTCCCAAAGCCACTCACATCGTGTAAGTGGTTGTGCTATAAAATGTATTTTAAACTTTAAACTTCCATAATTTTTGATCCACAACTCCGTTTTTATCAAATTTTATACCGTTGGAATCGTGTTGACGAGAACTACAAAATTAGTACCATTGTTAATATGTTTTGAGCAAAAAAAAAAAAAAAGGACATTTTATATAAGTTGATCCTGAAAAACTTGAATTTTCACTTAATATTTGTGTACGCGTTTGGTGACATTTCACTTATTTTTCATGTATGTCAAGTGGAATTTCAGTAGAAGTAACTGTCTAGAGTTTAAAGTCCATTTTGATTATTAATTTGTTAAAAAGTCTCTCAAATGCCAAGTTAAGTGAAATTTCACTTAATATTCATATACGAGAGTTAAGTAAAATTATTAAGTAAAATTTCACAAAATATTCATGTATGCATGGCGAATATTTAAAATTTATTTAAACAATGCATATTTTGTTAAAAGTAGCAAATTTCACAATCAATTATAAAACACAATTTTTCAACCAAAATAAATACAGGAATTCTTGTTAAAATTCTTCTCTCTCTCTCTCTCTCTCTCTCTCTCTCTCTCTCTCTTTTTCTTCTCAAAACATATAAATTTGGCATACATAAGTATTAAGTGAAAATTCACTAAACTCGTACATGTTTTCTTCTTGAAAAACTTGAAGTTAAACTTAACATTCGTGTACTCGTTCAGTGAGACTTCACTTAGTTTTCTTGTATGGCAAGTGAAACTTCACTAACTATCCCAAGAGTTACTAGAAGTAACTCTCTAGAGTTTAAAGTTCAATTTGATACTTAGTTAGTTAAAAAGTCCTTCAAATGTCGATTTAAGTAAAATTTTACTTAATGTTCATGCACGAATTTAGTGAAATTTCACTTAATATTCAAGTATGCCAAGTGAAATTTCGCTATTTTTTTCTTCTTCACATTACAATGCATATTTCTTTTAAAAAAAATCTAATTTTACAAACAATTATAAAACATAGTTTTTTAATCCAAACAAAATGTTAAATTCTTGTGAAATTTCACTAAAACTCTCCTTAAGAACAAAGTAAACATTTTTTTTCCCTCACAACATATCAACTTGGCATACGTGAATGTTAAAGTGAAAATTCAATAACCCATATACAAATATTATGTGAAAATTTTATCTGGTTCGTCTGGAACATGACATGTAAAAATAAGAGTTTTTTTTTTCTTTTGCTAAAAAATATCGACAATGATTCTAGTTTTGTAGCTCTCGTCGACACGGTTTTAACGGTAGAAAATTTGTAAGAAACAGAGTTGTAGATTATAAGTTATGAATATTTAAAGTTAAAAAAAAACATTTTTAAAATGGATATCATATGGTACAGTCACTCACACGGTGTGAGTGGCTAAAGGCAGGTGCGCGTGTAAAGCGCTTGAAGTCCACGTGGGATCTTGTATGGTGCTTGTACTTATACCGTGCGAGCACTGACTTAAATTTCTTTTGTCTCTTTTAGAAAATGTTCAAACCAATTTAAATTTTAAACTTTTGAGAGTTAATTATGAGAATTTTTCAATAATTTTCTATTATCGTACAGAAATAGGTAGAAATGGTAAAAAAAAAATTTTCTTTTGCTTGGATGGTAGAAATGGTTTGGACATGCAGGTAATTACGCATTTTGTCGGCGTGGTCTTTTGTCCTTCAGCGCAGGACACATTTTCAGTCCGCCTAAATTAGTGGTGTCAATCGGGCCGGGTTGGCCCGGCCCGCTTTTTTCGGGCTAAAAGCCCGATCCAGCCCGCCACAAGGCCCGACCCGCTAGGCCTGGTTCACATACTCCGGGTCGGGATGGACACCCATCTTTCCGTCCATGGCCCGGCCCGACCCGAAATAGTGAAAAAGTCCGGCCCGGCCCGAAGCCCGCCACGGCCCACTTCAAAAATAGAAGAAAGCCCGCTAGCCCGTCCGGCCCGGCCCGATGTCTGGCCCGCTAGGCCCGGGCCACCGGTCCGGGGCGGACACACCTCCTCCACCCCCAAGCCCGGCCCGGCCAGACCCGATGTTTGGTGAAGCCTGACCGGCCCGGCCCGGCCCGAAGCCCGCTTTGATTGAGCCCAGCTCGGTCCGACCCGTTTGACACCACTAGCCTAAATGTCAATGGTTTGATATTTTAGTCAGAAAGTAGTGGGTGAATAGTAGAGTAAGGTTACCTCAAAAAAACAGAAAAAGAAAAAAAGAAAAAGAAAAAGAAAAAGAAAAGTAGCATCCAAAAATAAGGAAAAAAGTGGGATATAGAGTAGAAGTGACTGTGACATCACCTTACCGTATATTTGTATAAGGGTTAAGGGTAAAGATTGTGATACACGTATTTATATAATTTTTGGGATACAATTTAAAAAATGTATTTATCTTTTTCATATAATGTCAATGGACTTTATAGTAACACGGGAGAGAAATAGATACATCTTTTAAATTGTGTTCCAAAAATTATATAAATAAATGTGTCATAAGTATTACCCTTTCTATATTAATGTATCATTGGCGGGGAGAGGGTAAGAGGGGTCGCTTGCCCTCCTCAGCGTATGGAAATTATTTTTTTACCCAATGTATTTTACAATATATGTATTTGTGTCTCTCTTAAATTTTAATAATTTTCACCCAAATAAGTATCTTCTTTATTCAATAGTCTCAATTATTAAAGTCTTATAGATATTCATTTTAAACATATTAAGAGTTCTTTATTTTGTAAGTGAAATTAGTGGAGAGAAAAAGAAATTAAGCATGTGAATGCACTTCCTTATTGAATTGTGGAAAGATTAGTTTCTATTTGAAATAATCATACTATAATATAAACCCACTATATGTCAAATCCAGAAAATAATCACACAATTTTTAAATCCTAAAAATTCAAAATTATACTCTCTCTGTCCTATTTTATGTGTCCCCTTTTTTTTTGACATGTCCCAAATTTATTGTCCACTTTCCTAAATTAGTATGTAAATTTTACTTAGTTTTCCAAACTATCCTTCCATGCAATCAATACAAAATAATAATAATAATAATAATAATGTAATGATTACGAATAATTGTGAAAAGTAGATGTAGATTCTTTTTGTCCCCTTAAATAGTTGGATTTTCCAAGAGGGACACATAAAGTGGGACAGAGGGAGTAGTATTTTTACCAAAAAAAAATTTGGTTCAAGGGCGCTCCCCAACCTTCATGTAAGGGTGTGTTTAATAACACAGTTAAGTGGTGAAAATGAAAATTTTCAGTACTTATTTATTTTCAGTGCGTTGGATAACATACCATTTAATTAAAAATCTAACAAAAAACTTGCTGAAAACTTTAAGTAAAAATTTCTACTGAAAATAATCACTGAATATTCTATTTCAGTACTTGAAACACTGTTTTAAGTATTGCAAATTCAATCGCTCAAAATTTTCAATACTTCAAATTTAAAAATTAATTTTTAATTCTTAATTTTCAATTTTATCAAAGAGATCCTAAGTGTATATCCCACTGAACTCAAATCCTCTACATCCGCCCGGCCCCCGAATATTCATTTACGTACGGTTCTAAAATTCATGGGAAGAAGACAAACTAGATATTCATTTAGAACATATGCGCCTGTTCTACTAAATAATAATTTTCTCGGGTAATAGATATTTTCGTGGTCGGTCACCACTACGCATTCTTTTTTTTTTTTTTTTTTTTGGTCTTGATAAATCTCACACACATTACAGTATATATTCACCGCAAACTCATGCACGCAAGGCATGGAGGGGACCCCACATGCACTACATATTCTGATCATGAAAGCAAAGGGAAGCAATACCGTTTGGTATGATGACGACAGTCATGGGTATTGTGAGCAAAGCTTTCCTTCCGTACACGTCAGACAGATTCCCAAGTAGTGGCATCATCACCATCGTACCTACTCCTATGATCTGCGTCCACATTTATTTCGATCTGTGATCATCAGACAGACACCAACTATATGCATATAATACCTAAATCCTATTATGATTTTTCTTCTTTAATCATATTATCCATTAAACTAGAGCAATTGTATCTGAGGACCAGTTTTGCTCACCTATTTTAATTTCTTACTCAGGCATTGATGAGTTGGTGGCATGTATCCTATTTAATTTTTATTTTTTTTATAATTATTAATATAATTATTAGAACGAAACATGTCACCCACCCACTAAAAGCATGAGTAAGAAAAAATGAGTAAACAAAAATTAGTAAGCGGAAGCGCTCTCTTATCTATCGTCATTTGCAACGGTGGCACACATATACTCCCTCCGTCCCATTTTGAGAGTCCATCTTTGGGAACTCAACTTATTAAGGGGACAAAAAGAATCTACACCTACTTTCCACAATTGCCCCTAATCATTACAACAACTTTTTTAGTCTTGTCTTGGTGTAGATTTCAAGGAGGGATAATTTTGGAAAGTAAGTACAAATTGTACATCAATTTCAGGAAAGTGGACACTATTTTGGTACATCCCAAAATGGAATAATGGACTCTCAAAATGGGACGGAGGGAGTACGAGTTAAGCTGCTTAATAAGTGTTCGTAAACATATTTGATAAATGCTCGGCTCGTTCAATAAATAAATAAAAATAAAAAACAGCTCAAAGGCTCAAACTAGATTTCATGCTACTAGCACCTCACTTACATTTTCTTAGTTGATCTTTGTTATTGTTCTGAAATACTGTTATTTTTCCAGCAAAAAAAGAAATACTGTTAATTTTTATAAATGGTGTCAGATATATTTGCCAGGTATATATACACTTGCACATCTATATTAAGCGTACATGTGAAAACAATAACAAACGAATCTAAGAGAAGTGAACTTTTCCATTAAATTATAGTATAATTAAATTTCTGAAATTAATTGAAACATGTATTAAATTTGAAATACTTGAAAACACACCATTTTTTTGAGGAAAAATCTTATTAATTCTGTAAATTCGTGAGACAGGTTTAATTGAAAATTCGACAAAACCGTATTAACCCAATTATATATAGGAGTACTTGAATGCTCAGAGAGAGAGAGAGCATGCTAAACATAGTCAAAATTGGTAGTTAATTAAGAAGTTAGGACCGGAGCACCAAAAAAGAAAAAGAAAAGAAAAATAAAAGAGTGGTGAAGCAGAGAAGAAAGCTCAGAGAAAAATACTAATGAAAGAAAATTGTTATTAATTTGCAAATTATACTATACACACACGCAAACATATATAAAGGATATAGAGGGAATTGATTTTGGCACTCTAAAAGTTATTATTGACAGCACTCTATTGTACCACATCCAGCATGTAGTAGTATGCAGTTAAAGCTCTGCATCGAGTGCCAATAATAACTTTTGGAGTGCCAAAATCAATTTCCTAGATTTATTGACAGACATATATGCATGAACATACCGCTTGTTGTAGTCCAGAGAGGTAAATGGCAAGTGAGCATTCATCTCTACCGGGGCAAAGGGCCGACATGGTGACATCTGTAATTGCCGGAATTACAATTACTGCCCCAAAATTAGATAGAAACACCGTCACAAAGAGGTGGCTCAACCCTCTTAACTTCTCCATTAATTTCTCTCTCTCTCTCTCTCTCTCTGTTTGAGTTGACAAACAAACACCAGCCCAGTGAAAAGAGAGTGAAACAATTAATGCCTAAACTAGATATCTGCTTAGGTTATCATCTCGCAGTCTCAACAAAAATATTGGAGCGTGCGAGTGTGAGAGATTTGGAAATGACTCAAATCATATCCCAAAAGGAATCAAGGACATGGACGTGGATTTTTGTATGATTGTAGCATTTTTGTTCTGTCAATGCCCAAAAAATCAAAAACAAAAGGAAAACGATGTGTGGCTAGTAGAAAAGTGAAAAGAAAAAAAAATAAAAATACTCCTCCTGTGCCTTTTATATGTCTCTTTTTGGAAATTAAACAATTTAAGGGGACAAAAAGAATATATATTTACTTTCCACAATTGTACATATCATTGCACCTTTTTTTTTTTTGTTGGATGTTGATTGCAAGGAAGGATAGCTTGGGAAACTAAATAAAATTTGCATCTAATTTAGAAATGTGGACAATAATTTTGGAACATCCCAAAAAGAAAAGAGTAATATTTGGGACACAACTTTCATACAACCTCCCCAAAAGATGTGCCTATCTCTCTCCTGTGATGTCACTAGACCCCACAGTGACACAGGAAAGCGATAGACACATCTTTTGGGGAGGTTGTATAAAAGTTGTATGAAGGTTGTGTCCCAAGTATTACCCAAAAGAAAATGGGGACACATAAAATAGGACGAAGGGAGTAATAAATAAAATACTACTCCCTCCGTCCCTTTTTTTTGAGTCCATATTTGGGAACTCAACTTATTAAAAGGACAAAAAGAATCTACACACACTTTCCACAATTGCCCCTAATCATTACAATAACTTTTTTAGTTTAGTCTTGGTGTAGATTTCAAGGAAGGGTGGTTTTGGAAAGTAAACATAAATTGTATACCAATTTAGGAACGGAGGGAGTAGTATATAGAGGGTGGCTCGGTCCAAGATCGACCAGTAAAATTTAAATAATTAAGTCTACAATGGTTTTCAATCTCTTCTAAGGTTCTATGTTTTTTTTGGACAAAAAAGCTCATTGCACCTGCCGTACTAACATTAACGCCCAATATATATATATATATATATATAGTCAGGCTATAAAGAGGGCGCCATCTCTTTATTAGAAAGAGGGCCTCGGTTTTGGCCCTCGTATTGTGTTTTCTTAAGGGCAATTTTGTCATTTCATAATTTTTAAACACGAATCGACGATCAAAACAGAAGTCATCTCTTTAATAAAGAGAGAGCGCCCCCTTTAGAGAATCTTTGTATATATATATATATATGTACATTATATTTTGTTGACGTCAACTTTTGAAATATCTCTAAGAATAAAAATTTTAAAGACAATTCACAACAAATATCTCTGAATTTTATTTATTTATTTTATAGAAATGTCTCTGAAATCGAAAAATTCAGAAACATTTTGAGAGAAATGTTTCTGAAACTAAATAATTCAGACACACTCTATTAAAAAAAGGATTTGAATCTAGTGAATTTAGAGACATTATGGGAGAAATATCTCTAAAATTTCAAATATCTACATTTCAAGAGTTGACGTCAGGCAAAAAAATAAAAATAAAAATTAAAACTGCTTTTAGAATTTTTTTTATTTTTTAATTTTAAATTGTGCACTAACATTAGAGCAACAAGTACAATGGGGGAAGAGATAATTTCATATGAAAACATAAAAAAAATTAAAAATAAGGGACTTCAGCCAGAAAGGGAGAAAAACATGTGTATTTTTGGGCTGTCCTTTTGACCATATAGACCTAATCTCAAGGACCTTAGGCCAATTTTTTCATATATAAAAGGGATAATTAATTTAAGTCAAATTTAGAAATCAATTTACAACTTTATTAAAATTAAAAAAAAATATCAATAATGATTAAAAAATTATCAAGGAAATTAGAAACACATTAACCTTTGAAGAGTTGAATTGTGTTTCAGTCTACTTCATGTTTGCATGTTATAAAGTTGCAGCAAAATATTGTGGATGGTCATAACGATGTGATGAGCTACTCCCAACTATGCGCAGAATTAGCTCACAAAGTTAGCTCCTAATGTTGTGTGAAACTTGAATCAAAAAGTTGATGACATTTAATCTTACATAAAAAAGTTGATTTTTTTTTTAATTTTAAAAAAGTAATGTATTTATTATGTTATATTGGTAGGCACAATCTTCGGTACTGTCACGCCACGGAATAGCAAAAATAGAGAAAAGTAAATTTTTATTTTGGGTCCATAGAGAATGACGGATAAATATTACTAATTGGTCCACATAACACAGTACTAGTCAACTAAAAGTAATAAGAATAGTAATAATATCAAACTGAATATATTACAAAAGTCCTAGCTATTACAATATCATCAGGGTGCGCTACAGGAAATATAAAAGGTTTGTAAGCAATTGAAGCCCGAGTACCAATTATAACAAAGTTCAACAAAAATATAAAACGTTAGACTAAACGTCTATCTTCTGCTTTAGCTCGCGTAAATGTAATCGTCCGCGTAGTAGTCTCCCCTGGCTTCTCCAACCTCAGCAAGTTCACCCTCGGCATAGCCCTCCTCCGGGTAATAGCCACCGTCATCAAGTTTGTTACCTACAATAGCATAGGCAGGATAGGCTGAATGGGGAATGTTCAAGCAATGAAGGTCATCAGCTTACTAAAAGCTGAGTGAGTAGTAAACTAACGCAGTCTCATAGATATAGAGTAGTTACCAGTTATGAACGATATATAGTAATGATACTAGTAATATCTTTCTCTCTCTCTTTTTTTTTTTTTTTTTTTTTTTTTTTTTTTTTTTCAGAATTCATTACATGAATCCTATCGTCTTTAAACCCCAGGACCTACTGTATCGACCTCAACTGATTAGACAGAACTGATGATATGATCACGACATACTAGTGCTCTCGTTCACCTCTATTAAGAACTCTTACTGTCACCATTTTTAAGAACTCTTGCGAACACCATATATCATGTAATGACTAGTCTATGAACGTACCATATACTCTTGTTCACCGTTTTTAAAAACTCTTACAGTTCACCGCTTTTAAGAACGTTTGCGAGTACTGTACATCCATAGCTCTCACAATCCTGGTCAAATCTCTGCTACCCACTTATCGGATTTAAAATGAGCGAATTATTAGCTCGACACAACCTCTACTATCCTCCTGAACCTGAACACGCTACTCACCATACTATCTCGTTGTTGTACCCCATTATCCATTAATCCATAATATCACGTAATAGAAGTATAGAATATAAATTATACGGTTAAGCATAATGAATTATAAACTAAGAGGAAACAACCAAGTTCTGCTAAGTTCGATCAATTGAAACCATTTCAATCGATCGATTGAATTGTTCTCGATCGATTGAGGTGAAAGGGGTCTTGATCGATTGAAGTAATTTCAATCGATTGAGACTCTGTGTGTTCGATCGATTGAATCTAGTTTCATCAATCGATAGATGTCTTCTTCAAATTCTGGTAGAAAACGTCTAGATTCTATTAGGGTGTGTTTGGGTCATTTTAAAACGTCTAAAACATGTAAAACAATATATCGAAGCTACCGAGTAAGTTTGAGACTCACCAAACATTGTTAAGAGCACATTTGGCAAACGTCAAGCTTTAAGCTTCCTCTCCAATGCCCTCTTCTCTCTCTCTCTCTCTCTCTCTACTTCTGTCTATCTTTGTCTCTCTTCTGCTTCTCTCTCTATTCTTCTTCTTCTTCTTCTTCTTCTTCTTCTTCTTCTTCTTCTTCTTCTTCTTCTTCTTCTTTTCTCTTTGACTGAGTATATATAGATAGAGTGTGTATATATATATATATGTGTATAGATGTGTGGAAATATATACAAACACAAGCTCTTCCCTCTCCTATATTCTCTGGTTTCAGCAACCAAAATACACACAAATATGTTCCTTATATATAGAGAAGGGAAGAAGAGCAGGAGGAAACTTGGGCGTAAACTGGGGAAATAAAATCTGACATTCTCGATCAATTGAGCCAAGTTCAATCGCTTGAAAATAGTTCGGCCAGTTTTGATCGATTGAAAAGAGTTTGACCGACTGAAGTGGGGACCATATCATAAATTCATGTCGGTAGGATTTCGATCGCTTGAACAAGGTTTGATCGCTTGAAGAATGAAATGTTCAAGCGCTTGAAAATACTTCGATTGCTTGAAATTGAAAATTCCAATATAGTCAAGATATTCATACAGAATCTTATTGTATAAACATACACTGAAAATACAGGGTACTACATCATCCACCACTTATTAAAAGATTTCATCCTCAAAACCAGAAGTAATAGAGTTAATACAAAATTGGAAATTTCTCTCTCATCTCTGAATCTAGCTCCCACGAAGCTTCTCCTTTGTCATGATGCTTCCACTAGATCTTCACTAACAGAAACTCTTTGTTCTTGAGCTTCTTGATTCCTCGATCTAGAATCCGTACTGGTCCTTCGTTGAACGTAACGTTGTCGTTGACTTCAATGTCTTCGAAGTTGATCTCATGCACTGGATTATGGGCACACTTCTGTAGCATACTAATGTGGAAAACATTGTGCACTCCTGACATCTTTAGTGGCGACGTGATTATCCAAGCGACCTTTCTAACGCGTTCTACAATCTCAAAGGGTCTGATGAATTATGGCGATAGCTTGCCTCTCTTTTGCCTAAATCTGATGATCCCTCGGACATGTGAAACTTTGAGCAGCACGTGATCTCCAATGGCGAATTCTAAGTCTTTGCATCTCTTGTCAGCATAGCTTTTGTGTCGGGTCTGAGCTGTCCTCATCTTCTCACGTACGACTTGAATTTTCTCACTGGTTTCTTATACCATTTTTGGCCCAAGAAGTTGAGTATCTCTAACTTCAACCCAGCATAGCGTCGATCGGTAAGGTCTTCCATATAAAGCTTCAAACAACGCCATTCCTATGCTCGTATGGTAGCTATTATTTTAGGCAAACTTTATCAATGGCAGGTGCATCTCCTATGAACTCACAAAATCGATAACACAAGTGTGTAGCATGTCCTCGATCACTTGGTTGACTCGTTCTGTCTTCCCATCAGTCTGTGGATGAAAAGCTAAACTCAAGTTCAGTGTTATTCCCATCTCGGTTTGGAGACTCTTCCAAAAATTTGTAATAAAATGCGAATCTCGATCTGACACAATAGAAACAAGTGTATCGTGTAGTCGTACAACTTACTATAGATATATCCAGCTCAAACATTCCACTGGATACGTCATGCTTTAGGCGATAAAATGTGCAGTCTTTGTAAGCCAATCCACAATTACCCAAATAGCGTCGTGGTTTTGCTGAGATCTCAGTAAACCTACCACGAAATCCATGGTTATGTGTTCTCATTTTCATTGGGGAATTGGTAACGCTTGTAGAAGTCCATGTGATTTTTGGTGTTCCGCCTTTACTTGTTTACAAGTAAAACATTGAGCTATATACTCAACTACTTATCTCTTCATTCTCTCTTCAAATCCTTGTACATCTTCGTACCTCCAGGATGAACAATAAATCGTGACTTGTGTGCTTTATCCAATATTTCATTCTAGAGATTATCTTCATCGGGTACACAAAGTCTACCTTTACATCATAATGCTCCGTCTGTACCAATACTCCAAACCTCTTTCTTTGTTGACATCTTGGCAAATCATAACTTTAGGTCCTTGGTCGTCTATACCGCTGATCAAAGTTAATTGTACCATAAAACATCCAAAATGTTGTCCTTTGGTCAACTCCATTGGCTGTAGGTCAAACTCAACTAAAACTTCTAATGCTTGCCATTCTCGAATTAGTAATGTAGCGATTACTAATCGATAGAGCATCTGCTATAACATTTACTTTACCCGGATGGTATTTCAATGAAAAGTCATAATCCTTGAGTTATTCTATCCATCTTCATTGACGCATGTTCAACTCCTTTTGAGAGAACAAATACTTCAAGCTCTTATGATCGAAAAATAGATCAAACTTCTCTCCATAGAGATAGTGTCTCCAAATCTTCAATGCAAACACTATTGTCGCTATTTCCAGATTATGCATATGATAGTTCTTCTCATGTACTTTCACCTATATGGATCCATACGCGATCACACTTCCATCCTGCATAAGCACACATCCAAGTCCTTAGTGCGATGCATCACTGTAGATGATCAATCTTTCTCCACTCCTAGGTATTGCCAATACCAGTGCAGAGGCCAATCTTTCCTTCAACTCGTGGAATGCATCTTCATGCTTATCTGTCCATTCATACTTTGTCTCCTTCTTTGTCAAATTCATCAAAGGTCTTGCTATCCTGGAGAATCCTTCTACGAATCTTCGATAATACCTGCTAATCCGAGGAAACTTCTGACTTCTATCGCGTTAGTTGGTCCGTTCCAACTTAAGACTATATCGATCTTAGATGAGTCTATAGAGATACCATTATGAGATAAAACATGTCCCAGAAATTTGACCTCCTAAAGCTAAAATTCGCACTTGCTGAACTTTGCATATAACTTACTATCTCGAAGTGTTTGTAAAGCAATTTGTAAGTGCTCCTTGTGATCTTCCTCTATTTTGGAATAGATCAGAATGTTATCGATAAAAACTATAATGAATTATTCCAAATATGGTTTGAATACTCTATTCATTAAGTCCATAAATACTGTTGGAACATTCGTCAATCCGAAAGGCATAACAAGAAACTTACAATGCCCATATCTTGTCCTGAAAGCAGTTTTCGACACATCCTCCAATCGAACCAACAGTTTATGATATCTTGAACATATATTGATCTTTGAATAGATCCTTGATCCTTGCAACTGGTCGAATATATTATCTATCCGAGGAAATGGATATCTATTCTTGATCGTAACCTTGTTCAACTCTCCGTAGTCGATACAGAGTCGAAGCGTCCCATCCTTCTTTTTCATAAACAACAATGGTGCTCCCCAAGGTAACATACTTCGGTGAACAAAGCCTAAATATTTAAGTTCCTGAACTTGCTTCTTCAACTCCAACATCTCAGTTGGCGCCATCCAATATGGAGTTTTAGATATCGATAATGTCCCAGGTACTAGTTCCACACAAAAGTCAATTTTCTTTCTTTGGTGGAAGTCCTTTAATATCTTGAAATACCTCTTTGAAATCTTGTACGGTAGGAATAACACCCATGTACGTGTTCATCATTTTTCATTACATTTGTTATGCATGATAATGTGTTGTGATGTGCATTTGTGTTACATGTGTGAGTGAGTTGTAACTTACGAGTTGATTTGGGTGTCTGTGTATGAGAACCCTCTGAGATGGTATGAAATGAATGTTTTGATGTCGTGAAGTCTCTCCGAGTTTGAGACGTTCATTGTGGAATATTTTAAATGTTTACCTGTGTATTTTACTATCTGTATTATTATCTGGTTTAAAATATATTTCTGTTATTAATTTTAGTATCCTTGTGAGGACGAATTAACACGCTACATAATTGGTAGGCTAATTAGTGATTCACAAAATCATGTGGGATCGCATTTTAGCAACCAAATGAAACTTAGTGAAAAACTAGTAAAGTTAGATATTTACTACTAGGGGTGCTAAATTGAAGGTTAAGACTTTGAGGGGAGTTAAATGATATTTTAATTAGTAAACTCTATATATACATAAGTATGAGATATTTATAGTAGTCAAAACCTAATTATTTGCTTTTAAGAGGAGGAGAGATATAATGAGATTTCAATCTTTGAGCTCACAACGCTCATTTTCGGTGATCCATCCGTTGATAAAAATATTTTATCTGATATTTGAACTCCTCAAGGTAACCGTCATTTTGATATCCATTATGTCTTGTTTGGATGAGTTTTTCGGAAACTCGTTTTCTAGAATTTTCCTAAGAAGTTGTTAATCAGACTTTTGATCCATAGGAATTGTACTAGACGGGCTTCTGCACGTTCTTTGTGTTCGGGTTTTCTTTGGAAAAAATTTTAAGAGCAAAAATTAGAGGTAAGTGATTCAACTATGTGTTTTGGAATGATTTCCTGACATACATTCATGTTTTGTATGAAAAGCATGTGTTAGATCATATATATATATATTGTTTAGTTCATATTAGACAACTATATTGTTAAGTAGGTCCCATTGCAAAGTAAAATTTTTCGGTTAAGAAAAAAGCATTGTGAAATGTGATTTGAGCATGTTTAGTTGCTATTTAGGACAAAGGAGTACGTAGTACCAAGCTATTATTGTGGAGCCATTATAGGCATAAGGTCACACGTTTGAAGAAAAGAAATGTGGGTCTTACCTTGTCGTGTGCAAGGACTTATTCGCGATGAGTCGTGGACTAGGAGTGTGGATCATCCACGTGAGACTCCGGAGACTCTAGTATGAAATGTAAAAATGTGAATGCGAGCATGTTTATCATTCATGTGGATTGTTGCTTTATTCAATAAGCGTTAGCTTAAACAAATCAAAATATGTGTGGTCATTTAAATAACCATTGCAGGTGTGAATGCCGACGAGGAATCGAGGAAGTGATCACGAGATGGCGGGAGTTCACTTAGAATGCAACTTATCATGTCTATCTTGTAGTTTTGTAATAGAAAATGATTGTCTAATTTGTTTTCATAAAGGATTTACAATGGAATCGGATAACATCTTGTAATTATGTTGTTGAGTATGTTGTTATACAACGGAACCATTTTGGAATGAGTTAGGAGTGTATATTTGGACTCCGGATGAACTTATAAAGCTTTTAACTGGGAAAATTCTACAGAAAGCTCTGCTGCAATGAACTAGTCGACTGGTTCGTGGATGCAGTTGACTAGACCCTTTTGTTGAACGAGACACTGTATCATTTTGTGAAGAGCAGTCGACGGGGTGACACAGTCGACTGATTTGTATTTCAGAATCAGATCTTTTTACCTAGACCAAAATTCAGTCGACCGGATGTAGGAAAAATGGGTTTAAAAATTATTTTGAAGGCGCAGCGGTAAGATTAATTTTCAAAAACTTTATTGGTAGCTCGAATTTACTACTCGTTAACTCTATAGATGCGTATATAAAAGGGGAAAAAGAGTTTATACCTCTGGTCTTGAACCCAATTCTGATTGTCTTCTTCCTTGATTGTGCGACAGCCTCCACTAGGTTATCTTCACCCTTATGTCTCCTATGAGTGCTTCCCAGAGAGGCTAGAGATGGTGGGATCTCTAATGGAGAGATAAGAAGGTTTGGGTACCCTAAAATAGTTTCTGCAGCTTTTGGTTTATAAAAACGATGACTGATTTCTAGACACAATTGCCCTATTTATAGATTTTCAGAACCGACCTAACGTTCAATCGATCAAAGTGACTTCAGTCGATCGATTGAACCAAGTTCGATCGATCGAGCTTGCCAAGACTTCAGTCGATCAAGACTCCTTCGATCAATCGAACCTATCTTGACAAGATCCTCATGTGCCTTTCCAAGCATCCTAGCAGAGCTAAGAGTGGGACCTCCTAGGCTCTTTATTGTTGGCTCAGACCAGTTGTTAATTCCCATGACCAAACTCTTTGATCAGCAAATTAACCAACTGGTCAGTTAACGTTTACTCCACTACAAAACGATAACTGAACTCCAATGAAAAAGAACATATCTGAAGCGATAACTAGACTTGTATGGTGTTCATAATCATATTCAGGTAGTCGGATAAACGGTTACTGTCAACCTGAATCATGATTACTTCTTGTATTCCTTGAGTCCCATATACCACTCATAATTACCAAACATATTGATAACTATGAAGGAAAAATAGGTTTAACTTAAGTTTTAAATGCGCAGCGGAAAATATCAAGTTATAAAAACTTTATTGGTATGCCCGGATCTACTACTCGTCAATTCCATAGATGCGTACTAACAATAGGGGACAAGAATTTATACCTCAGGTCTTGAACCCAATTCTGATTGTCTTCTTCCTTTATGGTTCAGCAGCCTCCACTAGGTTGTCTTCACCCTTATGACTCCTACGTATGCTTGCCGGAAGGACTAGGGTTGGTGGGAACCCTAATAGAGAGGAAGGAGAAGGTTTGGGAGCACTAAAATTAGTTTATGCAGCTTCTGGCGTGTTAAAACGATGAACCCCTTTTTTTCTGGACATAGCTGCTTTATTTATAGATTCCCAGAACTGACCTAATGCTCGATACATCGAAGCGACTTCGATTGATCGAAGCGACTTCGATCGATCGAAGCGGCTTCGATCGATCGAAGCTTCGCTCGATCGAACCAGCTTCGAGTGATCGAACCCGCCCAGACTTCAATCGATCGAGACACCTTCGATTGATCAAACCCATCTTGACAAGATCCTCATGTGCCTTTCCAAGCATCCTAGCGGAGCTAAGAGTGGGACCTCCTAGGCTCTTTATTATTAGCTTAGACCAGTTGTTGATTCCCATGACCAAACTCTTTGATCAGCAAACTAACTGTGGACACGCGAAATACCATTTTCTTTTTATGGACACGCGGAATCACTCATTCACTCTTTTTAGTTTGTTTTGAGATTGCTTTTGAAAAAGGAAAGGAAAAGGTCTGTTGAAAACAGATACAGAGTCGCCACTTGGCCTTTAAGGAACCAAGAAACCTAATTTTGACTCACCCAAGTGAAGTAGAGAAGAAAGCTCAGAGGCAAATAAGAGAAAATTAAACAAAAAGAAAAATACTAATGAAAGAAAATTGTTGCGGAGTATTAATTTGCAAATTATACTATACACACACGCAAACATATATGAAGGATATAGAGGGAATTGATTTTGGCACTCCAAAAGTTATCATTGACAGCACTCTATTGTACCACATCCAGATTGTAGTAGCATGCAGTTAAAGCTCTGCATCGAGTGCCAATAATAACTTTTGGAGTGTCAAAATCAATTCCCTAGATTTATTGACAGACATATATGCATGAACATACTGCTTGTTGTAGTCCAGAGAGGTAAATGGCAAGTGAGCATTCATCTTTACCGGGGCAAAGGGCCGACATGGCGACATCTGTAATTGCCGAAATTACAATGACTGCCCCAAAATTAGATAGAAACACCATCACAAAGAGGTGGCTTAACCCACTTAACTTCTCCATTAATCTCTCTCTCTCTCTCTCTCTCTCTCTCTCTCTCTCTGTTTGAGTTGACAAACAAACACCAGCCCAGTGAAAAGAGAGTGAAACAATTAATGACTAAACTAAATATCTGCTTAGGTTATCATCTCGCAGTCAACAAAAATATTGGAGCGTGCGAGTGAGAGATTTGGAAATGACTCAAATCATATCCCAATTGGAATTAAGGATATGGACGTGGATTTTTGTATGAGTGTAGCATTTTTGTTCTGTCAATGCCCAAAAAATCAAAAACAAAAGGAAAAAGATGTGTGGCTAGTAGAAAAGTGAAAAGAAAAAAAAATAAAAATACTCCTCCTGTGCCATTTTATATTTCTCTTTTTGGAAATTCAACTATTTAAGGGGATAAAAAGAATCTACATTTACTTTCTCAAATTGTCCATAATCATTGCACTTTCTTTTTTTGTTTTGTTGAATGTTGATTGTAAGGAAGGATAGCTTGAGAAACTAAATAAAATTTGCATCTAATTTAGAAATGTGGACAACAATTTTGGAACATCCCAAAAAGAAAAGGGGGACACATAAAATGGGACAAAGGGAGTAATAAATAAAATACTACTCCCTCCGTCCCTTTTTTTGAGTCCATCTTTGGGAACTCAACTTATTAAAAGGACAAAAAGAATCTACACATACTTTTCACAATTACCCCTAATCATTACAATAACTTTTTTAGTTTAGTCTTGGTATAGATTTCAAGGAATGGTGGTTTTGGAATGTAAACAAAAATTGTATACCAATTTTGGACACTAATTTTGGGACATCTCAAAATGGGATATAGGACTCAAAAAAAGGGACGGAGGGAGTAGTATATAAAGGGTGGCTCGGTCCAAGATCGACCAGTAAAATTTAAATAATTAAGTCTACAATGGTTTTCAATCTCTTCTAAGGTTCTATGTTTTTTTTGGACAAAAAAGCTCATTGCACCTGCCGTACTAACATTAACGCCCAATATATATATATATATACAGTCAGGCTATAAAGAGGGCGCCATCTCTTTATTAGAGAGAGGGCCTCTGTTTTGGCCCTCGTATTGTGTTTTCTTAAGGGCAATTTTGTCATTTCATAATTTTTAAACACGAATCGACGATCAAAACAGAAGTCATCTCTTTAATAAAGAGAGAGCGCCCCCTTTAGAGAATCTTTGTATATATATATATATATGTACATTATATTTTGTTGACGTCAACTTTTGAAATATCTCTAAGAATAAAAATTTTAAAGACAATTCACAACAAATATCTCTGAATTTTATTTATTTATTTTATAGAAATGTCTCTGAAATCGAAAAATTCAGAAACATTTTGAGAGAAATGTTTCTGAAACTAAATAATTCAGACACACTCTATTAAAAAAAGGATTTGAATCTAGTGAATTTAGAGACATTATGGGAGAAATATCTCTAAAATTTCAAATATCTACATTTCAAGAGTTGACGTCAGGCAAAAAAATAAAAATAAAAATTAAAACTGCTTTTAGAATTTTTTTTATTTTTTAATTTTAAATTGTGCACTAACATTAGAGCAACAAGTACAATGGGGGAAGAGATAATTTCATATGAAAACATAAAAAAAATTAAAAATAAGGGACTTCAGCCAGAAAGGGAGAAAAACATGTGTATTTTTGGGCTGTCCTTTTGACCATATAGACCTAATCTCAAGGACCTTAGGCCAATTTTTTCATATATAAAAGGGATAATTAATTTCAGTCAAATTTAGAAATCAATTTACAACTTTATTAAAATTAAAAAAAAATATCAATAATGATTAAAAAATTATCAAGGAAATTAGAAATACATCAACTTTTGAAGAGTTGAATTGTGTTTTAGTCTACTTCATGTTTGCATGTTATAAAGTTGCAGCAAAATATTGTGGATGGTCATAACGATGTGATGAGCTACTCCCAACTATGCGCAGAATTAGCTCACAAAGTTAGCTCCTAATGTTGTGTGAAACTTGAATCAAAAAGTTGATGACATTTAATCTTACATAAAAAATTTGAATTTTATTTTTAATTTTAAAAAAGAAATGTATTTATTATGTTATATTGGTAGGCACAATCTTCGGTACTGTCACGCCACGGAATAGCAAAAATAGAGAAAAGTAAATTTTTATTTTGGGTCCATAGAGAATGACGGATAAATATTACTAATTGGTCCACATAACACAGTACTAGTCAACTAAAAGTAACAAGAACAGTAATAATATCAAACTGAATATATTACAAAAGTCCCAGCTATTACTATATCATCAGGGTGCGCTACAGGAAATATAAAAGGTTTGTAAGCAATTGAAGCCCGAGTACTAATTATAACAAAGTTCAACAAAAATATAAAACGTAAGACTAAACGTCTATGTTCTGCTTTAGCTCCGTAAATGTAATCGTCCGCGTAGTAGTCTCCCCCGACTTCTCCAACCTCAGCAAGTTCACCCTCGGCATAGCCCTCCTCCGGGTAATAGCCATTGTCATCAAGTTTGTTACCTACAATAGCATAGACTAGATAGGCTGGATGGGGAATGTCCAAGCAATGAAGTCGTCAGCTTACTAAAAGCTGAGTGAGAAGTAAACTAACGCAGTCTCATAGATATAGAGTAGTTACCAGTTATGAACGATATATAGTAATGATACTAGTAATGTCTCTCTCTCTCTCTCTCTCTCTCTCTCTCTCTCTCTCTCTGTTCCAGAATTCATTACCTGAATCCTATCGTCTTTAAACCCCAGGACATACTGTATCGACCTCAACTGACAAGACGGAACTGATTATATGATCAAGACATACTAGTGCTCTCGTTCACTTCTATTATGAACTCTTGCGAACACCATATATCATTCTAATGTAATGACTAGTCTATGAACATACCATTTACTCTTGTTCACCATTTTTAATAATTCTTACAGTTCATCGCTTTTAAGAACGTTTGCGAGTACTGTACATCCATACCTCTCACAATCCTGGTCAAATCTCTGTTACCCGCTTATCGAATTTAAAATGAGCGAATTATTAGCTCGACACAACCTCTACTATCCTCCTGAACCTGAACACGCTACTCACCATACTATCTCGTTGTCGTACCCCATTATCCTTTAATCCATAATATCACGTAATAGAAGTATAGAATATAAATTATACGGCTAAGCATAATGAATTATAAACTAAGAGGAAACAACCAAGTTCTGCTAAGTTCGATCAATTGAAACCATTTCAATCGATTGAAGAAAGTAAAGTTCGATCGATTGAAGTGTTCTCGATCGATTGAGGTGAAAGGGGTCTTGATTGATTGAAGTAATTTCAATCGATTGAGACTCTGTGTGTTCGATCGATTGAACCTAGTTTCATCGATCAATGGATGTCTTCTTCAAATTCTGGCAGAAAACGTCTAGATTCTATTAGGGTGTGTTTGGGTCATTTTAAAACGTCTAAAACATGTAAAATAATATATCGAAGCTACCGAGTAAGTTTGAGAGTCACCAAACATCGTTAAGAGCACATTTGGCAAACGTCAAGCTTTAAGCTTCCTCTCCAATGGCCTCTTCTCTCTCTCTCTCTCTCTCTCTCTCTCTCTCTCTCTCTCTCTTTACTTCTGTCTGTCTTTGTCTCTCTTCTGCTTCTCCCTTTGTTCTTCTTTTTCTTCTTCTTCTTCTTCTTTTCTCTCTGACTGAGTATATATATAGATAGAGTGTGTATATATATATGTGTATGGATGTGTGGAAATATATACAAACACAAGCTCTTCCCTCTCCGATATTCTCTGGTTTTAGCAACCAAAATACACACAAATATGTACCTCATATATAGAGAAAGGAAGACGAGCAGGAGGCAACTTGGGCGTAAACTGGGGAAATAAAATCTGACATTCTCGATCGATTGAGCCAAGTTCAATCGCTTGAAAATAGTTCAGCCAGTTTTGATCGATTGAAAAGGGTTTGACCGATTGAAGTGGGGACCATATCATAAATTCATGTCGGTAGGATTTCGATCGCTTGAACAAGGTTTGATCGCTTGAAGAATGAATTGTTCAAGCGCTTGAAAATACTTCGATCGCTTGAAATTGAAAATTCCAATATAGTCAAGGTATTCATACAGAATCTTATTGTATTAATGTACACTGAAAATACAGGGTATTACATCATCCACCACTTATTAAAAGATTTCATCCTCGAAATCAGAAGTAGTAGAGTTAATACAAAATTGGAAATTTCTCTCTCATCTCTGAATCTAGCTCCCACGAAGCTTCTCCTTCGACATGATGCTTCCACTAGATCTTCACCAATAGAAACTCTTTGTTCTTGAGCTTCTTGATTCCTCGATCTAGAATCCGTATTGGTCCTTCGCTGAACGTAACATTGTCATTGACTTCAACTTAACCAACTGATCAACTTAACCAACTGATCAGTTAACGTTTACTCCACTATAAAACGATAACTGAACTCCAACGCAAAAGAACATATTCGAAGTGATAACTAGACTTGTATGGTATACTAATGTCCCTCTACCTTCAGCATTCGTAATCATATTCAGGTAGTCGGATAACTGTTACTGTCAACGTGAATCATGATTACTTCTTATATTCCTTGAGTCCCATTCACCTCTCATGATTACCAAACATGTTGAGAACTACTTATCAATAAGACTGCAGTTCTCAGTAATCAACTTGGTGACATTCTCAAGGGAATGCTTACCTTGAATCAGAGGGTAGATTCTATCTTGATAATATATGTTCACAACCTTGTGAACATGACATACCCAAGATACCTAGGTGTTGATCTTTTATAGACCTCACTGATTAGTAAGTCAAATCAGTCATATCCACAGTTTGTGTCCATAATCGTCTCAAGATTGAGAACACGTACCTTATACAAGTTATAAGTTCCTATCAACTATTGACAGTCTTGAGTGTCAATAATAGGAAAGCTCAGGTCCGTCAATGCACTATAAGCACTAGCATATTAAATAAGAGTTACACTATAGTGATTGAGATTAATCACACCATCCAATGGTAGTTAATCATGCTACAGTGTAAACCTGATGATATATCCAGTCTCATCATCCACTATGACAAGCTCTAAGTATCAAAGAATCATAATTCGTATCTCACTTGTATGTATCTCATACACACACGAATTACTTACTATGATACTTAAGGATTAACAATCATCTCATGAAAGAAACATAAACATGAAATGTAAAGCTGATATCCATATATATTTAAATGTCAATGTCTCATACATAAAGTAATGGTTTGAGGTCACAAACCCAACAAACTACTTATCAACAAGACTGCAGTTCTCAGTAATAAACTTGGTGACATTCTCAAGGGAATGCTTACTCTTTATTAGAGGGTAGATTCCATCTTGACAATGTATGTTCACAACCCTATGAACATGATATACCCAAGATACCCAAGTGTTCATCTTTTGTAGACCTCACTAATTGGTAAGTCAAAGCAGCCATATATACAGTTAGTGTTCATAATCGTCTCAAGATTGAGAATACGTACCTTATACAAGTTTTGAGTTCCTATTGACTATTGACAGACTTAAGTATCAATAGGAAAACTCAAGTCCATCAATGCACTATAAGCACTAGCATATTAACTAAGAGTCATACTCCAGTGATTGAGATTCATCATTCCATCCAATGGTAGTTAATCATGCTACAGTGTAAACCTGAAGAGATATCCAATCTCATCATCCACTGTGACAAATTCAATGTATCAAGGGATAATAATTCGTATCTCATTTGTATGTAACTCATACAAATATGATTAAACAATTATCTCATAAAAGAAACATACACAATAAAATGTAGAGCTGATATCCATATATTAAAATGTCAATGTCTCATACATAAAGTAATGGTTTGAGGGCACAAACCCAACACCGGACAGTACCACTCGACTGGGAACTTGACCCCCTAGTCGACTGGACATGGGGAGGCAATTGACTGGACTAGCTGCTGGGATTTAGAGCTCTCTGCATCTTCCATTTTCAGTCCATCGAACCTTTAATCAGTCGACTGGATTGTTGTTTCAAAAGAGGTGTTTCTTTAAGTATTTTCAAATGCAAAAAACGTTTTATAACTTTGAATTATATGAATTTTTACTTATGTTTTCTGCTGCTATTTACTTTAATTGAATTGGTTTAGCCTCGATGGCATACCACGGGCTTCGATTTTGCTATTATGGGACCGGGCTATGATAGTTGGAATCTGATCCATCGTTGGTTCCATACTCGTACTCCCAATTATTACTAAACAACTTGTAAGAAACATATCGCTCATCGGGTGACACTAAAATCTGATCGTCGATCGTCCTGGTATTGAAAACACTATAGTTCTAGTAGGGCAATCTAAGTTGGCACCGTTCTTGGTAAGCCAATCCATTCCTAGGATAATGTTAAACTCTGACATCGACAGCACTACCAAATCTGCCTGAAGGCTCCTATCTCCCAGAGTCAATGGACAATCTTTACACACTTTACCCAAATTAACAGTCACTCCCACTGGTGACACCGCATTAAGTGTTGGCTCGAATACCTGGGGTTGTAAACCCAACTGTCGCACAATGTTAATAGCAATACACAAACGTGAAGCACCAGTATCAAATAATTCTTTAACTTGACTGTAAAAGTGTACGAGCATTCCAGATGCTGCTGCTCATTAGTGTTAAAGCCTGCTTCTGTGGGAATGATGGCCTTCATCCGTGTCTAATCAGGGATCCTTGTATTCCCTGAACTGATGCCCTATAGTATCTTCCGTGAGGTATATGGCAATCCCTGCTTACATGGCCCAGCTTATTACAATTCTGACAGACGATATCCAATCGGCGGTTTACCCTGAGAGCTATGCAGAACTTGGAAATGTGCCCTGGCTTCCCACAACTAAAACATCCCCTGTCGCTTGGTGGCGGGCAGTAAGCAGTGTATAAGGTTATGGCCCTTGCTATTGATACAGCTGGGGTTGAGGATAATTCATCTGAGACTTCCTGGCTCTGTCCCAGGTACGTTTGTTCCCTTGGAAGTTAACCTGAGGTCTCAACCCTTGGGTATTCCTCGACGGCGGGTTTTGGAAAATCCTTTGCTATCAAAAATTTCTTGACGACTGGGGCCTACCTATCTGGTGTCATTGTACTGGATATGCATCATTCTCTAGACTCGTAGAAAGTCTAACTAATCCTTTAAAGGATTGGTTATGGTATACAATCATCATGTGTCGTAGGTAGGGGGTAGTCCTTGGTGAAACCTCTTTACTTTCTTTTGCGGGAGTATCGATCATGTGTGGAGCAAATCTGGACAATTGCTCGAACTGGGTGGTATATTCTCTCATTGTCCAGTTTCCTTGAACTAAACTAAGAAAATTCTTCTCCTGTTGATCTCTCATCTTCTGGAATACTTCTCCAAAAATCTTCTTTTTAACGTCCCCCAAGGCATCCTCCTTGCAGCTTTAACTCATATGGTGGCTCGTTCGGCTTCCCACCAATCTGCGGTGGGATAAGTAAGTTGAAATGTAGCAAGACGACGCATATCCTGCTCATTACACTCCAAGGCTTCAAATATCAGCTTCATCTCCCTTATCCACTATATAGCTTTCCATAGCTTAGTTAACCCATCGAACTTCTCTGAGTGTAGGTTGCGAAAATGTTTGAGTAGTATATCTCCAGTCTGCCTCGGTGAAAATGGTGCAACAGGGGGTTGGATAGGTCGTTGATTGGTAGCATGGCTGTATGTGTCACCTACGTGTTCCATCCTCTGCATAAATGCCTTCAAGATACATGTTGGATCCATACCCTCGGGATTAGGTGCTCCTAGTCGCGGCGGATTCCTTCTAGGTCCAACCATAGTGCTCTAGTGATGTGTACCTACAAGAGACCTATCGAATACCTGAGAGTCTTCTCAGAGAAACAAAATCAAGATAGAGTGATAAACGGAAAGAACTAGCAGTTCTACTAATCAGCATAGATAAACTCAATCATACCACCAAGATATCAAAAGTACTACTCGTATATATATATCAAAAGATGTACCGTATAGTACATACTAGTCAAACTGTGTACCACATGAGACATAGGCTAATATAGTACTAAGGTGAGCTATTTACAAGGTTACTACTATGCAAAAAGCTATGGTCCAATAGTTATCTCTCAAGCTCCCAAAAATCACGTGGACAATATCTGCTGATAAAACTAACAAATATTTAAACCATGCATATCCTGACTAAAAAAATTGTCAACATTTGATCCTGCTGGTGTTGCCGCATTCTCTAATATAATGTCCATTTCTATAGGTGGATCATCCTATGTTGGTGTAGCAAGACCCCCAACTACCACTCCAATATCCCAATCCTCCACCATAATTTCATCAACGTCCATATCCCCAATACCGAATGCTGGCTCATCAATATTAGCGAATATCTCAGCAAATCCTCCAACTACGGCCATAACATCTACTAGCTCGGCTTGTCCTACAATGAATCTCTCTGGCTGCGCGATCGTCTGTGCGACCCACTTTACTGCCATATTGGCAATGGCTGCCATATGCACTATCGGTCCTACTGGTAAGACAAGTACCACGGGTATCTCAGGTGCAATGATCTATCAAGAGCATCCTCCTCAGCTACCTCAACCACCTCATCGTCTCCTATCACATATTGTCCTCCGAACTACCACATCCTCCTCAGCTACATCATCTATATCGGCTGACTCTGGATCCTCTGGATCATCCTCTAGGTCATCTGCTGGTGCATACTCTAGGTCTTTATGATCATCCTCTGGATCCTCGTCATCACCTACAAGCTCCTCCTTACCATCCCTATCTATATCCTTATTAGGATGCTCATCCTTTGGCTCCTCGTCATTCGGAATCATCTCTGGCTCTAGCTCTGGATTATCTAGATGATCTTGTTGAAGGAAAAATAGGTTTACAATTATTTTAAATGCGCAGCAGAAAGATTAAGTTACAAAAACCTATTGGTATGCCCGGATCTACTACTCGTTAACTCTATAGATGCGTAAACTAGAGGGGAAAAAGATTGATACTTGTGTGTCTTGAAGCCAATTCTAAAACCTTCAACCTTCTTGATGGTGCAGCAGCCTCTACTAGGTTGTCTTCACTCTTATGACTCCTACGGATGTTTACTGGAAATACTAGGGTTGGTGGAAACCCTAATAGAGAGGATAAAGAAGGTTTGGGAATCCTAAAATAGTTTCTGCACCTTCTGGTATATAATAACGACGAACTCAAATTTTTGGATGCAGCTGCCCTATTTATAGATTCCCAGAACCGACCTAACTTTCAATTGATCGAATTAGTTTTGATCAATTGAAGCTTCGATCTATTGAACCACCTTCGATCGATCGAACCTGTCTAGACTTCAATCAATCGAAGAAATTCTGATCGAACGAGCTAGTCTTGACAGCATCCTCAAGTGCCTTTCCAAGCATCCTAGCGGAGCTAAGAGTAGAACCTCCTAGGCTTTTTATTGTTGGCTCAGATCAGTTGTTAATTCCCATGACCAAACTCTTTGATTAGCAAACAAACCAGCTGGTCAGTTAACGTTTACTCTGCTATAAAACGATAACTGAACTCCAACGCAAAAGAACATATCCGAAGTGATTACTAGACTTGTATGGTATACTAATGTCCCTCTACCTTCAGTACTCGTAATCATATTTAGGTAGTCGGATAAATAGTTACAGTCAACCTGAATCATGATTACTTCTTGTATTCCTTGAGTCCCATTCACCCCCATGTTTACCAAACATGTTAATAACTACTTATCAACAAGACTGCAGTTCTTAGGAATCAACTTGGTGACATTCTCAAGGAAATGCTTACTCTTTAACAGAGGGTAGATTCTATCTTGACAATATATGTTCACAACCCTATGAACATGACATACCCAAGATACCCAGTTGTTGATCTTTATAGACCTCACTGATTGGTAAGTCAAAGCAGCCATATCCATAGTTTGTGTTCATAATCGTCTCAAGATTGAGAACATATACCTTATACAAGTTATGAGTTCCTATCAATTGTTGACAGTCTTGAGAGTCAATAGGAAAACTCAGGTCCGTCAATGTACTACAAGCACTAGCATATTAACTAAGAGTTATACTCTAGTTATTGAGATTAATCACTCCATCCAATGGTAGTTAATCATGCTACAGTGTATACCTGATATGACATCTAGTCTCATCATCTATTGTGACAAGTTCTAAGTACCAAAGGATAGTAATTCGTATCTCACTTGCATGCATCTCATACACACACGAATTACTTACTATGACACTTAAGGATTAACAATCATCTCATGAAAGAAACATATACAATAAAATGTAAAGTTGATATCCATATATTAAAATGTCAATGTCTCATACATAAAGTAATGGTTTGGGGGCACAAACCCAACAAACTCCCACTTGCACTCATAAGCATTCAGGACTACATCTAAGACCTAGACTATCTAGATGACGATCAAAGACGTTCTATGGAAAAGGCCTTTGTAAACGGATCCGCAAGATTATCAGTGGTGGCAATCTTGGTGACAATCATATCTCTATGTTGAACAATATCTTGAATTAGATGATATTTCTGCTCTACTTGCTTTCCCTTTTCGTGGTTCCTTGGCTCCTTGGATTGAGCACTGCCCCACTATTATTGCAGTATAGCATAATAGGTGACAGAGACGCTGGTACCACCCCGAGCTCCATAAGGAACTTCTTGAGCCAAATAGTCTCCTTTGCGACTTCACAAGCAGCCACATACTCAGCTTCTGTAGTTGGATCTGCAATGCATTTCTGCTTAATGCTCCTCCAACTAATAGTACCACCTCCCAAGGTAAAGAGATGTACAGATGTCGACTTTCTCCAATCTTTATTTGACATAAAGTCCAAGTCAGTGTATCCTACTAGAATTAACTCACTACCGCCATATATAAGCATGTAATCTTTAGTTCTTCTTAAGTACTTAAGAATGTGCTTAACAACTGTCTAGTGCTCTGGACTTAGATTCGATTGATACCTACTAACTATGACAATGGCAAATTAGATACCTAATCTAGTGCATAACATCACATACATGAGACTTTCCACCGCCGAGGCGTAGAGAACTCTTACCATACGACTCCTCTCCTCCTGTGTCTTAGGACACTGGTCCTTCGAGAATGCTAAACCATGTCTGAAAGGTAATAAACCTTTCTTCGAATTATCCATTGAAAGCCTAGTTAGCACCTTATCAATATATCTGGTTTAAAATAATCCCATTATCTTTCGCTTACGATCTCGAAAGAGCTTTATCCCAAGGATATAGCTCGCCACTCCTAGATCATTCATATCAAATGTACTAGCCATCCAAACCTTAATCATTGACAACGTTGCTACATCATTCCCAATAAGTAGAATGTCGTCAACGTAAAGAACAAGAAAGGCCACCACTTTTCCTTCACACATATTATATATACAAGGTTCACCCAGATTCTGTATGAAACCAAACGACTTAACCGCTTGGTCAAAACGAATGTTCTAACTTTTGGATGCTTGCTTAAGCCTATAAATGAACTTTTGCAACTTGTATACCAAGTTGCCGTTTCCACTAGTTGTGAACCCTTTTGGTTGCTACATTTAGATGTCCTCCTTCGGCTTGCCATTCAAGAATGCAGTCTTGACGTCCATCTGCCAGATCTCATAATCTAGGCATGCATCAATGGATAGGAGTATTCTGATGAGCTTAAGCATGGCTACCGGTGAGAAGGTTTCCTTATAGTCAATGTTCTCCCTCTGAGTATAACCTTTTGCTACAAGCCTTGCCTTAAAGGTCTTAACCTTTCCATCAGATCCTCTTTTGCCCCTTGTAGACTCACTTATAACCAATGGGTTTAATATTGGCTGGAAGTTCTACAAGATTCCAGACTTGATTGGAATCCATAGATTCCAATTCAGCCTTCATAGCTTTAACCCAATGAGCTTAATCAACCTCAGCCATTGCCTCTTTGTATGTGATAGGATCTGATTGAGATTCTATGGAGACAGCTTCAAAAACTTCTCCTAAGAACATGTATCTATCAGGCTGGCTGATAATCCTCCCATTACGATGAGATACCAGTGCGAAAATGGGTGAAGAACTAGTATTTTATTGTCTTACATCGTTATCAACTGAGGGTAGGACTGAGGGTTCTCCTTTTATCTCTCTAAGATCTATCCTTCCCTTAGGTTTATGGTTCATGATATAATCATCCTTTAAGAAAATAACAGTTGTACAAACAAACACTTTCTGTTCTCTTGGATCATAAAAATATCATCCATAAGTACCCTTTGGATACCCTACAAAATAACATACTTTCGATCTAGAATCTAACTTGTTCATCTTTCCTTTCAGCACATGTGCCGGTCACCCCCATAACTAGAGATGTTGCAAAGAAGGCTTGCACCCAATCCACATCTTCTGTGGTGTCCTGGGAATAGATTTGCTTGGTACTAGATTTAGTATTGTTAGCCTTAAGGTATATTAAGGCATATTCAATTATGTTTTGATGATGTCAAATATGCTATGATAATTACATTATTCATATTGTTTCATTCTTTGTTATTATCATAGTCATTTTTATGCTCATATATAATCTCATGTATTAATTTTGTATCAATGTTTTAACATCTTTGTGTGCTTGAGATTTAATTGATGTAGATCAAGATTACAAGGAGCTCAACAAGGAACAAGCTTGAAGACTTGAGGATATTTTATCCTTGGTTGAAGTCTAGGACCATCATTGTAAGGCATCTTGATCTTACACTCATAGGGGCTCAAACAAACTCTAAAGGTTAAAGTTTTAAAAATAAGTTTTAAGTGGATCATCTTTAAAGCAATGCCCCAAACAATTGGAAAATAATTAAATGTTGAATCTTATATGGTTGGAAAGGTATTTGAATCTAGTTTCCAAAATATTAAACGGATCGCAAATCCGATTTTTGTAGAGGAAGTTATGGCCATTTTAGTGGAGATGTGTCAGGCTGTCAAACAGGGAGGGACAGTTAACTGAGGGACCGATGCAGTCTACTGAAGTAAGCAGAATGCAAATAGAACCCTCTGTAAACACATCTCAGTCGACTGCTTCAAGGACCAGTCGACTGCTTCAAGGTCCAGTCGACTGAAGCGACCTGAAAGGCAATAACGGCTAGTTTTTAAAGGGGCTTTTAATTACCAAACATGCCACCAACGGCTATAATCTTCCAAGGCCTATAAATACATGTTTTTCCAAGCTATTTGGGGTTGAGATTTTGATTGGAAAATATAGTATTGATCACACATCTCTTTCATCTTTAAACATTATCATTTGAGCCTTAGTTGTGTGAGTTTATCAATTTGCTCAAATCTTTCATTTGTATTTCTTGAGAGAGCAAAATTGTAGTGAGCTTTAATTGTATTATCCACTCTAGAGAGAGAGTTATCACTTTGTATTCAATTCAATTTGTAAAGGTTGAGGGTTAGTAACCCTTGTGTGCAAAGAAGAGGTGTTCTTCTTTGGGAGAGATTGAAGGCTCTTGTAACGGTTTGGTGCACACCCGTAAGTGCTCCGGGAACGGTTTGGTCTACACCCGTGAAGTAGATCGGATTAAAGGAATCCTCAAGAGGTGTTCTTAAGGGGTGGACGTAGGCCGCGGGGTGCGATTGCCGAACCACTTGAAAAATTGGTTTGCAAGTATCTCTTCCCTTATCTCTTTACTTAATTGTTTGTGATTGTGTTTAATTTTCTATTAAGTTTTTAAAAGGTTAAAATTCCTCTAAAACCTTATTCACCCCCCCTCTAAGGTTTCCATATTTGGGCCAACGATTGGTATCAGATCCTCGGCTCTTCTGTTTCAAAAGATTTTTGAAAACCTAGAGATAAGATCTAATGGAAACCGATTCTTCTTGCATTTATTATTGTGAGGGTCAATCCACATTAAGACCACCATGTTTTAATGGCTCAAACTATGCCTATTGGAAAAATAGAATGAGAATCTATATGATTTCTCAAGATTTTGATTTATGGCAAATCGTGGTCAAAGGGCCTCATCTACCTACAAAAATTGAAAATGGTTTTTCTATTCCAAAGACGGTAGATGAATATAATAATGCCGATAAGAAACTCATAAAAATAAATGCTATGGCAATGAATTTATTATATTGTGGTTTAGACCCAAATGAATACATTAGAATTTCATCTTGCGAATCCGCAAAAGAAATTTGGGATAAACTTGAAAATGTTCATGAGGGAACAAGCCAAGTTAAAAAGTCTAAAATCAATTTGCTTGTTCAAACTTATGAAATGTTTAAAATGTTGCCATATGAATCTATTGGAGATATGTTTTCTCGTTTTACCATTCTTATTAATAACTTGAAAAACCTTGGTAAAGTTTATACTAATGAAGAAATGATTGAGAAAGTGCTTAGGTCTTTACAAAAGGATTGGCAACCAAAGGTCACGGCGGTTCGTGAAGCAAAGGAGCTTTCAACACTCTCCTTGGAACAACTCATGGGTTCTCTCATAACTCATGAAATGGAATTGGCCATCTTCGAAAGTGAAGACAAGAAATTGGAAGTGAAGGAGGCCAAAAGGGGAGACATGGCTTTAAAATCCTCAAGCTCAAAGAAAAAGAGCAAAGATGTTGAGAGTGATGAGGATGAGGAAATGACAAAGATCACCCGAAAATTTGCAAAGTTTCTAAAGAAAGAAAAATCGGGAAAGAAGTCACCCAAGGAGGAAAAACACAAAAAGAAGACAATCAAGACCACTAATAGTAGTTCCGAGAGCGAATCATCGGACGACGACTTAAATGGTGAAGAGATTGTCAATCTTTGCCTCATGACAATGGAAAGGGCCTTTTCTACCACCTCGGCAAATGGAGCATCCAAGAAATGCTTGGACAATGGTTAAGTATTGATTTGGTAATGGTAGGTTAGTAGGTAATTTTGTTTTGATTTGTTTTCATCATCCTACTTAAATTTATTTTTTATTTCATATCATACTCTTATTTGTTTCAAATCACTTTGATTTTGTTTAGATTTGCATACTTGATTTTTTTTTTTTTGCATTATCTTGTTTCATCCCCTTGTGATTTGGATACGTCTTTACATAAATCATCATGCTCTTGATATTGCTTATTTAAAAAATGATGATATGCTTTTGTTTGATTAAACAAAGTTTTTAGAATGATTAGACAAAATGATGTTTTGTGAATCATTCAAATTTTTGCTGCTGAACTGCCATTTTTATGAACTGTTGAACAAAGCAGTCGACTGGTACCCCGACACAGTCGACTGATTCAGGTGCGAGGCTTTGAACTTTTTGATTCTGCATTGTTAAGTCGACTGAGGAGTCGACTGATCGAATGCACAGTCAACTGATGCCTTTTTGTTTTCGTCGACTAAAGGAGTTCTCCAGTTGATTGATCCGACTGAATTTTTGTTTATCTTATATTTTGAGTTCTCCAACTTTAATATTGGTATCTTTTGGGAGAATATGCTCTCTATTCATATCTTTTGGTATCCTTTATCATTGCACATACTTAGGGGGAGCACTTTCATGTATTCATTTTCTTACATGTGGTTATATTTGTTTATTTTTGGTATCATTGTAATGGTTTTGATTTGTATGCCTATTGTGAGGGGGAGCTTTGTGTTTTATCCCCAAATCCTTTTGATAATGTCAAAGGGGAAGAAATATGAGAAGTATTGGGGAGAATTATTTGGGTAGTTATCATTCATAGTCTTTAACATATGATATCCATTATGAATGATAATATAAAAATGACCAAATGTGCTTATATTGGCATATCCTTCATTGGTTGTTTGCTATCATCAAAAAGGGGGAGATTGTTAGCCTTAAGGTATATTAAGGCATATTTAATTATGTTTTGATGATGTCAAATATGCTATGATAATTACATGATTCATATTGTTTCATTCTTTGTTATTATCATAGTCATTTTTATGCTCATATATAATCTCATGTATTAATTTTGTATCAATGTTTTAACATCTTTGTGTGCTTGAGATTTAATTGATGTAGATCAAGATTACAAGGAGCTCAACAAGGATCAATCTTGAAGAATGGAGGATATTTTATCCTTGGTTGAAGTCTAGGACCATCATTGTAAGGCATCTTGATCTCACACTCATAGGGGCTCAAACAAACTCTAAAGGTTAAAGTTTTGAAAATAAATTTTAAGTGGACCATCTTTAAAGCAATGCCCCAACCAATTGGAAAATAATTAAATGTTGAATCTTATATGGTTGGAAAGGTATTTGAATCTAGTTTCCAAAACATTAAACGGATCGCAAATCCGATTTTTTGTAGAGGAAGTTATGGCCATTTTAGTGGAGATGTGTCAGGCTGTCAAACAGGGAGGGGCAGTCGACTGAGGGCCCGATGCAGTCGACTGAAGTAAGCAGAATGCAAATAAAACCCTCTATAAAGACATCTCAGGTCGACTGCTTCAAGGACCAGTCGACTGCTTCAAGGTCCAGTCGACTGAAGCGACCTGAAAAGCAATAACGGCTAGTTTTTAAAGGGGCTTTTAATTACCAAACATGCCACCAACGGCTATAATCTTCCAAGGCCTATAAATACATGTTTTTCCAAGCTATTTGGGGTTGAGATTTTGATTGGAAAACATAGTATTGATCACACATCTCTTTGATCTTTAAACATTATCATTTGAGCCCTAGTTGTGTGAGTTTATCAATTTGCTCAAATCTTTCATTTGTATTTCTTGAGAGAGCAAAATTGTAGTGAGCTTTAATTGTATTATCCACTCTAGAGAGAGAGTGTTATCACTTTGTATTCAATTCAATTTTTAAAGGTTGAGGGTTAGTAACCCTTGTGTGCAAAGAAGATGTGTTCTTCTTTGGGAGAGATTGAAGGCTCTTGTAACGGTTTGGTGCACACCCGTAAGTGCTCCGGGAACGGTTTGGTCTACACCCGTGAAGTAGATCGGATTAAAGGAATCCTCAAGAGGTGTTCTTGAGGGGTGGACGTAGGCCGCGGGGTGCGATTGCCGAACCACTTGAAAAATTGGTTTGCAAGTATCTCTTTACATAATTGTTTGTGATTGTGTTTAATTTTCTATTAAGTTTTTAAAAGGTTAAAATTCCGCTAAAACCTTATTCACCCCCCCTCTAAGGTTTCCATATTTGGGCCAACAAGTATGTATGCAGCGGTTTCCAAAGCATAACCCCAAAGGAATAATGGCAACTCTGAATAACTCATCATCGACCTAGTCATGTCTAAAAGAGTCCGGTTCCTTCTATCTGCTACACTATTCTGCTGAGGTGTACTAGATGAAGTCAATTATGACAGAATCCCATTCTGTACAAGGTGATCAATAAACTCATTAGAGAGATACTCACTACCTCGATCAGATTGAATGGCCTTGATATATGTGCCCAATTACTTCTCTACTTCTGCCCTAAACTCTTTAAACTTTTCAAAGGCTTCAGACTTGTGCTGCAATAGGTACACATATCCATACCTAGAGTGGTCATCTATAAATGTTATGAAATACTCATAACCACCCCGTGCTCTAATATTTATTGGTCCACATACATCAGTATGAACTAATTCTAACAATGCATTAGTCCTATTACTCTTTACAGGAAAGGGCCTTTTGGACATCTTACCCTCTAAACAAGACTTGTAGAGTTCCATTGGTCTGAGAACTAAATCGCCTAAGACCCCTTCTTTGACTAGTCTACCAATCCTATTTAGATTGATGTGGCCAAGACTCATATGCCAAAGCCTTGTTGGATTAGTGGAATGTTCCTTTCTTTTAGATAGTACTGTTACCATTGAGTTATTAAGTTCCATGCAAGAGTTTTTAGAAATATTTGGAGTAATCACATATAATCCATTTGATTTAACACTAGAACACACAAAAGAACCATTTATTTTGATCACAACTTCAGTTCTGAAATGAAAAGAAAAACCATCATTTGATAAATTTGAAACTAAAATTAAATTACGTCCCATTGAAGGGACGTTAAGTACATCTGATAAAATCAAAACTTTATTGTCTAAAAATTCTAAAGCTACTACTCCTATAGCAACCACATATACGGTTGCACTAGAACCTAAAGTAAGTAAGATCTCCCTATAACTGCACCTCCTAGTTGATCTGAACCCCTGCAATGAATTACAGATATGGTTAGTCGCTCCAGAGTCAATGCACTAAGTGTTTGAAGTATCCATAATAAAACTTACTTCAATCACATGTGATTCAATCACACCTTGAACTCTTGTAGCTTAGATTTCTGGATAGTTCTTCTTCCAGTGGCCCTTCTCGCCGCATTGGAAACACTTTCCTTTGCCTTGGCCACCCACATTACCTTTTCCCTTACCTTTTCCCTTAGATTTTGCAATCTTTGAGACTGTTCCAACACTTGGACCACAAGTGCTAGCCTTCTTCTCCCCTTTCATACCTTTTGGTGCAGATCGGGAAGAGGAAGAGCTTTTCTCAATGTTCAGAACGTTGCCCCCAGGTTTAATCACCCCTTCCGCTGCCAATAAAGAACTCGTTAATTCACTCATTACAAAATTCATTTGATTCATATTATAGTTAAGTTTGAATTGAGTGTATGAAGGCGACGGTGAATTGAGGATCATATCAACTTGGGTCTGTGCGTCGATGTTGCTCCCAAGGTCTCTAGTTCGTCCAAACAACCAATCATTTTTAAAACATGTTCTTTGACTGGAGTCCTTTCCCATATCTTAGCACTCATTATCTTCTGCATAGCAACCTGTCTAGTAGGTCTACCATGATCCCCAAATATCTCTTTTAAGGATTTGATAGTGGCACTGGCAGAATCATTCGATTAGTATTAGTGATGTAACACATTAGCCATAGAAGCCAATATTTAACAACAACCCATCCCATTCGACTTCTTCCACTTATCGAACTCGCAACTAGCTACAGCCGTAGAATTCGCAGTGGGTCCTTCGGGACATGGGGTGGTAAAGACATATATGTGATCCTCCGCAGTTAAAATGATGTCATGGTTATGTTTCCATTCTGTGTAGTTATTTCAGTTAACTTCTTCTGAGTGAGTATAGTAGCAAGTGGACTGAATGCAGATCCAGACATTATGATTACTGAAAAATCAAACATATAAAATAAATATGGATATCAGTATTTGACAGTTTGAAATGAAAGAATCCTTAAAACTCTTATTTTAAAACAAAGTCGCCAGAATATCAAAACGAAAGAGTAAAGCCTCCGTGTGGTGGTCAATGCTCGATCTTTTGATTAATCATGACCTGTCCGCTATACCACTCTTGCAAAACAAGTTATGACTCTCAAACCCTATTTGATCTCTAAGTTTTTAAATAATGCCCCATGTGAGTTCCCTTTTCCATAGCTTAGCTAGTGTATACCATTAAGTAGGATCCAATCACAATCGCCTCAAGTAGTGCCTCCATGTGGTGGTCACCCTCTAACACGTGTGATTGATCCTATCTATAGGAAGTTCACGTCTAGTAACCAATGAATAGTGTACCCTCCGTATGGAATGATCGCCCCTGGCGAGGTGACATAGAATGCACTACTCATCTTACAGTGAACCATTAATGGAAGATCATGGGTGTTATTAATAAGACCCTCTCCCACTAGATTTGATAGTAAAGGATTTTTCTTTTGGAAAAAATTGTTTCCACACATTACACATAAACATCCAAAGTTTACTAATACGTTGAAGCAGTTTTTGAATTTTATTTTAGAACTCTTATTTTACGTGGATGCAAGGAGTAAGAATATAATTAAATGCCAATCACAAACCAAGCACATAAAACAAAAAAATAAATTGAAATAAAAACATCCAAATGATGCCTCTATCTCCCATAACTCTATCTACATAGAACCTCCTTCTTGGTTTGATCGCCTCCAGCTCTATCTTCATGGACAACGGCTTGCTCCTCCGTCTTCATGGATTTTCTAATTCTATTACATTGGTTCTATGCTTCTTTCGAAGCTTACAATTTATCTAAAAATAGAAAACAACAATAAAATAAAAGGCTAGGGAAATCGGTGCGACTTTCCATTTCATGGATTGAAGTCACAGCGCCCTTTACATATGCCTCAAAACCAAACCAAAATCGATACAACGAACACCAATCTCAAACATTTAAATACAAAATTTAAAGGAGCTTGGTACCATGGGAGATAGCGGGCTAAACTTGCTATAAAAGGGTTAGTCGTATGCACATCCATGCATATATAACAAATACATGTAACTATTGAAACCCCTAATTGATTCACATAGTACATAAACTCTTTACGTACTGAATTAGAACTTAAAATAACATCTTAGTTCACTGTCACACTTTGATTGATCGAAAGAGGTTCGATTGCTCCAACCTTCGATATGTTCAATCGATTGAACTTTTAGTTTCATAGAATGATTTGAAATAAAATAACAAGATAATATAAAATTACAGTAAGTAATTTTAAAATCTTTTAAAACTGTGAACAGAACACTCGGACAGAGAATTAGTCTCGATCGATCGAACCTCATTCAATTGATCAAACAAAATAAAGGTCGATCGATCGAAACCAGTTCGATTGCTTGAGAACAAAGGTTCAATCGATCGAACATACTTCAATCAATCGAACCCACCATGCATCCAATGCAATCACAGATTTATTATGCTGCGAGATTGCTACAGAAATAGATCTGTGTCGAACCAGTTTCAAAAACAGTTCTAAAATCAACATGCAAATCAAAACCAGTGTTCCAAAATGCATCTATAGATCCAAACAAGCATGGCTCTGATACCAATTGAAGAAAAAATAGTTTTAAAATTATTTTAAACGCACAGCAGAAAGATTAATTTACAAAAACTTATTGGTATGCCCGGATCTACTATTTGTTAACTTTATAGATGCGTAAACTACAGTGGAAGAAGATTTATACCTCTGTGTCTTGAACCCAATTCTGAAACCTTCAACCTTCTTGATGGTGTAGCAGCCTCTACTAGGTTGTCTTTACTCTTATGACTCATATGGATGCTTGCCGAAAAGACTAGGGTTGGTGGGAACCCTAATAGAGAGTATAGAGAAGGTTTAAGAATCCTAAAATAGTTTTTGCAGCTTTTGGTATATAAAAACGATGAACTCAAATTTCTAGACACAGCTGCCCTATTTATAGATTCCCAAAACTGACCTAACTTTTAATGGATCGAAGTATTTTCGATCGATCGAAGCTTCGATCGATCGAACCTATCTAGACTTCAATCGATCGAAGAAACTCCGATCAATCGAACCAGTCTTGACAGCATCCTCAAGTACCTTTCCAAGCATCCTAGCAGAGCTAAGAGTGGGACCTCCTAGGCTCTTTATTATTGGCTCAGACCAGTTGTTAATTCCCATGACCAAACTCTTTGATCAGCAAACAAACCAGCTGGTCAGTTAACGTTTACTCCACTATAAAAGGATAATTGAACTCCAACGCAAAAACAACATATTCGAAGCGATAACTAGACTTGTATGGTGTACTAATGTCCTTCTACCTTCAGCACTCGTAATCATATTCAGGTAGTCGGATAAACAGTTACTGTCAACCTGAATCATGATTACTTCTTGTATTCCTTGAGTCCCATTCACCCCTCATGATTACCAAACATGTTAATAACTACTTATCAACAAGACTGCAGTCCTCAGTAATCAACTTGGTGACATTCTCAAGGGAATGCTTACTCTTTAACAGAGGTTAGATTCTATCTTGACAATATATGTTCACAACCCTGTGAACATGACATACCCAAGAGACCTAGGTGTTGATCTTTATAGACCTCACTGATTGGTAAGTCAAAGTAGCTATATCCATAGTCTGTGTTCATAATCGTCTCAAGATTGAGAACATGTACCTTATACAAGTTATGAGTTTCTATCGACTGTTGACAATCTTGAGTCTCAATAGGAAAACTCAGGTTTGTCAATGCACTACAAGCACTAGCATATTAGCTAAGAGTTATACTCTAGTGATTGAGATTAATGACTCCATCCAATGGTAGTTAATCATGCTACAGTGTATACCTGATGAGATATACAGTCTCATCATCTACTGTGACAAGTTCTAAGTATCAAAGGATAGTAACTCATATCTCACTTGCATGCATCTCATACACACACGAATTACTTACTATGATACTTAAGGATTAACAATCATCTCATAAAAGAACCAGTGGATATTGCAATTTTTCTTACCCACAGCTTTTCTTTTAAAGTTCTTTTAAATTTCAAATTCAAAACAAATGAGTCGCCACTTAATTTTTAAAAGGAAAATTAAGAAACCATTTTTAAAGCAACTGATCTTTTGCGAAACCAAAGATTAACTAGGTCCGGGGATTATGGAATGAGAAGGGAAGGAGCCCATCGGACTAAAACACCCCTTCTCATCCTATCTCGTGATAGGCCTCTACTTAACATCCTTTTAATTGAATTAATAATCTAAGCGTGCCCTCAACTAATACATAGATCTACGTATACATTGCACAAGCATGTCAAAATGGTGTAAAATTACCAATTTACAAAATATCATTCAAAAGCCACGTAATTCAAGTAGCAAGCAATATGATATGCAATAAAGAACGAGAGAACTTACCCGGGATCCAGCCGCGAATATTAAACGTGCAATGCATGCGATTAAATAAAACCTAGGAAAAGAGTCTCTAATCCACATATATACATTTAAGGCAAAATCTTAATTCTAATGTGTTGCACATAAAGGTCGAGAAAATTGATAAAATCAAGAAATTAAAATAAATTAAGAGGAGTTCGAGAAATCATACCTTAATAGCGCTGCAAAACAAAGGGTTAGTCCTCATGCTATACAAGATACGGAGTTAGAAATAACAACCCTGAATTTCTAGCTTAAATCTATCAAATGTAATTAAGTCTAAAGCAACCAAGTCCTAATTATAAGTGTCAAGCCATATGGATGAATATGTACATGAAAAGAATAAATTATTGAAGTACTCAATGATTTAGATCACTTAAACTTTCAATTCAAGCTTAACGAATCATTATTGAAACATGGTTTGGACCTTAACTCATGAAAATATCATCTAAGCCACTACTCATGAGATTGGTTAAAACTTGCAGAATTCTGGAAATTGCTGAGAGCAGATCATAACTTTAAAGAAATAGAAAGCATGGTTCCCGTGCCTTGATCTTGATGAATTTTGGACACGAGATGCCTCTGTGTGTCTAGTTTTTAACCCAAAAACGAAATCAAGGTTTCAACGGTTGGATCTCTGGGAATTGGACAAAAACCAGACATCACTCAGCATTCTACAATCTTCTGTCCAGAGTTCTTGCACGATTTTCTAAAAATAGCAAAAAGATCAGAAATGCTTTGTTCTTTTTAGGGTGACTTCCTAACACATTAATCTACTTAGAAAAAATTAGTTTGGGTCACAAATACGTTATTAAGGTTCTGATTTACTTATTTCAAAAGAGTGTTACTGTGCTGAAACTCTGAACAGATTGTAGTGACTTCACAAAACTCATGACCAAACCACTTTAAACATGAAATCTCCTTAAAACAAAAATTACAGTGGTAGAACTTTGAGTTAGTGACATTTTCCCGTTGGTTTTACTTGATTCTAACGGTTAGATTTCGAACCAAAAACCTTTGATCAAAACCGATTTATGAATCTACTGTTTCATTGTCAAGTTCAACTTTTATTTGTTAACCCCAACTATTAAACCATGAAGTTGGATTTAAACTAAACCATTTTCTCCTACCATTTGATGGTCATTGGAGGCTAAAGACCTTCATATTTGTTGATTTCAAATGAAGTATGAATAGACTTCATGAAATCTTAAGATAATGAATCTAACCATGGAGATGGGCTTAGACTCAAACTACTTTCTCCTACCACTAGATGGTCATTGGAGATGAAGACATGACTAATACTCATGAGCCTTCAAGAATCTCAAGAAAGAAGTACAAACAAACATAGCAAACACTCATAGGTTTCAAGAAATATGGAGGGGATTCCATGAAACCTTAAGTTAAAGAATCCTAAACCATGGTAGGGGCTTAGATTCATTTACTTGGTCTTATATAAAGGATGATCAACCTTGACTCTCATGGGGGAGCACAAGCTCACATGGAATCAAGGGATCCAACTCATGAGATTCAAGTTAAGTATGGAAGACTTCCAAAAAATCTTAAGAGAGAAGTATAAACAAAGAAGAAGGAAAGAAGGAACTAAAAGAAAAGGCAATTAGAGTTTGCAAGTTCACTAATAATACTTTTAAAAAGAGGGTTAATCAAAAGACCAAATAGTGTTGAGATTAGAAGTTCAAAAGAATGAAAAAAAAAACTTGTGGTTTAGAGGATCACTTCCAAACTATCCTCAAAGCTTCTCTCTTTTTGAAGATCTCCCAAGCTCTTCTCTTTAGTTTTTTTAAAACTCTCTCTCAAATATATGTTAGTGTAATGGTATCCACTTCTTGTATATCCTCACAAGGAAGATTCTCCCTCTTTTATAGACAAAATTACCAAGTATTCTCAGTGAATTCGGAATAAAAGACAGGTGTAAATGTCTCATTTGGTGGTACAATACGTACTTCTTGAAAATAGACAGACTGCTGCAGAAGGTGGCAGTCAAAAATCTTTTGCGGCAGTCAGTGGATGCCGCTGCGACACTTTGTGAAAGCCGCGACGGCATTTCGTGACTACCGCGCGGCTCTCAGTAAGTGCCGCGCCAAATTATTGATTGCCGCATTTTTGTTAACCTTACTTTATCAGTTTTTTGTTTTTATCCGCATACATATACGTATTGTATCACAAAATACGGACAGTTAAAGAAAATGACAGCCAGAAATTGTCGACGGCACTCAGTAAATGCGGTCCGGCATTCTGTGACTGCCATTCGGCACTCACTGAGTGCCGCAAACAACTGCCGTGTGCCGGTTTCTGTTGAACTTCCCCTTTTTAGGTCTTTTTCTTTTCTCCTTTTTTTTATTTAAAAAAAAACTTATTTTCAAAGATCTTTTCCAAAAGTGACATTTTATACCTGAATTCTCCTAAACACATGGTATTTCATTCTGTGAAAATTTTACTGCGTTTGGAGAATTTTCTGAAGAGCTTGGTACACTTCGAATCTTTCGGTCCTTGTCATCATCGGATATGGAGGTGACGCTCTCCTTAATTCGACGTTTGGTCAAAATCAGGGTGTCTATAGTTTGCCCCTCTTCGACGGAGCTTGTGGGGCAACACGAACCATAAGCGAACGTCGAAGCCTGTGTGAAGACAGGCCTTTGACCAAACTGACTGATTAAAGGGAAAAACAAAATGCGTTGCAAATGGAAGCGAGCGTGCAGAGGAATTCTAATTGGTCGTGCTCCATGATGAGCTGCCTACGTATCCCATCAGGAATCAGACCAAAGCGTAGTTCGGGTACGGGGTCAAACACACACAAACGCAGGTAATCACGCGGATGGATGCACCTATCCTATCGTGATGCTCATGCCATGTAATGGTGATTCCTGAATAGACCTGGTTATGCAAGAGTCATGCTTATCATGTCTTCTCTACGTATGTCGCACATTACATAACGTGTTAGTCAGAGAAGATTGCCTGATTCTTGACTGATGCAAAATTTGTTATGGGGGTCATAAAGATGCTTTTGATTCAATTTTGGGGTTAACACAAATTTGTTGCGAGAACCGAGAATGTAAATTCGTTACATTCTCAAGACAAAGGATCGACGTAAATTTGTTACGAGGATCGAGGATATAAATTTGTTATATTCTCAGAACGGGGGTTATCGCAAATTCGTTGCGAGAACCGAGAATGTAAATTCGTTACATTCTCAAGACAAAGGATCGACGTAAATTTGTTACGAGGATTGAGGATATAAATTTGTTATATTCTCGGAACGGGGGTTAACGCAAATTCGTTGCGAGAACCGAGAATGAAAATTCGTTACATTCTCAAGAAAAAGGATCGACGTAAATTTATTACGAGGATTGAGGATATAAATTTGTTATATTTTCAGAACGGGGGTTAACGCAAATTCGTTGCGAGAACCAAGAATGTAAATTTGTTACATTCTCAAGACAAAGGATCGACGTAAATTTGTTACGAGGATCGAGGATATAAATTTTTTATATTCTTAGAACGCGGATTAACGCAAATTCGTTGCGAGAACCGAGAATGTAAATTCGTTACATTATCAAGACAAAAGATCGACGTAAATTTGTTACGAGGATCAAGAGTATAAATTTGTTATATTCCCAGAACGAGGTGATCAAAACTTCGGAGCCCACCGGCTCAAATCTATTCTAGTTTTTTTTTTTGAAATTTAGAGCCCGCGGGCTTAATTTTATCTTTATTTTCAAAATCTAGAACCCACAGGTTCAAATTTATCTTAATTTTCAAGATTTGGAGCCCGCAGGCTCAAATTTATTCTAATTTTTTGAAATTTGTAGTCGATTTAAACCTAAACACGACCCCGGGGGCCAAAAGTGCAATGAGGGCAAATTTTGGGGGGCTCAAGTTCAATTTTCAGGACCTGATTTGAATTTTTTGGGGGAAAATGAAGGGTCTTTGAACCGACTTAACCGTGGCACACGATGCTTTTTGCGGCAGTCCGTGACTGCCGTGCGGCACTCACGGAGTGCCGTTGCGGCAGGCAGCGAGTGCTGCTCGGCAGTTCACCGACTGCCGGGCATGAAAATCAAGTGCCGCGATTGAGCGGCAGTGGCTTAAACCGCCGAGATTATATTTCATTTCATTCTCTCAACTCCCTCTAACCCAAAATCTCTCTAGAGAAAATTTTCCTCTTCTCTTTTCTTGCTTGGATTGATCTACCGGGGCTTTCAGGTTAGTTATACTCAATCAAAACTCAGTTAATCGCTTTCATTTCGTTGTTTTTTTGAGTTTTTTATGAATTTAACGCGCGGATCTCTCTTTCTCTTTGACAGACTATGGCGAGCGGTTCAGGAAGAAAGAAGAAGGCCAAGTATACGGCCACTCATCATCCCGATGCCACACTCTTGCTCCGGGACCCTGATGATCACTTATCTGCCCGCGCGTTCAAGCGCGAGGTAAACGCTCCCCCTTTTCTTTTTAATTTTCTTCTTTTAGAACTTTATGGAATGTATAATGAATCATAACTTTGAATGTCTCATTTTAAATGCCAATGCCATGCTTGTAGCGTTTTCATGCGTACTTTATTCAAGATTTCTATTTCACTTCCCATGAACTTTCTGAATATTATGCCCGACGAATCATAATTTATTATTCTTCCTCATGTTTGTTGAACTTTCGGGCGTTCCGTCTGTATCAATTCCCTTATTTTTCTTTCGACTTTTCTCAAGGACTTTTGAATGCCGTTTGTGTTCAACCAAAATTTCAAACACCTCTTGTGAATAAAGAACCTAATGCTCGCGAATTTTCCTTCCCATTTTCAAGATTTACGAATGCGATGCATTTTATTTGAAATCCTGAACATTCCCCTGTGTTTATTATACTTGTGAATTTTCTCGAGCGTTCCGAACGCCATTTTATTATCCCAAATTGATTCTGAACGCTTGTGATCATATAATTCTCTTTGAAACTATGCTTCTTTCGAAACTAAATTTCTTTTGAACTTTCATAAGCTTATATACACATATATTTCAAAAATATGAACAAACTCCTCTCCCTCTTTTTCTCTTTCTCGAAATCTCTCCAGTACTTTTGAACATTCTCACTTCTTTTATTATTCTGTGAACGACCGCTAGGCTTTATATGAACGAGTGCCATGCTTGTGAAACTTTCTATGAATATTTCTGGATTTTCCTTTTCTTTCTCTCTCTCTCTCTTTATTCATTCTCATGTCGCTTTTCCTCTGTCTCCTTATTATCACCTGCTTATAATTTATATACACAAATATATATGTTTTATTGTTCTCCTTTATCCAATTATTAACACTAAAACTTGTGGTACTTTCTTGCAGCTGCAGCCCAAGGTGCTAAAGGGGCATGGCAGTCTCGCTCATGGCTATGAGTGGTATGGGGAGCTTAGTGAGACCGTGCAGGGATTTATTGGGGCTACCAGTTTTGGGGACTTCGACAAACTTCTGACGAAGAGCTCCAACGATCTACGACAGATCCATGCGCTGGCGGAGAGGTGGTGGGATACCACCAATACCTTCCACTTTGATTTTGGGGAGATGACGATGACTCCCCTTGATTTCAGCATGATTACAGGGATTCCATTCGGGGGAGAGCCCATACGGTATTTAGATGCGACCAGAGACTGGGACCAGGTGGAGGCGTTGCTTGGAGCGGTTTCGGAGGAGCCCTTGGTCATGGCCAAGTGGTTCATGGACACATTCCGGGGCAAACCGGGCTTTACCGATGAGCAGATGGCTCGAGGCTTTATGATGTATATGCTAGGGTACTCCCTGTTGAGCACCAAGGGCGATCGGTTCTCTATCACCGTGGTATCTTCTTTGGAGCGCATGGACCAGATACATGAGTACGACTGGGCTGGTGCAGGATTAGCCATCCTGTATAAGCATATGGGAGATCTCTCTCGGGATAGGCTGGCTTCTACTGGCAGTGTTTAGAGGGCGTGGGAGGTACGTCCTTTCTTTTTTATTTCCATTTCAATATTTATTATGCTTTTGGATGTTTATTTAAACTGTGAGACTCATGACCTCCTTCTCTTTTTATTTATTGCAGATTTGGTCCCATGAGTATTTTCGCATGATGTCCCCCGAGACACGCGATGTTGACGCCCTCATCATGCCCCAGGGGCTGAAATGGACGAAGGACAGGGTCGGGCGGAAGACTGGGGCACATGACTTTATTTTGTTCAGGAATTTCCTGACGAACTTGAGGGAGCAGCACGTTCGCTGGCAGCCGTGGCTCAGAGTGCTTCCCGAGACTTCTGTGAGGATTCAGGCATCGGGCGGATGGGATCCGATAAGGCAGCTTATGGATGGGCCGGAGGCCCAGGCGTGGTATTTGGGAGAGAGGGTGACTAGGCAGTCACTGGCGGCTCTGGGATTTTTCGTGCCACACCCTCCTCCAGTTTCTATGAGAGCCACAGATACGCTTTAGGGTAGCGAGCTCACGGCTGCCTGGCTGGCTCGGGTATTCATGGCTTCTTGGAGCCTCCCACAGGATATGCAGCTTTCTGTGCTGCTAAGCTGATGCCGAACTTCCCTCTGATGGAAGTAATTCGGGTGAGTACAAGATTCCTTCAATCTTTCATGAGTTTCCTTTTAATCTTTATTTATGCTTATATCTTGTTTACAGCCCATCCCTGCCGCTACTCGTCCTCCCGCCTTACCCGAGTAGGATTGGACCATGTCGACTGTCTCGTTCGGTGAGCCTTTTGTGACGACAATCCCCCGGCTCTCACAGGGCGCCCCTACTATTCCTCTTTATTATGACGTCGTCCCGCGTGCTTATGCGGAGGAGGGCTTGACGCATGCTCACAGCGTGCGGCAGTGGGTCCTTGGACGAGAGTGGATGGTAAGAAACTTATTTTAGCTTTTAACTTCAACTTGGGTTATTTTTATCCACTCTTATTCTTGTTTCCTGGTTGCTGGTTTTAGGCTGAGGGAGCTCGAGCGACTACCGCGGCTCAGCTGAGGGCTCAGGTATTATCTTCACCTTTTATTTTCAGTGTTTCATTTTTCCTTTCAACACTTTCCGGATTCATCCTCTCTCATTTCAGGTGGAGGAGATCAGAGTCCTGTCCCAGCAGGTGGGGCAGCTTCAGCAGCGGCTCCAGCAGTTCGGCATTCCCCTCAGCGACACTCCTGGAGACGGCAGTGTTGGATGAGGTGTGGGGCAAGGTGGCGGTAGCGGTGGAGGCCACGGCGGAGTCAGCGGTGGAGGTAGAGGCAGGGGTGGCGGGAGCAGGACAGAGTCAGAGGAGGAGCCCCTCAGGCGTGTGACCCGTCAGGCTCGGGGCCGGGGTCGAGGCTGATCTCGCCTTCTTCTTTACATTTTACTTTTGAGTGTTCCGGGAGGACATATATGTTTTATTCAGATGATTGTATATACACATACACTTTATTTTGATGGCGGCTTTAGAATTGCCAGTAGGATAGGCACTTGGATGTCTTTTTATATTTTGTGCTTTTCTTTATGCTCATTCACCGTATGCGTGACCATAGCTTGGTCCTTTTATTATGCTGAAACCTCTTTTTCATTTTCTATTGCCTGCCGTATGTGGGACCATAGCTTGGTCCCTTCTTTATTTTAATTTTGAATGCTTCGATCTCTTTTTCTTATGGTGAAATGAAAGTAAATGAATGAATGTATGCGATCATGGCTTGGCCTTTGTTGCACGTGCTACATGATGCGCACGTTTTATTGTTCTTTATTTAGTTTTCTGTTTGCAGGTGGGCTGAAAGTGTTACAAACAGACTCTGGCCAACAAAAAACTCAGAACGGCACTCAGTTAGGTCTCAGCGGCACTCGGTGAGTGCCGCAGCGGCAGTCAGCAAATGCCGCAACGGCACTCACGGACTGCCGCGCGGCACTTCATTGAGTGCCGTTCCACTTTACCGAATGCCGCCCTGACTCCAGGCAGATCTACCTCCATCTATACCCTCTTTTCTTCAAAACTCCGCAAAACACTATCTTCTTTCATTCTCCCCTCTCTCAAATGGCCCCCGTTAGCTCTCAAATCCTTTTCCCGTGGATGGATACCCTCTCTGGTATCTATAAGCTCAACTTTGAGTGTTTTAGGCTAAACGACCTTTTCTCCTTCTGGCGAATGATTCTGAACGAAAGTTTGCTTCAAGCCGCTGTCCGATGTTGGGATCCTTCGCTCCACGTCGTCCGTTTCAGTCATCAAGAGATTTTTCCTTTGTTTGAAGAGTTCAGTGCTATCCTTCATACTGACCCTTCCGCGGATCTGACTGTTCCTCCGGTGCAAGCCGGGTATGTTCAAGACTTGGCGGCTCTTCTCCATATTTCCCGCGGTGTTGCGGGCTCTTTCATTCATGACAGACAGGTCGACTTCGAGCGCCTCTCCTCGGTTTATGCTCTCATTGGGGATCCTTATGACAGCGGGTATCAAGTTATACGGTGTAGCACTCTATCGATTGCTATGCTTTCTTACTTTCTCTTCCAGTCGTCCTCCGACATTCTCATACCTATTGCCTGCAGTTTGAGAGAGATGAAAAGTGCAGTCATGCTGGTTCTCGGTGAGACTCTGATTGGACTGGATCATGCTCATGCTACCGGGGCCATATTATCAGACGGGGCACCTTTTGTTCTGCAGATTTGGCTCATGGAGCGTTTGGACCTCTTTATACACCCTTCCCATCTTCACGGGTCACTTCCTTACGATCGTATGGAGATTCACAGCTTATTTCACTCTGCCGATGCATTGCTCGGTTGGCTCCAGGGTCTCTCTTCTAGTGATATCTGCTGGGTCTGTCCGCAGTGGATTCATCGCTCTATTGATGTACGTCTTCCTGGGCAACCTGACATCTGGCTGCCGGGCTTGCGTGCTACTACTTTCTACATTCCCGATCGGGTGGTCCGCCAGTTTGGACTTTTACAGGATACTACTGAATCTGTGACTGCTGATTTCACCAGGGGGTCCACTTTGCGCCCTTCTATTGTGAAGGCTTTCATCGAGGCTTGGCATGACAGGGTTTTAGCTCCTTTCCGGAGAATCCCGGCTTCTATCGTGCCCACAGCTGAGTACCTTTTTTAGATTCAAACACTGATCTAGAGACAAGCTAGCATTGATGGAAGTAAGACAAACAGGACGAAGTTCTTTAAAATTTCCGACAAGTCCTGCCTATCCCTTTACGCTTTTGAATGTGTTTTTTTTTCAAGAAGTATTTTAGGGAAGTTCTAACATGTTTAATCAAAGTGTCCACTCCTTCGATTAATCTTTTATGAAAAATTCTCCTTTTAATGTCTTGTCTTGGCTCTTTACTTTGCTTTTTGCTTAAAGCTTTGCTCCTTATATATCATGAATTCTCATTTGTTTCTTAATAGTACTCATTTTGATAGCCAGGTGATCCAGAGATGGGTTTCAGGTAGATATCTGGGTTCTTCGGATGGCAAACGAAGTTTGCCCCTGGTTTTAGGGCTTTGAAGTGGTCTGGCGTTTGCCCCTAGTTTAGCATAGGTTTTTTTTTTTTTATGGACCGAAGGCTTTGGAGAGCTCGCCTACTTACCCCTAAGTGGGTGTGAGGTCCCAAGTAGTTCGGCTTAAGGCTGCAAAGAAAAGTGCCAATCAGGCAATTATTTACTGACCGAACCGAGTAGGTTGCCTACGAATTCCCTAACGGGAATTAGGTCAAGCGTAGTTCATCAAGGTAGAAGTCTTTGAAAAAAACAGTTTCAAGCAAAATATTTCTTAAGGCGATCGAGGTTAATCGGCTGCTTAAATTCAACCCCGTCCAGGTCCGTGAGATAGGCCGCCCCTCCAGAGAGGAGAGTCTTTATGATATACGGCCCGACCCAGTTGGGTTTGAATTTTCCTCTGGGGTCATAAACGGACACTTTCAGTTCTTTGAGGACTAGGTCACCCTCAGCAAGCCTCCTTGGGCGGACCTTTTTGTTGAAAGCACGAGCTATTCTTTTCTGGTATCCACGAGTATTGTTTATTGCGGCCAATCTCTTCTCATTGAGCAACATCAACTCCTCATACCTTTCTCGTATCCATTCTAATTCGGTGATCTCACACTCTGCCAAAACCCTAAGAGAGGGTATTTCTACTTCGACTGGAAGAACGATTTCCATACCGTAAACCAGCGAATAAGGTGTAGCTCATGTAGAAGTTCTCACTGAGGTTCTGTATCCCCACAAAGCAAATGGCAGCTTCTCATGCCAATCCTTGTACGTATCCGTCGTTTTTCCTAAGATCGCTTTAACATTCTTATTCGCCGCTTCTACTGCTCCGTTCGTCTGAGGTCTATACGGGGAAGACTGATGGCGAACGATCTTATACTTTTCTAAGAGCGGGATAACCTCTCCTTGGAAATGACTGCCATGATCGGAGATAAATTCATTCAGGACCCCATACCTGCAGATTATGTTTTTCTCAATGAAACTCACTACGTCTTTGGCCTTCAAAGTCGCATACGAGGCCGCCTCTACCTATTTGGTAAAGTAATCGATTGCCACGATTATGTATCGGTGCCCATTGGAAGCCTTCGGAACTATCTCACCAATGATATCAATCCCCCATACAGAAAACGGCCAAGGGGTGGTCATGCTATAGAGCTATGACGGCGGGGTGTGCATTAGATTTGCATGAATCTGGCACTTGTGACACCTTCTTACATATTCACAATAGTCTTTATCCAAGGTCATCCAATAATACCCCTGTCGGATGATCTTCTTTGCCAGCATGTGCCCATTCATGTGGGGCCCACATACTCCCTCATGTATTTCCTCCATCATTCTCTTAGCTTCTTTCCCATATAGGCACTCCAAATTATACCCGGTATAGGATTTCTTCCATAGCTTATTTGCATAAATCACAAATTGAGTGGCGAATCGTCAAATCACCTTTCTGTCCTTTTCTGAGGCTCCTTCAGGGTATTCTCCTTCTTTAATGAACTTCCACACATCCACATACCACGGTATTTCCTCTTCGTCTTCTATGGCCGCGACTGTCTCAAATGAGGGCTGATTTTTTTATTTCTATGGATAATGGGACCATCGTGACCCCCAGGGGGATCTGTATCATTGATGCCAGGGTTGCTAGGGAATCAGCCAATTGGTTTTCCTCTCGGGAAAGGTAGTAGAATGATATCTTCTTGAATTGTTCTTTCAAACTCTCCAAATAGTCATGGTATGGCCTCAGCTTTTCGTGTTTCACCCTCCAATCTCCCCGCACTTGGGATATGATCAAATTGGAATCTCCGAACACATCAACCTTTTCAACATTTAAGGCCAGCGTCGCCTCCATTCCTACTATGCATGCTTCGTACTCTGCTGTGTTATTGGTTAAGTTGTACTTAAGCTTGACAGCCAATGGGGTAGGGGTTCCATCAGGTGCTACAAGGATAACCCCGACTCCGTAGCCTAATTGATTGGCGGCCCCATCGAAATACATCTTCCACAAATCCTCCCTTACCTCCATCACTTCTTCATCAGGGAACTTGAATTCTCCTTTCTCCCCAGTTTCCACAGCGAAGTCAGCTAGGTACTCAGCGATGGCTCTCCCTTTGACAGATTTGGAGGTGACATATCTTATATCAAACTCTGCTAGCATCATGGTCCATCGGGAAATCCTACTGGTCAAGGCGGGTTTTTCTAACAGGTATTTGAGCGGATCCATTCGGGAGATTAAGATCACGGGGAAGGCTAACATATAATGCCTAAGGCGACGGGTACACCAAACTAAGGCCCAACATGCCTTTTCTAAGGGTAAGTATTTCAACTCGTATCCGGTCATCCTCTTGCTCAAGTAATAAATGGCCTTTTCTACGTGTCCTTCTTCTCCTTCTTGGGCCAACATGCATCCCATTGAATCTTTGGTCACAGAAAGGTACAGTAGCAGAGGCTTCCCGGGTGAAGGGGGTGACAGGACAGGTGGGTTTTGGAGGTAAGTTTTGATTTTATCAAAGGCTTTCTGACACAAAGTATCCCACTCAAACTTCTCTCCTTTTCTGAGTAATTTAAATAGCGGGTCGCAGGTCATGGTGAGTTTTGAGATAAACCGGCTTATGAATTGTATTCTACCCAGGAACCCTCTCAGTTCTTTTTCATTCTTGGGTGGCTGCATTTCGACTATGGCTTTTATCTTGGTCGGGTCTACTTCGATTCCCCTCTGAGTAATAAGGAACCCTAATAATTTTCCTGTGGTGACTCCGAAGGTAATTTCTGTGGGTTCAATCTCATCCTGAACTCCCTTAACCTCCCGAAGAATTTCCTCAGAGCCTCCAAGTGACCTCCCCTCTCCTTAGATTTCAGAATCATATCATCTACATACACTTTCACCTCTTTATGGATCATGTCGTGCAATAATGTGGTAGCGGCCCGCTGATATGTTGCTCCTGCATTCTTGAGCCCAAATGGCATTACCCTATAGCAGTATGTTCCCCATGGCGTGATAAAAGTAGTTTTCTCTCTATCTTCTGGTGCCATCAGGATCTGGTTATAGCCAGAGAATCCATCCATAAAGGACAGAAGCTCATGTCCGGCGGTGTTATCAACGAGGATGTCGATATGCGGTAAAGGGAAATTGTCTTTAGGGCTTGCTTTGTTTAGGTCTTGAAAATCAATGCAAACCCTAACACGACCATCCTTTTTAGGGACGGGCGCTATGTTGGCGATCCATTCTGGATACTCAGTGACCATTAAGAATCTGGCTCTTAACTATTTTTCAACCTCCTCTTTGACTTTGAGTGCCCATTTAGGCCTCATTCGCCTCAATTTTTGTTTTACTGGTTTAGAATTTGGGAAAATGGGGATGTGGTGTTGGACTATCTCTAGATCAATGCCTGGTATATCATTATAAGACCATATGAAAACATCTTTGAATTCACTTAATAGTTTGATTAATTCTTTGCTTTCTTCTTTGCCAAGTGTAGAGCCGATAAAGACATTTTGAGGATTATTTTCATTTCCTAGATTAATTGTTAGAGTGTCCTCAATGATTTTACGTGCAGATTCTTTTTCTTTTTCAATTAATTTTTGCAGTTCAATGGGTATTTCATGATCATCACATTCATCACATTCATTAAGCGCGTTCGAGTAGGCAGAATCAGTCATGTTCTCATTAACTTTCTTCGGAGTGATTACAACAGACATGGAAATTGAAAGACACCTCATTTAGGCCATTACAGACTCTGGATGTGGGGGAAACCTATTACTAGACTCAAAAACCCACTCTCTCTTGTTCTCTTCTCCCAGATCGGTGATGAAGCATTCTTCCAGATCTCCTGCCTTGGTAATCTCTTCCATCTCTCCTTTCTTGCCCTTTCCTTTGTTGGTCTCCCTCTGATCTTCCTCATCTTCCCCAGTCTCGGCAGCCTCCTCCACCAGACCTTCAACGTATTTACCCTTGGCCTTTCCATGATCCGTTTTCATAACCTCTGTGCTCCCTTCGCCCAACAGATCTTTCAGGATAGAGCCGTCTAGCGCACCAATCCAATCCTTGGCAGTGACCATCTTGACAGACAGCTACAAGTATGGGTCTTCATATGCAGAAAACTCGTGGGAAAAGAAGATCTCGAACCTTGGCTTTAAACATTTGTCTTTCTGGCCCACCCATGGCTCTGGGAAGCCGCAAAAGGGGAAATCTTCTCCTTCCTTCATGAAATATCCATTGAGCGTCTTTATGTAAGGGTCTAGTAGTGCATCGACGGCCTTCTTATTTTCCTTCTGCCCTTTCTTGGATGGTTGGTACCCCAGACCATGAGTGTGAATCTGAGTAGGGATTTTTGGAAACTCCGGCACGCCTTGGTGGTTCTTTCCCAACCCTAATCCCGGAAAAAAAACCCATTTTCTTCATGATTCCTGCGACCAATGGGCTTGCGTACTGGTCAAAGTAAAGAGGCAGGAATTCTTTTGGCTTTTCTTCTTCAATCATGCCGACGAACTCAAACCCTCCCATTTTTGCTTCTCTTCTTGCAGCTATAATTCTAGAATTGGTGCGCTTGATTATGTTTCGGACGAACCAACCCAGCTGTCCCCGAGAATGTCGCAGACCTTGCCCTTCCAAACACATTTGACCTTTTGATGAATGGTGGACGGTATGGCACCCAAGCTATCCAACCATGGCCTCCCTAGCAATAAATTAAAAGAGGCGGGGATGTCAATGATTTGAAATTCGGCTTGTTTATCCACTGGTCCGATGACGAGGTTAAGAGAGATGATACCCATGACTTCTCTCTAAGTGTTGTCGTATGCCCTGACCTTTTGTTGGGATGGCACGAAGGACGATTCATCTAAACCCATCCGTTTGGCTGTTCGGAAGGGGCATACATTCAGAGCAGACCCATTGTCAATGAGACAAGCGGGCACGGTGTTCCCCAAACATTCAACAGTGACGTACAACGGTTTGTTGATCATGGGTCCTCCGGGGGGCACGTCATTTGAAGAAAAGGTAATAGCCAAGGTCGGAATTCTACCAATCATTCCCACGATATCTTCCGGTGTTGTGTTGATGGGAACATCATATTGGTTTAGGGCGTCCAACACTGCCTGCCTGTGGCGTTTTGATGCAATCAGCAACCCCCAAATGGTGATATTGGCCTGAGTTTTCTTCATCTGTTTTAGAACCCTATCTTCTTCCTCTTCTTCATTCATCTTCCCTTTTCCCTTGTCCAATTCTCTCCCTGGATGATCTTCCTCTAGCTCATGCGGTTTAAAGTGTCTGCCCGATCGAGTTAAATGACTGACTTCTTCCTTTGCCCACAGATTGTCAACTTCTGAATCAACTTTCAGAGTACCCTCCACCATCTCTGTTTCTTTGTCACTCTCGTATCAAAGAACATCTTCCACCTGGCTCACGTCTCAATCATCACTCCCTTGCATCCACCAGTCTGACTGTCCCATTTCACTCTTCTCCGGCTGATCCTCCAAAGCACAGATTGTCGAATCCTTAGGTAGCTGGTATGGATTTCTTGGTGTCCCGACCTTAGTAATTAGCCTGGATGGATTGAAGGTTGCTTCTTCTACCCCCAAGAGATAAAGATCCTGCGGTGGTGGCACAGCTTGATGATTCGGGAGCGGATTTCTATTAACATTTGGAGCTCTGGTAGGTGGTTCTGAAATTACCTTGTTATCAATGAGGTTCTAGATTTTGTGCCTTAATCTCATACACCGATCTGTTGACTGACCCTTCTGCTGATGAAATTTACAGAAGAGGTCCCCTTGGAAATTTAGCGAAAGTGGACTTGGTAGAGGTCGAGGTTCCAACTGACAGAGATGCCCCTTCGCTAACAGTCTATCGAGGGCAATTGATAGTGACACTCCCAAATCTGAGAACTTCCTTGGCGCTTTGTCCCCTCCTCTCCTTGGTGTTATGTCGAATTTCCTTTCTGGCCCATTTCGTGCATTGACGTCGGTGGGGCCGGAGTGACCCCCCGTTGGACCTGTAGTTTGGCCTCCTGTACCGGTTTGGTTGTTCCTCTCTCTTGATTACCCCCTCTTGGATTGCATCTTCTATCCTCGTCCCGACATCGAAAACCTCAGCAAAGGTGTTGATTGACTGGAATCTCATCTTTTCTTGGTACACTGGCCATAGGTTCTTCATCAGCATTCGGATCTGGTCCTTCTCAGACGGCCTTTGTACCATTTTAGCTGCCTTTTCCCTCCATCTGCTCAGGTATTCGGCGAATGATTCTTTGTTCCCTTGCCTAGTGGTCTCCAAATCTCGGACAGTGACATCTAAATCTTGATTGTACTCGTATTGTGCCACAAATGCTTTGATCACTTCCTCCCACACTCTGGTTTTGCTTGGTTCGAGAGTAAGATACCAGGATAAAGCAGCCCCGGTCAGAGTCTGTTGGAATAAGACTGCCATCATGGTTGTGCTCAGCCCACTTGGTTAGAAAGCCCCAATACACATCCTTACATGGCTGCGAGGATTCCCGGTCCCGTCAAACTTGTCAAAAATCGGCATCTTAAACCCGGTGGGCAGCGTCTTGTGGACCCCGTCGTACAGACCTTCCAACTCCATCAAATAAGTGTCGACCCCTTGAGCCTTGCGCATTACCCGCGGTCAGTAGCTTCTCCTTCTCAGCTTTCTCTCTGTCTCTGTTGGCCCATAGTGCATCATTCCATTGTGCCTCCTGATCATCGAACCAATCTCCTTCCCCTCCTCCCAAAGGTGGGTCCATAACAGGCGGAATTACATGTGGTGGTCGGCGATTCAGTTCTTCTATCATTCCCATTATGCGGTTCATGTTTTCGGCCTGTCGCCTCATTTACTCTGCTTGTTGTTCTACCAGTGTTCTTAACCCAGCCATTTCTTTGTTGTTTCTTTCCTCGGCCATGTCAGCGTATTCTCTTCTTACTAGCCTTGCCATGGGATCCCTAAACCACGCTTGATTTGACGTTGATGCTATTTTTGCTCCTACAACAAATTTTGAAATTTTCTTTTTAAGACTTTTTGCCCACCTTCTCTCGTCACACAAAGACACATTTTTAAAAGATGTTTAGTAAACAAAAACCCCTTTTTATGTCACATGGATGCAATGCATGTGTGTGTGTGCCTATTCTATATGCCAAGAAAAAAAAAAAAGAAAAATCCTAATCCTAACACATAAGCATATAAGGACATAAAATCCTCACCCATGTCAAGTGTGCTAATTTCTCCTCTCGTTGTGATCCTCATTACCCTTTTGGCGTTTGAAAATTTTAGAAAATTTTTTGGAATTCATTTGACAAGCGTTTACCTAGATGGTGGGATCTTTCAAACGCATTTCTCAAGAATTTTGGATTATATTCCTCAACAAAAAGGTGATTGGGTCAAAAAGTGTTTCTTTAGTTAGTGAAACTTTTCAAATTAAAATCTTTCAAGAATTTTGGGTTCCAAGAACTTTTGGGTTCCTCCTTCAAAAGACGGTTGACTTTGAAATTTTAATCCAAAAGTGAACTTCCAAGGTTTTTGAAAGAGCGATTGAACACCTTAGAATAAAGGTAGCAAAAATCTTATTTGCTTTCAAAGATGGGTTTGAAATTCTTTGGGTAGAAGGATAACATGATCGGATTATCATCGTACTTTTCATGAATTTGGATGCATACAAGGTCAATGATGCTTAGCCAACATGATATAAGAAGTATAATCTTATAATCAAGGTTCGGCATGTTCTCCAAATGTCGTGGAACATGAGGAGAAATTGCTAAAAGGCGATTAAAAGATTATACATCTTTCATCAAGCAAGTATCGTCATCATCTCAAGTAATCCCTTTCGGGCATACAAAACTTCCTAGCATATAACCCTAATCAAGAATTGATTTCCTAAGATTGAAAGGTTCTATAGAAACTACTATGCAAAAGCTGGGTTTTGGTCAAATAAGGGACCCTTGACACACATCTGATAGGATGCTTAATATACCAAATCATGGTACGAGATCAAGGGTGATCACACAGTCCCATGATAACTTGACCGACCAGGTTGCCCCGAGCCTCCAAGGTCATAGTTTTGTGCAATCGAATGGCTGGACATGCAAGTGAATTGCAACAGGCACACAAAGATTAATTAATTCGATTAAAAGGATATTTTTCAAGTCTAATCCTCGAGTGAACCCAAAATCATAATTCTGGTCTGCGAAACCAGAGATTTTGGGTTCGATCCCCAGCAGAGTCGCCAGATTGTGGATATCGCAATTTTTCTTACCCACAGCTTTTCTTTTAAAGTTCTTTTAAATTTCAAATTCAAAACAAATGAGTCGCCACTTAATTTTTAAAAGGAAAATTAATAAATCATTTTTAAAGAAACTGATCTTTTGCGAAACCAAAGATTAAACTAGGTCCGGGGATTATGGAATGAGAAGGGAAGGAGCCCATCGGACTAAAACACCCCTTCTCATCCTATCTCACGATAGGCCTCTACTTAACATCATTTTAATTGAATTACTATTCTAAGCGTGCCCTCAACTAATACATAAATATACGTATACATTGCACAAGCATGTCAAAATGGTGTAAAATTACCAATTTACAAAATATTATTCAAAAGCCACGTAATTCAAGTAGCAAGCAATATGATATGCAATAAAGAACGAGAGAACTTACCCGTGATCCAGCCGCGAATATTAAACGTGCAATGCATGCGATTAAATAAAATCTAGGAAAAGAGTCTCTAATCCACATATATACATTTAAGGCAAAATCTTAATTCTAATGTGTCGCGCATAAAGGTCAAGAAAATCGATAAAATCAAGAAATTAAAATAAATTAAGAGGAGTTCGAGAAATCATACCTTAACAGCGCTGCAAAACAAAGGGTTAGTCCTCATGCTATACAAGATACGGAGTTAGAAATAACAACCCTGAATTTCTAGCTTAAATCTAACAAATGTAATTAAGTCTAAAGCATCCAAGTCCTAATTATAAGTGTCAAGCCATATGGATGAATATGTACATGAAAATAATAAATTATTGAAGTACTCAATGATTTAGATCACTTAAACTTTGAATTCAAGCTTAACTAATCATTATTGAAACATGGTTTGAACCTTAACTCATGAAAATATCATCTAAGCCACTACTCATGAGATTGGTTAAAACTTGCAGAATTCTGGAAATTGCTGAGACAGATCATAACTTTAAAGAAATAGAAAGCATGGTTCTCGTGGCTTGATCTTGATGAATTTTGGACACGAGATGCCTCTGTGTGTCTAGTTTTTAACCCAAAAACGAAATCAAGGTTTCAACGGTTGGATCTCCGGGAATTGGACAAAAACCAGACATCACTCAACATTCTACAACCTTTTGTCCAGAGTTCTTGTACGATTTTCTAAAACTAGTAAAAAGATCAGAAATGCTTTGTTCTTTTTAGGGTGACTTCCTAACATATTAATCTACTTAGAAAAAATTATTTTGGGTCACAAATACGTTATTAAGGTTCTGATTGACTTATTTCAAAAGAGTGTTACTGTGCTGAAACTCTGGACAGATTGTAGTGACTTCACAAAACTCATGACCAAACCACTTTAAACATGAAATCTCCTTAAAACAAAAATTACAGTGGTAAAACTTTGAGTTAGTGACAGCTTCCCATTGGTTTCACTTGATTCCAACGGTTAGATTTCGAACCAAAAATCTTTGATCAAAACCAGTTTATGAATCTACTATTTCATTGTCAAGTTCAACTTTTATTTGTTAACCCCAACTATTAAACCATGAAGTTGGATTTAAACTAAACCATTTTCTCCTACCATTTGATGGTCATTGGAGGCTAAAGACCTTCATATTTGTTGATTTCAAATGAAGTATGAATAGACTTCATGAAATCTTAAGATAATGAATCTAACCATGGAGATGGGCTTAGACTCAAACTACTTTCTCCTACCACTTGATGGTCATTGGAGATGAAGACATGACTAATACTCATGAGCCTTCAAGAATCTCAAGAGAGAAGTACAAACAAACATAGCAAACACTCATAGGTTTCAAGAAATATGGAAGGGATTCCATGAAACCTTAAGTTAAAGAATCCTAAACCATGGTAGGGGCTTAGATTCATAGGATGATCTACCTTGACTCTCATGGGGGAGCACAAGCTCACATGGAATCAAGGGATCCAACTCATGAGATTCAAGTGAAGTATGGAAGACTTCCAAAAAATCTCAAGAGAGAAGTATAAACAAAGAAGAAGGAAAGAAGGAACTAAAAGAAAAGGCAATTAGAATTTGCAAGTTCACTAATAATACTTCTAAAAAGAGGGTTAATCAAAAGACCAAATAGTGTTGAGATTAGAAGTTCAAAAGAATGAAAAAAAAACTTGTGATTTAGAGGATCACCTCCAAACTATCCTCAAAGCTTCTCTCTTTTTAAAGATCTCCCAAGCTCTTCTCTTTAGTTTTTTTAAAACTCTCTCAAATATATGTTAGTGTAATGGTATCCACTTCTTGTATATCCTCCCTCGGAAGATCCTCCCTCTTTTATAGACAAAATTACCAAGTATTCTCAGTGAATTCGGAGTAAAAGACAGGTATAAATGTCTCATTTGGTGGTACAATACGTACTTCCTGAAAATAGACAAACTGCTGCAGAAGGCGGCAGTCAAAAATCTTTTGCGGCAGTCAGTGGATGCCGTTGCGGCACTCCGTGAAAGCCGCGACGGCATTTCGTGACTGCCGCGCGGCTCTCAGTAAGTGCCGCGCCAAATTATTGATTGCCGTGTTTTTGTCAACCTTACTTTATCAGTTTTTTGTTTTTATCCGCATACATATACGTATTGTACCACAAAATACGGGCTATTAAAGCAAACGACAGTCAGAAATTATCGGCGGCACTCAGTAAATGCCGGTCCGGCATTCTGTGACTGCTGTTCGGCACTCACTGAGTGCCGCAAACAACTGTCGTGTGCCGGTTTCTGTTGAACTTCCCCTTTTTAGGTCTTTTTCTTTTCTCCTTTTTTTTTTTAAAAAAAAACTTATTTTCAAATATCTTTTCCAAAAGTGACATTTTATACCTGAATTCTCCTAAACACCTGGTATTTCATTCTGTGAAAATTTTACTGCGTTTGGAGAACTTTCTGAAGAGCTTGGAACACTTTGAATCTTTCGGTCCTTGTCATCATCGGATATGGAGGTGACGCACTCCTTAATTCGACGTTTGGTCAAAATCAGGGTGTCTACAGAACCATACACAATAAAATATAAAGCTGATATCCATATATTAAAATGTCAATGTCTAATACATAAAGTAATGGTTTGAGGGCACAAACCCAACACTTGTGGCTCTGGGACGAGTACGTCAGGTATTGGTGCTGGGGGATGCTGCCTGTGCCGGTGCAGCTGTGAGCTCTAAGGGAATGAGTCTTGCTAAAATAGTTTGCAACTTAATTGCATCTATCTCCAGCTTGCTCTGGATCAGTCAAACCATCTCGTTCATGTGTATCTCTATTGGGTGCGTCATGCCTTCAACGTATAGAGAAGTCCACATCATCTCCTCGAAATAACGACTAGCCGTTTGGTGAGCATGGCTACGATATATCTCTGGTATAGCAGGCTCAACCATGTCTCCGTGAATCACGTATCCTCCAAATGAATTGTCCACAAACATATAGAAGTCTGGAACCATACTAACGTGCAAAGAAAACTATCTATCGTCAAAAGGATGAACTTATCTTAAACTCATATCTCATCTCAGGGATCTTAAATGCTAGGATCAGATGGTGTAGGACCATTAGTGAAAGAATATATCAAACCTGGCTCGGATACCAAAAATCCTGTCACGCCTCGGAATAGCAAAAATAGAGAAAAATAAATTTCCTTTTAGGGTCCATAGGGAATGACGGGTGAATGTCACTAATTGGTCCACACCACACAGAACTAGTCAACTCAAAGTAACAAGAACAATAATAATATCAAACTGAATATATTACAAAAGTCCCAGCTATTAAAATATCATCAGAGTGCGCTACAGGAAATATAAATGGTTTGTAAGCAGCAGATTCTCAAGTACCAATTATAACAAAGTTCAACAAAAATATAAAACGTAAGACTAAACGTCTATCTTCTGCTTTAGCTCGTGTAAACATAATCGTCCGCGTATTAGTCTGCCCCGGCTTCTCCAACCTCAACAGGTTCAACCTCGGTATAGCCCTCCTCCGAGTAATAGCCACCATCATCGGGTTCGTTACCTACAATAGCATAGACAGGATAGACTAGACGGGAAATGTCCAGGCAATGAAGGCCGTCAGCTTACTAAAAGTTGAGTGAGAAGGAAACTAACACAGTCTCATAGATATAGAGTAGTTAATTTATGAACGATATAGTAATGATACTAGTAATATCTTTCTCTCTTTTATTCTGAATTCATTACCCGAATCCTATCATCTTCAAACCCTAAGACTGGCTGTATCTACCTCAACTAACTACCCGAAACTGATCATATCATCACGACATACTAGTGCTTTTGTTCACCACTTTTAAGAACTCTTACTGTTCACCGCTTTTAAGAACTCTTACGAACACCATACATTATTCTAAAATAACAACTAGTCTATAAACGTACCATTTATTCTTGTTCACCACTTTTAAGAACTCTTACTATTCACCACTTTTAAGAACGCTTACGAGTATTATACATCCAAAACTCTCACAATCCTGGTCAAATCCCTGTTACCCGCTTATTGGATTTAATGTGAGCAAATTATTTGCTCGACACAACCTCTACTATCCTCCTGAGCAAATCATTGTCGTACCCCATTATCCCTTAATCCATAATATCACGTAATAGAACTATAGAATATCAATTAAATGACTAAGCATAATGAAATATAAACTAAGAGGAAACAATTAAGTTCTGCTAGGTTTGATTGAAACTATGTCAATCAATTGAAGAAAGTAAAGTTCGATCGATCGAAGTGTTCTAGATCGATTGAGGTGAAGGGGGTCTCGATTGATTGATTGAAGTTATTTCGATCGATTGAGACTCTGTTTGTTCGATCGATTGAACCTAGTGCGATCGATCGAAAGTCATCTTCTTTAGATTCTGGTAGCGAACGTCCATAATCTATTAGGGCATGTTTATATCATTTTAGAACGTCCAAAACATATAAAACAATATATCTAAGCTATCAAGTGAGTTTGCGACTCACTGAACATCGTTAAGGGCACGTTTGGCAAATGTCAAGCTTTAAGTTTCCTCTCCAATGGCCTCTTCTTCTTCCTCTTTTTTTTCTGTCTCTCTCTCCCTCTCCCTCTCTCTCTCTTTGTATTTCCCCTGCTTCTCTCTCTGTTTTCCTTCTTCTTCTTCTGTCTCTGACTGAGTATATATATATAGATGGAGTGTGTGTATATATATATGTATGGATGTGTGTATATATATATGTAAACACAAGCTCTCTCCCTCTCCTATACTCTCTGGTTTTAAGCAACCAAAACACACACAAATATTTTCCATATATATAAAGAAGGGAGGAAGGGCACGTGGCAACTTGGGCGTAAAATGGGGAAATAAAATCTGACATTCTCGATCGATCGAGCCAAGTTCGATCGCGTGAAAATAGTTCGGCCAATTTTGATCGATTGAAAAGGGTTTGACCGATTGAAGTGGAGACCACATCATAAATTCATGTCGGCAGAGTTTCGATCACTTGAACAAGGTTCGATTGCTTGAAGAATGAAATATTCAAGCGCTTGAAAATACTTCGATTGCTTGAAAGTGAATATTCCAATATAGTCAAGGTATTAATACAGAATCTTATTGTATTAATATACACTGAAAATACAGGATATTACAGGAACCCTGTGCCAGTTTGGTGTATATACACCAAAATCTCTGGCAACCGTTGGATGATACACCCAAGAGATCCTAGACATATCTACCTAATCAAGTCACTTTTAAAACAAAACCACATTGGTTTTGTCTCAAAACTACTCCCCCCCCCCCCCCCTCCCCTTGCCTCTTTAGCAGGTTGCCTAACTCCCTTCTTTTTGTGGCTGGTCAATATGTGTGGGTTCCCAAACATGACTCGTAGGGTCTGTTTGGGAAAGGCCAAAAGTTTAGTCCAATTTCAACTTTTATTTGATTCTTGTAGGAACCTAGTTTGGTGAGTTCCGTGTCCAGTCTAATAAAAATGTTTAAATAGGTTCTATGTCAAACCAACCTACACTTGGTTTTCACAGCAACCAGATATAAAAAAAAAAAAAGACTTAAACTGAACCATATTCTATTTTAAGCTTTCCTAAACAGGCTCTTAATCGAATTCATTGATCAACCACTTTTTCTTGTGCCCTTTTTATATCTCTCTATTTTTTTTTGTTGTTGCCATTTTTCATTTTTTTCTTCATTATTTTGAATAATACAATATTTTCCCCACAATTGTCAACCAGTTTATCCAGCTGACTCTGGATCAGGGAAAATTCCATCATTTTCAAATTTTTATCACAAATAGGTTTGCATCACATATACTAGTGGGCCCAATTAATTTTCATTGGGTATAATGCTATGCTTTCTAAAGTTTGTATCTCTAACATAGTTCTTAACATATGTCGCAATGAAATCACCTTCAATAATAACGCACCACTATAAAATCATCCAATGAAAATTAAGTGGGCCCATAACATATGTTGGGAATTGCATTAAGCCAAACATCTTTGAAGTTCTAAATGCCATTAAACCAAGTACATTTAGGCTAATTAGAGTAATGCTATGCTTTCTCAAACGTAGTTCTCAACATATGTTGCGATGTGACCGACTATTTTTTTTTGGAAATACGAAAAGAATAATGGGACCACCTTTAATAATAGTGTACAATTATAAAATCCTCAAATGAAAATTAAGTGGGCCCACAATATATATTGGAAACAACATTAAGTAAAACATCTTTTAAGCTATAAAAGCCATTAAAACAAATAGATTTTGGCTAATAGGAAATTAACCCAAAACCCCATAAGGAAAATCAAAACAACCTTTATGCCTAAATAATTTTCATTGTGAGTAATGCTATTCTCTCCAAAATTTGCATCTCAAATGTGATTCTCAACACATGCTGTAATGGGACCAAATATTTTTTTTGGACATAAGAAAATAATAATGGGATCACCTTCAATAACAGTGTTCCACTATAAAAACTTCCAATAAAAACTAAGCGAGCCCACAACATATATTGGGAACAACATTAATGCGATGTTTGGTTTGAGAGAAGAGGGAAAGGAAGGAGAGGGGTGGATGGAAGAGAGGAGAGAAGAAGTTAAAATCACTTGTTTGGTATGATGGAAGAGAGGAGAGAAGGGAAGAAGGGAGGGATGCTACTTCCCTCCAGGTCCACAAAATTCAATCCGTTCAAAAGTGGACAGATTAGGAGAGAGAAAAGACTTTTCTTATCTTTTGAATTTTTGTCCTTAAAAATAATAACATTTAATTAAATGTAAGGGTATAATAGTAAAATATAAAATATTCCATTCTTTCCTTCCTCACTTCCTTTCATGTTTAACCAAACAAGAGGAGAGAATACTGTATTCCTTCCCCTAGGGATACCTCTTCCATCCATCCTCTCTCCCCTTCCTTCCACTTTTCCACCTTCCTACCAAACATAGCATAAACAAACATCCTTGAAGTTCTAAATGCCATTAAACCAAACTTTTGAAATGTCTCTAAAAATGAAAATTTTAAGACAATTCTGGACAAATGTCTCTGAATTTTAGTTTTTTTTTCTTTTTTTTTTTTTTTTAGAAATGTCTCTGAAACCGAAAAATTCATATACATTTTTATGAAAGTGTCTCTTAATCTGAAAAATTCAGAGTCATTTTCGGAGGAATGTCTCGGAAACTAAATAATTCAGACACATTCTATATATATATAAAGTTTCTAAACAGGTCTTTGAATCTAGAGAATTTAGAAACATTTTGGGAGAAATGTCTGTAATATTTCAAATGTCTCTACATGTCAAGAGTTGACGTCAAGCAAAATAATAATAATAATAATAATAATAATAATTAATTAATTAATTAATTAAAACTTTGTTTTTAGAAATTTATTTTTAAATTATTTTATTTTTAAAATGTATGTGTACTGACATTAGAGTGACAAGTACAATGAGGGAAGGTATAATTTCATATGCAAACATAAAAAATAAAAAATAAAAAATAAGGGACTTCAGCCAGAAAAAGAGAAAAATATGTGTACTTTTGGGGTATCCTTTTGACCTAATCTCAAGGACCTTAAGCCAATTTTTTCATATATAAAAAGGGATAATTAATTTCAGTCAACTTAATGTAGAAAATTTATAAATCAGTTTACAGCTTCATTAATTAAACTTAAAAAAAGGAAATTGCTATGTACACCGGTGTATTTGTTATGTACACTAGTGTATTTTCTATGTACACCCAAATTCCTTTATTCTAATCATTTTTCTTCTAAAAATTTTTAGTTTTATAAAGTTGAGCGGTGTATATAGCAAAACTAGCGGTGTACATAGCAATTCCCTTTAAAAAAATATCATTAATAATTAAAAGTTATCAAGGAAATTAAAAACACATTAACTTTTGAAGAGTTTAATTGGGTTTCAGTCTACTTCATGTTTGACGTTCTAAACTTGTACCAAAATGTTGTGAAAAATACTCATAACGATGTGATGAACTACTCCCGACTTTGTGCAAAATTAGCTCACAACATTAGCTCCTAATATGGTGTGAAACTTGAATCAAAAAGTTACTTGATGACATTTAATCTTACACATGAAGTTGAAGTTTTTTTTTTTTTAATTCCAAAAAAGAAATGTATTTATTATGTTATGTTGGTAGTATCTATAATAAATATAGGAAAGGGACATGGACTTTGTAACTTCTGATTTGAAAAATTGACATTAGCGTAGGAGCACTGCATTCAGCCATTCATGATGGTAATGTCTCGACTCCTTTATGCAAGTTCAAATTTTTATGTCCACCAAATCAGGAAAATCCAATATATACTGTACTAGTCAAATTAAATACTTGGAAAGGTACACACGCACAATTTTTGTTTTACTCGTTTTCATTTAACATTTCTTCATTGCAGTGACCTTTCGTCTTCTTTTAGAACTCCTTTTCTAATTTAGTAGTCCTTTGTAGTATTTTGGGATTTTTTTAAATTTTTTATTTTTGGAGTAAAATTAATAAATATGTTTTTTTTTTTTTTTTTTTTGTAGATAATTGTTGGAATATCCCTCAAATAATCCTCATAAGTTTAAAACTCCAAGTGGTTTGACCATTTTTTAAAAAGGACAAAAGGAATCTAAGTCAGTGCTCACACGGTATAAGTACAAGCACCATAGAAGATCCCACGTCACCAAACCCCCTCACGCCTGCCTTTTTTTTCAGCCACTCACACCATGTGAGTGGCTGTACCATATGATATCTATTTCGAAAATGTTTTTTTAAACTTTAAACATCCATAACTTTATATCTACAACTCTGTTTCTTACAAATTTTATACCGTTGGAACCGTGTCAACGAGAGCTACAAAACTAGTACCATTATTGATACCTTTTGAGCAAAAGAAAAAATATTCTTATTTTTACATGTCATGCTTCAGACGAACCTAATAAAATTTTCACATAATATTTGTGTATGGGTTATTGAATTTTCACGTAATATTCACGTATGCCAAGTTGATATGATGTGAGGAAAAAAAAAAACGAATGTTCACTTTGTTCTTAAGGAGAGTTTTAGTGAATTTTTACAAGAATTTCGCATTTGTTTGGATTGAAAAACTATGTTTTATAATTGATTTGTAAAATTTGATTTTTTTTTTAAACGAAATATGCATTGTTTAATATGAAAGAGAAAAAAAAAAAAGAAGTAAAATTTCACTTGGCATATATGAATATTAAGTGAAATTTCACTGAACTTGTACATGAATATTAAGTGAAATTTTACTTAAATTGACACTTGGGAGACTTTTTAACAAAGTAAGTATTAAATTAGACCTTAAACTCTAGAGAGTTACTTCTAGCGACCTTTGGGATAGTTAGTGAATTTTCACTTAACCTACTAAGTGAAATCTCACTGAACGAGTAAACGAATGTTAAGTTTAACTTCAAGTTTTTCAGGAAGAAAGCATGTACGGGTTCAGTGAATTTTCACTTAATATTTATGTATGCCAAATTTATATGTTTTGAGAAAAAAAATTAAAAAAAAGACGAATAGCAATAAAGTCATTGCTACCTCATTAAGGCTTAATTTGGCCCCATTTTGGTGCTTCTCCTTTTTTAAAGCACAATTTCATGTTAATTCATTTGGTAACTAGTTTATGAGCTTTGCAAAAATAGAACTTAGGGATTTTTTGGAGAAAGTTTTTAAAAGCTCTAGAATTGAGTGAAATTTCACTTAATATTTTTTATGTATATCAAGTGAAATTTCACTTAATATTTTATGTATATCAAGTGAAATTTCACTTATTATTTATGTATGTAAAAACATGAAAATCTTTTTTTCTCAAAACATATCAACAATAAATTTTAAAAAAGACGAATTTTAACAAGAATTCTTGCATTTGTTTTGGTTGAAAATTTGTGTTTTATAATTGATTATGAAATTCGCTTATTTTAACAAAATATGCATTGTTTAAAAAAAAAAAAAAAAACAAATCACCATGCCTACATGAATATTTAGTGAAATTTCACTTAACTCGTACATGAACATTAAGGCTTAGTTTGGCCCCCATTTTGGTGCTTCTTCTTTTTTAAAGCACAATTTCATGTTAATTCATTTGGAAACTAGTTTATGAACTTTGCAAAAATTAAACTTAGGGCTTTTTTGGGAGAGCTTTTAAAAGCTCTACAATTGAGTGAAATTTCACATAATATTTTATGTATATCAAGTGAAATTTCACTTATTATTCATGTATATAAAAATATAAAAAAAAAAAATTCTCAAAACATATCAACAATGGTACTAGTTTTGTAGCTCTCGTCAACACGATTCCAACGGTATAAAATTTGCGAAAAATGGAGTTATAGGTCAAAAGTTATGAATGTTTAAAGTTTAAAAACATTTTTCGAAATTAGAAATAATACAGTACACTGCTCGCACGTTGCGAGCAGCCTTTGGAGAAGACGCGCGCGTGGGCGAGCGTGGTGGCGCGTGGGTTGATGGTGGTTGTGATTGGAGATTCTATGGTGCGCGCACTTATACCGTGCGAGCACTAGCTGTCAACTTTTTGTCATTTTTGTTAAGTCACTCTCTAATTTGTACTTTAACTTAATAAATGGTGTACTGAGGTCCTTTTTGGTAAATGCCCCTTTTTTTGTTTTGACTGATTTTTTTAGGGTAAATATCTTAGGATATTTGATTATAGACCTCTTAAAATTAAGTATTATAGTCACAAATCTACATGATTTGGTGATTTTTGATAAAGTCCCTCACTACTTTTTAAATTTGGTGAAAAACCCCTCCTGCAAACAGAAAAATAGCTAAGGCAATGTTATCTGTCAACATTAAACCACCCCAACTCATTCATTTTTTTAGCCTTTTTGAGTGAATTATTTTTTTTAATTTCTTGTATTTCTTCGATCTACGTAATAGTGTTGAAAATTGTACAAAAGAAAGTAATTTGGAACCTCATTTTTTGATTTTATCTGTCAACTTTATACCACCATAACTCATTCATTTTTTAGTCTTTTTTTTTTTTTTGGATTTCATGTATTTCTACAAGATCTACGCACTGGAGTTGAAAATTGTACATAAAAAAAGTAATTTGGCACCTCATTTTTTTATTTTATCTGTCTAAAGAGATGCCATTATCTGTTTTAACTGTTTGCACCCAAAAAATACATTTTTTAAAGTCAAAATTGGTACATGCCGATTGAGATTTTTAATCGGACTCATGAGACTGATGGCAAAATTAGGGGCCAAGTGATTGGTTCAAAGTTGGTAGGGCCGAATGAGTTTTATAATCATCTAACTATTTATATTTGTTCGGACTGACTGATACTCCCTCCGTCCTATTTTATGTGTACATCTTGGAGAATCCAACTATTTAAGGAGATAAAAAGAATCTACCCCTACTTTCCACAATTATCCATAATCATTACACTTTCTTTTTTTGTTTTGTTTTGGTGTTGATTACAAGGAAGGGTAATTTGAGAAACTAAGTAAATTTGCATACTAATTTAGGAAAGTGGACAACAATTTTGAGACATCCCAAAAAAAAAAGATAGACACATAATAAAATGAGACGGAGGGAATACATTTTATTCGGGCTGAGTTGGCAATCCATCGGACTTGCCAAGATCTGTTCAAGCAATACAGGGCCACTTTTAACGGAAGTGGTGGGCCACCTCTAATGATGACCATCAAGTTTGACAATTTGCTTCTATGCCTCCACGTGGGGGTTTGGTTGATCAAAATGATGATGGGTCACGACTTGTACACAAGATCAAGGAAAATGTCAAAGAAGTGGGATCGTGTCAATTATGACAAGTAGCCATTGCGTCCAGATTGAGCCTTAAATTGGGGTTACACCTAGTTTGCCATTCCGTAATTTTGGGCATGTTGATTGACCATTTGGTAATTAAGGTGGTTGGCTAAATACAAATCGGACTAAACAGGTATGACATAATTGGCCTAAGCCAAATTTGGCGTGTACTTCCATCCACTAAGCATTGACATGAATTCAATGTGGGCCACTGTGAATGGGACCCTACTCTAATTCATTCACTTTTGATGTGGCAACTTTTATCATCGGGCTAAGCTATTTGTTCGGGCAGAGCTCTGTTTGGTTATTTTCTTGATTGATTATGGAATATTGTGATAATGATACATATTTGACAAGATAATATTCAAGATATTATCACATAAGAAGACATTATCAGAATATGGAATGAATAGTATACCAAGATATGATATGATATTATTGTAGTTTTGGAAGATAAATACTACTATATCATATAATGGGAGGATAATATCAATCATATTATATATAGAAGATATATATTTTACTTGCAAGTTAAGGCAGCCGTATCAAGACCATATATGGACCACATTCAAGATTTATATGGGCATATACATATTATTCGAATATATGGCAGATTTTATCAGTTTATGGGAGATAAATCTGGCAAATTATACCATATTATCATTGCAGGTATTTTTATTTCCTTATCTTGATCAATACAGGCCACTATAAATCAGCAGGCTGGCCAAGCTGCAAAAGCACTCCACGTCATCTTGACAAACCGCATTCAACCGCATCCAAAAAGCATTCTACAATGCGTTCTTAGTTTTAGGCAAATAAAAAGCATCCTTTTTATTTTTCTTAGGTTTTCTTAGCTTTTAATTACATTCTTGTAATTTCTTTTCTTTTTTATTAAATAAAAGTCCATTTTATTTAATTTCTTTTGTTCATCATTTGTATGGTTTGTATGCTTCAATACTGCCATAGGATTTTAGGTGAGGGTACTTTCCTACTCGCCACACACAATCACCCGTTAGAAGTCAGATCATAAAGTCTTGAGTATCACTCACTCAAGCGATATAGGAAATTAGTTTGCACAACTCGAACCACTTTTGGTTCTGGCACGCACGCGCAAATTACAATCAAACATTAACAGATAATATTAATATTATCTGTCAACTTTAAACTACCATAACTCACTAGTTTTTTTTAGCATTTGTGAGATTTTTTTTATTTCATGTATTTCTTCGAGATCTACAGAAATAACTTAAACTTACAGAGATTATAGGGAATGCATCACTGAATTGCTCAGTATAAACATCAAGTATTACTATGAACTGAAGATGAACTGAATAATTGCAATAAGAAATAATAAGTAATATTATCTATCAACTCTAAACCACCATAACTCACTCGTTTTATTTGAGATCTATGCAATGGAGTTGAAAATTGTAAAAAAGAAAGTAATTTGATACCTCATTTTTTTAATTTTATCTATTTTGACAGATAATAAGTTAAACCATCAAAAATTTCTTATTTTTTGCCCATTTGGGATAATTTTTAAATTTTTGTTTTATTTCTTGTATTTCCTCGAGATCTACTCAATGGCCATGAATTTTTTTTTTAAAAAAGATACGTTGCAACCTAATTTTGAGATTTTATCTATACAACAAATAATATTATCTGTCTACAGACAGACTACGGACATGTAATATTATCTGTTTATATTAATGACGATAACTTTCTCAAATCTTAGGCTTTTTGAGTGATTTCTTTATTCCCTATTTTTTTTACGAGATCTATGCGCCTATGGTTCCATTTTTATTAAAGGAATATGTTTTTGTTATATTTATGCAAAAAAAAAACCCACAAATTTTCATATTTTCTTAGTTTTTAGTTTTTTTTTTTCCCAATATTTCATGGTCAATGTTGATCTCGGTTGATAGATCTCATTTTGCTGATTCCAAAACATCAAATTTTACGAAAAAAAAACTTCTAGAATGAAAGTTATAGCAATTTGAATTTGTTTAGGCCTAAGAAAAATCTAATGAATTAAAGAAAAGTTATATGGATTTTAGCTTGAAAGAGTTTAATTTGAGAGGCTGGGCTATTGGTCGAAGCCCCCAGTTATCATCTACTCTCCTATACATAAATCCTGGTACTAACATGCAACACATTACCCCCCTTAACTTGTGGGCTAACTGACACTGTTAGTCTCTCTACCGCCAAATGCAAAAATACAAAGTCCAGTATCACTGTCACGCCCCGATGTAGCATAAATAGGGAAAGCATTTAATTTCCTTTATGGACCCGTAGGTCATGACAGTTTGAAGGATCGATTTCGTCCCAAACGTCGAACAATATAATAATTTATAATCGGAGTACAAGCAATCAAGGTTTACAATTTTTTTTTTCCAAATTAATAATTATTACAGCACATGGTCAACTAAAGGCACAACCCGCCTTGAAACAAAATAATAATATCTATTAAAATCATCCTTATTACAAGTTTAGTTCATACATAAAGCAGCAATAATAACAATTTCCTCCTCAGATAGGTGTTTTCAATTTGCATAGTCATACGTTCCAGCCTGATTATAACCTGAAAAGCCTAGACACGAATGTCCAGGGCGTATCAACGCCGTCAGCTTTATGAAGCTGGTGAGTATTAAAAACATGTACTTGTAATGTAAAATATACTCCTTTACCATATCATTTTACAGGTCTATTATTCTACGTTATAAAAATATGAATACAAATTGTAAAATAGTAGAGATAATATCGTAATCATCAATTATTAAAACATGTGATCGTGCATGAACAATGCAACCATTCTCATCTTACCAACTATTTTCTCTCGACAACACACCAACCAACTCTCTTGCTCCAATATCTTGAAATACTAAGGTGACCACACTTTAGTACAAGGGTACCATGGAGTGTCTAGTTTGCTCACACTTTAGTACATGATACCAGACCAGGGAGTGTCCAATTGCCTCATGACAATTTAGCCATACCACGTATGTCAGGGAGTGTCCAATAGGCCACACTATAGCACTACCATGGGTGCCAGTGAGTGTCCAAGTCGGCGTCACACTTTTCTGCTCTACCATGGGCGCCAGGGAGTGTCCAAGTTTGTCACTTTCTCATTTCAAAGATACTCTAAACCACATTCTCGTAACCTCACACTTTAGTATACAAATACCAGGGAATGTCCAATCACAATCTCGCTCACTTACTATTTTCACACTCTCCATTACTCACCATGCATGTAAACTTGATTCCACATGTATGTCATGTAACTCTATATAAAAGTATGAATTACAGGGAAAAACAATAACAATGCACGTGTGAGAATAATTAAGCCTTTAATCATTCATATATAACAAAACATTACTAACAGGCTTATGTTTTAACATAATACCCAAACAGAATATTAAAAATCCTTAAAACTTTATCCAAACAGTTCCTTAACAGAAAAATAGACAATAACCAGAAAAGGCTAGGTCGCTCGCATGGGCTGCTCGCGTGATATGCTCATTTTTTTATTTTCTTTTAAAATTTTCCAAACTGTTAGAAATCACACAGATCGCGTGCGCGGGTCGCTCGCGCGATGGGTCGCTCACGCGGGTCGTGCGTGTGAGTTAGAGCATAAACTTCATCTTTTTCGTTTTTCTTCCCTGTTTCAGTTTCATACCCAGTTTATTTATCCAGTTTGATTTCGAAAGTAAATATGACCTACAGTATATGATTCTCTTTGTTTTTCCGCAAAGGTTACGAATATGTAAACAATTTAACACAAATCGAAACGTAGCTCTCGGATTTTACAGAAAAACGAGAGGTGTCAAAACTTAATTTCTAATGTAATTTCTCATATGAATGAATTAGGCTCTAAAATTTAAACCATAGCTTCTATGTATTACAATCTTTTATAATCATCTCTAAAAACGAATTTTGGTTAGGTTTGGAAAATCCATGATTTCAACCTTCAAGTTCTAAAGTTGAAATCAACAATGGTGGATTACAATCACACACATATAAGCAGTAAGTAAGCATGAATTACATTTAAAGTGAGTTAATAATACTCACTGATATATAAGGATTGCAGAAGTTGTTGAGAAAGATAACCAAATCAAGAAAACCCAACTGAAGCTTCAAGTTATGGAGGTTGTGCTCTCTAAACTAAACTCTCTGTACTCTCTTTGTACATGTAATGTGCAGTTATGTGTGTATGTGGTGTATATATATATAGGAAGATCAATTTGAGAACTTGTAGCCCAAGAACAATCTTCTATACTCAACAAATGAATTTGTTTTCAAAATTCTAATTTTATAATATCTATATATGTATATACAGATATATATATGCAATCAGATTGTAGGGGTCCTTTTAGATCAATAGGGGTCAAGCTATAGTGTGTTTGGAAAACAAGTGTCTAGGAATTTCCTAGCGTGCTTGGGAAAATAGCTTATGGCAAAACAAGTCATATGCAATCATTGTTAACCTTAAATAAAATAAAGCAAGTGTTACATTGGATTGGATGGGGAATTCAAGTCTGTAGGAGTTCAACACAGTGCGGACAGTTTTCATGCATAAACTGGTATTTTTGTGACACGGTGATCACCACAAAATACAGAAAATTATATTTAAGGTAAGAAATAATTTTCTGGCTTAATAAAATACAGTTTGAGTCAAAATTAGTTATTTTCACCGTTTCAAAAATACAAATTTGAAATTCCACACAGGTACTACCAGCCTTATGAAAATTTAGTTGTTAAAACACAACACAAGTATTCTAAATTTAATAAAATTATGATTTGGCCTCATTTAAATAATTTTAACACAATGAAAGCAAGTAATACAAATTAAATTATGGGAATTGCAATTAGAAATTTAATGAAATTATAGGTCATTACATCCTTACTCCCTTAAACAGGATTCCGCCCCCGAAATCTAGACTAACTAGTCATAAAATAACTCCAGGTACTTCTTTCTCATATCAGCTTCGACTTCTCACGAGGCTTCATTCTCGTCATGGTGATTCCATTGAACCTTCACCAACGGGATATCTTTATTCCTTAACTTCTTGACACTCTGATCTAGAATTTTCACGGGCCTCTCCTTATAGGAAACGTTATGACTCGTCTCTATATCATCGAAACTAACCACATGTGAGGGATCTCATATGTGTTTTCTTAGCATACTAACGTGAAATACACTGTGGACTCCAGACATCTTTGGTGGCAGTACGAGTCGATACGCCACTTTCTCGACACGATCCAATATCTCGTACAGTTTGATAAAATGCGAGGCTAACTTCCCTCTCTTGGGACTAAAACGCATTACTCCTCGGGTCGGTGAAACCTTAAGAAGTACGTGATCTCTGACACTAAATTCCAAATCCTTTCGGCGCCGATCGACATAGCTTTTATATCTGCTCTGCGCGGTTCTCATTCTTTCCTTGACCAGAGAAATCTTTTCGTTGATTTTTTTAACCAAATCTGGTCCCAGCAATTCTGTGTCTTCGACCTCTACCCAATATAATGGAGAACGGCATGGTCGTCTGTACAACGCTTCGAACGGAGCCATCCCGATACTCGTGTAGTAGCTATTGTTATAGGCAAATTGAACCAAAGGAAATTGTGTCTCCCAAGATTCCTCAAAATCGATAACACTGGCCCTAAGAATATCCTCCATGATTTGATTAACACGCTCAGTTTGCCCATCTATTTGAGGGTGAAAAGTGGTACTCATCTTAAGTGAGGTTCCCATAGCTTCTTGTAGACTTTCCCAAAATCCAGAAGTGAAACGTGCGTCGCGGTCAGACATAATTGACACAGGCGTACCGTGAAGCCTCACAACTTGTTGTATGTACATTTGACTCATCTTTTTCACCGGATATTTCATACTCTAGGCAATGAAATGAGCTGACTTCATCAATCGATCCACGATTACCCAAATGGTGTTATGATTCTGTTGAGACTAAGGCAATCCCACTACAAAATCTATGGTAATGTGTTCCCACTTCCAACCTGGGATAGGTAGTGGCTGTAACAAACCCAAGGGTCTCTAGTGTTCGACTGTGACTTGTTGACATGTTAAACATTTGGATACGAATTTGGCCACGTCCTTCTTCCTATCTTCCCATAAGAAACTTCTCTTCAAATCTTTGTACATTTTTGTTCCTCCTGGGTGAACTGTAAATCTTGACTTATGTGCTTCTCCCAGAATGTCCTTTCTTAGATTTCCACAATGTGGTACACACAATCTGTCTCTGCATCTTTATCCTCCATCATTTCCCACTTTTCATTCCTTCGGATCCTTCTCTAACATCTTAACAAACCATGTCTGAAGCTTCTCATCTTTTTTCCATGCTTTGATGATGCGGTCAATAAGAGTAGGTTGTAGGATAAGACATCCAAAAAGTTACCCTTCTCCTCCTTCAACACTCTGAACATCAAACTCAGCCAAAGTCTTGAATGCTTGCCATTCTCTAACCATCAAGGAGGCAATCATTTCCCGAGTCAGCCGACTCAAAGCATCAGCAACCACATTAGCTTTACCAGGGTGGTATTCTAACATGAAGTCATAATCTTTAATCAGCTCCATCTATCTGCGTTGCCTCATGTTCAACTCTTTCTGTGTGAACAAATATTTCAAACTCTTGTGATCGGAGAATAAATCAAACTTCTCACCATAGAGATAATGCCTCCAAATCTTGAGAGCAAATACCACTGTAGCCAATTCTAAATTATGAGGGGTAGTTTAACTCATTAGGTTTCAACTGTCTAGATCTGTAGGCGATGACTCTACCATCTTGCATGAATATACACCCTAATCATTGGTATGACGCGTCACTAAAGATAGTGAACTTCTCATCAAGCTTGGGTATTGCTAGTACTGGCACCGTGGTGAGTCTCTCTTTTAACTCTAGAAAGGCGTGCTCGTGCTTCTCTGTCTATTCAAATTTTTTAGCTTTCTTAATCAGTCTGGTCAACGGTGCTGCTATCTTGGAAAATGTTGTAGCTCCATGTAGTTGATCAAACAAATCATCGCTCCAAGGTAAGGGATACTTATTCTTGATAGTCACTCGGTTCAATTCCCTATAGTCGATACATAGTCGAAGCGTTCCGTCCTTCTTCTTAACAAATAACACTGGTGCTCCCCAAGGCGATGTACTTGGACGTACAAAACCCAGGTTCTGATGTTCTTGAACTTGTTCTTTTAATTCTGACAGTTCGGCGGGGGCTATTCTGCAGGGAACCTTAGTGATCTGTGCGATTCCTAGTATAAGCTCGATACAGAACTCTACACTTCTCTCGGGTGGTAAACCAAAAATGTCTTGAAATGCTTCTTCGAAGTCTTTGACTAAAGGTATAGACGACACTGTTATTTCTGTACTGATGACTTCGATGTTAGCTAAGTATCTTGTGAGGAAAATATCTCCCAAAGGGTTACACTGGAAATCAAAGGATTGATTCCCATTGTCGGAGAACGTAATTCTCTTCCTCGCACAATCCAATCTCGCTTGATTCTAAGTGAGTCAATCCATCCCAGAATTATGTCAATCTGCTTCATCGATAGAAAAATTAACCTTACTGCGATCTCACAGTCTTTGAGTCGTAGGGGACAATCCTTGCACACATGTCCTAACTTGACTGTGGCTCCTAATGGTGAGGTAGCCCTCAAAGCTTTTTCTACCCAATCTCCGAATTAACTTAACAGATATGAATGAAAGTGCAGCACTCGTATCAAATAAAACTTTAACATGGGAGTTAAACAAAGTTAATTTACCTTCCACCGCTTGCTGTTCGGGCTGTTCTTCTTCATAATTTACCTCTTCATAACTAGTTTCATTATATCTAGCAGTATCAAGAATAATAGCATTCAAGCAAGTCTGACCCTGCTGACCATAAGTCACTCGTTTAGGAGTAGTGCAGTATTTGCTAATGTGACCGGGTTCACCACAGTTATAACAGACTATATTATGATGAACGATGCACTTAGGTACTTTGAAGTCTCGAGCCAAATGACCGGGAGTGCCACAGTTAAAGCATCGTGTTATCCTCTTGGGGAAAGCACATCTTTTGGAAAAATGCCCAGACATCTGGTAGTTAAAACAGACCTGAGGTTTGGTTTTCCATTTCTTTTTCTCCGCTTTTGATTCACACTTTTCCTTACAGAGGTGACTCAGACTGTCGTGTTCCATCCATTGAGTTTCATTGCAATCATACCAAATGTGACCTGGTAGGTTGCAATTAGCACAGAGGCTACTTGGTTTGCTTGTACCCTTGTTCTCAACTGGAGTCACCATCTCTTGGAACTTCTTTTGCCTTGTTGTAGTTCAGATGATTTCGTAAGGAAACTCTCGTACAGATGATCTCCTAACTGACTTATGGTGACTCTATTACCCATCTCCCATAAGCTTAGAATAAGTGACCCGACCAAGCCAGTGGGATCGACTTCTGGGGATAACAGTTGAGATTGTCTGCTTGATTGGTTCTCAGTTGCCTAGGATGACTCAGTCATCTATTGTCCTATACACAGGTCCAGCCTAACGGGTTAACATCACTATATAATATACTATTACTATAACACAAGTATACAATAAAGTCCAAGTATACATAATATATTTCAAGTTTATATAATACACCAAACACGCATTCGAACTAGGACTGTCTAAAAGCAAAGAGATCATATTCTTATTCTTATTCTCCTTCCAAACTTTGACTCATGAAGTTCGTCAGTGCCTAAGCTATTCATGAGGGATATGGCTTACCTCAACTTCTTGGGAACTCGGCTACTATCTGTCTATATGAACTTCACATGCCATAACCAAATAAAAAAAAATGAAACCTGATTGTTCGGTAAACCTAAATTTGGTAAAATTATACTCGACTGAGAGAAACTTGATTGTTTAGCTTAGTAAAAAAAAACTAAAGTTAATCTGTGTCACTAATCTGTGGCATGAATAACCAAGCCTGGTTAAACTAGATAACCTGGCTCTGATACCACTAAATCCTGTCACGCCCCGACGTAGCATAAATAGGAAAAGCATTTAATTTCCTTTATGGACCCGTAGGTTGCGACAGTTTGAAGGATCAATTCTGTCCCAAACATCAAACAATATAATAAGTTATAATCAGAGTACAAGTAATCAAGGCTTATAAAATTTTTTTCAAATTAATAATTATTACAGCACATGGTCAACTAAAGGCACAATCCGCCTTGAAGCAAAATAATAATACCTATTACAGTCATCCTTATTACAAGTTTAGTTCATAACATAAAGCATCAATAATAACAATTCCTCCTCAGACAGTTGTTTTCAATTTACATAGTCGTACGTTCCAGCCTAATTATAACCTAAAAATCCTAGACACGAATGTCCAGGGTATATCAACGTCGTCAGCTTTATGAAGCTGGTGAGTATTAAAAACATGTACTTATAATGTAAAACATACTCCTTTACCATTTCATTTTGCAGGTCCATTATTCCACGTGATAAAAATATGAATACAAATTGTAGAATAGTAGAGATAATATCGTAATCATCAATCATTAAAATATGTGACCGTACATGAACAATGCAACCATTCTCATCTTACCGTTTCTTTTCTCTCGACAACACATCAACCAACTCTCTTGCTCCAGTATCTTGAAATACTAAGGTGACCACACTTTAGTATAGGGGTACCAGGGAGTGTCCAGTTTGTCTCACACTTTAGTATGGGGTACCAGGGAGTGTCCAATTACCTCACACTTTAGCTATACCACGTATGTCAGGGAGTGTCCAGTAGGCCACACTTTAGCACTACCACGGGTGCCAGTGCATGTCCAAGTCGGCATCACACACTTTAGCGCTACCATGGGTGCCAAAGAGTGTCCAAGTTTGTCACCGTCGCATTTCAAAGATACTCTAAATCGCATTCTTGTAACCTCATACTTTCGTATACAAATACTAGGGAGTGTCCAATCACAATCTCGCTCACTTAGTCTTTTCACACTGTCCATTACTCACCATGCATGTAAACTTGACTCCACATGTATGTGATGTAACTCTATACAAAAGTATGAATTATAGGGAAAAACAATAACAATGCAACTGTGAGAATAATTAAGCCTTTAATCATTCATATATAACAAAACATTACTAACAGGCTTCTATTACAGAACATTAAAAATCCTTAAAACTTTATTCAAACAGTCCCTTACCAGAAAAATAGACAAAAAACAGAAAAGGCTAGGTCACTCGAGCGATATGCTCATTTTTCGATTTTCTTTTAAATTTTCCAAACTGTCAGAAATCACACAGATCGCGCGCACGGGCCACGCTTGCTCGCGTGAGTTAGAGCAGAAACCTAATATTCTTCGTTTTTCTTCCCTGTTTCAATTTTATACCCTGTTTTTTATCCAGTTTGATTTCGAAAGTAAATATGACCTATAGTATATGATTCTCTTCATTTTTCTGCGAAGATTACAACTATGTAAACGATTTAATTTGAATCGAAACGTAGCTCTCGGATTTTACAAAAAAAATGAGAGGTGCCAAAACTTAATTTCTAATATACTTTCTCATATGAATGAATTAGGCTCTAAAATTTAAACCATAGCTTCTATGTATTACAATCTTTTATAATCATCTCTAAAAATGGATTTTGGTTAAGTTTGGAAAATCTATGATTTCAAGCTTCAAGTTCTAAAGTTGAAATCAATAATGGTGGATTACAATCACACACATATAAGCATGAATTACATTCAAAGTGAGTTAATGATACTCACTGATATATAAGGATTGAAGAAGTTGTTGAGAAAGATAACCAATTCAAGAAAACCCAATTGAAGCTTCATGTTATGGAGGTTGTGCTCTCTTTCTCTCTCTCTCTCTCTCTCTCTCTCTCTCTAAAATAAATTTATGTAAACTAAACTCTCTACACTCTCTTTGTAAATGTAATGTGCAGTTATGTGGGTGTATGTGGTATATTATATATATATATATAGGAAGATCAATTTGAGAACTTGGAGCCCAAGAACAATCTTCTATACTCAACAAATGAATTTGTTTTCAAAATTCTAATTTCATACTATCTATATACGTATATACGGATATATACACAATCAGATTTTAGGGGTCCTTTTAGATCAATAGGGGTCAAGCTATAGTGTGTTTGGGAAATTAAGCTTATGGTCACAAATAGACACACACTCTAGTTGCATTACCAAACAAGGCACAAACAAGTGTTTAGGAATTTCCTAGCATGTTTGGGAAAATAGCTTTGGCACTAGTAAAACACACACCCAAATGCATTGCCCAAACAAGTCATAAGCAATATTGTTAACCTTAAATGAAATAAAGCAAGTGTTACATTGGATTGGACGGGAAATCCAAGTTTGTAGGAATGCAACGCAGCGCGGACAGTTTTCATACATAAATTGGTATTTTCGTGGCGTGGTGATCACCACAAAAATACAAAAAATTATATTTAAGGTAAGAGATAATTTCTTGGCTTAATAAAATACAGTTTGAGTCAAAAGTAGTTATTTTCACCATTTTTAAAATGCAGATTTGAAATTCCACACAGGTACTACCAGCCTTATGAAAATTCAGTTGTTAAAACACAACACAAGTATTCTGAATTTGTAAAATTATAGTTTGACCCCATTTAAAGAATTTTAACACAACGAAAGCAAGTAATACAACTTAAATTATGGGAATTGCAATTAGAAATTTAATGAAATTACAGGTTATTACAATCACAACTACCTATAGATTGACCATTTAGATTTAGATCTAGATAAACTTAATTAAGGGTGTGTTTGATAAAACTAAAAATTAAGTGCTGAAAACTTTAAGCTGCTGAATTTGCAGTATTGCAAATAATGTTTTAAGTGCTGAATAGAATTATACTGTTTGATAATACTAATATGAAAACACTGAAATCTTAAAAGATTACAATTTTATCCTTGATTGCTCACCATTTTATTTAGATAGCATGCAAAAAATAAATAAACATGTTTCTACTGACAATAAAATTCAAAATATGCTCAACTTTGACTGCTTAACAACGCATTTGCTATTTGTTTACGCAAATTGATCATAAATTCTTGATCTAATTGACTCCTTCCACCTAAATCTCTTGCTTCATTTGCATTTGCATCACTTTGAAGAACTTCCAGGGGAACATTTTCATCTTGGTACAGCTAGAACAACGAGTCACCAAGTGCAGTCTTCCTAATATAGTTATGAATCGCTACACAAGCAATGACGATATTTCTCTGGACAGAAAAGGGATACGATGCCATCTTCATTAAGATTGAAAAACGAGCTTTTAGAACACCAAATGTTCGTTCACTCACATTTCTTAACCTAGCATGTGCATGGTTAAACATTTCTTCCTTTGTCCTTGGACGACCACTTTGTCTGAAATCCGATAGCCAATACTGTACATTACGATAAGGAGCCATAAAACTGCAAGTGTGGGTGTACGCAGCATCACATAGGTAATATTTGCCTACATTAATTATAAACAAATTAAAAATGTAACAAAATATCACAGTAATTAAAATCATTAAAAAAAATTTTAAATAATCATTTTCTTGCCAGGTTGAGGAAATGGAAAGTTATTTGATGGATCACGCATAGTCTCTGTTAACACTCTAGAGTCATGTGCCAAGCCTTCCCATCCAGCCTATATAAATGTGAAAACCATATCAAAATCACAAATACCAAGCACATTTTGGTAGCATTCACCTCTTCCTCTACCTTGATAAGGTACTTGCTTATCGGATGGTATAATAGCATGAATCAAAGTACCATCTAGTGCTCCCACTGCACCCTTTTTATTGATTTAAAAAAAATAATAAAATAATTGTATAAAACATTGGTAAATTTTAATAAATTCACAAACAATTTCAATTGCTACCTGAAATATAGCTCTGAGACGACGATGTTGGGTAATATGAGTAGGATTATAATTAAACGACATGGGCACAATTATTTCCTTTGAAAAATATAGCACTGCTTGTAGTACTTCATGGAAATACCTGTGAATTGTTTGGGTTGAATGGTTGAACCGCCGTTTAACTAAGCGATGCCTAGAGTTATGACTAATAGTCATGATAAATATCGTCATCTTCTGCTCTATCGATATATAACGGATGTCTTGCAACCACCCTTTAACTCTAAAATGATTGCACAGGTTCAAGAATACATCTTTTTTCATCCTTAGTATCTCTTCACACTGTGCCTCATTCCCTTCAAGCAATTCATCCACATAGGCAGCTTTACTTAAGGAAGAATTGGTATCTGGTCTTCTTCCTTTACTTCTCATCTTCAATCTCTTTATTATTAGAATTACTGCAATTTTCTTTAATGCCATTTTCCTAAATGCCTTCTTATTTACCACGCTAGGCATACTGATGATATCATGATATGTAACAAGTCACTTTGTTACACACAAAATATAAGAAAAAAACCATACAAATTTCCACAATAAGCAACAAACAGGTATTACAAGCATGTAAAAAGAATAAAGCTAGAAATAATTAAATAATTATACAAAGATAAATGTAGAAGAACAAGCTAGAAATTAAATAAGTAGTTTGCAAAAATGTTAAATGAAGTGGAGCGGATCAAAAACCCTAATGAACTATAAAACTAGATCGAACTTAAATAAATCCTAATTTTTTAGCATTCATTTGTATCCAGTTCATTCAAAGTTCTTCTGGCTTCTTAGCAAGCATCATCCACTGCTCTCGGTGTGCTTGGCTCTCACAAAAAATACTACAAGCGGCAATGTATAAAGGGTCATCCATTTGAAGCTTTTCCATTTCATCCAGGACTGTGTTGCATTCTCCTAATGAAGGCCCGTCAGATTTATCTAAACTTTTAAGAACTCTTTCAAGTTGGTCATCGACATCAGGAGATTCCTTCTTCTTGTGTCGTTTATTTTTCAGTAAAACACCATTAGTAGGGGAGGATGGTGGAATAGAAGATTCAGAATCAAGGTCAATATTTATTTCTGAAGTTTTTGTTTCTATTTGTGACGTGGATGATGACCCAATACCATCTTTAGGCAACCCTTCCTTTAACAGACCCCAACCTGCTCTTCCAGTAGCTGCTATACCGTCAAATAAAACTTTCATCTCCTCAGCATATTGTAACCCAACATAGTGAAATTTTTTTGCATTAGGGTTCCCATGTTATAAATTAGTTTTCAAACATACACTTAAATTGTAGATTTTTGTAAAAACAAAAATATTGATGATGTGTATCCAAATACTAGATTTTTTTCTCTTTACCTTTAAGTAATCATCCCATCTTTCAGCACTCCAATTCATAGTATTAGTTGCTGGGTTAAAGCCATGTCCAATTGCACTACTTACCAAATTCGACCATACTGTGTACTTCTTCTTTGAGTAATCCCACAAATTCTTCAATTGTGACTTGTTAACTTTGCAGTTTCTTTTTCTCAAGAAAAATCTTTTCAATATTATTCCACGACTCTTTCTTTAAACTGCCACCATTTTTTCCCGTATTGTTTACTTCTTCAATGCATAAGTCTAAATAAAATTTTATCAACTCTGGATCCTTCCAGTTAGATCTATTCGCATGTTCTCTAGACATCCTACATACATCAGGCATATGAATATATAAGATGAATTTATAAAACCATATTTGATTTTTTTTTCTTTTTCGATTACAAGGGGGGGAGGGGGATACTCGAATAGTGAGTCACTAATTGCAGTATTCCTAATATAGTTATGAATAGCCACACAAGTAATTGTAATATTGCTCTGGACATGTGTTGGGAACTAATTTTGGGACACAAATTTGGGAAGCATAGTATTAGTCAAATCCTACGTGGTTCCCAAGTCATGTAACAGTGGGACTACCCTCAATAGTATTGGAATCACTTTAACATCCTCGAATGAAAATTAAGTGGTCTATGCCATTAGGTATTAAGAACCAAATTTGGGATACAAAATTTTAGAAGCATACCACTACTCAAATCTCTGTGACCCATGGCCTAGACCAAGCAACATACAACTGGTAGGCACAGAATTGACCCAACTACAAATCTGTTGAAAAAAAAATCACCACACAAAAGGTACCATGCACCCATCTTTACCATGTTATTGCTTTCAATTGTATGTGATCATGTATTGAAGTGAATCATTGTCTTGTTTTCTTTGTTTTTATTTTATTTATTATTATTTTTTTGCAACTTAAATTTGGACACCTACACCAATGTACTAGCAAACAATTCTACTTCTTAGAAGGAAAAAAGAAAAAAGAAAGAACCATTAGCATAAGTAATCAAACCAACCAATAGAACTCACCATTTGTCATGTTGTGTGGACTAGTTACATATAATTAAGTTACAAAAATTGAAGTTATGGCAATAGAGGCTTCAAACATATACACAAATACATCATATATGTACATATATAAAATCATTAACCACAAAAATGGGAACAGAGGCTTCAAACATATACACAAATATATATATATACATACGAAATAATTAACAACAAAAACTATTAAAAGTTGAAAAACTCTTTACATGATTTGTGTGAAGAAGATGGAAGACGAAAATGGCACCGATTGACCTATGATCTTCTCTCCCCCTTTCTCCCTTTTCCCTTTTCTATTTTTATTTCTCACATAATAGGGTTTCTGTTGATAAGTAACCCAGGAAGAGAGTTAGGATAGTTGTGTAAATAGTTAGTAAAATATGAGGGTAAATTAGTCAACACAGAAAAAATCTTAAATGCCCAAAACACTGACTGTGTTCTGCGATTTCATTCAGTGGCTTTCTTCCACTGAAAATTTTCAGCATAATGTTTGGTCCTTTTTTTTTTTTACTTAAGTGGACATTATAAAAAACATGGAAGATAAATAAGTGCTGAAACGTTTCATTTTCAGCACTTATTAGGATTATCAAACACACCCTAAGTTAAACCCAAAAAATGGGGGCTACGGTTTCTTCGAAGGAAATTGGAAGATTCGATTGAAGAAATCAAAGTTAGTAGCCAGAACGATTAAAGTTAGGGGTGGGTATTTGGTCGGTTCAATTTTGGCTAATTCGGTCCGGTTTGGGAACTAACGAACTGAAAACTGACTAAAATTTAATGCGTTTATTTCTATTTCGGTTCGGTTAACCAAATTCATTTCTGTTCAGTTTGGTAATTCGGTTAACCGAATTGAAAAAATCCAAATATATATTACTTATACTTTTTCACAAAATTTTTTGTATGTTTTTTTTATATTCTTTTTCTTTCATATTGCAAAGAAAATATACTTTTCTTTGTTTTCAGTCATAACAATACTTATATTTTTATTATATATAGCTATATATATAGTATATTAATAACATAGAAAATAAAAATTTTGAAATTCGATTTTCCGGTTTGGTTCGGTTCGGTTCAGTTTGGTTTTGTTTGCTATGTAGTTTTGCACGGGCATGCCAGGGCCAAACGGGCTCGATGTGCGCAAACTAATTTCCTACACGCTTGTGTGAGTGATACACAAATTACAATGCTTTAAGATCTGACTTCTAAAAGGTGATTGTGTGAGATGAGTAGAAAAGTACCCTCATCAAAAATCCTTTGGCAATATTAAAGCGCACAAGCCAAATAGTGCAAGAGTTTACTATGTAAACAATCACAAATGATTAGTAAAATACAGATGTTTTATTAAATGGTTGGAGAATAAAACATACAACCCAAGAACAAGATCAGAACAGGCTCTGGTTGTCTAAAGAATGAAAAAGTTGAGAAAATAACAAAAAGGAACAGACCTATTCGCTATGGATGCAGAACAATGATAACACAAAGATTTGAATGCTTTGAATGCTGCGAGTGTTGTTGAATGCGGTTTATCGAGATGACGCAAAATGCCTTGCACGGTTGGACTACCTCTATATTTATAGCGGCCTATAGCAATCCAGATAAGGCAAGGACTCCTTAACTTGCGCTCCAAGCAGATGATTGACTGTAAAATCCTTCCTAATCCCAAATTCTTTCCCTATCCCACCCTGATTGAGTCAATCCCAATATTTTAGGGATTAGCCTTCCATATCTAGCTGGACATGATCAGATTCCTTTCCCAAATGGGCTCTACTTCCTTAAAATCAGGATGACATCACCAGGACAGCTACGAACAGCACCGCCTTTCCCCTTTTGGCCCATCGTGCTTGCCTGACCTCGCTTTCAACTTTATCGGACAGGAGCAACCTCCACCTATCATGCTTTCTGACTTTCATGTCTGATGACAATCTTACGAATGTTCACGACCAATCGGGCTCACACAACCGCTTTCACCGTTTATTCCCAACACTGTCCGATTGGCAAGTGTATTCTCTTAATCATTCATCGAGCTTCTCTTTGGCATAGCTTATGCCTATCAGATGCCCAATCGCTGCTATTTCTACTTGGTCTCCCAATCGAACTCCTATACCCGCTATTCCTCATTCTTAAAGATGATGCCTGATTGGTTGGTACATAACTTATACCACCTATCGGGCTCCACACAACTGGAACAACAACCTTGTCTTTCTGTACCACGTGACATCCTCTCCCTGAGCCCAATGGGCCTTTACAATCTCTGGGCCAGCCATTCGGGCTCAAAAACCTTTGGCCATTTTTGGGTGGAAATAATTGCCCCCCAAAAGGTCATATCAAACGCCCCGCCCTTGGTTGATGTGACATTTTGAATTTAAACCTGCCACGTGTCCACTATGTAGAGACTGGTAGATCTTTGGGAATCCCACCAGTCACTCCACATTAAATGCTATGCTTATAAAGCAATGAGATTTTCAAAAATCTCTTTACTTTCCTAAAATCATCAGAGCCTTCTCTTCTCTCTCTCTAGAAACTTAAAGCTTCTCTCTCTAAGAGCCTCCATCTTTTCCGGCGAGTAAAAACCCATCATCACCTACTCTAATGGCCCCTAAATTTGATCCGGTGACCTCTTCCAAGAGTACGAATAACTTTTCTAGATGCTCCTCCTCCCCAAAACCGATGTAAAGAGGTGAGGGCCCTAGCCAAAGCCCATGCTTCTGAGATTTCTACCGAATATTTCACACATTACAGTACTTCTGACGGTACCCAGGCGGCGCCTGGCCTTGGTATGGGATTTCGCAACGATCCTTCGGCGGCCTTTCACCCCCACTTTCCACTAGTGGAAAATGAATCATTCCTCCAACTTCCTAGTCAGGACAACTACCTACCCCATTAGGGGCTGACCCACCTATGCTACATATTGGGACAGATGGGTAACTAGGGTATCGGCCTCTAAGGCTGATGTTTGGAAGTGGACGGGCATCTTTGATGCTATCATGCGTAGCCGTTCAAAATTGGAAATTGATCGACCACTCTTTTTCTCAGCCCTTCTGTTCTGGTCTTCTTCATGCAACAAGTTTCTCTTTCGTTGTGGCCCGATGGGCCCCACTATTAAAGACATCATCTTTTTGCTCGATCATCACCCCCACGGGCAAGAGGTTATGCCGGGACTCAGCGTCAGAACAGCCAGTTTCTCCTATCCTCAGCAAGAATCAGTCAGAGATGGAGCCGTGTCATATCGGTCGATTACAATTTTTGGCAATTTTCTGATCGCTTGCATGGACAAGGGGCTGAGGTAACCGATGCCGAGCACACTGCTTTCCTCATCTACTGGCTGAATGGGTATTTCTTCTGTTCAACCAGTCAAGCCATAACTAAAGAGTACACTACTCTAGCCTTGGCTCTAGCCTCTGATAAGCCCCTATCCCTTGTCAATCTTGTCTGGCCTCATCTAGTCCGTGGTGTGACCGATTTTGTCCAATCGGGCTTCACTGCGGAGGGAAGCCCGATCTGGATCCTTTAACTTTAGCTGTTGACACGGAAATCTTTTGTGTGCTCTTTTGTGTGCAATGCCCAAGTGTAGGTAGACGTGCAAGTAGTACTGGATAAGACCGGGTTGATCCCACAAAGAAGGTGTTAAGCTAGGTACTAAGATTAAACTCTAAAAGAAAACAAAAATTCGATATTTGAATAGGATGTAGAACACGAAGTTCCACAATTAACAACTACTAAAATAAAGCGACTAAATAAAACTAATGGTGAACTAATTAACTAAATCGATATTTTAAAAAATAGTTTTTCTTTATGAACGGGGAACGTTGGGATTACACGAATCCACAGTGACCTTGCCATCTACAATGCAGTTACATTTAAGCTCTATGGAGTACGTCTCTCTATAGTATTCCGTATTTTCTAAAGACAAAGATTCAATAGTCCTTTCATGATCGGGACTATATTATCACAGTTGATTTAAAAATACATGAGGGCGGTATAAAAAAATAGTTAAGACTCGCACTCTGAATGGTGTTAGCATTCAAAGTGGTTTGCAAAAGTTATTGAAGAAAAATGCCTTAAGGCTTGAAGTTAAGAAACTGTTTTGACAAACTGAACATATGGAGACAGTCTGGTAACAAACCTCAAAAACAGAAAGTCTAGGAATACTGTAAAGGACCAACCCAAGAATATGAAGGTTCGATCAATCGACGCATTTTCGATCGATCGAGCATCGTCATCTCTCAATCGATCAAAGTGTCTTCGATCGCTTGACTATATCTCTGGTTTGATCGATCGAACTAACTTCGATCGATCGAACACAAGTTTTATACTATTGCATGGCAGAGGCTGGAGATCACTATTTCATCATGATTTTCCAACTCTGGGACTACTTTGACATGGTTTGGAGTACTGCAGATTCATTTTTTACGTAAAAATTCATTAAGGCTGTGTTTGTTTGAGATTTTAACATAAAACTTATGGAAACTATGGATTAATGATAAACTAACAAGTAAAACTACGATTACTACTATATAGGCTATGAAAAACTACTATCAGAATGTAAACAATCAATTAAACAAAACATGAATGGAAGGAACACTTGTATTAAAACCAAAATCACCAAGCAACCAATGTAAAAATTCGAGATTAACCTACAAACACCAGCAAACTCTCTATCTCTCTCTATATAAATTGTGAAACTAAAGTTGGGCATCCTTATGGATGTGTTTATAACCGATATTTATACTAAAACCTAAAGCAAGGGTTGATTACAAAACGTCTGCTGCGTGCGCATAAGTTTATGATAAAAGGTATGTTCGATCGATCGAACTTCACTCGATCGCTTGAACATTTAAAATACTCGAGTGCTTGAACATCTTTCGATCAATCGAAACCTCGATCGCTTGAGAGTTCTTCGATCACTTGAACTCCACTTTTCATCTTGAATTACCTTGCTTAAAATCAAGCTTTCCTTTTTATCTTGTTATTCATTCCTAATCATAACACAGCAGCATATCTGTACAAAACAATAGCTAAAATAGCACAACTCATCATAGATTCGTCATATTGTCTATAAACTGGCATTATAGCACAAAATTGCAGATATAATAGGGAATTGTAAACTATATCAGTATATTTCCTTCTTTTGGTGCTGTTGTATTTTACAAATACCCCCGCTTGTCACATCCACCAACTAGCTCATTGATAGTCCCTAGCGATAAAGCAAAAATAAAATAAGCGAACTAATACTACAATGACTAAAAGAAATTAAAATGAACTAAAAAAAACAATCTAACCTAAGTGGAAAGAGATAAACCCTAACTCACTTTCGCAGGAATCGCGGTTGCATTTAGTGAATGTAACAAGCCGTTAAACCCCTAGGTTCCCCCTAGTGGACGAATGTTGTCTCGTGATGGTTTACAGTGATTATACTCACAAAATTCTCCATTTTAAGTTCACAAAGATATAGGAAAACGTTTAAACACTCCCTCCTATTCAATTGCTATTCAGCTCTACAAAGATATATTAGTCTCAAACAAACCATGAAAGAAATTCACATGTTCCTCATGCTACCAAGATAGATATAACATATGTATCACATCCATGCATCTGTGTGTGTGTGAAGTTAACAGCTATACATCAAACCTTATTTAGAGTTATTTAGACTATTGTACCTCTAGAACTTGTAGTTTTAACTCAATTCTCACATTGGGTTACACTCAGAAAGAACGTCTCTCAGAAACTTGCTTAATAATGATCGCACATGTATGAAAGCTTTGATAAGAGTGACATTCTGGTTACTAATGCTTTCATGCTTGACTCTATGAAAAACAAACATTTAGAGTGTATAGTCTCACGAATAGAATACTACTTACTAGAGGAGCGAAAATACCGTGGATAACTCAACTCACACGTTCATGTTCAAACTAATTCGTTAAGAATCATTAAGACTTTGAATTTTTGGTTTTTTTAAAATGGTAGTTGAAGATGATGAGAGAGAGAATGTGTGTCCAAGTATGCGATGAAGTCTATCTTCCCATTTTGTTCTTTTCACATCTCCAACCAACTTTCCTTCTTTGCATATGCTTCTCTTCTTTCTATTTTATTATTATAATTTTTTTTAAACCTCCCACAACTATTCTTCTCCAACCACATACTTTGGACAATTTATTAATAATAGAGATCCATTGGGGTCAAGGTATAAGGTTAGGAGTTTGTATTCTTGAAAGAAACTGGGAAATATTGAATCAGTGTGGGTTAAGAAATGAAATAGCTTCTTGGATATAGGTAAAGGGATGTGTATAGATTAGGGAATGGGTAGCGATGGCTTAAATTATTTTCTTAATTCCTTAGTTTTATCATTTTAGTGTTCATTGAGTTTAGTTGGTAGATCCTGAACGTTCTCCTCTAATAGGCAGCCAAAATGAATGGTTAATTGAGACTGTTTCAACAAACTTTTATACGCGTAATCAAGAAAAACAGTTCGAGTTTATGTGACAATTCCCTCAGAAATGAAGATTGGATCAAAAAGCTCACTAAGGGTAGTTAGTTTCCACTATTTATTTTTTTAGCACAATAGTCGTATTAACTCATTTTTAGGTTTTCTGCATAGCTATCAACTAGTATATATGGATGTTTGATACATGAAAGGTCTACACATGCAATCATCCTAGTGATACTAGAAAAACTCGTGAACTTAATTCATAAAAAGATAAGACTAATATGAATGCATCATTGCTTCATAAGCAACCAATCAGGAGTAAAAGTTCAAGTTATTCCATCAATTAAGTTCAGAATTTTCAAAAATTTTTAAAATTTAAAATTTTTAGAGATTGTATGTTAATGAAATTTTCAAAGTTACAAGGTGTGCTTAGTGTAAAATTGCAGGTGAATACTCAGGTGAATACTTATCCATCCCCTACCCCCAACTAAAAACGATGTCCTCAGAAGTTGATTATCAATAAGAATAGATGGGAATCACCTGATCAATGAAAATCAATGACATCAAGCATAGCAACCTGTAAATGAACCATAGACTCTCCAAACAACATAGATCAAAAGATATAGCAATACAAAAAACTATAATCCATGAAAACAACATCACCAATCACTGGAAAGATAACGAAATAATAACACAGACAGTGATCATAATGTCCAGCTATCCAACACAAGGTACTAGGAGAGAGGAGAGAGAAAACAAAAAGAACATAAATACAACAAAACTTCTATACTCTCAACTCCCAGAAACTATGAATCATCAGCTACATCAGATAAAATCTCTATCGGTGCATCTGGAGCATCAACACCTCCACCCTCAGCAATAGTAGGGGCCGTTGTCGGGTCACTCATAGTCGTGTATCCAAAGGAATAGGCGCTGAAGGAACCGGCACAACTGGAGGTGGTGGAAGTGGTATCTCGGAGATAATCGGCGGTGCTGTGAATGTGGATGGAGCAGAAGGAGCAGCAGATGTCTTTGTAGTGGTGGATGATGATGGAACAGAGGTGGGTGGTGTAGACGATGAAGGATCGGTAGTGGGTAGGGCAGCGGGGGCAGTAGGAGGTGCTGCAACTGGTGGTGGATGATGGAGTGACAAGTCGACTCCCAAGTGAAGTAGTATCGCATCCAACTATGCCGTCATATGATGAAAGACAGAATGCGACCTCCTCATCTATCCATGGGGGGTTTTGATATTTAGAATCGGCCCAAGAGCCTATCGAATAGACATCATCATCTCTCATTTTGGAACCTGCAATTGAGTAATATGAGGAATAGCGGATTAAGAACAACATCACATTTAAGAAGAAGAAATAAAGCAAAAATAGCAGAAAGAAAACAAAAAACAAGTAATGAAAAGTTTACAACAACAGGTTGTGACTCTTTTGGGTGTTTTAGGTGGAAGAATAGTTGGGCTCATCTAGTTGGATGTACTTAGCTTCTGTTTGGATGTTTTCCAAGAATAGCTTTAACCTTTGGCCATTGACCTTGAAGCTTTCATCATTCTTGGGATTTATTAGCTCAACTGCCTTATGTGGAAAGACAGATTCACGATAAACAGACCAGTCCACCGGGATCGGAGCTTACTTGGGAAAAGGTGAAGACGAGAGTCATATAGCAAGGCTTTCTGCCCTGGCTCAAATGTTTTATAAAAGATTGTTTGATTATGGCGAGCCTTCAACCTTTCCTTATGTAACTTCGCAGAGCCATCAGCTCTTTTTTAGTAGTTGTATAATTCATTTGAGCTTCGTTTAGCGTTCGACTGGCATAGTAGATAACATATGGCTTATTATCCTTCCTCTGTCCTAGAACTGTGGCAATAGCATAGCCTCTAGCATCGCACATCAGTTCAAAGGCCAAACTCCAGTCGGGTGCCTATATTATTGGTGCGGAGGTAAGGAGGTCTTTTAGTGCATCAAAAGATATTTAGCAGCTTTCTGACCATTCGAATGGTGTGTCTTTGACAAGCAGTTGACATAGTGGTTGGGAGATTGCACTAAAATTTTGGATAAATCGACAATAGAATCTCGCATGTCCCAAGAAAGAACGGATGTCTTTGACTGTACGGGGGATAGGTAGATTCGAGATTATGTCAATTTTTGCCTTATCCACTTAGATACCTTTATCAGAGATTATATGGTCGAGGACTATTCCCTTGCTCACCATAAATTGACACTTCTCCCAGTTTAATACCAGGTGTTTGTCCTCACATCGTGCTAATACCTGTTCAAGGTTCTCTAAGCAATTGTCAAAACTATGGTCGAACACAGAGAAATCGTCCATGAAGACTTCGAGTATTTATCTGACCATGTCACTGAAGATACTTAACATGCATCGCTGAAAGGTAGCAGGTACATTGCATAAGCCGAAGGGTATACGACGGTAGGCAAAAGTACCGAAGGGACACATAAAAGTTGTTTTCTCTTGATCTTCAGGAGCGACTTCGATCTGATTATATCCACTATATTTGTCTAGAAAATAGTAGTATTTATGACCCGCCACTCGTTCTAGCATTTGGTCTATAAACGGCAAAGGAAAGTGGTCTTTCTGGGTCACAATGTTTAACTTTCTGTAATCGATACACATCCTCCATCCGGTGGGAACGCGTGTTGGTACCAACTCTCCATCTTTATTGGGAATAACTATTATACCCGCTTTTTTAGGGACTACTTGGGTTGGACTGACCCACAGACTGTCAGAGATTGGATAAATTATCCCAACGTCAAGTAATTTTAAAACTTCTTTTTTAACTACATCTTTCATGTTGGGATTTAGATGCCTTTGCATTTGTCGTGATGGTTTAGCGTCTTCTTCCAAATAAATTTTGTGGGTGCAAATAAATAGACTTATGCCTTTGAGGTCGACAATCATTCATCCCAATGCTCCCTTATGTTGTTTCAGCATTCGAACTAGTTTACCCTCTTGTTTGGAGTTTAAGGTGGATGATATTATAATCGGGTATGTTTTCTCAATTCCTAGGAAAGCATATTTAAGCTCCTTAAGAATCTCCTTTAACTCCAAATCAGGGAACTGGAAACTAGAGGGCATAACTAATTTCATTTTCGGAGGCAACGGTTCATTTGGTGTCACCCACATGCATTCAACTCTATCCTCCTCTTTCGTTTCCATCATGAGGCACATTTGATTAAGGTCAACATCCAGTGGAGTAGAATCATTAGGTTGATAGATAGATCAAATTGTGACACAACTACCTCCAAAGGATCTTTGTAATCAACGACATCAGCCTCCTCTTCGATGACCGTCTCGATGTAGTTTACTTCTTCCTCGTCCTCGTATTCCTCAGGTCGGAGATTTGAAAAGATTTTGACATTTAAGGTCATATTCCCGAATACGATGGTCATTGTGCCACTTCTTATTTTTATCATGGCATCGATTGTGTTGAGGAATGGACGTCCAAAGATCACCAGGATTTGTGCACATGGATTGGACACAGGTTCAATGTCTAAGATTACAAAATCAATTGGGAAGACAAACGAGTCTATTTAAACGAGGACGTCCTCCATTTTTCCTCTAGGGTATTTCACTGACCTATTCGCCAGTTATAGAGCAACTTAGGTTGGTTTGAGTTCACCTAACCCTAGTTGTTTATAAAGTGAGTATGGTAGCAGGTTTACGCTTGCTCCTAGATTGAGGAGTGCGTTGTCTATTCTTTGGTTCCCAATTTGACATGAGATAGTGGGAGTACTGGTGTCTTTGAGTATAAGAGGTAGTTCATTTTGGATGATTGCGCTTACTTGGCAAGCGACATATGTGTATTTCTTCACACTCTGCCGCCTCTTAACCGTGCATAAGTCTTTAAGATATTTAGCATAGGCCGGTACTTATTTGATTGCATCAAGGAGTGGAAGGTTTATTTTGACTTGTTTAAACAGTTCCAAGGACTCCTAATTCTTTATCTCATTTTTGGGCTTCTTTAGCCTTTGAGGGTAAGGCGCGGGGAAAGGGCATTTAGGTAATTCGTCATTAACTGCCTCCTTTCCAGGCCTTCTCTCAACTTTGTCGACTTCTATAGGAGCTTCATCATTTAATTTTGATGGTTCGTTATTCGTAGATGGCTCCTCTTCATTGGTGGATGGTTCCTTTTTGTTTACCACTTCATCCTCTTTATACTCTTCAGGTGTAGAAAGAGGCATATTGTGCCCTATAATCTTGCCGATTCTCAGAGTAGTCATGGCTTTAGCATGTTCTTGATTATTGGGACCATTATTGTATCCCTTAGGGTTCTGAAGTGGTTGGGCAGGAAATGTTCCACCCGATCCCTCTTGTCGTGCATCCATTCTCTCTAACGTCGCAGACATCTTGTTTATCATTTGGATTAATTGTTGTGTTAGATTTGTGTTAGAAAGTGGATCTTCCTCTTGCACCTTTTTATGTGGTGGCATGTAGACATTAGAATGTTGATTATTAGAGGGCTGAACTTGGTTGTAGTTATTAGATCTATTTTGATTGAATTGTTGGGGCTGCCTATTGTTTTGCCCTTGATATTGATTAATATTGTAGGGTTGTTGCTGATAATGGTTTTGGGTTCCAGCGTCGTTCTTCCAATCAAAACTGGGGTGATTCCATCGATTGTTATTTTGAAAATTGTTATTGTTATTATAGGAACTCCCTACCCCTCTATATCCTTGCATAGCGTTCATTTCTATGGGGGCCTGTTCTTGGAAATACGGCATGTTGGGACAGTATTGAGTTGTGTGTCCCAACATATTGCATGTTCCGCATGGTTCTTCAGGCAAAACCTGCCTAGAACTCTCTCCTTTCATTCCCAACTCCTCTACCTTTCTTGCTAGTTCTTCGTATTTTGTCATTAGATGATCTTCACTTTTTAACTGATAAATACTTTTCTCCTCTACAACTGCTAGTTGTGCACATGAAACCTCTTCAGAGTTAGACCATTCATGAGCATGTTCGGCTAACCACTCGAAGTGGGCTTCAGTCTCTTTGGTGTTTTTGCTAAGAAATGCACTTGCCCTCATGGTCTCAACCAGTTTCTTTGTTTCACCATTTAGTCCTTCATAGAAGAAACTGATGGTTCGCCACTTCTCATACCCATGATGTGGGCATAAGAGAAGAAAATCTTTGAAATGCTTCCAAGTTTGAGTGAAGGTTTCATTGCCCTTTTGATTTTAGGAGTTTATTTGACGTTTAAGTTTGGTGGTCATGCGAGGTGGGAAGAATTTCTTTAAAAATGCAGTGTTCATTGCTTGCCAAGTAAAGATAGAGTTTGGTTTGAGGGTGAGCAACCACGCTTTTACTTTATCCTTTAGAGTGATTGGAAATAACATTAAGCGTGTTACATCTACAGGACAATTTTGGGAGAATGTTTTACAAACATCCTCGAAATCCTTGACATGTAGACATGCCTTCTAGCTCTCCATTCCATGAAAGCTTAGAAGGAGTTGAATCATTCCGTTTCGAAATTGAAATTTGCCCGCATTGGTTGGATGAGAATATAAGAAGGCGTAGGTGCATGTTCAGGTTGCATGAAATTGCATAAGGGACGCAGTGAATCGTCAATAGGCACAAACCTATTCTCACCATTTTCACTTTGATTGTCGCCCATTAAGTCTGTAGGTGTGGCTACGGGGTTGATAGAATCAGAGGAATCAGATAAGTAGAATGGATTTATGAAAATTCCTTCGATGGAATTATCAGACGTGAAAGGGAGAAGTCTAGGGAGATTTTTAAACCTATAGAAAAAGAAAAAGAAAAACAGAAATAGATGAAGAAAGAGCGAGGTAATCTAAATACTAGCTGGTCGCCTTCCTCGGCAACGGCGCCAAAAACTTGACACAGAAAACTTTTGCGTGCTCTTGTGTGCAATACCCAAGTATAGGTAGACGTGCAAGTAGTACTGGATAAGACCATGTCGATCCCACAGAGAAGGTGTTAAGCTAGGTACTAAGATTAAACTCTAAAAGAAAACAAAATTTTGATATTTGAATAGGATGTAGAACACGAAGTTCCACAATTAACAACTACTAAAATAAAGCGACTAAATAAAACTAATGGTCAACTAATTAACTAAATCGACATTTAAATAAACGGTTTTTCTTTATGAACGGGGAACGTTGGGATTACACGAATCCACAGGGACCTTGCCATCTACCATGCAGTTACATTTAAGCTCTATGGAGTACATCTCTCTATAGTAATTCGTATTTTCTAAAGATAAAGATTCAATTGTCCTTTCATGACCGAGACTATATCACCACAGTTGATTTAAAAATACACGAGGGCGCTTTAAAACAATAGTCAAGACTCGCACTCTGAATGGTGTTAGCATTCAAAGTGGTTTGCAAAAGTTATTGAAGAAAAATGCCTTAAGACTTAAAGTTAAGAAACTGTTTTGACAAATTGAGTATATGGGGACAGTCTGATAACAAATCTTAAGTCCAAGAATACTGTAAAGGACCAATCCAAGAATCTAAAGATTAGATCGATCGACGCACTTTCGATCGATCGAACATCGTCATCTCTCAATCGATCGAAATGTCTTCGATCGCTTAACTATATCTCTGGTTCGATCGATCGAATTAACTTCGATCGATCAAACACATGTTTTATACTGTTGCATGGCAGAGGCTAGAGATCACTATTTCATCGTGATCTCCCAACTTTGGGACTACTAAGACATGGTTTGAAGTACTACAAATTCGTATTTAACGTAAAAATTCATTAAGGCTGCGTTTGTTTGAGATTTTAACATAAAACTTATGGAAACTATAGATTAATGATAAACTAAGAAGCAAAACAATGATTACTACTACTTAGGCTATGAAAAACTACTATCATAATGTAAACAATCAATTAAACAAAACCTGAATGGAAGGAACACTTGTATTAAAACCGAAATCACCAAGCGACCAATGTAAAAATCCGAGATTAACCTAAAAACACCAGCAAACTCTCTATCTTTCTCTATATAAATTGTGAAACTAAAGTTGGGCTCCCTTATGGACGTGTTTATAAATGATATTTATACTAAAACCTAAAGCTAGGGTTGATTACAAAATGTCTGTTGCGTGCTTGTAAGTTTCTGATAAAAGGCATGTTTGATCGATCGAACTTCAATCGATCGCTTGAACATTTGAAATACTTGAGCGCTTAAACACCTTTCGACCGATCGAAACCTCGATTGCTTGAGAGTTCTTCGATCGCTCGAACTCTAATTTTCATCTTGAATTGCCTTGCATAAAATCAAGCTTTCCTTTTTATCCTATTATTTATTCCTGATCACAACACAGTAGCATATCTGCACAAAATAACAGCTAAAATAACACAACTCATCATAGATTCGTCATATTGTCTATAAACTGGCATTATAGCACAAATTGCAATATAACTAGGAATTGTAAACTATATCAGTATATTTCCTTATTTTGGCGCTGTTGTATTTTACAAATACCCCCGCTTGTCAGCTGTATTCATACCTCCAACAATTCAGGCCGCCCGCCCGCCCGCCCGTTAACTAGATGCCGTTCCCATTTTGGCTTCCCTCTTCCCACTCCTTTAAGGAGTGCTTTTCAATCTTTTATGAGGAGTGTGCCAATCGTTCTACCCCTCTCTTCACACACTTTTTTTCTCTTCACTTTTCCACCTTTCTACAACTTCCCAACTACCCTGCTAACTGGGGCTTGGGCATCCAGTCTTCTTATAATGAAATCTTCTCTAGCTACTTGGTAGCTAGGGACATAATCTTTAGCCCGAGCATTCCTTCTGCTAACAACAAATGTGGGGCAGAGTACTACTTTGCTCCACTTTATGCCCATCAGTTTGGGCTTTCTCAAATGGTACCCGTTCCGCCAGCCATAACTATAAATGTTGACTGGGTGGAACGCAGCCTTATTGTGAACGATGAGTAGGTAAAGAAGATTAAGGAGTGATCGGACAAATTGAACGCAGCCTTCAAGCCTGTTGTATCTGAGGAGTTCATCAAATGGCGGTTTGATCGGGCTTCCCAAATATTCAAGGGCACCGCTATTGTGGCCCTACTTCAATTTGCCATGTCATCGATCACAGAGGCCGATGTATCTGTTGTAGCAATGGTGCCAACCCAACAGAAATAGGTGGCGAAAAGGCTAGCCCGTAAGCAAGCACCAGGCCAAGGGCCAATAAAGAAAAAGAAACAAACATCAGCCTCAACTGCTCAGGTATTACTCTACACCTCCTTGCCTTGTACCGTCCGATTAAACCCATCCACCTTTCTAATCCCCTTCAGTTTCATTCCAGCTTGTGAATGAGGATTATGGGGAAGACATACTAACCGAGCAGGGCTCTCAACCACAAGCAACACAACCTTGTAGTGCCTGGTCTCAAGGTCTTCCCGTCGACCTTCCAACTTCTCCTGAACAAGCGGCGACCTTCCTCGAGCGAGTTGCAGAGAGAGTGGTTCTCTTGACGGTTGTCCCGCCTCTCACTCCTTCTGATGGGGATGATGATGCTGATCATGCTGAGGGCAGCATCCTAGAATAAGTATTCCTTTCCTCCAGTAGTGAGGACGTGCTCGGGGGTGATGCAACTGTGGAGGTGGCTGGAGAAGAAGTCGAACAGACGGTCTTACCAGTAGTTGGTCGGACCGATGATATGAAGGATCGGGCTGATCGTTCCATGGCTACGGGATCAGTCACTGAGCATATAGAGGAAATGACCATGGTTGATCCAGCCTCTTCTACTCCTGTAGATCCTCCAGCCAGCAGTATTGAAGAATGTGCTCCGGCAGAAACCTCAGCCACTATAGAGGCTGTGCAGACCACGGGTGAGGGAACGGACACCCAAATGGAGGAGACGATTATGGCATCCCCTTCTATGCCAGACCAGCAGCCATCTCAACCGTCCACCTTCCAACCAAGCGGCAAGGCCATTCAAGATGCATCAGCCTCCACACCATTGCCAACCCAGGTACCATTCTTCTCGCTCGGACATGTTTTTTTTTTTACCTTTGCTAGTATTACTAACTTATTTTAATTGTGAATCTTTGAACAGACCATCCCATTAGGTCTGGAGCCGTTCAATCCTTTTGACAACTTCTTTGCCGGCCTGGACCTAGAGGCGTTTAACTTTAGACTACTTGAGTCTGCCATTGCCTCACCCTCAAGCTTGTAGCTGTTTAAGGACCTGGTTCTTGGACTGACTTCCTATGGTCTAGGCGGTCTCCCTGCGGCCTCTGAGCTTGATAACACCTTGGCTACTCTCATCGGGGATCTTTCTCTTTCTCCCATGTAGCTGGCTTTTCTTGTTGAGGTCCAGGAATAATTACCGGGCTCCCATGTTTTTCATCAAACGACCTTGTTCAGACTGAGGCCGAATCTCATCTTGGAGCCCAACAGAAAGCAATGCAGTTCTTAAAGGGTGACAAGATGAAATACGAGACTGGGAAAACGACTTAAGCTCAAGTGATTGCCAAGACGCTTGGCTCCATGCTCATATGGCATCTCTTAAGGCGCAGCTGGAGAAATATGAGGCCGAAGTCGTAGCCAATGATGCGGCCCTGGTGAAGGTTGATGAGGTCTTGGCTCAGCTAGGGGGACGCTAAAAAATGCAACGACCAGCTACAGGCTAACACTTGAACTGCCCGAATCTGGACCCAGAGGCTCAACAAAGGCAAGCAAGATCAAGCTGGGGCTGAAAGAACTTGGGAACATTTGAAAGCAAAACTTAGGACTTTTGAATCAGCTTAGAGGCTAATTTTTGATTTGTACTTGTAGGTCTATATATATATTGTACTGAACACTTGTAGGTAAGCTGTGCCTAGCTATAATTAATACAATTGAGGATTTTTGATTATTTTCTCTTAGGCTCATAATTGATAAGTAGATCATACTCTAACCCTAGATTCGGTCTATAATCCAAATCAATAGTTTCCCACAAAGTAGGATAATAAGACTTTAAATACTGGCCATTTATTAGTCTGGCATGGACCATTCCATCAATATCCCGCAGCCTGTATTCTCCCCCTCTCTTGAGTTGGTGAATGATGAAGGGGCCTTCCCAATTGACCGACCACTTACCATATCAGTTGTCCTTATCTCTGATAGGCAAGACAGCCTTCCAAACCAAATCCTCTGTGTAGAAAGATTTTTCTTTCTCTCTTATTGTATGCTCGGGCTGCACGTAGCTTTTGTACCTTCAATGAATCCATGGCTGCCAGTCTTGTTTCATCAAGTCCTTCTAACTCAGCTATCATAGCCTCAGTGTATTTAGCGGGCTTAAGCTAATTTTACAATGCCCTCCTGGCCGATCGGACTGTGACCTCCATAGGTAGCATGGTATCATGCCCGTAGGTCAGTATAAACGGAGTGACCCCAGTATTGGACCTTTTAGATGTCCGATAAGCCCACAGTGCTTGAGACAGTAGCTTGTCCCATTCCCTTGGGTTCTCATTTATCATTTTCTCAATGATCCCCTTGAGGATCTTGTTTGTTGATTGGGCCTGTCTGTTGGCCTGAGTGTAGTATAGAGTAGAATTGAGAATGGTTCCCTCTATTTTTCGCAAAGGCTGCGGTCTCTGTTCTTGTAAACACAGATCCTTGATTGGCCGTTACTATTTCTGGGAGGCCGAACCGATGTATTATGTGTACTTCAATGAATTTGATCACCGTAGCCTGAATCACCGTTCTATATGGCATTGCCTCGACCCACTTAGTAAAGTAGTCGGTAACTACTATAATAAAACAATGCTGGCCCGATAAAGGTGGGAAAACCTTGCCAATCAAATCCATGGCCCATCCTCGGAACGGCCATGGCTTGATAATAGGTTGGAGTTCTTTGGCCGGTACTCTTTGAATTGGGCCATGCTTTTGGCAAGCCTGGCATCCTTTGGCATAGCTGATGCAGCCCTTCAACATACTCGACCAGTAATAGTTATATCTTCATAAGAGCCACTTCATTTTTGGTACCGGCCTGATGAGCTCCATAGATTCCTTCATGCACTTCAGCCATTGCCTGCATGGCTTGTTTCTTCCTGAGGTATTTTAAGATCACGTCATCACCGATGGGCTTCTTGAAGAGTTCTCCATCAAGTACCACAAATTGGACTTCAAACAGTCTGATCTTTCGGTTCACCCTAACGTTTGGGTGTTTTAAATATTCGATGAGGGATTCTCCAATCATCGTCCTCCATCAAGACTGAATTGGCTGTAGTATACCAGCCCCTTTTTGCCACTGATGGTAGCGATCAGACTTATACCGTAATGGCTTGATCTTCTAAACCCTTTCTAGTCGACGAGGCTAATCCCATTTTAGCTAACTTATCGGCCTCTGTATTTGTTGACCTAGGGATATAACTCACACTTATATCATCAAATGAATCCATAAGTTGATTAGCCACTGAGTGAAACGGGCAGAGCTCCCAACACTTTATTTGAAATCTACCTGATATATGTCTGATCACTAGCCCTGAGTCCCCTTTTGTATGTACAGATGATACCCCCATCTCATTGAGTATTTCTAGTCCGATGATGAGTGCCTCGTATTCGGTCTGATTATTGGTACATTTGAAATTAAGCCAAAATGACATCCTTGTCTTTTTATATTTGGGTGATACAATGATCACTCCGGCCCCAACACCCTCTGCATTCTTAGAACCACCAAAGATCAACGTCCATGGAACTAAGGACGTATTTAGTACCTTAGGCGCTAGTGACAAATCTCCCAGATCAGTAGGATCTGGATGATCAGCCAAAAAATTAGCTATGACCTGACCTTTGATCGATTGATGTGATCGGTATTGAATGGAAAATTCCATCAAGGCCAAGGTCCATTTCCCAATTCGGCTTCTCATGATAGGTCTTGACAACATATATCTAATCACATCAGTTTAACATATGATATAGGTAAAAACAGGGAACATATATATTCTTAACTTTTATGATGAAAAATATAATGCCAGACATAGCTTTTCAATCGGCGCATAGCGCTGCTCGATTGGAGTTAAAATCCTACTCAAATAATAAACAGCCTGCTTATTACCTTGCTCATTATCCTGAGCTAACATACTTCTTATTGAGCAATCAGAGGCCGATATACACAGTTTAAGGTACCTACCCTTCTTAGGTGGCATTAACACTGGAGGAGTAGACAAGTATTGTTTTATCCCTTCAAAGGCTTGTTGATGGACTGTCTTCCCACTTGAACTCTTCATCCGTCTTGATCTTCAGTAGTGGGGTCCATACTTGAGTCTTTCCGGCACAATTGGATATGAATCTTCTCAGGAAATTGATCTACCCAAGTAGCCTTTGTAATTTCTTCTTGTTGGCTGGGGGCTTTGCTACTTGGATAGCACGAGCCTTGTTCTTGTCTATCTTTATCCCTCGTTGGTTGTAGACACCCCAATTTTGACCAAACTATTAAACTTAGGGGGGATTTACCTCTAGAAATCAATGATGAATAATGTCCCGACGATTTTCTTCAAGTTCATCGCTTCGACTTCTGAAAAGCTTCAAGCTCCCAAAACTTGCTCCTAATATCCCTAGATTTGGCCAATCACTGACCATCTGTCTCGAGCTCACTAGATCATGGGTTACTTTCTAAAAAAAATAGAATAGATTAGATAATAATAATAATGATATTTTATAAAAATAACATTGTTTCTCATATTTTTAGATTCAAAAAGAAAAAAAAAGAAAAAGATACTATTTGGTGACTCATATGATTAATTTAGATTTAAAATGAAAAATGTGTCTATACATATATATATATATATATATAAGAAAAGGAAAATAATAAAAGAAAGTATCCCATGTGATTTAGAGAGTTAGAGATTCCTTGGCATATTCCTAATCCAAAGTAAATACCCAAAAAGCCCTTTGTTGGGCACTAATCTCCCATGTGCTTTAAAGATGCTCTAGAATGTTCCTTTATTCTAGCCAACTTAAATGCCCTTCAAGTTTCTTGGAATTACATAGAAGTGCCATGGAGAGTTAGAGATGCCATGGAATATTCCTAACCCACCCCAAATTGACCTATCTACCCTTATCTTAGCCCCTAAGGTAATGAAAGTCTATAAAAAACCCATTTCTCTCATTTTGGGGGAGACACTTGAATGATATAGAAAAAATATTGGGAGAGCTTTAGAGGAAAGAAATATAGAGAGAGAAACTCTACCAATTATTTTACCCAAATCCCACCAAAACTCTACCCAACCATCATATCACCATTGAAGGAGCTTGAAGCTTGAGGAAGAAGAAGAGGAAAAGCTTGAGAAACTCAACATCTCTACAAGTTTTGAGAAGATCTAGAGCGCATTTGAGGTACAACTTCTCATCCCTTCTCTAGTTTAATTCATTTCTTTGATTTTGAATTGATTTTCAAACTCCATGTGCGACACTTTAGACTAGGTCTTGCCTTATGTGCTTATATGTGATAGAGACCTTTTCTTAGGATTTCTATTCTTGCATGCATTGCACGTTTAATATTCGCGGCTGGATCCCGGGTATGTTTTCTAGTTCTCTATTGCATATCATGTTGTTTGCTATTTGAATTACGTGGCTTATGAATGATATTTTACCGTTAGCAATTTTACACCATTTCCAACATGCTTGTGCTATGTATACCTATATATGTATTAATTGAGGGCATGCTTAGATTAATAACTTGATTAAAAAGGATGTTGAGTAGAGGCCTATCTTGAGATAGGATGAAAGGGGGTGTTTTAGTCCGCCGGGCTCCTTCCCCTTTCATTCCATAATCCCCGGACCCAGTTTATCTTTGGTTTCGCAAAAGATCAGTTTCCTTTTGAAATGGTTTCTTAATTTTTCCTTTAAAAATTAAGTGGCGACTCTTTTGTTTTGAAATTTGGAAAAAGATTTTAAACAAGAAAAGCTGTGGGTAAGTCAACCTGCGATGTCCACAATCTGGCAACTCTGCTGGGGATCGAACCCAGAATCTCTGGTTTCGAAGACCAGAATTTTGATTTTGGGTTCACTCGAGGATTAGACTTGAAAGCATCCTTTTAATCGAATTAATTTTTGTGTGCCTGTTGCATTGCACTTGCATGTCTCGCCAGTCGATTGCACGGAACTATGACCTTGGAGGCTCGGGGCAACCCGGTCGGTCAAGCCATCATGGGGCCGTGTGATCACCCTTGATCTCGTACCATGTGTTGGTATATGAAGCATCCTATCGGATGTGTGTCAAGGGTCCCTTATTTGACCAAAACCCAGCCTTTGCATGGTAGCTTCCATAGAACCTTTCGATCTTAGGAAATCAACTCTTGATTAGGATTGTGTGCTAGGGAGTTTTGTATGCCCGGAAGGGATTACTTGAGATGATGACGATACTTGCTTGATGAAAGATATATAATCTTTCAATCACCTTTTAGCAAAGTCTCCTCATGTTCTGCAACATTTGGAGAACATGCCGAACCTTGATTATAAGATTATACTTCTTATATCATGCTAGCTAAGCATCGTTGACCTTGTATGCATCCGAATTCATGAAGAGTATGACAACAATCCAATCATTTGATCCTCCTACCCAAAAAATTTTAAATATGTTTTTGAAAGCAAATAGATTTTTGGTATCTTTATTCCAAGGCATTCAATCGCTCTTTCAAAAAATTTTTGGAGTTCACTTTTGGATTAAAATTTCAAATCAACCATATTTGAAGGAAGAACCTAAAATTCTTGAAAGAATTTGAAAAGTTTTACCAACTAAAGGAATGCTTTTTTCAAAGCAAAATTTGGACCTAATCACGTTTTTGTTAAGGAATATAATCCAAGAAATCTCTGCAATTAAAAAAAACCATTTTCAAATAAACTTCAAAAGCAAAGTTTCAACCCAATCATCTTTTGTTTAGAAATGTTGTTGTCTTCAAAGGAAAGCTTCTTAAGGAATTTTGAAAAGATCCCATCATCTAGGGGAAATACTCGTCAAATGGATTTCAAAAATTCTAAATTTGAAAACCTTGAAAGGGTAAAGAGGATCACAATGAAAGGAGAAATTAACACACTCAACATGGATGAGGATTTTATGTGCTTATGTGTTTATGTGTTAGGATTAGAATTTTCTTTTGTTTGGCATATAGAATAGGCACGCACACACATGCATTGCATTCGTGTGACATATAAATCATTCATGAGCATTTCACTTGGCATAAAATTTAATAAAAATCAATAGAAGTATAAGATTCTCTTGAGAAAATCAGTCAAAATTGATTAAAGATAAGTGTTGTTGTAAGCGAAATAGCATCCGAGTCAAGCACTGTTTGGTATAGAGATTCAAACACGAGATTAGTCAGGAAGGAACATATAATAGGAAGAGAGATGTTTATGCACATATGTTGCTAGTAAGGTGATAGTGTTTTGAAATACTGCTGCTAAAGCAAATGTGGATGCTCCTGGGGACCCAATAATTTGAAAATCGTCTGTGACACTCCAGTTGAGACCAAGTCGAGTCCAATCTGTAGTCGAGTTATGTTAAGTTGGAGTCAAATGTCAAGTCCAGTCGAGTCTTCTGGTCAGTCTGTTATCAAGTTTGTTTGCAAGTCTTTGTCGAGTTTATCGAGTCGAGTGATGTAATCCTCTTTCCCTACTAGTTGAATAAAATCTCATTTTTCTTGATTCAGTGTGCTAAGTCATGAATGTATGGATCATTAAGCAAAAAAAAAATAAAAAAAAAAGTCACTTTTTCAAACGATCATGGAAAATACTTTGTTAATAAATCTTTGCATTGAAAAGGATCCCAAGCGATCAAGCAAATTCTGTGCCAAATCCAAAGAGGAGTAGAGAATTGATTAGCTTTACTTTAAGAATTTAAAGATGCTCTTGCTCAATCTTGAAAAGATGAACTTGGAACTTGAAGCTTGCTCACCATCCCCTTCTCTCAAATACCAAGCCTAAAAGATGAGCCCAACCAGTCTAAAGCCATTAACTTGGTCCTTGATGGTAGCCAGACATTTTAAATGAACTTCTTATTCCAAAAAAAGAAGAAAAAGAAAAAAAATAGCTCGCTAGGATGAAAACCCGAAAGGGCGCCTAGGCAAAAGTTAGAGCACAAAAAAAAAAAAAAAAAAAAAGAAGAAGAAAGAGCTCGCTAGGATGAAAACTTGGAAGGGCGCCTAGGCAAAAGTTAGAGCAAAAATAAGATGCGTGTTGATTTCAAAACCCCGAATCCTAGCCAGTCAAAATCATGAAGAGAATTAGAGATAGTGAGGTAGAGAAAAGAAAGGAAAGAAAAAAAAAAAAAAAAAAAAAAAAAGGAGAGAGAGAGAATAAATAAGATTGAGAATTCTTGAGCATTTCAAGTACATCATCGGTACATGAATTATCCGAAGACTTTGTGTTGTTCTAAACAAAGAAAAGATTTGGAAAAGAGAGATTTGAAAGTATCAATTAGTCTAAAAAATCTTGTGAGAGGCTCAATGGCTAAGTGGGCCCAAAACAATGCAAAGATATCTTTGAGAAAAATAAAGAGTAATATGGAGGGTTGATATTGCTTTGTGAGTGTGATAAAAACACGATACAATATGAGAATGGCAAAGTTGGCTGGCTAGTGAAAGGGTTAAAAGAATCAATCGTCAAATAAAGAAAAGAAAAGAAAAGAAAAGAAAAGAAAAAAAGAAAGAAGAAAAGAAAAGAAAATGAAGCGGAGAAGAAGTTCATGTTCTCATCATCCTGTTCAAAGGCTACCACAAGTGGCCCATTTCGGAAAGAGCACTCATTTGACCTAAATGGAAACATGGCTCGAAAAACCCACTATTTCTTGAAGCCTTATTCTTTCGAGACTTCCAGAGTCGATGAACTACGTTTTGACCTGATTCCCACTTGGGGATACGTAGGCAACCTGCTCGGTTCGGTCATCACCCCATCATCTCATGCCATCTTTTTTTTCCAGGCCTTGGCCGAACTACTTTGAATCTGATTCCCACTTGGGGATAAGTAGGCGAACCTTCCAAGGTCCTCGGTCCATAACCATCCCTAAACTGTAAGCATCACCCTTTGCACCTTTGGTTTCCTTCCTTCATACTAGGGGCAAACTTGTGTTTGCCTGGAGCCATGTATATACTGCCAAACCAGGGGCAAACAAAGTTTGCCCATCAGCATTGGGTTTCCCGCTTCAGCCCACCACATTCATGATGATTATCTCTAGGTTGGGAGTAAATGCACTGCAGGCATCCTGTACCATCATGTTCTCAAAACCCTTGGATGAGCCTATTTGCCCTTAAGACTAGGGGCAAACTTCGTTTGCCAAAATCCCTCTATGCCAGAGGCAAGTTCTCAAGTAATCAAGTTTGTTTTGAAAGGATTGAAATAGAGTGCCTTTCATTCTATAAGCTAAAACACTAATTTGAAGCATACTCTAGATAGGCAAAGAATTCGCTAAATCAAAAAGGGGAAGTTTTCAAAGTGTCGGTTTATCAGCAAAACACTACCATTTGTAAGATGATGAATAAATGAAAAGTGAGATGATACATTATTCGCAATGAAAGCACATTGATTCATAATGAATGTAGAGTTTGAGTCAATCATCTTGAGTAACTAGCTTTGTTAGGTATGTCCTCCTTTGATGAGTCAATAAATTGTTTCAAATGTGTGGGTTTAAGATGATGAATAAAGATTTGAAAAGTCTCCATGAGCATCCTAAGAGCAATACAAGCAGAGGTTTTGAACACTATCACAACATAGTGCCAAAGTGGCAATATAAGAAGAGTCCAATACTAGGGGCAAAGGTGACTTCCCTCTTTTGATGAAATCGATGTGTTTCTTCTAAAGGTCCGCAAATGCAGAAAATTTTTCTTTCTATCAGCTCCGTTCAAATTCTTTGAATCTGAAAACTCCTCAAATTTTGAAAAATTAACTCTGTGAGTCCGCGGGCTCCCGAACTTTTGTGAAATCAATTCTTTGAGTCCGAAATGACTCCGAATATTGAAATTTGGTTCTTTAAGCACGACGAGACTCCTGAACAAGCATTAGTCCTCAATGGCAGCATCATTTGTGTTAGTCCTCAATGGCATCTGCATTAGTCCTCAATGGCAGCATCATTTGTGTTAGGCCTCAATGGCAACCTTGCATTAGTCCTCAATGGCAGCATCATCGGTATTAGTCCTCAATGGCAACCTTGCATTAGTCCTCAATGGCAGCATCATCGGTATTAGTCCTCAATGGCAACCTTGCATTAGTCCTCAATGGCAGCATCATCTGCATTAGTCCTCAATGGCAATCCTCGTTAGTCCTCAATGACAACCTCTGTTAGTCCTCAATGGCAATCCCAGCTAATCCTCGCGAGCATCTGTATTAGTCATCAACGGCAACCTCGCATTCGCGTTAATCCTCAATAATTCTTCGAGTCTCATTCAAACTACCGATTTTGAAAATTGAAATTCTTTTGAGTCAAATTGACTCCAATGTTGTAAATTGAAATTTTTCGTTGACTCCGATTTGGAAAACTGAAATTCTCTTTGAAAATTTGAAATCGTTCGAGTCAATTCGACTTCCAATTTTGGAAAATTGAATTAATTTGAGTGGATTTGAGTCCATTGGACCCCCGACTTTAGATATTTGAAATAATTTAAGTCCATCAGACTCCCAATTTAGAAATTTGAAATAATTTGAGTCTGATGTACTAGACCCCGAATTTTTGAAAAATAAATGAAATGAAATTTGTTTGAGTCTAATGGACTCTCGATTTTAGAAAATCGAATTAAGTCTGAAAGACCCCGGATTTTTAGAATTGAACTGATTCGAGTCTGACTGACTCCAAAATTCTGAATTAAATTGAGTTAAGTCTAGTTGACTCCCAATTTTGAAAAAATTGAAAAGAATATGAGTCCGTTCGACTCCAAGTTTTGAAAAGTTGAAATGAATTTGAGCCTGCAGGCTCCCAAACTATGACCACCGTCTTGAGAATAAAACGAATTTATATTCTCGATCCTCGTAACAGATTTACGGCGATCCTTTGTTTGAGAATGTGGCGGATTTACATTCTCGGTTCTTGCAACGGATTTACGCTAACCCTCGTTTTGAGAATATAATGGATTTATATTCTCGATCCTCGTAACAGATTTACGGTGATCCTTTGTTTGAGAATGTGACGGATTTACATTCTCGGTTCTTGCAACGGATTTGCGCTAACCCTCGTTTTGAGAATATAACGGATTTATATTCTCGATCCTCGTAACAGATTTACGGCGATCCTTTGTTTGAGAATGTGACGGATTTACATTCTCGGTTCTTGCAACGGATTTGCGCTAACCCTCGTTTTGAGAATATAACGGATTTATATTCTCGATCCTCGTAACAGATTTACGGCGATCCTTTGTTTGAGAATGTGACGGATTTACATTCTCGGTTCTTGCAACGGATTTGCGCTAACCCTCGTTTTGAGAATATAACAGATTTATATTCTCGATCCTCGTAACAGATTTACGGCGATCCTTTGTTTGAGAATGTGACGGATTTACATTCTCAGTTCTTGCAACGGATTTGCACTAACCCTCGTTTTGAGAATATAACGGATTTATATTCTCGATCCTCGTAACAGATTTACGGCGATCCTTTGTTTGAGAATGTGACGGATTTACATTCTCGGTTCTTGCAACGGATTTGCGCTAACCCTCGTTTTGAGAATATAACGGATTTATATTCTCGATCCTCGTAACAGATTTACGGCGATCCTTTGTTTGAGAATGTGACGGATTTACATTCTCGGTTCTTGCAACGGATTTGCGCTAACCCTCATTTTGAGAATATAACGGATTTATATTCTCGATCCTCGTAACAGATTTACGGCGATCCTTTGTTTGAGAATGTGACGGATTTACATTCTCGGTTCTTGCAACGGATTTGCGCTAACCCTCGTTTTGAGAATATAACGGATTTATATTCTCGATCCTCGTAACAGATTTATGGCGATCCTTTGTTTGAGAATGTGACGTATTTACATTCTCGGTTCTTGCAACGGATTTGCGCTAACCCTCGTTTTGAGAATATAATGAATTTATATTCTCGATCCTCGTAACAGATTTACGACAATCCTTTGTTTGAGAATGTGACAGATTTACATTCTCGGTTCTTGCAACGGATTTGCACTAACCCTCATTTTGAGAATATAACGAATTTATATTCTCGATCCTCGTAACAGATTTACGGTGATCCTTTGTTTGAGAATGTGACGGATTTACATTCTCGGTTCTTGCAACGGATTTGCACTAACCCTCGTTTTGAGAATATAACGAATTTATATTCTCGATCCTCGTAACAGATTTACGATGATCCTTTGTTTGAAAGTATAACGAATTTGCATTTTCAATTTTCGCAACAGACTTGCGCCAACCTTCGATGTTCAGTCAAAAGTAGCTTTCTTAACAGATTTGGCACCAGTCCAAGATTCGGTAATCTTCTTTGATCGGCACATCGTGTAAAGTACGTCGTATAGACACGATGTAGGGTAAGCATGACGTTTGCATAATCAGGTCAATTCAAGAAAATACCATTGCATAGCATGTGCATCACGACAGGATAGGTGCATTCATCCGTATGATTATTTGCGCTTGTGTGTTGTCCTTTGCCCGAACTACGTCCTGGTCTGATTCCGAAGGGATACGTAGGCAGCTCACCATTGAGCACGACCAGCACCGACCGTCTCCGCGAATGTTTTTGCAACGCATTTTATTTTTACCTATGTTCAATAGCTCGGTCAAAGGCTTGTCTTCACACAGGCTTCGACATTCACTTGTGATACGCGTTGCTTCACAAGCTCTGCCGAAGAGGGGCAAACTGTAGACACCCCAATTTTGACCAAACTATTAAACTTAGGGGGGATTTACCTCTAGAAATCAATGATGAATAATGTCCCGACGATTTTCTTCAAGTTCATCGCTTCGACTTCTGAAAAGCTTCAAGCTCCCAAAACTTTCTCCTAATATCCCTAGATTTGGCCAATCACTGACCATCTGTCTCGAGCTCACTAGATCATGGGTTACTTTCTAAAAAAAATAGAATAGATTAAATAATAATAATAATGATATTTTATAAAAATAACATTGTTTCTCATATTTTTAGATTCAAAAAGAAAAAAAAAGAAAAAGATACTATTTGGTGACTCATATGATTAATTTAGATTTAAAATGAAAAATGTGTCTATACATATATATATATATATATAAGAAAAGGAAAATAATAAAAGAAAGTATCCCATGTGATTTGGAGAGTTAGAGATTCCTTGGCATATTCCTAATCCAAAGTAAATACCCAAAAAGCCCTTTGTTGGGCACTAATCTCCCATGTGCTTTAAAGATGCTCTAGAATGTTCCTTTATTCTAGCCAACTTAAATGCCCTTCAAGTTTCTTGGAATTACATAGAAGTGCCATGGAGAGTTAGAGATGCCATGGAATATTCCTAACCCACCCCAAATTGACTTATCTACCCTTATCTTAGCCCCTAAGGTAATGAAAGTCTATAAAAAACCCATTTCTCTCATTTTGGGGGAGACACTTGAATGATATAGAAAAAATATTGGGAGAGCTTTAGAGGAAAGAAATATAGAGAGAGAAACTCTACCAATTATTTTACCCAAATCCCACCAAAACTCTACCCAACCATCAAATCACCATTGAAGGAGCTTGAAGCTTGAGGAAGAAGAAGAGGAAAAGCTTGAGAAACTCAACATCTCTACAAGTTTTGAGAAGATCTAGAGCGCATTTGAGGTACAACTTCTCATCCCTTCTCTAGTTTAATTCATTTCTTTGATTTTGAATTGATTTTCAAACTCCATGTGCGACACTTTAGACTAGGTCTTGCCTTATGTGCTTATATGTGATAGAGACCTTTTCTTAGGATTTCTATTCTTGCATGCATTGCACGTTTAATATTCGCGGCTGGATCCCGGGTATGTTTTCTAGTTCTCTATTGCATATCATGTTGTTTACTATTTGAATTACGTGGCTTATGAATGATATTTTACCGTTAGCAATTTTACACCATTTCCAACATGCTTGTGTTATGTATACCTATATATGTATTAATTGAGGGCATGCTTAGATTAATAACTTGATTAAAAAGGATGTTGAGTAGAGGCCTATCTTGAGATAGGATGAAAGGGGGTGTTTTAGTCCGCCGGGCTCCTTCCCCTTTCATTCCATAATCCCCGGACCCAGTTTATCTTTGGTTTCGCAAAAGATCAGTTTCCTTTTGAAATGGTTTCTTAATTTTTCCTTTAAAAATTAAGTGGCGACTCTTTTGTTTTGAAATTTGGAAAAAGATTTTAAACAAGAAAAGCTGTGGGTAAGTCAACCTGCGATGTCCACATTGGTGCACCAAGAAACCTAAGAAGTTCCTTGTTGAAACACCGAATGCACATTTGACATGAGCCTACATTCTTTCGAACGCCCTTTCCAAGTCCCTCAAATGATCGGCGTTATCACCAGACTTTACCACCACATCATCAATGTAGACCTCCATGAATCATCCAATCATGTCATGGAAGATTGAATTCATTGCCCGTTGATAGGTGGCTCCTGCATTCTTTAGCCCAAAGGGCATGACAATCCACTCAAAGGTTCCAATTACCCCCGAGCATCAAAAAGATGTCTTCGAGACATCCTTCTCGGAAATATAAATTTGATTATACCTTGAATGCCCATCCATAAAGGATAAGATCTTGTGCTTGGCGGCGAAATCGATGAGTTGATCGGCTATGGGCATTGGGTATTCATCTTTTAGGATAGCCAGATTTAGGTTTCTAAAGGCAATACAGACCCTGAGCTTTCCATCCTTCTTTATCACTGGGACTACATTCAAAACCCGGCCCATTCTACATATCTAGCAGTCCGAATAAAACTAGTGCCCAGGAGTCTCTCAATTTCCTCTTTCACCTTCAGAGTAACCTCTGGTGACATACGCTGAGGTAGCTCTCTGAACTGCCTAAACCTCGATTTAATTGGCAATCGGTGTTCCACCAGTTCCCTAGATAGCCCTGGCAACTCATCATAGTCCCAGGCAAAGCAATCTTTGTACTAAGAGTGCTATCAAATTGGCCTGATACTGCGGCTCTAGCATCTGACTTACATAAGTAGGCTTGTGCTCTCCTTCCTTGTATAGGTTGATTTTTAATAGTGGATCTTGAACATCGGCCTTTAGGTCATCCAGCTTTGTTGTGGCCATTTCCAGTTCATCTATTTGGATCTCTTCCTCTCTTGGCGTTTCTTCTTCATAAATATAATCGGCTAGATTAACCATACCATCAATTGGGTTTATTTTTAATCGCATATCAGCAAGATATGCACACCATCTGGCCATGCTGGCCTTGAGGGCCAGCTATCTCCGAATCTCAATCGATTGTTGATTCATCGATCACGTCTTCTTCTTTAAGTTCAAGTGGCCTGACTTCTTTGGTCCGATTGAGTTAAGGGAAGCCATTCAATTTTTTTATGAATGTTGCTGCATTAGGCTTGCCCATCTTTCTACATCTTAGCAGCTTTACAGGTCTGATGTCGTCTTTATACAACAATGCATCGGCCGTTTGAATACGTGCCACGAATGGCTTTGTATCGGCCCCCACTACCACTATCTCGTCTCCCTTCCAGAAAATCAATAACTGATTCAAAGTGGAGGGAATACAGTAGTTGGGGTGTATCCAATCTCGGCCCAACAACGCGCTATAAGCGACCGATGTTTCAACAATGAAGAAAGTAGTCATTGCTGTCTTGCTTCCTATTGTTAGTTCCAAGGGCAGGATGTCTTTGGTTCTTGAGGGTGCTCCCGTGAAACTCTTAACATTCATTTTGGTCGAGATTAACTCTGACTTGGACTTCTGCAGTACCCTCAGCATTATTTGGGGCATGATATTATTAGTGGAGCCCCCATTAATAAGAATGTTGTTCATAGGAACTCCTTCAATATGCCCTTTCACATACTGTGGCTTTTTGATATGTAGGTCTTTCAAAAACCACTTTAACAGGCCCTCCTGGCTTTTGTCCTTCCTCAGTTTATTGCCCTTTCAGCCTTAAGATGGTTATCTTGGACCGATCGGATTGTTGCTCGGTTGCATCCATGTTCTTACTCATGGCTTCCACCACCTCAGCCTTGATGGTCTCTCCTCCACTCCAGAATATGTCTTCTATAGTGGCCGACTCTTTAGTCAGGCCTTCTACCACATCTCCTTCCATGGACGTTGGCTGGTCTGGCTTAGGCATGAAGGAGATAGGCAAGGTAAACACCATGTTTGACGTCAAACTCATAGGGATAGTCCCGAACTAGATTGGCTTTGCATCCGAATCTGAAAAATCTTCAATTAACTCGACGTTCATTGCGTTGGTCTCGAGCTTATACTCCTCTTTTAGCTTTTTCCGCCTAAAAATTTCCTTCAGGTGCTCTGTGGTGTGCATCGCTCCTTTACCCGCTTTCTTGTCAAAAGAGCTCCCCTTCTGGATGTTTTTGGGAATTGGGCAATACGGGTAAACTGGGCTTGGGGGAACTGTGAGCCTAATTCTCCTAGTATTTTCGTTCTTGCTCAGCCTGTCTTGCACGTTGATATCTTCTTTTTTGAGACTTGTTGTATTTAGGTGTTGCCGGGAATTTTGGGTGCTCAGCCCTGTACCACCTTCCTTCATCCACTCTGGGTGGTAGTACCATCCTTGGACGAATGTCCAAGGTAGGGCGTTTTGTCTGCATATCTGGTTCGTAGAATGCCCGATAATGTCTTATCTCCGACTGGCCTGAGTCTCTAGGGCCAGTGCGGGAGGTTGGTAATGGCTTAAGTCTCCATTTGGGCTTACCCTAACTTAGCTTAGGCAGTGATAGCCTCTTATGCATGGACCTTCTCGGGTTGTGCTCTCTATACTCATCCATCCTGGGCCTCTTGCTCAAGCTGGAGGCCTCCTTCCTAATATTGGCCTTGCATCTTGGGCAAAGGCCTTGTTTTATCAAGTCAAGTTGGTATCACAAGTCAGCTATCAAGCTGTCAGTGGTTGATCATGCCATTTTGACTTCCGCCAGATGTTCTTTTTCTTTACGCTCCTGATAAGTTTTCTAGAGCTCATGAATTGTCACCTTCGGCCCGTCAGTGGCCGAAATGGGAATTTGTTTTTCTTTTCTTTGCTTTGGCAATTCCTCCTTCTAGGTCAGGTCCACCTTTGGCCTAGGCCTGGTTAGCTTGGTCAAATCAGGCGTCACCATGTTGGCACCGGTGATTTGAGGGAATGGATCAACATCAACTCTCATGGCTTTGTCCGAGAATTTGAACACTCTTTTCTCCACGTTCTCCTGTATAACATTACGAAAAACGACACAGTTATTAGTAGAGTGTTTCCAGGAATTATGCCATTTACACTATTCTTTATTTTTTATGTCATCGGCCTTAGGGATACGATGACCATCACTAAGCTTGATCACTTTTTTGGCCAGTAAGGCATCAAAAATCTGATCAGCCATAGTTATATCAAAAGTGTAGTTTTTCCCCACCTCAAACGCCATCTTTTTTGCAGCGGCATTATTGTTGATGGACTTGTTTAAGGCGTTACACAATCAGCCGTTTACAAACTAATTCGGCAGTGTCGATTTCTGCGTTGAGGTCACAATCCGCTAAGTGGACCTTGTAATTAGGATCTTTGTAATATGTTCCCTTGGGCGAGTTCTTTTTTTCCTGCTCGTCCAAGAGGATACGCTTGTAGCGAGCGGCCCACGTGGCCAGCTCGAATAAATCACAGAAGTCCGTCCCTTCAAACCTCTTACGAAGTTCAATGGACATACCCCCCATAGCCATCTTAACGTATTCTTCTTTGGGCAAAACTGTCTTGCACCTATATTTCGCCTTTCGAAAATGGCCTATGTAAGTCTCAATGGTCTCTCCCACTAACTGTAGCATCCTGGGCAAATCTGCTAGTGATGTTTCGGGCTCAGTCCTATAGAACTGGCCATGAAATAATTCTTCCATCCCCTGCCAATTTTGCACGGAGTTGGCAGGGAGGTTTACGTACCATAAGAAAGCTACCCCTATGAGGGAGTTTGGAACCAGCCTTAGTTTTAACAGGTCACTACTACCCACATGGTCGCATTATACTATGAAACGGCTAATATGCTCTACTGAGGATTGCTCACTTTCCCAAGAAAATAGAGTGAAGTTTAGAACATTGTACCCTTGGGAAAAGTTGACTTGGTCAATTTCAGGCAAGTATGGCTGTCTGTATGTCGGCCTCTCCATCCTTCTCATGAACAGACCATACTCTTCATGTATGGCCGTCACCAGTCCTCTCTGTTAATAGGTTGTGGAGCAACGGGCTGAGCTACCACCACGGGGGGTGCTATCGAAGGTGGTAATTGGTGGGCCTGATGAGTCCAAAACACAACATTGGTTCTTTGCCCCCCAGCAGCGGGGACAGGGGGGATCGAGTGGTCAATTATTTCTGCGTTACGGCCATTAAGTTGAAGGGTCACTGGTGTCGCTGATCCAGTGGAATCGATGACCTCTCCGCTGCCCGATTCCCCTCCTCCCCCCCCCCCCCCCCCCCTTGTGGGTCGGGTTGCTTATTTAACCCATTCTGCCCTCGCAGATTGGGGATGACATAAACAGAGTCTTTCTATTTATCGGCCCATCCAGAAGAGCCGATTTGTTCTTTAGGGCTTTTTGGAGTTAGCCTCTCCGCTAGTGTGGCAAGGATTTTTGACAGGCTTGAGATCTCTGAAGTCGGGTCATCTAACTTATTGTGCGTGGTCTTAGTGGATGAAACGAGGTCAATCTGACCCCAATGTATTTTGGTTGTTTGGCCGATTAACTCCTTGAAGTTACCCATCGAGCCTATCAAGACGTTGTAGTCTCGCCTCATAGGTTCAACGTTCATTCTCAAGACTTATGAAATTGCCTCTAGAGTCACACCGCTATCGTGTGGAGAACGGCTGGTACTCTCTTCGACGGCCGGATCAACAGTAGGATCGACCTGTCCGTTCTTCCCATTTTTCTTCGGAGGCATATCTTAACACTATGGGTCCCACCAGGCATGCCAAATTGTTTGCTATATAGTTTTGTGCGGGCGTACTAGTGCCAAACAAGCTTGGTGTGTGCAAACTAATTTTCTACACGCTTGTGTGAGTGATACACAAGGATTTAAGATCTGACTTCTAAAAGGTGATTGTGTGAGATGAGTAGGAAAGTACCTTCATCAAAAATCCTTTGGCAGTACTGAAGCGCACAAGCCAAATAGTGCAAGAGTTTACTATGTAAACAATCACAAATGGTTAATAAAATATAGATATTTTATTAAATGTTTGGAGAATAAAACATACAACCCAAGAACAAGATCAGAATAAGGTCTGATTATCCAAAGAATGAAAAAGCTGAGAAAATAACAAAAAGGAACATACCTAATTGCTATGGATGCAGAACAATAATAACACAAAGATTTGAATGCTTTGAATGTTGTGAGTGTTGTTGAATGCAGTTTATCGAGATGATGCGGAGTGCCTTGCACAGTTGGCCTGCCTCTATATTTATAGCGGCCTATAGCAATCCAGATAAGGCAAGGACTCCTTAACTAGCGCTCTAAGCAAATGATTGACTATAAAATCCTTTCTAATCCCAAATTCTTGCCCTATCCCAATTCTGATTGAGTCAATCCCAATATTTTAGGGATTAGCCTTCCATATCTAGCTGGACGTGATCAAATTCCTTTCCCAAACGGACTCTGCTTCCTTAAAATCAGGATGACATCACTAGGACAGCTAAGAACAGCACCACCTTTCCCCTTTTGGCCCATCGGGCTCACCTGATCTCGCTTTCAACTTTATTAGATAGAAGCAACCTCCACGTGTCATGCTTTTTGACTTTCATGTCCGATGACAATCTCACAAATGCTCACGACCAATCGGGCTCACACAACCGGCTTTCACCGTTTATTCCCAACACTGTCCGATTGCCAAGTGTATTCTCTTAATCATTCATCGGGCTTCCCTTTAGCATAGCTTATGCCTATCAGATGCCCAATCGCTGCTATTCCTGCTTGGTCTCCCAATCGGACTCCTATACCCGCTGTTGCTCATTCTTAAAGATGATGCCCGATCGGTTGGTACATGACTCATACCACCTATCAGGCTCCACACAACTGGAACAACTGCCTTGTCTTTCTGCACCACGTGACGTCCTTTCCCTGAGCCCGATGGGCCTTTGCAATCTCTGGGCCGGCCATTCGATCTCAAAAACCTTTACGGTTTTTGGATGCAAACCGGTTTGCCTATAGGCTACCGAAAACCGAACTGAAATTTTTAATTCGGTACAATTTTTAACCTAACTGTCATTTTTAACTAAAAAAACCAAACTAAAATTGAAAATTCGGTTCAGTTCGATTAGGTTTGATTTTCAATTCACCGAGCTATTTGCCCACCCTAATTAAAGCTAGGATTTCAACTCAAGAAGATCGAAGCTAGGCTTATTGAGAATCTATACGAACCACACGAAGGTATGTGTACGTTTCACATAAACTTACTCTATGGTCCCATTTAGTTTTCATTTTCGTGATAATGGTTAGGGAAAATGGTTCATAAACTGATTGGGTTGCATTACAAAACGATTGTAATGCCATTATTGTGGAGTGCATTTTTGTTCACCCCATTTATGGTCACTCATTGCTCACCCAAGCCATTCATTGGTTGGGTGAGTGCGACTCACCACTCATACTCTAGTGATTGAGATTCATCACTCTATCCAATGGTAGTTAATCAAGCTGCAGTATATACCTTGATACGTACAAAGATATTCGACTAATAAGACAAGATTTGGTGACCTTATTGAGTAACGCCTGGTCAGAAGGCACAGTCATGATGACCGGTCCAATAACCTGGCCTATGGGTCGGGAACCCCACTTGGGCCCGGTTCCTCGTAGGACAGTTCAGGGCAGTTTAGAGGCGTAATCCAGACTCATCCAGACAGTTTTGTATACAAGTTAGAGGACTAATGGAAAGTGAAGATTGTTTCCTAATCTAATTAGGAAACTCGTATACTTTGTGGTAATCACACCTAATCAAATTGTATTCCCTATCAAATACAGCTTCCATGTATGAGGGACTCTTGAAACTATAAAAGTGGCCTCTCTCCCCTGTGTAGGGGAGATAAATTGAATGGCCAATTACTCTTATGCACAATATTCATGATAGCTTTGTGTGGACTGCCCGGCTGACCTCTGGTAGCTCCAGTTTACTGTTGGTTCACCAAAGGTCCTCAGCTACTTTATAACATATTGAAAGTGCTCAGATACACCATGTAGACGTAGGTCTCTTAATTAACAGGGTCGAACCACATACAAATTTATCTTGTCTTCTTTCTCTTACGATACACCAAATTTTGGCATCATCAATTTGGCACCGTCTGTGGGAAATTGACAATTTTCATAAATAAATCTCTTGACTGACCGCCATGGCTCCTCGCAAGACTAAGAAGGCTGTTCCACCAACTGGTCATGTGGATCCATTGGCCCCAGAGCGAATGGTTCCCATGAACCCAAAGCATATCATTGCGGCTCTCGCTCAACTTCTGGAGGGTCAGTATCAAACTCAGCAGTAGATCGAAGCCCTGCTGTCCCAACAAAACAAGCCTCAGTAGACTGAGGTACATCTCGGGATCGATGAGCGTGGTTGGGTGCCCGTACGAACTCGACAATGTGCTTGAGCTGCACCAGAATCCCCTTAGGTTGTGGGACATCCCGAGAACGATGAGCGTGGCCAGGATCCCATATGAACCTGACAACATGCACGGGCTAACCCTAACTACATGGGGGATGCCAAAAACATCATCAATGATAAGCGAGCGGCCAGAGTGGAGGGGCAAGAGCGCTTGACTGGGGAATCGACCACCCAAAATCGCCCGGCCAGGAGCCGAAGTGACCTTAGGCACGAGATCAATCGGAGTCAATGTCGAGCCTTAACCCTGAGGATAGCGCACTTTGAGGAGGAAGCTTCTTCCTCTGACCCGACCTATCGTACTAATACTGGTCGAGACGATGTGGAAGCCCGCATCAACAACTTGGAGAAAAAGATTGAGCAGCCAGGCCGAAAACTAACTCGCGATTATACCAACATAGAGACTGAGTCGCCGTTCACTGACCGGGTCACGGGATTTGCCATTCCATGCAAATTCAAATAGCCTCATCTCGACTCTTATGACGGTTCGGGAAGTCCGATCAACCACATCCAGATCTATAAAGCTCAGATGGCACTGGCAACCAACGCTGATGAATTGCACTGCTTAGCCTTTACTAGCACTCTAAAAGGCCCAGCCATGCAGTGGTTCCATTCCCTTAGGTCCCGATCGGTGGACGATTTCAAGCAGCTCAATAATGTATCTATCAGCCAGTTCGTTGGTATGCTTGGTCGACCGCAGTGAGACACCCAGCTACGTGCTATCAAGCAGCGAAAGGGAGAATCCTTAAAGGATTACGTCGATCGATTCAACTAGCAAAAGCTTCAAATTCATGACCTAAAAGAGATGGTCACAATCACAGCCTTCTGCTCAGGGGTTCAGAATACCAAAGTTGCCACGACATTCCACCGACAAGGACCGATAACCTTGGTTGAACTCTCGAAGAGGGTGGGAAAGTACATTGACACTGAGGAATCCTTAAAATCCACATGCTCAAACTTTACGAAAGAGGAGTCCCTGAGGGCCAAACAGAAACGGGAAGGCTTCGTGAAGGGCTCGGGAAAGAAGCAAAGACAGAATCAGTAGAACGGCGATCAGGATCGGCTACTGGTAACCTTCATACCACTTTCCTGGCCCATCCAAGAAGTCATGGTTGCTGCCAAAACTCAGAAACTACTTAAGAAGTTGATGAAGTTGAAAAGTCCATCAAAGAAGAGGAATCAGGACAAGTAGTATCGATACCACAAAGATCACGGCCATGATACCGATGATTGTTTCAAACTCAAGATTGCTATAGAAAAACTCATCGAGTAGGGTAATCTAACCGAGTTCATCGTCAAAGACAGCTAGCTGCGGTAAGATGCTCAGGCCCATGAGCAATAGCAGCCATCGGTCACTTCAACGTGTTCTCTAGAGGTATGTTGGGCGGAGGAGACTCGCAGTCGGCAAGGAAGAGACCTGCCCGGGCACTTCGAGCGGATGTCATGCAAGTCCAACTAGTTAACTGCACTCCGACCGACACCTTGACCTTCTCATCCAATGATATTCGAGATTTGCACTACTCCCATGATGATCCACTAGTGGTAATACTTTCCATAGCCAATTACATGGTCAAGAGGGTACTCGTGGACACATGAAGCTCCTCTAACATACTCTTTGCTTCTGCATTCGATCAGTTTAGAATATCAAGGGTCTGACTTTGACCTATGGCCACTCCATTGGTGGGATTCAACAGAACCAGTACACAACCGCTTGGGATAATTGAGCTACTAATTCTAATGACGACCTACCCGCAGCAGACCTCTGTGATCGCAAACTTCTTCATGGTAGATGCCCCATTCGCTTACAACATCATTCTCGGGAGACCAACACTTAACAAGGCCAGAGCGGTCATGTCAACTATAGCCTGGTCATCAAGTTCTCAACCCCGAAGGGACCGGGGAGCTTGAGAGGAGATCAAGCCACTACCCAGAGCTGTTATGTCAGTTCTTTGCATAAGGATGCAATTTTTAAAGCACTGAATGTTGAAGAGATGGACCCAAGGGATATTAGGGATAGAGTCAGCACAATCAAAGAACTCAGCCAAGTGATGCTGTTGGACCCCCAATTTCCCGACCGGTCCGTCAGTGTCAGTTTTTTCCTGGAACCAAACCTCAGGGAAAAGCTAGTCCAATTCCTGAGACAAAATCAAGACGCCTTTGCATGGAGCCACGAAGACATGCCTAGAATTGATCCCCGAGTTATATCCCACCAACTCAATATTGATTCGAGCTTCCACCCAATTAAGGCTTAGTTTGGCCCCCATGTGGCTTTTTAAAAGGAGCTTATGAAATTTATTACTAAGTTCTTTGATAATTTTATACAAGTGACACACTATTCTTCAAAAAGACATCATGAAACCAAAAAGCAACATTGGGCTTTTAAAAGCTCCATTCTAGAGCTTTTAAAAGCTCCCTCCAAAAAAGCCCTAAGTTCAATTTTTACAAAGCTCATAAACTAGTTACCAAATGAATTAACATTAAATTGTGCTTTAAAAAAGGAGAAGCACCACGTGGGGGCCAAACTAAGCCTAAGCAAAAAAAGGAGGGGAATGGCCCCCTGAAAGACAGGAAGCGGTACACGAGGAGGTCAGGAAACTCCTCAAAGCAAAGTCAGTCCGTGAAGTACAGTACCCCGATTGGTTGGTGTTCGCTCTCAGGATATGTATGATTGAAGTGCAAATTAATCGTAACAAGTAATACTCGGGTAGGTACGAGGTCGATTTCCACGGGGACTAGACCAGAAGATTATAGTTTCAAGACTCGAATACACTACTTTAGTAACCAAAAAAAAGAGAAAAGATAGTTGATTTGAGGTTCTCTAACACTAAGACTAGAACTAGCATACAAGCAATACTAAGGTAAAAACGATAACTAATTAAGTTAACTAGTTAGACAACGGCTAGGATTAACTACTACAAGTGAGCTAGGTTGACAAGTTTGATTTAATTAAGGGAGAAAGGGTTAGGGGTCATGTTACCAACCTTGGATCACAGAAGGATAAGTCTTAGGGATTTAGAGGGGGCTTCTTAAGTGAACAAAGTTCCTCGGAGGCTAACAATCAAACATATGGGTTGTTAACCCCACTATAAAAGATGAAAGCTTGAAGGGACTAAGGGCAAATGTTGGATTGGTAATCTAGATTCAATAACCCCCATTGCATGACAATGGAGGTAAAGAAACAAGCATATTACAAACCCAACACTCTTCAATCACCTAAGAAGATCCAAACCCTTTAGACTTTCAACAAACACAAAGATCCATAGGTGGCTTCATGACCCCTAACCTAAAAAAATTAGCTACTCATGGGTTTTACTATATTAACAACAAATAAGAAGAAATACATCACCATTAATAACAACACCAACTTCAAGAGACAGAGAATCTAACAAGAAACTTCAATAAATGTTCCACTAAGAAACCAAGCCTTGCAAGTACAAGAATCTCTCACAATCTTACTTACAGGCCCTAAATCTTAACTAATTTGTGAACAAACAAACAAGAAAACCTAGAGAAATACAAGAGAGTTAAGGAGAGAGTATCTAAGCTGCTCAAAATTAGGCCAAGATCCTTTAATTCGAGTTGTAATGGGGTATTTATACAAAGCCTTCGGAGTGGCAAACTTGTAAAACAAAGGTTACAAAAATAGGGTATCTTGACCAGTCGAACGGTCCCCTTCGATCGGTCAAATGCCCCTTTGCATTGAATCTTCAAAGCTTCACATGTAGTTTGCGTACAAATCGTAAAATCGCCATAACTTCTTGCTCCGACCTTCGATTGAGATAAAATTTGCGGCCACACAAAGATGACTAGTAGAGCTACATTTATCTAGTTCAGAATAACCTCCAAATATATGGTCTTGGAGGCTAAAAGTGAGCAACAATTGGCCGTAATGGAAGTGATCTTCAACCGAGACTTTGCCTCCCAACCCGTATTGCCAAAATAACCTACAAAACACTTACACAACTTGTGTAAAAGATGTAAATAATAAAATTGAGGGTTATGCGCGTGATGTGGGTAAATAATATACTTAAAAGTTTTGGGAATGGTATTTTGCACACTTATAAATCTATACTTGTGCAAAATATATGATAAATCACAACCCCTATTAGCCCATTGCTAGTCTTTAGCAATTAAGCAGAGAATAGGTAGCTTTAAGGACATTATTCATACGCTTTATTTAAAAACAGTAAAGATAAATTGCTTTCGTGGAGAGCATGGTTGCATTAAGCCATTGCAACAAGCCGTTGAACCTCTAGGTTACCCTTAGAGGCAGAGTTTTGTCTCCGGAGGGTTCTCAAAATGATACCCACAAACATATGCTTCCTCAAGATAGTTGCTGACAATTCAATGTGCATAAGACTCAACGTAGTCAGGAGATTTTCAATGGATCTTAGCAAAGTGACACACGAGTTCCCAAAAGTCCACAAACTATCAAGATTATTAGAAAACTTCATTCATTCCATCTCTCGGACGTGCGTGGTAAGGGTTGCATGACCACAAGTATCGGTACAGTCTAATGCATCTAAAATCCAAATTTTGATCAAAACCGCGCTTTAGCATAAATTTTCTCACCGATAATACACTCAAAAATGAATCTCACAAATCGGGTAATACGCTCAAGACACGTGGGCAAAGAGTAATGGAAAATGGGACGCAAAGCCCCGCACATGTCCAGTGTGAAAAATGTTAATCTTTGTAAAAATAGGTAAAACAAATCTTATGAAAGATACCATACATTGGAGGTGGTGAAATAAAACTCTAACTGCTTGTCAAGCTCATCTCAAACTCCGAATCACAATATCCAAGGATCAATTAGGACTAGGTAAGGTCAAAAAGTGGGTAAGGGGTGATGAGATATCAGAAATGGGGGCGAGAAGTATTTTGGGAGCAATCTCGGACTTAAGGGGTTGCACAAGGACGAGCACTACTAGGGTGAGTCAGAAGTAACTGTTGGGTTTGTGCCCTCAAACCATTACTTTATGTATGAGACATTAGCATTATAATATATGGATATCAGCTTTACATTTCATTGTGTATGTTTCTTTCATGAGATGATTGTTTTGTCCTTAAGTATCATAGTAAGCAATTCGTGTGTGTATGAGATACACACAAGTGAGATACGAATTACTATTCTTTGATACTTAGAGTATGTCACAGTGGATGATGAGACTGGATACCTCATCAGGTCTACACTATAGCATAATTAACTACCATTGGATGGAGTGATTAATCTCAATCACTAGAGTGTAGCTCTTAGTTGATATGCTAGTGCTTATAGTGCATTGATGGACCTGAGCTTTCCTATTAACGCTTAAGGCTGTCAACAGTCAATAGGAACTCATAACTTGTATAAGGTACGTGTTCTCAATCTTGAGATGATTATGAACACAGACTATGGATATGGCTGCTTTGACTTACCAATCAGTGAGGTCTATAGAAGATCAACACCTGGGTATCTTGGGTATGTCATGTCCATAGGGTTGTGAACATATATTGTCAAGATAGAATCTACCCTCTGATTCAGAGTAAGCATTCCCTTGAGAATGTCACCAAGTTGATTACTGAGTACTGCAGTCTTGTTGATAAGAGTTATCAACATGTTTGGTAATCATGAGTAGTGAATGGGACTCAAGGAATACAAGAAGTAATCATGATTCAGGTTGACAGTAACAGTTATCCGACTACCTGAATATGATTACGAATGTTGACGGTAGAGGGACATTAGTACACCATACAAGTCTAGTTATCGCTTCGGATATGTTCTTTTGCGTTGGAGTTCAGTTATCGTTTTATAGTGGAATAAACGTTAACTGACCAGTTAGTTAGTTTACTGATCAAAGAGTTTGGTCATGGTAATTAACAAACTGGTCTGAGCCAACAATAAAGAGCCTAGGAGGTCCCACTCTTAGCTCTGCTAGGATGCTTGGAAAGACACTTGAGGAAGCTGTTAAGACAGGTTCGATCGATCGAAGTATGTTCGATCGATTGAAGTCATCAGGTTCGATCGATCGAGAATGGTTCGATCGATCGAAGGTTCGATCGATCGAAGTCACTTCGATCGATCGAAGTCTAGGTCGGTTCTGGAAATCTATAAATAGGACAGCTGCATTCTGGTAGTAAGTGATCGTCGTTTTTATACGCAGAAGCTGTAGAAACTATCATAGTCTTCCCAAAACCTTCCTATCCTCTCTATTAGGGTTCCCACCAACCCTAGTCTTTCCGGCAGGCATCCGCAGGAGTCATAAGGGTGAAGATCATCTAGTGGAGGTTGCTGGAAGTTAAAGTTTCAGAATTGGGTTCAAGACACTAAGGTATAATTCTTGCACCCCCTTGTACGCATCTATGGAATTGACGAGTAGTAGATCCTGGAATACTAAAAGTTTTATAACTTAACCTATTTCCGCTGCGCGTTTAAAATCTAACTTTAAACCACTTTTTCCTTCAATTGGTATCAGAGCCAGGCTCGTTTGGATCTATAGATGCGTTTTTGGAACCCTAGTTTTGATTTGCATGTTGATTTTAGAACTGTTTTCGAAACTGCATCGTCACAGATTTGTTTCTGCAGTGTTATCGTAGCAGAATACAAAACTGTGATTGCATAGGATGCAAGGTGGGTTCGATCGATCGAACTTTTTTCGATCGATCGAACATTCTGTTCTCAATCGATCAAACTTTTTTTGATCGATCGAACATTCTGTTCTCAATCGATCGAACTAGTTTCGATCGATCGAAGCCTTCTGGTGTTCGATCGATCGAATAGTGTTAGATCGATCGAGACAGATTCTCTGTCCAGGTGTTCTGTTCACAGTTGTAAAGGTTTTTTAAATTATACTTTAATCTTAAATTATTTCTGTAAAATTTTAAATCATTCTGTGAAACAGAATGTTCAAGCGATTGAACAGTGTTCAATCGATCGAAGGTTCGAGCGATCGAACGGTCTTCGATCGATCGAACTGTGACAGAGAAGTAAGATGCTGTTTTAAGTTCTAATTCAGTATGTAAAGTGTTTATATACTGTGTGAATCAATTAAGTGTTCCAATAGTTACATATATTTGTTATGTATGTGTGGATGCGTGTACGACTAACCCTTTTGCAGCAAAATTAGTCGCTATCTCCCATGGCACCAAGTCGTTTAAATATTTATATTTAAATTGTTTGAGATTGGTGCATGTTGTAGTTTATTAATGGTTTGGTTTTAAGGCGTATGTAAAGGGCGCTGCGGCTTTAATCCTACGAAAAGGAAAGTCGCACCGGTTTCCCTAGCCTTTTACTTCTTTTTTTTTGCTATTTCCTTTTTCTAGATAAATTGTAAGCTTCAAAAGAAGCATAGGTCCAATGTAATAGAATTAGAAATTCCATGAAGATTGAGCAAGGAGCCGTTGTCCATAAAGATGGAGCCGGAGGCGACCAAACCAAGAAGGTGGATCTATGGAAATAGAGCCATGAGAGATAGAGGCATTGTTTGAATGCCTATATTTCATTTTAGTTTTTTGTTTTATGTGCTTGTTTTGTGATTGGCGTATAATACATTGTTGCATGCACTTAAAACAAGTTTTCTAAAATAAAATTCAAAAAACCGTTTTCAACACATTAGTAAACATTGGATGTTTATGGGTAGTGTGTGAAAACATTTTTCAAAAGCAAAATCCTTAATTTACTAAATCTAGTGGGAGAGGGTCTTATCAAATAACACCCACAATCTTCCATTAACGGTTCATTGTAAGATGAGTAGTGTATTCTGTGTCACCTCGCCAGGGGTGATCATTCCATACGGAGGGTACACTGCTCATTGGTTACTAGATGTGAACTTCCAATGGATAGGATCAATCAGACGTGTTAGAGGGTGACCACCACACGGAGGCGCTACTTGAGACGGTTGTGATTGGATCCTAGTTAATGGTACACACTAGCTAAGCTATGGATAAGGGATCCCACACGGGGCATTATTCAGAAACTTAGAGATCAAATAGGTTCGGGAGTCATGGCTATTTTGCAAGAGTTGCATAGCGGATAAGTCATGATAAATCGAAAGATCGAACATTGACCACCACACGGAGGCTTTATTCTTTCGTTTCGATATTCCGGCGACTTTGTTTTAAATAAGAGTTTTAAGGATTCTTTTATTTCAAACTATCAATTCTGATATCCATATTTATTTTGTTTGCTTGATTTTCAGTAATCATAATGTCTGGATCTGCATTTAGTCCACTTGCTACCATACTCACTCAAAACAAGTTAACTGGAAATAACTACACTGAATGGAAACGTAACTGTAGACACCCCATTTTGTCGGCTATCAGATTTAGGAGACCCATAGCTTGGTGGATCACAATGATCGTAAAAGATTCAAAAGGACTCTCGGAAGTCAGCTCTATCTCTCAGAATGCTCAGAATGACCAAAATGCCCTTGAAAGTCCGAAAACTCCCAGATTTGGTCCCAAAGTTCTGAAAACATACTATGTCATAAGAAAAGCGATAAAAAGAGTTTTAAAGAGAAATCAGATAAAATCGTCGGCTCCCAGAGACCCCCGGAAGTCCCGGAAGTTCTCGGAAAGTCCCCGTTGACCGGTTTGACCAAGGTTTGACCAGGTTTGACCAAGGTTTGACCAGGTTTGACCAAGTTTGACCGAAATCATCCGAATTCACCAAAATCATTTTAAATCACGGGAAAAGTGTTAAAACAAGTTCCAAAAAGAAAATCGAGCGAAAACACCAACTCCCGGGAACTCCCGGAGGTTTCTAGAACTTCCCGGGAATCCCAGGTTTGACCAGTTTGACCAGAATTTGACTTTGGAACCGGGGTGCCGAAACAATTTTCAAATATTTTTCATGGATACTAGAGGTCAATAGCTTCCCAACGGTATATCGCACATAATTTCTGGATTTAAAACGAATTTATTATGAATTTCAAAAGGTGAAAAAGGCGATCAAATCGGCTTTTATCGCGAATACCGCAAAACTTTTCAAAGTGACCTATCCCCGAACTATTTTTTATGTAAAGTAGACTCCATTACCTTTCCAACGGTATATCACAACCTCAATTTGGAGTTCATACGCATTTTCTGTGAATTTCGGACGAAATAGGGCCTTTTCGCGAATACCGGAACATCAGGGGGCCTAAACAGCATTATCCAGACGAAGGGAGGAGCAGTGCCGCCGCGGCACTCTCCCCCAGAACAGTGAGTTTTTGTAATTATTTTTGTGGTCCCATTTTGATTAATTAAAAGCCAAAACGACATAGTTTTATGATTTCAGATGTTTGGAGCCAATGGGAACACTTTTAAAACCCCAAAACCACCCCAAGTTGGCCTATATAAACACCCCATTACTCCTCATTTGAGGGGGAGTCAAATGCAAGTTTAGAGAAAGTTTGGGAGAGAAAGTGTAGAGATAAGGTTAGAGTGGAGAGAAAAGAAGCTTTCTTCTTTGATTTTTCAAAACAAAAGTGAGTTTCTAACTTTGTTTTTACTTCATTACTTCCATTTACTTCAACATTCAATACTCCCAACCACCATTTTAGTGAGCATTCAAGAGTGTGGAAGCTTCTTCCATGTCTAGTGTCATTACATATGAGTGATACACCAATCTACAAGTCTCATGCTTCATGAATATCATCTATTGATTATCATCTACTTGCTTGATTATATATATGTTCATCTCTCCTCATCTCATTTCTTTTTATTTTCTTTATTTACTTACTAGTTCATCATCATCTAAGTGATGACATGAAGTTTGGGGTGAGTGAATCCTTATGGATAGTAGCTCTTGACCTCAAAAACATGTTTGATAGATGATGATCATAACCTCAATACTTCCAAGGCATTCTTGGAATGTATTGAAGTTATGCCCAAAAATAAAATAAATCTCTCCAACAATCTTGGGGATTCTTAAATGATGAGTTTGGTGTTAGTATTCTAAGTGGTCATAATCCTTATTGAGTGTTGGAAATATGTTTTCAAAACATCTATTTCAAAACCTCCTCTCAATCCCTCTCATTTGATTTCAAGAAATAAAACTTTGTTTTCTTCAATATCTCTAAACAATGACCCAAAACAGTGAGCTGTTCAGATTCAGAGATTTGTTTTGAATTAAATACTCAAGTTATGATGATGAAACCACTTGGAAAACCTTCCTAATACATCATAGTTTGTCCCTAATTTTTCCCATCAATTATAGAAATATGAGAGTATTTGTTTTGGATGTGAGAAGTTCACATTCATAATCTGCCTCTGTTCTCACAGAATGTTCACCCAACTTCTTGCACTTATTCTGGACATTTTCATCACTGTACATATACATTTTCTATTTTTTTTATAAAACTTGGGTGTCTTAGGAAACTTTTGGTATATAATGGGTCATCATAAACCTTTTCTTTGATTTATGAAAAATCATACAAAATCAGTCAACAGTGCAGCTTTTGTTTCTGAGTCATGTGTATATTCTGATTTTTTTCTTTTAATCTGTGATAGCTATTGATGTTTGGCTTTTTGGGTTATTTTCTAGACACAATAAGAATGATCTCAGATTTTTCTCACATGTTTCTAGGCACGTTTGACCTCCCATTATAATGTTGCAAAGTGCCATATGTAGTCTGTCCACTATTCACAGCAAGCACATTTCAACTTTTATTCTTTGATTTGATGCTCATATGCATTCCAAATTAGCTCACATCTTAGGAAGTAGTTCATACTACATTTGTATATATCCCATGTTGATTTAATCCATTCATTCATGCACATTTTAGACTTCTAAGTCATTTTAGAAATCCATGAACACAAAACACACTACAACCTTTGCACATTTTTAGGTTCATACAATACATTCATGCAAGATTTGGGGTTTTTGTAACTCTTAATCTAAGGAGATTATAAGGAATGAACTCGATCACTCGTTCATGCTTCCCCTTGATCTATTCATCCTTTCTCATCCGTCCCGGGGATTGAGAGGTCTTCTTTTATCAAAGAATAACATGCATCATTCTAGCCTTGCTAAGCATATTTTGATTTCTTTGCTTACTTGTTTCAATAACAATTCATGTCCCCCTTTAGATTAGGAAGTCTTGATTATTTGATACATGATTAGACGATCTTTCCTAGGTTTATTTGTGTGATCTTTCACTTTACATTGCATGATATTTGGCTTAGATCTTATGAATGATATCTTATCTTTTGATCTTCCAATTTCAAGTTTTCTTATGTGATGTAATATACTACAATAGTATTAATTGTCGAACCAAACATAGTATAAGATGATTATTTGGATGCTAATTGAGGCCCGTCGAAAGACGGGGCGAGTTGAGGGTGTTTTAGTCGCGACAAAGGCTCCTTCCTCTCTCGTACCAAAACCCCGAACCAAGTTCTTTGGTTATGAAGGGCCGGTGCCCTTTATCCATTTGGGTGAGTCAAAATTAGGTTTCTTGGTTCCTTAAAGACCAAGTGGCGACTCTGTACCTGTTTTCAACAGACCTTTCGTTTTCTTTCCTTGATTCAAATCAATTTCAAAACAATCTCAAACAAGAGAGAGAAGTGGTCCACTTCCGGTGTCCACAGTAACCTTGACATCGTTTTAACTGCGGAGGATCACATATATGTCCTCACCACTCCAAGCCCTGAAGAACCCGCGGCAAATGCTTCGGCAGCTGCCAGACGCGAGTTCGATAAATGGAAGAAGTCGAATGGAATGGCCCGTTGTTACATTCTGGCCTCAATGGCTGGTGTGTTACAACACGAATTCCAATCGAACGATTCTGCCAGTGACATTATCACATCCCTGAAAAAGATGTTTGGGGAGCATGGCAGGCCTGCCAGACAGGTAGCCATGCAGAAGATAATGAGTGCAAAGATGTCGGAAGGTACTCCAGTCAAAGAACATGTTTTAAAAATGATTGGTTATTTAAACGAACTGGAGACCTTGGGAGCCAACATCGATGCACAGACCCAAGTTGATATGATCCTCAACTCGCTGTCGCCATCATTCGCTCAATTCAAACTTAACTATAATATGAATCAAATGGATTTTTCAATGAGCGAATTAATGAGTTCTTTACTGGCAGCAGAAGGGGTGATCAAACCTGGGGGCAGCGTTTTAAACGTTGAGAAAAGCGCTTCTTCTTCCCGATCTACACCGAAAGGTAAGAAAAGAAAGAAGAAGGCTGGCACTGGTGGTTCAAGTGTTGGACCAGTCCCTAAGATTGCAAAATCTAAGGGAAAAGGTAAGGGCAAAGGGAAGGTGGGTGGCCAAGGCAAAGGAAAGTGTTTCCAATGCGGTGAGAAGGGCCACTGGAAGAGGAACTGTCCAGAATTCTTAGCTACAAGAGTTCAAGGTATGATTGAATCACATGTGATTGAAGTAAGTTTTATTACGGATACTTCAAACACTTGGTGCATTGATTCTGGTGCGACTAACCATATCTGTAATTCATTGCAGGGGTTCAGATCAACCAGGAAATGCAGTGATGGGGAGATCATGCTTACTCTAGGTTCTAGCGCAACCGTATCTGCGGTTGCTATAGGAGTCGTAGTTTTAGAATTTTCAGACAATAAAGTTTTGATTTTATCAGATGTACTTTACGTCCCTTTAATGAGACGTAATTTAATTTCAGTTTCTAATTTAACGAATAATGGTTATTCCTTTCATTTTAGAACTGAAGTTGTCATTAAAAGAAGCAGTTCTTTTATATGTTCTGGTGTTAAATCAAATGGTTTGTATGTGATTACTCCCAATATTTCAAAAGATTCTTGTTTGGAACTTAATAACTCAGTGGTAACTTTACCATCTAAAAGGAAGGAATCGGACTCTTTTAGACATGACTAGGTCGATGATGAGTTATTCAGAGTTGCCATTATTCCTTTGGGGTTATGCTTTGGAAATCGCTGCATACATACTAAATCTAGTACCAAGCAAATCTGTTCCCAGGACAACACGAGAGATGTGGATTGGGCGCAAGCCTTCTTTGCAACATCTCCGGATATGGGGGTGTCCAGCACATGTGCTCAAAGGAAAGATGAGCAAGTTGGATTCTAGATCGGAAGTATGTTTCTTTGTAGGGTATCCAAAGGGTACTTATGGATGGTATTTTTATGATCCAAGAGAACAGAAAGTGTTTGTTAGTACAAATGCTGTTTTCTTGGAGGATGATTATATCATGAACCATAAACCTAAGGGAAGGATAGATCTTAGAGAGATAGAAGGAGAGCCCTCAGTCCAACCCGCAGTTGATAACGATGAAAATCAAGAAAATACCACTTCTTCACCCATTTCCGCACCGGTACCTCGTCGTAGTGGGAGGATTATCAGCCAGCCTGATAGATACATGTTCTTAGGAGAAGTTTTTGAAGCTGTCTCCATAGAATCTGAATCTGATCCTACCACTTACGAAGAGGCAATGGCTGATGTTGATTCAGCTCATTGGATTAAAGCTATGAAGGCTGAATTGGAATCTATGGATTCCAATCAGGTCTGGGATCTTGTAGAACTTCCAGCCAATATTAAACCCATTGGCTGCAAGTGGGTCTATAAGAGGAAAAGAGGATCTGATGGAAAGGTTGAGACCTTTAAGGCAAGGCTTGTGGCGAAAGGCTATACTCAGAGGGAGGGCATTGACTATGAGGAAACCTTCTCGCCGGTAGCCATGCTCAAGTCCATCAGAATACTCTTATCCATTGCTGCATGCCTAGATTATGAAATCTGGCAGATGGACGTCAAGACTGCATTCTTGAATGGCAATCTTGAGGAGGAGATCTATATGCAACAACCAGAAGGGTTCATAGCTGGTCGGAAAGGTAACTTGGTATGCAAGTTGCAAAAGTCCATTTATGGGCTTAAGCAAGCATCCAGAAGTTGGAACATCCGATTTGACCAAGCGGTCAAGTCGTTTGGTTTCATACAGAATCTGGATGAGCCTTGTGTATACAAGAAATGTGAAGGGAAAGTAGTGGCTTTTCTTGTGCTTTACGTTGACGACATTCTACTCATTGGGAATGATGTAGCGGCGCTGTCAACGGTCAAGGTTTGGCTAGCTAGTACTTTCGATATGAAGGATCTAGGAGAGGCGAGCTATATTCTTGGGATAAAGCTCTTTCGGGATCGCAAGCGAAAGATAATGGGATTATCTCAAGCTGGTTATATCGAGAAAGTGCTAACTAGGTTTTTAATGGATAATTCGAAGAAAGGTTTGTTACCTTTCAGGCATGGTTTAGCGTTCTCCAAGGACCAGTGTCCAAAGACACAAGAGGAGAGGAATCGCATGGCAGGAATTCCCTATGCCTCGACAGTGGGAAGTCTCATGTATGCGATGTTATGCACTAGACCAGATATCTGCTTTGCCGTTGGCATGGTTAGCAGGTATCAATCGAATCCTGGTCCAGAGCACTGGACAGCCGTTAAGCACATTCTTAAGTACTTGAGAAGAACTAAAGATTACATGCTTATGTACGGCGGTAGTGAGTTAATTCCAGTAGGATACACTGACTCAGACTTTATGTCTGATAAAGATTCGAGAAAGTCGACATCCGGACATCTCTTTACCTTGGGAGGTGGTGCTGTTAGTTGGAGGAGCATTAAGCAGAAATGCATTGCAGACTCAACTACAGAAGCTGAGTATGTGGCTGCTTGTGAAGCCGCAAAGGAAGTTGTTTGGCTCAAGAAGTTCCTTATGGAACTCGAGGTGGTACCAGCGTCGCTGTCACCTATTACGCTATACTACGATAATAGTGGGGCAGTGGCTCAGTCCAAGGAGCCAAGGAACCACGAGAAGGGAAAGCACGTAGAGCGGAAATATCACCTAATCCGAGATATAGTTCAACGTGGAGATGTGACTGTCACCAAGATTGCCACCGCTGAAAATCTTGCTGATCCGTTTACAAAGGCCTTACCACAGAAGGTCTTTGATCGTCATCTAGATAGTCTAGGTCTTAGATGTAGTTCTGAATGGTTGTGAGTGCAAGTGGGAGTTTGTTGGGTTTGTGCCCTCAAACCATTACTTTATGTATGAGACATTAGCATTATAATATATGGATATCAGCTTTACATTTCATTGTGTATGTTTCTTTCATGAGATGATTGTTTTGTCCTTAAGTATCATAGTAAGCAATTCGTGTGTGTATGAGATACACACAAGTGAGATACGAATTACTATTCTTTTGATACTTAGAGTATGTCACAGTGGATGATGAGACTGGATACCTCATCAGGTCTACACTGTAGCATATTTAACTACCATTGGATGGAGTGATTAATCTCAATCACTAGAGTGTAGCTCTTAGTTGATATGCTAGTGCTTATAGTGCATTGATGGACCTGAGCTTTCCTATTGACGCTTAAGGCTGTCAACAGTCAATAGGAACTCATAACTTGTATAAGGTACGTGTTCTCAATCTTGAGATGATTATGAACACAGACTATGGATATGGCTGCTTTGACTTACCAATCAGTGAGGTCTATAGAAGATCAACACCTGGGTATCTTGGGTATGTCATGTCCATAGGGTTGTGAACATATATTGTCAAGATAGAATCTACCCTCTGATTCAGAGTAAGCATTCCCTTGAGAATGTCACCAAGTTGATTACTGAGTACTGCAGTCTTGTTGATAAGTGTTATCAACATGTTTGGTAATCATGAGTAGTGAATGGGACTCAAGGAATACAAGAAGTAATCATGATTCAGGTTGACAGTAACAGTTATCCGACTACCTGAATATGATTACGAATGCTGATGGTAGAGGGACATTAGTACACCATACAAGTCTAGTTATCGCTACGGATATGTTCTTTTGCGTTGGAGTTCAGTTATCGTTTTATAGTGGAATAAACGTTAACTGACCAGTTAGTTAGTTTACTGATCAAAGAGTTTGGTCATGGTAATTAACAAACTGGTCTGAGCCAACAATAAAGAGCCTAGTAGGTCCCACTCTTAGCTCCGCTAGGATGCTTGGAAAGACACTTGAGGAAGCTGTTAAGACAGGTTCGATCGATCGAAGTATGTTCGATCGATTGAAGTCATCAGGTTCGATCGATCGAAGGTTCGATCGATCGAAGTCACTTCGATCGATCGAAGTCTAGTTCGGTTCTGGAAATCTATAAATAGGGCAGCTGCGTTCTAGTAGTAAGTGATCGTCGTTTTTATACGCAGAAGCTGCAGAAACTATCATAGTCTTGCCAAAACCTTCCTATCCTCTCTATTAGGGTTCCCACCAACCCTAGTCTTTCCGGCAGGCATCCGCAGGAGTCATAAGGGTGAAGATCATCTAGTGGAGGTTGCTGGAAGTTAAAGTTTCAGAATTGGGTTCAAGACACTAAGGTATAATTCTTGCACCCCCTTGTACGCATCTATGGAATTGACGAGTAGTAGATCCTGGAATACCAAAAGTTTTATAACTTAACCTATTTCCGCTGCGCATTTAAACTCTAACTTTAAACCACTTTTTCCTTCAGTAACTAATTTCAATGAGGTAGAATGGAGAAGTACTTTTCTCATGAAGCTCTTATTTCTTTACACTTTTTTTAGTTCTTCTTTTCTTTATTGAGCTTTTCTTTTCTTTTCTTCTTTCAGTACTCTCCCAAACAATCACGACTTGATCCCTTTGGATTTTAAAAACACAACCTTATGCAAACAAATTTCCAACATACTTTAAACACGAGAAATGGGGAAAGTATGGAATAATGGAGTGATGGGATAGTGTGAAGGTGGTGTATGCAGAAGAGGCAAGAGAAAATGGTGGGACATGTGACCTAAGATCATTTCCTCGGGGGTATTGCTATTCATTGTTCTCCACTACGATGATAAGCAAGTAAAAGATTTGAAATTCACATGACAGTCCTCTAATGCATGATCAAAACAAGAGGATGAGATTATCTATGACTTTAATACGCTTTTCAACAAGAGAGAAGTAGTGTATGCAATGCTCAAGAATGGAGGATGGCTCGAAATCTCACAAGGTTCAAGTCTCCACAAGTGTTTCAAGCGATATACAGATTATAATTGCATTAAACATCGTCCTATCACAAGTAGCTAAGCAACGTGCACCAAGAGTCCAAGATTTGAAATTTATGAAGTTCACAATAATCGGGATAGTTGTAGAACTCATGGGATTCAACGTGTGTCACATGCTAATATCACAAGAAAAACTCAAGACAAGAGTCATCGCTTGACACTTTGAATGGGCAAATATGCCACAATCATTGGAAACATGGACCAAGGGTCCAAGAAAGAGATAAAAGGAATAAATATTTTTTTTGAAAGAAACATGCTTATAGCTTCACTTGGCAAGAAAACTATGACGTTCAAAATAAAGACTAGCGACTATCACATCCCTTACTAGATCTATGCATTTTCCGCAATGTATGAGCATCGAAACAACATAAAAACCAAGAGAGAGGAGAGTATATCACCAATTGGGGCGACCCCTGAAAAGCTCAATAAAGATAATCCTGCACATATAACCACTACCAAGCACATCAAAGAAGTAAAAAGTGCAAGAAATAAATAATAAATAGGAATAACAACACAAGTAAAATAAAAAAATGAACTTCCATTTATTATATACATTAAAAGTAAACAGAAGTTTCAAGAAAAACCTAAACGGTGTCGAATTAGAAAATAACAATAAGAAAATAGCTAAGTTAAAGCGGCCAACATGGCTCTAAGCATCAAAAGCAAGAACTACCGATAACTAAAACAGGAATCTAGCAACTACAGAGGCAAAGCCAAGTGAGCTCGCTATTAGTCTAATAAGCGCCAAAAGATCGGTAATCAAAGAGGGCTTTGAGATGGTGGTGCGGAGGGTCTAGCACCACTCGAGTGTGCAATGGCGTCCAAAAGACCCCGAAACTGAATCTCATCTCTCTCTACTTGCTGAGTCACATCCATCTCCATACTCGCCTGAAGTGAGTCAAAATGAGACATGACTTGGCCTTCCATCTCCCTCATCTCAGTCCTAGTCTCCCGGAGTTCTCCCTGAGTCTCAAGAAAAAATGTACTCCAGACGAGCATACTCAGGTCTTGTCGCAGAAACGGGGACATGCTCCTTAACATTTGTATAAAATGTGAATTTAATGAGTCTGTATGAGTCCATTTGCATAAAAAGTGAATTTGTTGGGTTCATAAGACTCCATTAGCATGGAAAGTGAATTTGTTGAGTTCATATGACTACGTTTGTATAAAAAGTGAATTTGTTGAGTCCGTATGAATTCGTTTGTATAAAAGTGAATTAGTTGAAACCGTATGACTCTGTTTGTTTAAAAAGTAGATTTATTGAGTCCGCATGACTCCATTTGTGTGAAATATAAGCTTTGAGCTTGCATGACTCCGATTATATGAAAGAATGTTTTGAAGTCCACGTGGCTCCGTTTATATGAAAGAATGAATTTTTAGTCCGCCTGACTCCGTTTTGTGTAAAATATTGAATTTTGAGTCCACATGACTCTGTTTATATCAAAGAATGAATTTTTAATCCGCGTGACTCCATTTGTGTAAAATAATGAATTTTGAGTCCAAGTGACTCTGTTTATATGAAAGAATGAATATTTTAGTCTGCGCGACTCCATTTGTGTAAAATATGAGTTTTTTAGACCGCATGACTCCATTTGTATAAAATATGAATTTCTGAGTCTGCGTGACTCCGTTTGTGTGAAATATAAAGCTTTGAGTTCGAGTGACACCGATTATATGAAAGAACGTTTTGAGTCCACCTGACTCCCTGAAGTTTTGGAAGTCCGCATGACTCTGTATATATATGAAAGAATGAATTTTTCGAGTCTGCGTGACTCAATTGGTACAACATAAATTCTTCCTGAGTCCGCGTGACTCCATTTGTATAAAGTGAGTTCTTGGGTCCGTGCGACTCCTCAAACTTGTAAATTCATTTGAGTCAAGATGACTCCCTTTTGTAAATAGCAATTCTTTAGAGTCAAATTGACTCTGATTTTTGAAAAAAAAAAATTTGAAATTATTTGTGAGCCAAATTGACTCCGATTTTGAAATTCTAAATTCTTTGTGAGTCAAATTGACTCTAATTTGTGAATATTTGAAATTCTCTTTGAAATTCGAATTCTTTTGATAGAAATTCTTTTGGGTCTGACTGACTCCCAATTTGAAAATTTGGATTCTTTTGAGTCTGATTGACTATGATTTTAGATAATAGAAATTCTTTTGAGTTTGATGGACTCTGATTTTAGATATTAGAAATTCTTTTGAGTCTAATTGATTCCCGGTTTTGATATTAGAAATTCGTTTGAGTCGAATTAACTCCCAAATTTAGAATTTGAAATTGAATTGAGTCTGATTGACTCCCGGGTTTAAAAATTGAAAATTGAATTGAGTCTGATCAACTCCCAACTTTAGAAATTGAATTGAGTTTGATTGCCTCCCAAATTTGAGTTGATTTGAGTCTGATTGACTCTGGATTTTAGAATTTGAATTTAGTTGAGTCTGATGGATTCCGAATTTTATGAAATTGAATTAAGTCTGATTGACTCTTGATTTTATGATTTTAAATTAAGTTGAGTTGAACCGACTCCATATTTTGTGAAATTGAACTTGTTTTAGTCTGATGGACTCCAGATTTTGAGAAATTGAATTCGTTTGAGTCTAATTGACTCCTGATCTTAGAATTTGAATTGACTTGAGTCTGATTGGCTCTAGATTTTAAAAAATTGATGTGGATTGAGTCTATTTGACTCCAGATCTTGAGAAATTGTATTCGTTTGAGTCTAATTGACTCCTGATTTTAGAATTTGAATTGAAATGAGTCTGATTGGCTCTAGATTTTAGAAATTGATTTGAATTGAGTCTGTTTGACTCCAAATCTTAAGAAATTGAACTAGTTTGAGTCCGATTGACTCCTAATTTGTTGAAATAGAAAATGTTTTGAGTCAAATTGATCTTTGAGTCGAATTGACTCCTGATTTGGAAGGAAAAAAATGCTTTGAGTCGAATTGACTCCCTATTTGGAGATAGAAATTCGTTTGAGTCTAATTGACTCATGATTTTTGGGAATAAAAAAATGCTTTTGAGTTTGATTGACTCCTGGTTTCGAAAAAAAAAATCCGTTGGAGTCTGATTGACTCCCGTTCTGAATAAAAAATTAGTTAGAGTCTGATTGACTCCCAATTTTTAAATTTTAAATTCTTAGAGTCAGATGGGCTACCGATTTCAAAAAATTGAATTGAATTGAGTATGATGGACTCCTGATTTTAGAAAATCGGATTGAATTGAGCCTGATCGACTCCTGATTGCAGAAAATTAAATTCTTAGAGTCTGATGGGCTCCTGATTTCAGAAAATTGAATTAAATCGAGTCTGACTGACTCCAGATTTTGAAATTTGAATTGGATTGAGTCTGATTGACTCCCAATTTCAGAAGTTTGAATTAAATCGAGTCTGATGAACTCCCCTATTTTAGAAAATTGAATTAAATTGAGTCTGAAGGACACCCGATTCTAGAAAATTAGATTGAATTGAGTCCGATTAACTCCTGATTTTAGATGATTGAATTGAATCGAGTCTGATGGACTCTTCATTTTAGAAAATTGAATTGAATTGAGTCTAATGGACTCCCGATTTCTAAAAATTGAATTGAATTGAGTCTGTTTGACCCCCGATTTCAAGAAATTGAATTGAATTGAGTCTAATGGACTCCTGATTTTTGAAAATTGAAAAATTGATTCTTGAGTTAAAAGTATTAAGAGCAGACATATCCTACGGGGCCGAAGAGCTGCGGATACCGAGAGAAAATGTATCTATGCAGGATCGAAGGGCTGCGGATATCAAGAGCAAACGTATCTGTGCGATGCCGAAGGACTGCAGATACCAAGAGCAAACTCGCGTTGACACCGGGGCCTAAGTCGCAAAGCTCTACCTAGTCAATTGCGTTGAGAGAGTAAACCCGCATTGACACATGGGTCTAAGTCGCGATGCGCCGCCCAGTCGATTAAGTTGAGAAAGCAAACCTGTGTTGACAGCGGGGCCTAAGTCGTGAAGCGCCACCTAGTTGATTGCGTCGAGAGAGCAAACCCGCATTGACACTGGGGCCTAAGTCGCGAAGCACCGCCCAGTCGATTGTACTTCCGATTGGCCGAAATGACTACGGCCCTAAAGAAGACCAACTCATTAGTCAAAGAAACTCTGAGTTTTAAAGATAACTCGCCCAATAAGTTTAAGTGAACATAGGATATGGAGTGCATCTAGATACATCGAAATAGCATGATCTCAAATCATCGCATTTGTACAGTTTGAAAGCATGAAGTATGAAATTGTGTTGGTAGCCATTATTACATGAGCACGTGCATCACAATAGGATAGGTCCATTCATCTGTATGACTATTTGTGCTTGTGTGTTTGTCCCTTACCTAAACTACGTCCTGGTCTGATTCCCGTAGGGATAATACGTAGGCAGCTCATCATTGAGCCCGACCGGCACAGACCATTTACGCGACTATTTTTGTAACGCATTTTTTTAACTGAATTTGACAGTTTGGTCAAATGCTTGTCTTCACGCAGGCTTCAGCATTTACTTGTGACACGCATTGCTCCATAAGCTCTATCGAAGAGGGGGAAACTGTAGACAACCCAATTTTGACCAAACGTCGAATTAAGGGGAGTGTTACCTCCAAATCCGATGATGACAATGTCTGAATGAACCCTAGGGTTTCCAAGGCTCTTCAATTCAAAAGAAAGAAAAAAAGAGAGAACAGCATGTGACGAAGCCTGCGGCAGTCCCGTGGTGCCGCAGCGGCACTCACTGATTGCCGCACCGGCACTCACTGAACGCTGTAGACAATTCGCCAATTATCGCAAAAATAGAAGCAATTTTGGAAGCAAGAAAATGGAAGAAAAGAATAAGAAAAAGAAAAAGAAGTTGAAAACAAGGCAAAACAAAATGCACAAAAGACGGTAGTCCGCGAGTTGTCTGCGGCACTGCATGAGTGCCGTGCTGCACTTGATAAAAGCTGTCGCAGCAATTGGCGAGTGTCGCAGACAATACCATCAACTGTCGCATTTTTCAAAAATCTACTTTTTGAGATAGTACATTTTTTACCATTAAAAGTACACCCGAAATTAGGGTTTTCACCTTGAAATTACTGAAATGTCCTTCAAGAATTTGCCTATATAAAGTGAGTGAATATCCCATTACAAAGGATCTTCATTGATTTTTTTTGGACTTGAATCTTGAATCTCATAATATTGATATTCTTTGAGATAATTAGGAGAATCTTAGGGAAGTGAAGAGAATTTTAAAAAATTGCAAGAGTTGGAAGAAGAGCTTGAACAACCTTTGGAAGACCTCAAATCACAAAGAAGTTGAGGATAATGGGAGGTAAACTCTTGAATAGTTAGTCCTTAATTTAAGTTCAATCACAATTCATAGAATTATATAGGATCTTTTACACATTTTCAAAAAGTCTCTTCCTACCTCATTTCATCACACACCACTAGAATTGTGATTGAACTTCCATTTGCTCTTTTCATTTGATTTCGATCAAAGTAGCCTAAGGTTTAAGATTAAATTAATCATAAAGCAAAATTTAACTTAAGATATCATTTGAACTTTGATTTTTTTTTTTTTTTTTGTGTCATATTCCTCTCTTGGGATCCATGAGATTCTCAATATCTCATTTGACTCCCTTTGAGTTAGTCTTTTGAATTCTCTATGAACTAGTGATTCAAATGAGAATAGTTATATCCATACATATTTAGTAGACCCAACCCAGATCATGGCTTAGCTCTTCTAATTTCAAGTCTTATGGAATCCTTACCATGTTCCATTGAGGATTAAGTGGATTAAATCATATTAATCTCCAATGACCATCAATGGGAAGGAGAATTAGCTTTAGGATGAGTTAACCACTATGGGTTGGTTGATAGATTTAACCAAATGATGAACTCAACAATGGTGTAGTGAATTCATAACCAATTTTGATCAAAGATTTTCAATTAAATCATGATCCGTTGGAATTGAATGAGACCAATTAGAGAGTGTTCATAACACAAAGATCTACCACTATAATTTTTGTTTTGATGGGATTTCATGTTTAAGGTGGTTTAGCCTTAGAGTTTGCAAACTAGCTACTCTCAGTCCAAAATTTCAGAACAGTAACACCTTTTAAAAATGGATGAATCAGAGTCTTAATCAAACATTCTTGACTTCAAATATTTTTTTCTATGAAGTTTAATCTGTCGATAAGATTCCATAAAAAGATTGGAGTCATCCGGAATTTTTTTTTACTATTTTTAGAAAATCACACAAAATCTCTGGATAGAGATTTGTAAATTTCTGAGTGATGTCTGGTTTTTGTCTAATTCCTGGAGGTTGAACCGTTTGATCTTTGATTTTCTTTTTGGGTTAGAAACTCACATAAAAATCATTAAGATCAAACTACGAAAAGTATGTTTTTTTTTTTTTAAAGTTCTGGTCTGCTCTATATAAATCATAGAATTCTGTCGTAGATTAAATCCACTTTGTAAATAATGATCTAAATGACTTCTCCATGACCTAGGGCTTAAACCATGTTTTAATAATGATTTGTTAAACTAAAATCTAGAGGCTAAATGATCCAAGTCAATGAACAATTTATAGCTTACTCTTGTTCAATATTTCATGTATTCATATACATTCATCCATGTAGGTTGATACTTGTAAATTAGGACTTATTTTGCATTGGAATTAAGTTACATTCAATTGAACCTAATTGTGAGTTCTTTATGATCATGTTGGGACTATGCCATCCCTATATGGACATTACATTAGCTCCTAGTTGAGACTTGAATATCTATAGAGATGTTGTTTCCAATTAATTAGAAGGAATTCATGATTATGACAATTCTTTTACACTTGGTAGGTTTAAGCTAGAGGTTTAGGAATGTTATTTAGGATTCGATATTATAGTTTGTTCGAAGCATGTGGACTAACCCTTTGTTTTGTAGCGCTAATTGAGGTATGATTCCTCGACTCTTCTCTAGTTTTATTTATTTTTTATTAATATTTTGACTTCATGTGCGATACCTTAGAACTAGGATTTGCCTTATGTGTATATGTGTATTAGAGATTTCTTTTCTAGGGTTTTCTATTATTTGTATGCATTGCATGTTTCTACTTCACCGCTAGATCTCGGTGACATGAGAATTAATTTGTGTGCACTTGTGTGCTATACCTAAGTGTAGGTAGACGTGCAAGTAGTATTCTGGTTAAGACCAGGGCGATCCCACAGGGAAGGTTGTAAACTAAATACCTAGATTAAACTCGAAAAGGGAAATAAAAAATTCTATGTTTAAAGAGTGTAGAACACAAAGTTTCACAATTAACGGCTACTAAAATAAAGCAATTAAATTAAACTAGTGATTATCTAATTAACTAAGACGATATTTGAAAACGGTGTTTCTTAATAAAAGGGGAACATTGGGATCACACGAATCCGCAGTGACCTAGCCATCTACCATGCAATTGCATTAAGGCTAAATGGAGTATATCTTCTACAATATCCCATATTTCTTCTTATAATAAAGAATCTATAGCCCTTTCATGACCGAGACTATATCATCACAGTTAATTTGAAACACATGAAGGCAGTTTAAAGCAATAGCTAAGTTTCGCACAATGAATGGTGTAAGCATTCAATGTGGTTTGCAAAAGTTATTGAAGAAAAATGCCTTAAGGCTTACAGTTCAAAAACTGTTTTGATAAACTGAGAATTTGGGGACAGTTTGATAACGAATTTCTAAAAGTCTAGGAATAATGAAAAGGACATTCTCGATAATCAGAGAGTTAGATCGATTGACGCTGATCATCTTTCAATTGATCGAAATGTCTTCGATCGCTTGACACTATCTCTTGTCCAATCAATAGAAATAACTTCGATCGATCGAACACATGTTTTAAACTGATGCATGGCAGAGGCTTGAGATCACTGTTTCATCGTGATCTCCCAACCCTAGGACTACTCAGACATAGTCTGGAGTATCACAGATTCGTTTTTAACGTAAATATTCATTAAAGTCCTGTTTGGTTGTGATTTTAACATGTAAACTATAAAAACTATGAATTTAACAATAACGAACATGCATGACTATGATTATAACAGGTTAAGCTACAAGATTGAACGAGCAGAATGTAAATAAACTGAGATAATGAAACCTGGACTGTAGAACTTTGATTAAACTTAATAGAATCCAAGACAAATCAATGTTAAACCTTGAAAACCTAAAAAACCAAGCCCAAAAACTCTCTATCTCTCTATAAACTGATAAAAAACAAGTTGGGCGTCCCTCTGGACGTAAACATGATGATTATATATAGACAATCCTAGACTAGGGTTACAAAAACATGTTTCCGCTGCGTGCGCATTAGTTCTGATAAAAACCATGTTCGATCGATCGAACATAACTCGGTCGATTGAACTTTTGGATTACTCGAGCGCTTGAACCGTCCTCAATCGATCGAAAGCTAGATCGCTTGAACTTATTCGATCGCTCGAACTCTGTATTTCAACTTTGAATTCTCTTGTTTGTAATCCAACATTCCCTTTGTCCTGTTATTCATTTCTTCTCACAGCAAAATAATAATCTGCATAAATAATAGTTAAGACAATACAACTTATCATAGATTAATCATATTGTGTGAAAGCTAATAGTGTAACTCAACTTGCAGTTATAACAGGAAGTTGTGAACTAAATCAGTGTATTTCTTTATTTTAGTGCGGTTGTATTTTACAAATACCCCCGCTTGTCACAACCCCTAACTAGCGAATTGCTAGTCCCTAGCAATAAAGCGAAAAGAAAAACAAGCTAAACAACTCATACAACGACTAAAAGAAAACAAAATAAACTAAAGCATACTAAACTAAAAAGAGAGAGATACTACCTAACTCACTTTCGCAGGAATCGCGGTTGTATTTAGCGAATGCAACAAGCCGTTAAACCACTAGGTTCCCCCTAGTGGACGAGTGTTGTCTCGTGAGGGTTTAGAGTGAATATACTCACAAAATTCTCAATTTTGATTTCAAAAAGATATAGAAAAACTTTTAAAACACTCTCTCTCATTCAACTGTTAACTCAGCTCTACAAAGACATATTAACCTCAAGCAAACCATGAAAGAAACTCACATGTTTCTCATGCCACCAAGATAGATATAATATATGTATTACAATCATGTATCCGTGTGTGTATGAAGTTAATAGCTATGCATCAAACCTTATTTAGAGTTATTTAGGACTACCGTACTCTTAGAACTTGTAGTTTCAACTCAATTCTCACATGGGTTTACACTCATAAATGAACATCTCACAGAATCTGTTCAATAATGATCGCACATGGTGTGAAAATATTAATAAGAGTGATATATTGGTTACTAATGGTTTCACACCTGACTCAATAAAGGACTAGCATTTAGAGTGTATAGTCTCTGGAATAGGATACTACTTACTAGAGGAATGAACTACCGTGGATAACTCAAGTCACACATTCATGTTCAAACCAAGTTATTAAGAATCATTAAGACTTTAGATTTTTGGGTTTTTATATAGTAGATACAGATGACGAGAAAGAAAGATTGCGCATTTTAGCATATGATGGAGCTTGTCATCTCATTGTATTCTTTTCACATCTCCAACCAACTTCCATTTTTTCATATTCTCCCCTTTTTTTTCATTTCTTTTCTTCTTCTTTTTTTTTTTTTTTAAACCTGCTCCCACAATTATTCTTCTTCCAATCACATACTTTGACAGTTATTTATTTTTAGATGTACAATGGGGTTCATTGGAGTCAAGGTAAAGGATTAGGAGTTTGTATTTTCATCATAGAATAGGCAATATTAAATCGGAGTGGAGTTCGAGACAAAACGGTCTCTATGGGTAAGGGGATATGGATAATGGTAGAAAATGGGTGATGATGGCTTTACTGATTTTCTTAATTTCTTAGTTTTCGCACTCCAATGTTTATTGAGTTTAGTTGGTAGATCCTGAACATTCTCCTCTAATAAGCAGCCAAAAGGAAAGGATTAATTGAGACTAGTGCAATGAATTTAATACACATATTCAAGAAAAACAATTCAAATTTATGTGAAAATTCTCTCAGAAACAAAGATTAGTTCAAAAGCTCACTAAGGGTCATTAGTTTCTACTACTCATTCCTTAGACACAATAGTCGTATTAACTCATTTTTAGGCTTTCTTACATAGCTATCAACACGTGTATATGGATTTGGATACAAGTATGGTCCACACATGCAATCATCCTAGTGATACTAGAAAAAATGCGTGAACTTAATTCATAAAAGGATGAGACTAATATGATAGTGTCATTGCAAAATAACAGCTAGGCAGGAGTGGATGTTTAAAGTTATTCTACCAATAAAGTTCAGAATAAAAATTTCAAAATTTTCAAATTTCAAAATTTTAAAATTTTTTTTTCATCTAATTCTAATTGAGATGGCATGGAATGTGCATTAAAGTTATTCAGATTGCTAAGTGTATGAAATGTGCATAACATGTGATTATTTATCTACATCCCACCCCCAACTGAAAATAATAATATCCTCAGAAGTTGATTTTCAAATATAAATAGATGGATATCACCTGAAAAAGCAAATCAATAACCGCAAGCAAATCAACCTGTATCCTATAAACACAATCTCCATGCAGCCAAGATCAAAAGAAATAAAATATAAACTGATAGAGCATGATCCATATGAAATATAATACCCAATCACTGGGAAAGTAAAACAATAAAGCACAGAACAGTGATTATAATGTCCAAAATGTCCAAATAGTCCCAACATATCAAACATCCAAAAGAAGTATAAAGAGAGCGGAGAGAGAAAACAAAAATAAAATATTTACAACAAAAACTCCCAAACTCTCATCTAGCAACTATCCTACTCATCAGCAACATCTAATAAGATCTCGATCGGTTCAACAGCGGTATCAGCACCTCCACCCTCAACAATAGCAGTAGCTGTCGCTGGGTCACTCACAGTCGGGTTAGTTGATGTAGACAATAATGGGTCAGCCACGACTGGAGGTGGTGGAAGTGGGGTCTCAGGGATAGTCGGGGATGCCACTGATGTGGATGGGGCAGCTGGATCAGTAGAAGGTGGTGGAGCAGAAGATGATGGGTCAGATGTGGGTGGTGCAGCCGGGGGGTGGTGAGGTGTATGTAGTGACTGAGCGACCCCCAACTGGACCAGTAATGTATCTAACTGAGGGACCAGGTGGTCAACCTTGCCCTCGAGCCTCATCTGCGCCTCCCTCTCCTCGATAAAGAGTGTGTGGAGAGTCTGGAGAGACACAAAAGAAGACTCTCCTTGGGCTGGAGCCTGAGATCTCTATCTCAACTCGAACCTCTCAACCTCCTCAATAGGATCTCTCTCGTTGTCGGAATCAGGCTTCTCAGCCTCGGAAGGCATCCCAGAAGCTGCACCCTCAGTGTCGGTGCCTCCACCTTTCCTCCTCTTTGCCCCAACCTTTGCCTTTCTTTTCCCTTTTCTCTTCCTTTTCTGAGCATCCGAGTGGCGGGAGGTCGTCTCTCCAAATCAACTAGAGGAAGTCCACACCTCATCAGTGGGCAACTGAGGAAGACTTATCTGAGCAATGACCCAATGGATCGCCCAAGCACCTTTTAGGTGCTTCTTGGTGGCGACGTAGCAAGTGGGGTGGATCATGAAATCGATATAGAGACGAGGCAAATAAATAAGCTTCCCCGTCCCTACAGCTTATAAAATATGTGCATACCAGGTTGCTATCTTCTCTTGGTAAGAGGTCACAAAAAGGCAATTGCCGAGGATAAGGTGAAGTATGTGATAATTATCTATAAGGTAGTGGTCCTCGATCAACTAAGAGCCGTTACACAGTGAAATATCACCCCCAGTGATCTCCCTGATGATAGTGGTCGGCGAGGTCTCAGGAGCATCTGGACGGTGTGGGCGCACATAACCTGGTACCTCAGGTACCCCCGATAGCGGCAGCGATAGTGGCTGGACTGAATATAAACTCCCGGCCGCAGAAGAAAGAACGGTACGTGAACGGGGCAGCTGGGTCTTGGATCATCATCGCACAAGCCTCCTGGATCCAAGAAAAATTTACTCTCTTAGTGACACGACTAAATAGTTGTGCGCTCTTGTGCAATACCCAAGTGTAGGTGATCGTGCAAGTAATACTGGATAAGTCCAGGTCGATCCCACAGGGAAGGAATAGGGAGAATGTCTACTAAGTTAAAACCTAAAGAAAAGAAAAGAAAATAAGAATATAGAAGTGGAGATTCTACGAATCCTAATTAATTAACTTAAACTAAATAACAAACTAAAGTATAAAGAAACATAACTAATTAAACAAGTAAATTAAAGGTGTTGGAAATACGAGAATCCACATTGATCCTAACCATCTACCATGCATACTCATTAATGCTCTATGGAGTACATCCCTTTTCAGCATTCCGTATTTTTCTAAAGATGAAGAATCAATAGCCCTTTCATGACCAGGACTACATCATCACAGTTGATTTAAAATACTTGGAAGACGGTTTAAAACAATGGTAATTACTTGCACTCTAAATGGTGTTAGCATTCAAAGTGGTTTTCAAAAGTCATTGAAGAAAAGGCCTTAAGGCTTTAAGTTCTAAAAACTGTTGTGACAAACTGAGCTTATAGGGACAATTTGATGACAGATTTCTAAAACAAAAAGTCATGGAATACTTAAAAGAATCATCTCAGGATTTAACATGTTCGATCGATCGAAGTGCTCTCGATCGATCGGACATCATCATCCTTCAATCGATCGAAATGTCTTCGATCGCTTGACTATGGCCCTGGTTCGATCGATCGAAATACCTTCGATCGATTGAGCCCAAAGTTTCTAAAGGTTGCATGGCATAGGTTGGGAATCAATGCTTCATCACATATTCCCAACGTCTAAACTATGGAAACATAGTAAATCTAATGCAGAAATAACAAAACATAGTAATCCTAACTAGGTTAACAAACAATCAAATAAAGAAAAGGAACAGAAAAACCTGGAATAAATCTGAATAAAACTTGTAACAAACTTGAAATAAAGTTGAATCTTGAATCTACAATGGAAAAGGAGGAAGAAAACATCAAACTAAACTAATCTACTTCTAAACTAACCCTAAAGCTACCCTAAACTGCTGTTCTGTGCGTTCTGGAGCGTCCTCCCTTCGTCTGGCGTCAAAACGACTTATATATAGGGTTCCCGCAGAGTTTACGCAACTTTTAGGGGAAAATAAAGTTCGATCGATCGAAGGTTCGATCGATTGAACTCTCCTCAATCGCTTGAACTTCTCTGATTTTGACAACTCTGTGCACCGATGGGAGAATGGCCATAACTTTTCAGTCGGACCTCGGATTGACCTCCCGTTTGCGGTCACGTGACCGTAACTCAAAGATCTACATTTCATGTCTCTGGAAAAAGCTTCCAAATCTGAAGTCTTCATTGTCAAAATTGGCGTTTTCTCAGCTGCTTCCGTTGTTCTATCCACCAGAATCACTTTTCTTTAGCTCCACTTCATTGATTTACATTCTAATACCTATAAAACAACGCATAAACATATGTTTTAGCATTAACACAATAAAAAGAACATTGTTATTAGAATGCACCTAAATATAGGGACTTTGGGAATAAAAGTATGCAAATAAGACCATATAATACACTATAAATATGCACTTTTCACCTCGAATCACACCCCCCAACTAGCTCGTTGCTAGTCCCTAGCAATGAAGCGAACTACAATAGTGTTTAATTAACTCTAAAAATTGAAAACAAAAGAAAATAAAAATTCTAACTTACTTTCGCAGGAATCACGATTGCATTTAGCGTATACAGCAAGCCTTTAAACCCCTAGGTTCCCCCTAGTGGACGAGTGTTATCTCGTGAGGGTTTGCAGTGAATTTACCCACAAAATTCATATTTATAGTAATGGTTTTCATTTAAATGTTTTCAAGGAATTTTTTTCCTCTCATTTAGCAATATAGTTAAGCTCAACAATCTCATGAAATTCTCTAGTAAGTCATAGCAATGCCACACACATTATAGTTAATCTACTATCAAAATCATTAGAATATTCCATACCTGTTAATCTTCAAGTGCGTGTGTGAATGGACAACCCAAAATACAAAACTTTAATTTCAAAGCTCGCATAACCTAAGATTCTATCAAGACGTTCATTTTGACTCAACTCTCACCAGGATTACACTCTCAAGATGAAATCACTCTGAATTAGGTGTAATAATTATCACTCATGATATGGAAGCTATAAGGAGTAAATGTAAATGGAATCTAACGCTTCTCATATCTAAATAGAAAAACGGAAATTTTATAGTGCACAAAGTCTCATGAAAGGATACTTTTCACTAGAAGAGCGAGATACCGCGGAGAACTCTCTCATTACCTTAACTTCAAATCCAATTTACTTAAAATCATCAGGACTTTGAAAAAGAGGTGTCAGGTGAAAGAAGAAAGAGGCTCGTGATTTTCTATTGGGTCAAAGGATGTGAATGGAATGTCTACTATAACTTTTCAAACTTCCCACATCTCCAATCTCTATCTTCTTCTTCTTCTTCTTCTTCTTCTTCTTCTTCTTTTCTTTTCTTTTCTTTTCTTGTTTTTTTTTTTGTAACAACCATTGGCATTTTTTTCTTTTATTTATTTATTTATTATTTTTTTTTTTTGCTTTTCTTTTTCTTTGCCAACTCTCCCTTATTCACACTAGCACTTTCTTGTCAAGAAAACACATCCCAATCACTCCTAGGTAAAGAACTGAGGCTTGAACTCCTAATTTGGAGTTAGGTATGAACTTTAGGATTGTGAAGACAAGGCGAATATGATAAGATTCAAAGGGTACAATAAAGGAATATCATGGAGGTATGCCAAAGCTGTATTATGCATGTAAGGTCAAAAGATGGCCTAAATCATCTTCAAAGTTAATAGGATAATTCATTTTAGTAAATTCAAGAGCTCTAAAGTTTGGTAAATCCTGAACGTTCTCTTCTAGTGATCAGTCAAAATGAAGAAAATTGAGACTTTCAACGAATTAATACGCTTTTCAAAAAGTAAGAGTGATTTTATAAAACCCTCAAAAATAAAAGAATGGCACAAAAGCTCACTTGGGTTATTAGTCTCCACTATAGTCTCTCAAGACACCTAAGCTATGCTTACTAATCCATTTTAGCTAAGTACAAGGTTGTCACAACGTGCTCAAAGTTGTTTGAAGATTAAAAAGTATAAAATATACTATAACTAAGATAGTAAATAAACAATCATTGTGTATCACATACTAGTAACATACAGAAAATAGCACTAATGTATCATAACTAACTACATTAACTATGAGAGAAAGATAAGAACCATCTTATTATCTTTAAAAATAAAATTTAAAAATTAAAATTTTTTGACACTTTTATTTACTGAGTTTGAGTTGCATGTTGCTAAGCAGGTGTATTGACACGAAAGTATAAAAAGAAATAAACGAGACATGCAATGACTCACTCCCCCCCAACTAAAACTAAACATTGTCCCCAATGTTCTAAACCAAGCACATGGACATATGTAAAGTAAAGCGAGAGAAGGAAAAATGTTACCTCGAGGCATTAATATCCATATATTTGTTTTATTTTCTTTTATTTCTTTGTTAAGTTACCTGCAAAATCATTAGTAGCAACAAGGAAAAAAAATAGAGAATAGACTAAACTACTCAGTAAATAAATTCGGTTAATCAAGATATTTATCATATAGTAATAATCGAAATTTTTGAGGATCCTCCCAATGAAATAATTTAACAGTGAGAAGAATGTAGGGATCCTCATAAAATTGCAACTCCCCCCAACTAATGTCAGGCTCAAGGTCAGAGGAGATGATGCAAAACCAATGGCTTCCACAGTTATTGGGGACAGTTATAAGAGGAATACCACACTTTTTAGGAATTATAAGCAAGAAACGATCATTGGTGTTGATATTTCCTATAACGGCCTCTATTTTTTTATAATCAAAAACAGGCATAGGCCATGGTTCAATAAAAGGGGCAGGGTCTAAGTGATGTTCTAATGAAGCTTTACTACCCTCCTCTTGTTCTAGAACAGAATCTATGGAGATGTGATCATAGGAATTGGATTTCTGTTCTATGTACATTGATATGGACTGGACTTGGATGAAGCTATCAATTTGGGCCTCAATGTCATGCCCGTTCCATAATTTCATAGTTTAATCATGCATGATATGAAATTTTATAAATTATCATTGATATATGATAATTGAGGATAATTGGTTGACTGTGGTCAACGGTAAGGTGTCAGTGAGGACACGGGAACATGGAAGTTTATATTGCATAATCATGAGTAAATGACATTTATATGATTTAAATGTTATTTAACTTTATCTGGTATTCCTGTGAATAGTAATTATACCTGTGTAGTATAATTCTGGTAAATTTGGATATGATAGTATCATTTTGAGAACTGTGGTGAGAACGTGAGTGACACGTTAATTAAAAAGGTAGGTTGTGTAGAGATTCCACAGAATATAGTTTTCGGACGTTATTTTGGACCCAAACGAAACCTAGTCAAAAACTTTTGAAATTTATAGTTTTCACTAGTAAAGTTATAAAATGAACGTGTGCGAAGTTTCGAGAGCTAATTAGAAGTTTGAGAAACTTGTGGGGAGGTAAATGTAATTTCCAAAGAGTTTTTCTATATATAGATGAGGATGAGATTGAAATCTCATCCACAACTCCTAAATATCTAGAGAGAGGAGAGAGAAGGGAGATTTTGTTGCCACGGGCTTTGCGACGACAAACGGCGACCGTTCGTCCGTCAGATTTTCTCCAGATTTCATATTCGAACTCGTGGAGGTAAGACCTACGTTTTGGTACTACTTAGGTCGTGTTTGGCAAAGTTTTGTAAAATCTTAATTTTGGACTTTTGGGAAAAACAGGTATAAACTTGTAGGAATCGTACCAAATTCGAAATTCGACGATTATTTAGCCCCCTAGACGATCCTTCAAAGTTTGAAGAGATTCGCACGAGGTACGAATTCTAGATCTATGAAATATATGGATTTTCATATTTTGGACATCACTTTTGATATTCTTGGATCCGGGCGAAATTCATGTGTTAGTTAGGCCCGTTAATTATGCACGTGAAATTATGATAAAAGCACGCATAACTGTTTACGTGAGCATGTTATGTGTCTACTTGGGTCAAAGGGGAGTTTGGTGCAAATTCATTCGGAGTAAGCTCCTCGAACCTTGAGGATTGTGATCTTGTTGGAATTGGAATTGTGGTTGTGTCTGGATTGGAGTTGGGCCTAACCAGTACATGGTACCTGGTATGGAGGAAGGCCCAACCAGTGTACGAGATGCGTGGGAGAGGTGGGCCTCCTACGGCATCGACCGGATGAATGCGTACCACTCACCCCAGAGACTATTTCTATGTGTTTTAGATGCTTAAACCATGAACTGTCATATAAGCATACATTTAGAATTGTACGCTCAGCATATAGCTGAGCAGTGGAGATGTACTCCATTGCAGGTAAGAAGAAAGACAAGAAGAATCGTGAGGAGTGAGGCCGAGGAACGCCGGGGATTTCACACTTGTATATGTTTTGGTTGTTTTATTTTAAATCCTGAAACTGGTGTAAGGATTGGTAATATATTGTAATAGAACCATAGATTAGTTCTATAGTATTGTAATCTTGTAATTGAACGTCTGTAGTTATGTTTTAATACGTTAAAATCAGTTGTGGTTGTGTTTGTTGTTGGTATTGAGTAGCAGGACTTGTAAATTTTCAACACAGGCTGCCCAGCAGGGGAGCAGTCGACTGGACCCAGGGTCAGTCGACTGGACCTCGTGGAATTTGGACACTGAAAGTATATTATAAGAGAAGCAGTCGACTGACCCCTTGGACAGTCGACTGAACACTGTTAATTTTGGCTACTACTTCTTAGAATAGAAAAGCAGTCGACTGGTTTCTCGAAGCAGTCGACTGTGCAGTCGACTGGACCTCTGTTGTGGATTTAGGGTGTTAGTTTCTGTCAAGCACAGTCGACTGGACCCTAGTACAGTCGACTGGGCAGTCGACTGAACCTCTGTATTTTGAAATGGATTCTTTTGAAAGTGTTTTCCTTTAGCCAAAACTTTTTATAACTCTGATTTCTATGGATTTTACAAACTCAGAGGGTAATGTTCCCTAAGTTTTAAAATACCCAGGGTTGTTTTAAAGTTCTTTCCGCTGCGTATCGTTAGATGATGTTTGGATGAGCCTTGGTGGCGTGCCACGTGTCCTATTTCCACGTGTAGTGGGATGGGTCGTGACATTTATTTGTATCAGAGCTAGAGGTAACAAAACTTTGGGAACGTTCGACGACGAGTGGAGTGTTGAGTGAATTGCCACATGTTTTTAATTGCATTCATGCATCTTAGAGATGTTTGATGCATATGGATGTTGTTTTACATACATACTATTGTTATTGTTGTGCATGCATAGTGTTTATGCATTGAGAACTACAGGATTGAAATCATGAGTGACGAAGAGCGAGAACTATTGCCACACACTCGACGTATGAATGAAATGGCAGAGATGATGGGGAATATGGGGGAAATGATACAGAATATATCGGAGCGACTGCCTCCCACACCCCACATCGAAGTGGAACCAATAACTGTAGTACATGCACCCGAAAATAGGGGTATGAGATCAATATCTGAACAGTTTACTCGAAAGAAACCGATGGAATTTCATGGAACACCCGATACGACATTAGCAGAACATTGGATAATGGACATGGAGCGAATTTTCTGATCTATTCCGATGACAGATAGAGAAAAGATTGAGAACGCAAGTGATGTACTGAGGGGTGAAGCCCAGAACTGGTGGGTAAACGTTTTAGATCAGGGAGCACCGATTACTTGGGAAGGGTTCAAGGCGGAATTCAATCGCCGGTTCTTTCTGCGAGCCGCCTACAATGCAAAGAAGAGAGAATTTGATAACTTGAAGCAAGGAGACATGACTGTGACGGAGTATACTTCCAAGTATAATGCGTTGTTGAGATTTGGTAAAGGTTCAGTGCCCGAAGAGGAAGATAGGGCAAGAAAATTCGAAGAGGGTTTACGGGAAAATATTCATCTAAGGGTGGAAACCTACGAACATTCGACTGTTGCAGCAGTACAGCAGACGGCACTTGTAGCCGAAAGTGGAATAGAGAGATCGAGACAAAATCACCAAGGAAAGCGAAGTCATGAGGGTGGTGACCGAAATCAGGGGGGATCTTTTAAGAAGTCGTTTTCACGAGGCTCTAGTTCCTATTTTAATGATTCCAGGAGAGTACCAAGTAACATACCGTTGTGTCCACTTTGCAACCGACCACACACCGGTCGATGTTTTCTGACCAACTTTCAGAACAGATCTACAGGGGGAAACAGTGTGAGTTCTGCGACCTATCCGCAACTCAAGTGCTTTGATTGTGGTACCTTGGGACATCGAGCGAAGGATTGCCCAAAGAAGCGTTCTCAACAAGGGGCAAGTTCTATGGCTTCTAGTGGTTCGAAGCCTAATCAGTCTAGTGACGGGGGACAAAGGACGGAGCAACGTCAGGGAAGATCATTCCAGATGAACCCTGGAGACGTGGCTGCTACTAATACAGTGGTCTCAGGTATGGTGCTTGTATGTTCGCACTTAGCATGCATACTCGTTGATTCGGGATCTACGCATTCGTTTGTATCTTATAACTTTGTGGAACATTTAACTGTTAAGTCCGCACCACTAGGATATGATTTATCCATTGTCGTGCCACTTAGTAAATCAGTAGTGACATCTACTATATATAAGAACTATGAAATCAAACTAGGCGAGAAGTTGATGACTGTAGACCTTATACCGATTGTAGTGAACCATTTTGATGTGATACTAGGAATGGATTGGTTAGCTCTTAACCACGCCACAATAGACTGTGAGTGGAAAGAGATTAATTTTCGATCACCAGTGCACGGGAACTTTTGTTTTCAAGGGAGTGGGGTTACACCTCCGCCGTACTTGGTTTCAGCTATCCGAGCGGGAAAGTTATTGAAAAAGGGATGTCAGGGATTTCTATGTTCAGTGACTGATGTCTCGGCGACCGAATTAAAAGTAGAAGACATTCCGATAGTGCGAGAATATCCAGATGTATTTCCTGATGAGCTACCAGATGTTCTTATTGAGAGAGAGGTCGAGTTCACCATTGAGGTTATGTCAGACTCAAGACCCGTATCAAAGGCACCGTATAGAATGGCACCAGTAGAATTGAAGGAACTAAAACTTCAACTACAAGAGTTACTTGACAAGGGTTTCATTCGACCAAGTGTATCGCCGTGGGGAGCTCCAGTGTTGTTTGTAAAGAAGAAAGATGGTTCAATGAGAATGTGTGTGGATTATCGAGAACTGAACAAGTTGACAATCAAGAACAAGTATCCATTACCCAGAATTGATGATTTATTTGATCAACTTCGTGGGGCACAAGTATTCTCCAAGATAGACCTAAGATCGGGTTATCATCAGTTGAAAGTGAAGGCTGAAGATGTTGAGAAAACAGCTTTCAGAACGCGTTATGGACACTATGAGTTCTTAGTTATGCCATTTGGGGTTACTAATGCACCAGCTGCGTTCATGGATCTTATGAACCGAGTCTTTAAGGACTATTTGGATGATTTTGTGATAGTGTTCATCGACGATATCCTTGTTTATTCGCCAAGTGAGATAACACACGAGAATCATTTGAGACGAATACTTCAGAGACTGCGGGAAAAGCAATTATTTGGGAAATTCAAGAAATGTGAATTTTGGTTACCTAGCATTACTTTTCTTGGTCACGTGATCGACAAGAATGGAGTATCAGTTGATCCTCACAAAGTAGAAGCTGTATCAAATTGGCAAAGGCCGACTTCCGTCTCCGAAATTCGAAGTTTCTTGGGATTAGCGGGATACTACCGCCGTTTTATTGAACATTTCTCAAAGATCTCATTGCCAATGACAAAGTTAATGAGAAAGGGAGTTACATTTGAATGGAGTCAGGAATGTGAAGACAGTTTCCAAGAATTGAAAGCACGACTAACGAGAGCACCTATTCTGACAATACCATTCGGAACTGAGGGGTTTGTGATCTTTAGTGATGCGTCGCATCAAGGGTTGGGATGCGTGTTGATGCAAGGTGGTAAAGTGATTGCTTATGCTTCGAGACAGTTGAAGACACATGAGATTAATTATCTGACTCATGATCTGGAATTAGCTACAGTAATTCATGCTTTGAAGATTTGGAGACATTATTTGTACGGAGAAAAGTGTGAGATATTCACAGACCACAAGAGTTTGAAATATATTTTCACCCAACGGGACTTGAACATGAGACAACGAAGATGGTTGGAATTGATGAAGGATTACGATCTTTCGATTGAGTACCATCCGGGAAAGGCGAATGTAGTAGCCGATGCATTAAGCCGGAAGACGCCGAGGAATTTAGCCGACGAGCTAACACAACAAAAAGAATTGGTAAAAGAAATGGAACGCTTAGAATTGGATGTGATTCCAGGGACCAACGATGGCTTGATGATGGCGATTGTAGCACACCCAGACACCCAGATATTATTGATGAGATCAAGAAGGAACAATTTAACGATGTTTACTTGTGTAAAATGAGAGACGAGATACCTTTGGGAAAGTGATCTGGTTTGGTTTTGGAACAAGGGATTCTGAAGTTTGGAAATCGGTTATGTGTACCGAATGTGAAAGACATAAAGGAACGACTCTTAGAAGAAGCTCATAGTACGAAATATTCAGTGCACCCGGGAAGTAATAAGATGTACCGAAACTTGAGAGAAAACTTCTGGTGGAAGGGTATGAAGCGTGAAGTCGCCAAGTTTGTATCCTAATGTTCGGCATGTCAACAGGTCAAGGCAGAGAGACAAGTACCCGCGGGGTTACTACAACCTTTGCCAGTGTCGGAATGGAAATGGGATGAGATTACGATGGATTTTGTTTCAGGATTTCCACGATCAATCAATAAGAATGATAAGATTTGGGTTATAGTTGGCCGATTAACAAAGTCAGCTCATTTTCTACCGATCAAGACAACTAAACCGTCCAAGTTAGCGGAATTGTATGTGAAAGAGATTGTAAGGCTACATGGAGTCCCAGCTGTGATTGTATCAGATCGTGATAGTAGTTTTACGTCAAGGTTTTGGGGAAGTTTGCAAGAAGCTATGGGTACGAAATTGAGTTTCAGTACTGCATTTCATCCTCAGACCGATGGACAGTCAGAGCGCATGATTCAGACGCTAGAGGATATGTTGAGACTTTGTGTATTAGATTTTGGGAACGATTGGGAGCACCACTTGCCGTTGATTGAATTTGCTTATAATAATGGATTCCAGTCAAGTATCGGAATTGCACCGTATGAAGCTTTGTATGGACGTAAATGTCGATCACCAGTTTGTTGGACCGAGGTTGGAGAAAGGAAGTTGTTAGGACCTGAGTTAATACAGGTGACTACTGAGAAAGTGAAGTTGATTCAAGAGCGACTCAAGGTAGCTCAGAGCCGATATAAGAGTTATGCGGATTCTAAACGACGACCGATGAATTTTGAAGTGGGAGATTTCGTATATTTACGAGTATCGCCTTCAAAAGGCATTGTACGATTTGGGAAGAGGGGAAAGCTAAATCCGAGATTCATAGGACCTTTTGAGATCCTAGAGAGAGTAGGTCCAGTGGCTTATCGATTGGCCTTGTCATCAGAGTTGGCACATGTGCACAATGTGTTTCATGTGTCTATGTTGAGACGATGTATGACAGATGCGAATAAGATCATTGTACCTGAACCGCTGCAGATTCAGGGGGACTTGACTTATGTTGAACACCCTGTAGGGATATTGGACCGCAAAGAACAAGTTTTGAGAACCAAGACTATTCCAATGGTGAAAGTGCTATGGCGTAGTCATACGTTGGAAGAGGCTACATGGGAAAGTGAGGAAGACATGAGGAATGAGTATCCATACTTATTCGACGCATGAGGTAAAGTTTGGGGACAAACTTCCTTTTTGGAGGGGAGAGTTGTCATGCCCGTTCCATAATTTCATAGTTTAATCATGCATGATATGAAATTTTATAAATTATCATTGATATATGATAATTGAGGATAAGTGGTTGACTGTGGTCAACGGTAAGGTGTCAGTGAGGACACGGGAACATGGAAGTTCATATTGCATAATCATGAGTAAATGACATTTATATGATTTAAATGTTATTTGACTTTATCTGGTATTCCTGTGAATAGTAATTATACCTGTGTAGTATAATTCTGGTAAATTTGGATATGATAGTATCATTTTGAGAACTGTGGTGAGAACGTGAGTGACACGTTAATTAAAAAGGTAGGTTGTGTAGAGATTCCACAGAATATAGTTTTCGGACGTTATTTTGGACCCAAACGAAACCTAGTCGAAAACTTTTGAAATTTATAGTTTTCACTTGTAAAGTTATAAAATGAACGTGTGAGAAGTTTCGAGAGCTAATTAGAAGTTTGAGAAACTTGTGGGGAGGTAAATGTAATTTCCAAAGAGTTTTTCTATAAATAGATGAGGATGAGATTGAAATCTCATCCACAACTCCTAAATATCTAGAGAGAGGAGAGAGAACGGAGATTTTGTTGCCACGGACTTTGCGACGACAAACGGCGACCGTTCGTCCGTCAGATTTTCTCCAGATTTCATATTCGAACTCGTGGAGGTAAGACCTACGTTTTGGTACTACTTAGGTCGTGTTTGGCAAAGTTTTGTAAAATCTTAATTTTGGACTTTTGGGAAAAATAGGTATAAACTTGTAGGAATCGTACCAAATTCGAAATCCGACGATTATTTAGCCCCCTAGACGATCCTTCAAAGTTTGAAGAGATTCGCACGAGGTATGAATTCTAGATCTATGAAATATATGGATTTTCATGTTTTGGACATCACTTTTGATATTCTTGGATCTGGGCGAAATTCATGTGTTAGTTAGGCCCGTTAATTATGCACGTGAAATTATGATAAAAGCACGTATAACTGTTTATGTGAGCATGTTATGTGTCTACTTGGGTCAAAGGGGAGTTTGGTGCAAATTCATTCGGAGTAAGCTCCTCGAACCTTGAGGATTGTGATCTTGTTGGAATTGGAATTGTGGTTGTGTCTGGATTGGAGGTGGGCCCAACCAGTACACGGTACCTGGTATGGAGGAAGGCCCAACCAGTGTACGAGATGCGTGGGAGAGGTGGGCCTCCTACGGCATCGACCGGATGAATGCGTACCACTCACCCCAGAGACTATTTCTATGTTTTAGATGCTTAAACCATGAACTGTCATATAAGCATACATTTAGAATTGTACGCTCAGCATATAGCTGAGCAGTGGAGATGTACTCCATTGCAGGTAAGAAGAAAGACAAGAAGAATCGTGAGGAGTGAGGCCGAGGAACGCCGGAGATTTCACACTTGTATATGTTTTGGTTGTTTTATTTTAAATCCTGAAACTGGTGTAAGGATTGGTAATATATTGTAATAGAACCATAGATTAGTTCTATAGTATTGTAATCTTGTAATTGAACGTCTGTAGTTATGTTTTAATACTTTAAAATCAGTTGTGGTTGTGTTTGTTGTTGGTATTGAGTAGCAGGACTTGTAAATTTTCAACACAGGCTGCCCAGCAGGGGAGCAGTCGACTGGACCCAGGATCAGTCGACTGGACCTCGTGGAATTTGGACACTGAAAGTATATTATAAGAGAAGCAGTCGACTGACCCCTTGGACAGTAGACTGAACACTGTTAATTTTGGCTACTACTTCTTAGAATAGAAAAGCAGTCGACTGTGCAGTCGACTGGACCTCTGTTGTGGATTTAGGGTTTTAGTTTCTGTCAAGCACAGTCGACTAGACCCTAGTACAGTCGACTGGGCAGTCGACTGAACCTCTGTATTTTGAAATGGATTCTTTTGAAAGTGTTTTCCTTAAGCCAAAACTTTTTATAACTTTGATTTCTATGGATTTTACAAACTCAGAGGGTAATGTTCCCTAAGTTTTAAAATACCCAGGGTTGTTTTAAAGTTCTTTCCGCTGCGTATTGTTAGATGATGTTTGGATGAGCCTTGGTGGCGTGCCACGTGTCCTATTTCCACGCGTAGTGGGATGGGTCATGACACTTAATGTCAGTATTACTCAAGAAGGTCAAGCAATCTAGCAGATTACTAGCTTCTTGTTGAAGTTTAAGATCATCTAATGTGGGCCAAATAGTTTCTAAGTCCTCTCTCAAAGAATTTTGAAAGTTAAACTTTTGTGAAAAACATGTGCTAGAATCCTTACCATCCTCTTCCACAACACATTCATTTTGTTCAATATTGAGGTACACATAACTTTCAAGCTCGGGATGAGAGATTTGAATAATAGAGAGGATAGGTGATGGGCAACTTGGTGACACCACCTCTTTGGCCGAAAGAGGTGAGGGTTCATGAATATCACTTGAATCTAAATCGGATTTAGATTTTTTAATTATGTCCTCCCTAGGGTCACTATCAAAAGTAGGGGTAGAGTCAACATGGGACTCATCATTTCCTAATTGCATGTAATCACCTAAACTCTCATCATCTTTTATAACCTCATTCTCATCCTTGTAACTCTCCTCACTATATATGTCATCTATAGAGGTGCCCTGGACAAAGAGATTGTGCAACTTTATCAAGGCAGTGAAGGAGTTGGTGTCTGGGGTTGCATATTGAGGAGAAGATGGTTCTACAACTTCATGCTTAATAGTTTGGTTTTGGAGTTCGTGTTGGGTTATCACTTTCTTGAATGAGTTGTTAACCTCATTCGGTATAAACCCATCATTGTCCTCTAATGCCATTCCATTGTTAGTGTCTTGAAATTTAGGTTGTAGTGTTGAAAGACTGGTACAGTCTTCTAAAGGTTGGCTAGCATATGCTTGTTGATATCTAGTTTCTAATCTATCAAGTGCACTATCTAGCCTTTTCATTTCACTAAGTAGTAATTTTAACATACCATTATCTTCAACTTGGTTATTCTCCTCATTATTACCATATAAAGTTTCATCCCAATTTTGTTGATAATAGTCCCCTTCCCATTGAGTTTGTGGACAAGACTCGCCAAAGGGAAAGTCTTGGTACTCTTGGTAATCATGGGAACTACTACTATAACCTATATTATTTTGGTTATAACTTCATTGCGGTTGATAGAACTCTCCATATGGAGGTTCTTGATATGTTTGATCATATGGGGGACTACTACTATTGTTTTCCCATTGTGGTGGTTGGTAGCACTCAGGTTGATAATCTACATCATATGTGGGTGCTTGCCAACTTGGGGGATAGTTACTTTGATTTTCAAATATGTACCTATTGTTGGTGCTTGTGTTGTATGGAGGGCAATATGGATAAGATATGTTTATCTAAAATTTTTTTAAACAATAAAATTTTTATTTATTTACTTATGAGAGAAAAAGTCCAAAGTTTTTATTATTATTATTATTTATATATATATATTTTTTTTTTGAAAAGTAAGGAAAAATTGAAAATAACTTAATAAAATTCTAGCCTAGTTGCCTTCCCCGGCAACGGCGCCAAAAACTTGACACGACTAAATAGTTGTGCGCTCTTGTGCAACACCCAAGTGTAGGTGATCGTGCAAGTAATACTGGATAAGTCCAGGTCGATCCCACAGGGAAGGAATAGGGAGAATGTCTACTAAGTTAAAACCTAAAGAAAAGAAAAGAAAAGAAAATAAGAATATAGAAGTGGAGATTCTACGAATCCTAATTAATTAACTTAAACTAAATAACAAACTAAAGTATAAAGAAACATAACTAATTAAACAAGTAAATTAAAGGTGTTAGAAATACGAGAATCCACATTGATCCTAACCATCTACCATGCATACTCATTAATGCTCTATGGAGTACATCCCTTTTCAGCATTCCGTATTTTTCTAGCCCTTTCATGACCGGGACTACATCATCACAGTTGATTTAAAATACTTGGAAGACGGTTTAAAACAATGGTAATTACTTGCACTCTAAATGGTGTTAGCATTCAAAGTGGTTTTCAAAAGTCAATGAAGAAAAGGCCTTAAGGCTTTAAGTTCTAAAAATTGTTGTGACAAACTGAACTTATAGGGACAATTTGATGACAGATTTCTAAAACAAAAAGTCATGGAATACTTAAAAGAATCATCTCAGGATTTAACATGTTCGATCGATCGAAGTGCTCTCGATCGATCGGACATCATCATCCTTCAATCGATCGAAATGTCTTCGATCGCTTGACTATGGCCCTGGTTCGATCGATCGAAATACCTTCGATCGATCGAGCCCAAAGTTTCTAAAGGTTGCATGGAAGAGGTTGGAAATCAATGTTTCATCACATATTCCCAACGTCTAAACTACGGAAACATAGTAAATCTAATGCAGAAATAACAAAACATAGTAATCCTAACAACTAGGTTAACAAACAATCAAATAAAGAAAAGGAACAGAAAAACCTGGAATAAATCTGAATAAAACTTGTAACAAACTTGAAATAAAGTTGAATCTTGAATCTACAATGGAAAAGGAGGAAGAAAACATCAAACTAAACTAATCTACTCCTAAACTAACCCTAAAACTACCCTAAACTGCTGTTCTGTGCGTTCTGGAGCGTCCTCCCTTCGTCTGGCGTCAAAACGACTTATATATAGGGTTCCCGCAGAGTTTACGCAACTTTTAGGGGAAAATAAAGTTCGATCGATCGAAGGTTCGATCGATTGAACTCTCCTCAATCGCTTGAACTTCTCTGATTTTGACAACTCTGTGCACCGATGGGAGAATGGCCATAACTTTTCAGTCGGACCTCGGATTGACCTCCCGTTTGCGGTCACGCGACCGTAACTCAAAGATCTACATTTCATGTCTCTGGACAAATCTTCCAAATCGGAATTCTTCATTGTCAAAATTGGCGTTTTCTCAGCTGCTTCCGTTGTTCTATCCACCAGAATCACTTTTCTTTAGCTCCACTTCATTGATTTACATTCTAATACCTATAAAACAACGCATAAACATATGTTTTAGCATTAACACATTAAAAAGAACATTGTTATTAAAATGTACCTAAATATAGGGATTTTGGGGATAAAAGTATGCAAATAAGACCATATAATACACTATAAATATGCACTTTTCACCTCGAATCACTTAGACTGAGAGAGTAAATCGAACCAGTGTGGCATTGCCCGTATCCTGGCTAAGTACCAGGGGGTGGAGAGCCATGTTGTCTCGAAAGGACGCTCGATCATAACCTTCCTAGATCGGAAGTATCGCGTGAACCACTGCTTGTCTGGGGTATTCCGGAAGCCATGTTGTGGGACTGGGTCAGGAATCGTGAGGTCAAAAGGCTTCTCTTTGTGGTAGCCTATAATCGGATTCATTATGACGTCCCTGAAATAGAAAACAAAAAGGAACAACAAATGAAAACAAAACAAATAAACAAAAGAAGAAACTACCCTGTAGTAGTTCGATCGATCGAACATTTTTTTTAATCGATCGAAGAGAGGCTGGGCTCGATCACTTAAGCCTAGTTCGATCGATCCAACACAGAAATTCAGCGGGGACAGATAATGCCACAGAAATGAAAAAGAAGCAAGAAATAGGAGATTACAACAAACGTTAATTGGTCTTCGGACCAATGGGGGGCACCCCCTCATGTTTTCGAATGAAAAATGGAGATAGGAGGTTCTCGGAACCTTGCCTCAGGTTGTGCGCAGTGGAGAGGTGAGGATGATGATTTGAATGATGGGAAGATGAACCAGGCTGCCTCAAATGAAGTATGTGATGAGGGGAGGAAAAAATCTCCTGATTCATCTCTCTGTCGTTGATCGCTCAAGAGTATGAGGGAGAGGAAAAAAAAACTGATGAAGTGTACACTGGACGCCTCGTTTAAATACAAATCTCGATCGATCGAGAAAGTTCGATCGATCTAACGTTAAATGGATTGAGAACTACTAAAGCGCTTGAGGATTGTGCACGCTCGATCGATCGAGAGTATTTCAATCGATCGAACTTTAAAATTCTAAGATCTCTTTGAATAAAATATCTACGCACCCCCAACTAACAAAGATTGTTCTGAACATACAGGAAATGATAAAAATAGTTCATCCATAGGACATGTAAGCCAGAATTCATCATCAACAAAATAATAAAAAGTTGCAAATTTTTTTTAAAATATAACTTTTTAATGGCATCCATTTTGCAAAACTCCCAAATTTGGTACTAAAGACCTTATTAACAGAAAAACTAGAATTAAAAACAAAACTAAAAATTCTTTGTCCAGCCTTATACTTCAATTGATAAAAGATTGAACAATTGACAAAATGTAACTGAAGTGGGTCACTAATCTTCGAACATGAAAATATCATCGTCCACAATTGTTTCATTTTCTGCCAAATCGTTGAAGGTGGAGTCCAAACTTGATGATTCCCTTTCCCATAACAGTCGAAAAGCAGCAAGGATATCATCCAGCAAGTCTGAAATCTCCAAGGAATTGATTGGACAGGCAAGAGGTGATCCAGATGGAGACATTGATAGAGGGGAATAATTTCTCAACTGCTTGCTCTCTTGTGGTGGAGTACCCGGGAATCCTATGTAAGGTCCAGGTCCATGAAATAGTTGGTGTGGAAGGAACACGAGCAGACCGTTGTGGAACATAGTGATAATCCTGGACAGAGACAACAAAATAAAAACAAAACGGAAAGAGATTAAATAAAACAACCGCAAGAAGGAAAAAAAGGAGCAAACAAAGAAAGATGGAAAAGATAAATAAGATATGATAATGAATTAACCTCACTATTGGCGTGATAGAACCATGTGCACTAGCAGGTAGGGGCATTGAAGCCGGAATAGCAAATAGCTCGTGTGCACATAAATGTATGGAACCGATTCGATGACAAGAAAGTCATTCACATATGTGAATACAACATTGTGGCATTCGGGCACCACATCCTGTAGATCTTCTTCAACCCATGGTTCCTATATTGAGTCATTCTCCCACTATTCCAGAGGGCGTCATCAACTTCACCGACGAAATACCCCTCTGGTTCTCCTTCCTCTTCAAGGAAGTCCATATTCTCGAATGGGATGATGTTGAAGAGGGCTGGATCGTAAGGGATGTATCCTTGGGTTAAGTCGATAACAACTTCTACATCCGGCCCTTGGTAAGGCAAAAGACAGAATGCAATCTCTTCAGTAGTCTATGCAGGGTTTTGATCTTCCGAATCAGCCTATGAGCCAATCGAAAACATAGACCATGTACCATCGTGATTTCTCATTATGAACAGCCTACAGGGGAAGAGATAAAACAGAATAGCGAATTAAACGCAAAGTCACACTCCAGAAAAAGAAATAAAGCAGAAAATAAATGAAATGAAACAAAAACAAAGAGCAGGAAAAGAAATTTACAACAAGTTTGGGACACCTTTTAGTGTTTTAAGTAGAAGAATAGTTGGGCTCATCCAACTGGATGTGCTCAATTTGGAAATTCTCCAAGAAGGGTTTTAATCTTTGGCCATTGACCTTGAAACTTTCATCGTTCTTAGGGTTGATGAGCTCGACAGCCCCATGTGGAAAAATAGATTTGACGATAAACGGGCTTGTCCATCGGGATCGGAGCTTTCCTAGGAAAAGGTGGAGGCGAGAGTCGTATAATAAGACTTTTTGCCCTGGCTCGAATGATTTGTGAAAGATCGTTCTATCGTGGCGGGCCTTTATCCTTTCCTTATGCAGCTTCGCAGAGTCATACGCATCTCTATGAATTTCCTCGAGCTCTACGAGTTAGAGTTTTCTGAGCTGATCTCCCTCTTTAATATCGAAGGTTAGTGAGCGTGTCGTCCAATAAGCTTTATGCTCAATCTCGACAGAGAGGTGGCAGGCCTTGCCATACACTAGCCTATACGGGGACATGCCCAGGTTTGTTTTGTATGCAGTGCGGTACGTCCATAGAGCATTAGCCAGTTTGTATGCCCAGTCTTTTATGTTGGAACTAACCGTCTTGTCGAGAATATGTTTTATTTCTCGGTTAACCGATTCTGCCTGCCCGTTAGTTTGTGGGTGGAAGGCTAAGGCGATTTTATGGTTAACCCCATACTTTTTGAGTAGTGACTCCAAGGGTCTATTGCTGAAGTGCTTTCCTTGGTCACTAATTAGTGCCTTTGGGGTTCCAAAATGCGAAAGGATATTTTCTTTTAAGAAAGAAACAACCGTTCAATGATCATTTTGCCTTGTTGGGATTGCCTCTACCCATTTCGAGATATACTCCACAACAAGGAGTATGTACTAGCAGTTATTTGACTTCGGGAATGGGCCCATGAAATCTATGCCCCAACAATAAAAAATTTCGATTGTGATCATGGGAGTTAAAGGCATATAATTACATTTTGAGATTGCACCTAGCTTTTGACAGCATTGGCACGATTTACAAAATTCGTGGGCATCCTTGAATATGGTGGGCTAATAGAAACTGCTATGTAAGATTTTCTATGTAGTCATCTGTGAAGCAAAGTGGCCACCACAGGCTTTAGAGTGGCACGAGGTTAAGATCACGGTTATATCCTCGTTTGGAATGCAACGTTTGATGACCTGATCGGCACAACACTTGAATAAGTACGGGTCATCGAAGAAGAAGTGACGTGCGAAAGAGAGGAATTGTTTCCTATCTTGATTTGACCAATGACTCGGGGTCTCTCCCGTAACTAGATAATTTACTATATCTGCTTACCAGGGCAAACCCAAGACAGTCATCAGTTGCTCATCTGGGAATTCATCCTTTACATTCTCTACTCCCTTTTTATTCTTGATCGTGATGTCGAATTCTTGGAGTAGGAGTATCCAATGGATAAGCCTTTGTTTCGTATCCTTTTTAGATAACAAGTATTTGAGGACCGAGTGGTCTGTAAAACAGACGATTGGGGACCTATCAGATACGACCTGAATTTATCTAGAGCGAAGACTATAGCCAGTAGCTCTGTTTCAATGGTTGTATAATTCATTTGAGCTTTATTAAGTGTTCAACTGGCATAGTAGATTACATAAGGCTTATTATCCTTCCTCTGTCTTAGTACTGCACCAATGGCATAGTCGCTAGCATCACACATTAGTTCGAATGGCAAACCCCAGTTGGGTGCCTGTATTATCAGTGCAGAGGTATGTGCTCTTTTAGTGCATCAAAAGACATTTGACAGCTTTCCACCCACTCGATTGGTGCGTCTTTAACGAGAAATTGACAGAGTGGTCGGGATATTGCACTTAAATTTTGGATAAATCGACGATAAAATCCTGTATGTCCCAAAAAATAGGGAATATCGTTGACTCTGTGGGGGACGGTTAGGTTCGAGATTATGTCGATTTTTGATTTATCTACTTGGATACCTTTGTCTGAAATGATGTGGCCGAGGACTATCCCACTGGTTACCATGAAATGACATTTTTCTTAATTTAGCACCAGGTGTTTGTCCTCGCATTTCCAGATTTTCTAAGCAATTATCAAAACTATGGACGAACACAGAAAAATCGTCCATGAACACCTCAAGTATCTGCTCAGCCATATCACTGAATATACTGAGCATGCACCACTGGAAGGTAGCAGGTGCATTGCATAAGCCAAATGGCATTCTTTGGTAAGCGAAAGTACCGAACAGACATGTGAAAGTCATTTTCTCCTGATCTTCAGGAGCAATTTTGATTTGATTATATCCACTGTATCTATCAAAGAAGCAGTAATACTTGTGACCCACCACTCTTTCTAGCATTTGATCCATGAATGGTAGTGAAAAGTGGTCCTTCCGGGTCACCGTATTCAATATTCGATAATCAATACACATCTACCAACCAGTGGGGATGCGTGTCGGTACTAGCTCACCATCACTATTTGGAATGACAATGATGTCCGCTTTCTTTGGTACTACCTGGGTCGGGCTGTCCCAAGGACTATCAGAAATTGGATATATAATTCCAACATCAAGTAGCTTTTAAGACTTCCTTTTTGACCACTTCTTGCATATTGGGATTCAGACGCCTTTGCAATTGTCGCGAAGGTTTAGCGTCTTCCTCCAGATTTATTTTATGGGTGCAAACAGACGGGCTTATGCCTTTGAGATCGGCAATAGTCTATCCTAATGCTCCTTTATGTTGTTTCAGTATTTGAATTAATTTACCCTCATGTTCAAGGCTTAGAGTAGATGAAATTATAATAGAGTAGGTCTTTTTAGTCCCTAAGAAAGCGTATTTGAGCTCTTTTGGAAGCTCCTTTAACTCTAAATCGGGAAACTGAAAATTAGAGGGCATGACTAACTTTGTTTTTGGAGGCAGTGATTCATATGGTGCTACCCACATGTATTCAGCTCTATCCTCCTCTTTTGTTTCCAACATGATGTAAGTTAGATTTAGGTCGGTGTCCAATGGAGTAGAGTTTTTAGGTTGGTAGACAGCATCAAATTATGACACCACTACATCCAAAGGATCTTTGTAATCGACCAAATCGGCCTCATCTTCAATGACCGTCTCGATGTAGTTTACTTCTTCCTCATCCTCGTATTCTTGAGGTCGGGGATTCACGAAGATTTTAACGGTTGCGGTCATGTTTCCGAATATGATAGTCATTGTACCACTTCTTATTTTTATCATGGCGTCAATTGTGTTTAGAAATGGACGTCTAAATATCACTGGGATTTGTGCACGTGGATTAGACACAGGTTTAGTGTCTAGAATTATAAAATCAACCAGGAAGACAAACAAGTCTATTTGCACTAGGACATCTTCCAACACCCCTCTCGGGTATTTAACTGACCTATCTGCCAATTGTAATGAAACTCGGGTGGGTTATATTCACCTAACCCTAGTTGTTTATAGACTGAATATGGCAGAAGGTTTACGCTTGCTCCTAGGTCGAGGAGTGCGTTGTCTATTCTTTGATTCCCAATTTGACATGAGACAGTGGGAGTACCGGGGTCTTTGAGTTTTGTAGGCAATTCGTTTTGGATGATTGCGCTTGCTTGTCAAGCGACATAAGCATGTTTCTTCACACTTTGCCTCCTCTTGACCGTGCACAAATCTTTAAGATACTTTGCATAGGTCGGCACATGTTTGATTGCATCAAGGAGTGGAAGGTTTATTTTGACTTGTTTGAACAATTCCAAGAACTCCTAATTCTTTATCTCATTTTTGGGTTTCTTAAACCTTTGAGGATAAGGCACGGGATAAGGGCATTTTTGTAATTCGTCATTAACGGAATCCTTTCCGGGTCTCCTCTCAACTTCTTCTACTTCTTTAGGAGCATCATCATTTGATTTTAATGGTTCGTCATTAGTGGATAGCTCTTCTTCCTGAGTGGAAGGTATATTTTTGTTTACCACTTCGTCCTCTGCATACTTTTCAAGAGTAGAATGAGGCATGTTTTGCCATATAACCTTGCCGCTTCTCAGAGTAGTCACGGCTTTAGCATGCTCTTGATTATTGGGATCATTGTTGTATCCCTTAGGGTTTTGAAGTGGTTGGGTAGGAAACGTTCCACTAGACCCCTCTTGTCGTGCATCCATTCTCTCTAATGTTGCGGACATTTTACTCATCATTTGAATTAATTGTTGTGTTAAATTTGCATTAGAGAGTGGATTTTCTTCTTGCACCTTTTTGTGTGGTGGCATGTACACATTAGACTGTTGGTTGTTAGAGGGTTGAGCTTGGTTGTAGTTATTTGATCTATTTTGATTGAATGGTTGGGACTGCCTATTATATTGCCCTTGATATTGGTTGTTGTTGTCGTGCTGTTGTTGATATTGATTTTGTGTCCCAGCATCATTTTTCCAATCAAAACCGGGGTGATTCCATCGATTGTTATTATTTTGAAAATTATTGTTATTATAGGAATTACCCGACCCTCTATACCCTTGCATGGCGTTCATCTCCATGGGGGCTTGTTCTTGAAAGTACGGCACATTGGGATAGTATTGAGTGGTGTGTCCCAACATATTGCATGTGCTGCATGGTTCTTTAGGTAAAACCTATCTAGAATTCTCTCCTTTCATCCCTAACTCCTCTACTTTCTTTGCTAGTTCTTCGTATTTGGTCATTAGGTGATCTTCACTTTTTAGCTGATAAATACTTTTCTCCTCTACACCTGATATTTGTGCGTGTGGAATTTCATCAAAATTCGACCATTCATGAGCATGTTCAGCTAACCACTCAAAGTGGGTTTCAACCTCCTTGGTGTTTTTGCGAAGAAATGGACTTGAGCTCATGGTTTCAACCAATTTTTTTGTTTCACCATTTAACCCTTCATAAAAGTAGCTGATAGTTCGCAATTTCTCATACCCATGACGTGGACATGAGAGAAGCAAATTCTTGAAACGCTCCCAAGTTTGGGTGGACGTTTCATTGCTCGTTTGTTTGTAGGAGTTTATTTGCCGTTTAAGTTCAGTGGTCATACGAGGTGGAAAGAATTTCTTTAAAAATACAGTGTTCATCGCATGCCAGATGAAGATTGAATTTGGCTTAAGGGTGAGAAGCCACGCTTTTGCTTTATCCTTCAAGGCGAAGGGAAATAGCATTAGGCGTATCACATCTACAGGACAATTTTGTGAGAATGTTTTACAAATATCCTCAAAATCTTTGACATGTAGATATGCCTTCTCGCTCTCCATTCCATGGAAGGTTAGAAGGAGTTGAATCATTCCGTTGTGTAATTGGAATTCACCTGCATAGGGTGAATGAGGATACAAGAAGGCGTAGGTGCGTGTTCAGGTTGCATGAGATCGCATAATGGACGTAACAAATCGTCGATAGGCACAACCACATTATCCCCATTTTTGCTTTGATTGTCACCCATTGCATTTGTGGGTGTAGCTACGGGATGAATAGAATTAGAGGAATCAGATAAGTAGAATGGATTTCCAAGAATTCCTTTAATAGAATTATCAGACATGAAAGGAAAAAGATCCTAAGATCTAATACTTAAAGAATCTAAAAGGAAAAGAAAAAAGAATAAGATCAAGATAGATTGAGGTAATCTAAGTGTTAGCTTGTCGCCTTCCCCGGCAACGGTGCTTTAATTTGTGTGCGCTTGTGTTCTATCTCCAAGTGTAGGTAGATGTGCAAGTAGTATTCTGGTTAAGACCAGGTTGATCCCACAGGGAAGGTTGTAAACTAAATACCTAGATTAAACTCGAAAAGGGAAATAAAAAATTCTATGTTTAAAGAGTGTAGAACACAAAGTTCCACAATTAACAGCTACTAAAATAAAGCAATTAAATTAAACTAGTGATTATCTAATTAACTAAGTGACACGACTAAATAGTTGTGCGCTCTTGTGCAACACCCAAGTGTAGGTGATCGTGCAAGTAATACTGGATAAGTCCAGGTCGATCCCACAGGGAAGGAATAGGAAGAATATATACTAAGTTACAACCTAAAGAAAAAGAAAAAATATGAATCTAGGGGTGAAAGTTCTAACAAATCCTAATTAATTAAATTAAACTAAATAATAATCTAAAGCATAAAGAAACATAACTAATTAAATAAATAAACTAAAGGTGTTGGAAATACGAGAATCCACATTGATCCTAACCATCTACCATGCATATTCATTAACGCTCTATGGAGTACATCCCTTTTCAGTATTCCGTATTTTTCTAAAGATAAAGAATCAATAGCCCTTTCATGACCGGGACTATATCATCACAGTTGATTAAAATACTTAGAAGACGGTTTAAAACAATGGTTATTACTTGCACTCTAAATGGTGTTAGCATTCAAAGTGGTTTTCAAAAGTCATTGAAGAAAATAGCCTTAAGGCTTTAAGTTCTAAAAACTGTTGTGACAAACTGAGCTTATTGGAACAATTCGATGACAGATTTCTAAAACAGAAAGTCATGGATTACTTAAAAGAATCATCTCAGGAATTAATATGTTCGATCGATCGAAGCGCTCTCGATCGATCGGACTGCATCATCCTTCAATCGATCGAAATGCCTTCGATCGCTTGACTATGGCCCTGGTTCGATCGATTGAAATACCTTCGATCGATCGAGCCCAAGGTTTTTAAAGCTTGCATGGCAGAGGTTGGGAATCAATGTTTGATCACATATTTCCAACGTCTAAACTACGAAAACATGAATAAACAAGTACAGGAATAACAAACTAGAGTAATCATAACATATAAACTAATAAACAATGAAATAGAGAAAAGGAAAAGAAATCTGAATATAACTTGTAATAAACATATAACCAACTTGAATCTTCAATATAATAATGGAAAAGAGGAAGAAAAATAAGAATCTAACCTATTCTACTCCTAATCTAACCCTAAAACTACCCTAAACTGATTTTTTTTGCGTTCTGGAGCGTCCTCCCTTCGTCTGGCGTCAAAACGACTTATATATAGGGTTCCTGCAGAGTTTACGCAACTTTTGGGTGAATATGAAGTTCAATCGATCGAGATTAGTTCGATCGATCGAAGGTTCGATCGATTGAACTCTCCTCAATCGATTAAACTCTCTGATTTTGACATCTCTGCGCACCGATGGGAGAATGGCCATAACCTTTTACTCGGACCTCGGATTGACCTCCCATTTACGGCCACGCGACCGTAACTTAAAGATCTACATTTTGTATTTCTAGGAAAATATTCTAAATCTGAAGTCTTCATTGTCAAAATTGGCATTTTCTCAGCTGCTTCTGTTGTTCTCTTCACCAGAATCACTTTTCTTTAGCTCCATTTCATTGATTTACATCCTAATACCTATAAAACAATGCAAAAACATATGGTTTAGCATTAACACAATAAAAAGAACATTGTTATTCGAATGCACCTAAATATAGGGACTTTGGAGATAAAAGTATGCATAAAGAACCATATAATACGCTATAAACATGCACTTTTCACCTCGAATCACTAAGACGATATTTGAAAACGATGTTTCTTAATAAAAGGGGAACATTAGGATCACACGAATCTGCAGTGACCTAGCCATCTACCATTCAATTACATTAAGGCTCAATGGAGTATATCTTCTACAGTATCCTGTATTTCTTCTTAAAATAAAGAATCCATAGCCTGTTCATGACCGGGACTATATCATCACAGTTAATTTGAAACACATGAAGGTGGTTTAAAGCAATAGTTAAGTCTCGCATAATGAATGGTGTAAGCATTCAATGTGGTTTGCAAAAGTTATTGAAGAAAAATGCCTTAAGGCTTACAGTTCAGAAACTGTTTTGACAAACTGAGCATTTGGGGACAGTTTGATAACAAATTTCTAAAACAGAAAGTCTAGGAATACTGCATAGGACATTCTCAAGAATCAGAGAGTTAGATCGATCGACGAACTTTCGATCGATTGAAAATCATCATCTTTCAATCGGTCAAAATGTCTTCGATCACTTGACATTATCTCTTGTCCGATCGATCAAAATAACTTCGATCGATCGAACACAGGTTTTAAACTGATGCATGGTAGAGGTTGGAGATCACTGTTTCATCATGATCTCCCAACCTTAGGACTACTCAGACATAGTCTGGAGTGTCACAGATTCATTTTTAACGTAACTATTCATTAAAGTCCTGTTTGGTTGTGATTTTAACATGTAAACTATAAAAACTATGGATTTAACAATAACTAACATGCACGACTATGATTATAATAGGTTAAGCTACAAGATTGAACGAGCAGAATGTAAATAAACTGAGATAACAAAACCTGGACTGTAGAACTTTGATTAAACTTAAGAGAATCTAAGATAAATCAATGTTAAACCTTGAAAACCTACAAAACCAAGCCCAAAAACTCTTTATCTCTCTATAAACTGATGAAAAACAAGTCGGGCGTCCCTCTGGACGTACACATAACGAGTATATATAGACAATCCTAGACTAGGGTTACAAAAACATGTTTCTGCTGTGTGCACGGCAGTTCTGATAAAAACCATGTTCGATCGATCGAACATAACTTTATCGATTGAACTTATGGATTACTCGAGCGCTTGAACCGTCCTGAATCGATCGAAAGCTAGATTGCTTGAACTTCTTTGATCACTCAAACTTCTTCGATCGCTTGAACTCTGTATTTTAGCTTTGAATTCTCTTGTTTGTAATCCAACATTCCCTTTGTCGTGTTATTCATTTCTTCTCACAACAAAACAATAATCTGCACAAATAATAACTAAGACAATACAACTTATCATAGATTAATCATATTGTGTGAAAGCTAACTGTGTAACTCAACTTGCAGATATAACAGGGAGTTGTGAACTAAATCAGTGTATTTCTTTATTTTAGCGTGGTTGTAATTTACAAATACCCCCACTTGTCGCTCGGGTAAGCTTTCTTGTTCCTTACTTGCATATCATTCCGTGTGCTATTTAAATTATGTGGTTTTGTATGACCTTTTATCCTTAACAATCTTGCACCCTTTTTAGACATGCTTTTGTAAAGTGTATATACACATATGTATTAGTTGAAGGCATACTTAGATTAGTAATTCAATTAAAAGGATGTTGAGTAGAGGCCTATTGCGAGATAGGATGAGAGGGGGTGTTTTAGTCTGTCGGGCTCCTTCCCCTCTCATTCCATAATCCCCAGACCTTGAAACCTCAATGTATTCCTGACTCGTTTCCTCATCGGATACTCGAATGGAGATTCTACTATCACTGTAGTGATCTGATGGGATTAGTGAAGGATGTTTCAAGCTAGTGCTTAGGGTCCCGGACCTCGATTACTCATCCTCTTATCGGGAAGATGAATTATAACCAGAGTGACACATTTTTAGAGTCCCTGTGACGGGATGAGGAAGTAGCTGGTGACCTAAGTAGGGGTCAAGAACTTCTAATCTAAGGTAAAGAGGTGGAAGAACCAAGAGTCTATATGGTAGGGCGTATATAGTCTTAACAGTCAAGTAATACTCAGACAGGACGATCCTAGGTCACACCGACCGGTCGGACTATTCTCTACAAGTAAGAAAACCCTCTGACTTAAGGAAAAAGCAGAATCTGAGGAAAAAGAAATCGTACTCCCTCATAAAGCCTAAAGGATTCCTATTCTCCAGCCTCGCTCGGGAATAAAAACAAAAGAGTAGAGAAGGAAAAATGCAATGAGTTACAAGGCTGGAGGAACAAAAACTTACAAGAAAGGAATTCAGGGAAGAGCTTGGGAATCTAGACCGCGTGCTTTTCCTTTGGAACTGTTTGCTTGTAATTTGCGCGGGCGTGCCAGAGCCAAACGGGCTCGGTGTGTGTATGTGTGTGTGTGTGTGCAAACTAATTTCCTAAACGCTTATGTGAGTGATACACAAGGCTTTATGAATCTGACTTCTAAATAGAGTGATTGTGTGCAGTAAGTAGGAAAGTACCCTCACCATAAATTCCTTCGCAGTACTGAAGCGCACAAGCTAAACAGTGCAGTTTACCAAGTAAACAAATAACAAACGATTTAATAAAACGTAGATTTTATTAAGTGTTTGGAAAATTAAACAAATCCAAAGAACGAACCAGAACAGACTGATTGTTCAAAAGAAAAAAAGAAATTAACAAAAGGGACAGACCTATTTACTATGAATGCTGAAAAACATAAAGGTTTGAACGCTTTGAATGCTTTGAATGCAGTGTATGCAGTGTTTCGAGATGGCGCGGAGTGCCTTGTATACTTGGCCTGCTTCCATATTTATAGCGGCCTCTAGGAATCCTGATAAGGACAGAACTCCTTTTCTTGCACCCTAAGATGCGTGGCGGATTGGCTGATTGGCAGAAACCTTCTCAATCTCTAACTCTTTACATATCTCTATCCTGATTGAACCAATCCCTAATTCTAGGGATCAACCTTCCAATCCAGCTGGACGTGGGCCAGAGGGGGCTTCGACTATAGCTGGGGCAGCCTGCTCGATTTCTTCTCCAGCTGTCTCCATAGCAATTTCGGCATCGGGCACGTCCTCGCTGCTAGAGGAAAGAAGTACTTGTTTAGGAATATTGCCAGTAGGATCACCGTCTTCGTCGTTGCTCGAAGGGGTTAGTGGTGGTATAATGTGTAGTGGCATCAATCTCATGGCGACTCGTTCCAAGTAGGACGCCGCCGATGCAGGAGATGTAGGAAGATCAGTGGGAAGATCTTCGGTAGCGGTATCCTTGAATATGTGGCTTGCCCGATCGTTCCAACACTTGGTGAATTCCTCCGAGACCACGGGCCGAGCAGAGAAGAGGGTGAAGTTGAAAGCGGCCTTTAGTCTGTCTGACCTCTCTTTAATTTTCTTCACCTGCCCGTCGTTGATAATAAGGCCGCGTTCCACCCAGTCAACATTAACAGTGATGCCTGGGGGAACGGGAACAAATTGAGTAAACCCGAACTGACGGGCATAGAGGGGAGCAAAGTAATACTCTGCTCCACATTTATTGTTGGCTGAAGGAATACTTGGGCTAAAAATTGTATCCCTAGCTACCAAGTAGCTAGAGAAGATTTTGTTGTATGTAGATTGGGTGCCCGATCCCCAGTTAGCAGGGTTGTGAGGAAGTTGAAGAAATGAAGGAAAGTCCAGAGAAGAGATGGGTTGGAGGAGAGGGACAGCCGAATGCCTATGGCCAATCGGACTCATACAGCCATCCTTCATTATACGGTGTCCAATTGGCCTCCGTGCTGCTTTGATCCACTATCGGGCTTACATTGCATTAGGTTATGTTATTCTCGTGCCCGATAATCCTCATCCATGCCCATCATTCCAATCACGCTCACACCACAACACCCAACAGCCTTGTGACTACCATCAGGCTTACAATCTCCACTTGAGTCCAATGAGACATGGATTCCCTAGGCCGACCTTCCCTCTATCCAACTTCATGCCACTCGGGCTCAAAAACCTTTGACAATTTTTGGGTGCAAACAATTCCCCCCAAAAAGTCATATCAAATATCTCACCTTGATTGATGTGACGTTTTGAATTTTAAAATTACCACGTGTTAGCCATGCAGAGATTTGTCAGATCTAGAGAATCCCACAAGTCACTCCACATTTAATGCAGCGTGGTATAAAGCGGCAAGATTTTAAAAAATCTCTCCACCTCCCTCACTTGCGTCTTCTCTCTCTCTCTCTAAAATCCCAAGCATCCAGAGCTTCTCTCTCTAACCTCCATTTTTTTTGCCACTATCAACCTCCAATCTACCTCTGAAATGTCTCCTAAAACTGCACCGGCAACCACTTCCAAAGGCAAGAAAACCTTTGTCAATGCTCCACCACCTCAAAACCGCTGCAAAGAAGTCAGAACCCTTGCCAAAGCCCACTCCGCAGACGTTTCCACAGAATACCTGACTCACTACGGCTCCCTCGACGGTTCCCCGGTGGCACTAGGTCTTGGTGCGGCGTTACGCGGCGATCCTCTGGTGGCTTTCCTTCCCCTGTACCCACCGGTGGACAACGAAGCGTTCCTTCACCCTTCTGCCAACTGGAGCAAAATTTGGACTGCTAACCGTCCACTCTTCTTCGCTGCTCTCCTCTTCTGGTCGGCCTCTTGCAACGGGTTCCTCTTTCGTTGTGGCCCCATGGCACCTACCATTAAGGACATCAGTTACATACTCGGGCTGCATCCACATGGGCAAGAGGTCATACCAGGCTTAGTGGATGTTGGATTAGCCAGCATTTCTTACCCCCAACAAGAATCAGTAAGAGACGGGGCCATTTCGTACTGACCGATCACAGCCTTTGGCAGCTTCAGTCTCGGGTGCTGACGAGACTGAAGTGTTCGATGCCGAACACACGGCCTTCTTGATATACTAGCTAAACAGATTCCTCTTCTGCTCAGCCAGCCAAGCCATCACCAAGGAGTACACAACCCTGGCCTTAGCCCTGGCTACTGGGAAGCCACTAGCCTTGGCTACCCTAGTCTGGGCTCACCTTGTCCGAGGCATAACAGACTTTGTGCATTCGGGCTTCAGTATTGTGTGAATAGCACCGCCTTCCTCTTTTAGTCTATCGGCCTTGTCAACTTCTTCCTTCAGCTGAATCGGGCTTGGCCAATTTCAATACTGTCTTTTATGCCCGATTACCTTTTTACGAATGCCTGTGGCCAACCGGACTCATACATCCATCCTTCATTATACGGTCTCCGATTGGTCTCCGTGCTGCTTTGATCCACCATCGGGCTTACATTGCATTAGGTTATGTTATTCTCATGCTCAATAATCCTCATCCATGCCCATCCTTCCAATCGAGCTCACACCACAACACCCAACAGCCTTGTGACTACCATCGGGCTTACAATCTCCACTTGAGTCCGATGAGACATGGATTCCCTAGGTCGGCCTTTCCTCTATCCAACTTCATGCCACTCGGGCTCAAAAACCTTTGACGGTTTTTGGGTGCAAACAGGAACCACTCAGTAATTTCTTCTCATGGGCAGTAGAAGGAATAAAAATGCTCAAGTTTCCCTTATATAGATTGCACGAACGATCTAGATGATCTCAGATCCAATGGCCTAGTAAATTTCCCGCCTAAACGCTCGGCAGCTGGCACGTTGGGCAGCCCAAGCGGTGCCTTAAAAGGCATGCGCATTAATTGTATGATGTGACGGTTTGGTTAGGTTATGACTATTCGGCTACACCTGCACCGACCTAGTTTGATCTAAACTAGAATAACCCAACAGATGTCAAGTTGGACCCCGAGCTCCTAAGTCGTCAGACAGGGTTAATATCCCGAGTCGTCTAGATGACCGGTCCTACCCCGTATAGTTATACCAAGCAGTTCTTTTGAGTTTTACCAATTTCTAACCCTCATTTAACTTAGTGTCAATTTAGCCTTGAAAATAGGGGGCAACTAATACGTATAAAGATATTCGACCAATAAGAACAAGACTCGGTGACCACATTGAGTAGCGCCCGGTCAGAAGGCACAGTCATCCCAACTAGTCCAACAACCCGGCCTACGGGTCGGAAATGCCGCCTGGGGCCAGTTCCTCGTAGGACAGTTCAGGCTAGCCTGAAGGCGCAATCCAGACTCATCCAGATAGTTTTCGATATAAGTTAGAAGATTAATGGAAAGTGAAGATTATTTTTTAATCCAATTAGGAAACTTGCATACTTTGTGGTAATCACACCTAATCAGATTGTATTGCCTTATCAAATACAACTTCCATGTATGAGGGACTCTTACAATTATAAAAGAGGCCTCTTACCCCCTGTATAGGGGAGATATTGAACGACCAATTACTCTTCTGCACAATACTCACTGACACGACTAAATAGTTGTACGCTCTTGTGCAACACCCAAGTGTAGGTGATCGTGCAAGTAATACTAGATAAGTCCAGGTCGATCCCACAGGGAAGGGATAGGAAGAATATATACTAAGTTATAACCTAAAGAAAAAGAAAATAAGAATGAATGATTTGATGTGTACTAACAAATCCTAATTAATTAAATTAAACTAAATAATAAACTAAAACTTATAGAAACATAATTAATTAAACAGATAAATTAAAGGTGTTGGAAACACGTGAATCCACATTAATCCTAACCATCTACCATGCATATTCATTAATGCTCTATGGAGTACATCCCTTTTCAGTATTCCGTATTTTTCTAAAGATAAAGAATCAATAGCCCTTTCATGACCGGGACTACATCATCACAGTTGATTTAAAATACTTGGAAGACTGTTTAAAACAATGGTAATTACTTGCACTCTAAATGGTGTTAGCATTCAAAGTGGTTTTCAAAAGTCATTGAAGAAAATAGCCTTAAGGCTTTAAGTTCTAAAAACTGTTGTGACAAACTGAGCTTATTGGGACAATTTGATGACAGATTTCTAAAACAGAAAGTCGTGGAATACTTAAAAGAATCATCTGAGGAATTAACATGTTCGATCGATCGAAGCGCTCTCGATCGATCGGACATCTTCATCCTTCAATCGATCGAAATGCCTTCGATCGCTTGACTGTGGCTCTGGTTCGATCGATCGAAATACCTTCAATCGATCGAGCCCAAGGCTTCTAAAGATTGCATGGCAGAGGTTGGGAATCAATGTTTCATCACATATTCTCAACGTCTAAACTACAGAAACATAACAAAACTAGTGCAGAAGTAGTAAAACATAGCAATCATAACAACTAGATTAACAAACAATCAAATAAAGAAAAGGAACAGAAAAACCTGGAATAAATCTGAATATAACTTGTAATAAACTTGAAACAAACTTGAATCTTGAATCTACAATGGAAAAGGAGGAAGAAAACATCAAACTAAACTAATCTACTCCTAAACTAACCCTAAAACTACCCTAAACTGCTGTTCTGTGCGTTCTGGAGCGTCCTCCCTTCGTCTGGCGTCAAAACGACGTATATATAGGGTTCCCGCAGAGTTTACACAACTTTTGGGTGAATATAAAGTTCGATCGATCGAGCTTAGTTCGATCGATCGAAGGTTCGATCGATTGAACTCTTCTTCAATCGCTTGAACTCTATGATTTTGACAACTCTGTGCACTGATGGGAAAATAGCCATAACTTTTCACTCGGACCTCGGATTGACCTTCCGTTTGCGGCCACGCGACCGTAACTCAATGATCTACATTTTATATCTCTGGGAAAATCTTCCAAATCTGAAGTCTTCATTGTCAAAATTGGCGTTTTCTCAGCTGCTTATGTTGTTCTATCCACCAGAATCACTTTTCTTTAGCTCCACTCATTGATTTACATCCTAATACCTATACAACAATGCAAAAACATATATTTTAGCATTAACACAATAAAAAGACCATTGTTATTAGAATGAACCTAAATGTAGGGACTTTGGAGATAAAAGTATGCATAACAGACCATAAAATACGCTATGAACATGCACTTCTCACCACGAATCACTCACCATAGCTTTGTGTGGCTGTCCGTCCGACCTCTGATAGCTCCAATTCATTGTTGGTTCACCAAAGATCCCCAACTACTTTATAACATAGTGAAAGTGCTCAGACACACCATGTGGACATAGGTCTCTTCGTTAACAGGTCGAACCGCATATAAAGTACTCTTGTCTTCTTTCTCTTACGATACACCAAATTTTGGCGTCGTCATACCTGATGAGATATCAATTTTATCATCCACTGTGACAAATTCCAAGTATCAAAGAATAGTAATTCGTATCTCACATGTATGTATTTCATACATACACAAATTACCTACTATAATACTTATGGATTACAAAAAAATCATCTCATGAAACATATATAATAAAGTGCAAACTAATATCCATATATAAAATGTCAATGTCTCATGCATATAGTAATGGTTTGAGGGTACAATCCCAACAAACTCCTACTTACACTCATAACTCATTAGAACTACATCTAAGACCTAAGTTATCTAGATGACGATCAAAGACCTTCTAAGGCAAGGCCTTTGTAAATAGATCTGTAAGATTGTCTGTGGTAGTAATCTTGGAGATAGTCACATCTCCACATTTGACTATATCTTAAATGGTACTTCCTTTCTACGTGACTCCCCTTTCTATGGTTCCTTGGCTCCTTAGACTAAGCCACTGCCCCCACTATTATCATAATATAGCATAATAGGTGACAATGACGCTGGTACTACCTCGAGTTTCATGAAGAACTTCTTGATCCAAACAACTTCCTTTACGACTTCACAAGAAGCCACATACTCAACTTCTGTAGTTGAGTCGGTAATGCATTTTTGCTTAATGCTTCTCTAACTAACAATACCACCTCCTAGGGTAAAGAGGTGTTTGGATGTAGACTTTCTCAAATCTTTATCTGGCATAAAGTCCAAGTCAGTATATCCTACTAGAATCAACTCATCACTTCCATACATAAGCATGTAATCTTTAGTTCTTCTCAAGTACTTAAGAATATGCTTAACGGTTGTCCAGTGCTCTAGACCAGGATTCGACTGATACCTACTAACCATACCAATAGCAAAGCAGATATCTGGTCTAGTGCATAACATTACATACATGAGACTCCCCACTACTAAAGCATAGGGAGCTTCTGTCATGCAATTCCTCTCCTCTTATGTCTTAGTACAATTATCCTTGGAGAACGCTGTGGATACCGGGCTTCCACCTCTTTTTGATGTTTTGAAATTCGTTTGATTTTGAATGAAGGAGAGAGAAAAGGTCTGTTGAAAACAGATACAGAGTCGCCACTTGGTCTTTAAGGAACCAAGAAACCTAATTTTGACTCACCCAAGCGGATAAGGGCACCGGCCCTTCATAACCAAAGAACTTGGTTCGGGGTTTTGGTACGAGAGAGGAAGGAGCCTTTGTCGCGACTAAAACACCCTCAACTCGCCCCGTCTTTCGACGGGCCTCAATTAGCATCCAAATAATCATCTTATACTATGTATGGTTCGGCAATTAATACTATGATAGTATATTACATTACATAAGAAACTTGAAAATGGAAGATCTAAAGATAAAATATCATTCATAAGATCTAAATCAAATATCATGCAATGTAAAGTGAAAGATCACACAAATAAACCTAGGAAAAATCGTCTAATCATATATCAATTAATCAAGTTTTCCTAATCTAAAGGGGACATGAATTGTTCTTGAAACAAATAATCAAAGAAATCAAAATATGCTTAGCAAGGCTAGAATGATGCATGTTAATCTTTGAGAAAAAGAAGATCTCTCAATCCCCGGGACGGATGAGAAAGGATGATTAGATCAAGGGGAAGCATGAACGGGTGATCGAGTTCATTCCTTATATTCTCCTTAGATTAAGAGTTACAAAAACCCCAAATCTTGCATGAATGCAATGTATGTATCTAAAATGTGCAAAGGTTGTAGTGTGTTTTTGTGTACATGGATTTCTAGAATGACTTAGAAGTCTAAAATGTGTATGAATGAATGAATGAAATTAACATGGGATGTGTACAAATGTAGTATGGACTACTTCCTAAGATATGAACTAATTTGGAATGCATATGAGCATCAAATCAAAGAATGAAAGTTGAAATGTACTTGCTGTGAATAGTGGACAGAACAGTAGCATGATCTTTTGGAATTCGAAAAGAGGGGTTAGGAATGTTTTCAATGAATGATTTTTTATGGAGATGTTCCTTATTGTGTCTAGAACACAACCCAAAATGCCAATCTTGAATAGCTATCACAGATTGAGAGAAATTATATAAACAATAGAGGTCACTCAGAAACAGAGTTCGTACTGTCGACTGAAATGTTAGAAAATCTTAGAAAATGAAAAAGAATGATCTAGAGGCCCATTTTATACAGAAAGTTTCCAAAGACATCTAATGTTAAGGGAAAAATAAGTTAGGACCACCCCTTTTGGGAACGTTTTCTGGAAAAGAGGTCGTAAGTTGACCTAGCTGCGGTGACAGCAAAAACAGAATGTTTGGAAGGAATGTTGGGACCCAAATGGACCATTTCCAAGTACTTCCAAGTCAAACCAAAAATCATGGGTGTTCTCCAATGAGTTAGGAAGACTTTCCAAGTGGCCTTGTATCCATATGTTGAGTATTGTGTTCTAGAAAAATCTTTGAACTCAACTCACTCACTGTTTTGACTCATTGTTTTGAAGATTTTGGAGAAAACAAAGTTTTGTTTCTTGAAACCAAATGAGAGGGATTGAGAGGGGTTTTGAAATAGATGTTTTGAAAACATGTTTTCAACACTCAATAAGGATCATAGCCACTTAGAATACCTACATCAAACTCATCATTTAAGAACCTCCAAGATTGTTGGAGAGACTTATTTTGTTTTTGGACATAACTTCAATACATTCCAAGAATACCTTGGAAGTATTGAGGTTATGATCATCATCTATCAAACATGTTTTTGAGGTCAAGAGCTACTATCCATAAGGATTCACTCACCCCAAACTTCATGTCATCACTTAGATGATGATGAACTAGTAAGTAAATAAAGAAAATAAAAAAAAAATGGGATGAGAAGAGATGAACAATAAATAAACAAGCAAGTAGATGATAATCAATAGATGATATTCATGAAGCATGAGACTTGTAGATTGGTGTATCACTCATATGTAATGACACTAGACATGGAAGAAGCTTCCACACTCTTGAATGCTCACTAAAATGGTGGTTGGGAGTATTGAATGTTGAAGTAAATGGAAGTAATGAAGTAAAAACAAAATTAGAACTCACTTTTGTTTTTGAAAATCAAAGAAGAAAGCTTCTTTTCTCTCTACTCTAGCCTTATCTCTACAACTTTCTCTCCCAAATTTTTCTAAAACTCACATTTGACTCCCCATAAAATGAGGAGTAATGGGGTGTTTATATAGGCCAACTTGGGGTGTTTTTGGGATTTAGAAAGTACTCCCATTGGCTCCAAACATCTGAAATCATAAAACTACGTCGTTTTGGCTTTTAATTAATCAAAATGGGACCACAAAACATATTACAAAAATACACTGCTCTGGGGGGGAGTGCCGCGGCGGCACTGGGCCAGTGCCGCGGCGGCAGTGCTCCTCCCTTCGTCTGGATAATGCTGTTTAGGCCCCCCCGAAGTTCCGGTATTCGCGAAAAGGCTCTATTTTGTCCGAAATTCACAGAAAATGCATATGAACTCCAAATCGAGGTTGTGATATATCGTTGGAAAGGTAATGGAGTCTACTTTACATAAAAAAAAGTTCGGGGATAGGTCACTTTGAAGTTTTGCGGTATTCGCGATAAAAATCGATTTGATCGCCTTTTTCGCCTTTGGAAATTCATAATAAATTCGTTTTAAATCCAGAAATTATGTGCGATATACCGTTGGAAAGCTATTGACCTCTAGTATCCATGAAAAATATTTGAAAATTGTTTCGGTGCCCCGATTCCAAAGTCAAATCTTGGTCAAACTGGTCAAACCTGGGATTCCCGGGAAGTTCTGGGAACCTCTGGGAGCTCCCAGGAGCCGACGTTTTCGCTCGATTCTCTTTTAAAACTTATTTTAATACTTTTCTAATGATTCCGATGAATTTAGACAATTTCGGTCAAACTTGGTCAAACTTCGGTCAAACCTGGTCAAATCTTGGTCAAACCTGGTCAAACCGGTCAACGGGGACTTTCGGGGAACCTCCGGGACTTCCGGGGGTCTCTGGGAGCTGACGATTTCTTCCGGTTTTATTTAGAAACTTATTTTATCATTTTTCTTACAACGTAGCATGTTTCCAGGACTTTTGGTCCAATATCTGGGAGTTCAGGGGCATTTTGGTCATTCTGAGCATTCTGAGAGATAGAGCTGACTTCCGAGAGTCCTTTTGAGTCTTTTACGATCATTGTGAACCACCAAGCTATGGGTCTCCTAAATCTGATAGCCGACAAAATGGGGTGTCTACAAACGCTAACCATGCCTGAAAGGTAACAAACCTTTCTTTGAATTATCCATAGAAAGCCTATTTAGTACCTTATTAATATAACCAGCTTGAGATAATCCCATTATCTTTCTCTTACGATCTTGAAAAAGCTTTATCCCAAGGATATAAATAGCCTCTCCTAGATCTAACCAGACCTTGATTGATGATAATGCCCCTACATCATACCCAATGAGTAGAATGTCATCAACATAAAGTACAAAAAAGGCTGCCTGATTGCATCATAATCAAGTTCTTTGTTAACCTTATTAAAAATATAGTATGTTGGTAGTAGGGTGTTGAGTCCACAGGGATTGGAATGGAACAACGATTGGTGGACACTTAATAACCAATTACAATACGATGAGAAACTAACAAGCTAAGAAATAAAACTAAGTCTTTTCGACTATGGGTGAGGTTCAATTAGCACTAGTTATACTACAATGGCTAATTATGAAATGAGAAGTGAGCTTTAAGCAAAGACAAGATTTAATTAGATTGGGGGGTTTTGCAAATGAAGAAATTGAGGTTGGGGAGCATTCCCCCAACTTGGACCAAACAACACATTGATTCAATATTTGTAGAATTTTCTAGGGTAGAGAATTTCATTGAGGAAAACTATCAAATATGTGGTTGTTAACCTACAATGTTTGATAGGAGCTTCTATGAAATACATGAGGGGGGTTTAAATCAAAGCATTAACAACTTCTATTGTGACATCATAAGTGTAGTCCTATAAATTCAAACCTTACACCCATGAACCCTAGGAATGTTAAAAAGCATATTAATCTAACATTCAAGCACATATAGGTCCAATGGTGGGTTTATGATCCCTAATTTACATTATCTAGCTACTCATAACTATAAAAACATTAACATTAAAGAGGGGGAAAGAGAAATTATACCAACTTAGAGAACTCATCATAAATGTAATAGAAAATTCCAATATAAATCCAAGAAAAGCTTCAAAGTATTCAATATACCAAGAATCCTCTCTCTGGAACTAATTACACAATAATTGTGGTAGATGAGGGAGTAAGTGAGATGGAGGAGAAGACTTGAGAGAGAGAGAGAGAGAGAGAGAGAGAGAGAGAGGGGGAGGGAGGGAAAGAGAGAGAGAGAGAAAGAGAGAGAGGGAGAGAGAGAGAGAGAGAGGGAGAGAGGTTACAACTCCCAAAACTAAACAAAATAAAAGCTAACCCTAATAAAAATCTATCTCTATCTATTTATACTACAAGCACAAAATGGCAAAGTTGTAAATAAAAGTGGAAGCCTTCAACAACAGGGGGCGGATCTATCCCAGGCAATTGGGTAGATTGATCTGCTATTCATCTGGGAACTTGGAATATGTATCCAGGATCACAGATTGATCCACCCTTGGATGCCAGAACGATCCGATTTGATGATTTTGGGCAGTAGCTTCATTCAAATATGTGGATTGATCCACGTTGTAAGGTTGAATCAATCCACCTTTGCTAGGATGGATTCCTTCCCCTTTTTACATGATAAGAACCAAACCAGATTGGTTTTCACTTTGAGCAAGCTCTTGAAACCTACAAGAATGATATTTTTATGAACAAAAAGAGGACAACAACAAAAACAAAAGTGTAATTTATGCATTAACTCTCCTAGTTTAGATGACAATTCGTGTCCAACAAGAGTAAAAATACAAAGTTGAGAATGTAATATTGGACACGAATCACTACCACCTTTTCTTCACATTTCTTATATACATAAGGTTCATCCAGATTCTATACGAAACTAAATGATTTGACCACTTAGTCAAACCAAATGGTCCAACTCTTGTATGCCTACTTAAGCCCATAAATAGACTTTTGCAGCTTGCATACTAAGTTACCTTTTCTGCCAGCTATGAACCCTTCGAGTTACTGCATTTAGATGTCCTCCTCAAGATTGCCATTCAAGAATGCAGTCTTGATGTTTGTCTACCAGATTTCAAAATCTAGGCATGCTGCAATGGATAAGAGCATTCTGATGGATTTGAGCATAGCTAACGGTGAAAAGGTTTCCTCATAGTCAATGCCCTCTCTCTGAGTATAACCTTTCGCTACTAGCCTCACCTTAAAGGTCTCAATCTTTCCATCAGATCTGATTTTCCTCTTGTACACCCACTTAAAGCCAATCGATTTAATATTGGCTGGTGTTTATATAATATCCCAGACCTGATTAGAATCCATAGATTCTAATTCATCTTTCATAACTTTGACCCGATGGTCTGAATCAACATCAGTCATTGCCTCTTTGTATGTGGCAAGATTAAATTCAGATTATAGAGACAACTTCAAAAACTTCTCCTAAGAACATGTATATGTCAGACTAGCTGACTATCCTCTTACTAAGACGAGGTACTGGGGTAGAATTGGGTGTAGATATGGTGTTTTCTTATCCTATACTATTTTCAACTATTGGAGGATTAGAGGGCTGTCCATCTATTTCTCTCAAATCTATCCTTTCTCTAGGTTTATGGGTCATGATATAATCATCCTTCAAGAAAACAACATTCGTACTAACAAACACCTTTTATTTTCTTGGATCATAAAACTACCAACCATAAGTACCCTTTGGATAACCTATGAAATAACATACTTTCTACCGTGATTCCAATTTGCTCATCCTTCATTTTAGCACATATGCTGGACACCCCCATATTCGGAGATGTTGCAAAGAGGGCTTGCGTCCAATCCACATCTTTAGTGGTGTCTTAGGAACAAATTTTCTTGGAACAAGATTTAGTATGTACACAGCGGTTTCTAAAGCATAACCCAAAGAAATAATGGCAACTCCGAATAACTCATCATTGACCTAGTCATGTCTAAAAACGTCTAATTCCTTCTTTCAGCTACACCGTTTTGCTGAGGCGTATTGGGTGCAGTCAACTGTGATAGAATCCCATCAGGTGATCAATAAATTCATTAGAGAGGTATTTGCCACCTCGATCTAATCAAATGGCCTTGATATGTGTGTCTAATAGCTTTTCCTCTTTAGCCCTAAACTCTTTGAACATTAGAAAGGCTTCAGACTTGTGTTGCATTAGGTATACATATCCATACCTAGAGTTGTCATCAGTAAATGTAATAAAATACTCATAACCATCTATCGCTCTAATATTTATTGGACCACACACATCAGTTTGAACTAATTCCAACAATGCATTGGTCTTGTTGTCCTTTGCTGGAAAGGGTCCCCTTTTGGTCATTTTACCCTCTAAATATGATTCACAGACTTCCATTTGTTCTAGAACTAAATCGCCTAAGATCCTTTCTTTGATTAGTCTGCTAATCTTGTTTAGATTGATATGACCTAACCTCATGTGTTATTAAGTTCCATGTTAGAATCTTTAAAAACATTGGGAGTATCACATGCAAGCCATTTATTACCAGAACATATAAAAGAACCATTTTTTTAATAACAACCTCAGTTCCAAAATGAAAAGAATAACTATTATTCGATAATTCTGAAACTAAAATAAATTGTGCCTCATTAAAGAGACATAAAGTATATCTGATAAAACTAGTGCCTTATTGTCTAGAAATTCTAAAACTACCACTCCTATAGCAATCGCAGAAATGGTTGCACTAGAACCTAGAGTCAACACGATCTCCCCATCACTGCACCTCCTGGTTAATCTGAACCCTTGCAATGAATTATAGATATGGTTAGTCGCTTCAGAATCAATTCACCAAGTGTTCAAAATATCCGTTATAAAACTTACTTCAATCACATATGATTCGATCATACCTTGAACTCATGTAGCTAAGAATTCTAAACAATTCCTCTTCTAGTGGCCTTTTTTTCCTCATTGGAAATACTTTCCTTTGCCTTGACCACCCGCCTTTCCCTTAGACTTTTCATTTTCCTTAGATTTTGTAATCTTTGGGACTGGTCCAACACTTGGATCATCAATGCTAGCCTTTTTCTTTCCTTACTTGCTTTTTGGCAAGATCGAGAAGAAAAAGTGCATTTCTCAACGTTCAAAACGTTGCCCCCAGGTTTGACCACCCTTTTCCACTACCTGAAGAGAACTAATCAATTCACTTATGGAAAATTTCATTTGATTCATATTATAGTTAAGTTTAAATTGAGTGAATGATGGTGACAAGGAGTTGAAGATCATATTAACTTAGGTTTGTGCATCTATGTTGGCACCTAGAGTCTCCATTTAGATGTCATTCTATTACCTTCCCCGTAAAGAAAATTAGTTGGCTGATTCCCTAGCAACTTTAGCCTCGATGATACAAATCCCCTCCAGAGTCACCATGATCCCGCTGTCCATAGAGATAAGGAACCAACCTTCATTTGAGATGATCGTAGCCCTAGAGGATGAAGGGGAAGTGTCTTGGTACGAGGATGTTTGGAAATTCATTAAAGAAGGAGGGTACCCCAAATGAGCTTCAGAGAAGGATAGAAACGCAATTCGAAGGCTCTCTGCCCAATTTGTGATCTATGCGGATAAACTATGGAGAAGTTATATACCAGGTCTAATCTGGAGTGTTATATGGAAGGAAGGCTAAGAGAATGATGGAAGAAATACACGAAGGAGTTTGCAGAATGGGCATATGTTGGCAAAGAAGATAATTCGACAAGGGTATTACTGGACGACCTTAGACAAGGACTGCTGTGAGTATGTCAGAAGGTGTCATAAGTGCCAAATCTATGCAAATCTGATGCATACCCCACCCTTAAAACTCTGTAGCATGACCATGCCTTGGCCATTTGCTATGTGGGGCATTGATATTATCGGCGAAATAGTTCCAAAAGCCTCCAATGGACACCGATACATAATTGTGGCAATTGATTATTTTACTATGTGGGTGGAGGTTGCGTCATACGCAACTCTGAAGGCTAAAGATGTGGTAAGCTTCATAGAGAAGAACATAATTTGCAGATATGGGGTCCCCAGTGAGTTTATTTCAGATCACGACAGTCATTTCCAAGGAGAAGCCATCCCGCTCCTAGAGAAATACAAGATATCGAATCATTAGTCATCCTCGTACAGGCCACAAATGAATGGGGTAGTGGAAGCGGCAAATAAGAATGTCAAAGCAATCTTGGCAAAAATGACAGACACATATAAGGATTGGCATGAGAAATTGCCATTTGCACTATGGGGATACCGAACCTCCGTAAGGACCTCTACGGGAGCCACGTCGTATTCTTTGGTTTATGGGATGGAATTCGTCCTTCCAGTTGAAGTAGAAATACCTTTTCTCAGGGTTTTGGCAGAGTGTGAAGTAACCGAACTAGAATGGATCTGGGGAAGGTATGAGGAGTTGATGTTGCTCGATGAAAAGAGGTTAGTTGTGATAAACCATACTCGGGGATATCAAAAAAGGATAGCTCGTGCTTTCAACAAAAAAGGTTCGCCCAATGAAGCTTGTTGAGGGTGACCTGGTCCTCAAAGAACTGAAAGTGCCTATTTATGACCCCAGAGGAAAATTCAAACCCAATTGGGTCAGGCCATATGTCATTAAGACTCTTCCCTCTGGAGGAGCTGCCTATCTTATGGACTTAGACGGGATTGAATTTAAATAGTCGATTAACCTCGATCGCCTCAAGAAATATTTTACTTGAAATCATTCCTTTCAAAACCTCCTACCTTGATGAACTATGCTTGACCTGATTCCCACTCAGGGATATGTAGGCAACATGCTTGATTCGGTCATTAATAATTTGCCCGAGTGACACCTTCCATCAAGCCTTGAATCGAACTACTGTGGACCTGATACTCATTCGGGGATAAGTAGGCAGGCTTTTGAAAGCCTTCGGTCCATAAAAAACCTAAAAGAAAATCCCTATGCCAAACTAGGGGCAAACTTGGATTTTCCCGAAACCACTTCAAAGCCCCAAAACCAAGGGCAAATTTCATTTGCTAAATTGAGAAACCCAAATAATACCTTAAGCCCATCTCTGGATCCCCTGGCTGTCAAAATAAGTACTATAAAGGAACAAACAAGAATTCATGGAATAGAATGATTAAACGCAAGATTCAAAGCAAAGTAACGAAAAGCCAAGAAAAGATTTTAAAAGGAGGATTTTCATAACCTAAGGATAGATCGAAAGAGTGAATACATTGATTGAACATAATAGAATGTTTTCTAAACATAAACATTCTTTGGAAAGTCAGAAAATCACATTCAAAAGTGTAGGAAAAGTAGGCAGGACTTGTCAGATGTTTTGTAAGATAAAGCTCTGTCATGTTTTATTTTCATCTATGTATGTCTATGGAGTCTGTCTCTCGACCAGGGTCTAGATCTACAAAAGATACTCAGTAGTAGGAACAACTGAAGCCGGAGTCCTCCAATAGAGGGCGGCCACCCTGTCATGCCAAGCCTCAGCAAAAGCCTTCACGGTGGAGGGGCGCATGACCGAATTCCTCGTAAAATCTATAGTAATGTCCTTAGTAGCATCTTGGAGAAGTCCGTACTGACGAACTACTCGGCCGGGAACATAAAAAGTGGTAGCATGCAAGCCAGGTAACCAGATACCAGGCCACCCTAGAAGTCGCACAGCAATAGAATGGTAAGACCACTATGAACAAGTCCAGCAGATGTCACTAAGAGAAAGGCCTCGAAGCCAATCGAGCCAAGCATCGACATAATGGAATTAATGGTGAGCTTCCATATGGTCATAGGTAAGTGGCTTGCGAAGGTGTGAGGGGTGTATGAAGAGATCAAGGCGTTCCATAAGACAAACTTGTAAGAAAAAAGGTGCCCCCGAGGATAACACGACCCCAGCAGCGTGGGCATAATCCTCGCCCATCAAGGTCTCACCAAGGACCAGCATGACGACGCTTTTCATCTCCTGCAAACCACAAGCAATGGGTATGAGAACGTTAGAAGATGACTGAAAGAAGAAGTAAAAGAGCATAGCTATCGATAAAGCACTGCGCCGAATGATCTGATACCCGTCGTCATAAGGGTCCTCTATGGGAGCGTAGGCGGAAGAAAGGCGTTTAAAATCAATTTACATGTCATGAACAAAAGAGCATGCTACATTTTGAGATGTATGAAGAAGAGCAGCAAGGTCCTGAACATACCTGGCTTGCACTGGAGGAACTGTTAGATCCGCGGAAGGATCAGTGTACAGAATAGCACTAAACTCCTCAAACAAAGGACAGATCTCCTAGATTCCAAAGCAAAAGACGTGAAGTGAAGGATCCCAACACTAAATAGCGGCTTGAAGTAAGCCTTCATTTAGAGACATCTACCGAAAAGAGAAGAGGTCGTTTAATCTAGAACACTCGAAGTTGAGCCTGTCAATGCTAGAGAGGGTATCCATTCATGGGAAGAGGATTTGAGAGCTAATGGGGGCCATTTGAAGGGGAAGAGAAAGGAAAAGAAGAGTGTTTTGCGGAGTTTTAAAGAGAGGAGGGTATAAATAGGAGTGGATCTGCCCAGAACCCGGGACGGCACTCGATATACTCCGATGACACTCACTGGAATGTCGCACGGCAGTCAGCAACTGCCACACGGCAGTCAGGGACTGCCGTTGCAGTACTCAGTGAATGTCGAGCAGATCTAACCGTGTGCCACATAGCTTTATTTTTGGCCAGGACCTGTTTATAATGATTTCAGCCTACCTATAAACAAAAAACTATATATATGTAATAAACGTGTGCATCAGATCGCATCACGTACAACAAGACCAAGCCATGGTCACATTCATTCATTCATGCATGTAAGAAAAAGTAATAAAAGCAAAGGCGTTCACCAATCATAGAAAATTAGAAAAGAAAGGACCAAGCTATGGTCGTACATACGATGGGTCATAAGCAATAAAAACAGGCATAAAGGATAAAAGCAATCATAATAAAGTATGTAGATACCTATGTGGACACGAGGAATTCCACCTCTTTGCTTTGATTTGAGATTATTTTGAAAAGGAAAGGAAAAGGTCTGTTGAAAATAGATACAGAGTTGCCACTTGGTCTTTAAGGAACCAAGAAACCTAATTTTGACTCACCCAAACGGATAAAGGGCACCGGCCCTTCATAACCAAAGAACTTGGCTCGGGGTTTTGGTACGAGAGAGGAAGGAGCCTTTGTCGTGACTAAAACACCCTCAACTCGCCCCGTCTCTTGACGGGCCTCAATTAGCATCCGAATAATCATCTTATACTATATATGGTTCAACAATTAATACTAGATAGTATAATACATCACACAAGAATTTTGAAATGGAAGATCAAAAGATAAGATACCATTCATAAGATCTAAGTCAAATATCACACAATGCAAAGGTAAAAGATTACACAAACAAACCTAGGCAAAATCTTCTACTCACATATCAAGTAATCAAGTTTTTCTAATCTAGGAGGGGACATGGATTGTTCTTGAAATAAATAATCAAAGAGATCAAAAAGTGTTTAGCAAGTTAAAAAATCTCTTAATTTGAAAATCAGAGACATTTCTTCCAAAATGTCTCTGAAACTAATAATTCAGACACATTCTATTTTTTAAAAAAATTTCTAAAAAAGTCGTTGAATCTAGAGAATTTAGAAATATTTTGGGAGAATTGTCTGTAATATTTCAATGTCTATACATGTCAAGAGTTAACGTCAGGCAAAATAATAATAATAATCATAATAATAATAATATTAAGAATAATAATTATAACTTTATTTTTAGAAATTTACTTATTTTTTTAATTTGAAAAATATTTGTGCACTGACATCAGAGTGACAAGTATAATGGGAGAAGGGATAATTTCATATGCAAACATAAAAAATTAAAAATAAGGAACTTCAGCCAGAAAAAGAGAAAAACATGTGTACTTTTGAATTGTCCTTTTGACCTTATTGACCTAATCTCAAGGACCTTAGGCCAATTTTTTCATATATAAAAGGGATAATTAATTTTAGTCAACTTAAGGTAAAATTTAGAAATCAGTTTAAAACTTCACTAATTAAACTTAAAAAAATATCAATAATAATTAAAAGTTATCAAGGAAATTAGAAACACATTAACTTTTAAGGAGTTGAAATGTGTTTCCGTCTACTTCATGTTTGCATATTATAAACTTGCACTAAAATATTGTGAAAGATGCTCATAACGATGTGATGAGCTACTCCCGACTTTGCACAGAGTTAGTTCACAAAGTTAGCTCCTAATGTTGTGTGAAACTTGAATAAAAAAGTTACTTGATGACATTTAATCTTACACATAAAGTTGGAAGGTTTTTTATTTTTTATTTTAAATTCCAAAAAAGTAATTTTTTATTATGTTATATTGGTAGTATCTATAATAAATATAGGAAACGGACATGGATTTTGTAACTTCTAGTTTGAAAACTAGTCAACCACTTGTGCAAAAGCATGTGAATGTTTTTAAAATAGATATGCAGATCAAACCAACACCTTAAATCTATCCAATATGTATAGACGAAACCCAAAAAAAAAAAACAATCTTTGAAATACCTTCTACTATACTTCTGTAAACTTTGTAATTGTCAATTCACTAACACTTAAACACCAAATGAAAAGATACCTTATGGCATAGGTGGACATAGCTCAAGTGGCAAAGAGCTTGGCATTTATAAGTCCCCTCCAATGATAGGTCGGTGTTCGCACCTCATCTCCCTCTCCCATATATAAAAAAAAAAAAAAAAAAAAAAAAAAGAAGATACTTTATGACAAATTTTTCCATCACCTTCGTCAAGGAAGTTTTGAAATTTTATAATAGAAAAGAATAATAAATGTTGTTTTTTTTAGGTTGGAATATGAAATGTTTACTCTACCATTTTTCCTTTTTGATGAAATGTTGTTATTTCTGCAAAGTAGATTTAACTGGCATGAAGCAACTCTATTCTTATGAATTGCTATTTACAAAAGTAACAATCCAACTTCATATCTTAATTAAAGTTGTTCTCCAAAAAAGGTATATTATTTACCATGATGCTTATTATAACATAGAAAACATAATTAAAATAAAAAAGGAGAAAATGCCAATATTTCCTTATAAATACTATAATTTTTTATTTTTTAAAATTGCATGGTTGTTCACATACATTGGATTAAGGATTAAAGAATAATAATTTAAAGACAAACAAATCTCTCCATGACTACTTAAAAAAAATTATTTTGACATGAATAATATATGTTTCGTTTCTTTTTTATCAGCTTCACTTATGAAACAAAGAATTTTTAGCATTTTTCAAAGGGATAAATGTAAGGGCTTAAATAATTTGGACTAATTGACTAAATAAGACGGTTATTTAGATAAAAAAAAATTTATGGGAATTTAAGGATCAAATTAAGTAAATTTCTAGATTTAAAATGGATAATTAAAAAATTAGGAGTGGCACAAGTGCATATATGATAAAATAAAAATGAAACAAAAATGAACGTGAAAAGTTGTGTGGAGACACAAATGCATATTGTTAGCCTTAAGGTATATTAAGGCATATTTAATTATGTTTTAATGATGTCAAATATGCTATGATAATTACATGATTCATATTGATTCATTCCTTGTTACTATCATAGTCATTTTTATGCTCATGTATAATCTCATGTATTAATTGTGTATCAATGTTTTAACATCTTTGTGTACATGAGATTTAATTGATGTAGATCAAGATTACAAGGAGCTCAACAAGGATCAAGCTTGAAGACTTGAAGATATTTCATCCTTGGTTGAAGTCTAGGACCTTCATTGTAAGGCATCTTGATCTCACACTCAAAGGGGCTCAAACAAACTCTAAAAGTTAAAGTTTTGGAAATAAATTTTAAGTAGGTCATATTTAAAGCAATGCCCCAATCAATTGGAAAATAATTAAATGTTTAATCTTATATTGTTGGAAAGGTATTTGAATCTAGTTTCCAAAACATCAAACGGATTGAAAATCCGAGTTTTGTAGAGGGAGTTATGGCCATTTTAGTAGAGATGTGTCAGGCTGTCAAACAGGGAGGGGCAGTCGACTGAGGACCCGATGCAGTCGACCGAACTGAGCAGAATGCAAACAGAACTCTCTGTAAACACATCTCAGTCGACTGCTTTCAAGGCCCAGTCGACTGCTTCATGTTCCAGTCGACTGAAGCGACCTGAAAAGGCATAACGGCTAGTTTTTAAAGGGGCTTTTAATTAGCAAACTTGCCACCAACGGCTATAATCTTTCTTGGCCTATAAATACATATTTTCCCACACCATTTTATGTTGATCAATCAATTGGAAAACATCTATTTCAATCACACAACTTGTTGATTCTAAATCATTCACAATTGAGCCCTAGTTGTGTGAGTTTATCAATTTGCTCAAATCTTTCATTTGTATTTCTTGAGAGAGCAAAATTGTAGTGAGCTTTAATTGTATTATCCACTCTACATAGAGAGTTATCATTTGTAATTCAAATCATTGTAAAGGTTGAGGGTTAGTAACCCTTGTGTGCAAAGAAGAGGTTTTCTTCTTTGGGAGAGATTGAAGGCTCTTGTAAAGGTTTGGTGCACACCCGTAAGTGCTTCGGGAACGGTTTGGTCTACACCCGTAAGTAGATCGGATTAAAGGAATCCTCAAGAGGTGTTCTTGAGGGGTGGACGTAGGCCGCGGGGTGCGATTGCCGAACCACTTGAAAAATCGGTTTGCAAATTTCTCTTCCCTTCTCTCTTTTACATAATTGCTTGTGATTGTGTTTAATTTGCTATTAAGTTTTGAAAAGGTTAAAATTCCGCTAAAACCTTATTCACCCCCCTCTAAGGTTTCCATATTTGGGCCAACAATTGGTATCAGAGCCTCGGCTCTTCTCTTTCAAAAGATTTTTGAAAAACTAGAGTTAAGATCCATGGAAACTACATTTTTTGAAAATGGATATTGTATTAGCACTCCTCCATCGTTGAGTGATCATAAGTATGATCATTGGAAGAGAAGAATAGAAATTTATTTTCTTTCACTTGACTACAATCTTTGGAGTATTGTCAAAAATGGTTTTTCTCCTAAATCAAAGATTGGATGGAATGAAAGTGATCAAAATAATTTTCTATTGAATCTTAGAGCTATGAAAATTCTATATGAAGCTTTAGATAATATCACATATAATAGAATTCGTTCATGCTCTAATGCTAATGAAATTTGGTTATATTTAGAAAATATTCATAATGCTACTAACCAAATCCTTGAGTTGCAAATAGGAGTTGATGATGTTGTAGGAAATGTTGAAAACCTAACTCATCAACAAGAAGTGCAAAAAGAGGATTTTGTACAAGAGAAAGAAGAAAGTTATATTTGCCTATTTGCCAATGAAAAAGAAGAGGAGAATGAGAAAATGACAAAAGGAGGCACTTTGAGCGATTCGGATAATGATGCTTCCGAGGACGAGTCAAGCGACCAAGAAACCGCCCAATAAAATAAGGTAAAAGTGGTAAACTCCAACTCATCCGCTAATTATGATGAACTTCAATGTGCATTTGAGGAGTTACATGAGGAGTTGGAGAATATGGGATCTAAATATATAACTCTTAAAAAGAATTTTTCCAAACTTTCAAATGAGTTAAATATTTTGAAATCCCAAAATGAATCTTTGAAGATTAAAAATGAAAAACATGTTTTAAGAGCACAATCTTCAAATGAGCTTGAAAAAGAAAATTTGGAGTTGAAAAAGCAATTCGATGAGTTAAAATCTCAAAATGAAATTTTGAGAAAAGAAAAGCTTGTTTCAATCAATCAACCTTTAAGTGAACTTATTGAAAAAGAAAAGGTTGAGTTGAGAAAGGAGGTGGATGATTTGACTAAAACTTTAGCCAAGTTTACCCAAGGTGAACAAAATTTGAATATGCTTTTGGGAAAACAAAAATGTGTTTTTGATAAGGCCGGTTTGGGATTTAATCCCACATATAAGGAAAAGAAGCACAAAAGCTTCTTTGTAAAGTCCACATCCTCTACTTCAAATTCTCAAATTCCTCACAAGAAATTCTTTGTTAAGGAATCAATCTCAAATGAGACCCTCCCCCATGTAACTTGTCATTATTGCATGAAACATGGGCATGTTAATTACAAATGTTTATTTCGTAAGAAAATTAACATGATTTGGATTGTAAAAGGATCCTCTCCTACTTTCTCGGCAACTGTTGCATCCAAGAGGCACTTGGACTATGGTTAAATCTCTCACCTTAAGCCTAGTAGGAGTAGGTTAGATTAATTTGTTTCAAATCACTTGGATTTTGTTTAAGATATGCATACTTGATTTTTTATGCATAAATCTTGTTTCATCCACTTGTGATTTGGATATGTCTTTACATAAATCATCATCCTCTTGATGTTGCTTATTTAAAAAAATGATGATATGCTTTTGTTTGATTAGACAAAGTTTTAATAATGGTTAGACCAAATGATATTTTTTGAATCATTCATATTTTTGCTGCTGAACTGTCATTTTTATGAACTGCTGAACAAAGCAGTCGACTGGTACCCCGACACAGTCGACTGATTCAGGTGTGAAGCTTTGAATTTTTTTTTTCTGCTTTGTTAAGTCGACTGTGGCGTCGACTGCATTGATGTTTTAAACTCTCTGCCTAGGGACGTCGACTGAGGAGTCGACTGATCCGACTGAATTGTTGTTTATCTTATATTTTGAGTTCTCCAACTTTATTATTGATATCTTTTGGGAGAATATGCTCTCTATTCATATCTTTTGATATCTTTTATCATTGCACATGCTTAGGGGGAGCACTTTCATGTATTCATTTGCTAACATATGGTTATATTTGTTTATTTTGTGTATCTTTTTGGCTTTTTGACTTGTATGCCTATTGTGAGGAGGAGCTTTGTGTTTTATCCCCAAATCTTTTTGATAATGTCAAAGGGGGAGAAATATGAGAAGTATTGGGGAGAAGTATTTGGGTAGTTATCATTCATGTTCCTTAACATATGATATCCATTATGAATGATAATATGAAAATGACCAAATGTGCTTATATTGGCATATCCTTCATTGGTTGTTTGTCATCGTCAAAAAGGGGGGAGATTGTTAGCCTTAAGGTATATTAAGGCACATTTAATTATGTTTTGATGATGTCAAATATGCTATGATAATTACATGATTCATGTTGATTCATTCCTTGTTATTATCAGTCATTTTTATGCTCATGTATAATCTCATGTATTAATTGTGTATCAATGTTTTAACACCTTTGTGTGCATGAGATTTAATTGATGTAGATCAAGATTACAAGGAGCTCAACAAGGATCAAGCTTGAAGACTTGAAGATATTTCATCCTTGGTTGAAGTCTAGGACCTTCATTGTAAGGCATCTTGATCTCACACTCAAAGGGGCTCAAACAAACTCTAAAAGTTAAAGTTTTGGAAATAAATTTTAAGTAGGTCATCTTTAAAGCCATGCCCCAACCAATTGGAAAATAATTAAATGTTGAATCTTATATGGTTGGAAAGGTATTTGAATCTAGTTTTCAAAACATCAAACGGATCAAAAATCCGAGTTTTGTAGAGGGAGTTATGGCCATTTTAGTAGAGATGTGTCAGGCTATCAAACAGGGAGGGGCAGTCGACTGAGGGCCCGATGCAGTCGACTGAAGTGAGCAGAATGCAAACAAAACCCTCTGTAAACACATCTCAGTCGACTGCTTCAAGGCCCAGTCGACTGCCTCATGTTCCACTCGACTGAAGCGACCTGAAAAGGCATAACGGCTAATTTTTAAAGGGGCTTTTAATTACCAAACTTGCCACCAATGGCTATAATCTTTCTTGGCCTATAAATACATATTTTCCCACACCATTTTATGTTGATCAATCAATTGGAAAACATCTATTTCAATCACACAACTTGTTGATTCTAAATCATTCACAATTGAGCCCTAGTTGTGTGAGTTTATCAATTTGCTCAAATCTTTCATTTGTATTTCTTGAGAGAGCAAAATTGTAGTGAGCTTTAATTGTGTTATCCACTCTACATAGAGAGTTATCATTTGTAATTCAAATCATTGTAAAGGTTGAGGGCTAGTAACCCTTGTGCGCAAAGAAGAGGTTTTCTTCTTTGGGAGAGATTGAAGGCTCTTGTAAAGGTTTGGTGCACACCCGTAAGTGCTCCGGGAACGGTTTGGTCTACACCCGTAAGTAGATCGGATTAAAGGAATCCTCAAGAGGTGTTCTTGAGGGGTGGACGTAGGCCGTGGTATAACACCTACATTCGTGTTATTGCTTTTGCATTACATTGTCATGCATGATAATGTGATGTGGCGTGTCTTATGACACATGGTTGAGTGAGTTTTGACTCACGAGTTGATTTGGGTGTCTGTATTAGAGAACCCTTTGAAACTATTGTGATTGAGGATTTATTATTTGTGAAGTCTCTCCGATTATGAGACGGTCACTGTGGAACATTTTAAATGTTTATCTAGAACTAAATGTTTACCTGTGTATTGCAATATCTGTATTATTTTCTGGCCTAGAATATATTTCTATCGTTAGATTTAGTATCCTGGTGAGGACGAATGAACACGCTATTAATTTGGTAGGCTAATTAGCAACTTTGGAAACGTCATGTAGAAATTCGTGTTTTAGCGACCAAACGAAACTTAGTCGAAAACTTTATAATTTTGAGGTTTCACTCGTAAAGCTATGAATAGGCTGTATAGAAAGTTTCAGAGACTAATTAGGAGTTTTGAAAACTCGTGGGGAGGTAAACGTAATTCCCAAAAGAGTTGCCTATATATAGATAGAGATGGATCTTTAGATTTTTGTAAGTTTAACCTAAAGCTCAAGAAGGAGGCCAAAAGGGGGCTAGAGGGAGATTTAGTTGCTTAGAGCTTTGCGACGCCAAACGACGACCTTCCGTCAGTCTGGTTTCTCCCAGATTTCATATTTGAGCTCCTCGAGGTAAGAGCTTCGTTTTGATATATGTTAGGGCTTGTTTGGCCAAATTTTCCGAAAAGTTATTTTCTAGATTTTTTTCATAAAAGTTGATAAATGGAATTTTAATCCATAGGAATTGTACTAGACGGACTTCTGCACATTCTTTGTGCACGGGTTTTCTTCAGATTGAATTATAGGAGCGTTATTCGGAGGTGAGTGATTCAACTATGTCTTTGGAATGATTTCTTGACATGTATTCATGTTTTGTGTGAATAGCATGTATTAATTCTTAGAGAATATATTGTGTAGTTCATATTGGGCATTTATATTGATAAGTAGGCTCAATAGCACGGTGATATGTTTTGATAACCGCGAGCATGGTGATATGTATTTGAGCATGTTAAGTTGCTTATTTGGGTCAGAAGGAGCATGTGGTCATCGTGCCATTTTGTGGAGCCGATATAGGCATTAAGGTCGTACAATTGAAGAGAAGAATTGTGGGTCTTACCCTTTCGCGTGGACTTATTGGCGAGGAGTCGCGGATTGGGAGTATGGACGGGCACGTGAGTCTCCGGCGACTGGTATGAATTGTAGAGATGTGAATGCGGACATGTTTATCATTCATGTGCATATGTTGTTTTATTCACTAAGCATTAGCTTAAACAAATTGAAATATGTGTGGTTATTCAAATAACCATTTCAGGTGTAAATGCTGGCGAGGAATCGCAGAAGTAAGCACGAGGGTTGGGAGTTCGCTTGGGAGGCAACTTAAATGTTAACTTTGTAATTTTGGGACAATAGGATGTTGTAATAAGACTTTTTATTGTTTTAACTTATGTTTAACTTTGTATGATAGAATGGATTTTAAACCGTTGTAATAGTTAGTAACATGTTGTAATCCTGCTTTAGAAATGTTTTAATACAGTTAAGATTACTTTGGATTGAGTTTGGATTGAGTGGTTGATCATTGGTGATAGTTAGAAAGCTTTTAAACTTGAAATTCTGCAGATTGGGGCTGCTGCCAGGGGAGCAGTTGACTGGTCCTGTGTTCAGTCGACTGAACCCCTGTGTTTGCTAGCTACTGCTTCTTATTTTAGCAAAAGCAGTCGACTGGACCCCCTAGCCTCAGTCGACTGGAATTGCTATTAAATTCCCTGCCTTCCTCCGTCGACTGAGCAGTCGACTGAACCTCTGGTTTGAAAATGTGTTTTGTTTTTCCGCTGCGTGGGTTCTTCAAATCAAATTTTGGGAACGTTAATGAATTGGTTTAGCCTCGGTGGCGTGCCACGGGCTCCGGTTCTGCTATTGTGGGACCGGGCTGTGACGTTTAGTGGTATCAGAGCATAAGTTTAGAGCCTTAGGAACGAGTAACGTTATATATGCTGAGTGACGTCGAGTGGAGTGTGTAATTGTGAAGATAATTGTTATCATTGTAGAAATGCTTCATGTATTAACCTTTGTTGATTGTGATGAACTGTGCACATATATCCATATTGTGGCATAGCATGCATGGTCATTATGCATTGAACTCAACAGGGGAAATATTTGAAACGTTATGGCTGATCCACCAAGAGAATTGTCACCGCATTCGCGGATGGACCAAATAGTGAATATGGTGGGAAATTTCATACAAGCGGTAAGTGAAAGAGAACAGATGAACGTTCAGCCTCCACAAGTGGAAATTCATTATGTCAATGCACCATCGGCACCGCGATCTCAACACACAATCGTGGAACAGTTTCATAAGCGAAAACTGATGTTGTATCATGGGCAAGTTGACATAGACTTGGCCGATCATTGGATGATGGACATGGAAAGACATTTCCGTCAGGTAATATGTACCGATGAGGAGAAAATTTTATGCGCATCCGATAAGTTGATGGGCGAAGCATTGGATTGGTGGAACAACGTGCTTGAACAAGGGAAACCAATCACATGGGAAGCATTTAAAGAAGAATTCAACAAACGTTTCTTTCCGCAATTTGCTTATACTCAGAAACGTCAAGAGTTTGCGAGTTTGATTCAGGGAGATATGACCGTGGGTGAGTATGTTTCTCGTTTCAATGCCTTGTTACGATTTGGGAAAACTACCGTTCCGACTGATAGGGATAAAGCTCGTAAGTTTGAGGAAGGGCTTAGAGAGAACATCCGTGGCCGTGTGGACATGTTGCAACACCCGATCGTTTCTCTAGTCGAGGAAGCCGCCCGTATAGCTGAGAAGAGTGTCGACCGATATCGACAAGGACAACAAGGAAAGAGACCCAATGACAATAGGGGCAAGAGCCAAGGGAATGCGAAGAAACCGTTCACGCAAGGTTCAGGATCGAATATGGGTAGTCAAGGAGGAAGTGTGTTTGTTGGAGATTCGAGACCGTTGTGCCCAACATGTAACCTGCGACACAGAGGAACCTGCTATCAATTGATCACTGGCTATATTTGTAAACAATTGGGGCATGTGTCTAGGAATTGTCCTTTGAACGCAAATTCGACTACACCAAACACAACCTCGAACGCCAAGAGCTACAACCCAGAGATAAGAGGGAAATGTTTTGAGTGTGGCCAACCGGGGCATATAGCGAAGAATTGCCCAAGTAAGAGACAACCGGGAATGAGTACCGGGGCATCGAGTGTGCCAAGCGGATAAAGGGTAGAACCTCGAGTGGATAAAGGGAAAGGAGCCGCGCAACAACAAGGACGATACTTCCAGCTCAGGCCGGGGAATACGGATGATACCGTCGTATCAGGTATTCTTCCTATTTGTTCGTATCCCGCACGTATACTTATGGATTCTGGTTCAACGCATTCATTCGTATCACGTGATTTTGTTAAGCATTTAACTGTTAAGTCAGAACCGCTAGGATATGACTTATGTGTATCATTGCCTAGTAGTGAACCGCTAGTTACTTCTTCGATATTCAAGTCATGTGAGATCAAGATAGGTGATAAAGTTTTGAGCGTTGATTTGATTCCGTTGACAGTGAATTACTTTGATGTTATCTTGGGTATGGATTGGTTATCGGTTAATCAAGCCAGAATCGATTGTGAACAGAAACGGGTTAGTTTCTATCCGCCAGGGCGAGAAGAGTTTACTTTTCAGGGTAAGGGAGTGATCGTACCACCGTACTTGATATCGGCGATTCAAACAAGTAAGATGTTGAAGAAGGGTTGTTCGGGTTTCTTATGTTCAATTATCGACACGCGAGTTCTTGGACCACTAATAGAAGAAATTTCAGTAGTTCGAGAATTTCCAGATGTTTTTCCCGATGAGTTACCCGACGTATTGATTGAAAGAGAGCTTGAGTTCACAATAGAAGTAGTACCAGGGTCACAACCGGTATCCAAAGCACCGTACCGAATGGCACCGATAGAGTTGAAAGAATTGAAAGTTCAGTTAGAAGAACTGTTGGAGAAGGGTTTTATCCGACCGAGTGTTTCGCCGTGGGGAGCTCCAGTCTTGTTTGTGAAGAAGAAAGATGGAACAATGCGTATGTGCATCGACTACCGAGAGTTGAATAAGTTGACCGTCAAGAACAAGTATCCGTTGCCGCGAATAGATGACTTGTTTGGTCAGTTACAAGGGGCTCAGGTATTTTCGAAGATCGACTTGAGATCCGGTTACCATCAGTTGAAAGTCAAAGAGGAAGATGTTGAGAAGACAGCTTTCAGAACTCGATATGGTCACTTTGAATTTTTGGTTATGCCATTTGGAGTGACTAACGCACCAGCTGCTTTCATGGACTTGATGAACCGTGTTTTCAAGGACTACTTAGATGAGTTTGTCATTGTGTTCATAGATGACATCCTAATCTACTCCAAAAGCGTAGAAGATCACGAGTATCATTTGCGATTAGCTTTACAACGATTGCGTGAAAAGAGATTATTCGGCAAATTGAAGAAGTGTGAGTTTTGGTTGACAGAGATTGCTTTTCTTGGACATATTGTATCAGCTAAAGGAATTTCTGTAGACCCTCAGAAGATAGAAGCAGTTACCAACTGGGTGAGACCAACGAATGTGACAGACATCCGAAGTTTCCTAGGATTAGCTGGGTATTATCGGAGATTTGTAAAAGACTTTTCGCGTATAGCAATGCCGATGACACAGTTAATGAGGAAAGATATTGCTTTTGTTTGGAGTCCAGAATGTGAAGAAAGTTTCCAAGAGTTGAAGGGTCGACTAGTGAAAGCACCAATATTAGCCGTTCCGTCAGGGACTGAAGGATTTATTATTTACAGTGATGCTTCATATAGAGGTTTAGGTTGCGTTCTTATGCAAGGTGATAAAGTCATTGCGTATGCGTCGAGACAACTTAGACCACACGAGAAGAATTATCCAACACATGATCTAGAATTGGCCGCCGTGATTTTTGCATTGAAGATTTGGCGTCATTACCTATACGGGGAGAAATGTGAGATCTATACAGATCATAAGAGTTTGAAGTACCTGTTTACACAAAGAGATTTGAACATGAGGCAAAGGAGATGGTTAGAGTTGATGAAGGACTATGACTTGTCAATTCAGTATCATCCGGGCAAGGCGAATGTCGTCGCTGATGCTCTTAGTCGCAAAGTACCAACCAATACCGCATCAGATTTGACTTCTCAGAAAGAACTGATACGAGATATGGAGAATTTGGAGCTTGAAGTGATACCGAGGATTGAAAGTGGCTTGATGTCGACGATGGTGGCACAACCACTCTTGATTCACGAGATCACGGAAAAACAACTTCAAGACGTGGCTTTGAAGAAGATTTGTGATGAGATTCTGATGGGCAAACAATCAGGATTTACTTTTGAGAATGATGTTTTGAGATTGAGGGGTAGAATTTGTGTGCCTAACGAGAAAGATTTGAAACGGAACATCCTAGAGGAAGCACACAATACGAAGTATACCGTTCATCCGGGAACCACCAAGATGTATAGAGACTTGAGACATGTTTATTGGTGGCCGGGAATGAAGAGAGAAATAGCACGTTACGTTTCGCGTTGTACTAGTTGTCAACAAGTAAAGGCCGAACGCCAAGTACCCTCGGGATTGTTACAACCGTTACCGATAGCCGAGTGGAAATGGGAGCACATAACAATGGATTTTGTTAGCGGGTTTCCGAGGTCGAGGAGATCGAACACTATTATTTGGGTGATTGTTGACCGTTTGACGAAGTCGTCGCACTTCCTACCGCTCCGAACAACTAAGCCAATGATGTTAGCTAAGTTATATATTCGCGAAATTGTGAGACTACATGGTATCCCAGTTTCTATCGTTTCGGACAGGGATAGTAGTTTTACATCGAAGTTTTGGAGAGCCTTGCAAGAAGCAATGGGTACCAAATTGCACTTTAGTACAGCTTTTCATCCTCAGACCGATGGTCAATCAGAGAGAGTAATCCAGATTTTGGAAGACATGCTTAGGCTATGTGTACTTGATTTTCAGGGTGATTGGGAAGACCATTTGCCGTTGATTGAGTTTGCATATAACAATAGTTTTCAGTCGAGTATTGGGATGGCTCCTTATGAAGCTTTATATGGTCGTGTATGTCGTTCACCGATTAGTTGGACGGAAGTCGGAGAAAGAAAGGTTGAAGGGCCAAAAATTGTACAAGAGACGACGGATAAGATAAAGGTAATTAGACAACGGTTACTGACAGCCCAGAGTAGGTATAAGAGTTATGCCGACAAGCGCAGACGGCCGTTGGAATTCGATGTAGGAGACTTGGTGTATTTGAAGGTGTCGCCTTCAAAGGGAAAAACCAGATTTGGTAGATACGGGAAACTCAATCCGAGATATGTAGGACCTTTTGAAATTATTGGAAAGGTTGGACCCGTAGCTTATCGTTTGAACTTGCCGAGCGAGTATGCTCAAGTTCATAACATGTTTCATGTATCGTTGTTACGCAAACAATTAGTGGAAGATAGAGATCAAGAGATGACTCTGACATCGAATGAGATTCAGAGTGATTTAACGTATGTCGCGTATCCGGTAGAGATCTTGGATCGGAAGGATCAAGTCTTACAAAATAAAGTAATATCGAAAGTAAAAGTGTTATGGCATAGCCAAACTACGGAAGAGATGACGTGGGAGATAGAAGATGAGATGCGTACTCAGTATCCGCACCTTTTCGAGACATGAGGTATAAGTTTGGGGACAAACTTCTTTTAAGGGGGAGAGTATTATAACACCCACATTCGTGTTATTGCTTTTGCATTACATTGTCATGCATGATAATGTGATGTGGTGTGTCTTATGACACATGGTTGAGTGAGTTTTGACTCACGAGTTGATTTGGGTGTCTGTATTAGAGAACCCTTTGAAACTATTGTGATTGAGGATTTATTGTTTGTGAAGTCTCTCCGATTATGAGACGGTCACTGTGGAACATTTTAAATGTTTATCTGGAACTAAATGTTTACCTGTGTATTGCAATATCTGTATTATTTTCTGGCCTAGAATATATTTCTGTCGTTAGATTTAGTATCCTGGTGAGGACGAATGAACACGCTATTAATTTGGTAGGCTAATTAGCAACTTCGGAAACGTCATGTAGAAATTCGCATTTTAGCGACCAAACGAAACTTAGTCGAAAACTTTTATAATTTTGAGGTTTCACTCGTAAAGCTATGAATAAGCTGTATAGAAAGTTTCAGAGACTTATTAGGAGTTTTGAAAACTCGTGGGGAGGTAAACGTAATTCCCAAAAGAGTTGCCTATATATAGATAGAGATGGATCTTTAGATTTTTGTAAGTTTAACCTAAAGCTCAAGAAGGAGGCCGAAAGGGGGCTAGAGGGAGATTTAGTTGCTTAGAGCTTTGCGACGCCAAACGACGACCTTCCGTCAGTCTGGTTTCTCCCAGATTTCATATTTGAGCTCCTCGAGGTAAGAGCTTCATTTTGATATATGTTAGGGCTTGTTTGGCCAAATTTTCCGAAAAGTTATTTTCTAGATTTTTTTCATAAAAGTTGATAAATGGAATTTTAATCCATAGGAATTGTACTAGACGGACTTCTGCACGTTCTTTGTGCACGGGTTTTCTTCAGATTGAATTATAGGAGCGTTATTCGGAGGTGAGTGATTCAACTATGTCTTTGGAATGATTTCTTGACATGTATTCATGTTTTGTGTGAATAGCATGTATTAATTCTTAGAGAATATATTGTGTAGTTCATATTGGGCATTTATATTGATAAGTAGGCTCAATAGCACGGTGATATGTTTTGATTACCGTGAGCATGGTGATATGTATTTGAGCATGTTAAGTTGCTTATTTGGGTCAGAAGGAGCACGTGGTCACCGTGCCATTTTGTGGAGCCGATATAGGCATTAAGGTCGCACGATTGAAGAGAAGAATCGTGGGTCTTACCCTTTCGCGTGGACTTATTGGCGAGGAGTTGCGGATTGGGAGTATGGACGGGCACGTGAGTCTCCGGCGACTAGTATGAATTGTAGAGATGTGAATGCGGACATGTTTATCATTCATGTGCATATGTTGTTTTATTCACTAAGCATTAGCTTAAACAAATCGAAATATGTGTGGTTATTCAAATAACCATTTCAGGTGTAAATGCTGGCGAGGAATCGCAGAAGTAAGCACGAGGGTTGGGAGTTCGCTTGGGAGGCAACTTAAATGTTAACTTTGTAATTTTGGGACAATAGGATGTTGTAATAAGACTTTTTATTGTTTTAACTTATGTTTAACTTTGTATGATAGAATGGATTTTAAACCATTGTAATAGTTAGTAACATGTTGTAATCCTGCTTTAGAAATGTTTTAATACAGTTAAGATTACTTTGGATTGAGTTTGGATTGAGTGGTTGATCATTGGTGATAGTTAGAAAGCTTTTTAACTTGAAATTCTGCAGATTGGGGCTGCTGCCAGGGGAGCAATCGACTGGTCCTGTGTTCAGTCGACTGAACCCCTGTGTTTGCTAGCTACTGCTTCTTATTTTAGCAAAAGCAGTCGACTGGACCCCGCCTCAGTTGACTGGACCCCCTAGCCTCAGTCGACTGGAATTGCTATTAAACTCCCTGCCTTCCTCCGTCGACTGAGCAGTCGACTGAACCTCTGGTTTGAAAATGTGTTTTGTTTTTCCGCTGCGTGGGTTCTTCAAATCAAATTTTGGGAACGTTAATGAATTGGTTTAGCCTCGGTGGCTGTAGACACCCCATTTTGTCGGCTATCAGATTTAGGAGACCCATATCTTGGTGGTTCACAATGATTGTAAAAGACTCAAAAGGACTCCTGGAAGTCAGCTCTATCTGTCAGAATGCTCAGAATGACCAAAATGACCCCTAAAAGCCCAAAAACTCCCAGATTTGGTCCCAACGTTCTGAAAACATGCTACGTCATAAGGAAAGCGATAAAATGAGTTTCTAAGAGAAATCAGATGAAATTGTCAGCTCCCAGAGACCCCCGGAAGTCCCGGAAGTTCCCGGAAAGTCTCCGTTGACCGGTTTGACCAAGGTTTGACTAGGTTTGACCAAGGTTTGACCAGGTTTGACCAAGTTTGACCAAGTTTGACCAAAAATTGTCCGAATTCACCAGAATCATTTTAAATCATGAGAAAAGTGTTAAAACAAGTTCCAAAAGAAAATCGAGCGAAAACATCAGCTCCCGGGAACTCCCGGAGGTTTCTAGAACTTCCCGGGAATCCCAGGTTTGACCAGTTTGACCAGAATTTGACTTTGGAACCGGGGCACCAAAACAATTTTCAAACATTTTTCATGGATACTAGAGGTCAATAGCTTTCCAACGGTATATCGCACATAATTTCTGGATTTAAAACGAATTTATTATAAATTTTCAAAGGCGAAAAAGGCGATCAAATCAGCTTTTATCGCGAATACCGCAAAAATTTTCAAGGTGACCTATCCCCGAACTATTTTTTATGTAAAGTAGACTCCATTACCTTTCCAACGGTATATCATAACCTCAATTTGGAGTTCGTACGCATTTTCTGTGAATTTCGGACGAAATAGGGCCTTTTCGCGAATACCGGAACCTCTGGGGGCCTAAACGTAATTTTCTGGGCTTCAGAGGAGCACTGCCGCCGCGGCACTGGCCCACTGCCGCCGCGGCACTCAATCCTCGCAGAGTCCATTTTTGTAATTTTTTTGGGCGTCCAATTTGATTAATTAAAAACCAAAACGACATAGTTTTATGTTCACAGTTGTTTGGGACCAATGGGAGTACTTCTAAAACCCCAAAACCACCCCAAATTGGCATATTTAAACCCTCCATTGCTCTTCATTTTGGGGGGGCCAAGTGCAAAGCTTGAAAAGTTGTAGAGAAGAAGAGAGATAGAGATAGGTTTAGAAGAGAGAAAGGGAGCTTCTCCTATTGATTTTCCATAAGAAAGTGAGTTTTATTCTTGTTTTCTTCCATCATCCTTCTATATACTTCACATTCAAAGTCCACTCCAACCCTCATTCTTGAGCATTCATGAGATAGGAAGCTACTTCCATGTCCAAATGTCAAAATCTATGAGTGAAACACCAAGCTACAAGTCCAAAATCACATTGATTATCATCTATTGATTGCTATTTACTTGCTTTGATTATATATATGTTCATCTCTCCTTATCTCATTTCTTTTTCTTTTCTTTATTTACTTACTAGTTCATCATCATCTAAGTGATGACATGAAGTTTGGGGTGAGTGAATCCTTATGGATAGTAGCTCTTGACCTCAAAAACATGTTTGATAGATGATGATCATAACCTCAATACTTCCAAGGTATTCTTGAAATGTATTGAAGTTATGTTCAAAAATAAAAATAAATCTCTCCAACAATCTTGGAGGTTCTTGATGATGAGTTTAATGTTGACATTTTAAGTGGCTATAATCCTTATTGAGTATTGAAAATGTGCTTTCAAAACATCTATTTCAAAACCCCTCTCAATTCCTCTCATTTGGTTTCAAGAAACAAAACTTTGTTTTCTCCAAAATCTTCAAAACAATGAGTCAAAACAGTGAGTGAGTTGAGTTCAAAGATTTCTCTAGAACTCAATACTCAACATATGGATGCAAGGCCACTTGGAAAGTCTTCCTAACTCATTGGAGAACACCCATGATTTTTGGTTTGACTTGGAAGTACTTGGAAATGGTCCATTTGGATCCCAATATTCCTTCCAAACATTCTGATTTTGCTGTCACAGCAGCTAGGTCCACTTCCAACCTCTTTTACAGACAACTTTTCCAAACGGGGTGGTCCTAACTTATTTTTCCCTTAAACTTCAATGTCTTAGGGAACTTTCTGTTTAAAATGGGCCCTTAGATCATTCGTTTTCATTTTCTAAGATTTTTCAACATTTCAGTCGACGGTACGGACTCTGTTCCTGAGTGACCTTCATTATTTATATGATTTCTCTCAATCTGTGATAGCTATTCAAGATTGGCCTTTTGGGTTGTGTTCTAGACACAAGAAGGAAGATCTCCATAAAAAATCATACGTTGAAAACATTCCTAACCCCTCTTTTCAATTTCCAAAAGATGATGCTACTGTTCTGTCCACTATTCACAGCAAGCACATTTTAACTTTCATTCTTTGATTTGATGCTTATATGCATTCCAAATTAGTTCATATCTTAGGAAGTAGTTCATACTACATTTGTACATATCCCATATTGATTTCATCCATCCATTCATACATATTTTAGATTTCTAAGTCATTCTAGGAATCCATGAACACAAAGCACACTACAACCTTGGCACATTCTAGATACATACATTGCATCCATGCAAAGATTTGGGGTTTTTGTAACTCCGAATCTAAGAAGATTATAAGGCATGATCATGATCACACGTTCATGCTCCCCTCGATCTAATCGTCCTTTTTCATCCGTCCCGGGGATTGAGAAATCTTCTTTTCTCAAAGATTAACATGCATCATACTAGTTTGCTAAGTATATTTTACTTTCTTTGATTTATTTGTTTCAAGAACAATTCATGTCCCTTTAGATTAGGAAAACTTTATTATCTGATACATGATTAGACGATTTTTCCTAGGTTTATTTGTGTGATCTTTCACTTTGCATTGTGTGATATTTGGCTTAGATCTTATGAATGATATCTTATCTTTAGATCTTCCATTTTAAATCTCCTTATGTGATGTAATATACTATCATAGTATTATTTGTCGAACCATACATAGTATAAGATGATTATTTGGATGCTAATTGAGGCCCGTCGAAAGACGGGGCGAGTTGAGGGTGTTTTAGTCGCGACAAAGGCTCCTTCCTCTCTCGTACCAAAACCCCGAACCAAGTTCTTTGGTGATGAAGGGCCGGTGCCCTTATCCGCTTGGGTGAGTCAAAATTAGGTTTCTTGGTTCCTTAAAGACCAAGTGGCGACTCTGTATCTGTTTTCAACAGACATTTTCTTTTCCTTTTCAAAACAATCTCAAGCAAGAGAAGTGGTCCACTTCCGGTGTCCACAATCTGGCGACTCCACTGGGGATTTTTTATTTTTAAAACAAAATAATACAGAGGTTTGACTCATAAGAAGCATCCTTAAAATCATCTTTTTACTGTGTTTGGTTCACCGCATTGCACTTTTGCATTTCCCCCTTCCGACTGTGTCTGAAACGCGGCGCTGACATTGTTCAGGTCTTGCTGTGCCAGGGCACAAGTCACCGTTGATACTGTACCTTCCAAGGTATATAAAAAAGAGTAAAAACCTCCGTACTGTCTCCCTGACGGTATATTGGAACTCTCGTCAACGGACCCTCTTTGACTAAACCCAGCCTTTGCATATAGATTCCTGTAGAACATTTCATAGGACTATTCATTTATCTTTTCAGATAGGACAATGTGATATAACTGTTGTATGCCCTGACGGGATTACCTGCGCGGTGTAGACGCTTATGTGGCATGAGGCAGAACTTCTTTCTTATGATCCCGAAGGCAATCACTTACATGTGACCACATTGAGTGACCTGCCTAGGCACCATGGTAAGGAAGTCTGCTCCATGTTCACAAAGATATACACCGCAAGCCTTGTTTGTTGGTCCTAGGACATAGGAGTATGAAAACTAGCTAGACAGTATGATCACCATCATAACCTGTTTCTCCCAAAAACTCTGTCCAGATATCCCAAATATAACCATATTATCCAGTTCTCCTAGAAACTCTGTCCAGATATCCCAGATATAACCATATTATCCAGTTCTCCTAGAAACTCTGTCCAGATATCCCAGATACACCCATATTAACCAATTTTTCCCAGAAACTCTGTCCAGATATCCCAGATATAACCATATTAATCAGTTTTTCCCAAAAAAAAAAAAAAAAAAACTCTGTCTAAATCTCCCTGATTTCCCAGATATACCAGTTTCTCCCAAAAACTCTGTCCTATCTCCTAGAAACTCTATCCAAATTTCCTAGAAATATCCAAAGTACCTGTTTTCCCAGAAGCTCTGCCCAAATCTCCCAGATTCTCCAAAAATCCAACATCTCTGCCCAAATCACCCAGAAATGCCCAGATATACTTGTTTCCCCTGAAAACTCTATCCATATTTCTCAGAAATACCCAAAATACCAGTTTCTCCTAGAAGCTCAGTCCAAATCAACCAAAAATCCTTTTTTCTCCTAGAAACTCAAATGACTTCTAGAAATTTCTCCGAATCTTCCAAACCCATGTTTCTCCCGGAAACTCTATCCGAAATTCCCAAAGTATCCCGGAAATCCCTGTTATCCCTTGGTGATCATACTGGAAAGTAAGCTTAGCACACTCTGTATGGCTAGGACCTTATTTGTTTAACTTCTATCTGTTAGAAGTAGGGGCATCATATAGATTAGGGCTTGCATCTGCATGCTTGTCTCATGTGCATGCACCATTCTCATCAGTCTGCGCACACTATCTCAGTCAGTCTGTACATAAGTCAGTCCATCTTCCTTAACCTCACTGTCATTGTCTCTCTAGTCATCACTATCAGAATCTGATACACTCCTCTCGAATCTATAGGTCATTGTAGATTCCCAAAATCAGCCACTGAGATCCCCATCCTGGGTCAGAAGTTCGAGCAGTCATTTGGTTAGAATCAGTCCGCCGAGAAAATTCAACATGAATGAGGAAACTTTGGAAGCCAAGGTCATTGAATTAATAAATCAACAGTCAGATCGGCTGACTCAAGTCTTGAAATTTATGGAAGAGTTCCGACAACAGCAACCACAGTACCCACCTAGGTTCCCACCACCACAAGGGTTCATGCCACCACCACCGCCTAGATTTGGACCGCCTCCCGAGAATAATGGGGAAGAAGAATGGTTTCAAGAGGTCCCACCGCCTGTATATGAGAAAAAGCTCCAAGAGAAAATGGACAAGGTCGACAAGCTTGAGAACATACTAAGGAAGAGTAAGGGAGTCGACGATTACATGTTAGATCTGGAAGGATTGTTTGAGCCCAACAAGGTGAGGCTACCCGAGAACTTCAAGATGCCTGAAATCGACTGTTTTGATGGAACTGGAAATCCGAAGAGCCACGTGAAGTTTTGTATGAGCATTTTCCAGTCAATGGGCTGCACCCATGAGCACATAGCTATGCTGTTCCCTCAAACCCTCCAGAAAGCCGCACTATCCTGGTTCCTAACCCTTGAAACTTCCAAGACCCGAGTTTGGGAAGATGTTTCTAGAACTTTCATTGATCATTACTCCTACAACCAAGAGCTTGATGTCACCATCCGAGATCTGGAAACTACCAGGCAGAATTTCAATGAGTCCTTCGCTGCATTCTTGAGCAGATGGAGGAATAAAGTAGCCCAAATGATCCACAGGCCTGCTGAGAAAGAGCAAGTACGTATGCTGGTCAAGAACCTGCAACCGGTATACCATGAAAAACTATTCTACCAATCCATCTCAACATTTGAAGAGTTGTTTGAGGTTGGGACTAGAATCGAGGATGCTATCTGTGAAGGCAAGATCAATGGAGCTGGGTCACTGAAAAAGGATAAGAGACCCCATACCTTTGGTGAAGATCAAGAGAGCCTAGATGTCAATGCCTTAAGCCCATCATCAAGCCAAAATGACTGCAGTAAGAGGCACAAGAAAGGAAACCAAAGAGTCTTCACACCACTTGACATGAGCTTATCCTCCGCTCTCAATCAGCTTGTTCAAAAGGGCCACCTTGTACCTTTGGAGCCCAGTAAGCCTCCTAATCAGCCGCCTCCTGGGTACAATGAATCCAAGTATTGTGATTACCACCAAGACCAAGGCCATGAGACCGACAACTGTAAGAGGCTCCGTCACTCAATTCAGGATCTCTTAGATGATGCACCGCACCCTAATCCAATCCACTACCTCGGTCTGGACCAACCCTTGACCTATCCGTTCGAATGATCCTCTTCGCTGAGGCCCATGAATGTTGAACCTGTGCTGGTGAAGTGATGGTGTTTGGGACTCTTGCTAGAAAACCAAATGAAGATGCTCTTTAGAAAAAAAGAAATAAAAAGAATAAATGGGTCACAAAGACACTACATTTGAGACCGGGTCGAATCAAGTTGAGTCTGTTCTATGTTCCGAGTCCGTTTCAATTCTAGTCTTGTGATCGAGTCTGTCTGTCATCGAGTAGTTAATAAGTCTGTAAACCTTCTCTATTGATGGAATGAAATCTCATTTTGCTTAATCTGATGTGCCTAGTCATAAATGCATGAATCACTAAACTGAAGTGTCACTTTTCAAATTACCATGGATATTACTCTGCTAATAATTTTTCTACAACAAAACAAAAAAGAATCCTAAAAGGTTAAAGTCGATTTCACGCTGACACTGATGAAGAGCTAAGAATTGATAGTCTTACTTTAAGAATTTAAAGATGCTCTTACCTCAATCTTGAAAAGACATACTTGAAACTGACTTGGGACTTGACCAACACCCTTTCCACCATTTCTACCATTTCAAAGCCTTGGGCCCAACCCAATTGATAGCCATGCGAACCTGTGCAGACTTGGTCCTTGATGGTAGCCAAACATTTCAATGAGTTTCATCTCCACTTTCAAAAAAAAAAAAAAAAAAAAGCTCGCTAGGTTGAAAACCCGAAAGGGCACCCAGGCAAAAGTTAGAGCTGAAAAAGGTGTTGATTTCCAAAATCTGACCCTAGCCAGTCAAAATGTTGGAGAAAATTTTGATGAAACAAATAAGAGAATCATACGCTTCAAGATACATCTTAAGAACGTGCCAAGATCACATTTCAAAAGGCACGGAATGACCACAAATAAATTCCGAGAGCTGACATGCACATTCTGGAATTCTGAGATTGCGATTGAAGGATCTTGCAAGAATCAACTACATGAAAAGCAAGAATTGACTGGCTAGGCAAAAGTGAAAAGGATCAATCCTCAAAACAAAAGAAAAAGAAAAAGAAAAAGAAAAAGAAAAGAAAGGGAGATTGAAACTGAATCTTTTTTTATTCAAAGCTACCACAAGTGGCTCAAGTTTGAACTTCTTTGACGATTGGTTTGAAAAACCCTCATACCTCAAACCCCTTATTTCAAGCCTTGCCTTGAACTACGCTCGACCTGATTCCCACTCGGGGATACGTAGGCAACCACATCGGTTCGGTCGACACCATCATAATCAAACCGATTTCTTTCAAGACCTTGCCTTGAACTACGCTTGACCTGATTCCCACTCGGGGATACGTAGGCAACCACATCGGTTCGGTCAACACCATCATAATCAAACCAATTTCCTTCAAGCCTTGCCTTGAACTACGCTCGACCTGATTCCCATTCGGGGATACGTAGGCAACCGCATCGGTTCGGTCACCCCACCTACCCAAAAATCAACCCGCTTCTTCCCAACCATGCCCGAACTACGTTGGACCTGATCCCCACTTGGGGGTACGTAGGCAGACTTTCAAAAAAGAAAAAAAGAAGGATGGCTCGCTAGGTCGAAAATCTGAAAGGACACCTAGGCAAAAATTAGAGTTAAATCCAAGGTGAGCAATAACAAAAGAGAGAAAAGAGCTTGATAGGTCACCTCACTGGTGCCTAGGCAAAAGTTATGAGCATTTGAGAGATTAAAGTCACGGTCCATGCCTCAAGCCAGAAAATCACCTTCCACACTAGGGGCAAACTTCGGCTACCCGCCTCGTTTGCCTGACTTTTACTATCTACCCTTCACCCAAGGGGCAAACTTCGGTCACCTACCTCGTTTGCCCAAAACCTCCAATGAACCTTCCTCCAAACTAGGGGCAAACTTCGGTCATTTGCCTCGTTTGCCTACCGATCCCACTTCATGCCCTTCAAACTAGGGGCAAACTTCGTTTGCCACCTAATCCCTATACACCAATGGTAAGCCTTCAAGAACATTGTCTTGAATAGATGGAAATGGAGCGTCTTTCATTCCATAAGCTAAGGCACTAATTCAAAGCACATCTTGGGAGAAGCAAAGAAATTGATTAAATCAGTAGGGAGAAATTTTCAAAATAAGATTCACCATCAAAGTGATGCCACATTAAGGTGAGAAGTAAACACAAAAGAGAAATGGTACATCATTTATGACAAGAGCACATCAAGTTTTGGCAAGTCGAGCTTGTTTCATTTTGGTGTCAAAAGTGTCACCCTCGCGTGTCGGTATCTGTCAGTTTTAAGTCTGTCATACTCTTTTTCAGGAAAAGAGTCGGTCGTAGTCTCAAATGTGTAAGTCAACAGTGACGAATAATGAATTTTTTGAATCAAGTTATAAAGAGCATGCCAATACAAGCAGGAGTACCAAACACCATTACTGCACCGGTTAAGGCGTCAGCATGAGAAGCGTCCAAACTTGGGGAAAATTTCATCCCTTTCCAAACCGTCGAAAGTTGACCATCATCTTTCTTCGTTCATGCAACATAAGTCCATGAGTGGCTGTTGATGATCTTCTTTCATCTGTGCAACATAAGTCCATGAGTGGCTGTTGATCTTTCATCTTTCTTCATGCAACATAAGTCCATGAGTGGCTGTTGATGATCTTCCTTTCCCCTAGCAACATAAGTCCATGAGTGGCTGTTGGTGATCTTCCTTTCTCCTAGCAACATAAGTCCATGAGTGGCTGTTGGTCATCCTCCTTCATTCATGCAACATGAGTCCACGAATGGCTGTTGATCTTTCATCTTTCTTCATGCAACATAAGTCCATGAGTGGCTGTTGATGATCTTCTTTCATCTGTGCAACATAAGTCCATGAGTGGCTGTTGATCTTTCATCTTTCTTCATGCAACATAAGTCCATGAGTGGCTGTTGATGATCTTCTTTCATCTGTGCAACATAAGTCCATGAGTGGCTGTTGATCTTTCATCTTTCTTCATGCAACATAAGTCCATGAGTGGCTGTTGATGATCTTCCTTTCCCCTAGCAACATAAGTCCATGAGTGGCTGTTGGTGATCTTCCTTTCTCCTAGCAACATAAGTCCATGAGTGGCTGTTGGTCATCCTCCTTCATTCATGCAACATAAGTCCACGAATGGCTGTTGATCTTTCATCATTCTTCATGCAACATAAGTCCGCGAATGGCTGTTGATGATCTTCCTTTCTCCTAGCAACCTAAGTCCATGAGTGGCTGTTGATCTTTCATCTTTCTTCATGCAACATAAGTCCACGAATGGCTGTTGATGATCTTCCTTTCTCCTAGCAACATAAGTCCATGAGTGGCTGTTGATCTTTCATCTTTCTTCATGCAACATAAGTCCACGAATGGCTGTTGATGATCTTCCTTTCTCCTAGCAACATAAGTCCATGAGTGGCTGTTGGTCATCCTCCTTCATTCATGCAACATAAGTCCACGAATGGCTGTTGATGATCTTCCTTTCTCCTAGCAACATAAGTCCATGAGTGGCTGTTGATCTTTCTTCATGCAACATAAGTCCATGAGTGGCTGTTGATGATCTTCCTTTGTTCATGCAACATAAGTCCATGAGTGGCTATTGATGATCTCCCTTTCTCCTAGCAACATAAGTCCATGAGTGGCTGTTGATCTTTCATTTTTCTTCATGCAACATAAGTCCATGAGTGGCTGTTGATGATCTTCTTTCATCCTAAAGCAACATAAGTCCATCACTCTGCTCTTTCAAAATCAAAAACCTTAACTGTCGCACGCCATCTCCGTATCCCTCATCACAAATAGAATGATACCTTGACTCCCATTTAAAGGACGTATTTCCTTCTTCCTAGCAGAGTACATTATCCTTCAGCTCCCAGAGGCCCTGACCGGCCCCCTTGGATTGAGCGCCAAAAGAGATTCTCCGAGAACCCTACATCATCCCCCGAGGACAGAAACCGATAGATACCAGCTCCCGGAGGCCCTGACCGGCCCCCTTGGATTGAGCGCCAAAAGAGATTCTCCGAGAACCCTACATCATCCCCCGAGGACAGAAACCGATAGATACCAGCTCCCGGAGGCCCTAACCGGCCCCCTTGGATTGAGCGCCAAAAGAGATTCTCCGAGAACCCTACATCATCCCCCGAGGACAGAAACCAATAGATACCAGCTCCCGGAGGCCCTGACCGGCCCCCTTGGATTGAGCGCCAAAAGAGATTCTCCGAGAACCCTACATCATCCCCCGAGGACAGAAACCGATAGATACCAGCTCCCGGAGGCCCTGACCGGCCCCCTTGGATTGAGCGCCAAAAGAGATTCTCCGAGAACCCGACATCATCCCCCGAGGACAGAAACCGATAGATACCAGCTCCCGGAGGCCCTGACCGGCCCTCTTGGATTGAGCGCCAAAAGAGATTCTCCGAGAACCCTACATCATCCCCCGAGGACAGAAACCAATAGATACTAGCTCCCGGAGGCCCTGACCGGCCCCCTTGGATTGAGCGCCAAAAGAGATTCTCCGAGAACCCTACATCATCCCCCGACGACAGAAACCGATAGATACCAGCTCCCGGAGGCCCTGACCGGCCCCCTTGGATTGAGCGCCAAAAGAGATTCTCCAAGAACCCTACATCATCCCCCGAGGACAGAAATCGATAGATACCAGCTCCCGGAGGCCCTGACCGGCCCCCTTCGATTGAGCGCCAAAAGAGATTCTCCGAGAACCCTACATCATCCCCCGAGGACAGAAACCGATAGATACCAGCTCCCGGAGGCCCTGACCGGCCCCCTTGGATTGAGCGCCAAAAGAGATTCTCTAAGAACCCTACATCATCCCCTGAGGACAGAAACCGATAAATACCAGCTCCCGGAGGCCCTGACCGGCCCCCTTGGATTGAGCGCCAAAAGAGATTCTCCGAGAACCCTACATCATCCCCCGAGGACAGAAACCGATAGATACCAGCTCCCGGAGGCCCTGATCGGCCCCCTTGGATTGAGCGCCAAAAGAGATTCTCCGAGAACCCTACATCATCCCCCGAGGGCAGAAACCGATAGATACCAGCTCCCGGAGGCCCTGACCGGCCCCCTTGGATTGAGCGCCAAAAGAGATTTTCCGAGAACCCTACATCATCCCCCGAGGATAGAAACCGATAGATACCAGCTCCCGGAGGCCCTGACCGGCTCTTTTGGATTGAGCATTGCGAGATCTGACCAACTACGAGAGATTCAGAGATGGATCCTGGTTCTAGGTCAAGAATTGAAGAGAGATTCTTAGAGAGTCCATCAGCTCCCGAAGGCCCTAACCGGCTCTTTTGGATTGAGCATTACAAAATCTGACCAACTACTAGAGATTCAGAGATGGATCCTGGTTTTAGGTCAAGAATTGAAGAGAGATTCTCAGAGAGTCCCCTACCATCCCAGCAGAAGATAGCAGAAGTCCGAACCGATTCTCCGGACTTATCATCATAAGGATCGGCCAAAACATCACCCGCAGTCAAATCACCCCGATTCCCTTGGCAAGCACTGTCTATTCACAATTTAAGGACCCCTGTCCACTGATTATCATGAGCTTTCTCACCTGTCAGTCATTATGAGTTTCCTCACTTATCGTGAGCCTCTTCACTCCGGTTATCTCACCTGTCCATTATCGTGAGCTACCCCACTTATCATGAGCCTCCTCACTTTGGTTATTATAAAACTGTCGGTTATCTTGAACTCCCTCGCCTATGGGTTATCCTTAGTTGTCATCCTCAGGGACCCCACATCTGACTACATTCGCTCGCAAAGCACACTTCCCAAATTCCAGAAGTTTGCCCCTAAACCTAGAGACTTCTAAACCTTGATGTCCTTATCCGAGTCACCCACCGCATAACAGTCGCAAACACTAGCACAACACCAGCCCACTCGGAGTGGCACACCCCACAACACTTGCTCATACTAGGGTCACAATACTAGACATGATAGGACTCATGACACAATTCATATCACATCCATACATTGCATATCACTCTTATAGCATGGCATCCGCATGTCTTGTTGAGCATGTTTGATTCATTTCTTTGTGCCCTGAACTACGTCCTGGTCTGATTCCCCTTGGGATACGTAGGCAGCTCACGCAGAGCACGACCAGCACTGAACTCAGCATCTTTCTTTTTTTCTTCATCGCATCTTTTGCGAAATTTTTTTCCTAAATCTATAGCCTCCAAAAGACCTGTCTCTTCAAAACTTTGGCACTCGCTTGCGACATGCTTTGCCTCGCAAGTTCATGCCAAAGAGGGGCAAACTGTAGACACCCCATTTTGTCGGCTATCAGATTTAGGAGACCCATATCTTGGTGGTTCACAATGATCGTAAAAGACTCAAAAGGACTCCTGGAAGTCAGCTCTATCTGTCAGAATGCTCAGAATGACCAAAATGACCCCTAAAAGCCCAAAAACTCCCAGATTTGGTCCCAACGTTCTTAAAACATGCTACGTCATAAGGAAAGCGATAAAATGAGTTTCTAAGAGAAATCAGATGAAATTGTCAGCTCCCAGAGACCCCCGGAAGTCCCGGAAGTTACCGGAAAGTCCCCGTTGACTGGTTTGACCAAGGTTTGACTAGGTTTGACCAAGGTTTGACCAGGTTTGACCAAGTTTGACCAAAAATCGTCCGAATTCACCAGAATTATTTTAAATCATGAGAAAAGTGTTAAAACAAGTTCCAAAAGAAAATCGAGCGAAAACATCAGCTCCCGGGAACTCCCAGAGGTTTCTAGAACTTCCCGGGAATCCCAGGTTTGACCAGTTTGACCAGAATTTGACTTTGGAACCGGGGCACCAAAACAATTTTCAAACATTTTTCATGGATACTAGAGGTCAATAGCTTTCCAACGGTATATCGCACATAATTTCTGGATTTAAAACGAATTTATTATAAATTTTCAAAGGCGAAAAAGGCGATCAAATCAGCTTTTATCGCGAATACTGCAAAACTTTTCAAGGTGACCTATCCCCGAACTATTTTTTATGTAAAGTAGACTCCATTACCTTTCCAACGGTATATCATAACCTCAATTTGGAGTTCGTACGCATTTTCTGTGAATTTCGGACGAAATAGGGCCTTTTCGCGAATACCGGAACCTCTGGGGGCCTAAACGTAATTTTCTGGGCTTCAGAGGAGCACTGCCGCCGCGGCACTGGCCCACTGCCGCCGCGGCACTCAATCCTCGCAGAGTCCATTTTTGTAATTTTTTTGGGGGTCCAATTTGATTAATTAAAAACCAAAACGACATAGTTTTATGTTCACAGTTGTTTGGGACCAATGGGAGTACTTCTAAAACCCCAAAACCACCCCAAATTGGCCTATTTAAACCCTCCATTGCTCTTCATTTTGGGGGGGCCAAGTGCAAAGCTTAAAAAGTTGTAGAGAAGAAGAGAGATAGAGATAGGTTTAGAAGAGAGAAAGGGAGCTTCTCCCATTGATTTTCCATAAGAAAGTGAGTTTTATTCTTGTTTTCTTCCATCATCCTTCTATATACTTCACATTCAAAGTCCACTCCAACCCTCATTCTTGAGCATTCATGAGATAGGAAGCTACTTCCATGTCCAAATGTCAAAATCTATGAGTGAAACACCAAGCTACAAGTCCAAAATCACATTGATTATCATCTATTGATTGCTATTTACTTGCTTTGATTATATATATGTTCATCTCTCCTTATCTCATTTCTTTTTCTTTTCTTTATTTACTTACTAGTTCATCATCATCTAAGTGATGACATGAAGTTTGGGGTGAGTGAATCCTTATGGATAGTAGCTCTTGACCTCAAAAACATGTTTGATAGATGATGATCATAACCTCAATACTTCCAAGGTATTCTTGAAATGTATTGAAGTTATGTTCAAAAATAAAAATAAATCTCTCCAACAATCTTGGAGGTTCTTGATGATGAGTTTAATGTTGACATTTTAAGTGGCTATAATCCTTATTGAGTATTGAAAATGTGCTTTCAAAACATCTATTTCAAAACCCCTCTCAATCCCTCTCATTTGGTTTCAAGAAACAAAACTTTGTTTTCTCCAAAATCTTCAAAACAATGAGTCAAAACAGTGAGTGAGTTGAGTTCAAAGATTTCTCTATAACTCAATACTCAACATATGGATGCAAGGCCACTTGGAAAGTCTTCCTAACTCATTGGAGAACACCCATGATTTTTGGTTTGACTTGGAAGTACTTGGAAATGGTCCATTTGGATCCCAATATTCCTTCCAAACATTCTGATTTTGCTGTCACAGCAGCTAGGTCCACTTCCAACCTCTTTTACAGAAAACTTTTCCAAAAGGGGTGGTCCTAACTTATTTTTCCCTTAAACTTCAATGTCTTAGGGAACTTTCTGTTTAAAATGGGCCCTTAGATCATTCGTTTTCATTTTCTAAGATTTTTCAACATTTCAGTCGACGGTACGGACTCTGTTCCTGAGTGACCTTCATTATTTATATGATTTCTCTCAATCTGTGATAGCTATTCAAGATTGGCCTTTTGGGTTGTGTTCTAGACACAAGAAGGAAGATCTCCATAAAAAATCATACATTGAAAACATTCCTAACCCCTCTTTTCAATTTCCAAAAGATGATGCTACTGTTCTGTCCACTATTCACAGCAAGCACATTTTAACTTTCATTCTTTGATTTGATGCTTATATGCATTCCAAATTAGTTCATATCTTAGGAAGTAGTTCATACTACATTTGTACATATCCCATATTGATTTCATCCATCCATTCATACATATTTTAGATTTCTAAGTCATTCTAGGAATCCATGAACACAAAGCACACTACAACCTTGGCACATTCTAGATACATACATTGCATCCATGCAAAGATTTGGGGTTTTTGTAACTCCGAATCTAAGAAGATTATAAGGAATGATCATGATCACACGTTCATGCTCCCCTCGATCTAATCGTCCTTTTTCATCCGTCCCGGGGATTGAGAAATCTTCTTTTCTCAAAGATTAACATGCATCATACTAGTTTGCTAAGTATATTTTACTTTCTTTGATTTATTTGTTTCAAGAACAATTCATGTCCCTTTAGATTAGGAAAACTTTATTATCTGATACATGATTAGACGATTTTTCCTAGGTTTATTTGTGTGATCTTTCACTTTGCATTGTGTGATATTTGGCTTAAATCTTATGAATGATATCTTATCTTTAGATCTTCCATTTTAAATCTCCTTATGTGATGTAATATACTATCATAGTATTATTTGTCGAACCATACATAGTATAAGATGATTATTTGGATGCTAATTGAGGCCCGTCGAAAGACGGGGCGAGTTGAGGGTGTTTTAGTCGCGACAAAGGCTCCTTCCTCTCTCGTACCAAAACCCCGAACCAAGTTCTTTGGTGATGAAGGGCCGGTGCCCTTATCCGCTTGGGTGAGTCAAAATTAGGTTTCTTGGTTCCTTAAAGACCAAGTGGCGACTCTGTATCTGTTTTCAACAGACATTTTCTTTTCCTTTTCAAAACAATCTCAAGCAAGAGAAGTGGTCCACTTCCGGTGTCCACAGTGGTGTGCCACGGGCTCCGGTTCCGCTATTGTGGGACCGGGCTGTGACATGCGGGGTGCGATTGCCGAACCACTTGAAAAATCGGTTTGCAAATTTCTCTTCCCTTCTCTCTTTTACATAATTGCTTGTGATTGTGTTTAATTTGCTATTAAGTTTTGAAAAGGTTAAAATTCCGCTAAAACCTTATTCACCCCCCCTCTAAGGTTTTCATATTTGGGCCAACACATATAATACAAATTATGTTGGATGAGTCTAAAAATGATTAAAAAAAATGAACGTGAAAAATTATGACGAGACACAAATGCATATAATGCAAATTATGTTGGGTGAGTCACAGTATATATACACACATACATATTCGTACTATATATGTGTTTCTGCATATATAGTTTATATCTCAGACAAAATATATATATATATATATATATGAAGACATATATTCATACAATATGTGTATATATAACTCGTAATTATGAATGTACCACAAGATAAAAATCAAATGCAAACATAGTGAAAGAATTGAACAACTTAGATCAATGCAACAACCCTAACACTTAACATCCTACACCAGAGTTAAAAAAAAAAAAACAAAACAAAACAAAAAAAAAAAAAAAAAAAACAAAAAACAAAACAATAATAAAAATTTAATTTTGCTTCAAAACTCATCAAAATCGAAGAACTAAAATATCAAAAGGTAACAACACATACAAATACATTAAAAAAAATTATACACAATGTGTTCGGGAACTCATAAAAAAAAACACAAAAGAAATGCAAGTGGGTAACAAACCATAAAGAAGTTGACTAAAGTTGGAAGAGTTTTGGTTCCTAATGTGAGAGCACTCAAGTTTGTAAAAAAAAAAACAAAACAAAACACACTGAAGTGAAAAAGGAGGAAGAAATTAAAATCAATATTTACCAACATGCTTTAATAGAAAGAAAAAGAAGCAATCATGGTATCATTTAATTAAGTGGATAGTTAAAGAGTTCATATGAACATTTGTAAATCATCGCAAAAGAAAAACGTAGAAAAAATAAAGAAAAAAAATCAAGAAAAGTCCATGTGAAAAAAAGAAAAACCCACAAAATGCCAAGTGCCACATTGTGGAAAGGCTTTTGGCCTTGGTCTCTATATATATACTAGTCAATAATCTGTGCAAATGCACGAAAATTTGTAAAATATAGGAAAGTATATCCCAAGAAAAAAAATATGCTATGAAGGTGTTTGCACCATAAAATAAAAATTAAAATGGGCCCACTAAATCAAATTGAGAATGGCACATGGAGAGGTGTAATACCCATAAAATTTCTATATTTATGAAATGAAGTCTCCGTATTTTGTTCTATATTTCTAGTGACCTCTGTATTTTATTCTGTATTTTTAGAATTGTATATATATTATACGTATTTAGAAGTCATTAACTTAGGCTGTAATTTATAGATCCAGACTAACTTTGTCACTTAAAGCCATATAATCTGTATAAACCCTATCTAGCTTAAGTACAACCTAACCAACCCAAATAGAAACCACATTACACCTACTGTATAATCCCCCCCCCTCTCCCCAACCCGCCAGACAATCACCCCATCCCCTAACTGATGACCCATTTCCTCTCAAATCCTTTCCATCAAGTCATAACATATATGCAAAATTTGTGTGTATATGTGTGCATGTATACCATGTTGTGTGTCTATATGAGGGACCATTGAGAGAGAGAGAGAGAGAGTTACCGAGAAGAGAGAAGACAAAGCAAACCCAAACCCTACTCTCTGTCTCCCCTCTCTGCTTACTGCCTTCAGAATACACACACACACATTTCTCTGCAACTCACCTATAACCAGAGGAGAAGAAGGAGGAGTGGAGAAAAAGAAGAAGATTGAAAAGAGAGAGAGAGTGAGAGAGAGAGAGAGAGAGAGAAAAAAAGAACCAAGACTGAGGTGTAAACCCCTAAGCCTTCCTTGTTTATTTTTATATGCATCAGACACCTCACACACATACTCAGACACCCCTTCCCCCCTCCCTTTCGTGAACCAGACAGAGCCTTAAGATCTGCCATGGCCAGAGCTTCCATTAAAGCTCTTAGAGAGCTCAAAATCTCAAACTCACTTAAAGCTTATTAAAGCTATACTAAGCAGACCCTACAGACTCCTATTAGACCCCCTTGAACAGTCTAGAGGTTAGACGACGTTTGGATGGTCATGTAGACCATTATATTTTCAAAACCCTAAAAGAATAATTTACTGATTCGAGACGCAAACGAATGAACCGAGACCTAAGCTTATACTATGTTGTAGAGGATCCCATTCCGGTCCTTTTGGCGTTGGAATCATGTATTTATATGGAGAGGATGAAAAGATGCCTTTGGAACATTTTTCTACCACCGACGGCGAAGCTTCGCCGGAGAATAAGGTGGTGACTTGAATAGCTTTCGGGTTATATCACTTTAATTTGGGTCGGGTTCGGGTAGGATTTGTATGAGAGTGTAAACAAGTTGGGTTAAGTAAATGGATCGGGTTATTTTAAAACCCATGGACTCACTAATCCCAACGACATCGTTTGGCATCGGATCGTACTAGAACTGTTTGAGTCGGGTACAGGTCAGGGTATGGTCACGGGTCTGGATCGGGTTCGGGTAAACCCATGGGCATTTGGGTTGGGCCAATATAATAGTATAAACGGTTTGACCGTTTTGCATTGGGTCGAGTTTGGTCTGACCCGCGAGTTATTAAATCTGGACTCTCATGAGTCTATAAACGGATGATCCGTTTGGATCGGGTCGGTTCGGGCTAACCCGTGAACCCTTGATTTATTATTTAGTTTTATTTATTAATAATTAGGTTTTATATGTTTATGACTGTTTTAAAAATATGTAAAAAAAATAGTTTTATATCATTTTAAATTCGTGAACGTTATGTTTTAACTTTTATAATATTCTGAAATTATAATATGTATATATTATACTTATTATTCACCTAGTTTGAATAAATGACAATTATTAGCTTAATTATAATAAATAGTATAAGTAATTTTAAATGGTTTTAAATTATTTGAAAATAGTTTTAAATGCCAAAATTAAGTTTTAAATATTCTGAAATATTATTTTAAATAATATTCTTGTATTCCAAAATTATAAATTGTTTATTACATGTTATACTTATTATTTATTTAGCCTAAATAAATAATAAGAATTAGTTTTAAATTGAACTAATTCGGTAATAAATACCTAATGACTATTTTAAATATATGAGAAATGCATATATTACCCTAAGGCCTAATGCCCTTGTTTAATAAATTATTATTTATAAAACTCAAACTTTACTATTTTTTTAATTAATTATAAGGACCCGTTTGGTTGTCTTATAAATAATTTAAATACCAAACCAATTCTGAAAATTACGAGAAAAATACCCTTAGCCTATTTTAAGGTATAGCATTTTATAAAAATGTTCCTAAGGGCCAAATGTCCTTCTAAAATATATATAAATATATATATATGCATATTATAATAATAGACTATAGCTCAAAAAAATACGATGTACCACCCCGTATTTTCCTTATATAAATATTCATTTGAAAACAATAATGTTAATGAGGGAACATGAATTTTTTATGTATTATTAACTGGCTGTGTTTATTTATATTTTTATGATAATTTATTTGTCTGTGTGTATTTATTTTAATTATTATTAATTACTATGTAAAATTTTGTAAAACTAAGTAGTGGAGTTAAGTTATAAAAGTTTAATTTGAACAAGTTATTGAAGAGTTGATCTGTTTATTTTTTAGTAGTGCTTATAGGTCCGTAAATGTGTTAAATTGTGTTTTTAACATTTAAATTAAGTACCTTGGTCATGTACACCCATTTAGCTTCTCATTTTAGTACTTTGGAATGTATTTCGGGCCTATATGAAGACTTTTTGTGAGGCCTTAAGCCAAAAAAGGGGATTCAACATTTATTTATTTGTTTTTGTTATAACACTTGTGGGTGTATCATACATACATAGATAATATACCTCCTATGGTTTTGATAACATAAGAAAAGAGAGACGTGACAAAAATAGAGCAACCAAGAGAGAGAGAGAGAGAGAGAGAGAGAGAGAGAGAGAGAGAGAGAGAGAGGAGAGGAGAAGGAGAAGAAGAAGAAGAAGAACCCCAAACGTTTTGCGTAATCATTATCAACCTTGAAGCCCTAAATCGGTGAGTTAATCATTTGTTTCATTTTGTTTTCGTTACAATTTTTCGTCAATTAGAATATGTTGAGTAAATCGGAAGAGGATCCATGAAATCATGTTGGAGTATGTATATATAGATGTATGTATAGATATGTACATTCATTCTTATTGGGTTTATACTTTGAGGTTTATTTTGTTGATTTTTGAATTTATTTAAACGAGCTCGAATCTGTTTGAGAAAAAAATTCTAAATAATTTGTAAGCTGATTATTTTAAGATTCTGCTCGCTTCTCCCATGTAAAATGCGATTCTACACAACTTTCATTCTTTGTGTTTTTCTTGATTCTGCACCAATTGGGCAGAAAATAAGAATTTCAGTAGCAATTTTTATAATGTTCAAAACATTCAAAATTTGTGCATTTTGCTTCTTAGTGAAATTCGTATTAGTTATTATGCTTTTACTTGAGTTTAATTATAGATATGTGAAACACCATGTAAAGTTGGGCTTCGTGGATTTGTGGCTGTGCATCTAAATTGGTTTAAGAATCCATGTGAACTCGTATTCGTTATTATGATATAACATGGAATTACGTTGAGATGTAAGAATTCTCATATAATGTTGGATTTCGCAAATTTGTGAGTGTGTGACCATTTGTGTGAAGTTTTTCTAATAGAAGTTAATATTAGGAAATTCCTTATAATTCACCACTACTCATGATTTTAGGCGGTGACTTCGTGGATGACCTGTCCTAATGTGATTTGACGGCGACTATGTGGATGAACCGTCTCTTCATTATTTTAAGCCTTATGCCCGACTTTTTGGTCTATTTCATGTGTATCTATACATTGTTTTATTGACGTCAAGAACGTAAGGACTAGCCTTTTGGTGTATACTCAACTTCCAGTGATACCCCATGGGAGTTGGGACCGGAGTGGGAGTTAGAATTACATTAGGAGACACATGTGATATATGTGTAGGTTGAACCATGGATGGGTGGCTGAGGTGGTGAATATAAGGTGTATTTCAATAAAATACTTGTGGTGTTTTATTCATGCTTTTAGAAGTTTGAATTGTGTTTAATTACCTCTTGTTGTGGTAAAATCGTAGAAAGTTGTGGATGCTTAGTAATCAACTTTTCTACTAATTTTCGTGTTGTAATCGTTGTGCATGAGTTTGAATGTGTTAATCATAGACTGTGTGTCTTAAGTTTTGAATTATGTTTGGAGAATTTTGATGCGATGATTTTATGAATTTATACTGTTGTTGAACTATGAGGTTGGATGGTACTGTGATTGGCTCTTGGATTGTTATGGACTTTAATTCAGAAAGTAGTGATGTGTATGATTAGAACTGTGATAACTATATTTTATAGGATGGTGGGCCCACTAACTTTTATACAAGGCTGGCTCACCATAGATTTTCGATGGGTAAGTATTCAGTTGGTATTATTCGGGTTTGGATTCACTACCACCACATTAAAGGAAACTATCCCTCTGTCCTGAAATGTGTGTGGAACTACTATTCTAACCCGACAGGGATTGTGTGATAGCGTTGTTTATTTCCTGTGTGACGATAATGTATGAAGTGATGTAGTTCTATTTTCTTTGTGAGTATTTTTTGCAGTCTATGGGACACCGTTGTTCCCTAAGACTCGTTTTACATTTTTGGTTAACTCTTACCAGTATTTTATATACTAACCCGGTGCGTAATGCATTCGAGGCATTTTGATATAAAATGTAGTCGAATGTATGTGCAGGTTTAGTAATGGAGGAGATTTTCTGTGGAGCTTCTATCTGTGTGAAGAGATTGCTGCTCTGTTGTTTCTTGTCAGAGCTGTATTTATTTTCTTATTATGCTTGATTTTTTTATTTCTGGCATTGTGAGCCATAGTTATAATATTGTAGTATGAATTGTATTATTGAGATTGGGAACAGTGTAGTGGCTCTTGCCCAAAGAATATCTAGAATTTATTTCATTTCCGCTGAACTCTATATAGAGATTTTATTTAATGAAAATTGTGTTTTTTTTATTAAAAAATTGAAATGGGAATAATATTTGCAATGGACCACTATTTCTTTTATAATAAAAATAAATATTTGGGAATACAAGTTTAATAATCAAGAGTTTTATTTAAAACAAGATCATGTGCTTTTATTTAATGGGTATTAAATTTTGTTTTCAATATAATCATTTGTCAACCTGTGTGAGGATGTCACCCTTGGGATTTTGGCAATTGAATATTAGTCTGAATACATGCCCTAGATTGAATATTTGGTTGTGCAAAAATCAGGTGTGACATACGCTGTTAGTTCCTAAATTCCTAGAATGACGTATAGATCTATTTGCTTAAGTTTAGTGACTTTCTGACTCAGTTGAAAATACAGCTTACTGTTAGGGTCTACACTAGTATAGGAAACCCGGCATTTTATATGACGGACTTCGATTAGAGTCTAGCCAATGATGTTAGACTCAGAATGATGTCAAGATCATCATGTTGAGCTATAGGAACCCATTTGGCACAATTACCAATATACCCTTGTGTATAGAATGAATGTTAATCGTCATTCTATAAATTGATATGAATTGTAGGGATCAAAGCTATACTTATATACGCGAATTTGCATCGAGGTGAGTCGTCCTAACTCACTTGGTATATTATAGAAATACTCCATATATATTATATGAATATCCTGTGTATCTTGTGTGGATATATTTTACGTGTATTATGTGTGCGTAAGTTGAAGATAAACTGTTTACATGAAAACGCATGTCTAGATAACATACTCCATGCTTAAGTGGAAATTGTTATTATGATTCATGCTTGTTATGTTATACGTCGCACATTCGCATGAACACTCATATGAACGTAGTTGAGTTGTGATGTCAAAGTTGACGTATGTATGGTTAGTCAAGGTGACCAACCTAGCTATGTTGTCACACATGTTTGAATGGACCGCAGTGGTCCAAGTAGTATTGTTCAGATCAATGGTTACAACTTACAATGCTATTGCGGCGCCGGGCTAAGGCGACGATAGCTCAAGTACCCATTTGAATGAATATGGTCAAGTCACAAGAATTGGTGTTTTACAAGCTATTGCAGCCCTGGGCTAAGGCGACAATAGCAAAATGATCTGATCAAGTCTAGAATACGATGGTTACCACTTATAATGCTATTGCGGCCCCGGGCGAAGGCGACGATAGCACTCTAACTATTTTATTTCCCTAGGTAAGGTCATGAGGACCTAAGAGTAAAGTGATTACACTCTTTTAAAACCAAAATTACTATTACGGCCCCGGGCAAAGGCGACGGTAGTAACGTAATCATTTCATTCTAAGCTAACAGTGTTACACTGGTAATGTAACAAGTTACACAAGTCAGTTGTAGTGTCTGAAATTCCAAGGGGATCGAGTCAAGTCGAATATATCGATGACACATTGTATCGTTCCTATGTCACTCATATTCTCATATCATACTTGTTAAAGATCACGCTTATCAAATGTTTAGTTCAAGACATTACGGTACTTGTATATTATTTGTATTAGGAGTGATCGGTTAGGTCAACTCATTAAACTTCAAAAGCTAATAGCTTTACTGCCCTGGACATATTATGTCTAGGTTATAACGAAGAAGCCTACCTACGCAACTATGAAGAAGGATACCCTGATCCTCAACAGGGACACAATCAGGAAGGTTACCCTGATGGGGGCTATTCAGAAGAGTACACCAATGAAGGGCATGGATATGCCAGTTGAACAGAAGAACCTAGTTTATTATCATATTAGGATTTGCCTTATGCTCTAAAACTATCTTAAAGTTCCCCCATGAAGACCATTAAACTTTCTATGCTTCCTACTTATGTTATAACCACGTTACAATGCTTGCAAGGATAGGTCAGTCTTATGTAACCAATTATTGTTCACGAATCCAGAAAGAAAAATTTTCTTTCCCTATAATTTTTGCTACTTTGGGGCGTAAAAATGGATTGAAGGGAAAGGCATACTGATGTGACATTGCAAATGCCATAACCCAGTGTGTCTGCCATGTCAATGCCAGAACGGTTATTGGCAGTTATTTCTACACAGGCCAATGACACATGCAATGTGAAGATCGTGATAGGCGCAGTTATGGACGAAGACACATTATGCCCAAATCATGGATATAGTGGATTGTGTTTTCAACTACCATGCAGCGGTTACTATTATTATGATCTATTTAAGGAACTGAAAAGAGAGAGAGAAGGATCCCCGATCAATCAAAACACTTAGCATTATTACCTTTGCATTGTTATCTTTCCTTTATCTTTTAATTCCAATTTACTTGCTTGTTTTAGGAGTAGATTTGTAACTGAATTCCAATTAGAAAGTGGTTTTCCACTTCTGATTGAACCCTGTTTGTAATGGATTTAATAGGAATTCATTTCTATTATCAATCTCGGTGTCTCTCATACTTCAAGTCTTTAATCTTTGGTTAGAGCAATTGGAACCTATTTAAAGATTTTGTTCCTCTGTCTCTTCACTTGTCTAATTTGTCAAATTGTTCACAATTCAAGAAGGCATTTGTCTAGCATGCCCATACTCTTATAACTATAGATTTTTAGCCATATAATTTTTGGCATGCACGGTGGGACTTGTATGAGAAATCTGGTAATCTATCATACCGTCAAGGAAGAATTCGACAAAAGATAAGAGGATAGCCATGCAACCAGAGATGGATGCACCAACTGTGGAAGACATTATTGAGGAAGGAGTTCATGGAAATACCAGTGATCAGTCTCATACTAGTTGTCATGAGTCACTCCAGCCTCAGCCAGAAGAGGTCAGAGCCTCTGTTGTTGGTCCAAAACAACAGATTTTGAAGGATTACGCAACTGCGATGCGTTTCAGTTTGGATAGCGCACTACATGATTGGCTTCAAGCCAATTTGCAGTAAACATCCACGATTCTGAAACCATTCATGAATATGATGCAAAAAATGGGTGACCAAATTACTAAGAGTATTGACCTTCAAATGTCATACATGACAGAGAAATTGGGCCAAGCATCATCCCTAAAGACCAGTGCACAAAAAGAGCCTATACAAGTTCCTATTAATCAGGCTATACAGCTGAGTTATGGGAATGTTAAGCTCCTTAACTACCCTGCAGTCCCTGATTTCCTTAACCACCTTGGGTCTGGCATGTTTGACCATGCATTAAGTGATGGAAAAAACCGGTTTAAAATTAAAAGTTTAAACGCGCAGCGGAAAAGTCAAGTTATAAAAACTTAATGGTAGCCCAGGATCTACTACTCGTCAATTCCATAGATGCTTACAAGAGGGGACAAGTGTTATACCTTAGTGTCTTGAACCCAATTCTGATTTTCTGCTTCCTTGGTGATGTGGCAGCCTCCACTAGGTTTTCTTCACCCTTATGTCTCCTGTGGATGCTTCCCGGAGAGACTAGAGATGGTGGGATCTCTAATAGAGAGGAAGGAGAAGGTTTTGGAAGATTAAAACAGTTTTTGCAGCGTCTGGTTAATAAAAACGACGAACTTCTTTTCCAGAACGCAACTGCCCTATTTATAGATTTCCAGAATCGACCTAGACTTCGAGCGATTGAAGATATTCGATCGATCGAACCTTCGATCGATCGAACCATTCTCGATCGATCGAACCTGCCATGACTTCAATCGATCGAACTAACTTCAATCGATCGAACTTGTCTTGACAGCTTCCTCAAGTGTCTTTCCAAGTATCCTGGCAGAGCTAAGAGTGGGACCTCCTAGGCTCTTTATTGTTGGCTCAGACCAGTTTGTTAATTACCATGACCAAACTCTTTGATCAGCAAACTAACCAACTGGTCAGTTAACGTTTACTCCACTATAAAACGATAACTGAACTCCAACGCAAAAGAACAAATCCGAAGCGATAACTAGACTTGTATGTTGTACTAATGTCCCTCTACCGTCAGCATTCGTAATCATATTCAGGTAGTCGGATAACAGTTACTGTCAACATGAATCATGATTACTTCTTGTATTCCTTGAGTCCCATTCTCCTCTCATGATTACCAAATATGTCAATAACTATTATCAACAAGACTGAAGTTCTCAGTAATCAACTTGGTGACATTCTCAAGGGAATGCTTACTCTGAATTAGAGGGTAGATTCTATCTTGACAATATATGTTCACAACCCTATGAACATGTCATACCCAAGATACCCAGGTGTTGATCTTCTATAGACCTCACTGATTGGTAAGTCAAAGCAGTCATATCCACAATCTGTGTTCATAATCGTCTCAAGATTGAGAACACGTACCTTATACAAGTTATGAGTTCCTATCGACTGATTGACAGTCTTGAGTGTCAATAGGAAAGCTCAGGTCCGTCAATGCACTATAAGCACTAGCATATTAACTAAGAGTTATACTCTAGTGATTGAGATTAATCACTCCATCCAATGGTAGTTAGTCATGCTACAGTGTAAACCTGATGAGATATCCAGTCTCATCATCCACTGTGACATATTCTAAGCATCAAAAAATAGTAATTCGTATCTCACTTGTGTGTATCTCATACACACACGAATTGCTTACTATGATACTTAAGGATAAACAATCATCTCATGAAAAAAACATACACAATGAAATGTAAAGCTGATATCCATATATTATAATGCTAATGTCTCCTACATAAAGTAATGGTTTGAGGGCACAAACCCAACAAACTCCCACTTGCACTCACAACCATACAGGATTACATCTGAGACCTAGACTATCTAGATGACGATCAAAGACCTTCTGTGGCAAGGCCTTTGTAAACGGATCAGCAAGATTGTCAGCGGTGGCAATCTTGGTGACAGTCACATCTCCACGTTGAACAATATCTCGGATAAGATGATATTTCTGTTCTACGTGCTTTCCCTTCCCGTGGTTCCTTGGCTCCTTGGACTGAGCCACTGCCCCACTATTATCATAATAAAGCGTAATAGGTGACAGCGACGCTGGTACCACCTCGAGATCCATAAAGAACTTCTTGAGCCAAACAGCTTCCTTTGCGGCTTCACAAGCAGCCACATACTCAGCTTCTGTAGTTGAGTCTGCAATGCATTTCTGCTTAATGCTCCTCCAACTAACAGCACCACCTCCCAAGGTAAAGAGATGTCCAGATGTTGACTTTCTCGAATCTTTATCTGACATAAAGTTCGAGTCAGTATATCCTACTGGAGTTAACTCACTACCACCGTACATAAGCATGTAATCTTTAGTCCTTCTCAAGTACTTAAGAATGTGCTTGACGGCTATCCAGTGCTCTGGACCCGGATTCGATTGATATCTGCTAACCATGCCAACGGCAAAGCAGATATCTGGTCTAGTGCATAACATCACATACATAAGACTTCCAACTGCCGAAGCATATGGAATTCCTGCCATGCGATTCCTCTCCTCCTGTGTCTTAGGACACTGGTCCTTGGAGAATGCTAAACCATGCTTGAAAGGTAACAAACCTTTCTTCGAATTATCCATAGAAAACCTAGTTAGTACTTTCTCGATATAACCAGCTTAAGATAATCCCATTATCTTTCGCTTGCGATCCCGAAAGAGCTTTATCCCAAGAATATAGCTCGCCTCTCCTAGATCCTTCATATCAAAAGTACTAGCTAGCCAAACCTTGACCGTTTACAGCGCCGCTACATCATTCCCAATGAGTAGAATGTCGTCAACATAAAGTACAAGAAAAGCCACCACTTTTCCTTTACATTTCTTGTATACACAAGGTTCATCCAGATTCTATATGAAACCACACGACTTGACCGCTTGGTCAAATCGGATGTTCCAACTCCTGGATGCCTACTTAAGCCCATAAATGGACTTTTGCAACTTGTATACCAAGTTACCTTTCCGACCAGCTATGAACCCTTCTGGTTGTTGCATATAGATGTCCTCCTCAAGATTGCCATTCAAGAATGCAGTCTTGATGTCCATCTGCCAGATCTCATAATCTAGGCATGCAGCAATTGATAAGAGTATTCTGATGGACTTGAGCATGGCTACCGGCGAGAAGGTTTCCTCATAGTCAATGCCCTCCCTTTGAGTACAACCTTTCGCTACAAGCCTTACCTTAAAGGTCTCAATCTTTCCATCAGATCCTCTTTTCCTCTTATAGACCCACTTACAGCCAATGGGTTTAATATTGGCTGGAAGTTCTACAAGATCCCAGACCTGATTGGAATCCATAGATTCCAATTCAGCCTTCATAGCTTTAATCCAATTAGCTGAATCAACATCAGCCATTGCCTCTTCATAAGTAGCAGGATCAGATTCAGATTCAGTTTCTATGGAGACAGCTTCAAAAACTTCTCCTAAGAACATGTATCTATCAGGCTGGCTGATAATCCTCCTACTCAGACGAGGGACCGGTGCGGAAATGGGTGAAGAAATGGTATTTTCTTGATTTACATCGTTATCAACTGCGAGTTGGACTGAGGGCTCTCCTTCTATCTCTCTAAGATCTATCCTTCCCTTAGGTTTATGGTTCATGATATAATCATCCTCCAAGAAAACAGCATTTGTACTAACAAACACTTTCTGTTCTCTTGAATCATAAAAATACCATCCATAAGTACCCTTTGGATACCCTACAAAATAACATACTTCTGATCTAGAATCCAACTTGCTCATCTTTCCTTTCAGCATATGTGCCGGACACCCCCATATCCAAAGATGTTGCAAAGAGGGCTTGCACCCAATCCACATCTCCCGTGGTGTCCTGGGAACAGATTTGCTTGGTACTTGATTTAGTATGTATGTAGCGGTTTCCAAAGCATAACCCCAAAGGAATAATGGCAACTCTGAATAACTCATCATTGACCTAGTCATGTCTAAAAGAGTCCGGTTCCTTCTCTCTGCTACACCATTCTGCTGAGGCATGCTAGGTGCAGTCAACTGTGACAGAATCCCATTCTGTACGAGATGATCAATAAACTCATTAGAGAGGTACTCGCCACCTCGATCAGATCGAATGGCCTTGATATGTGAGCCCAATTGCTTCTCCACTTCAGCCCTAAACTCTTTGAACTTTTCAAAGGCTTCAGACTTGTGCTGCATTAGGTACACGTATCCATACCTAGAGTGGTCATCGGTAAATGTTATGAAATACTCATAACCACCCCTTGCTCTAATATTTAATGGTCCACACACATCAGTATGAACTAATTCCAACAATGCATTGGTCCTATTGCCCTTTGCTACAAAGGGCCTTTTGGTCATCTTACCCTCTAAACAAAACTCGTAGACTTCCATTGGTTCGAGAACCAAATCGCCTAAGACCCCTTCTTTGACTAGTCTACCAATCCTATTTAGATTGATATGGCCAAGCCTCATATGCCAAAGTCTTGTTGGATTAGTGGAAGGTTCCTTTCTTTTAGATGGTATAGTTACCACTGAGTTATTAAGTTCTAAGCAAGAATCTTTAGAAATATTGGGAGTTATCACATACAAATCATTTGATTTAACTCCAGAATATATAAAAGAACAATTTCTTTTGATAACAACTTCAGTTCCAAAATGAAAAGAATAACCATTATTCGATAAATTAGAAACTGAAATTAAATTACGTCTCATTAAAGGGACGTAAAGTACATCTGATAAAATCAAAACTTTATTCTCTAAAAATTCTAAAACTACGACTCCTATAGCAACCGCAGATACGGTTGTGCTAGAACCTAGAGTAAGCACGATCTCCCCATCACTGCATTTCCTGGTTGATCTGAACCCCTGCAACGAATTACAGATATGGTTAGTCGCACTAGAATCAATGCACCAAGTGTTTGAAGTATCCGTAATAAAACTTACTTCAATCACATGTGATTCAATCATACCTTGAACTCTTGTAGCTAAGAATTCTGGACAGTTCCTCTTCCAGTGGCCTTTCTCACCGTATTGGAAACACTTTCCTTTGCCTTGGCCACCCACCTTCCCTTTGCCCTTACCTTTTCCCTTAGATTTTACAATATTAGGGACCAGTCCAACACTTGGACCACCAGTGCCAGCCTTCTTCTTCCCTTTCTTTCCTTTTGGCATAGATAAAGAAGAGGTAGCGCTTTTCTTAACGTTCAGAACGTTGACCCCAGGTTTGATCACCCCTTCTGCTACCAATAAAGAACTCATTAATTCGCTCATTGAAAAATCCATTTTGTTCATATTATAGTTTAGTTTAAATTGAGCGAATGATGGTGACAGCGTATTGAGGATCATATCAACTTGGGTCTGTGCATCGATGTTGGCACGTAGGGTCTTCAGCTCGTTTAAATAACCAATCATTTTTAAAACATGTTCCTTGACTGGAGTCCCTTTCGACATCTTTGCACTCATTATCTTCTGCATAGCTACCTGTTTAGTAGGCCTGCCATGCTCCCCAAACATCTTCTTCAGGGATTCGATAATGTCACTGGCGGAATTGTTCGACTGGAATTGGTGTTGCAACACACCAGCCATTGAGGCCAGAATGTAGCAACGAGCCATTCCATTCGACTTTTTCCATTTATCGAACTCGCGTCTGGCAGCTGCCGAAGCATTTGCCGCGGGTTCTTCGGGGCATGGGGTGGTGAGGACATATATGTGATCCTCCGTAGTTAATACGATATCAAGGTTTCGTTTCCATTCAGTGTAGTTATTTCCAGTTAACTTGTTTTGAGTGAGTATGGTGGCAAGTGGACTAAATGTAGATCCAGACATTACGATTGCTGAAAATCAAATAAAATAAATATGGATATCAGAATTTGACAGTCTGAAATAAAAGAATCCTTTTAAAACTCTTATTTTAAAAACAAAGTCGCCGAAATATCGAAACAAAAGAATAAAGCCTCCGTATGGTGGTCAATTTTTGATTTTTCGATTAATCAAGACTTGTCCGCTATGCAACTCTTGCAAAACAAATTATGACTCCCGATCCCTTTTGATCTCTAAGTTTCTGAATAATGCCCCGTGTGGGATCCCTTATCCATAGCTTAGCTAGTGTGTACCATTAACTAGGATCCAATCACAACCGTCTCAAGTAGCTCCTCTGTGTGGTGGTCACCCTCTAACACGTCTGATTGATCCTATCCATAGGAAGTTTCATATCTAGTAACCAATGAGCAGTGTACCCACCGTATGGAATGATCACCCATGGCGAGGTGACACAGAATGCACTACTCATCTTATAGTGAACCGTTAATGGAAGATCGTGGATGTTATAAATAAGACCCTCTCCTACTAGATTTAGAAATTAAGGATTTTTCTTTTTAGAAAATGTTTCCACACATTACCCATAAATATCCAATGTTTACTAATGCGTTGAAATGCTTTTTGAATTTTATTTTAGAAAACTTGTTTTAAGTGCATGCAAGTAGTAACAATATAATTAAATGCCAATCACAAAACAAGCACATAAAACAAAAAACTAAAATGAAAATAAAGACATCCAAACGATGCCTCTATCTCCCATGGCTCTATCTCCATAGAACCTCCTCTTGGTTTGGTCGCCTCCAGCTCCATCTTCATGGATAACGGCTTGCTCTTCCATCTTCATGGATTTTCTAATTCTATTACATTGGTCCTATGCTTCTTTCGAAGCTTACAATTTATCTAGAAATAGAAATAACAGCAGTAACAATAAAATAATAAAAGGCTAGGGAAACTGGTACGACTTTCCTTTTCATAGGATTGAAGTCGCAGCGCCCTTTACATATGCCTTAAAACCAAACCAACAATTAAGATAAACATGCACCAATCTCAAAACATTTAAACAAAAATAAATGCTGTTGGTGCCACGGGAGATAGGGACTAAACTTGCTGCAAAAGGTTAGTCGCATGTACATCCATGTATATATAACAAATATATATAATCATTGGAACACTTAATTGATTCACACGGTATATAAACTCTTTACATACTGAATTAGAACTTAAAATAGCATCTTACTTCTCTGTCATAGTTTGATCGATCGAAAATAGTTCGATCGCTCGAACCTTCGATCGATTGAACAGTGTTCAATCGCTTGAACATTCTGTTTCACTGAATGATTTGAAAAATTTGCAGAATACTTTAAAATTAAAGTTTTTAATTTCAAAACACTTTAAAACTGTGAAACGGAGAACCTGACAAAGAATCTGTCTCGATCGATCGAAACTTGTTCGATCGCTTGAGCATAGAGCATCTTCGATCGATCGATACTACTTCGATCAATCGAATTCAACATGCATCCAATGCAATCACAGATTTGTATTCTGCTATGATAACACTACAGAAACAGATATGTGACCATGCCATTTTGAAACAGTTCTAAAATCAACATGCAAATCAAAACTAGTGTTCCAAAATGCATCTATAGATCCAAACAAGTGTGGCTCTGATACCAATTGATGGAAAAAACCGGTTTAAAATTAAAAGTTTAAACGCGCATCGGAAAAGTCAAGTTATAAAAACTTAATGGTAGCCCAGGATCTACTACTCGTCAATTCCATAGATGCTTACAAGAGGGGACAAGTGTTATACCTTAGTGTCTTGAACTCAATTCTGATTTTCTGCTTCCTTGGTGATGTGGCAGCCTCCACTAGGTTGTCTTCAAGCCAATTTGCAGTAAACATCCACGATTATGAAACCATTCATGAATATGATGCAAAAAATGGGTGACCAAATTACTAAGAGTATTGACCGTCAAATGTCATACATGACAGATAAATTGGGCCAAGCATCATCCCTAAAGACCAGTGCACAAAAAGAGCCTATACAAGTTCCTATTAATCAGGCAATACAGCTGAGTTATGGGAATGTTAAGCTCCTTAACTACCCTGCAGTCCCTGATTTCCTTAACCACCTTGGGTCTGGCATGTTTAACCATACATTAAGTTCTAGTAACCAGCCAGTTCCAAATCAGGTTGGTCAGGGTTCAGGACTTCCTGAGAGTTAACGAGGACTAACTAGTTCTAATATAGGGCCTCATACTAGTTTCCAAGTGAGGCAAATGATGGTCCTAGTCCATCAGAGTTGATATCATAAAGGTACTCAGCCTCAGATGCCTACATTACTACCTTGGGGGCCATCTACGCAACCAGTGATGCCAAATGTGGGATAGGCGACTTAGTTAGGCACTCCCATGGCGGTTTTACCTCCATCGCAGATGTGTCAGATTGAGGGGCATTACCATCATCCAGTAATGCAGCTTGGAGGGCACCTTTAGCCAGCAGTGCAGACTAGAGGGCACTATCAGCGAATAGTGTAGACTGGGGGGCACCATCAGTCAGTAACACAAACTGGAGGGCACTATCAGGCAGCAGCGCAGATGGGAGGGTACCAGCAACCATTGATGCACAATGGAGGTCTATTGCAGGCACTTGCACCAAGTTTGTCGGGTCAATAGCCTGCCGACAATGAGGTACGTATCCCCTATCAACCTAATTTTAATGGTCCTATTCCTACGGGGATGAATAGGGATGAAATAGTAGAAGCCATTAGAGAATAGGTCCATGGGCAGGTCAGGGAGCAGGCCAATGACCAATTGAGAGAATAGTTAGGGGCAATATTTAGGGCCCCTATCTGTCCTCAATACCAAAAGTCATACCCAAACTTCATTGACAGAATGTTTAAATTCCCAAGGTATTATACGATACCTGAGTTTACTTTATTCTCTGGTAGAGATAGGCAGACTACACTAGAACACATTGCACGTTTCACTGCACAATGTGGAGAAGTTTCTCTCAAGGATATGCTAAAATTGATATTATTTGCCAATTCATTCACTAGTCCTGCCTTTACTTGGTACGTGAACCTTCCCATAGGCTCAGTCCAAACCTGGCAATATATATAAAGAATCTTTTAGAGTCAGTTTTATCAGATTGACCCAGATGTGACTATTGCTGATATGGCCAGGAAGAAACAGAGTATAGGAGAAAATGTAGAAACATGTATTGCTAGGTTTAAATCTACCCGGAATAGGTGTAGGGCTAGGTTACCAGAAGAGGAATATATGTGTCTAGCTGTAGATAATTTAAAATCAACACTCATAATATAGTTTATAGGCCAACAGTTCACGGACCTGTGCTATGTGTTGGATGCTGTGGCATAATATGAGAAGGTTGTAAATGAGGAAATTCAAAAGAAAAACAATACCAGGGGATATATTATAAATGATATCATTCACCTGCACATCAAGTCAAAATTGAGGATGATGAACAGGCTAGTGAAGACAATAAGAACGAATATGAATGTGCTGCAGCTGTAAAAATGGCTCAGAAGCCATTTATATGCGATGTCCTACGAAAACCTCCTCAAACTCAAGGGAAGAACCCTACTAACCAGACTGATAAGCCTGGTAAGAAGTATGACTTCAATATCACCAGAGCTGATATGATTTTTGATTGGTCAGTTAAAGAAAAGAAGATCAAATTGACACATACTTTGCCAACAAATGAAGAACTTAAAGGAAAAAACTTATTGTAAATGGCATAATAAATGAACCCATAGTACAAATAACTGTATGACTTTTTGGGAGTCCATCCAAAAATGGATTAAAAATGGGACTGTGAAATTCCCTGCTGATAAACCTGCTCAACAGGTTGACAAGAACTCATTCGTGGCTAAAGCGCCTGTCAATATGGTTTCAACAGATTTTACCAATATTACAAGGCCAGCCAGGTCAAAATTGTACGTTCAGGTTTCTTCACCCAATGGTGGAAGGATGAAAAGTGTGGTTTCAAAGTCCAAAGGTTTAAATCCAGAGGCACCACCATTCGAGACAAGAGCAGGGATGTACTACCATGCCCCCAGCCCTTATGATTTATATGTGATGTCCAGAAGGTCATTACACGAGTTGGCTGGTGCGAGTGAACAACCAGTCCTTTGCATCAGCTGCACAGAGGTTTTTGCAATGCCACTTGTAGACACCCCAATTTTGACCGACCATCGAATTCCGAAGATGATTACCTCTAAGCTGATGATGACAATGTCTGACAGAATTCAAAGATTTATTTTTTAAGTGATTCAAGCTCTTCGGAAGGTTCTTCAGTCTCGATAAAATTTTCAAGAGAAAGAACGAGTGTTCAGGAAAATTCAGGTATAAAATACGTATTAAAAAAAAGATTTGAAAATTTTGATTTTGATACAAAACATAGAAAACTATATGAAGAGAAAAAAAAAAGAGAGGAGAAGAATTTCAAATTAAAAAAAAAAGAAGAGAATATTTGAAAAAAAAAAGAGAAAAGAAAACAAAAATATACATATACATAGATATATATATGTATAATAACTGCAAATGCGTCGGCACATGGCGAAGCAGGCGGCACTCACTCGGTAGCACACTAGCACTCACTGAGTGCCGCGGACAACTCTCCGAGTACCACCTACTGTAATAGACTGTTTTTTTTTTTATAAACGTATTAAATACCATGGCAGATGAGTTTTCACCCCGAATTTACTGAATTAATCCCTTAAGATTGGTCTATATAAGGGGATGTTCATCTCCATTAGAGGGAAGTTGGACACTTGAATTATATAGAGAAATATATTGGGAGAGCTTTAGAGGAGAAAACTATAGAGAGAGAAACTCCACCAAATCTCATACCCAAATCCTACCAAAACTCTACCCAATTCATACAATTCATCAAATCACCATTGAAGGAGCTTGAAGCTTGAGGAAGAAGAAGAGGAAAAGCTTGAGGAATTCAACATCTTTAAATATTTTGAGAAGATCTAGGGGTGAATCCTTAAGCCAATTTGTTATATGTATGTAATTTTGCACAATTTTTCATTTTGGTTCAGTAAATCCTCTGTCAGATTTTGATCAATGAATTTTTATAAATTCATGATCCATTTGATTAATGTGAAACCAATTGGAGGTTGTCCCTAACACGTAGATCTACCACTGCATTTTCTATTTTGTCTTAATTACGTGGTTAGGTTGCTTTGATCTTAGGATTTGTGAGCTAGTCACTCTCTATCCAAAATTTTAGAATTGTAAACTCATTTTAAATTGATTAGATCAGAGCTTCAAACAATCATTTTAAGCTTCAAATAATTTTTCCTATGAAGTTCAATGTGTTAATAAGATCCCCTAAAAATATTGAAGTAATTCAGATATGTTTACTATTTTTAGAAAATCACATAAAATCTCTAGATAGAGAGTTGATGAATATTGAGTAGTGTTTGGTCATGGTCCAACTCCTGGAGATCGGACCATTTGATTATTGATTTTCTTTTTGGGTTAGAAACTAAACTCACATAGGCACATCATTCCAAAAATCATTGAAATCAAGCGGTGGGAACTATGGTTTTTCTTCTTCTTTTTTTATCTCAGGTTTCTTCTCTGTAAATTTTGGAATTCTGAAATAGATGGTAAAATTCACCAATTACGATCCAAATGGTTTTCTAATGCCTTAAGGCTTGAAATACGTTTTGATTATGATTAATTGAACTCAAATCCAGAGGCTAAATGATTAAAATCAAGGAGCGATTCATAGCTGGTTCTTGTTCATGTTCATGCATTCATCACATACGTATTGATTCTTATAATTAGGACATTAATTTGTATTTTGATAAGCCACAATTGGTTGAACCTAGTCATGGGTTCCTTGTAATCATGTTGAGATTGTACCATCTCTGTATGGACATTACATTGGCTCCTAGTTGAGACTTGTATCTCTATAGAGGTGTTGTGATTTCAACAAATTAGAAGGAATTCATGATTTTGTCAACTTTCTCCATGTTGGTTAAATTTAAGCTAGGAGTTTGGTATAATATTTAGGATTTGATATTATATTATGTTCAAAGCATGTGGACTAAGCTTTGTTTTGTAGCGCTATGGAGGTACAATTTCTTGACCTTTCTCTAGTTTATTTTATTTCTCGATTTTACTAATTCTTCAACTCCATGCGCGACACCTTAGACTAGGTCTTGCCTTATGTGTAATATGTGAATTAGAGACCTCTTTTCTAGGGTTTTCTATTTTTGTATGCATTGCACGTTTCCTTTCGCAGTTGGATCCCATGTAAGTTTCCTTGTTCTCTATTTGCATATCATTTTGCTTGCTATTTGAACTATGTAGTTTTGTATGCCGTTTCATTGTTAGCAGTCTTGCACCATATTCGACATGCTTTTGGAATGTGTATATATATACATGTATTAGTTGAGGTCATACTTAGATTAATAATTTGATTAAAACGAATGTTGAGTAGAGGCCTATCACGACATAGGATGAGAGGGGGTGTTTTAGTCCGCCAGGCTCATTTCCCTCTCATTCCATAATCCCCTGATCTAGAAATCTCTAGTTTCCAAAAAGATCAGTTTGCTTTAAAAATGGTTTCTTAATTTTCTTTTTAAAAATTAAGTGGCGACACGTATTTGAAATTAAAAAAGTTAAAATGTGGTTAGCCTGCAATATCCTCAATCTAGTGACTCTGTTGGGGACTGAACCCATAATTTCTAGTTTCGCTGACCAGAATTCTAATTTTGGGTTCACTCGAGGATTAGACTTGAAAGCATCCTTTTAATCGAATTAATTAATTTTTTTGTGTTGTTGCATTGCACTTGCATGTTAGCCAGTCGATTGCACGGAACTATGACCTTGGAGGCTCGGGGCAACTCTGTCGGTCAAGTTATCATAGGACCGTGTGATCACCTTTGATCTCGTACCATGTGTTGGTATATAAAGAATTCTATCGGATGTGTGTCATGGGTCCCTTATTTGACCAAAATTCGGCCTTTGCATGATAGCTTCTATAGAATCTTTCAATCTTAGGAAATCAATTCTTGATTAGGATTATGTGCTAGAGAGTTTTGTATGCCTGGAAGGGATTACTTGAGATGATGACGATGCTTGCTTGATGTAGGATGTAAGCCCAATATAGAGCTCTATAAAGAGAGTTAAAAGAGGCTAAGCTATCTCCCTATTAAAGCTTGTTGAAAGAGGCCTTCGGCTTAACTCAAAGTAGTCATATAGCTCATTTAGCTCATAGCTCAGAGCTACAAGATAGGTAGAAGCCCTTATCCCATTCCTATTCAGGAATGGTGGGCTTCCCGTTCCCCCTCCTTTCCTTAAACTGCTTTCAGAGAGTTAAGGACTTTAACCCTTTAATCACTTTTTAGCAATTCTTTCTCATGTCTCATGACATTTGGGAAAATGTCGAATCTTGATTACAAGGTTACACTTCTTATATCTTGTTAGCTAAGCATCATTGACCTTGTATGTATCAGAATTCATGAAAAGTGCGATAATTATCCAATCATGTAATACTCCTACCCAAGAATTCAAAGTTTACTGTTTATGATAGATTTTGATTATCCATCATCTTTTATCCAAAATGTTTTGAAAAGTCACTCTTTCAAAGAATAGGTCCAAGGTTTACCTTTTTAAATTAAGTAAAATTGGAACCTAATCATCTTTTATTGAGAAATGTTTTCACATTCTCATTTTTTTCAACAAAAAAAAAAAGATTCAAAGTTCTTGAGAGTTGTTTTGAAAGATCTCATCATCTTAAGAAATGCATTTCAAATGAATTTCAAAATTTTAAATACCTGATATTTGAAGGAGTGATAGGGATCACGGTGAAAAGAGAAATTGGCATACTTGACATGAGTGAGGATTTTATGTGCTTATGTGCTTATATGTTAGGATTAGCATTTCGTTTTCTTTGGCATTGTAACACCCCAAAATCCACGACACGCGAACGGGTCAAAGAGTCAAAGAAAGAGGTTAAGAAGAAGGGGAGATCTTATGTGGACCAACCAAATAGTGTGGAAAACCATAAAGGAATCCTATGTGGATTCCAAAGCAAAGTCAAAAGTCAATAATTGACCTATGAGGACCAAACGGGTCAAATAGGATCCATCAACATTACTCGGTTTACAAAGAAGTTTTAAAATGACAGAAATAAAAAGTATCGAGAGTGGGAGAAAAGAAGACCAGGTTTGATTGAAAGTTTTTATGAAATCAAGGTTTGAGAATTTACAACCAATCGGTCCCTTAGAAATCAAAAGCAGTATTTTTTTTTCCATAGACTATCCACAGGTTAAGTATAACCAAAATAGATTTCGAAAGTTTAGAAATTTTAGAAATTATCCAAGTATAGAACCTGTGTAGCCATGCTATAAACTAACCAAAACGACTCAAAGGAACAACGGTACATCCGAATTAATATGAACATGATTTAAAAATAGATCTAAGTTAAAGGACTAACAAGTGTCCGAATCAACATGTATAAATATTTAATGTTAACATGCGCCCATAGGCGACTCAAAGTCCCAATTACAAGTCCGATTACATTAAGTCTGGAATTCTAATTTGTTCTAAGTAAAGGGCTAAACATGTGCCTGAATCAAGTGATAAATAAATTGAACTAGGAGATTCAAATCTATTACAATTTCTTTTCAAACTAAAATAGAAGTTTAAAACATTTTCAAAACTAATATTCTTCTTGAAAGAAATCTTCAAAGTGCGACTTCATGCGTCGAGTAACTCTTGGGCCTTACCCCGATTTGATAAAACCTGAAAAATGGTTTGTCGTTTTTATGAGAACGACGGTTCATAGAAAATATTTCAAGTATATGTTGTAAATTTCATACAAACTATGAAATGAATGCTATGAATGCCACAAAGGCAAATGCGAATGAAATAAGCCCAAGGGCCATGCATGATGGAACCACTTCCTTCATTACCGGACTGTGAGAAATCCCCCACTAGGAACTTAGCATACCAACCATCCGAGAGCTAATAGGCTATTAGTTGGAGTTTGGCCGGTTCTTAGGTATGTCTACCCTATCCTCACACACCCGGATTTTCACTTTTATCATTAATCCCCTCTTTGGGATTTATCCCTCACGTGGGATTTCTCATAACATGTATGACATACTATGTGGTTGCCTACTTGGCCATAAATGTTTTGAATCCCTTGATTCCTATGTCAATGCCCACACATGAACGAAATTAACATTTCTATATCATTGTTGAATATCAATGTGCAATCATCAACAATTATGAAATAATCAATTCACAACAGTTTAACATAGTTTCTAAACTTTTAAAGAAACGTCATTACTTCAGTTTTATGATTTCAAGAACAACATATATGACTTTACAACATACTTTTCACTTCAAGTATCACATAGGCATTTAAACACTTAATTCTCTAATTCAACATATGTATATCATAACACATATTTTCAACCCAAAGACAAAGCACATAGTCAAATAATTATACTTTCACCCCCAAATTGATAAACATTTAATCAATTAATCAAATAGTCAACTAAGAGTATTCAAAACATTTAATCAAGCTCATCAACACACACTTAAGCTAGGGAGGAAGGCAAGAGAGGATTCAACGTTAAAACTCATTCCAAACCCTAACTACCAAAATCATGAAGAAATTCATAGTAGGTATGAACTTTACAAAATATAAAGGTAATAAATTCTACCTTGGTGTCCTTGAACAAGGAACACCCAAACAAGTCCTATGGAGAGAGAAGAGAAATCCCGAAATGGTCATGGATGCCAAAATAAATGGCACCCATGCGTAGCCCATGACGAGAGGATCAACTTTGCTCTTAAAGGTTTGTTTCGAAATGGCTTAAAGGTCCTCAAAATGAAGCTTGAATGTTGAAGCTTCCATGGAGTTTTGCTCCTAGACCATAGAGAGAGAAGAGAGATATAGAGAGAGAAGAAGAAAAAAAATGAAAAGAGAGGGAGAGAGAAACGTGAAAGATAAAGGGGGAGGGGGTGGTGTTGGGTGATGGGTTGGGTCCCACCCCAACTTATCTCTCTAGGATGTGTTTATGTATAAATGCACACAAACCACACATATGTACACATATATGTATCCAACTATTACCCCAAATGAACCCAATTTGGTCAAAATTAAACTCTTTTAAATATACCTACATGCATTTATTCCACGGGAAATTTTTGGAAAATAATTACTTTGAAAACAAGGTCTTAAAATATATGGAGGAGTACTCATTTAAACCTTGATATCGCATAGGGGTCTTATGCTTTTAATCTATGCATTCTGATGAGAGTTGGATCAAGCAAAGGAAGTTCGATTGAGCGAACTCTGGGCAGAGAATTCACTCTGCAAAAGTTGGATTGAGCAGAGCAAAGTTCGCTTGAGCGAACTCTGGGCAGCGAGTTCACTCCACAGAAGTTGGATCAAGCAGAAAAAAGTTTGATTGAGCAAACTTTGGGCTGAGAATTTATTCCACAGAAGTTGGATTACGCTCAAAGAGTTCGATTGAGCAAACTCTGTACAATATTCAAAAGGGATTTCTAACGAGAACAATATCGACGACAAGCCAACAGGGAGCAGTTTAATAAGGAGAATTTCAACAAATCCTGCTAGGATTGATAGGGTAGGTCCCACCCCCAACAAATATTATGAACTATCATGTATAACAACAAAATGCAAAAATTTTATGGGTTACTACATTCTCCTAAAAAAAAATTCGCCCTCGAAATTTAAGACATGTCGTTAAAGAGGCAATCTCCTTCAAAGTCATAGTAATGTAAACACATACAATGCAATAACGCAAGACTCCTTTCTCATATGCCTATGCAAATCTTTCACTATTGTATCACTACACAGTATGGGTTTATATAAACCATCCTCATAAATAAATAAAATCATCAAAATAGATAACTTCCACAAAATTCAACTATGCACAATTAATAATGATAACTATCAAAGTCTATAACTGTCTAACAAAACAAGGATTCTACAAATCGAGATTGTTAGCCTAGGATTCTACAATTTGAGATGACCATCGTGCCTCTTATGCATATTATCATCCCTATTATCCTATTTTCATCCTCAAACAATCATCCAAAAGAAACTGTCCTTCTCACACTTCCTAATCGATCATAGGTTTTTCTCAATAATTCCAATACACAATCTAGTAATACCATCGCATTCAAGAAGTATAATGCCTCACACCAAATGTCATATGTACATGATGTGATGTCAATGTTCTGTTTCCCGGGCTCTATTTACCGGAGGAGTCAGATCCCTATTCATACAGCATATGTCCTGTTTACCGGGCTATATTTACCGGGGGAATCAGGTACCCAATCACACAGAATATGTCCTGTTTACCGGGCTATACTTACCAGGGGAATCAGGTACCCAATCACACAGAATATGCATATGTAATGCACATTATGTAGTGCAATGTATGCAATGTAGTGATGACATGTAGTTGACAGCAATTATAATTTTTCTCAACTCGCAAGGCGTCACACGCGTACTTCCACGGATACAACAAAGCATATTATATCGAATGCTCATATCAAAATTACTGAAAAGTAATGATATGCAATTTACCGCAAATCATAAACATTCCAAATCCCAACGCGGCATATGCGTATTTCCAAGTATATATTCCAATCATTAAGTAAACACTGTCAAGTAGCATTATACTAAATGCATATCTGACATCAGCTATTCATTTAGAGCGTGGATGTACACTAAATCACGCAATCCAATTGATAATCATCAATGTAATTCAACCTATAACTTCTCAACGTTGTAATACGGTATTCAAAAGTACCGTCACCTGCGTGGCACAACCATACAAAACGCTAAATAATTAAATAACAGGATACGTGCCAAAAGTTAAAACTTTGGCATCACGACTAACCGTTAACCGACGCTAACCAAATGCTTATCCACAACTTTTCGTGAACCGATTTCTCAAGCATTAAACTTTTCAATCCAACTACAGTAATTTCTCACTCTAAATCCTCAATAACTCTTAACAATAAGTTCTAAAGAATTCCTCATCGGTCAATCTCAAGGAAACCAACGTCTAAAATATAATTCTAGAAATTGAATTCATTCATCATCCGCACGTTCCATAGGAATACCAAATCAATAGCACTCTGCCTTAAACATAAGATAAGTCCCACAAGCACAAGGTACGTACGACATATACTTGACATGCGATCATAATCATAGAGTATGTAAAGTAAGTTACATAGCACCAGAATAAAAGTCATGTACTTCACACAAGACATAATTCTTCATGTACACGCAAGACTACACATATGGGTAGCATGGCAGTCTATTTAACATTTAGCTGGCACTCGTTAAAGTAACTCTTTACAACCTGTCAGTAAATAACGTTTCATTATTCATATAATTTCTGTGTACATAGCATTTACAACACATTAAACAGTAATCTGATCAACTAAATAATCTTGGAGCTCACACTCCCTTTTTTTTTTTGGGAAATTTCTCCATCTATAATACAATAGATGATCTCAATATATTCTACTATAAGCATGTAAACCACATGAGCATGCAAGCAGGTGAACATATAATCACGTAGGCGTGCAACACCTAAACATGCTATCTTAACAACGTAAACAAAAATAGCAGGTAACGTAAATTTTATAAATACAACAGAGGTCCTTAAGCATGCAGCTCAGTGTGAAGCACTGATTGACACCTAACCACCAACCTTGCCAAGCATAGTACGTCGTGCGAATAATCCAAACAAGGAAACCCTCATATATATACTTTTAAACCTTTCATAAATATCATTAGACATTCACACCAAGACATACTGCATAAGATTCATAGATGGGAAAATACATAGCACTTGAACATGTAAACATTTATCTTGTAAGCACTTAACACAAATGGCATATCAAACATGTAAGCTCTTTAACATGGAAGCACGTAAGTCCTGAAGACACTCAACACATAAGTATGCCCACACGGCATCGCAATGCCTTAAATGAAGAATGCAATAAGGAGTAGGCACGGAGTAAACACAAACGGGAATGCGATAAACCCAAAAGGAAACACCCATAGCCCCTAGGTATTCGAACCCGGTTGGCTCTGATACCATTCTGTAACACCCCAAAATCCACGACACACGAACGGGTCAAAGAGTCAAAGAAAGAGGTTAAGAAGAAGGGGAGATCCTATGTGGACCAACCAAATAGTGTGGAAAACCATAAAGGAATCCTACGTGTATTCCAAAGCAAAGTCAAAAGTCAATAATTGACCTATGAGGACCAAACGGGTCAAATAGGATCCATCAACATTACTCAGTTTACAAAGAAGTTTTAAAATGACAGAAATAAAAAGTATCGAGAGTGGGAGAAAAGAAGACCAGGTTTGATTGAAAGTTTTTATGAAATCAAGGTTTGAGAATTTACAACCAAACGGTCCCTTAGAAATCAAAAGCAGTATTTTTTTTCCATAGACTATCCACAGGTTAAGTATAACCAAAATAGATTTCGAAAGTTTAGAAATTTTAGAAATTATCCAAGTATAGAACCTGTGTAGCCATGCTATAAACTTACCAAAACGACTCAAAGGAACAACGGTACATCCGAATTAATATGAACATGATTTAAAACTAGATCTAAGTTAAAGGACTAACAAGTGTCCGAATCAACATGTATAAATATTTAATGTTAACATGCGCCCATAGGCGACTCAAAGTCCCAATTACAAGTCCGATTACATTAAGTCTGGAATTCTAATTTGTTCTAAGTAAAGGGCTAAACATGTGCGCGAATCAAGTGCTAAATAAATTGAGCTAGGAGATTCAAATCTATTATAATTTCTTTTCAAACTAAAATAGAAGTTTAAAACATTTTCAAAACTAATATTCTTCTTGAAAGAAATCTTCAAAGTGCGACTTCATGCGTCGAGTAACTCTTGGGCCTTACCCCGATTTGATAAAACCTGAAAAATGGTTTGTCGTTTTTATGAGAACGACGGCTCGTAGAAAATATTTCAAGTATATGTTGTAAATTTCATACAAACTATGAAATGAATGCTATGAATGCCACAAAGGCAAATGCGAATGAAATAAGCCCAAGGGCCATGCATGATGGAACCACTTCCTTCATTACCGGACTGTGAGAAATCCCCCACTAGGAACTTAGCATACCAACCATCCGAGAGCTAATAGGCTATTAGTTGGAGTTTGGCCGGTTCTTAGGTACATCTACCCTATCCTCACACACCCGGATTTTCACTTTTATCATTAATCCCCTCTTTGGGATTTATCCCCCACGTGGGATTTCTCATAACATGCATGACATGCTATGTGGTTGCCTACTTGGCCATAAATGTTTTGAATCCCTTGATTCCTATGTCAATGCCCATACATGAACGAAATTAACATTTCTATATCATTGTTGAATATCAATGTGCAATCATCAACAATTATGAAATAATCAATCCATAATAATTTAACATAGTTTCTAAACTTTTAAAGAAACGTCATTACTTGAGTTCTATGATTTCAAGAACAACACATATGACTTTACAACATACTTTTCACTTCAAGTATCACATAGGCATTTAAACACTTAATTCTCTAATTCAACATATGAATATCATAACACATATTTTCAACCCAAAGACAAAGCACATAGTCAAATAATTATACTTTCACCCCCAAATTGATAAACATTTAATCAATTAATCAAATAGTCAACTAAGAGTATTCTAAACATTTAATCAAGCTCATCAACACACACTTAAGCTAGGGAGGAAGGCAAGAGAGGATTCAACCTTAAAACCCATTCCAAACCCTAACTTCCAAAATCATGAAGAAATTCATAGTAGGTATGAACTTTACAAAATATAAAGGTAATAAATTCTACCTTGGTGTCCTTGAACAAGGAACACCCAAACAAGTCCTATGGAGAGAGAAGAGAAATCCCGAAATGGTCATGGATGCCAAAATAAATGGCACCCAAGCGTAGCCCTTGACAAGAGGATCAACTTTGCTCTTAAAGGTTTGTTCCGAAAATGGCTGAAAGGCCCTCAAAATGAAGCTTGAATGTTGAAGCTTCCATGGAGTTTTGCTCCTAGACCATAGAGAGAGAAGAGAGATATAGAGAGAGAAGAAGAAAAAAAATGAAAAGAGAGGGAGAGAGAAACGTGAAAGATAAAGGGGGAGGGGGTGGTGTTGGGTGATGGGTTGGGTCCCACCCCAACTCATCTCTCTAGGATGTGTTTATGTATAAATGCACACAAACCACACATATGTACACATATATGTATCCAACTATTACCCCAAATGAACCCAATTTGGTCAAAATTAAACTCTCTTAAATATACCTACATGTATTTATTCCACGGGAAATTTTTGGAAAATAATTACTTTGAAAACAAGGTCTTAAAATATATGGAGGAGTACTCAATTAAACCTTGATATCGCATAGGGGTCTTATGCTTTTAATCTATGCATTCTGATGAGAGTTGGATCAAGCAAAGGAAGTTCGATTGAGCGAACTCTGGGCAGAGAATTCACTCTGCAGAAGTTGGATTGAGCAGAGAAAAGTTCGCTTGAGCGAACTCTGGGCAGAGAGTTCACTCCACAGAAGTTGGATCAAGCAGAGAAAAGTTCGATTAAGCGAACTTTGGGCAAAGAATTTATTCCACAGAAGTTGGATTACGCTCAAAGAGTTCGATTGAGTGAACTCCGTACAATATTCAAAAGGGATTTCTAACGAGAACAATATCGACGACAAGCCAACGGGGAGCAGTTTAATAAGGAGAAATTCAACAAATCCTGCTAGGATTGATAGGGTAGGTCCCACCCCCAACAAATATTATGAACTATCATGTATAACAACAAAATGCAAAAATTTATGGGTTACTATAGGCATATAGAATAGGCACACACATACATTACTTCCGTGTGACATATAAACCATTCATGAAAGCATTTTGAAACTAATAAAGTCAATAATAAAATGGAAAAGATAATAAAAGAATAAAGAAAAGTCATTATAAAAACAAATTTGGGATCAAAATTGATTAAAAATAAAATATGATTGTAGGTGAAAATAGAATCTGCTTCAAGCGTAAATTGGTTTAGAGATTCCACTACAAGGCTAGTGAGAAGAGAAGTCAACATCAAAATGGCACAAGAGGTGAATGCAAGGGAAATAGCAGAGTTAAGGGCAATCTTGGAACAAGAAGTTGGGCAAATGAACCGAATGATGACCATGATGGAGACTATGGAATGACAACCACTGCTGGCTAACCTGCAAGTCTTTGATCCTCCTCCGACCGCGAAGGAAGAAGATTGGTTTGAGGACCCATAGGTTCAGAGAGCTAATGTGCCGCGAGCAGAGAAAGAGAGAACAGGGAAGGAAAAAGCTGAGAAAGAAAAAATGATGGCTGAGAAAGTAGGGGAGCTTGAGAGGGTGGTCCGTAAAGCCCAGGGAGTTGACACTTATCTGTTGGAACTAGAGGGATTATGTGATGGGGTCCGTGAAACACTGATCGTCGGGTTCTGTAGACACCCCAATTTTGACCGACCGTCGAATTCAGGGGATGGTTATCTCTAGACCGATGAAGACAATGACTGGTGAAATTCGAAGACATTCCAAACAATTCAAGTTCTTCAGAAGATTCTTCAAACTAAATTTTCAAAATCGAGAGAAAGAGGGAAATCAAGTGATTCGGAAAAACCAGGGTATGAAGTACGTATGAGAAAGGAACAGTCCGAAGGTCAATCTCCAAAATTAATTACATATATTATTTTGAAAATAAAAAAAATAAAAATAAAATAAAAGAAGAAAAAGGAATTTCAAAGAAAATAAAAGAATTTTGAAAGAAAAAGAAGAAGAGAAACATAATATAATAGAATATTTATGAAGTATAAGTATAAGTTACATGTATTAAAGTATATATACTTAGCATACATATTTGAAAATAAAATAAAAGGAGACAATACCATTGGTGCGGCACGTGGCATAGGAGGTGGTACTCACTGAGTGCCGCTACGGCATTTGCTGAGTGCCAGAACGGCACTCAGTGAGTGCTGCAGACAACTCAGTGAGTGCAACTCGCTGTAACAGACTGTTTTTTTAAATACGTATGGAATATTCTTGCACATGGGGTTTTCACCTAAAATTACCCAATTACCCCTCAGATTGTGGCATATATAAGGAGGCCTTCACCTCCATTACAAGGATCCCAATTTCAATCCTTCTTCTCCCTCAATCCTCTACTTCCATTTTGCAAGATATAAAAAAATATTAGAGAGATTTAAGAGAGAAATCAAGAAATTTTGGAAGAATTCAAGAATTCCTTTGAAGAATTTGAAGAAGAAGTTGAAGAAATTGAAAGATCTTCATCAACAAATCAAGAAGTCCTTGAGGTTATAGAGGTAACCCTCTAAGTCTACCTAGAATTAGGATAGACTCAATCACAAACTCATAGATTTAGGACCTTTACACATTTTCAAAACCTCTCTTCTTATCCCATTTCATCACACACCACATAGAGTTTGTGATTGAATTTTCAAGCATTATTTTCATTAATATGGATCTAGCTATAGCCTTTGGTTTTGAAACAAAAACAAAATGTAAAAGTATATTTTCTTGGATTTTATGAAAACCTTGATTTTATTTCCTTTTGTTTCTATTTTCTCTTTGAAATCCATGAGATCTTCTATATCTCATTGATGTCTCCTTTGATTTTGTCTATTAATCTCCCATAGTCTCATGATCTATGTGGATATTAAGATGGGTCATGGTTACATCCATATGTTTTTGTTGGGTTTAAGTTTTGAACCATAACTTGAATCCTTCAAATTGAAACTCATAGAGTTCTTTCTATATTCTATGAAGGTCCATGTGGTTTTAGTCATATTTAATCTCCAAGGACCATTAATTTGGGAGGGGAACTAATGAAAATGGGTCTATATTCCTCAAGGAACATGTATTTGAGAGAGGAATCAGGTGTGGTCTAAGTCTAGTTGATGTTATGAATACCAATCCCATCAATGGTGCTGTGAACTCATGAACTCACTGAGATCAAGGATTTTTAATTAAATCATGGTCCATGAGAATTGAGTGAGACCAAGTGGAGAGTGTTCATAACTCATATATGCATGATTAGGACTTTGGTCTTAATGAATTCCATATTTAGGGTGGTTTGGTCTTATGATTTGTGAGTGGGTACGTTGCTCTCTGTCCAAAATTTCAGAACAGTAAGTTTGTCTTAAAATGAGTGAATCAGAGCCTTAATCAAGTTTTCTTCACCTTAAATAAATTTTTCTATGAATATTAATGTGTTAGGAAGATACCCTAAAAGATCAAAGTGATTCTGATATTTTTACTATTTTTAGAAAATCATACAAAAACTCTGGATAAAGACTTGAAAATTCTTGAGTGATGTCTGGTTATGACCCTAATCGCAGATATTTAACCGTTGGATCTTTGATTTTCTTTTTGGGTTAGAAACTAGACTCATAGAAGCACAACATACTCAAAAATCATTAAGATCCAATCGTTGGAAGTATTTTATTTATATTTTTGAAAGTCTGTTCTACTCTCTGTAATTCTTGTAATTCTGTCACAATTTTGATAAACCTTGAAAAACTTTAATCTAATGGACTCCTAATGTCCTAGGGTCTAAACTATGTCTTAAATAATGTCAATGAAGTTTAAATCCAGAGGCTAAATGACCCAAACTAATGAATGTCTCATAACCCGTGTTCATGCATTCATTCATACATTTTGATACTCATGAATAGAACTCATTGTTGGTCCAAGATATACTTAATTGAACCTAATTGAACATGACCAGGATTCCTTATGAACATGTTGGAGCTATGGCATCTCTATATTGACATTACATTGGCCCCTAGTTGAGACTTATATATCTATAGAGGTGCTATGGTTCCAACTAGTTAAAAGGAATTCATAGTTATGTTAATTCTCCCTTTACTTGATAGATTTAAGCTAGAAATTTAAGATTGCTTATTTGATATCTTACCTTGTTTAAAGCATGTGGACTAACCCTTTGTTTTGTAGCGCTTTTGATGTACGATTTCCAACCCCTCTCTAGTTTATTCTATTCCTTGATTTTAATTGATTTTTGACTCTATGTGCGACACCTTAGATTAGGTCTTGTTGTATGTGTATATGTGATTAGAGAACCTTTTTCTTTAGGATTTCTATTTTGTATGCATTACACGTTTAATATTCGCGGCAGAATCCCGGGTAAGTTCTCTAGTTCTTTTGTGCATATCATGTCGCTTGCTAATTGAACTTTATGGTTTTGGATGTCATTTTATCGTAAACAATTTTACACCATTTCCAACATGCTTGTGTAATATATATTTATATGTATGTATTAGTTGAGGGTATGCTTAGATTAATAATTCGATTAAAAGGATGTCGAGTAGAGGTCTATCACGAGATAGGATGGAAGGGGGTGTTTTAGCCTGCCAGGCTCCTTCCCCTTTCATTCTATAATCCCCGGACCCAGTTTATCTTTGGTTTCGCAAAAGATCGGTTTGCTTTTAAAATAGTTTCTTAATTTTCCTTTAAAAATTAAGTGGCGACTCATTTTGAAATTGAATTCAAATTTAATTGTTTTAAACTAAAGTGGTCCCAAATGACAGTATCCATAATCTGGCAACTCGGCTGGGGATAAAACCCAAAATCTCTGGTTTTGCAGATCAAAATTTTTGATTTTAGGTTCACTCGAGGATTAGACTTGAAAGCATCCTTTTAATTGAATTAATTAATTTTTGTGTGCCTGTTGCATTGCATTTGCATGTCTCTCCAGTTGATTGCACGAAACTATGACCTTGGAGGTTCGGGGCAACCCGATCGATTAAGCCATCATGGGACTGTGTGATCACCCTTGATCTCGTACCATGTGTTGGTATATGAAGCATCCTATCGGATGTGTATCAAGGGTTCCTTATTTGACCAAAACCCAGCCTTTGCATAATAGTTTCTATAGAACCTTTCAAATCTTAGGAAATCAATTCTTGATTAGGATTATGTGCTAGGGAGTTTTGTATGCCTGGAAAGGATTATTTGAGATGATGACGATGCTCACTTGATGTAAGACTTGTAACCTTTTAATCACCTTTTAGCAACCCCTCTTCATGACCCATGACATTTGGGGAACATGCTGAATCTTGATTATAAGATTACATCTCTTGTATCATGTTAGCTAAGCATCATTGACCTAGTATGCATCCGAATTCATGAAAAGTGCGATAGTCACCCAATCATGTGATCCCTCTGATTCGTGTCCAATATTGCATTCTTAACTTCATGATTTTACCCTTATTGGACACGAATTGTCACTTAAATTGGGAGATTTAATGGATAAATTGTACTTTTGTTGTTCTTGTTATGCACTTTTTGTTAATAAAAATCTCTTTCTTGTGGGTTTTGGCGACTTGTTCAAAGTGGAAAGTAACCCTGTTGGTTCTTATCTTGTAAGAAGAGGAGAAAATCCATCCCAGCAAAGGCGGATCGATCCGCGTGTTTTAAAAGATGTCACCATCATAATCAAAAAGAGCGGATCGATCCGGCCCTTTGAGCGGATTGATCCGCAATTTTGGAGGGACATTCTGCGATAAGGATCCATAAATGGAACGATCTGGTCTTTAGAAGGGATCGATCCGTGACTTTCCGAGCAGATTCCAATAGCCCAGATGAAAGGCAGATCGATCTGCCAGTTATGAAGGGATCGATCCACTCCTGCAATTTTTCCCTCTTTTGTATTTACAAGTTTGCCATTATGTGAGTTTTGTATAAATAGAAAGAGATAGGGTTTTTGTAGACATCTTGCATTTTATTTTTGTATCTATCATTTTGTTCCCAACCTTCTTCTTCTTCTTCTTCTCTCATTTTTGGGAACCCACTTGGGTTTCCTTCCATTTCTTCTTTATTTGTATAAACTTGAAGCTTGGATTGAAGTTTTAATGGCTAGGTACATCTTCTATCTCTTTTCCTTTGATGATTTTGCTATGATTTCTATTATTAGTTAGATTTATTTAGATTGTGGATCATGAACTCTTGGATTTAGTGTTGTAGCATTTCTAGGGTTCATTTGTGTAGGATTCAAAACTAGGAGCTTCATCTTCTTTGTATTGCATTTTTGATTGTCATAACTTAGACTTTGAATCCTACCCTAGGTATTTCATATGGAATATTATGTAACCTTGTGTTTTGCACTCCAAGTGTTTGATAAATGTTGTGTGTGGGATTTATAACTTGGGGTCTTCATCTTTGATGTCAAGGATCTTTGATTGTTCAAACTCTTGGGTTTTAAATACTATCTTTTGAAGGCTTCATAGGTGATTTGTCCACCAAGTATATTAGTTAGTGTAGGGTGGACAAATCATTCAGATCAGAAGCCATAGAGGCTTCATCTTGTATGTCATGCATCCTTGATAGTCAAACGTTAGCTTCAAATCCGTTTCTATGGAAATCTCAAAGCTTCCTTCATCTTTCACATAGATGCACTCCTTGTGTTTGATAATATGCCACAATGAAGTGTTAATTACCTTAGAATGTGCTTGAAACACTAGTCCATTTCATCTTGTTGTGACCCAAGATGCACTCCAGGTAGGATGTTGATGACACATTGGTCTCGCATGGGGAAGGTACTAGTATCTCCTTTGGTTGTTGTTCTTTAAATTTTTGGCATATATAATTGATTTTTGTGATTTCTTACATAGTTGTGCTTAATAGAAGTGGTGTATTGTTGCACATGAGTCATTCTAAGAGAAGTTGACTTGTCCACCATATAGCTTAGTTAATGTAGGGTGGATGTGTCATTCTAATCAAAGGTGTTGCATAGTGTAGTAATTTATCACTTACTTGTTATTGTGATAGTTATGCTTTGTGTTAAGATGCTTGACTCATATCCAAGAGAATGTGATGTGTTCCACCATGTAGTTTAGTTAACGTAGTTTAGTTAATGTAATTTAGTTGTAGGGTGGGCAAATCATGTTAATCAAAGTAGAGTCATAGTATAGTAATTCAAAGTTTGATTGTTTTGCCAAACTTTCTAGAACACTTCTTTTAAAGGAATATTATTTCTCTTTTGGATGTTGGGCTAGCGGTAGAATCAACATTCTAACCTTCAAATTCATCCGCATCATCTCCTTATCATTCTATTTTCATTTGTTTTGTGTTTTGGTTTTCTTTTTATTTTCTTCTTTTATTTGCTTGATGTGCTCGGTAGTGATTCATGTGCAGGAACATCATTTTTGTGCTTATCGGGGATCGCTCCTTTTGTTGGCGATATCACTCTATCCCTACTCATTTTTGTCCTTGTTTCAAACCATTTGCATTAGGGACAATGCAATGTTCTAGTTGGGGGTGTGGGATATTCACCCATCATATTGATGATCCATTATCTTCTTGCTATTAATTCTCCAAGCATGTTTTGGTTGTTAATAAAAGAAAAGATGATTAAAAAAAATTTAAATTTAAATTTAAAAAATAGTTTCCAATGATTTTAGTATAGTTGCCTCGTTCTAATTCCGAGCGATGACGCTTGTCTTGAGTTTTCATTCGATATTGGTATGCGTCTGTAGACACCCCATTTTGTCGGCTATCAGATTTAGGAGACCCATAGCTTGGTGGTTCACAATGATCGTAAAAGACTCAAAAGGACTCCTGGAAGCCCGTTCTAACTCTCAGAATGCTCAGAATGACCAAAATGCCCCTGAAAGCCCAAAAGCTCCCAGATTTGGACCAAAAGTTCTGGAAACATGCTACGTCCTAAGAAAAGTGATAAAATGAGTTTTTAAGTAAAATCGGATGAAATCGTCAGCTCCCAGAGACCCCCGAAAGTCCCGGAAGTTCCCGGAAAGTCCCTGTTGACCGATTTGACTAAGGTTTGACCAGGTTTGACCAAGTTTGACCGAAATCATCCAAATTTACCGGAATCATTCTGGATCATGTGGAAAATATTAAAATAAGTTTTAAAAAGGAAATCGAGCAAAAACGTCAGCTCCGGGGAGCTCCCACAGGTTCCCAGAACTTCCCGGGAATCCCAAGTTTGACCAGTTTGACCAGAATTTGACTTTAAAACTGGGGCACCATAACAATTTTCAAATATTTTTCATAGATACTAGAGGTCAATAGCTTTCCAACGGTATATCGCACATAATTTTTGGATTTAAAACGAGTTTATTATGAATTTCCGAAGGCGAAAAAGGCGATCAAATCGGCTTTTATCGCAAATACCGCAAACCTTTTCAAAGTGACATATCCCCGATTTATTTGTTATGAAAAGTAGACTCCATTACCTTTCCAACGGTATATCACAACCTCAATTTGGAGTTCATATGCATTTTCTGTGAACTTCGGACGAAATAGGGTCTTTTCGCAAATACCGGAACCTCTGGGGGCCTAAACAACATTATCTGGATGAAGGAGGAGCAGTGCCGCCGCGGCACTGGCCCAGTGCCGCCGCGGGACTCCCCTCTAGAATAGTGTGTTTTTGTAAATAATTTTGGGGTTCCATTTTGATTAATTAAAAACCAAAACGACGTAGGTTTATGATTTCAGATGTTTGGAGCCAATAGGAATACTTCTAAAACCCCAAAACCACCCCAAGTTGGCCTATATAAACCCCCCTTGACTTCTCATTTTTGGGGTGTCAAATGAAAGCTTAGAAAATGTTTGGGAGAGAAAGTTGTAGAGATAAGGTTAGAATAGAGAGAAAAGAAGCTTCCTTCTTTGATTTTCAAAACAAAAGTGAGTTCTAAACTTTGTTTTTACTACATTACTCCCATTTACTTCAACATTCAAGACACCCAACCACCATTTTAGTGAGCATTTAAGAGAGTGGAAGCTTCGTCCATGTCCAATGTCATTACATATGAGTGAAACACCAAACTACAAGTTCTATACATCATGAATATCATCTATTGATTGCTATCTATTTACTTGTTTGCTTATATAATGTTCATCTCTTCTCATCTCACTTCTTTTTCATTTTTCTTTATTTACTTACTAGTCCATCATCATCTAAATGATGACATGAAGTTTGGGGTGAGTGAATCCTTATGGATAGTAGCTCTTGACTTCAATCCTTGGAGGTATTGAAGTTATGATCATCATCAATCAAACAGTGAGTCAAAACAGTGAGTAATCTGAGTTCAAAGATTTTTCTAGAACTCAATACTCAACATATGGATGCAAGGCCACTTGGAAAGTCTTCCTAACTCATTGGAGAACACCCGTGATTTTTGGTTTGACTTGGAAGTACTTGGAAATGGTCCATTTGGACCCAAACATTCCTTCCAGACATTCTATTTTTGCTGTCACAGCAGCTAGGTCCACTTCCAACTCCTTTTTCAGAAACCTTTTCCAAAAGAGATGGTCCTAACTTATTTTTCCCTTCAACTTCAATGTCTTAGGGAACTGTCGGTATAAATTGGGCCTCTAGATCCTTCGTTTTCATTTTCTAAGATTTTTCAACATTTCAGTCGACAGTATGGACTCTGTTTCTGAGTGACCTCTATTGCTCATATGATTTCTCTCCATCTGTGATAGTTATTAAAGATTAGCTTTTTGGGTTGTGTTCTAGACACAATAAGGAAGATCTCCATAAAACACCATGCACTGAAAACATTTCTAACCCTTCTTTTCAAATTTCAAAAGATCTAGTTACTGTTCTGTTCACTATTCACAGCATACACATTTTAACTTTCATCCTTTGATTTGATGCTTATATGCATTCCAAATTAGTTCATATCTTAGGAAGTAGTTCATACTACATTTGTATATATCCCATATTGATTTCATTCATTCATTCATACACATTCTAGACTTCTAAGTCATTCTAGGAATCCATGAACACAAAGCACACTACAACCTTGGCACATTCTAGATACATACATTGCATCCATGCAAAGATTTGGGGCTTTTGTGACTCCTAATCTAAGAAGATCATAAGGAATGATCATGATCACACGTTCATGCTTCCCCTCAATCTAATCCTCCTTTCTCATCCGTCCCGGAAATTGAGAGGTCTTCTTTTCTCAAAGATTAACATGCATCATACTAACTTGCTAAGCATACTTTGATTCTTTGATTATTTGTTTCAAGAACAATTCATGTCCCCTTTAGATCAGGGAAACCTAATTACTTGATACATGATTAGACGATTTTTCCTAGGTTTATTTGTGTGATTTTCACTTTACATTGTATGATATTTGACTTAGATCTTATGAATGATATCTTATCTTTTGATTTTCAATTTCAAGATTCTTATGTGATGTAATATACTATCATAGTATTAATTGCCGAACCATACATAGTATAAGATGATTATTTGGATGCTAATTGAGACCCGTCGAGAGACGGGGCAAGTTGAGGGTGTTTTAGTCGTGACAAAGGCTCCTTCCTCTCTCGTACCAAAACCCCGAGCCAAGTTTTTTGGTTATGAAGGGCCGGTGCCATTTATCCGTTTGGGTGAGTCAAAATTAGGTTTCTTGGTTCCTTAAAGACCATGTGGCGACTCTGTATCTGTTTTCAAAAGACCTTCTTTTCTTCGAAATCAACCTCTTGTTTTCTTTCAAATCAATTTCAAAACAAAGGAAAATCAATTCCGAAACCCCGGAAACAAACAGGAAAAACCGGGAGTGGACAACGGATTCCGCGTGTCCACAATCTGGCGACTCTGCTGGGGACTTTTTTTTATTTTAAAAAAAAATAATACAGAGGTTTGACTCATAAGAAGCATCCTTAAAATTGTCTTTTTACTGTGTTTGGTTCATCGCATTGCACTTCTGCATTTCCTCTTTGACTGTGTCTGAAACACGGCACTGACATTGTTCAGGTCTTTCTGTGCCAGGGCACAAGTCACCGTTGATACTGTACCTTCCAAGGTATATCAAAAAGCGTAAAAATCTCCGTACTGTCTCTCTGACGGTATATTGGAACTCTCGTCAACGGACCCTCTTTGACTAACCCAGCCTTTGCATATAGATTCATGTAGAACCTTTCATAGGACTGTTCATTTATCTTTCCGGATAGGACAATGTGGTATAACTGCTGTATGCCCTGATGGGATTACTTGCGCAGTGTAGACGCTTATGTGGCATAGAACAGAACCTCTTTCTTATGATCCCCAAGGCAATCACTCACATGTGATCACATTGAGTTGACCTGCCTAGGCACCATGACAAGGATGTGTGCTCCATGCTCACAAAGATATACACCGCAAACCTTGTTTGTCGGTCCTAAGACATAGGAGTATGAAAACCTGCTAGACAGTATGATCATTATAACCATATTAACCAGTTTCTCCCAGAAACTCTATCCAGATATCCCAGATATAACCATATTAACCAGTTTCTCCGAGAAACTCTGTCCAGATATCCCAGATATAACCATATTAATCAGTTTCTTCCAGAAACTCTGTCCAGATATCCCAGATATAACCATGTTAACCAGTTTCTCCCAGAAACTCTGTCCAGATATCCCAGATATAACTATATTAACCAGTTTCTCCCAGAAACTCTGCCTAGATATCCCAGATATAACCATATTAATCAGTTTCTTCCAGAAACTCTGTCCAGATATCCCAGATATAACCATGTTAACCAGTTTCTCCCAGAAACTCTGTCCAGATGTCCCAGATATAACCATATTAACCAATTTTTCCCAGAAACTCTGTCTAAATCTCCCAGATTTCCCAGATATACCAGTTTCTCCCAGAAACTTCATCCAAATTTCCTAAAAATACCCAAAGTCCCTGTTTCTCCCAGAAACTCTGTCCAAAATTCCCGAAGTATCTCGGAAATCCCTGTTATCCCTTGGTGATCATACTGGAAAGTAAAGTTAGCACACTCTGTATGGCTAGGACCTTATTTGTTTAACTGCTATCTGTTAGAAGTAAGAGCATCATATAGATTAGGGCTTACATCCGCGTGCTTGTCTCACATGCATACTCCATTCCCATCAATCTACACGCACTGTCTCGAGTCAGTCCACATCACTGTCTTTGTCTGTCTAAAGTCGTCGCTATCAGGATCTGATACACCCCTTCTTTCAAAATCTGTCAGGTCAGTATAGATTCCCGGAGTCAGCAGCTAGGATCCTCGTCTTGGGTCAGAAGTTCAGATAACCGTTTGGTCAGAATCAGTCCGACAGCTTACTTCAGCATGAATCGAGAAGAGTTGGAAAACAAGGTTACCGAGTTGGGAGCAACCATAAGCCAGCAGTCCGACAGCCTAGCCCAAGTTCTAAAGTTCATGGAAGAATTGAAGCAGCGGCGGCCACAACCTCCGCCCGGGTTTCCACCACCGGAGTTTGAACCACCCCCACCTGAGAATAATGGGGAAGAAGACTGGTTTCAAGGGGTCCCCCCGTTTGCGTATGAGAAGAAGCTTCAAGAGAAAATGGATAAGGTTGACAAGTTGGAAAGCGTACTGAGGAAAAGCAAGGGGGTCGATGATTACATGCTAGACCTGGAAGGCCTCTTTGAGCCTGTTAAGCTGAAACTGCCAGAGAATTTCAAGATGCCCGTCATTGACCGTTTTGACGGAACTGGGAATCCAAAAAGTCATGTGAAGCTATGTATGAGTATCTTCCAGTCCATGGGTTGTACCCACGAGCACATTGCGATGTTGTTCCCGCAAACTCTTGCAAAGTCTGCACTATCATGGTTCCTAACCTTGGAAGCCTCCAAAACCCGGGCATGGGAAGACATTGTTCGAGTCTTCGTTGATCATTACTCCTACAATCAAGAGCTGGATGTCACCATCAGGGATTTGGAAACAACCTGGCAGAACAACAACGAATCCTTCGCTGCATTTCTGAGCAGATGGAGGAACAAGGTAGCCCAAATGACCCACCGGCCGATTAAGAAGGAACAAGTGATGATGCTAATCCGAAATCTGCAACCGCTCTACCATGAAAAGCTGTTTTACCAGTTCATCTCCACCTTTGAGGAATTGTTTGAAGTTGGAACTCGAATTGAATACGCTATCAGAGAAGGAAAGATTAAAAAGGAAGAGCCTCCGAGCCAGTCAAGAAGGCCCAACTATTCCCGGAGCCCCCAGATGTCAATGCCCTTAGCAGCCAACCCATGGCATACCCTCCTAGGCCATACCAACCTCTCAACCAAGCCAACACTTCCAGTCGCCCTTTCCAGAAAAAGCCCCCTCGTAACATCGCCAAGCTAGAAATCTCCCTCTCCTCAGCCTTGGACCGCCTCCTCAAGAAGGGCCACCTCCAACTACTCCAACCCCGAAACACCCCGCTCCCGCCAAACTGCGATATGTCTAAACGGTGTACCTACCACCAAGCCCCGGGCCACAACACTGATGGTTGTGTGCGCCTCTGCCATGATATTCAAGACCTCATTGACCAGAACATCATCGAGCCACCACCAAAGTAGTCCCATATCACCCAAAATCCTCTACCAAACCACCAAAATGTCAACCTCATTGAGTCCAACCCTGTATCCTTCAACCCTGCTACTTATATCACCCCCCTAGGACAACCCTTACCCCTCATTGACATCCCGGACTCTGTGGGAATTCATCTGATTGAAGGGGAGAATGACGAGTGGCAGCAACAGCTAGACGATGAGCAAGACTTGTTCTTTCTAGAAAAGCATGATCTAGGGGTGGTGGACCTCAAATGGTATGACCCCAATAATGAAAGTGATGCTTCCATCTAGGATGAGCCAGAAAAACCTTTTGTAGGGACAGACTGCGACTGGTTCAAAAAGGATGGGACTGTAGAAGGGCCTACTCCTGCTGAAATTGATCATCTGACTAGGTCAGGTCATCACTACTAGCCTCTGCAGCCTACTACTGAAGTCATCGAGAAGGGTCCAGTTAAAGACAAGGGGAAGGGTAAGATGGATGAGATCATCGAAGAAGGTAATGAATTGATAAAACAGCTGAAGAAAACCCAAGCACATCTCTCAATGTGGGACATCATGGTGACGTCCTACAAGCATAGGCAAGCTGTGTTGAATGCCCTGGCTGGAATAGAGGTCCCCATTGATGCCGCACCGGAGGACATGGTGGCTTTCTTGGGCGCACTCACCCCGACCCAATCATTACATTTTCTGATGAAGACCTGCCACCAGAAGGATCCGCACATAACAAAGCATTGTATATCACCGTTGGATGTAAGGGACAATAGGTGCCGTTTTGTCTAGTCGATACGGGCTCTGCCTTAAATGTCTGTGCCCTAAGGACTGCCACCTCCTTGGGGGTCAATGTCCTTGACATCACACCATCTGTGCAATCTGTGAGGGCCTATGATAACACCAGGAGAAATGTGATGGGAACCGTTTCTCTCCAAATCCGGGTAGGATCTTTGGTGAGCACCGAAGTCTTTCAGGTCATGGACATACCTGCCTCATTCAACTTGTTGATCGGAAGACCCTGGTTGCATGTCAACAAAGCCGTATCGTCCACTGTGCATCAAATGATCAAGTACATCCATGAGAAGGAAGTGAAAATCATTCTCGGTAATAGTTGGGGTAATGAAGCTTTCCCGAACTACGCTCCCATCTTTGAAATCCAAATACCTGAGCTAGAAGAAGGAGAAATTAGGGGATTCTTCATGGAAGAAGTCCACATGATCAATGATGAAGACAGGTTCCCCGAGATCCACTCTGCGGTTGTCAACATCGTCCGCAAAATGAACTACTTCTCTGGAATGGGATTGGGCCGACGCCAGCAAGGGATTCGAGAGTTCCCTCAGATCAAAGGACAGCAAGGCACTTTTGGGCTGGGGTACAAGCCCACTGAAGAAGACATCAAGATACAGAGGCCATGGAAGAAAAGAGTGAGGAGTCTCCCTCCATACCGCAAAACCTTGAATGGACAATTCATCAAAAAAGGGGATGATTTCCCCTATTTTGGGTTTCCTGAACCTTGGATCCATCAAGCCACTGGAAAAAGGCACCCCGGGCTGGAAATTTTTACTGACTATGAAAAACCCCCCTATCAAGATCCGTTCTATCCGGAAGAAGCTGTCAAAATCCCAGAGGAGGATTGGTTGAAATACCTAGATACTGAAGCCATCGGGAAAATGTGGGAAGAGTTCGTTGAAGAGAAACAAGGAAAGAGGGCCGAGAGCCAAGATGATCAGATCAAGTCAACTGAGGAGGGTCTGAGCAACTAGGCTGTAGAGTCATCTGTCTGTGTCTCCCAATCCCCTGTTTCCCCAGAGTCTGTACTTCCAATTATCGAGTCTGTATCAAAGTCGGCTACTGTAAGCCCACCACTATCTAATGTAATCACTCCACCTGTCATGAATGAAATGAAAGACGATTCTGCTTACTCCTCTGTGTCTAATACCTGTGAATGCACAGATCCCTCCGAGGATCTCCCAATTGAACTTAAGCAACTAATTGAAAAACCACCTGCTTGTGAAATAATCGAAGATACTTTATCGGTTAACCTATGTGAAATAGATAATCCACAAATTGTGCAAATTGGCTCAGCCCTTAATAAAGAAGAAAAAGAAAAACTGACTCTCTTGCTAAAAGAATTCAAAGATGTTTTTGCTTGGTCTTACGAGGACATGCCTGGGGTCAATCCCGACATTGTCCAACATCATATTCCCCTCCTCCCTAATTCTAAACCTATCAAGCAGAAACTGAGGCGCATGAGGCCGGAGTGGGCACTCAAGGTTAAAGAAGAAGTGGAAAAGCAGTTCAAAGCAGGGTTCATCATTGTCACTGAATATTCGGAATGGGTCGCCAACATCGTGCCAGTCCCAAAGAAAGATGGAAAAGTTCATGTGTGCGTCGACTTCCGTGATCTAAACAAAGCCAGTCCCAAGGATGACTTCCCGCTTCCCCACATTAACGTTTTGGTAGATAACACCGTAGGACATGAGCTACTATCATTCATGGATGGTTTCTCAGGGTATAATCAGATTCTTATGGCGCCAGAAGATCGGGAAAAGACGACATTCACCACCCCTTGGGGAACCTACTGTTATAGAGTAATGCCTTTCGGACTCAAGAATGCTGGGGCAACCTACCAAAGAGCTGCCACCACTCTGCTGCATGACATGATTCACAAGGAAGTAGAAGTATACGTAGATGACATGATCGTGAAGTCCAAGGATAGAGAAGGACACCTAGTGGCACTGGAAAAGTTTTTTGAAAGGTTACGTAAGTACAGGATGAGGTTGAATCCAAATAAATGCACTTTCGGTGTGACCTCCGGTAAACTCCTGGGTTTTCTCATCACACAAAGGGGGATAGAGGTGGATCCCTCTAAGATCAAGGCAATCCTAGAAATGACATCACCACGGAATGAAAAAGAAGTGAGGGGGTTTCTCGGAAGAATCCAATTTATCAGCCGCTTCATTTCCAAGCTTACAACTACATGCGATCCTTTGTTCCGATTGCTGAGAAAAGGGGAGAAGTTCCAATGGGATGACCAATGCCAAGCCGCTTTTGACAAAATAAAAGCCTACCTTCAAAATCCGCATGTCCTCTCACCACCTACTCCTCATAAGCCTTTATTCCTTTACCTATCTGTCTCCGAAAATGCCATAGGTTGCATGTTAGCCCAAGAAGGAGAAGAAAGACACTCCGAAAAAGCCATATACTACCTCAGCAAGAGGATGACTGGGTATGAGCTCAACTACTCTACCCTCGAAAAAACATGTTGGGCCTTGGTTTGGTGCACCCGCCAATTGAGGCACTATATGCTGGCCTTCCCGGTTGTGCTCATATCTCGCATGGATCCTCTAAAATACCTCCTCGAAAAACCCGCCCTGGCCGGTTATATATCCCGTTGGTTACTTCTACTATCCGAATTCGATATCAAGTATGTTACAAGCAAATCGGTAAAAGGGAGAACCGTGGCTGAGCATCTTGCGGAACACGCCATTGACTCCGAAGAAAGTGGAGACTTCCCATTCCCGGACGAAAATATCATGGAAATCAAGGAAGAACAATGGAAGTTGTACTTTGATGGAGCAGCCAACATGAAAGGCTATGGAGTAGGAATAATTCTAGTATCACCAAATGGGGACCACACCCCACTGGCAGTTGTAGACACCCCATTTTGTCGGCTATCAGATTTAGGAGACCCGTAGCTTGGTGGTTCACAATGATCGTAAAAGACTCAAAAGGACTCTCGGAAGTCAGCTCTATCTCTCAGAATGCTCAGAATGACCAAAATGCCCTTGAAAGTCCGAAAACTCCCAGATTTGGTCCCAAAGTTCTGAAAACATGCTACGTCATAAGAAAAGTGATAAAATGAGTTTTTAAATAAAACCGGAAGAAATCGTCAACTCCCAGAGACCCCCGGAAGTCCCGGAAGTTCCCCAAAAGTCCCTGTTGACCGGTTTGACCAAGGTTTGACCAGGTTTGACCAGAGTTTGACCAAGTTTGACCAAGTTTGACCGAAATTGTCTGAATTCACCAGAACCATTCTAAATCATGAGAAAAATATTAAAACAAGTTCCAAAAGAAAATCGAGCGAAAACATCAGCTCCTGGGAGCTCCCAGAGGTTCCCAGAACTTCCCGGGAATCCCAGGTTTGACCGGTTTGACCAAGATTTGACTTTGGAATCGGGGCACCGAAACAATTTTCAAATATTTTTCGTGGATACTAGAGGTCAATAGCTTTCCAACGGTATATCGCACATAATTTCTGGATTTAAAACGAATTTATTATAAATTTCCAAAGGCGAAAAAGGCGATCAAATCGGCTTTTATCGCGAATACCGCAAAACTTTTCGAAGTGACCTATCCCCGAACTATATTTTATGTAAAGTAGACTCCATTACCTTTCCAACGGTATATCACAACCTCAATTTGGAGTTCGTATGCATTTTCTGTGAATTTCGGACGAAATAGGGCCTTTTCGCGAATATCGGAACTTCGGGGGGCCTAAACAGCATTATCCAGACGAAGGGAGGAGCAGTGCCGCCGCGGCACTGGCCCATTGCCGCCGCGGTAGTGGCCCAGTGCCGCCGTGGCACTCCCCTCCAGAACAGTAAGTGTTTGTAAATATTCTTGTGGTCCCATTTTGATTAATTAAAATCCAAAACGACGTGGTTTCATGATTTCAGATGTTTGGGACCAATGGGAGTACTTTCTAAATCCCAAAAACACCCCAAGTTGGCCTATATAAACACCCCATTACTCCTCATTTGGGGGGGAGTCAAATGCAAGTTTAGAGAAAGTTTGGGAGAGAAAGTGTAGAGATAAGGTTAGAGTGGAGAGAAAAGAAGCTTTCTTCTTTGATTTTTCAAAACAAAAGTGAGTTTCTAACTTTGTTTTTACTTCATTACTTCCATTTACTTCAACATTCAATACTCCCAACCACCATTTTAGTGAGCATTCAAGAGTGTGGAAGCTTCTTCCATGTCTAGTGTCATTACATATGAGTGATACACCAATCTACAAGTCTCATGCTTCATGAATATCATCTATTGATTATCATCTACTTGCTTGATTATATATATGTTCATCTCTCCTTATCTCATTTCTTTTTCTTTTCTTTATTTACTTACTAGTTCATCATCATCTAAGTGATGACATGAAGTTTGGGGTGAGTGAATCCTTATGGATAGTAGCTCTTGACCTCAAAAACATGTTTGATAGATGATGATCATAACCTCAATACTTCCAAGGTATTCTTGGAATGTATTGAAGTTATGCCCAAAAATAAAATAAATCTCTCCAACAATCTTGGAAGTTCTTAAATGATGAGTTTGATGTAGGTATTCTAAGTGGCTATGATCCTTATTGAGTGTTGAAAACATGTTTTCAAAACATCTATTTCAAAACCCCTCTCAATCCCTCTCATTTGGTTTCAAGAAACAAAACTTTGATTTCTCCAAAATCTTCAAAATAATGAGTCAAAACAGTGAGTGAGTTGAGTTCAAAGATTTTTCTAGAAATCAATACTCAACATATGAATACAAGGCCACTTGGAAAGTCTTCCTAACTCATTGGAGAACACCCATGATTTTTGGTTTGACTTGGAAGTACTTGGAAATGGTCCACTTAGGTCCCAACATTCCTTCCAAACATTCTGTTTTTGCTGTCACAGCAGCTAGGTCAACTTACGACCTCTTTTCCAGAACACTTTTCCAAAAAGGGTGGTCCTAACTTATTTTTCCCTTAAAATTCAATGTCTTAGGAAACTTTATGTATAAAATGGACCTCTAGATCATTCTTTTTCATTTTCTAAGATTTTCTAACATTTCAGACGACAGTACGAACTCTGTTTCTGAGTGACCTCTATTGTTTATGTAATTTCTCTCAATCTGTGATAGCTATTCAAGATTGGCCTTTTGGGTTGTGTTCTAGACACAATAAGGAACATCTCCATAAAAAATCATGCATTGAAAACATTTCTAACCCCTCTTTTCAAATTCCAAAAGATCATGCTACTGTTCTGTCCACTATTCACAGCAAGTACATTTCAACTTTCATTCTTTGATTTGATGCTCATATGCATTCCAAATTAGTTCATATCTTAGGAAGTGGTTCATACTACATTTGTATATATCCCATGTTGATTTCATTCATTCATTCTTGCCCATTTTAGACTTCTAAGCCATTCTAGAAATCCATGTACACAAAACACACTACAACCTTTGCACATTTTTAGATACATACATTGCATTCATGCAAGATTTGGGGTTTTTGTAACTCTTAATCTAAGGAGATTATAAGGAATGGACTCGATCACCCGTTCATGCTTCCCCTTGATCTAATCATCCTTTCTCATCCGTCCCGGGGATTGAGAGGTCTTCTTTTATCAAAGAATAACATGCATCATACTAGTTTGCTAAGCATATTTTGATTTCTTTGTTTATTTGTTTCAAGAACAATTCATGTCCCCCTTTAGATTAGGAAAACTTGATTAATTGATATATGATTAGACGATTTTTCCTAGGTTTATTTGTGTGATCTTTCATTTTACATTGCATGATATTTGGCTTAGATCTTATGAATGATATCTTATCTTTTGATCTTCCAATTTCAAGTTTTCTTATGTGATGTAATATACTACAATAGTATTAATTGTCGAACCAAACATAGTATAAGATGATTATTTGGATGCTAATTGAGGCCCGTTGAAAGACGGGGCGGGTTGAGGGTGTTTTAGTCGCGACAAAGGCTCCTTCCTCTCTCGTACCAAAACCCCGAACCAAGTTCTTTGGTTATGAAGGGCCGGTGCCCTTATCCGCTTGGGTGAGTCAAAATTAGGTTTCTTGGTTCCTTAAAGACCAAGTCGCGACTCTGTATCTGTTTTCAACAGACCTTTTCTTTTCCTTTTCAAAACAATCTCGAACGAGAGAAGTGGTCCGAAGCCCAGTATCCACAATCTGGCGACTCTGCTGGGGACTTTTATTTTTAAAACAAAATAATACAGAGGTTTGACTCATAAGAAGCATCCTTAAAATCATCTTTTTACTGTGTTTTGGTTCACCGCATTGCACTCTTGCATTTTCCCCCCCGACTGTGTCTGAAACGCGGCGCTGACATTGTTCAGGTCTTGCTGTGCCAGGGCACAAGTCACCGTTGATATTGTACCTTCCAAGGTATATCAAAAAGAGTAAAAACCTCTGTACTGTCTCCTTGACGGTATATTGGAACTCTCGTCAACGGACCCTCTTTGACTAAACCCAGCCTTTGCATATAGATTCCTGTAGGACCTTTCATAGGACTGTTCATTTATCTTTTCAGATAGGACAACATGATATAACTGCTGTATGTCCTGATTACCTGAGCGATGTAGACGCTTGTGTGACATAGAACAGAACCTCTTTCTTATGATTCCCAAGGCAATCACTCATATGTGGTCACATTGAGTTGACCTGCCTAAGCATCATGACAAGGATGTCTGCTCCATGCTCGCAAAGATATACACTGCAAACCTTGTTTGTCGGTCTTGAGACATAGGAGTATGAAAACCTGCTAGAAAGTATGATCACTATAACCGTACTTACCAGTTTCTCCCAGAAACTCTGTCCGAATATCCCAGATATGACCATATTGACCAGTTTCTCCCAGAAACTCTGCCCGAATATCCCAGATACAACCACATTGACCAGTTTCTCCCAGAAACTCTGTCCGAATATCCCAGATATGACCACATTAACCAGTTTCTCCCAGAAACTCTGTCCAAATATCCCAGATATAACCACATTAACCAGTTTCTCCCAGAAACTCTGTCCGAATTTCCGGGATATCTTGGAAATCCGTGTTATCCCTTGGTGATCATACTAGAAAGTAAGGTTAGCACACTCTGTATGGCTAGGACCTTATTTGTTTAGCTGCTATCTGTTAGAAATAGGAGCATCATATAGATTAGGGCTTACATCCGCATGTTTGTCCCATTTGCATGCACCATTCCCCATCAATTTGCACGCACTGTTTCGAGTCGGTCCACATCACTATCTTTGTCTGCCTAAAGTCACCACTGTCAAAGATCTAATCTAGCCCTTTCAAAATCTGTCAGGTCAGTATAGATTCCCAAGGTCAGCAGTCAGGGTCTTATTCGTGGGTCAGAAGTGCGGATAATCGGTTAATCAGAATCAGTCCGACAGCTTACGTCAGCATGAATAGAGAAGAGTTGGAAAATAAGGTTACTGAATTGGGAGCGACTATAAGCCAACAATCAGACAGTCTAGCCCAAGTCCTAAAATTCATGGAAGAACTGAAGCAGCAACAGCCGCGACCTCCGCCCGAGTTTCCGCCACCAGGGTTTGAACCTCCTCTACATGAGAATAATGGGGAGGAAAACTGGTTTCAAGGGGTCCCACCGCTTACGTATGAGAAGAAGCTCCAAGAAAAATTGGACAAGGTCGATAAACTGGAAAGCGTACTCAGGAAAAGCAAAGGTATCGACGATTACATGTTAGATCTGGAAGGCCTCTTCGAGCCTGTCAAGCTGAAACTGCCAGAGAATTTCAAAATGCCTGCCATAGATCGCTTTGATGGAACGGGAAACCCGAAAAGCCACGTGAAGCTATGTATGAGTATCTTCCAGTCCATGGGTTGCACTCACGAGCACATTGCGATGCTATTCCCGCAAACTCTGGCAAAATCTGCACTATCGTGGTTCCTAACCTTGGAAGCCTCCAAAACCCGGGCCTGGGAGGACATTGTTCGAGTCTTTGTCGATCATTACTCTTACAATCAAGAGCTGGACGTCACCGTCAGGGATTTGGAAACAACCCGGCAAAGCAACAATGAATCCTTCGCTGCATTTCTGAGCAGATGGAGGAACAAGGTAGCCCAAATGACCCACCGGCCAATCGAGAAAGAACAGGTAAGGATGCTCATCCGGAATCTGCAGCCGCTCTATCATGAGAAATTATTCTACCAGTCCATCTCCACCTTTGAGGAGTTGTTTGAAGTCGGAACCCGAATCGAAGATGCTATCAGGGAGGGGAAGATCAAAAAGGAAGACCCTCCGAGTCAGCCAAGAAGGCCCAACTACTCCCGGAATCCCCCGGATGTCAATGCCCTTAGCGGCCAACCCATGGCATATCCTCCAAGGCCATACCAACCCTCCAACCAGGCAAATTCCTCCAACCGCCCTTTCCAGAAAAAGCCCCTTCGCAGTTTTGCCAAGCTAGAAATCTCTCTCTCCTCAGCCCTAGATCGCCTCCTCAAAAAAGGCCATCTCCAATTACTCCAGCCTCGAAATACCCCGCTCCCGCCTAACTGCGATATGTCCAAGCGATGTACTTATCACCAAGCCCCCGGCCATAACACTAATGATTGCGTGCGCCTCCGCCACGACATCCAAGACCTCATCGACCAGAATATCATCGAGCCGCCACCAAAGCAGCCTCATATCACCCAAAATCCCCTACCAAACCACCAAAATGTCAACCTCATTGAGTCCAGTCCCGTACCCTTCAACCCTGCTACTTATATCACCCCCCTAGGACAACCCTTGCTTTACATTGACATCCCGGATTCTGAGGGGATTCATCTGATCGAAGGGGAGAATGACGAGTGGCAGCAGCAGCTTGACGACGAGCAGGACTTGTTCTTCCTGGAAGAGCATGACCTAGGGGCGGTAGACCTCAAATGGTATGATCCTAACGACGAGAGTGATGCTTCCATCTGGAACGAGCCAGAAAAGCCATTTGTGGGAACGGATTGTGATTGGTTTAAAAAGGATGGGACTGTAGAAGGGCCTACTCCTGCTGAGATTGATCACCTAACCAGGTCAGGCCGCCATTATCAGCCTCCACAGCCTGCCACCGAAGCCATCGAAAAAGGTCCAGTTAAAGACAAGGGGAAAGGCAAGATGGATGAGGTCATCGAAGAAGACAATGAGCTGATCAAGCAGCTAAAGAAAACCCAAGCGCATCTCTCGATGTGGGATATTATGGTGACATCTTATAAGCACAGGCAAGCCGTGTTAAATGCCTTGGCTGGGATTGAAGTCCCCATCGATGCCGCGCCGGAGGACATGGTAACTTTCTTGGGTGCACTTACCCCCGACCCCATCATTACATTCTCCGACGAGGACCTGCCGCCAGAGGGATCCGCGCATAACAAGGCGTTATACATTACTGTGGGATGTAAGGAGCAACAGGTGCCGTTTTGTCTAGTCGATACAGGTTCTGCTTTGAATGTTTGTGCCTTAAGAACTGCCACTGCTTTGGGGGTCAGTATCCTCGACATCACGCCATCTGTACAATCCGTGAGGGCCTATGACAACACTAGAAGAAATGTGATGGGAACTGTTTCTCTCCAAATCCGGGTAGGATCTTTGGTGAGCACCGAGATTTTTCAAGTCATAGACATACCTGCCTCGTTCAATCTTCTAATTGGGAGACCCTGGCTTCACGCCAACAAAGCTGTATCATCCACTATGCATCAAATGATCAAGTACATTCATGAGAGGGAGGTAAAGGTCATCCTCGGTAATAGTTGGGGAAGTGAGGCCTTCCCGAATTACGCTCCCATTTTCGAAGTCCAAATACCTGAACTGGAAGAAGGAGAAATCGGAGGATTCTTCATGGAAGAAGTTCATGTGATCGAAGACGAAGACCGATTCCCTGAGGTCCACTCCGCAGTCGTCAACATTGTCCGTAAGATGAACTACTTCCCCGGAATGGGGTTGGGTCGGCGCCAGCAAGGAATTCGGGAATTCCCGCAGATCAAAGGACAACAAGGCACTTTCGGATTGGGGTACAAGCCCACTGATGAGGACGTCGAGCTACAAAGGCCATGGAAGAAGAGGGTGAAGGGTCTCCCGCCATACCGCAAGACTTTAAATGGACAATTCGTCAAGGAAGGGGATGATTTCCCTTACTTCGGGTTCCCTGAACCATGGATCCATCGAACCACCGGGAGAAGGCACCCTGGGCTTGAAATCTTTGCTGACTGCAAGAGGCCCCCGTATCAAGACCCGTTCTACCCCGAAGAAGTTGAAAAGACCCCAGAGGAAGACTGGTTAAAATACCTTGACACTGAGGCGATCAAGAAGATGTGGGAAGAATCCGCTGAAGAGGAAGAGAAGAAGAGGGCCAAGAGCCAAGATGATCAGATCAAGCCAGCTGAGGAGGGTCTGAGCAACCAGGCTGTAGAGTCATCTGTCTGTGTCTCCCAATCCCCTATCCCCCCAATGTCTGTACTACCAGTTATCGAGTCTGTACTGGAGTCGGCTGCTGTAAGCCCACCACTATCCAATGTAATCACTTCACCTGTCATGAATGAAATGAAAGACGATTCTGCTTACTCCTCTGTGTCTGACACTTGTGAATGCACAGATCCCTCCGAAGATCTCCCAATCGAACTAAAGCAATTAATTGAAAAACCACCTGCTTATGAAATAATCGAAGATACTTTATCAGTTAACTTAGGTGAAATAGATAATCCACAGATTGTGCAAATTGGCTCAACCCTTAATAAAGAAGAAAAAGAAAAATTAACCCTCTTGCTAAAAGAGTTCAAAGATGTTTTTGCTTGGTCTTACGAAGACATGCCTGGGGTCGATCCCGACATCGTCCAACATCATATTCCTCTCCTCCCTAATTCTAAACCTGTCAAGCAGAAACTGAGGCGCATGAGACCGGAATGGGCACTCAAGGTTAAAGAAGAGGTGGAGAAGCAGTTCAAGGCAGGGTTCATCATTGTCACCGAATACCCGGAATGGGTTGCCAACATCGTGCCAGTCCCGAAGAAGGATGGGAAAGTTCATGTGTGCGTCGACTTTCGTGATCTAAACAAGGCCAGTCCCAAGGATGACTTCCCGCTTCCCCACATTGATGTTTTGGTAGATAACACCGCAGGACATGAGCTACTGTCTTTCATGGATGGCTTCTCAGGGTATAATCAGATTCTAATGGCGCCAGAAGATCGGGAAAAGACGACGTTCACCACCCCTTGGGGAACCTACTGTTATAGAGTAATGCCCTTTGGGCTCAAGAACGCAGGGGCAACGTACCAAAGAGCTGCCACCACTCTGCTGCATGATATGATTCACAAAGAGGTAGAAGTATATGTAGACGACATGATTGTAAAATCCAAGGATAGAGAAGGGCACCTGGTAGCGCTGGAAAAGTTCTTCGAAAGGTTGCGCAAATACAAGATGAGGCTGAATCCAAAGAAATGCACTTTCGGCGTAACCTCCGGTAAACTCCTGGGTTTTCTCATCACACAAAGGGGAATAGAGGTGGACCCCTCTAAGATCAAGGCAATCCTCGAAATGACGTCACCACGGAATGAAAAAGAAGTAAGGGGGTTCCTCGGAAGAATCCAGTTCATCAGCCGCTTCATTTCTAAGCTCACAGCTACATGCGATCCTCTGTTCCGATTGTTGAGAAAAGGGGAGAAGTTCCAATGGGATGACCAATGCCAAGCCGCTTTCGACAAAATAAAAGCCTACCTTCAAAATCCACCTGTCCTTTCACCACCCACTCCTCATAAGCCCTTATTCCTTTACCTGTCTGTCTCCGAAAATGCCATGGGTTGCATGCTAGCCCAAGAAGGAGAAGAAAGCCACTCCGAAAAAGCCATATATTACCTCAGCAAGAGGATGACTGGGTATGAGCTCAACTATTCTACCCTCGAAAAAACATGTTGGGCCTTGGTTTGGTGTACTCGCCGACTGAGGCACTACATGCTGGCCTTTCCGGTTGTGCTCATATCCCGCATGGATCCTCTAAAATACCTTCTCGAAAAACCCGCCCTGACCGGTCGTATATCCTGTTGGTTACTTCTATTATCCGAATTCGATATCAAGTATGTTACGAGCAAGTCAGTAAAAGGGAGAACCGTAGCTGAGCATCTCGCAGAACATGCCATTGACTCCGAAGAAAGTGGGGACTTTCCGTTTCCAGACGAGAGCATCATGGAAATCAAGGAAGAGCAGTGGAAGTTGTACTTCGATGGAGCAGCCAATATGAAGGGATACGGAGTGGGGATGATTCTCGTATCACCAAGCGGGGACCACACTCTGTTGGCAGTCAAGCTCAATTATAACTCCACCAACAACACCGCTGAGTATGAAGCATGCATTCTGGGAATGGAAGCAGCCTTAGAGCTGAAAGTTCAGAAGTTGGATGTCTTCGGGGATTCAAACCTCATCATATCACAAGCCAGAGGAGAATGGAAAATAAAAGAAGAAAGGTTGAAGCCCTATCATGATCATCTCGACCAACTCAAGAGGCAGTTCGAAAATATCACATTCCTCTACTTGCCCAGGGAAGAGAACCAACTGGCAGATTCCTTGGCCACTCTAGCATCAATGATCAAAATTCCTGTGGGAGTCAGGATGATGCCCTTGGTAATTGAGCAGAGGTACGAACCTTCGTTCAGCATGATCGCCACAATCGAAGAAGAAGAGAATGAAACACCGTGGTACCAGGACATCTGGAACTTCATAGAAAAGGGGATGTACCCCCAAGAATCCACCGAGAGAGACAAAAGGGCAATTCGAAGATTCGCAGCGCAATTCATCATTTGCAGCGGGAAACTGCTGAAGAAAGGATACAACGGTCACAACCTGACTTGCTTGTTTGGGAAGAGCTCCAGAAGAATGATGGAAGAAATACACGAAGGGGTATGCGGCCCACACATGAACGGCCACATGCTGGCCAAGAAAATCGTGAGACAAGGATACTACTGGACAACATTGGAAAAAGATTGTTGCGAATACGTGAGAAAGTGTCACAAGTGCCAGATTCATGCAAACATGATGCACGTGCCACCATCCCTTCTGTACAGCATGACTTCACCTTGGCCATTCTCAACCTGGGGAATCGATATTATTGGTGAAATCGTTCCGAAGGCCTCAAATGGAAATCGGTACATCCTGGTAGCCATAGATTACTTCACAAAATGGGTAGAAGCTGCATCTTACACCAAGTTGGGGGCCAAGGAAGTGGCCAAATTCATCAAGAGAAATCTCATCTGCCGTTATGGAGTTCCTCATGAGATTATTTCGGATAACGGAAGTCATTTCAAGGCAGAAGTCAGGGACCTGTTCAAGGAATACAAAATCACCTATCACAAGTCGTCGCCGTACCGACCACAGACCAATGGGGCAGTAGAAGCTGCAAATAAGAATGTCAAGGCCATACTGCAAAAATCAACTGATACCTACAAAGACTGGCATGAAAAGCTACCATTTGCACTTTGGGGATACAGAACATCGATAAGAACGTCCACAGGAGCGACTCCTTACTCACTAGTGTATGGGATGGAAGCGGTACTGCCGGTGGAGATAGAATTACCATCCCTACGCGTAATGGCAGAGTGTGAAATTTCTGAATCAGATTGGTTGAGAGAAAGGTATGAAGAATTGGCCCTCATAGATGAAAAGCGTCTGGCGGCAGTCGACCATGTCCGAATCTATCAGAAGAGGATAGCCCGTGCCTTCAACAAAAGGGTTCGCCCAAGGAAGATTGTCAAGGGCGACCTAGTCCTTAAGGAGTTGCGAGCTCCGATCTTTGATCCCCGTGGGAAGTTTAAGCCAAAATGGGTCGGCCCTTATATCGTCAAGACTGTTCTTTCCGGAGGAGCAACTTATCTCATGGACCTCGATGGTGTCGAATTCAAAGAACCGATCAACATGGATCGCCTCAAAAAGTACTATGCTTGACTATCCAATAACCATTCCTTTCAAGCCTTGCCTTGAACTACGCTCGACCTGATTCCCACTCGGGGATACGTAGGCAACCACATCGGTTCGGTCGCTCCACCAACAAAAATAACCTTTCCTTTCAAAACCTTGGCCCGAACTACGTTGGACCTGATCCCCGCTCGGGGGTACGTAGGCAGACTTTCAAAAGAAAAAGAAGGATGGCTCGCTAGGTCGAAAATCCGAAAGGACGCCTAGGCAAAAATTAGAGCTAAATCCAAAGTGAGCAATAACAAAAGAGAGAAAATAGCTCGCTAGGTCACCTCACTGGTGCCTAGGCAAAAGTTATGAGCATTTGAGAGAATAAAGTCGCGGTCCTTACCATAACCCAAAAACCACCCTCCACACTAGGGGCAAACTTCGGCCACTCGCCTCGTTTGCCTGAACCTCTTCTAAACTAGGGGCAAACGTCGGTCATCTACCTCGTTTGCCTCACAACCATATATATCCCAAACTAGGGGCAAACTTCGGCTACCCGCCTCGTTTGCCTCTAACAAACCCAGCATGCTCAAGCAAGTACCAAAAGCAACAACTAAATGAAATCTCAAGTTACAACATGTTTTCAGGAAGCTAAAATGCATAAAATGAGATTCCCAAAATAACCAAGGTTCACCGATAAACAAACTTTGAATATTACATAAGCAGGAATAATCAAAGAAATAAAAGTCTTTCAAAAAGCAACCACATGTTCAAAGACACTTGGAGGAATGAGCAAAATCAGTCAGGACTAGTCTCGTCTTAGTGTCTTTTATTTCTTCAAAGGTCTTTAGAAGTAGGCCTTTACTCGGTCAGTCCAACCATCAATAAAAGCAGCAATAGTGGTAGCTCTGATCCTGGAAGCAAAGACCCTCTCAGTAAACCCCCGGGGAACCTCCTGAACCTGTCCATACTGTCGGGCCAAACGGCGGGGATGATAGAAAGAAGTCTCTCTCAGACCCATCAACCACACTCTCTGGTGACCCCTGAGGCTCGTGGTGATAGCATAGAGGCCCCAACGCCTCACGATCCAGCAAATGTCAGCCTCAGATAAGGTGCTCATCATGCCCACCCAATCGGCAAAGGTATAGTGAGAATGAAGCACGGCTCGACGAAAGTAAACTGGTGGTATACGGCCCGTCCACAACTGAAGGCGCTCGTAAAGCCAAGCCTGTAACACCAAAGGCGCTCCAGAAAGAAGAGGAGTCCCTTGATTGAAGGCATTATCCAAACCGTTCAGAGTTTCAGCTAGAACCATGGCCATGGGATTCCTGCTAAGTTTCAGCCCGAGGCACACATGCACCAAGTCAACGGAAGTGCTCGAGAACAGGAAGTGCGAAGTCATGCACAATATCAAAGCGGCCCCACGGGAAGCATCATACATGCTGGGATTCCCAGGACTGGCATACCGGGCAATAATAGAAGCAATGTTGAGAACCTCACCTTGAATCAGCCGGCGGGAAATAGTGACAGAGCAATTCAGGTATTCAGCCAAGGCTCGCGTAGGGCTGAGGGTATCAGCAGAAGGGAGAATCAAGTCGGAGTCGGAATCATAGCCGAGAATAGCGCAGAACTCCTCAAGCATGGGGCATATTTCCAGGCCGTTGAAGTTGAAGACATGGTTCACTGTGTCCCAGTGAGCAATGGCAGCACGCAAGAACTCTGTATTCAGGGTCATCTGGCGAAGAGAAAACAGCTCGGTCAAGCCATAGCTGAAGAGGTTGATCCGCTCCACGCCATCCGTAATGTTCAGCCAAGCTGTGAGATGAGCAGGATCATACAAAGCCATATTTTCTGTCACGGCCCTAGCAAAATTCAAAATTTCGGCAGCACCTCCCCGTTTCACGGACTATCCCACCTGCAAGGCAAAAGCATTCACTATCACAAAGCTGCCCATCGCAGTAACATCCAGCAATCACAATGCACATATATCAACAAGCACACAACTGCGCCTCTAAAACCGGAAGATATCCGGCCTAGGAGGCAAAACATCATAATACTCTGTCAAAAGGTCACAAATTGTGCTACACATCGTCCTACATTGTCCTAATAATCATATCCTCAGTACAACCCAATCGAAAACAGGAAAAGAAAATAAAATAATAATCCCCGCTTGGGAAGCCTCAGTCCTCCTCTTCTTCGTCCTCCGTCGGACCACCCGGAGTGTACGTCGGCAACGGCCTCCTCCTACCGCCTCTACATCTTGGACCAGTCCTCGATGAGCCAGCCCCGCCTCCACGATACTGCACACACAAATAAAAATGAGGGCAATCAGTAAGGGAACAACAAAAAGTACAAAAACAGAGTCGAGTCAGAGACTTACCAAGGACGCCATCTGATTGGCGGCAAATTGCCGCATACCATCCATCTGTCAAAATAAATAATCCAGGGTTAGAACCTTGTAACCTTAAGAAAGTGCAAAATTAGAGACATACCCGGTGGTCTCGTGTAAGGACCAGGGACCGTAGGCTAGCCGCCAAGGCGTGACCCTCCTCAGCATAACTCCAAGGAACGTTGAGGACGCCCGCTGGCTGAGTAGGGTACCCACATGTGACTCGCGGCACCTCCATCATTTTGGGAGTGCCATCAGCGCCTAGAACATTGACAGTCCAATCCCAAGGAGGAATAGGGTCGGGAGCCTGAGGAGCCTGTCTCCTGTACATCTCGCGAAGCTGCAGGCACAGAATAAAATAGATCAAAAACATGGACAATGAATATAAACAAAAAATACAAAAAAATAACTCACCTCCAGGAGTGGGAAGTTAGGCATCAGGAAACGGCCACGGTAAGCCTCATAACTGGTCTCAGAAAGAAAATGGTCCCAAACATCGGTGTCAGCTAAAGCCGCCAGCAGAGCATCTCCAGAAAGGTCACTAGCATCCATCACAGGAGGATCATGAGGGACGCGATACTGGGAACCACCAACCACCTGCCGAGACACCCGCTCACCAAGGAACCACTGCCTACACTCAGTACTCTCCAGCAGAAGGCGGCAAGAGGTAAGAGATTTAACCGCTTGTATCTCCTCAGTGGCGGCATAAGCGACGCCCTCCCAAGGCGTCCAATCAACACTAGAGGCTGTCAACCCAGTTAAGAAGTTTCGAAGCAAAACAATCCGATGGGCCCCGCTCTTCACCCCAACAACGTCCCTCCGCCATCTCAAGCCTCGTGGGAATAGAGGCACAGGAGCCATACCATCCTCATCCTCGCCTGACTCGTCCGCTGGGGAGGGAGCCAACATCTTCAAGTATTCAAAACTCCAAAGCTGCACAGACAAAGGAGAAATCAGAACAGATATAAAAATCAAAGAGATGGAAAAAGAAGAAGCAGTGCATACCTCCCAAGCTCGCCAGAACCCCCCAGTAGATTTAACATCGCCCCGAGAAACCTCCCCCATATGCTTGTAGAGATGGGCCAGGGCAGCACCGCCCCAGTTGTAGGAGGGGATCTCATCAATGGTTGCCAGGCAAGAAAGGAGCCTCAGGCTCACCCGGTCGTTCCTTGTCGCAAAGATGGAGCACCCGAGGACATACAGAAGGTAAACCCTCAAAAGCTGGGAATTGTTCAGATTGTGATTACCTCTACCATAGGCCCGGTAAAGCCAGCCGCAGGGGAACCAATGCCTCTCCATGTTAGGGGGAACAGCCCCAATCAACATCTCCACCGCCTCCGGGTCAATCTCATAAAAATAGTCCAGAACCAGGCGCTTCCCGCCGACCCTCAAGCCCGTGATCATGGAGAAATCAAAAGGCGTCATAGTCATCTCTCCGAACGGCAGGTGGAAAGTATTGGTAGTGTCCCACCACCTCTCGGCCAGTGCATAGAAGTGAGCCAGATCGTTGCTACTTTTCGAAACCAAGCGGACGAAGCCTCCGAACCCGTCATCATCAACCATCCTCTTAACGGTGGGCGAAAGCTGGGTATACCATAAGAAAGCATGGGCGAGGCTACCATGGCCTTTCAAGGCCACTTCCGGCACCTGCACACAACAAAGGCGACAAAAGATGCACAAAATCACTATTCACAACCCGAGAGCAAAAATTCACAAAATCAACATTTGAGCACAAGTCGAGCTTCTAACGGTCTCTAAGTGCACACTACGGCTCACAAAACTAGCATAGTACATAAAAGTGGTCCTAAAATGTCGAAAGTTTCACATACCAAGCTCGCTAGAGCCGCGGCCGAAAGGTGGTGTTGGGGGTCTCGCAAAATCACGTCCGGGGTGTGCATCTCGGCCTTCATCCGTCCTTTGGCCTTCTTAGACGGTCTCCTTGAGCTCGAAGCCATGGATCTACAAGAAAAATGGAAGACACATTTAAACTTTCTTCTTGAAAATTTGGGCAAACCAAAACACCAATCAAAAATCCAACTACGGGGAAAGATTACTCACCTGAGCACGCACAAGCTGCGTTTTGGTGAATTTTGGCTTCAAAAACACCTCAAAATGGCCAAGAATGAGCTTGGAAAGCTCAAAACCCCGACATATAAGAAGATGAAGTCCGGCCACCCAGTGCCGCCGCGGCACTGGCCGACTGCCGCCGCGACAGTGGCCCAGTGCCGCCGCGGCATTGCTCCCCGTGGGCCCTGCGTCGCTCCGTTTTGCTCCGTTTCGCCCCGTTTTGGCCCGTTTTGGCCTTTTTCAGCCCGTTTTTGGCCCCGATCAGCCCCGATGGCCCATTCCAGTCAAGATTTATGAGGTTTTACCCCAAGCAGACTAAAAGTTGTCAGAACTACCTCCAGCAGGCAAAAACTGGGAAAAATCGGCTCCCGAAGACCCGAATCGGTCGTTTTAGGACAATCGTCGCGAATTCCGATAATTCTGGTAACTGATCCTGGTGTTTAGTTATTGCACCGAAGAAAGAAAAGAGATTCCCCGTGAACCCTGCATCATCCTCCGAGGACAAAAGCAGACAGATACCAGCTCCCAGAGGCCCTGACAGGCTCTCTTGGATTGAGCACCAAAAGAGATTCCCCGTGAACCCTGCATCATCCTCCGAGGACAAAAGCAGACAGATACCAGCTCCCAGAGGACCTGACAGGCTCTCTTGGATTGAGCGCCACAAGAGATTCCCCGTGAACCCTGCATCATCCTCCGAGGACAAAAGCAGACAGATACCAGCTCCCAGAGGCCCTGACAGGCTCTCTTGGATTGAGCACTAAAAGAGATTCCCCGTGAACCCTGCATCATCCTCCGAGGACAAAAGCAGACAGATACCAGCTCCCAGAGACCCCGACAGGCTCTCTTGGATTGAGCACCAAAAGAGATTCCTCGTGAACCCTGCATCATCCTCCGAGGACAAAAGCAGACAGATACCAGCTCCCAGAGACCCTGGCAGGCCCGAAAGATTCGATCAAAAGGAGCAGTTGAAGAGAGATCCTAGAAAGTATCACTTCATCCCCAGCAGATTCAGATTAATCCTCAGCGGGTTTATTACACCGTCAGTAGTCCATTGTTGACTCGTCATCTCAATGCAAACATCGTCGGTCCATCGCTCTCATCACACCGTTGGTGCCTCCATGTTCATCACAGGACGTCCCAGGATTTTACATTCGTCCCGTGACTTCTATGTCAGTCTCTTAATTTCCGGAGCCCCTGTGTCCGTCGGTTATCTGCCAAAAGACGTCTTCGATCATAGTCCTCTGAGACCCCACACCCAATTACATTCGCTCGCAAAGCGCACTTCCAGAAGTTTGCCCCTAAAACCCGGAGTCTTCTAGACTTTAATGCCCTTATCTGAGTCACCCACCACGTCACAATCACAAACACTAGCACAACACTAGCCCACTCGGAGTGGCACACCCCTTGGCACCTGCTCATTCTAGGATCAGAAAACTAGGCATGATAGGACTCATGTATGAGATCATATCACATCTACACATTGCATATCATCCTCATATAGCATAGCATCCGCCTGATTGTTGTGTATGTGCATATGTGATTTATCCCTTTTGTGTCCTGAACTACGTCCTGGTCTGATTCCCCTTGGGATACGTAGACAGCTCACGCGGAGCACGACCAACATCATCCTTGCATCTTTTGCAACGCTTTTTATCCTAAATCTATAGCCTCCAAAAAAGTCCTGTCTCTTCAAAACTTTGGCACTCGCTTGCGACATGCGTTGCCTCGCAAGTTCCTGCCAAAGAGGGGCAAACTGTAGACACCCCATTTTGTCGGCTATCAGATTTAGGAGACCCGTAGCTTGGTGGTTCACAATGATCGTAAAAGACTCAAAAGGACTCTCGGAAGTCAGCTCTATCTCTCAGAATGCTCAGAATGACCAAAATGCCCTTGAAAGTCCGAAAACTCCCAGATTTGGTCCCAAAGTTCTGAAAACATGCTACGTCATAAGAAAAGTGATAAAATGAGTTTTTAAATAAAACCGGAAGAAATCGTCAACTCCCAGAGACCCCCGGAAGTCCCGGAAGTTCCCCAAAAGTCCCCGTTGACCGGTTTGACCAAGGTTTGACCAGGTTTGACCAGAGTTTGACCAAGTTTGACCAAGTTTGACCGAAATTGTCTGAATTCACCAGAACCATTCTAAATCATGAGAAAAATATTAAAACAAGTTCCAAAAGAAAATCGAGCGAAAACATCAGCTCCTGGGAGCTCCCAGAGGTTCCCAGAACTTCCCGGGAATCCCAGGTTTGACCGGTTTGACCAAGATTTGACTTTGGAATTGGGGCACCGAAACAATTTTCAAATATTTTTCGTGGATACTAGAGGTCAATAGCTTTCCAACGGTATATCGCACATAATTTCTGGATTTAAAACGAATTTATTATAAATTTCCAAAGGCGAAAAAGGCGATCAAATCGGCTTTTATCGCGAATACCGCAAAACGTTTCGAAGTGACCTATCCCCGAACTATTTTTTATGTAAAGTAGACTCCATTACCTTTCCAACGGTATATCACAACCTCAATTTGGAGTTCGTATGCATTTTCTGTGAATTTCGGACGAAATAGGGCCTTTTCGCGAATATCGAAACTTCGGGGGGCCTAAACAGCATTATCCAGACGAAGGGAGGAGCAGTGCCGCCGCGGCACTGGCCCATTGCCGCCGCAGCAGTGGCCCAGTGCCGCCGCGGCACTCCCCTCCAGAACAGTAAGTTTTTGTAAATATTCTTGTGGTCCCATTTTGATTAATTAAAATCCAAAACGACGTGGTTTCATGATTTCAGATGTTTGGGACCAATGGGAGTACTTTCTAAATCCCAAAAACACCCCAAGTTGGCCTATATAAACACCCCATTACTCCTCATTTGGGGGGGAGTCAAATGCAAGTTTAGAGAAAGTTTGGGAGAGAAAGTGTAGAGATAAGGTTAGAGTGGAGAGAAAAGAAGCTTTCTTCTTTGATTTTTCAAAACAAAAGTGAGTTTCTAACTTTGTTTTTACTTCATTACTTCCATTTACTTCAACATTCAATACTCCCAACCACCATTTTAGTGAGCATTCAAGAGTGTGGAAGCTTCTTCCATGTCTAGTGTCATTACATATGAGTGATACACCAATCTACAAGTCTCATGCTTCATGAATATCATCTATTGATTATCATCTACTTGCTTGATTATATATATGTTCATCTCTCCTTATCTCATTTCTTTTTCTTTTCTTTATTTACTTACTAGTTCATCATCATCTAAGTGATGACATGAAGTTTGGGGTGAGTGAATCCTTATGGATAGTAGCTCTTGACCTCAAAAACATGTTTGATAGATGATGATCATAACCTCAATACTTCCAAGGTATTCTTGGAATGTATTGAAGTTATGCCCAAAAATAAAATAAATCTCTCCAACAATCTTGGAAGTTCTTAAATGATGAGTTTGATGTAGGTATTCTAAGTGGCTATGATCCTTATTGAGTGTTGAAAACATGTTTTCAAAACATCTATTTCAAAACCCCTCTCAATCCCTCTCATTTGGTTTCAAGAAACAAAACTTTGATTTCTCCAAAATCTTCAAAATAATGAGTCAAAACAGTGAGTGAGTTGAGTTCAAAGATTTTTCTAGAACTCAATACTCAACATATGAATACAAGGCCACTTGGAAAGTCTTCCTAACTCATTGGAGAACACCCATGATTTTTGGTTTGACTTGGAAGTACTTGGAAATGGTCCACTTAGGTCCCAACATTCCTTCCAAACATTCTGTTTTTGCTGTCACAGCAGCTAGGTCAACTTACGACCTCTTTTCCAGAAAACTTTTCCAAAAGGGGTGGTCCTAACTTATTTTTCCCTTAAAATTCAATGTCTTAGGAAACTTTATGTATAAAATGGACCTCTAGATCATTCTTTTTCATTTTCTAAGATTTTCTAACATTTCAGACGACAGTACGAACTCTGTTTCTGAGTGACCTCTATTGTTTATGTAATTTCTCTCAATATGTGATAGCTATTAAAGATTGGCCTTTTGGGTTGTGTTCTAGACACAATAAGGAACATCTCCATAAAAAATCATGCATTGAAAACATTACTAACCCCTCTTTTCAAATTCCAAAAGATCATGCTACTGTTCTGTCCACTATTCACAGCAAGTACATTTCAACTTTCATTCTTTGATTTGATGCTCATATGCATTCCAAATTAGTTCATATCTTAGGAAGTGGTTCATACTACATTTGTATATATCCCATGTTGATTTCATTCATTCATTCTTGCCCATTTTAGACTTCTAAGCCATTCTAGAAATCCATGTACACAAAACACACTACAACCTTTGCACATTTTTAGATACATACATTGCATTCATGCAAGATTTGGGGTTTTTGTAACTCTTAATCTAAGGAGATTATAAGGAATGGACTCGATCACCCGTTCATGCTTCCCCTTGATCTAATCATCCTTTCTCATCCGTCCCGGGGATTGAGAGGTCTTCTTTTATCAAAGAATAACATGCATCATACTAGTTTGCTAAGCATATTTTGATTTCTTTGTTTATTTGTTTCAAGAACAATTCATGTCCCCCTTTAGATTAGGAAAACTTGATTAATTGATATATGATTAGACGATTTTTCCTAGGTTTATTTGTGTGATCTTTCATTTTACATTGCATGATATTTGGCTTAGATCTTATGAATGATATCTTATCTTTTGATCTTCCAATTTCAAGTTTTCTTATGTGATGTAATATACTACAATAGTATTAATTGTCAAACCAAACATAGTATAAGATGATTATTTGGATGCTAATTGAGGCCCGTCGAAAGACGGGGCGAGTTGAGGGTGTTTTAGTCGCGACAAAGGCTCCTTCCTCTCTCGTACCAAAACCCCGAACCAAGTTCTTTGGTTATGAAGGGCCGGTGCCCTTATCCGCTTGGGTGAGTCAAAATTAGGTTTCTTGGTTCCTTAAAGACCAAGTGGCGACTCTGTATCTGTTTTCAACAGACCTTTTCTTTTCCTTTTCAAAACAATCTCGAACGAGAGAAGTGGTCCGAAGCCCGGTATCCACAGCAGTCAAGCTCAATTATAACTCCACCAACAACACCGCTGAATATGAAGCGTGCATTCTGGGGATGGAAGCGGCCATAGAATTGAGAATTCAAAAGTTAGATGTGATGAGAACATGGCGGCTAGCACAAGGTGGAATGCGGACCCGAACCACGTGCCAATTGGGACGGTTACAAGGGCGCGAGCAAAGCGATTCAAGGACAATCTCAATGGGCTGGTTCAACAAATTTGGGTTGAGACTAATCTGAGTGGCCCAAAGGAGGATACTAGTGATCCACAAGGCTGGGTGTCCATGATTCAAGCTCTAGAATAAATTATAGGCTTGCATGCCAACTTAGGGACTTTTTATATTCATTAGTTTCCTTTTATTTTAGTTTGGGGTGAATTACATTGGACCATAATATTTCGTAGGCTTAAAAGGGCCCAACTTTAAGCCTCAGCTATTTAAACAGTTTTAGGGTTTGTAATATTCAGTTTTGATCATTAATAATATTGTGAGAGTTTTCTCTTTGGTTCTTTGAAGAACTATTCGAACTTATCAGATTTACTCTGTGGCGTTCATACCTTGACTTATCAATCGAGTTTTCCATCCTTGATTGTGGCGTCTTCATCCTTTATACCAAGGTTCGCATCTGTTATAGGTGTTGGGTCGCGGTTTCCATTGAATCTGACAGTAGAACGGTCCGAGACATTAATCGTGTTACGGGTTTCGTCGCATTATTGGCGGGGTTCGTATCAGTTGGTATCAGAGCCAGGTTCTAGTCTCAGGTTTATCATATCTTTTTCGTTTCTGTTCTTATTCGTTTCTTCTGGTTCTGTTCGTATTCGTTTTTGTTTCTCTTCGTTTTCTTATTCGTTCTCGTTTTTGAACCATATCAAAAAAAAAAAAGGTGTTCGATTACGATCTGGAATTTCGTGTTTAGGGTTTGCGAATTTGATCTGTGATTTGCTCTTGTTACTTCGTGTTTGTTCATTCTCGTGATCGTTGTTATTGTGGTTTTTTTCTTCTCGAGAATTAGGGTTTCTGAATCAGATACGTGAACTGTGAAGTCTGCCTGATTAAAAAAAAAAAAAAAAAGAGAAAAAAAAGAGTACAAAAAATCGGCTTAAAATTTTATTTTTGTTTTACAATATTGGGGGTCTAAGGAGTCCAAATTTGACCTTACTCCATAGTGTGAAAAAAAAATTTTCCGAAAATTCCATTTTTTTTTGTGCTTTTGGAAACCTAGCCATCCGCGTACGTTTTTAGTCGTGCTTTCAACTTCCAAATTTGATTGGTCTAGTTTGGGTGTGGATTGTTACTGAGAAATTCTGGTCATTGTTTGGTCAGTTTCATAAGAACCGAGTGAGAACTACTACGAGTGGAAAAAGGCAAGAGTGGTGAGCACATAAGAGGGTAAAAGCCAAATTGATTTTCAGTTTAAACACGAGTGAACTTGAGTGATACATCCTAGTTGAGTGAAACACGTGAGCGAGAGTTGTGAGGTCCTGTATAATTTTTTTATCTAATCTTTGTTTTGCAGCGAAATATGGCCAATAAAGACGAAATTAATGCCGGGGAGGTTTCGGGACAGACTGATCAGAAACTACTATTGGAGGCATTAATGGGTAAAATGAGGAGGGTATTGAGGACAGAGATGGAACAAGTTCATGAACGGTTAGATAGAGTAGAGAATGCACGTGTGGAGCAGCCACAAAACAATGCTCCTCATGGACGTAGAAGAGAGAGAGTTCAACCGAGGGGAGTGAGAGTTGAAGAAGAGGAGTATTTTTGGGGAGACTTTGACGAAGAAAATGATCAGGAGTCAATAGATAATCATAGGAGATATGGTGGTCGGGGTAGAGAAGTTAGGTTTAGAGAAGCTAGGAACCGGGAAGATAATAATTTGGGTAGTATTAAGATGAAGATTCCTTCGTTTCAAGGAAAGAATGATCCGGAAGCCTATCTAGAATGGGAGAAGAAGGTAGAATTAGTATTTGATTGCCACCATTACTCTGAGGCTAAGAAGGTAAAACTTGCTGCCATTGAATTTTCTGATTATGCTATCATTTGGTGGGATCAATTAGTGTTGAATAGGAGAAGAAATAGGGAGCGTCCAATAGAGACATGGGAGGATATGAAAACTGTGATGAGGAAGCGGTTCGTTCCAAGCTATTATTACCGAGAGTTGTACAACAAGTTGCAAAGTTTGAGGCAAGGTAATAGGAGTGTGGAAGAATATTATAAGGAGATGGAAGTTGCTATGATTCGAGCGAATGTAGAGGAAGATCGAGAGGCTACAATGGCTAGATTCTTAGTTGGATTGAATCGGGAAATTGCCAATGCAGTGGAATTGCAACACTATGTTGAGTTGGAGGATATGGTACACATGGCTATTAAAATTGAGAATCAACTCAAGAGGAGGGGCAACAGCACACGTCCAAGCCAAAATCCAAGCCAAAATTCCAATACATCCGCTTGGAAACCAAATAATTGGAAAAGAGATGAGAAGCAGCCTTTGGTAAAGCCAAAAACTGAGCAAAAACAAGAGGTGGCCAGCCATGGAAATCAAGGTAAATCCGATTCGTCTACTTCTCGGAACCGTGATATTAAGTGTTTTAAGTGCCAAGGTAGGGGACATATAGCTAGCCAATGTCCGAACAAGAGAGTTATGGTGTTACGAGATAATGGTGAGATTGAAACCGAAGATGAAGATGACAACGAATCTGTGCCACCATTGGAGGATGCCGATGATGAAGAGTACGCTGCCCAAGGGGATTTGTTAGTGGCAAGGAGAGCTCTAAACATGCAGGTTAAGGAAGATGATGAGGCACAACGGGAGAACATCTTTCATACGAGATGTCATGTCAAAGATAAGGTGTATAGTGTGATCATAGATGGGGGGAGTTGCACTAACGTTGCTAGCACAACTTTGGTGGAGAAATTAGGGCTGCCAACAATCAAGCATCCACGACCTTATAAATTGCAATGGCTCAATGATAGTGGTGAAGTAAGGGTAACTAAACAGGTGTTAGTTTCTTTTCGTATTGGGAAATATGAAGATGAAGTTTTGAGTGATGTGGTTCCGATGCAAGCTGGACACTTGTTGTTAGGGAGGCCATGGCAATTTGATCGACGTGTTAAGCATGATGGTTTCACAAATAAATACTCATTCGTGCTTAATCAAAGGACAATCACCTTAGTGCCTTTGACACCGAAGCAAGTTTATGAAGATCAAGTGAGGTTGCAAAGGGAGAGTGATCAAAAGAAAGAGAGTGAACAAAAGAAAAGGAGTGAGAAAAATGAGAGAGAAAAAGAAAAGAAAAATGCAGCCATTGAGGGAAAATTAGAGGGAAACCAAAAAAAGAATTTTTATGCAAAAGCGAGTGAGATCAAACGAGCGTTGTTTTCAAATCAGCCTATGATTGTACTTTTGTACAAAGAGGCATTTTTAAACACTAACCAAATTGACTCATCTTTGCCTAGTTCTGTTGTTTCTCTTTTGCAAGAGTTTGGTGATATCTTTCCCGAGGAGGTTTCACATGGTTTACCCCCTATTCGAGGGATTGAACATCAAATTGATTTCGTGCCCGGTGCTACCATTCCAAACCGACCAGCCTGTAGAAGCAATCCTGAGGAGACAAAGGAGCTACAAAAGCAGGTTAGTGAGTTGATGGAAAAGGGGTACGTAAGAGAAAGTATGAGTCCATGCGCCGTTCCGGTGATTTTGGTTCCTAAGAAGGATGGGACTTGGAGATTGTGCGTTGATTGCCGAGCCGTCAACAACATAACGGTAAAGTATCGACACCATATTCCTTGCTTAGATGATATGTTAGATGAGTTGCATGGTTCTTGTATATTTTCTAAGATTGATTTGAAAAGTGGGTATCATCAAATTAGAATGAAAGAAGGTGATGAATGGAAAACTGCATTTAAAACAAAATATGATTTGTATGAATGGTTAGTTATGCCTTTTGGATTAACTAATGCTCCTAGTACTTTTATGAGATTGATGAACCATGTTTTGCGTGCTTTCATTGGAAAATTTGTAGTTGTTTATTTTGATGATATCCTGATTTATAGCAAAAACTTGGAAGAGCATTTGAAGCATTTAAAACTTGTGTTAGATGTGCTTAGAAATGAAAAGTTGTTTGCTAACCTAAAGAAGTGCACTTTTTGCACCGATAAGCTTGTGTTTCTTGGTTTTGTTGTGTGTGCACAAGGAATACAGGTTGATGAAGAAAAGATTCGTGCTATCCAAGAATGGCCAAGCCCATCTAGTGTAAGTAATGTGCGAAGTTTTCATGGACTTGCTAGTTTTTACAGAAGGTTCGTGAAAGACTTCAGTAATATAGCTGCACCGATAACCGAAGTCATCAAGAAAAATGTTGGGTTCAAATGGGGGGAAGAGCAAGAGAAGGCATTTCAATTACTCAAGGAGAAGTTAACTCATGCACCTTTACTTGCTTTACCTAACTTTACAAAAACTTTTGAAATTGAATGTGATGCTTCAGGTTTAGGTATTGGCGCCGTGCTTATGCAAGAAGGAAGACCGATTGCATACTTTAGTGAGAAGTTAAGTGGGGCTGCCTTAAACTATCCCACGTATGACAAAGAGATGTATGCATTGGTTCGAGCTTTGGAGACATGGCAGCATTACTTGTGGCCTAAAGAGTTCGTGATTCACACCGATCATGAGTCTTTAAAGCACCTTAAAGTCCAACACAAGCTGAACAAGAGGCATGCACGATGGGTTGAATTCATTGAGACGTTTCCATACGTCATTCGATATAAACAAGGTAAGGAGAACATCGTTGCCGATGCACTTTCTCGAAGGTACATTCTAATCTCTACTCTTGATGCTAAGATTCTTGGTTTTGAGCATATTAAGGAATTGTATCCTTTAGATCTCGATTTTAGTGAAGAATTTGAATCTTGTGAAAAAACAGCCCATAATAAATTCTATAGGCATGAGGGGTTTTTATTTCGAGAAAATAAATTGTGCATTCCAACTTGTTCAGTGAGAGAGTTGCTTGTGCGAGAGTCACATGGGGGAGGGTTAATGGGACATTTTGGGGTAGTAAAAACATTAGCCGTTTTACAAGAACACTTCTATTGGCCACGCATGAAACAAGATGTTGAGAGAATTTGTGGTAGATGTGTCACATGTAGGCGAGCGAAATCTAGAGTACAACCCCATGGCTTATACACACCTCTTCCAATTCCTAGTGCACCATGGATTGATATTTCAATGGATTTTGTGTTAGGTTTACCTAGGACTAAACACGGTCGAGACTCAATTTTTGTGGTTGTGGATAGATTTTCCAAGATGGCACATTTTATTCCATGTCACAAAACTGATGATGCTTCACATGTTGCTAATTTGTTCTTTAAGGAGATTGTGAGATTACATGGTATGCCTAGAACCATTGTTTCGGATAGAGATGCTAAATTCTTGAGTTACTTTTGGAAGACCTTGTGGTGTAAGTTGGGGACTAAGTTATTATTTTCTACTACTTGTCATCCACAAACTGATGGTCAAACTGAAGTAGTAAATAGGACTTTATCTACTTTGTTAAGGGCTATTATTAAAAAGAACATCAAAACATGGGAAGAATGTTTACCACATGTTGAGTTTGCTTATAATCGTACTATCCATTCTGCTACTAAATTTTCACCCTTTGAAATTGTGTATGGTTTTAATCCTTTAACTCCTTTGGATTTATCTCCTTTACCTGTGACTGAGCGTGTTAATTTAGATGGAAAAAAGAAAGCAGATTTTGTTAAGCAGATTCATGAGAAAGCAAGGCTCAATATTGAGCGAAGAACGGAGCAATATGCAACGCAAGCTAACAAAGGGCGACGCAATATCATCTTTGAACCCGGAGATTGGGTTTGGGTACACATGCGAAAAGAAAGATTTCCAGCACAAAGGCGTTCTAAATTGCTTCCCCGAGGTGATGGTCCTTTTCAAGTTCTTGAGCGCATCAATGACAATGCCTACAAGCTAGAGTTGCCTGGTGAGTATAATGTTAGTACTACTTTTAATGTTGCTGATTTATCTCCTTTTGATGTAGGTGATGATTTGAGGGCAAATCCTTTTCAAGAGGAGGGGAATGATGAGAACATGGCGGCTAGCACAAGGTGGAATGCGGACCCGAACCACGTGCCAATTGGGCCGGTTACAAGGGCGCGAGCAAAGCGATTCAAGGACAATCTTAATGGGCTGGTTCAACAAATTTGGGTTGAGACTAATCTGAGTGGCCCAAAGGAGGATACTAGTGATCCACAAGGCTGGGTGTCCATGATTCAAGCTCTAGAATAAATTATAGGCTTGCATGCCAACTTAGGGACTTTTTATATTCATTAGTTTCCTTTTATTTTAGTTTGGGGTGAATTATATTGGACCATAATATTTCGTAGGCTTAAAAGGGCCCAACTTTAAGCCTCAGCTATTTAAACAGTTTTAGGGTTTGTAATATTCAGTTTTGATCATTAATAATATTGTGAGAGTTTTCTCTTTGGTTCTTTGAAGAACTATTCGAACTTATCAGATTTACTCTGTGGCGTTCATACCTTGACTTATCAATCGAGTTTTCCATCCTTGATTGTGGCGTCTTCATCCTTTATACCAAGGTTCGCATCTGTTATAGGTGTTGGGTCGCGGTTTCCATTGAATCTGACAGTAGAACGGTCCGAGACATTAATCGTGTTACGGGTTTCGTCGCATTATTGGCGGGGTTCGTATCAAGATGTCTTCGGAGATTTGAATCTCATCGTGTCACAAGCCAGAGGGGAATGGAAGGTGAAGGAAGAGAGGTTGAAGCCCTACCATGACCATCTCGATGGACTCAAGAAGCACTTTAAGAGCATAATGTTCTTTTACTTGCCTAGGGAAGAGAACCAGCTAGCAGATTCGTTGGCTACCTTAGCCTCCATGATCAAAATTCCTGTGGGAGTCAGGATGATGCCTTTGGTAATTGAGCAAAGGTACGAGCCTTCGTTCAACATGATCGCCATAATCGAAGTAGACGAGAATGAAACACCGTGGTATCAGGATGTCTGGAACTTCATAGAAAATGGAACGTACCCCCAAGAGTCTACCGAGAAAGACAAAAGGGCAATTCGAAGATTCGCAGCGCAGTTCATCATTTGCGGTGGGAAATTATTGAAGAAAGGATACAACGGTCACAACCTGACTTTCTTATTTGGGAAAAGCTCCAGAAGAATGATGGAGGAAATACACGAGGGGGTATGCGGCCCGCACATGAACGGTCACATGTTGGCCAAGAAAATCATAAGACAAGGGTACTACTGGACAACATTGGAGAAAGATTGTTGCAAATACGTTAGAAGGTGCCACAAGTGCCAGATCCACGCAAACATGATGAATACACCACCATCCCTTCTGTACAGCATGACTTCACCTTGGCCATTCTCAACCTGGGGAATCGATATCATCGGTGAAATCATTCCGAGAGCCTCGAATGGAAATCGGTACATCTTGGTGGCCATCGATTACTTCACGAAGTGGGTAGAAGCTGCATCTTACACCAAGTTAGGGGCTAAGGAAGTGGCCAAAATCATCAAGAAAAACTTAATTTATCGCTATGGAGTCCCCCATGAGATCATTTCAGATAATGGTAGTCATTTCAAAGCAGAAGTCAGGGATCTGTTTGAGGAATACAAAATCACTTATCGTAAGTCATCACCGTACAGACCGCAAACTAATGGGGCAGTCGAAGCTGCAAACAAGAATGTTAAGGCCATACTGCAGAAATCAGCCGATACTTACAAAGACTAGCATGAAAAGCTACCATTCGCACTTTGGGGATACAGAACATCGATAAGGACGTCCACAGGAGCAACGCCTTACTCACTAGTGTATGGGATGGAAGCGGTACTTCCGGTCGAGATAGAATTGCCGTCCCTACGCGTGATGGCAGAATGTGAAATTTCGGAGTCCGATTGGTTGAGGGAAAGATATGAAGAATTGGCCCTCATAGATGAAAAGCGCCTAGCGGCAGTCGACCATGTTCGAATCTATCAAAAGAGGATAGCCCGTGCTTTCAACAAAAAAGGTTTGTCTGAGGAAGATTGTCAAGGGTGACCTTGTCCTTAAGGAATTACGAGCTCCGATCTTTGATCCCCGTGGGAAGTTTAAACCTAAATGGGTTGGCCCTTACATCGTCAAAACCATTCTTTCCGGGGGAGCAACTTATCTCACGGACCTCGATGGTGTCGAATTCAAAGAACCAATCAACATGCATCGTCTCAAAAAGTACTATGCTTGACCAATCCGCCAAAATAACCATTTCTTTCAAGCCTTGACCTGAACTACGCTCGACCTGATTCCCACTTGGGGATACGTAGGCAACCACATCGGTTCGGTCGCCCTACTCACAAAAAATAACCGATTTCTTTCAAGCTTTGACCTGAACTACGCTCGACCTGATTCCCACTTGGGGATACGTAGGCAACCACATCGGTTCGGTCGCCCCACTCACAAAAAATAACCGATTTCTTTCAAGCCTTGACCTGAACTACGCTCGACCTGATTCCCACTTGGGGATACGTAGGCAACCACATCAGTTCGGTCACCCCACTCACAAAAAATAATCAATTTCTTTCAAGCTTTGGCCCGAACTACGTTGGACCTGATCCCCGTTCGGGGGTACGTAGGCAGACTTTCAAAAAAAGAGGGATGGCTCGCTAGGTTGAAAATCCGAAAGGATGCCTAGGCAAAAGTTAGAGCTAAATCCAAGGTGAGCAATAACAAAAAGAGAAAAGAGCTCGCTATGTCATCTCACTGGTGCCTAGGCAAAAGTTATGAGCATTTGAGAGAATAAAGTCGTGGTCCTTACCATAACCCAGAAATCACCCTCCATATTAGGGGCAAACTCGGCAACTCGCCTCGTTTGCATGAACCTCTTCTAAACTAGGGGCCAACGTCGGTCATCTACCTCGTTTACCTCACAACCATATATATCCCAAACTAGGGGCAAACTTCGGCCACCCGCCTCGTTTGCCTCTAATCGTCCTAGCATGCCCAAGCAAGTACCAAAAGCAACATCTAACTTAAATCTCGATTACAAAATATTTTTAAAGCTAAAATGCATAGAATGAGGTTCCCAAAGTAACCAAGGTTCACCGATAAACAAACTCTGAATATTACATAAGCAGGAAAGATAAAAATAAATAAAAGTCTTTCGAAAAGCAATCACACATGTTCAAAGACACTAGGAGGAATGAGCAGAATCAGTCAGGTCTAGTTTTATCTTTGTGTCTTTTATTTCTTCAAAGGTCTTTAGAAATAGGCCCTTGCTCGACTGGCCCAGCCCCTGATGAAAGCAGCAATGGTAGTGGCTCTGACTCTGGAAGCAAAGACCCTCTCAGTAAACCCCCGGGGGACCTCTTGAACTTGCTCATGCTGTCTGGCCAATCGACGAGGATGATAGAAGGAGGTCTCTCTCAGTCCCATTAGCCACACCCTCTGGAAATCCCCAAGACTAGTGGTCACAGCATAAAGGCCCCAACGCCTCACGATCCAGCAAATGTCAGCCTCAGATAAGGCGCCCATCATACCCACCCAATCAGCAGAAGTAAAATGAGTATGAAGCACAGCTCTGCGAAAATAAACTGGCGGCACATTACATGTCCATAACTGAAGACGCTCGTAGAGCCAAGCCTGTAACACCAAAGGCGCCCCAAAAAGTAAAAGCATTCCTTGACTTGAAGCGCGATCCAAACCATTCAGGGTCTCAGCCAGAACCATGGCCATGGGGTTCCTACCTGCCTTCAGTCCGAGACATACATGCACTAAGTTGCCAGAAGCACTCGAGAACAAGAAGTGTGAAGTCATACACAGAATTAGAGCAGCCCCACGAGTAGCATCATACACGCTGGGATTCCCAAGACTGGCATATCGAGCAATTATGGAAGCAATGTTAAGAACCTCACCTTGAATCAGCCGGCGGGAAATAGTGATGGAACAATTCAGATATTCAGCCAAGCCTCGCATAGGACTGAGGGTATCAGCAGAAGGGAGAATCAGGTCTGAATCAGAATCATAGCCAAGGATAGCACAGAACTCCTCAAACAAGGGGCATATCTCCAAGCCATTGAAATTGAAGACATGGTTCATCGGGTCCCAGTGAGCAATAGCAGCACGCAAGAACTCAGTGTTCATGGTCATCCGGCAAAGAGAGAATAGCTCGGTCAGGCCGTAGCTAAAGAGGTTGATCCGTTCCACACCATCCGTGATGTTTAGCCAAGCTGTGAGTTGAGCGGGATCATACAAAGCCATGATTTCGGTCGCAGCTCTAGGAAAATTTGAAATTTCGGCAGCACCTCCCCGTTTCACGGACTATCCCACCTGCAAGGCAAAAATACTCACTATTACAAAACTGCCCATCGCAGTAATACCCAACAATCACAGTGCACATGTATCATCACACGATCATCAACTAAAACAAGCACACAACTGCGCCCCCAAACCAGAAGCTATCCGGCCTAAAAGGCAAAACATCATAATAATTTGTCAAAGGTCACAAACTGTTCCACACATCGCCCTACACTGTCCAAATAGTCACATCACCAGTACAACCCGATCAAAAACATAAAAAGAAAAAAAAAAATAAAATTCCCGCTTGGGGGTCCTCAGTCCTCCTCTTCTTCATCCTCTGTCGGACCGCCCGGAGTGTATGTCGGCGACAGTCTCCTCCGACCACCTCTGCACCTCGGACCGGTCCTCGATGAGCCAGCTCCGCCTCCACAGTACTGCACACACAAATAAAATAAAGGCAATTAGTAGGAAAACAACAAAAAATACAAAAACAGAGTCAAGTCAGAAACCTACCAAGGACGCCATCTGATTGGCAGCAAACTGTCGCATGCCATCCATCTGTCAAAGGGCAAAATCAGGATTAAAACCTCATAACCTTAAGGAGTGCAAAATTAGAGACATACCTGGTGGTCTCGTGTGAGGACCAAAGACCGTAAGCTAGCCGCCAAGGCGTAGCCCTCCTCAGCGTAACTCCAAGGAACGTTGAGAACGCCCGCTGGCTAAGTAGGGTACCCGCATGTGACTCGTGGCACCACCATCACTTAGGGAGTGCCATCAGCGCCTAGAACGTTAACGGTCCAATCCCAAGGAGGGATAGGATCGGAAGCCGGAGGAGCCTGCCTCCTGTACATCTCGCGAAGCTGTAGGCACAAAACAAGTTAGGAAAAGATGAGTCAAAAACATAGGCAACGAATAGAGACAAAAACGTAAAGAAAACTTACCTCCAGGAGCGGGAAGTTAGGCATTAGGAAGTGGCCACGGTAAGCCTCGTAGCCGGTCTCAGAGAGAAAATGGTCCCAAACGTCGGTGCCAGCTAAGGCCGCCAGCAGAGCATCACTAAAAAGGTCACTAGCATCCATCGCAGGGGGATTATGAGGGACACGATACCTGGAACCACCGACCACCTGCCGGGACACTCGCTCACCAAGGAACCACTGCCTGCACTCGGTACTCTCCATCAGGAGTCGGCAAGAGAAAAGAGGTTTGACCACTTGAATCTCCTCTGGGGCAGCATAGGCAACGCGCTCCCAAGGCGTCCAATCAACATTAGCAGCCGTCAGTCCGGTTAAGAAGTTTTTGAGCAAAACAATCCAGTGGGCCCCACTCTTCACCCCGACAACATCCCTCCGCCATCTCAAGCCTCGTGGAAACAAAGGCACAGGAGCCATGCCATCCTCGTCTTCGCCTGATTCATCCGCAGGGGAGGGAGCCAATATCTTCAGGTACTCGAAGCTCCAAAGCTGCACAGACAAAGGAGAAAATCAGAAAAAGTACAGAAACTGAAAAACCGGAATATAAAGCAAGATGCAGCACATACCTCCCAAGCTCGCCAAAATCCCCCTGTCGATTTAACATCACCTCGGGAAACCTCACCCATGTGCTTATAAAGATGGGCCAAGGCAGCACCGCCCCAGTCGTAAGAGGGGATCTCATCGATGGTCGCCAGGCAGGAAAGAAGTCTCAAGTTTACCCAGTCATTCCGTGTCGTAAAGATCAAGCAACCAAGGACATACAGAAGATACACCCTCAAAAGCTGGGAATTGTTCAAGTTATGATTCCCTCTGCCATAGGCCCGGTAAAGCCAGCCACAAGGAAACCAGTGCCTCTCTAGGTTGGGGGGAACAGCCCCAATCAACATCTCTATAGCTTCCGGGTCGATCTCGTAGAAGTAGTCCAGAACCAGGCATTTCCCGCCGACCCTCAAGCCAGTAATCATAGAGAAATCGAAGGGCGTCATGGTCATCTCACCAAATGGCAGGTGGAAAGTATTGGTGGTGTCCCACCATCTCTCAGCCAGAGCATAAAAATGTGCCAGATCTTTGCTGCTTTTTGAAACCAGGTGAACGAAGCCGCCAAACCCAGCATCGTCTACCATTCTCTTGACGGCAGGCGAGAGTTGAGTATACCACAGGAAAGCATGAGCGAGGCTACCGTGGCCCTTCAATGCTACTTCCAGCACCTGCATATACCAGAGACAACAAAAGCGATGCACAAAATCACTATTCACGACCCGAGGTCCAAATTCGCAAAATCAACATTTAAGCACAAATCGAACTTCTAACGATCTCTAGGTGCACACTACGGCTCACAAAACTAGCACAATACATGGAAGTAGTCCTAAACTGTCGAAGGTTTCACATACCAAGCTCGCTAGAGCCGCGGCCGAAAGATGATGTTGGGGGTCCCGTAAAATCAAGTCCGGGGTTTGCATCTTGGCTTTCATCCATTCCTTGGCCTTCTTAGACGGTCTCCTCGAGCTCGAAGCCATGGATCTACAAAGAAATGGAAGTTAAAGTTAAACTTTCTACTTGCAAAATTGAGCAAACCAAAACACCAATCGAAATTCCAACTACGGGGTAGGATTACTCACCTGAGCGCGCACAAGCTGCGTTTTGACAATTTTTGGCTCCTAAAACACCCCAAAATGGCCAAGAATGGGCTTCAAAAGCTCAAAAAAAAAACCCAAGATTTATAAAGATGAAGTCCGGCCAACTTTTGCCGCGGCAGTGGCCCAGTGCCGCCGCGGCACTCCTCCCTGCGGGCCCCGCTTCGCTCCGTTTCGCTCCATTTTGACCTATTTTGGCCTTTTTCAGCCCGTTTCTGGCCCTGATCAGTCCCGGTGGCCCAATTTGATCATGATTCACGAGGTTTTACCCCCAGTGGTCCAAAAGTCTTCAGGGCTACCTCCAACAGGCAGAAACTGAGAAAAATCGACTCCCGAAGATCCGAATCGGCTGCTTCGGACGACCGTCGCAGATTTTGATCAAACGCGAGAGCTCTGATAATGAATCCTGGATTTTGGCTGATTTACCAAAAGAGAGGAAAAGAGATTCTTCGAGAACCCTACATCATCCCCCGAGGACAGATACCCGCTCCCAGAGGCCCCAACCGGCTCTCTTGGATTGAGCGTCAAAAGATTTGATCAACCGAAGAAGATTCAGAGATGGGTCCCGATCAAGGAAAAAGGAGATCCCCCAAGGACAGATACCGAAAAGATTCTCCGAGAACCCTACATCATCCCCCGAGGATAGATCCCCGCTCCCGGAGGCCCCAACCGGCTCTCTTGGATTGAGCGTCGAAAGATTTGATCAACCGAAGAAGATTCAGAGATGGGTCTTGGTTCCCCGATCAAGGAAAAAGGAGATCCCCCGAGGACAGATACCAAAGAGATTCCTCGAGAACCCTGTGAAACCTGTGTCATCCCCCGAGGACAGATACCAAAGAAATTCCCCAAGAACCCTGTGTCATCCCCCGAGGACAGATACCAAAGAGATTCCCCGAGAACCCTGTGAACCCTGTGTCAGCCCCCGAGGGCAGACACCAAAGAGATTCCCCGAGAACCCTATGTCATTCCCCGAGGACGGATATGGAAAGATACTAGTTCCCATTACCCCCAGCAAAAAGTGACAAAAGAGGAACCGATTCCCAAAAATCGGCCATCAGGAACAATCAGAACATCGCCCGCATTCAGATTTTGAAAATGAAGCACCATCCTTCCACGGCTCTGTGTCACCTGATTATCATGAGCTTTCTCATCTATCACAAGATCCCTCGGTCACCTTTAGCTGTCATCTTCTAAAAAAAATACGCATCTGATCTATCTCACTTGTTTACAAAAAACACTTCCCAAATTCCAGAAATTTGCCCCTAGACCCAGAGTCTTCTTGTCCTTATCCAAAGTCATCCACCATATCACAGTCGCAAGCACTAGCACAACACAAGTCCACTCGAAGTGGCACACCCCATAGCACCTGATCATACTAGGATCATAACACTAGACATGATAGGACTCGTGACACGACTCATATCACATCCATGCATTGCATATCGTTCTCATAGCATAGCATCCGCATGTCTTGTTGTGCATATGTGATTTGTTCTTTTATGACCTGAACTACGCCCTGGTCTGATTCCCCTTGGGATACGTAGGCAGCTCACGCAGGGCGCGACCAGCACTGACCTCAACATCTTTTTTCAACATCATTGCATCTTTTGCAACGTATTTTATCCTAAATCTATAGCCTCCAAAAGACCTATCTCTTCAAAGCTTTGGCACTCGCTTACGACATGCGTTGCCTCGCAAGTTCATGCCAAAGAATGGCAAACTGTAGACACCCCATTTTGTCAACTATCATATTTAGGAGACCCATAGCTTGGTGGTTCACAATGATCGTAAAAGACTCAATGGGACTCCTGGAAGCCCGTTCTATCTCTCAGAATGCTCAAAATGACCAAAATGCCCCTGAAAGCCCAAAAGCTCCCAGATTCGGACCAAAAGTTTTGGAAACATGCTACGTCGTAAGCAAAGTGATAAAATGAGTTTTTAAGTAAAATCAGATGAAATCGTCAGCTCCCAGAGACCCCCGGAAGTCCCGGAAGTTCCCGGAAAGTCCCAGTTGACCGGTTTGACCAAGGTTTGACCAGGTTTGACCAAGTTTGACCAAAATCGTCCAAATTTACCAGAATCAATCTGGATCATGTGGAAAATATTAAAATGAGTTTTGAAAAGGAAATCGAGCAAAAACGTCAGCTCCGGGGAGCTCCCAGAGGTTCCCAAAACTTCCCGGGAATCCCAGGTTTGACCAGTTTTATGATTTCAGATGTTTGGAGCCAATAGGAATACTTCTAAAACCCCAAAACCACCCCAAGTTGGCCTATATAAACCCCCCTTGACTTCTCATTTTTGGGGTGTCAAATGAAAGCTTAGAAAAAGTTTGGGAGAGAAAGTTGTAGAGATAAGGTTAGAATAGAGAGAAAGGAAGCTTCATTCTTTGATTTTCAAAACAAAAGTGAGTTCTAAACTTTGTTTTTACTACATTACTCCCATTTACTTCAACATTCAAGACACCCAACCACCATTTTAGTGAGCATTTAAGAGAGTGAAAGCTTCTTCCATGTCCAATGTCATTACATATGAGTGAAACACCAAACTACAAGTTCTATACATCATGAATATCATCTATTGATTGCTATCTATTTACTTGTTTGCTTATATAATGTTCATCTCTTCTCATCTCACTTCTTTTTTATTTTTCTTTATTTACTTACTAGTCCATCATCATCTAAATGATGACATGAAGTTTGGGGTGAGTTAATCCTTATGGATAGTAGCTCTAGACCTCAAAAACATGTTTGATAGATGATGATCATAACTTCAATACCTCCAAGGTATTCTTGAAGTTATGTTCAAAATAAAAATAAATCTCTCCAACAATCTTGGAGGTTCTTGATGATGAGTTTGAGGTTGATATTTTAAGTGGCTATAATCTTCATTGAGTATTGAAAATATGCTTTCAAAATATCTACTCCAAAACCCCTCTTAAAACCCCCCTCATTTTAATCCCAAGAAAGAAAACTCTAGTTTTTCCCAAGATTATCAAAACAGTGAGTCAAAACAGTGAGTAATCTGAGTTCAAAGATTTTTCTAGAACTCAATACTCAACATATGGATGCAAGACCACTTGGAAAGTCTTCCTAACTCATTGGAGAACACCCGTGATTTTTGGTTTGACTTGGAAGTACTTGAAAATGGTCCATTTGGACCCAAACATTCCTTCCAGACATTCTATTTTTGCTGTCACAGCAGCTAGGTCCACTTCCAACTCCTTTTTTAGAAACCTTTTCCAAAAGAGATGGTCCTAACTTATTTTTGCCTTCATCTTCAATGTCTTAGGGAACATTCTGTATAAAACAGGCCTCTAGATCTTTCATTTTCATTTTCTAAGATTTTTCAACGTTTCAGTCGACAGTACGGACTCTGTTTCTGAGTGACCTCTGTTGTTCATATGATTTCTCTCAACTGTGATAGTTATTAAAGATTAGCTTTTTAGGTTATGTTCTATACACAATAAGGAAGATCTCCATAAAAACCCATGCACTAAAAACATTTCTAACCCTTCTTTTCAAATTTCAAAAGATCTAGTTACTGTTCTGTCCACTATTCACAGCAACCACATTTTAACTTTCATCCTTTGATTTGATGCTTATATGCATTCCATATTAGTTCATATCTTAGGAAGTAGTTCATACTACATTTGTATATATCCCATATTGATTTCATTCATTCATTCATACACATTCTAGACTTCTAAGTCATTCTAGGAATCCATGAACACAAAGCACACTACAACCTTGGCACATTCTAGATACATACATTACATCCATGAAAAGATTTGGGGCTTTTGTGACTCCTAATCTAAGAAGATCATAAGGAATGATCATGATCACACGTTCATGCTTCCCCTCAATCTAATCCTCCTTTCTCATCCGTCCCGGGGATTGAGAGGTCTTCTTTTCTCAAAGATTAACATGCATCATACTAACTTGCTAAGCATACTTTGATTCTTTGATTATTTGTTTCAAGAACAATTCATGTCCCCTTTAGATCAGGGAAACCTAATTACTTGATACATGATTAGACAATTTTTCCTAGGTTTATTTGTGTGATTTTCACTTTACATTGTATGATATTTGACTTAGGTCTTATGAATGATATCTTATCTTTTGATTTTCAATTTCAAGATTCTTATGTGATGTAATATACTATCATAGTATTAATTGCCGAACCATACATAGTATAAGATGATTATTTGGATGCTAATTAAGACCCGTCGAGAGACGGGGCGAGTTGAGGGTGTTTTAGTCGTGACAAAGGCTCCTTCCTCTCTCGTACCAAAACCCCGAGCCAAATTCTTTGGTTATGAAGGGCCGGTGCCCTTTATCCGTTTGGATGAGTCAAAATTAGGTTTCTTGGTTCCTTAAAGACCAAGTGGCGACTCTGTATCTGTTTTCGAAAGACCTTCTTTTCTTCGAAATCAACCTCTTGTTTTCTTTCAAATCAATTTCAAAACAAAGGAAAATCAATTCTGAAACCCCGGAAACAAACAGGAAAAACTGGGAGTGGACGACGGATTCCGCGTGTCCACAGCATCACTTGTTGAATCCCATTAGTTCTATAACTATCTTGATTATAGTAAATTTCATGAAGTTCAAATCTTGGATTATCAAGCACGTTGTATGACTATTTGTGTTAGGATGATGTTTATTGCAATTATTACCTGAAAATCGTTTAAAACATATGTGGAGACTTTACCCTTGTGAGTTTTAGATCCTTTTCTCCCTTGTTGAGTGTTACATACTTCAATTCTCTCTTTTTGAAAAACATACATAAGTCGTAGATAATCTCATCTTCTTGCTTTGATTGTTCATTAGAGGAATCTTTTTGTGGAATGCAAAACTCTTGCTTGCCTGTCATTGTAGTGGAGAACCAAGAATCGCATTGTCCGAGAAAATGATTTTAGGTCCTTCCTTTTACCATTTCTAGCCTCAACCACACATACCCTTCCTTTACTTAACCATACATCTTCCATATCCGTGTTTGAATTACATTTTAGGATGTCTTTGTATGAATAGTGTTTGTAAAGTTGCAAAAGAGATTGAATTGTGTGGTTGTGAGAGTACAAAGAAAAAGAAAAGAAAAGAAGCTAAATATATATATATATGTAAAGTAAAGAATTAAAAAGAAAAAGAAAGGAAAAAGAAAAAAAAAGAGCTTCATAGTCAATTGTACTTCTCTTTTTGAGCTTCAAAGAAATATTTGTGGATGATTCATCTCTTGTGGTCATTTGTATCCATGCATTCCAATAAATCCCAAGTTTGTACACAAACATCTCACTTCATTTCCCTTTGTTCTTCACCTAACATCACTTTCCCACTCTACAACCCCCTCAAGGTCCTAATTGATCCTCAAGTTGTGTGATTCGGAGTTTGAAACGGATGTGACAAGTAGTTAGAGTTATTCCACATCCTCTAGTGAATAGTATCTTTCATGAGATTAATTTTTATTCGTTTTTCACGCTTACGTTTTTCATCATTGGCATTTGCGTGGCTTTGATATCCATTTCCATTACTCTTTTTGCCCGCATGCCCCGAGTGTATTACCCATTCTGAGTGGTTCATTTTTAGAGTGTAATACCGGTGAGAATTGAGTTGAAGCGCTTTTTGAATGAAATTCGGATTATGAAAGCACTACCATCTTCTTGATAGTTGTAGTTATGCACTTCACACCACACACGCATCCAAGATTGAGCTTAATGAAGTTTATCTAATAATCTTGATGGTTTCAGAACTTTTTGGATTTGCGTGTCATGTGCTAAAATCCTTTAAAAATTCGTGGGACTATGTTGAGTGTCAACGTTAGATAGTGGGCAACTATCACGAAGAAACAAAATGTTTGCAGATATCATTCCAAGAACCCTCCGGAGACAAAACTCCACCTCTACGGGTAACCTAGAGGTTTAACGGCTTGTTGCATTCGCTAAATGCAATCGTGTTCCCCACGAAAATGGTTTATCTTTCATTTTAAATAAGTTGTTGTGCAAGGTTATTCTTAAATCTCTTGGTATTTAGCTTTGTTGCTAAGAGACTAGCAACATACTAGTTGGGGGTGTGATTCGTGTCTAATATTGCATTCTTAACTTCATGATTTTACCCTTATTGGACACGAATTATCACTTATATTGGGAGATTTAATGGATAAATTGTACTTTTGTTGTTCTTGTTGTTTTGCACTTTTTGTTAATAAAATCTCTTTCTTGTAGGTTTTGGCGACTTGTTCAAAGTGGGAACTAATCCTGTTGGTTCTTATCTTGTAAGAAGAGGAGGAAATCCATCCCAGCAAAGGCAGAACGATCCGGCCTTCTGAGCGGATCGATCTGCGTGTTTTAAAAGATGTCACCATCATAATCAAAAAGAGCGGAACGATCCGGCCCTTTGAGCGGATCAATCCGCGATTTTGGAGGGACATTCTGCGATAAGGATCCGTAAATGGATCGATCCGGCCTTTTGAAGGGATCGATCCGCGACTTCCCGAGCAGATTCCAATAGCCCAGATGAAAGGCAGATCGATCCGCCAGTTATGAAGGGATCGATCTGCTCCTGCAATTTTTCCCTCTTTTGTATTTACAAGTTTGTCATTGTGTGAGTTTTGTATAAATAAAAAGAGATAGGGTTTTTTTAGACATCTTGCATTTTATTTTTGTATCTATCATTTTGCTCCCAACCTTCTTCTTCTTCTTCTCTCATTTTTGGGAACCCACTTGGGTTTCCTTCCATTTCTTCTTTATTTGTATAAACTTGAAGCTTGGATTGAAGTTTTAATGGCTAGGTACATCTTCTATCTCTTTTCTTTTGATGATTTTGCTATGATTTCTATTATTAGTTAGATTTACTTGGATTGTGGATCATGAACTCTTGGATTTAGTGTTGTAGAATTTCTAGGGTTCATTTGTGTAGGATTCAAAACTAGGAGCTTCGTCTTCTTTGTATTGCATTTTTGATTGTCATAACTTAGACTTTGAATCCTACCCTAGGTATTTCATATGGAATATTATGTAACCTTGTGTTTTGCACTCCATGTGTTTGATAAATGTTGTGTGTGGGATTTATAACTTGGGGTCTTCATCTTTGATGTCATGCATCTTTGATTGTACAAACTCTTGGGTTTTAAATACTATCTTTTGAAGGCTTAATAGGTGATTTGTCCACCAAGTAGATTAGTTAGTATAGGGTGGACAAATCATTCGGATTAGAAGCCATAGAGGCTTCATCTTGTATGTCATGCATCCTTGATAGTCAAACGTTAGCTTCAAATCCGTTTCTATGGAAATCTCAAAGCTTCCTTCATCTTTCACATAGATGCACTCCTTGTGTTTGATAATATGCCACAATGAAGTGTTACCTTAGAATGTGCTTGAAACACTAGTCCATTTCATCTTGTTGTGACCCAAGATGAGGGGAATGATCACAACCTATTGCTTTTTAGATTAGTATTTATTTATCCTTTTTTCCTCCAAAAACCAAACAAAAAGCCGCAAGACGCAAAGTCATTTTTATTCCTTTTCATCATCTTTTCTTACTTCTTTCTTTTGAGCATTATAATTAGTTACTAAACCTCCCAAACGTTGTTCTTGTATCAATCTCTGTGGACTCGACACCCTACTTCTAACATACTACATTTTTAATAGGGTTAAATAAGAACTTGATTTTGACAACATCACCCTCCTATTCAAAAGTTTGTTTGGAAAATCACTCTTACAAGGAAAATCTTTGAAACTCACTTTCTTTTGATTAAAGTAAATGTTTTCATATCAAAGAAAATATCCAAAATTCGTAAGAATTGTTTTGAAAGATTTCTTCATGCTTTTCAAAATGAGTATTCAAAGCAAAATTTCAATTTCAAAACATCTTTTGCGGAGAAATGTTTTCACCTTCAAAGGAAAACCCAAGGTTCTTGAAAAATCCCTTCATATTTTTCAAAAAGAATTTCTAATATATCCGACCTTTGAGAGGATAGCAAGGATCGCAATGAATGGAAAAATTAGCGCATTTGACATGGATGAGGATTTTATATGTTATGTGTCTTATGTGCTAGGAATAGAATATTCCTTTATCTTGAGATATAGAATAGGCACACACGCACATGCATCACATCTGTATGACATATGAATCACTCATGAACATTTATCACCAAGCATTTGATAAAATTAACTAGACCAATCAAAAAAGGAAGGAAATGAAATAAATTAAAGTCTTTCTTTCAAAATGAATCAAAATTAATTAAATAAAATATGATTGTAGGTGAAAAATAGAATCAGAAAGCACAGTTTGGTTCAGGGATTCAAGTGCAAGGTTGGTGAGAAGAGAACCAGAAACAAAAATGGATCAAGGCCAACATACCGTAGAAATAGCACAGTTGAAAGAAAGAATGGAGCAAATGATGACAATGCTAGAAGCACTGACCCATCAAAGGCCTGCCATTGACCCACTGATAATTGATCGTCCTGCTCAGGATATGGGAGACGATTGTATGAAGATTCAGAACTACCCAAAGTTGATACAAACAAAGCAGAGAGAGATAAGGCCGAGAAAGCTGAGAAGGAACGTGTTGAGATGAAGGAAAAAGTGGAAAAATTAGAGAAAGTTGTCCACAAGTCTAACGGGGTTGACAACTATCTATTGGGGTTAGAAGGTTTGTTTGAAAGAACTCGAGAGAAACTGCCCATTGGTTTCAAAATGCCTAAAATAGATAAGTATGATGGATCCGGTAACCCCAAAAACAACGTGAGGATGGGCATCGGGGCTTTTTAGCCAAGTGGCCTAAATCCTACTATGATGGCCATGTTGTTTCAACAAACTTTGACTGGGGTAGCTTTGTCTTGGTACTTTACATTAGAGCCAAGCAAAAGTCGCGTATGGGAGGAAGTGGTGAAAGCTTTTGTCACCCAATACGAGTACAACCTAGAACTCGATGTGACTGTGAGGGACCTAGAAACGACTATGCAAGAGAATAGAGAGTCGTTTGCTGAATTCTTGACACGTTGGAAGGTAAAACCACGAAAATGACCCAACAGCCATCGGAGAAAGAACAGATATGGATTGTAATAAAAAACCTGTAGAGTGTTTATCAAGAAAAACTAATATATCAATACATTCATGCCTTTACGGAATTATTTGAGATTGGGACAAGGATAGAAGACGCAATCAAAGATGGGAAGATCAAAAAAGAGGATTCCTAAGGGCATTGTTCTAGGAGACCGTTCTATGGGGGAAATGCGGGGAAACATGTGGCAACCGATGTAAACGCGTTGAGTGAACCAGAGAAGAATTTCGATATAACAAGAAGTCATCCGAAAAGGGGGGATAAGCCATTGAGAAAGTTTTTGAATATGGGGGTGTCGCTGTCTACAGCCCTCGACAAGTTACTAGCAAAGGGGCATCTTCAGTTGTTAGAACCACGGCCAAGGTCGAACCCACCTCTCCTGAACTTCAAGTCCGACCTGTACTGCAAGTTCCATTAGGAGCAAGGACATTTAACCGATCGATGCCTAAGGCTGAGACACGAAATTCAAGATTTGATTGACAAGAAGGTGATATCCGAGCCTCCAGTAAATCCACCAAATGTTACCAAGAACCCGCTGCCGAATCATCACGCAGTACCACCACCACTAGGCATTTATTTCTTGGGGATAGAGGAAACTTCTTTTGATCCATCCAATTTGATTACCAAGATTGGGGAACCAAGGGAATCGTATCAACCATCAGGGGATATATCAATCTGCACAATCGGGAAATAGTCACGGAAAGATTCTACTTTGGAATGGTGGGCATTTAAGACGGATAACTCAGTCTGGTATGAAGAGATGATGATTAAAGCATCGATCAGGTAGAAGACTTATGGCACGATAGTGACAAGGGTGAGGGGAAAAGTTTGGAGGTAATCAGGGCACAAGACAACTTGTGGGTAAAGGTAGGAATCAATCATTTGACTAAGTCAAGAAGACATTTTAAGCCGTATGAGTTAGAAGAGGACCATCCGGGTCAAGATTTGGGAAAAGGGAAAGACAAGGTGGAAGAAGAAGAGGAAAAAGATAGGGTCTTAAAACAGATGAAAAAGACACAAGCAAATATCACTATTTGGGGGCTACTGATCACTTCCAAGCATCACAGACAGGCGGTCCACGACGCCCTCAATCAGTCAGATGTTTCCATTAATATCACTCATGAGGATCTCGTTGGTATGATCAACAAAAGCCCGACTCTCGCCATCTCATTTACCATAGCTGATGTACCTCTTGGGGGGCCTGCCTATAATAAACCATTGTATATCACGTTGAATGTCTAGGGAACTCCTTGCCCGATTGTCTCATTGACAACGGGTCCGCACTATGCCCATTCCGAATAGCCAGAAGGATGAGGCTTGATGAGTCAACCTTTATGTTAGCCTTAAGGTATATTAAGGCATATTTAATTATGTTTTGATGATGTCAAATATGCTATGATAATTACATGATTCATATTGACTCATTCTTAGTTATTATCATAGTCATTTTTATGCTCATATATAATCTCGTGTATTAATATTGTATCAATGTTTTAACATATTTGTGTGCATGAGATTTAATTAATGTAGATCAAGATTGCAAGGATCTCAACAAGTATCAAGCTTGAAGACTTAAAGATATTTCATCCTTGATTGAAGTCTAGGACCATCATTGTAAGGCATCTTGATCTCACACTCATAGGGGCTCAAATAAATTCTAAAAGTTAAAGTTTTGGAAATAAATTTTAAGTAGGTAATCTTTAAAGCAATGCCCTAACCAATTGGAAAATAATTAAATGTTTAATCTTATATGGTTGGAAAGGTGTTTGAATCTAGTTTCCAAAACATCAAACGGATCGCAAATCCAATTTTTGTAGAGGGAGTTATGGCCATTTTAGTGGAGATGTGTCTGGCTGTCAAACAGGGAGGGGCAGTCGACTGAGGGCCCGATGCAGTCGACTGAAGTGAGCAGAATGCAAACAGAATCCTCTGATAACACATCTCAGTCGACTACGTCAAGGCCCGGTCGACTGCTTCAAGGTCCAGTCGACTGAAGAGACCTGGAAGGCAATAACGGCTAGTTTTTAGAGGGGTTTTTAATTACCAAACTTGCCACCAACGGCTATAATCTTCCAAGGCCTATAAATACATGTTTTCCCAAGCTATTTGGTGTTGAGATTTTGATTGGAAAACATAGTATTGATCACACATCTCTTTGATCTTTAAACATTATCATTTAAGCCCTAGTTGTGTGAGTTTATCAATTTGCTCAAATCTTTCATTTGTATTTCTTGAGAGAGCAAAATTGTAGTGAGCTTTATTTGTATTATCCACTCTATATAGAGAGTTTCAATTTGTATCCAAATCAATTGTAAAGAGTGAGGGTTAGTAACCCTTGATTGCAAAGAAGAGGTTTTCTTCTTTGGGAGAGATTGAAGGCTCTTGTAACGATTTGGTGCACACCCGTAAGTGCTCCAGGAAATGGTTTGGTCTATACCCGTGAAGTAGATCGGATTAAAGGAATCCTCAAGAGGTGTTCTTGAGGGGTGGACGTAGGCCGCGGGGTGCGATTGCCGAACCACTTGAAAAATTGGTTTGCAAGTATCTCTTCCCTTATCTCTTTAGTTAATTGTTTGTGATTGTGTTTAATTTGCTATTAAGTTTTTAAAAGGTTAATTTCCACTAAAACCTTATTCACCCCCCTCTAAGGTTTCCACATTTGGGCCAGCACTTTATTCCATCAGAGCAAAAAGTAAGGGCCTATGACAACAATCAGCGAGCGGTTATATGGGTCATTTTTCTAAATCTCTCCATCGGGATAGTGAAAAAGGAAACAGAATTTCAGATCATTGACATTCCCTCGTCATTTAACTTGCTCTTGGGAAGACCATGGCTAGACAGCTTTGGTGCTATCCCACCAACCGTCCATCAAAAAGTCAAATACATTTGGAAGAATGAAATTTTTGAAATTCAGGGGGACTTTTGGATTCATATGTCTAAAGCGTCATCTAGTGCTCCAGTTTTGGAAGTGCAAATACAAGAGCAGGAAGCAAGCTTGGGTGGTTTTGAATTCATTAATATGGTAGAAGGTAGCAATCCGAAGGAATTCCTGCCACTTTATTTTGACCAATATGCAAGTCCATTGGTAGCTGGAATTATGAGGAAAATGGAGTTCTTCTCGGGGTTGGGTCTGGGAAAGAAGCATCAAGGATTACTAGAATCCCCAAACATTGTCACACAAACCCATACTTACGGGTTAGGATATCAACCGTCAAAGGAAAAAATGAGGAAAAGAAGACTCTCAATGGAGCACCAATGGATGCACCAATGGAGCTGTATTTGAAAACTCTCAATGGGTATTTTATCAACGAAGGGGAGGATTTTCCGTTCTGCGGCTTTCTAGAGCCGTGGATAGATAATGTCGATAAGCGTGTGAAGTCGGGATTCAAGATATTATTTGCGCATGACTTCTCTGATTATGAAGATCATTACCTTCAGGTACCTACAAAATCTGCTATTGTTCAAGACTGGATTGGTGTTCTAGATGGTTCGATAATGAAAACTCTATTGGAGGAAGAAGATGGGATAATCGAAGATGGGATAATCGAAGAAGCAAGTCCTAAGAAGATCGTAAATGGGAAAGGCCAGAACAAGGAGAGCAAAGAGGATAAAGCAGGGGGTGAAGAAACAGAGAATAATGAAGAGCCAGAATATGAGGACGAGACAGAAGATAAAAAAGAGCCAAAAAATGGGGGAGAGCTAGATAATGAAGAAGAGACAAAGGGTTTACCAGGTTATGACACCGTTGAGCTTACACAAGGGGTCAACAAAGAATGGGTGTTTGAGTCTAGTGATAGGTATCCCCCCTCCCCAGAGTCTGTAATGGCCCATATGAGGCGTATCAACGTTTCAATGTTTGTTGTAATCACTCCTAAGAGTATCAATGAAAATGAGACTAATTTTGCTTACTCGACTACACATAATAATAACTATGATGCACACAATGAATGTGATGAAATACCTTATGAATTGTAAAAATTAATTGAAAAAGAAAATGAATCTGCATGTAAAATCATTAAAAACACTTTAACGATTAATTTGGGAAATGAAGATAATCCACAAAATGTTTCTATTGGCTCTATACTTAGTAATGAGAAAAGCAAAGAATTAATCAATTTATTAAATGAATTCAAAGATGTCTTTGCATGGTCTTATGATAATATGCCAGGAATTGATTTAGAGATAGTCCAACATCATATTCCCCTCTTTCCTAAATTAAAACCCATAAAACAAAAATTGAGGCGAATGAGGCCTGAATGGGCGCTTAAAGTGAAGGAGGAAGTTGAAAAGCAGTTGGGAGCTGGATTCTTAATTGTCACCGAGTACCCAAAATGGGTTTCTAACATTATACCTATCCCGAAAAAGGATGGTGGTCGTGTTAGGATTTGTGTTGATTTTCGGGATCTGAACAAAGCCAGCCCTAAGGACGAATTCCCTTTACTTGACATTGATGTACTGGTGGATAATACCGTGGGACACGAACTCTCATCTTTTATGGATGGGTTCTCGGGGTATAATCAGATTTTAATGGCGCCTAAGGATAGGGAGAAGACTACTTTTATCACACCTTGGGGGACTTACTGCTATAGGGTTATGCCATTTGGGCTTAAGAATGCGAGTGCGACTTATCAAAGGGTTGCCACCACGTTACTACATGACATGATCCATAAAGAAGTGGAAGTATATGTGGATGACATGATAGTAAAATCCAAGGAGAGGAGAGGGCATTTAGAGGCATTAAGGAAATTCTTTGAGAGGCTGAGGAGGTTTAGAATGAGGTTAAACCCACAAAAATGCACTTTCGGGGTCACCAAGTGTAGGTAGACGTGCAAGTAGTAACTGGATTAAGTCCAGGTCGATCCCACAGGGAAGGTGTTGAATTAAACTACTTAGATTAGACTCTAAAGAGAAAACAAAAATCAATATTTAAAACGAAGTGTAGAACACAAAGTTCCACAGCTAACAACTACTAGAATTAAAGGCAACTAAATTAACTTAACTAACAATTAACTAACTAAGCAAGATTCTAAAAGAAACGGTTCTTCTTAATAAAAGAAAGTGTTGGGATCACGCGAATCCACCGTGACCTAACCTTCTACCATGCAATTGCAATTAAGCTCGAAGGAGTACACCTACTACAGTATTCTGTACTTCTCTAAAGATATAGAATCAATAGCCCTTTCATGACCGGGACTACATCATCTCAATTAAGTTTGAAATACATGAAAACAGTTTAATCCAATAGTTAAGACTCTCACCTACAATGGTGTTAGCATTGAGGGTGGTTTGCAAAATATATTGAAAGAAAATGCCTTAAGGCCTTAAGTTTAAAGACTGTTTTGACAAACTGAGCATTTAGGGACAATTTGATAACAAATCCTTAAAACAGAAAGTCTTAGAATACTGTTTTGGGTGTTCTCAAGAATCAGAATCCTCGATCGATCGATGCGCTTTCGATCGATCGAATATCTTCATCTCTCGATCGATCGATATTTACTCGATCGCTCGACTAAGTCACTGTCTCGATCGATCGACATACTTTCGATCGATCGAACACAGGAATAAAAATACTGCATGGCAGAGGCCTAGAATCACGATTTCATCGCGATTTCCCAACCCTAGGACTACTCAGACATTGTCTGGAGTACCACAGATTGATATTTAACGTAAAGGTTCATTAAAACTATGTTTGGTTGAAAGTTTTGCATTAAAACTATAAAACTAGTGATTATAATCTAATTAATATAAAACTCTACGAGATTAACAAGTAATCTACGATTAACTAAGTGCAGAAAACAAATAAACAATAAATCAAGAACCTGGAATGAAGATAAACTTATATTAGCTAAAGAAAATCCGGTTCACAATGATAAATCTTCAATGAAACCTACAAAAACCAAGAAAAACTCTCTCTTCTCTATCTAAAACTGATAAAAACAAAGTTGGGCGTCCCCCTTGGACGTATACAATATAAATATATATAGTAAACCTCAGAACTAGGGTTTAAAACCCGCAACTGCTGCATGCGCGTATAATCTGATAAAAGGCACTTTCGATCGATCGAAACTTTCTCGATCGATTGAACGGCTTGAAATTTCGATCGCTTTAACTTCCTTCGATCGATCGAAACCTCGATCGCTCGAACTATGTCAATCGATCGAACTCTGCAATTCTTCTTAGTCTTCCCTCTTTGAAACAAAGCATCTCCTTTTTATCAAATCTTTCAGTCTTTTATACAGCAGCATTAACCTGCACAAATAGTAGCTAAAACAATACAACTTATCATAGATTAATCATATTGTCTAAAACTAGCATTGTAATGCAAATTGCAGATAAAACGGGAAGTTGTGATCAAAACTACTGCAATTCTTTCTTTTAGCGCGGTTGTATTTTACAAATACCCCCGCTTTGCACAACCCCCAACTAGCTTATTGCTAGTCCCTAGCGATAAAGCGAAAATAAAATAGAATAAAAACTCCTAAACTAATACTACCACAACTAATAAACAACAGAAAAACTAAAAACAACCTAAACTAAGATAAAGAGAAAAAAATCCTAACTCACTTTCGCAGGAATCGCGGTTGCATTTAGCGAATGCAACAAGCCGTTAAGCCCCTAGGTTCCCCCTAGTGGACGAGTGTTGTCTCGTGAGGGTTTGCAGTGAATATACCCACAAAATTCCAATTTTAAGCTCAAGAAAATTTAGAATAACTTGTAGAATTTCCCCTTCCATTAAACTGTTAATTCAACTCTACAAGGATATAATATCCTCTATCAACCCATGAAAGAGATCCACATGCTCCCCTATATTACCAAGTAAAATATACCAATGTATTACCATCATGCACCCGTGTGTGTGTGGAATTAACAACCATGCGGCCAACCCTTATTAAGAGTTATCTACATAGCTGCCAATTAGTGTGCACAAGTATTGGGTACATACTAGCTTTACAAATGCAATTTATTTCAGTGATACAGAAAACGCGTGGATTTAATCCATAAAAAGATAAGAATACTACAAATGTATCATTGCCTAATTAACAAGCAGGAGAGAGTATTCAAAATTATTCTATCAATAAGATCCAATAAAATTTCAAAATTTCAAAATTTTAACAGACTGTGTTCTTAAATTTAAAGCATGTCCAAGTGCAAAACTTGATCGTCACGGGTGTATACCTATCTATTATCTCCTACCCCCAACTGAAAACAACATAGTCCCAGAAGTTGATTTTCAACAATTAAAATAGATAGGTATCACCTGTATAGTGTAACGCGATGATAAGAAGCATAGCCACCTGGCATAGAAATATAAAACACAATCTCCAAAACAACAGATCAATAGATAAAGAAAAAACAAGTAAAACTATGATCCAAACAACATTAACCACTGGAATGAAGAGAAATGAAATAACAGTAGTAATATCCATACATACCCAAAACAACCACAAAACAAAGAACATAAAAAACATAAACCAACCCGTCCAACCAAACCAAACCAAAACACCAAAAAAAAACATAAATACAGAAACACCACCTCCCCTAAGAATACTAATCAACTCCAGACGGAGCATCCTCAGCCACATCAGACGGGATGTCGATGGGAACAGGCGGTGGCTGTGCGGTAGCTGTCAGAATATCGGCAGAAGTAGATGGAAGATCGGTCGTGGATGGAGCGGATGATGATGGATCAGCAGCAGTGGTAACAGGAACAACAGTAGGAGATGGATCGGCAGCAGGTGGTGGTGCAGCGGCAGCAGATGGGGGCACAATCGGGTCAAACCCAAGCTGGACCAGCAGTGTAGTCAGCATGGTAGAAATATGATCAATCTTACCCTCAAGCCGCATCCGTGCCTCCCTCTCCTCCAATAATAGATCGTGAATAGTCGGGGGAGGTGCAGATGACGACTCTCCCTGGGCTGGAGCCTGAGATCTCTGTCTCAGCTCAAAACGTGCCACCTCCCGAATGGGATCATCCTCCTCCGAATCTGGCTCCTCAGCCTCAGTGGGCGTCCCAGAAGCCGCACCCTCAGTATCGGTGCCATCAGCTCTCTTCCTCTTCCCTCCAACTTTCGCTTTCCCCTTGCCCTTTCTTCTCCTCCTCTGAGCATCTGAGCGGCGAGAAGCAGCCTCACTAAAACGACTGCGAGCCTGAGATGTCGCATCGCCAGGTAAGGGAAGGAGGCCAGCATGCTCAATCACTCTGTGAATGGCCCAAGCACCTTTCAGGTGCTTCTTGGCAGCAATGTAGCGAGTGGGGTGCCTCATGAAGTCAATATATAAGCGAGGCAAACAAACAGGCAACCCCGTCCCTATGGCATATAACACATGTGCATACCAGGGGGCAATCTTCTCCCGGTAGGAGGTGACCAATAAACAGTTGCTCAACGCTAGGTGGAGCATATGGTAATCATCGGTCAGGTAAATATCTGCAATCAGTGCCGTACCATCCCAGCTCGGTAATGCTCCTCCAGTAAGCTCTCGGATAACAGCAGTGGGTGAGAGCACTGGAGTACCGTCACGGTGTGGGCATACACAATCAGGCACCTCAGGGACTCCAAGAGCAGCTGAAACGGTAGCAGGGCTGAACACGATCTCCCGGCCGCGAAAGAACGATCGTAGCGTGAATGCGGCACCGGGATCTCTGATCATCGTCGCACTCGCCGCGCGAATCCATGCGAGATTCACTCTCTTTGCCTGAGAGAGCAAATCGTACCAGTGTGGCATGGCCCGGATGCGGGCGAGAAACCAGGGAGTATCGAGCCAGACCGTCTCTAGTGGTCGCTCTAGCATGACCGGTCGAGTCTGAAAATATCTCGTGAACCACTGACGGTCAGGGGTGTTCCGGAAGCCATGGAGTGGGACCGGATCAGGAATAGCAAGGTCAAAGGGCTTCTCCCTGTGGTAACCCGTAACAGGGTTCATTGTGGGCCCCTGAAAATAGAAGAGAAAAAGAAATCAAAACAAGACAAAAATGAAAAGAAAGTGAAACTGCTGGAGTTCGAGCGATCGAACAATGTTCGTTCGATTGAGAAAGTGCAAGGTTCGATCGATCGAACCTATCTCGATCGATCGAGAACAGCGAATGTGCGGGAACCATTTCTGAGAACAGAAACGGCCCAAACACAAACCAAACACGTCAAACAAGCAAAGAAGAGGCTTAAAAACACACTGGGGGCACTCCCTTAAGAAATGGAATCAAGTGAAATGAGGGGGGGAACTCGAGGTCTTACCTTGAGTTGCGTGTAGTGGTGAGGATGCCGGAGTTGAGGGTGATGATCTGGGGAGGGAGAGCTCCTCGAATAACCGAGTGAAATGAAAGGAAGCGAAAACTCGCCTCGAGTGTGCTCCTCTGCGCTCAATCGCTCGAGAGTGAAGAGGGAGATGAAAAAACTGAGGAAATGTACGCTGGAAGCCTCGGTTAAATTACAAATCTCGATCGATCGAGATTGTTCGATCGATCTAATCTTAGATCGATTGAAAGTGTTCAAGCGATCGAGGATAAGAAATCGTCGATCGATCGAGATACATTCGATCGATCGAACCTGGAAATTCCAAGATATCACAGAATGGATGAAATAAGTACCCCCAACAGATCTAAAATATTCTGGACAAACAGCAGAAAGAAAACAGTGCATAAACAGAGCCTGTAAGCCAAAAACTCACCCTTACACTAGAAAAATTGCAATTTGATAGAAATAAAACCTTTTAAAACATCCAAACTACACAGTATTGCCTCCCAATTGGTATTTAAACCTTATTGAGATAAAGAAAACTAAAATAAAACTAAAACCAAAAACATGTCTGTCAAAGATTACACTCCAATTGATAAACATAAAAGGGAATGAATGAAAACAACTGGAGTGTGGCACTATTCTTCGAGCGTGAAAAGATTCGCTTCCACAATTGCTTCATGCTGCACCAAATCTTCAAAAACGGAGTCCAGGCTCGATGATTCCCTTTCCCAGAACAGTCGGAAAGCAGCAAGGACATCATCGAACAAATCTGGAGTCTCTACGGAAGTGATAGCATTGGCAAGAGGTGATCCGCATGGAGATAGGGATAACGGAGTGATATTGCGCAATGGACATTCCTCTTGTGGCGGAGTCCGCGGCCGTTGAATGTATAAGCCATGAAAGAGCTGATGTGGAAGGAAAATAGGTGGGTATGGAAGATTCATAGTGACAATCCTCACTATCGGCAGGGATTCCCAAAATGCACTAGCAGGTAAAGGGCATTGAAGCCTGAAAAGCAAATAGCTCAAGTGCACATAGCGGTATGGGACCAACTCGGGGGTAAGGAAATCGTCAACAAAAACAAAGATTGCATTGTGACGTTCTGGGACGACATCCTGGAGGATATGATCTTCCCATGGCTCCCACATATCATCGTTTTCCCATTGGGCCATGAGGGCATCATCCACCATTCTCCCCATGTATAGGTCTTCTTCCTCCTCCAACTCCTCCTCATTAGGAAAGTCCATATTTTCAAACGGATTGATGTCCAGGAGAGCAGGGTCGAATGGGATATATCCGATGGAAGCATTGATTCGAGTGTGAACCTCAGGATCATAAGGATGCAAGGGGCAGGGCGTGGGTTCACCCTCAGTCCAGGTGCCACAACAACACTCGGAATCAGCCCATGAACCAATAGAATAGACATCATCACCTCGCATATTCACCTGCAACAGAGTGGTTTAAGGAATAATGGATTAGAACTAAATCACAAATACGAAAGAAAGAACAACTAAACACAAAAGAAAGAAAGAAACTAAAATGCAGGGAAAGAAAAGAAATACAACAACAAGTTGGAATTCCACTTGAGATTTTTAAGTGGTGGAATAGCTGGGCTCATCCAGCTGGATGTGCTCTACTTCAGTGCGAAAATTCTCCAAGAACGGCTTCAATCTTTGGCCATTAACCTTGAAACACTCATCGTTCTTGGGATTGACAATCTCAACCGCCCCATGTGGAAAAACAGTCTTTACGATGAACGGGCCTGTCCACCGGGAACAGAGTTTTCCTGGGAAAAGATGGAGGCGAGAGTCATACAGCAACACTTTCTGCCCCGGCTCAAATGATTTACGAAAAATCGTACGATCATGTCGAGCCTTCAACTTTTCCTTATGCAACTTTGCAGAGTCATACGCATCTCGTCGTATTTCCTCTAGCTCTGCAAGTTGGAGCTTGCGTAGCTGACCTCCCTCTTGAATATCAAAGTTCAATGAGCGTGTCGCCCAATAAGCTTTATGTTCAATTTCAACAGGAAGGTGGCAAGCTTTCCCGTAAACTAGTCTATACGGGGACATACCAAGATTCGTCTTATAGGCAGTACGGTATGCCCATAACGCGTCAGTCAATTTGTATGCCCAGTCTTTTCGATTAGAACTAACCGTTTTCTCAAGAATATGCTTAATTTCTCGGTTAGCCAATTCTGCTTGCCCATTTGACTGTGGATGATAAGCAAGAGCGATTTTATGATGGACTCCGTATTTCTTGAGAAGTGACTCCAAGGGCCTATTGCAAAAATGCTTGCCTTGGTCACTTAGTAAAGCTTTCGGAGTACCAAAACGAGACAGAATATGCTCTCTGAGAAATGACATGACTGTTCTGTGATCATTTCGTCTCGTCGGTATCGCTTCTACCCATTTCGATACATACTCCACAGCAAGGAGTATGTACTCACAGTTATTCGACTTGGGAAACGGGCCCATAAAATCTATGCCCCAACAATCAAATATCTCAATTGTGATGATAGGGGTTAGAGGCATAGAATTCCTTTTAGAAATGGTTCCAAGCTTTTGACAGCGTTGGCATGTCTTACAAAAGGAATACGCATCTTTGAAGACTGTGGGCCAGTAAAAACCGCTTTGCAACACTTTTTGTGCGGTCTTCTGTGACGCAAAATGGCCACCGCATGCCTCAGAATGGCATGACGCTAAGATAACGGTTATATCCTCGTTGGGTACGCAACGCCTGATGACCTGATCAGCACAGTATCTGAAAAGGTATGGGTCATCAAAGAAAAAATGGCGTGCAAACGAGAGGAACCGTTTCCTATCTTGATTCGACCAATGAGTCGGTGTCTCACCCGTGACCAGGTAGTTGACCACATCAGCATACCAAGGCAGACTACTTACTGCCAGTAGCTGTTCATCTGGGAACTCATCTTTAATGGATTGGGATTCAGTGTTATCGGTAAAAGTCAACCGGGATAAATGATCCGCAACCAGATTCTCTACTCCTTTCTTGTCCTTGATTGTTAAATCAAACTCTTGGAGTAAGAGTATCCAGCGAATAAGCCGTTGTTTAGCGTCTTTCTTTGACAAAAGATACTTGAGGGCCGAATGATCTGTAAAACAGACGATTGGCGACCCTATCAGGTAAGACCTAAACTTGTCCAGAGCGAATACTACGACCAGCAGCTCCTTTTCAGTCGTAGTGTAATTCATTTGAGCTTCACTTAAGGTTCGGCTGGCATAGTATATCACATGCGGCTTATTATCCTTCCTCTGGCCTAGGACTGCGCCAATGGCGTAATCACTGGCATCGCACATTAATTCAAAAGGCAAACTCCAGTCGGGTGCCTGTATTATTGGTGCGGAGGTGAGGAGATCTTTTAAATCCTCGAAGGACTTCTGGCAACTCTCTGACCACTCGAAAGGTGCATCTTTGACAAGAAGTTGACAAAGGGGTCGAGAGATTGCACTGAAATTCTGGATAAATCGACGATAAAAACCCGCATGCCCCAAAAATGAACGAATATCTCGCACTGTACGGGGGACAGGTAGGTTTGAGATTATGTCGACCTTAGCCTTATCCACTTGGATTCCTTCATCGGATATTATGTGGCCTAGAACTATACCCTTGGTCACCATAAAGTGACACTTCTCCCAATTCAAGACTAGGTGTTTGTCCTCACACCTCATTAAAACCTGTTCAAGGTTGCTGAGGCAATCCTCGAAGCTATGGCCGAATACTGAAAAGTCATCCATGAACACTTCAAGGATGTTTTCGACCATATCACTAAAGATGCTTAGCATGCACCGCTGAAAGGTAGCCGGTGCATTACATAAGCCAAATGGCATTCGTCGGTAGGCGAAAGTACCGAATGGACACGTGAACGTGGTTTTCTCCTGATCTTCAGGAGCAATCTCAATTTGATTATACCCACTGTATCCATCCAAGAAGCAGTAGTACTTATGACCCGCCACTCGTTCTAGCATTTGATCCATGAATGGCAAAGGAAAATGATCCTTTCGGGTCACAGTATTTAGCTTCCTGTAGTCGATACACATTCTCCATCCAGTGGGGACACGTGTCGGTACTAATTCACCTTCTTTGTTTGGGATGACCGTTATGCCAGCTTTCTTTGGAACTACTTGGGTAGGACTAACCCAAGGACTGTCAGATATTGGATATATCATCCCAACATCAAGCAGTTTAAGCACTTCCTTCTTAACTACTTCTTGCATGTTGGGGTTCAGACGCCTTTGCATTTGCCTTGAGGGTTTGGCGTCTTCCTCCAGATATATCTTATGTGTGCATATGGATGGGCTTATGCCTTTGAGGTCAGCAATTGTCCATCCCATAGCGTCCTTATGCTTGGTAAGCATTTCCACTAGCTTACTTTCCTGTTCATGAGTTAAAACAGATGAAATGATCACAGGATAAGTTTTTCCAGTCCCTAGGAATGCGTATTTTAGCTCTTTGGGGAGCTCCTTCAATTCTAATTCCGGGAACTGGAAACTAGAGGGCATTACCAACTTGGTTTTCGGAGGCAGTTGTTCATATGGCTGTATCCACATGCAATCAGCTCTATCCTCCTCTTTCGTATCCATCATAAGACACGTCTGATTTAGGTCAGCATCCAATGGAGTTGATTCTTCAGGCTGATAATTATCGCCAAATTGTGTCATCACAACTTCCAAAGGATCTTTGTAGTCGACCAAGTCAACTTCATCTTCAATGACCGTGTCTATATAATGGACTTCTTCCTCATCATCGTATTCTTCAGGTCGGGGATTAGAGAAGATCTTGATATTCAACGTCATGTTCCCGAATACGATAGTCATGATACCAGTTCTAATCTTGATTGTGGCATCAATGGTGTTGAGGAATGGACGTCCAAAAATAACCGGGATATGTGCACCAGGATTAGACACAGGTTCTGTGTCCAATATCATGAAATCAACCGGAAATACAAAAGTGTCTATTTGGACAAGGACGTCCTCTAATACCCCTCTAGGGTACTTCACGGATCTGTCTGCCAACTGCAAAGCAACTCGAGTGGGTTTGAGTTCACCCAACCCTAGCTGTTTATAGACTGAATATGGCAGCAGATTCACGCTTGCTCCTAAATCAAGGAGTGCGTTGTCTATCTTTTGATTCCCGATTCTGCATGAGACAGTAGGTGTACCGGGATCTTTGAGTTTTGGAGGCAACTCATTTTGAATGATCGCGCTAGCTTGGCACGCGACATAAGCATGTTTCTTCACGCTTTGCCTCCTCTTGACCGTGCATAGATCTTTGAGATACTTTGCATAGGCCGGCACCTGCTTGATAGCATCTAGGAGTGGAAGGTTAATCTTAACTTGCTTAAACAATTCCAAAAACTCCTGATTCTTCGTCTCATTCTTGGGTTTCTTCAACCGTTGAGGATAAGGTGCAGGGAAGGGGCATTTTGGTGATTCCTCCTTAACAGATTCCTTTCCCGGCCTTCGCTCAACTTCTTCTTCTACTCTAGGAGCTTCAAGGTTTTCCTTTATTGGTTCGTCATTAGTAGACGGCTCCTCCTCTCGAGTAGATGGTAGCTCAACTTCTTCATCCAACACTTCCCCTTCCTTGTACACTTCGGGAGTGGACAGAGGTATGCCTTTTTCTATGATTTTTCCACTTCTCAGTGTGGTCACAGCTTTAGCATGTTCTTGATTATTAGGACCATTGTTATGTCCCTTGGGGTTCTGAAGTGGTTGGGCAGGGAATGTTCCTCCTGAGCTCTCTTGCCGTGCATCTATCCTCTCTAACGTGGCAGACATTTTACTCATCATTTGGATGAGTTGTTGCGTCAGATTGGCATTAGCAAGTGGCTCCTCCTCTTGTACCTTCTTGTGCGGGGGCACATAGGCATTGGTTTGTGGTGCATTGGAGGGTTGAGCTTGATTGTAATTATTAGTTCTGTTTTGATTGTAATGCTGGGGCGGCCTATTGTTTTGCCCTTGATACTGATTATTGTTATAGGGCTGCTGTTGATATTGATTTTGGGCCCCAGCGTTATTTCTCCAATCAAAACCGGGGTGATTCCATCTATTATTGCTTTGAAAAGTATTGTTGGAATTCCCCGCCCCTCGAAAACCTTGCATGGCATTCATCTCTACAGGGGCTTGCTCTTGAAAATGTGGCACATTAGGACAATACTGAGTTGTATGTCCCAACATGTTGCATGTGCCACATGGTTCTTCAGGCATGACTTGCCTAGAACTCTCTCCTTTCATGCTTAACTCTTCCACCTTCTTTGCTAGCTCTGCATACTTAGTCATGAGGTGATCTTCATTGGTTAGCTGGTATAAGCTTTTCTCCTCTACACAGGATATCTGTGAGCGTGAGATATTGTCAGAATTTGACCATTCATGAGCGTATTCAGCTAACCATTCGAAATGGGCTTCGGCCTCTTCAGTGTTTTTACGCAGAAATGGTCCCGAGCTCATCGTTTCCACCAACTTCTTTGTTTCACCATTCAATCCCCGATAAAAGAAGCTGATTGTTCGCCATTTCTCAAACCCATGATGTGGGCATGAGAGAAGCAAATCTTTGAACCGCTCCCACGCTTCTGTGAAGGTTTCATTGCTCTTTTGTTTATAGGAATTGATTTGACGCTGAAGGTCTGTGGTCATGCGAGTAGGATAGAATTTCTTTAAAAATGCGGTGCGCATCGCATGCCAGGTGAAAATTGAGTTAGGTTTTAGGGAGTGGAGCCACGCCTTCGCTTTATCTTTCAAAGTGAAGGGGAATAGCATTAAATGCGCCACCTCCCTAGGACAAGTTTGCGAGAATGTTTTGCAAACATCCTCGAAATCGGTGACATGTAAATACGCCTTCTCGCTTTCCATCCCATGAAAAGTGGGAAGCAGTTGAATCATCCCATTGCGAAACTGAAATTCGCCATTGTGCGGTGGGATTTGAATGCAAGAGGGCGTAGGTGCATGTTCTGGTTGCATTAGATCGCAAAGAGGACGGAGTGCCTCATCGATTGGTACCAAAACATTGTCACCGTTTTCACTCTGATGATCATCCATTGATGCAGTTGGAGTGGCTATGGGGTTGATGGAGCTTTCAGAGTCAGACAGATAGAAAGGATTTCCAAAAATTCCTTCAATGGAATTCTCGGACATGAACTGAGAGGGTCCCTAGGGTGAGAACTTACCCAAAAGAACTGAAAAGAAGAGAAAAATAAAAATAGAAAGAGATGAAGAGAGACTGAGGTAATCTAAGGAATTGATCGTCGCCTTCCCCGGCAACGGCGCCAAAAACTTCACACGAATATTTTCTGTGTGCGCTTGTGTACAATACCCAAGTGTAGGTAGACGTGCAAGTAGTAACTGGATTAAGTCCAGGTCGATCCCACAGGGAAGGTGTTGAATTAAACTACTTAGATTAGACTCTAAAGAGAAAACAAAAATCAATATTTAAAACGAAGTGTAGAACACAAAGTTCCACAGCTAACAACTACTAGAATTAAAGGCAACTAAATTAACTTAACTAACAATTAACTAACTAAGCAAGATTCTAAAAGAAACGGTTCTTCTTAATAAAAGAAAGTGTTGGGATCACGCGAATCCACCGTGACCTAACCTTCTACCATGCAATTGCAATTAAGCTCGAAGGAGTACACCTACTACAGTATTCTGTACTTCTCTAAAGATATAGAATCAATAGCCCTTTCATGACCGGGACTACATCATCTCAATTAAGTTTGAAATACATGAAAACAGTTTAATCCAATAGTTAAGACTCTCACCTACAATGGTGTTAGCATTGAGGGTGGTTTGCAAAATATATTGAAAGAAAATGCCTTAAGGCCTTAAGTTTAAAGACTGTTTTGACAAACTGAGCATTTAGGGACAATTTGATAACAAATCCTTAAAACAGAAAGTCTTAGAATACTGTTTTGGGTGTTCTCAAGAATCAGAATCCTCGATCGATCGATGCGCTTTCGATCGATCGAATATCTTCATCTCTCGATCGATCGATATTTACTCGATCGCTCGACTAAGTCACTGTCTCGATCGATCGACATACTTTCGATCGATCGAACACAGGAATAAAAATACTGCATGGCAGAGGCCTAGAATCACGATTTCATCGCGATTTCCCAACCCTAGGACTACTCAGACATTGTCTGGAGTACCACAGATTGATATTTAACGTAAAGGTTCATTAAAACTATGTTTGGTTGAAAGTTTTGCATTAAAACTATAAAACTAGTGATTATAATCTAATTAATATAAAACTCTACGAGATTAACAAGTAATCTACGATTAACTAAGTGCAGAAAACAAATAAACAATAAATCAAGAACCTGGAATGAAGATAAACTTATATTAGCTAAAGAAAATCCGGTTCACAATGATAAATCTTCAATGAAACCTACAAAAACCAAGAAAAACTCTCTCTTCTCTATCTAAAACTGATAAAAACAAAGTTGGGCGTCCCCCTTGGACGTATACAATATAAATATATATAGTAAACCTCAGAACTAGGGTTTAAAACCCGCAACTGCTGCATGCGCGTATAATCTGATAAAAGGCACTTTCGATCGATCGAAACTTTCTCGATCGATTGAACGGCTTGAAATTTCGATCGCTTTAACTTCCTTCGATCGATCGAAACCTCGATCGCTCGAACTATGTCAATCGATCGAACTCTGCAATTCTTCTTAGTCTTCCCTCTTTGAAACAAAGCATCTCCTTTTTATCAAATCTTTCAGTCTTTTATACAGCAGCATTAACCTGCACAAATAGTAGCTAAAACAATACAACTTATCATAGATTAATCATATTGTCTAAAACTAGCATTGTAATGCAAATTGCAGATAAAACGGGAAGTTGTGATCAAAACTACTGCAATTCTTTCTTTTAGCGCGGTTGTATTTTACAAATACCCCCGCTTTGCAGTATTTCTCATTACACAGAAGGGGATTGAGGTGGATCTGACCAAAATTCAAGCCATAATCAAAATGCCATCACTGAAAAATGAAAAGGAATTTAGGGGATTTCTAGGTAGAATACAATTCATCAGCCATTTTATATCCAAGCTCACCATGACTTGTGACCCACTATTCAAGTTGTTGAGGAAGGGGGATAAGTTTGAATGGAATAACCAATGCCAAAAAGCCTTTGAAAAGATCAAAACCTGCCTTCAAAACCCTCATGTCCTATCACCTCTCAAACCCAGAAAACCATTACTGCTATACTTGTCTATAACCGAGAACTCGATGGGGTGTATGTTGGCCAAAGAACAAGAAGAGGGGTGTGTGGAGAGAGGGATATACTATTTAAGTAAGAGAATGACCGGATATGAGCTAAACTATTTGCCATTAGAAAAAGCATGTTGGGCCCTAGTATGGTGTACCCGCCGCCTCAGACAATATATGCTAGCCTTTCCTGTGACCTTGATATCTTAAATGGACCCACTCAAATACCTATTCGAAAAACCAGCCTTAACCAATAGGATCTCCAGTTGAACCGTGATGTTAGCCGAATTTGATATAAGATACGTCACTTCCAAATTTGTCAAAGGGAGAGCCATGGCCGAATATCTAGCTGACCTTGCTATAGAATCCGAGGAGAAAGGAGAGTTTAAGTTCCCTGATGAAGGAGTAATGGAGGTGAAGGAAAGTTTATGGAGAATGTACTTTGATGGAGCTACCAATCAGATAGGTTACGGAGTCGGAATCATCCTCATATCACCTAATGGAGCCCCCACCCCGTTAGCCGTCAAACTTAAGTACAATTCAACCAATAATACGGCAAAATACAAAGCATTCATAATTGAGATAGAAGTAGCCTTAGCTCTAAAAATTGAGAAAATTGATGTCTTTGGGGATTCTAATTTGATAATATTGCGAGTGAGAGTTAATTGGAGAATAAAACATGAGAAATTGAGACCTTACAATGAATACCTAGAGAGCTTAAAAGTGCAATTTAGAAAAATCTCATTCTATTACCTTCCCCGTGAGGAGAACCAACTAGACGATTCCTTAGCAACCTTGGCCCCAATGATCTAAATCCCTATAGGAGTTACCATGATTCCTCTATCCATAGAACAGAGAACCCGACCGTCATTTGAGATGATCGCAAGCATTGAAGAAGGAGAGGAGATAGAAGTGCCATGGTATGTGGATGCTTGGAGTTTTATTGAAAAGGGTGAGTACCCCGAAGGGGCTTCAGAAAAGGATAAAAAGGCGATTCGGAGGTTTTCAGCTCAGTTTGTGATTTATGCAGGAAAATTGTGGAAGAAGTTTATACTGGTTATAAGTTGGATTGCTTGTATGGCAGAGAAGCAAGAAGGATGATGGAAAAGATACACCAAGGAGTTTGTGGACCCCACATGAGCAGACACATGTTAGCCAAAAAGATAATTCGACAAGGATACTATTGGACGACTCTGGATAAAGATTGTTGTGAGTATGTTAGGAAATGCCATAAGTGCCAAATCCATGCAAATCGTATGCATACCCCACCTTCCCAACTTTATAGCATGACCACCCCTTGGTCGTTCTCCATTTTGGGTATTGATATCATTGGTGAAGTGGTTCCGAAATCCTCCAACGGACACTGGTACATAATTTTGGCGATAGATTATTTACCAAGTGGGTGGAAGTAGCGCCATATGCAACATTAAAAGCTAAAGATGTGGTGATTTTTATCGAGAAGAATATAATCTGCAGATACGGGGTTCAAAATGAGTTCATTTTTTATCATGGTAGCCATTTCCAAGGAGAAGTCATCCCGCTCTTAGAGAAGTATAGGATCACCTGCCATCAATCTTCCCCATGAAGACCCCAAATAAATGGAGCGGTAGAAGCAGCTAATAAGAATGTTAAGGCAATTTTAGGAAAAATGACAGATACATACAGGGATTGGCATGAGAAATTACCGTTTGCATTATGGGGATATCGAACTTCTATGAGAACTTTGACGGGAGTTACGCCATACTCGCTGGTCTATGGAATGGAGGCTATCCTCCCGGTTGAAGTAGAAATACCCTCTTTGAGAGTTTTGGCAGAATGCAAAGTAACCGAACTTGAATGGCTGCGGGGGAGATATGAAGAATTAATGTTACTAAATGAAAAGAGGTTGGCAGCAATAAACAACTCTCGGGGATATCAGAAAAGGATAGCTCGTGCTTTTAATAAAAAAGTTCACCCGAGGAAGCTTGCTAAGGGAGACCTGGTCCTCAAAGACCTTAAAGCGCCCATTTATGACCCTAGAGAAAAATTCAAACCCAACTAGGTCGGACCGTACATCATTAAGACACTTCTCTCCAGAGGGGCTACCTATCTTATGGACCTAGATGGGGTTGAATTTAAACAACCGATCAACCTCGATCGCCTCAAAAAATATTTTGCTTGAAACCTTGTCTTTCACAACCTCGTACCTTGATGAACTACGCTTGACCTAATTCTCGCTATGAGATACGTAGGCAACCTGCTCAGTTCGGTCATAAAATTTTGCCTGAAAGGCACATTCCTTCTGGCCTTGGCTAAACTACTACAGACCTGATAACCATTTAGGGATAAGTAGGCGGGCTCTTAAGGCCCTCGGTCCAAATAAAACCCAACTCTTGATACCAATATCTTGAGTTTCTCTATGCCAAACTAGGGGCAAACTTGTGTTTGTCCAGAACCACATTAGATCCCCAAGACTAGGGGCAAACTTCATTTGCTAATCCGAAATATCTAAACCCATTTCTGGATCTACTGGCTATCAAAATATGCATTGTGTAGAAGCAAATGAAGATTCATGGTATAGAATGATTAAAGCTCTAAAGCAAAACTCAAAGCGAAGTAATAAAAGATAAAAGAGACATTAAGAGGAAAATTTTCATAACCTGAAAAGATTGGAAGAGTGAAAACTACGATTTACCATGATGAGGACATATTTAAAATATAAGCAAAAGTCTTTGGAAAATAAAATACATCAATGATTCAAATAAAGCGCGGTAAGAGTAAGCAGGATTCGTCAAAGCTTTTTTTTATAATGAAATCTTGTGGCTACTTCCTTTTCTTTTTTCTTTCTTTCTAGTCGTAAAGCTATCCCCCGACCAAAGTCAGAATCTTGAAAAGGTACTCGGCAATAGGAACAATTGAAGTAGGAACGGGCCATCTCTTAGAAAAGACTCCCTAGTTGCCGTCTATTGGAGCGATCGACCTCGTCGGTTCAAGCTGAGGCCGAAATTCATCTTGGTGCCCGTCAGAAGGCCACGCAGTTCCTCTAGGCTGCAAAAACCAAGTATGAAGCTAGGAAGGCCTCTCGAGCTCAAGTGATTACCCAAGATGCCTGGCTGTAATATCGCATTGCAACACTCAAAGCCCAGCTAGTACAATGCGAGGCAAAGGTGATGGCTAATGACGCGGTCTGGTGAAGATCGATGGAGTCCTAGCCCAACTCGGTAGAGATAGCCAGAAATGCATTGAGCAATTGCAGGCCAGCATTCCCATCTCTCGGTCTTGGACTCAAAAGTTGGAAAAAGCCAAACAAAACTAAGCTGCGGCAGCAAAGACTTGGGAGGACCTGAAGATCAAGCTTAGGAATTTTGGGTCGGCCTAGAGGCTGACTCCTTTTGATCCTTGTATATATATATATATTATTATTATTTATCTTGTAAGAAAGCTGTGCTCAGCCTTATCAATACAATGATGATTTTATTCAAACTTCCATCTCAGGCTCATAATTAAATGATTCGTACTCTAGGCCAGGGTTTGGTTTGTATTCAAGATCGATGGTCTCCCACAATATAGGTTAATAGGATTTCAAATATTGACCATTAATTAACCTGACATGCACTGTTCCATCCATATCACGTAGCCTATAAGCTCCACCTCTCTTAACCTGGTGAACAATGAATGGACCTTCCCAATTGACCGACCATTTATCATATCGGTTATCCTTATCTCTGATTGGCAAAACGGCCTTCCAGACCAAGTCTTCTGTGCAAAAGGACTTCTCCTTCACCCTCTTGTTGTACGCTCAGGTAGCTCGTTGCTTTTGTACCCTTAATGAATCCAAGGCCGCTAGTCTTGTTTCATCAAGCCCTTCTAACTCAACTATCATATCCTCTGTGTACTTAGCGGGCTCAAGCTGATTTTGTAATACCCTCCTAGCCGATCGGACTGTAACCTCCATCGGCAACCTAGCACCATGCCCGTAGGTTAACACATGAATGATGTAATCCCTGTACTGGACCTTTTAGAAGTCCGATAAGCCCATAATGCCTCGGACAGTAGCTTGTCCCACTCTCTTGGATTTTCATCTATCATTTTCTTAATGATCCCCTTGAGGATCTTGTTTGTTCACTTGGCCTGTCCGTTGGCCTGAGCATAGTATGGAGTGGAGTTGAGGATCTTAATTCCCCTACTTTCTATAAAGGCCATTGTTTCTGTGCCCGTGAACACAGATCCCTGATCGACCGTTATGGTTTCTGGAAGGCCAAAACGGTGAATATGTGTTCTTCAATGAATTTGATCACCGTTGCTTGCGTCACCGTTCTGCACGGTATGGCTTCAGCCCACTTAGTAAAGTAGTCCGTAGCTACTATTATGAAGCAATGCTAGCCCGATGAAGGTGGAAGAACCTTTCCAATCAAATCCATGGTCCATCCTCTAAAGTTCTTTGGTCGGTACTCTTTAAATCAAACCATGCTTCTGATAAGCCTAACATCCTTTAGCATAACTGATGCAATCTTTCAACATGCCTGGCCAGTAGTAGTTATACCTCCTAAGGAGCCATTTCATCTTTATCCCGGCCTGATGAGCTCCACAAATACCTTCATGGACTATGGCCATTACCCTCATAGCTTGTTTTTTCCCGAGGCACTTTAGGATTACGTCATCTCCGATGGGCTTTTTGAATAATTCCCAATCTAATACAACGAATCGGACTACAAATAGTCTAACTTTTTGGTCTACTCTCACATTTGGGTGCTGTAGATATCCTATGATTGGGATTCTCTAATCATCATCCTCCATCAAGACCGAATTGGTTGTAGTGTACCAACCTCTCTTTGCTACGGACGGTAGTGATCGAACTTGTATCGTGATAGCTTTATCCTTTAGGTCCGTTTTAGTTGACGAGGCCGATCCCTTTTTTGCTAACTTATTGACCTCCGTATTTGTTGACCTAGGGATATAGCTCACACTTATATCATTGAATGAATCCATGAGTTGAATGGCCACTGAGTGAAATGGGCATATCTCCCAACTCTTAATTTGGAATACACGTGATATCTGTTCGATTACCAGCCCTAAGTCTCCTTTGATATGGAAAGATGATGCCCCCATTTCAAGGAGTATCTCAAGTCTGATAATAAGAGCTTCGTATTCGGCCTGATTGTTTGTTCATTTGAAATCGAGCTGAAACGACATCTTCGTCTTTTTATATTTGGGCGATACAATGATCACCCTTGCCCCAGCACCTTCTGCATTCTTTGAGCCATCAAAGATCAACATCCATGGGACTAAGAACGTATTTAATACTTTTGGTGCTGGTGACAGATCTCCCAGATCAGTAGGATCTGGGTGATTGGCCAGGAAATTGGCTATGGCCTGGCCTTTGACCGATTGATGTGATCAGTATTGAATGGAAAATTCCATCAAGGCCAAGGTCCATTTTCTAATTCGCCCTCTCATAATCAGTCTTGATAACATGTATTTTATCACATCAGTTTGACATATAATGTAAGTAGAAACAGGAAGCATATATATTCTTAACTTCTGAGATGAAAAATATAGTGCTAAGCATAACTTTTCAATCGGCTCATAACGCTACTCGATTGGAGTCAAAATTCTACTTAAGTAATAAACGGCATGCTCATTCCCTTGCTCGTTATCTTGAGCTAGCATACTTTCTACTGAGCAGTCAGAGGCCGATATATACAACTTAAGGCACCTATCCTTCTTGGGTGGCATCAACACTAGGGGTGTAGACAAGTATTGCTTGATCCCTTCAAAGGCTTGCTAGTGGCTTTCCTCCTACTTGAATTCTTCATCGGTCTTGATCTTCAGAAGTGGGGTCCAGACTTGAGTTTTTCCCGCATAGTTGGATATAAACCTCTAAGGAAACTGATCTGCCTGAAGAGCCTTTGTAATTCTTTCTTGTTGGCTGGGGCTTTTGTTGCTTGAATAGCCTGAGCCTTATTCTTGTCTATCTCTATCCCTCTCTGGTGTACTAGGAAACCTAAGAAGTTCCCTGCAGAGACGCCGAATGCACATTTGAGGGGGTCCATCTTCAGCTTGTGAGTTTGCATTCTTTCAAATGCCTTTTCCAAGTCCCTCAAATGATCGATGTTATCACCAGATTTTACCACCACATCATCAATGTAGACTTCCATGAAACGTTCAATCATATCATGGAAGATTGAATTCATTTCCCGTTGATATGTGGCTCCTGCGTTCTTCAACCCGAAAGGCATGACAACCCATTCAAAGGTTCCAATTGCCCCCAGGTACTAAAAAGCTGTCTTGGGACATCCTTCTCAGCGATGTAAATTTGGTTATACCCTGAATGCACGTCCATGAAGGACAGAATTTTGTGCTTAGCGGCCGAATCCATCAACTGATCGACCATGGGCATGGGGTATTCTTCTTTTGGGGTAGCCAGGTTTAAATTTTTGAAGTCAATGCAAAACCTGAGCTTCCCATTCTTTTTTACTTCTGGGACTACATTAGAGACCCATTCTACTTATTAGGCAGCCCGAATAAAGCCAGCACCTAGTAGTCTTTTAATCTCTTCCTTTACCTTAGAGTAACTTCCGGTGACATCCGCCGAGGTAGCTGCTTGAACGGTCTGAACCCCGATTTAATTGGCAATCGGTGTTCGACCAGTTCCTTAGACAACCCTAGAATCTCATCATAGTCCCAGGCAAAGCAATCCCTGTACTTGTACAAGAGTGCTATTAACTTGGTCTGATATTGTGGCTCGAGCATCTGACTTACATAAGTAGGCTTGAGTTCCCCCTCCTTGCCTAGGTTTACTTCTAAGAGGGGATCTTGTACATCGGCCTTCAAATCATCCAGCTTTATAGTGGTCATTTCTAATTCATCCATTTGGATCTCTTCCTCTCTTGGCGCTTCTTCTTCATAGATTCAATCGGCTAGATTGATCATACCATCGACTGGGCTGATTTCTAATATTCTATCTGCCAGATACGCACACCATCTGGCCATGCTGACCCTAAGGGCCAGCTGTCTCCGTTCTTTAATGGGTTGTAGCTCCATCGATGTCTTCTTGTTCAATAATCTCAATCAGCCTTGACTCTTCTGTCTGACTGAGGTTGTGATAACATGACTTTATGCCCGATTGAGTTCCCTTAAGGAAAGTGGTAGTATTCGGTCTTCCTAGCTTACCACATCCTAGTAACTTGACTGGCCCGATGTCATCTTCGTACAAGACTGCATCAGCCGTTTACACTCTAGCTAGAAATGGCTTTGTATATGTCCCAACCACTTCAACCTCATCGCCTCTCCAGAAAATCAATAATTGATGGAGTGTGGAAGGGATGTGTTAGCCTTGAATTTATTTAAGGCATTATTTTTGTTTTGTTTTGATGATGACAAATCTAGTGATAATTGCATACTTTCATTGGTTCTATTTCAATCAATTATCATGTCATTTTCGTTACGCTAATCTCTTGATTCATGTACTTAAATGTTCTAACTTTGTTTAAGATCATGAGATAGCATGTGGTGAAGTCCAAGAGTGATGGAGCTCAACAAGGATCAAGCTTGAAGACTTGAAGATTTTTCATCCTTTGTTGAAGACTAGGATTCATATGTAAGCATTTTGATCAATCACTCATAGGGGCTCGAGTAACTTTAATTGGACTTTAGGTTCCTTTCTCTCACACTTTAAAATATTTTCAAGGACCTAAACATACTTAGACCACTCAATTAAATTCATTTCACAAAAGATTTCAAGTGGCTAAGTCAAAAGAAAGTACCTTTGCGCAGATAGGTCAACTTTAAATGCAAACCTGATCCAATTGGTAAGGAATTAGATCTTTAGTTTTATATGGTTGGAAAGGTATTTGAATCTAGTTTCCGAATCTTCAAACGGATTGCGAATACGAGTTTTGTAGAGGGAGTTATGGCTGTTTTAGTAAAGAGGTGTCAGTCTGCCAAAATCTGCTTAAAATCAGTCGACTGATTTTTTAAGGGTCCAGTCGACTAGTTTATAGAATCAGTCGACTGATTGAACTTTTCAGTCGACTGGACAGCACTGAAAATGCCTATTCACTGCTCTAAACTTCCCAGTCGACTGAACCCTCGATCCAGTCGATTGGACTGTGCTGAATACACTAACGGCTAGTTTTTAAAGGGGTTTTTATTTACCAAACTTGCCACCAATGGCTATAATCTTTCTTGGGCTATAAATACATGTTTTCCCACACCATTTTATGTTGATTAATCCATAGGAAAACATCTATTTAAATCACACAACTTGTTAATTTCTAATCATTCATATTTGAGCCCTAGTTGTGTGAGTTTATCAATTTGCTCTAGTTCTTGATTTGTATTTCTTTGAGAGTAAATTGTAGTGAGCTTTTATTTGTATCATTCACTCACTGAGGATTTGTTGTGTGAGCTTTTAATTGTATTATCCACTCTAAAGAGAGAGAGCTCAATTTGTATTCAAATCTTTGTAAAGGTGGAGGGTTAGTAACCCTTGTGTGCAAAGAAGAGGTTTTCTTCTTTGGGAGAGATTGGAGGCTCTTGTAACGGTTTGGTCTACACCCGTGAAGTAGATCGGATTAAAGGAATCCTCAAGAGGTGTTCTTGAGGGGTGGACGTAGGCCGCGGGGTGCGATTGCCGAACCACTTGAAAACTCGGTTTGCAAGTGTCTCTTCCCTTATCTCTTTACTTTATTATTTGTGATTATGTTTAATTTGCAATTAAGTTTTTAAAAGGTTAATTTCCGCTAAAACCTTATTCACCCCCCCTCTAAGGTTTCCACATTTGGGCCAACAGGATGCAATAATTTGGGTGTATCCAGTCTCGGCCTAATAATGCGTTATAGGCGGCCGATGTCTCCACGATGAAGAAAGCAGTTATGACTATTTTGCTGCCAACCGTCAACTCCAGAGGAAGGATACCCTTGGTTCTTGAAGGTGTTCCCGTGAAGCTTTGAACGTTCATTTTGGTCGAAATCAGTTCCGGCTCCGACTTCTAAAGGATTCTTAACATTATCTAGGGCATAATGCTGATGGAAGACCCTCCATTAATGACGATCCTGTTTATCGGGATCCCTTCAATATGTCCCTTCACATGTAGCAGCTTTAGATGTTAGGATATCTGATAAGTAGGTTTCTCGAAGACAACTTTGGCCGGTCTAGCAGGTTCCAGCCCCTCTTCAACTTGATGTCCTTTCGGCCTTAAAATTGTGATCTTAGGCCGATCAGACTGTAGATTGGTGGTGTCCACATTCTTGCTTGTGGCCTCCACCACGTTGGGTTTAACGGTCTCTCCTCTGTTCCAAAATATGTCTTCTATCGTGGCCGACTCTTTGGTCATCTCCTTCCATGGCCGAAGGCTGGTCTGGCTTGGCCATAAAAGACATGGGCAGCGTAAAAACTATGTTAGAAGATAAACTTATAGGGATGGTTCTAAATTGAATTGGCGTAGCGTCCGAATCTGAAAAGTCATCATCGGTCTCCATGTCCATCTTGTCTAATTCAGGCTTACATCCCTCCTGTAGCTTCTCCCGCCTAAAGATTTCCTTCAGGCGCTCAGTAGCGTGCATCTCTCCTTTGCCAGCTTTCTTGTCAAATACTTGTTCTGCCCTAACTGGGTGTTCATGGGTGGTGGGCAAACACAGGTGCTCTGGGCTTAGGAGGGCTATGAGCACTATTCTCCTGGTACTAACGTTCCGGCTCAGCCTGCCTCACACGTTGATATCTCCTTTTTTGAGACTTGCTGTACTGGGGACGCGTTTGGGAATTTTGGAAGTTCAGCCTTATGCAACCTCCCATCTCTGTTCTGGGTGGCAACACCATTCTCGGACCCATGTTTGAGGTCAATGCCCTTGCTAGCATCCTTAGCTTGGAGACTATTTGGTTGCGCCTTGCCCCCCAATTGGCTCGAATCTCTTAGGCCGGTCTGTGGAGTAAGGGATTATTTTGGCTGCCATTCGGTCTTCAACTGCCCATGCTTGGACAGCAAAAGCCTCTCGTGTACAGACCTTCTCGGGCTTGGTTCTCGATGTTCATTGACTCTGGGCCTCTTACTCGGGCTAGAGGCCTCCCTCTTGATATTGGCCTTGCACCGTGGCAGAGGCCTTGTTCAATAAGCTCCAGTTGATATCGTAGGTCTGCAATCAAGCTGTCAGTGGTGGACCTGACCATTTCCACTTCGGCCTTGCATTCCTTTTTTTTGCGCTCCCGGTAAGCTCTTTGGAGCTCATGTATTGTCACCTTCGGTCCATTAGTGGCTAACATGGCGATTTGTTTCCCTTCTCTTTGCCTTGGCAGTTTTTCCTTCTCGGTCAAGTTCACTTTCGACCTTGGTCTTGTCAGCTTGGTTAAATCGGGTATAACCATATTGGTGTCGCTAATTTGGGGAAACGGATTCGCATCAATCCCCATAGCCTTGTCCGAGAACTTAAAAACTCCTTTTTCCACGTTCTCCTGTATAACATTACGAAAAACAACGCAATTATTAGTGGAGTGTTTCCAAGAATTATGCCATTTGTAGTATTCTTTATTTTTTAGGTCATCGGCCTTCGGGATCCGATGACCTTCATTCAGCTTGATCACTTTTATCGGCCAATAAGGCATCGAATATTTGATCAGCCATAGTGATATCAAAAGTGTAATTCTTCCCCGCCTCAAATACCATCCTCTTTGCAGCGGCATTGTTATTGACGGGCTTGTTCAAAGCATTACATATAATCGGCCGCTTGCACACTAACTCGGCCATATCACTTTCTGTTTCGATGTCACAGTCCGTTAGGTGGACCTCGTAATTAGGGTCTTTATAGTAAGTGCCCTTAGATGAGTTTTTCTTCTCCTGCTCGTCCAGAAGGATACGCTCATAACGAGCGGCCCGTGTGGCCAATTCGAATAGATCATGGAAGTTAGTTCCTTCAAACCTCTTACGAAGTGCAAAGGATATGCCCCCCATGGCCATTTTCATGTACTCTTCCTCGGGCAAAGCCGTCTTGCACCAATACTTTGCCTTGCGGGATCGGGCTATGTAGGTTTTAACGGTTTCTCCTACTGACTGTAACATCTTGGATAGATCTTCCAGTGATGTCTCGGGCTTAGTCCTGTAGAACTGTCCGTGGAACAACTCTTTAATCCCCTGCCAATTTTGTACAGAATTCGTAGGAAGATTGATATACCGTAAAATTGCTATGCCCGTTAGTGAGTTTGGAAACAACCTTAGCTTTAGTGGATCACTGCTGCTGCATTGAACGATAAAATGGCCGATATGTTCTACCGAAGACTGTTCACTCTCCCCAGAGAACAGAGTAAAATTTGGGACTTTGTACCCTTGGAAAAATATGACATGGTCGATTTTAGGCGGATACGGCCGTCTGTGAGTCGGCCTTTCCATCCTTCTCATGAACGGCCCATACTCTTCATGTATGGCCACTACCAGCTCCTCCCTATTGATGGATTGAGGAGCTACGGGCTGAGCTACCCCCGCAGGAGGCATTAACGGAGGTGGTAGCTGTTGTTGTTGATCATTGTTGATCTGATGGGTCCAAAGCCCACCATTGTTTCTTTGCCCCCAGTAGTGTGGCCCGGGGGTGGTGTGTGGCCGATTGAATCTCCATTACGGTCGTTTGGTCGGACAAAGACTGGTGTCGCTGATCCATTGGGATCGGTGACAACCGAGCCACCAGTTGGTTCGATCTGCGATTCAGATTGCTTGCCTGAACCGTTATTCTCCTTAAGGTTTGGGCAAACATAGGGCGGATCCTTCGGCTTATCGGACTCAAGCAATGTGCTAGAGCCCGATCCGGTGATCTGCTCGTTGTTTCCTTGGCTTCATAAGTATTTAAGAGCTTGCTTATCATGTCCGTTAGGTGATCCGGCTTTACGTGTGTAGTCCTAGCGGCCATGACAAGGTCAGCTTGACCCCGATGTATCTCGGCCATTTGGTCGATTAGATTACCAAAATTCTCATTGATCCTATCAAGGTATTATAGTCTTGCCTCATAGGCTCGATGTTCATTCTCAGTACTTCAGAAATTCCCCCTAGAGTTACAGTGCCATCCTGCGGGTAATGGCCGGTACTCTCTTCAACAGATGGGTCAACGGTAGAGTCGTCTTGTCCATTTTTCCCTGTCTGCTTGTCCCTCTTTGGAGGCATGACTTAACACTATGAGTCCCACCGGGCGTGCCAAAAAATGTTTGCCTATAGATTTGCGTGGGCGTACCAGAGCCAAACAGGCTTGGTGTGTGTGCAAACTAATTTCCTAAACGCTTGTATGAGTGATACACAAGGCTTTATGAATCTAACTTCTAAACGGGGTGATTGTGTGTAGTGAGTAGGAAAGTATCCTCACCATAAATCCCTTGGCAGTACTGAAGCGCATAAGCCAAATAGTGCAAGTGTTTGCCGTGTAAACAAATCGCAAACGATTAATAAAAAAAAGGTTTTATTAAATGTTTGGAAAAATAAACAAATCCAAAGAACAAGATCAGAACAAACTCTGATTGTCCAAAAGAATGGAAAGAAATAACAAAAAGGGCAGACCTATTTACTATGGAAAAAGTGAAAACTCAAAGGTGTAGATGCCTTGAATGCAGTGTATTGAATGCTGTAGAAAGCTGAGACATAGGGTCAGGTTTGAATGCTGTGTATCGAGATGACGTGGAGTCCTCTACATGGTTGGCCAGCCTCCATATTTGTAGTGGCCTTTGGGAATTCTGATTAGGAAATGACTCCTTGACTTGCGCCTTAAGCAGTCCTGATTGATTGGTTGATTGATAGTGGCAGAATCCTTCCTAATCTCCAACTCTTGCGTTATCTTTATCTTGATTGAATCAATCCCAATATTTTAGGGATTGGCCTTCGAAATCCAGCTGGACGTGATTAGATGCCTTTCCGAAATGGGCTCTGCTTCCTTAACAATCCAAATGACTGTTGGGTTTGTGCCCTCAAACCATTACTTTATATAGGAGACATTGACATTTTAATATATGGATATCAGCTTTACATTTTGTTATGTATGTTTCTTTCATGAGATGATTGTTATCCTTAAGTATCATAGTAAGTAATTCGTGTATGTATGAGATACATACAAGTGAGATATGAATTGCTATTCTTTGTTACTTAGAACATGTCACAGTGGATGTTGAGACTAGGATATCTCATCAGGTTTACACTGTAGCATGATTAACTACCATTGGATGGAGTGATCAATCTCAAATCACTAGAGTGTAACTCTTGGTTAATATGCTAGTGCTTATAGTGCATTGATGGACCTGAGCTTTCCTATTGACACTCAAGGCTGTCAATCAGTCGATAGGAACTCATAACTTGTATAAGGTACGTGTTCTTAATCTTGAGACGTTTATGAACACAGACTGTGGATATGGCTGCTTTGACTTACCAATCAGTGAGGTCTATAGAAGATCAACACCTGGGTATCTTGGGTATGTCATATTCATAGGGTTGTGAACATAAATTGTCAAGACAGAATCTACCCTCTGTTTCAGAGTAAGCATTCCCTTGAGAATGTCACCAAGTCGATTACTGAGTACTGCAGTCTTGTTGATAAGAGTTATCAACATGTTTGGTAATCATGAGAGGTGAATGGGACTCAAGGAATACAAGAAGTAATCATGATTCAGGTTGACAGTAACAGTTATCCGACTACCTGAATATGATTACGAATGCTAACGGTAGAGGGACATTAGTACACCATACAAGTCTAGTTATCGCTTCGGATATGTTCTTTTGCGTTGGAGTTCAGTTATCGTTTTATAGTGGAGTAAACGTTAACTGATCAGTCGATTAATTTGCTGATCAAAGAGTTTGGTCATGGGAATTAATCAACTGATCTGAGCCAACAATAAAGAGCCTAGGAGATCCCACTCTTAGCTCCGCTAGGATGCTTGGAAAGGCAAATGAGGATGATGTCAAGACAGGTTCGATCGATCGAAGTTGTCTCGATCGATTGAAGTCTAGACAGGTTCGATCGATTGAAGATGGTTCGATCGATCTAATGTTCGATCGATCGAAACCACTTCGATCGCTCGAAGTCTAGGTCGGTTCTGGGAATCTATAAATAGGGCAGCTGCGTTCTGGAAAAGAGGTTCATCGTTTTTATTAACCAGACGCTGCTGAAACTGTTTTAGAGTACCAAACCTTCTCCTTCCTCTCTATTAGAGATCCCACCATCTCTAGTCTCTCCGGGAAGCATCCGCAGGAGACATAAGGGTGAAGACAACCTAGTGGAGGCTGCTGCATCACCAAGGAGAAGAAAATCAGAATTGGGTTCAAGACACTAAGGTATAACTCTTGTCCCCTCTTGTACGCATCTATGGAATTGACGAGTAGTAGATCCTGGGATACCAAAAGTTTTTATAACTTGACCTATTTCCGCTGCGCGTTTAAAACTTAATTTAAACCGGTTTTTCCAACAATTGGTATCAGAGCCACGCTCGCTTGGATCTATAGATATGTTTTTGGAACACTATATTGATTTGCATGTTGATTTTAAAACTGTTTTCGAAACGGCATTGTCACAGATCTGTTTCTGCAATGTTATCGCAGCAGAATACAAATCTATGATTGCATGGGATGCAAGGCGGGTTCGATCGATCGAACATGTTTCGATCGATCGAACATCCTCTGTACTCGAGCGATCGAACAGTCTTCGATCGATCGAAACCTTCTGGTATTCGATCGATCGAAAGAAGTTAGATCGATCGAGACAGATTCTTTGTCAGGTTCTCTGTTTCACAGTTTTAAAGTGTTTTGAAATTAAAAACTTTAATTTTAAAATATTCTGTAAAATTTTCAAATCATTCTGTGAAACAGAATGTTCAAGCGATTGAACAGTGTTCAATCGATCGAAGGTTCGAGCGATCGAACGGTCTTCGATCGATCGAACTGTGACAGAGAAGTAAGATGTTGTTTTAAGTTCTAATTCAGTATGCAAAGAGTTTATATACTGTGTGAATCAATTAAGTGTTTCAACAGTTACATATATTTATTATGTATGTATGGATGCGTGTACGACTAATCCTTTTGCAGCTAGTTTAGTCACTATCTCCCATGGCACCAAGACTTTTAAATTTTGTATTTAAATTGTTTGAGATTGGTGCATGTTGTAATTTATTATTGGTTTGGTTTTAAGGCATATGTAAAGGGCGCTGCGACTTCAATCCTACGAAAAGGAAAGTCGCACCGGTTTCCCTAGCCTTTTTATTTTTGTTGTTGTAATTTCTGTTTTCTAGATAAATTGTAAGCTTCGAAAGAAGCATAGGACCAATGTAATAGAATTAGAAATTCCATGAAGATGGAGCAAGGAGCCGTTATCCATGAAGATGGAGTCGGAGGCGATCAAACCAACAGGTGGTTCTATGGAGATAGAGCCATGGGAGATAGAGGCATTGTTTGAATGCCTATATTTCATTTTAGTTTTTTGTTTTATGTGCTTGGTTTGTGATTGACGTATAATACATTGTTGCATGCACACAAAAAACAAGTTTTCTAAAATAAAATTCAAAAACCATTTTCAACACATTAGTAAACATTAGATGTTTATGGGAAGTGTGTAGAAACAGATTTTCTCAAAAAGCAAAATCCTTTTTACTAAAACTAGTGGGAGAGGGTCTTATTAATTACACCCACGATCTTCCATTAACGGTTCACTGTAAGATGAGTGGTGCATTCTGTGTCACCTCGTAAGGGGTGATCATTCCATACGGAGGGTGCATTACTCATTGGTTACTAGGTGTGAACTTCTTTTGATAGGATCAATCAGACGTGTTAGAGGGTGACCACCACACGGAGGCGCTACTTGAGACGGTTGTGATTGGATCCTAGTTAATGGTACACACTAGCTAAGCTATGGATAAGGGATCCCACACGGGGCATTGTTCAGAAACTTAGAGATCAAAAGGAATCGGGAGTCATAACTTGTTTTTGCAAGAGTTGCATAGCGGACAAGTCTTGATTAATCGAAAAATAGAAAATTGACCTCCACACGGAGGCTTTATTCTTTTGTTTCGATATTCCGGCGACTTTGTTTTAAAATAAGAGTTTTAAGGATTCTCTTATTTCAAACTGTCAAATCCTGATATCCATATTTATTTTGTTTGTTTGATTTTCAGTAATCATAATGTCTGGATCTGCATTTAGTCCACTTGCCACCACACTCACTCAAAACAAGTTAACTGGAAACAACTACACTGAATGGAAACGTAACCTTGACATCGTCTTAACTGCGGAGGATCACATATATGTCCTCACCACCCCATGCCCCGAAGAACCCTCGGCAAATGCTTCGGCAGCTGCCAGACGCGAGTTCGACAAATGGAAGAAGTCGAATGGAATGGCTCGTTGCTATATTCTGGCCTCAATGGCTGGTGTATTGCAACACCAATTCCAATCGAATGATTCTACCAGTGACATTATCACATCCCTGAAAAAGATGTTTGGGGAGCATGGCAGGTCTGCCAGACAGGTAGCCATGCAAAAGATAATGAGTGCAAAGACGTCGGAAGGGACTCTAGTCAAGGAACATGTTTTAAAAATGATTGGTTATTTAAACGAGCTGGAGACCCTAGGTGCCAACATCGATGCACAGACCCAAGTTGATATGATCCTTAATTCGCTGTCGCCTTCATTCGCTCAATTTAAACTTAACTATAATATGAATCAAATGAATTTTTCAATGAGCGAATTGATGAGTTCTCTTTTGGCAGCGGAAGGGGTGATCAAACCTGGGGTCAACGTTTTGAACGTTGAGAAAAGCGCTTCCTCCTCCCGATCTGTGCCGAAAGGAAAGAAAGGGAAGAAGAAAGCTAGCACTGGTGGTTCAAGTGTTGGACCAGTCCCTAAGATTGCAAAATCTAAGGGAAAAGGTAAGGGCAAAGGGAAGGTGGGTGGCCAAGGCAAAGGAAAGTGTTTCCAATGCGGTGAGAAAGGCCACTGGAAGAGGAACTGTCCAGAATTCTTAGCTACAAGAGTTCAAGGTATGATTGAATCACATGTGATTGAAGTAAGTTTTATAACGGATACTTCAAACACTTGGTGCATTGATTCTGGTGCGACTAACCATATCTGTAATTCATTGCAGGGGTTCAGATCAACTAGGAGGTGCAATGATGGGGAAATCGTACTTACTCTAGGTTCTAGCACAACCGTTTCTGCGGTTGCTATAGGAGTTGTAGTTTTAGAATTTCTAGACAGTAAAGTTTTGATTTTATCAGATGTACTTTACGTCCCTTCAATGAGACGTAATTTAATTTCAGTTTCTAATTTATCGAATAATGGTTATTCTTTTCATTTTGGAACTGAAGTTGTGATTAAAAGAAATAGTTCTTTTATATGTTCTGGTGTTAAATCAAATGGTTTGTATGTGATTACTCCCAATATTTCTAAAGACTCTTGCATGGAACTTAATAACTCAGTGGTTACTGTACCATCTAAAAGAAAGAGACCTTCCACTAATCCAACAAGGCTTTGGCATATGAGGCTTGGCCATATCAATCTAAATAGGATTGGCAGACTAGTCAAAGAAGGGGTCTTAGGCGATTTGGTTCTCGAACCAATGGAAGTCTGCGAGTCTTGTTTAGAGGGTAAGATGACCAAAAGGCCCTTTCCTGCCAAGGGCAATAGAACCAATGCATTGTTGGAATTAGTTCATACTGATGTGTGTGGACCAATAAATATTAGAGCAAGGGGTGGTTATGAGTATTTCATAACATTTACCGATGACCACTCTAGGTATGGATATGTGTACCTAATGCAGCACAAGTCTGAAGCCTTTGAAAAGTTCAAAGAGTTTAGGGCTGAAGTGGAGAAGCAATTGGGCACACATATCAAGGCCATTCGATCTGATCGAGGTGGCGAGTACCTCTCTAATGAGTTTATTGATCACCTCGTACAGAATGGGATTCTGTCACAGTTGACTGCACCTGGTACGCCTCAGTAGAACGGTGTAGCGGAGAGAAGGAATCGGACTCTTTTAGACATGACTAGGTCGATGATGAGTTACTCGGAGTTGCCATTATTCCTTTGGGGTTATGCTTTGGAAACCGCTGCGTACATACTAAATCTAGTACTAAGCAAATCTGTTCCCAGGACACCACGAGAGATGTGGATTGGGCGCAAGCCTTCTTTGCAACATCTCCGGATATGGGGGTGTCCGGCACATGTGCTGAAAGGAAAGATGAGCAAGTTGGATTCTAGATCGGAAGTATGTTACTTCGTAGGGTATCCAAAGGGTACTTATGGATGGTATTTTTATGATCCAAGAGAGCAGAAAGTGTTTGTTAGTACGAATGTTGTTTTCTTGGAGGATGACTATATCATGAACCATAAACCTAAGGGAAGGATAGATCTTAGAGAGATAGAAGGAGAGCCCTCAGTCCAACCCGTAGTTGATAACGATATAAATCAAGAAAATACCACTTCTTCACCCATTTTCGCACCGGTACCTCGTCGTAGTGGGAGGATTATCAGCCAGCCTGATAGATACATGTTCTTAGGAGAAGTTTTTGAAGCTGTCTCCATAGAATCTGAATCTGATCCTGCCACATACGAAGAGGCAATGACTGATGTTGATTCAGAACATTGGGCTAAAGCTATGAAGGCTGAATTAGAATCTATGGATTCTAATCAGGTCTGGGATCTTATAGAACTTCCAGCCAATATTAAACCCATTGGTTGTAAGTGGGTCTACAAGAGGAAAAGAGCATCTGATGGAAAGGTTGAGACCTTTAAGGCTAGGCTTGTAGCGAAAGGTTATACTCAGAAGGAGGGCATTGACTATGAGGAAACCTTCTCGCCGGTAGCCATGCTCAAGTCCATCAGAATACTCTTATCCATTACTGCATGCCTAGATTATGAGATCTGGCAGATGGACGTCAAGACTGCATTCTTGAATGGCAATCTTGAGGAGGACATCTATATGCAACAACCAGAAGGGTTCATAGCTGGTCGGAAAGGTAACTAGGTATGCAAGCTGCAAAAGTCCATTTATGGGCTTAAGCAGACATCTAGGAGTTGGAACATCCAATTTGACCAAGCGGTCAAGTCGTTTGGTTTCATACAGATTCTGGATGAACCTTGTGTATACAAGAAGTGTGAAGGGAAAGTGATGGCCTTTCTTGTGCTTTACGTTGACGATATTCTACTCATTGAGAATGATGTAGCGGCATTGTCAACGGTCAAGGTTTGGCTAGCTAGTACTTTTGATATAAAGGATCTAGGAGAGGCGAGCTATATTCTTGGGATAAAGCTCTTTCGGGATCGCAAGCGAAAGATAATGGGATTGTCTCTAGCTGGTTATATCGATAAGGTGCTAACTAGGTTTTCTATGGATAATTCGAAGAAAGGTTTGTTACCTTTCAGGCATGGTTTAGCGTTCTCCAAGGACCAGTGTCCAAAGACACAGGTGGAGAGGAATCGCATGGCAGGAATTCCATATGCTTCGGCAGTTGGAAGTCTTATGTATGCGATGTTATGCACTAGACCAGATATTTGCTTTGCCGTCGGCATGGTTAGCAGATATCAGTCGAATCCAGGTCCAGAGCACTGGACAGCCGTCAAGCACATTCTTAAGTACTTGAGAAGGACTAAAGATTACATGCTTATGTACGGTGGTAGTGAGTTAATTCCAGTAGGATACACTGACTCGGACTTTATGTCAGATAAAGATTCGAGGAAGTCGACATCCGGTCATCTCTTTACCTTGGGAGGTGGTGCTGTCAGTTGGAGGAGCATTAAACAGAAATGCATTGCAGACTCAACTACAGAAGCTGAGTATGTGGCTGCTTGTGAAGCCGCAAAGGAAGCTGTTTGGCTCAAGAAGTTCCTTATAGAGCTCGAGGTGGTACCAGCGTCGCTGTCACCTATTACGCTTTATTGTGATAATAGTGGGGCAGTGGCTCAGTCCAAGGAGCCAAGGAACCACGGAAAGGGAAAGCACGTAGAGCGGAAATATCATCTTATCCGAGATATTGTTCAACGTGGAGATGTGACTGTCACCAAGATTGCCACCGCTGACAATCTTGCTGATCCGTTTACAAAGGCCTTGCCACAGAAGGTCTTTGATCGTCATCTAGATAGTCTAGGTCTCAGATGTAATCCTGTATGGTTATGAGTGCAAGTGGGAGTTTGTTGGGTTTGTGCCCTCAAACCATTACTTTATATAGGAGACATTGACATTTTAATATATGGATATCAGCTTTACATTTTGTTATGTATGTTTCTTTCATGAGATGATTGTTATCCTTAAGTATCATAGTAAGTAATTCATGTATGTATGAGATACATACAAGTGAGATATGAATTGCTATTCTTTGTTACTTAGAACATGTCACAGTGGATGTTGAGACTAGGATATCTCATCAGGTTTACACTGTAGCATGATTAACTACCATTGGATGGAGTGATCAATCTCAAATCACTAGAGTGTAACTCTTGGTTAATATGCTAGTGCTTATAGTGCATTGATGGACCTGAGCTTTCCTATTGACACTCAAGGCTGTCAATCAGTCGATAGGAACTCATAACTTGTATAAGGTACGTGTTCTTAATCTTGAGACGTTTATGAACACAGACTGTGGATATGGCTGCTTTGACTTACCAATCAGTGAGGTCTATAGAAGATCAACACCTGGGTATCTTGGGTATGTCATATTCATAGGGTTGTGAACATAAATTGTCAAGACAGAATCTACCCTCTGTTTCAGAGTAAGCATTCCCTTGAGAATGTCACCAAGTCGATTACTGAGTACTGCAGTCTTGTTGATAAGAGTTATCAACATGTTTGGTAATCATGAGAGGTGAATGGGACTCAAGGAATACAAGAAGTAATCATGATTCAGGTTGACAGTAACAGTTATCCGACTACCTGAATATGATTACGAATGCTAACGGTAGAGGGACATTAGTACACCATACAAGTCTAGTTATCGCTTCGGATATGTTCTTTTGCGTTGGAGTTCAGTTATCGTTTTATAGTGGAGTAAACGTTAACTGATCAGTCGATTAATTTGCTGATCAAAGAGTTTGGTCATGGGAATTAATCAACTGATCTGAGCCAACAATAAAGAGCCTAGGAGATCCCACTCTTAGCTCCGCTAGGATGCTTGGAAAGGCAAATGAGGATGATGTCAAGACAGGTTCGATCGATCGAAGTTGTCTCGATCGATTGAAGTCTAGACAGGTTCGATCGATTGAAGATGGTTCGATCGATCTAATGTTCGATCGATCGAAACCACTTCGATCGCTCGAAGTCTAGGTCGGTTCTGGGAATCTATAAATAGGGCAGCTGCGTTCTGGAAAAGAGGTTCATCGTTTTTATTAACCAGACGCTGCTGAAACTGTTTTAGAGTACCAAACCTTCTCCTTCCTCTCTATTAGAGATCCCACCATCTCTAGTCTCTCCGGGAAGCATCCGCAGGAGACATAAGGGTGAAGACAACCTAGTGGAGGCTGCTGCATCACCAAGGAGAAGAAAATCAGAATTGGGTTCAAGACACTAAGGTATAACTCTTGTCCCCTCTTGTACGCATCTATGGAATTGACGAGTAGTAGATCCTGGGATACCAAAAGTTTTTATAACTTGACCTATTTCCGCTGCGCGTTTAAAACTTAATTTAAACCGGTTTTTCCAACAATGACGTCATCATGACAGCTGTGAGCAGCACCGCCTTCCCTTGCTCGTCCATCGGGCTCATCAATTATCTCTTTAGTTAAATTGGGCTCATACAAGCCCGTCTGTTGTATTTTTTATCTTCCATGCCCGATGGTCTCTTCCTGAATGCTAGTAGCCAATCGGGCTAATATAGTCGTCTTTTACCATTTTTACCAGATATGGTGTCCGATTGCCTTGCTTGCTGCCCTTACCTTCCATCGGGCTTGCCCTGATGCTAGGTTATATTCCTTCTACGCCCGATAAGCTTGACCCATGTTTAGCCTCCCAATTGAGCTTCATTACTAACTATAGCCCGACTGTACACCACCCACTTCATCAATCGGACTTCACCGTTTAAATCACTAGCCTTGTCTCCCTGAACCACGTGACATTTACCTCTTGAGCCCGATGGGTTTTTGCAGTCCTTAGGTCGGCCTGTCCATTCCCGCAAATCATTCGGGCTAAAAAATCTTTGGCTGTTTTTGGGTGCAAACACATATGCACCTAAAAAACGCAGATCTGTTAGTCTTCATCTAGAAATCGTCTTCGTCTAGAAATCGTCTTCTTCTTCTCTCATCATCTTCGTTTGTTCTGTTCTCTTTTCTCTCATTCTCTCTCCCCCAATTCTGTTTTGGGTTAAAATGAGAAAGTGAACTTGACTTTGGTCTTTTATATCAGGGATTATTAATATTGTCAAAATGAATCATAATCTCACTCCCTCCCTTATCCCCGCGTTTTACAATACCTGTCCCTTAGTATTATTTTATACCCCCAACATAGCATTATTTTTAACCACACATCATAATACCAAGAGTTAACTTATCCTATAAACATCCAATCAAACGCAGTATAAAACCAGATTGGACTAAAATAATCCATCCCCTTAATTATCTAGCAAATAAACGAGCCCATACATATTACAATGGTCGGTTAAAAAAAATCCTTGGTGGTGAGTCGGTGACCGAAGGGATTATTAACCTACGCTTACTCGAACTAACAAGGTCACTGTGCTAACAGAACAAACAAATTAAGGTCACTGGACGTTTCACCAGAATCTTCCATTTATCGACGAAGAGAGAGAGAGAGAGAGAGAGAGAGGCAGCAAAGCAAATCAAAGCAAAGCAAAGCAAGCATGTTCAAGAAGCCAATTGAGGCAAAGGCTCATCAACGACTGTCGGGTGCAGACCGTAAGAAGTTGAAGAGAACTATCAGAGAACGCTTTCCTAATGCTTCCGATTCCCACATCGATGCCTTGCTCCCTCCCAAGGTAACCATGCCAATGCTGTTCTTTTCATTCATTCATTAAATTGCTGTCTGTCTGTCTGTCTGTCTTTCTTTCTTTATAATCTGAATCTAAGACTCTGTTTGGCATTGAACCTCTATGTAGGACATGTAACTCCTCTTTAACTTTTGTTGCCATTTATTTTATTCTTTTTAATTATATTGGGATTGTGGAAGCAAATAGCAATATTCTTTCCAAGTATTACTATGATTCTATTGAAGACCTGGAACTCTATTGATTTTATTTGACCTTTTCTTTGGAATCTAATTTAGGTTTAGGGCCAAAAAAAATAAAATAATTTTTTTTTTTTTTTTTTTTGTGTGTATTGGGTTTCCCACGATTAGATTAGCTCTCTGTGTGAGTGAATTCCCGTGTTCGTTCGTTCATTGCTGTCTGAATTTTACTGTTAGGATTTTGGAAACTGTGAAGGGGCTAAATTCTCGACTCTATAGTGGTCTTTATGATTGTAGTTCTGATTCAATATTTAAATAAATTATCAGCACGTTGTGTTTTTCCTTTTGATATCAACTGGCCCACTTTGTATATATATATATATATAACTCACCACTAATGGTATTGTAGGCAGAGATAGCGGTCGCAAAGTTCCCAAATCGACTCCTTGTCTATGGTTTGGAAGGTAGCTTCCCTATGTTTTTCGACGTTGATGGACGAGGCTCAGAAATATTCCCCACTGGTATGTGACCATTTATCCATCTCTGCCTAATTTTGTTATCTTTGTGTCTGCTACATTCTAAATTGATTTCCACTTTAACTTATGAGACATTTCAGTATAGGTTATTACTTTTTCTTGGCGAGAATGTTGACAACATGAATAGCGAATTTACATTATATGCCTTTTGGCTTCGTTGGTTATTAAACACGGTCAAAGTTGGCAAAGATCCTGATCTCCAATTTCCCACTTATCAGAGAATTATAGCACATGCACATGTCGGATTTGGGCGTGTTTGGGGGACTCTACAAAAGCTCGGACCGAGCCTGGGCAGTCCTAAACCACAACCGTGCAAGCCTGAGTTGCATCCCTAACTTGATAACAAAAAAACACCCTATAAAGTCTTCCAACAAATTCTGCATCATCATTCCCCATTCCAGCTTTAGTAGTGAAGATATTAGCTACAAGTAATGAAATCAAATACCACCTGGTGAGTTGGAAAAAAAAAATGCAAATCTCTAAAGGAAGGATGTTCAGTAACCAAACAATTAAGACTTCTTGACTAAGTACTGCAAGGGAAATTGTTATGGGAGTATGCATAGGGAGGGACATTTAATGCAGAAGATTTGTTTGCCCCAAGTTTCTGCATTAATTAGGGGACTGGCACTATGGGAACTGTTGGAATATGCTTGAATAAAATATATTATCCAGTATCTATGAATTTGATGTATATGATATTATATTATCTAATACATTAATATAAGATATATTATATGATATGGTGTATTGATGTGTTGGATTTCCTATTGCCTACTCATGTAATATTTTAGTAATGACTTCCAATACAAGAGTTTATTTTATTTTATAACATGGTATCAGAGTAGATTCTTCCTGCCTAGTTTCTCTTTCAGTCTTCCGCTTAGCCGGCACCTTGCCGCCGCCGAACATCACTCTTCAATCTTATCTGTTTCTATTTCTTTTTCTCTGTTTTATTAAATGGATGGATTATTGAAATAATGTATCAATCCTTTTGTTTTCTCTAGTTCATGTGGGAGCTTTGAAATCCAAAGTAGACCATGATCCAGTGTGGCAGCCCTCACTCACTCTCAATCTTGCCCCTTAACTTTTTGAAATTTCAATTTCAGGCCCCCAACTTTCTGAAATTTACAAATCAGCCTCACAGTTTTTGGAATTACAAAATCACCCCCAAAATATTCAGACATGACAAAATTTTTTTGACTATGTTTTGTGCGGCCCGTGGACTGCCCTTGTTTTGCTTTTGGTGATTCTCTTTGATTAAATAAGACCTTGCTTGGTTGTGATTGATTGATTTGGGCTACTGTTAGTTCGGTTTTGTTAAATTTCAACTCGATAGTCTTGGATGGTGCATTACAACATTTGTTTTCAATGTTCTTGGGCTGAAATTGGTGATTTTGTTGTGGGTTTTAGTCCAACACTTTGTTTTGTTGTTGGTGAATTGTTTTCACCTTGGCCAATATTGTGGATATTGTTGTTCCACAATTACTCATTGTTGTTGTTGGTGGATGTTGTCTCTACCTTGGCCAAACTTGAGGATTTTTATATCCCACTCGTTGTTGACATCACCATTTTCACACTTGATATAGTCTGGCTTCGGTTTTACTTTTTTTCATTTCAAACTTTGGTTGTAATTTTCATTACCACCATCAGTTTGAGGGGGGATTTGAACACGATGATGTGTAAGGGAAAATTGTGCCCTCAATTTATATTAGGGGAGTATTGAAGAGATTTTGGAAAAGCTGAGCCGGTCTACTGGTGATTATCATTTTATTCTCAAATGCAAGTTGGACACTGCAAAAGATTTCGTGTGCCAACTTGAGGGGAGTGTTGGAATATGCTAGAATAAAATATATTATCTAATATCTATGAAATTGATGTATATGATATTATATTATCTAATACATTAATATAACTATATAAGATATATTATATGATATGGTGTATTGATGTGTTGGATTTCCTATTGCCTATATAAAGGCCCCTCATGTAATATTGTAGTAATGACTTCCAATACAAGAGTTTCTTTTATTTTATAACAGGAACTAGATTTTTTAGGGGTTGGAGTGTGGAGAAATCTTAGTTGGGTTACTTTCCATGCACTATTTTGATTTATCTTAGGAAGTATCAAATTATATTATGACTAGATAATTGGTGCGGAGAAGCTTTATGAATCAATTATATAATCGACCACAGAATAAAGGGGAGGATAAGATGTGGTGAAATTGACTTAAAATAAGGACACAAGTTTTCCTTAGAAAGCCATACGGCAGATCAATTTGAGTTTAACCACACATCAGCTATTTCAAGTATCACTTATGCAATCTGACCGTCAGAACGTAAAGACAGATTGCAATTGGACAAGACAATGAATTGCGTTGAATCTTTAACAATTTTCCTTTTAGAGCTACCTTGCTCATAACTCCCTATTGGTATAAACGGGGATGACTGACTTCCGAGGGAGCTGCTTTCGCCTCGGTAATTACCTAACAAGAGAGTGCTGATTGAAAAGAATTTAACCGAAGAAACAAGGAAGTTGTGTGTCTAACCCCGTCTCATTTTTGCTTTCTAAACTCCCATTCCACTACTACTCTTTCTGGGCTAATAATTGTGGGAAAAGCACATGGAGATGGAGATTGTTTGCTATTAAGTTATACGACTTTCTTAAACCTATAAATCTGGTGTGCGCTAACTGAACTTGCTTTGAAGACAAGGCTCGTTCCTCCCCCACCATGGTTCAAGGTCGTGGTATCGGTCGCGGTCGCTGTGGTCGTGGAGACAACTCGGTCGCGACGCCGCGGACTGGTATCGGGCGATACGCAAAGATATGCTAGATTAAAGGTTCAAAAAAATCTGAAAAAATAATGAAAAATTCTAAAATAATTGGAATAACACATTTGGCTTAATATATTGTCACAATATACAATGTACCAATTACAATATCACATAATATCCAATACACACGTTGCGAATTGAGTATCTAATAACACTACATACATAAGTCATTTGTTTATTAACAATTAAGTATTTTGTTTATTAAAAATTATGTCTTTTGTTTATTAATAACTATACAATGTGGTATATAAATTTTTTTCTAGGTCAATGTGAGAAGATAATATTATACTTAAAACCACATTATGCTATTTTCGGTTAAGATATAGTCATATAGCATTGTGTATTATATTATACTATAATATAGCATATTTATTTTTGTTTTTGTTCTTTTTTGAGAAGATAATAAAACCTATTATGTAATTAAATAAAAAAAAATAACAATACAGCGTAGATGTTAAGTCTAATATAAGAGTATTATAATGTTAAAGTCTAATTTTTTTTTTAAAGTGTCAAGTCTAATATAACTTAAGCCTATGTATTATAGTCTTATAGTGTTAAGTGTATTAGGTGGTAAGCCTACTGTAGTATAGTGTATTAGGTGTAGTCCACTTAAATACAAATCAAACCCAAAACATATGAAAAAAAAATACCCCAAACAAAACCTAATCTTTCTCTTCCTCCTCAGACGTGCGACACAGACGAGAGAGAAATGGAGAGAGCAGACCTCCACAGTCCACACGCAGCTCGAGCGAGAGAGAGAGGACAGAGAAGATTGAACAGAGAGAGAGGACAGAGAAGATTGAACAGAGAGAGAGAGAGAGAGAGAGAGAGAGAGAGAGACGAACTGAGAGAAACGAAGTTAGAGAATACAAGTAGATCTGCTCAGCGTAGATCTATGCGAGAGAGAGAGAGAATCGAACACATTCGGCGCAGATTCTGGTTCGATCACTCCTCGTGGAGTTCGACGAAGGTGCTATTCAAACCATTTGCCCTATTTTTTTTTTTGTTTTTGCCTCAAATCAGTCTTTTTGAGATTCGTCTCGCCGTCTCGGCCGAGATCTCGTGCGAGACGGCACCATCTCGTTCGATACATGCCGATACAGTCGATACAAAGCATGGTACAACTCTTTCTGAAAATCTTCTTGACTCAATCTTCTTGACTCGGCGCCATATCTCGTCTTGGACCCCTACGAAACCGAGTTGACTTGGCCGAGAGTTAACTCGGTTTCGGCCGATACCTTGAACCATGTCCCCCACCGAGACAGAGTTTTATAGATGGACGATGATTTGGGCATGATAATACGAAATAACCTCTAGAAGAGAAAGCACATTATAGGAACTTGGTATTGTATGTGCAGATAGGACGAGGGGGCCATTAATTACTTGCTTTTGCATTGTTCAATAGTGAGAGATGTTTGGTACATGCTTTGTTGTTTGACATCCAATGGGTAATGGAAAAACACACACAAGCTAGTTTTGAGGTGTGGAGAGAGATCGAAGTTACAAAGGACTTAAGGAAGTATTGAATGTGGGTAGTGTATTGGTTCACCTCTTCAATATACGATGAATCTAGGCTTGGGGGCAAAGTCTAAGAGGATTGTTGCGGTTGGTGATTGATCATGGTGATGCCTCCCTACCATGATCTGCATTGCGATTCTCATTCTTTTGTGACTTGGTGTCTAAAGTTAGGAGCTCACCAAGGGTTGCCGCGATGGGTACTGTTTTGGGATATCTTCTCGGACCTTCTTGAGAATGAAAGAATATTCTAATGTATTCCATAACATGTGGCATAAATAGCTGATCGCCATCCCTTACGACAGTCCTCTTAAAAGCTGTGCATAATTGCTTTAGATGCCATCCATGGCACCACTCTTTTGCTTTATCATGTAAGTCATTTGCTTGGTGTACACAATCCCAATGATAAGGAGGAGGACACGAGGAAATAAATTAGACATTCCTTAGTATTTTCAGTGCTCAAGTATTGACTCTCTCCATTGGTGACGAGCCAACGCATTGCTTCCCAGGCATGTCCTCGTGCTCAATATACATATGTATCGTCTTACCTTTCACATAAACTTTTTCTCGATAATCTCTCTGCAGTTTGACTTGCATTCTCTTAAGTGATGAACACATCACCTCTTGAGGTCCGCACACAATTTTGTGACTCTAGTTGAGAGTGACAAATCATGTAGTTATCTCTTCGTTTAAAGACTATATTTACATTAAATATATCTGGATAATGATGCAGTTTTTAGGATTTGGATGGATTTGTTCTTAAAATTTGAATTCTATTAGGTTTTTTATTTGGATAAGATTTGTTTTGGATTAGGGTTACCTTCATTGTTTTTGTACCCTATAAATAGTTTTGTAATTTGTTAATAAAAAGAGGCCAAATTGCACTTTAGTCCCTCATACTTGGGGCCTATTTTTAATTGGGTACTTCTTTAAATATATATTTTTTTTTTTCAATTTGATCCATGTACTTTCATAAGTGATGCAATCAACCCAAATCGGTAACGTCCGTCTAATTTGCTAAACGGAATTTGATAAAACTAAAAGCTGCCTGTATAGTCAACATCTAATGTTTTAGTCAACAGCTGAAAATTGAAGCTTCAAGTGAGAGAAGTGTGGCCATTTTCAGCGGCAAGACATGTCCATCATCAATGCTATATTTAGTATGAGCTCTCAATGTGACTGAAAAGGGAAGCTCAGAGGAAAACCCACTTTTTATAATCCCTCAACTTGAGAGAGAGAGAGAGAGAGAGAGAGAGAATTTGATGATTCCACTGTTGGTTAGTTGCAGAGCTTCCCGTTGCCAAGTTCGAATGTGTGCTTTGTTTTGGCATACAACAAAACTCTGATTTAGGCTGTGTTTTTAGTCTCTGTCTATAATTTGACGTGCTCTGTTTTGGGACTCTATCATAGGTTATAAGAATTTGCTTTGATTTTACATAGTGAATTATTATAGCAGATCATTTTTACGAACAGTAAGGCTCTAGAGCCTATATTTAACGATTTGATTCTAGTTCTCTTGGAATTTCTTCAAATTCTCTTTTTCCTATTGCAATTTGGTTTGAAAAGATCAAAACCAAAGTTGGAGCTTTCTGGCTTGATGTTTTGTTGGGGCCATTGGAGAAAAATGGAAGGTTTAAGATGTAGAGGAAGAGAAGCTGAGTTATAGATAAAGAGAGAGAGTGATAAAGGATGTGAATCAGCTATGGCCTCCTACTATTAAAAAAAAAAAAAAGAATATGAGCAAGCCACGTGGCTTTTGATAAAAACAGATGAGACCACTTTCGTAATCAAATCTTGACACCGTTAGCAAATGGATCCAATTGCACTACTAATGTAAGTATTAGGGGTTGATTGAAAAAATTAAAGCAATATCTATCCAATTGTAAAATGGGGTATAGTATAAGGGATTAAAGTGTAATTTGGCCTAAAAAAATGATGAAGAACGATAGAATCTAATCAAGTTTTGGAAGAGCTTGGAGCTCTCTCTCCCCCTTCTCTCTTCTCCCTCTCTCTAGTTCCTGGATTGGAGTGTCTTCTACCTCTCTTCTCTCCTTTCTCTAGTTCTTGGATGGGAACATTTTCTCCCCCTCTTACCTCGTTTTCTCTCCTTCTTCTCTTTGTGATTTTCTATATCATATAGAAATAAACGACCAACATGTTATTTTACCCGCCACGTGTCACATGAACTTATTGGAGAGCCAGATTACATCAGAGGGATTCTCACTAATGATGGCACCTTCCATCAGAAGTGATCTGGATACCAGAGAATAAATCCTTGAGACGAGGCAATCGTACCAGCCAACAATCCCTAGTGGCAAGACCTCGCAAAATTAGCCTTCTATTACGGTAAACTGCTATGTTACCTCTGTTGAGCTGCTCTATTGTATTATGCAATGAGCCACCCCCTAAACGAAACTCCTCCTTGCTCTACCACTTCTTCAGCAGTGGGTGAAAATACTCCTGGTGTGCAACCTCTGATTGCACAAAATGCCCTTGTGCCTCTCCAAATGGGGTCGCAAGAAACCCATGCTGAACTTTCTCAAGAGGAAAAGCTATGCAGATCCAAACTCAACTACTGCAGCCTCTACTGCACAATCGGAAAGTTCTGGTGTTTTGAATCGGACGATTAAATAGTGAAATAAAAAGCTTAACCGACTAGATTTTTCTCTCGTCCAGATTCTGAACTAGAATGCTTGTTAGACTCATATATCGCAATAGAGAACCCCAATGCATTCAATTTTTGGCAGGACTAGGTGATAAAAATGTGCGTGCTGGTAAGATGGGCTGCCCGTCGTGAGTCATGACCACTTGCGTCAATTTCTCCTTTCCACGAGCTATTTACAGTGCTCCCATCGTGTGTGTATTATTTACTTGTTCCTCTCAAAATTTAAGTTCACAATCTTATTTTTCTACTTAGATTATTTTGCTCTATACTAAAAGGCCCAAATTCCTCCATCAGTACAAGTTTCAGGTCATCCTTTTGCTGGTGGGACAATAGGAACCCCTTTTGAGAAAGGAAGGGGGAAAAAAAAGGAGAAGAAGCAAAAAGAAAAAAGACCCCTTCTACTTGAATCTTCCGGACTTTTATAACTGATTCTGTTATTGAACTTTTCAACCTGAAGGTAAGGTCTAACTTCTCCGTCTCTCCTAGCAATCTCACAAACCCCAAATTTCTCGAATAGTTTTTGATTTCTGGCAAAATATTGTTTGTATTTTTTAATCAACGTGGAGCCCACAGAGATAAACCTAGTGCCATCAGCCAATTCCTCGCTGAAATTTCCTATCATTCAACCTCTTTTGACCCAAAAAAAAACCTCTTGTATTTTGTCCAAAGAAAATAACTTTTTGTTTCTACTGAAGCCTCAAGAAAACAGTGCAGCCAATCGAAGGTCCTCTGCGTCAATCCAGACTTCACCACACATTTGTATCTCTTTCCTAAAAAACAAAGTGTAAAAAGAAACGGAAAACGTTGTTGGATCTGCTACATCCAGCAGATAAAGGCTTCTTCGCCCAGATTGAATCACAATGATTCAAGCATAAATAATTATGTTTAGTATGTGTAACAGTTGCTTTCCGTCTCTCTTAGTCTCTGTGTTTGTTGCCTTGTTTGTTGCCTTAACATACATTATGTTCAGCAAGCTTCATTGCACTTATTTTCTTACGTGGTCATGATGGCAGTTTATGCTCTCTGGAAGGTCCCTGAACTCTTGCCTGCTTTTGTGCTGAAGGGGGGCGAGGTTTCGCGTTTTGTCATTGGAGGGGCAGATTTGATGTTCCCTGGTATCAGCGTGCCTGCAGAAGGTCTACCATCTTTTTCAGCTGGGGAACCATGGGCTGTGAAAGTTCCTGGTAATCCAGCTCCAATTGCAGTAAGCTTTTGAAACCGGTACTATGTTTGGATTTGAAATTACTGAGACTATCTAAATTATACGAGTGCTTAGGCATTGATTTGTCTATATTCAGGTTGGGACAACCACTATGAGTAGCGCGGAAGCTTTGAAAGCTAGTTTGCGCGGAAAGGCTTTAAGAATAAATCACTACTATGGAGACTTACTTTGGTGGGTATAATCGGGAAATTTGACTTATTTGTGCTATTATTTAGAGCCCGTTTGGGATAGCTTTTTTGGAGCCACCACTCACTTATAAGTGATGGTTTAGAAAGCTGTGACCATTTGGATTAGCTATTTCACAGCTTTTTAAAAAATCTTATTCCTCTTTAAAACTAAGAAACAGCATTTTTAAGAAGCTCCAATTTGCAGTTCTGTAAAATTCTCTTATTCCAGAAAGTGATTTTTTTGAAAGCTAACCCAAGCAAACTCTTATTCAAGTAGAGATTGTGATTGACATGGCCTCCGTTGAGGTATCTTCTGTTCAGGAATTCAGTTGAAGGTCATTATGTGCCGAATGCTGGTTTTTTGGAAGATGTGGTGTTTGAGGATCCTTCTTTATCATCCATTTGTGAGGCTTCTGATTCACGTGAATTTGATCAGCAAAATGGCATTAATGACAAAGAAGGGGCTGATACTAATCCTGTTGCGAAAAATGATGGTACTGAACAAGTAACCGAGGATGTTAGTGATTTGAAGCTGACAGAAAATGTTGCAAGGGAGGAGTTAAATGTTGAGGATCAGCATGCTTTATCTACCGAGGATGTGGATGTACTTTTGGACAACTGTCTTCGTCAAGCCTTGCATACAACTGTTAAGGATAATGACCTTCCCATGCCTGGAAGTACCTTATGGTAAGATGGGTATTCTTAGCTGCTCTCTCTCTCTCTCTCTCTTGTGTATTTGATTGTTTAGATTCCACATGCTGCTTACAGCCAGACTTTGCTTGGTGAATTGTATGTCATACACTTTATTCATGATCTTATGTTGTTTATATTAATTATGATGCATGTGGAGTTGAGTTGAGTTGAGATTCCCGTGTTCATAGTTTGGAGTCGTGTGCGTTATGTTTGTATAAATCTATGCATGTGTCTTACAGATAAGTTTAATCAATGAGAACATGGGCTTCACTCTGTAAGCAAGCAAAAATTATGCTAAAGGTTAAGTTTGTGTCAGGCTGCCCCTCCCATATCTTGCACAAGTGGGACAAATACCAGGTTATATTAGTTTGTGTCTTGGATGAAATCTTCCTGGATGAGAAGTTCTGGAGGTGGACAAATGCGTCAGTATACTTTCTCCACTCACAGGCATTAGTGTCACTTGTTTCTTCTGGGACGCCCCCATAAATGTATTGTGTTACCAGGGAATTGGTCACCCTCCTCCCTAATTTTACTTACCGGTTGCCACCCAAAGAAAAAGGGAAACATTAGTGTCACTCTGAAAATTTCAAGGATTATTAGGTGGGGTTATTTCCCCTTCTAATCCCTCTCTATTGATAGTTAAGTAGGTACGAATTGTAGATTAATTTTGTGCAAAAAGAGACGAGTAGAAAAGAAAAAAAGAGATACTCAGATTTGAGTATTTGCGTCCCAGTTTGTGAGTGGATGCCAAGGTGTATTGGGTGGACCGAGAGTAGGTAGTGGTCTTTAAGCTAATGTCCAAATGAAGAGAAAATCTTGTTTATAGCAATGGTAAAGGGGCCTTTGGTGGCTTGGGCAAAGCATGTTATGTGAAATTTTAGCTGGTTAAACAACAAAAAAACATGTTTTTTTTACCCTCTTCAGATTTCAGTTGCTGTTGTGTCTTATAAAAAATCATGCCTGTCAAAGTTAGCAGTTGGTATATTGTCACGCCTCGGAGAAGCCAAAATAGGGAGATTTTTTAAACATTTCCTATTTTGGTCCCGTAGACATGTGGCAAGTTGAGATCGCTTGATTGTCCGAACATAAAAGAACCAAGAATAATAAAACAATAATGTTTACAGTAAATAAAGCATTGGTGGTACTAAGCATAATTATATATTAAACAGCTAGAGTCATAAAATCCATAATTACAATCTCACATAAAAGGGGCAAGAAGAGAGAATATCTTAGGCATTAAGCCTTACAAAATATAATAAGTCTTGCCTTAATAGAATTAGAAATAATAAAATGAAGTCTCTTCAACTTTGCCGTCTAGCTTGCAAAGCCGTATCCCTCTTCAGCATAGTCCTGCTCAGGATACTCGACCCCTGTAAAATTTGAACATTTGATTGTCTAGGACATGAAAGTCGTCAACTAATGAAAGTTGAGTGAGTAACCCTACTGCACTTAAACAGACTTAGAAAGCATTTGTTAATTCGTTGAGAAAAGTGAAATGTTCTTTAGTCCCTTCTGAAAACATTATAAGTTAAACCTTTAATTACACGTCTTATCTCATTACGGAGTTTTCACTCGGGATCGACTGACCATCAACATCAAACTGGAAAGTATGACTGTCTGGACTTCTCTTTGGACTACAGGTCCAATCTTTACAAACTCGACACTTTTGCATGCAATCCGGCACTAATGCCGTTGGTTCTGAATACCGTCCCCATTGGCCGTTAGATTACCTTTTTGTCATCGTTACCCCATTGGCCTTTATTTGACATCGTTGCCCCATTGGCCTACGGTAACCCTATCTTATTCGTTCAGCCTTGGTTAACTTGTCACCGCTGCCCCAATGGCCAATTATTTGACATCATTGTCCAAATGGCCGGTTAACCATCAACAACAACCGATTGTGATAGTACTGACAAGGTACTCCTACTCTTGCTACTAATGCCCCCAATGGCCGTAGTGACATATGATCAACATAACGGAACTCACGACTTTTCACGAACTGATCGCACGAACGAAGCACGAGAACTGGACCAACGGATACAATCATCACGTTCATAGCTTTATCGCAACTATCTTAAGACTGATTAACGCACGCGGTACAAGTCGTTAAAGTTCATTATTATCCGGATAGCGTACTTATGCTCGTCGCATTATTATTCACGGAGTTCACGTATCTCACACATATAAGAATTACAGTCTGTTACATTATTTACTAGAGAAAATATTAACTTTAAATAGTGGGCTCGAGCACTCCAAAGATCTCGAGCTCTCTCACCACGTGACCGCTCGGACTGATACAAGCGCTCGCCTTCATGAATTCAGAAATCCTTTAGTTCTTTTATTACAAAAGTAGTTCTTTCTACTAAGGTACTACCAAAACAACATAAGATACAACTCTAAAGGTACAACACCAACATGCACATATAAATATCGACTACGGATCTAAGTACAAGTATTACAGCTCAAAGTAAAACTCATAGTACAAACCATCTTAAAATCAACATGCAAATAATGAAATATTTCATATACTGTCTAACTCGAGCGCTCAGGCCGTGGGAGCGCTCTTGGGCTGGCCTGTTAAGCCACTCGGCGCTCGGGTTCTGTAGTTTTATAGCAGATTGGAGGTTATGACAAAATTTCGTTTTTAAACTTGTTGCTTGTCACATGCATGTCTTTGATCATCAAATTAACTTCGAAAAACATATATATATATATATATAAGCGAGTAGGAGTACTCACTATGATCTAGATGGTCTAGATGATGAAAATGATGTGTATGTTTTGATCTTCAAGAAATTCCTAATGCAAGCTCCAATGTGATGGTTGGTCACTTTCCAAGCCTTGATCTTCTTCTTTCCTTCTTGTTTCTTCAAGACCTTAGCTCCAACACTTCATTGTTGATGTAATGTGTGTTTGTGTGTGTTGAGAGGTTGAGTGATATGCTCAAGAGGCCATGCAAGTGTATAGGTGTATGAATGCATAAGAAACTTCAATAACTCTCATACTCTCTCTAAAGAACTCTCTCTTTGTAAACAGGTTTTCAAAACGTATTAAATGCACAGGAATGCTGGGTATTTATAGAGTTAGGAGGCCCAGCGGCAAAATTGTCATTTCACATGAAATATAACTCGAGCGCGCTCGATGGCTCAAGCGCTCAAGTCTCGAGTGCTTAGGAATGCTGGTAGGGGATCCTGCTTTACAAATCTTTCTAAAAGTTAAATGGTCCAAAGGTTCAAGTAAATAAACATCCATACCTTAGAAGCAGGAATCGTCAATATAGGGGAAGAATCTTACCAAAAATCACGGTTCCGCGATTCTCAAAGAGAATCGTGTATGAATCGCGATTTGCCTTGGAGAGAATTGCGACTCTCTTGTGCGACATTCGTATTCCCATCAACAGTTAGAAAGAAGAAGAAAAAACATTCAAATCTGATCCTCAAAAAAGTTCGAATCTTACCTTTTCCCAACAACAGTCCGTAGACGGCATCTTCAGACTCCACTAAGTTAGATCTCTCATTCTCGAACCAGATCCATAATCATTTTATCACAGATTTGTGCATCGTTTTTGCCATCTTAGGGCTTTCGGCTACCAGGGAGCTCTCATCTCAGCGTCTCTCTCTGCCTATCCCTTTCTATCGTATGTCGTTTTTCTTTCTCTCTCCATCGTTTGTCTTTCTTCTCTCTCTCTCTCTATCGTCTTTAGAAGGTGCGGCTGAGGTAAGGAAGATTAGGTTTAGGTTTTTGTTTTGTTGTTTCTTTTGACCTTTGTTATATTTATATTGTTCGAGTATTTTGTTTTATTATTGGGTGTTTTGTATAGTTGAGTATTATTAGGAGGACTACTATGTAATATTTTATTTTTTCTCCTCATATTGTTTAATAAAATCGTAGAGAGGAACGATAGTTCTGTCTAAGCTTTTGGTGGAAATATTGTGCAACATGGCATCAGAGCCACCCTAACTAGGGTTTCTCACCACCACACACCACCAGATCCACCACTGCCTAAACCAACCCCACCAAACCCATACCAGCTTGCGCTGATTCCACCAGATCACTCTCCTGGCTGCACCGACCAAATACCCAGCCTTTCCCACCTGCGCCCAGCCCTTACCTAGTCTCCCCACCTGCGCCGAGCCCTTACCCAGCTTCCTAGGTTGCGCCGAGCCCTTACCCAACCTCCCAGGCTGCGCCGACCCCATTCATCCCAATGAATCTTCATCCTACAGCCTTGGCTTGATTTTCCCGCTTGATTTTCCCTTACCTTTTCACTATATAAATTCTGTTTTCTTTGGATTTAATACAAGCTGCTCAATCTGCTATGCTTTCAGAGTTTGTGGTTAGCTCCGTAATCGGACAAATGATCTGTCGATAGATTGGACAATTTAAGACTAGGTTTACCTACTCAGCCGTGTGTGTTTGTTCAGACCAAGAGTTCTTCAACATGTCGAAAGAAGATTCGGAGATCGGAAAGTCCCCAACCACTACTACTGGTGTTGTGAGTTCTCCTATAGGTAATGAGAGGCATTCCCTCATTACTGAGAACCCAGGTTAAAAAATCACCACTGTAATCTAGTCCGCAGTAGGGCAAAGTTTGGCTATGTTGATGGCACGCTCCAGGCACCTAGTCGTGAGGATCCCACTTATGCCAAGTGGGAGACAGATAATTATTTGTTGATGAGTTGGCTTGTTCATTCTATGGAGCCTACGATTGCTGATTTCTTTTAGGAAATGGAAACTGCACAAGATATCTGGGATAGTCTCGCTCAGACGTATGCTCGGAAAGGTAACGTTGCTCAAGTTTATGAACTTCGTAGAAGTATTGAGGCTGAAGTTTAGGGGGAGCGTACTACGCTTCAATATTACACCTCACTTTCCACGACGTGGAAACGTCTTGATCATTTGAAGAATTACCGTCCAGTTTGTCCTTCTGATGTTGCTAGCTTTAAGGACTATATTGAGAGTGTGAATTTTTAAATTTTTAGCTGGTCTCAACTCTGAGTTTGATAAGGTGAGGAGTTGGGTTCTTGGGATGGAGCCATTACCTACTCTTAGGGAAGCATTTGCTTACATTCATAATGAGGAGAGTCGCTGATCAGCTGTGCTTCCCTCCACCACTATTGAGAGGTCATCCTTGATTTCCTCCAACCAGAGAGGGGCAATGGTCCGTATCCTTCAAAGAACCAGAATGATGACTGTGGATGACAAGAGTAAGCAGTTTTGTGATTACTGCAATAGGCCTTATCATACTTGTCAGATGTGCTGGAAGCTTCATGGCCGTCCTCCCTTGGCGAAAAGAAAGAGGGGGGGTTGGGACGGGTTGGTAGTTGAAATGGAGGAAGGGGAAATGGACCTTGGGCTCACTTGTCCACTGGACCTGATCCTAGTTATCCAGAAGAGTCATCGTCACATTCTCCCACTACTGGGAGTATTAGTAGTACTGATTTGGAGACACTGAGGCGTATTATGGCACAGTTGGATACTCCTACGAGCTCTTCTACTTCTTTTGCCCAAGCAGGTAATGTTGCTAATTTTACAAGTGCTTTACATTCTCATTCTCACCCTCCATGGATTATTGATTTTGGGGCTTCTGATCATATGACTGGTCTGTCCTCGATCTTTTCTACTTATGATCCCTGTTCATGTAAAGAAAAAGTTTGAATTGTAGATGGTAATTTTTCTTCTATTTCTGGTAAAGGTGTCATTCATGCCTCTTAACTCAATGCCATTATCTTCGGTTCATCCTGTTCCTAATTTTTCGACTGATCTTCTTTCAATTAGTCAAATCACTCGTGATCTTAATTGTTGTGTAACTTTTTTCCCATCTCATTGTGTTTTTCAAGACTCTCCATAAAGAAGAAGGTTGGCAGTGGTTGGGAATTAGATGGACTCTATTATCTGATGCCCAATGAAGCTGAGAGTGGATGTTTGACCGGAAGTGCTCATCATTCATTGAGGGAGACTCTTCTTAGAGAGGCTTGGCTGTGGCACCAGAGGCCAGGGCTTAGTTTGGCCCCCATTTTGGTGCTTCTCATTTTTTAAAGCACAATTTCATGTTAATTCATTTGGTAACTAGTTTATGAGCTTTGCAAAAATTGAACTAAGAGCTTTTTTAGGGGGAGCTTTTAAAAGCTCTAGAATGGAGCTTTTAAAAGCTCAAGGTTGCTTTTTGGTTTCATGATGTCATTTTGAAGAGTAGTGTGTCACTTGTATAAAATTATCAAAGAACTTAGTAATAAATTTCATAAGCTCCTTTTAAAAAGTCACGTGGGGGCCAAACTAAGCCTAGGACATCCTCCTTTTCACTTCATAGTCATTTATTTCCTTCTTTAATAAACAATAAGACTGTTTTTGATGTTTTTTGTGAGGCATGTGAACTTGGCAAACACTATCGTGCCACTTTTAAGTTGAGTTTGAATAAAAGTTCTAGTCCTTTTCAAATTGTTCATACTGATGTGTGGGGTCCATCTCATATTTCTGCATTGAATGGTTACAAGTGATTTGTTACTTTTATTGACGATTTTTCACGTACTTCTTAGGTGTATTTGATGAAAGACAAAAATGATGTGTTGTCTATTTTTAAAACCTTTCACAAAATGATTTGCACTTAATTTAATACTACAGTAAAAATTGTCCGTTCTGACAAAGGAGGGGAATATATTTGTGGTGGTCTTCAAGCCTATTTTTCGGAGCATGGCATGATTCACCAAACTTCATGCACTAACACTCCTCAACAGAACGGCATTGCAGAGCGAAAAGATCGCCATTTGTTGGAAACTGCTAGGTCGATGCTATTTTTGATGCAGGTTCCAAAGTCGTATTGGGGGGAGGTGATTTTAACGGCTGCCTACCTCATCAACAGGCAACCCACTCGTGTACTGGACAAGAAATCTCCTATTCAAGTCCTTGACCCGTCCTCCATGTTCGTCAGTCCTCCGAAAGTGTTTGGGTGTATATGTTTTGTCCACAATCATTCTCCGTCCTGGACAAAGTTAGACCCTCGTGCCCATAGTGTGTCTTTTTTGGTTATTCCCCTACTCAAATGGGGTACAAGGGTTACCACCCTCCTACTCGTAAGTGGTACGTCTCTCTAGATGTCACATTCCATGAGACTCACTCCTACTTTCAATCTTCACAATCTCTACAGCCACCTCTTCAGGGGGAGAGAGAGTGTGAGGAAGAGATGCCTGTTGCTATTATATGTAACGAGGAGGAGGGAGTTGAAAATGAGAAGCAAAAGTAAGGGAGAATGAGGGAGAAGAAAAAGAGAGTGAGGAAGAAAACAAAGAGGAGAATGAGGGAGAAGGAAAAGAGAGTGAGGAAGAAAACAAAGAGGAAAAGGAGGGAGAAAGTGTACAAATGAGAAAAGGGGGAAAGTGAAGGAGTTGCTAAAGCATCGACCTACAGAAGGTCGACCATGGGGTATTGTTCCTTTGTTGGGGGGAATCTGGTTACGGGGAGAAGCAAAAAGCAACCCGTAGTGGCTCGATCTACTGCTGAAGCGGAGTTTAGAGCTATGGCACAAGGAGTGTACGAGTTATTATAGATTCAGATTATCCTTTCTGATCTGGGTTTTAAGCCTGAAGACTCGATGTAGTTGTACTGTGACAATAAAGCTGCTATTAATATTGCTCACAATCTTGTTCAGCATGACAGGACTAAACATGTGGAAAATGATTGGCACTTCATCAAGGAGAAGTTGTGTAGTGGGAATATTTGCACTCCGTTTGTGAAATCCGGAGAACAGTTAGCTGATGTTCTCACTAAGAGTTTTCCTAGTAGATCTTTTCATTTTATTCTCAACAAGCTGGGCATGAGAGATATCTTCGCACCAGCTTGACAGGGAGTGTTGAGTATTTTGTTTTATTATTGGGTGTTATGTATAGTTGAGTATTTTTAGGACTACTGTGTAATATTTTATTTTTCTCTTCTCATACTGTTTAATAAAATCATAGAGAGGAACGATAGTTCTCTCTAAGCTTGGTGGAAATATTGTGCAACATATATGTCATACATATATATTATTAATGATTTAACCCCAAATCTATTAATATTTCTAAAAGAACCACCCAAATCTATGAATATTTCTAAAAGAGCCACAAAGAAATCATAAATTTGAAAGTATGGCACAATATTTTAATAATTATTCACAAGTCCCGTGGACTTGATGACACGACTAAATAGTTGTGCGCTCTTGTGCAACACCCAAGTGTAGGTGATCGTGCAAGTAATACTGGATAAGTCCAGGTCGATCCCACAGGGAAGGAATAGGAAGAATATCCACCAAGTTAAAACCTAAAGAAAATAAAATAAAAATGAAGGATTGGAGGTTCTAACGAATCCTAATTAATTGAATTAAACTAAATAATAAACTAAAACTTATAGAAACATAACTAATTAAACAAATAAACTAAAGGTGTTGGAAATACGTGAATCCACATTGATCCTAACCATCTACCATGCATATTCATTAACGCTCTATGGAGTACATCCCTTTTCAGTATTCCGTATTTTTCTAAAGATAAAGAATCAATAGCCCTTTCATGACCGGGACTACATCATCACAAGTGATTTAAAATACTTGGAAGACGGTTTAAAACAATGATTAATACTTGCATTCTAAATGGTGTTAGCATTCAAAGTGGTTTTCAAAAGTCATTGAAGAAAATAGCCTTAAGGCTTTAAGTTCTAAAAAGTGTTGTGACAAACTGAGCTTATTGGGACAATTTGATGACAGATTTCTAAAACAGAAAGTCATGGAATACTTAAAAGAATCGTCTCAGGAATTAGCAAGTTCGATCGATCGAAGCGCTCTCGATCGATCGGACAGCATCATCCTTCAATCGATCGAAATGCCTTCGATCACTTGACTATGGCTCTGGTTCGATCGATCGAAATACCTTCGATCGATCGAGCCTAAGGTTTCTAAAGATTGCATGGCAGAGGTTGGGAATCAATGCTTCATCACATATTCCCAACGTCTAAACTACGGAAACATAATCAATCTAATGCAGAGATAGTAAAACAAGGCAATCATAACATATAAACTAATAAACAATGAAATAAAGATAAAGGAAAGGAAAAACCTGAATATAATCTGATTATAACTTGTAAATAACATGAAACTAACTTGAATCTTCAATATAACAATGGAAAAGATGAATAAGAACATGAATCTAACCTAATCTACTCCTAATCTAACCCTAAAACTACACAAAACTGTTGTTTTCTGCGTTCTGGAGTGTCCTCCCTTCGTCTGGCGTCAAAACGACTTATATATAGGGTTCCCACAGGGTTTACGCAACTTTTGGGTGCATATAAAGTTCGATCGATCGAAGGTTCGATCGATTGAACTCTCCTCAATCGCTTGAACTTCTCTGATTTTGACAGTACTGCGCACCGATGGGAGAATGGCCATAACTTTTTACTCAGACCTCGAATTGACCTCCCGTTTGCGGCCACGCGACCGTAACTCAAAGATCTACATTTTATATCTCTGGGAAAATCTTCCTAATCTGAAGTCTTCATTGTCAAAATTGGCATTTTCTCAGCTGCTTCCGTTGTTCTATCCACCAGAATCACTTTTCTTTAGCTCCACTTCATTGATTTGCATTCTAATACCTATAAAACAATGCAAAAACATATGTTTTAGCATTAACACAATAAAAAGAACATTGTTATTAGAATGCACCTAAACATAGGAACTTAGGGGGATAAAAGTATGCATAAAATACCACGTAATACACTATAAATATGCACTTTTCACCACGAATCACTTTATTTACAGTCTTAGTAAAAAAATCATGGATTATTTTTTCTGTATTAATTTTCAAAGTCAATAAAATTTATCATACTTAATTAACATTTCGATTCCTAAATGCCCCAAACTTCACTCTTCTATGTTTGCTCGCTTCCCCGCCCCCGACCCCGCCCCCGCCCCCGCCCTGCTCCAGCCCCCGCTTCGTGCTTCTAAGGTCCATACGATTAAAGAATAAAGTTCAAAGCATACGATTTATATACCCTACAAATACGAATACAGAGTACAGAAAAATAAATTAATACATAGATAAATACAAGAAAAGGCCGGTGTTACATATACTACTTGGTAATTCCAGGTCAAAGGCATGGCTACAAAGTGCAAACTTACTTGCACCCTATGAAGCATGAACACGGACACTCCGACATGACACCGTCACGTCGACACGACAAAATCCTAAAAAATACTCGTCGACACTGCATGAAAAGTGTCCATGAAGTGTCGTGTCCGTGTGTTGGACACGATACGACACGCAGCACGTTACCTTCATAGAAGTGTCGGTGCTTCCTAGCTTTCACCTGTTAGCATCTGGAGTTTCTAAGAAAGTTTTTCAATCATGTGTCAATAACGATATACATTATATATAAATTGAGAGAGAGAACAAAAGAGGGGTAGAGATGAAGACAGAAACATGATCGAGTAAGTTTAATGTTATAGAAGTTTGAGGAGTGTTGAACTTTGATATGCATTATTGGGCTCATTCTTACAAGCTTAAGCTTTTGGAGAAAATTGGTGCTTACCGTGGTATCAAAGCCTTCTTGTGGGAGGTCGTAGATTCGACTCTTCATCCCCAATTAATGTGCATGTTTGCACTTTGTTGTGTGTCTCTATTATGATGGAGTTTGGTTATTTTAGTTTCTTAGCACTCTCCACGTGCAAGACGTGGTCACGTGTGAGGGATGATGTTGAAGTTTAATATGCATTGTTGGCCCATTCTCTACCAGCTTAAGTGTTTGTAGTAATTGGTGACTTATTAAGGAGCATGGGGTGTCCCGTCAACACCAACTCATGTCTTTTTTTTTCTTTCTTCTTTCCGGAAATTAACCATCAACTCATGTCTCATATGCAAAACACCATCTCCAACTAAAAGCGGAAGCAAATAAGATTTGCTTTTCGTTGAAGTAAGTATGAAGTGTATTAGAATGCATCTTCAACATAAGTTGGAAATCAAAAGGATAATGTAACTACAACTGATGAGAATGCTTTCTAGATTGAAGATTCCAACCACACCATAAGTATCTTTGAAAATGTTATTCTTGTTCACTTTGTTGAAGTGTCGTTGGCCTTTTTCATCAATGCAGGTCAGGTCATGTGTTACCATGCAGGCCGTCAGGCGTGACACTTGATATCAAAAAGTCATCTTACAAGAAACTGTCAAAGTGGTTACAATCTAAATCGTCCGCTGGATGGGTGTGTTTTTACTTCTTTCCATTTATTTATAAATATCAAAGTTGCTGCTCATCTTGTGCAAAGATATTTACTCTGTATGTGGTGTTCAGTATGAAACCACAATGTCTTTTGAATTTTTTGAAAAAATGGAAAATCAACTCTGAAGTAGGGAATGAGTAGTTGTTTAGTGGAGCAGTCTTTCTGTTTTCTAGTATATAATAGTTTCTTATATCTCTCCTCTGATATTTTATTGGCTGTATAAGATGGTATTTTTTATTCTTCCAAAAGTACATTGTTTTGTAGGGATGAGTAGTTGTTTAGTGGAGCAGTCTTTCTGTTTCTAGTAGATAATAGTTCTTATATATCTTCTCTGATGTTTTTTTGGCTGTATAAGATGGTATTTTTATTCTTCCAAAAGTACTTGTTTTTCCTTGTGCCGCAGACTATTTAATAGCTTCTACACTCGAGTGAAGGTTTAATATTGGAGTGCAAAGATTTGTGTTGGGATCGTTTGGCACATAAGTGTCTATTGGGTATTAAAACTATCACAATTCTTCTCTTGTCATGAACAGTTGCTTTACTCAGGGGACTTCTAGAGGTCATGGAGTCCGTTTCTTATCCTGTTCAAAAACTGTGTGGAGCACTATTTAATCTGATTTTTTTGTTTTGTTTTTGGTTTTTTTTTTTTTCCTTGGGGAGCATGTAACATAGATGATCAGGTTGATGTTTGAGAGAGGTTTATTACTTCTACAGTTCTGAATTTAAAATTACTAGAGGGAGAGTAAAACTTTTAGTTTCGAGAAATATATGGTATTAGTAGTTTTTATGATTGTTCCAGAACTGTAGGAAGGATGAAGGAAAATGTCCCTGGATGATGAGAGTGCACTGTAAAAATTGACTTGGCATGGCCAGCCAAGTTCGATGAGCAGAAAATTTGGGATGCTTAAAACTTGAAAGAAAACTACTTTTTAATGCCTAGATATGAATGTGTAGAGATTTTTAATCCTACTGATTGTAATATAACATGGGGAGTATATATCTCTTTGTTGAGAAGTGTTATAACACTCTATTCTTTATTTTCTTTTCGTTTTTTCACAAGAAGAAACCATTTTATATTATTATATGTGATATGTCAACCAATGTAGTGGTAAGATCTGCTGTGTTAAAATGTAATTGTAAATATTTGATATACCCCATGATTTTAGTATCCAATCTAGAAAAAATGAGAATTGGCACTTTTCATTGTCAGCTAAAAACATTACTGTCTTCTTTCCTAATTTTCATGTATTGGATATCTTTTTATGCATATATACATATAATATAATGTGATTTCTTTCAATTTGGTTGAACTTTTCATGTGTCACTCTTATGGAGCAAGATATGATGGATGTGAGTTATGCAGAGATTGTATCTGCTACGCTGCAGTATATAAACTATTATATCCTGGAAAAGGTTGCACTTGGTGATTTGATGAACTTTTCGCCTCAGTTTGTGTAGGATTGGGAGTTACTAAACCTGACATTTGGGGGGTGGTTGTTGAATTGATGGTTTCGTGTAGTTGAGTGACAAAACCAAAGGATTGGATTGGAGCACATACATCTATGGTGAGTTAGAGATAGCAGCATTGATGACACTTTAAGAGAAAAATACCGATTAAATCTATCTGAGGGAGACAAAATGTAACATGTCTGGTTATTCAAATGGAGAAATGTGTTCCTTGAAAGACGAGAGAGAGAATTAGAGGGAAGAATATTTTGAAGGGGAGAGAATGTAAGATGAGGGTGTTACAAGGCATACTAATCGAATCCAGAGAGAGGGATAGAGTGAGAGAGAAGAGAAGATAAGAAGAGAGGATTGATAAAAGAAGAGAATAGGCAGTTAAGTGAGATACTCAACGAAGCAGTGTCAAGAATCTAGGGAAGGATATCAGATGGATGAAAGAAATAGAGATCTAAATGGAAAGAGAGAAGAGGAGAATTCCAAGAGAGGGTGAGCGGAAAAAAGGCAGAATTAGAGACTATAAGAGGAAGAGAAAGACAAAGACAAAGCATAAGGAGAAGATGATGAAGACGACAAAAGTATATGTTAAATTCAGATTCATTTGATCTCCTTAAATAACCTTATAAAAAAGAAGTTTGAAGCTTACTTTCAAACTAACTAAGAGGTAGCTTAATCAGTGAAGTGGCTCTGTCCAAAAAAAAAAAAAAAAAACCGTGAAGTGGCCTGCTAGGTATAGGAAAGGAGGTGAAGTCGATTAAAGATGCTTCCATAAGCTTTTATATTATACTTTATTGATGTTTTTAGTGAAGCCTCTCTCTCTCTCTCTCTTTCTCTCTCTGTTCAGTGCCTTTCTTATCATTTTGTAGGAAGGTACTCTTGTCTCTGCAATAGAAAGTTTAGAAACTTGCATAAACTGCATGCTCATGCAATCACGCTGAATCAACGTAGCTGATAATATCTTCTTACTATGATTTGACATCATTGGAAACATAAGAAGCTGGGCTAGCTCAGGGAGGCTACATCTGCCCCTAGTGACATCTGCTGATGTTAATAGTTTGTTTTATCCATTTGGAACACTACATGAGAAATTTCTGTTTCATGAGTAGAAAACAAGTTTCATTTGTCAATGAAAGCTATTTAAAGAAATTTTTGCATCAGGCTTATATATATTGCCGAAGAACTTGTTACCTCAAACTTAGTTCTCGGAAAATTTACGGATATTTTTCTTGACTTTTGCCCTTTTTCCCTGTTAATTTTATGACCTGGCAGATTTCAGTGAAGGAAGATAAGCATAAGAAAGAGGTTACGCTCTTTACTGTTAACCGCACTCACTTGGACTACACATCCTTCAAGCCAGAGAAACGTAAAGTGGAGAAAAATGAGCAAAGCAGGGATCATGCTTCCCTTGAAAGCAGGGTATCAAAAAAACTGGAAGTGGAAGAGATATATAAATCAAGTGTGCATGTCAATCCCATTTTTGCTTCTGTAGGAGCCGATACTGCGAGACTTTATAGTGCTTCTGAAGCCACTGATATTGTCTTTGGCTACATCGAGAAAGAAAATCTGGTTAAGCCAACTAACAGGGCCATTGTGGTTTTGGATGCAACCCTCTGTGATGCCTTGTTCAAGGGAGTGATAAAAAAAGGATCAATTTATCCAACTGAAATTCATAAGAAGGACTTGGGGTCCACGTTTGTGAACCGCATGCAAGCACATCACAGAGTGATAAGGGGAAACGAGTCAGCTGTTCGAAAGGGTTCCCTGAAAACAATTCAAATTTTGACTGAACGGCGGCAAGGTAACAAGAAAGTGACAAAACTCTCGGGTTTGGAATCCTTTTTGGTGGATGCTGATTCATTGGCTGCAGAGCTTCAGAAAAAGTTTGCTTGTAGTACAACTGTGGCTGAATTGCCAGGTATGCCTTCTCATCAGGTTTTTTGTTTGAAGCATTTTGCTTTTTTCAGGCTATGTTACATGGATTCAGAGTGTTGGACTTTCTAAATTGATGAATCTTAGGACACTGAACACAACAATATAACTTTATTTTTCCTATGTTTCTAAGAGAAATAGTGTTTTTATGTCCATGAACTTTACAGCAAAAGCAATATAATTGAAGGCTTTAATAACTATTGCACAAGTAGGTGACATGCTTCGTGGTGTTTGTCCAACAAAAGAGTCAGAGACATATCCCATTCGCTTGTCGGAGTGTCGAGTGTCCGACATGGGTACCTCAACCTATGAAGAAGAGTCCATGTAACGTAGTTTGTAGGTTCTAAAAAGATGGGGATAATGTGAACATTTGATATTTTCGAGAAATAAGTTGGTATCTCAACAGCATATTTCAGTATGAGTAAACTTGAAGTAAAGTTTAGCTTAAATAAAATGAAAAATCATTGGTGATATGAATAGAGATTTTGTGTATGAAGATAGTGTGCAAATAGTCATCAGCTGTATCGGTGTTGGTTGATCTGTCACTTAGCTTTTCACAGATGTTTGGTGTATTTAAGAAATCCAGATTCAGATTAAATACGAAATCACTGACGAATTTACGATTGAGAAGGAATTAATGATGTATCTTTGAGTGCAGAGTAAAGTTAAAGGTCTCTTGTTAAAATGTTGGTATGGATAGTAGTTTGATAGACAATCAAAGTGAGGAGTTGGTGTGAAATCAGTGATGGAATCCCAACAAAAATTCATCTTGGAGAAATCTAGTGGCATGTCTATTTGTATCCTCTTAGAACGATGTTTAGATATGTGGAGACTGATCTTTATATTATGTTTGAATCACATGCACTATTGGTGGACTTGAGCATCGAGTCATCTGAAAACAAAATCATGACTGGGAAGATATTGTGTTATTGTGTAAGATAAATATTCTACATCTATACAATAGGATATTATTTGGTGGATGATAAGAGTTTTCTAATATGTTTTTGTGATCAATTGGCAATGATTTGGACGTGGTCTCCGAGAGACTTACAGAATGTAGCTCGGATCCGGAAGTGTTAAGACTTTCAATTTGGCAACAGGAAAAGTTAGGAAAAACAAATAAAAAAAAGCTAGCTGTTATATTATTCACCCAAGATTTAAAAATGACTGGTTTGGAAAAATACAGAGGTTCTCTGTCAGCAAATTTTAAACTGATTGTATATTTAGCCAATGCTGCCCAATGGCTATGTTAATTAACCTTTGACACGTTGATTATTGAAACTAATGTTCTCATTCTTTTGTTTGTGTTCAGGTAAGAAGGGACATGAAGTTCTTGTTCAAGGTGGTGTGATCGACGATCTAGCAAGACATCTAGTTGAACAATATGGAATCCCAAAGAAATACATTGAAGTTCTTGATAAGACCAAGAAATGAGAATGTAGGTTAGATTTTGTGCTTCGGCTTATAGTCTCTTTTTATTTAGGACTTTCCAACTTTTTTAAGGAGCTGGGCGATGGTGTTTAGCATGATATTTGTCAGTTTTCATCATTTTCTTTATCTCTGAATTATTACCCTTTTTGGTTCATTTATTTAGGGAATTGTTATTGCTCCTCCATCATTGAACCAAGGCACTCCATGATACCACTCTTAAAGCATGTGGTACCATGCATGTCATGCACTCCATGGTACCACTCTCAGAGCATGTGGTACCATGTATGCAATGCATGACATGCATGGTACCACATGCTTTAAGAGTGGTATCATGGAGTGCCTTGGTTCAATAATGGAGTGGCAATAGCATCACCCTTTATTTATTGATATATAAAACTTGGTGTTAGTGTAAGAACATGTTATAGAAATGTTAAGAGCTGCAGTAGCTATAAATTCTTACTATGGTTGAGTCTTCGTTCTAGTTTTTTCAATTTCCTTGTCCTATGGAATATAGCACATGTCGTGATAAGAGTGTAGCAAAACTTGAGATAAATTTAGGCTTAAGTTGTGATACAAGTTTTGAGGGGTTCGCACTTCGCAGTGGTGTAGCTAACCACACGGATGTTTTCTATTTGGTGCCAAATGGGCTACCTATCGGCCGTTGTTTCTTGAACTGTTTACTCTCAGCCGTTTGCTCATTGCACAACTAAACTTCGCCGTACGACAAACTTAAGTTCCACTATCAGACGGAATTTAAAGTTTGTGGTATGGTTTACAACACCACTGTGGAACCAAAAACCCAAGTTTATCCTAAGTTGTGGTATGAATCACACCACTGTAGATGCTCTTAATGGCATTCTATGGGTAGATTTTTGGCTTGACTTTGAACACTTATTTCTCTCTCATATCCTAACTCCGATTTTGGTGTACCACCTACCATTTGAAAGCTTAGGAAGTCTATTTTCATATGAAAAGTTTTATGGCTAAAAATTATTTGGTTTGTGAGTGATTAGCAAGAGTGCAATTTTTGGGACTCAGTATATTTGCTTAACGACCTCCTTTCATCTCGGATTATAGGCTCATTTATATGGTTGGAAAGTTTTTGAAAAGTAATTCCAAGCTATGGGAATATTTTTTTAAAATGTGGTGGTGTTAACCCAAAATGTCCAATGCTGGTTCTTAAACAGTTAGAATGCTTTTGCAAACTAATTTCCTGCTATGGGAATATTTTTTTTTGGAAATTTGGTGTTGAACCAAAATTTAGGTCCAAGTCTGGTTCTTAAACTGACTCATTCGCAACAAAATGGAAAATTTGTGGCATCGATCTTTTCCTTTTTTTTTCTTTTTTCTTTTTTCTTTTGTTTTTGTTTTTGTTTTTGTTTTTGTTTTTTTTGTTTTTTTTGTTTTTTTGTTTTTTTTCCTCTCTTTTTTCCCCCCCTTCTTTGAATTGAATCTGTTAGTTTCCTAATTTTTGCGTTCTATGGATCTTCGTTCTGTGTATTGTGTTTCTGGTGCTTGAATATAGACAATGTTTTCTCACTGAAAATAAATAGGAAAAAAGGAAGAAAAGAAATGAAAGAATTCAGATGAATGGTAGAAGTTGATGTAGTAATTATGCTTTATAGTGGTAAATAATATGGTGTAGTACTTTAGGCTTTATTAACAGTGTCTTTTATCTTTTTTGTTTTGGTTGTCATTTATTGTTGATCACCTTAATGTGAGGTTAGTATGAGTTACACAGGGTATACATAGTAGGTTTGGGTTGGGGTAAATAAGTTTTGGGAAATTTTGTTTATGAATTGTAAAGCAAGTGAGCTCTTAAGCTCTTTTAATGGTGGTTATCTTCCTAAAACCCTAGTTCTTTATTTCTCCAATTTCCTCTTATACATACAAATATGATTGCATCACTTGGCATCAGAGCCTCACGATCGAACCTGGTAAGAACCAAAATCAGACCAAACAGAACCTGTGAAAGTCGGCGACACCACTTCGCAGGTTCACAATAGCATCGAAGCCACCAGAAGTCTTCACAAACCTCTAGATACCTCTTGCGAACTATCTCGAACCCCCCAAACCCACTTTCAGACCTGAGTTACACCCTTGCGAATTGTTTCGAAAAGTGCTGAACCAGTCTTTATTGATTCCAAGCAGCTTGTGAGTCACGATTGTGACCTGTGACTGAATTTGATGCAGAGCCTTCGAATCATCTAAGACCTGTGATTTTGTGTTGTGATCCAAATCCGTAGCCAAACAGGCCCTCGAACCTTGCAGGTGGGTTCGAACCAATCCCATAGCAATCGCAATCATTCCTAGCGCGACTCTCGAACTTTCGAACCACTCAAAGTGGGAGTGCGAAGGAATTACGTTTCGATTGAACCTGGTTGGGCTATGTTTGGGAGGACCACAACTAATTGCTTCTGAGACTGAATTTCCTTTGCGTAAGTCAATTTGACCTTCAGTTGGCACTTCGATTTCGAAGTGAGATTTTTTGGGTATATTTTGTCTTGGCTGTGTTGCGATTGGGAATCTTTTTCAGCAAGGTTTTTTTTGTTGTGGTTTGTCAATTGGCTTGTTGGTTGTGGTTTGAAGTCAGACTCTATCCAAAATTTTGGGTATCAATTTGTTTTAATTTGCTATGGCTCAAAGAGGAAGAGAAAGAATGGGTAGAGGGCGAGGACACGCCATGTACTTTTAAGGATGGGGCTAAATTTGATTTAGCACATCCCATGGCACCTACGAGTACCCAACGGCATGAAATAGAGGAATTAAAAAGGCAAATCGCTACTTAACCCAGCTTTTGCGACCTCCTTGTAATGAAATCCGAATTCCAGAATTCTATGGTTATCAATCGGAGTTTGATGATTGGTTGAGGGAAGTTGAAGGACTTTTCAATTATCATATTGTAATTGAAAAAACAAAAGTGAAATTGGTGGAAAAGTGTTTGAAAGGGAGTGTTGTGGGTTTGTGGCAACACATCAAATTTGTTAGAAAGATAATTGGAAAACTTAAAATCAAATTGGAACAAATTGAGGAAGAAGTTGGAAAAAAAAATTTGTGCCCATAAGTTATTGTCCAACCAAAGGGGTGGAGTTGCCACAATCCCTTTAAGTTGGGCTTTGATGAACGAATGTTTGATGAGTACTTGGACGAGGAATTGAGGTTTCACGAGTTCTTGGACGAGGAGCCGTTAATTGATTATTGTGAAGGATAGTTTGGCTACGAAAGTAAGGGTCTAGAACACAATATCCTTGATTCTTTCAAAGACCTTTGTATTGATGATAAGCAATCGGATGAAGACCCAATATTTAAAAGCTGAGTTTGAAGAAAACATAGGCGAAAGAAGAATAAAAGCAGAGTTTAAAGAAAACATAGGTGAAGAAGACAAGACATTGATTGAGCCAATATTTGATGTTTTTTTTTTTTTTTTGCTGAAAAAAAAGGGGAAAAGGGGGCAACCAGCGTAGCAACCCTCCCTGGGCGTGACCATAGGAGCCCCTCCCCGATGTGGAATGTCCGGTTTGAGCCATAGCTACTGCCTGTGTAAGCGAGCCCGTCACCACACCCCACCGAAGCTACCAGGTGGGCCAGAAACCTATCCACAGACCACAGAAATCAGGCTTTACTCACGCAAGCGTTTTCAACTTACGTCCGGATTCGAACTCCTGACCCTGAGATAAGAAATGTCGGCTCCATCCCAAATGATAGTAATTTTGAGGACAAGGAAGTGAACTTTATTAAACTTCTTTGGTCTCCAAACAAGAGTGATCTTTCGCCAACAAGTTACAAAGAGGGCTATGTTTATGAAAGTCCGGAACTAGACAACAATGTCTTTATTGCTATTGACAATTCTCTTTATATTGATGACGAGTAGAAGGTTGAATTCAAAGTTTTTGTGGATGGGTTTGTCAACAACTTCGAGATACCTACATGGGATGATGACTATGAATTTGAGTGGTTTTTGTAAGGGATATATATTAAAAGTTATGTTTTATGTAGTTGATTTATTATTCATTTAATAAAATCAATTATTTCATTTTTATGAAAATCTGTGTGGGCAAATTTGCATTATATTATTTATTTAATATTGTGCATGTGTGTCTCTTATTCTACATAGTATGTGGTTTGGGGGTGCAGAGTTCGGCTTACACTCGGAAGATTTTGGTTTACAGTCTTAGATGGGATTGGACATACCATCGGTAGAACTGCAGCATAGTGATGTAGTATGTTTGTCTTGACAGCGGGAAATGGTATAGTTTTAACTCACTGTACTGGTACACTTTGTGTATTAAACGGAACTGACTTAGGGTATTTATCTTTGTACTGACTTATAAGATAATTAACACCTCATGGCTATTATGAGTGCTTATGCTATACATCCTAAGTTAATTTATAGACACGCACATTTGATATTTACGCTTTGATCCCTAAAAGGGTGAGATTCTTAAATTAGTCAATATCTCATTGGATTGGGTGACAACATTAATTGTGTGGTGGGTATTAATTAATGATGGAATCCATGTCTCAATTTTGGGATTGATGATATCCCATTGAGAAAGCTTATAAGTTTTGATTATGTCAAACCCTGCAGGTGGATTTTGTATCCAACATATAAGATGATGATGCCGAAAATTGGTAAGGGTAATTCAGACAGAAAAAAAAGCCACAGAAAAGATTTGTGTGTGGTTCGGTCCCGTTAACGAGGTGACCTACGTCCACGGGTGCGTCTAAGCGCGTATCACTAGCAGATCACCGGCGGGCCTGGTGAGCCAACAGTGGTGGGCAGCACTACCAGTAATACCGGCCGGGTGTATGCGTATCTGGTGATGAACTCTTGAGGTGCGTTTATATGCTCGGAGAGTTGATATTGGGATCCCCTTTGAGAGGACAGGTGGGCTCTTTTATAGGTGCAAGAGTCCACCCTTACATGGTAAGTTTATCAGATTAGAAAGTGTAATCTAATTGCGATTGATGTGTACAACATTGGGAAAGTTTCCTAAGCGGTTTAGGAAACCATTGATTCCTCTTGATAGAGTCACGGCTGTATAAGGAAACAGTATTGAAACATAACTGACGCCGCCTCTCTCGGGACCTCACCACGACCGCCCGGGTATCCCGGTCGGCAATATCCGGGCACCTCGGGAGCGTGGGCTTCACGCCGCAAACCTGGTCTTCCCAGGCTAGTGGCTGAACACGTGGCGGTTGTACAGTCACAGAATATTTCTCGACATATCAGCTGCCCCCCATTTTCAAAACTGAGATGGCACCTTGTCAGATGAGATTTGAAAATTAAGAACGCATCCCATGAACCGGCCGGGAGAGGACCGGGACCCCCGTCGGAACAGGACCGGTGTGGAGCGACCCGGCGGTATGTCCATCCGAGCGGTGATTCCGCAGGACCGGGCTTCCCGCTGCCACATGCATGCTGGTTACTGATTTGGTTCGGACCCAAAGCAGCCGGTTGAGAGGTAACTGAATCGTCCAGGTGGCAACTGAGCCGTCGCGTCGCGCATTCAATGCTCACGCTTTCTGAGGCGACGCCCCACGTGCTTGAGACGACAGTTTTGGCGGGAGAATATGTGAGCCATCCGATCAAGCTGCATCCTAGCCGTTCGCGCTGCCTATATAAGGAGCTCCTGTTCAACCTTGTTTCTTACCGCAATCCATCAACTAAATTGCCTGAGCAAAGCATTCTGAGCTTCCTCTTCTCTGCCATCTTCGTTTCCCAAGCTTTCACCTTCATCAAATGGCTTCGCGCATTGACTTGTCATCAGACGAAGGGCTTAGAGCGTTCCGGGAGGATTGTCAAATCACAGACGACGTAATAGTCCGCCCGTGCGTTGAGGGGGAGGAGATAGCCCTTCCCTTCGTCCTAATTAGCAGCTATCTGCTGCTCATCGTGGGATTGCGCTTTCCCCTTCCGGTCTCCTTTTGCGACTTGCTTGAGGGGTTGCGCATCCCTCTCCACAAGTGCCGCCCGAACGTTGCCCGCCTCCTATGGGGTGTATCAGCGCTGAATAAGCGACTGGGACTGCTCCTCCGTCCGGCTGACATCGCGAGGTGCTATATATTGGGCATTGACAACAGAGGCCCCTACTTCCGCCCCAGGACCGAGGGAAAGGACCTTGTCCGAGACTTGGATTTCCCGAATAAGAACTGGCAGCGGTACCCTTGGGTTGCGGTTGCCGGCAACTGGCTGGAGGACGCCGTTCTCTGTCCTCCGGTAGCTTTTGACCCCGATCTTTGCAAGCAAGCTTTCGCCGCTCTCCGCGGGATCGCCCCTAACGCTGATGACGTGGAGGCGCTTGACCAGGCTATTGAGGCCGGCATGTCGTTATCTTATCTGGCAGGGAGACCTGCGGAGAACGCGGGTGCTGGAACCTCTTCTGCAGCTCCTGCCGTTGTGGCTTCTGGGTCGCGCCGCTATACCCGATCTATGGCGACCGGGGCGCGCCCCACCGGCAGGACGGGCTTGTCCGAGGGACCGGTCACCTTGTCCACCAGCAGTGATTCCTCCTCCTCTGAGGACGCAAGCCCACCACCAGGCCCATCCAAGAAGGGCAAGGAGAAAGAAGTTAAGGAAGAGCCTCAGCCCCAACCGAAAAGGAGCCGGTCAGAGGCATCCCCCTCTCTTGTGAACATGGAGAACCGTTTGCAAGAGGTGGAGAAGATGGGCGCCGAGCTGCAGCTGGACTTGGCCCTTCGGGAGGTCGACGTTCATGCCCTGGAGCTCGCCGTAGAGGGGCTGGTGGCGAAGGTGGCGGCCTTGGAAGAGGAGGTCAAGGCGTTGAAAGGCCAAGGACCTTGAAGGCACTTTTTCTCTCTCTTTTTGTTTTTTTTTTTTGGGAAGGCTATTTTAACTGCCCCCGGCTTCTGTATAGTTCCCCCTTTATAGCAATAAAAGGTCCATGAGGCCAACTTTTTGCTTTCAACGCGCCCCTTTTAACTGTTAATCAATTCTGCACCACACCGGGCGGTTGACATCCGACCGGCTTATGATTACGCCCGGGTTGTGACTGCTCGGGCCCGGACCACTGCTATCCTGTACCAATCATCAGCTAGGTTTAGATCCCAACGAGTGGAGACGTGGTCGTAACTGAAACGTCTGCAGAGTAACGGGAACGTCTTTTCACGCATTTAATGCGCGCGCCTTTTGAGGCGACTCCCCACGTGACCGAAGCGACGGTTTGGGCGGGAAATATTCTGGACCGCTAGATCTGTTCTGATCTGGGCCGTTCAGAGCCTTTATATATGGCACGCTCGCCTCATTTCGTGCATCCTTGGTCTTCTGTTTTCAGCTTTCCATTTCCTCTTGCATCCGTCCTCTTTTTCTTTTTTCAGAGTAAGGCTGGAGAGAACAAATCTGGTGAGGTTCGAGCGGGAGTGGGATTTCTTTCTTCTGAGATTCTGTGCATTTTTCGAATCGGGTGGAACTCTAAGTCGTCTTGATCAAACGGGTGTTTCTTGCGCTGCTTTGAGAGAGTGCTACTTGGTGCTGAGGAGCATCTATTCATTACCATTCAGGTTAGTGACCCTGCCCCCCCTGTATACCAGGTTTGGGGTTTCCGATCCATTTGCGGGTCGTAGCTCGCGCCAGTTCCTTCCCATTGGAGAGCCAGGGATGGAACACTCCGGCTTCAACTCTGCGTCGAGGTCGGTGAGTGAGCAATACCTGTCGGGGTCTCCTGAGGCCAGCCTGGCCCGGCTTCCCGAGTCCCTATCTGACCACCAGAGTGGGGCCAGGATCCCCGTTCGTGTGTCTGACAGTGGGTCTACCCAGGAGGCCCCCGTGGCCTCCGTCTCGAGAGGTTCAGGCGACGAGTTGCCCAGGGAGACCGGTCGTGTGGTTTTTGCTTGTGAGTCCATTCCTTCTGTATTGCGCTCGCAGGATCTTCTCCGGATCAGGGAGAGATACTCTCTTCCTGATGGTTGTGCCTTGGCCGTAAACCTTGGCGGTGCGCACCTTTACCAATCAGGGTTTGTTACCTTGTTTGAGGACGCCATGATGGCGGGCCTTCGGCTACCCCTTCACCCCGTAGCCCGGGATGTCTTGATCTACCTTGACATATCTCCCGGGCAGTTGGCCCCCAACGGGTGGAGGTTCCTGATGGGGTGTATATCATTGTGGCCCCAAGCGTTCGGGTACGAAATTACCCTCCAGGAGTTTCTCTGGGCCTACCGACCATTCCCCGTGCATCGGGAATTGAGGTTTTTCTCATTTTCTGCCCGTCCGGGTAGGAAGATTATTGACGATTGGCCTAGCAATAACAAGGGGGGTGGAAAGGCAAATTCTTTCAGGCGTCTACCCTTCGCCTCTGTGACATGGCTCCGGGGATCCAGCTGAGGACATCCTGGGCCGAGGAGTTGAGGGGTAAGACCGCCCTTCTGACCTCATCTGCTATCTTAGTCTTTTTGAAACACAGTGGATTACTGACTAATCTTTTTTTCTCTGTCCACAGCGGGATCAACTAAACCCCCCAAAATCTCTGAATCGTGCCGGGCCAGGATCTTGAGGCTAGCAGGGCTGCCCACTAGTATTGGGAACGTCTTGTCCCGATCGGGGAATTTTGTCGAGACCTACTCCCCCCAGGAGCCCGTTCCGGCCCCCAGCTTCTTACCGATCATCCCTGGTGAGTATCCGGACCCTCTCATTTGTTGGTCCGGCCATCGTCGTTGTCGCTTCTCGTACCTCTAATCTTGCGAATTCGCTTTGCTTTTTTCCAGAAATGGCCCCCAAGCGCAATCTAGACCAGCTGCGGGAGAGGCAGGCTGTCGCCGCCGCCGCTACCGCCGCTCGGGCGGCGGTCGCTCAAGGGAAAAGACCAGCCACTGAGGCTCTGGGCAGTGAGCGCCCACTCAGGCGCATTCGCCACGGGACGACCACACGACACGACCCTGTAGGGACATCGGCTCCCCGCAGGCCCGCTGCTGACGAGTCCGTGCCCAGGGCTGATATTCCGTCAGGTCTGCCCCTGGGCGGGCCGGAGGAGGTTCAGGAAAGACTGAAGTCCGTCCTTGTCCCAAGTCAAGTGGAGGCATGTGCCGGGTTGTCTCCCCAAGGCTTCCGAGGGTGGCTGTATAGCATATCTCATCTGGTAAGTGTCCTGTCCCTTTCTTTTTTAACATTGGCCTGCTCCCCTTTTCGCTTGCCTAACTGATTTTCGCCCTCTCGCTGTAGGTTGGCTGTATGGCCGCGGGATCCGAATCCGTCATGTCTTCTCTGACCGAGAAGGTCAGCGCTGCTGAGGCCTCCCTTTCGAAAGAGCGGAAAGAGCTGCAAATAGCGAAAGCCGCCCTAGCCGTGGAGGCAAGCAAGGCGAACTCACTAGCCTTGAGCTTGGGGGCGGCTCAGGCAGACCTGGCAGCGGCCTTGGCCGAATTGGAGGTTGTCCGGGCTAAGGCGGCAGCCGAGACACCTACTGCTGAGGCCCTGGAGGGCGCGTTTGACGACGGCTTCTTCCAAGGCTATGACGATCTGAAGCGACGGGTAGCTCGGGATCACCCCGAATGGGTCCTTTCGGCCTACGAGGGAATTGACTCGGACTACTGGGATCTTGGAGGAGACCCTGCAGTTGGTGAAGCTCCTGTGATTGGTGAAGACCCTGCGGCTACTGCCGAGGCCACAGAACTCGCCCCGGACGGGGGCTTGGGGAAAGAGGGACCTGCCGTACCAAGGGAGCAGACCGGGGAGACCGAGAACGTGGTCAATGTGGAAAACTAATTCCCCGGTCCCTCCTTCCTGCTGTTTGCTTTTATTGCTTGTAGATTTCTATTTTTCGGGGAGGCTACTACAATTGCCCCCAAAGCTTTGTACATTTGCTTCGGCTAATGAAAAGGCCCTTGAGGTCATCCTTTCACCAACTTTATTGTACTGTGTTTTAACTTTTGCTAGTATCCGTATGGCTTTGGCCAACCTAACATCTGCCTTAGCAAATGCTTTAGGACCGTAACCCACAGAACACCTAGTCGAGCATTGCAATTTCCTGTTTTAGCCTTAGGTGTTTCCCTGTGTCCCCCTGCCCCCCAAGCATTTGGCTAAGGCGGGAGTGCGGGACTAAATGGCTGTAGGAAATCGACCTGGAACATGGGTGGTTGCAGGAGCATTTAAAACTTGCCATCGTTGGCCACCTAGGGGTTTGACCCCATCGCCGGCTGGACCTAGGCGAAGTTTTAGTTAATTTCCTGTTTAGGTGTGAACCCTCTTGCCCCCGAGGTTCCTGTTACGGCGGGGGCGTACTGGGGATCGACCATAGGAAACCGACCTGGAACATGGGTGGTTGCAGGGTCCTTTGGTGCCTGGGTTCGGAGCCCGAGGTCTTTTTGATGCCTCGGGGTTAGGCCCGAGGTCTTTGTGGTGCCTCGGGATTAGGCCCGAGGTCTTTTTGGTGCCTCGGGGTTAGGCCCGAGGTCTTTTTTGATGCATTGCATGATGTACTGACAGGAGTAAGTTTTCAAACTTTCCAATTTTATTTAGAAGGTAACAATCTGTAATAATGGTCCCATCAGGACTACATGAAAAGAATTTTCCTTATAACTCTAAACTCCCGTAGCCAGTTGCTACTGATTATACTTGCGAAGGTGTTGCACGTGCCATGGATGGGTGAGATCGTGCCCGTTCATGCTCTGTAGCCAGTAGGTTCCCGGTCGGTTGACCCGAGTTACTATATACGGACCTTCCCAGTTTGCTCCTAACTTCCCATGGCTTGGGACCCGGGTGGACTGGTTTACTGCTTTAAGGACAAGGTCCCCGACTTGAAAACTACGATGCTTCACCTTACTGTTGTAATACCGCGAGACCCTCTGCTTGTAAGCTGCCACTCTTAGATAGGCCTGGTCTCTTTTTTCTTCCACCAGGTCTAGTTCCGTCCTGAGGGCTTCTCCATTATCTGGGTCTTTGAAGGTAGCCACTCGGTATGTGGGCAGCCCGAGCTCTGTGGGGACTACTGCCTCGAAACCATAAGTCAAGGAAAATGGGGTTTCACCCGTAGCTGCCCGGGGTGTGGTGCGGTAGGCCCACAGGAGGGCTGGGAGTTCATCAGCCCATAGGCCTTTGGCACCTTCCAACCTTGTTTTGATCGACTGCAAGATAGTGCGGTTGGTTACCTCGGCCTGACCATTAGCCTGTGGATGCTCAGGAGAAGAGTAATGATTCAGGATCCCATAGTCCGAGCAGAACTGTCTAAAGATAGGTGTATCGAATTATCTTCCATTGTCGCTGATTAGGACTCGTGGAATGCCGAACCTGCTAAGGATATTTCTCTCCAAAAAATGCTCCATCGTGCGCTCGATTATCGTTGCCAGGGGCTCGGCTTCTGCCCACTTGGTGAAGTAGTCAACGGCTATGACGGCGAACTTAACTTGCCCTTTCCCTGTCGGTAAGGGACCAACGATGTCGATCCCCCATTGGGCGAATGGCCAGGGGCTATGGACCGGGGTCTGAAGTTCTCCCGGTTGGTTTATCATTGGAGAGTACCGTTGGCACTTGTCACATTTCCGAACGTACTCCTGCGAGTCTCGGGCCATGGTTGGCCAGTAGTAGCCTTGTAGTAGGGCCTTTCTGGACAGTGTCCTTCCGCCTACGTGGTTCCCGCACACACCTTCGTGGATTTCAAACAATATGGCTTGAACTTGTGTTGGATGAACGCAGCGGAGGTACGGGATAGTGAATCCTCTCTTGTAGAGGACACCATCGAGAATATGGTATCGTGCTGCCCGGTACTTGACCCGCCTTGCTTCCTCTTTATCGTTTGGGAGCCCTCCTGTCGTCAAGAATGTCACGATCGGGTCCATCCAACTGGGCCCCAGAGTGACCGGGTCGACCTCCATGCCTCTTGAGTTGATCACACTCGGCTCGGGCAGGAATTGTATCCTTATCCCGGGCAAGTCGGACTCAGACGACGAGGCGAGGCGAGCAAGCCGGTCAGCTCTGGTGTTCTCTTCTCTTGGTATCCGTGTGAGGGAGAATCCTCGGAGCTGTTTGGAAACCGTCCGGACGAGGGCTAAGTAGGCTATCATGTTATCCTCCCGTGCTTCATATTCCTGGTTTACCTGATTGACCACGAGCTGGGAGTCGCTGTAGCTCTCGACTTGTTGTGCACTCATTGAAATGGCGAGTTGTAACCCGACCAGGAGGGCTTCGTACTCGGCCTCGTTATTGGAGGCACGAAACCCGAATCTCAGAGCATATTCGAGCTGGATTCCGTCGGGGGTAGTCAAGATGATCCCGGCACCACTACCTTGATGGTTAGAAGAACCATCGACATGCAGCACCCAAGTAGGGGTGCCGGATTGCAACCCAGGCGGTAAGGCCACATGCTCAGGTTCTTCAACTGGGTCTTCGGGATATGTAAATTCGACCAGAAAATCTGCGACGGCTTGTCCCTTAATGGCCGTCCGCGGCCGGTAAGTCACCTCAAACTCCTCCAGTTCCAAAGCCCATTTAACGAGCCTTCCGGACGTGTCCGGCCGAGAGAGAATTTTGCGGAGTGGTTGATCGGTGAGTACTACAATGGCATGGGCCTGGAAGTACGGCCGGAGCCTTCGGGCAGAGGTAATGAGGGCGAAGGCCAATTTCTCGATGCGGGAGTATCGGCTCTCCGCCCCTTGCAGTGCCCGGCTGGTGTAGTACACTGGGAACTGTATCCCGTGCTCCTCCCGAATAAGTGCCGAGCTAACTGCCGACGGTGACACCGTAAGGTACATGAACAATTCTTCTCCGGGCACGGGCGTTGACAACAGGGGAGGAGAGGCTAGGTACCTTTTGAGTTCCTGAAATGCCTCCTCGCACTCTTCCGACCATTGAAACGCTTTACGGAGGATTTTAAAGAACGGGAGGCACCGGTCAGTAGCTCGGGAGACGAATCTGTTCAGTGCGGCCACTCGTCCGGCTAGGCTTTGTACTTCCTTCGTTGACTTAGGTGACCGCATATTGATGATAGCCTGAATTTTGTCGGGGTTTGCTTCGATTCCCCGCCTGCTGACTAGATGACCGAGGAACTTTTCGGATGAGACCCCAAAGGTGCACTTGACCGGGTTCAACCTCATCCTGAACTTCCTCAAAATGCTGAAGGCCCCGGTCAGGTGCTCGAGGTGGTCGGTCTCTTCCTGGCTCTTGACCAGGAGGTCGTCCACGTACACTTCCATGGATTTTCCGATGAGGTCTCTGAACATGAAATTGACCAGGCGCTGGTATGTAGCCCCGGCGTTCTTGAGGCCGAATGGCATAATTCTGTAACAGTACGTGCCTTGGTCGGTGATGAACGCCATCTTCTCTTCATCCCCAGGGTACATGCTGATCTGATTGTACCCCGAGTAGGCGTCCATGAACGAGAGGAGTGAGTGGCCTGCCGTTGAATCGACAAGGAGGTCTATCCTGGGCAGCGGATAACAATCCTTGGGGCAGGCCTTGTTGAGGTCGGTGAAGTCTACACACATCCTCCATTTGCCATTGCTCTTCTTGACCAGGACAACATTGGCCAACCATTCGGGGTAGTGGACCTCCCGGATTGAGTTAGCTTTTAAGAGATTCGCGACCTCCTCGCTTACAGCTTTTTGTCTTTCGGGGGCCATCCCCCTTCGCTTTTGCTTTATCGGACGGCAGTCCGGGCTGACATTGAGATGATGGGACATTACTCGGGATCAATTCCGGGCATGTCCTCGTGACTCCAAGCAAAAACGTCCTGGTTTTGCCTCAGGAACTGGATCAACTTTTCTTTCAAGGCGGGCTCTAGTAGTGCGCCTATGTTGACCGTGCGGCCCGGGTGTTCTGGATCTAGCACAACTTGCTCCAATTCTTCCATAGGCCCGATCACGTTCCTTTGGTCCCGGGGGTCCATTTCTTGGACATTCAGTGATTCGGTGATTGCCCCCCGGCGTAACGAGCTGACATAACAACTTCGAGCCGTGGTCTGGTCTCCTCTCAAGCATCCAGGCCCCTGGGGGGTCGGGAATTTCACGATCAAGCTGTATGTGGAAACAACTGCTCGGGCTCTGTTGAGGGTTGGCCTCCCGAGAATAACGTTGTAGGCCGATGGGGTCTCCACTATCACGAAATTGGTGAGCGTGGAAATCTGCTGCGGATAGGTCCCCATGAGAACTGGTAGTTCGATCGTGCCGAGCGGTTGAGTACTGGAGCCGTTGAATCCGACCAGGGGTGTAGCAACTGGCCGGAGCCGATCCCGGTCAATCCCGAGTTGGTCGAACGCCGCTACAAACATTATGTCGGACGAACTGCCAGTGTCAATCAGCACCCTCTGGACCATATAGTTAGCTATAGAAAGCGTTACTACTAGCGGGTCATCATGGGGGCAATGGAGGCCCTGTGCGTCATCGGACGAGAACGTCAGAACATCGGCTGGTGAGGGGCCGGTGGATTGGACCTGCCATACGTCCGCTCGGGACGCTCGGGCATGCCTCTTCCTCGCCGACTGAGAATCGCCTCAGCCAGATGTTCCTCCGGAGATCACGTTAATGTGACCGAGTGGTGGAGGGGGCTGACCGGGAGCTGGAGCATCCTGACGGGGGCGTCTGTCGGCCGTGACAAACTCGGCGAGATGCCCCTGCTCGATCAGTTTCTCGATCGCTATCTTTAGTTTGAAGCAATCCTCCGTTTCGTGGCCGTGATCCCTGTGATAACGGCAAAACTTCTCCCGGTTTCTCTTGCCGGGCGGGGCTCTGAGCTTAGCTGGCAGCGGGAGCAGCCTCTGTGCTTCTACAGCGGCCATAACCTCATGTATGGGCCGGGAAAGGGGAGTAAAAGCTGTTGGGGGCTACCCCCTAACATCCCGCTGATCTTGCCTCGGCTTCTTTCCCGGACCCTTCTCTGATCCCTCGCGTGTGCGCTTGGCCTGCGGGGATTCGTCTCCCGCCTGGCTGACGCTTTTTGCCTTAAAAAACTCTTTGCTGTCTATATACTTCCCAACTCTTTCCGAGAGCTCCACCAGGGTGGCCGGTCGATTACGATGAAAAGACGTGGCCACCTTGGTGTGTTGAATTCCTGAACAGAAGGCCATGATCGCGGCCGTCTCATTGAGGTTACGGATCAGGAGCCTCTGCTGGTTGAAACGATCCACGTACTCCCTTAGAGATTCGCCCTTTTGCTGCTTGACGGCTAGCAGCTGGGTATCTGGCTGGGATCGGTCTAGCATCCCGACAAACTGGCTAATGAAGAGTTTGTTGAGGGCTTTGAAGTTGTCGACCGTCCGGGGTTTCAGGGCATGGAACCATTGTGCGGCCGATCCCTTGAGAGTACTGGGGAAAGCCAAACACAGTAGCTCGTCTATCGTGGTGACCAGTGCCATCTGCGCCTTATAAGTGCGGATATGATCCTGACATCCTCAACGCGGCGCGCTCGGCGAGGGACGTACCGAGGTCCTCTCTGCGAGCGCTTGGTAGTATGGCTACGTTCTCCCTCCGATTGACGCTCGCGATCTGGTTGGGACACTGGAGCGGATCGTGTTTTTCCTTTGGTCCGAAGGGGCCCCTGACTGGGAGCGCTCTTTTCGGGCCGCTTTTCCGACGAATGGCTTTTCTCATGGTCCCCAACCGCCTTTTCATGCTGGGCCATAAGCGCCTCTATTTGCTGTTGTGTTCGGTGCTGGCCCTCCAAGAGTTGCTCCAGCGCCGCCGTGACCTGGTCGGTGGTCATGGAGGTAGCCCGCGGCTCGATCTGCAGGTCCTCCTGACCGGCTGCATCGACGGTTTTCTTACCCTTCTTCGGCGGCATATCGATCAGTCAATGATTTTTGTTGATGAGAAGACTGTGTCGCTTCCCACAGACGGCGCCAAACTGATGATGCCGAAAATTGGTAAGGGTAATTCAGACAGAAAAAAAAAGCCACAGAAAAGATTTGTGTGTGGTTCGGTCCCGTTAACGAGGTGACCTACGTCCACGGGTGCGTCTAAGCGCGTATCACTAGCAGATCACCGGCGGGCCTGGTGAGCCAGCAGTGGTGGGCAGCACTACCAGTAATACCGGCCGGGTGTATGCGTATCTGGTGATGAACTCTTGAGGTGCGTTTATATGCTCGGAGAGTTGATATTGGGATCCCCTTTGAGAGGACAGGTGGGCTCTTTTATAGGTGAAAGAGTCCACCCTTACATGGTAAGTTTATCAGATTAGGAAGTGTAATCTAATTGCGATTGATGTGTACAACATTGGGAAAGTTTCCTAAGCGGTTTAGGAAACCATTGATTCCTCTTGATAGAGTCACGACTGTATAAGGAAACAGTATTGAAACATAACTGACGCCGCCTCTCTCGGGACCTCACCATGACTGCCCGGGTATCCCGGTCGGCAATATCCGGGCACCTCGGGAGCGTGGGCTTCACGCCGCAAACCCGGTCTTCCCAGGCTAGTGGCTGAACACGTGGCGGTTGTACAGTCACAGAATATTTCTCGACATATCATAAGATAAGTTAAGCAGATGATCTCAAGGAATTTTAAGAGATTAATTAAATATGATTGTCAGTAATTATATTTAATTAATGGATATCTGTAATCTTAACGTGGGGAGATAATAAGTATTTAATAACATAGAGCTCAAAATATATTTTTGAGATAAGGGTAGGAGTGTAATTATAATTCTTTAGTGGTATGAATTAAAATTTATGAAAATAAGAATCTGATTCAGTTCGTGTTTGTGATGAAAATATCCAGCCAATGTGAGGATGCTACGTGGGATTCGATGTGGCAGGACAGTTGGTTGAATTGGATATAACGCAGGAGCAGTTATGAATAGTTTCGCTGATTCATTCTGTTCAAAATAATTAACTACCAAGGGACACGTGTTGATCATTGTGGAGTAACTGAAAGAGTAGGTGTCATTTCAAGGATATATATGCCACGTGTAGGAGGAGTTTCCAGTTTGAAAAGAGAGGGAACATTCAAACAATGCCGCTGAAAAGCCTCGACGTTTATAAATAGAAGGATTTTGTGTTCGAAAGGGATCCTTGGATCAACATCAACATATATCTTTCAATACATTTACTGTATTTCTATCTAAGCACTTAAATTTAGAAATAGAATACCTTCGAAGTCATCTTCAAGATTAGATTGTAGTATGTTTTAACTTAATAAAGTAGTCTGTTACTTTGTGGTTTTATTTATTGTCCTTATTTAGGAGTAGTTGTCCTGTAGTTAGTTCGAAGTGCTTCAATTAGTTACATCTTTACACAATAAGAAGTCCTTGTTAAGGCATCGAACGTCACTACAATCTCCCTGGTGAGGCGCAGTTTGGATACTAATTACAACACACACATTGGCAATTTACTTGCCTGGCACGCTCGTACACTTATAAATTTCCCAACCAAACATTTTTGGCACGCTCGGTGGGACACAAGTGTCAAGAGATGGCAAACAGAAACCTTCGAAGCAATAGGTCTGTTGATAACGCCAATATTGGTGTTAATATTGCTGAAACTGGTGGTTCTCCACACCAAGATCCTCAAAGCAGTAATACTGGGAATCATGTGAACAATGAAAACTCAAAAGTAGGAGTAGAGAATTTGAATCCAATTCCAAATAATAGGAACATTGGTTCAGAAAATCAACATGACTTGGTGAATCAATTGACACCAATATTCGACCATTTGGGAAACATGATCCAGAATATTAATGTTCTGATCACTTCCTTTAACAACAATATACCACAGTTTGCACCAGCAATGGTGCTAAGTGAAAATCCTTCTGTGGTTCAACAGAATGAAAGGGGTTACACCCATGGCTTATTTAAGCCGAATCCTATGATTCATGCAAATCGGCCTACTTTTAGGCCTAATTCACAAGAAAGCTTTTATATGTCTGTCCCTAATAATACTCCTCCAACATTCGAAGGGATGCAAGGGAATCATATAGGACATGGCCAAGACCATGTCTATAGATCAATGAATATCAAGGAACCTAGGCCTAGAGAAAACATAATAGGCCAAAACAGGAGAGTAAATAACAATCCTATATTCGAACCAGACCCTATTGGAGTAGGAGTGGGTCGAAGGAATGAAAATCCCAGGAGAATGGATAATATTCCTCAACCACCTCCAATACCACCAATAAATCCTTCTTTGGGTCAACCAGGTCATCAACCACCATTTAATATGGTTGATAGAAATGATATGATTAATTTAATCCATGAAGTTTGTGTACCCATAGCTCGGGGGGTACAAACTCCAGTATATAGGAAACCTTATCCTGACTGGATTGATATGATTGAATTCCCTAGGGGATTTAAGTTCCCCACCTTTGCTATGTTTGCTGGAGATGGGAGTCAATCCACAGTTGAACATATAGCAAAATTCATCCGTCAGTGTGCTGATGCAGGAAATAATGAATACCTTAGGCTTCATTTATTTCCTAGTTCGTTAACAGATACTGCATTCACTTGGTTTATTAATTTGGCCCCTAATTCGATCCATAATTGGACACAAATGGAAGAATCCTTCCATACTCAGTTTTTTCAGTCAGAACCAAAGGTGTCTATGGCTGATTTGGCCAGGCTCTGTCAAAAACCTGATGAAAAGGCTACCCAATTCATCAATATGTTTAAGAGGGTTAGAACAAAATGTAAAATCATTGTACCAGAGCATGATTTTGTCAAATTGGCTCAAAATGGTCTCGAATTTAGACTTCGAAAGAAATTTTATGCATTAGAATTCAGAGACCTTGTTAAATTAACTGCTCGAGTCTTTAGATATGAGGCCTTGTTAGAAGAAGAAAATGAAAGGAATGCTTCTTCATTGAAGACATATTACAAAGATCCTAACTATGAGATAGATGCTGCATAAATAATAGGAAAGGAACCTTTCACATGTAAAAGTCTTGTGAAAAAAAATGTTTCTGCTAAAGTATATAAATCTAAAGGATCATTCAAAAAATATTCATTCGATGTCTATAAATTAGATGAAATATTTGATCATCTGTTAGAAGGAAAATTATCAAGTTGTCTGATGGAACAAAATTACCTTCTAACGATGAATTAAAAGGTAAAAAATACTGCAAGTGGCATAATTCTTGGACTCATTCAACTAATAACTGTACTATTTTTCGAGACATGATTCAAGATCTGATCAAGAAAGGGAAGTTGAAGTTCCCTGAAAAACAGATGGGGGTTGATGAAGATCCATTCCCAATAGTGCAAGAAGTGTCCATCAATGTCCATGACATTTCCCTCGAAGCTCTAGTTAAGGAAAGAGAAATTGCAAATTCAGAGGGCCAAAAGAATAGGCTCGAAGAAATGGGAAAGAAGAGTTTTAAATTGTCTACTTTCAACCAGAAATATGCAAAAAATTTATGCATTGGTTGTGGGAAAAGATATGCTGAAATTTATGATGAAAGGGTTGGGGCTAAAACAGGTAGGAAAAACAAACAACCATCGTCCGAGCAAAAGAAGGTGAGTACTTCGTATGAACCTCCATTTCAGCCAATCATGAATGTTGGGAGAGGTCAATTCAAAGATCCAATTTACCAAGCCTCGACATACACTAAACCAACGACATCAAGATATGCTCCGAGACCAATGGCTACTTTCAAGGCCAATTTTTCGAGGAATTTTTATGCTGGTAATTATGTTCGAACACCAAGGAGCATTCAATATGTAAGGCCAGATTTATTCCATGCACCAAGGAAACATCATATGGTGCAGAAAGAAAGACAAACCCAATTTATGCCATCAAAACTGGTACCAACACATGTGGTACAACCCGAAATGGATATGGGAACATTGAATAAATCACCAAAAGTTGGTGAGACATCACAATCACATGAACCTGCATTGGTGCCAGGGGTGTCGAATTGGTTTGTCTTGCAAGATGATAGAATAAAAAATATGATGGAACAACAAGGATCTCAAAACAAAAACAGGATGATCAAACCTCCTCATGTTGAAAAGAATACGTGGCGTGTGCTTCAACATCCTAAAGAGAAGAACCAAAAGATGGTTCCTGTGATAAATAGGACCCAGCAAATCAGACTTCAGAGGAAGTTTATTATGTGGAAGGAATTTTCCAATATGCAGACTCGAAGTCAAGAATTAGAAAATGAAATCGAAAGAGATTCCAGTGACATTTCAAGGCCTAATCCTAGGTTCGATCGAAATATGAAAATTGATAATGATACTGTCTGAGGAAAGTATCATTAAAGTCAAAGTTTTAGAATTGGAAAAGGCCATGAGCATTTACGATGGGGACGAAGCAATGACAGTGGTAGAATCTCAAGTTTTGGGAAATACTGAGATGAAACTTAATAATGAGACTGTCAAGAATGAGAATATACACATCCAGCTTGTCACATTTCCAGAGTAAATGGAAGTTAACACTGCCACATTTATATTACCAAAGATCTTTGAAGCAGCAGAAGATCAACAAATAGATGAAGAAATGGAAATGGAAGCATCTACTGAGGATGTCTCCAGGTAAATCTTCCTGAGTTCATTTTTAGTGATTGTAATTTTATTTATTCATTTGAAGAACCATCAACAGAAATGACTAAGTACCTTAAACCATTATATATAAAGGCTTGTTTAAATGGGGTTCTTTTAAACAAAGTATTGGTTGATAATGGTGCTGCTATCAACATTATTCCTCAGAATACTTTGAAAAAGATTAATAAACAAAATTCAAAATTGATACAAATCCACATTATGATATGAGGCTTTATTGGTGATAAAAAAAACACCAAAGGGGTAATACCTATTGAAACTATAGTAGGTTCGAACATATCCAAAACTGTTTTCTTTGTGGTAGATGCTAGTCCTAGTTATCATGCCTTATTAGGAAGAGATTGAATTCATGCTAACCGATGTGTTCCTTCTTTAATGCATCAGAAATTGTTGCTTGTGAAGGAAAACTGTGAGATTGAAACAGTGAAGGCTGATACTCAGCCTTTTCATGCAAGTTCTAACTGTGTCGAAGTTCAATTGTATCAGAGGAACGTTAAACCAATTGACCTTAAAGAATCAGAAGATGAATCCCTGGAAGAAAATTGGGATATTTTGGTTGATATGCCATTTGGTTCTTTGGAACCATTAGATGATGATAAGGTGGTTTAACGACTCACACATCTATAGAAATAGAAGATATAGAAGAGACCATTCGATTGGTCTTACAAAGGTTAATGATGGCAAAATTTAGAGTCAAGAATTGAAAAAGGTTCGACCATAAATTGGTCAGATTACGTCTTCGAAGCGGATTCACAAGAGTTAAAGGATGTTGGCAGGGAAGAGTTATCTGTGCTGCCAGAGAATTCAATACAAGAAGTAGCACAAGATCCTCTATTGAATATCAATTTAGGGCCAGATCAACAAAAAAGAATTACTTATTTAAGTTCAAAACTTGAAAATTATGACCAGTATAAATTGGTCGAATTATTGAAAGAATTTTGAGATTGCTTTGCTTGGGATTATGATGAATTGCCAGGACTCGAAAGAAGCTTAGTAGAGCATAAATTACCTATCAAAGTTGGTTATAAACCAGTAAAGTACACTACAAGGAAAAAGGCTTTTTATGTCACTTAAAAAGTGACATAAATAGGTATTTATGTCACTTTTTTTTTTCCAGAAAAAGTGACATAAATGGAGGCGACATAAATGTTTTAAAAGTGACATAAATGAAGGCTTTTTATGTCACTTTTTAAGTGACATAAATAGGTATTTATGTCACTTTTTTTTCCTGTAAAAAGTGACATAAATAGAGGCGACATAAATGTTTTAAAAGTGACATAAATGTTTCATAATACCAACACATATGTTAGTAAAAAGTGACATAAATACTTAAAAGTGACATAAATACCATTTTATTTATGTCACTTTTAACCTAAAGTGACATAAAAGTATAAAAGTGACATAAATATCAAACAAAATTATTACATCAAGGTCTTAAAAGTGACATAAATATGTATTTATGTCACTTTTTTAAAAAACATAAATATGACATAACAATACTGATTCAATATTACCACCCTGTAAAAACAACATATATATACCATCCTGTACATATATATATATATATATACAATACCACCTTGTACAAAATTAAATCCAACTCAATTAATGATCTATTTCAACTACTAAATTTCATCGATACATCTAAATATCAACCAATTATTATATTGGAATGAACAAAAAAAATATACAATCGATCCGAGTCAATAAGTGCTAAACTAATAACATATACATATTACATATTCATCAAAAAGCACTAAGAAAACTATGAAAGCAACAACAAAAAATTAACCTAACAAAAAAAGTGGTTCCCGTGTTAGAACTTTGCATCAAAATGTGAAACTTTGTACCTACAAAAAAGAAAAAAGTTTTCACTGATTAGTTGTATATATAAAATAATAAAAGAGTACGTAAAACTATGTTTGGGGGTTTTGAGAGACCAAAATGTGTTCGGGGACTCGGAATGATGAAAGAGTCATTTTTTTTGCATTATTTGTGAACTGTGAATCCGTTATGCATTCTGTTAGTTCCCGCAAGTTTATTTAGGTATGTTTTAGGTGCGTGTAAGGTTTTGTGGCGTTTGTTTAAGCGGTTTACCGTTTCACTACTCAAAACCCCCAAAACTAAGCTTTTTCAAGCCTAAGTGATGTAAGGGTCATTTTCTCGTATTTTTTGTGAACCGTGAATCCGTTATGCATTCCGTTAGTTCCCGCAAGTTTATTTAGGCATGTTTGAGGTGCGCATAAGGTTTCGTGGCATTTGGTTAAGCGGTTTACCGTTTCACTACTCAAAACTAAGCTTTTTCAAGCCTAAGTGATGTCAGGGTCATTTTTTTGCGTTTTTTGTGAACCGTGAATCCGTTATGCTTTCCGTTAGTTCCCGCAAGTTTATTTAGGCATGTTTGAGGTGCGAGTAAGATTTCGTGGCGTTTGGTTAAGCGGTTTACCATTTCACTACTCAAAACACCCCCAAAACTAAGAGTTTTCAAGTCTAAGTAGCTACCTATTGGTTAGTAGCTATGAAGCATGGACACGTACACACAGACACGTGTATAGTTAGAGATTCAAAGATTATGTGTGTTCACAGTTTGAGCATTACACATCATTCTCAAACATTACAATTATATACGTAAAGGCCAAACCAACTAAAATGCATCATTCTCAAACAGAAAGATTTGATATACCTTATATAGTTTCATTGAATAACACGTTACAAAGACATGCAAAATTATAACATTATCAATGCAACTTCATTTATAGCTAGCAAAAGTGAAACTAAAATTATTTTACTTCCGTACCAAGGGGGATATAGCAATTACCTTACAAAGGCATTGTCATCTTGGTTTTCTCTGTGGATATGAACCTGCTATATTGAAATTCATTTACATGAGTGAGAGAGTTCATTTTAAATTAGAACTACCCGTTTATACTACAAAAAAAAAGAGAAGGAACTTGAGTAAGCTAGGCAAGAGCTAGTGCACAGTTGCAGGATGAACTACTAATAAAGTCTTGAAACATCATTAAAAAAAATGATCCACGATCCGATCATAAGATCCCATTCCTGTGAATTTTGCAAGCCACAATTTTATATTCATTATACAACAGCAAAGAGAAGGAAAAAAGGTAGAAAGCAAAAACAAAGTTGATCTTGATGGCTTGTGCAAAAGAATAAAAAAAGGTGGTTCCAGTCTAGTTCCTAAGAATCTTTCCTAGAAGCTTAATCATACGACGAGTGCATGTGTGCAATTACTGCAGTGCAAGTCAAACCATTCTGTCTACGACTCTACTGAAGTGATGATAATATTAGGGAAAACAAAAAAGGAAAGCAATATCAGCTAGAGCGTTCCATTCATCCTAGCAACATTATTATCAAGTAGAGGAGAAAAACTTAACCTCAAAATTAGGAAGTACGTTAGGATATACACCAGTCCATAATGGACGATGCTATAATGTTCTTTCCAGTGCTTTAAAAGGGGGATTAGCTGCTGTTGTCATGGCTGGGTTCACTATCTGTTGTAATAACAGAAAAACAAGGAGAGAGGTTATCAACAACTTCATAATCAAAGATATGGCTTGAAAGGACTAAAACAAGCCACATGTAGTCTGACTAAATGTAGTGTTTTCCTTAAACAAGACAAAGAAAGAGTTTTGTTTGGCCTTTGTTTGGTTTGCAAATTAATATTAGAAATAACGAAGGGAGGTGTCTAAAACATTCACAAATTTTAATTTTATCTACTTATTATCTTCGTGTTTTTTTATTAACTAAAGGAAAATATTTTCCTCTATGTTTTAAAATTAGGAGCTGTACCTACAATTCCAACTCTCCTTTGACTCCTTGTAAGTAATTAATTAGCAAAGGGAGGAGACCAAAGGTGATTGATCTTTGTGCACAGGTTTTGTTAACTTTTGAGTAGAAGACTAATAGCTTGTAATGTTTTTTTTTTTGAAAAAGCTCGAGGATTTGATTTTGACATTTTGATCAGTGGCTATGTAAATGAAAGCCTTGCGCTTACCTGAATAAGGGAAATGGCGAGAGGTAAGGTTGCAAGTTTTACCACTTGGCCTCTCCTCTGACTACAAGTTTATCTTTATTGCTTACGAAAAGAAAATGTTTGTTCGGGTTCGCTCCAAATGATAGAGCTTTTTTTTTTTTTTTTTTTGGCATTTTGATCCACATTTCACATGTTAGATTGATGCAAGCAATTTTTCCACGGGAGGGGGGGGGGGGTTTGAATTTATGTCAGATTTGGGGTGTGTGGGTCAGCCCGACCCAGTGGACAGCCCAAACTTGGGACACTCTCATTGATTGAGGTACCCCCACTAATTGATAGTCGGACGGCTCCCTCCGTTACAAGGGAAGATTGGATTGGTTTCAAAATTCATAGAAACCAATCCGCCGGGGGGGGGGGGGGGGGGTGAATTTATATCAGATTTGGGGTGTGTGGGTCAGCCCGACCCAGTGGACAGCCCAAACTTGGGACACTCTCATTGATTGAGGTACCCCCGCTAATTGCTAGTCGGACAGCTCCCTTCGTTACAAGGGAAGATTGGATTGGTTTCAAAATTCGTAGAAGATTTTTTAGTCGCACATCCTTCTTAAGAAGATTGGTATTAATAAACAACACCAGCCTTATAAAATTCTAACAAATAGATAACAAACAACATGTGCAAAGTTCATAAAGAAGGGGGAAAATCTTCAATTCTAAAATCTTCCAATTTGGCATCCTTCAGTATTTCATGAACAACAATGCTCAGATCAAAATAATTAGCTAATGGACCACTTTAGCTCAACGGTTTTTTAATTTTTAATTTTTTATCAAACACTTCAATTCAATGATTTAAAGAGGCCAAATTCATACACAACTACTGAACGTACGTGTCGATTCCCGTACCTATTCCTTTCTTTACTTTATGTGTCCCTTCATCTCATTAGATCATTCATTGAATTTGAAATGGTTTTTTTTTTTTGAGGAAACCTTCTTATCTTTTACAGAAAGCTAATTATTCGAACTGCACTCCTTCAAGTCACGGACCACTAAGAGAATGGGGGAATCTGTTGCACAAAAGCAACCCTCATGAAAGGTAAATGTAATTAATAAAACTTCAAGTGGGGTTGGTCAGTGTCATTTTTCAAAAATATTGGGTTGGGGGGAGGGGGTGGGGGATCCTACCACTAGAAACATTAACAGGAAATACTGCCCAATGTTTGAAGGAATAGGTCGAGGACAAAGGACATGATTACCCTGTATTCATATGTGATAGAGTTTTACAAAGAATCAACAAAGACAACAAAGCCCTATAATAATTATCACAACTGAATTGGACCAGCCTGTGGAACTAGGCAACTGAATTGGACCAGCCTGTGGACCACACTGTTGAAACCTATAACGCACAGCACATATTTTGCATGTAAGATAATTGTACGAGTGAGCATATAATAAAGACATTATTACATAATATAATTTTCCCGCCATTTCTGCATCTTTCTTTCCTAATTTTTTCACGCCATGTGCCCATCTCACGTAATATCGAAATGATCAGAAATTCTTAAGATAGAAAACAACTGCCACATAGAGTACCTGATCAAGGGGAGAGCCATGGAGTTGTTGCTATGAGAACCAAAGTAGATAATGTCACCTAAAATGTACGTCTAACTGCAACTAACTTGAAACATCTCGAAATACTCCCTTAGATTCATCGAAAAACCATCTGCAAAACAATTTTGTTCTCCAACAAATCAAATTCATGAAATGATAATTCTTCTTCGGTTGATAACAACGTAAAGATTAATGAATCTTGTACCACAATAGGAGAAACACACAAATTTAGGAATGTGTGTAAGTACAAGGAATATGTGGAGACAAATCCAAAAATTCATCTCTCAAGTTCAATAAAAAGCAACATAGTTTTGTCAAAAAAGGTAGTAGACCATTATAAGCTGGCTTGTTGAGCCTTCATGGAAGGCTAGGCGAAGGGGCCTCTCAGTTTAAGACATGCCTCCAAGCCTGGATCCCTTGGTGGCATCCTACCTCTTACAAAGTAGTTAGAAACTCATAGTAATGAATTTGGACCTAAACTACTTCGGACAAGAAGACAAAAAACAAATCAAATAATTATGTCCACAAAGTATGAAAGCACTAAATCATCTTAAGGTAAAGCCCATCATCATGAATGAACACATTTAGATAAGTATGAGACTTAACATCTTTCTTCTTATATCGCCAATTCCATGTTTCCTTGAAATGGCAAATTTTAAGCATCATTTCTGAATGTTCCTCCCTGCTTCTTATTTCCATTTCGATTGATATTCATAGAAACCTCTTGGCTATCAGTACTTGAGTAACTAAAGGAAACTGCATGAATGGATATGTTAAACTACTTTATCCCCTAATAATGTCCCAAACAATTTCAAGATATCATCAACCATGCTGAATGTTTTCTTGCATGCCCTACCAAGGCGCAAAATATAATCTGGTGTTAAATGCAAAACACTGTACACACAATTCTCACAGTCACGGACCATAGTGGGCTTATCACCACTATGATCAATAAAAAAAATTTGAATACACTAGGAATCACTGATTATTCAAGAGATGCTTCAGTTTCTATGAGATCTTACACACATATTCCTCAATCATTGGACCATCTATCGCTTCACAAACACAGAATAGAAGCGATTTCAGGTGTTTCTTCTGCAATGCATCATAAACACCTTCAAAATTGAGTGACATAAACGAATTAACAACATGCAGAACATCGAAAAAAAAAGGCTCATAAGATCAATAAAATCAACATGCCTTTCTCCATCCAATCAATCAGTCTGCGTGACTCCGCATCCATTGGCGTAAGCTTTTTAATCTTCATCTCTGTTTGTCACATCAAAATTATACAAATAAATTCACTGGAGAACTCTGATGTAGGGAAAACCTGGAACAATTTCTGATAATAAGAAGCTTACCTAAGGCAGGAACAGACTTGTCATTGAAATACTTTTTCAGGAAAAAGGCGACTAATGTAGCTGATATTGAAAATAGCAATTCGTAACAGGTTCCGTGTCTGTATCAGTTGAAACCATTAGAAAGCGTGAGATTAGAGCACAGTAATTTTACATATCAGAAATTAACAAATTCAGCAGGAAGATTATACACATCGCTAAGGATTTTATTCATCGTTGCCTCAAAGCCTTCAAAACCTAATAGATTCACTTAGAAACAAATAATTCTCTCCAGTTTGCTCTAATCCATACTCATTGATTGTTCACAAGAGCTATTTCTTAAAATCAAACAACGAAAAAGTGAATTTACAAAGCATGCAAACATGAGATTCAGAACTCCAGCAGTAAGGAGATACAGATTCAAGAAATGCTCAATGAATACAAAGAGAAGCAAATGAATTAATAACACACGAAGAGCCAATACGGCATCAAAAATCAACAGAAGAAAAGCTTCGATTACATAGAAGCAACTTTGGAACTAACTTATCTTTTACTTAATATTAGCCAACCAAGGACAGCTTGTGCGTGTCACACACACCAAATCAATAGAAGCTTTCTCCAAATGTTAACTATCTCTTAAACCTTGCTTGGAAGATAAGACCTTGCCATTAAAGCAGCCTCGGGTATCCGATTGCTGCAGAGAGAAGGCAATACATAGTAGCATCACAATGACTACTAAATTATAGAACTTTGAGCAGATCATAAATTGAACTAGCCACCCTAGGAATTAAAACATATTTCTAATTAGATTTTGAATTTTATAGAAGGCAAGAGTTTTTTCCAAAAGGGGGAGGAGGGAAGAGACGCATTAAAAAAGGAAATAAAGAAACCATCGTGAACTTTTCATGTATCCAATAGCCCAAACTCGCTCCAAACCATTGTTCAATGCGTTCTCAAGTCTATAAGGTAAATGAAAACAATCAAGAAATTTCATAATTAAAGACCAAAGCCTAGGAGGAGAACTTGATGGTAACCTAACTCGGTGCCTTCCTTAAAACTGAATATAAACGAGTAATAGACTCGGTATCTCCTCCAAAAGTATATATTCGCAGCATACATAGCCATGTGAATAACAATGAATCCAAACAAGCTATAAAATAATGAAACATTGGTTTAGTGTTATGTTTTCAGTCTGTCTAAATGGTTCTCTACCAAGTTAGCTAGCCAAGGGCATGTTTGGAAATGCTTAAAATAGGCCTTGGTTCAATCCCAGTCTCACTTTCGATACGATTATTGAGAACTAGAGTTAAGTGGGTCCAGCAAACAACCATTATTAAGAGAGATATTAGACTGGTCATGGAATCTTATGCACAAAATGGACAATCAGCAAGCACTTTCATTTATAGAACGGGTTCTCTTATAAACCATAGCATCGATTCGTTTGTCTTCCCAAATAGCCCCTAAACATTGATATAACATTTGAAGATGAAACAATTCAATCAGAATTACCTATAAAGGGGAAACATAGTATGCATGTACTGCTCCATTCCTTCCTCTTCGACTAGTCAGGAGGACCATAGAACTTTATGGTAATAATCTATTTTACCACAATGCAATAAATTGAAGAAGCAGCGTAACAACATGGCCCAGAATGCTTAGGCACAAGTAACTAGTAGCAAGGTTTGTGGAGTTCTATAAGCCAACACCTCTATTAGCAATCGAGTCCATCTGTGAGGTATTGTCTGTTTTTGATCTACCAGTCCACTGACAAGCCTAAACTTCCAGTCCAGTGTCGAACCTGCACGATTCGCAGTAGCCCACTTTGGTTCTACATATATCAAGACTAATATTTTATATTTTTCTGATATGGGACGAGTTCTCACAGATACCATGTCAGAATTCAGCTGTCAAGTCCATATGCGAGACATTATGGAACTCTGGTTCATAGTGGCCCTCACGGTTTTGTTCTCTTGGGCTTCAACTCAAATAGGCTCTCACAAAAGAGAGGTATCCCTCACACTTAAAAACTTTTTACACTCGCTATTGATAAAGGACAAGGCTGTGTCGTACACAACTCCTACATCATGTTAATCTTAATACAAGCTTTGAGATACATGGAGATTTGCCTATTTTCAGTTACTTGAGAACATGTGGAACAAACTTTATGTGCCTATTCTCTCTCTCTCTCTCTCTCTCTCTCTCTCTCTCTCTCTCTCTCTCTCTCTCTCTCCCCCCGTTGTATGTGCTTTCCTGCTCTTGCACAGCCAAGTCCCCAATATCATTTCTGATCATTGTTATAGAGTGAAGTGACGCTGACTGAGAAACATATAGAGCAGTTATTAACAAGTCATATAGCTTATTTTTCTGATAAAAATTTAGAAACTCAAGTTTCATAATTTATACGGCTGAATTGTTTGAACACTGTCCTGAGAGATTTTGCACTTACGGAGTACTAAAATTGTTGCAAGGAATGTTGTAAACTGATTTTATTGGGGATTAACGTCGTGTTTGGAGCAACAATTTCTTAACGTGCCTCACCCTAATTTTATCTAAAGAGTCTCGAGCTTCTCTCAAACTTGGAAGGATAGGAATCGGAGATTTAATTCCTTAACTAGCATAGTTTCTGAAGTATTTTCTCAAAACTCTCAAATTTAAAGGTTCTAGATATGTATTTAACCCGAGTCCTGTTTATTTGCTTTAGTTTTTGGTCGATTATTCTGCATGATTTACTGTCATTTAAGTCAGATTTCAAAGTCTGTCGCAACACCAAGTTCCAGGACAATGTTGCTTCAATGATCCGAGAGCAATGGCCATCATTCCAGATTTTGAATATATATAGCAGAGCATTCTACTATTCATATGCCTTTGGTTCCTACATGGAGAAGCTTTCACTGGTGACAAAAGGGAGGGCTACTGTGACTCACAGTAGAGAGAAACTCTCAAAAAAAATTTGGATGTCTTGTGCATCTCAAAATTTTGATGAACAAATCATCACATAGTTGATGCTTTGAGCATCTAACAATTCGATGGACAAGTCTTTCAATTAAACTTGATGCCTTGTTCATCTTTAAATTTTTGATGGGCAAACCATCGTATAACAATGACCATTTTACACGTCACCATATTTTCTGTAAAAAGAAATGATAGACAATCCATCATGTAAATGGATGTCCAGTGGCAGTGGCTTTTCCTTTGACTATGGATGTTCTGTGCATCCTTATAAATGAAAAGCATACACTTTTTATTGGATTTCAAGGATGCCCAGAAGCATCACATGACCTCCATTTAGTTAAATAATAAAACAAACAAACAAAAAAAACAAAACATTAAGAAATTTTGGGTTACCCATGTGGTTGGAAACTGTTTTCCCAAATCAAAATATAACACAAAAAAATATTCATACTTTCAGACCTTTCAATGCCCAGAGCATTGTTTGGTCAAAAAAAGAAATGAATGTTGAAAGGGACATGAAGTTGTTCATCTCTATGTGAAAATCTTTTTCATAAAGAAGTTGTTCAGCCAAAAAAATTTGTTGAAGATGCCCAGATCTTCATCTAGTTCGGTCAAATTAAAAAGGAATAGTTAGAGTGAACAAACTTTGGTTTATGGGTTACAAACCTGTTAAAAAAAAACTGATGTTTTAACCCATTCCAGATTTTATTAAATAAAAGACATAATGAAAAATTCACCCATTTCAAATTTTCATGGCTTATAAACCTTTCATGAATTGCGTGGGTCATCCACCCATGTCAAGTCCAATTTAAATCCAAGTCCATTACATAGATCATTTATCTATGTCCCAACTTCAATTTTCAAATCTCAATTAAATATGAGTCTCATACAAAAACACAAAATTCTCAAATTTTAGACATGGGTCACATACCCACTGTCAAAATACAATGAGCTCATATACTCATTAAATTCAAGTATATTGAACTACATTCGACTTGATTCAATCGTTAATGGATACGTAGGCAACCTAGGTCCAGCCCAAACAAAAAATATTAAATTTTACTTCATTTAATTTAAAATTAGTCTTTTAAATTGGAATCAAAAGGTGTTTCCTCTAAATAGGGATTGTAATTAAGGGATGTGATATCCTGAATGGGTCCAACCTATTTTAATAAAAGCACATATAGTTTTAATTATATGTGTGAGATTATGTTACGCGAAATGTTAAAATTTTGCATAACAGTGTATCAACTCTCAAGTCTCAACTCACAGTTATACATACAATTGACATAAGGCAAACCAACCGATCTAATGAGCAATGCAACAAGTTTTTTGGACTCAAAATTTTAATTTCTTTACCAAGAGATGGAATGTTTCAAAATCACAAAGAAGTGATAGGGCTTCTAACAAGTATATATATACATTTATATGAGCAACGCTTGTATATACACATGTATACACCTTCACAACTAAGTATATAAACATGTAGTGAATCAGATGGCCCCAAAAATAAAAAGAGAAATACAAGTGCAGAACTCACTATAGTCATACCTTGTCGGGGTTGTTTTTGCCAAGCAAGGCTCCAACAGCATCGCCAAGTGATCTTCCAAAGATAACTATTCTAGATGTGTCAATATCAGTCCTCTGAACAAAGTGATCAAAGGCAGCCTAACCAAAAGGAAAAGATTTGATAAAGTTTAGATAGTAGAAGTTTAAATCTTCTTTCAAGTGAAAGCTTAATTTGGAATGCAAACCTGTGCATAAATCTTCTATCGACAACAAGCAAGACACAAGGAACTTCAAACCAATGAGGACTATTAGGTGTCTGTAAGTGATAGTAGTAGATATTATGTTCAAATTAAATGTAGGTGAAAAACTATATTAAGAAATGGACAAGCATGAAATATAATACCTAATTGCTGATGAAGCTTTGGATCAATAGCTTGAGTAATTGAAGCTAAATTACTAAGTTGTGCCTCCACCCCAACGGAACTCTCAGTGCACCTGAAATTCATTCGTTGTAAAATAGTAGATATCAAATAATAACATATACCACAAGCAAGTGGATTCCTGGCCACAAGTGGATTCCTTTCAAATAATTTTTTTCAGTACTATATCTTCATAACCTCAGTTAACTAAGCAACAAAGCACATTGCCAATTAACTCCCATTTCCCAAACATGAACCCACTAACCATAGTGTATGCCCCTACATGCAAGTATATATATACATATATATATATATATATCTCATAAGAAAATGGAGTTAAAACATTCATAAGAAAGTGGAATCACAACTTTTAAAATACAGATTCATTATAATATCATTGGAAGACATGAAAATTTAAACTTTGTTTATACAAGGAATAATTAATCACAGTAGTACAATGGCAGTAGAACAGAGCTCACAACCAAGAGAAGAGAAGCAAAAAACTGTTCTGATTTTTGTACCCAAAATTCCAGCCAATATACTTTTTCGGAACAACTTACTATGAAGTTTCAGCTATTAGTCTCACAAAGTATCTAGCAATACACTAAACCAAACAATACGTAAACAAACCATGATTTGTACAAGCACGACAAGGAAAAAGGTTGATAAGCAAATATTTAACCGGGGACCAAGGTAAGAACCAGAATTGCATTATGAACAAGATTGAAAGGCAAGACGTAATTTAAGATCCTAAAAGATTGATAAGCAAAGCTGCAAGCAGTTTGAATAATAAGGATCAAAGACCATGGGAACTCCCAGAAAATTCAGTAAAACTTAAAAAGCAATGATCTCTATGAACTTAATATGAACAAATTCATTTCTGTTTGTGCACCAAATATAACATAACATAAACCACTCAAAAAATCTCCCTGGCTAAAAATACTTGCAGACTTTAAAAGAGAAGAAGCATGAGGTTCCAAACTAGCATGATCAAATTCTCATACATGTAGGAATCCCTAGATTAAGAGAAAAATTTAAGTATTGATTACAAGTGAACTATGTTCCTACATAAGAATTTCCATCATTCAAAGGTTACTCGATCATTTAAAGGTCAAAGAACTCCCTATATCATGGACCAAATTGAAAGATATGACCTAACCAAGAAAAATAATACAAATGGTGGCAATTATTTATTATAAACCAATGATTATTCATAAACAAGAATGACCAAAAATAAAATACTAGACAAATCTACATAGTTTTTTTGTAATTGAAATTACCCCATCCTTTCTGTATGTAGCCCTAATTTCCTCAGTTATAACAGGAGAGAGCGATCAGAGATGCATAATTTTCTTCAGCGGTTTCACCAAGGCTCGTTTGGTTCATGAACTTAGAGAAGGATAATCAAAGAGAACACTTTTTCTTGAATAGTTAACAAGAAAATGGTGAGTTAAATAGGAAGAAAAATAAAAGACTATGAAAAACACATTTATGTACTTTACCTTTCAGTTTATTTCCATTTTTCTTGATTTTCAGCTATTTCTAAGAAATTTTTGAGTCTCTGACATTAGTGTAGAAGAAAGCACGAGAAAAATTCATTCCCACTGAGTGAGAGAGAGCTTTAGGATTTTTTTTGCTTTCTACAGAGATAGAGAAGGGTCAAGTCTCAAATTTGGTTTCCCAAATGCTTTGATTGTTTTACGACCCAAAACAACTTCCATTTGGTATAACTATTAAACCATTTGGGAACCAAATGTGGGATTCAAGTTATCAAGAGTATCAAGAAAACATCATACTACCTGAAGAACTGAGAACTCTAAGATTTCCCCGGATCATTGTGATGCCATTAGTGGTGTTAATCAAAATATCAAAATTGCCCTGAGCTTTAATAAAAATTTGAGTCATACAAAGTGAAAATTTCAATAGTCATCAATTGGTTGTATGATTGATAAATATGAGTTAGAACCATTACCCCTTCCAATCATCCCAAACATTTTCTCAAACGATAATGCTCATCCCAACTGCAGAGTGTCTACAATGTTTAAAGGACAAATAAATCCAAGTGTCTACAATGTTTAAAGACTAGCAAGGGAAAAAAAGTAGGACAACTCACCCCTGCAATACATGGGAAACACAAAAGAATTGAGCCATGAAGAATTGAATTAGAACAATGTCTTGTTGGTGTACAAATGTAGATTTTGACAATAGCTTCTAACTCATTAGTTCAGCAAAATGCTTTAAACTTTAAAGCAAATAACTTACGCACCTGAGTTTTCTGGCCTTTCTTGAATGGGTGTTCATTTCGAGGCAATTATCTGCAAAAAAAAAAAAAGGGACAAAAAAATATGAAACTTAGCATAAAAAATGTTATATAGGCTATGTTTGGTTGCTGATAAAACAAAAGAATGAGAGAAACTTCTTGTCTTCTTTTTTAAAGAGCTCAAACATGGTGGGCCTTGACAGATTTAAAAAAAAAAACATGTTCGTCAAAACGTACATTTCACTCGGAGATCCTAAATATGATACCTATTAGTGCCGGAACCACATACATTTCATTCAATAAAAATTACGGATTCACTTACCCTAACTAAAAAGTAGAGATTCCCAAAACTAAAATTAACATAGGTTCACCCTAAAAAATAAATCAGAATGTTTGATACATTACAGTAGAGAGCAAAATCTTCATACATCCCAAATATTATCACATACATTACAGACCCAAGAAAAAAATTTGGGGATCTTTTAATTAAAGCATCCGAGGATCAATACCGAACAAACACTTATCAATTAAAATCCTCCAAAAACGTTAAACCAAATCAGTATGTCCCAAAAATGAGAAAGGGAAAACTAAAAATTGAAAGAAAAAGGATTTCACGATGAGGGTTACCGTTCTTCGATCTCGAACCCATTCTTTGGTCCATGATACCTTCTGAAGATGAGACAGATGGGGAGAAGATTAAAGCATGAGATTCAATCTGGATGGGCCGAAAAACAATAGTTACCATTGGTTAGGGTCAGGAGCTAGGAATGATGTTAGGGTTAGGGTTATGGAAGAGAGAAAGAGAGATACAGAAAAAGAGAGATATTACCAAATGTGAGAGAGAATGGCAGTGGGCGGTGGCACCGGTCGGAGGAAGTGGCGGTGGTCGTCGGTGAGTTCGGGAGAGAGAGGAGATGGATGAGAGGGAGATGAGAGAGTAGATGGATGGGAGGAAGAGGTACCAGCGGCAGGGAGATGAGAGGAGATGAGCGGGAGATGAGAGAGGGACTAGAAGCGCTGCACTTTTATTCCCGCTTTCCCGCTTTCCCGCGCACGCTTGTATTCATTTATGTCACTTTTTAAAAAATGTTTGTGAATTTAACAAAAAAGTGACATAAAAAATAAGAATCTTTATAAGTAATGTAATTATTTATGTCACTTTTTACAAAAAATGACATAAAAATGAAATGTGTTATTTACAAAATTGCCACCGCGTCATTATTTATGTCGGTTTTTTAAAAGCGACATAAAAACCTTATTATTTATGTCACTTTTTGAAAAAGTGACATAAAAAAATTATTATTTATGTCACTTTTTATAAAAAATGACATAAATAATAGAGTTTTTATGTCACTTTTTTTAAAAAGTGACATAATTACTTAAAAAGTGACATAAAAAGCACATGTTAGAAATAATTATGTCACTCTAAATAAAAGTGACATAAAAAAAAAATTAAAAGTGACATAAAAGGCCTTTTTTCTTGTAGTGGTAGCAACCTCGAAGGATGACTCTAGAAGTCACTATGAAGATTAAAGAAGAAATCGAAAGATTGCTCAAGGCAGGAATCATTAGAACTGCCAGGTATGTTGAATGACTTTCAAATGTTGTTCTAGTTATGAAGAAAAATGGTAAATTAAGAGTCTGCATTGATTATAGAAATCTTAATTTGGCCACACCTAAGGATGAATATCCTATGCCAATAGTCGATTTATTAATTGATAGTTCTGCTGGAAACACTATAATGTCTATGATGGATAGTCACTCAGGATATAGTCAAATATGTATTGCTGAGGAAGACATTCATAAGACTGCATTTAGATGTCCAGGGAGTATAGGTACCTTCGAGTGGGTGCAAATGCCCTTTGGTTTAAAAAATGCAGGAGCTACTTATCAGAGAGCTATGAATGCTATTTTCCATGACATGATTGGAACATTTTTAGAATGTTATTGTAATACCCGTACCCAGAAAATGGAAGTAATATTTATTTTTCATGCATTAATTAGTATAATTAATTGCATGTGATGTTTGGGTAAGTTCCAGTTACCCCGATGTGATAAGTGCTTCGAAAAGGGCACAGTTGGATAGATGTGAAATGGGACCCACGGGAGGTCCAAATTAGATGAATTGCATGTAGTTGCATTTATGTGATTAAATGAATAATTGTTTAATTGTTTTAATATTTTATTGCTACTTATGATCTTTTATGGTGCCAGTTTGGGTACCTATGTGAGAGCGAATAGGAATTGAATTCATAACTAGTAGGTTAATTAGCAATTTCATAAAATATTTGGGACCACTTTTTGGACACATACGTGACATAGACATATACCCACATAGATATTCCATAATTAATATAAAGTTTAGGGGGTTTCATAATAGGACTCTAGAAACTTATGGGGGTGTAAATAAAAATATGATAAAATTTTGACAATATCCTTTAGTATAAGGATATGTAAGTTGGCTGAGTATCACAAAAACAAAAAGAAAAGAAAGAAGTCAAAACAAGTTAGAACAGTGAAGGGCTCAACGGGGAAGAAGAGAGAAATAAAGGGTTTCGTACCATTTTGTCGCCGTAGCTTCGCCGTGTGACCTCTATTTCGCGAACCGAAGCCATATTCAGACTCGTGAAGGTGAGAGGGTTATTTCTATGTCTTTCTTTTTCAATTTTGGTAATGTTTTTCTGCGACCCATTCTAAGGGGTGATACATATATGTGATATATATATATGTAGGAATATCATTGGGAGTATCTAGAGCTAGTATTGCGAAGGAAATTTGGGATTTTTAGGCTTTACTTGAACCTATTCGTGAGGTGAGTGCCCTAATCCTAAAATTGGATATTTAATGTTATTTATTTATTAGTGAATGTTTAACTTGCTTAGTTGTGATTAAGTAGAAAAGCATGTGATTAATTATTATTTAACATGTCAAAAAATGTTAAATTGCCATGTTGACATGTTGAGTTACTTATGTGCTTATTTGGGTCAAAGGGTGTCAATTGATAATCACCATTATTTAGCCCGTATATAAGAGACGCCCATTCCTCAGAGAAAAGGGGGATGATGATGATGAAGTCCTCAGAGAAAAGGGGACGGTGGTGATGACCACCAGCGAATTGACTACGGTTACATGAGAGTGTGTGATATTATTTTTAAAGCGACAAAAAGTGAGAATGGCCCAGAATCAGGGGTCCAATACGATGGTGATTGATTACTTGACACGCCTGCGACTATATATTGATGTGAATATTTAATTGGTGTTAGGAATCATTAAATATTCCAATTGCATGATTAGTACCACGTACTCACTAAGCGAAAGCTTATTCAATGTTTGTGGCTAATGACCACGCAGGTTCGGACGAACATCACAGTGAGAAGCGTTGAATTTTGGGGGTTCTATGATGGCTCGAGATTATTGTTTTTTTTGTTTAATGTGTTCATATGTAAATGGATTTAGATGGGTATTTATATTCCTAGTGTTTGGATTTTCGGAGATAAGTTTATGTTTTAGTTTTTTATTAAATCCTTGTAATATGAATTGTGGATTGAAGTTTTAAAAGTATTTTCCAAATGTTTTGGTGATATTTTGGTATTTTAATTTCTTGTTTAACAGGGGGAAATGGTGCTGTAATAGAGGGAACTCTGTCCAAGTACCATTCAATGATTATAAAACCTTATTTTATTTCTTTTTATTAAATTATTTGATAAAAAGCTATTTTATCCCTGGTATCTCACTTTAAAATATTATTTTCGGAACGTTAAAAATGATTGTTTGGTTTGTTGGCTTTGTTACATGTGTCCTAGCCCGTGGGGGCGGGTTGGGGTGTGACAATTTTTGGTATCAGAGCAATAGGCTAGAGCCTTGGGTACGAGTGACGACGCGTGAGTGTGCACACAATGACACGTAGTTGTACGATCATGCATACATATTTACTTAGCATGCTTTAAAATGTTATTTAGCATGCATTGTAATTTATTTTAAAGTAACATATATGTATATACTTTGCTGTGGGTGCCAAGCAAGGATGTCTGGAGGTGAGAACCCATCTTCGGCCCGTATGGACAGAATTGAAATAGTTATGAAAAAGTTGATAAAAGTGGCTGAAACTCGAGTTACTGAGGAAGGTCCGAGCTCATCAAATCCGGAACAAAGAACAGAACCAACAACTATTGCCATGTTCTACAAGCAAAAGCCAGGGCAATTCAAAGGAGAACCTGATTCGATGAAGGCTGACCATTGGTTGACCGATTTGAAGAGAATTTTTCGTGCTTTGCCATGTACAGAGGAACAGAAGGTCTTGTTTGCGTCAGATACTCTGAAAGAAGAATCACAAAATTAGTGGACATCAGTACTAAGGCAAGGAGCACTAACTACTTGGAATGGGTTTATGGAGGAGTTCTCAAAGCAATATATTCCTCGATCGTTTAGTGATCAGAAGGCCCGAGAGTTTTCTCATCTCAGTCAGGGTAATATGAGTGTTAGGGAATACGCAGCCAATTTACAAGTTTGGCCAGATTTGCAGTGGATTTGATTCCAAATGAGTTCATTCGGGCAAGACGATTCGAGGAAGGGCTCCGTGATGAGATTCGGGGAAAAGTGGATACACTCCGGCTACAGACTTATTCAGAAGTATTAGATGTGGCCTTAATTGCTGAGCGAGGTGTATTGTCATCCGGGCAAAGTCAACAATTTAAGAGACCTGGAGGTAGTCAATTTCAAGGACAGGGCAGTTCTAAGAGACAGAATTTGGGAAGTTCATTGGGAAGTGGGGGCAACAAGCCCAGGTGTCAGATCTGTGGTAGGTATCATTGGGAAATGTGCAACTTATCTCCTATCATTTACAACAACTGTCGACGGCCAGGACACGTGGCAAGAGATTGTCCCAATCTATCAAGACAGAATATGCCAAGACAAAGTATTACTCAGAGACAAGGTGTAGATGACAGCAGAATACGGTGTTATTTGTGTGGTGACCTGGGGCATCGGGAGCGTAATTGCCCAAAGAGAGGACCAGGAAGTTCTAGTTCATCTATGGGAAGTGCACCAAGCCAGAGACCACCTCAACAACAATCTCAAGGGAGGGAGCAACGACAAGGAAGGTATTTTCAGCTCAAGCCTGGGGAGACAACTACTGCTGATACTGTGGTTTCAGGTATACTTCCTATTTGCTCACAACCTGCTAGAGTATTGCTGGATTCAGGATCAACTCACTCTTTTGTTTCACGCCCATTTGCTAAATATTTGGATAAACCCTTAGAACTACTAGATTTTGATTTGTCTGTTTCACTTCCATCGGGAGCTCCACTAGTAAGTTCGGGTGTCTTTAAAGCTTGTGGGATTGATGTGAATGGTAGAGGTTTGACTGTTGACTTAGTGCCATTGGTTATTCAACATTTTGATGTCATTTTGGGGATGGATTGGTTATCTGCAAATCACGCCCAGGGCCGGCCCTTGGGCCAGCGGCCCGGGCGGCCGCTTGGGGCCTCAAAAAATTAGGATTTGTTTGGTTTTAGAATAAGGCCTTGTTTGGTAAAAAATTATGTATTATATATAAAAATAGGGCCAAAATAAGGCCTAAAAAAATAGGGACTTAGATATACATGCATTATATATAAAAAGAGGACAAAAAATAAGGCATTGTTTGGCCAAAATACATATATTATATATAAAAATAGAGTAAAATAGGGCCTAAAAAAAATAAGGCCTTATATATACATGTATTATATATAAAAATAGGACCAAAAAAGGGCCTAAAATTTTTTTTCGCTTAGGGCCTCATGAAAATTTTACAATCTCAAGACCGGCCCTGATCACGCCATTATCGATTGTGAGAATAAGAGAGTAACATTTCGATTGCCCAATTAAGATGTATTTTGCTTCCAAGGGACAGGTGTAGCATCACCGCCTTATTTGGTGTCAGCTGTCAGAGCTTGCCGTTTGTTGAAAAAGGGATGTCGGGGATTCTTGTGTAGTATACTTGACACTAGAGGTACTGAACTGAAATTAGAAGATATACCAGTAGTGAAAGAATTTCCAGACGTCTTTCCAGAAGATTTACCTAGTGTATTGATTAAAAGGGAAATTGAGTTTGGGATAGATGTGATGCCAGGAACTCAACCAATTTCACGAACACCGTATAGAATGGCTCCGGTAGAGTTAAAGGAGTTGAAGACTCAACTGCAAGATTTACTAGATAAGGGGTTCATTCGTCTTAGTGTATCACCGTGGGGTGCACCAGTTTTATTTGTGAAGAAGAAGGATGGGACAATGAGAATGTGTATCGAGTACCGAGAGATCAACAAGGTGACCATAAAGAACAAGTATCCACTGCCGCGTATTGATGACTTATTTGATCAATTGCAAGGGGCACAAGTATTTTCTAAGATTGACTTAAGATCTGGGTATCACCAATTGAAGGTTAAAGCTGAAGACGTTGAGAAGACAGCTTTCAGAACTCGGTACGGGCACTACGAATTTCTTGTCATGCCATTTGGGGCTACGAATGCACCAGCTGCTTTTATGGACCTGATGAATAGGGTGTTCTAGACTTATCTAGATGAATTTGTGATAGTATTCATTGATGATATTTTAATATATTCTAGAAGTCAAGAAGAACATGAACGGCACTTGAGATTGGTTTTGCAACGACTTAGAGAAAAGCAACTATTTGGGAAGTTGAAGAAAAGTGAATTCTGGTTGACAAATGTTACTTTTCTTGGACACGTGATCTCTAAGGATGGTGTCTCTGTGGACCCACAAAAGATAGAAGCTGTTAAGAATTGGTCGAGGCCGACAAATGTTTCTGAAATTCGAAGCTTTTTGGGGTTAGCTGGTTACTATAGAAGGTTCGTTCAAGACTTTTCTAGAATCGCGACTCCGATGACTCAATTGATGAGGAAGGATGTGGCTTTTGTGTGGAGTAAAGAATGTGAAGACTGTTTTCAGAAGTTGAAAGATAAGTTAACCTCAGCGCCGATATTGGCTATTCCGTCGGGTACTGGAGGTTTCAGTGTATATAGTGATGCTTCTCATCAGGGCCTGGGATGTGTTCTAATACAAGAGGGTAAAGTTATAGCTTATGCTTCAAGGCAGTTAAGGATACACGAGAAGAATATTTATTTTTCATGCATTAATTAGTATAATTAATTGCATGTGATGTTTGGGTAAGTTCCAGTTACTCCGATGTGATAAGTGCTTCGAAAAGGGCACAGTTGGATAGATGTGAAATGGGACCCACGGGAGGTCCAAATTAGATGAATTGCATGTAGTTGCATTTATGTGATTAAATGAATAATTGTTTAATTGTTTTAATATTTTATTGCTACTTATGATCTTTTATGGTGCCAGTTTGGGTACCTATGTGAGAGCGAATAGGAATTGAATTCATAACTAGTAGGTTAATTAGCAATTTCATAAAATATTTGGGACCACTTTTTGGACACATACGTGACATAGACATATACCCACATAGATATTCCATAATTAATATAAAGTTTAGGGGGTTTCATAATAGGACTCTAGAAACTTATGGGGGTGTAAATAAAAATATGATAAAATTTTGACAATATCCTTTAGTATAAGGATATGTAAGTCGGCTGAGTATCACAAAAACAAAAAGAAAAGAAAGAAGTCAAAACAAGTTAGAACAATGAAGGGCTCAACGGGGAAGAAGAGAGAAATAAAGGGTTTCGTACCATTTTGTCGCCGTAGCTTCGCCGTGTGACCTCTATTTCGCGAACCGAAGCCATATTCGGACTCATGAAGGTGAGAGGGTTATTTCTATGTCTTTCTTTTTCAATTTTGGTAGTGTTTTTCCGCGACCCATTCTAAGGGGTGATACATACATGTGATATATATATGTAAGAATATCATTGGGAATATCTAGAGCTAGTATTGCAAAGGAAATTTGGGATTTTTAGGCTTTACTTGAACCTATTCGTGAGGTGAGTGCCCTAATCCTAAAATTGGATATTTAATGTTATTTATTTATTAGTGAATGTTTAACTTGCTTAGTTGTGATTAAGTAGAAAAGCATGTGATTAATTATTATTTAACATGTCAAAAAATGTTAAATTGCCATGTTGACATGTTGAGTTACTTATGTGCTTATTTGGGTCAAAGGGTGTCAATTGATAATCACCATTATTTAGCCCGTATATAAGGGACGCCCATTCCTTAGAGAAAAGGGGGATGATGATGATGAAGTCCTCAGAGAAAAGGGGACGGTGGTGACGACCACCAGCGAATTGACTACGTACGGTCACATGAGAGTGTGTGATATCGCTTTTAAAGCGACAAAAAGTGAGAATGGCCCAGAATCAGGGGTCCAATACGATGGTGATTGATTACTAATACGATGGTGATTGATTACTTGACACGCCTGCGACTATATCTTGATGTGAATATTTAATTGATGTTAGGAATCATTAAATATTCCAATTGCATGATTAGTACTACGTACTCACTAAGCGAAAGCTTAATCAATTTTTGTGGCTAATGACCACGCAGGTTCGGACGAACATCACAGTGAGAAGCGTTGAATTTTGGGGGTTCTATGATGGCTCGAGATTATTGTTTTTTTTTGTTTAATGTGTTCATATGTAAATGGATTTAGATGGGTATTTACATTCCTAGTGTTTGGATTTTCGGAGATAAGTTTATGTTTTAGTTTTTTATTAAATCCTTGTAATATGAATTGTGGATTGAAGTTTTAAAAGTATTTTCCAAATGTTTTGGTGATATTTTGGTATTTTAATTTCTTGTTTAACAAGGGGAAATGGTGCTGTAATAGAGGGAACTCTGTCCAAGTACCATTCAATGATTATAAAACCTTATTTTATTTCTTTTTATTAAATTATTTGATAAAAAGCTATTTTATCCCTGGTATCTCACTTTAAAATGTTATTTTTGGAACGTTAAAAATGATTGTTTGGTTTGTTGGCTTTGTTACACGTGTCCTAGCCCGTGGGGGCGGGTTGGGGTGTGACAGTTATATAGATGACATAATTGTTAAACTAAAACATTCAATGATCACCTCATACATATGAAGTTAGCATTTGAAAGAATGAGGTTTTTCAAACTCAAATTAAATCCATTAAAATATGCCTTTGGGGTTAGTACTGGAAACTTTATAGGATATTTGGTGCATGAAAAGGGGATTCAAGTGGATAAGAATAAAGCTGAAGCAATTATTTAGAGTAAACCCCCCTCGACCAAAAAGGAATTGGAAAGATTTCTAGGACAGTTAATTTCATTCAAAGGTTCATTTCCACTACTGCTGGAAAAACTTTGATTTTTTCTCCTCTTTTGAAATTGAATGATCATGAAGAGTTAAAGTGGGAAGATAAACATCAGACTGCCTTTCAAGTCTTGAAGGATTATTTGGTGAAGCCACCAGTGTTAATGCCTCCAAGAAAAGATAGATGTAGTTATATATCTCAGCAACAGAAGCATCAATTGGGGTCTTGTTAGCCTAGGATAATGATGATAAGAAAGAGTAAGCTGTGTATTACCTTAGTAGGTTTTTAAATCCTGTTGACTGCAAATACTCCTTAATGGAAAAACTGTGTTTGTCTTTGTATTTTGCAATAATGAAATTAAGATATTATCTTCTTCCTACTGAAGTCTATGTGATTGCTAAATTTGATCTAATCAAATATATGTTGACTCGAGCTATTATGAGGAATCGAATTGGTAAATGCATTTTGGCCTTATCAGAATTTTGTTTATTTTATGTACCACAAAAGGCAATGAAAGGCCAAGCCTTAGCAAATTTTTTGGTTAACCATCCAAATTACCTTGAAACAGAGGGAAATTATGAAATTGGACATATAACCATTAGTCCATTGAAATTGTGGTTTGATGGTTCAAAAACTGAATTTGCTGCAGGTATTGGATTCATTATTGAATCACCTGAAAATATTAAAACCAAATATGGCTATAAACTTGATTCGAATCAGTGTACCAATAATCAAGTTGAATATGAAGCTCTGATAATGGGTCTCGAAACCCTGTTAGATCTTAAAGCTACATTTGTGGATGTATTTGGGGATTCTCAGTTAGTTATAAACCAGATGAATGGGATATACAAATGTATGAGCAACACATTGAAAACATACTATAACACTACAATGGATTATTATCCAAATTTGATAATATGAACCTTTTGCATATTCCTAGAAGTTTTAATGAAAAAGCCAATGATGTGGCTCAGAAGGCATCTGGATTCAGAACAAATGTTGAAAATGTGAGATAGAACAAGTTACCTATAGGAAATTATTACCAATATTGGTAGATAGACTACCTTTTGTTAATACCTCAAATGTAGAAGTTCATGATGATTGGAGGAAACCAATCATAGATTATCTCTTAGGATTGAATGAAAAGCCCAGTCGAAGCATAATATTAAAATCTATCAATTACATTATGTACAATGAAAAATTGTTCAAAAGAGGAAGTGATGGGTTGTTGCTCGAATGCTTAAATAATCTCGAAGGAATTGAGGCTATAGCTCAAATTCATGAAGGATTATGTGGGGCTCATCAATTCGGGATTAAAATAAGGTGGTTACTTCGAAGGTATAGCATTTATTGGCCAACAATCTTAAAAGATTATATCGAATTTGCCAAAAGATGTCAAGAATGTCAGAAACATGGTCCTTTGAAGCATTTGCCCACTGTCGATCTTCAATATGTGGTAAAACCTTGGCCTTTTAGAGGCTGGGCCATGGATGTGATAGGAAAAATCAGTCCTCCTTCTTCGAATGGTCATGGATTCATTATTGTAACCACAGATTATTTCACTAAATGGGTAGAAGCAAAACCCATGCAGACTGTGACTCAGGTAACAGTCATCAAATTTCTAGAAAATATAGCTTACACATTTGGTATTCTTCAAACCATTGTATCAGACAATGCTTCTATATTCGAATGAGATGTGGTTGTTTTTGCCAATAAATTGGGGATCACAATGTCAAAATCAATCCCATATTATGCTCAATCTAATGGTCAGCCTGAATCCACCAACAAGGCCATAAAGGAAAATATGGCTAAAGTCATAAAAAATAATCCAAGGATATGGCATGAGATTTTATCAGAAGTTTTATGGGCATATAGGACTTCGAAGGGAACAAATACAGGGGTGTCTCCTTATGCCTTAACTTTTGGTCATGAGGCAGTGCTACCAATTGAGATAAAGGTTAAATCTCTTCAAATTATGAAGCAGAACCAATTATTTTTGGATGACTATCAAACATCAATGGCTATTGAATTGGAAGACATTGATGAAGAAAGAATCAAGGCTCTTAATAATATCCTGATACAGAAAAGAATAACAGCAAAGGGGTATAATATGAAAGTGCAACGAAGGACCTTTGATGAAGGAGATTTGGTTTGGAAAACAATATTGCCTATTGGATCTAAAGATCCAAAATATGGGAAATGGCCCCCTAAGTGGGAAGGTCCATTTCAAATCCACAAAGTTTTTAAAGGTGGATTTTACCATTTGAAAATTTTGAATGGTTTTGCCGCCCATATCAGGAGAATCAATGATAGGTTTCTTAAACAGTATTATCCCATTATTTGGGAGGCAAGAAATCTAGAATGAAAAATGTAACATTCAAAACAAGAGCATGTATTTCACATTAAAAAATTAAATACTAGACCAGGATTTGGTAAATTATAGAATGTTATTGGTACAATCTTTACCAGTTTCCTTATGAACTGGACCTTTAACCTAAAATTATCCCAAGACCTAGTTTACAGTTTGAACTGACTAAGAATAAATTTTTGCTTAGAGATAGATTCTTGGTTCTTCAGAGGCTTCGATTCAAACTCTGTATTCAAAACTAGAAGCTTTGCTTCAGCACCTTCTTGCTTGGTCTTTAGGTTGGCCAGTTCGATCTCTGCAAGCTCGAGCTCTTTTTTTAGTTTGTCCACTTTGCCAGATAGCTTTTCAATTGCAGTGCTGGTTTCATCAAATTCTGCCAGTGTTTGGTCCATCTCGAGGGTCTTTTCTGTAGTATATTCTATGTCAACCTCTAGTTTTTTCCTTTCTTCAATGACCTTTTCCAGCAAAAAGCAATCAAAATCAAAAGTTGACATGACTATAGAAATGGTCTCCTTGTCTGGAACAGAGATGTCAGAGCTATCTAACATGAATTGGCATAGAATCTTCATGGCTCTTTGCACCTCTTTGTCCTCGAAAACCTCAAATGAAACTTGACTAAAGAGTCTCAATGTGGCAAGAGCAGCTATTGGGTCTATCGAGGGTACTTTCGGTTTGCTTCGACCTGTCATCTATTGGAAAAATTCTTGAACATTGGTTGAAGCAGTATCTCCCATCTTTAAAACATATTTTAGACTTTCTTTAAATTCTTTTGTTCCTTCAGGAGTCAAATTGGGAGGGAGAGGTATGTGAAATTCCTCAGAACTTTAGATACCTGGGACAGCCTGAGGATCAAATGAGGCTGATGCTGGAGCAGCTTTAGGATCAGAACTTGTGCTAGTCTTCGAAGGACCAGCTTCAGTCTCAGGAATAGATTCAGTCTGGTCAACAAAAGGTAAACGTTTATTTAGAACCTGTCTATGAAGAAAGATCAAATACCATAGAGGTTTAAATGACTTACTATTGGTTGATATTCAAGTAATGGAGGTTGAGTGCCTAGTGGAGAAGACTTTTGGACTTCTGGAATATCAAGATTAAGAACACGTACCTTATATAGAGGTCTGTGTTCATAAATGTCTCAAGATTAAGAACACGTACCTTATATAAGTATGAGTTCCTATCGACTGTTGACAGTTTAATATATCAATAGGAATCTCATGGTCCGTCAATGCACTATAAGCACTAGCATATTAACTAAGAGTCATACTCTAGTGATTGAGATTCATCACTCCATCCAATGGTAGTTAATAATGTTATAGTATATACCTGATGAGATATCTAGTCTCATCATCCACAGTGACAAGTTCTAAGTATCAAAGAATAGTAATTTGTATCTCACTTGTGTGTATCTCATACACATATGAATTACTTACTATGATACTTAAGGATTACAAAAAATCATCTCATGAAATATACACAATGAATGTATAAATGATATCCATATATAAAATGCAAAAATGTCACAAACATATAGACCGAGTTTGAGGGCACAATCCTTATAGTCTGGACAGGGAATGTCCAGGTAATAACCGCCATCAGATTAATGAGAGCTGAGTGAATATAAACTAACAGGGTACTATGGGTACCCAAACCAAGCTTAGGGCCTAGAAGGATTAAGCCTGCTTGATTGATCCCGTTTCAAATCTTATGTCAATAACCATGGGTGAGATTCACCACCCTTCATTAGCCTTTATCCAATTCGATTGATTTGGATTACTCATATTTTGGATTTTATGGGGTTTTTTGTCCAACCCAAGGCAACAATCGATGCCCATGATCCATATCCGAGGCTACATGAGTGAGTAATCCATGTTTTATCTCACAAGGCTAAATTCGGAGAGATCCTTACCAATAAAGTCGCCACTTGGTTTGATAAAGGAAATCAATAAAACTCAATCTATCAAGTCCAATGGATAGAGAGCGCTGCCTTGTCGTCCCCAAAGAACTCGGTTCGGAGGTTAAGGTATTAGAAAGGAAAGAGCTAGATTGTGTTAAAACACCCCCTCTCACACCATCATGAGATGGGCCTCTACTCAGCTTTCAAGATATTTGACTAGATATTATGTGGACTCTTTCATTTATTTCTAATGCAATCCTAATTCAAGTTCTAAACAACTAATTAAAGAAAATCATGCAAGAAACTAAGTAATTACATGTAATGCACGTGCTAAAATGGTAAGTCGGGGACTAGATGTATTACTACGCTCCCCTATACATGCGAAAGCAAATAAAATTAAATTCAATGTGAAAATCACATTCCAAAACCCTAGAAAAACATGAATTCTAAGCACAAGTAGTCATGTAAGGAATTTAAAATTTGTAATTTATCCACCTAAGCATGGTTCTATGTGATCCTAAGAAAGCAGTAAATAAGAAGGATGCAAGAGAACTTACCCGGGATAGAATAGCATTCCCAATTATCCCTAATTGACCATAGTTAGGACAATAAAGCATAATATAGAGAGGAGAATCTAAGAATATCCTACTATTCTAGGCATAGATAGCATGTATGCATGTCCAAACATGACTACTATGTGGGGTAGTGTGCATGTGTAAGCCTAATTTGGGTGTTATCCCTAGTATGGATAAAACATGAATAAGAATAAAACATGGATAGCCTACTATCCCAATTAATATAAATTACAATACTATTCCTACATGAATGCCCTAAATCTAGACTCATAGATCTAAATTAAGGTTTCATTATCCCCAGGGATCGGATATCCATATTTTGGATACCAACCCCCTAGGCTCTAGCTATCCTAGAACTTTAAAGATCTAACATAAAATAAAAGCAGAAAAATTAAAAGGAAGAAGAACTTACCCCAAGAACTCTCCTTAGAATACTCCTCCGGGAGAGCTTCATTGGCATCGCGGACTCCAAGACTCAATCCTAACTCTAAAAAACCTTATACTTTTCCTAAGGACTTTCTAGGAGTGCTACGGAGTCCTCCAGAGGGATTTCCTTGGGCTCTCTAGTGCTCAAGATTTTCAAGTGTGTTGGATGGGGAGGGGAGGAACCCGTTTTATAGTTGAAGAATTGGGTGAAAATCTTATAGTTAAGCGATGTAGGACGAAAAAAATACAAATTTTCACGTTTTTGGGCGTTTTCACGCGGATTAGGGTCAAATCAAGGGTACAGAACGAATCTGGGACATCTAAAAGCCATAGTGCCATTTAGCTGATTGCCACACAACAGTCTTGAGTGCCACATGGCAATCGAGAGTGCCATGCAGCAGTCACATGAGTGCCACTATGACATTCAGCCTAGAATATTGTGTTTTCTCTCTATTCTTCCCGGACTTCGTTCTCTTACCTCGTTTATCCTTTTTGGGCTTGTGATATACCATTGGAAAGGTATGGAAGTCTAGTTTAAGATGATTTTGGTTTCATTCAAAAAACATTTCTGGATTTTGAGTTATGATCAAAAGAGTGAGGCTGACTCCAAGAAGGAGCAAACCTATGAGGTGTAAAAAGAGGTGAAAATTCTCCCAAGTGTTTTTTTGCCAATGTGAAGGCTTGGGTCACTAATTTAGCCTATTTTAGGACTATTTTGTAAAGAGAGCTCTCAAGATCCCACCCCAAGGTCTGGATTTTGCTTGGTAAAAGGCAATTTTTTGTCATTTCATGTGAAAAAGCTAACATAACTTGGGTTTTTCATCTCTAAATTGAGTTTCTAACATACCTAAGTCTTACTAGAGGTTATTCTAATGTATCTCAAAGACCACGTTACTTCATGGAGTTTTGTTTCATAATTAACAAATCCTGATTCCAATCATCGAGTTGTTCTTGAGGCTGGGTTCCTTCTGTCGAACAAACGAAGGAACAGTATATCAAATCTATTGCCACAACCCATCGATGTCTACCAGTGATCCCCATCCATCGCTCGTTAAGGATATAACCCATCCACTGCTCGTTAAGTATATACCATGAATCATCTGGCTAGTTAGAATAACATGACCAAGTATTTTCTCACGTCCAATTCCTAGAACTTATCAAACATACCTATGTTCAATAGAGATATAGATACATGACAAATCCCATTGTGACCTGACTACTCTAATTAAAGTAAAACGAATATTGAACTCAATGATGAACGACATAATAACTAACGTTATAACATTAATCCACTATTTACCCCGTACTTATCTTTGGTATCACATTATCCTTGATTATCCTAATAGTCACATAATGAAAGTCCGAATCGAAAATCGAACGATCAAACCCCTTATATAATAAACAAAAGAAACAATCCATGTTCCGTGATTGCCAATCGATTGGGACAATGGTCCAATCGATTTAAGAAAAATGACAATCGATTGGATCCAAAACAATGTCAATCGATTACAAACTTTGGCAATTGATTGGTTTACAAATAATATCAATCGATTGTGAAAAATCCAATTGATTGGGTTCAGACTGATGGCAATTGATTGGGAAAAGTTCAATCCATTGGGACTTCATTTTCTCCAATAAAATTATAAAACAACATATATAAACGTCTTAAGGACATCTTTGTTATGTCTAAACTTCTATAAAACTCATAAGCATTCATATAAAAGGAACCAAGAGAGTTAGAACTCACTTAGTGCAGTGTGTGGTGTGTTTGGCTATGCAATCCTCAAGCTTTCTCTCTCTGATTCTTCTCTTTCTCTTCTCTATCTCTTTCTCCTCTGTCTCTATTCTCTTTCTGCTTCTTCTCTTCTTTTCTTCTTCTCCTCCTTGCGACCCAGCAGTGTGTGTGTATAGATATATATATGTTGTGTATATATATATATATATGTATGTGTATGGATGTGTGTATATATATGATATACAATAACTCTCTCTTTCTCTCTCAAAATCTATCAAAACACCCCAAGGCCATAAAACCATCTCATATATATAGAAAAATGAAGTGCCAAGTGTCGAATCACGAAAAAAAGTTGAAAACTTATCTCTGCAGGTGGCAATCGATTGGGATCAGAGGCAATCAATTAGTATCAGATATTTCAAGGCAATCGATTGAGATGAAGGCCAATCGATTGGGATAGTGCTACGTAATGAATTCAGGTCGACAACATGGCAATCAATTGGTATCCAAAAAGTGGCAGTCGATTGGAATACAAGGGTAATCGATTGGGACACAATATTAACCAAAGAGAAGGTAAAGGTCATATAAGTATACCGGAATTAATATAAAGTCTTATTCATTAATATACACTCCAAAATACAGAGTATTACAACTTTATCCCGACCTCGAGGTCGACTAGGATGGTCGGTCGGGAGTAATGGATATTATGAACATTCTAGGATGTATCACCGTATATTTTAAGCTATATGCATTTGTATCTCCCTCAATTTTTGAAATTTTTTTGCCCTATATGTTTACTTATTATATGTATTCCTGCTCCTCTCGATTATTGTAATTTATCCCTTTAACTTTTTTTTGTCAGAATTTATTGCTTTAAACTCAAAAATCTCATTTTGATCCATAAATATATATTTTTTGAAATTTTAACTAAATAAATGAATTTGATCCATAAATCTTACAGTGATCCTCTACTTCTAAAGGTTCTTTGTTTTATAGGTGAAACTAGTGTTAAAAATGAAAGAAGAAATAACACATATGATCCTTTTTATAAAAAAAAAAATGAAGAGATTAATTGTTTGTCTTTGGGCAATTCTAAAACCCACGGAATAATGATGTAATTTTTTAAGCCCAAAGGTACTATATTCCAAAAAAAACAAAAAGGAATAATAGGTCAGGGGTGGTAGTCGCAAGCCCCCAGGCTTGAAAATCATGGCTCCGCCACTGGTTGTAACGCTTCTTGGTGCAACACTAATTCCCATTACGATTAAAAAAAAAATACATATATAAGGTGAGGCTCTTAAGTGAACAGGGATGACTGAACATACCCAATGAGCATGTTTTTGTAGCCTAAAAAAACCCGCGGGTCAATGGGGCGTGCAGATCAGGGGACAGCCTGCGGGTTCTTTTTGGCTAAAAAACATGTTTATCACTCAACCCTGTTCACTTAAGAGCCTGACCGTACACACACACACACACACACACACACACACACACACACACACACACACACATATATATATATATATAGAGGTCAAAAGAAAAAAAAATCAAAAGTTGAGGGGACACAAATACATATAACCTAAAATATATAAGGTATAATGTACTCTCAAAAGGTGGTGAATTTAGCAAAAAATGTGATGTATTTAGCCCCACCCTCTTAGAGTTTATTTAAAATTCCAATTAGGTTACCATATAAAAAAAAAATAATAAAATAAATCCAATTAGGATCGGTTGGATAACTTTAGATTTGTTTCATTTTATTTGGATTAGTTCTCTTACTTTATTAATGGGTAGCAGTAGAGGTACTCAAAAATTATGTCTGGACACTTTTCTTTTAATAAAAATAAAAATAAAAATAAAAATAAAGTATGTCCAAATGACCCAAACATTTAGAGTGCAAATCGCCAAATGAACCAAACATTAAGGGTGCAAAAATGCTTTTAATTTATGATGAATGACTAAAATACCCTTAAATAAGTCACATGACTCGCATATGGACGAGTTTTCATTAGTTTTTGATAGAAATTCTGACGGAAGGGATGCATTGCAACTCTCTATATACATTAAGGACCAATTTGAGAAAATTGAAACATTAGAGTGTAAAGTCCAAAATAGTATATAGATTACCCTAAAAAAAAGAAAAAAAGAAAAAAAAAATCGAGGCACACTGCAATATTTAGATGCTAAAAATCCCTTTGATGTTCAAATATTTGGAATTTTATTTAACAAAATGAGTCTATCATTCTCACTTTTCATAACATATATGAAAGCCTACAACTCATTAAATAAGTAAAATGTCAATGAAATCACAAAGAAGCAACTATAGAATAAATCACATTTGGAGGGCATTGTCATACTCATGTTAATTATATTCATCTTAGAGTCCGCTCGTATCACTCTACTTGGACTCTATAATCACTAATTTTATATATAGAGAGATGCGGGTCCATTCGGCAAAAAAAACTTGTGCTGACATTATTTGTCGGGGTATGTGATATATATATATATACACATATATGTAGAAAATTATAAAGTAAAGCATGGATTCTTTGTGGAGAACATTTTTGCTCACCCATTGTTCATTACAGCCTCTATTGAATAACATGTATCCATATTAGCAGTGCAGGGGATAAAATGGGAATGAATGAAGACACATATCACCCAATAAAACTCTACCCTAGTGAGCAAAATGAGGAGCAAAATTGGATAAACAAAAATGCTATCCTTTTTGTGTTATGTCCTTGACTTATCAAACTCAGGGTGTTTATGATGTGATATGACAAGCTAATGAAAATATTTTATTTATATATTCCCTATTTTCATAAGATTCACCCTCCACATAAGCACACTTTTCAAATGATATGAGAGGGGATAAATGATGACGTGGTACCCCCGTTGTATTCAATATTTACTCGTATTTCTCGGAATAAAAACAAAAATATATGTCTTTGACTTATCAAACTTAGTCACATCTCTTGTGGCTGAGTGGTAAGCTTCTTGGATATACTATCAAAGAGATTTAGTGTTCGAGTCATGGGAGCGTGATCATTGAAGAATTCACCTGGCGACTCCAAGACCTCGGAGGATTAGTCGAGGTACGCGCAAACTGACCCGGACAACCCGATTAACAAAAAAAAAAAAAAAAAAAGACCTATCAAACTCGGGTGTAGACGTGTTTCTCGGAATAGTTTATCCCAACATCATATATTAATTAATATTATATATACAGTAATTTCAGCAAAACTCAGAAACAAGTTCAACTGAACAAAAATGCTACATACACACTGTTTGCTAGTAATTATGCGCGGGCGTGCCACAACCAAAAGTGGTTCGGTGTGTGCAAACTAATTTCCTATATGCTTGAGTTAGTGATACTCAAGGCTTTCAGATCTGACTTCTAAACTAAACGATTGTGTACGGCGAGTAGGAAAGTACCCTCACCAGAAATTCCTTGGCAGTACTGAAGCGTACAAGCCAAATAGTGTATGAGTTTACCAAGTAACCAATCACAAACGATTAATAAAATACAGATTTTATTAAATGTTTGGAAAATATAACCAAAGAACAGATTCAGAACAGGCTCTGATCGTTCGTGAGAATGAACACAGTAAAAGAAAAATAACAAAAAGAGGGTAGACCTATTTGTTATGAATGCAGAAAGAACATAAAAGTTTGAATGCTTTTGAATGCTGTTGAATGCTGTTTTCGAGAGTGACGCGGAGTGTCCTTGCAGCTTGGCCTACCTCCATATTTATAGCGGCCATGATTGAATTCTGATTAGGAAAGGACTCCTTAGCTTGCGCCTTAAGCTATGTAATTGATTGGTTAGTTAGCAGAAACCTTCCTTATCTCCCACCCTTGCCTTATCATTATCTTGATTGAAACAATCTCACCATCTCAGGGATCATCTCGTCTAAATCCAGCTGTTAGTGATAAGATTCTTTCCCAAACGGACTCGGATTTCCCCAAATCTGGGGTGACGTCACAAATGGCAGCTATCACCAGAACCGCCTTACCTCCACTCCCATCGGCCTCATGACTGTGACTGAAGACTCATCGGACTCATGTAACGTCTTGTCATGTCTTTATGCCCAATAACATCTTTCCAGGTGCTCACGTCCGATCGGACTCATCCCACCCACCTTTATCACTTTCCGTAGGTATGGTGTCCGATCGTCGGTACATTCATGTTCCCTAACTCCCCATCGGGCTCCTGTTCTGACAAATGCCCGATGAAGTCCTCCATTCCCGGCATCCCAATCGGTCTCCAACGTGTGTCATTGCTCCATTACTTCCACCATTGATGCCTGATAGACCAATGCGGGTCTGATGCTGCCTATCGGGCTCCATCCCATGGAACATCCGGGTTGCCTTCTCTAAACTTCTGGTGACGCTTCCCCTAAGCCCGATGTCATCACCTACTCCGAACCAACCGGCCTCTGATATGCCCATGCCCGACTATCTCTAGGCCCATATCCCCATATCAATCGGGCTGGAAAACCTTCGGCAGTTTTTAGGTGCAAACACACACACGCAAAAAATTTATTAGTGCATCATCTTATCATTACATAGGAGTATAATTTCAGCTGAATTATTATTAATGAAAAAACAGAAATTGAACGAACTAGCTAGCTGCAGAGATATTAATTAATTAAGTATTTGAGGCTCCCCCACTGCTAAGCTGATCAGATTTAGAATTGGTGGTGGTTGTTGGTGATGGTGATGATGATGATGATTGTTTTTGAATGAAATCTGTGAGGTCTGTGATAAACAAAGCAGCCTCGGGCAATTCAGGAAAAGCATAAAAGCCATGAATAGCATTTGGGTACTCCACCTTCTTCACTAATAATTCATTCGCACAGTTGTACTTCTTGTTGTACTTGTTGTTCATTAACAATATGTCAATAACCCCTCTACATATCTTCTCTGCCAGTCCTGCAACGGATCATAACCTCCCACGAAAACCATCGCCGCCGGAAACGAAATCTTCATCTTCGATGATTGGGTCCCACCGCTGCTGCCGAAAATATTCGATGCCTCGTGGTCCCGATCCGACCCTTTCGGCAGAAATGCCTTCCACATCCAATCGGTTCGCTCCAAGTTCATCATCGGAGCTCTGGTCAGCCGGAGCTCCGATTCCGTGCGCTCTTCCCCCCCGAAGAACGGCTGTATCGCAATTAATCCGATGATTTTTAGATTTTTGAACTCGTGATCATTACATGCTCGGAGTGCCACGTGGTGTGCTATGTTGCCTCCCGCGCTGTCTCCGGCGAGAAAGCAGTGGCGGAGATCGGCCAACGGTGGCAAGACGCCGACTGATTGGTCGATGAATTTGAGGGATTCAAAGGCGTCGTCGTACTGGGTGGGGTAGCGGTGTTCGGGGGAGAGGCGGTAGTTGACGGAGACGACGACGGCGGGGAGTTGGGCGGCGAGACGGCGGCAGAGGTCGTCGTAGGGCTTTGAGTTTGGGGAGCAGAATGAGAATCCGCCGCCGTGGAAGTAGAAGATGATGGGGAGTAGTTTGGAGGATTGGGGGACGTCGTAGAGGCGGAACCAGAGGTGGATGGAGGAGTCGATGGTGATGTCAGCAGAGGTGACTCCGTTGATGGGTTTGGTGGGATTGGAAGGAGATTTGGGGTCGAAGAAGTTCAACAGACGGCGGTTGATTGTGCCGTTGGAGCGGCGAGAGTAGTCGACGCCTAAGCAGTAGGCGGTGATCATCAATCTGGTTTTCCATGGTAGGTCCGCCGGAGCTTGAGAGTTGTTACTGGATGCCATTTGGATGCCACTTCTCTCTCTCTCTCTCTCTCGGAAAGCAACGGGTGGAGTGGACTGAAGAGTGGTTGTTCATTACTCACATTATATGTAATCAACAATGCTAATGACTGTATTCCATCAAAAAAAAAAAATTAATAATAATAATAAAAAAAATAAAAATAAAAACAAAACAATGCTAATGAGTGTAATGGCACCACCACTTTAGTTTGCCCTTGTACACCATTTTGTTAGTATGTAATTTTTGGGACACAATTTTCATATAACTTTTACACAACCTCTTAAAAGATGTGTGTCTGTCTTTCTTCTGTATTACTGTGGATCTAGTGATATCATAAGAGAGAGAGATAGACACAAGAGAGAGAGAGACAGACACATCTTTTAAGAAAATTGTGTGAAAGTTGTATCTAAAAACTTACTCTTTGTTAGATTGTGATGGACTATAAATGAATTTTGTGTAGGAAAGTAAAGGAAAATAATTAAGAAAATATTTTACTCTTATTGGTTACTAAACGAAAAATTGTGTGAAAATAACAAAGAAAATTAGCTTTATTGAAAAATGAATTAAATAAATTAGATTTTGTAAATCACTTCCCCACACACCCGACCCCCAATATATCCACATATCAAACAAAGTTTAAAAGAACGGTCTACTTGGATAAATACAAAACACGAATAGGTCAATTGAAATCAAATTTTTTCTTATTTGATTTTTATTTTATCTATCTCATTTAGAATTGCTATAAGTCTATCATATTGATTTGATAAAGACCATTTTACTTTAAATGCAGATTTTCACACAAACAAATTGAATTAGTTCACTTGTGTACTGTAGAATTTATTTTGCTCCCATCTAGTTAGACCTTGAAAAGTTTGAACATCTAATCCTTGGACTTGTAAATGTACAACAATTAACCTCTTCTATTTTTTTTTGTCCCGGCCATGTAAAAGGAAAAAAAAAAAATGCCTTCAGTTTCGAGGAAATTTTCTTACGCTCAAGTTTTAAGGACATGTTGGTCATTCATCCATCCACATATTGGCTTGCCGTTCTACTATTTGGTTTTGTTTCGTTATAGAGATGAATTTTAGCAATTTATTGCATTAGAAATAATGCTAGAGATGTTGAGAATATGAGCTGAAAACCTTCGTTTGCGTACGAATAAATCAAATAATCACAAGAACAAGAAAAGTAATGACACAAAAAATTTTCCTATGGTTCGGCTAATATTGCCTACGCCATAGCTTTCTCACACTAATTCCACTATGATTGAAAAATGGGGTTACAACCTAAATCTCTACGACTGCCAGGGAAAAACTGTAATATAAATACCATTAGGTTTACATCAACAAAAATCACCAAAATACTTCCTCCAACTCGGGGGGCTGACCCCCGAACTCCCAGGCCTAAATCTGAGCAAGCTTCACAAACCTAAAAAGAGACACTTAACAAAGTCATCTAAAAATCACATAACTGATATGGATGGCTAAGGGTGTGTTTGATAACCCAATTAAGTGGTGAAAATGAAAACTTTTAGGTCTTATTTGTTTTTAGTGTGCATTTGATTATAATATACCACTGTTGTGTAAAAAATGTTAAATTCTACATAACACAATTGTTGGATACAATGGATACGAACCTATATAATACCGACTAAACTTAAGATCGAAGCACGTATATATGCGTTGTCCGAAAAATAAGTGTACGTTCCACACACCGTTATTTTGTGGACTATGATGTCTTATTCTTGAGGATACTACGATCTAACAACTGAAGCACAACTTCAATCGTTCTGCAGAATTGTATGTAATAAATTGCTCTCAATGACTCTAAAAAAGATGAAGATGAGAAGAGACAAAATCTATAAAATGTGTATCACAAACTAACTAACTGTATTGTATATATAGAGGTGTGTATTGGGTAAGAGATGCCTCTCTACGCAAATGGCTGTGTCCCAACACCTACACACTAAGTATATATATATCAGTATATACACATTTATCAGCCATTAGAACAATGAAGTTCATACAAATTCGAAGTTTCTACATTGAAAGTTATGACTCTTCACAAACTCGGTCTGCCAGAGGATATTTTAAACTTCTTATAGCCGTTGACCTGGTCGACCGGTCGAATGGACTTGGTTGACCGCTTGAACGGACTTGGTTGACCTGTCGAACACCCCTCTGCCAGAATCTTAAAACTTAGTGTTGCAAGCTTTTCCTTAAGCACTGAGCTTGTTCTTAGAGATCCTTATGATCCCCTTGAGCTAACATAAGCTCCCATTCACATCCCTGAATCTAACAATCCCCCACATATGAATGACTATGGTTGCCTAAACAAAAACGAAATACAATAAAACTACGAGAGCAATTCACAGACTTGAGTAGCATTAGGAAAGTGTCTTTTGGGCTTGAACTTTCCCTTAGTGTATATCTACTGGATTTACTCAGTGTAACAATGTACATTAAGTATTGAACTGTTCACTCTTTTAGTGTAAACCAACATTAGATAACACACTACACATCCTTATACATATTAATTCATTTGGTTGTGTTCATTTTGGTCTTGAACATGATCCTTATTCATGAGAACTCTTAGAGTACCAAGCCTTTGAAGTTCTCATAGAAGCGACCCCACTTCCATTCTCATATAGGTGATACCAATTGAGAATACTAACATTTACTCATCAATATCATTAAATGTAAACATAACCTCAACAAATTTTATTACACACTTGAACAATATACATGAATGAAGCCACATTAGATGAGTTATTGCAACATGAACTTCCCCAACTAGTTTGCCTATTGAACCTAGATCTTGTGATCTCTAGTCAACTCGGTGAGGTTTCCACCCGGGTTGTTCAAAGTATTGGCTTTAGGCCCATTTCTTTTGTCGTTTATTGAACTTGATCTCTAGGCAATCCTTTTGTGAGAGGATCTGTAGTATTTTCCTTTGATTTCACGTAATCAATTATGATAACACCACTAGAGAACTGATTGATAGTATTGTGTCTCCTCCTTATGTGCCTTGACTTACCATTATACACGGCATTCTTAATCTCATTTAGAATTCTATCATATTGATTTGATAAAGACCATTTTACTTTAAATACATACTTTCACACAAACAAAATGAACATTAAATTCTTAAATTTGTTGAACTAGTTCACCTGTGTATTGTAGAATTTATTTTAATCCTTTCCAGTTAGACCTTGAAAAGTTTGAACATCTAATCCCTGGACTTGTAAATGTACAACAATTAACCTCTTCTATTTTTTTTTCTCATGTAAAAGGGGGAAAAAAAAAGCCTTTAGTTTTGAGGAAATTTTCTTATGCTCAAGTTTTTAAGGACATGTTGGTCACTCATCCACATATTGGCTTGTTGTTCTACTATTGGTTTTGTTTCGTTATACAGATGAATTTTAGCAATTTACTGCATTAGAAATAATCCTAGATATGTTGAGAATATGACCTAAAAACCTTCATTCGCACATGAATAAATCAAACAATCACAAGAACAAGAAAAGTAACGACACAAAAATTTTTTAGTGCTTCGGCTAATATTGTCTACGCCATAGCTTTCTCATACCAATTCCACTATGATCGAAAAATAGGGTTACAATTTGTGTGAGTCACTGCGACTGTCAGGGAAAATTTGTAATATAAACAACACTAGGTTTACATCAACAAAAATCACCAAAATACTTCCTCCGACCCCAGAACTCCCAGGCCCAAAACTGAGCAGGCTTCATAAACCCAAAAAGAGACAGTTAGCAAAGTCATCAAAAAATCACATAACTGATGTGGATGACTAAGGTTTGTTTGTAACCCAATTAAATGGTGAAAATGAAAACTTTCAGGACTTATTTATTTTTAGTGTGCGTTTGATAATGCACCACTGTTGTGAAAAAAATGTTAAATTCTACATAACACAACTATTGGTTACAATGGATATGAAACTATATAACATTGACTAAACTTAAGATCGAAGCAAGTATATATACGTTGTCCGAAAAACAAGTTTACGTTCCACACACTATTGTTTTGTGGACTATGATGTCTTGTACTTGAGGATACTATGATCTAACAACTGAAGTACAACAAACTTCAATTGTTCTGCAGAATTATATGTATATACATTTGTAGACACCCCAATTTTGACCAAACGTCGGACGAAGAGGAGTATTACCTCTAAGATCTGATGATGACAAGCGTCTGATTAGTCCAAGACTTCCAAAGGTGATTCAAGCTCTTCTAAAGGTTCTTTTAATTCAAAACAAAAAGAAAAAAAAGAGAGAACAGAAGAAAATGGCACGTGGCAAAGTTGCGGCAGTCACGGGTTGCCACTGCGGCACTCTATGAAGTGCCGGGCGGTAGTCTATAATTGCCGCAAATTTCACCAAGTGCCACGATTTCACAAAGAAAACAACAGTCCAAGGAGTTGTCTGTGGCATTCTGTGAGTGCCGCATCGGCTTTCATTGAGTGCCGCTCCAGCAGCCAGTGAGTGCCGAAACGACATTCAGTGAGTGCCGCTTCCATCTCCAGGGAGTGCCGCATTTTTGTGACACTCTGTTCAAAAGCAGGTCGGTTTATACCATCAAAAGGCGGTGGGAATTAGGGTTTTGGCTGCGAATTTCCCAAAAGACCCCCTAATGATTGCCTATATATAGAAGGTGTATATCCCATTATTAAAGGGGGAAGATTAGAATGTTAGCGTCCCAATATTGTTCTCCTTCAAAAATTTTCTAAATAGAGAAAGAGTGTTAGAGTTGGAAGTAGAGTTTGATCATCACTTGGAAGGCCTTAAAGAAGCCAAGAAGTTGAGGATACTTAGAGGTAAAACTCTAAACTAATAAGTTTATTAGTAGCTCAATCACAATATTTAGATACCTAGGACCTTTTACACATTTTCAAAACCTCTCTTCCCACCTCATTTCATCACATGCCACATATATATTATGATTGAGCTTTCATCTCATTAGCTTGGATCAAATTGGTTTAGTGTTTAAAGCTTAAATAAATCTTGAAATAAAACCTTGGTCCCTTTTCTTTGATTATGTTTATTTCCTAGATTCATGAGACTTTCAATGTCTTACTTGAATCTTTGTGTTTAGAATCCCTCAATATTCTTATGAACTTATGTTTCATGAAGTGATTGAGGTTGATTTTAGTATTTTGAGTCAATGAGTCCAAACTTCATCCATAGTTTGAGCCCATTATTTTGAGGTTTTGTGAAGTTCCTTATACTTCATTAAAACCCATAAATTTAAGTGTTATTAATCTCCAATGACCATCAAATGGTAGGAGAAGTAGCTTAGTTTAAGTCCATCTCTATGGCTTAGGCTAATTGTTTTCTTAGGTTTCATGAAGCTCTTTATACTTCATTAAAATCTACATGTGTGTGTGTCTTTAGCCTCCAATGACCATCAAGTGGTAGGAGTAATAATATGAATCGAAGCTTTTGTCCATAAGTTTGGGTTCATTATTTTGGGATTTTGTGAAGTTCATTTCATACTTCATCAAAATCTACAAACATGTATGTCTTTAGTCTCCAATGACCATCAAATGGTAGGAGAAGTAGTTTGGATTAAGCCCAACTGCATGGTTTAGTAGTTAGAATTAACCAACTAAGTTGAACTTGAATAAACGGTGCAGTGAATTCAATGACCACCTTTGATCAAGGATTTTTAGTTCAATATCAGACCGTTGGGATTGAATGAAACCAACGGGAGAATGTTTATAACTCAAAGTTCTACCACTCTGATTTTTGTTTTAAGGAGATTTTATGTTTAAAGTGGTTTGGTCATGAGTTTTGTGAGATAACTACAATCTGTCCAGAGTTTCAGAACAGTAACATGTTTTTAAAATGAGTAAATCAGAGCCCTAATCAAGCATTCTTGGCTCCAAATATATTTTTCTGTGTAGTTTAATGTATTAGGAAGCTACCCTAAAGAGACCAAAGCATTTCTGAGTTTTTTTTTACTATTTTTAGAAAATCATACAAAAACTCTGGACGGAGAGTTGTAAGTCTCTGAGTGATGTCTAGTGTTTGTCCTATTCCCAGAGATCTAACTGTTCAAACTTCAATTTTCTTTCTGGGTTAGAAACTAGACTCAAAGAGGCACCTTGTTTCCAAAAATCATCAAGATCAAACCACGGGAAGCATGCTTTTTATTTCTTTGAACTTCTGATCTACTCTCAGCAATTTTTAGAATTCTGCCATAATTTTAATATATCTTGCAAACAATGGTCCAAATGATCTTTCCATGACCTAAGGCTTGAACCACGTATTAATAATGATTAGTTAAGTTTAAATACAGAGGCTAAATGATACAAATCAAGGAATAATCCAATAGCTCATTCTTGTCACATCTACATAATCATACGCATTCATCCATGTAGATTGGTATTAGGATTCATAATTGTGTTATTTATTCTACATGATAGAATTAAGTTAGATGTTTAGGAACAATTATTTGATACTATACATTCTTTCTAAAGTATGTGACTAACGTTTGTTTTGTAACGCCTTTGAGGTACAAATTCTCAACCCTTTCTCTAGTTTATTTAATTCCTTGATTTTATTGATTTTATGACCTCATGCGCGACACACTAGAATTAGCATCTTGCCTTATGTGAATGTATGTGATTAGAGACCTTTTCTTAGGATTTTTCTATTTCATGTGCATTGCACGTTTAATATTCGCGGCATGGATCCCGGGTAAGTTTCTACAGTTCCCTATGTGCATATCATATTGCTTGCTACTTGAATTATGTGATTTTTGAATGATATTTTATCACTTGCAATTTCACACCCTTTAGACATGCTTTTGTAATGTACATTTATACATATGTATTAGTTGAGGACATGCTTAGATTATTAGTTCGATTAAAAGGATGTTAAGTAGAGGCCTATCGCGAGATAGGATGAGAGGGGGTGTTTTAGTACGACGGGCTCCTTCCGCTCTCATTCCATAATCCCTGGACCTAGAAAATCTCTGGTTTCTTAAAAGATCAGTTTGCTTTAAAATGGTTTCATAATTTTCCCTTTTAAAAATTAAGTGGCGACTCTTTGTCTTGAGTTTTAAATTGAAAAATCACTTTAAAATAAAAAGGCTGTGGGTAAGAAAATGGCGATATCCACAATATAGCGACTCCACTGGGGATCGAACCCAGAATCTCTGGTTTCGCAGACCAAAAATTTCTGATTTTGGGTTCACTCGAGGATTAAACTTGAAAGCATCCTTTTAATTGAACTAATTAATCTTTGCGTTCCTATTGCATTTCACTTGCATGTCTCGCCAGTCAATTGCACGGAACTATGAACTTGGAGGCTCGGGGTAACCCGGTCAGTTGAGCCATCATGGGACTGTGTGATCACCCTTGATCTCGTACCATGATTTGCTATATGAAGCACCCTATCGGATGTGTGTCAAGGGTCCCTTATTTGACCAAATCCCAGCCTTTGCATGGTAGCTTCCGTAGAACCTTTCAATCTTAGGAAATTAATTTTTGATTAGGATTATGTGCTAGGGAGTTTTGTATGCCCTGAAAGGGATTACTTAAGATGATGACGATGCTCACTTAATACGAGACATGTAAACTCTTAATCATTTTCGAGCAATTCCTCTTCATGTCCCATGACATTTGGGAATATGTTAGATTCTGATTATAAGATTACATCTCTTATATCATGTTTAGCTAAGCATCATTGACCTTGTATTTATCCGAATTCATGAAAAGTACGGTGACAATTCGATTATGTGATCCTCCTACCCAAAGAACTTTAAATCCATCTTTGAAAGCAAACATATTTTACTATCTTTTCCCAATGTTTTCGATCACCCTTTCGAAAAATCTTTTGAGTTCACCTTTCGATAAAAATTTTAGGGGAACTATTTTAGAAGAAATGCTTTTCGAATGAATTCCAAAACAAAATTTCAACCTGATCAATGATAAATGCTTTACACCCTCATTTTCAAAATTCAAAATTGTCTTTTCTCACCATTCTAAAGAAAATACTTTTCAAAAAAAATTTCAAAATCCTTGAAAGGGTAGTGAGCGTCACAATAAAAGGAGAAATTATTGCACTTGACATAAGTGAGGATTTTATGTGCTTATGTGTTTACGTGACAGGATTAGAATTTTCCTTTTATTAGGCATATAGAGTAGGCACACACGCATACATGCATTGCATTCGTGTGACATATAAAAAAGAGTTTTTGTCTTTTAAAAACAAAATATATATGTGTGACAGAAGTAAGCGAATAAAAGTTTTTTTAAGGGAAAATTTAAACCTTTTTGTAGGGGTAAAAATAGCATCAAATTCAAACCAAGCCTGGTTTAGGGATCCCACTGCAAGGTTAGTGAGAAGAGAAGACACCGAAATGGCAGAGGAAAGGAACAATGAGGAAGTAGCAGGGTTGAGGACGCTGGTAGAGCAACAAGCAGAGCAAATGAGGCGGCAAGCCGAAAATATAAACCGTATGATGGGAATGATAGAAGCACTGAATCGCCGACCACCACCTGTAATTCTGTCGGTTATGGACCCACCTCTAGGAGGGCGTAAAGGAGGTTGGTTTGATGATCAGGAGGCACAGTGGACTGATGCGCTGCAGGCCAACAGGGAAAGGGAGAAAGTCGAGAAAGAGAGGCTATTGACCGAGAAGATAGATAAGTTGGAAAGGGTAATGCGCAAGGCCCAGGGAGTTGACACTTTTTTTCTGGAACAAGAAGGTTTATATGATGGGGTTTGTGAGGTACTACCTGCCGGATTCAAAATGCCGGTCTTTGACAAGTTTGATGGAACCGGAAACCCTCGAAGTCATATTCGAATGTGCATAGGCGCCTTTCAGCCAAGTGGTTTGAGCGCAACCATGATGGCTGTCCTGTTCCAACAAACATTAACCGGAGCCGCACTATCGTGGTACCTTACATTAGAGACGAGCAAAACCCGAGTTTGGGAAGAAGTGATCAAAGCATTCGTGGCACAGTATGAATACAATCAAGACCTGGATGTCACGGTCTGAGAGTTGGAGACCACTAGGCAGGGAAACAAAGAATCATTTGCTGAGCATTTGAGCAGGTGGAGAGGAAAAGCAGCTAAGATGGTACAGAGGCCGTCCGAGAAGGACCAGATCTGAATGTTGATGAAGAACCTTCAACCTGTCTACCAAGAGAAAATGAGATTCCAGTCGATCAACACTTTTACTGAAGTATTTGATATAGGGACTCGTATCGAAGATACAATCCAAGAGGGAGTGATAAAGAAAGAGGAACAGCCAAATTGGTACAGAAGGCCAAACTACGTGTCCAATGGAGGACAGTCAGGGGGTCACTCTGGCTCCACTGATGTCAATGCACTGAATGGGCCGAAGAGGAAATTTGACATAACACCAAGGAGAGGGGGAGACAAACCACTGAGAAAATTCTCAGATCTGGGAGTATCACTGTCAATCGCTCTCGATTGGCTGTTAGCGAAAGGGTATCTCCGTTAGTTGGAACCTCGACCTCTACCGAATCCGCCTCCGCCAAATTTTCAAGGGGATCTCTTTTGCAAATTCCACCAACAAAAGGGCCAATCAACGGATTGGTGCATGAGGTTAAGGCACGAAATCCAAGATCTTATTGATAACAAGGTGATATTGGAACTGCCCGCTAGAGCTCCAAATGTCACGAGAAATCCACTACCAAACCACCATGCTATACCACCACCGCAAGGCCTCTATTTCTTGGGGATAGAAGAAACCATCTTCGATCCGTCTAGGCTAATCACTAAGGCTGGGACACCAAGAAGGCCTTATGAACTGCTGGAGAATCTGATAATCTATACTTTGGAAGGTGCTTCGAAGGGATGTGAAGGGGAAATGGCAGAACAGATGGATTGGTGGGTTCAGGAAATGGGTAATATAGATCAGATAGAGGATGATTTGTGGTACAAGAGTGATGAAGAGGTGGGAACTGAAAATGAGAGTTCGGAAAGAGTTTTGGAGGCCAACAATTTGTGGATGAAAGAAGAAGTCAGTCATCTGATCCGGTCAGGCAGACACTTCAAGCCACACGAACTGGAAGAAGATCACCCAGGGAGGGATCTAGACAAGGGAAAATGAAAAATGGATGAAGAAGAAGAGGAAGACAGGGTCCTGAAATAATTGAAGAAAACTCAGGCTAACATCACTATTTGGGGCTTACTGATCGCTTCAAAACGTCACAGGCAGGCAGTCTTGGATGCTCTGAACCAATCTGACGTTTCTATCGACGCAACACCAGAAAACCTCATGGGAATGATCAGTAGAATCCCAACTTTGACTATTACCTTCTCATCAGACGACCTACCTCCGGGAGCGCCTGTTCATAATAAACTGCTATATGTCACTATTAAATGCCTGGGGAACACTATACCTGCCTGTCTTGTTGACAATGGATCCGCTCTAAATGTGTGTCCATTCCGAATAGCTAAGCGCATAGGTTTGGATGAAACAACGTTCATACCATCTGAGTAGAAGGTAAGGGCATACGACAACACTCAGAGAACGGTCATGGGAATAATTCTCCTTCATCTAGCTGTCGGGCCTGTGGAAAAGGAAGCCGAATTTCAAGTCATCGACATACATGCTTCTTTCAATTTACGGTTAGGAAGGCCGTGGCTAGACAGTTTGGGCGCCATACCATCTACAGTTCATCAAAAAGTTAAATGTTATCTGGAAGAGCAAGGTCTGTGATATTCTCGGGGATAGTTGGGTTTGTCCGTCTGAAGCTTCATCGAGCGCGCCAGTTTTGGAGGTACAATTCCAAGAAGAAGAAAGAGGTCTGGGATGGTTCGAATTCATTAACATGTTGGAAGGAGAGAAGCCGAGAGAGTTCCCGCCATTATATTTCGATCAGTACGCGAGCCCATTGGTCGCTGGTATCATGAAGAAGATGGGTTTCTTCCCAGGTATGGGATTTGGTAAAAATCATCAGGGTCTGTCGGAATTTCCAAGTATTGCTACTCAGACTCACACTCATGGCCTAGGCTATCAACCATCAAAGAAGGAGCTGCGAGATAAGAAGAAGGCAATTGATGCACCATTGGATCCATACCTGAAGACGCATAATGGATACTTCGTGAAAGAGGGAGAGGATTTCCCCTTTTGTGGCTTCCCAAAACCATGTGGGTAGATCAGAAAGACAAATGTATTAAGCTTGGGTTTGAGATCTTCTTCCCCCATGAATTCTCTGAGTATTAGGATCTATACCTACAGGTACCTGTGAAGTCAGCTATCGTAAAAGATTGGGTTAGAGCACTGGATGACTCAGTCATGAAGAACCTGTTGGGCAAAGAAAGCACAAAAGCCAAGGGAACTAGCCAAGAAGTGGTCGTGGAAGACAAAGCCAGAAAAGAACATGCTGAGGGATTGGTAGAAGAGGTGCAAGACGTGGAGAATGATTTGGAAAAACGCGAGAAAGAAGAAATGGAAGAGATTACCAAGACAGGGGAACTAAAAGAGTTCTTCATCACCGATTTGGGAGGAGAAAGCAAAAAAGAGTGGGTTTTTGAGTATAGTGATAGGTATCCCCCACACCCAGAGTCTGTAATGGCCCAAATGAGGCGTCTTTCAATTTCTCTGTCTGTTGTAATTGCTCCAAAGAAAATCAATAAAAACATGACCAATTCTGCCTACTCGAATGCACTTAATGAATGTGTTGATCATGAATTACCAGATGAATTGCAAAAATTAATCGAAGAAGAAAAAGAATCTACATGCAAAATCATTGAGAACACTCTAACGATCAATCTAGGAAATGAAGATAATCCTCAAAATATTTTTATTGGCTCTACACTTAGCAAAGAAGAAAGAAAAGAATTAATCAATCTATTAAATGAAATCAAAGATGTTTTTGCATGGTCTTATAGTGATATGCCAGGCACTGATCCAGAGGTAGTCCAACACCACATCCCCATCTTCCCTGATTCAAAACCTGTAAAACAAAAATTAAGGCGAATGAGGCCTGAATGGGCACTCAAAGTCAAAGAGGAAGTTGAAAAGCAATTAAGAGCTGGATTCTTAATGGTCACTGAGTATCCAGAATGGATCGCCAATATAGTGCCCGTCCCAAAAAATGATGGTCGTGTTAGGGTCTGTGTCGACTTTCGGGATCTGAACAAGGCCAGCTCTAAAGACGATTTCCCTTTACCTCACATTGATGTGTTAGTGGACAATACGGCAGAACATGAACTCCTATCTTTTATGGATGGGTTCTTAGGGTATAACCAGATTCTAATGGTGCCCGAGGATAGGAGAAGACCACTTTCATAACACCATGGGGCACGTACTGCTATAGAGTAATGCCATTTGGGCTAAAAAATGCAGGAGCAACTTATCAACGGGCCGCTACTGCACTATTGCATGACATGATCCATAAGGAGGTAGAGGTGTATGTGGACGATATGATTGTAAAATCTAAGGAAATGAGGTAAGTTGGAGGCATTAAGAAAATTCTTTGGGAGTTTGAGGGATTTCAGAATGAGGTTGGATCCCCAAAAGTGCACCTTCGGGGTCACTACCGGAAAGTTGTTGGGGTTTCTCATCACTCAGAGAGGGATAGAGGTGGACCCGACCAAGATAAAAGCCATAGCCAAAATGCAGCTGCCCAAGAACGAAAAAGAGTTAAGGAGATTTCTGGGTAGAATATAGTTCATAAGCCATTTCATCTCAAAACTCACCTTAACCTGTGACCCATTGTTTAGGTTACTCAAAAAAGGAGAGAAGTTCGAATGGGATACCCTGTGTTAACAAGCCTTTGACAAAATCAAAACCTACCTCCAAAACCCACCTATCCTGTCACCACCCTCACCCGGGAGACCTTTATTGCTGTACTTTTCTGTGTCCGAGGATTCAATGGGATGTATGTTGGCCAAAGAAGGGGAAGAGGGGAATGTGGAAAAAGACATTTATTATTTGAGCAAGAGGATGATCGAATATGAGCTGAAATACTCACCTTTAGAAAAAGCCTGTTGGGCCCTAGTCTGGTGTACCCGTCACCTTAGGCACTATATGTTAACCTTTCCTGTTGTCCTAATCTCTCGAATGGACCCACTCAAATACCTATTCGAAAAATCTATCTTGACCAGTAGAATTTCCCATTGGACCATGATGCTGGCCGAATTCGATATCAGATATGTCACTTTCAAATCTGTTAAAGGAAGAGCTATTGCTGAATACCTAGCCGACCTTGCCATAGAATTTGAGGAGAAAGGGGAGTTCAAGTTCCCCGATGAGGGGTAATGGAGTTGAAAGAGGATCTGTAGAAGATGTATTTCGATTGAGCCGCCAACCAACTAGGCTATGGGGTTGGAATCATCCTCATGGCACCTGATGGGACACCTACCCCGTTATCCATCAAGCTTAAGTATAACTCAACCAACAACATGGCCGAATACGAGGCTTGTATAATTGGGATGGAAGCAGCCTTAGCCCTGAAAGTTGGAAGGATCGACATTTTCAGAGATTCTAACTTGATCATATCCCAAGTGCGAGGTGATTGGAGGGTGAAGCATGAGAAGTTGAGGCCTTACCATGACTACCTTGAGAGCCTAAAAGTACAGTTCAAAAAGATATCATTCTACTACCTTCCCCGTGAAGAGAACCAGTTAGCCGATTCCCTAGCAACCTTCTCCTCAATGATACAAATCCCTTCGGGAGTCACCATGATACCGTTATCCATAGAAATCAGAAACCAACCTTCATTCGAGATGATCGCAATGAAAGAGGAAGGAGGTGAGTTGCCTTGGTACGCAGATGTTTGGAATTTCATTAAGAAAGAAGAATACCCCAAGGGAGCTTCAGAGAAGGACAGAAAGGCGATCCAAAGGTTCTCCGCCCAATTTGTGATCTATGCAGATAAGTTGTGGAAGAAGTCGTATACCGGGTTCAATCTGGAGTGTTTATATGGAAGGGAGGCTAGGAGAATGATGGAAAAAATACACGAAGGAGTCTGTGGGCCCCACATGAATGGACATATGCTGGCCAAGAAGATAATTTGACAGGGATATTACTGGACCACTTTGGACAAAGACTGCTTTGAGTACGTCAGAAGATGCCACAAGTGTCAGATCCATGCAAATCTGATGCATACCCTACCTTCCCAGCTCTATAGCATGACCAAGCCGTGGCTTTTCTCTGTTTGGGGCATTGATATCATCAGAGATATAGTTCCAAAGGCATCCAATGGACACTGATACATAATCATGGCAATTGATTATTTCACCAAATGGGTAGAGGCAGCGTCATACACCACTTTAAAGGCTAAGGATGTGGTGAGTTTCATAGAAAAGAACATAATTTGCAGATATGGAGTCCCGAATGAGTTCATTTTAGACCATGGTAGCCATTTCAAGGGAGAAGTTATCCCACTCTTACAAAAGTACAAGATCACCCGCCATCAGTCTTCTCCCTATAGGCCTCAAACGAACGGAGCGGTAGAGGCGGCAAATAAGAATGTCAAAGCAATCTTGGGAAAAACGACAGACACGTATAAAGATTGGCATAAGAAGCTGCCATTCGTGCTATGGGGATATCGTACTTTCGTAAGAACTTCCACGAGAGCTACGCTGTACTCATTAGTGTACGGGATGGAAGCCGTTCTTTCAGTTGAAGTAGAAATACCTTCTCTGAGAGTCTTGGCAGAGTGTGAAGTAACCGAGTTAGAATGGATACGAGGGAGGTATAAGGAACTAATGCTGCTTGATGAGAAGAGGTTGGCCGCAATAAATCATACTCGGGGGTACCAAAAAAGGATAGCTCGTGCTTTCAACAAAAGGGTCTGCCCAAGAAAGCTTATTGAGGGTGACTTGGTCCTCAAAGAACTGAAAGTGCCTGTTTATGACCTTAGAGGAAAATTTAAACCCAACTGGACCGGGCCATACATCATTAAGACTCTCCTCTCTAGAGGAGCAGCCTATCTCATGGACCTAGACGGGGTTGAATTTAAACAACCAATTAACCTCGATCGCCTCAAAAAATGCTTTGCTTGAAACCGCTTCTTTCAAAACCTCCTACCTTGATGAACTACGCTTGACCTGATTCCCGCTAGGGGATACGTAGGCAACCTACTCGGTTCGGTCATTAACAATAGCCTAAAAGGCACTTTTCATGGAGCCTTAAAAAGCCGAACTACTGCGGACCTGATACCCATTTGGGAATAAGTAGGCGGGCTCCCCAAAAGCCTTCGGTCCTCCAAAAGCCAAAAAGAAGAACCCTGTACTAAACTAGAGGCAAACTAGCATTTTCCCCGAACCACTTTGAAGCCCCAAAACCAGGGGCAAACTTTTTTTGTTATCCGAAGAACCCAGATATTTACCTTAAATCCATCTCTGGATCTCCTGACTATCGTAATGAGTACTGTAAAAGAAGTAAACGTGAATTCACGGCATAGAATGAGTAAAGCTTTAAGAAAGATACAAAGCAAGATAAAGAGCCAAGAAAAGACATTAAAAAGGAAAGTTTTCATAAAGAATTAATCGGAGAAGTGAACACTTTGATTAAACATGTCGGAACTGTTCCTAAAAGCATGAAAGCACTTTTCGAAAAGGGAAATAAGAAAATCACATTCAAAAGCGTAAAAAGATGGGCAGGACTTGTCTAAAATTTTGCAAAATAAAGTTCTGTCCTATTGTTTTATTTTCATCCACGAATGTCTACAAAGTCTGTCCCTGAACCAGAGTCTGGATCTAAAGAAGATACTCAGTAGTAGGCACAATTGAATCAGGGACCCTCTGGAAAGGATTTGACACTCTGTCATGCCAAGATTCAATAAAAGTCTTCACAATAGAAGGGCGCATGATCGAACCTCTAGTAAAATCAATAGCAAGAGCCTCAGTAATATCCTGGAGAAGCTCGTACTGACGAACCACTCGACCGGGAATATAGAAAGTAGTGGTGTGCAAACCAGGCAACCAGATACCAGGCTTCTCAGGAAGCCGCACTACAACAGAGCAATAAGACCAATCTGGGAAAAACTAGCGAATATCACCAGGAGAGGGATTTCTGAGCCAATTAAGCCATGTGTCATTCGAGTGGGACAAATGGTGAACCTTAATGCGATCATAGGGAAGTAACCTACGAAGGTGCGAAGGATGCACGAAAAGATCCAAGCACTCCATGAACCAAAGCTGCCGGACGAAGGGGGCTCCCACAGATAACATGGCCCCGGCGGCATGAGCCCGATCCAAACCTATCAATGTTTCGCCAAGAACTAGCATGACGGCACTCTTCATCTCTCGCAGACCACAGGCAATGGGTATGAGAATGTCGAAAGACGATTGGAAGAGGAAGTATGAGAGCATGGAAATCGATAGTGCACTACGCCAGATAATCTGATATCCGCCGTCATAAGGATCTCCCATGGGGGCATAAACCGAGGAAAGTCGCTCGAAGCCAATCTTCCTGTCACATATGAAAGAGCTCGCAGCATTACGGGATATGTGGAGTAGGATGGCCAAATCTTGAACATAGCCCGCCTATACCGGGGGAACTATCAGATCCACAAAGGGGTCGGTGTGGAGGATAGCACTGAACTCCTCAAATAAAGGGCAGATGTCACACCCCAATTTTTGGACAACCAAATATTTAATCCAGAGCATGTATCCAGACTAATATTAAATTTCCAAAACACCGAGAGTGACACCCTCACTCAGGCTAATAAATAATTTATTTGAAAATAGAATTTAATACTCATTAAATAAGGACACGAGATCCTGTGTTAATATAAAAACTATGTATTATTAAACTTTTATTCCCAATCCTCCATTTCATTATAAAAGAAATAATATTCCATTACAAATATAATACCATTTTAATTTACAAAAGGAATACAAAGTTCGTTAAATAAAATTTCTTACAAAGTTCAGAAAAAAAAATAAAGTCTATACATCCGATGGTCAGAGCAACTACAACGTTCCAATGCCCAAAAACTCCACAGCCAAGCACAACGGTCACATCATCAAAAGCAATATCCTGCACATGTTATCCAACTACGTTTCAAACGGAAACGTACCCGAATGCATAACACACTCGAGTCAGTCACATGACTGGTATGAGTTAAACAAAAATAATAAAATCTGAGGGCTCCTACCTGAACCCGTAGACTACAAACCACATTACAACACTATTGGGCCAAGACAGGTAGTTCCACACACATATTTGGACAAAAGAGTAGTTTCCATTTATGTGGTGACAAGTAGTTTCTTGCCCAAAACCCAAAACTACTACGATTTCATACTTACCCATCTACTTATGGTGAGCCAAACCTGTAAAACATTAGTGGGCCCACCATCCTGCAAATTGAATGATCACAAACCAAGCAAACAATTCCGTATACAAACCATCCACATTCTAACTCAAACGTCGCGTTCATTATTTCACGCTTATCAGTCTTATGAAATAATCCATTTTCATTATTTAGTAGCATTAAATTTGTCTTTGTATTCCCTAGGTTCACCACTTGGCCACCCTCCATGGTACAGCCCAGACATATATTCCATGTGTGCCCGGACATACTACCAACACCCACTCAAGTGCCAGTTTGGTTGGGGTATCAACCAAACTAGGTATACACAACGGAAGGCCGGTCAATATGCCTAGACGTCTATACAATATAAGCCGAGCATAAGGCTTAGGCCAGCTTGATCACGAAGCCACTGGCAAAAGTACACTCAACAAGTCTTAAGCTAGCTTGATCACGAAGCCACTGGTAAAAGAGTACACTCAGCAAGTCTTAAGCCAGCTTGATCACGAAGCCACTGGCAAAAGAGTGCGAGCTACCAAAAACACATATCACACAACGGGGAGCAGTGAACACTAAGGAATTATGTTGCGATTATCACTTATCATTTGTATTATCCCAATAATTGTGAATTTCACGTTTATCACATAGTTCCCTCTCATCATCCAATCACATCTCTAACTTTTAGATGTCTTCCAATTTCTTACAATAAAGGGTTTTATCAATTAACCCAAAACAATCTTCCCTAAAAAATTTCCAATCAAATTACAAGATCCCCAATATACTATTCAACGTATCTAATTTACTCCTATTTATCAAATGACTACACAATAAGGTCAGTTATTTCAGGTACAATACCATCAACCCAACATTCAATATTAGCCTACATGAAACCCATAATAAAATTTCAAATTCTCATATCGTAAAGTATTATAACAATCGTTCCACCATATTTTCATCGGACTCAACGTTAATGACTATCACCCATTTTTTTTATAGCTCAACATTATATGAGAATTCATGTATCTCTAAGTAACTTTCGTTAAGTCATACGAACGAATATAAAAAAAAAACAACGAATCATATTTCTCCAATGTCGTACATTTTAATATACTAAAACTGCTACTAAAATCTTCAATTTCTGCCCAAACGGTGCAGAATCAGGAAAAACTCCATTAGACGAAAAGGGTGCAGAATTGCGTTTTACATAAGACACACGAACAGAATGTTCAAATTCAAATCCACGATTTTACAATAATTTTCTAAAGTTTCTATAACTGTGTTAATTAAAAAAAAAACGAATTTCACACATATTTCTTAATTACCATGAATATTTCACATATGTTTTAATCAAACTCACTATTCACCTAACCTTTTCGAATACCCTATAGTCAAAATCACAAAGTCACACGAAGGGGAAAGAAAATATGTAGATTACTTCAACAACAACAACAACAACAACGTATATCCATTACTAAGATTTAACCCTAACAATTAAATTAAACATGTACTACTTTAATTTACTCCCATATACATGCATATATACATACGTGTATATATATATGCTCGCATACACAAAATTTAACTCACCTCGTTGATCAAAAATTGACCACCACGAATGCTCAGCGATTCCCCACGTGCCCACGAACCCGAGACCATTCTCCTTTCTTCTTCTTCTTCTTCTTCTTCTTCTTCTTCTCTCTCTCTCTCTCTCTCTCTCTCTCTCTCACACACACACACACACACACACACGTCTGTTCTCTCTTTGGGTGGCTAGGGTTAATGATATAAGTATATATGTACTACACACATAGTATACTATATACATACACAATATATACAAATAACTCATATATACATATCAAATCCCGTTTTTTGTCTACTGGGCTCACAAAAGAGACTCATGTGGGCCCAAAATGCTGTACAAAGTGTTAAAATGAGTAGCCCAGTGGGTACCCATGACTCCGGTACTAAGTTTTAATGTTAATTACATTATTTAACACATTCGCAGGCCTGTAAACACTATATAACAAAAATACATATCAACCCTTCACTTTTTTTTTAACAAATATAAATTAATAGAATATAACTCTCAAACTAAACGCGCTCACTCATGATTTAATTTATATGTCCACCAAACACTTTAAAATTTTTCAAACACATATCTTACATAGGCACACTCATATAATATTGCTAACTGAAAATAATAATTAAAATAATTATTTACATAGAAATTTTAGGCTTGTTACAGCAGATCTCATGGGAACCAAAGCGAAATACATGAAAGGAGGGATCTCAACACTGAATCGCAGCTCGAAGCAAGCCTTCATTCAAAAACATTCGTCGAAAAGAGAAGAGATCCTTTAGTCTGAAGCACTCAAAATTTAGCTTGTCAATGCCCGAGAGAGCATCCATCCATGGTAAGAGGATTTGAGAACTAATGGGGCCATTTTGGGGAAAAGTGAAGAGGAGAGAAGAATGTTTTGTGGAGTATTGGGGAAGAAAATGATATAAATAGGAGAATAAAGTTGCCTACCTACCCGCGATAGTCAATAAAGCAGATCAGCACTCAGCGAAGTGTCGTGCGGCAGTCCGTGAATGCTGTTGCGGCATTCACTGACTGCCGTTACGGCATTCACTGAGTGCCGCACAAGCCTAACCGAGTGCTTTTTGGAGTTTTACTTTGTCCAGGGTCTATTTGTAATGTTTTCAGCCCACCTGCAAACAGAAAACTGAATAAGTGTGCGCATCATGCAGCACATACAAGCAAGACCAAGCCATGGTCACATACATCCATTCATTCATTCATTCATTTTAAACAAATAAAGAAGATGGAAGCATTCAAGGACCAAGCTATGGTCACACATACAGCAAGTAGTAGTAAAAGCAGAAAAGATAAAAGCAATCATAAAGCATGTAAAAGCAGTAAATAAAAGAAGTACGGATGCCTATTCTGCCGGCAATCCTAGAGCTATCATTAAAATAGGTGTGTGTATATATACAGTCATCCCAGTGTATGTGTATCCTCACGAACGCTCAAAGATGTAAAATAAAAGATGGAAAAAGGGCGCTGTCAGCCCCGGCCGCGGTCCTGAGCCTGACGTGTGATGTGTCGAAGAGGCTCTTCCTCTGACTCTGGCCCGCTCGCTATGCCTCTACCTCCACCTCCTCTACCTCGTCCAATGCTGCTGTTCCTGGGAGCTCCTCTGTAGTCTCCATCGGGATCTATCACAAACTGCCAAAGCCGCTGCTCAAGCTCTCTCACCCGCAGAGTCAGTCTCCTGACCTCATCATCCGGAGAAAAAGGAAAGGTGAATAACATAGTCTGTTTTGAAATAAAAGTGAAAAGTATTAATAAAAGGTAGTCGACTCGACTTACCGTGGCTCTCGCCTGAGCCTCGGTAGTCACCCGCGCCCCGTCAGCCTAAGTAAAAAATCAATGAAAAAGGATTAGTGGAAGCAGAATAAGGATGCAAGAAATCGGAAATAAGTTCCTATAAGCTTATCCTCCACTCCCGGCCGTGGATCCACTCTCCGACGCTATGAGAATAAAGCTGGCCCTCCTCCACATAGTTCCGAGGGACATGATCATACTAGAGCAGAATGACGGGAGCGCCCGTGGGATACCGGGGGACCTCAATCATGACCTGCTCACTGTAGAAAATGGTCCTGACACTCCAATCCCAAGGCGGCAAAGCCGGGGCCCGAGTCGCAGCAAGAACAGGCTGCAAATAGAATAAATGTAATTAATAATAAAATATTTGGAAACTCAAAAATAGAAGAAAGAGTGCAGAAACAAAGAGGACTCACTCGAGTCACTTCTATCAAAGGGAAGTTCCTCATCAGCCTCGCAGCTCAAAATGCTGCAAATCCATCAGGAGAATCCACGAGCGTCTGAATCGAGACTCTCTCAAAAGCAGCTATAAGCTAGGAACCGTGGAGCGTATCCATGGCCCTCATCGAAGCAGGAGGGAGATGTGGCATGAAATAGTCAGGAGCCATCAGTGGCTGCCTGGTCACTCTCACCACTCCCTAGCCTTGGGGCTGTCCAATAGGATCCTCATCGGGTCATACCCACCTGACCGCCGTATCCCGTCTGGAGCCTTGGGAAGCATGTCCCTCCAGGGCTGCCACTCCACGTGCTGTACTCACAAAGTTGTCAGGAAGTTCCTGAACGAGATAAAGTCATGGGCCCTAGTCCTTCGCACTACCCGGTCCTTCGCCCACTTCAGCCCCTGCGGTATGATGAGGGCGTCCGCTGGTCGGGTCCTAGGTGACATCATGTGAAGATACTCGTGGGACCAAATCTGCAAAATAAGAAAGAGAGAAGTATAAGGATCACATTCTTTTGAAAATTGACTAGAAAAAGAAATAAAATAAAAGAAAAGAGAAGTGTTGCATACCTCCCATACCCTCCAGAAATAGCCAGTGGAGGCCGGGTGATCCCGGGATATCTCTCCCATATGCCTATATAAGATGGCCAATCCAGCACCGGCCCAATCGTAATGTCCAAAAGTAGGTCGGTTTATACCATCAAAAGGCGGCGGGAATTAGGGTTTTGGCTGCGAATTTCCCAAAAAGATCCCCTAATGATTGCCTATATATAGAAGATGTATATCCCATTATTAAAGGGGGGAAGATTAGAATATTAGCATCCCACTATTGATTCTCCTTCAAAAATTTTCTAAATTGAGAAAGAGTAGTAGAGTTGGAAGAAGAGTTTGATCATCACTTGGAAGGCCTTAAAGAAGCCAAGAAGTTGAGGATACTTAGAGGTAAAACTCTAAACTAATAAGTTTATTAGTAACTCAATCACAATATTTAGATACCTAGGACCTTTTACACATTTTCAAAACCTCTCTTCCCACCTCATTTCATCACACGCCACATATATATTGTGATGGAGCTTTCATCTCATTAGCTTGGATCAAAATGGTTTAGTGTTTAAAGCTTAAATAAATCTTGAAATAAAACCTTGGTCCCTTTTCTTTGATTATGTTTATTTCCTACATTCATGAGACTTTCAATGTCTTACTTTGTGTTTAGAATCCCTCAATATTCTTATGAACTTATGTTTTATGAAGGGAATGAGGTTGATTTTAGTATGTTGAGTCAATGAGTCCAAACTTCATCCATAGTTTGAGCCCATTATTTTGAGGTTTTGTGAAGTTCCTTTTATTTTATTAAAACCCATAATTTTAAGTGTTATTAATCTCCAATGACCATCAAATGGTAGGACAAGTAGCTTAGTTTAAGTCCATCTCTATGGCTTAGGCTAATCCTTTTCTTATGTTTCGTGAAGCTCTTCATAATTCATTAAAATCTACATGTGTGTGTGTCTTTAGCCTCCAATGACCATCAAGTGGTAGGAGTAATAATATGAATCAAAGATTTTGTCCATAAGTTTGGGTTCATTGTTTTGGGATTTTGTGAAGTTCATTTCATACTTCATCAAAATCTACAAACATGTATGTCTTTAGTCTCCAATGACCATCAAATGGTAGGAGAAGTAGTTTGGATTAAGCCCAACTGCATGGTTTAGTAGTTGGAATTAACCAACTAAGTTGAACTTGAATAAACGGTGCAGTGAATTCAATGACCACCTTTGATCAAGGATTTTTAGTTCAATATCAGACCGTTGGGATTGAATGAAACCAATGGGAAAATGTTTATAACTCAAAGTTCTACCACTGCGATTTTTGTTTTAAGGAGATTTTATGTTTAAAGTGGTGTCATGGGTTTTGTGAGACAACTACAATCTGTCCAGAGTTTCAGAACAGTAACATGTTTTTAAAATGAGTAAATCAGAGCCCTAATCAAGCATTCTTGGCTCCGAATAAATTTTTCTGGGTTGTTTAATGTGTTAGGAAGCTACCCTAAAACGACCAAAGCATTTCTGATTTTTTTTTACTATTTTTAGAAAATCATACAAAAACTCTGGACGAAGAGTTGTAAGTCTCTGAGTGATGTCTAGTGTTTGTCCTGTTCCTAGAGATCTAACCGTTCAAACTTCAATTTTCTTTCTGGGTTAGAAACTAGACTCAAAGAGGCACCTTGTTTCCAAAAAACATCAAGATCAAACCACGGGAAGCATGCTTTTTATTTCTTTGAAGTTCTGATCTGCTCTCAGCAATTTTCAGAATTCTGCCATAATTTTAATATATCTTGCAAACAATGGTCCAAATGATCTTTCCATGACCTAAGGCTTGAACCACGTATTAATAATGATTAGTTAAGTTTAAATACAGAGGCTAAATGATACAAATCAAGGAATAATCCAATAGCTCATTCTTGTCACATCTACATAATCATACACATTCATCCATGTAGATTGGTATTAGGATTCATAATTGTGTTATTTATTCTACATGATAGAATTAAGCTAGATGTTTAGGAACAATTATTTGATACTATACATTCTTTCTAAAGTATGTGGACTAACGTTTGTTTTGTAGCGTCTTTGATGTAAAATTTCTCAACCCTTTCTCTAGTTTATTTAATTCCTTGATTTTATTGATTTATGACCTCATGCGCGACACACTATGTGGACACACGGGATTCCACCTCTTTTTGCTTTTGTTACTTTGTTGTTTGAAATTGATTTGGATTAAAGAAAGAAAAGGAAAGGTCTGTTGAAAACAGATACAGAGTCGCCACTTGGTCTTTAAGGAACTAAGAAACCTAATTTTGACTCACCCAAATGGATAAAGGGCACCGGCCCTTCATGACCAAAGAACTTGGTTCGGGGTTTTGGTACGAGAGAGGAAGGAGCCTTTGTCGTGACTAAAACACCCTCAACTCGCCCCGTCTTTCGACGGGCCTCAATTAGCATCCAAATAATCATCTTATACTATGTATGGTTTGGCAATTAATACTATGATAGTATATTACATCACATAAGAAACTTGAAATGGAAGATCTAAAGATAAAATATCATTCATAAGATCTAAGTCAAATATCATGCAATGTAAAGTGAAAGATCACACAAATAAACCTAGGAAAAATCGTCTAATCATGTATCAAGTAATTAAGTTTCCCTAATCTAAAGGGGACATGAATTGTTCTTGAAGCAAATGATCAAAGAAATCAAATATGCTTAGCAAGCTATTATGATGCATGTTATTCTTTGAGAAAAAAGAAGATCTCTCAATCCCCGGGACGGATGAGAAAGGATGATTAGGTCGAGGGGAAGCATGATCGTGTGACCATAATTATTCCTTATAATCTTCTTAGATTAGGAGTTACAAAAACCCCAAATCTTTGCATGGATGCAATGTATGTATCTAGAATGTGCCAATGTTGTAGTGTGTTTTGTGTTCATGGATTCCTAAAATGACTTAGAAGTCTAGAATGTGTATGAATGAATGAATGAAATCAACATGAGATATGTGACAATGTAGTATGAACTACTTCCTAAGATATGAACTAATTTGGAATGTATATAAGCATCAAATTAAAGAATGAAAGTTAAAATGAGCTTGCTGTGAATAGTGGACAGAACAGTAACATGATCTTGTGAAAATGGAAAAAAGGGGTTAGGAATGTTTTCAATGCATGACTGTTTATGTAGCTCCTCCTTATTATGTCTAGAACACAACCCAAAAAGACAATCTTTAATAACTATCACAGATTGAGAGAAATCACATAAACAATGAAGGTCACTCAGAAACAGAGTCTGTACTGTCGACTGAAATGTTGAAAAATCTTAGAAACTGAAAACATATTATCTAGGGGCCCATTTTATACAGAAAGTTCCCTAAGACATGGAAGGTTAAGGGGAAAATAAGTTGGGACCACCCCTTTTGGAAAAGTTTTCTGAAAAAGAAGTAGTAAGTTAACCAAGCTGCTGTGACAGCAGAGGCAGAATGTCTGGAAGGAATGTTTGGGTCCAAATGGACCATTTTCAAGTATTTCCAAGTCAAACCAAAAATCATGGTTGTTCTCCAATGGGTTAGGAAGACTTTCCAAGTGGCCTTGCATCCATATGTTGAGTATTGAGTTCTAGAAAAATCTTTGAACTCAGATTACTCACTGTTTTGACTCACTGTTTTGAAAGTTTTGGGAAAAACTAGAGTTTTCTTTCTTGAGATTAAAATGAGGGGTTTTAAGAGGGGTTTTGAAGTAGATGTTTTGAAAGTATATTTTCAACATCAAATAGAGATTATAACCTCTTGGAATATCAACATCAAACTCATCATCAAGAACCCCCAATATTATTGGAGAGATTCATTTTTATTTGAACATAACTTCAAGGATACCTTGGAGGTATTGAAGTTATAATCATCATCTATCAAACATGTTTTTGAGGTCAAGAGCTACTATCCATAAGGATTCACTCACCAAACTTCATGTCATCATCTAGATGATGATGAACTAGTAAGTAAATAAATAAAATAAAAAAGAAATGAGGTAAAAAGAGATGAACATTGTATATAAGCAAGCAAATGAACAAATCAATAGATGATATTCAATGGTGGAACCACAAGCATTCAACCTCTCATATGTGTGTATATGGGTGAGTACATCACTCTCTAACTCATAGGAAACTCAAAGAAGATGAAGAAGATGGGTTGAAAGCTTGAAAATAAAAGTTTAGTTTTTAGAAAACTAAATAAAAAAAACTCACATTTGGCTTGGATTTGAAGAAGAAGATCTTGAATTAAAACTATGTCGTTTTATTTGTTGAAAATTTGAATTAAAACCCAAAAATTAACCAAAAATTACAAAAAAAATGAAAAATCACTCAGAGTGCCGCCGCGGCACTTGGCCACTGCCGCCGTGGCAGTGGGCCAGTGCCGCCGCAGCAGTGGGCCAGTGCCGCCGCGGCAGTCAACTCTCCCGTTGACCAAAAATTGCATTTTGGCCCACGGAACTCCCAAAATTCGCGAAACGGCCCTATTTCGTCCGAAATTCACAGAAAATTCATACAAAGTCCAAATTGAGATTGTGATATACCGTTGGAAAGGTATTGAGGTCTAATTTCCATAAAAAATAGTTTGGAGTTGGGTCACTTTGGAAAGTTTTGCGGTATTCGCGATAAAAGCCAAATTGATCACATTTTTCACCTTCAGAAATTCATAACAAATTTGTTTTAGATCCAAAAGTTATGTGCGATATACCATTGGAAAGCTGTTGACCTCTAGTATTTGATAAAAATATTTCAATGTTGAAAAGGAGACTTTGATTTTTGGTCAAACTTACAGTCAAATCAGTCAAACAGTTCACTTCCAAGAAATTCCGGGAAGTTCTGGGAGCCTCCAAAGACTGGCGTTTCCGTCCGATTTTCTTTTAAAACATATTTTAAGACTTTTCACATGATCTAGGATGATCTCAGAACTTTTGGGTGAATTTGGATGATTTTGGTCAAACCTTGGTCAAACTTGGTCAAACCTTGGTCAAACCGGTCAACGGAGACTTTCTGGGAACTTTCGGGACTTCCGGGGGTCTCTGGGAGCTTACGATTTCAAATATTTATCTTTTAAAATAATTTTTTTTTGTTTGGAACAACATCGAATGATTTTTGAGATTCTAGGCCAATCTAGAGAGTTTTGGGCTTTTTAGGGGCATTTTGGTCATTTCTGCAAATTCTTTGACTTCTTGAGAGTTAGAGGCAATCTTTGAAAATCTGATCTTTCTAATCATCGAGGTTTGGCATGCTTGTGGCCTCCTAAATCTGTTAGCCGACAAAATGGGGTGTCTACAGTTTGCCCCTCTTTGGCATGAACTTGCGAAGCAACGCATGCCGCAAGCGAGTGCCAAAGCTTTAAAGAGACAGGTCTTTTTGGAGGCTATAGATTTAGGATAAAAGCGTTGCAAAAGATACAATGATACTGAGGCTAGTGTTGGTCGCGCTCTGCGTGAGCTACCTACGTATCCCAAGGGGAATCAGACCAGGACGTAGTTCAGGGCACAAAGGAATAAATCACACATGCACATACACAACAATCAGGCGGATGCTATGCTATAAGAGTGATATACAATGCATGGATGTGATATGAATTTTGTCCTAAGTCCTATTATGTCTAGTGTTCTGATCCTAGCATGAATTGGTGCTGTGGGGTGTACCACTCCAAGTGGACTTGTGTCGTGCTAGTGTTTCTGACTGTGATGCAGTTATTGACCCGAATAAGGACACCAAGGTTTGAAGACTCTGGGTCTTGGAGCAAACTTCTGAATTTTGGGAAGTGTGCTTTGCAAGCGAATGTAGTCAGATGTGAGGTCCCTGAGGACGTTAATCAAAGATGAAATTTGACAGATAACCGATGGACATGGAAGTCCTGGACACAAAAACCCTAAGAACTCAAGACATGAAAACTAGAGATGTCAAGCGACGGACACGGAAGCACCATCAATGGAAGCCCAATATTTTGAATGGGAATGATGGACACAATATACTGACGATACACGAATCGAGATGACGAGTAGTTAGTGAGCTATGTCACTGTCATGGGTTGGACCAACGGTTGGACTAACCATGATCAGAAGAACTGACCGTGCACTAATTAAGGTGACGAGTCAACAGCGAACTACTGTGACTGTCATGGATTGGACTGATGATGATGAGTCGACAGTGAACTACTGTGACTGTCACGGATTGCACTGACGATGTATGAATTAGATGACGAGTCGACAATGAACTACTGTGACTATCATGGATTGAACTGACGATGTACGAATCGATATGACGAGTCGACAGTGAACTACTGTGACTGTCATGGATTGAACTGACGATGTACTAATCGAGATGACGAGTCGACAGTGAACTACTGTGACTGTCATGATTAAACTGAAAATGTACGAATCGAGATGACGAGTCGACAGTGAACTATTGTGACTGTCATGGATTGAACTGCCGATGTACGAATCGAGATGACGAGTCGACAGTGAACTACTGTGACTGTCATAGATTGAACTGACAAAGTACAAATCGATATGCCTGCTGGGGATTAAACTGAATCTGCTGGGGATTAAACTAAATCTGCTGGGGATTAAACTAAATCTGCTGGGGATGAAGCGACTAATTCTTTTGACCGGGAACCAGGATTCAAATTCGAATCTCTCATAGTTGATCAAATCTTGCTGGCCCAAAATCGGGATCCATCTCTGTATCTCTCGCGATTGATCAAATCTTTGCGGTGCCCAATCTGAGATCAATCAACAGTCACTCATGGACTTATGTTGCAAGGAGATGATGGTCAACTTTCGATGGTTTGGAAAGGGATGAAATTCGTATTTGCCCTAAGTTTGGACGCTTCTCATGCTGATGCCTTAACCGGTGCAGTAATGGTGTTTGGTACTCCTGCTTGTATTGGCATGCTCTTTATAACTTGATTTGAAAATTTAATTAGTCACTATTGACTTACACATTTGAGACTACAACAGACTCAAAAACTTGACAGACTTTGACGCACGAGGACGACACATTTGACACCAAAAATGAAACAAGCTCTTCCTGTAAAAACTTGATGTGCTTTTGTCATAAATGATGTACCATTTCTCTTTTGGTGTTCACCCCTCATCTTAACATGGTAGCACTTTGCTGATAAATCTGATTTTTGAAAATTCTTCCCTAGTGATCTAGTCAATTTTCTACTTCTCCCAGGAAGTGCTTTGAATAAGTGCCTTAGCTTTTAGAGTAAAAGATGCTCTATTTCAAAATTTTCAAAACTTGGTAACTTGAAAACTCGCCCTCGGTGTGAAGGGATTGTGTTAGGCAAACGGAGTTTGCCCTTAGTTTGAGGTGTACAAAGTGGGATTCATAAGCAAACGAGGTGGGTGCCCGAAGTTTGCCCCTAGTTTGGATGATGGTTTATTGAAGGTTTTGGGAAAACGAGGTAGGTGACCGAAGTTTGCCCCTTGTATGAAGGGTAGATGGTAAAAGTCCGGCAAACGAGGCGAGTAGCCAAAGTTTGCCCCTAGTGTGGAAGGTGATTTCTGGCTTGAGGCAAGGACCGTGATTTTAATCTCTCAAATGCTCATAACTTTTGCCTAGGCACCAGTGAGGTGACCTAACGAGCTCTTTTCTCTCTTTTGTTATTGCTCACTTTGGATTTAGCTCTAATTTTTGCCTAGACGTCCTTTCAGATTTTCGACCTAGCGAGCCATCCTTCTTTTTCTTTTTTGAAAGTCTGCCTACGTACCCCCAAGTGGGGATCAGGTTCAACGTAGTTCGGGCCGAAGCTTGAAAGAAATTGGGCTATTTTTGTGGGTGGAGCGACCGAACCGATGTGGTTGCCTACGTATCCCCGAGTGGGAATCAGGTCGAGCGTAGTTCAAGTCAAGGATTGAAAGAAATCAGTTATTTTTTTTGTGAGTGGGGCGACCGAATCGATGTGGTTGCCTACGTATCCCTGAGTGGGAATCAGGTCGAGCGTAGTTCAAGGCAAGGCTTGAAGGAAATTGGTATGATTATGATGGTGTTGACCGAACCGATGTGGTTGCCTACGTATCCCCGAGTGGGAATCAGGTCGAGCGTAGTTCAAGGCAAGGCTTGAAAGAAATTGGTTTGAGGTATGAGGGTTTTTCAAACCAATCGTCAAAGAAGTTCAAACTTGAGCCACTTGTGGTAGCTATGAATAAGAAGATTCAGTTTCGGTCTCCCCTTTTTTCTTTCTTTTTTTTTTTATTTATTTTGAGGATCGATCCTTTTCACTTTCGCCTAGCCAGTCAATTTTACTTTTCATGTAGTTGATTCTTGTGAGACCTTTTAATCGTAATCTCAGAATTCCAGAATGTGCATGTCAGTTATCGGAATTTATTTGTGGTCATTCCGTGCCTTTTGAAATGTGATCTTGGCACGTTCTTAAGATGTATCTTGAAGCGTATGATTCTCTCATTTGTTTCATCAAAATTTTCTCCAACATTTTGACTGGCTAGGGTCAGATTTTGGTAATCAACACCTTTTTCAGCTCTAACTTTTGCCTAGGTGCCCTTTCGGGTTTTCAACCTAGCGAGCTTTTTCTTTTCTTTTCTTTTTTTTTTCTTCTTTTTCTTTTTTTTTTTTTTTTGAAAGTGGAGAGAAACTTGCTAAAATGTTTGGCTACCATCAAGGACTAAGTCTGTGTTGCTTTCAATCGGACAGATTGCATGGCTTCCAATTGGATTGGGCTTAAGGCTTTGAAATGGTGGAAAAAAAAAGGTGTTGGGCAAGCCCCAAGTCAGTTTCAAGTATGTCTTTTCAAGATTGAGGCAAGAGCATCTTTAAATTCTTAAAGTAAGACTATTCAATTCTTGGCTCTTCATCGGTGTCGGCGCAAAATTGACTTTGACCTTTCAGGATTTTGAGTAAAAAAATTACCCTTTTTTTTAGCACAGTAATATCCATGGTATTTTGAAAAGTAACACTTCATTTCAGCGATTCATGCATCTATGACTAAACACATCAGATTAGGCAAAATGAGACTTCATTCCATCAGTAGAGAAGGATTACAGACTCATTAACAACTCGACGACAAACAGACTCGACCACAAGAATAAACATACAACAGACTCGACTAGACTTGACCTGGTCTCAAATGGAATGTCACAGTGACTCACTTATTCTTTTTATTCATTTTTTTAGCAGAAGTTCCAAACACCATCACTTTACTGCATAGCTTCAACACTCATTGGCATCATCAAAGGGGTCACCCGGGTGGTTGATCCAAGCCAAGATAGTGGATAGGATTAGGATGGGATACATCCTCCATGAGGTTCTGAATGTCATGGCGGAGGCGGATGCATTGATCGGTGGTATGGCCTAGATTTTGGTGGTAAGCACATCGTAGGCTCATGTTGTAGTGGGAGGGTATGGGATCTGGTAGCGGCTTGTGAGGGAGGAGCTGTAGGTGGCCCTTTTTGAGTAGGTGGTCCAAGGCTGTGGTGGTGGCATGAACCCTTGTGGTGGTGGGAACCTAGGTGGGTACTGTGGTTGCTGTTGTCAGAACTCTTCCATAAATTTCAGAACTTGAGTCAGCCGAACTGACTGTTGATTGATTAATTCAGTGACCTTGGCTTCTAAGGTTTCCTGATTCATGTTGAATTTTCTCAGCGGACTGATTCTAACCAAATGACTGTTCGAACTTCTGACCCAGGATGGGGATCTCAGTGGCTGATTTTGGGAATCTATAATGACCTATAGATTCGAGAGGAGTGTATCGGATTCTGAAAGTGATGACTAGAGAGGCAATGACAGTGAGGTTAAGGAAGATGGACTGACTTATGTACAGACTGACTGAGATAGTGTGCGCAGACTGATGAGAATGGTGCATGCACATGAGATAAGCATACGGATGCAAGCCCTAATCTATATGATGCCCCTACTTCTAACAGATAGCAGTTAAACAAATAAGGTCCTAGCCATACAGAGTGTGCTAACCTTACTTTCCAGTATGATCACCAAGGGATAACAGGGATTTCCAGGATACTTTGGGAATTTCGGAATGAGTTTCTGGGAGAAACATGGGTTTGGAAGATTCGGAGAAATTTCTAGAAGTCATTTGAGTTTCTAGGAGAAATAAAGATTTCTGGTTGATTTGGACTGAGCTTCTAGGAGAAACTGGTATTTTGGGTATTTCTGAGAAATATGGATAGAGTTTCCAGGGGAAACAAGTATGTTTGGGCATTTCTGGGTGATTTGGGCAGAGATGCTGGGATTTTTGGAGAATCTGTGAGATTTGGGCAAAGCTTCTGGGAAAACAGGTACTTTGGATATTTCTAGGAAATTTGGATAGAGTTTCTGGGAGAAATTGGTATATCTGGGAAATCAGGGAGATTTAGAAAGAGTTTCTGGAAGAAACTGGTTAATATGGTGAGTTTCTGAGAAATTGGAATTTCTGGGAAGCTTGGATAGAGGTTCCAGAGAAATATGGATTTTCTGGAATTTTAGGTGAAATAAAGATACCTAGGGAGTTCATAGGACTTCTGGGAGAAGCGGGAATATCTGGGTGATTCGGATAAGCATTTTTAGGGAAGTCTGGGAGATCTTGGTAGGATTTGGAAAAAGGGGTTTCTGGGAAATTTGGTGGATTTTGGCAGAGTTTTCGGGGAGCAGAGAGTTCTAGTAGGGTTTTTGGGAAACGGGAATTTCTAGGAAGTTTAGATGGATTCTGGTAGAGGTTATGGGAAATAGGAATATCTGGTTAAATTGGACAGAGTTTCTGAAAGAAATTGTTATATCTGGGAAATCTGGGAGATTTGGATGACGGTGATCATACTGTCTAGCAAGTTTTCATACTCCTATGTCTTAGGACCAACAAACAAGGTTGCGGTGTATATCTTTGTGAACGTGGGGCAGACATCTTTGTCATGGTGCCTAGGCAGGTCAACTCAATGTGATCACATGTAAGTGATTGCCTTGGGGATCATAAGAAAGAGGTTCTGTTCTATGCCACATAAGCGTCTACACCGCGCAAGTAATCCCACCAGGGCATACAACAGTTATATCATATTATCCTATCTGAAAAGATAAATCAACAGCCCTATGAAAGGTTCTACAGGAATCTATATGCAAAGGCTGGGTTTAGTCAAAGAGGGTCCGTTGACGAGAGTTCCAATATATCGTCAGAGAGATAGTACGGAAGTGTTTACTCTTTTTGATATACCTTGGAAGGTACAGTATCAACGGTGACTTGTGCCCTGGCACAGCAAGGCCTGAACAATGTCAGCGCCGCGTTTCAGACACAGTCGGAGGGGGGAAATGCAAGAGTGCAATGCGGTGAACCAAACACAGTAAAAAGATGATTTTAAGGATGCTTCTTATGAGTCAAACCTCTATATTATTTTGTTTTAAAATAAAAATCCCCAGTAGAGTCGCCAGATTGTGGACACGCGGGATTCCACCTCTTTTTGCTTTTGTTACTTTGTTGTTTGAAATTGATTTGGATTAAAGAAAGAAAAGGAAAGGTCTGTTGAAAACAGATACAGAGTCGCCACTTGGTCTTTAAGGAACTAAGAAACCTAATTTTGACTCACCCAAATGGATAAAGGGCACCGGCCCTTCATGACCAAAGAACTTGGTTCGGGGTTTTGGTACGAGAGAGGAAGGAGCCTTTGTCGCGACTAAAACACCCTCAACTCGCCCCGTCTTTCGACGGGCCTCAATTAGCATCCAAATAATCATCTTATACTATGTATGGTTCGGCAATTAATACTATGATAGTATATTACATCACATAAGAAACTTGAAATGGAAGATCTAAAGATAAAATATCATTCATAAGATCTAAGTCAAATATCATGCAATGTAAAGTGAAAGATCACACAAATAAACCTAGGAAAAATCGTTTAATCATGTATCAAGTAATTAAGTTTTCCTAATCTAAAGGGGACATGAATTGTTCTTGAAGCAAATGATCAAAGAAATCAACATATGCTTAGCAAGCTATTATGATGCATGTTATTCTTTGAGAAAAAAGAAGATCTCTCAATCCCCGGGACGGATGAGAAAGGATGATTAGGTCGAGGGGAAGCATGATCGTGTGACCATAATTATTCCTTATAATCTTCTTAGATTAGGAGTAACAAAAACCCCAAATCTATGCATGGATGCAATGTATGTATCTAGAATGTGCCAAGGTTGTAGTGTGTTCTGTGTTCATGGATTCCTAAAATGACTTAGAAGTCTAGAATGTGTATGAATGAATGAATGAAATCAACATGAGATATGTGACAATGTAGTATGAACTACTTCCTAAGATATGAACTAATTTGGAATGTATATAAGCATCAAATTAAAGAATGAAAGTTAAAATGAGCCTGCTGTGAATAGTGGACAGAACAGTAACATGATCTTGTGAAAATGGAAAAGAGGGGTTAGGAATGTTTTCAATGCATGATTTGTTATGGAGGTCCTCCTTATTATGTCTAGAACACAACCCAAAAAGACAATCTTTAATAACTATCACAGATTGAGAGAAATCACATAAACAATGAAGGTCACTCAGAAACAGAGTCCGTACTGTCGACTGAAATGTTGAAAAATCTTAGAAAATGAAAACATATTATCTAGGGGCCCATTTTATACAGAAAGTTCCCTAAGACATGGAAGGTTAAGGGAAAAATAAGTTGAGACCACCCCTTTTGGAAAAGATTTCTGAAAAAGAAGTAGGAAGTTAACCAAGCTGCTGTGACAGCAGAGGCAGAATGTCTGGAAGGAATGTTTGGGTCCAAATGGACCATTTTCAAGTATTTCTAAGTCAAACCAAAAATCATGGTTGTTCTCCAATGGGTTAGGAAGACTTTCCAAGTGGCCTTGCATCCATCAGTGAATACGAATCCATCTTCGTCTTTCTCCGTAACCAATCTTCTCATTTACGATCAACATCTTCTGGAGCCCTTCTTGAACGAATCTATTTCTATGGAAAAATAGAACATCGTGTAGAAGTTTTTGCTAAAGATTTTCAGGCTATGCTCAAAGTACTAGGAATAGCACTATACGGATTGCTATTAATCTTCCTTCCTATTAATCTTGAAGTTCTTCTCAGATACAAGGAAATGGTTCAGTTCCAGAGCCAAAGGAACAACCAGTGCCGTCTTGTCTTCATGCTTTCTGCACATATTCCAGAATAGATCCTCGAAATGGGATTTATTATCTGGACCATCCAGCTGAAGGTTCACTGGTCACTTAAAATAACCTAACTTTCGGAGTTAAAGCAAGCCGGTCGAAAAGACTGGTTTTTAGAAGATGTTTTTCTTTTCTTATTGAAGCTGCTGGTAATAAGAAGTTAGGACAAATTAACCAAATTTACCCGATGTAGAGGCAATCAAGAAAGTCGCATAAGTAAATATATAACCTACAGAAAAGTGGGCTAATCCAACCAATCTTGCTTGCACAATGGAAAGGGCCACAGGTTTATCTCTCCATCGAATCAAATTAGCCAAAGGTGTGCGTTCATGAGCCCATGCTAAAGTTTCAATCAATTCCTGCCAATATCCACGCCAGGAAATTAAGAACATAAATCCACAGATCGTGACGGTTACCCTGTTCCCCTTGCGGGTATGTTGAGTATTGAGTTCTAGAAAAATCTTTGAACTCAGATTACTCACTGTTTTGACTCACTGTTTTGAAAGTTTTGGGAAAAACTAGAGTTTTCTTTCTTGAGATTAAAATGAGGGGTTTTAAGAGGGGTTTTGAAGTAGATGTTTTGAAAGTATATTTTCAACATCAAATAGAGATTATAACCTCTTGGAATATCAACATCAAACTCATCATCAAGAACCCCCAATATTATTGGAGAGATTCATTTTTATTTGAACATAACTTCAAGGATACCTTGGAGGTATGGAAGTTATAATCATCATCTATCAAACATGTTTTTGAGGTCAAGAGCTACTATCCATAAGGATTCACTCACCTCAAACTTCATGTCATCATCTAGATGATGAAGAACTAGTAAGTAAATAAATAAAATAAAAAAGAAATGAGGTAAGAAGAGATGAACATTGTATATAAGCAAGCAAATGAACAAATCAATAGATGATATTCAATGGTGGAACTACAAGCATTCAACCTCTCATATGTGTGTATATGGGTGAGTACATCACTCTCTAACTCATAGGAAACTCAAAGAAGATGAAGAAGATGGGTTGAAAGCTTGAAAATAAAAGTTTAGTTTTTAGAAAACTAAATAAAAAAAACTCACATTTGGCTTGGATTTGAAGAAGAAGATCTTGATTTCTCTCTCTATTTCTTCCTAACTTTCTATATCTCTCTCTAATGGCTTCCAAGCTCTCCCCTAAATGGAAGTAAATGGGTCTCCTTTATAGGCCAACTTGGGGAGGTATTTTGGGTTTTAAAAAGTCTCTAATTGGTCCAAAATCCCGGAATAATCAAAACTATGTCGTTTTATTTGTTGAAAATTTGAATTAAAACCCAAAAATTAACCAAAAATTACAAAAAAAAAAATGAAAAATTACTCAGAGTGCCGCCGCGGCACTTGGCCACTGCCGCCGCGGCAGTGGGCCTGTGCCACCGCGGGAGTCAACTCCCCCGTTGACCAAAAATTGCATTTTGGCCCCCGGAACTCCCGGAATTCGCGAAACGGCCCTATTTCGTCCGAAATTCACAGAATATTCATACAAAGTCCAAATTGAGATTGTGATATACCGTTGGAAAGGTATTGAGGTCTAATTTCCATAAAAAATAGTTTGGAGTTGGGTCACTTTGGAAAGTTTTGCGGTATTCGCGATAAAAGCCGAATTGATCGCATTTTTCACCTTCAGAAATTCATAACAAATTCGTTTTAGATCCAAAAATTATGTGCGATATACCGTTGGAAAGCTGTTGACCTCTAGTATTTGATAAAAATATTTCAATGTTGAAAAGGAGACTTTGATTTTTGGTCAAACTTGCAGTCAAATCAGTCAAACAGTGCACTTCCAAGATTTTCCGGGAAGTTCTGGGAGCCTCCAAAGACTGGCGTTTCCGTCCGATTTTCTTTTAAAACATATTTTAAGACTTTTCACATGATCTAGGATGATCTCGGAACTTTTGGGTGAATTTGGATGATTTTGGTCAAACCTTGGTCAAACTTGGTCAAACCTTGGTCAAACCGGTCAACGGAGACTTTCTGGGAACTTTCGGGACTTCCGGGGGTCTCTAGGAGCTTACGATTTCAAATATTTATCTTTTAAAATAATTTTTTTTTTGTTTGAAACAACATCGAATGATTTTTGAGATTCTAGGCCATTCTGGAGAGTTTTGGGCTTTTTAGGGGCATTTTGGTCATTTCTGCAAATTCTTTGACTTCTTGAGAGTTAGAGGCAATCTCTGAAAATCTGATCTTTCTAATCATCGAGGTTTGGCATGCTTGTGGCCTCCTAAATCTGTTAGCCGACAAAATGGGGTGTCTACACACTAGAATTAGGATCTTGCCTTATGTGAATATATTTGATTAGAGACCTTTTCTTAGGATCTTTCTATTTCGTGTGCATTGCACGTTTAATATTCGCAGCATGGTTCTCGGGTAAGTTTCTACAGTTACCTATTTACATATCATATTGCTTGCTACTTGAATTCTGTGATTTTTGAATGATATTTTATCACTTGCAATTTCACACCCTTTAGACATGCTTTTGTAATGTATATTTATACATATGTATTAGTTGAGGACATGCTTAGATTATTAGTGCGATTAAAAGGATGTTAAGTAGAGGCCTATCACGAGATAGGATGAGAGGAGGTGTTTTAGTCCGACGGGCTCCTTCCCCCTCTCATTCCATAATCCTCGGACCTAGAAAATCTCTGGTTTCTTAAAAGATTAGTTTGGTTTAAAATGGTTTCTTAATTTTCCCTTTTAAAAATTAAGTGGTGACTCTTTGTCTTGTGTTTTTAATTGAAAAAGCACTTTAAAATAAAAAGGCTGTGGGTAAGAAAATTACGATATCCACAACATTGCTCTCAATGATTCTAGAAAAGATGAAGATGAGAAGAGATAAAATCTGTAAAAAGTATATCATAAACTAACTAACTCTATTATATACATAGAGGTGTCTATTGTGTAAGAGATGTCTCTCTACACAAATGGTTGTGTCCCAACTCCTATACACTAAGTATATATAGCAGTATATGCACGTTTATCAGCCATTAGAATAGATGAAGTTCATATAAATTTAAAGTTTCTACATGGAAAGTTGTGACTCTTCACAAACTGGGTCTAGTTAACTGCCCCTCTGCCAGAAATTGTTTTAAACTTCTTAAGCCGTTGACCCGTTCGACCGGTCGAATGGACTCGGTCGACTGGTCAAACACTCCTTTGCCAGAATCTTAAAACTTAGTGTTGCAAGCCTTTCCCTAAGCATTGCTTGTTCATAGAGATCCTTATGACCCCCTTGAGCTACCAATACTCCTATTCACACCCTCGAATCTAACAATCCCCCATATATGAATGACTATGGTTTCCTAAACAAAAATGAAATACAATAAAACTACGAGAACAATTCACAGACTTACGAAGCATTAGGAAATTATCTTTTGGGCTTGAACTTTCCCTTAATGTGTATCTACTAGATTTACTCGGTGTAACAATGTACATTAAGTATTGAACTGTTCAACGTTTTAGTGCAAACCAACACTAGATAACACACAACATATCCTTATACATATTAATTCATTCGGTTGTGTTCATTTTGGTCCTAAACATGATCCTTATTCATGAGAACTCTTAGAGAACCAAGCCTTTGAAGTTCTCATAGAAGCGATCCCCACTTCCATTCTCATATAGGTAATACCAATTTACAGTACTAACATTTACTCAGCAATATCTTTAAATGTAAACATAATCTCAACAAATTTTATTACACACTTGAACAATATACATGAATGAAGCCACATTAAATGTGTGATTACAACATGAACTTTTCCAACTAGTTTGCCTATTGAACCTAGATCTTGGGATCTCCAGTCAACTAGGTTAGGTTTCCACTTGGGTTGTTCAAAGTATTGGCTTTATGCCTATTTCTTTTGTCATATATTGAACATGATCTCTAGGTAATCCTTTTGTGAGAGGATCCACAATATTTTCCTTTGATTTCATGAAATCAATTGTGATAACACCACTAGAGAGCAACTGCTTGATAGCATTCTGTCTCCTTCTTATGTGCCTTGACTTATCATTATACATGGCATTCTTAGCTATGAAAGATGCCGCATTGCAGTCACAATACACAACTATGGTCGTTACTAATTTCGGCCATAATGGAATATCTTCTAGGAAGTTCCGAAGCCATTCGACTTCTTCATCCGTCTTGTCTAAGGCTATGAACTCCGACTCCATCGTCAAACATGATATACACTTTTGCTTAGTTGATTTCCAAGAAATCGCAACTCCACCTAAAGTGAATGTATATCCACTTGTGGGCCTAGTCTCTTGACTATCTGAAATCCAATTCGTATCGAAATATCCCTCTACCACAGGTGGGTATCGTGTGTAGTGCAAACTATAGCTTATGGTATGCTTTAGATGTCTTAATACTCTCACAAGAGAGTCCGAATGATCTCTTCCCAGATTGCTAGTGCATCTAGCAACCTTCCCACCGAATATGCAATATTCAGACGTGTGCAATTCATGATGTACATCAAACTCCCTATTACTTGCGAATATTCAAGTTGAGATATGCTTTTACCCATATTCTTCCTCAACTTACAGTTACCATCAAATAGAGTTACGACCAATTTTCTATCCAATTGTCCAAACTTCTTTAATATTTTCTCAACATAATGTGATTGTGTGAGAAAATATCCTTCGGAAGTTTGTCTCATACGTATACCAAGAATAACATCAGCTTTACCCATGTCCTTCTTGTCAAAGCTTAAGCTTAACATTTTCTTGGTTTTATTGATTACGTTCTTATTTGTTCCTGTAATAAGTAAGTCGTCAACATATAAACAAACAATAACACACGAATCTTTAAATTTTTGGACGTACACACACTTATGGCATTCATTGATTTTAAAACCATTTGCGATTATGGTGTGGTCAAATTTCTCATGCCATTGTTTTGGAGCTTGTTTCAAACCATAAAGAGACTTAACAAGTCGACACACTTTATGTTCTTGTCCCTTTACAACAAACCCTTCTGGTTGTTCCATATAGATCTCCTAATCTAGATATCCATTAAAGAATGCGGTTTTCACATCCATTTGATCTAATTCAAGGTTATAGATAGTAGCTATAGCGATTACCATCCTAATGGAAGTAATCCTAGTCACTAGTAATAAGTATCAAAGAAATCTATTCCCTTTTTTTGTCTATATCCTTTTGCGACTAGCCTAGCCTTGTACTTGTCTATGGTACCATCGACTTTGAGGTTCTTCTTAAAATCCATTTACAACCAATTGGTTTACTACCCAGAGGTAAGTCAACCAACTCCCATGTATGGCTTTGCATAATGGAGTCTACATCACTATTTACTGCTTCTTGCCAATAAGGCGCTTCGGGTGTACTCACAGCCTTGTTAAAGGTTTAAGGTTAACCTATGGTAACTAGTGTCACAAAATCAGGTCCAAAAGATGTAGCTTTCCTAGCTCTTTTGCTCTTTCTAGGAGCAACTCGATTTCTTTGTCATTCTTATAACTTGAAGAAATCTCTTCAATACTTCTTTTAGGTGCTGAACTTTGTCTTCATTCTCTAAAAGGAAATATATTTTTGAAGAACTCGACATCTACCTATTCCATGAATGTGTTGACATGAATGTCTACATTCTGAGACATAACCACAAGGAATCGATATGCAGCACTATTATTTGCATAGCCGGTAAATACACAATCTATGGTCTTAGATCCTAGTTTCACTCGTTTAGGAAGCGGAACTTGTACATTAGCTAGACAACCCCACACTTTGAGTTTGTTATACGAGGGTACTCTACCTTTCCAAACTTCATAAGCAGACTTGTTAGTCTTCTTATGTGGAATTCTATTAAGAATGACATTCGTCGTAAGAATAGCACCCCCCCCACAAGTTGTGTGGCACACCTGAGCTATTTAGCATAGCATTTTCCATTTCCTTGAGGGTTCTATTTTTTTCTCGGCTACACCATTTTGTTGTGGTATATACGGTGCAATGGTTTCATGAATAATTCTACTATTAGCACAACTTTCGGTTAGTGGAGTTGAATTATACTCACCTCCTCTCTTCGATCTACCTCGTTTTATTATTCTAGATAATTGATTTTCAATTTTAGCTCTATACGTCTTAAACATGTTCATTGTTTCATCTTCAGAATATCTGCTACTATCAAATTTTGATTAAATGTAGTAATTCACTTGTTCTATCTATGAATTAAATGTAGTAATTCACTTGTTCTATCTATGGATTTAAATGGCTTTCTAGCAAATTTTGATTTTATACATGTTTTCCATTTATGTGATTTGTCAATTTCAAATTTAGGCAATATTCCAAGATTAACCATTTTACGCATGTATTTGAAATTCACATGTCCTAATCTAGAATGCCATAATGAACACAACTCAACAATATAAGAAGTTATAGCATTCTCATTAATGATAATTTTTAGGAGTACAATTGACCTTGAAGAGCCCTTCATTAAGGTAACCTTTCCTACATACAATATTCCTTCTTTAGTTATTACAAACTTATCAGATTCAAAGACAAGCTTGAACCCTTTCTTACTAAGCATAGGACCTGAAACCAAATTCTTACCAATTTCGGGAACATGCAATACATCTACAAGAGTAATTTCCTTTTCGGAAGTGAACTTTATCACTACATTGCCTTTGCCTTCAACGGTCGTAGCCGCGACATTTCCCATATAAAGACTCTCACTACCATCTGACTTTATGTAGGTGGAAAATGTGTTTTGATCCCCACAAGTGTGCTTGGTAGCCCCGGTATCCATCCACCAACCTTTTGAGTCGGTTGCAACACAAGACTCCATGATTACCACTGCAAGATCATTGATATCTATCATGTTATCTTCGTTAGGCTTCTTGTTTCCATTTAGTCATTTCTTATGATGACATTCGCTAGCACGATGTCCGGGAATTTCACATACCCAACAATTCGTTTTATCTATTGGGATCTCAGTCCTTAGATCTGACACGAATAAAATTATGTGCTCTAAATGCTACACCCAAGTATAGGTGATCGTTCAAGTAATATATTTACTAGTAAGCCTAGGTCAAACCCAAGGGAGAGAGAATTTCAATTGATTAATTCTTACTTAATTTATTAGTTTTAAAAGTAAAGAAAAGATGATTTCTTTTGAAAACTGATTTTAACTACTCTTTTTATAAAAGTGAAACTATTAACTTAGAGAAGCTTTTGTGAATATTAAATTGCTAGAATTAAGATTAAAAACTAAAATTAAGCAACTACGTTGATTTACTAATTAATTTTTGACTAGAGTTGAAATACTAAAGTGATTTAACTAAGTAAATTATCTACTAATTTAAAATTGATGAACACAATGAATTAAATTAAAATACTTCTAAATATAAGAAAAACATTAGGAAATCACAATCCACAGTAAGCTTCTTAACTTCCATGCTTATAGAAAGATGTGGCACTCCCAATAATCCAAAGTCATGCCTCTAATGTATAGGTTCAATTAAAATAATAAAATACCTTTTAATCGGTACAAGGATATGGAACTAGTTCAATTATCCCCTTTTTATGAAGAACAGACAGATTGCTTATGAGCATGATTCATGGCGAAAACTACTCTACGATGCTTGAATTAATTAAACCAAACTAAAACCATGAAACAAGTTCACAAACTATTGAAATTCCAAGTTGAGAATCATTAACGTCATGCTCGTGAACATTATTCATATTAGAGAATATAAAATCCTATGATTCCCTACTCAAACATTTTGTGATCTCTGCATTTAGGGCTGCCCGTTTAAAACCCGCATGAAAATTAAGTTGATTACCGTTTCATTGCTCTTTCCTAACTAGATTTAGCCTAGCATATTAAAATTGAATCTAATAACTATATTAACAGAAAATTTGATGAAATCAATCACACAAATAGATCTGAAACATAAACTTTACTTTAAAATGAAGAAAAACCTGAATTGAGTGAATTTTAATAACTTACATTACGAAATCTTCGAGTACTGAACTTGAAATCGCACCAAAGTTGCTTGAATCCAAACTAGGGTTCAAGGAACCCTAGGATCTCCTAAGCTGCTCTAAAACTCGTATATAATATGTAGTCTGGTGTTTTTCTACGAACAATATAGTATATATAGGTTTAGAAAGTTCAAATCCGAAAAATTCTGATTCCCGCAATTCTACAGAACATGACCGGTCATGCCCTTTTTAGTGCAACAAGTTATGGCCATGACCGGTCCTGGTTGTGACCAATCCTACCTATGTTGTACGACCAGTCATTGTCTTCTTTCAGGATCTTCTTCCTTTTATTCTTCTAATCAACCTTCTCTTCATCACCATTCTACACTTCATTATCCTTATGCCATTTCATTCTACAAAACAGCGTAATTGATACGTACGAAGATATTCAACCAATAAGAACAAGACTCGCTGGCCACATTGAGCAGTGCCCGGTCAGAAGGAACAGTCATCCTGGCTGGTCCAACAATCCATCCTACGGTTTGGGAACGTCGCCTAGGCCCGGTTCCTGGCAGGACAACTTAGGCCGACCCTAGAGGCGCAATCCAGACTCATACAGACAGCTTCCTATATGAATTAGAAGACTAGTAGAAAGTAAAGATTATTTCCTAATCTAATTAGGAAACTTGCATACTTTGTGGTAATCATACCTAATCAATTTATGTTACCTTATCAAATATAGTTTCCATATATGAGGGACTCTTGCAACTATAAAAGAGGCCTTTCGCCCCTTGCATAGAAAAAAGGGAATCAATCGATCAATTACCCTTCTGCACAATACTCACCATAGCCTTGTGTAGACTGCCAGTCTGACCTGGTAGCTCCAGTTTATTGTTGGTGCACCAAAGGTCTTCAGCTATTTCATAATGTAGTGAAAGTGCATAGACACACCACGTGGATGTAGGTCTCTTCATTAACAAGGCCGAGCTACATACAATTTCTCTTGTCTTCTTCTTCTTATTCCTTACCCAAAATTTGGCATTATCAGTTTGGCGCCGTCTATAGGAACGATGGTTTTCCATCAACAAATCTCTTGACTGATCATCATGCCACTAAAAAAGAATAAGAAGGTTGCTCTGCCAATAGGTTAGTCAAATCCACCGGTCAAGGCACTGACAGCTCCCACGACTCCAGAGCAGATCACTGTAGCTCTCGCTCAACTTCTAGATGGTCAGTGTCAAATTCAACAGTAGATCAAAGCCCTATTGGCCCAATAGAACAAGCCTCCACAAACTGAGGTACAACTTGGGAACGATGAGCTAGGTCGGGTGCCTAAACAGACTCGACCACGTGCTCGAACTGCACCAGAATCCCCCTAGGCAGTGGGACAGCCCGGGAATGTTGAACATGGCTGGGATCCTATACGAACCCAGCAACGTGCTCGGGCCAACCTAAACCACATGGGGGATGCCAAAAATATCATTAATGATAAGTGTGTGGCCATAATGGAGGGGCAAGAGCTCTTGATCCAAGAATCAACCTAGGATCGCCCGGCCAGGAGCTGAAGCTACCTTAGGTATGCGATCAACTATAGTCAAAGCCAAGCCTTATCCTTGAGGATAACACACTTTGAGGAGGAGCTTCTTCCTTTGACCCGACCTATTGTATAGATACTAATCGGGATGATGTGGAAGCCTGCATCAACGACTTGGAGAGACAGATGGAGAAGTTAGGCTAAAAACCAAATCGCGATTATACCAATACAGAGTCTGAGTCGCCATTCACCGATCGGGTCATGGGATTTTCCATTCCACACAAATTCAAACACCCTCATCTTGACTCTTATGATAGTTCTGGAATTCCGGTCGACCATATCTGGATAAATAAAGCTTAGATAGCACTAGAAACCAATGCCGATCAACTGCACTACTTGGCCTTTCCTATCACTCTAAGGGGCCCAGCTGCGCAGTGTTTCCATTCCCTTAGGCCCTGATCGGTTGATGATTTTAAGGAACTCAGCAAGCTATTCGTCAGCCAGTTCATGGGTATGCTTGGTCGACCGCAACCAGACACCCAGCTACTTGCTGTCAAGCAGCATAAGGGAGAATCCTTGAAGCATTACGTCAATCGGTTCAACCAGCAAAAGCTTTAAATTCATGATCTAACTAAGATGGTTGTAATCACAGTCTTCTGCTCGAGGCTTTAGAACACCAAGGTCACCACGTTGTTCCACTGACAATGACTAGCAACCTTGGTTGAACTCTCAGAGAGGGTCAAAAAGTACATTGACAATGAAGAGTTCTTGAAGTCCAATCATTCAAATTTCACAGAAGATGAGTCCTTGAGAGCCAAACGGAAACATAATGCTTCGAGAAGGGATTGGGAAAGAAAAAAAAATAGGATTAGCATAGGGGTGGTCAGAATCAGACCCCAATCACCTTCACACCACTTTACTGGCCCATCCAAGAAGTCATGGTAGCCGCCAAGGCTCGAAAGCTGCTCAAGAAACCAACCAATTTAAAGAGTCAGCCCGAGAAAAGGAATCAAGACAAGTATTGCAGCTACCACAAAGAGCAAAGCCACGACACCGAGGATTGCCTTAAACTCAAAATTGCTATAGAGAAAATCATTGAGCAGGGACATCTAGCAAAGTTTGTCACCAAAGACAGACATCAGCAACAAGATACCTGGGCCCCTGAGTAGCAACAACCCCTCAGCCATATCAACGTTATCTTTAGAGAAATGTCGGGGGGAGAAGACTCGTAGTCAGTAAGGAAGAAGCATGCCCAGGCATCCCGAGCAGATGTCGTGTAAGTCCAACCAGTCAACTCCCCTCTGACGGATACCCTAACCTTCTCATCCAGTGATATCCAAGATCTACACTACCCCCATGATGATCCACTGGTGGTAATGCTTTCTATAGCCAATTACATGGTCAAAAGGGTACTCATGGACATAGGAAGCTCCTCTGACATACTCTTCGCTTTAGTATTTGATCAGTTTAGAATATCAAGGGGCCGGGTTCGACTAGTGGCAACACCATTGGTAGGATTCAACAGATGCAATACGTAGTCACTCGGGGTGATTGAGCTACCAGTTCTAATGGGGACCTACCCACAGCAGGCCTCTATGCTCATAAACTTCATTATGGTCGAGGCCCTATCCACTTACAACATCATTCTTGGGAGACCAACAATTAACAAGGCCAGAGCAGTCATGTTAACTTACAGCCTGATCGTTAAGTTCCTAACCCCATAGGGACCAAGGCACTTGATAGGAGATCAAGCCACCGCCCAGAGCTATTATGTCAGTTCTTTGCATAAGGATGCAATTTCTAAAGCACTGAATGTTGAAGAGATGGACCCAAGGGACGTCAGGGATGGAGTCAGCCTAGTCAAAGAACTCAGTCAAGTGATATGTAGTACCCCGATTAGCTGGCTAATGTTTTCTTAGTCAGGAAGCAGTATATGAGGAGGTTAGGAAACTCCTCAAAGCCAAGTCAGTCCGTGAAGTGCAGTACCACGATCGGTTGGCTAATGTTGTCTTAGTCAAGAAGAGTAACAAAACTGTGTATGGACTTTACCGACCTAAACAAGGCCTGTCCCAAAGACTACTATCTACTACCTAGGATAGATCTCCTTATAGATGCAATGGTTGGTCACTCACTCCTCCCCTTCATCGACGCCTACTTGGGGTACAACCAGATCTGCATATATCCCAGTGATGAAGAAAAGATCTCCTTCATTATCGACCAGGGAACACACTACTATAAAGTGATGCCTTTGACCTCAAGAATGTTGAGCCGACCTACCAGTTCCTAGTGAATCGCATGTTCAGAGACTTGATCGAAAAGACTATGGAAGTATACATAGATGTCCTCCTAATCAAGAGTCGGGATGAATCTGACAATCTCGAGCACTTGACTGGATCATTCAGCATCCTTAGATGATTTTGGATGAAGTTGAATTCGGCAAACTGGGCATTCATGGTCTCGTCTGGGAAGTTTCTGGGGCACTTAGTCAGTAGACGAGGAATCAAGGTCAATTCAGAGAAGATTTAGGCAATCATCAATATGCGGTCAGCCAGGTCAACAAAGGAAGTTTAGAGTTTGGCAATAGAGGTGGCAGCATTAAATAGATTTGTGTCCCGAGCTACCGACCAGTGTCTGCCATTCTCCACAAAGCCTTTGAGTGGTCGGAGGAGTGTGGGAAGGCATTTTAGGAACTCAAGAAGTACCTGACATTGCCTCCTCTACTCTCAACGCCGATTCCAAAGGAAGAATTGTTTCTTTACTTGGTAGTATCACCCTCGGCGGTAAGCTTGGCACTGATCAGGGAGGAATACAGGATATAGTACCCGACATATTATATAAGCCGGGCACTCCAGAGCGCAGAAAGTCGGTACTCCTATATAGAAAAGTTTACCTTTGCACTCATCACCTCAGCTCAGCAGCTCTGCCTGTACTTCCAAGCCCATGCCATAGTTGTCCTCACAGATTAGCCTCTACATAGGATTCTGTGCCGGCTTGAAACATCCGAGAGACTTATAAAGTAGGCGTTGGAATTGGAAGAGTTTGAAGTTCTCTACCGACATTGAACAATGATCAAAGGATATGCCAAAGAAGATTTTCTTGTCGAGTTCACATATCTAGAAGATCCAATCGAGGAGTCTGCCCTGCCCAATCTACCTCCCGACCTACAGCCCGAAATCTTGACCTGGATACTCTATGTGGATGGGTCCTCTAATAAATAGGGAAGTGGGATATGAATCATCCTAATCACACAAGAGGGGATTCAACTCGAGTATGCTCTCAGATTTGGGTTCCAAGCATCCAACAACGAAGCAAAGTATGAGGCCCTATTGGTTGGACTGTAGCTGGCTACTTCAATGAGTGCCTAATAGATCAAGGTACACAGTGACTCTCAGTTGGTGGTAAATCAAGTCTTGTAATAGTATGAAGCTAGGGAAGACAGTATGGTGGCCTACTTGGCCATGGCCAGGAAGATCACTAGTGAGCTTAAAGGGATGTCTATCACTTAGATCCTGAGAGAAGAGAACGCACAAGCTGATCGATTAGCTTGCCCAACATCATCATCAGAATTAGATCTATAGGGAATAAGGGTGGAATACCTGCCCGAGCCCAGTGTGTCCGTCCCAGATGGCATGGACATGGACCTAGCCGATGCGGTCCCAGTTGGATGGAACCTATTTTAACGTTCCTTATGAGCGAGAACCTACTGCCCGAGAAGTCTGAAGCCTGATACGTCAGATATCGAGCGGCAAGGTACCACATCACTAATGGAGTACTCTATAAAAGGGGATTCACAATTCCCTTCCTCTGATGCATCTACCCGACTCATGTTCAGAGCATTCTGCAAGAAATTCGCGAGGGTGTGTGTGGAAGCCACAATGGAGGTCGGCCTTGTCTAGAAGGGCTCGACTATAAGGTTACTATTGGCCTACAATGGCCCAGGACTTCCAGGATTATGTCAAGTAGTATGATAAGTGCTAGAGGTATGCGAGTATCATCAACCGTTCGACAGAGCCATACACTCTAACCCTCATTCCCTGGACGTTTGCTCAATGGGGCATCAACATAGTCAGGCCGCTCCCCATGACAAAGGGTCAGGTCAAGTTCATTGTCATCGTAGTGGACTACTTTACCAAGTAGGAAGAAGCCGAGCCCTTGGAAACAACAATCAAAAAGAAGATGGAAAATTTTGTCGAAAAGAACATCCTCAGCAGGTTCGGCGTGCCCCGGGTACTAGTCAGTGACAATGGTAGACAATTTGACACACCAAAATTTAGGCAGTTCTGGTCGGGCTACAGGATATCAAATCACTGCTCCTCTCCTGAGTATCCTCAAGCTAATGGACAAGCCGAGGTAACAAATTGAATGATTCTATAGTCCATTAAAAATAGGCTTGAAAAGACCAAGGGACTACTTGCACCAAAAAAAAAAAAAGAAAAGGCCAAGGGACTCTGGACAGAGGAACTACCTTCTATGGGCCTATCGTACTACTCTCTGAGCCACAACTAGAGAGACCCTATTCTCACTCACCTACGGCTTTGAAGCAATGCTCCCCATAGAACTGGAACTAGCAACATACTGGGTGACAAACTACAGCGAGCAAGGCAATGAGGAAGCCCTCAGAGGGAAGCTCGACTTGATAGAAGAAAAAAGGGATCGAGCATATCTCAGGGTGGTGGCCTATGAACAGAGAGTCTCACGGTACTTCAATGGCAAAGTAAAGCACCGTAGTTTCCAAGTGGGGGACATTGTCCTCAAAGCAGAAAACCAATCAACCAAAAGCCCGAGCCATAGAAAGCTTGGGCCAAATTGGGACAGATCTTATCAGGTTACTCAGATTAATCGACCGAGAACCTATTGGTTACAGATGCTAGAAGTGCACAACCTATCACACCCTTAGAACGTAGAGCATCTATGAAAGTACTTTTAATAAAATCAGAATCAATATTGGTTAGGGTTTTTATGTTTTTTTAAATAAGTTGTAGCTCTTTTCAAGCATTCACAGTAGTTTTCTACATTGAATAAAGAATTTTTCTTGCAAATAGTGTTCCTTACCAGTGCTTCATAACAAGAAAAGACCTCGGGATCACACCAAAGGCACCAAAAGACCTCGGGATCATGCCCAAGTCATCAAAAAGACCTCAGAAGCACAAGTAAGGCACTAACTCCACTTAGGTCCGTAACCTACAATGGGGCCAAATCCCTTAGGTGGCTAACAATAGAGGAGTCAAAAGACCCTAGAACTACCAATGTTCTAGGTCAACTAACTATGGACATTACCTTAGTAAACACCCGCCTTAGCAAAAGCTTAGAGGGGTAGGAGGGAATAATGAACTAAACAGGAAGTCATACTGGGCAATCACGGGACTCAGAGTTAACTAAGTGTAAACCCTTAGACATTTTTGAGTGCCTACAATACTCAGAGCACACACTGGGTCAAGACTCTAGGGTGACTAAGTATAAACTCTTTTACAACAACTTGAGTATTAGACTGAGCGAGTACTTACAGGACTTAAAGCTCAGTACCCCGACAGGGAAATTTAAAAGCCTATACAGGTATACATAAGAACGAGTGCTCCCTACCAGTCATAGTTTCAAAACCTTCTGCAATTTAAAAGCCTATACAGGTACACATAAGAACGAGTGCTCCCTACCAGTCATAGTTTCAAAACCTTCTGCTAAGGCAGGGTCATTGACACGGCTAAGAATGTGCGTGGGCTTGTGTGCTATACCCAAGTGTAGGTAATCGTGCAAGTAGTAATCTGGTTAAGACTAGGTCGATCCCATAGGGAAGGTATTAAACTAAATACTTAGATTAAACTCTAAAAGAATAATAAAAATCAATAAATGCAAGATTGTAGAACACGAAGTTCCACGAAGTGACTACTAAAAGTAAAACAACTATAGTAAATTAAACTAACGATTAACTAATTAACTAAAGCGATGTTTTAAAACGTATTTTTCTTAATAAAGGGGAATGTTGGGATTACAAGAATCCACCGCGACTTAGCCATCTACCATGAAATTATATTGAAGCTCAATGGAGCACATTTTCTACACTATTATTTATTTCTCTTAGAATAAAGAATCCATAGCCCTTTCATGACCGGGACTATATCATTACAGTTAATTTGAAACACATGAAAGCAGTTTAAAATAATAGTTAAGACTCGCACCTACAATGGTGTTAGCATTGAAGGTGGTTTGTAAAAGATATTGAAGAAAAATGCCTTAAGGCCTTAAGTTCAGAGACTGTTTTGACAAACTGAGCATTTAGGGACAGTTTGATAACGAATCTCTAAAGCAGAAAGTCTAGGGATACTGCATAAAATGTTCTCAAGAATCAGAGGGTTTGATCGATCGACGCACTTTCGATTGATCGAATGTCTTCATCTCTCGATCGATCGAAATGTCTTCGATCGTTCGACAATGTCTTTGGTCCGATTGATCGAATGAACTTCGACCGATCAAACACAGGAATTATTCTGCTGCATGGCTGAGGCTTGAGATCACTGTTTCATCGTGATCTCCCAACCTGGGGACTACTCAGACATGGTCTAGAGTGTCTTGTATTCGTTTTTTAACGTAAAAGTCCATTAAGGTGTCGTTTGGTTGTGATTTTATCATGAAAAATTTAAAAACTAATGATTGAACACTACCTAATCATGCAAAGCTATGAGATTAACAGATTAAACTACACTAAACTATAAGCAGAATGTAAATAAAATGATAAGAGGTAACCTGGAATGAAGAACTTAGATTAAACTTAATAGAATCCAAACCAAAGCAATAGAAATCCTTGATAAAATCTACAAAAACAAGAACAAACTCTCCTCTCCTTATGACATATACAATACGACTATATATACAAAAAAAACCTAATGCTAGGGTTAAGAACTCCGTTTCTGCTGCGTGCGCGTAAAATCTAATAAAAGCCATATTAGATCGATCGAACATCTCTCGATCGATTGAACTTCTGGGATCTTCGAGCGCTTGAACGTACCTCGATCGATCGAAACCTCGATCGCTCGAGACCTCTTCGATCGCTCAAAACTTCCTTTTCATGTTTGAATTGTCTTCATTAAAACCAAGCACTTCTTTTTATCTTGCTCATTCAGTTCTTCACACAGCAACAGTAATCTGCACAAATAACCGCTAAAACAATACCACTTATCATAGATTAATCATATTGTGTAAAAACTGGCATTGTAATTCAAATTGCAGATATACAAGGGAATTGTAGATTAAATCAGTGTACTTTCTTCTTTTAGCGCGATTGTATTTTACAAATACCCCCGCTTGTCACAACCCGCAACTAGCGATTTGCTAGTCCCTAGTAATAAAGCGAAAATAAAATAAGCTAGCTATTACTACAACGACTAAAATAAAATAAATTAAACTCAGGTAATCTAAACTAAAATAAAAAGAAAGAGACTACCTAACTCACTTTCGCAGGAATCATGGTTGCATGTAGCAAATGCAACAAGCCGTTAAACCCCTAGGTTCCCCCTAGTGGACGAGTGTTGTCTCGTGAGGGTTTGCAGTGAATGTACCCACAAAATTCTTTGAGTTTAACCTCAAAAAGATACAGAATAACTTGTAAACACTCCCTCCCATACAACTGTAAACTTATCTCCACAAAACATATCATCCTTGTTCAAACCATGAAAGAAATACATATGTTCCTCATGTCACCAAGAAAGAATAACATATGCATCACATCCATGTATCTGTGTGTGTGTGAGGTTAACAACTATGCATAGAACCTTATTTAGAGTTGTTTCGACTATCATACTCTCAGAACTTTTGTAGTTTCAACTCAATTCTCACATGGTTTTACATTCAAAAATGAACATCTCACAGAAACTTGGTTAATAATGATCGCACATGGTGTGAAAACTTTGATAAAAAATGAAATTTTAATTACTAACACTTTCACACCTGACTCAATAAAGGACGAACATTTGGAGTGTATAGTCTCAAAAGGAGGGATAATACTTACCAGAGGAGCAAAATACCGTGGATAACTCAATTTACACGTTCGTGTTTAAACTAAGTTGTTAAAAATCATTAAGACTTTGAATTTTCAGGTTTTTGTATATTAGGACAGAAATGAGAGGGGTAAGAAATTGCACATCTTTAGCATATGATCGAGTTTAGTAATTTACTTCACTCTATTCCAACCATCCTCTATTCTCATACATGTTTTTTTATTTTTTAGTTATTTATTTATTTTATTTTTTATTTTAAAATGGACTCCTTTGCCTTTCCTTTTCTCTTTTCCGCAGTCTCTCCCACATTCACTCCCTCCTCGTCACACACTTCAACAATTTAATCACATTAGATGTGCAATGGGGTTCATTGAAGTCAAAGCGTAAGATTAGGGATTTGGATTTTCATAATAGACTTGGCAGAATTTACTAGGTGTGGGGTTGAGAACAACGCATATTCTGGAGTGTTGATACAGGTATATGGAAAGGTAAAGAGCGAATAACAATGGCTTAAATCATTTTCTCAACTTCTTAGTTTTAACACTTCAATGTTCATTGAGTTTAGTTGGTAAATCCTAAATATTCTCCTCGAATACGCAGCCAAAATGAAGAATTAGAGACTATTCAACGAATTTAATACGCTTATTCAAGAAAAACAATTCGAATTTAATGTGATAATTCCCTCAGAATTGAAGATTGGATTCAAAAGCTCACTAAGGGTGACTAGTTTCCACTACTTATTCCTTACAGCACAAAAGTTGTATTAACTCTTATTTTAAGTTTTCTGCATAGCTAGGTTTTCTGCATAGCTATTAACACGTGCATATGGATTTTGGATACACAAATGGTCAACATATGCATTTATCTTAGTGAAACTAGAAAAACGCGTGAACTTAATTCATAAAATGATGAGAATAAAATGGTTGTGTTATTGTTTGATAACAGCTAAATAGAAGTGAATATTCAAAGTTATTCTACCAATTTAATTCAACAATTCCTTAATAATTTAAAATTAATTTTTTTTAATAGAGATTGTACGCTGTGTAATAAAATTATCCAGACTGCGAAATAAAAACATGTGCAGGTGATTAGCTATCTACATTCCACCCCCAACTGAAAATTGTAATGTCCTCAGAAGTTAATTTTCAAGATAAGTGGAGAGATAGCACCTGATAACACCAAAGCCATAACCACGTGCATAGCAATCTGTTAAAGAAAATATACAAACTCCAAGCAGCTAATAGCACAAAAAAATCACAATTACGGATAAAGCAAAGGCTATCTGGAATACAAACATCCAATCACTGGCATGATATAACAATATAAGTACAAAATAGTGATACAAATGTCAAATCATAACCAAACCACCAAAATAAACAACGAGAGAGACACAGTAATAATCAAAATACAAAGGAACTCTCCCTCGCACAAGACAAACCCTACTCATCCCCTATATCAGATAAAATCACAATTGGTGTGGCAGGATCATCCTCACCCGCACCCTCAGCAACAGTGGGAACCGTCGCCGGGTCACTCACAGTCGGGGCAGCTGGTATAGATAGTAATGGGTCAGCCACGACTGGAGGTGGTGGAAATGATGATGATGGTTCAGAGGGATCAATAGGTGGTGGAGTAACAACAGTAGTAGGCGGTAAAGAAGGAGGAGGATCAGTAATAGATGGTGCCTCTGATGTAGATGGAGCAGAACGATCAACCTGTGGAGGTGGAACTGAGGATGAAGGACCAGTAGTGGGTGGTGGAGGTGTATGTAAAGGCTGGTTGACCCCTATCTAAATCAATATAGCCTCAAGTAGAGTCATCATGCGGTCCATCTTGCCCTCGAGTCTGATCCGGGCCTCTCTCTCCTCTAATAGTAAGTAACTCATGAACAGTAGGGAGAGGCATAGATGAAGAAGACTCTCCCTGGACGGGAGCCTGAGACCTCTGTCTCAGCTCGAACTGTGCAACATCAATACGAGGATCAACCTCATCATCAGAATCTAGCTCCTCAACCTCTGTGGGTGTCCCAGAAGCTGTACCCTATGTATCGGTGCCTCTTCCCCTCTTCCTCTTCGCCCTGACCTTCGCCTTACCCTTTTCTTTTCTCTTCTTCTGAGCATCAGAACGGCAAGCTGCCGTCTCGCCAAATCGACTAGAGGCCTGAAGGATCGAATCAGTGGCCAATGGAACTAGTCCAGCCTGCTCAATGACCCGATATATAGGCCAAGCGACCTTCAGATGGCGCTTGGCGGTAATGTACTGCGTGGGCTGAACAAAGAAGTCAATATAAAGGCGAGACAGACATACTCGTTGTCCTGTCCCAATAGCATACAGAGCACGGGCATACCACGTGTTGAACTTCTCATGATAAGACATCATAAAAATACAGTTCACCAGCGTCAGATGGAGGAGGTGATAGTTCTCAGTGAGAAGCTTATCCTCGATGAGAGATACGCCGTTCCAAAACTGAATGGCGCCGCCTATAAACTCTCGAATAATGGTGGCTGGAGGCATCTCTGGGGCTCCTGGTAGGCAAGGATAGAAACAATCTGGTACCTCAGGAACCCCTAGAGCAGCAGAAACGGTGGCAGGGCTGAATAGGATCTCACGCCCGCGGAAGAATGATCTGTATGTGAACGGGGCCACGGGATCCTTGATCATAGAGGAGCAGGCTTCTCGAACCCAGTGGATGTTGATCGTTTTGGTCTGGATTAACACATTATACCATAATGGCATATCTCTGATCCATCCTAGGAACCACGGAGCTGAAAGCCATACAGACTCCAGTGGCTGCTCCAACATGACCTTACGCATCTGAAACCACCGAGTAAACCATACTTTTTCCTCTTCATTTGTGAGCCCGTGAGCTGGTACAGGGTCGGGTATCGTGAGGTCGAGTGGCTTGGACTTATGATACCCTGTGATAGGGTTCATCGCGAAAGCCCTAAAATGGAAGAAAAATAGAAAAACAAATCAAAACAGGGGAGAGAGGAAAAGAAACTACTACTGCTGTTGTTCGATCGATCGACGAATGTTCGATCGATCGAAAATGTACAAGGTTTGATCGCTTAAGCCTGTCTCGATCGATTAAACTGGGCTAAGCTTTGATCGATTGAACTTGGCTCGATCGCTTGAACGGGGTTCAGCTTCGTTCGCTTGAGCCCAGCTTGATCGATCGAGCACAGAAAAACAGTAGTGACGAGAAATGAGAATGGAAAGGGAAAGAAAACAAGAAATAGATAACTAAAGCTAATACTAAGTGATCTTAGGAACAATGGGGGGCACCCCCACAGGAATTGGACAAAAATGAAAAAGAGGGGGTTCTTGGGCCGTACCTCGGGTATGTGTGCAGAGAGGGGATGAGGGTGATGATGATCAGAGGGGCGATCTAAGATGCTTCAATTCATGTGGTTGTAAATGGAGGGTCAAAACTCGCACAAGCCTCCTCTATCTCCGAGCGCTCAAGGATGAGGGGAATGAAGAGAGACTGATGAAGTGTACACAGGATGCCTCGTTTAAATACAAGTCTCGATCGATCGAGAAAGTTCGATCGATCGAACCTTCGATCGATTGAGACCTGTTGAAGCGCTTGAGGATGTAAAAATTTTGATCGATCGAAATGAGTTCGATCGATCGAACCTAAAAATTCTACAATATCACTGAATGGAGAAATTATACACCCCCAACTAACCAACATTGGTTTGGACATACAGGAAAATGATAAAATAGTTCATTGACAGGACATGTAAGCTAAAAAAAAAAAACATCATCCTCATAGTAAAAAATTGCAAATTTATATAAATAAAACTTCATAATAGCCTCCATATTGCAAAATTGTTGCTCCCACAATGGTATCTAAGACCTTATTAATAAAGAAAAACAAAAGAAAACTGAAATTAATAAAACTTTGTCTCGGAGTACACTTCAATTGAAAAAATGATGATTAAAAGACAAAGCACAATTGAAGTGAAGCACTAATCTTCAAGCATGAATGATTCATCTTCCGCAACTGCTTCTTTCTCTGCCACATCTTCGAGTCTGGATTCCAAACCTGATGATTCCCTTTCCCAGAACAGTCGAAAAGCAGTAAGGATATCATCGAGTGAGGCTGAAATCTTTGAAGAATTAATTGCACACGCAAGAGGTGATTCGGATGGAGACAAAGATAATGGAGTGTAATCTTGCAACGGATTTTCCTCTTGTGGCGGAGTACCCGGGGGCACTATGTATGGTCCAAATCCATGGAACAGCTGATGCAGAAGGAACAACGGTGGAAACATATAATTCATAGTGAAAATCCTGACAAAGGAAACCAAAAGAGAACAGACAACAAAGAAAGGAATTAAATAAAACAAATGAAAGAACTAATAGAAAGGAATAAATAGAGCAAGATGAAAAGAGAAAGAAATGTGACTAAGAATTAACCTCACTATATGCGTGAAACAACAATGTGCACTAGCAGGTAGAGGGCATTGAAGCTGGAACAATAAATAACTCATGTGCACGTAAATGTAGGGAACCAATTCGATGACAAGGAAGTCATCAACATAAGTGAAGACATCATTATGGCGTTCAGGCACCACATCCTATAAATCTTCTTCTTCGCATGATTCCCACATTGAATCATTTTCCAATTGTGCCAAGAGGGCATCGTCGACTTCCCCAACAAAATATCTTTCTGGTTCGCCTTCTTCTTCAGGGAAGTCCATATGCTCGAAGGGATTAATTTGGAGAAGTACAGGATCGTAAGGGATGCACCCTTGGGTTAAGTCAATGACATCGTCCGCTCCAAGCCCTTGATAAGGAGACAAGCAGAATGCAATCTCCTTAGTAGTCCATGGAGGATTAGGATATTCGGAGTCAGCCCATGACCCGATTGAATGGACATTGTTATCCCTCATATTTGGATAGCCTGTAGGGGAGAGATAGATAATAGCATATTAGAATTAAAGTCACATTAAAAAAGAGACAGAAATAAATGAAACAAAACAAAATGCATTAAAGGACAGAATACAACAACAATATGTAAACACGCTTTGGTGTTTTAGGTGGAGGGATAGCTGGGCTCATCTAGCTCGATGTGCTCAGCTTCTGGTAGGAAGTTCTCCAAGAATGGTTTTAACCTTTGGCCATTAACCTTGAAACAATCATCGTTCTTGGAATTCACGAGCTCAACAGCCCCATGTGGAAAAATAGATTTGACAAGGAATGGACCTATCCACTGGGATCAGAGCTTACTTGGAAAAAGGTGGAGGCGAGAGTCGTACAGTAAGACTTTCTGCCCCGGCTCGAAAGATTTACGAAAAATTGTTCTGTCGTAGCGAGCCTTCAACCTTTCCTTGTGTAGTTTAGCATTGTCATATGCATCTCGACGTATCTCTTCTAGTTCAACCAACTGGAGTTTCCGGAGATGACCTCCCTCTTTAATGTCGAAGTTCAATGAGCATGTTGCCTAATATGCTTTGTGCTCGATTTTGAATGGAAGGTGACATGCCTTTCCGTACACTAACCTATATGGGGACATCCCTAGATTTATCTTAAAAGCAGTGCGGTACGCCCATAGAGCATCTGTCAGTTTATATGCCTAGTCTTTTCTGTTGAAACTAACCGTCTTTTCTAGTATATACTTGATTTCATGGTTATCCAACTCTGCCTGCCTGTTAGTTTGTGGGTGGTAAGCTAGAGCGATCTTATAGTTGACCCCGTATTTCTTGAGAAGTGACTCCAAAGGCCTGTTGCAAAAATGCTTACCTTGGTCACTTATTAATGCTTTCGGAGTTCCGAAATACGACAGAATATTTTCCTTAAGAAAAGACATTACTGTTTTGTGATCATTGCGTCTCGTTGGTATCGCTTCTACCTATTTTGATACGTACTCCACAACTAGGAGTATGTATTCACAATTGTTTGATTTAGGAAATGGGCCCATGAAGTCTATGCCCCAACAATCGAATATTTCAATTGTGATAATGGGAGTTAAGGGCATAGAATTCCTTTTCGAAATTGTGCCTAGCTTTTGACAGCGTTGGCAGGATTTGTAAAGCGAGTAGGCATCCTTAAACACGGTGGGCTAATAAAATCCGCAGTGTAGTACTTTTTGTGCGGTCTTTTGCGAAGCGAAATGGCCTCCACAGGCTTCAGAATGACATGAGGCTAGAATCATGGTTATATCCTCATTTGGAATGCAACATCTGATGACCTGATCAACACAATACTTGAACAAGTAAGGGTCATCGAAAAAAAAATGACGTGCAAACGAGAGGAACCGTTTCTTATCTTGATTTGACCAATGGCTTGGGGTCTCTCCCGTAACAAGATAGTTTATTATATCTGCATACCAAGGCAAGCTGGCGACTGCTATCAGTTACTCATTTAGGAATTCATCCTTAATTGGTATAGGTTCAGTGTTGTCAATAAATGTCAACCGAGACAAATGGTCGGCGACCACATTCTCTACTACTTTTTTATCCTTGATTGTGATATCGAATTCTTGGAGTAGGAGTATCCAACGGATAAGCCTTTACTTCACATCCTTCTTAGATAGCAGGTACTTGAGGGCCGAATGGTCTATAAAATAGACGATTGTGGACCCTATCAAATATGACCTGAATTTATCTAGAGCAAAGACTATTGCCAGTAGCTCTTTTTCAGTAGTCGTATAGTTCATTTGAGCTTTGTTAAGTGTTCGACTGGCATAATATATTACATAGGGCTTATTATCCTTCCTTTGTCCTAGGACTGCACCAATGGCATAGTCACTAGCATCGCACATTAGTTCAAATGGCAAACTCCAATCGGGTGCTTGTATTATCGATGCTGAGGTAAGGTGTTCTTTTAGTGCATCAAAAGATGTTTGACAGTTTTCTGACCACTCAAAAAGTGTGTCTTTGACTAAGAGTTGACATAGTGGTCGGGAGATTGCACTAAAGTTTTGGATAAAACGACGATAAAATCCTGCGTGTCCCAAAAAAGAGCGGATATCTTTAACTGTACGGGCGACAGGGAGGTTCGAGAGTATATCAATTTTTGCTTTATCAACTTGGATACCTTTATCCGAAATAATGTGGCCGAGGAAAATTCCCTTGGTCACCATGAAGTGACACTTTTCCCAGTTTAGTACTAGGTTTTTTGTCCTCGCATCTCGCTAACACTTTCTCAAGGTTTTTCAGCCAGTTATTGAAACTATGGCCAAACACTGAGAAGTCATCCATGAAAACCTCAAGTATTTGTTCAGTCATGTCACTGAATATGCTCAACATGCACCGCTAAAAGATAGCATGTGCGTTACATAAGCCGAAGGGCATACGACGATAGACGAATGTACTGAACGAACAAGTGAAAGTTGTTTTCTCCTGATCCTTAGGAGCGATTTTGATTTGGTTGTAGCCACTATATCCGTCCAAGAAGCAAAAATATTTATGACCCGCCACTCTTTCTAGCATTTGATCCATGAATGGTAATGGAAAGTGGTCTTTCCAGGTCACAGTATTCAACTTTCGATAATCAATACACATCCGCCATCCAGTGGGGATGCGTGTTGGTACCAATTTGCCATCTTTATTTGGGATTACTGTTATCCCTGCCTTTTTGGGCACCACTTGGGTTGGACTAACCCAAGGGCTATCAGAAATGGGATATATGATCCCAACATCAAGTAGTTTTAACACTTCCTTCTTAACTACCTCTTGCATGTTGGGATTCAAACGCCTTTACATTTGTCGTGAAGGTTTAGCGTCTTCCTCCAGATATATTTTATGAGTGCACACGGACGGGCTTATGCCTTTGAGGTCGGCAATAGTCCATCCTAATGCTCCTTTATGTTGTTTTAACAGTTGGATTAACTTACCCTCTTGTTCAGGATCTAGTGTAGATGAAATTATGACAGGGTAAGTCTTCTCAGTCCCTAGGAAGGCGTATTTGAGCTCTATTGGAAGCTCCTTTAATTCCAAATTGGGAAACTGAAAATTAGATGACATGACTAATTTCGTTTTTGGAGGTAGTGGTTCATATGGTGTTACCCACATGCATTTAGCTTTGTCCTCCTCTTTCATCTCCATCCTAAGGCAAGTGTGATTTAAGGCAGCATCCAATGGGGTAGAATCATTAGGTTGATAGATAGCATCAAATTGTGACACAACTACCTCCAAGGGATTTTTGTAATCTACAAAATCAGCTTCGTCTTCGATGACTATTTTGATGTAGTTGACTTCTTCCTCATCCTCATATTCTTCAGGTCGGGGATTTGAAAAAATCTTGACATTTAGAGTCATATTCCCGAATACGATGGTCATAATACCACTTCTTATTTTGATAGTGGCATCTATGGTGTTGAGGAATAGACGTCCAAAAATTACCGGGATTTGTGCACCTGGATTAGACACCGGTTTAGTGTCCAAGAGCACGAAATTGATCAGGGAAGACAAATGAATCTATCTGCACTAGAACGTCCTCCAGTATTCCTCTAGGATATTTGACTGACCTATCTGCCAGTTGTAACGCAACTCGGGTAGATTTGAGTTCACCCAACCCTAGTTGTTTATAGAATGAGTATGGAAACAGGTTTACGCTCGATCCTAGATCAAGGAGTGCGTTGTCTATCCTTTGATTTCAAATTCGGCACAAGACAGTTGGGGTACCGGGGTCTTTGAGTTTCGGAGGCAATTCATTTTGAATGATTGCGCTTGCTTGGCAAGCGACATAAGCATGTTTCTTTACACTTTGCCTCCTTTTGACCGTACATAAGTCTTTTAGATACTTAGTGTAGGCTGGCACTTGTTGGATTGCATCAAGGAGTGGGAGATTTATTTTAACTTGTTTAAATAATTCCAAGAACTCCTGATTCTTTGCCTCGTTTTTGGGTTTCTTAAGCCTTTGAGGGTAAGACGCAGGGAAAGGGCATTTAGGTAATTCATCAATGACAGGCTCCTTTCCGGGCCTTCTCTCAACGTCTTCTATTTCTTTAGGAGCGTCATCATTTGATTCTACAGGTTTCTCATTAGTGGACGACTCCTCTTCTTGAGTGGATGGTTTGCTTTTATTTACCACTTCATCCTCTTTGTACTCTTCAGGGGTAGAGAGAGGTAAATTGCACCCTATAATCTTGCCGCTTCTCAGTGTAGTCACGGCTTTTGCCTGTTCATGATTAGTGGAACCATTATTGTATCCCTTATGGTTTTGAAGTGGTTGAGCAGGAAACGTTCCACTTGACCCCTCTTGTCGTGCATCCATTCTCTCTAATGTTGCGGACATTTTACTCATCATTTGAATTAACTGTTGTGTTAAATTCGCATTAGAAATTGGATCTTCCTCTTGCACCTTTTTATGAGGTGGCACGTAGACGTTTGATTGCGGATTATTAGAGGGTTGGGCATGGTTGTAGTTATTTGATCTATTTTGATTGAATGGCTAGGACTGCCTATTGTATTGCCCTTGATAGTGATTATTGTTATTGTAGGGCTGTTGTTGTTGATATTGGTTTTGGGTCCCATCATCATTTTTTCAATCAAACCCGGGGTGATTCCATCTATTATTATTACTCTGAAAATTGTTGTTATTATTTTGCGAGTTATGATTATTATAGGAATTCCCCGCCCCCTATATCCTTGCATGTCATTCATTTCCATGGGGGGTTGTTCTTGAAAGTACGGCACATTTAGACAGTATTGATTAGTGTGTCCCAACATGTTGCATGTGTCGCATGGTTCTTCAGGTAAAACCTGCCTAGAACTCTCTCCTTTCATTGCTAACTCTTCTACCTTCTTAACTAGTTCTTCATATTTACTCATTAGATGATCCTCACTTTTTAATTGGTATAAACTCTTCTCCTCTACACAGGATATCTGTGAACGTGGGACATCTTCCGAGTTGGACCATTCGTGGGCATGCTCAGCTAGCCACTCGAAGTGAGCTTCTGCTTCTTCCGTGTTTTTGCGAAGAAATGGCCCTGAACTCATGGTTTCAACCAACTTTTTAGTTTTACCATTTAACCCTTTGTAAAAGTAGCTTATGGTTCGCCATTTCTCATACCCGTGATGTGGACATGAGAGAAGCAAATCCTTGAAACGCTCCAAAGTTTGAGTGAAGGTTTCATTGCTCTTTTGTTTATAAGAGTTAATTTGTCGTTTAAGCTCAGTGGTCATGCGCGGTGGAAAGAATTTCTTTAAGAACGCATAAATCAAATTCGGCTTCAAAGTGAGTAGCCACGATTTTGCTTTATCCTTCAAAGTGAAAGGAAATAGCATTAGACGTGTCACATCTACAGGGCAATTTTGTGAGAATGTTTTACAAACATCCTCAAAGTCCTTGACGTGTAGATATGCCTTCTCGCTTTCCATTCCATGGAAGGTAGGAAGGAGTTAAATCATTCCATTGCGAAATTGAAATTCACCAGCATGAGGTGGAATGAGAATACAAGAAGGTGTAGGCGCGTGTTCGGGTGTCATGAGATCGCACAAAGGACGAAGTGAATCATCAATTGGTACAACCACATTCTCACCGTTTTCACTTTGATTGTCAACCATTGAATCGGTAGGTGTGGCTATAGGATTAATAGAATCAGAGGAATTGGCTAAGTAGAATGGATTTCCGTAGATTCCTTCGATGGAATAATCGGACATAAAAGGAAAGATCCTAAGTAGTTTTAATCTAAAGAATAAAAGATAAAAGAAAACAGAAAGAGATAAGAATAGATTGAGGTAATCTAAGCATTAGCTTGTAGCTTCCCCGGCAACGGCGCCAAAAAACTTGACACGGCTAAGAATATGCGTGCGCTTGTGTGCTATACCCAAGTGTAGGTAATCATGCAAGTAGTAATCTGGTTAAGACCAGGTCGATTCCACAGGGAAGGTGACAAGCGGGGGTATTTGTAAAATACAACCGTGCTAAAAGAAGAAAATATACTTAATTTGTCTACAATTCCCTTGTTTATCTGCAATTTGAATTATAATGCTAGTTTATACACATATTGATTAAACTATGATAAGTTGTTTGTTTAAGCTGTAATTTGTGCAGACTACAGTTGCTGTGTGAAGAATCGAAAGATAACGATAAAAGGAAGTGCTGAATTCTAATGAAGACAATCAAAAGCTGAAATACAGAGCTCGATCGATTGAAGACCATTCGATCGATCGAATGTTCGATCGATCGAGAGAAGCTCAAGCGACCGAAGACCCAGAAGTTCAATCGATCGAGACGTGTTCGATCGATCGAACATGGCTTTTATCAGATGTTACGCGCACGCAACAGTTAACGGGATTTTAACCCTAGCATTAGGTTTCTGCTATATATATTCGTATTGTAAATGTAAAGAAGGACGCCCACATTATTTTCTTCAGTTTTAGAGAGAGATAGAGGTTTTATGTGTTTTTGTAGGTCTTGGAGATTGGATATTGCTTGTGGATTGTTATTCTCATAGTTTAATACAAGATTTTCATTCCAGGTTACTTAGTATTGTTTTATTTACATTCTGTTAGTAGTTTAGAGTAGTTTAATCTGTTAGGTTTAAAGTTTGCATGCTAAATAGAGTTACACCATTAGTTTACATAATTTTCATGTTTAAAATGCGAACAAACACATCCTTAATGAACCTTTACGTTAAAAACAACACTGTGACACTCTAGATCATGTCTGAGTAGTCCCCAGGTTGGGAGAACACGATGAAACCAGGATCTCAGGCCTCTGCCATGCAGCAGAATAATTCCTGTGTTCGATCGATCGAAGTTAGTTCGATCGATCGGACCAGAGACATTGTCGAGCGATTGAAGTTAGTTCGATCGATCGAGGGAAGAGGATGTTCGATCGATCGAAAGCGCATCGAGCGATCGAGAACCCTTTTTCTTGAGGACATTCTATACAGTATTCCTAGACTTTCTGTTTTACTGGATTGTTATCAAATTGTCCCAAAATGATCAGTTTGTCAAAACAGTCTGTGAACTTTAAGCCTTGAGGCATTTTTCTTCAATATATTTTGCAAACCACCCTCAATGCTAATACCATTGTAGGTGAGAGTCTAAACTATTGTTTTAAACCGCTTTTGTGTATTTCAAACTCCATTGTGATGATATAGTCCCGGTCATGAAAGGACTATGGATTCTTTATCCTAAGAGAAATACGGAATACTGTAAAGGATGTACTCCATTAAGCTTCAATGCAACTGCATGGTAGATGGCTAGATTGCGGTGGATTCGTGTAATCCCAGCATTTCTTTTTTTTTTTTTAATTAAGAAAAACACATTTTAAATCATCGCTTTAATTAATTAGTTGGTAATTAGTTTAATTTAGTTTAATTGTTTTATTTTTAGTAGTTGAGAAATTGTGGGACTTTGTGTTCTGCATTATTAAAATATTGATTTTTATTTTTTTTTGTTTGAGATTAATCTAAGTATTTAGTTTATCACCTTCCCTGTGGGATCGACCTGGACTTAACCAGACTACTACTTGCACAATTACCTACACTTGGGTATATCACACAAGCGCACACAGAAAAATTCTCGTGTCAAGTTTTTGGCACCGTTGCCGGGGAAGGCGACAAGCTAACGCTTCGATTACCTCAATCTTTCCTTATCTTTTTCTGTTTTTCTTTTTCTTCTGTTCTTTAGATTAAAAATTTCCCAGGATCTTTCCCTTTATGTCCGATAATTCCATCGAAGGAATTTTCGGAAACCCACTCTATTCATCCAATTCATCTAGTTCTATAAACCCCATAGTTACACCGATCAATTTAATGGCCGACAATCAAAGTGAAAACAGTGATAATATGGTTGTACCAATCGACGATTCACTTCGTCCTTTGTGCGATCTCATGACACCAGAACATGCGTCTACACCTTCTTGTATTCTCATTCCACCTCATGTAGGCGAATTCCAATTTCACAATGGAATGATTCAACTCCTTCCTACCTTTCATGGAATGGAGAGCAAGAAGGCATATCTACATGTCAAGGACTTTGAGGATGTTTGTAAAACTTTCTCACAGAATTGTCCTGTAGATGTAACACGTCTAATGCTATTTCCTTTCACTCTGAAGGATAAAGCAAAAGCATGGTTACTCACCTTGAAGCCAAACTCCATCTACACCTGGCATGCGATGAACACTGCTTTCCTGAAGAAATTCTTTCCACCTCGCATGACCACTGAGCTTAAACGACAAATAAACTCTTACAAACAAAAGAGCAATGAAACGTTCACCCAAACTTGGGAGCGTTTCAAGGATTTGCTGCTCTCATGCCCACATCATGGGTATGAGAAATGGCGAAACATCAGCTACTTTTATGAAGGGCTAAACGGTGAAACCAAGAAATTGGTCGAGACCATGAGTTCAGGGCCATTTCTTCGCAAAAACACGGAGGAAGCTGAAGCTCATTTTGAGTGGTTAGCTGAACATGCCCATGAGTGGTCAAATTCAGATGATGTCCCACGCTCACAGATATCCTGTGTGGAAGAGAAAAGTCTATATCAACTAAAAAGTGAGGATCATCTGATGAATAAATATGAAGAACTAGCAAAGAAAGTGGAAGAATTGGGAATGAAGGGAGAGAATCCTAGGCAGTTTTTTCCTGAAGAACCATGCAGCACATGCAACATGCTGGGACATGCTACTCAATACTGTCCCAATGTACCGTATTTTCAAGAACAACCCCCCATGGAAATGAATGCCATGCAAGGATATAGGGGGGCGGGGAATTCCTACAACAATTACAATCCACAAAATAATAACAATAGATGGAATCACCCTGGGTTCGATTGGAAAAACAATGCTGGGACCCAAAACCAATATCAACAACAACAGCCCTACAATAATAATAATCAATATCAAGGGCAATACAACAAGCAGTCCCAACCATTCCATCAAAATAGAGCAAATAACTACAACCAAGCTCAACCCTCTAACAACCAACAAGCAAATATTTACGTGCCACCTCACAAGAAGGTACAAGAGGAAGATCCACTCTCTAACGCGAATTTAACACAACAGTTAATTCAAATGATGAGTAAAATATCCGCAACATTAGAGAGAATGGATGCACGACAAGAGGGTTCGAGTGGTACGTTTCCTGCTCAACCATTTCCAAACCCTAAGGGACTCAACAATGGTCCCAATAACCATGAGTGAAAGCGGTTTAAAACAATAGTTAAGACTCGCACCTACAATGGTGTTAGCATTGAAGGTGGTTTGCAAAAGATATTGAAGAAAAATGCCTTAAGGCCTTAAGTTCAGAGACTATTTTGACAAGCTGAGCATTTAGGGACAGTTTGATAACGAATCTGTAAAGCAGAAAGTCTAGGGATACTGCATAAAATGTTCTCAAGAATCAGAGGGTTCGATTGATCGACGCGCTTTCGATCGATTGAATGTCTTCATCTCTCAATCGATTGAAATGTCTTCAATCGCTCGACAATGTCTTTGGTCCGATCGATCAAACGCAGGAATTATTCTACTGCATGGTAGAGGCTTGAGATCATGGTTTCATCATGATCTCCCAACCTGGGGACTACTCAGACATGGTCTGGAGTGTCTTGGATTCGTTTTTTTAACGTAAAAGTCCATTAAGGTGTTGTTTGGTTATGATTTTATCATGAAAAATTTAAAAACTAATGATTGAACACTACCTAATCATGCAAAGCTACGAGATTAATAGATTAAACTACACTAAACTATAAGCAGAATGTAAATAAAATGATAAGAGGTAACCTGGAATGAAGAACTTAGATTAAACTTAATAGATCCAACCAAAAGCAATAGAAATCCTTGATAAAACCTACAAAAACAAGAACAAACTCTCCTCTCCTTATGTAAAACTGATGAAAAGTAAAGTGGGCATCTTTTAGGACGTATACAATACGACTATATATACAAAAAAAAACCTAATGCTAGGGTTAAGAACTCCGTTTCTGCTGCGTGCGCGTAAAATTTGATAAAAGCCATGTTCGATCGATCGAACATCTCTCGATTGATCGAACTTCTGGGATCTTCGAGCGCTTGAACGTACTTCGATCGATCGAAACCTCGATCGCTCGAGACGTCTTCGATCGCTCGAAACTTCCTTTTCATGTTTGAATTGTCTTCATTAAACCAAGCACTTCCTTTTATCTTGCTCATTCAGTTCTTCACACAACAACAGTAATCTGCACAAATAACTACTAAAACCATACCACTTATCATAGATTAATCATATTGTGTAAAAACTGGCATTGTAATTCAAATTGCAGATATACAAGGGAATTGTAGACTAAATCAGTGAATTTTCTTCTTTTAGCGCAGTTGTATTTTATAAATACCCCCGCTTGTCAGTCATAACAGAGCTAGACAACCGGTCAGGCATGGGAAAACACAAGCATGCAAAAAATTTACAAGTACAAACATTCACAGTATGGTAAAAAGCAACCTCAAGGGGCAGATAGTAGGCCTGGATAAAGAAACAAAATTCAATCCATTACCAAAATGGAAACAAAAGGAAAGAAGAAAAGGAAAGGGTAAAGCACTTACCATATTGAAGAGGCTATAAAGCCACCAGACCAGCTCACGAGGGGCCATCCCCTCATACCTCTCAAACTGACTTAGAAAAAGGGCGGTTGTCTCCTTCTCTAGGTCTCCTCCTTAGACTACACTTGCGGAGCACCAACCAGAATATTCCAGGGGGGCTTTCAGTGGTTGACACCACCTCAATCCTCGGGGTCGACATCCTAATCGGTATCTCTCTCGACCCGCAGATCAGTTGTTGGAGTTATGGGCTGGTGGTCAAGTCAGTCCTCCTCTTCTTCTGACCCGCCCGGGCGACTGCGGCAGCCTCCTTCTCCCTCAGAGCATTTGGATTCCTCTTAGGAGCCATCTCTATAGAATTAGGAAAATTGATGAATCAACAAATTCTGAGAAAGGGGTAAGATATAAGAAAAAATTCAAGAAACGGTAACTGACCAGGAATTATAAGTGGAAAAGCTGGGGCGGAAAAGACTTCATGGGCTGGTAGGTAACCTTCCGGGCTCCTATTCGGGTCAGCATGTCAATGATGTTGACAGGCTCTTAGGCCAATGCCCTTATTTGATCTTAGCACTCATCCTGGATGCTCAATAATTTGGTAGATTCGGCTGCAAAATAACACAGGAATTAGTCAGCATCTGGACAACACTCCTCAACACTCCCGCCTAGGCGGATCTCAATTGATATAAATAGTAGACTCTAGAGCTTACCCCTCAACACTCCCGCCTAGGCGGATCTCAATTGAATTCCCAGAGCATCATCATAGAGCCCGAGGGTGGACACTTAGAAGAATTTCTTCTTCCATCCCTTGTTGTTTCTCGGGCATTTATCTATAATCTTTTTCCCTTGCCGAGCGCTCAGGGAGAAGAAACCGACCTCCCCATGCAACGAGAATAGTCGGTAGGTCCACAGAATCTCTTGAAGGTTAAGCTTATACCCAAAAACTTGGGTCTAGAGGCGAATGGACCCCATCAGGAATCTCCAGCCATTAGGGGCGAGTTGCCCGGGAGGAATACCGAGGTAGATCAGTAGGTCCCGGGCAAGAGAGTGAAGGGGAAGACGGAGACCTGTGATAAAGGTGTCATCGTAAAGGGTAACAAATTTGACTGGTACAGGTAAGCCCACCATGTGGAATGACCAAAGAGAGTTCTCTGGGAATGCCATTCTTATCCCTTAGTACTTAGATCAGATGCAAGCAGACTACAGGGAATCCACTCGCAAGAAAAGGCAACTTAATCCTATCTAAGACCGATGCATCGCTCCTCGACCCCCGCGGCTTAGAAGCTCTGGGCTGCCCTTAGCCCTCATCCCCGCTGGATACTCGCTTGAGGATTCTACCCTCACTATGGCAGTAAGATGGGTTCAGTGATGGAAGGTCCAAGCTAACACTCGGGCTCCCGGATCTCGAATACTCATCCTCCGACTGGGAGGACGAGTTGAAGTCATGATGGCACATGTTTAAAGCCCTTGTCTTAGATCGGGGAAGTAACTGGTAACCTAGTTAGAGGTCTTGAACTCCTAATCTAAGGTAAAGCTATAGAAGACTCAGAAGCCTAAATGGTAGGAAGTGTAAGGTCCGAGTAGCTAAGAAACACTCAAAAAGGGAAGAACTCTGGCTCACCGGTTAGTTGTTCCACTCTACCAAGGCAAGAGAGTCCTCAGACTTAAGGAAAAAACAAAATCTAAGGAAATAGATGTCCCACTCCCTCACAAAGCCAACTGGACTCGTATTTTCCAGAGTTGCTCGAAAATAGAAAAAAGAGGAAGAATGAAATAAAAGGAATGGATAAAGACAGTAGACCGAGCAAAAGAAGACTTACAGTAAACAAAGGAAAAGCTCGGGATGTAGAGGATTGCTCGGTATTTTTTCTCTTTGGACAATAGAAGGAATGAGGAATTTCTTAAGTGTCCCTTATATAAGTAGCACGAACGGTCCAGATGTCCTTAGATCCAATGGCCCTGACAGCGTCCTGCCAAGAGAGCAATAACTGGCACCTCAGGAAGCCTAATCAGTGCCTCAAAAGGCGCGCACATTAATTACATGATGTGATGGTTCAGCTAGGTTTTGACTGACTAGTTACACGTACACTGATCTAGTTGGATCCTAACCAGACCAACCCATTCTTGACGCGTGGTAGGTCAGACTCTGGGCTCCCGGCTCATCAGACCGGGTTCATAACCTGAGTTGTTAAGAGGACCAATCCTACCTTGGGTAGTTATACCAAGTAGTTATCTCGTACTGTACCAATTTCCAAGCCTCATCTGACGTAGCATCAGTTTAGCCTTGGAAATGGGGGACAATTGATATGTACAAAGATATTTGACTAATAAGAACAAGAGTTGGTGGCCACATTGAGCAGCGCCTGGTCAGAAGGAACAGTCATCCCGGTCGATCCAACAACCCGACCTACGGGTCGAGAATGCCACCTGAGCCCGGTTCCTCGCAGGATGGCTCAAGCCGACCCTGGAGGGACAATCCAGACTCATCTAGATAGCTTCTTATATGACTTAGAAGACTAATGGAAAGTAAAGATTATTTCCTAATCCAATTAGGAAACTCGTATACTTTGTGGTAATCACAACTAATCAAATTATCTTACCTTATCAAATACAGTTTCGATATATGAGGGACTCTTGCAACTGTAAAAGAGGCCTTTCGTCCCCTGTATAGAAAAAAAGGGGATCAGTCGATCAATTACCCTTCTGCACAATACTCACCATAGCTTTGTGTAGACTACCCGACCGATCTCTGGTAGCTCCAGTTTATTGTTGGTTCACCAAAGGTTTCTGACTATTTCATAACGTAGTGAAATTGCATAGACACACCATGTGGATGTAGGTCTCTTCATTAATAGGGCTGAACCACATATAATTTCTCTTGTCTTCTTCTTTTTCTTCTTATTCCTTACCCAAAATTTGGCATCATCAATGATATGTCCAAAATGATCCAGCCATGAAGTTGGTCTGCCAAGTCACCGAGAGGTGCTGGTTACTTCGGTAAAGGCGCCAATAGCCAAGCAATCCCGAGGTGTTCGTCAGGATCGTGCGGTTTGTACCAACAGGCCAGGCATGAAAGACCGCGGCATCCCATGGACCCGGCCTAACCAGTAGTTTCCTAAACCAACTGTAAGGTTGCAAGAGGGAATGTGGTAGTTTCCTAAACTGCTTAGGAAACTCTCCCCAAATCATGTAAATCAATTGTAATCAGATTAGGCTTCCTAATCTGACTAACTTACCATGTATGGGTGGACTCTTGCACCTATAAAAGAGCCCACCTACCCTGTCTACAGGGATCCGAATAACTCTCTAGCTAACAAGCATAGAACAGAGAATTAACAATTGTACGCATATACCTGGCTGGTATTACTGGTAGTGCCACCCCTCTTTGTTGGCTCACTAGGCCTGCCGGTGATCTGCTAGTGAACGCGCCCAGACGCAATCGTGGACGTAGGTCACCTCGTTAACGGGACTGAACCACATACAACTTGTTCTTATCTTTTTCTCTCTCTAAATCCTTCTTACTAATTTTTGGCATCATCAGTTTGGCGCCGTCTGTGGGAAACGCAGAGTTTTTCACCAACAAATTCTTGACTGATCAACATGCCGCCTAAAAGGAGTAAGAAGCCCGTTACCCAGCCCGGTTAGGAGGATTCACAGCCCGGCTGATCGGCTGCCTCCATGACCACAGAGCAGATAACGGCAGCGCTGGCGCAACTCTTGGAGGGCCAGCGGCGAACACAGGAACAAATGGAGGCACTTTTGGCTTGGTAGGAAAAGCGTCCTGCACCAGAAGATCAGCCCGAGAAAAGTGCTTCCGTTCAGGATACCGCCCGGGCGCGAAGGCGAGCCGGTTCTGCCCCGGTGTCCCCACCGGACTGGGAACACCTCGATGATGGTGAGCACAGCCAGGCAACTAGGCACTCGCAGAGGCGAGCTCGGCCCAATCCTCGCCAGCTGGAGGACGCCAGAACTATTATCAACCGGTGGCGTGCGGCCAGAGGGGAGGAGCCAGAACAGAAGGCCCGGGAATCAGCCAAGGACCCTCCGACCCGGAGTCAGGAGGACCTTAGGCACACGATTACTCGGACCTGGAGCCAGGCCCTATCCCCAAGGTCGACGCGCTTTGAGGAAGAGGCCTCATCATCCGATCTGACCTACCGCTCGGATATAGAGAGGAAAACCGGTAAAGGCCCAGTTCGAGGAAGTGCAACAGCAGATTGAGAGGTTGAGCCGCAAGTCCTGCCACGACCTCACCAACATGGAGACGGAATCACCATACGCTGCTTGAGTGATGCAGTTCCCTATCCCGCGGAAGTTCAAACCCCCTCACCTTAGCTCCTGTGATGGCACAGGGAGTCTGGTGGACCACATCCGCACCTACAAGGCTCAGATGGCACTGGTCACCACAGTGAATGAGCTACTATGCTTGGCCTTTCCCAGTACCCTCAAAGGGCCAGCAGCACAGTGGTTCCATGCTTTAAAGCCTCGGACGATTGATGACTTCAAAGCCCTCAGTAAGCTATTCATCAGCCAGTTTGTCGGGATGCTCGATCGGTCACAATCGGACACTCAGCTGCTGACCGTCAAGCAGCGTAAAGGGGAGTCCCTGAGGGAGTATGTGGACCGTTTCAACCAGCAAAGGCTCCAAATTTGCAATCTCAATGAAACGGCCGCAATTATGGCCTTCTGTTCAGGAGTTCAACACACCAAGGTTGCCATGTCGTTTCATCGTGACCGATCGGCAACCCTGGTGGAGCTCTCGAAGAGGTTCAGAAAGTACATAGACACTAAGGAGTTCCTGAAAGCGAAGCGCGCCGGCCAGGCAGGAGATGAATCCCCGAAGGCCAAGCGCAAGCGTGAAGGATTTGAGAAGGGCTCGGGAAAGAAGCCAAAGCAGGATCAGAAGGATGTTAGGAGTTAGTCCCCGATTGCTTTCACACCTCTTTCCCAGCCCATAAAAGAAGTCATGGCCGCCGCTGAGGCGCAGAGGTTGCTTCAGTAGCCAGCGAAACTCAGAGCCCCGCCCGGTAAGAGGAATTGGGACAAGTTCTGGCGCTTCCACAGAGACCACGGCCAAGAAACGAAGGATTACTTTAAGTTAAAGATAGCAATAGAGAAGCTGATTGAGCAGGGACACCTTGCGGAGTTCGTCACAGCAGATAGACAACCCCGGCAGGACACCCGAGCTCCCGATCAGCCACTACCACTTGGCCAAATCCATGTGATCTCCGGAGGAACGTCAGGCGGTAGGGACTCACAGTCGACACGGAAGAGGCATGCTTGGGTGTCCCGGGCGGATGTATGGTAGGTCCAATCCACCGGCTCCCCGCCTACTGATGTTCTAACATTCACCTCCGACGACTTGCAGGGCATCCACTGCCCCCATGATGACCTGCTAGTTGTGACGCTTTCTATAGCCAACTATATGGTCAAGAGGGTGCTGGTGGACACGGACAGCTCATCCGACATCATGTTCACGTCAGCATTTGATCAGCTCAGGATGTTCAGGGATTGGCTTCGGCCGGTTGCTACCCCCCTGGTTGGATTTAGTGGCTCCAGCACACAACCGATCGGAAGAATCGAGCTTCCAGTTCTAATGGGGACCTACCCTCAGTAGGCTTCCGTGCTGACCAATTTTGTGATTGTAGAAGCCCCATCGACCTACAATGTTATTCTTGGGAGGCTGACCCTCAACAAGGCCAGGGCGGTCGTCTCCACCTACAGCTTAACGGTGAAGTTCCCAACTCCTCAGGGACCCGGATGCTTGCGTGGAGATCAGACTACGCCCGGAGTTTCTATGTCAGTTCGTTGCACCAGGGGCTATCACCGAAATATTAAACATCCAGGAGATAGACCCCCGGGACCAGAGTGACACGATAGGTCCAGTGGAAGAATTAGAAAGAGTGACGTTGAATCCCGAGTACCCTGACCGCACGGTCAGCATTGGTACCCTACTAGAGGCCGGCCTGAAGGAAAAACTGACTCAGTTCCTGAGGCAAAATCAGGACATTTTTTCTTGGAGTCATGAGGATATGCCGGGATTGACCCCCGGATAATGTCCCATCGACTCAATGTCAGCCCAGATTGCAGGCCGGTGAAGCAGAAAAGGAGGGGCATGGCCCCCATGGCCCCCAAGAGTCAGAAAGTATTGAGTGAGGAGGTTGAGAAGCTCCTCAAAGCCCACTCCAAACGAGAAGTCCACTACCCCGACTGGCTAGCCAATGTGGTACTTGTCAAGAAAAGCAGCGGGAAGTGGAGGATATGCGTGGACTTCATTGACTTGAATAAAGCCTGCCCCAAGGATTGCTATCCGTTGCCCAGGATAGACCTCCTTATGGACTCCACGGCCAGTCACTCACTCCTCTCGTTTATAGATGCCTACTCGGGGTACAACCAGATCAGCATGTACCCCGGGGACGAAGAGAAGACTGCGTTCATCACTGACTAGGGTACGTATTGTTACAAGGTTATGCCATTCGATCTCAAGAATGCCGGGGCCACCTACCAACGCTTGGTCAACTACATGTTCAAGGACCTGATTGGGAAGTGTATGGAAGTATATGTGGATGATCTGCTGGTCAAGAGGCAGGATGAGTCCGACCACCTTGAGCATCTGGCCGGGTTCTTCAGCATTTTGAGAAAATTCAGGATGAGGTTTAACTCGGCCAAATGCACCTTTGGCGTCTCGTCCGGGAAATTTTTGGGCCATCTAGTCAGCAGACGGGGGATTAAGGCAAACCCCGAAAAGATCCAAGCCATCATCAATATGCGGTCGCCCAAGTCAATGAAGGAGGTTCAGAGCCTAGCCGGACGGGTGGCCGCACTGAACAGATTTATCTCTCGAGCTACCGACCGGTGCCTGGCATTCTTTAAAATCCTCCGCAAGGCGTTTCAATGGTCAGAAGAGTGCGAAGAGGCGTTCCAGGAACTCAAGAAGTACTTGGCGTCCCCTCCTCTACTCTCAACACCCGTGCCGAGGGAAGAATTATTTTTATACTTGGCAGTGTCACCATCAGTGGTTAGCTCCGCACTCATTCGGGAAGAGCACGGGATACAGTTCCCAGTGTACTATACCAGCCGGGCGTTACAGGGCACAGAGAGCAGATACTCTCGTATCAAAAAATTGGCATTTACCCTCATCACCTCGGCCAGAAGGCTCTATCCGTACTTTCAGGCCCATGTCATTGTGGTCCTCACAGACCAACCTCTCCGCAGAATCCTCAGCCGCCCCAACACATTCGGGAGGTTCATCAAGTGGGCCTTAGAGTTGGAAGAATTTGAAGTGGTCTACCGACCCCGGACGGCCATCAAGGGACAAGCCGTAGCAGACTTTTTGGTTGAGTTTACGTATCCAGAAGACCCGGTTGAAGAGTCTGAGCCACCGGCCCTACCGCCTGGGCTACACTCTGGCATCCCTACTTGGTTACTGCACGTGGATGGTTCATCGAATCAGCAAGGCAGTGGGGCAAGAGTCATCCTAACTACCCCCGACGGTATCTAGCTCGAATATGCCCTAAGGTTTGGGTTCCGTGCCTCCAACAATGAGGCCGAATAAGAAGCCCTATTGGTCGGATTGCAATTGGCCATTTCTATGAGTGCACAACAGGTCCAGGGATACAGCGACTCCCAGCTCTTGGTCAACTAGGTTAACCAAGAGTATGAAGCGCGGGAAGACAACATGATAGCCTACCTGGCCCTTGTCCGAGCGGTTTCCAAGAAGCTTAGGGGATTCTCCATCACGCAGATACCTAGAGAAGAAAACACCAGGGCCGACCGGTTGGCTCGCCTTGCCTCATCTTTTGAGTCAGACTTGCCCGGGATACGAACAGAATATCTACCAGAGCCAAGTGTGGTGAACTCAAAAGGCATGGAAGTAGATCCGGTCACCTTGGGACCCAGTTAAATGGACCAGGAAATTCGGTTGGTGAAGATTCAGTGTAAGCATCGCGATGAAGGAGAAGCATCATGTGAGCTAGAGTCAAAGATGTGGGGAAGTTTTTATTTTTGTTCTAAGCCCTACTTCATATTTCGAGGACGAAATCTTTTAATAAGTGGTGGATGATGTAATACTTTTCATTTTCAGATGTACATTTATAATGAAATTTCATGTATGTATGACTTAATCTTGTAACTTTACTTTACCAGTGATGTATTTAGTGTTCCAATTGATTGGACCATTATACCAATTAATTGGTCAATTTGTAGATCCAATCGATTGCCAAGTAGCTGCCTCGACCCCAATTGATTGCACTCTCCCAATCGATTGCCTTCATAAATATCTGAGCCACTGGCATCAATCAATTGGCCGGGAGCTGAACTTTGTCTCCATGTTTGGTTGGGGTTTTGACATATGGCACTCCCACTCTCTATAAATATGGCTTCATTTCGTGGTTGAGGGTTGTTTGATAGATTTTGAGAGAGAGAGAGATATATCATATATATACACAACCCCAAATACATATAAATATGTACTTGTACACACACATATATATATATACGCACACATAAGGGCAGAAGAAAGAAGAAGCAAAAGAAGAAGAACATAACAAAAAGAAGAGTATGAGGGTGTGGGTACCCGAACCAAGTATGGGGCCTAAGAGGATTAAGCCCACTTGATTCATCCCACTTTGTTTTTCCTTATAGAGAGAGATAGAGAGATAGAGAGTTTTGGTTTTTAAACTATCAAGTTTTTAGCGCCGTTGCCGGGGAAGGAGACTAGATATTGCTTAGATTGCCTCATTCTATCTTTATCTATTTTTCTTTTTCTTTTTCTTTTTCTTTTAGTTCTTTAGATTCAATTCTCCTTAGATTTTCCCCTTTCATGTTTGATAATTCCTTCGAGGGAATTTTCAGAAATCCACTTTATTCAACTAATTCCTCTAGCTCTGTTAATCCCGTAGTCAGTCCTACAAACTCGATAGCTAACGATGAAAGTGAGAATGGTGAAAATAGAATTGCACCCATTGATGATTCGTTGCATCCTTTGTACGATCTCATGCAACCTACTCATGCACCTACACCCTCTTGCATTCTCATTCCACCACATATAGGCAAATTTCAATTATGCAATGGAATGATTAAACTGCTTCTAACCTTTCATGGGATGAAAAACGAGAAGGCCTACCTATATGTCAAGGACTTCGAGAATGTTTACAAAAACTTCTCTCTTCGTCCTGTGGATGTCACCCGTTTGATGCTCTTCCCTTTTACTTTGAAAGACAAAGCGAACAATGGCTATTATCTCTCAAACCAAATTCTATCTTCACATTGCATGCGATGAACAGTGCTTTCTTAAAGAAATTTTTTCCACCTCGCATGACCTCCGAACTGAAACGCCAAATAAATTCATATAAACAAAGAGATAATGAAACCTTCAATCAAACTTGGGAGCAATTCAAAGAATTGCTTCTCTCATGTCCACATCATGGGTATGAGAAATGGCGAAGAATCAACTTCTTCTATGAAGGACTTAATGGTGAAATGAAAATACTAGTTGAAACTACGAGTGCAGGTGGGTTCCTTAGTAAGGACACTAAAGAGGCTGAAGCACATTTCGAGTGGTTAGCCAAACATGCTCACGAATGATCTAACCCCGAAGACGTCTCATGGACACAACCATTGGGTAAGGAAGAGAAAAGCATATTGTGGATATCGCATTTTTCCTTACCCACTGCTTTTCAAAATCAAACTCAAAAACAAACGAGTCGCCACTTAATTTTTTAAAAGGAAAAATTAAGAAACCATTTTAAAAGCAAACTGATCTTTTAGAAACCAGAGATTAGCTAGGTCCGGGGATTATGGAATGAGAGAGGAAGGAGCCCGTCGGACTAAAACACCCTCTCTCATCCTATCTTGCGATAGGCCTCTATTCAACATCCTTTTAATCAGATTTATTAATCTAAGCATGTCCTCAACTAATACATATATACATATACGTCACAAAAGCATGTCCAAATGGTGTAAAATTACAATTGGCAAAATATCATTCAAAAGCCACATGATTCAGGTAGTAAGCGATATGATATGCAATAGAGAACGAGTGAACTTACCCGGGATCCAGCAGCGACAGTAAACGTGCAATGCATACGAACAAAAGAAAATCCTAAAAAGAGTCTCTAATCACATATACACATAAGGCAAAACCTAATTCTAAGGTGTCGCGCATTAAGTCGAAAAATCAATAAAATCAAGAAATTAAGATAAACTAAAGAGGAGTCCTAGAAATCATACCTTAATAGCGCTACAAAAACAAAGGGTTAGTCCACATGCTTCACATAATAATATGATATCAAGCAATCTCTAGCTTATACCTAGCAAGCAATGAAATCCAACTTTATCCAATTACTAGTTCTAATTACAAGCATTAATGTACATGAATTCATGAATATGAACAAGAGTAAGACATGGATTCATTCACTAATTTGGGTCACCTAGCCTCTGGATTTAAGCTAAGTTACCATTATTCAAAGTATGATTTGGGTCCTTAAGCATTAAGAGTCCATTTGAGTTGAAATAAGTAAGATTAGACAAAAATAGTAGCAGTTTTTATGAATTACAGAGAGCATACCAGATGTTAAAAAATAGAAATAAAATACTTCCAACGGTTGGATCTGAATGATATTTGGATATGTTATGCCTCTGTGAGTCTAGTTTCTAACCCAGAAAGAAACTCAAGGTTTGAACGGTTAGATCTCCGGGAATGTAGAAAACACTAGGCATCACTCAGCACTTTACAACTCTCTGTCCAGAGATCTTGTATGATTTTTTTAAAATAGCAAACAAGTCCGAATTGCTTCATTCTTTTTAGGGAACCTTCATAACACGTTAAAGTTCTTATAAAAAAATATTAGAGGTCATGAAAACTTGGTTAGATTTCTAATTTAATAATTTCAAAATGGACTTGCTGTTCTGAAACTATTCTGAAACTCTGGACAGATTGTGGTTGGCTCACAAAACCCATGATCAAACCCTTCTAAACATAAAACCAACTTAAAACAAAAATTACAGTGGTAGAATGATGTGTTATTGATACTTTCCCGTTGGTTTCACTTGATTTCAACGGTTAGATTTCGAACTAAAAATCTTTGATCAAAAACAGTTTGTGGACTCACTGTTTTAATTTTGCTAGTTCAACTTTGTTGGTTAACCTCAACTATTGAAGACATGGAGTTGAGATTAAACCAAACTTCTTTTCTTACCATTTAATGGTCCTTGAAGACTCAAAGTCACCTTATGCTTATGGGTTTTGATGAAGTATGGGATGAACTTATCAAAATTCCAAACAATGAACTCAAAACCTTATAGACCAAAGCTTGAATTCAACTTAGTACTCCTACCATTTGATGGTCATGGGAGACAAAGACATGGCTAATACTCCTAAGTTTCAAGAAGAATAAAGGAATGACTTCATTAAATACCAAGTTTAAGAGATCCAAGTCATGGGCATGGACTTGGATTTAACTATGTAAAGCAAAGTGATGATCAAATCTTGACTCTCATGTAGAGTATGAGCTTTACATGAGGTTCAAAGGATCATACTCAAAAGAATCAAGGGAGATATTGAAAATCTCCAAGACTCTCAAGAGAAGAACACATACAAGAAATTGAAGAGAGAATTAGAAGTAGAGATTCCTAAGCTTTCTTGACAAACAAAGATAATAATAGATTTTAGTATAAAAGAAAAGAATAACAAAACAATCTAAGACATAGGGGATCACCTCCAAATTATCCTCAAAGTATTCTTTGAAGATCTTCCAAAACTCTTCTTCTTAGTTCTCTAAACTCTCTTCTCTTTTCTCTCCAAAATGTGTTGATGTAGTGGTTATAGATGTTTTATCTCATCTCCCTTTGTTGTATATCTCTCCTTCTCTCTTATAGGCAAAATCACCAGGTATTTTTTGATGAATTTCAGAGCAAAAAACAGGTGTAATTCTCTCATTTGTTGGTACAATGTGTACTTTATGAAATTATGCAGACTGCTACCCAGGGCGGCAGTCAACAAACTGCCGCGGCAGTCCGTTAATGCCGTCGCGGCGGTTGCTAACTGCCGTCGCGGCACTCCGCGAATGCCGCGCGGCATTCATCCAATGCCAAGGAAAATTAATGGATTGCCGCGTTTTTGTCAGTCTTACTTTATCAGTTTTTGTTCTTATTCGCATGCGCATACGTATTGCTCTGCAGAATACAGACTTTAAAAGTGAACGGCAGTGAGAAGTTTTTGGCGGCACTTGATGAATGCCGGCACGGCACTCTGTGACTGCCGTGCGGCAGTCACTGAGTGCCGCGGCAGGCCGCCGTGTGCCGGTGTTGGCTAAAATTCCCCCTTTTGGATTTTTCTTTTTTCAAAGCAAAATGATTCTTGAGGATATTTTCCGAAAATCATGTTTTATACCTGAATTCTCCTAAATACCTGGTATTTTCTCCTTTCTGTGAAATTTTACCGCGTTTTAGAGAACTTTCTGAAGAGCTTGGAATACTTCGAATCTTCCGGTCCTTGTCATCATCAGATATGGAGGCGACTTTCCCCTGAATTCGACGGTCGGTCAAAATTGGGGTGTCTACAGTTTGCCCCTCTTTGACAGAGCTTGTGGGGCAACGCGTCCCATAAGTGAATGTCAAAGCCTGTGTGAAGACAAGCCTTTTGACCAGACTGTCGAATTTAGGTAAAAACAAAATGCGTTGCAAAAAACGGTTGTACGAACGGTTCATGTTGGTCGTGCTCGATGGTGAGTTGCCTACGTATCCCAACGGGGAATCAGACCAGAGCGTAGTTCAAACACGGGGACCGAACACGCATAAACGCAAGTAGTCACACGGATGAATGCACCTATCCAATCGTGATACAAATGCCATGCCATGGTTCTTTCTGAATTGATCCGGTTGTACAAATGTCATGCTCATCATGTCTCTCTTACGCATCTTGTGGGGCGTGTTAGTTAAGGAAAATCACTTAATTCAGTGACCGATGCGAAGATCTCTTACAGGGGTCATGATTTATTTATTTTTTTATTTGATCTCGGGGAAAGAATATAAATCTGTTATATTCCAAAAAACGGGGGTTAACGCAAATCTGTTGCGAGAACCGAGAGTATGAATCTGTCATATTCCCAAAAACGGGGGTTAACGCAAGTCTGTTGCTAGAACCAAGAATATAAATCTGTTATATTCCCAAAAACGGGGGTTAACGCAAATCTGTTGCAGGAACCGGGAATATAAATCTGTTATATTCCCAAAAGCGGGGGTTAACGCAAGTCTGTTGTGAGAACCGAGAATATAAATCTGTTATATTCCCAAAAACAGGGGTTAACGCAAATCTGTTGCGAGAACCGGGAATATAAATCTGTCATATTCCCAAAAATGGGGGTTAACGCAAGTCTGTTGCGAGAACCGAGAATATAAATCTGTTATATTCCCAAAAATGGGGGTTAACGCAAATCTGTTGCGAGAACCGGGAATATAAATCTGTTATATTCCCAAAAGCGGGGGTTAACACAAGTCTGTTGCGAGAACCGAGAATATAAGTCTGGGCCCACGAGCTCAAATATTTTCAATTTTTCAAGAGTCGGGGCCCACAAGCTCAAGTACTGTAATTTTTCAAAATTGGGAGCCGACGGGCTCAAATATTTTAATTTTCATAAATCGGGAGCCCACGGGCTCAAAACATCTCCAATTTTCAAAAATTGGGGGCCCACGGGCTCATATACACTCTTAAATTCCAAAATTTGTAGTCAATGTGTACCTAAGAAACGACCCTGAGGGCCAAAAGCGCAATGAGGGCAATTTTCGGGGCCTCAAATTCAATTTTTGGGACTTGATTTGAATTCTTGGAGGGAAAGTAAATATCTTTGAACCGCCTTAATCGCGGCACACGCGGTTTTTAGCGGCAGTCCGTGACTGCCGCGCGGCACTCACGGAGTGCCGTTGCGGCATTCGGCGAGTGCCGCACGGCAGTTGACCGACTGCCGTGCACGGAAAAATGAGTGCCGCATTTGAGCGGCAGTGGCTATAACCGCCGGGGTTCAAAACATTTCCTCATTCTCTCACTCTCTTCATCTTGAAATCTCTCTGGAGAAAATTTTCTCTTTTCTTTCCTCACTCCTATATTGATCTATGACATTCACAGGTTAGTTCTGCTAGGTCAGAGTTTGATTAAAACTGTTTATTTCATCGTTTTTCTGAATTTTCATTAATCTGACGAGAGGATTCTCTCTTTTTCTTTGAAAGATTATGGCGAGTGGTTCAGGGCGTAAGAAGAAGGCCAGATACACTGCTACTCATCACCCGGACGCTACACTCCTATTGAGGGACCCCGATGAGCATTTGTCGGCCCGCGCGTTCAAGCGCGAGGTAAACTCTTCCCTTTTATTCATTTTTCGTATTTCTTTCCCGCATTTCCTTCTTTTCGTGAATGTAACGTAGGACCGCCACTATTCTTTAGATACCCTGTCCCGAATGTCGTGCTCGTGGCGCCCTTGTACGTCTCGAACATTTTATTCCAAGCCATTTGTAAAGGAATCCAAATTTTAATGCTTATTTCTCGCGATCTTCGAAAAAATTCTTTATAAATAAATAAAAAGAAACTAAAATAAGAAAAATGAACGTTATGCTTGAACTTCCCGAACATTTATCCTTTATTTATTGTTTATTCGCTGTTGTTGCTTTCTTCTTTGTTCACTCCCTAACAACAAACCTTTTTATTCTTTCTTGCAGCTGCAGCCGAAGGTCCTGAAAGGACATGGCAGCCTTGCTCACGGCCACGAGTGGTATACGGAGCTGAGTGAGACCGTACGGGGGCTTATTGACGCAGCAGGGTTTGGAGACTTCGTCAAACTCTTGACGAAGAGCTCCAACGACCTACAGCAGATGCACGCGTTAGCTGAGCGGTGGTGGGATACCACGAGTACTTTCCACTTTTCATTCGGTGAGATGACGCTGACGCCTTTGGACTTCTCCATGATTACAGGGATCGCCTTTGGCGGAGAGCCCTTGAGGTACTTGACAGACCAGGAGTGGGACCAGATGGAGCCGCTGCTAGGGGTGGTTCCAGATGAGGCTTTAGTCACGGCCCGGTGGTTTATGGATACCTTCCGGGGGAGACCCGGCTTTACTGACGAGCAGATGGCTCGAGGCTTCTTGATGTACATGTTGGGGTGCTCCTTGTTGAGCACCAAGGGTGACCAGATTTCTGCTCCCTTGGTGGCGTCGCTGGAGCGTCTGGACCGGGTTGCTGAGTTTGATTGGGCCGGTGCAGGGTTATCTATCCTGTACAGGCATATGAGTGCCATCTCCCGGGACAGGTCGGCTGCTACCAGCGGGTATTGGAGAGCGTGGGAGGTATATTTTCACGTTTCATTGTCCTTTTTATGCTTTCAGAATTTTATTCAATCTTGAAAAACTAACCTCCTCAATTTATTATTACAGATTTGGTCCCACGAGTACTTTCGCATGATGTCTCCAGTGACACGTGATGCTGACGCCCTCGCCATGCCCCAGGGGCTGAAATGGGCGAAGGACAGGGTTGGGCGGACGACTGGAGCTCATGACTTTGTTTCGTTCAGGAACTTCCTGACGAACCTACGGGAGGACCACGTACATTGGCAGGCGTGGCTCAGGGTGTTGCCCGAGGCTAGTGTGGGGATTCGAGAGTCGGCCGGGTATGACCCGACGAGACGACTCCTATGTGGGCCAGAAGGCCAGGCGTGGTATCTAGGAGAGAGGGTGACCAGACAGTCGCTAGCGGCCCCCAGATTCTTCGTGCCATTCCCTCCTCCTGACTCTATGAGGGCCACGGATACACTTCAGGGCAGCGAGTTCACGGCTGCTCGAGCCGGCTTCGGTATCCACGGCTTCTTGGACGATCCTGACGGATATGCGGCCTTCTGTGCCGCTAAGCTGATGCCGGACTTCCCTCTGATGGAGGTGACTCGGGTGAGTAAATGATTCCTTTATTATCTCTGTGAGTTCTCCTTTTATTCCTTTTTTATGTTTTACTACCTTTGTTTGCACCCTGTTCCTGCCGCGGTTTGACCCCTTGCCTTGCCCGAGTGGGACTGGACCATGTCGACCGTCTCATTCGGTGAGCCCCATGTGACGACGATCCCGCGACTTTCACATGGTGCTCCCACTATACCTCTCCACTATGACGTCGTCCCGCGTGCTTACGCGGAGGAGGGCCTGGCGTATGCCCACAGCGTGCGACAGTGGGTTCTCGGGCGAGAGTGGATGGTAAGAAATTTTATCCTCACTCCTACTTTTGACTGGGACTGTACCTCTTTTTACTAATCTTTATTCCTGGTTCTTGTTTTCAGGCTGAGGGAGCTCGGGCGACTGCTGCGGTTTAGTTGAGGGCCCAGGTATGATCTTCTACCCTTTCCATATTCTCAGTATTCCAAATGTCTTTTCATCGCTTTTCTGGACTCATCCCTTCTCTTCCAGATGGAAGAGAATAGAGTCCTATCTCAGCAGGTGGGACAGCTTCAGCATCGGCTTCAGCAGTTTGGCATCTCTCTCAGCGATGCCCCCGGAGGTAGCGGTGCTGGGCGTGGCGGAGGCGTCGGCGAGGGTACTAGCGGTGGCAGAGGCCGAGGCAGCGGGCGTGGAGAGAGTGGTGGAGGCAGCGGGACCGAGTCAGAGGAGGAGCCTCTCAGGCGCACGACTCGTCAGACTCGCGGCCGGGGTCGGGGTCGGAGCTGATCCTGCTTATTTTTTGTTTTTGAGAGGATTTTTTATTTTATTTTGGTGGATGACTGTATATATACACATATGCTTTATTCTGATGGCTGCTCCCTGATGGTTGGTAGGATAGGCTTTCCTAATACTTTACATTATTGCTTTTTACCGTATGTGTGACCATAGCTTGGTCCAATTCTTGCCGTATGTGGGATCATGGCTTGATCCTGTCTTTATTTTGAATGCTCTTCTATCTTTTTATCTTTTGAAAATAAATGAAATGAATGAATGAACGAATGCATTTGTACGTGCTGCATGATGCACACGTTTTTATTGCTTCCCAATTAGTTTTCTGTTTGCAGGTGGGCTGACCGTGTTACAAACAGATCCTGGCCAATGAAAAAACTCAGAACGGCACTCGGTTAGGTCTCCGCGGCACTCAGTGAGAGCCGCGACGGCAGTCAGTAAGTGCCGCAACGGCATTCTCTGACTGCCGCGCGGCACTTCATCGAGTGCCGCTGCACTTTATCGAGTGCCGCGGGTAGGTGGACAGCCTTATTCTTCTATTTATATCCCTTCATTCTAAAAGTTCCGCAAAACACTTCTCATTTCTCCTCATTTCCTCTCCAAATGGCCCCCATTAGTTCTCAAATCCTCTTCCCATGGATGGATACTCTCTCTGGCATTGACAAGCTCAATTTTGAGTGCTTCAGACTAAACGATCTCTTCTCTTTCCAATAGATGAATCTAAATGAGGGTCTACTTCGCGCCGCCGTCCAATGTTGGGATCCTGCTCTCAATGTCTTTCGTTTCGGCTCTCAGGAGATCTGCCCCTTATTTGAGGAGTTTAGCGCTATTCTCCACACGGATCCTTCTGCTGAATTGATGGTTCCTCAGATTCAGGCCGGGTATGTTCGGGACTTAGCCACCCTTCTCCACATGTCTCGGAATGCGGCGGGCTCTTTTGTTCATGACAGGCAAATCGACTTCGAGCGCCTTTCTTCTGTTTATGCTCCCATAGGGGACCCTTATAATGGTGAGTATCAGATCATTCGACGTAGTGCCTTGTCGATTGCTATGCTTTCTTACTTTCTCTTTCGGTCATCTTCGGACATTCTCATACCCATCGCTTGCGGTTTGCGGGAGATGAAGAGTGCTGTTATGCTAGTCCTTGGAGAAACTCTGATCGGATTGGGTCATGCTCATGCCACTGGGGTCATGTTATCCGCTGGGGCACCTTTTGTCTTGCAAATTTGGCTCATGGAGCGCCTGGACCTCTTCATACATGCTTCCCATCTCCGTGGGTCACTTCTTTATGATCGCATGGAGATTCACAGCTTGTTTCAGTCCACCGACGCGTGGCTTGGTTGGCTTCGGGGCCTCTCTTCTAGTGACATCTGTTGGGTTTGCCCGTTGTGGATCTGTCGCTCTGTTGCTGTACGCTTCCCTGGGCGACCTGGCATCTGGCTGCCGGGCTTACATGCTACGACTTTCTACATTCCTGACCGAGTTGTCCGTCAGTTTGGACTTGTGGAAAATGTTACCGAATCTGTGACTGTTGGTTTCACCAGGGGGTTCCCTTTGCGTCCTCCTATCGTGAAGGCTTTCATAGAAGCTTGGCCCAGCAGAATGGCTGCTCCCTTCCCGATGGTTCCTGCTCTGACTGCGACTACTACCGAATATCTCCTAGAGACCCAAGCCTTGGTTGCGAGGCGAGCTTGACGGACACATACATAATAAAGTAGCCGAAAACAGGGAAAAGCTTGCTATTTTACAGAACTTTCTGACAGACCCTGTCTACTCTTTGTTTACGCTTTTGAATGTGATTTTTCTCTTCAAAAAGTGGTGTTATCTTTTAGGAAAGTTCTAACATGTTCAAATCAAAGTGTTCCCCCTTTCAATTAATTTTTTATGAAGAATTCTCCTTTCAAGTGTCTTTTCTCGGCTCTTCACCTTACTTTGAACTTTGCTTTTAGGCTTCATTCTTTCTATGCCATGAACTCTCATTTGTTTCTTTACAGTATGTATCTTGATAGCCAGGAGATCCAAAGACGGGTTTTAGACAGATATCTGGGTTCCTCGGCTAGCAAACAAAGTTTGCCCCTAGCTTAGGGCCTTGAAGTAGTTCTGGGCAAACGCCAGTTTGCCCCTAGTTTAGCACAGGTTTCTTCGAGTGGACCGAGGGCTTTGGAGAGCCCGCCTACTTGCTCCCGAGTGGGTGTCAGGTCCCAAGTAGTTCGACTTAAGGCTGGAAGAAAGATGCTGCTTAGGCAGTTTTATTTAAGTGACCGAACCAAATAGGTTGCCTACGTATCCCCTAACGGGAATCAGGTCAAGCGTAGTTCATCGAGGTAGGAGGCTTTGAAAAGAAAGGTTTCAAGAAAAATACTTCTTGAGGCGATCAAGGTTAATTGGTTGTTTAAATTCAACCCCGTCTAGGTCCATGAAATAAGCCGCCCCTCCGGAAAGGAGAGTCTTAATGATGTACGGCCCGACCCAGTTGGGTTTGAATTTACCTCTGGGGTCATAAACAGGCACTTTCAGTTCTTTGAGGACAAGGTCACCCTCAGCAAGCTTCCTTGGGCGGACCTTTTTGTTGAAAGCACGGGCTATCCTCTTCTGGTACCCCCGAGTATGATTGATCGCGGCCAGCCTCTTCTCGTCGAGTAACATCAACTCCTCATATCTTCCTTGTACCCATTCTGATTCGGTTATTTCGCACTCTGCCAAGACCCTGAGAGAGGGTATTTCTACCTCAATTGGGAGGACCGCCTCCATTCTGTAGACCAATGAGTACGGCGTAGCACCTGTTGAGGCTCTGACTGAGGTCCGGTACCCCCATAAAGCAAATGGCAACTTTTCATGCCAATCCTTATATGTATCCGTCGTTTTCCCCAGGATTGCCTTAACATTTTTGTTTGCCGCCTTCACTGCTCCATTCGTCTGAGGCCTGTACGGGGATGATTGGTGACGAGTGATCTTATACTTTTCCAAGAACGGGATGACTTCTCCTTGGAAATGACTGCCATGATCGGAGATAAACTCATTTGGGACCCCATACCTGCAGATTATGTTTTTCTCGATGAAACTTACCACATCCTTGGCTTTCAAAGTTGCATATGAGGCTGCCTCTACCCACTTTGTAAAATAATCAATTGCCACGATTATGTACCGGTGCCCATTGGAAGCCCTCAGAACTATCTCACCAATGGTATCGATCCCCCATACGGAAAATGGCCAAGGGGTGGTCATGCTATAAAGCTGCGACGGCGGAGTGTGCATTAGATTTGCGTGAATCTGGCATTTGTGACATCTTCTAACATATTCGCAATAGTCTTTGTCCAAGGTTATCCAATAATATCCCTGCCGGATGATCTTCTTCGCTAGCATGTGCCCATTCATGTGGGGCCCACACACTCCCTCATGAATTTCTTCCATCATTCTCTTAGCTTCCCTTCCATATAGGCACTCTAGATTGTACCCGGTGTAGGATTTCTTCCATAACTTACCCGCATAGATCACAAACTGAGCAGAGAATCGCCGAACTGCTTTCTTATCCTTTTCTGAGGCTCCCTCGGGGTATTCTCCTTCTTTAATGAACTTCCACACATCCTCATACCACGGTACTTCTTCTTCGTCTTCCACGGCCGCGACTATTTCAAACGACGGTTGTTTCCTTATTTCTATGGATAGCGGGATCATGGTAATTTTGGAGGGAATTTGGATCATCGAAGCCAAGGTAGCCAATGAGTCGGCTAATTGGTTTTCTTCACGAGGGAGGTAATAAAAAGAAATCTTTTGAAATTGCGCTTTCAGACTTTCCAGGTAATCATGGTAAGGTCTCAGTTTCTCATGCTTTACTTTCCAATCTCCCCGGACCTCAGATATGATCAAATTGGAATCTCCGAAGACATCAATCTGTCCGACTTTCAAAGCCAAGGCCGCCTCCGTCCCAATTATGCAGGCTTCGTACTCCGCGGTATTGTTGGTTGAGTTGTATTTGAGTTTGACAGCTAATGGGGTAGGGGTCCCATTGGGTGCTATGAGAATGATTCTGACCCCATAACCTAACTGGTTGGCTGCTCCATCAAAGTACATTTTCCACAACTCCTCCTTCACCTCCAATATTCCTTCATCTGGGAACTTGAATTCTCCTTTGTCCTCGGATTCCACAGCGAGATCGGCTAGAAACTTGGCGATAGCCCTTCCTTTCACGGACTTGGCAGTGACATATTTGATATCGAATTCAGCCAGCATCATGGTCCAACGGGAAATCCTACTGGTCAAGACGGGTTTTTTGAATAGGTATTTCAGTGGGTCCATTCGGGATATCAAGATCACAGGGAATGCTAGCATGTAGTGGCGAAGGCGACGGGTACACCAGACTAAGGCCCAACAGGCTTTTTCCAAGGGTGAGTACTTCAGCTCGTATCCGATCATTCTCTTGCTCAGGTAATAAATGGCTTTTTCCACGTACCCCTCTTCTCCTTCTTGAGCCAACATACATCCCATCGAATCTTCGGATACGGAGAGATAAAGCAACAACGGTTTCCCGGGTGATGGTGGTGACAGGACAGGGGGGTTTTGGAGATAGGTTTTGATTTTGTCGAAGGCTTGTTGGCAAAGGGCGTCCCACTCGAACTTTCTCCTTTTCTAAGCAGTTTGAACAATGGGTCACAGGTCAAGGTGAGTTTGGAAATGAAGCGACTGATGAACTGTATTCTCCCCAAAAACCCTCTCAATTCTTTCTCACTTTTGGGTGGGTTCATTTCGGTTATGGCTTTTATCTTGGCTGGGTCTACTTCGATCCCCCTCTGGGTAATAAGGAATCCCAACAATTTTCCTGTGGTGACTCCGAAGGTACATTTCTGCGGGTTCAACCTCATCTTAAACTCCCTCAATCTCCCAAAGAATTTTCTCAAAGCCTCTAGGTGCCCTCCCCTCTCTTTGGACTTCACAATCATATCATCCACATACACTTCCACCTCCTTGTGGATCATGTCGTGCAGTAAAGTGGTGGCAGCCCTTTGATAGGTCGCACCTGCATTCTTAAGTCCGAACGGCATAACCCTATAGCAATATGTCCCCCATGGAGTGATGAATGTGGTTTTCTCCCTATCCTCGGGTGCCATGAGGATTTGATTATACCCAGAGAATCCATCCATGAAAGATAGAAGCTCATGTCCCGCAGTGTTATCAACCAACACATCGATGTGGGGTAATGGGAAATCGTCTTTAGGGATTGCTTTGTTCAAGTCTCGAAAGTCAACGCAAACCCTAACACGACCATCCTTCTTTGGGACAGGTACAATGTTAGCAATCCATTCCGGATACTCGGTGACCATCAAGAATCCAGCCTTTAGTTGCTTTTCAACCTCCTCTTTTACTTTAAGTGCCCATTCTGGTCTCATTCGCCTCAATTTCTGTTTTATGGGTTTTGAATTGGGAAAGAGAGGGATGTGGTGTTGGACTATCTGTGGATCAATACCTGGCATATCATTATAAGACCATGCAAAAACATCTTTGAATTCATTTAATAGATTGTTTAGTTCTTTGCTTTCTTCATTGCTAAGTGTTGAGTCGATAAAGACATTTTGAGGATTATCTTCACTTCCTAGATTAATCGTTAGAGTGTCTTCAATGATTTTACATGCAGATTCTTTGTCAATTAGTTTTTGCAATTCATTAGGTATTCCATGATCACCACATTCATTACATTCATTAAGCGCATTCGAGTAGGCAGAATCAGTCATACTTTCATTGATTTTGTTAGGAGTGATTACAACAGACATAGCAATAGTAAGACGCCTCATTTGGGCCATTACAGACTCTGGGTGAGGGAGATACTTATCACTAGACTCAAAGACCCACTCCTTGTTGGCTCCTTGCTTGAGCTCCAAAGTAACGCAACCTGGCAGTCCCCCGGTGTCTGTCTTTTCTCCCTCTTCTAGTTCCAGCTCTTCTTCCAGCGCATCCTCTTCTAGCACATCCTCAACATTTCCTTCCTTGGCCTTGACCTCCAAACCCTTGTTTCCTTCCTCTTTTCCTTCGACTTCTCCTCCTTCCTTGCTCAACAGATTCTGCATGACCGGTCCTTCTAGTACACCGATCCAATCGTTGACAGTAACAGGCTTTTCAGGCACTTGCAGAAACGGATCCTCGTGTTTGGAGAACTCTTGGGAGAAAAAGATTTCGAACCCTGGCTTTAAGCGCTTGTCCTTCTGGTCCACCCATGGCTCCGGGAAACCACAGAAATGAAAGTCTTCCCCCTCCTTCACGAAGTATCCATTGAGCGTTTTGAGGTAAGGGTCTAGCGGCGCATCAAAAGCCTTCTTCTTTGCCCTTAGTTCCTTCTTTGTTGGCTGATACCCCAAGCCGTGAGTGTGAGTCTGAGTAGGAATTTCTGGAAACTCCGGCAGACCCTGAAGGTTCTTTCCCAATCCTAACCCCGAAAAGAAACCCATCTTCTTCATGATCCCTGCGACCACTAGACTGACATGTTGATCGAAATAAAGCGGTAAGAACTCTCGCGGCTTCCCCTCTTCCAGCATGTTAATGAACTCGAATCCCCCCAGACCTGTCCCCTCTTCCTGCAGCTGTACCTCTAAGACTGGTGCGCTTGATGAAGCTTCAGACGGACGAACCCAGCTATCCCCGAGGATGTCACAGACCCTGCTCTTCCAAACACATTTGACCTTCTGGTGGATTGTCGAGGGTATGGCGCCCAAACTGTCTAACCACGGCCTTCCAAGTAGCAGGTTGAAGGATGCAGGAATGTCGATGACCTAAAATTCGGCCTCCTTCTCAAGTGGACCGACAGCGAGGTGAAGGAGGATTATGCCCATGACAGTTCTCTGAGTGTTGTCGTATGCTCTCACCCTTTGCTCAGATGGCATGAAAGTTGATTCGTCCAAACCCATGCGCTTGGCAGTTCGAAACGGGCAAACGTTCAAGGCTGATCCATTGTCCACCAGACAGGCAGGCACAGTGTTACCCAAGCATTCAACGGTGACATACAAAGGCTTGTTATGCACGGGCCCTCCGGGAGGTAGGTCGTCGGACGAGAAGGTAATAGCTAGAGCCGGGATCCTACTGATCATCCCCACGAGGTCTTCCGGCGCTGTATCGATAGAGACATCGTATTGGTTCAAAGCATCCAAGACTGCCTGCCTGTGTTTTTTGGAGGCGATCAGCAGTCCCCAGATAGTGATGTTAGCTTGCGTTTTTCTCATCTGCCTTAAAACCCTGTCCCCTTCTTCTTCTTCATTCACCTTCCCTTTCCCTTTTTCCAGTTCTCTCCCCGGGTGATCCTCTTCTAGTTCGTGCGGCTTGAAGTGTCTGCCTGACCGGGTTAAGTGACTGACTTCTTCTCTCATCCACAGATTATCAGTTTGCGAATTGACCTTCAAAGTACTCTCTAACACCTCCGTTTCCTTGTCGCTTTCGTACCAAATATCGTCCTCCACTCGGCTCACGTCTTGCTCGTTGCTCTCTTGGATCCACCAATCTGAATTTTCCATTTCATTTTCCTTTAGCTGATCCCCCAAAGCATAAATCGTTGAGTCCTTAGGCAGCAGGTATGGTTTTCTTGGTGCCCCAGACATAGTGATTAGCTTATATGGGTCAAAGGTTGCTTCTTTTATATCCAAGAAATAAAGGCCCCGTGGCGGCGGCACAACACGATGGTTCGGCAGAGGATTCTTGGTGACATTGGGGGCTTTGACAGGCGGTTCGGATATCACTTTGTTGTCAATGAGGTATTGTATTTTATGCCTTAACCTCATGCACCGATCCGTCGAGTGGCCTTTCTGCTGATGAAATTTGCACAAGAGGTCCCCCTGGAAATTTGGCGGAAGCGGGCTTGGCAGAGGTCGTGGTTCCAACTGACAGAGATGCCCCTTTGCTAACAGCCTGTCAAGAGCGGTTGACAATGATACTCCCAGATCTGAGAATTTTCTTGGTTGCTTATCCCCTCCTCCTCTTGGCTGGTTTCTGGTGATATCAAATTTTCTTTCTGGCTCGCTAAGTGCATTGACGTCGGTGGGGCCAGAGTGACCCCCTGAATGCCCTCCATTCGATCCATAACTGGGCCTCCGATACCGGTTTGGTGGTTCTTCTTTCTTGATCACTCCTTCTTGAATCGCGTCTTCTATCCTGGTTCCTACATCGAACACCTCGGCAAAAGTGTTGATTGACTGAAACCTCATCTTCTCTTGATAGACTGGCTGCAGGTTTTTCATTAACATTTGGATTTGGTCTTTTTCTGATGGCCTCTGTACCATTTTTGCGGCTTTCCCCCTCCATCGGCTCAGATACTCAGCAAATGATTCTTTGTTCCCTTGCCTGGTTGTTTCTAGATCTCGAACAGTGACGTCCAGGTCTTGATTGTACTCATACTGGGCCACAAACGATTTCACGACTTCTTCCCAAACTCTGGTTTTGCTTGGCTCGAGTGTAAGGTACCATGATAGAGCAGCTCCTGTTAATGTTTGTTGAAATAGAACGGCCATCATGGTAGTGCTTAGACCGCTAGGCTGAAAAGCTCCTATGCACATCCGGATATGACTGCGAGGATTTCCGGTGCCGTCAAACTTATCAAAAACTGGCATTTTGAACCCGGCCGGCAATGTTTCGCGTACTCCGTCATACAGACCTTCCAGTTCCATTAGGTAGGTATCCACTCCCTGAGCCTTACGCATTACCCTTTCCAACTTTTCTATCTTCTCAGTCAGCAGCTTCTCCTTCTCATCTTTTTCTCTGTCCCTGTTGGCTCTTAGTGCATCATTCCATTGTGCTTCCTGATCGTCGAACCAATCCCCGTCCCCTCCTCCCAAAGGCAGGTCCATAACAGGCGGATTCATTTGTGGTGGTCGGCGATTCAGTTCTTCTATCATTCCCATCATGCGGTTCATGTTCTCGGCCTGCCTTCTCATATGTTCCGCTTGCTGTTCGACTAATACCCTCAAACCGGACATTTCTTCGTTGTTCCTCTCTTCGGTCATGTCAGCACGTCCTCTTCTTACTAGCCTTGCTGTAGGGTCCCTAAACCACGCTTGATTTGCTATTTTCGCTCCTACAGTGAATTTAAAAAAATTTTGTTTTTAGAAGACCTTTTACCTTTATTTTAACAAAACTTTTATTTTGTATATCATGCGGATGCAATGCATGTGTGTGTGTGTGCCTACTCTATATGCCAAAAAAAGAAGAAAAATCCTAATCCTAACACATAAGCACATAACCACATAAGATCTTCACTCATGTCGAGTACGCCAGTTTCTCCTCTCATTGTGATCCTTACTACCCTCTCAGAGGTGAGATTTTTCAAAAAATGATTTTCAAAGATTTAATCTTTTATTAGAAAAATGAGGATGTGAAAACATTTCTCAATGAAGATAATTTGACGGAAAGTTTGCCTTAAAATTCATTTGAAGAGCATTTTTCAAAAACAATTCCCAAAGATTGGAGCTTTAATCAAAAGTGAACTCCAGCGCAATTGAAAACTTTGGGATGAAGATTACAAAAAAAAATCCATTTGCTTTCAAAGATGGTTTTAAAATTCTTTCGGGGTAGAAGGATCACATGATCGGATTATTACTGTACTTTTCATAAATTTGGATGTATACAAGGTCAATGATGCTTAACTAAACATGATATAAGAAGTATAATCTTACAATCAAGGTTCGGCATGTCCTCCAAATGTCATGTAACACAAGGAGAAATTGCTAAAAGGTGATTAAAAGATTATTCATCTTTCATCAAGCAAGTGTCGTCATCATCTCACATAATCCCTTCCAGGCATACAAAACTTCCTAGCACATAACCCTAATCAAGGATTGATTTCCTAAAATTGAAAGGTTCTACAGAAACTACTATGCAAAGGCTGGGTTTTGGTCAAATAAGGGACCCTTGACACACACCCGATAGGATGCTTAATATACCAAATCATGGTACGAGATCAAGGGTGATCACACAGTCCCATGATGACTTGACCGACCGGGTTGCCCCGAGCCTCCAAGGTCATAGTTCCGTGCAATCGACTGGCTGGACATGCAAGTGAAATGCAACAGGCACACAAAGATTGATTAATTCGATTAAAAGGATGATTTTCAAGTCTAATCCTCAAGTGAACCCAAAATCAAAATTCTGGTCTGCGAAACCAGAGATTCTGGGTTCGATCCCCAGCAGAGTCGCCAGATTGTGGATATCGCATTTTTCCTTACCCACTGCTTTTCAAAATCAAACTCAAAAACAAACGAGTCGCCACTTAATTTTTTAAAAGGAAAAATTAAGAAACCATTTTAAAAGCAAACTGATCTTTTAGAAACCAGAGATTAGCTAGGTCCGGGGATTATGGAATGAGAGAGGAAGGAGCCCGTCGGACTAAAACACCCTCTCTCATCCTATCTTGCGATAGGCCTCTATTCAACATCCTTTTAATTAGATTTATTAATCTAAGCATGCCCTCAACTAATACATATATACATATACGTCACAAAAGCATGTCCAAAGGGTGTAAAATTACAATTGGCAAAATATCATTCAAAAGCCACATGATTCAGGTAGTAAGCGATATGATATGCAATAGAGAACGAGTGAACTTACCCGGGATCCAGCAGCGACAGTAAACGTGCAATGCATACGAACAAAAGAAAATCCTAAAAAGAGTCTCTAATCACATATACACATAAGGCAAAACCTAATTCTAAGGTGTCGCGCATTAAGTCGAAAAATCAATAAAATCAAGAAATTAAGATAAACTAAAGAGGAGTCCTAGAAATCATACCTTAATAGCGCTACAAAAACAAAGGGTTAGTCCACATGCTTCACATAATAATATGATATCAAGCAATCAATCCTAATCCTCTAGCTTATACCTAGCAAGCAATGAAATCCAACTTTATCCAATTACTAGTTCTAATTACAAGCATTAATGTACATGAATTCATGAATATGAACAAGAGTAAGACATGGATTCATTCACTAATTTGGGTCACCTAGCCTCTGGATTTAAGCTAAGTTACCATTATTCAAAGTATGATTTGGGTCCTTAATCATTAAGAGTCCATTTGAGTTGAAATAAGTAAGATTAGACAAAAATAGTAGCAGTTTTTATGAATTACAGAGAGCAGACCAGATGTTCAAAAATAGAAATAAAATACTTCCAACGGTTGGATCTGAATGATTTTTGGATATGTTATGTCTCTGTGAGTCTAGTTTCTAACCCAGAAGAAAAGCAAGGTTTGAACGGTTAGAGATCCGGGAATGTTGAAAACACTAGGCATCACTCAGCACTTTACAACTCTTTGTCCAGAGATCTTGTATGATTTTTTCAAAATAGCAAACAAGTCCGAATTGCTTCATTCTTTTTAGGGAACCTTCATAACACGTTAAAGTTCTTATAAACAAATATTAGAGGTCATGAAGACTTGGTTAGATTTCTTATTTATTAATTTCAAAATGGACTTGCTGTTCTGAAACTATTCTGAAACTCTGGACAGATTGTGGTTGGCTCACAAAACCCATGATCAAACCCTTCTAAACATAAAACCAACTTAAAACAAAAATTACAGTGGTAGAATGATGTGTTATTGATACTTTCCCGTTGGTTTCACTTGATTTCAACGGTTAGATTTCGAACTAAAAATCTTTGATCAAAAACAGTTTGTGGACTCACTGTTTTTATTTTGCTAGTTCAACTTTGTTGGTTAACCTCAACTATTGAAGACATGGAGTTGAGATTAAACCAAACTTCTTTTCTTACCATTTAATGGTCCTTGAAGACTCAAAGTCACCTTATGCTTATGGGTTTTGATGAAGTATGGGATGAACTTCTCAAAATTCCAAACAATGAACTCAAAACCTTATAGACCAAAGCTTGAATTCAACTTAGTACTCCTACCATTTGATGGTCATGGGAGACAAAGACATGGCTAATACTCCTAAGTTTCAAGAAGAATAAAGGAATGACTTCATTAAATACCAAGTTTAAGAGATCCAAGTCATGGGCATGGACTTGGATTTAACTATGTAAAGCAAAGTGATGATCAAATCTTGACTCTCATGTAGAGTATGAGCTTTACATGAGGTTCAAAGGATCATACTCAAAAGAATTAAGGGAGATATTGAAAATCTCCAAGACTCTCAAGAGAAGAACACATACAAGAAATTGAAGAGAGAATTAGAAGTAGAGATTCCTAAGCTTTCTTGACAAACAAAGATAATAAGAGATTTTAGTATAAAAGAAAAGAATAACAAAACAATCTAAGACATAGGGGATCACCTCCAAATTATCCTCAAAGTATTCTTTGAAGATCTTCCAAAACTCTTCTTCTTAGTTCTCTAAACTCTCTTCTCTTTTCTCTCCAAAATGTGTTGATGTAGTGGTTATAGATGTTTTATCTCATCTCCCTTTGTTGTATATCTCTCCTTCTCTCTTATAGGCAAAATCACCAGGTATTTTTTGGTGAATTTCGGAGCAAAAAACAGGTGTAATTCTCTCATTTGTTGGTACAATGTGTACTTTCTGAAATTATGCAGACTGCTACCCAGGGCGGCAGTCGACAAACTGCCGCGGCAGTCCGTGAATGTCGTCGCGGCGGTTGCTAACTGCTGTCGCGGCACTCCGCGAATGCCGCGCGGCATTCATCCAATGCCAAGGAAAATTAATGGATTGCCGCGTTTTTGTCAGTCTTACTTTATCAGTTTTTGTTCTTATTTGCATGCGCATACGTATTGCTCTGCAGAATACAGACTTTAAAAGTGAACGGCAGTGAGAAGTTTTTGGCGGCACTTGATGAATGCCGGCACGGCACTCTGTGACTGCCGTGCGGTAGTCACTGAGTGCCGCGGCAGGCCGCCGTGTGCCGGTGTTGGCTAAAATTCCCCCTTTTGGATTTTTCTTTTTTCAAAGCAAAATGATTCTTGAGGATATTTTCCGAAAATCATGTTTTATACCTGAATTCTCCTAAATACCTGGTATTTTCTCCTTTCTGTGAAATTTTACCGCGTTTTAGAGAACTTTCTGAAGAGCTTGGAATACTTCGAATCTTCCGGTCCTTGTCATCATCGGATATGGAGGCGACATTCCCCTGAATTCGACGGTCGGTCAAAATTGGGGTGTCTACACATATATCAATTAAAAACTGAAGATAATTTAATGACCAAATACGAGGAGCTAGAGAGGAAGGTAGAAGAGTTAGGAATGAGATGAGAGAGTTCTAGGCAAGTTTTTCCTAAAGAACCATGCGGCACACACAATATGTTGGGACACACTACTCAGTATTGTCCCAATGTACTGTACTTTCAAGAACAAGCCCCCATGGAGATGAATGCCATGCAAGGGTATAGAGGGGCGGGGAATTCCTACAATAATAACAATAACAATTTTTAAGCTAATAATAATATATGGAATCACCCCGGTTTTGATTAGAAGAATGACGCTGGGACCCAAAATCAATATCAACAACAGCCCTACAATAACAATCAATTTCTAAGGCAAAACAATAGACAATCCCAACAGTTCAATCAAAATAGATCTCATAATTATAATCAAGCTCAGCCCCCGAATCAACAATCTAATGTGTACGTACCACCGTACAAAAAGGTGCAAGAAGAAGATCCACTTTCTAAGGCAAACTTAACGCAAAAATTAATTCAATTGATGAGTAAAATGTCTACTATATTAGAAATGATAGATGCTCAACAAGAGGGAACGGGATGAACATTTCCTGCCCAACCACTTCTAAACCCTAAGGAATACAATAATGGTCCCAATAATCAAGAACATTCCAAAGCCATGACTACCCTAAGAAGCGGCAAGATAATGGGGCAAAACATGCCTCTCTCTATAGCTGGAGAGTATGTAGGGGATAAAGTGGTAAATAATGAGGAGCCATCTAATAATAACGAAACCTTAGAAATAAATGATGAAGTTCCAATAAGAGTAGAAGAAGTTGAGAGAAGGCCTAGAAAGGAACCAAAAGACTAAAGAAACCCAAAAATAAGGCAAAGAATCAGGAGTTTCTGGAACTGTTTAAACAAGTTAAAATAAACCTTCCACTCCTCGATGTGATCAAGCAAGTACTAGCATATGCTAAATACTTAAAAGATTTAGGCACGGTTAAGAGGCGGTAGAGTGTAAAAAACCATGCCTATGTTGCTTTCCAAGAAGTGCAATTATTTAGAATGAACTGCTCCCGAATCTTATACCGTCTCACGTTAAATCAGAAATCAAAGAATAGACAATGCACTCCTCGACCTAGGAGCGAGTGTAAACCTACTGCCATACTCAGTCTATAAACAACTAAGGTTAGGTGAACTCAAACCTACCCGAGTTGCATTACAATTGGCAGATAGATTGGTAAAGTACCCTTGAGGGGTGTTAGAGGATGTCCTTGTGCAAGTAGACACGTTTGTCTTTTCGGTTGACTTTCTAATTTTAGACACTAAACTTGTTTCCAATCTGTGTGCACAAATCCCGATGATCTTCGGACGTCCATTCCTAAACATGACCGATGCCACGACACGAATAAGAAGTGGTATAATGACTATTGTATTCAGGAACATGACTTTGAACATGAAAATCTTCTCAAATCCCCGACCTGAAGAATACGAGGATGAGGAGGAAGTAAACCTCATCAAAACTGTTATTGAAGATGAGGCTAATTTTGTCAATTACAAAGATTTTGCGAAGATAGTTGTGTCACAATTCGATGTTGTCTATCAACCTAAAAATTCTACGCCATTGGATGCCGACTTAAATCAAACTTGCCTCATGATGGAAATAATAGAGTTAGACAGAGCTGAATGCATGTGGGTAACACCATATGAACCATTGCCTCCAAAAACAAAATTAGCTATGCCCTAGAATCTCCAGTTTCCTAATCTGGAATTAAAGGAGCTTCCTAAGGAGCTCAAATACGCATTCCTAGGAGCTGAGAAAACATACCCTGTTATTATATCATCCACCTTAAATTTTGAACAAGAGGGTAAACTGGTTCAAATGCTAAAATAACACAGGGGAGCATTGGGATGGACTATTGCCGACCTAAAAGGCATAAGCCCGTCTATGTGCACCCATAAAATATATCTAGAAGAAGACGTTAAGCCAACATGACAAATGCAAAGGCGTTTGAATCGCAACATGCAAGAAGTGGTTAAAAAAAGAAGTTTTAAAATTACTTAATGTTGGGATAATATATCCAATCTCTGACAATCTATGGGTCAGTTCGACCCAAGTAGTACCTAAAAAAGCGGGAATACCGGTTGTTCCAAATAAAAACAACGAGTTGGTACCGACGCGTGTCCCTATCGGATGGAGGATGTGTATCGATTACAGAAAGTTAAACATGGTGACCCAGAAAGATTACTTCCCACTACCGTTTATGGACCAAATGCCAGTATGAGTGGCAGCTCATAAGTATTACTATTTTCTAGATGGATACAACGGTTATAGTCAGATCAAAATCACTCCTAAAGATAAGGAGAAAATGACTTTTACGTGTCCTTTTCAGTACCTTGGCCTACCGACGATTGCCGTTTGGCTTATGCAATGCACCTTCTACCTTTCAGCGGTGCATGCTCAGTATATTTAGCGATATGGTCGAACATATACTGGAAGTTTTCATGGAAGATTTTTCTGTGTTCGGCCATAGCTTCGACAATTGCTTAAAAAATCTTGAACTTATGCTAGCACGATGCGAGGACAAACACCTGGGGTTAAACTGAGAAAAGTGTCACTTCATGGTGACCAGTGAGATAGTCCTTGGCCACATAATCTCTGATGAAGGTATCCAAGTAGATAAGGCTAAAATTGATATTTTCTCAAACCTTCTTGCTCCCCGCACAATCAGAGATATCTGCTCTTTCCTGGGACATGCGAACTTTTATAGAAGGTTTATCCAAAACTTTAGTGCCATTTCCCAACCACTTTGTCAATTGCTTGTCAAAGACGTACCTTTCGAGTGGCCAGATGCCTGTCAAACATCTTTTGATACACTAAAGAAACTCCTCACAACCGCACCTATTATTCGAGCTCCCGATTGGAGTCTCCCATTCAAATTAATGTGCGATGCTAGTGATTATGCCATTGGCTCAGTCCTAGGACAGAGGAAAGATAAAAAGCCTTATGTTATCTATTACGCTAGCAAAACTCTGAATGATGTCAAATGAACTACACTATAACTGAGAAAGAGTTGTTAGCAATAGTCTATGCCTTGGATAAGTTTTGATCGTACCTCATAGGGTCACCAATAGTCTATTTCACAGACCATTCAGTTCTTAAATACCTCTTGTCCAAGAAGGATGCAAAACAAAGACTCATTAGATGGATACTGTTGCTTCAAGAATTTGACTTAACCATTAAAGACAAGAAAGGAGTAGAGAATGTGGTCGCCAACCATTTATCTAGGTTAACCTTTGTTGACAACACTGAACCGACACTGATCAAAGATGAATTCCTAGACGAATAGCTAATGGCTATTTTTAGTTTTCCCTAGTATGCGGATGTCATAAACTACTTAGTCACAGGAGAAACCCCCATGCATTGGTCAAATCAGGATAGGAAAAGATTTATCTCGTTCGCATGTCACTTCTTCTTTGATGACCCGTACCTTTTCAAATATTGCACTGATCAGGTCATCAGACGTTGTATTCCGAACAAGGACATAATCGTAATCCTGGCCTCATGCCATTCTGAAGCTCGTGGTGGCCATTTTGCTTCATAGAAGATCGCAAAAAAAGTCTTACATAGTAATTTTTACTGGCCCATTGTGTTTAATGATGCCCACTCCTGTAAATCGTGCCAACGTTGTCAAAAGTTAGGCACGATTTCAAAGAGGAACTTTATGCCTTTGACTCCTATAATCACAATCAAAATCTTTTATTGTTGGGGCATAGACTACCATTCCCAAAATCGAATAACTATGAGTATATACTTCTTGCTATAGAGTATGTATCGAAATGGGTGGAAGCCATACCAACACACTGAAACGATCATAAGACAGCTATATCCTTCATTAAAGAGAATATTCTTTCTCATTTTAGAACCCCGAGAGCGTTGATTAGTGACCAAGGCAAACAATTCTATAATAGGCCCTTGGAGGCACTCCTTAAGAAGTATGGGGTCAATCACAAAATTTCACTAGCTTACCATCCACAGAGAAATGGGCAAGCGAAGTTGGCCAACCAGGAAATCAAGCACATACTCGAGAAAACAGTTAGCTCCAATAGGAAAGATTAGCATACAAACTGACCAATGCTTTATGGGCATCACTACTGTGTTCAAAACTAATCTAGGAATGTCCCCATACAAACTAGTGTACGGAAAAACGTATCACCTCAACATAAGGTTTATTGGCTGATACGCTCATTAAACTTTGATATTAAAGAGGGAGGTTAATTAAGAAAACTTCAACTTGCAAAACTCAAGAAAATACGTCGAGATGCATATGACTCTGCAAAGTTGCATAAAGAGAGGTTGAAGGCTCGGCATGATAAAACTATCTTTCGTAAATCCTTTGAGCCAGGGCAAAAAGTCTTTCTGTATGACTCCCGCCTCCATCTTTTACCAGGAAAACTCCGCTCTGGGTAGACAGGCCCATTCATTGTTAAATTAGTTTTTCTGCATGGAGCCGTTGAGTTGATAAATCCAAAGAACGATGAGAACTTCAAAGTTAATGGTCAGCGGTTAAAGCCGTTCTTAGACAATTTTCAATCTGAAGTTGAGCACATCCAACTGGATGAGCCCAACTACTCATCCACTTAAACCGCCATAACTCTAGTGATTTTGTTGTTGTAGCCTTTAGTTTTATGCTTTGTCTTTTGGTTTATTTTTGTTTGTGTGAATATTTATCCTCAACCACTATACCTTCGTTTTCTCTACTCATCTGTAAGTTTACACCATGTACGATAACGATGATGCTCAATCTATTTACTCATTAGGCTTTTGGGGAGATCCTGAGTACCAAAATCCCCCTGGACCGCTAACAAAATTGTATTCTGCCTTTTACCTTATCAAGGGCCAGGGGCAGATGATCTCGTTGATTTTTCCTGTGGATATATTTTATATCCACCAGCCCTTCTTGTTATTAATCCTTTCGAACATATGGAGTTTCTTTCCGAAGCAGAGGAAGAAGAAGACAAGGGAACCAATGTTGGGTGGATAGATGATGAACTCCTGTAGCAATGGGAGAATGACGAGATGTCGGAGCCATCGAACGAAAATGACTTGCATGATGTTGTGGCTATAAATCACAATGTTATCTCCACGCTTGATGATGACTTCATCACTGTAGATACCCAATTTTGACCACACTGATAGGATTTAGGGTGGACAATGTCTTAGAGGATTTGTTGATGAAAAGCACCCCGTGGAAGGTACTAGATTCTACATAATTGAAAGATCAAACTTTAGAAAGTGACTTCAAGCTTAGAAAAGCCATTTTCCATGCATAAATCCAGATTTTGTCAAAATCATCTCTCAGAATTCATATTCACTCAGGGTTATATGAGCATTAAGTGTTCTATATGCAGTATTCTTGGTATCCAGATATTCAAGTTCAAAGAAAAGTCCAAAATCGATGTGCATTGAAAATCAATTTTTGGAAAAGAAGTCATTTGATTTCAAAAAGACGACGAAAGTCTCGGAGGGCTTTCAGACTTCAATTGGACTTCAATTTTCATTTCAAACCTCCAAGAATATTTTTATACTGAAATTCAACTTTATAGCTTTCTAACAGTACATAAACAGACAATTTTGGACTCCAAAAAGCATTTTTACAAAATTTTGGAAAAGCAGTGCACATATTTTTTGAAACAGGGCTTGCAAGCAACCAAAGGAAGAGAAAATGCAAGTGGCGGGTCCCACAAGTAGGGTGGTGGTTCCCACCTTAACCGCCACCTATATATCATGTTCTCCACTAAGCTTTTTGAGATCCAGATCCTTCTAGAAGGCTCCCATTGCGAGGAAATTGCCTGGAAATTGCGTTTAGGCACCGAAATGGCCATTTAAACCCTTTTCTGCTCTCTGAAAATCCTGTTTTAACCCTGTAACTTAAGAGCTAAGTCTTCAAAACTCTATATATAGATCTCATACATCTCATAGAAGATCACACTTGGAATATCTTAAGAGAAGCTTTGAATAAACAAGAGAGATACAAGTACACCTTGGATATCCTTTCAATTAGGAGAGAATTCTAGAGAGAGAGAATTATGAATTGAAATTTGATAAACTAATCTTAGGCTAATTAGATTATGATTTTAACATCAATTGCCTCCCTCAACTTCCATGGATGAGTGCTTGAAGAACACTTGAAGAAGGAGATCTTCAATACAACTTTGATTGCAAAATTGAGATTTCTCCAAGAGGTGAACACTATAATTCATCTCTAATTCCTATTTTTTTATATAGATCTATAAGATTTGGATCTAGCTTAGTTTTATTTTTATTTGTTAGAACACTCATCTTCTTCATCTCTTGTTCTTCACACACTCACATAGCTAGATCCAAATCTCTTTGATTTTGTTGATAATTCATAATTAGAGATTGATTTTCAATTTGATTTTCAATTTTGATTTCCTTCTTCTATTCTAGTTTTAGATTCATGCATACATGATTATATATATATGTATCTATTTTGAATTCTATGATGGTTTAGAAATACGATCTATGAGAGGGATGATTCATATGTTCATACCCATCTCTTGATTATTTCTATTACCTAGAATTCCTATTGAAATTCATCTCCAATAGGATATTTGTAAGTCCCTTTGATCCATGATCTAAAGTTCTTCATGGAACTTGAGGGCTAAATTGATTGAAAATCATGATAGTTAAGTATATCTATGAATTTTATCTCTCTAATAAGCTTCAATCAACACCTAAGATGTTTTCCTCACACTTTAAAATGAATTAGATAAAATTCAGCAAGACAAATTGGTTTTGTCCATAAGATTTGGTCCATTAAAACTCATAGTTTGATGGATTTCAAATTTTCTGGGTAAACCTTTATGAATTAGCTTTCATCCAGTCCATTTTGAGAACTTCTAGGATCTATATATTATTTTTAGAAATTGTTGAGAAATCGGTTGACAGATTTGAACATAGTTTCTTTGTACTTGAATTTCAAAAAATCTATAATACTTATTGATGTTCCGCTTATTGGGGATGATTCCTAACTCATGTATCTATATGCCAATATAAAATCGTGAGCATACGATCGAGTTAAGATCGTTTTCTAAGCGTTTGAAGTTTATATTACTATTTTGGAATTTTCTAAGTTTAAATACAATTATGATTATGTATACAAAATGGTCATACCTTGATCACTAAACAACAATTGATGAATAAAATTTAGTTTAGAAATCATCTAGGATAAATGGATGAAATGTCAAAAGCTTAGATCTACTTGATTAACATGATTCATTAATTTCTATTATGCTTTTATTGTATTTTACATTTTTTTGTCAAATGACATCAAACTTCTAGAATAACAGAGTCTGTTTAAAACAACTTTTCAGAAACCTTAAGCTCATGACATATCCATTGGATTATTTTTTTCATACACTACAATAAAATAGCTTTCTTTTGACACCAAATAGAGCTTCACATAATTTTTGTAGAATTAATTATGATTTTTACAAGAACGGTGGACAGTCCTGGTCCACTGTTCCCAAACCTCTTATTTCTCAAACATTAAAAATGGTCAAAAGGTTCTACTTTTTGTAAAAGTTCCCTAAGACATATATCTAACTCTCTGTAAAAGGGTTTTAACCCAGCTTATGTTTAAGACCACTTTTGATAGGATTCATTAGAGGTTGCTGAATCTGGAAATTTGATTGATGACATGTTTTCTTTATTTATCATGCATATCATTTGCTTGTTTGTATTTTTGCAATGTTTGGGTATTTTTTGGTGTCTTAGTGCAGAGAAGTGAATGCCGTGGATCCGGACTTCGATTTGTGGGTCTGCCTCGTGTACATGTGGCTTAGTGTCTATGTATCGTGTACTATCTCTATCCCTTCTCTTATAATTTTTCTAGGTTTACAACTTTGTTTTAAATGACACATTTCTTTTAGGATAGTCTCTGTTTATATGCTTATGTGTTAGAGACATCTTATCTAGGATTGTTACATGATTGCATTACACGTTTCCATTCTTTATGCTTTTGCCACTCCGCTAGAGTCAACCAATGTAAGTCTTCTTGTTCCCTTTTGCATATCATGACATGTTTCCTTTATTTGCATCGGTCCAGGGCAGGACTAGTCACTATGAGTATACTTCTCTCTCGTATTGTATGTGGATCCGATTGCTACTTGAATTAATCTCTTGAAATGATTTTCACTAGATGTTCCTTTTCACTACAAGAAAAAAGGCTTTTTATGTCACTTAAAAAGTGACATAAATAGGTATTTATGTAACTTTTTTTTCCAGTAAAAAGTGACATAATAGGAGGCGACATAAATGTTTTAAAAGTGACATAAATGTTTTATGTAAGTGACATAAATGTTTCATAAAACCAACACATTTATTAATAAAAAGTGACATAAATACCATTTTATTTATGTCACTTTTAACCTAAAGTGACATAAAAGTAAAAAAAGTGACATAAATACCAAATAAAATTATTACATCAAAGTCTTAAAAGTGACATAAATACTTAAAAGTGACATAAATACCATTTTATTTATGTCACTTTTGACCTAAAGTGATATAAATACCAAACAAAATTATTACATCTAAGTCTTAAAAGTGACATAAATACTTTATAAAAGTGACATAAATGCCACCCTGTAAAAACAATATATACCACCCTGTACATATATATACAATACCACCCTGTATAAAATTAAATTCAACTCAATTAATGATCTATTTCAACTACTAAATTTCATCAATTCATCTAAGTATCAACCAATTAATATATTGGAATAAGCAAAAAAATATACAATCGATCCGAGTCAAGTGCTAAACTAATAACATATACATATTACATATTCATCAAAAAGTACTAAGAAAACTATGAAAGCAACAACAAAAAAATAGCCCAACAAAAGAAGTTGTTCACTTGTTAGAACTTTTCCATCAATATGTGAAATGCTGTACCTACAAAAAAAAAAGGTTTTCATTAATTAGTTATATATATAAAATAATAAAAGAGTAAAAATATGTTTGGGGGTTTTGAGAGACCAAAATGTGTCCTCGCCTAGACTCGGAATGATGAAAGACTCATTTTTTCGCATTATTTGTGAACCGTGAATCCGTTATGCATTCTGTTAGTTCTCACAAGTTTATTTAGGCATGTTTCAGGTGCGAGTAAGGTTTCGTGGCGTTTGGTTAAGCGGTTTACCGTTTCACTACTCAAAACCTCAAAAACTAAGCTTTTTCAAGTCTGATTGATGAAAAAGTCATTTTTTCGCATTATTTGTGAACCGTGATTCCGTTATGCATTCCGTTAGTTCCCACAAGTTTATTTAGGCATGTTTGAGGTGCGAGTAAGGTTTCGTGGTATTCGGATACACGCTTTACCGTTTCACTACTCAAAATCTCAAAAACTAAGTTTTTTCAAATCTAAGTGATGAAAAAGTCATTTTTTTTGCATTATTTGTGAACCGTGTTTCCTTTATGCATTCGGTTAGTTCCCACAAGTTTCTTTAGCCATGTTTGAGGTGTGAGTAAGGTTTCGTGGCGTTTAGTTAAGCGGTTTACCATTTCACTACTCAAAACCTAAAAAACTAAGTTCTTTCAAGTCTAAGTGATGAAAAAGTCAACTCTCTCTCTCTCTCTCGCTCTATGTGTGTGTGTGTGTATTTGGGTGTACATATATGTGTATGCATTTGTAGCTATGAGACATATGAAAAGAAGAAAGTTAAATTATTGATGATAAGAAAAGAACTGATCGAAGGAAAGCAAATTACCAGTGAGGAGTTGAATTCTGGGCATTAACGACGTTGCAAAATCAAAAACGAATCTCTTGTTCGGCCTCTTATTGCTCTCGAACTCATTTAGTCTCTTGTATGGCCTACAATTGGTTAGGTTTTGATTCCATCGATCTCCAGCAAACTAAAAAACAAAATGAAAAAAAGGTCATAAGGTAAGATTCTAAGAACAAATGGAAGTTCATCAATACCCTGATTTGGTGAATTACTTGCCCAGCAAATGCCATGTTCAGTCCAATATCTGAAATTAAGCATGCTTTTGACAAGCAAAGGTAATTCATATAAAGAGATTGAAAAAATGTTTCTTTGACAGGGTAAAAGTAGGATCCAGTCAAACCATTGGAATTGATAGTGATTTTTTTTGTTGCTGAGGACAATCCTTGAAGATAAGATCTAAAACCATAGAAATTTTTTTCCTCCCTTTTTTTTCCACTCTTTGCATCATTCATAACCCAATTATGGTTTCCAGACAGATCATAGAAGACTGAATAATGACTTTCAAAGAAAGATCATAGAAAACTGAATAATGACTTCGCATACATAATTTATTAGCTGATTTGGTTTAGCACACAAATTCTTTGATTTGACAAGATGTTGAGTTAGATTTTAATTTTTACACGAGGACAATTAGATGAAGAGGGATATTATTGGAAAGAATACGTGTCATGCAATTAAATGGGTTCTATTCTCTCTCTCTCTCATGATGAAAGTATATATTAGATATTAAGAAATTTAGGTGCAGAAAGCCAACTATCCGTATGGGTTCTATTCTCTCTCTCTCATGGGCTTTGCGATTGAGTATTCATTGGAGAGTGGGCAATGGTGAACGAATATGCCTATTATTTCAAGTAAACTAACATTGAATTCATTGTCCAGCAAGCAGATATTCTTCAAACTACTGAGACGGTATAAGAAAGGCATGAAGCAAATTGCTTACAGGTGGATAGGTTGGCATGTAAACGACATTTTGAGGGTGACCAAGAATCATCTGCTGCCCAAACTGCAATGACATGAACAAAAGTAAATACAAAGTTCTGCATTTAATTCCCACAACGAAATATTTAAATTAATGCCAAAGACAGCTCAGAAAAGCAGCACAAACTTATGGCATACTTGAGGTCCATTAGGATGAAAATACGCCTGTGGTGGATGCATTGGTGCAGCCTGCTGATTGAACATAACAGGCTGGTGCCCAGCAAATGATGTTCCCATCTGTAGAGACCATGTAATTAGGCGAGAATTCAAACTGAATAACAGAGTGCAATACTTAAAAAGTTAAGATCCCTTCCTAAGATACCACAGCTTTGGTGTTCTATGATTCCCCTCCTAAGATACCACAGTTTGGGTGTTCTATGATTTCCCTCCGAAATACTGAAAGTGGCAAAGGATTGATTGACTATTTTTTAGCGGATCTAAGAGCATATACAACCACAGGATCAAAACTATTTTTTTTAGCGAGGGGAGCGACAGAATTGCAGTAGTAGTGACGAAGATGTAGTATAAAAATTCAGAGCATTTAGCTTAAAATTTAAATTTCTAGTTTGCTGAGCTTCACTTTTTCTTCCTATTTTTTCTTTTTTCTTTTCTTTCTTTTCTATTTTCAATTTTTATTTTTAAATTTAAAAGAGAATCTATAATATCTGCAACTTAATTCATTTTCCCTCATGACTGGTGTAAAGCTCGAGTCAAAGTTTTAACCCTCAATGTTTTCAATATTTTTTCCACTACTCATCACGAATAAACCCATAACTTAAGCACTAATTTTCTTGAAATAAAGTATTTCATAGCCACCAAGTCTGCAGCAGAAAATGACTAGACAAAAAAAACTAAATCCAACTGTTTGAGAAATAGAAGAAAGTTAGAGATTCTCATGTAGTACTTGTGGTCTGGTTAATTCAAATAAGAAAAAGCGATGCAGGCGTAGGAACATACTTGCGGTATTCTGATGGAGGTACTAATTTCTGCAGTAATGAAACCATGACAATAGTGGATGTCAGGTTGTCAAGTACTGAACTAAGGAAAAAAGTGATAAAACCAATCTGCAATTATAACCAATAATTTGTCAAACACCGTAATATAATGTAAGTGCCTGTTTGGGATAGCTTTATGGGGGCCAACAATCACTTTTAAGTGACTGTATTGAAAGTTTTGTCCATTTGGACTAGCATTTCCACAACTCTTTAAGAAAACTCATCCTTTTTAAAGCTAACAAACAGTTATTTTAAAAAAGTTCTAAGTGATTATTTAAAAACTATCCCAAATAGGCTCTTAATGCATTTACGTATTTAGGAATCTAATGCACTCGTATGGTGAAAATGAACTAAAATACCAATCCATGCTAGAGCTATCAGTATTCTTAATCAATCATTATAAATAATAAACTACCTCAACATTTGATCAAGTTGTCAATCAATGATTGACAACACTAAATGCCCAGGGATACATATGTTCAATTTTAAGATCAGTCAATGCGGGCGTAGTAGCAGAAATTAAGCACTAACCACCAAAGGAGGCTCCGTGGTTTTCGAGTAGTTATGTTGTCAGTAACTAGCTTAATTCCTTGATGAGCGTCAATTATTTCCACTATAGTCATTATACCGAGCAGGAAAAATACTATTTTTCTGACTTCAGCAGAGGCATGTGCTAACTCCGAAACAGCTATATCAGTTGAAACAAAGTTAGGCAACCTAAATATTGTAAGCACATTATTAATTAAGAACGATAAATAAAGGAAAGGTAAAGAAGGTGTTCCTCTAAATTCATTAACAGCAGAGAGAGAGACAGAGAGAGAGAGAGAGAGGGGGGTTGGATTCTTTTCAGAAGTTACTATAATGCACACGCTAGAGTGCAACACTCAAAATAATCAGGCTCAATTTCAACCTATAAACCTTACTGATTGAGTTCCGAACCCATGCAACACAATAATTCGACATTGCAATCGCAAAGTTGAAAACATAAACTGGAAATTTGTATCGTCCATCTAAATGGTTGAAATTATAATAGTTTAAAGTGAAAGTCCCAAAGTGGCCTAAACAGAAGCATACTACATGATCTAAATGCTATCCAATTAACACAAAAGCCCAAATAAATTTCATCACACATTTAAAAGGGCAAACCCAGTGCACGAGGCTCCCGCCACTACGGAGTCTGAGGAGGGTTAGATGTACGCAACCTTACCAATGCATGCAAATAGGCTGTTTCCACGCATGGCCTCCATGTTATTAAACTAATTGTGGTACAACTATGAATATGTAACCATCAAAGTCAACTAGTCAAGTCATTCAAACTGTGTCATAGAATCATATGTTTAGAATCATCATATATATAGAAACATGGAATCTCTTGCTTTTGGTGTCCACTGACAAGAATTATCCTAAAAAATCAACTCAACCATAGACTTTTCTATGTCTTAAATAATAACACGTGAAATTGAAGTTTCTTCGACAATTATTCTGGTGCTTTCGATACCATTCTCTGAAGGTACTGGTTCCCTAAGAAAACTAAAACAAAATATGAAATAGGTGTTCATTCCTAGTTGACCCTAGCTTTACCCTTCATTTTTGTTTCCTTATACATTTTGATTTCCACATGTTCATTTGTTTTAAAGCAGTAGCTTAAAAATCGGGTTTTGCAATCTGCCCAAAAAAAAAACCCCCAGAACAACCAAATAGTATGACAGTGTTTTAATTACAATTCAAAGGCAGTGTTGAAGTGAAATTTAGATATATAAGATGAACTTCTTACCACTACTATGACATCGGCAATGATTTTTCTCCCTATCACACGATTCCAAGTGACCAACAACTCTGTACCACCAACCTGCAATACATATAGAAGCACATGTTAGTAGCAAATTATGATAATAAATATAGAAAGCACTATTGGGAACACAAGAATCAGTTCTAATTAATCAGCTATAGCAGTTCCCAAACAAGCCATTATTTCGCAGGTGTGACGTAGATGGGAACACAACCTAGTTTATTTTCCACTTGGTTTGGGAACTAAAACAGAAAAGTAAACTGATTGCCTTATGTTTCCTTAGTTGTTTAACTCTATGGTTAAATAATTTTAGAAATCAAAGACTGTCAAAAATATAGCAGGACATCAAGAAAAGAGGAAGCAAGTGACTCACTTAATTCAAAACTTCTGATTTTTTTGTTCCATTTTACTCCTTGTTTTCTTTTTTACCAAACAAAAGGAGGTTTTAAATCAACAAATCAACAGACCAAGAAGGTAAGTATTCAAATTAAGATTAAGACAGTGTGTAATGGTCGATACACCGTAAGGGAATTCCTTGTTTCTTTGCCACTAAATTTCAATATGTTCTCCGGGTTTCAAATCACTTAAGCAGTCAGAGACATGAAGAACATGTGTAGGAGTATCAACAGCCGGTGCTTCTAGCCTTTTTCACTCTACATTCTCCTCTATTGTGCTCCGCCCATTTGGTGAGTACTTAAAATTACAAAGTTTTCTTGATCTGAAACCTCACACTACAGTAAAGGTTCTAATGGACGTAGCTAGTTTGTTGCCAAGCTAATATTTGTTTCCCAGTAGCCTTAAACACAGAGAAGGAAATACAATTGCATCTAATAGATATTTTGACGTTAAAATAGTTAGTTGACCAAGCACAAACACCAACATATGAGTTCTATTTCCTTTCCTTTGGGAAGTTATCAATCCAATTTTTGTAAGTTGGAAGTGTCTTCATCCCATTTAAATATGAACTTCATCAATTAACATGTCATATACTACCAGTCTACCACAACGTGAAGAAAATAATAATGAGAGACAACAAAATAAAGATTCACTTTCGTACTTTATAAAGATGATTTCTCTTCTTATCAAGTATTCCAAATATGTACACGTATCAAGATTGGCATATAAGAGGTTTTATAATATCACATGCAAAAGTGATAAGAAGTTTTGAACAAAGTGAAAATTAGTATGCTACTTGTAAGCATTGTTAATCAAGGTTAAAGATTAACCACCTGTACAGAAAGGGGAGAAAAAGGTGAATTGCAAGTACTAAAATCACTTTCCTTTTAAATAATAATGCAGAAAAAAGGCTGAAGAAAATAGGAAGGAAAAAAAAATAGAGCAAAAGTAAAATTTACATGTTTGAGTTTTGTAAGTCATTACCCTTCTTCCTTTCCTAGAAATACCAGTTGTCAGTGCCTCTTCAAGTGTATAACAAACTTAAAAGTGAAATTTGAACATATTACTTGAGCTCTGTTTGGTTCATAGATCTAGTGAGGGAAAAGAAAGTAAAACATAAGAGGAAAACGCTTTCCTTTGATTAAGAAAGAAAACATTAAGGAGAATATGAATGAAAAGAAATATGGTGAAAAATCAATAAAATTTTATAAAAGAAGAGCTCACTGTTGCTCTCAGCAGTAAGAAGATGCACCTTGGCCATAGCTGGCACAATCCCCATCATCATTGCAGCATCACTAGCAATGATCCCAGTCTGGAGGATTCAGATTTTATAACAAGGGATTTGATTCTAGCAATTGGTGCAGGTGATGGTGGCACTGGTACCAAGTGCAAAAACATAATTGGTAGGGAAAAGGAAAAAGGAAAGAGAAGGAGAGATGCCCAAAAAGATTACATTGTATTAGCTTAATTAATTAAATAAATTACAAGACTCACACACCTAGATATATTTATAACCTAATCAAATAAAATCTTTCCTAATTAATTAGATTTGATTGGATTACAATCAAATTTAGAATACTTTAAGTATTCCAACAAATTAGAATCATAATGCACATGTGCAAATCAATTTTGTGGATGCCCCCACATCTTGTAACACTAGTATTTATATCCATGCCCTAGTCAAAAAATATTATTTAATAAAGAGATGCCTGGAAAAACACTCAGCATATTCTATAAATTAAGCTAGACTATTTTAGAAGTAAGTGATGTACTAGCTGACTGGTGATTTCTGATAGCAACAAGAAAAACGTTTCCAAGAACAATAAAGGTAGTGGCAACCAGTACTCTGTAAAAGTAGCAATAAATTAGGATATTGAACTATGCAAAAAACATATGGGATGAAACGAATGAACCATATCATTCTAAAAACAAGCTCTCAGTTCAGATTTAACCTACTTGACTGTAACTGTTTTGCTTAAAACAAAGTAGGCAAATGCAATGTTGGATACAAACTGGATAGAACCCAAGGCAGCAAGAAGTGACTGCAAAGCACAACAAAGATGACAAGACATAATCAGAAGAAGAAAAAAAAACACCATCTCAATGGGGTAAATACTGAAATACGCACTCAAATATTGGACTCCAACTACTCAGTAGGAGCTTCGTCTATATTTTGCACTGACCTGGTTAGCATATCCAAAGGAAATGAAGTTGAGACAATTTCCAAGAGCAAAAATTACAATACCAGCATGCCAAGATTTAACTATTTGAGTTAGACTATTTGGACAATCAGAACACTTCTGAAACAACAAGCACGGAGAACGAACTTTACCAACTCTCCAAGACTGGAAGTATATGATGGGCTTCATTACAATCTTTCCATTTGTCCCGTCACTACCTAGCACCGAATGACGTTCTCTCTACATAAATCAGTCAATCAGAACTCTTACAACAAGGAGTGAAACCAACTAAAAATGCCACGACCGCACGACCGCAATAAGGTTTTTTTTCATCTCCTCATACTCAGCTCTACACGATAAACATAAAACGAGTGATAGAATACTATAGAAAGGGATTTATGAAGACTAGGAAATTCTCCGGTCCAAAGTCCAAACTAAGCCCATATGGATGACTGCAGAGTGCAGATCTGAACTGAAACACCATTTATAAATCGCTAACTTAGAAGGTTGAAGAGAATTAATTGTACCAACAGAGCTGAGACTGGTACAAATATCTAAAAAAAAAAGGTATCACCAAGCTCCACCTCGACATTAACATTGTACCTAAATCTTTCAGCTGTGATTTTTCTATATTTCCTCAGAATCATACGTATCTCAATTGTGCTTTCTTTTTCATTTTCTCAAAAAGTTTAGAAAAGTTGTTTCCTCTCAAGAGCAGTGAAAGGATGAAAAGGCTACAACATGTTAAAGACATACACACTAGAACCCAAGAAAACTGTTGACCAATGTTGATTTCCTTAACAAATGGAACATTTCCAGAAGTCTAAAAGTTTTGATTTCCCAAGGAATCAGATATATATATTGACGAAAAGAAATTCAGAACATAGATAAGTAACATTATGATATTCAAACCCCATTTAACAGCCAGCATCAAATAGGGACAAGGCCTTGGTTTGTTTACTTGGATTGTACAAAGCGGAAGGGGAAGCTTAGAATTTAATATACTTGACAAAGGTGGTCTGAAAGTTTGAAACTGCTAAGTTGGACTCTACCAGAAAATTTTATTTCAAGCCAATTTTCAATTTTCACATAGGAAACCCTAAAATTAGAAGCTGGATCTGGGAAAGTACATGAGTGTTTCCCTAAATATAAATATATATATATATATATGAATGTCTATGAATAGAGAAGGGAGAGACAGAGAGAGAGAGAGAGAGAGAAAGAGAGAGCGAGTGAGAGAACCTGGAGAGGAGGAGATGTCTTAGAGGAGGCTGGCGGCGGCTGACGGCTAAAAGGAGGAGGAGCGGTGGCTACTTTGAGCAGGCGACGGCGGCTTCAAGCAGGCGGCGGCGTGGTGGTAGAGGGAGGTTTGACGGGGAGATCTTGGAAAGGGTGTTGGGAATATTAAAGAAAAGGGTTTGGGGGTTTGGGAAAGAAGACTGGTTTGGAATAAAGAGAGGAACGAAGAGAGGAAGCGCGCGGGAGCAAATTTTTAAGCGGCAAAATTTTTTATGTCACTTTTTCTAAATACAGTATACTATTTTGATTATTTATGTCACTTTTTTTGTAAACCGACATAATAATTACATGTTTTATTTACAAAATTGCCACCGCATTTTTAATTATGTCGGTTTTTAAAAAGTGACATAAATACATTATTATTTATGTTGGTTTTTATAAAAGTGACACAAATACTTTATTATTTATGTCACTTTTTTTTAAAAAATGACATAAATAATCCACCATTTATGTCACTTTTTTAAAAACCGACATAAATACTTTAAAAGTGACATAAAAAGACACTGTAAGAAATAATTATGTCACTCAAAATAAAAGTGACATAAATACAAGTTTTAAAGTGACATAAAAAGCCTTTTTCCTTGTAGTGTTTTGACATGTATACATTATCTATTATGTTTGAGGAAACAACACCAATTATGAATTAAGAACAAGGATATTTGAATCAAGGCCTACCATTTGGTAGGGCGAGGAGGGGTGCTTTGGTCCTACTTGGGCTCCTTCCCCTCTCGTACTAAGACCCCTGAACCTAGTTTCTGGTAATGAAGGGCGAGTAATCTTATTCAATTTTGGGCGAGTCAAACTTGGGTTTCCTAATTCCGGATAAAAATTAGTTGGCGACTCTTTGTCTCTAGGATTGCGTGAGGAAGTCCTAGTCTTCCCTGAAGTGTGCTCCTTGGGATTCGTCCCGGGACACTATTGAGGGAAGATGCCAGGACCTCATCCGAGCGCACCGGTCCACAATCTGGCAACTCTACTGGGGATTTGAACATGAAACTTATGGTTTCTTGTTCTTCGATGGTTTGACTTGAGCCAAAGAATATCCTTGTTATTAATTCGATAATCGTGTTATTTCTGCCTACATTTGCACTTGCTTTGTTCACTCACCGCGACTGCTTGAGACCATTGCATTGTGGGTGGAGGGCCCTCTTTCCTCCATTTGTCAAGCGACTTTGGTAGCATGTAGTCACCGTTAGCCTTGTACCGCGTGTGGTATATATAGCCCTTGGCTTGCTAATGGACCCTTTATGAGACAAAAACCCGGCCTTTGCATATAGTTTCTATAGAACCCTTCAATTAGGATCTTGATTTCCATCTTTTGATTAAAACAATGTGATGAATTATTTACGTTTGCCTGACAAGGGATTGTAGGGATGATGAGGACGTGTATGCGAAGGCATCATCAAACCTTGTGTGGTAGATTCCTCTAGAGTAGTATGGTCTTTATCCCAACATCCAATCATTATTCAAGGACAATTTTGAAAATTTTGAAAATATAAGCACTTCTTTGAAAAACCCGAGTCTTTTGAAAATTTTGGGAATATCCCTTTTTGAAAATTCGCTTTGAAATTCACTTTTACAAAATCCTTCCAAAGTTCTCCCTAGATTTTAGAGAATTTCAAAACTCCTACTTTGATGATTCAATTTTAAATCCTCATCTCAGATTTTAGAAAATTTCAAAATTCCTACCTAGGTTTTCAAAAGAAATCATGATTCCACACTTTGATGATTCAATTCTAGATTTTAGAATTTTAGAATTTCCTACCTCGATTTTCAAGAATCATGATTTCACACCACAAGCATTGATGGTTCAAAAATATTTTTGAAATTTACAAATCTCCCCCTCTCTTTCAAGATTTTCATGAAAAATTCAATTTTGTAAACTTGAGCCATCAAGAATTTCAAAGCTAAAAATCCTTGGATAATGATTGGATTAGTAGGATGATTAGCATACTCAAGGAATCTTATGTGTTTATGTGCTAATATGCTAGATCTAAGCTAGATTAAGGTGCATTGCATTTAGATTAGATTGCATTTCATCTGCATTGCGTACACTACACGAGCATTGCATATACGACTCATGAGTGCGACGCCTCTAAAATGCTTTGAAAAAGAAGAATTGTTTTCCTCAGAATTTTGAAAAAGATTTCTTTGGAAATGTTTTTGAAAAAATGATTTTCAATCCACTTTTTGTAAAATATCATTCTTTGAAAATTTCTTTTGCAAATAAGATACCTAATTATTTTAAAAATCCCTAATAAACAAAGAGTTGTACTCCCTCCTGGGTCAGAGGTCCGAGCAGTTGTTTGATCAGATTAGAGTTTGGGGTAAGATCAGCTGAATCAGTCAGGGTTGGAAAGATGACACATGAAGCCAATATGGATGCTAGGATGACTGCTATTGAATCTACTGTCAACCAAATCAGTGAGCTTCTTGTGAAAATGATGGGTGTGATAAAGCAATTGGCTGGCACAACACCTTCGACTCCACCTCTTGCAACTTGTGATGCTAATGAGTGGTTAGAAAGATTGGCTAATCTAGGAATACAAACTCTGGATCAGGAAATCCTTGACAAGCTCACCAAGAGTGGTATACTGGAGAATGAGACCCGCAAGAGCAGAAGAATTGATGACCACAAGCTTGATAAGGAGGGATTAATTGATATGCCCAATGCAAGGCCTTCGAAAAAGTTCATAGGGCCTCTTTATTTGAACAATCATCCATTACCTGATAACGATGCATTGGCACCACAATTTCCAAAGAAGATATAGGACCAGGGGCAGTCAAGAGAAAAGAGAGAATTTTCTGAGTTGGGAATGTCTTTAAGCAACGCACTTGAGAGAATGTTAGAAAGGGGATATCTCCAAAAATTAGAACCCAGGCCAGAGCCAGATCCGCTTCCCCCAAAATTTAAAACTCATTTGTACTGCAATTTTCATCAAGGGCGTGGACATAGCACAGATAAATGCTGGAGGCTTAGACATGAAATTCAAGATCTAATTGATAAAGGGATCATTGCCCCTCCCCCTACACAACCAAATGGTAATAGAAATCCACTTCCGAATTATCAAAGGGCTCAGTCGCCACAGAATGTCAATTCTCTTGACATAAAATCTGTATGCTATGACCCGACAATTTATATCTAAGCTTTGGGGCAGCCAATGACCCACGAAATTTTGCCTGATATTGTAAAGATGAACTGGATGCAATCTACCACGGAAGATTATTGGTGCCTCGAAGACAATGAGTATGGGCCTGAAGGGTTAACCGAGGAGCTTGAGCCTTTGGTGGAGAATGGAAAGCTCAAGAAAGTGAAGTGATGATGTTTGGAATAGCTGCTTGTTGAAGCCAAATGGATGCTTGAGAAGAATAAGCGAGTCACAGTGACGCTCCACTTGAGATCAAGTTGAGTCCAGTCGAGTCAATTTTTTTTTGTCAAGCTTGTCTATCATCAAGTTGTGTTTTAAGTCTATGTCGAGAACTCTAATCCTTATCTTTCTAGTGATGAAATAAAGTTTTCATTTGGTTGATCTAATGTGCCTTGTCATGAATGAATGAATCTCTAAGCTGAAAATGTCATTTCTCTGATTATTGTGAAAAAATACTCTGTTGATAATTTTGTGCATTGAAAAGAATCCTGAAAGGATCAAGAGTTGATTTTGCGCTAACACCGAAGAAAGCTAAGAATTGATTAGTCTTACTTTAAGAATCTTGAGATGCTATTGCTTATATCTTGAAAAGATATGCTTGATAGTAACTCGGGACTAGCTTAAATGCCTGATCTTCCTATTTCAAAATCTTGAACTAAGAAAAATGAGTCATTCAAATATGTCTAACCTGCAAGCCATGAACACGTTGTCATTGATGGTAGCCGAACATTTGAAATGAACTACTTCTCTTAAAAATAAAAAAGATAAAAAGATAAGCTCGCTAGGATGAAAACCCGAAAGGGCGCCTAGGCAAAAGTTAGAGCAGAAAAAGAAAAGAAAATTTTGCGTGTTGTTTTCAAGAACCCGAACCTAACCAGTTAAAACTTTAGAGAGAAAAGAAAATAAAAGAAAGAAGAGGAAGAAGAATGAAGAAGATCGAGAAAATGGGAACATGAACTATCCCAAAAGCTTTGATTTGTAAATTCTTTAAGTAAAGCCCAAAAGATTCGAAGGGCTAATCTTGTCCCGAAAACATGTATGATGACGAGGAATGCAAAATTGGCTGGATAGTGAAAAGGTGAAAAGAATCAACCGTCAAAGAAAAAGAAAAGAAAAGAAAAGAAAAAGGAGAGGTAGTTTAATTTCTTTCAAAGCTACCACAAGTGACCTGCTACCACAATTTCTTTCAAAGCTACCACAAGTGAACAGCCCCCCAATTCTTGAATCTTTGCACTTTCAAAACCTCCAGCCTTTGAGGAACTATACTTGACCTGATTCCCACTTGGGGATACTTAGGCAACCTATTCGGTTTGGTCACTGCTCCTGAAACACTCAACCATATCTCAAATGCCTTTATTCAAGACTTAGCCGAACTACTTTGGACCTGATTCCCACTTGGGGATAAGTAGGCAAGTTTCCCTGGCTCTCGATCCCTGAACCTTGCAAACTAGGGGCAAAGCTTTCAAATTTTCCCAGAGCCTCAAGATACCACTACCACACTAGGGGCAAACTTTGTTTGCCTAAACATCCATTTATCCTCGTCAACTAGGGCCAAACATCATTCGCTTGTACCCCTATCACCTGAAAAGAGAATCCTGAATCGTCAAGTATATCTATGAAAACATTTGAAATGAATTGTCTCTTATTCTATAAGCTAAGGCACTAATTCGAATCACATTTTAGAGAAAGCAAAGGATTGATTGAGATCCATATGGAGTATTTTCAAGGCATTACTTTATCAGCTGAGTATTCTCACAATAAGATGAGAAGTGCACATGAAAGCAAAGAGATACATCAAATATGACAAATGCGCATTAAGATTTAGGAATATTTGGTTTTCTCCTCCAAACTTCTATTTCAGTATCAAGATTGTTAACTTCCTGTGTCAATGTCTATCAATCTCTATTGTGGTCTAGTCTATCATGATCTCAAGTGTGTGGGTCCAAAGTGATCTAAAATTGTGAAACTTTAAAAGCATCTAAAGATGGATACGAGAAGAAGTTCTGAACACCATTATTACATCAATTAATCCTAGTCAAGATGAAGCATCGAGTGGTTAATGGAAAGATGTTAATCAGAAGACCGGCCTTAGATATTGAGTTAAGCCGTTGTTGAAATAGATCAGAGTGCCTTGCATGAATATCTGCTAGAATTGATTGAAGATTTATGAAGCACGTCAAAGTCATGCCAAAATCATTAGGTCTTTTGAGTACCTATCAATTGTGAATCAGAATTATGATATTAGGAACTCTTGTTTTGACCCCAGATTAGTCTGATCATGATATATAAGCCTTAAGAGTACTTGAAACTTGTTGGAATTGGTCTAAAGGACCCGTGGGAATTTAAATCTTGGTAGAAGCCGTTCAGAGTTAAAGAAAAGTCCCCAGACATTAAGAATTGAGGGCATCGCAGCTTGAAATAGCCAAGAATTATTGATTTGCAGCGAACTCCCGTAGAGTTGGGTTGATTATATGTTGGACATTTGGGTCTACTGTCGCTCAAGAATTACATCCTGAAAGGATTTGCAGAAGATGAATCAGAATTCAGAATAGGGTTAAAATAAGCCCAACGTGTTGCAAGAATGTTTGAGCTGGTCGAACCACCAACATGACTCTCAGATAGAATTAGCAGGACCTCCAGAATATGTGCTCACATCTCAGAAATCTCAGATATCTCCCCAAGCAGAGAACTTTCAGATATCGTAGAATCACCTCCAGAAGAAAGGTATACTTCAGCAAACTCGAGAATCATAGAAACTCCCCAGCAGATAATTTTCAGAATTCGTGTTGCCTCCAGATGAAGGGTACCTATCAACATTAACTATCAGAATTGCCTCCAGATATAAGGTATCTCTCAGCATCGTGTATCAGAAGTGCCTCTAGAGATAAGGTATCAATCAGAATTGTGGAACTCAGAATCGAGTATCGGGGTTGCCTCCAGATATAGGGTTTCTTTCAGCATCGTGTTGCCTCCAGATATAGGGTATCTCTCAGTATTGTGTATCAGAATTGCCTCATCTATCATAATCATGTATTTCAAAATCGAGTATCGAGATTGTCTCCAGATATAAGGTTTCTCTCAGCATCGTGTTGCCTCCAAATATAGGGTATCTCTCAGTACTGTGTATCAAAATCGCCTCCAGATATATGGTATCTATCAGAATCATGTATTTTAGAATCGAGTATCGGGGTTGCCTTCAGATATAGGGTTTCTCTCAACTATCAGAATTGCCTCCAGATATAGGGTATCTCTCAGAATTTGTGTATCAGAATCGTGTGTATCTCAGAATCGAGTATATCTCAGCATCGTGTATCGGGGTTACCTCCAGAAGTAGGGTATCTCTCAGAATCTGTGTATCTCTCAGAATTCATACATCAGAATAGAAGATTTGTCCCCAGGAAAAGGGTCTGTTTTAGAAGAATAGAAGATTTGTCTAGAAGAAGGACTTGTTTTAGAAGAACAAAAGATTTTTCTCTGGCAGAGAGACCTATTTAAGAGGATTTGACTCCAGACCTATTTCAGATAAACAGAAGATTTGTCTCCAGTGGAGAGACCTGTTTTAGAAGATTTATCTCCAGCAAAAGAACTCTACATTAGCAATCGTCCCTACCAGAAGGACTCTACATCAGCAAATCATCCCTAGTAGAAGGACTCTACATCAGCAAATTATCCCTAGCAGAAGGACTCTACATCAGCAACCGTCCCCAGCAGAAGAACTCTACTTCAACAATCGTCCCCATCAAAAGGACTCTATATCCGCGATCGTCCCCAGAGAAAGACTCAACATCAACAATCATCCCCAGCAGAAGGACTTTACATCAGCGATCATCCCCAGCATAAGGACCCTAGCAGTAGCATTCTACATCAGCAATCGTCCCCAGCAGAAGGACTCTACATCAGCAATCATCCCTAGCAGAAGGACTCTACATCAACAATCGTCCCTAGCAGAATGACTCTACATCAGTAATCATCCCCAGCAGAAGGACTCTACATCAGCAATCATCCCCAGTAGAAGGGCTCTACATCAAGTCATCCAGGTTTTATTTTAGAGTTCTTCCAAGCTCAAAGACCTTTTTTGTCAGAAGTTGTTCGAACATGATACTCACTAGTCATCCGAGATACAGATGACACCTACAAGCCTCAAACTCAAAAGAAAGACTCCGACAAGACTCTGAGAATCATCCAAGATATAGATACCATACATCTCTTTAGACACATTCGACTGTGAGAGTGAGACGTTGCATCCCTTGCATTAGATTTTTTATCTGGGGAACCTTTGAGGAAGTTTCCTCCAGCACGTGCACATTCATGTTTTCATACTGCATCAACATCCTAGGATAGGAGTGTTTCATCCGTATTATTATTTGTGTGTGCTCTTTGTCTCCTCATGCGCTTGAACTACACCCTGGTCTGATTCCTGGAAATGATACGTAGGCAGCTCATGCGAGCACGAACAACAGTGGTTTAGATTAAGCAGCCTCTACTTGCATTCGTGATTTGTTGATTTTTTTTGATTTTGAATTTCTTGATTTTTGTGGATTTTTTATTTTCCTAAAACCTCTCAGTATGGTTATTGGGTGACTTCAAAGCATTGGCACTCACTTGCAGTTCACGTTGTTCACAATAAGCTCTGTCAAAGAGGGGCAAACTGTAGACACCCAATTTTGACCACACTGATAGGATTTAGGGTGGACAACATCTTAGAGGATTCGATGATGAAAAGTACCCTGTGGAAGGTACTTGATTCCACACAATTGAAAGATCGAACTTCAGAAAGTGAATTCAAGCTCAGAAAAGCCCTTTTCCATGCATAAATCCCGGTTTTGTCAAATCGTCTCTCAGAATTCATATTCACTCAGGGTTACATGAACATTAAGTGTTCTAAATGCAGTATTCTGGGTATCCAAAGATTCAATTTAAAAAAAAAGTCTGAAATCGATGTGCATCAAAGATCAATTTTGGAAAAGAAGTCATTTGATTTCAAAAAGACGACGAAAGTCACAGAGGGCTTCCGGACATCAATTGGACTTTAATTTTCATTTCAAAACCCCCGGGAATATTTTTATACTGAAATTCAACTTGATAGGTTTCCAACAGTACATAAATGGATGATTTTGAACACCAAAAAGCATTTTTACAAAAATCAGGAAAAGCAGTGCACGTAATTTTTTAAACAGGGCTTGTAGGCAACCAGAGGAAGAGAAAATGCAGGTGGCAGGTCCCATAAGTGGAGTGGCGGTTCCCCCCTTAACTGCCACCTATATATCGTGTTCTCCACCGAGCTTTTTAAGTTCCAGACCCTTCTCGAAGGCTCCCATTGCGAGGAAATTGCCTGGAAATTGCGTTTAGGCACCGAAATGGCCATTTAAACCCTTTTCTGCTCTCTGAAAATCCTGTTTTAACCCTGTAACTTAAGAGCTATGTCTTCAAAACTCTATATATAGATCTCATACATCTTATATGAGATCACACTTGGAATATCTTAAGAGAAGCTTTGAATATACAGGAGAGATACAAGTACACCTTAGATATCCTTTCAATTAGGAGAGAATTCTAGAGAGAGAGAATTATGAATTAAAATTTGATAAACTAATCTTAGGGTAATTAGATCATGATTTTAACATCAATTGCCTCCCTCAACTTCCATGGATGAGTGCTTGAAGAACACTTGAAGAAAACTTGAAGAAGGAGATCTTCAATACAACTTTGATTGTAAAATTGAAATTCCTCCAAGAGGTGAACACTATAATTCATCTCTAATTCCTATTTTATTTATATAGATCTATGAGATTTGGATCTAGCTTAGTTTTATTTTTATTTGTTAGAACACTCATCTTCATCTCTTATTCTTCACACACTCACATAGCTAGATCCAAATCTCTTTGATTTTGTTGATAATTCATAATTAGAGATTGATTTTCAATTTGATTTTCAATTTTGATTTCCTTCTTCTATTCTAGTTCTAGATTCATGCATACATGATTATATACATGTATCTATTTTGAATTCTATGATGGTTTAGAAGTACGATCTATGAGAGGGATGATTCGTATATTCATAGCCATCTCTTGATTATTTCTATTACCTAGAATTCCTATTGAAATTCATCTCCAATAGGATATTTGTAAGTCCCTTTGATCCATGATCTAAAGTTCTTCATAGAACTTGAGGGCTAAATTGATTGGAAATCATGATAGTTAAGTAAGTCTATGGATTTTATCTCTCTAATAAGCTTCAATCAACACCTAAGATGCTTTCCTCACACTTTAAAATGAATTAGATAAAATTCAGCAAAATAGATTGGTTTTGTCCATAAGATTTGGTCCATTAAAACTCATAGTTTGATAGATTTCAAATTTTCTGGGTAAACTTTGATGAATTAGCTTTCATCAGGTCCGTTTTGAGAACTTCTAGGATCCATATACTATTTTTAGAATTTGTTGAGAAATCGATTGACAGATTTGAACATAGTCTCTTTGTACTTGAATTTCAGAAAATCTATAATACTTATTGATGTTCCGCTTATTGGGGATGATTCCTAACTCATGTATCTATATGCCGATATAAAATCGTGAGCATACGATCGAGTTAAGATCGTTTTCTAAGCGTTTGAAGTTTATATTACTATTCTGGAATTTTCCAAGTTTAAATACAATTATGATTATGTATACAAAATGGTCATACCTTGATCACTCAACAACAATTGATGAATAAAATTTGGTTTAGAAATCATCTAGGATAAATGGATGAGAGGTCAAAAGCTTAGATGTACTTGATTAACACGATTCATTAATTTTCATTATGCTTCTATTGTATTTTACATTCTTATGTCAAATGACATCAAACTTCCAGAATAGCAGAGTCTGTTTAAAATAACTTTTCAGAAACCTTAAGCTCATGACATGTCCATGGGATTATTTTTTTTTCATAAACTACAACAAAATAGCTTTCTTTTTGACACCAAATAGAGCTTCACATAATTTTTGTAGAATTAATTATGATTCTTCAAAAATGGTAAAGAGGTTCTACTTTTTGGAGAAAATCTAACTTTTTGTAAAAGGGTTTTAACCCAGCTCATGTTTAAGACCATTTTTGATAGGATTCATTAGAGGTTGCTGAATCTGGAAATTTGATTGATGACATGTTTTCTTCGTTTATCATGCATATCATTTGCTTGTTTGTATTTTTGCAATGCTTGGGTATTTCTTGGTGTCTTAGTGTAGAGAATTGAATGTCGTGGATCCGGACTTCGATTTGTGGGTTTGCCTCGTGTACATGTGGCTTAGTGTCTATGTATCGTGTACTATCTTTATCCCTTCTCTTATAATTTTTCTAGGTTTACAACTTTGTTTTAAATGACACATTTCTTTTAGGATAGTCTCTGTTTATATGCTTATGTGTTAGAGACATCTTATCTAGGATTGTTGCATGATTGCATTACACATTTCCATTCTTTTTACTTTTGCCACTCCGCTAGAGTCAACCAATGTAAGTCTTCTTGTTCCCTTTTGCATATCATGACATGTTTACTTTATTTGCATCAGTCCCGGGCGGGACTAGTCACTGTGAGTATACTTCTCTCTCGTATTGCATGTGCATCCGATTGCTACTTGACTTAATCTCTTGAATGATTTTCACTAGATCTTCCTTTTTGACATGTATATATTATCTATTATGTTTGTGGAAACAACACCAATTATTAATTAAGAACAAGGATATTTGAATCAAGGCCTACCATTCGGTAGGGCGAGGAGGGGGTGCTTTGGTCCTGCTTGGGCTCCTTCCCCTCTCGTCCAAGACCCCCGAACCTAGTTTCTGGTAATGAAGGGCGAGTAACTTTATTCAATTTTGAGCGAGTCAAACTTGGGTTTCCTAATTCCTGATAAAACTTAGGTGGCGACTCTTTATCTCTAGGATCGCGTGAGGAAGTCCTAGTCTTCCCTAAAGTGTGCTCCTTGGGATCCGTCCCGGGACACTATCGAGGGAAGATGCCAGGACCTTATCCGAGTGCACCAGTCCACAAGCACTATAGCCTTAGTTCTCTACATCTACGTGCACTTGAGCTATCTATTGTTCAGGCTTCAGTATCCCCTTCTAAGTATTGCATATGGTTTAGTCATGCCAATAGTGAGGTTAAATTCATGTCACACTTTGTTTTATTTAGTTTTCTTTGCTTCTTTCTCTTCATTTGATTTCTTTCTGTTATTTCTTTCTTAGTTTTATTCTAACCTAGTTTCTGTCACTTGTTTTTGTCTTTGTGTCTTTGTCTATGAATATCACTATGAATCCTAATCTGCCACTGATATTCCTTTCATACCTGCTGTTTCATGAGCCTCCCGTAATGTCCCCTGGCACCCTGCCATGAGAAGGAGAACAATTGAGGAGTTATACTCCATTATCTATGTCTCCATTGGGAGCACTACGATCACCTCTCAGAGCGCATTCAATTCTTTGGAGATTCCAGACACACTCAATGATATACTAGATGCCTTCAGATCTTTCTGGGATCGTGCATTATCAAGTTTGGACTCCGACATAGAGGATTTAGCGGGATGCTATAATGAGACAAACATGGAAGAGGAAGTTTTCAAATCCGAAGAATAGTGGTCCACTTCAGCCTGTGATTATTCATTTGATCAATCTTTTCGCAAATCGAAGTGTAGTCCTAAACAATTTATTCATTTTTAGTTTTTATTTCAAACTTGTAATAAGGTTTAAGTACCATTTAGGGGAATAATTTTGCAATCAAATGCTTTACAAAGTTATATTTATGGAATTTGCAATTTTATATCAAAATGATGACTGTTTCTGGCTTACATACTCTATGTCAAACTGCTGTTATGGTATCTTGTATGTCCAGATCAATTTCTGTCTGTTGGGGGCACACAGGTGATCTTGTCAGAATCAAGATATAAAAAGTGTTCTTTACTTTTCAAAAGATTTGCAGTGTGGAAGTAAAGGTCGAACCCACAGAGATTGATTAACTACAGCGACTTAATTTTAAAACCTAATTTTAGTTAATTATGAAAACGGATTTTGATTTGGTTTGAATTAAACTACTAACAAATAAAAATAAATCTAAACTATGAAAGCAATTAAAAGTGTTTTTGTAAATATGTAAAGTGAACCTAGGATTGCAACTCCACCACTAGCTTCATAATAAAGAATATTTATGAATTACTTTAGCTTACTAAGTTGGATGATTATGGGGAATTGTAGCTACAAGCCCAATTCCTCCGTCAAGAAAATAATCATGGTTCAAGCACCAACATAATCCATCTTCGGTTAGCACGAATTATCCCACACTAAACTAGGGTTGTGATCTAATCCGTCTAACCTAGGCATGGACTATTCGGATACTTCATAGCACAAATCAATAAAGCACCATCACATGTAAACAATCTAAACAAGCACAGCAAGCATAGATCGTTGAGCACATCACAGTCAAAATAGATCTAAGACAAGAATAAATTCTGAAAGTAATGATTTAATCACTAGAAGTACGATTTATTTATAAAAATCCTCTAAACATGTGACTATCATCCATACATAATAAAACTAAAATAAAAACATAAATAAAACCCTATTACTTGGCTAGGGTTTCATTGAAACCCTAGATCTATGATCTAGCCGTCCATGGAAGTGATGGATGGCAAGTAGTTGATGGAGGAGGCCATGGAAACCCTTGGTCTTCTTCTTCTTCTCCTTGCTTCCCTCCCTTCAATGGCTGGAAGTATGGTTGTAGAATGTGTGTATAATAATTGCCAACAATGTCTAACCCTTTAATTGTAATAAAATAGGGTATATATAGATTTACAACAAGTTTTGGAAGCCTTCCTAACCCGAAACAGACTGAAACTGATGTAATTTACAGTCTAGACGTCGTTCAGCAGTTTCGTTTGCACAGGAGTCTTCAGTATACTGAAATACGCAACTTTGATTTCTGTACGGATCGCGCGAGCGGACCGCGCGAGCGCGACATTTAGGACTTCGCGCGCGCGGATCGCTCGAGCGATTTTGGGTTTCTCGCGCGAGCGGATCGCGCGAGCGATTCTCTATTTTTCGCGCGCGCGGCTCGCTCGCGTGACTTGGCTTTTTCAGCTTCTTTCTTTATGCTTTTTCATCCTGTTTAGCCTGGTTTAGGTGATTTCTTCCAAATCCTGTCAAAAACTAGAAAACGAAGTAAAACTATACAAAAACAGGATTAAAAGGAGCTAACAGATGCTCGTTAAGGTGTATAAATAGGATTTGTTCTCTCCCGATCACACCCCCAAACCTACATTTTGCTAGTCCTCGAGCAAAACTACTAATAAAAATCTATTCCATTTTCGCATGGATCACGATTGCATTTAGCATATGCAACAAGCCTTTTAAACCTCTAGGTGTCCCTAGTCGGACGAGTAAAGTCTCGTGAGGGTTCTCATCAACAAGTCACCCACAACCATCTTTATTAACTTAGAAATTTAAAAAGTTTTATTGAAAAGAAAAACAAATAAACAATACTCCTTATTATAAAACAATGATTCGAAATAGAATAACGAACAGGAAGAAACAGAATCAAACGTTCACCTATATCATGAGAAACAATCAAGTGCATGCAATGTACGAATCAATAGAGTTCCTCATAAGATTGCACGTGTGTGATGTGGTAGTCAAATGAACACGCGTATGTCATGAACATGGAATATAACTCGGATAACCATCCAACTATGCTTCGACTACGAATCTCACAATGTTAATTACACTCTCAAATGAAACACTCAGAAACAGGTGTAATTTTTCTAATATATGTGAGTAAAGGAAATATATTTTCAAAATGAGAAATGCTCACATATGACTCGAAAAAGACGCATGACACAAAAGAATAGTAGTCTCATGGATAGGATGCCAATAATCAAGAAAAATTAATCATTACCATGTTTTAATCCCCCTCCCATCGTTTACATATCCAAACCATGTTTCCTAGGATCAGATAGGACTTTTCAAAGGTTGTAACGTGGCTCAGGTAATGAAAAATGATAGAACGGATTAATTGGGTAGGTTTAGAATGGCATTGTAAGGCATGTTCGATTTCTTTCATTCGTCTCTTCTACCACATTCATCTTTTCATACTTTTTCTCATTCATTTTTTTTTCAACTTTCTTCTTTTTATTTTGTTTTCTTTTCCTTTTTCTTTTCTTGCTTCTCAAATGATTATTCACTGAATACCAAGCAACTACCCCAATAGCATCTTATTTTCTTCTTCTTCTCAATCAACACATCGCCTTAATACTACTAAAAGTTGATCACTCTTCCAGTGGTATACTCCAAGTTGATCAAGTTGGAGCTTTTAAAGAGGATAATGGTGAACAAAGAAAAAGAGGCATTGTAACGGCTCAAAGGGCGAACTAAGGAAATTTTATCTTTTATCGGTTGGCAATAAACAAAGAGGGCCTAAAATCATATCCTAAAGTCGTATGGTCCTTCAATGTTTACAATGGAAGATTATTTAGCATGGTAACAAATATTTTAACTTGACTATCAACCAAAACAAGAATAATGAGACTAAACAACAAGTAGATGCGCTATTTAATGAAATTCGACAAACACAAGATGTATTTATAACCCTCTAAAAAGAAAAGATAGGCTCAGAAGCTCACCGGGCTTAGTCTCCACCATGTGTTATCTAGAAATCCGAATCATATTATAGTTCACATCAGACATGTATTCACGTGACTACGTGCAGTGCATAGGTTTATGTGCAAATCTATGATATAAAACTATGATTCAAACAATACATAACTTAAAACGTCATATCATAACTTCAGCAAATGTTTAATCACCTCTTCTCTTGTTTACCATTCTATAACAATCAAAGTTATTGAACAAGAAGTATCAAATTGATATTGCAAAAACGTCGGTAACATTGTTTATTTAAACACACTTATTGAAAAATTTTAGAATTTTGCATAAACTAATGTGCATGTGTATATACCCCCAAACCTAAACCTTTCATTATCCCCAACGAAATAATAAAATGAAAGAACGGAGAGTAGGTAATAAAGGAACGATAGTACCTCGATCTTGACAAGCATAGAACTGGTGAACACAAAGGAATATGGCTATAAAGTTCAATGTACCTGTTAATACTAAATAAAAAGAAACTAAACAAAGAAAAGATGAAAAACAACTAAAAGAAATATAAATAAATTAACCTAATCTATACGATATAACAAAACAAAGAAAACAACATAAACATAAACTAGAAAAGAAAATAAAGCATACGATAAAAAAAAATAAAACATAACCAGAATTATGACAACAATCAAAAACCTGATGGAAAAGGACCTACGAAACAAAAATAGAAATGGAAAAACTACCTGAACAAGTGTGGAGGACTGATATAGAAAACGAAAGAAAATATCAGAAAAATAGGGTATCGCGCGAGCGGCTATCGCGCGCGCAAATCCCAAGTTTTTTTTTTTTTTTGGTTAATCAATATCTCGCGCGAGCGAGCTACCTCGCGCCCGCGAGGCTAGGCGCGAGAAGAAGCAGAGGCATCATATAAGAAAAAACAAGGAAAAACGCCTAAGGCACAAACTCGCGCTAGCGGGCCGCGCGAGCGACGTCTCGCGCGAGCGGACCGCGCGCGCGATTTGGGTTATTTCCATTTTTTAGCTAAAATTATGTATGTAATATTAAAATAAATTAATTCTGACCCCCAAACCTGTCCAGAAAAACTCCAAGACTGACCAAAATGACTCAAAAACATCCAAAAATCAAAGAAACAGACGAAATCAAGCTTGGGTTGCCTCCCAAGAAGCGCTAACTTTTATGTCTTCAGCTAGACCGTTCTAGCTCAAGACTCACGGAGGTTGAAAATCAGACTTTGTACCCCTAAGAATATCAGGTAGAGCTCGATGGTAAGCAGAAATCACGTCGCTTTGAATTAATTCGATTGACGGTTTGTTAGTATGTTCAAATCAATTTCTTACCTTCTGAGTAGATTCAGCATTAGGGTCCGAGGTACTAGGGTTCATCCACTCATCATCCGCTATATCTTTGTCGTTACTCACATTTACTGCTTTGTTAGGCTCAATATTCCGTCTTACCTCACCTTCCGCCTCACATAGGTAATCGTCATCTTTAGGAGGTTGATCCATAGCATTAAAAACGTTTAATTTTAAGTTCATGTTCCCAAACGACACTTTCATTACCCCCGTCCGGCAGTTAACACGTGCGTTAGCGGTTGCTAAGAATGGACGGCCTAGAATGACAGGAGTGTGTTTCCTAGCATCTAGCACGGGTTCAGTGTCAAGGACCATGAAGTCGACAGGATAATAGCATTTATCAACCTTAACCAAGACGTCCTCGACGATTCCTCTAGGTATTTTAATAGAACGATCCGCTAATTGTATTGTAGCAGCCGTAGGTTTCAGTTCACCTAGACCTAATTGTTTATAGATGTGATAAGGTATGAGATTAACACTAGCTCCTAAGTCAAGGAGAGCCCGATGAATGATAGTGTCACCTATGACACATGAAATTGTAGGCGTACCAGGATCCTTATACTTCGGAGGAGCGTGTTGAAAAATTGAACTTACTTTTTCCGAGAGAAAGACCTTTTTAGGAGTATGACTACGTATTTTGCGCTTTTGTGTACAAAGGTCTTTTAAACATTTAGCATAAGCGGGAATTTGTTTAATAGAATCGAGGAAAGGAATATTGATTTTAACTTGTTTAAACACCTCAAGTATATCCTCAACCTTAGACTTTTTCTTTGTAAGATTAGACGGCACCTCAACATTAGGTGGATATGGCATTCTCGGAATATAATTTGTTGGGACCGGTTCATTTTCTTTTCTACTTTGATTCACGTCCTCACCCCTCTCTTTATTAGAGTTGATGTTCACATCTATCACATTCTCATTCTTATTAGGGGTTTCTATCACCTCCTCTCGTGTAGTCATCCTAGTTAAGACGGTGTTTACTTGTTCATTCGACCCCTTAACCTCATATTGTCCCTTAGGGTTTTGAATTGTTTGACTAGGCAACGTCCCCTCGTTTCTACTACTCACTACAGTAGCTAGTTGTCCCATTTGGGATTCAAGCTTCGCAATGGATTGTGTATGAGAGTGCACTATTTGTGCTTGTGCCTGTACTTGCGTTTCAATTTTAGTAAGGGTTGCCAACACCTTTTCCTCAAAAATGTTATCCCTTGGAGGGTTCGGATTAGGATGCGGTTGTTGGTATTGATTAGGTTGAAACTGAGGTCGATATGCATTAGGAAAATTAGTCACCTCATTAGGATTATTATTATTATTTTTCCAAGAGAAGGTAGGATGGTTTCTCCATGGCGCATCCGGATTATTAGTAGTCGGATTATAATTATTTTGTGGGTATTGTTGAATAGAGTTAATGTGTTGCTCCACGAATTTCGGAAATTGACTCGCTGATGGACATGCAAGTATCGAATGTGAAGGATCAGAACATAATGCATAAATTTCATGAGCAGGTGGGGCTGTAGTTTGGTTCATTGTTAAAAGTCGGTCAAGTTTGTTAGATAGTTCTTTTATCTCAATTGATTGACTTGACTCGAACTTTACCTCCCTCTTAGGTTGTGAATGATATCCCTCGGAACGTACTGATACAGCCTGATGCATCGAATTTTCGCTTAATGTTTCAAAAATTTTCCAGGCCTCATCGGCGCTTTTGTGTAGGAAGGTTCCCGCACAAACGGCATCGACGGTATTCCTAACAGAGGGAATAAGCCCCTCGTAGAAGACTTGAACCAATTGCCACTTGGGAACCTGATGGTGTGGGCACGAACGTAATAATTCTTTAAATTTTTCCCACGTGTCATAAAGAGTCTCCCCATCTTGCATCACAAAATTAGTTATATCTTTTCTTATCTTATTTGTACGCATAATAGGGAAAAACTTTTGTAAAAAGGCGGTGTGTAAGGCTTCCCATGTTTTTATTGTGTTCGGCTCAAGTGATTGAAGCCAATACTTCGCTTTGTCTCTTAAGGAGAATGGGAAGAGCCGCAATTTTAATTCATCATTATTTAGGTTTTGTATTTTCAAAGTAGAGCATATACCCTGAAAATCCCCTAAGTGTTGGTAAGGGTCTTCATTTAGACAGCCATGGAATGATGGAAGTAGCGAGATGGTAGACGACTTTATCTCAAAGTGAGATGCTGTCGTCGTAGGAATAAAATAGTTTATAAGTGGAGGAGGTGGCGGTATATTAAGATTATTCATATTAGCTTCGTTGTTATTTTGGTTGTTTTCGTTATTATTTCCAATGTCTGCCATTTTAATTGGTTCTATGTTATTAAAGCGTGGTTTCTTTAGTCTTGTAAGAGTACTACGTATTTCGGACTCAAATAAAGACGTTGGTTTCGGTGTCAAATCGTCGTCTATTAAAAACCGTGTTCTAGAAGTTAAGTTGGGAGACTTGTTAAGTCTTAATGTACGTTCAAGTTCAGAGTCGAAAGGTTTTAATTCCGGTTTATTTGAACGTGTACCTAACATAAACTAAAAGAAGGTAAACTAAAAACAAAAACTGACTCAACAAAAAAAACAAATAGCAATCACACAACTAAGATAACAAGCACTCAACTACTGTGATGCTTGAATTTTATCCTGTAATGCAATGACCGCGTCAAGCCCAGCGCCCCGGGTTTCCTAGCTAATGCAGTGCAATTAACCCTAAACTAATGCAAATAGTGCGTCACAGCGCCCTGACTTACAGTGGTTTAAAGCGAGTTTCACAAGAAGCACTTTATTTTATTTTATTTTTATTTTTATTTGCGTAAGCTCCTTTGATGTAATTAGCTACTCCACTCGGAAACGTTGGAATTTGATGACTCGAAAACCTATAAAATAAAAGAACAAGTTAGTAATTTAAAACAAAAACGGAAAATAAGAAGAATAAAAACTAATCTAATATTTACGAATTAACTAAACTAAGATTATAAAATTAAAGGTTGTAATGCAATCCCCGGCAACGGCGCCAAAAATTGATCTTGTCAGAATCAAGATACAAAAAGTGTTCTTTACTTTTCAAAAGATTAGCAGTGTGGAAGTAAAGGTCAAACCCACAGAGATTGATTAACTACAGCAACTTAATTTTAAAACCTAAATTTAGTTAATTATGAAAACGGATTTTGATTTGGTTTGAATTAAACTACTAACAAATAAAAATAAATCTAAACTATGAAAGCAATTAAAAGTGTGTTTGTAAATATGTAAAGTGAACCTAGGATTGCAACTCCACCACTAGCTTCATAATAAATAATATTTATGAATTACTTTAGCTTACTAAGTTGGATGATTATGGGGAATTGTAGCTACAAGCCCAATTCCTCCGTCAAGAAAATAATCATGGTTCAAGCACCAACATAATCCATCTTCGATTAGCACGAATTATCCCACACTAAACTAGGGTTGTGATCTAATCCGTCTAACCTAGGCATGGACTATTCGGATACTTGATAGCACAAATCAATAAAGCACCATCACATGTAAACAATCTAAACAAGAACAACAAGCATAGATCATTGAGCACATCACAGTCAAAATAGATCTAAGACAAGAATAAATTCTGAAAGTAATGATTTAATCACTAGAAGTACGATTTATTTATAAAAATCCTCTAAACATGTGACTGTCATCCATACATAATAAAACTAAAATAAAAACATAAATAAAATCCTATTACTTGGCTAGGGTTTCATTGAAACCCTAGATCTATGATCTAGCCATCCATGAAAGTGATGGATGGCAAGTAGTTGATGGAGGAGGCCATGGAAACCCTTGGTCTTCTTCTTCTTCTCCTTGCTTCCCTCCCTTCAATGGCTGGAAGTATGGTTGTAGAATGTGTGTATAATAATTGCCAACAATGTCTAACCCTTTAATTGTAATAAAATAGGGTATATATAGATTTACAACAAGTTTTGGAAGCCTTCCTAACCCGAAACAGACTGAAACTGATGTAATTTACAGTCTAGACGTCGTTCAGCAGTTTCGTTTGCACAGGAGTCTTCAGTATATTGAAATACGCAACTTTGATTTCTGTACGGATCGCGCGAGCGGACCGCGCGAGCGCGACATTTAGGACTTCGCACGCGCGGATCGCTCGAGCGATTTTGGGTTTCTCGCGCGAGCGGATCGCGCGAGCGATTCTCTATTTTTCGCGCGCGCGACTTGGCTTTTTCAGCTTCTTTCTTTATGCTTTTTCATCCTGTTTAGCCTGGTTTAGGTGATTTCTTCCAAATCCTGTCAAAAACTAGAAAATGAAGTAAAAATATACAAAAACAGGATAAAAAGGAGCTAACAGATGCTCGTTAAGGCGTATAAATAGGATTTGTTCTCTCCCGATCAACAGGTATTCTGCCTAAAGGGTTCCTAGAAAGTTTATATTCGATCGATCGACCATTTTTGTTCGATCCAAATCTTTGTACCCTCAAGCGCTTGATTGACGTTAAAGTGATCGCATGCTTGATCAATCGAACTATCTTAATCGCTCGAGACTTCTATTTAAACAAGGCATCTTCAGGACACCTCCTCATTTTCTCACCCATGCTCAATCTCTTAAGGAGAGAGAGACTCTACGGTGATTCTCTTCCAAGAGCTTCCCTTCGACATTCATTTCTCCTCCTGATCATCACAAAGTCACCACCATCACCATCATTCTCCCCTTTGCAGTGCATTTTTCTGGTGGTAAGAATCCTTGGACCCCCTTTCGGTAATAATGTAATAAAATAGGAGGGGGTGCCCCTATTGGTCTTAAGACCAATTAAGGAGTCTCCTTGTTGTAGGTTTATTTCATTTTCCTGTTTCTGCATTTTTTTTGTCGTTTCTGCAAATCGTTGTGCTCGATCAATCGATCTGGGCTCAAGCGCTCGAGCCCTACCCTTTTTCAATCGATCGAAAAGCTTTGATCGATTGAACAGTTGCAGAAGTCAGTTTCTTTTTCTTTCTTCCCTATTTTGATTATTTACTTTTATTTCTTTCCTCTTGGTTCCTCACTATGAATCCTACTACCAGGTATCACAAAAAGAAACCATTCAACCTCACCATTCCAGATCCAGTACCTGCTTACGGGTTCTGGAACATTCAAGATCAGCCGTGGTTTACTCGCTTTTTCAGTCACCAAAAAATGATGCTCAAAAGACCGCTTGAGACCATTTGGCTATCGTCTCCCTGGTTCTTAGCTCGACTAAAGGATATGCCTCAATGGTTTGAGATGCTGACCTAAGCGAATCGAATCATCATTTCTTGGGTACGGGAAGCTTATGCAACCATGATAAAAGACCCCGCCGTGCCACTCACATACCGAACTTTTTTCTACGGGCGGGAGATTGTCTTCAGTCCAGCGACCATCACTACAGCATTGATGGTACCGAAGGTGCCAGATTATGATTGTCCCTAGTGGCTGGGTGCCCCTGAGACCCTTCTCATCACTATAGCTCAGGAAATTACAAGAGGAGTCGTGTAAAACTAGAATGGCATTTCACTCATTGAGGAACGATACCTAACTGATAAATACCACATGCTCCATTTGGCGCTTTGCAACTGTATCTTATTGACTTCCTATCATGAGAAGCTGACATCGTGGTATGTACGGGTTCTATACTCTGTAGGGACTGGGCAAAGGGTTTGTCTGCCATGATTATACACTGACTTCATGGTGCAAGCCACACGCTATATTTTTGCCAAGAAACATCTGAAAGGCACATGGGCCATTCATAGAGTCGTCGCCCAGTCATGACTGCTCCCACTACCTGCAGATGAATTTCAAAATGCTTCTAGCTAGTTTAGTGAGACGGCTGCTAAATGCTCAAACACACAGAAATGAAAGAGAAAAGGAAAGGGTAAAGTGAAAGTTGGTGCAAAGAAGAGGAGAGGCGGAGGTACGGATACTGAGGGGGCAGCTTCTGGGATGCCTTCAGAGGCTAAGGAGCGTGATTCTGGGGAGGAGGATCCTATCGTTGCAGTGCAGCAGTTTGAACTGAGATAGAGGACTCAGGCCCTGGCCCAGGGAGAGTCTTCTGTGTCTCTCCATACTATCCATATGCTGCCCGTCGAGGAGCAAGAGGCACAGATACGACCCAAGGGCAAGGTTGATCATTTGACGGCTCAGCTTGATGCCGCGTTAGTCCAGTTGAGAGTCACACAGTCCCTTCATACCTCCCATACCTCGTCTACACCAACCACCTCCGTCCCATCATCATCTATAGCTCCACCTGTCTCTGAGCCACCACCTCCAATCGACGTTATTCCTTCCTCGTCCATACCTCTTGCACCGGCCGTGAGTGACCCGGCGACTGCTCCAGTAGTTGCTGAGGGTGGAGTTGAGGGACCTATCATGCCTATTGATATTCCTTCTAATACAACTACTGATGACCTTAGCACTTTGAAACTTTGAAAATTTCATTGCTATATCACATTACATACAATTTCAGTTTAATTGTGAAAAATTTTCAAATTTTCATTTTTCTTCAACTTCAATGATTAATGATAAGATAACTTCGAACTTTCTCTCCAACTTAGTTGGTTAGTATGTAATGACGCATTCACATTAGTCTTATCCTTTTATGAATTATGTTCATACGTTTTTTAGTATCACTAGGGTGGTTCCATGTGTTGACCTTTCATGTATCCAACACCCATATGCACTTGTTGATAGCTATGTAGCAAATCTAAAAAGGAGTTAATACAACTATTGTGCTTAAAGAATGAGTAGTGGAAACTAAAGTGAGCTTTTGATCCATTCTTCATTTCTGAGGGAATTATCACGCAAACTCGAATTGTTTTATTGATTATGCGTATGAAATTCATTGAAATAGTCTCAACAAATTCTTCATTTTTGGCTGCTTATTAGAGGAGAACATTCAGGATCTACCAACTAAACTCGATAAATACCAAAGTGCTAAAACTAATAAATTAAGAAAATTATTTAAGCCATCGATATCCACTCCTTAACCTATACATATATATTTAGCTACATTCAAGAAACTGTTTCGTTTTCAATCCCATACCGATTAAATATTTCCGACTCTATTATAAAAATACGAACTCCTAATCTTATACCTTGACCCCAATAGACCTCATGGCGCATCTAATATGATTTGACTATCGAAGTATGTGATTAGAAGGGAGTAGTTTTGGGAGATGCCTTGTAAAAAGAATTATACAAAGAAGCATTTTAATGTAGAAGAGGAGTATGCATGTCTATATATATAAAGAGAAGAAAGAGAAAAGAAGAAAAAGGGAGAATATGCAAGTGTGGAAGCTGGTTGGAGATGTGAAAAGAATAAAATGAAAAGATAGGCTCCATCACATACTAAGACGCGCATTCTCTCTCTTTTCATCTTCTTCTGCTATATAAAAACCAAAATTCAATGTCTTAATGATTCTTAATGAATTAGTTTGAACATGAACGTGTGAATTAGGTTATCTACGGTATTTCGCTCCTCTAGTAAGTAGTATTCTATTTGTGAGACTATACACTCTAAACGTCCATTTTTCATAAACTCAAGTATGAAAGCATTAGTATCCAAAAATTCACTCATATCAAATCTTTTTCATGCAATGTCCCTTCATTCTTAAACAAGTTTCTGTGAGACGTTCTTTTATGAGTGCGAACCAATGTGAGAATTGAGTTGAAACTACAAGTTCTAGAGGTACAATAGTCTAACCAACTCTAAACAAGGTTTGATGCATAACTGTTAACTCCACACACACACAAGGATGCATGAATGCGATACATATGTTATACCTATCTTAGTGGCATGAGGAGCATGTGAATTCTTTCATGGTTTGATTGAGAATAGTATGTTATTGTAGAGCAAAGTTATCGGTTGACAAAGAGAGAATAGATTTAAAGATGTTTTTATCTATTTTTAAAGTAAGAATTTTGTGGGTATATTCGCTGCAAACCCTCAGGAGACGAAACTCGTCCAGTAGGGGGAACCTAGGGATTTAATAGCTTGTTGCATTAGCTAAATGCAACTGCGATTCCTGCGAAAGTGAGTTATGATTTCATTTCTACGCATTTTTTGTTTTTCTTTTAGTCATTGTAGTTTAGTTTAGCTTGTTTTTTATATTGCTCTATCGCTAGGGACTAGCAATAAGCTAGTTGGGGGTTATGACAATGGTGGGTATTGTAAAATACAACCGCGCTATAATACGAAAATATAATGATTTAGTTCATAGTTTCCCTTTTTATCTGCAAATGGTGTTACAATGCCAGCTTATTTACAATGAGGTGAATTTATGATGAGTTTGATCGTTTTAGCGATTATTTTGTGCAGATATGCTATGTTGTCATGAGCAGGAATAATTTACAGGAAAAGGGTAAAGCTCAAATACAAGTAAGACATTTCAACGTAGAAATAGGAAGCTCGAGCGATCGAAGATGGTTCAAGCAATCAAGCATTCAAGCAATTGAAGTCTTGTCAAGCGCTCGAATAATATGAAGTTCAAGCGATCAAATAGAGTTTGATCGATCGAATATGAGTTTACCAAATTTTTACAGGAACGTAGCAGAGACGTGTTTGTAATAAACCCTAGCTAGGATTTATCTATATATCTATATGTGTTATAAACTCATAAACCAAGACGCCCACTTTGTTTTTTAGTGTATAAAGAGAGATAGAGAGTTTTGTTTTGGTTTGGTTTTTGTAGGTTTAATGCTTGGATATTACTTTGGTTTGAAGTTTTTAAGTTAGTACGAGTTTATTTCATTCCAGGTTCTTTAATCTTGTTTTGTTTACATTTTGCTCGTAGTTTTTAGTAGCCTTAATCTGTTTGAATCGTAGGTTTTGAATGCTCATAGATGACATCCATATTTTTTATAGTTTTATGTTGAAAGCACAACTAAACACATCCTTAATGTTTTCATACGCTAAAAATCTATTTTCTGCAATCGAAATAATGTCTGAGTGGTTTCAGAATTAGGAGATCACGATGAAACTATGATCTCCAGCCTTTGCCATGCATTCAGTAGAAAACCTGTGTTTGATCGATCGAAGCCATTTTGATCGATCGTACATGGGACCAATTAAGCGATCGAAGACATTTCGATCGATTGAAAGACGATGCAGTTCGAGCGATCGAAGGCGCATCGATCGATCGAGCCTACAAAATCTTAAGATGATCCTTTTTAGTATTCTTAGACTTTTTGTTTTTTGAAATATGTTATCAAAATGTCCCTATAAGCTTAGTTTGTCAAAACAGTTTCTTGACTTTAAGCCTTAAGGCATTTTTCTTCAATGACTTTTGCAAACCACCTTCAATGCTAACACCATTGAGGGTGCAAGATAAAACCATTATTTTAAATTGACTTCTTCGTATTTTAAATCAAGTGTTATGATTTAGTCCCGGTCATGAAAGGACTATTGAATCTTTATTTTTAGGAAAATTCATAATACTGTAGAGGGATTTACTCCATCGAACGTTAATGAATGTGCATGGCAGATGGCTAGGTCGATCCCACAGAGAAGGTTTAAAGGTACTAAACTTATATTAATCACAAAAAAGAAAATTAAAAATTCAATGTTTTAAATGAGATGTGAAACACAAAGTGCCACAGATTACTAACTAGTAAAAGTAAAGTGATTAAATTAAACTAATAATTGACTAACTAACAAAAGCAATATCCAACTGGGTTTTAGCTTTATAAAAGAAAAGCATTGGGTTCACACGAATCCGCAGTGACCTAACCATCTACCATGCACATTCATTAACGTTCGATGGAGTACATCCCTCTACAGTGTTCCGTATTTTTTCTAAAGATAAAGATTTAATAGTCCTTTCATGATCAAGACTATATCATCGCAGTTGATTTAAAATGCACGGAAGACGATTTAAAACAATGGTTTCATCTTGCACCCTCAATGTTGTTAGCATTGAAGGTGGTTTGCAAAAGTCATTGAAAAAAAATGCCTTAAGGCTTAAAGTTAAGAAACTTTTTTGACAAACTGAGCTTATAGGGACAATTTGATAACATATTTCAAAAACAGAAAGTCTAGGAATACTAAAAAGGATCATCTCAAGATTCTGCAGGTTTGATTGATCAACGTGCCTTTGATCGCTCGAATTGCATCGTCTCTCAATCGATCGAATTATCTTCAATCGTTTGACTGGTCCCGTGTGCGATCGATCAAAATGTCTTCGATCGTTCGAACACGAGTATTTTGCAGAATGTATGGCAAAGGCTGGAGATCTATTTCATCGTGATCTCCCAACTCTGAAATTATTCAGACATTATTTTGATTTGTCACGCCCCGGAACGGCAAAAATAGAGAAAAATAAATTTCCTTTTTGGGTCCAAAGGCAGCGACGGGTGAAGTCACATGATTGTCCACACCACGCAGTACTAAGCAATAAGAAGTAATAGGGTAACAATAATGAAGTCTAGGTTCTAATCACAAAGCAACATAAAGTCAACAGAAGTTACTAACTATTACATATCAGAGTCTCGAATCAAATATAAGGCAGCGGAAGTACAAATGCCAAGGCAACATATGCCTGACTACAAAAAGATTCTAAAACGGTAAAGACAACTAGCTACAATTCTAGTCTAGTCTTCAGTTGGCATATGGGTAGTCCTCGGCATAGTAGTCTTCTTCGGTCTGACCTCCGTCAGGGAAATTCTCCACAGGGACTCCGTCACCGGCATAGTGGTCCTCTCCTGCAGGCCCTTCACCTGTATAGTCATAACCAGGGTGCGCTGGAACGTAGAAATGTCCAGCGGCATAAACGCCGTCAGCTTAATGAAAGCCGAGTGAGTTAAACACTAACAGGGTATCAGCTATTGAAGTTATTACAAGTTATAAACCGTAACCAAATTAGAATTCTGTGAGGGTAACTCCTTTAATCAAACCAATTATCCGATTACTAATGTTTTACTCATTTTAAGACCGATAACATGTCTAGATAGGGGAACAGACTTGACAGTAGTTCAACTCTATAACACACCATTGCTCATCCACCGCTTTTAAGAACATATGCACAGTTCACCGCATGTCATGGATACCACGTTAGTCCATCCCCCGCTTTTAAGAACATATGCACAGTTCACCGCATGTCAGGGATATAACGCTTTAAACAACAGTACATCATTCTATGCCACGACTTAGCGACGTCTACCAGTGATCACGGTCCACCGCATGTCATAGACACCTTCGTCTGTCTACCGCTTTTAAGAACATATGATTAGATCATCTGGCTATCTTAGGGCAAATGGTCCGGTTCACCGCAAGTCATAGACACCTTCGTCTGTCTACCGCTTTTAAGAACATATGATCGACCAAAGCCCGTCCACGCAAGGTTCCCGAATCTTAGCAAACCTACTTAAGTTCAACTCTATTTCCGATACATGACAATCCCAATGTGGCCCGACTACTCTGAATGAAATGAACGTTAACTCCAAAGGATTCACAACTATTCCGTTATCTAACATTATAAACATTATTCGATAGTCTTGTTATTACTACGATCCTATGCTGCATTAACTCGTTATCATGTCTGTATTACAATAATAAAGTATGCTGGGAAATACTGAACAGTAAATAAACAACTAAACAGTTATTACATTATCTAAACAAGTAAAATAGTAAACTGTAACTGCCAATCGATTGGTATAGATGTCAATCGATTGGTATAGAAGTACTGTCAATCGATTGGTATAAAAGTTCAATCGATTGGATCACAATCCATGTCAATCGATTGCATAAAATGTCAATCGATTGAGACATGAAAGATGTCAATCGATTGGTATCGATGTCAATCGATTGACACTTCATCTTCTTCACAGAGAAGACTGCCCAGCAACATATAAACGGGAAACATGGTTCCTTCTCCATTTCTTCATTCAAAACATGTCATAACATCAATGTAAGGCTACCAAGTGAGTTTAGAACTCACCTAGACGTTAGGGGTGTGTTTGGGAATGTGTGTTTGAGCTTGAGCTTCAATGGTGGTCCTCCTCTCTCTCTCTCTCTAGTTCTCTGTCTTCTCTCTTCTCTTTCTCCTTCTTTCTTCTTTCTGACCTTCTCCTCTTCTTTCTTCTTGTCTCAGTCCATCTCTGTGTGTGTGTGAGTGTATGAATACATGTATATATGTGAGTATATATATATATGAGTGTATATATATAACACACACACAAAAACCCTCCCTCTCACTCTCTCTAATTTCTGTAAACAGAAGTACGCCCAAAATGGGCTGGTATATATAGAGAGGGAGTGTTCACGTGGCTTCTCCCCAGCCAGAGCAAAAGAATCTGCCCAGCTGCCTCCAATCGATTGGCATAAAGTTCAATCGATTGGTATAAGCAATCGATTGATATACTTGCCAATCGATTGGTATCCAAAATATACCAAGGGTAAGGCCAAGCTCATACAAGTATAAAAAGAAACATACGAGGTCTAGTTATATAATATATTACAAAATACAGGGTATTACATGATTACAGAAAACAAATTTTTAGCGTATGAAAACATTAAGGATGCGTTTGGTAGTGTTTTTAACATAAAACTATAAAACTATGGATGTTATCTACGAGCATGCAAAACCTATGATTTAAACAGATTAAGCTACTAAATACTACGAGCAGAATGTAAACAAAATAAGATTAAAGACCCTGGAATGAAAGAAACTCGAATTAACTTCAAAACTTCAAACCAAAGTAATATCTAAGCATTAAACCTACAAAAACCAAAACAAAACTCTCTATCTCTCTATAAACTGAAAAACAACATGGGCATCTTGGTTTATGAGTTTATAAAACATATATATATAGATAAATCCTAGCTAGGGTTTATTACAAACACGTCTCTGCTGCGTTCCCGCAAAAATCTGGTAAACTCATATTCTATCGATCGAACTCTGTTCAATCGCTTAAACTTCATATTATTCGAGCGCTTGACAAGACTTCAATCGCTTGAACCATCTTCGATCGCTCGAGCTTCCTATTTCAACTTTGAAATGTCTTGCTTGTATTTGAGCTTTACCCTTTCTTGTAAATTGTTCCTGCTCATGACAACACAGTATATCTGCACAAAATAACAGCTAAACCAACCAAACTCATCATAGATTCATCTCATTGTATATAAGCTAGCATTGTAGGGAAATTATGAACTAAATCATTATATTTTCGTATTATAGCATAGTTGTATTTTACAAATACCCCCGCTTGTCAAACCATGAGTGAGGTTCACGACCCTTCATTAACCTTTATCCGATCCGACCGATTTGGATTACTCCTATTTTTTTATTCCATGGGGCTTTATATCCAACCTGAGGCAACAAACGATGGCCATGATCCATATCTAAGGCTACACCTGTCATGCCCCGGAGCAGAAAAATAGAAAAAAATAAATTTCCTTTTTGGGTCAATAGGGAATGACGGGTGAATGTCACTAATTGTCCACACCACACAGTACTAGTCAACTAATAAATAAGAGCGGCAACATAATCAAACTGAATATAATAATAATTGTATCTATTACAAACATCAGAGTGGTCCTTAGGAGCGTAACAGGTCTGGAGACAACATATGCCCAAGTACCCATTACAAAAAGTTCAACAGAAATAGCAGAAATAAAAGATAGATATAACTTCTTCATCTCTAGCTGGCATAAGGTTAGTCGTCAGCGTATTAATCTTCACCGACATAATCATCATCAGTGGGGCCACCCGCAACATAATCCCCTTTCGAGTAGTAGCCATCACCATACGCATCATCACATGTATTAAGAGGAACAAGGTAATCTGGATTGGGAATGTCTAGGCAATAACAGTCGTCAGCTTACTGACAGCTGAGTGAATAGAAACTCATAGGGTACTAATGATATAACGTAATAACAAGTTATAGAAAGTGTGTAAGATATAGTATTACAATAATATCTTTCTCTTTATTCCAATGTCATTTACTCAACCCTTATCGTCTTGTTAATAAAAGACTTACCACATTCTAACCCTTAGAACGGACTTGATTGTAAAACTCCTGGATACACCAATGCTCTGTCTACCGCATCACCACAAGTCATAGATACCATCTACCTCGTAACACCACAAGTCATCAAGGTCATCTACCATGTACACTGTAAGTCATAGATAATACGTTAGTCCATCCCCGCTTTTAAGACCATATACATAGTCCACCGTAAGTCAGATATTTAATGCTTCAAGCATTGACACATCAATTCTATTGCCACGACTTATTGTCTGCTATATATTCCCAGCCACCACAAGTTATAGACACCTTCGTTTGTCTACCGCGTTTGAGAATACCTGTATACCTAGCCACCGCATGTCATAGATACCTTCGTTTGTCCACCGTGTTTGGGAAACAGCTCCTTCCATAATCATCCCATAACTTAGCAAACCTACCTATCGTTATACCACTAACGATTACATGACAGCCCCATTGTAACCTGACTACTCTGAGTAAAATGAACAGATATCAAAACTCATACATGAACCGCATGGTATCTCACATCATCACATTACTCCATTATTCTTAATCATACTTATCTTTGTTGTCACATTATCCTTGATTAACCCATAATCGCAAAATGGAAGTCTGAATCGAGAATCGAATAATTGAACCCTTTATATAAAAAACAAGAGGAACTAACCATTTTCTGCAAATGCCAATCAATTGGGACAAGGGTCCAATCGATTAAGATAAAACTACAATAATCGATTGAGAAAACATGTCAATTGATTGAATCCAAAACAATGTCAATCGATTTCTAACTTTAGCTATCGATTGGGTTACAATTAATGGCAATCGATTAAGAAACTATCCAATCGATTGGGGCTCAACTGATGGCAATTGATTGGGAAAAGTCCAATCAATTGGGACTTCATCTTCTCTAGCAAAAATGTAAAACAGAATATATAAACATCTTAATTTTAATACATCTAAACATCACCAAAACTTGTAAAAAAGTACATTAAAGGGACCACGTGAGTAAAGACTCGCCTAGGGTGTGTAGGGTGTGTTCGGCTTGTGAAAACCCAAGCTCTCTCTCTCTCCTACTTCTCTTTCTCTTCTCTGTCTCTCTGTCTGCTCTCTGTCTTTCACTTTTTTTCTTCTTTCTTTCTTTTTCTTCTCTTTCTCTGTCTTCTTTCTTCTCCTTGAGAGTGTGTGTATATTCTTGTGTGTATATATATGATATATATAGATGTGTGTATATAATATATATCTCACACCCTCTCAAGAAATCTGTGAACGAATACGGACCCAAGGCAATAAATGGACTGGCATATACAGAAAAATGAGTTACCATGTGTCAACCCATGAAGAAAAGTTGAAAACAAGTCTCTGCAGATGGCAATCGATTAGTACTGATGGCAATCGATTGGCATTATATATTTTATGCAAATCGATTGTGATTCAAGGGCAATCAATTGGTATATGCCACATAATAAATTCAGGTCAGTAGGATTGCAATCAATTGGGAACGATAGCAATCGATTGGTATCTAAAAATTGACAATAGATTAGTACACAAGGGAAATCGATTGGTAACAAAAATTTATTAAATGAACGGTAAGGGTTATATAGGTATAAATACAAAGTCTTAATTAGTAATATTCACTCCAAAAATACAAGGTATTACAACACGAGTGAGTAATCCATATCTATATCCCCACAAGGCTAAATCCAGAGAGATCCTCACTTATAGAGTCGCCACTTGGTTTGATAAAGAAAACTAAGAAAACTAAATCTATCATGTCCAATAGATAGAAAGCACTGCCCCGTCGTCACCAAAGAACTCGGTTCGGGGGTTAAGGCACGAGAGATGAAGGAGCTAGATCGTGATAAAACACCTCCTCTCGCCCCCATCGTGTGATGGACCTTGTAGACACCCCATTTTGTCAGCTATCAGATTTAGGAGACCCATAGCTTGGTGGTTCACAATGATCGAAAAAAAGACTCAAAAGGACTCCTGGAAGTTAGTTCTATTTCTCAAAATGCTCAGAATGACCAAAATGCCCCTGAACGCCCGAAAACTCCCAGATTTGGACCAAAAGTTCTGGAAACATGCTATGTCATCATAAAATTAAGAAAATAAGGTTTTAAGTAAAATCAGATGAAATCGTCAGCTCCCAGAGACCCTCGGAAGTCCCGAAAGTTCCCGGAAAGTCCCCGTTGATCGGTTTGACCAAGTTTGATCAGGATTTGACCAAAATCGTCCAAATTCATCGTAAAGTTCCAAAATCATTCTAGATTATGTGGAAATTATTAAAATGAGTTTTAAAATAAAATCGAATGAAAACGTCAGCTCCTGGGAGCTCCCAGAGGTTTCCAGAACTTCCCGGGAATCCCAAGTTTGACCAGTTTGACCGAAAGTTGACTTTAAAACTGGAGCACTGTATCATTTTTTAAACATTTTTCATGGATACTAGAGGTCAATAGCTTTCCGATGGTATATCGCACATAATTTTTGGATTTCAAACGAATTTATTATGAATTTCTAAAGGCAAAAAAGGCGATTAAATCATCTTTTATCGCAAATACTACAAAACTTTTCAAGGTGACCTATCTCCAAACTATTTTTTATGTAATCTAGACTCCATTACCTTTCCAATGGTATATCATAACCCCAATTTGGAGTTTGTAAGCATTTTTTGTGAATTTCGGACAAAATAGGGCCTTTTCGCGAATACCAGAACCTCTGGGGGCCTAAAAAGGATTATCTGGACGAATGAGGAGCAGTGCTGCCGGGGAACTGGCCCACTGGCACTGCTGCTGCAGCACAGGCCCAGTGCCGCAACGGTACTCTCCTCCAGAATGGTGGTTTTTTTGTAATTTCTTTTGGGGGTCCAATTTAATTAATTAAAAACCAAAACGATATAGTTTTATGTTCACAGATGTTTGGGACCAATGGAAACACTTTCTAAATCCCAAATCCTCCCCAAATTAGTCTATATAAAACCCCCCATTGCTCTTCATTTGTGGTAGGGGGGCTAAGTGCAAAGCTTGATAAAGTTGTAGAGAGAAAGAGAGATAGAGGTAGATTTAGAAGTAAGACAGGAGCTTCCTCCTACTATTTTTCTATAGAAAGTGAGTTCCAATCTTGTTTTCCTCCACCATTCTTCTATATACTTCATCATCAATTCACCCAACCACCATTTCTCTAAGCATTCATGAGTTAGGGAGTTACTTCCATGTCCGAATGTCAATATCTATGAGTGAAACACTAAGCTACAAGTTCAAAATCACATTGATTATCATCTATTGATTGCTATTTACTTGCTTGTTTATATATATGTTCATCTCTTCTTCCCTCATTTCTTTTTATTTTTCTTTATTTACTTACTTGTTCTTGATGATGAGTTTGATGTTGATATTTCAAGAGGTCATAATCTCTATTTGATGTTGAAAATAAACTTTCAAAACCCCTCAAAAACCCTCTCATTTTGATCTCAAGAAAGCAAACTCAAGTTTTTCCCAAAATCTTTAAAACAGTGAATGATTTGAGCTCAAAGATTTTTCTAGAACTCAATACTCAATGTATGGATACAAGACCACTTGTAAAGTCTTCCTAACTCATTATAAAACACCCATGATTTTTGGTTTGACTTGGAAATACTTGAAAGGGGTCCATTTTTGTCTAAACATTCCTTCCAAACATTCTGCCTCTGCTGTCACAGCAGCTAGGTTGACTTTCAACTTGTTTTACAAAACTCTTTTCCAAAATGAGTAGTCCCAACTTATTTTTCCCTTCAACTTAAATGTCTTAAAGAACTTTTTGTATAATATGGGCCTCTATATATGGGTTTTTCATTTTCTAAGATATTTTGACATTTCAGTCGACAGTACAAACTCTGTTTCTGAGTAACCTCTATTATTCATATAATTTCTCTCAATATGTAATAGTTATTAAAGATTGGATTTTTGGGTTGTGTTCTAGACATAATAAGGAAGATCTCCATAAAAAATCATGCATTGAAAATATTCCTAGCCCCTCTTTTCAATTTCCAAAATATCATGTCACTGTTCTGTCTACTATTCACAGCAAGCACACTTTTACTTCCATTCTTTGATTTGATGCTTACATGTACTCCAAATTAGCTCATGTCTTAGGAAGTAGTTCATACTACATTTTTACATATCCCCTGATGATTTCTCCCATGCATTCATTCATCTTTTTAGTCTTCTAAGTCATTTTAGAAAGTCCATGTATACAAACACACAACAACCTTGTCACATTCTAGATACATACATTGCATTCATGCGAGATTTGGGGTTTTTGTAACTCCTAATCTAAGAAGATTACAAGGAATGATCATGATCAAACATTCATGTTTCCCCTCGATCAAACCGTCCTTTCTCATCTGTCCCCGGGATCGAGAGGTCTTCTTTTCTCAAAGATTAACATGCATCATACTAGCTTGCTAAGAATATTTTGATTTCTTTGATTATTTATTTTAATAACAATTCATGTCCCCCTTTAGATTAGGAAGTCTTGAATATTTGATATATGATTAGACGATTTTTCCTAGGTTTGTTTGTGTGATCTTTCACTTTACATTATGTGATATTTGTCTTAGATCTTATGAATGATATCTTATCTTTTGATCTTCCATTTCAAAATTCTTGTGTGATGTAATATACTATCATAGTACTAATTGTCGAACCATACATAGTATAAGATGATTATTTGGATGCTAATTGAGGCCCGTCGAAAGACGTGGCGAGTTGAGGGTGTTTTAGTCGTGACAAAGGCTCCTTCCTCTCTCGTACCAAAACCCCGAACCAAGTTCTTTTGTTATGAAGGGCCAGTGCCCTTTATCCATTTGGGTGAGTCAAATTAGGTTTCTTTTGGTTCCTTAAAGACCAAGTGGCGACTCTGTATCTGTTTTCAACGGACCATTTTCTTTCTTTGATCTAAATCAATCTCAAAACAAAAACAGCAAGTGGTGGAATTCCGCATGTCCACAATCTGGCGACTCTGCTGGGGATATTTATTTTAAAACAAAATATTACAGAGGTTTAACTCTTAAGAAGCATTCTTAAAATCATCTTTTTACTGTGTCTAGTTCACCGCATTGCACTCTTGCATTTCCCCCCTCCGACTGTGTCTGAAACGCGATGCTGACATTGTTCAGGTTTTGCTGTGCCAGGTCATAAGTCACCGTTGATACCGTACCTTCCAAGGTATATCAAAAAGAGTAAACACTTCCGTACTGTCTCTTCGACGGTATATTGGAACTCTTGTCAACGGACCCTCTTGGACTAAACCCAGCCTTTGTATATAGATTCCTGTAGAACCTTTCGTAGGACTATTCATATATCTTTTTAGATAGGACAATGTGATATAACTGCTATATGCCCTGGCAGGATTACCTGTGCAGTGTAGACGCTTATGTGGCATAAGGCAGAACCTCTTTCTTATGATTCCCAAGGCAATCACTCAAATGTGATCACATTGAGTTGACCTTCCTAGGCACCATGACAAGGATGTCTGCTCCATACTCACAAAGATATACACCGCAAACCTTGTTTGTCGGTCCTACGACAGAGGAGTATGAAAACCTGCTAGATAGTATGATCACCATCATCACATGCTCCTGTCATATACAGCTGTTCTCTTAGAAACTCTTCCCAACTCATCCAGGTATCCCAGTTTCTCTCAGAAACTTTGTCTAAATTACCTAGAAATTCCCAAATATACCAGTTTCTCCTAGAAACTCTGCTTAGATTTCCCAAAAATTCCCAAAATACTCAGAAATTCCCAGGTATACCAATTTCTCCCAGAAACCCTGTCTAAATTTCTCAAAAATACCCAAAATAACAGTTTCTCCCAGAAACCCTGTCCAGATATCCCAGATATACCCGTATTAACCAGTTTCTCCCAGAAACTCTATCCAGATATCCCAGATATGCCAGTTTCTCTCTGAAACTCTGTCCAAACCAACCAGAAATGTCCAGATATGCCAGAAACTCTGTCCAAATCAACCAGAAATGCCCAGTCTCTCGTAGAAGCCTTCATAAAACCCTGGAAACCCCTATTATCTCTTGGTGATCATACTGGAAAGTAGGGTTTGCACACTCTATATGGTTAGGACCTTATTTGTTTAACTGCTATCTGTTAGAAATAGGAGCATCATGTAGATTAGGGCTTGCATCCGCATGTTTGCTTCATCAATCTGTATACACGGTGATAGTCGGTCTGTACACGAATCAGTCCTCACTTGTCACTATAGTTGTCATCTCAATCATCACTGTTAAAAATCTGACACAGTCTTTTCACACCTATATGTCAGTACAAGTTTTGAGCACCTAGGATCTTCATTTGTGAGTCTGAGGATTAGGGAGTCACCTTGTCAGAATCACTCAACCGAAAGTTAGCTTTATGGATCCAGAAGGTTTGGAAGCAAAAATGACAGAAATGATCAACCAACAGTCTGACCGGTTGGCCCAAGTTTTAGCCTTCATGGAAGAACTAAAACAGCAACAACCACAATACCCACCTGGATTCCTACCGCCACTGGGGTTTATACCACCACCACCGCCAGGGTTTGCACCACCTCCCGAGAACAATGTAGATGATGATTGGTTCAATGGGGCCCCACCACCTGCACTTAATAAGAAAATTCAAGAAAAACTGGATAAGGTCGACAAGCTTGAGAACATACTGAGAAAGAGCAAGGGGGTCGACAATTACATGCTAGATCTAGAAGGCCTTTTTGAGCCTGTTAAGCTGAAACTGCCGGAGAACTTCAAGATGCCTGAAATTGATCATTTTGATGGAACTGGGAATCCGAAGAGCCACGTAAAGTTCTGCATGAGTGTTTTCCAATCAATGGGCTGCACCCATGAGCACATCGCAATGTTGTTCCCTCAAACCCTCGCCAAGGCTGCTCTATCCTGGTTTCTGACCTTGGAGGTTTCTAAGACGCGGACTTGGGAAAATATAGTCCAGGTCTTCGTTGATCATTACTCCTACAACCAAGAGCTCGATGTCACCATCCGGGATCTGGAGACTACCCGGTAGAACTTCAATGAGTCCTTCCCTGCATTCTTAAGAAGATGGAGGAACAAGGTCGCCCAAATGACCCACCGACCAGTTGAAAAGGAACAAGTCCGGATGTTGATCAAGAATCTACTGCCGCTGTACCATGAGATACTATTCTACCAGTCCATCTCAACATTTGAAGAACTGTTTGAGATTGGGACTAGAATTGAGGATGCAATCAGGGAAGGAAAAATCAAGAATGAAGAATCACAAAGCCAGTCCAAGAGGCCCAACTACTCTCGAAACCCTTCGGATGTCAACGCCCTTAGTAACCAACACATGGCCTATTCTCCCCAACTATACCAGCTCACAAACCAAACCAGCTCGCCTAGCCACCCTTACCAAAATAGGGTACCCCATAAATTTTCCAAGCTAGATATCTCCCCGTCCGTAGCCTTAGGCTGCCTGCTAAAAAAGGGACACCTCCAACTCCTTCAACCTCGTTCCGATCCCCCACCACCTAACTCTGACCTTTCCAAGGCCATGACACCGACCGGTGCATACGTCTCCGCCATGATATCCAAGACCTCATTGACCGAAGAATCATCGAGCCACCACCCATTCAACCCCATGTCACCTAAGCCCATGGCCTATCCTTTTAAATGATCCCTTTCATTGACACCCATGAATGTTGAATCCGTGCAGTGGAGCGATAGTGTTTGGAACTTCTGCTAAAAAAACAATAATAATAAATGGGTCACAAAGACACTCCATTTGAGACCAAGTCGAGTCTGTTCTATATTTTGAGTCTATTTCAAGTTTGATCTTGTGGTTGAGTCTATCTGTCATCGAGTTGTTGTGAGTCTGTATCGAGTAATGTAATCATTCTCTTATGATGGAATGAAGTCTCATTATGCCTAATCTGATGTGTATAATCATAAGTGCATGAATCGCTGAACTGAAAATGTCACTTTTTAAATTACCATGGATATTACTCTGCTAATAAATTTTTGCATCAAATAGAAAAAAAAAACAAAAAAAAAGAATCCCAAAAAGGCCAAAGTCAATTTCGCGCTGACCCCAAAGAAGAGCTGAGAATTAAATAGTCTTACTTTAAGATTTTAAAGATGCTTTTGCTCAAATCTCGAAAAGGCATACTTGAGACTGATTTGGGGCTTACCCAACACCCTTTCCACCATTTTTACCATTTCAAAGCCTTGGGCCCAACCTAATTGATAGCCATGCGAACCTGTGCGGACTTGGTCCTTGATGGTAGCCAAACATTTCAGTGAGTTTCATCTCCACTTTCAAAAAAATAAAAACAGAAGAAAAAAAAAGAAAAAAAAAAGAAGAAATGCTCGCTAGGTTGAAAACCCGAAAGGGCACCTAGGCAAAAGTTAGAGCTGAAAAGGTATTGATTTCCAAGATCTGACCCTAGCCAGCCAAAATGATTTTACATATGAGAGGATTGTACGCTTCAAAGTATATCGTAAAAACATGCCTAGATCACATTTCAAAAGGCTCGGAATGACCACACATAAATCCTGAGAGTTGACGTGCACATTCTGGAATTTTGAGATTATGATCGAAAGATCTCACATGAATCAACTATGTGAAAAGGAAAATTGACTGGCTAGGCGAAAGTGAAAAAGATCAATCCTCAGAAAGAAAAGAAAAGAAAGGGAGATCAAAACTGAATCCTTTTATTCCAAGCTATCACAAGTGAGCTAAGTTTAAACTTCTTTGACGATTGGTTTGAAAAACCCCCACCAATTTCTTTCAAGACCTTGCCTTGAACTACGCTGGACCTGATTCCCACTTGGGGATACGTAGGCAACCACATCGGTTCGGTCGACACCATCAATATTAATCCCTCTTCTTTAAAGGTCCTGGGCCGAACTATGTTGGACCTGATCCCCGCTCGGGGGCACATAGGCAAACTTTCAAAAATAAAAGAAGGATGGCTCGCTAGGTCGAAAATCCGAAAGGACGCCTAGGTAAAAATTAGAGCTAAATCCAAGGTGAGCAATAACAAAAGAGAGAAAAGAGCTCGACAGGTCACCTCACTAGTGCCTAGGAAAAAGTTATGAGTATCTGAGAGATTAAAGTCACGGTCTTTGCCTCAAGCCAGAAAACATCTCCCACACTAGGGGTAAACTTCAGCTACCCGCCTTGTTTGCCTAAATTTTACTATCTACCCTTCATACAAGGGGCAAACTTCGGTCACCTGCCTTGTTTGTCCAAAACCTCTAATAAACCATCATTCCAAACTAGGGGCAAACTTCAGTCACCCACCTCATTTTCCTATGAGTTCCACTTCGTACACCTCAAACTAGGGGCAAACTCCGTTTTCCTAACACGATTCCTTCACACCAAGGGCGAGTTTTCAAGTCACCAAGTTGCTTTGAAATTTTTTAAAATGGAGCATCTTTTATTCTAAAAGCTAAGGCACTTATTCTAAGCACATCTTGGGAGAATCAAAGGATTGATTAGATCAATAGGGAGGAACTTTCAAAAATTAGATTTATCAGCAAAGTGCTATCATATTAAGATGAGAAGTGAAAATAAAAGATGAGCGGTACATCATTCATGATGAAGGCACATTGGATCGTGGCAATTTGAGAATTTCATGTCCAAGTCAATCCTTCTTTGTTTGAGTCAGTAGTAATCTGATCAAAAGTGTGTCAGAGATCAAGGTTTCATACAAACTAACCCAACTTCCTTGTCGTTCCTGTTAAGTCCATTTATCTTGATGGTCTCAAATGTGTGGGTTAAAGGTGATTCCCAATTATAAAAAACTTTGGATACAAGCAGAAGTACCAAATATTATTACTACACCAGTTAAGATCGCAACATGAGAAGTGTCCCAGGTACGAGTGGCATAAACTCATAAGTGGCTGCAAACTATAAACTGATAGTTGTTTCTCAAGACGGTTGATCGGAAGAAATATGACCAACACCAAGAAACTATTGCTGATGTATTGATGAGTTGTGTCGATAAGATGTGTTGTTGAGGTGTTTTATGGCCCAGAGTCTAGATGTGTTGATAAGATGTATTGTTGAGGTGTTTTATGGCTCAAAGTCTAGGTTTGTTGATGAGATGTTTTTGTGAGGATGTTTTAGAACCCATACATTAAAGGAGCATCGAGGAACATCAAAAGAGTTGAGAAGCATTGTTGGAGCATCGAGGAACATCAGAATAGTTGAGAAGTATCGTTGAAGAGTTGAGGAACATCAAACGTGTTGAGGAGCATCAAATTTTTTGAGGAGCATCGTTGAAGAGTTGAGGAACATCAGATGTGTTAAGGAGCATCAGATTTGTTGAAAAGTCGAGGAGCATCATTGATGATTTGAGGAGCATCATTAAGATATGAAAACACCGTTGAGAATCAAGAAGCATTGAGAAACACCGTCAAAGAATTGAGGAACAACATAAGCACCGTTGAGAATTGAGGATCATCATTGAAATTTGAGAAGCACTGTTGAGAATCTGAGAGTCACCGAGTCCATAGCATCACGATTAAGGGGAGCACGAGTCAAGTCTAGAGGGTCACTTCACCCAACACAACAAATTAGGCATAACATGACACATAGCCCATTGGTCGCAGGACACACAAATCACAAAGCCCACTAGGAGTGGCAAACACACCATAAGCATTCTTTTGAGCACTGTAGTGTCACCTTGAGCACCAACGCTCTTCCTTGGGTAAGACCCCTGGGTTGAGATCCTTCACAAGTCTACTAGTCATAGCGAAGCATAGATCACCTAGCCCACTGAGAGTGTTGAATACACATAACACGTGTAGTAGGACCATAAGCACTTTAGAACACAACATCAGGCATGACACGTATCATTTTAACTCATCATAACATAGCATCATCCCCTGAGGACAAAAACAGAAAGATACCAGCTCCCAGAGGCCCCGACCGACCCTCTTGGATTGAGCGCCGAAAGATTTGATCAACTGTGAGAGATTCAGAGATGGGTCCTAGTTCCCGAACAAGAAAAAAAAGTTCTCTAAGAGTCCTACACCATCCCCCGAGGACAAATATAGAAGGATACTAATTCCCACTATCCCCAGCAGAAAATAGCAAAAGTAGAGCCGATTCCTAGGGCAAGCTTTGTCTATTCACAATCCAAGGCTCCGTGTCCGTTGGTTATCGTGAGCTTTCTCACTTATCATGAGATTTCCCACTCCTTTGTCCGAAATCATGAGCTTTCTCACTTATCGTGAGCTTCTTCACTTATCGTGAGCTTCCTTACTCCTTCATCCAAAATCATAAGCTTTCTCACTTATTGTGAGTTTTCTCACTTATCATGAGCTTCTTTACTTATCATGAGCTTCCTCACTCCTTCATCCAAAATCGTGAGCTTCCTCAATCCTTTGTCCAAACTCGTGAGCTTTCTTACCAATCGTGAGCTTCCTCACTCCTTTATCCAAAATTCGTGAGCTTTCTCACTAATCGTTAGCTTTCTCACTTATCATGAGCTTTTTCACTTATCGTGAGCTTTCTCACTCCTCTGTCCAAAATTGTGAGCCCCCTCACCTACCTATCGGTTATCGTGAGCTTCCTCAAATAAAGATCATGAGCTTCCTCAGCAAACAAAAATCGTGAGCTTCCTCACTCCCTTGTCCTAAATTGTGAGCCCCCTCACCTACCCATCGGTTATCGTGAGCTTCCTCAAATAAAGATCATGAGCTTCCTCAGCAAACAAAAATTGTGAGCTTCTCCCTTATCGTGAGCTTCCTCACTCCCTTGTCAAAAATCATGAGCCCCTTCACCTACCCATCAGCTATTGTGAGCTTTCTCGCTTGTCAATTATCACGAAACCCTTCTCTGATTGGCTATCTTGAACTTCCTCATCCATCGCTTGGTATCCAGGACTTCTGTGTCCATCGATTATCTTTAATTGTCGTCTTTTGGGACCCCACGTTCGATTATATTTGTTTGCGAAGCACATTTCCCATAATTTAAGAAGTTATCCCGAGACCCAGAGTCTTCAACACCTTGGTATCCTTATCGGGATCAACCATTGCATTAGATTCAACACTAGCACAACATAAGTCCACTCGGGGTGGCACACAGCACCAGTTCATGCTAGGATCAGAACACTAAACATGATAGAACTCAGGACACGATTCATATCACATCCATGCATTACATATCACTCTTATAGCATAGCATCCGCCTGATTGTTATGCATATGCATGTGTGATTTATTCCTTTGTGCCCCGAACTACGTCCTGGTCTGATTCCCTTGGGATACGTAGGCATCTCACGAAGAGCACGACCGGTACCAGCCTCAGCGTTCTTGTTTTCATCATTGCATCTTTGCAACGCTTTTATCCTAAATCTATAGCCTCCAAAAGACCTGTCTCTTCAAAGCTTTGGCACTCGCTTGCAACATGCGTTGCCTCGCAAGTTCATGCCAAAGAGGGGCAAACTGTAGACACCCCATTTTGACGGCTATCAGATTTAGGAGACCCATAGTTTGGTGGTTCACAATGATTGAGAAAAAGACTCAAAAGGACTCCTGGAAGTTAGTTCTATTTCTCAAAATGCTTAGAATGACCAAAATGCCCCTGAAAGCCCAAAAACTCCCAAATTTGGACCAAAAGTTTTGAAAACATGCTATGTCATCAGAAAAGTAAGAAATTGAGGTTTTAAGTAAAATCAGATGAAATCGTTAGCTCCTAGAGACCCCCGGAAGTCTCGGAAGTTCAGGAAGTTCCTGGAAAGTCCCCGTTGACCGGTTTAACCAAGGTTTGACCAAGTTTGACCAGGGTTTGACCGAAATCATCCAAATTCACCGTAAAGTTCCAAAATCATTCTAGATTATCTGGAAAGTATTAAAATGAGTTTTGAAAGAAAATTAAACAAAAACGTCAGCTCCTGGGAGCTCCCAGAGGTTTCCAGAACTTCCCGGGAATCCCAAGTTTGACCAGTTTGACCGAAAGTTGACTTTAAAACTGGAGCACTGTATCATTTTTTTAAGCATTTTTCATAGATACTAGAGGTCAATAGTTTTCCGACGGTATATCGCACATAATTTTTGGATTTCAAATGAATTTATTATGAATTTCTGAAGGCGAAAAAGGCGATCAAATCGGCTTTTATCGCGAATACTGCAAAACATTTCAAGGTGACCTATCTCTGAACTTTTCTTTATGTAAATTAGACTCCATTACCTTTCCAACGGTATATCACAACCCCAATTTGGAGTTTGTATGCATTTTTTGTGAATTTCGGACAAATTAAGGCCTTTTCGCGAATACCGGATCCTTTGGGGGCCTAAAAAGGATTATCTAGATGAATGAGGAGCAGTGTCGCCACGGCACTGGCCCACTGCTGCCGTGGTACACGCCCAGTACTGCCGTAGCACTCTCCTCCAGAACGGTGTTTTTTTTTTGTAATTTCTTTTGGGGGTCTAATTTGATTAATTAAAAACCAAAACGATGTAGTTTATGTTCACAGATGTTTAGAAGTAAGAAAGGAGCTTCCTCCTACTATTTTTCTGTAGAAAGTGAGTTCCAATCTTGTTTTTCTCCACCATTCTTCTATATACTTCATCATCAATACACCCAATCACCATTTCTCTAAGCATTCATGAGTTAGAGAGTTACTTCCATGTCCAAATGTCAATAACTATGAGTGAAACACCAAGCTACAAGTGTAGACACCCCATTTTGTCGGCTATCGGATTTAGGAGACCCATAGCTTGGTGGTTCACAATGATCGTAAAAAAAGGGACTCCTGGAAGTCAACTATATCTCTCAGAATGCTCAGATTGACCAAAATGCCCCTGAAAGCCCGAAGACTCCCAGATTTGGTCCCAAAGTTCTAAAAACATGCTATGTCGTAAGAAAAATGATAAAATGAGTTTTTAAGTAAAATCGGAAGAAATCGTCAGCTCCCAGAGACCCCCGGAAGTCCCGGAAGTTCCCCGAAAGTCCCCGTTGACCGGTTTGACCAAAGTTTGACCAGGTTTGACCAGAGTTTGACCAAGTTTGACCAAGTTTGACCGAAATTGTCCAAGTTCACCGGAATCATTAGAAAAGTATTAAAATGAGTTCTAAAAGAGAATCGAGCGAAAATGTCGGCTCCTGGGAGCTCCGGAGCTTCCCAGAACTTCCCAGGAATCCCAGGTTTGACTAGTTTGACCAAGATTTGACTTTGGAATCGGGGCACCGAAATAATTTTCAAATATTTTTCATGGATACTAGAGGTCAATAGCTTTCGAACGGTATATCACACATAATTCCTGGATTTAAAACGAATTTATTATGAATTTCCAAAGCCGGAAAAGGCGATCAAATCGGCTTTTATCGCGAATACCGTAAAACTTTTCAAAGTGACCTGTCCCCGAACTATTGTTTATGTAAAGTAGACTCCATTACCTTTCCAACGGTATATCACAACTTCAATTTTGAGTTCGTACGCATTTTCTGTGAATTTCGGACGAAATAGGGCCTTTTCGCGAATACCGGAACTTCAGGGGGCCTAAACAGCATTATTTGGACGAGGGAGGAGCAGTGCCGCCGCGGTACTGGCCCAGTGCCGCCACGGTACTGGCCCAGTGCCGCCGCGGCACTCCCCTCCAGAGCAGTGTAGTTTTGTAATTTATTTTGTGGTCCCATTTTGATTAATTAAAAACCAAAACGACATAGTTTTATGATTTCAGATGTTTGGAGCCAATGGGAGTACTTTCTAAATCCCAAAACCACCCCAAGTTGGCCTATTTAAACCCCCCATTGCTCTTCATTTTGGGGGAGTGAAATACAAGTTTAAGAAAAGTTTGGGAGAGAAAGTTGTACAGATAAGGTTAGAGTAGAGAGAAAAGAAGCTTTCTTCTTTGATTTTCAAAACAAAAGTGAGTTCTAAACTTTGTTTTTACTTCATTACTCCCATTTACTTCAACATTCAATACACCCAACCACCATTTTAGTGAGCATTTAAGAGAGTGGAAGCTTCTTCCATGTCCAATATCATTACATATGAGTGAAACACCATGCTACAAGTTCAATACTTCATGAATATCATCTATTGATCATAATATACTTGCTTGTTTATTCATTGTTTATCTCTTCTCACCTCATTTCTTTTTTATTTTCCTTATTTTTCTTACTAGTTCATCATCATCTAAACGATGACATGAAGTTTGGGGTGAGTGAATCCTTATGGATAGTAGCTCTTGACCTCAAAAACATGTTTGATAGATGATGATCATAACTTCAATACCTCCAAGGTCTCCTTGAAGTGTATTGAAGTCATGCTCAAATAAAAATAAGTTTCTCCAACAATCTTGGAGGTTCTTGATGATAAGTTGAATGTTGGCATTTTAAGTGGTTATAATCTTTATTGAGTATTAAAAATGCACTTTCAAAACCTCCATTTCAAAACCACCCTCAATCCCTCTCATTTTGATTTCAAGAAAGAAAACCTTATTTTCCCCAAAATCTTCAAAATAGTGAGTTAAAACAGTGAGTGAGCTGAGTTCAAAGATTTCTCTAGAACTCAATACTCAACATATAGATGCAAGGCCACTTGAAAAGTATTCCTAACTCATTGGAGAACACCCATGATTTTTGGTTTGACTTGGAAGTACTTGAAAATGGTCCATTTGGACCCAAACATTCCTTCCAAACATTCTGCCTCTGCTGTCACAGCAGCTTGACTAACTTCCAACTTTTTTTTCAGAAATAGTTTCCAAAAGGGGTGGTCCCAACTTATTTTTCCCTTAAACTTCCATGTCTTAGAAAACGCTCTGTATAAAATGGGCCCCTAGATCATTCGTTTTCATTTTTTAAGATTTTTCAACATTTCAGTCGACAGTACGGACTCTATTTCTGAGTGACCTCTGTTGTTCATATGATTTCTCTCATTCTATGATAGTTATTAAAGATTGGCTTTTTGGGTAGTGTTCTAGACACAATAAGGAACATCTCCATAAAAACTCATGCATTGAAAACATTCCTAACCCCTCTTTTCCATTTTTACAAGATCATGTTACTGTTCTGTCCACTATTCACAGCAAGCTCATTTTAACTTTCATTCTTTAATTTGATGCTTATATACATTCCAAATTAGTTCATATCTTAGGAAGTAGTTCATACTACATTGTCACATATCTCATGTTGATTTCATTCATTCATTCATACACATTCTAGACTTCTAAGTCATTTTAGGAATCCATGAACACAAAACACACTACAACATTGGCACATTCTAGATACATACATTGCATCCATGCAAAGATTTTGGGTTTTTGTAACTCCTAATCTAAGAAGATTATAAGGAATGAACTTGACCACACGCTCATGCTTCCCCTCGATCTAATCATCCTTTCTCATCCGTCCCGGGGATTGAGAGGTCTTCTTTTCTCAAAGATTGACATGCATCATACTAGCTTGCTAAGCATATTTTGATTTCTTTGTTTATTTGTTTCAAGAACAATTCATGCCCCCCCCCCCCCCCCCCCCCCCCCTTTAGATTAGGAAGTCTTGCTTATTTGATACATGATTAGCCGATTTTTCCTAGGTTTATTTGTGTGATTTTCACTTTACATTGTATGATATTTGACTTAAATCTTATGAATGATATCTTATCTTTTGATTTTCAATTTCAAGATTCTTATGTGATGTAATATACTATCATAGTATTATTTGTCGAACCAAACGTAGTATAAGATGATTATTTGGATGCTAATTGAGGCCCGTCGAGAGACGGGGCGAGTTGAGGGTGTTTTAGTCGTGACAAAGGCACCTTCCTCTCTCGTACCAAAACCCCGAACCAAGTTCTTTGGTTATGAAGGGTCGGTGCCCTTTATCCATTTAGGTGAGTCAAAATTAGGTTTCTTGGTTCCTTAAAGACCAAGTGGCGACTCTGTATCTGTTTTTAATAGACCTTTTCTCTTTACTTGATTCAAATTTCAAATAAGTTTCAAACAAACAAAACAAAGCGGTGGAATCCCGGTATCCACAATCTGGCGACTCCGCTGGGGATTTTTATTTTAAAACAAAATAATACAGAGGTTTGACTCATAAGAAGCATCCTTAAAATCATCTTTTTACTGTGTTTGGTTCACCGCATTGCACTCTTGCATTTTCCCTCCGACTGTGTCTGAAACGCGACGCTGACATTGTTCAGGTCTTGCTGTGCCAGGGCACAAGTCACCGTTGATACTGTACCTTTCAAGGTATATCAAAAAGAGTAAAAACCTCCATACTGTCTCTCTGACGGTATATTGGAACTCTCGTCAACGGACCCTCTTTGACTAAACCCAGCCTTTGCATATAGATTCCCGTAGAACCTTTCATAGGACTGTTCATTTATCTTTTCAAATAGGACAATGTGATATAACTGTTGTATGCCCTGATGGGATTACCTGAGCGGTGTAGACGCTTATGTGGCATAGAATAGAACCTCTTCCTTATGATTCCCAAGGCAATCACTCACATGTGATTACATTGAGTTGACCTGCCTAGGCACCATGACAAGGATGTCTGCTCCATGCTCACGAAGATATACACCGCAAACCTTGTTTATCGGTCCTAAGACATAGGAGTATGAAAACCTGCTAGACGGTATGATCACTATAACCATATTGACCCGTTTCTCCCAGAAACTCTGTCCAGATATCCCAGATATAACCATATTGACCAGTTTCTCCCAGAAACTCTGTCCAGATATCCCAGATATAACCATATTGACCAGTTTCTCCCAGAAACTCTATCCAGATATCCCATATATAACCATATTGACCAGTTTCTCCCAAAAACTCTGTCCAGATACCCCAGATATAACCATATTGACTAGTTTCTCCCAGAAACTCTGTCCAAAATTACCCGAAGTATCCCTGTTATCCCTGTTATCCCTTGGTGTTCACACTGGAAAGTAAGGTTAGCACACTCTGTATGGCTAGGACCTTATTTGTTTAGCTGCTATCTGTTAGAAATAGAAGCATCATATAGATTAGGGCTTACATCCGCATGCTTGTCCCATTTGCATGCACCATTCCCCATCAATCTGCACGCACTATTTTGTGTTGGTCCACGTCACTATCTTTGTCTGTCTAGAGTCATCACTGTCAATATCTAATCTAGTCCTCTCAAAATCTGTCAGGTCAGTATAGATTCCCAAGGTCAGCAGTCAGGGTCCTCTTCGTGGGTCAGGAGTTCGGATAATCGATTGATCAGAATCAGTCCGACAGCTTACTTCAGCATGAATAGGGAAGAGTTGGAAAACAAGGTTACTGAATTGGGAGCGACCATAAGCCAGCAGTCCGACAGCCTAGCCCAAGTTCTGAAGTTCATGGAAGAACTGAAGCAGCGGCGGCAGCAACCTCTACTCGGGTTTCCACCACCGAAATTTGAACTACCCCCACCTGAGAATAATGGGGAAGAAGACTGGTTTCAGGGGGTCCTACCGTTCGCATACGAGAAAAAGCTCCAAGAAAAGATGGACAAGGTTGACAAACTGGAAAGCGTACTGAGGAAAAGCAAGGGTATCGATGATTACATGATAGACCTGTAAGGCCTCTTCGAGCCTGTCAAGCTGAAACTGCCAGAGAATTTCAAGATGCCTGCCATCGACCGTTTTGACAGAACTGGGAATCCGAAAAGTCATGTGAAGCTATGTATGAGTATCTTCCAGTCCATGGGTTATACCCACGAACACATTGCGATGTTGTTCCCGCAAACCCTTGCAAAGTCTACACTATCGTGGTTCCTAACCTCGGAAGCCTCCAAAACCCGGGCTTGGGAAGACATCGTTTGAGTCTTCGTCGATCATTACTCCTACAATCAAGAGCTGGATGTCACCATCAGGGATTTGGAAACAACCCGGCAAAACAATAATGAATCCTTCGCTGCATTTCTGAGCAGATGGAGGAACAAGGTAGCCCAAATGACCCACCGGCCAATCGAAAAAGAACAGGTGAGGATGCTCATCCGGAATCTGCAGCCCCTCTACCATGAGAAATTATTCTACCAGTCCATCTCCACCTTTGAGGAGTTGTTTGAAGTCGGAACCCGGATTGAAGACGCTATCAGAGAAGGAAAGATAAAAAAGGAAGAGCCCCCGAGTCAGTCCAGAAGGCCTAACTACTCCCGGAATCCCCCGAATGTCAATGCCCTTAGCAGCCAACCCATGGCGTACCCTCTTAGGCCATACCAACCCTCCAGCCAGGCGAACCCCTCCAATCGCCCCTTCCAGAAAAAGCCCCCTCACAATTTCGCCAAGTTAGAAATCTCTCTCTCCTCAGCTTTAGACCGCCTCCTCAAAAAAGGCCATCTCCAACTACTCCAACCCCGAAACACCCCCTCCCGCCAAATTGCGATATGTCCAAGCGGTGTACCTACCACCAAGCCCCGGGCCACAACACTGATGATTGCGTGCGCCTTCGCCATGACATTCAAGATCTTATTGACCAGAACATCATCGAGCCGCCACCAAAGCAGCCCCATATCACCCAAAATCCTCTACCAAACCACCAAAATGTCAACCTCATTGAGTCCAACCCCGTACCCTTCAACCCTGCTACTTATATCACCCCCCTAGGACAACCCTTGCCTTTCATTGACATCCCGGATTCTGTGGGAATTCATCTGATTAAAGGGGAGAATGATGAGTGGCAGCAATAGCTAGACGATGAGCAAGACTTATTCTTTCTGGAAGAGCACGATTTGGGGGTGGTAGACCTCAAATGGTATGATCCCAATGATGAAAGTGACGCTTCTATCTGGGACGAGCCGGAGAAACCATATGTGGGAACAGATTGTGATTGGTTCAAAAAGGATGGGACTGTAGAAGGGCCTACTCCTGCTGAAATTGATCACCTGACTAGGTCAGGCCGTCACTACCAGCCTCTGCAGCCTACTACTGAAACTGTCGAGAAGGGTCCAGTTAAAGACAAGGGGAAGGGTAAGATGGATGAGGTCATCGAAGAAGATAATGAGCTGATCAAGCAGCTAAAGAAAACCCAAGCACATCTCTCGATGTGGGACATCATGGTAACATCCTATAAGCATAGGCAAGCCGTGTTGAATGCCTTGGCTGGAATTGAAGTCCCCATCGACGCCGCGCCAGAGGACATGGTAGATTTCTTGGGTGCGCTTACCCCCGACCCAATCATTACATTTTCTGATGAGGACCTGCCACCAGAGGGATCCGCACATAACAAGGCATTATATATCACCGTGGGATGTAAGGGACAACAGGTGCCGTTTTGTCTAGTCGACACGGGCTCAGCCTTAAATGTTTGTGCCCTAAGGACTGCCACCGCCTTGGGGGTCAATGTCCTTGACATCATACCATCTGTGCAATCCGTGAGGGCCTATGACAACACCAGGAGAAATGTGATGGGAACCGTTTCTCTCCAAATCCGGGTAGGATCTTTGGTGAGCACCGAAGTCTTTCAGGTCATGGACATACCTGCCTCTTTCAACTGGCTGGTTGGAAGGCCCTGGTTGCATGTTAGCAAAGCCGTATCGTCCACTGTGCATCAAATGATCAAGTACATCCATGAGAAGGAAGTGAAAATCGTCCTCGGTAATAGTTGGGGTAATGAAGCTTTTCCGAACTACGCTCCCATCTTTGAAATGCAAATACCTGAGTTAGAAGAAGGAGAAATTGGGGGATTCTTCATGGAAGAAGTCCACATGATCAATGATGAAGACAGGTTCCCTGAGATCCACTCTGCGGTTGTCAACATCGTCCGCAAAATGAACTACTTCCCTGGAATGGGATTGGGTCGACGCCAGCAAGGGATTCGAGAGTTCCCTAAGATCAAAGGACAACAAGGTACTTTTGGGCTAGGATACAAGCCCACTGAAGAAGACATCGAGCTATAAAGGCCATGGAATAAAAGGGTAAGGGGTCTCTCACCATACCGTAAGACCTTGAATGGACAATTCATCAAAGAGGGGGATGACTTCCCTTACTTCGGGTTCCCCGAACCCTGGATCCATCAAACCACTGGGAAAAGGCACCCCGGACTTGAAATCTTCGCTGACTGCGAGAGGCCTCCATATCAAGATCCGTTCTATCCCGAAGAAATTGAGAAAACCACGGAGGAAGACTGGTTGAAATACCTTGACACTGAAGCCATCGAGAAAATGTGGGAAGAATCCGCTGAGAAGAAGGAAGAAAAGAGGGCCAAGAGCCAAGATGATCAGATCAAGCCAACTGAGGGGGGTCTGAGCAACCAGGCTGTAGAGTCATCTGTCTGTGTCTCCCTATCCCCTATTCCCCCAGAGTTTGTACTGCCGATTATCGAGTCTGTACCAGAGTCGGCTGCTGTAAGCCCACCACTGTCCAATGTAGTCACTTCACCTATCATGAATGAAATGAAAGACGATTCTGCTTACTCCTCTGTGTCTAATACTTGTGAATGCACATATCCCTCCGAGGATCTCCCAATTGAACTTAAGCAACTGATTGAAAAACCACCTGCTTATGAAATAATCGAAGATACTTTATCAGTTAACCTAGGTGAAATAGATAATCCCCAAATTGTGCAAATTGGCTCAACTCTTAATAAAGAAGAAAAAGAAAAATTAACCCTCTTGCTAAAAGAATTCAAAGATGTTTTCGCTTGGTCTTACGAAGATATGCCTGGGGTCGACCCCGACATTGTCCAACATCATATTCCCCTCCTCCCTAATTCAAAACCTGTCAAGCAGAAACTGAGGCGCATGAGGCCGGAGTGGGCACTCAAGGTTAAGGAAGAAGTGGAGAAGCAATTCAAGGCGGGATTCATCATTGTCACCAAAAATCCGGAATAGGTTGCCAATATCGTGCCAGTCTCGAAGAAGGATGGAAAAGTTCGTGTGTGTGTCGACTTCCGTGATCTAAACAAGGCCAGTCCCAAGGATGACTTCCCGCTTCCCCACATTGACGTTTTGGTAGATAACACCGCAGGACATGAGCTACTATCATTCATGGATGGTTTCTCAGGATATAATCAGATTCTTATGGCACCAGAAGATCGGGAAAAGACGACATTCACCACCCCCTGGGGGACCTACTGTTATAGAGTAATGCCTTTTGGACTCAAGAATGCTGGGGCAACCTACCAAAGAGATGCCACCACTCTGCTACATGACATGATTCACAAGGAAGTAGAAGTATACGTAGACGACATGATCGTGAAGTCCAAGGATAGAGAAGGACACCTAGTGGCACTGGAAAAGTTTTTTGAAAGGTTGTGTAAGTACAAGATGAGGTTGAATCCAAGAAATGCACTTTCGGTGTGACCTCCGGTAAACTCCTGGGCTTCCTCATCACACAAAGGGTGATAGAGGTTGATCCCTCCAAGATCAAGGCAATCCTAGAAATGACACCACCACGGAATGAAAAAGAGGTAAGAGGGTTCCTCGGAAGAATCCAATTCATCAGTCGCTTCATTTCCAAGCTCACAACTACGTGCGATCCTCTGTTCCGATTTTTGAGAAAAGGGAAGAAGTTCCAATGGGATGACCAATGCCAAGCCGCTTTCGACAAAATAAAAGCTTACCTTCAAAATCCGCCTGTCCTTTTACCACCAATGCCTCATCAGCCCTTATTCCTTTACCTATCCGTCTCCAAAAATGCCATGGGTTGCATGCTGGCCCAAGAAGGAGAAGAAAGCCACTCCGAAAAAGCTATATACTACCTTAGCAAGAGGATGACTGGGTATGAGCTCAACTACTCTACCCTCGAAAAACGTGTTGGGCCTTGGTTTGGTGCACCCGCGGACTGAGGCACTACATGCTAGCCTTCCCGGTTGTGCTCATATCTCGCATGGATCCTCTAAAATACCTCCTCGAAAAACCTGCCCTGACCGGTCGTATATCCCGTTGGTTACTTCTACTATCCGAATTCGATATCAAGTATGTTATAAGCAAATCGGTAAAAGGGAGAACCGTGGCTGAGCATCTTGCGGAACACGCCATTGACTCCGAAGAAAGTGGAGACTTCCCATTCCCGGACAAAAATATCATGGAAATCAAGGAAGAACAATGGAAGTTGTACTTTGATGGAGCAGCCAACATGAAAGGCTACGGGGTAGGAATAACCCTAGTATCACCAAACGGGGACCACACCCCACTGGCAGTCAAGCTCAATTATAACTCCACCAACAACACTGCTGAATATGAAGCGTGCATTCTGGGGATGGAAGCGGCCATAGAATTGAGAATTCAAAAGCTAGATGTCTTCGGAGATTCGAATCTCATCGTGTCACAAGCCAGAGGGGAATGGAAGGTGAAGGAAGAGAGGTTGAAGCCCTACCATGACCACCTCGATGGACTCAAGAAGCAGTTCAAGAACATCACATTCCTCTACTTGCCCAGGGAGGAGAATCAGCTAGCAGATTCGTTGGCTACCTTCGCCTCCATGATCAAAATTCCTGTGGGAGTCAGGATGATGCCTTCGGTAATTGAGCAAAGGTACGAGCCTTCGTTCAACATGATCGCCATAATCGAAGCAGAAGAGAATGGAACACCGTGGTATCAGGATGTCTGGAACTTCATAGAAAATGGAACGTACCCCCAAGAATCTACCGAAAAAGACAAAAGGGCCATTCAAAGATTCGCAGCGCAATTCATCATTTACGGTGGGAAACTACTGAAGAAAGGATACAACGGTCACAACCTAACTTGCTTGTTTGGGAAAAGCTCCAGAAGAATGATGGAAAAAATACACGAGGGGGTATGCGGCCCGCACATGAACGGTAACATGCTGGCCAAGAAAATCGTAAGACAAGGGTACTACTGGACAACATTGGAGAAAGATTGTTGCGAATACGTGAGAAAGTGTCACAAGTGCCAGATCCATGCAAACATGATGCATGTACCACCATCCTTTCTATACAGCATGACCTCACCTTGGCCATTCTCCACCTGGGGAATCGATATTATCGGTGAAATCATTCCGAAAGCTTCAAATGGAAATCGGTACATTTTGGTGGCCATAGACTACTTCACAAAATGGGTAGAAGCTGCATCCTACACCAAGTTAGGGGCCAAGGAAGTGGCCAAATTCATCAAGAGAATTCTCATATGCCGTTATGGAGTTCCCCATAAGATTATTTCGGATAACGGAAGTCATTTCAAAGCATAAGTTAGGGATCTGTTCGAGGAATACAAAATCACTTATCACAAGTCATCACCATACAGACCGCATACTAATGGGGCGGTCGAGGCTGCAAACAAGAATGTTAAGGCCATACTGCAGAAATCAGCCGATACTTACAAAGACTGGCATGAAAAGCTACCATTCGCACTTTGGGGATACAGAACCTCGATAAGGACGTCCACAGGAGCAACTCCTTACTCACTAGTGTATGGGATGGAAGCGGTACTTCCGGTCGAGATAGAATTACCGTCCCTACGCGTGATGGTAGAGTGTGAAATTTCGGAATCAGATTGGTTGAGGGAAAGGTATGAAGAATTGGCCCTCATAGATGAAAAGGTCTATACTTCATTTGAAATTTACAAATATAAAGGTCTTTAGCCTCCAATGACCATCAAATGGTAGGAGAAAATGGTTTAGTTTAAGTCCAACTTCATGGTTCAATAGTTGGGGTTAACAAATAAAAGTGGAACTTCACAATGAAACAGTGGATTCATAAACCGGTTTTGATCAAAGATTTTTTGTTCGAAATCTAACCGTTGGAATCAAGTGAAACCAATGGGAAAATGTCAATAACACAATGTTTTACCACTGTAATTTTTGTTTTAAGGAGATTTCATGTTTAAAGTGGTTTGGTCATGAGTTTTGTAAAGTCACTACAATCTGTCCAGAGTTTCAGAACAGTAACACTCTTTTGAAATGAGTAAATCAGAACCTTAATAAAGTATTTGTGACCCAAAATAATTTTCTCTACGTAGAATAATGTGTTAGGAAGCTACCCTAAAAAGAACAAAGTATTTCTGATCTTTTTGCTATTTTTAAAAAATCAAACAAAATCTCTGGACAGAGAGTTGTACATCTCTGAGTGATGTCTGGTGTTTGTCCTTTTCTCAGAGATCTAACCGTTGAAACTTTGATTTTCTTTTTGATTTGGAAACTACACACAGAGGCATCTCGTGTCCAAAAATCATCAAGATCAAACCGCGGGAAGCATGCTTTTTATTTTCTTAAAGATCTAGTCTGCTCTCTGTAATTTTCATAATTTTATGACAGATTTGACCAACTTTGTAAATAATGGTCCAAATGACTTTTCTATGACCTAGGGTTCAAACCTTGTTTCAATAATGATTAGTTAAGCTTGAATTCAAAGTTTAAGTGATCTAAATCATTGAGTACTCCAATAATTTATTCTTTTCATGTACATATTCATATGGCTTGACACTTATAATTAGGACTTGGTTGCTTTAGATTTAATTACATTTGATAGATTTAAGCTAGAAGTCTAGGATTGTTATTTAAGATCCAACTTTATATATTGTATATCATGTGGACTAACCCTTTGTTTTGTAGCGCTATTAAGGTATGATTTCTTGAACTCCTCTTTAGTTTATCTTTATTTTATCGAATTTTCAACTTAACGCGCGACACCTTAGAATTAGGTATTGCTTTACTTGTATATATGGATTAGAGACTCTTTTTCTAGTTTTTATTTAAATCGCATGCATTGCACGTTTAATATCCGCGGCTGGATCCCGGGTAAGTTCTCTTGTTCTTTATTGCATATCATATTGCTTGCTACTTGAATTACAAGGCTTTTGAATGATATTTTGTAAATTGGTAATTTTACACCATTTTGACATATTTGTGTAATGTATACATATATATATGTATTAGTTGAGGGCACATTTAAATTAATAATTTGATTAAAAGGATGTTGAGTAGAGGCCTATCGCAAGATAGGATGAGAGAGGGTGTTTTAGTCCGACGGGCTCCTTCCTCTCTCATTCCATAATCACCGGACCTAATTAATCTCTGGTTTCTAAAAAGATCAGTTTGCTTTAAAAATGGTTTCTTAATTTTTCTTTTTAAAAATTAAGTGGCGACTCATTTGTTTTGAATTTGAAATTTAAAAGAACTTTAAAAGAAAAAGCTGTGGGTAAGAAAAATTACGATATCCACAATCTGGCGACTCTGCTGGGAATCGAACCCAGAATCTCTAGTTTCGCAGACCAGAATTCTGATTTTGGGTTCACTCGAGGATTAGACTTGAAAGTATCCTTTTAATCGAATTAATTAATTTTTGTGTGCCTGCTACATTGCACTTGCATGTCTTGCCAGTCGATTGTACGGAACTATGACCTTGGAGGTTCGGGGCAACCCGGTCGGTCAAGTTATCATGGGACTGTGTGATCACCCTTGATCTCGTACCACGATTTGGTATATGAAGCTTCCTATCGGATGTGTGTCAAGGGTCCCTTATTTGACCAAAACCCAGCCTTTGCATGGTAGCTTCTATAGAACCTTTCAAGTCTTAGGGAATGAATCCTTGATTAGGGTTATGTGCTAGGGAGTGTTGTATGCCTGGAAGGGATTACTTGAGATGATGACGATACTTGATATAAGATGTGTAAACTCTTAATCACTTTTGAGCAATTCCTCTTCATGTCCCATGACATTTGGGAATATGTTAGATGTTGATTATACGATTACATCTCTTGTATCATGTTTTGCTAAGCATCATTGGCCTTGTATGTATCCAAATTCATGAAAAGTACGGTGATAATCCAATCATGTGATTCTTCTACCCAAAGAATTTTAAATCCATCTTTAAAAGCAAACGGATTTTTGCCATCTTTATTCCAAAAATTTTCAATCGCTTTTTTTTTTCAAAAAATCTTTGGAGTTCACTTTTTGATTAAAACTCCAAACTAATCTTTGTTAAGGTATATTTTAACATGATCATCTTCTAAGGAAAAATCGAAAACTTTGGGAATTGTTTTTGGAAGAAATGCTCTTTAAATGAATTTCAAAGAAAAATTTCAATCCAATCATCTTTATTGAGAAATATTTTTACATTCTCATTCAAAATCCTTGAGAATTGTTTTTGAAAGATCTCATCATTTTAAGAAATGTCTTTCAAAAATTTTTGAACACCCGACCTTTGAAAGGGTAGTGAGGATCACAATGAGAGGTGAAATTGACGCACTCGATATGGATGAGGATTTTATGTGCTTATGTGTTTATGTGTTAGGATTAGAATTTTCCTTTCTTTTGCATATAGAATAGGCACACACACGCACTTGCATTTCATCCGTGTGCCATGTGCGTTGTGCATGCATTAGCCACATCAAATCATCAAAGCATGAACATTTTGTCATTGCATACAAGCAGCATACAAATTTACACCATCCTCTTTCCAGTCAAGATCGAAGTAATCCAATAGTTCCTCAAAATTCCTTGCCTCCTGAAAATCAATTCTGCATGCGGACCTTTTATCTATGTTAAAAAGAGTGGGACAACCAGCCCCCTTATTAAGGACACTTCTAATCTTCTTGGGTTTATCTCTTTTAATTAGAGGAGAACATGGATCATCATGCTGAGATTGATCCACCAATTGCCTTGAGAGCTTTGGAGGAGAAAGTGAGCAAACTGCAGGCCACCGTTGAGCAACAAGATTCAAGGGTGAAGCAATTGGAGGGGGTCATGCTTGAGTTCATTCAATTATTGAAAGATCAAATGGGCCATAATGAGGAAAAGATGGATCAATTGGAGAAGAGGATAACGGATCGCGCAAAGAAACACCAACAACCATGTCCAAATCCAGCCATGCACCAAAGCCCATGTCCAAAACAAACTATGCTTCCAAGACCAATCAATCACCAAAGCCCATGTCCAAACCCAGCCTATCACCAAAGCCCATATTCAAACCCAATCCCATCTAACCAAAGAGCTATTCCAAGCCCATATCTGAACCCAAAAGCTGGCTCAAGCTCAAAGTTGAACCCGAAATCAAGCCAAACCCGTAAGTCAAGAATCTTCACCGACCTTGGCATGCCATTATCCATAGCCTTTGGTCACCTTGTCAGGAGCGGCCACCTCAATCTCCTGAACCCAAAGCCACTACCAAATCCCTTACCTCGCAAATGTGACCTTTCTTTGTACTGCGCCTACCACCAAACCCCTGGTCACACGACTAACCATTGCATGAAACTCCGCCATGATATCCAAGATCTCATCGAGCATAAAATCATCACTCCTTTGCTGAACCCACCGAATGGCATTTGGCATGACGTGCAATCCTTTCAATCACAGCCATTGTTGAGCACTCTCGAGGAATTTGTTGCCTCCATGAATGCGCAACAACCAATTGGCTCGGACCCAATCAACGGAATCAAAAAAGGCATTGACAATACTCGGTATGAGTCAGAGAAGGGTCAGTCGACTAAAAAATGGGCCATAAGGGCAGATGATGTTCCTACAAAGATACAGAAGGGGAATGATGAACCTGAGGAAGATGCTAGTGAGGTAATAGTGTTTGGAAATGCTACTACTGAGTCAAATGTGGATGCTCTTGGGGACCCAATAAATTGAAAATTATCTGTGACACTCAATTGAGACCAAGTCGAGTCTGGTAGTCGAGTTATGTTAGGTTGGAGTCACAAGTCAAGACCAGTCGAGTCTTCTGGTCAATCTATTATCAAGTTTGTTTGTAAGTCTTTGTCAAGTTCATCGAGTCGAGTGATGTAATCCTCCTTCCCTACTAGTTGAATAAAATCTCATTTTTCTTGATTCAGTCTTTGTCAAGTTCATCGAGTCGAGTCGTGAATGTATGGATCATTAAGCAAAAAAAAAAGAGAGAAAAAAAATCACTTTTTCAAACGATCATGGAAAATACTTTGTTAATAAATCTTTACATTGAAAAGGATCCCCAAGTGATCAAAGCAAATTTTGTGCAGAGAATTGATTAGCTTCACTTTAATAATTTAAAGATGCTCTTGCTCAATCTTGAAAAGACAAAATTGGAACTTGAAGCTTGCTCACCATCCCCTTTTCTCAAATACCAAGCCTCAAAGATGAGCCCAACCAGTCTAAACCCATAAACTTGGTCCTTGATAGTAGCCAGACATTTTAAATGAACTTCTTCTTCCAAGAGAAAAGAAAAAGAACGAAAAAGAAAAAGAAAAAAAGAAAGAGGCTCGCTAGGATGAAAACCCAAAAGGGCGCCTAGGCAAAAGTTAGAGCACAAAAAAGAAGAAGAAAAAGAAAAAGAAAAGGAGCTCGCTAGGATGAAAACCCGAAAGGGCACCTAGGCAAAAGTTAGAGCAAAAATAAGATGCGTGTTGGTTTCAAAAATCTTAATCCTAGCCAGTCAAAATCATAGAGAGAATAAGAGATAGTAAGGAAGAGAAAGGAAAGGAAAGAGAAGAGAAAAGGCAGAGAGTATATAAGATTGAGAATTCTTGAGCAGTTCAAAGTAGATCATTGGCACATGAACTATCTTAAGACTTTGTGTTGTTCTAAAGAAATTGGAAATGAAAAGAGAGATTTGAAAGTATCAATTAAACTTACAACTTTGTGAGAGGCTCAATGGCTAAGAGGGCATAAAATAATGCAAAGATATCTTTGAGAAAAATAAAGAGTGATTTGGAGGGCTGATATTGCTTTGTGAATATGATAGAGTATGAATAAAACATGATGAGAGTTGTAAAGATTAACTAGCTAGTGAAAAGGTTAAAGAATCAACCGTCAAATAAAAAAAAAGAAAAGAAAAGAGAAAAGAGAATAAAGGAAAAAGAAGTTCATCATGCTACACAATGGCTACCACAAGTGACATGCACTCCCTAGACCCAAATGGCAACATGGCTCGAAAAGCCCACCAATTCTTGAAGCCTAATTCTTTCAAGATCTCCAAAGTAGTTGAACTACGCTCGACCTGATTCCCACTCGGGGATACATAGGCAACCTGTCTGGTTTGGTCACCCACATCGTCATAATATGGTGTGCTCTTTCAGGCCTTGGCCATATTACCTTGGACCTGATTCCTATTCAGGGATAAGTTGAAACTAGGAGTAAACTTGCATTGGCTTAGGACCACATATGTATTGCCAAACTAGGGGCAAACAAAGTTTGCTGATCAGCATTGGGACATCACCCTTCAACATCATCACATTCATGATGGTTACCTCTAGATTGGGAGTAAATGCATTTCAAGCATCCTGTACCAACATGTTCTCAAGGCCCTTGGATGAGCCTATTTGCCCTTTAGACTAGGGGTAAACTTCGTTTGCCAAAATCCCTCTATGCTAGAGGCAAATTCTCAAGTAATCAATTTTGTTTTGAAAGGATCGAAATAGAGTGCCTTTCATTCTATAAGCTAAAGCACTAATTTGAAGCATAGTCTGGATAGGCAAAGAATTCGCTAAATCGAAAAGGGGAAGTTTTCAAAGTGTCGGTTTATCAGCAAAACACTACCATTTGTAAGATGATGAATAAATGAAAAGTGAGAAGATACATTATTCACAATGAAAGCACATTAATTCATAATGAATGTAGAGTTTGAGTCAGTCATCTTGAGTAACTAGCTTTGTCAGGTATGTCTTCCTTTGATGAGTCAATAAATGGTCTCAAAATGTGTGGGTTTAAGATGATAAATAAAGATTTGAAGAGTCTCCATGAGCATCCTAAGAACAATACGAGCAGAGGTTTTTTTGAACACTATCACAACATAGTGCTAAAGTGGCAATATAAGAAGAGTCCAATACTAGGGGCAAAGGTGACTTCCCCCTTTTGACAGAACCAATATGTTTCTTCCAAAAGTCCACAAATGCAAAAAATCATTCTTTCTATCAACTCCGTTCAAATTCTTTGAGTCCGAAAACTTCCCAAATTTTGAAAATTCAACTCTCTGAGTTTGTGGACTCCCGAAATTTCATGAAATCAATTCTTTAAGTCCGAAGTAACTCCGAATATCTAAATTTAATTCTTTGAGCATGAGGAGACTCCAGAACAAGCATTAGTCTTCAATGGAAGCTTCTCACCTTGCATTAGTCCTCAATGGCAGCATCATTTTTGTTAGTCCTCAATGGCACCTGCATTAGTCCTCAATGGCAGCATCATTTTTGTTAGTCCTCAATGGCATCTGCATTAGTCCTCAATGGCAATCCTCGTTAGTCCTCAATGGCAATCTCTGTTAGTCCTCAATGGCAGCATCATCAGTATTAGTCCTCAATGGCAACCTTGCATTAATCCTTAATGGCAACATCATTTTTTTTTGTTAGTCCTCAATGGAAATCCTCGTTAGTTCTCAATGGCAATCTCTGTTAGTCCTCAATGGCAGCATCATTTGCATTAGTCTTCAATGGCAGCATCATTTGTGTTAGTCCTCAAAGGCATCTGCATTAGTCCTCAATGGAAATCCTCGTTAATCCTCGATGGCAATCTCTATTAGTCCTCAATGGAAATCCCTGCTAATCCTCCCGAGCATCTGTATTAGTCATCAATGGTAACCTCGCATTCGCGTTAGTCCTCAATAATTCTTTGAGTCTCATTCAAACTAACGATTTTGAAAATTGAAATTCTTTTGAGTCGAATTGACTCCAATGTTGTAAATTGAAATTTTCGTTTAGCCGAGTTGACTCCGATTTGGAAAATTGAAATTCTCTTTGAAAATTTGAGATCGTTCGAGTCAATCCGACTCCCAATTTTGGAAATTTGAAAATTCTTTGAGTCCGATTTAACTCCCAATTGTGAGAAATAGAAATTCTTGGAGTCTGATTCGACTCCTATTTTAGAAATTTGAAAAGAAATTCTTTTGAGTTTGATCGACTCGCGAGTTTTGAAATATTGGATTGATTTGAGTCAAATTGACACCGGACTTGGTGAAATTTTTGAGTCTGACTGACCCCTGATTTCAGAAAATGAATTAAGTCGAGTTTAGGCGACTCCTAATTTAGCATTTGAATTTCAACTCGAATTGAGTCGAATTGACTCCGGACTTGGTGAAAGTGAGTTTTATTTGAGTCTGACTGACTCCTGATCGAAATTTGAAAAATTAAGCTCGATACTACCAATTTTGGAAAATTGAATTAATTTGAGTGGATTTGAGTCCATTGGACCCTCGACCTTAGATATTTAAAATAATTTAAGTCCATCAGACTCCCGATTTAGAAATTTGAAATAATTTGAGTCTGATGTACTAGACTCCAAATTTTTGAAAGTAAATGAAATGAAATTTGTTTGACCAAGAAGGGAATTTGTTTAAGTCTAATGGACTCTCGATTTTAGAAAATTGAATTAAGTCTGGAAGACTTTGGATTTTTGGAATTGAACTGATTCGAGTCTGGCGGACTCCAAAATTCTGAATTAGATTGAGTTAAGCCTAAAAAATAAAATGAATTTGAGTCGGTTCGACTCCAAGTTTTGAAAATTGAAAAGAATTTGAGTGTGTTCGACTCCAAGTTTTGAAAATTGAAAAGAATTTGAGTCTGTTCGACTCTAAGTTTTGAAAATTGAAAAGAATTTGGGTCGATTCAACTTCAGTTTTGAAAATTAATTTGAATTTGAGTCTGATTGACTCCCAATCTTGATAAAACATATCCGATGGGGCCGAAGGGCTGCGGATTGTTCAGAGAGAACATATCCGACGGGGCCGAAGGGCTGTGGATTGTTCAGAGAAAACATATCTGACGGGGCCGAAGGGCTGCGGATTGTTCAGAGAAAACATATCTGACGGGGCCGAAGGGCTGCGGATTGTTCAGAGAAAACATATCTGTCGGGGCCGAAGGGCTGCGGATTTTCTAGAGCAAACTCACATTGACACCGGAGTATAAGGCGCGAAGCGCATCTCAGTCTTTCAAAAAGCGTGGTTTCTGATTTGACACCGGAGTATAAGCTGCGAAGCGCATCTCAGTCAATCAGATGATTCTTGGAAGACACTGGAGTATAAGGCGCGAAGCGCATCTCAGTCTTTCAAAAAGCGTGGTTCCTAATTTGACACCGGAGTATAAGGCGCGAAGCGCATCTCAGTCGATCAGATGATTCTTGGAAGACACTGGAGTATAAGGCGCGAAGCGCATCTCAGTCTTTCAGCGTGCTTCCTGATTCGACACCGGAGTATAATGCGCGAAGCGCATCTCAGTCGATCAGATGATTCTTGGAAGACACTGGAGTATAAGGTGCGAAGCGCATCTCAGTCTTTCAGCGTGCTTCCTGATTCGACACCAGAGTATAAGGCGCGAAGCGCATCTCAGTCGATCAGATGATCTTTGAAAGACACTGGAGTATAAGGCGCGAAGCGCATCTCAGTCTTTCAGCGTGCTTCCTGATTCGACATCAGAGTATAAGGCGCGAAGCGCATCTCAGTCGATCAGATGATCTTTGAAAGACACTGGAGTATAAGGCGCGAAGCGCATCTCAGTCTTTTCAAAAAGCGTGGTTCCTGATTCGACACCAAAGTATAAGGCGCGAAGCGCATCTAGTCGATTAGATGACTCTTGAAGAATGTCAAGGAATTAAGTATAGGAAGAGCATCTATGACGGTTGTGACTTTCCCAGAATGGAATGACATCATAAGTAGAATGGCATAGGGTGCATTTTTGATACTAAGAAAGAACAATATGTTGCTGAGACATTATATGGAGCACGAGATTGCTTGAGCACGTGCATCACGATAAAATAGGTGCATTCATCCGTATGATTATTTGCGCCTGTGTGTGTTTGACCCTTGCCCGAACTACGTCTTGGTCTGATTCCTGTGTAACACCCTGTATTTTTAATTTTCATTAATTAATAAATACTGCATTTCATTTCCATGAGTATTTGATTTAATTCCTCTTTGTAATAATTATCTGGGGTCAAACTGTAATTTCCAAAATATTTTCTATAGTTTCAAAAGCAATATCTATATTTTTGTACAAACCGGGAATTTATTCCTACGCTAATATAATTTTCTGTATTTTTATTTTTCAACCGTAAAATATCAATTATGTTTTAAGATGTGTCTATATCGCGTTTTGGGGTGAGGGAGCACGTGAGCTCAACCTCACCAGGTAATCTCCCCATTACTTGGAGGCTACCCAATTATGTTTATATATATGCTTCAATGCTCTCACAGTCTCTCATTCTCTCCCTCACAAACTCACTGTAACTCTCAAGTCTCTCCATTTCTCTCAACTATTTCTTACATACTCAAGATTATATACACACACACAGTTACATACAATACATAGATATATATTTATATATATTTGGATACCAAAATCAAGAACGGAGGAAAATTCTCAACGACGGATATTACGGCGGAATTATCATTCTCAAATTCTCAGTATTAAACACCTCAGTGAGTATTATAAACTCACTCGCCATGTTTATATATGTATATTTCAGTTCATATATGTGTGTATATATGTGTATATATATAGATACACCATGGGAGCTTAAAAATGGAGTTTTGTAAAACTTAATCAAAATCGATTCTGTGAATTGGGAATGAAAGATCTTAGTCCCAATAAGCTGTGGTTCGAATCCTACGCAATAATTCATCTGTATCGCGGCGAACGGTTGATTTAAAGTTTTGACACTCTAACTTTAATCGTGAAAATTAAGCGATACAATCCGTATTAGTTAAAATTGATCGCATATTCTTAATCTACGCGGAAAACCGAGGAGATCCATATATTACATGTCCTGGTACGAACAGAAAACAGAAATGGGTAAAATTCAGTTTGAAAACCAGAAACAGGGGAAAAACGAAGAAGATGACATTCTGCAAGAACTCGCGCGCGCAACCCGCTCGCGCGAGGCTCGCTCGCGCGGACCATCCCTCCCCTTCGCGCGCGCGATCCGCTCGCGCGACCTGTTCTGCCACTTCGCGCGCGCGACCCGCTCGCGCGATATGTCCTCCCCTTCGCTCGCGCGATCCGCTCGCGCGACACCCCCTCTCCTTCGCTCGCGCGGCCCACTCGCGCGAGGTGGCAGTTTTGGCAGTTTGTATAATTTTGGTAACGAACTGTTTGGAAAATGTTTTGGGAGATTTCAAGGAACTGTTTGGCAAAAATCTTATTTTTAAAGGTCTATGTTTTAAGAATTGTACGAACAAGAACAACTAAGATCGAAATTTATGCTCGTACCATTATCCGGCTTTGTGATTTATTAATGGTGTTATTTATGAAACATTGACATACATATTAGGGTTGAGGTTGTGTCAACATGCATGTGTGTGAGAAAGCATGAAAAGAGTAAAGGGTGGCGGTCTGGTGTGCGACCTAAATATCGATCGGATAGTATTCCTGGTATTGGAGGCGACAGTATTGTGTACGACTTAGATATCGATCGGATAGTATTCCTGGTATCTAAGGCGCGCGTTTCGGATATTGATCGGATAGTATTCCTGATATCCGAAGCGATGGTGATAGTGTGGTGTACGGCTTAGATATCGATCGGATATTATTCCTTGTATCTAAGGTGCTTGTTTCGGATATTGATCGGATATTATTCCTGGTATCCGAAATGATGGTATTGAGTGTGGCTTAGATATCGATCGGATATTATTCCTGGTATCTGAAGCGACAGTTTGGTGTGCTGTTTTGGATATCGATCGGATAGTATTCCTGGTATCTGAGATAATGGTTTGGTTATGTTGAGTTTTGTTGAGAGAAAAGAGTCAGAAAGATGAGATATTACATTGTTCATGCATGGTCGCATAGTTATTGCTTACTTTATTCCCCCATGGCTTATGTTGGAATTGGAACCTTGAATCTATTGCTTTTAAAGTTAAATTGCACCATTGTTTATATGCTTATATATATACATTGCGAGCACTTGTTTATTTTGCTCACCAGCTTTCATAAGCTGACGGCGTTGATGCGTCCTGGACTGTATGTCCAGATTTTCAGGGTCAGGAGCAGCCAGGGTATTTTGACTATGCTACTTAGAGTCAGGAGACTTTCCAGGAGGCTGCTTTATATTTCCTATGTCTTTTAATTTGGGTTTGTAATAAACTAGCTGACACGAGAATTTTCTTGTGCGCTCTTGTGCAGTACCCAAGTGTAGGTAGACGTGCAAGTAATATCTGGTAAGACCAGGTCGATCCCACAGGGAAGGTGTTGACCTATCGAATTAGACTAACCTCTAAAGAAAACAAAATTAAATAACTAAGTTTGAATGAAGGTGCAGAACACGAAGTTCCACAAACTAGGATTACTAATGAAAGTAATTAAAATTAACTAAGCAATCTAACTAGCTAATTAAACAGTACTTAGAATTAAGGAGTTTAACTTTAAAAAGTATGTGTTGGGATTACACGAATCCGCAGTAACCTAGCCATCTACCATGCATTTACCTTGAAGCACAATGGAGCATATTACCTACAGTTTTCCGTATTCCTCAAAAGAAATAAAGATTCTATGGCCCTTTCATGACCGGGACCATATTATCACAGTTAAATTGAAATACACAAAAGCGGTTTAATTCAATAGTTAAGACTTGCATCCTCAATGGTGTTAGCATTGAAGATGGTTTGCAAAATGTATTGAAAGAAAATGCCTTAGGGCCTTAGTTTTAAAACTGTTTTGACAGACTGAGCATTTATTTGGGACAGAATGATAACAAGTCCTAAAACAAAAAGTCCTGGAATACTGCAGGTAACATCCTCAAGAATCCGAGAGTTCGATCGATCGACGCGCCTTCGATCGATCGAAGACCTTCATCCCTCAATCGATCGAACTAACTTCGATCGCTTGACTGTCTCTAGTTCGATCGATCGAACTGACTTCGATCGATCGAACACAGCGATTATTCTGCTGCATGGCAGAGGCTGGAGATCACTGTTTCATCGTGATCTCCCAACCTGGGACTACTCAGACATCGTCTGGAGTGTCGAGGATTGGTTTTTAACGTAAGAAAACATTAATGCTATATTTGATTGTGAGTTATTCATAAGAAATCTAAAAACTATAGTTTTGTAATTATTTAGCATGCAATATCACAAGATGATCAAGCAAACTATGACTAACACGTGCAGAATATAAATAAGCAGTATGTAAATAACCTGGAATAGACGATACTCGTATGAACTTCAAAAAATCCAAACCACACTATGAAAATTCAAGGAAAAACCTACAAAAAACAAACAAACTCTCTATCTCTCTCTATAAAACTGTTGAAAACAAAAGTGGGCGTCCTTATGGACGTGTACAAAACGCATATATATAGAAAAACCTAAAGCACTAGGGTTAAACCCGCATTCTGCTGCGCACGCAAATGTTTCTGGAAATACCCCGTTCGATCGATCGAACGGATCTCGATCGATCGAACCCTTGATCTTCAAGCGCTTCAACATTCTTCAAGCGATCGAACACTCGATCGATCGAACCGTCTTAAAGCGATCGAACTCCACTTTTCAGCTTTGACTTCTTTTGTTTGCATTCCAGCATTCCATTTATTCTAATGTTCATCTATTTAGTCCGCACAGCAGTGATCTGCATAAACAACAGCTAAAACAATACAACTTATCATAGATTAATCATACTGTATAAAAATTAGCCATGTAATGCAAATTGCGGATAACACGGGAAGTTGTGATAAAAACTAATACAATTCTTCCTTTTAGCGCGGTTGTATTTTACGAATACCCCCACTTTGCACAACCCCCAACTAGCTTATTGCTAGTCCCTAGCGATAAAGCGAAAATAAAATAAAATAAAAACTCCTAGACTAATACTACCACTACTAAAAAACAACGAAAAACTAAAAACAACCTAAACTAAGATAGAGAGAAAAAAAAACTAACTCACTTTCGCAGGAATCGCGGTTGCATTTAGCGAATGCAACAAGCCGTTAAACCCCTAGGTTCCCCCTAGTGGACGAGTGTTGTCTCGTGAGGGTTTGCAGTGAATGTACCCACAAAATTCCAATTTTAATCTCAAAAAGAATTAGAATAACTTTGTAGAATTTCCCCTTCCATTAAACTGTTAATTCAACTCTACAAGGATATAATATCCTCTATCAACCCATGAAAGAGATCCACATGCTCCCCTATATTACCAAGTAAAATATACAAATGTATTACCATCATGCATCCGTGTGTGTGTGAAATTAACAACCATGCGTCCAACCCTTATTAAGAGTTATCTAGATTATTGTACTTTGGAAACTTGCAGTTTTAGCTCAATTCTCACATTGGTCACACTCAAAACGAACGTCTCTCAGAAACTTGCTTTACAATGATCGCACATAGTATGAAAGCTTTGATAAAGATGATATTCTAAGTGCTAATGCTTTCATACTTTACTCTATGAAAAACGGACATTTAAGAGTGTATAGTCTCATGAATGGAATACTACTTACTAGAGGAGCGAAATACCGTGGATAACTCAACTCACACTTTCATGTTCAAACCAATTATTGAGAATCTTCAAGACTTTGAATTATGGCTTTTATTTAGTAGGTGGGGGTGTTGTAGAGAAGAGTGTGCTTTTTAGTATGTGATGGAATTTCCACTTCTCTTTTTATTCTTTATTCTTTTCTCCACCCAATCTCCTATTCATTTTTTTTTTTTTAACTCCTTCATTCATCATCATTTTTTTTTTTTTTTTTTTTTTTTTTTTTAAATTGGAATATCCCACAACAACTTCCTTCCATTTCACATACTTTGATGACTCATTCTCAATAAATTTATCAAACAGTTCAATGAGGTCAAGGTATAGAACAAGGATTTGGATTCTTGTGATTTCATTGGAAATATTTATTTGAGGTGGGATCAGGAATGAATTCAATGAATGTAGGTGGGCTATGTTAGGTAAAGGAATGGGTAAACGATGGCTTGAATCATTTTCTCAACTTTCAATTTTTAACACTTAAGTGTTCATCGAGTTTAATTGGTAAATCCTGAACGTTCTCCTCTAACAAGCAGTCAAAAATTTGTAACGAAGACTGAGACTTAACAACGAATTCATAAATATACGCAAGAAAAAACCATTCGACAATGTATGAGAATCCCCTCAGAAATGAAGATTAGCTCAAAAGCTCACAAAGGGTTATTAGCTTCCACTACTTGTTCTTTTCGTACAATATTCATTTTAACTCAATTTTCAGGTTTTCTACATAGCTGCCAATTAGTGTGGACAAGTATTGGGTACATACTAGCTTTACAAATGCAATTCATTTCAGTGATACAGAAAAACGCGTGGATTTAATCCATAAAAAGATAAGAATACTACAAATGTATCATTGTCTAATTAACAAGCAGGAGAGGTTATTCAAAGTTAATCTATCAATACAATTCAATAAAAAAATTTTCAAATTTTAACAGACTGTGTTCTCATTAAATTTAAAACATTACCAAGTGCAAAACCTGATCATTCTGGGTGTATACCTATCTATTATCTCCTACCCCCAACTGAAAACAACAAAGTCCCCAGAAGTTGATTTTCAATAAATAAAATAGATGGGTATCACCTGTACGGAGCAAATTTATGATCGCAAGCGAGCAACCTAGCATAGAAAAGTAGAACACAATCTCCAAAACAGACAGGATCAATAGATAACAATAATATGATAAAACCATGATCCAATCAATCGAAACCACTGGAATATGAACAGAATAAAATAAAATACAAGCAGTGATAAATACTGTCCATACAATACCAACTAACCAAATAAAACACCCAAAAACCACCAGCATATACAACCAACCAAAAATACATAAATGCCACCTCCCCGACTAAAACTAATCGACCCCAGATGGCGTATCATCGGCTATATCAGAAGGGATGTCGATAGGAGCAGGCGGCAATACAGTAGTAGTAGGAGTAGTAGATGGCTCGGAAGCAGCGGTCGAAACCGGATCAGTAGCCTCAGCAGCTGGGGCAGCAGATGGTGGATCAGTAAGTGGTGGATCCGTAGGAGTAGCAACATGTGACGGATCAGCAGCAGGCGGAGCAGATGGGGTGGCCGTGGGATGGTGAGCAGAGTGAACAGCCTGATCAACCCCTATCTGAATCAAAATGGACTCCAGTAGAGTCTGGATCTGATCCATCCGGCCCTCGAGTCTAATCCTGGCCTCTCTATCCTCCAATAATAGCTCGCGAACTGTCGGGAGAGGCACAGAAGAAGAAGACTCTCCCTGGGCACGAGACTGCGACCGCTGTCGCAGCTCAAACTGCTGAACCGCAGCAACTGGATCATCCTCATCATCCGAATCAAGCTCCTCCACCTCGGTGGGTGTCCCTGAAGCTCCGGCCTCCGTGTCTGTACCGCCACGCCTCTTCTTCCTCCCCCGCACCCTCGCTGTCCCTTTCCCCTTGCGCTTCCTCTTCTGAGCGTCGGAGCGGCGAGCAGCCGCCTCGCTAAATCGGCGGGGAGAAGGGCGGATATCATCTCCAGGGAGCTCGAGGAACCCGGCATCGGCCATGACCCTCTGAATAGCCCAAGCACCCTTCAGGTGCTTCCTGGACGAGATATAACGGGTGGGGTGGACCATAAAATCAATATATAGTCGTGGTATACAAACAGGCTGTCCCGTCCCCACAGCATATAAGACTCGCGCATACCAAGCCGCGATCTTCTCTCTATAGGACGTCACTAGGAGGCAATTGCTGAGGACCAAATGAAGCATGTGGTAGTCATCGGTGAGAGAGTGGTCCTCGATCAAAGCATCGCCATCCCAAGACGGAACGGCGCCTCCAGTGAGCTCCCTGATAATAGCGGATGGTGGGGTCACGGGTGCATCAGGCCGGTGGGGGCAAACATAATTAGGTACCTCTGGTACCCCCAATGCGGCGGAAACGGTCGCGGGACTGATGATGAATGAGCGACTCCGAAAGAATGCATGGTAGGTGAATGGAGTAAACGGGTCGCTGATCATAGTCGCACACGCACCTCTGATCCAGGATAGGTTGACCCTCTTGGCCAACGACAGGAGATTGAACCAGTGCGGCATCGCGCGGATCCGTGTGAGGAACCACGGGCTCTCAGTCCAGATATGCTCAATGGGGCGCTCAATCATAACCATCCGAGTCTGGAAGTACCGCTCGAACCAAACCCTATCCTCGTTATTCCGGAACCCGTGAGCGGGTACCGGATCTGGTATAGTACGATCGAGGGGCTTGGACTTATGATAGCCCGTCACTGGATTCATCTTGCAGTCCTGAAAATAAGACCACACAAGATACAGATAAGAATAGGAAGAAAAAGAAACAAAACAAACACTGCTGGAGTTCGATCGATTGAACTGAGTTCGATCGATCGAACTGGAGTAGACTTCGATCGCTTGACAATTGTTCGATCGCTCGAACCTCTCCCCTTCGATCGCTCGAAACCAGTTCGAGCGATCGAACACAGCGTTGTTCGGAAATCGCAGAAACGAAAAGAAAACCTAAGTTACACTAATCAAAAGACAATCCTAAGACCAAGGGGGCACCCCCTTGGGATTTCCTAACACGAACATAGAACAGAAACCGAGTGGGGCCTACCTCGGTGAATAACCGGCAGGAGAGGATGGACAGATGATGAGATGAAGATGAGGACGATCCGAGGATTGATCAAGGCTCCCTTTTCGCTGCTAGAAACGAAAATGTTCCGAGTCGCCTACTCCTCTGTCTTCGAGCGATTGAGGGTGAGAATGAAGGAAATGAATAAATGTCCTGAAGACGCCTCGTTTAAATGCCTCGTTCGATCGATCGAACTATGTTCGATCGATCGAACATAAATCCTTCAATCGATTGAACAGAAACTACAAGCGCTTGAACATTCAGGTTTCGATCGATCGAACTGAGTTCGATCGATCGAACACAAAAATTCCAGAATTCAATGGGATATGAACTACATCACCCCCAACTATCATAAACAAATCTGGACATGCAGATAGACTGAAATAACAGGTGAAGAACAAGCATGTATGACAGAAATTCATCCCCAGAATAGAAAATCGCAATTTATATATAAAAAAAAAACTTTATTATTGCATCCAAATTGCACCATTATCATCCCCAACTGTGGTTAAAACCTTATTGAACTAGAAAACCAAAACTAAGACTAAAACTAAAATTGAAAACAAATTGTCAAGGATTACATTCCAGTTGCTAAACAAGAATTGAAATTGAACAGAAACAACTGAAATGTAGCACTAGTCTTCGAGTATAAAAATTTCCTCTTCCACGATCTCTTCATAATCCGCCGAATCTTCAGACGTGAAGTCCAAACTCGATGATTCCCTTTCCCAGAACAATCGAAACGCAGCAAGGACATCATCAACCAAGTCTGGAGTCTCCAAGGAATGGAAAGCCCATGCAAGAGGTGATCCGGATGGAGACAAGGATAACGGAGTGTGATTGCGCAACGGACCCTCCTCTTGCGGCAGAGTGAGTGGGGGCCTTATGTAGGGCCCAAGACCATGAATCAGTTGATGTGGAAGGAATACCGGGATGCCATTTAGGAACATAGTGACAATCCTGGACAAAAGACCACAAATTGAAATTAAAACAACAGAACACAAGAAACACGAATTAACACAAAAAAAAGAAAAACAAAGAATAGAAACAAGAATACAAAGAAATGTGACAAGTTCCAACCTCACTATTGGCATTGGTTCCCAAAGTGCACTAGCTGGTAAGGGGCATTGGAGCCTGAATAGCAAGTAGCTCAGGTGCACGTAGCGGTATGGGACCAACTCAAGTATGAGGAAATCGTCCACGAAAACAAAAACAGCATTGTGGCGTTCTGGGACGACATCCTGAAGGACATGATCCTCCCATGGCTCCCACATGTCATCGTTTTCCCACTGCGCCATGAGTGCGTCATCCACCATGCGTCCCATGTACAGGTCATCATCCTCCTCCACATCATCATCATCCTGAAATCCCATATTTTCGTATGGGTTGATATCCAGGAGGGCTGGTGGATATGGAATGTACCCTTGAGCAGCATCAATAAGAGAATGAGCTTCAGGGTCCTGATGAAGCAAGGGGCAGGGTATGAGTTCACCCTCAATCCAGGTGCCACAGCGACATTCTGAATCCGCCCAAGAACCGACAGAGTGAACATCATCACCTCGCATCTACGCACCTGCAACAGAGTGGTTTAAGGAATAATGGATTAGAACTAAATCACAAACACGAAATAAAGAACGAACACCAAAAAGAAACAAAAGAGAGAGAAACTAAAATGCAAGGAAAGAAAAAGGAATACAACAACAATGTGGAATTCCACTTTGGATTTTTAATCATGAGAATAGCTGGGCTCATCCAGCTGGATGTGCTCAACCTCAGTTTGGAAATTCTCCAAAAACGGCTTCAATCTTTGGCCATTGACCTTGAAACAATCATCGTTCTTGGGATTAACAATCTCGACCGCCCCATGTGGAAAAACGGTTTTTACGATGAACGGGCCTGTCCACCGGGAACGGAGTTTTCCTGGGAAAAGATGGAGGCGAGAGTCATACAGCAACACTTTCTGCCCCGGCTCAAATGATTTACGAAAAATCGTACGATCGTGTCGAGCCTTCAACTTTTCCTTATGCAACTTTGCAGAGTCATACGCATCTCGTCGTATTTCCTCTAGCTCTGCAAGTTGGAGCTTGCGTAGCTGACCTCCCTCTTGAATATCAAAGTTCAATGAGCGTGTCGCCCAATAAGCTTTATGTTCAATTTCAACAGGAAGGTGGCAAGCTTTCCCGTAAACCAATCTGTACGGGGACATACCAAGATTTGTCTTATAGGCAGTGCGGTATGCCCATAACGCGTCAGTTAATTTGTATGCCCAGTCTTTTCGATTGGAACTAACCGTCTTCTCGAGAATATGCTTGATTTCTCGGTTAGCCAATTCTGCTTGCCCATTAGACTGTGGATGATAGGCAAGAGCGATTTTATGATGAACTCCGTATTTCTTGAGAAGTGACTCCAAAGGCCTATTGCAGAAATGCTTGCCTTGGTCACTTAGTAAAGCTTTCGGAGTACCAAAACGAGACAAAATATGCTCTCTTAGAAATGACATGACCGTTCTATGGTCATTTCGTCTCGTTGGTATCGCTTCTACCCATTTGGATACATACTCCACAGCAAGGAGTATGTACTCACAGTTATTCGACTTGGGAAATGGGCCCATAAAATCTATGCCCCAACAATCGAATATCTCAATTGTGATGATAGGGGTTAAAGGCATAGAATTCCTTTTAGAAATGGTTCCAAGCTTTTGACAGCGTTGGCATGTCTTGCAAAAGGAAAAAGCATCTTTGAAGACTGTAGGCCAGTAAAAACCGCTTTGCAACACTTTTTGTGCGGTCTTCTGTGACGCAAAATGGCCACCGCATGCCTCAGAATGGCATGACGCTAATATGACGGTTATATCCTCGTTGGGTACGCAACGCCTGATGACCTGATCAGCACAGTATTTGAAAAGGTATGGGTCATCAAAGAAAAAATGGCGTGCGAACGAGAGGAACCGTTTTCTGTCCTGGTTCGACCAATGAGTCGGTGTCTCACCCGTGACGAGGTAGTTTACCACATCAGCGTACCAAGGCAGACTACTTACTGCCAGTAGCTGTTCATCTGGAAACTCATCTTTAATGGATTGGGATTCAGTGTTATCGGTAAAAGTCAACCGGGATAAATGATCCGCAACCACATTCTCTACTCCTTTCTTATCTTTGATTGTTAAATCAAACTCTTGGAGTAAGAGTATCCAGCGAATAAGCCGTTGTTTAGCGTCTTTCTTTGACAAAAGATACTTGAGGGCCGAATGATCTGTAAAGCAGACGATTGGCGACCCTATCAGGTAAGACCTAAACTTGTCCAGAGCGAATACTACAGCCAGCAGCTCCTTCTCGGTGGTAGTGTAATTCATTTGAGCGTCATTCAAGGTTCGGCTGGCGTAGTATATCACATGTGGCTTATTGTCCTTTCTCTGGCCTAGGACTGCGCCAATGGCGTAATCACTAGCATCGCACATTAATTCAAAAGGCAAACTCCAGTCGGGTGCCTGTATTATAGGTGCGGAGGTGAGGAGATCTTTTAGCTCCTCAAAGGACTTTTGGCAACTCTCTGACCACTCGAAAGGTGCATCTTTGACAAGAAGTTGACAAAGGGGTCGAGAGATTGCACTGAAATTCTGGATAAATCGACGATAAAAACCTGCATGTCCCAAAAATGAACGAATGTCTCGCACTGTACGGGGGACAGGTAGATTCGAGATTATGTCGATTTTAGCCTTATCCACTTGGATTCCTTCATCGGATATTATGTGGCCTAGAACTATACCCTTGGTCACCATAAAGTGACACTTCTCCCAATTCAAGACTAGGTGTTTGTCCTCACACCTCATTAAAACCTGTTCGAGATTGCTGAGGCAATCCTCGAAGCTATGGCCGAATACTGAAAAGTCATCCATGAAAACTTCAAGGATGTTTTCGACCATGTCACTAAAGATGCTTAGCATGCACCGCTGAAAGGTAGCCGGTGCATTGCATAGGCCAAACGGCATTCGTCGGTAGGCAAAAGTACCGCATGGACACGTGAATGTGGTTTTCTCCTGATCTTCAGGAGCAATCTCAATTTGATTATATCCACTGTATCCATCCAAGAAACAGTAATACTTGTGACCTGCCACGCGTTCTAGCATTTGATCCATAAATGGCAAAGGAAAATGGTCCTTTCGGGTCACAGTATTTAACTTCCTGTAATCAATACACATCCTCCAACCAGTGGGGACACGTGTCGGTACTAATTCACCCTCTTTATTTGGGATGACCGTTATGCCTGCTTTCTTTGGAACTACTTGGGTAGGACTAACCCAAGGACTATCAGATATAGGATATATCATCCCAACATCAAGTAGTTTAAGCACTTCCTTTTTAACTACTTCTTGCATGTTGGGGTTCAGACGCCTTTGCATTTGCCTTGAGGATTTGGCGTCTTCCTCCAGATATATCTTATGTGTGCATATGGATGGGCTTATGCCTTTGAGGTCAGCAATTGTCCATCCCATAGCGTCCTTATGCTTGGTAAGCATTTCCACTAGCTTACTTTCCTGTTCATGAGTTAAAACAGATGAAATGATCACAGGATAAGTTTTTCCAGTCCCTAGGAATGCGTATTTTAGCTCTTTGGGGAGCTCCTTCAATTCTAATTCCGGGAATTGGAAACTAGAGGGCATTACCAACTTGGTTTTCGGAGGCAGTTGTTCATATGGTTGTATCCACATGCAATCAGCTCTATCCTCCTCTTTCGTATCCATCATAAGACACGTCTGATTCAAATCAGCATCCAATGGGGTGGACTCTGCAGGCTGATAAATATCGCCAAATTGAGTCATCACAACTTCCAAAGGATCTTTATAGTCGACCAAGTCAACTTCATCTTCAATGACCGTGTCTATATAATGGATTTCTTCCTCATCATCGTATTCTTCAGGTCGGGGATTAGAGAAGATCTTGATATTCAACGTCATGTTCCCGAATACGATAGTCATGATACCAGTTCTAATCTTGATTGTGGCATCAATGGTGTTGAGGAATGGACGTCCAAAAATAACCGGGATATGTGCACCAGGATTAGACACAGGTTCTGTGTCCAATATCACGAAATCAACCGGAAATACAAAAGTGTCTATTTGGACAAGGACGTCCTCCAATACCCCTCTAGGGTACTTTACAGATCTGTCTGCCAATTGCAAAGCAACTCGGGTGGGTTTGAGTTCACCCAACCCTAGCTGTTTATAGACTGAGTATGGCAGCAGGTTCACGCTTGCTCCTAAATCGAGGAGTGCGTTGTCTATCTTTTGATTCCCAATTCTACATGAGACCGTAGGTGTACCGGGATCTTTGAGTTTTGGGGGCAACTCATTTTGAATGATCGCACTGGCTTGACATGCGACATAAGCATGTTTCTTCACGCTTTGCCTCCTCTTGACCGTGCATAGATCTTTAAGATACTTAGCATAGGCCGGCACTTGCTTGATAGCATCTAGGAGTGGAAGGTTAATCTTAACTTGCTTAAACAGTTCCAAAAACTCCTGATTCTTCGTCTCATTCTTGGGTTTCTTCAACCGTTGAGGATAAGGTGCAGGGAAGGGGCATTTTGGTGATTCCTCCTTAACAGACTCCTTCCCAGGCCTTCGCTCAACTTCTTCCTCTACTCCAGGAGCTGCAATGTTTGCCTTGATAGGATCGTCATTGGTAGATTGCTCCTCCTCTTGAATCGATGGTAGCTCAACATCCTTATCCACCACTTCCTCCTCATCGTACACTTCAGGAGTGGACAGAGGCATGCCTTTCTCTATGATTTTTCCACTTCTCAGTGTAGTCACAGCTTTAGCATGCTCTTGATTGTTAGGACCATTGTTATGTCCCTTGGGGTTCTGAAGTGGTTGAGCAGGGAATGTTCCTCCTGAGCTCTCTTGCCGTGCATCTATCCTCTCTAGTGTAGCAGACATTCTACTCATCATTTGGATGAGTTGCTGCGTTAGATTGGCATTAGCAAGTGGCTCCTCCTCTTGTACCTTCTTGTGCGGGGGCACATAGGCATTGGTTTGTGGCGCATTAGAGGGTTGAGCTTGATTGTAATTGTTAGTTCTGTTTTGATTGTAATGCTGGGCTGGCCTATTGTTTTGCCCTTGATATTGATTATTGTTGTAGGGCTGCTGTTGATATTGATTTTGGGCCCCAGCATTATTTCTCCAATCAAAACCGGGGTGATTCCATCTATTGTTATTTTGAAAATTATTATTGGAATTCCCCGCCCCTCGAAAACCTTGCATGGCATTCATCTCTATAGGGGCTTGCTCTTGAAAATGTGGCACATTAGGACAATATTGAGTTGGATGTCCCAACATGTTGCATGTGCCACATGGTTCTTCATGCAAGACTTGCTTAGAGCTCTCTCCTTTCATACTTAACTCCTCTACCTTCTTTGCCAGCTCTGCATACTTAGTCATGAGGTGATCTTCATTGGTTAGCTGGTATAAGCTTTTCTCCTCTACACAGGATATCTGTGAGCGTGAGATATTGTCAGAATTTGACCATTCATGAGCGTATTCAGCTAACCATTCGAAATGGGCTTCGGCCTCTTCAGTGTTTTTACGTAGAAATGGTCCCGAGCTCATCGTTTCCACCAACTTCTTTGTTTCACCATTCAATCCCCGATAAAAGAAGCTGATTGTTCGCCATTTCTCAAACCCATGATGTGGGCATGAGAGAAGCAAATCTTTGAACCGCTCCCACGCTTCTGTGAAGGTTTCATTGCTCTTTTGTTTATAGGAATTGATTTGACGCTGAAGGTCTGTGGTCATGCGAGTAGGATAGAATTTCTTTAAAAATGCGGTGCGCATCGCATGCCAGGTGAAAATTGAATTAGGTTTTAGGGAGTGGAGCCACGCCTTCGCTTTATCTTTCAAAGTGAAGGGGAATAGCATTAAATGCGCCACCTCCCTAGGACAAGTTTGCGAGAATGTTTTGCAAACATCCTCGAAATCGGTGACATGTAAATACGCCTTCTCGCTTTCCATCCCATGAAAAGTGGGAAGCAGTTGAATCATCCCATTGCGAAACTGAAATTCGCCATTGTGCGGTGGGATTTGAATGCAAGAGGGCGTAGGTGCATGTTCTGGTTGCATGAGATCGCAAAGAGGACGGAGTGCCTCATCGATTGGTACCAAAACATTGTCACCGTTTTCACTCTGATGATCATCCATTGATGCAGTTGGAGTGGCTATGGGGTTGATGGAGCTTTCAGAGTCAGACAGATAGAAAGGATTTCCAAAAATTCCTTCAATGGAATTCTCGGACATGAACTGAGAGGGTCCCTAGGGTGAGAACTTACCCAAAAGAACTGAAAAGAAGAGAAAAATAAAAAATAGAAAGAGATGAAGAGAGACTGAGGTAATCTAAGGAATTGATCGTCGCCTTCCCCGGCAACGGCGCCAAAAACTTGACACGAGAATTTTCTTGTGCGCTCTTGTGCAGTACCCAAGTGTAGGTAGACGTGCAAGTAATATCTGGTAAGACCAGGTCGATCCCACAGGGAAGGTGTTGACCTATCGAATTAGACTAACCTCTAAAGAAAACAAAATTAAATAACTAAGTTTGAATGAAGGTGCAGAACACGAAGTTCCACAAACTAGGATTACTAATGAAAGTAATTAAAATTAACTAAGCAATCTAACTAGCTAATTAAACAGTACTTAGAATTAAGGAGTTTAACTTTAAAAAGTAAGTGTTGGGATTACACGAATCCGCAGTAACCTAGCCATCTACCATGCATTTACCTTGAAGCACAATGGAGCATATTACCTACAGTTTTCCGTATTCCTCAAAAGAAATAAAGATTCTATGGCCCTTTCATGACCGGGACCATATTATCACAGTTAAATTGAAATACACAAAAGCGGTTTAATTCAATAGTTAAGACTTGCATCCTCAATGGTGTTAGCATTGAAGATGGTTTGCAAAATGTATTGAAAGAAAATGCCTTAGGGCCTTAGTTTTAAAACTGTTTTGACAGACTGAGCATTTATTTGGGACAGAATGATAACAAGTCCTAAAACAAAAAGTCCTGGAATACTGCAGGTAACATCCTCAAGAATCCGAGAGTTCGATCGATCGACGCGCCTTCGATCGATCGAAGACCTTCATCCCTCAATCGATCGAACTAACTTCGATCGCTTGACTGTCTCTGGTTCGATCGATCGAACTGACTTCGATCGATCGAACACAGCGATTATTCTGCTGCATGGCAGAGGCTGGAGATCACTGTTTCATCGTGATCTCCCAACCTGGGACTACTCAGACATCGTCTGGAGTGTCGAGGATTGGTTTTTAACGTAAGAAAACATTAATGCTATATTTGATTGTGAGTTATTCATAAGAAATCTAAAAACTATAGTTTTGTAATTATTTAGCATGCAATATCACAAGATGATCAAGCAAACTATGACTAACACGTGCAGAATATAAATAAGCAGTATGTAAATAACCTGGAATAGACGATACTCGTATGAACTTCAAAAAATCCAAACCACACTATGAAAATTCAAGGAAAAACCTACAAAAAACAAACAAACTCTCTATCTCTCTATAAAACTGTTGAAAACAAAAGTGGGCGTCCTTATGGACGTGTACAAAACGCATATATATAGAAAAACCTAAAGCACTAGGGTTAAACCCGCATTCTGCTGCGCACGCAAATGTTTCTGGAAATACCCCGTTCGATCGATCGAACGGATCTCGATCGATCGAACCCTTGATCTTCAAGCGCTTCAACATTCTTCAAGCGATCGAACACTCGATCGATCGAACCGTCTTAAAGCGATCGAACTCCACTTTTCAGCTTTGACTTCTTTTGTTTGCATTCCAGCATTCCATTTATTCTAATGTTCATCTATTTAGTCCGCACAGCAGTGATCTGCATAAACAACAGCTAAAACAATACAACTTATCATAGATTAATCATACTGTATAAAAATTAGCCATGTAATGCAAATTGCGGATAACACGGGAAGTTGTGATAAAAACTAATACAATTCTTCCTTTTAGCGCGGTTGTATTTTACGAATACCCCCACTTTGCACTAGCTTTAGACATTTGAATAAGGCGTGTTGTGCCTAAGTTTATGACTGCTGTAATAGTTAGTAAGTTTTAATTGTGGAGGTTATATTTTGTTAGTATCCTTTGCTCTAGAAATGTTGTTAAGTTATTTGTTGCAGGGATAATTGGTCATACTCACTTGTCACGACCTACGAGTCCATAAAGGAAATTAAATGCTTTCCTGTATTATGCTACGTCGGGACGTGACAGGCTTTTTGGTATTAGAGCCAGGTTTTGGCTCGACCAATTGTCCAAAGACACATAGGATCTCCCATTAAGATAGAATTAAGATAAGATAGTTCGACTTCATTCCGTGTTTAGGTCGTTTTCTATCGTCGAGAACTTTCTTTCTTATCTGGAGTTTGACCGTATTCTTGTTGATCAATGGATAGGTACCGTTCTCTCGATCATATGGCTGGAAGAAATCTCAGGAATCGTCCCGCTATTGAAGATGCACCCCCGGTAATAGATCCAACCGGAATGTTCGAGGCTTTTGTAAGAAGATTGGAGAGGGTTAGTGATCAGAATGCGAGGAACAATAATCAGAATGGGAATTACAACGGGAATGGGAGGCAAGCCCACCAGACGGGAGACAAGCTTCTCAAGGAGTTTCGCGCCCTGCAACCTGAGTATTTTGCGGGGACTGATGAACCCTGGCAAGCGGAACAGTGGCTACGCTAGATGGAGCGTATCTTTGAGACCATAGAGTGCACTGATCTGGAGAAGAAGCGTCTGGCTATCTTTCAGCTGTCTTATGCAGCGGCTGATTGGTGGGATGCAGAAAAGGCGACCATAGGGGAAGAAGCTGCAAGGAGAATGCCGTGGGTGGTGTTTAAAGAAAGATTTCTCGAAAAGTATTTTCCTGAAGAAGAGAAGGACAAGAGAGAGAAAGAGTTTATGGAGTTGACTCAAGGGAATCTGACTGTCCGAGAGTACACTACTCGATTTGAGCGTCTGTCTCGCTTTGCTCCACATATGGTGGACACGCCCCAGAAGAAAATCAAGAAGTATCACCGGGGCCTCAACTTGTCTCTCCGACATCTGACTATGGGGCATCTGAGCCAGTCATTTGAAGCTCTGGTGAGATTGGCTACGGGGTTGGAGAATGATGGGTGTCAGAATTTGAAGCCGTTTGGAAATCGACCTCCGCAGAAGAGTTATTCAGGACAGAAACCTGGGTACCCTCAAGGACAAAAAAGGACCTGGGATAGAGGGAAGAAACCTCAGCAGACACAAGCAGTTCAGCAATATTAGCCTCTAGCAATAGAAGGGGCCAAAAACAACAACTGCTTCAATTGTGGTAATCCCGGTCACCGAGCTAAAGATTGCAGACAGACTAGGCGTGCTGATCGTCCGGGAATTGTGTGCTATAATTGTGGCATGCCAGGTCACATAAGTCCGGAATGCAAGGCTCCTAGGAAAGGCAACTATGGTCAGCAAGGACAGGCCCGCCTGAATGCTGTTATTCCCGAGGCTGCTGGTTATGAAGAAACAGGGTATGAAGGAGGTGCTTATGAGGAGGGATTGCCTGAGCAACGAGCAGTGGAAGGTACTCTAACCTTGTTTAACTCTCATGTTAAAGTTTTATTCGACACGGGTGCTACACATTCCTTTATATCTGTTAAGATCGTTCAGAAGATGGGTATAGTACCGCAACGTTTAGAGGAAGCTTTGAGTGCTGTCTCACCCTTAGGGACCACCGTCAAGTTATTACATGTATGTAAGGATTGTCCTCTTCGGTTAGGAGACCGCGAACTTTTGGCGAGATTGGTGGTCCTGTCGATGAAGGAGTTCGATATAATCCTGGGAATGGATTGGCTCGAGAAGAATGATGCGAAGTTGGATTGTGCAAAGAAGAGGATCACATTTGCAGACAAGGGGAATCGACTCTTTGATTTCCAATGTAACCCTTCGGGTGATATGTTCCTCACTAGATGCCTAGCAAACATTGAGGTTGTCAGTGCAGAGGTGACAGTATCATCAATACCGGTAATCAAAGAGTTCGAGGAAGTATTCCGAGATATTTCAGGATTACCGCCGGAAAGGGACATAGAATTCTGTGTGGAATTGGTGCCAGGCACTCGACCGATAACCAAGGTTCCCTACAGGATGGCCCCTACCGAGCTACTGGAGTTGAAGGAACAAGTTCAAGAACTTGAGAAGTTGGGTTTTGTTCGTCCAAGTACTTCACCCTGGGGAGCACCAGTGTTGTTTGTGAAGAAGAAGGATGGGACGATGCGGTTGTGTATTGACTACCGAGAACTGAATAAGGTTACTATCAAGAATAAGTATCCTTTACCTCGGATAGACGATCTGTTTGATCAGTTGCAAGGAGCCACGACCTTTTCTAAGATTGATCTACAGTCAGGGTATCACCAGTTGAGGGTGCGGAAGGAAGACATACCTAAGACTGCTTTCAGGATGAGATACGGACACTATGAGTCTTAGTGATGCCGTTTGGGATGACAAATGCTCCGGCTGTGTTTATGGACTTGATGAACAGAGTATTCAAGCCCTACTTGGATCAATTCGTTATTGTCTTTATTGATGATATTTTGATCTATTCCAAGTCAGAGGAAGAGCATGAACAACACCTGAGGATCGCGTTGCAGACTCTCAAGGATCACCGCCTGTATGCTAAATTCAGCAAGTGTGAATTCTGGCTTCAGGAAGTTAAGTTTCTCGGGCATGTGATCTCTCAACAAGGAATCGCGGTTGACTCATCAAAGACCGATGCAGTGGCGAATTGGACTCGGCCGACCAATGCTACAGAAGTCAGAAGTTTTCTGGGACTAGCTGGTTATTATCGGAGATTTGTAGAAGGTTTCTCAAAGATAGCAGCCCCGTTAACTGGTTTGACTAAGAAAGATTTGAAGTTTGAATGGACTGATAAGCATGAACGCGCTTTTCTGGAATTGAAAGAGAGATTGACAACAGCGCCAGTGCTTGCGATACCAAGGGATGGTGAGAAGTTCACTATTTTTAGTGACGCCTCGTATCAAGGATTGGGATGTGTCCTTATGCAAGACGGAAAGGTTATCGCCTATGGTTCGCGACAGTTGAAGCCGAATGAATTGAATTACCCAACTCATGATTTGGAACTGGCAGCAGTAGTGTTTGCGCTCAAGACTTGGAGACACTACCTCTACGGGGAGAAGTTTGATTTGTTCTCGGACCACAAGAGCCTTAAGTAATTGTTTACTCAGAAGGAGTTGAACATGAGGCAACGTAGGTGGATGGAGCTGATTAAGGATTACGACTTTACATTAGAGTACCACCCCGGTAAGGCTAATATAGTCGCTGACGCCCTAAGTCGGAAGCCTCGAGGAATGATTGCTTCATTGATGTTGAGGGAATGGAAAGCTTTAGAGACAATCGTAGAATTTGATATGCAGATTTCTGAAGGAAGTGACGGACATCACTTTGGATGCCTCGTAGTACAACCAACACTTGTGAGTTGAATCATCGAAGCCCAGGGGGAAGATGAAAAATTTCAAGCATGGTTCGCCAAGATGTCAGAAAAGGACCCTATAGAATGGAAGGTTGGGACCGATGGAGGATACCGATGTCGAGACAGATTGTGTGTGCCAGATTTCGGAGATTTGAGAAAAGATATTCTCGAAGAAGCACATAAATCGAGACTGACAGTACACCCAGGAGGAACAAAGATGTATAAGGATTTGAAGAGAAATTTCTGGTGGGAAGGGATGAAGCGAGAAGTAGCCGAGTTTGTGTCTAAATGTTTGACTTGTCAACAAGTGAAGGCCGAACATCAGAGACCCTCGGGATTGTTGCAACCCTTACCTGTTCCAGGATGGAAGTGGGAGCACATAACTATGGATTTTGTGGTTGGATTACCCCGATCACAACAGAATCATGACGCGATTTGGGTAATTGTGGATCGTTTGACGAAGTCTGCACACTTTATCGCGTACAATATGACTTACCCAGTAGAAAGGATGAGTCGAATGTACCTACAGCAAGTGGTGCGACTGCACGGTGCGCCTGTGTCGATTGTATCAGACCGCGATGCACGTTTTACCTCGGGATTTTGGGAAAGTTTGCAGAAGGCTATGGGAACTTCGCTCAAGATGAGTACTGCTTTCCATCCTCAGACCGATGGACAGACCGAGCGCGTTAATCAGATTATGGAAGATATGCTCAGAGCTTGTGCAATCGACTTTGAAGAGTCTTGGGAGACGCACTTACCTTTGGTTGAATTTGCGTATAACAACAGTTATCACTCAAGTATTGGAATGGCGCCGTTCGAAGCTTTGTACGGACGGCCATGTCGATCTCCATTGTGTTGGGCTGAAGTGGGAGACACAGAACTTTTGGGACCAGATTTGGTGAGAGAGACCAATGAGAAGATTTCACTGGTCAAGGAAAGGATGACAACTGCACAGAGTAGGCATAAGAGTTATGCGGATCGACGTCGAAAGGACTTGGAGTTCAGTATCGGTGATCACGTACTCCTAAAGGTTTCACCTGTTCGGGGAGTAGTGCATTTTGGTCAGAAGAGAGGGAAGCTGGCACCTCGTTTCATCGGACCGTTCGAGGTTTTGGAGCGTGTTGGGAAAGTGGCTTATCGACTCGCGTTGCCACCAAAGATGTCTGGTGTTCATAATGTGTTCCATGTCAGTATGTTAAGGAAATACATACGGGATCCTTCACATGTGGTTAATTTTGATGATATTGAGACGAGTCAGAGTGTTGTCTACAAGCATAGACCTGTGAGGATTCTTGATCAGAGTATCAAGAGGTTGAGAAGAAGAGACGTTCCTTTGGTTAAGGTTCAGTGGAGGCATCATGACGAGGGAGAAGCGTCGTGGGAGTTAGAGTCAGACATGAGGACTAGATACCCCGAGTTGTTTCAGGACTAGTTAGCTCAGATTTCGGGGCGAAATCTCTGTTAAGGTGGTTAGGGTGTAACACCCTGTATTTTTAATTTTCATTAATTAATAAATACTGCATTTCATTTCCATGAGTATTTGATTTAATTCCTCTTTGTAATAATTATCTGGGGTCAAACTGTAATTTCCAAAATATTTTCTATAGTTTCAAAAGCAATATCTATATTTTTGTACAAACCGGGAATTTATTCCTACGCTAATATAATTTTCTGTATTTTTATTTTTCAACCGTAAAATATCAATTATGTTTTAAGATGTGTCTATATCGCGTTTTGGGGTGAGGGAGCACGTGAGCTCAACCTCACCAGGTAATCTCCCCATTACTTGGAGGCTACCCAATTATGTTTATATATATGCTTCAATGCTCTCACAGTCTCTCATTCTCTCCCTCACAAACTCACTGTAACTCTCAAGTCTCTCCATTTCTCTCAACTATTTCTTACATACTCAAGATTATATACACACACACAGTTACATACAATACATAGATATATATATATTTGGATACCAAAATCAAGAACGGAGGAAAATTCTCAACGACGGATATTACGGCGGAATTATCATTCTCAAATTCTCAGTATTAAACACCTCAGTGAGTATTATAAACTCACTCGCCATGTTTATATATGTATATTTCAGTTCATATATGTGTGTATATATGTGTATATATATAGATACACCATGGGAGCTTAAAAATGGAGTTTTGTAAAACTTAATCAAAATCGATTCTGTGAATTGGGAATGAAAGATCTTAGTCCCAATAAGATGTGGTTCGAATCCTACGCAATAATTCATCTGTATCGCGGCGAACGGTTGATTTAAAGTTTTGACACTCTAACTTTAATCGTGAAAATTAAGCGATACAATTCGTATTAGTTAAAATTGATCGCGTATTCTTAATCTACGCGGAAAACTGAGGAGATCCATATATTACATGTCCTGGTACGAACAGAAAACATAAATGGGTAAAATTCAGTTTGAAAACCAGAAACAGGGGAAAAACGAAGAAGATGACATTCTGCAAGAACTCGCGCGCGCGACCCGCTTGCGCGAGGCTCGCTCGCGCGGCCCGCTCGCGCAGACCATCCCTCCCCTTCGCGCGCGCGATCTGCTCGCGCGACCTGTTCTGCCCCTTCGCGCGCGCGACCCGCTCGCGCGATATGTCCTCCCCTTCGCTCGCGCGATCCGCTCGCGCGACACCCCCTCTCCCTCGCTCGCGCGGCCCGCTCGCGCGAGGTGGCAGTTTGTATAATTTTGGTAAGGAACTGTTTGGAAAATATTTTGGGAGATTTCAAGGAACTGTTTGGCAAAAATCTTGTTTTTAAAGGTCTATGTTTTAAGAATTGTACGAATAAGAACAACTAAGATCGAAATTTATGCTCGTACGATTATCCGGCTTTGTGATTTATCAATGGTGTTATTTATGAAACATTGACATACATATTAGGGTTGAGGTTGTGTCAACATGCATGTGTGTAAGAAAGCATGAAAAGAGTAAAGGGTGGCGGTCTGGTGTGCGACCTCAATATCGATCGGATAGTATTCCTGGTATTGGAGGCGACAGTGTTGTGTACGACTTAGATATCGATCGGATAGTATTCCTGGTATCTAAGGCGCGCGTTTCGGATATTGATCGGATAGTATTCCTGATATCCGAAGCGATGGTGATAGTGTGGTGTACGGCTTAGATATCGATCGGATATTATTCCTGGTATCTAAGGCGCTTGTTTCGGATATTGATCGGATATTATTCCTGGTATCCGAAATGATGGTATTGAGTGTGGCTTAGATATCGATCGGATATTATTCCTGGTATCTGAAGCGACAGTTTGGTGTGCTGTTTTGGATATCGATCGGATAGTATTCCTGGTATCTGAGATAATGGTTTGGTTGTGTTGAGTTTTGTTGAGAGAAAAGAGTCAGAAAGATGATATATTACAGTGTTCATGCATGGTCGCATAGTTATTGCTTACTTTATTCCCCCATGGCTTATGTTGGAATTGGAACCTTGAATCTATTGCTTTTAAAGTTAAATTGCACTGTTGTTTATATGCTTATATATATACATTGCGAGCACTTGTTTATTTTGCTCACCAGCTTTCATAAGCTGACGGCGTTGATGCGTCCTGGACTGTATGTCCAGATTTTCAGGGTCAGGAGCAGCCAGGGTATTTTGACTATGCTACTTAGAGTGAGGAGACTTTCCAGGAGGCTGCTTTATATTTCCTATGTCTTTTAATTTGGGTTTGTAATAAACTAGTTTTAGACATTTGAATAAGGCGTGTTGTGCCTAAGTTTATGACTGCTGTAATAGTTAGTAAGTTTTAATTGTGGAGGTTATATTTTGTTAGTATCCTTTGCTCTAGAAATGTTGTTAAGTTATTTGTTGCAGGGACAATTGGTCATACTCACTTGTCACGACCTACGAGTCCATAAAGGAAATTAAATGCTTTCCTGTATTATGCTACGTCGGGGCGTGACATCCTGAATGGATACGTAGGCAGCTTATCATCGAGCACGACCAGCGTGAACCCTTGCCGCGCACATGTTCTCTTTTTCAACGCATTTTATTTTTTTACCTAAATCCGACAGTCTGGTCAAAGGCCTGTCTTCACACAAGCTTTGACATTCGATTATGGGACGCGTTGCCCCACAAGCTCTGTCAAAGAGGGGCAAACTGTAGACACCCCAATTTTGACCGACCGTCGAATTTAGGAGAGCGTCACCTCCACGTCTAATGATGATAAGGACCGAAAGATTCGAAGTATTCCAAGCTCTTCAGAAAGTTCTCCAAACGCGGTAAAATTTTCACAGATTGAAATACCCGGTTTTTAGGAGAATTCAGGTATAAAACATCACTTTTGGAAAAAATCTTCGAAAATAAATTTCTTTAAGAAAAAAGAGGAAGGAAAAGACCTAAAAGGGGAAGTTCAACAAAAAACGGCATACGGCGGAAGTTTGCAGCACTCAGTGAGTGCCGAACGGCATTCAATGAGTGCCGGATGACACTCATAGAATGCCGGTCTGGCATTTACTGAGTGCCGCTGACAATTTCTGACTGCCGTTTGCTTTAACAGTCCGTATTTTGTGGTACAATACGTATGTGTATGCGGATAAAAACAAAAAACTGATAAAGTAAGGCTGACTAAAACGCGGCCATTAATAATTTGTTGCGGCTCTCGATAAGTGTCGGGCGACAGTCGCCGCCGCGGCATTCACGGAGTGCCGTTGCGGCATCCACTGACTGCCACAAGAGATTTTTGACTGGCGCCCTGTGCAGCAGTTTGTCTATTTTCAGGAAGTACGTATTGTACCACCAAATGTGACATTTACACCTGTCTTTTACTCCGAATTCACAGAAAATACTTGGTAATTTTGTCTATAAAAGAAGGAGGATCTTCCTTGGAACAACATACAAGAAGAATATACCATTACACTAATACATTTTGGAGAAAAAAAAAGAGAGTTTGGAGAGCTTGAAGAAGAGTTTGGAAGATCTTCAAAGTAGAGAAGCTTTGAGGATAGCTTGGAGGTGATCCTCTAACCATGAGTTATTTCTTTTCTTTCTTTCTTTTAAGTCTCTAATCTTCAAACTACTTAGTTTTCTTTGTTTCATTCTTTTTTTTGTGTCTTTTTTTACTTCCCTCTTGAGACTCTTAGAGATCTTCAATATCTCTCTTGAAAACTCTTGAGTTTGATGTTTTGAATCTCATGTAAGCTTATGCTTCACATGGGAGTCAAAGTTTGATCATCACTTCATTTTATAAGCAAATAGATGGATCCAAGTCCATATTTATGATTTGGGTCCTCTAGCTTGGTGTTTCATGGAATCCTTTCTATATTCCTTTGAGACTCATGAGTATTAGTTATATCTTCATTTCCAATGACCATCAAATGGTAGGAGAAAGTAGTCTTGAGTCTAAGCCCATCTCCATGGTTTAGGTTCATTATCTTGAGATTTCATGAAGTCCATTCATACTTCATTTGAAATCTACAAATGTATAGGTCTTTAGCCTCCAATGACCATCAAATGGTAGGAGAAAATGGTTTAGTTTAAGTCCAACTTCATGGTTCAATAGTTGGGGTTAACAAATAAAAGTGGAACTTCACAATGAAACAGTGGATTCATAAACCGGTTTTGATCAAAGATTTTTTGTTCAAAATCTAACCGTTGGAATCAAGTGAAACCAACGGGCAAATGTCAATAACACAATGTTTTACCACTGTAATTTTTGTTTTAAGGAGATTTCATGTTTAAAGTGGTTTGGTCATGAGTTTTGTAAAGTCACTATAATCTGTCCAGAGTTTCAGAACAGTAACACTCTTTTGAAATGAGTAAATCAGAACCTTAATAAAGTATTTGTGACCCAAAATAATTTTCTCTACGTAGATTAATGTGTTAGGAAGCTACCCTAAAAAGAAAAAAGTATTTCTGATCTTTTTGCTATTTTTAAAAAATCAAACAAAATCTCTGGACAGAGAGTTGTACATCTCTGAGTGATGTCTGGTGTTTGTCCTTTTCTCAGAGATCTAACCGTTGAAACTTTGATTTTCTTTTTGATTTGGAAACTACACACAGAGGCATCTCGTGTCCAAAAATCATCAAGATCAAACCACGGGAAGCATGCTTTTTATTTTCTTAAAGATCTAGTCTGCTCTCTGCAATTTTCATAATTTTATGACAGATTTGACCAACTTTGTAAATAATGGTCCAAATGACTTTTCTATGACCTAGGGTTCAAACCTTGTTTCAATAATGATTAGTTAAGCTTGAATTCAAAGTTTAAGTGATCTAAATCATTGAGTACTCCAATAATTTATTCTTTTCATGTACATATTCATATGGCTTGACACTTATAATTAGGACTTGGTTGCTTTAGATTTAATTACATTTGATAGATTTAAGCTAGAAGTCTAGGATTGTTATTTAAGATCCAACTTTATATATTGTATATCATGTGGACTAACCCTTTGTTTTGTAGCGCTATTAAGGTATGATTTCTTGAACTCCTCTTTAGTTTATCTTTATTTTATCGAATTTTCAACTTAACGCGCGACACCTTAGAATTAGGTCTTGCTTTACTTGTATATATGGATTAGAGACTCTTTTCCTAGTTTTTATTTAAATCGTATGCATTGCACGTTTAATATCCACGGCTGGGTCCCGGGTAAGTTCTCTTGTTCTTTATTACATATCATATTGCTTGCTACTTGAATTACATGGCTTTTGAATGATATTTTGTAAATTGGTAATTTTACACCATTTTGACATGTTTGTGTAATGTATACATATACATATGTATTAGTTGAGGGCACATTTAAATTAATAATTCGATTAAAAGGATGTTGAGTAGAGGCCTATCGCAAGATAGAATGAGAGAGAGTGTTTTAGTCCGACGGGCTCCTTCCTCTCTCATTCCATAATCACCGGACCTAGTTAATCTCTGATTACTAAAAAGATCAGTTTGCTTTAAAAATGGTTTCTTAATTTTTCCTTTTAAAAATTAAGTGGCGACTCATTTGTTTTGAATTTGAAATTTAAAAGAACTTTAAAAGAAAAAGTTGTGGGTAAGAAAAATTGCGATATCCACAGTCCCACTCTTAGCTCAACCAGGATACTTGGAAAGACACATGAGGAAGTTGTCAAGACAAGTTCGATCGATTGAAGTATGTTCGATCGATTGCAGTCTTGGCAGTCTCGATCGATCGAGAATGGTTCGATCGATCGAAGATCTTTGATCGCTTGAAGTCTAGGTTGGTTCTGGAAATCTATAAATAGGGCAACTGCGTTCTGGAAAAAGAGTTCGTCGTTTTAGATCGTCAGAAGCTGCAGAAACTGTTTTAGAGCCCCAAACCTTCTTTTTCCTCTCTATTAGAGATCCCACCATCTCTAGTCTCTCCGGAAATCATCCGTAGGAGACATAAGGGTGGAGACAACCTAGTGGAGGCTGCTGCATCACCAAGGAAGAAGAAGAAAATCAGAATTGGGTTCAAGACACTAAGGTATAACTCTTGTCCCCTCTTGTGCGCATCTATGGAATTAACGAGTAGTAGATCCTGAGCTACCATTAAGTTTTTATAACTTGACTTTTCCGCTGTGCGTTTAAACTTTTAACTTAAACCGGTTTTTCCATCACAAACAACCTCGTCTAGATTCTTATAACGGCTCGAGAAGCTTGGTCGACAACATCCGGACCTATAAGGCTCAGATGGCCCTCGCCACCAACGCCAACGAACTATATTGCCTGGCCTTCCCCAGCACTTTGAAAGGCCTGGCCGCTCAATGGTTTAACTACCTAAAGCCCCGATCGGTCAAAGATTTCAAGGAGCTCAGCAAATAATTCACTAGCCAGTTTAAAGGCATGCTTACGGGCGGCACACAAAGCCCGAACTTTTTAGCTCGTCCGATTCAGCCCGCAAATTTTTGTTTTCGAGTTGGTATATTTCTTCGTTGGTTTTGATTGGGTTAATGTCATATGAAGCTCGGGTAACACGCAGGTTTGATTCGGGCTCAGTTCGGGTAACACGTGTGGAACTTGGAAGAACATAACAGAAATTTAGGCCAGTGTTTATAGTGGAAGTGTGAAACGGCACCTCTCCCTCTCTCTGCCCTCTGGTTCTGTCTCTCTCTCTCTCTCTCTCGTTCTCTCTCTCTCTCTCTCTCTCTCTCTCTCTCTCTCTCTCTCTCTCTCTCTCTCTCTCCCTCCGAAGAAGTTTACGCTAGGGTTTTGTTCTCACTATCGTACCATTTCAACGGCAAAACAAGATCAGAAACATAAAGAAATGAACCAAGATCGGCTACAAATCAATAACATCATCTGAATACACATGATTTTTAAGTCTAGAAGGTAGATCTGCTACTTTTCTTCATTTTCTAGAAGGGCTATTTTGATAGTGGTGCTTTTGTGTGTACGATTTGATATGTGATCTACTGGTGCTTATATATATATATATGTGTGTGTGTGTGTGTGTGTGTGTGTGTATAATTTTTTGTTGATGTTCTGAACTCAAACTTATATGGGTGTCTAATTGATTGATTACATGCATGATTTCAATTTGAAAGAGGGTTTTATGGGTTAGAATATCAACAAAAAATTATGCATATGTACACACACACATATATATATATATGCACAGGTAGTAGATGGGGAGAAAAAAGATGGGGGAATTTAAAAGGCACAAAAAAAAAACAAAGAAGTCATGGTTCATAACCCGACTCGGTTATAACCCAGCTCGACTGCCAATAAACCCAACTCAAGCTTGAACCGAGCCCGGACCTGCCCGAACCCGACTAGGCCCAAACCCGCCCAGGCCCGCCCTTTGCCAGGCCTAGGAATGCTTGACTGGCCGCAACCTGAAACCCAGCTATTCACTGTCAGACAGTGGAGGGGAGAGTCGTCGAATGATTACACCAATTGGTTTAACTAACATAAGCTTCAAGTTCACAACCTGAACGAGTCAGTCGTCATTATAGCCTTCTGCTTTGGAGTTGAACACACCAAGTGCGCCGCGCCGTTTCATAGAAACCGACCGGCAACCTTGGTTGAACTCGTAGAGAGGATTGTAAAATACATTGACACTGAAGAATTTCTAAAGACCAAAGACCTCGGGCAAGAAAGCAACACGCCTACAAGAAGTAAGCGGAAGTGGGATCATCTCGAGAAGAATAACGTAAAGAAGCCCAATGGTTCTGGCAGTTTCTCCAGTTCACAGCAGTCTGAGTCTGGCAACCCTAACATGACCGCCATTTTATAGCAGTCTGAGTCCGACAGCCTCAACCCGACCTCCAGTTTGCAGTAGTCAGGATCCAGTGATCCCGACCTTGTCTCCAGCTCAGAGTAACTAGGAACCCGGTGATCCTGACCTTGTCTCCAGCTCAGAGTAACCAGGAGCTTGGTGATCCCAACCCGATCTTCTTTCTCCAACAGTCTAGATGAGTCCAACTACGGTGGTAATTTTGCTCGATCGTAGCATGAGGCTCCACAGATAGTCATAGAGCTCCTACAAAGACGTCGGGATTACACCTGAGGCATCCAGATGACCTCGGGATCACATCTGAGGCATTTAAAAGACCTCAGGATCACAGCCGAGGCACCAAAAGACCTCAGGATCACACCCTAGGCAGAAAAGACCTCGAGATCTCACCCAATGCATCAAAAGACCCTAGAACTACCAATGTTCTAGGTCGGCTGCCTACAGTAATTATTCTCGCAACACCTACCTCAACAAAAGCGTGGGGGGCAAGACGGAATAAAAACTACAGGAAGTCACACCGGGTATTTACAGGCCTTGGGGTTAACTATGTAAAACTCTTAGATAACCTGGGTGCCTACAATACTCAGAGGCATTAACTCCACTTAGGCCCAAACCGACGATAGGGGCAACTAAAACCTCTTAGGTTGGCCCACGATAAAGGAGTAAAAGAAATCCCTAAAATCCATACATTTTGGGTCTCCTCTTAGGTCCAAACCGATGATACAGGTAACTAAACCTCTTAGGTTGGCCCACTATAGAGGAGTAAAAAAGGACCTTAAAGCAACACGCTTTAGGTTGGCTCTACCAATATGGTCAAACTCTTCTCCTAACAGTCTTGACGAAGGCTTGCTGGACAGAAGATAACCATCCTAGGGAGCTAACATAAAAAGGACCATAAAGCAACACGCTTTTGGTCGGCTTTTCTAACATGGTCAAATTCTTCTACCCATAACCTTGACGAAGGTTTACAGGTAGAAGATAACCATCCTGGGGGCTAACTCAAGCAAAAGACTCCAAATTAGGTTGAGTCTCAACTCTTAGCCAATTCCCAAGCACTTAAAGACTCTGAACTAGGCTAAGTTTCAACTCTTAGCCAGTTCCCAAGAATTCAAAAGACTTAGAAGTTCCAAGATAACTTCTCCGAGCAATCAATAGATTCCAAGCTTGACTCAATATAGCATCAAGACAACCTTGGAAATGGGGGGTAACTGATACCTCCAAAATTGGATCTACACTACGACCGAGCAGTTCTACTTACCGACCGGCCCCCATCCCGTCTGGTCCAAATGACCTGAGACTTCCCGGCCATATGGCATGCCCTAGTCAGAGGAGAAGCCCGATCTACGGGTCGGGATAGCATCATTCAGTCATCAAACAGTCCAGGATAGCAAAAGTGTCCCGAACGGTAGACTCGGCGTCCCGAGGACCGACCAAACTAGTCAGGGTTAAAACGCTGGCTCAGCGTGTCAGGGATACAGCATGGCTCAGCCCTAGGATATGATCTAGAATGTTCCAAACAGTTTCCTATACAAGTTAGAAGACTAATGGAAAATGAAAATTGTTTCCTAATCCAATTAGGAAACCCCCTTGATTGATGACAATCAATCCTAAATCAGATTGTATTACTTAAGCTGTCTAATGTCCTTGTACGAGTAGGTCTCTTGCATCTATAAAAGGGATCACTCACCCCCATAGAAAGGGATCTAATCTTCAGTCTATACAGCACCTCCATAGCAATCATAATTGTGCCCGGCCTACCACTGGTAGCTCCAAACTATTATTGGTTCACCAAAGGTCCCCTGCTTTTTAATAGTATAGTGAACGTGCTCAGACACATACACGGATGCAGGTTCCTTCATTAACAAGGCCGAACCACATACAAACCCGGTCTCACGTTATCTCTCACTGCTTCTCTCTCCTTGATCTGCTTTAATTCATCTTGCCCAAAAAATTGCATCATCAAAACTTATACCAGTTAAAGTCATATCAAGTGTGTTAGGTTTGATATGAAACGACGTCGTTTGGTTTAAAGAAAAATAAAGAGGCAATCCGGCAGTAGCCTGGTTCGAACTCAAACCCACGGACGTGGGTTATTCGGTGCTCAGTCCCCACCACTCTGCCACTACACAATTGCCTGTCCATTAATGGATAGAAATATATATATGTACACATACTTAAAATATGAACTTTATTAAATAAACTATTTTGTATGCTTGGTATTTTTTATGACAAAAGGCATAGTTTGACAATTCACATAGTTAAATTCTTATTTCAAATATGTAATGTTTTAAAGTCCAATATAGCCATAGTCTATAAATATGTTAAATAGTCATAAACTATAGATATTTTTGGCTAGAAATGGAAAAATAACCCATCCAAATAAATTTTCCCATTTAAGATTAGTGCACAGAAACTGTGATTTTTTAGTTTTATTACATATTCCAAATTAAAGTTTTAGCCTACCATTTTTTGGAATTGAAACTACCTTCTAAATAATTTTAAAGAAAGATTAAATAGATGTACACAATCACCGTCTAATTAAGATTAAGGTCATAACACAAAGGTAAGAGTGAAAACTAATACTTATGCACATTTTCCTCACTTGACATGTGTTGGGATTGAATTCGTGGAATCTGCAAAATAAAAAAGTTTAGTACAACTAAGCTAATAAAACATAAATAAATTGAAATACTGAACTAAAAATATGATACTAAACCTTTGACTTTGATTTCTTGTTGGGTCATAGAGGATGAACTCCAAGAACACAAACAAGGTGAAACCAAATCCTAATCTAATTTGGGAATGAGATATGGATACTGTAAGCTTGGGGCTTTAGTAAGTGATTATAACAACTATGTAACAAAGAAATCTAGAATTCAATCGGAAATTGTGTCGTACAGTGAATGGAATTTTGTTACAAAAGCTAGAAATTTGGGATTTCAAACTATTTTAGGGAACATCTACAACTACTAACTATACAAAAACATTAATGAAACTAAAATCTGAAAATTAATTTTTCATTCAATAGATGAAAGTAATTACAGGTAATTTAGACTTGAAATAAAAAATTTAATAGAATATTTTACTGCTACAAATTAGCAAATGACCTACAAGAAAACAAATATTTAAGAACTAATTTGAGACATACAGTACACAAAGTTTTGTTACATATTTTTGAACATGAAATCATCAATTACAGAAAAGAATTTTTTTTACAACTTTTAGAACTAGAAAAAGTAAAGAAAAGCTTAAATTTTTATTCCTAAGGACACTATGAAGTGCTCACATGGTAACCTTCCTTGACTTGTCTCTCATTGTGGTTCTCTGTGTTCTCGTGGCTTCCCCCTTTTCTCTTCCAACGGATGTTTGAATTTATAGACGAAGATGATTTGTTTTACTGAGTGAAGAAGTGAAGGATTCGTCATCCAGTTCGTCATTGAACAGGAGAAACCATGGTGCTAATTATGATTTTCAACCTTTTTTGTCAATTCTATCTTGGCCAAATTTTCTTCTGTCACCACATCACATCTGCAGAGAGAGCAAGAAAGAGAGAGAAGAAATACATATGTGTTATAAATCTCCCTATCAAGGCATTAAATGCCTTTCACATTTGGTTGTTTTTTTTTTCTTCTTTGTTTTTTCCTTTGTAAGACCGTTAGTTGAGAGTTTGTAAATTCTAATAAGCACATGGGAGATAATCTCATGTGTTTGCTGCTTCTTTCCTTACCTTTATTGCATTATTTTGACTTCTTTTTTACTTGAGCAATAAAACATGTAAAAGCACATAATTATACACATTTGAGTGACATCATCATTAAATCATATTAATTCCAAAATGCATGTAAAACTAGGAATTTGGGAATTAAATGAGCACTATATCTATTACATTAGCACATGAATATGCAATATTCATTGTTTGTTAGAGACTCAGAGAGGGAGAGAGAAACCCTACTCTCCACCCTCCACCTCTATACCTCATCGCTGGCCCGCCACCACCACTTAACCCTCCTCTCACGAGCCCGACCACCTCCACTTCACCCTCCTTGACGCCGGCTAACCACCACCACTTCACCCTCCTCCTCTCTCGACGCAGGCTGATGCCAAGGTTTGATCTCTCTCTCTCTCTCTCTCAGACTCTTAAACTTTGTTTGTATCTTGATTTTTCAGTGAGTTGGAAATTTTGCCAAAATATGTTAACAACCCAAGATATGAGCTTCTCTACTTCTTCTTAATTCTTTTTCTCAAATTATTTTTTTTGCTAAATAGATTTTTATTTTATGTTTGTTGGCAGATTTTTGAAGATTTTTGTTGATCAAAAAATGTGAAGATTTTGGTAGATCTAAGTTCTAGATTTGTATTTGAAGATTTTTGTAGATCTAAAAATGTGAAGATTTTTGTAGATCTAAGTTCTAGCTGGAAAATCGAAACCCACCATCTTTGTAAGTCTCTCTCTCTCTCTCTCTCTCTCTCTGGTTTATCTCTGTAATTTCTCACCTGCTCCATTTCCAGAATATTCATCAAAGCATGATCAAGTTGAAGTTTAGTGGTTGGAAGGCATGTGGAGATCACTTTTTGGGAAGATCTGGATGGTGATGGCCAAAGAAATTTTGGACATTTGAATTTTAATATTTTGTACTTGATATTTTAAGTTTGATTTTTTCTTTGCTGGAGATGTTCTAACGTGTGGTGGTTTTTTTTTTTTTTTTTTTTAAATTCTAGATGTTTTAATATTTTGGTGTTTGTTGGACTTAAACTTATGTTTGATGTTATTAAGTTTAAGTGTATATATATTAGCTGATCCAGTTTAAGTATGTTGGATGCTAACTAATTTTTAAGATCATTTGTTACTGTACTTTATTCGTTGTTTGGTTTTGAAAAAATTGGACTAAGGTAAAGCCCATTGAAAACTATAACAAAAATAGAGCCATATGGCCCAAAACGAATATAAAAAAGGTCCGAATGACCCAAAATATATAGCCCAAATCTATGTGGGAAATGGGCCCATAAAATTGTCCCACAAAGCAACGTAAAACCGACCGCAAAACCGATAACTGACCGCTAGGAAAACCAGTCAAAAATAACTGACCGCTTCAGTACTCGGTCGAAATTGGTTTTATAAAACATAAAATTGAATATACCGGTTCGGTGAAGATTTTAGCTAAAAAGACTTAACGAACCGACTGTTTACACCCCTATGTGAGGTTATGTTGAACTAGTTCAAAAGGGCAATCAAAAAAATGAGTAATTATTCAGTGAATCAGTCACACCACATTGACATGGTGTGACTATTTAATCTAAATCACCACCTCAAAACTTTCCTTGCTTTGTTTTATATACCCATGTTTTGAACAAGTTGGCCGCAAATCACACTTATTTCCAAACAGAGTCGTTGTGAAAGAGATTTTTTTTTATTTTTTTTTTGGGAGGATAAAAGTGGGGATCTTTTTATCTACAAAAGCAGTTAATATTCTCATTTTCTTTTCCTTTAATCAAACTCATCTTTATGAGTTACTTGGAATTTAGGATATATGGAATGCTCAATGAGCTAGATGTAGTGCAATATGAAAATCTAAAGTGCATGCAAGACCTGTCTATTATTCATTTTGGAGTTAAAATAGATTATAAAAGAAGGATACGAACAGAAGAAATTTGGTAAAAAAAAATCCCTCGTACTAGATTTATTCGGTTCAAAAGACAATTCAGTTTTAAATTTTGGTTAAAAGTTCTTAGTTAATTAGTGAAATTTAATCATTCTTTATCCAATTTTTTTTTTTAAAATATAATTAAAATCAAATCCCCTTGATATCAAATTTCACATAATTAGTTGTGTGAAATTAATTTATGATGAAAATTTCAAGTTTCATATAACTTAGTTATGTGGAATTTTCTATTCAAATAACTTTTACTAAAATTAAAAATGACTGGGAGCTAAGACCAAAAGAATTCTAGTTTACAGGTCTTTTGACTAAAATTCCCTAAGAGCAAATGGGTTAGATACGTGCGAGATGTCAGATGAGAGAGAGAGAGAGAGAGAGAGAGAGAGAGAGAGAAGTCAGACAAAATATGTGGATCCAAAGAGAGAGAGACAAAAAAAAAAGTCAGACAACATATGTGGAGCCAACTGCAAGTTTGAAGGGAAGTATGTAGAGAGGGTTTCGTTTAAAATTATTCTTCTATTTTATTCTGTATTATATTTTATTTATTTGATAATTAGAGTTCGTGCGTACTGTCCACCTAGATTGCCATGGAATTCATCCATGCATTTTTTTTTCAATAACACTACACGCACTCACAAATGCACTCCATTTTCCACAACTAGACCCTTAGTTGCAATTTATCAAAACATTGTGGGACCCACAAATGAATAAACAAACATAGGCAAAACCCATTTGGCTTTTTACTGAGAACACATTCCCCCCCCCCCCCCCCCCCCCCCCCCCCCCCCCCAAACCAATTCTACTGAAACCTTAGGCGGCAAATAGCGAGTCTTCCCCACCAAAAATCCCTCCCCACCGGCGACTCTCTATCTCTTTCTCTCTCTCTGGCGAGGTAAGGTTAGCTCTCTCTCTCTCTCTCTCTCTCTCTCTCTCTCTCTCCCTCAATGAATTGATTTTATTATTTTTTTTTTTTGCTGAAAAATAAAAGCCCTAATCTGAATGCTTTATTTGTGAGGAATTTAAGATGTGTTCAGTTAGCTTCTCTTGTAGATTGATTGTTTAAACCAATTTAAAATGTAGCTTCTTCTATTTTGTTTGATTAAATTGTTAGTAGCAAGTTTTCAACCACTCAAACAACCAATGCCCATGCCAACTGCTTGGAAGCCTCTAGTATTAGGCTTAGTTTGACCCCCATGTGGCTTTTTAAAAGGAGCTTATGAAATTTATTACTAAGTTCTTTGATAATTTTATACAAGTGACACACTACTCTTCAAAAAGACATCATGAAATCAAAAAGCAACCTTGAGCTTTTAAAAGCTCCATTCTAGAGCTTTTAAAAGCACCCTCTAAAAAAGCCCTAAGTTCAATTTTTGCAAAACTCATAAACTAGTTACAAAATGAATTAACATGAAATTGTGCTTTAAAAAAAAGAGAAGAACCACGTGGGTGCCAAACTAAGCCTTAGTCCAATAGATTTTGGTATACTCTTCTTTAGTGGTTCAACATATGATTGTGTTCTACAATTCCTCTTGCATTAGTCAAATTTTAACAATGGGGCTAGATTTTGTATGATAAAAAATTCAAAACCAATATAGAAGAGAGAATAGTTACTGTGGGCTTTTCCAATAGAAGAGAGAAGACCATTCTCTCTTTCACGGTGATTGTCAAACCAAAAAAATCAACAGAGCATCAAATCTGAAATCTAAAATTCATGTATGTACATATGTGTATAAAAAAATAAAAAAGGGAACAAACATAATACTAATTTGTTGTCAAGTTTGACTTGGAGAAGCATATCGGTCTGCAACTTTCAGGGTAATTTTTATTGATGAGACGAAGGAAGTAAACTGTAATTGCCGGTTGTTTGAGTTCAGAGGAATAGTGTGCAGGCATCAACTTATGGTATTTGTGGAGAGATGTATTTATCATGAGGTACCTGCCAAGTACATCTTTCAAAGATGGAGTAAGAATGTCGAAAGGGGACACAGTAAAATTCGGATCAGTTATGACAATTGGTCGGATAGACTTGAAGCCTGTTGATTTGATAAATTGTCCAATGCTTTCTCCGAGGTTTGTGATATGGTAGCGGATTCTAAAACTTGGTCTGATTAGGTGATGTCTCAAGTACTTCAAATGAGAGATAAGTACAAAGACAAGGTTGAAATGGGGATGGTATTGAGATATCGAAAGAGAGTGCAAGTATTCTTGATCCATTGGTTAGTCATAGTAAGGGGAGACCTCCTACTAAGAGAAAAAGTTGGCATTGTAGAGAAAGCCGTTAAGAAAAAAAACCAATTAAAACAACAAAGAAGCAAAGTACATCCACATCTATACTGGTTAGACAAGAAGTACTACATGTAAATGTCTCCAATCATTTAATGACAATTAATTATTACTTTTGCGGCTCTTTTAAAATTTTTTTGGGTAAACAATCTTTTTTTTTTGTTTGTTTTGTTTTTTTTTTTTGTTCAAGCATTGTGACGAGCAAGGAGGAAACTTTGCGGCATTATCGCCAAATTTTGATTCAGAGGAAATTTTGCGGCATTTCAACCAAATTTTGGAATCGGAGGAAACTTTGCGGCATTTTGGGAACTTTGCATTACGCCCAAATTCGATGGACGGTATACAGTTTCAGGTATAAACTTGGCTTATTTTCCATGTTCTAACACTCTGCTACTTCTTCTAAAAAAATGTTGACAATTTATTTTTATAATTTGTGTAGGGTTATCAGAATCCACTTTGTTAGTTTCCTTCTTATAATGATAGAAGAGATTTTGTTGATGGACCAAGCCAACACTCATCTATCTCACTTATTGGAGGTCCACCCAACAAAAATGATATGTACACTCGAGAGAGTCAAGATGGTGGGAAGTAGAAACCTCATTTGTGTTTATTGGCATGTGTTTTGCCTTTTGTATATTTTGGGATGATTTATGTTTATAAAGCAGAACACTTGTTTGTGGATTTAAGTACCCCCATTGTGTTTATTGGCATGTGAATTTATGTTACTAACAACTTCATATATCCATTGCAAGCATAAACTACCATCAATTCATTCCAAAACATACATTGTGTAAATGTTGCAAAAATAACTTCATCACAAGATCCATTACAAAATGCATTAGGCCAAATACATTTTTTTTTTTAACTTTTCAATCCTAACACTTGCAAATAAAAACACACCGATTATGAACTACACCAATATCATGGCCACTTAAAACCAATATTTCTCCCTTTCTGTATGCTTTATAATCTCTATTGTAAGCCTCCGCAACTCTATTCGCATCTCTTCATTTTCTTTCTTCAATGTAGAATTCTTACTTTTTACTTTTGCAACTTTCTCTATCAATTTTGAACAGTCAAAATTGCTTTCCAGCATAGAGCTTCGCAGTTGAGGAATAATCTTAGTAGCTTGTGCACAAATGGGTGGATCAACCTATTGGAAAAATCCACAATAGTCATTGTCTGCAACAACATGAATTAGGGAAAAAAAAATAGTCATTTTATCAATCAATTCATATACTTTAAAAATTGAGAATCACAAGGTGAACATATGAATTAATGGAAAAAAAAAAATAGTACAGCTAGAATACCCCCAAAAAATAAACCAACCAAATTTCAATTGGATCAAGCCAAAATGGAAAGCCATAACAAAGTATATTACAATAGAGGGGGAAAAGTTGTAAGAAATCAAAACAAAGTAGATTAAAGCAGATTAAGAAATTACAAAAGCAAATAACACTTTAATGAAGTACAAAATTTTCAAAACAGTGGAGGCTAAAATACCCAAAAAAGATACCAAGCCAAATAGATTTATGCAAAACCCAAATTCCAATCAAACCAAAATTGAAAGCCATAACACATGAAGAATCCTAATTTGTAACCCCGGTTACAAGAAATCAAAAGGACATATAAAAATGCATGTATGGGGGTCAAGATTTGTACAATTTCATTTCAAATCTACAATCCAAAAACACAAAAAAAAAAATGCATATAAAAATGGCTGGCGATAAAGGCACATTCACTTTTTAATTAGGGCACCTAATTTTAAGTTAAAAATCAATTTTTTTACTTTTTTACTTTAATTAGTAAAGGCACCTCACTTATTTTATTATATATTATCAATATGTATCTCTCTCCTTATTTACTCCAAGTCCTAAACTACTTCTAATTTCTAACTTTGATATACTCACGGTGGTTTGTCCATAAACATACTATACGTCAACAGTACATGATCAAATTGAGATTCCATATTTCTTCCTTTGCTCAAATTGAGATTCCATCAACAGTACATGATTTGAAGACTGATCGTAGTACTTCAAGCAAAAAAAAAAAAAAACTGATCGTAAGTATTCACCACTGATCGTAAGTTTTCATTATTTTTATTGATTTTTTTTTTTTTTTTTTTTTTTTTGAGAAACAAAGAGAAGTGGTGAAGCCTTTTATTTATTTATTTATTTTTTTTGAGAAACAAAGAGAAGTGGTGAAGCCTATTAACTTCACCACTGATCGTAAGTTTTTATTCCTTTTTTTTTTTTGAGAAACAAAGAGAAGTGGTTTGATGAAGAGTCAACATAGTCGTCTACAAAAGTAATTAATTTATCAATAATGATAGGGATACACACCAAACGACACACTAAACGATACACTAGCTTTAAATGCATATACCCTGTGCTGTGTAAGTGATGCACAGAAAAGCGTGAAAAATTCACACAACACAGGGTACATGCATTTAAAGCACAGTGTGTCGTTTGGTGTGTATCCCTATCATTGTTGTTAATTTATTTGTATCTTGACACTACTATTCTGACTTCTCCACAAATACACTTGATATTAAAAGTTTGTGTGTGGCCTAAATACATGTGTCTCTAAGAGTGCAGTTTTGCTCATCCAAAAATTGCTCAATCTCATCTCCCATTGGCCAATACAGTCAATGCAGTGGGGCTTAGTACTTTACACAATTAATTAATTCTCATTTAATACTGGACTCCACTGCATCGGCCAATGGGAGAAGAGGGTGAGCAAAAGGTGAACAATTTTGGGGTGAGCAAAAATGTATTCGTTCTTTAATTAGATACACTTTTGCTTTGATATTTGTTGATTCTCATTACCATTGTAGTCTTTTTCATGAAGTTTGTCATTATGAGTTTTCATGAATTGAAATGATTTCAGTGTTTTAGACCCCAAAAATTCAATCTTGATCATCTTTTTACCAGAAAGAACAGTAGATTCGATTCAAACACTCAGAGATCACCATGAGTTTTCCTGATCACGCACCACCACTTCCCTTTATGTGTTTGATAGCAAATTGTTGAATTGTTGCCATGTTCTAATTATTCTATTTAATTGTTGAAAAAAAAAACAAGAATTTATTATTCTGGTTTGTTTAATATCTTTTAATTTTATCGTATTTATGCAAATATGTAATACCTAATTATGAGTGTGGTGCTTGTTATTTTTCAGGACATGTCGATACAAAACTCTCGAATAGAAGATGCTGACAATTATTTGGTACCTTTACCAAATATAATGGAAGACCAACGTGCAGATGTCGATGTAACTCCATATTTTTCCATTGATACGGTGAATATTTTACCCTTTTTAATACAATAATAATTAAATTTAAATTATTCTTACATTGTCTAATATATATATATATATAAATATGTAGGTCTTTGACTCACGATCACAGCTTATCCATTGGGCTCAAGATATTGGTATTAGATTGAATATGGTTGTCGTAATTACAAACTCTGATGTAGGGCTTATGTTAAAGAAGCCAAAGTTGATCTTGGGTTGCGAAAGGGGTGGTGTCTTCCGCAGTCACCAGAAGAAAAAAATGTTACAAGGAAAAAGCGATGTCAATAAGGATATAAGCCGATGTAAAAGGTCATCGGGGACAAAAAAAGTGTAATTGCCCTTTTAAGTTGAGAGGAATTCCATATGCACATGATAAATGGAAGGTTGAGGTGATATGTGGTTTGCACAACCATCCACTAGGGGATACAACGATTGGTCATTCTTATGCTGGCAGGTTGAAAGATGATGAGCAAAAAATTGTTGAACACTTGACAAAAAGCGGAGTAAAACCGAAAGAAGTTCTTACAACGCTAAAACAACGAAACAGAGAGAACAAGTCCACTATTTCTACAGTTTACAATGCACAGAGGAAATGTAGAAGTGCTGAAACAGAAGGAAGATCTGCAATGCAACAAGTGATGAAGTTATTATTTGAAAACGATTATCTCGAATGGCATAATAGGGATAGCAAGACTGAGGAGGTATTAGATTTATTTTGGGCAAATCCAGAGTCAATAAAGATTGCAAAATGTTTTCCCTCTGTCATGATGTTGGATTGTACATATAAAACTAATCGGTTCAAGCGCCCACTACTTGAGATTATCGGAGCTACCTCCACAGCTAGAACATTTTGTGTTGGGTTTGCATTTTTGATGGCTGAGAAAGAAGAGAATTATACTTGGGCCCTTTACAAGTTAAAGGATGTGTTTGATTCGTCTCGACTACCATCCGTCTTTATTACAGATAGGGAGCTCGCATTAATAGGTGCTATTCATGTAGTCTTCCCAGGTGCAGTTCATCTATTATGTACTTGACACATAACAAAGAATGTTACAGCACATTGCAAAAAGTCATTTGAAACTAATGCGGACTGGATTATATTTGAGCGTGAGTGGACAGGAATAGTTTATTCAACTACCGAGAAAGAGTATGTTGACCAATGGATTACATTTGAAAAGAAATGGATGACACATGTACCACATTGCCTCCAATACATTCGAGACACATGGCTACCGTGGAAGGAACAATTTGTTTGTGCTTGGACCAATAAAGTAAAGCACTTTGGAAACACAACAACATCTCGAGTAGAGAGTGCACATTCAAGACTTAAGAAGTACATAGGTTCCTCTCAAGGGAACTTTACATCTTTATGGCATGCAATCCATCGTATGATTGTCGGAGAGATTACAGAAGTAGTGGAGTCATTTGAACATAGTTTGATTCGTGTTATGCATGTTCACAATTTGCCTGCTCTAAGGGACTTAAGGGGATACATCTCTCATCATGCGTTGGGCTTGATTTTGGAAGAAATTAAGAGGAGCAAAAATATTGGCATTAGTAAGATAACTTGTGGATGCATTCTTCGTATGACTCATGGTCTCCCATGTGCACATTGTCTAATTGGATTTTGGTAGTTTGGGTGAGACTATCCCTTTATTGGCATGCGATCCTCATTGGGCAAAACTCTCTATTGTGCCAAACTTCGAAAATTATGATGATTTGGATTACGACTTAGAGATTGAAAGGTTAAAGAAACGAGTCCAAGAATGTAACTACGATCAACGCAAAGTTCTATTAAGGAAAATAAGGGAGCTTGCAAACCCAGAGACGACATGGTTGAATGAACCATTTGCTTCAAATGTTTCAAAGGGACGACCTCGAAAATTGACAAAGAAACAAACAGCAGCAGCTCGTAGCACTAAAAGAGACCCTTCATGGTTTGCGTATAGCAAGACCATCGAAGACCTACAATCGGTTAGTAAGCGAAAGAAGCTATCGATGCCCAAGAAACAACCTAATCGAAAGAAGTTATCGTTGATAGATTTAACTGATGAGGACTTGATTGAACAAGTTTTAGCTCTCTTATATCCAAAAATTAAGGAGTATGTTGTTCATGCATTAGAAAATGTTGCGCCGGATGGTCATTGTGGTTTTAGAGCTTGCGCCGAACTGTTGGGTATGAGTAAAGAGGATGGATGGAAGGACATTAGGAATGCTATGTTGCAAGAATTGAGGGAACACATTGAACTATACACTCATCAATTGGGTGGTGAAAAAAATTACAAGGAATTAGAGGAAAGGCTAAATTTTTTTAAGGACTATGGGTGTAAAACAAAGTATTGGATGCACCTGCCGGATATGGGACCATTATTTGCCACCACCTTCAATTGTGTGTTTTGTGTTCTTTCACCCTTACAGTCATGCACATATTTACCTTTGAGGAATGGACCAATAAGTGACCTTCAAATTGTCCCTATTGTTTTGTTTGATGAGGTCCACTTCATGAAGGTGTTCCTAAAACAAGATGCGCCGATTCCAAATGTTATGCCAGGGTGGGACAAAATTCGATATGAAGATGCAACAAGATGGGAACAGTTGGTTAAACCCAAGATTGAAGACTGGAATTCTCGCATTGGTTGTCCATAAGGTACATTTTTTTGTCCTCGCATAGAATGCATATGCTATTATTTGTCTTCCCTTGTAAATTTTAATATTAATTTATTCTTGTTGTTTTGTTTTCCAGTGCCATGTATCAGTTCTATCTTGTACTCTACACTGTTGAGAGAAATGTTACGAAAAGCAAATGGTGATGAGAAGGATCTCAAGCCTCAATATTATTTGTTTTAGCTCTCTAATAATTTTTTTCTTTTTATTTTTTTATTTTATTTTATGTTCTATTCAGTCTTGACTGTTAAGTTAATTCAAGTTATTAAAATACAATAATATTCAGTCTTCGTGTTGGTTCCAAAAGCTGGTGATGTATTTTTGAATATAATACTATTGTTCAAGTTCTTTAGTGACGAATAATCTTGTCACTGAAAGTAAAAAAAATTGTCACAAAAAGTGTTTGAAGGACTAAAATGATACACTTATGAAACTACAAGGACTAGAATGACATTTTCCGAACTACAGGGACCAAATTGACATAAAAGACAAACTAAGAGGGTGTTAAGCCTATAATATATGGTAAAATAAGTGAGGTGCCTTTACTAATTAAAGTTAAAGGTAAAAAAACAAATTTTTAACTTAAAATTAGGTGCCCTAATTAAAAAGTGAAGGTGCCTTTATCGCCAGCCTATAAAAATGCATGTATGGGTGCAATGATTTTGTCCAACCCGTGAGAGAGAGAGAGAGAGAGAGAGAGAGAGCCTTACCTCTCAGTCGGCGGTGGGGAGGGATCGCCGGTGGAGAGGAATTGCCATTTGCCGCCTAAGGCTTCTGCAGAATTGGTTTGGGGGAAAATGTGTTCTCAGTAAAAAGCCAAATGAGTTTTGCCTATGCTTGTTTATTTACTTGTGGGTCCCACAAAGTTTTGATAAATTGCAACTAAGGGCCTAGTTGTGCAAAATGGAGTGCATTTGTGAGGGCCTAGTTTTGTTTTAGTTTTTTTTTTTTTTTTTTTATTTTTTATTTTTTTTTGGGTTAAAAGAATCATTCATGCATTTTGATGAACAAAATGGGTGACTCTAGCTCTCCGGTGTGTACCTACCTAAGCTACCTTGCACCACCCCCATTGAAATATATATATGATCATATCAAACTTTATTAATACAGCGCTATATATATATATATATATATTCCTTTTTTACAATACCGGAAAGGAATCAAAATACCACATATCATTATAATATGATGCCCGTTGTTATTGAGATTCTGCATCCAATGGACCTGTAACACCCAATTAGATATTGTCCTAAGACCTATGAGTTTCATTGATGCTAAGAACAAAATTTGTACTCCTTTCATTATGAGCTACGTACCAATATTAATATGTAAAATTAATTGAAAAGAACATACTTAGACGTCTCTAACTCGCCATTGTGGAGAATGGATTTATTTGATGGACGTGGGAGATAATTAATTATATATGATATAATTAACTTATAATATCCATAATCTGCCAATCTCCATTAAGGGTATCATTTTTTTTATTACTAAAAAAATACGAGAGGGAGACTGAACATGTCAGCTATATATGCACATCACCAGATTAGTAAGACGGCCTACTTGCTAGACGGGACATTATAGATGCACCCTCAACGCAGGCTCCGAGCCGTAGATGATCACAGTACTACATATATGTCTACATTTGTATGTATGTACATTTAAAAAAATTTTGTTTTCACTCACCTAAAAACAAGAACAGACATGGCTATTTTTTTATTTTTTTATTTATTTTTTTTTCTTCTTATATAAGAGTAGGCAAATCAAGGGCTGTTTTTTGCTGGAACGTGGATGTGAGCTTAATGAGCTTAATGGGTAATACTTGGGACACAACTTTCATACAACTTTCATACAACCTCCCCAAAAGATGTGTCTATCTCTTTCCTGTGTCGAGCTTAATATTACTCGAGCTTAATTTCAACATGGGCGGGGTTATGCTACATAGGAGGAATGGAGCTATTATGCACTCTAGTATAGAGTTGACAACAAGGGAATAAAGTCGTTTGCATCTATGCTTTGAATTATGTTACATATATCCTTCACTTTGTGTTGCGCATGTACAGATACTTGGCAATTTGACAGAACCATATTCCAGGGATTAAAGAATCAAATTTTCCACTAAATTATGTGGGTTTCCATTTTATTTTATTTAATTTTTATATATTAGTCCTTTTTACTCTCTTTGTCCCTTTTTTTTAGACTTATATTCCGTTTTGGAATGTTCTAAAATTAGTGTCTACTTTCCTAAATTGATATACAATTTTTACTTACTTTCCAAAATTACCCTTCTTTGAAATCTACATCAAAACAAAACTAAAAAAGTTATTGTAATGATTAGGTGCAATTATGGATAGTAGGTGTAGATTTTTTTTGTGCCCTTAAAAAGTTGAGTTCTCAAAGGTAGACTAAAAAAAAGGGACGGAGTGAGTAATTTTTTTTATTTTTGGGGAATTATTGAAAAATCCTACAAGTAACTCTCAAAAGTTTAATACTCTAATTGGTTTGACCATTTTTTTAAAAAGACAAAAGGAATCTCAGATAGCACTCGCACGGTATAAGTGCGAGTACTGTAGGAAATCCCACATAATTACCCAACGCCTCCTACGCCTCAAGTGTGTTCTTGCATTCAGCCACTCACACCGTGTGAGTGGCTGTACCCTATGAGATCCATTTTAAAAATATTTTTTAAAACTTTATACCCCATAACTTTTGATTTACAACTTTATTTTTTTACAAATTTTATACCGTTTGAACCGTGTCGACGAGAGCTACAAAACTAGTACCATTATTGATATGTTTTGAGCAAAAAAAAAATGACATTTTTACCTGCCTTGTTAAGTTGTTCCTGAAAAACTTAATTTTCACTTGATATTTGTGTACGCGTTGAGTGACATTTCACTGACTTTCATGTATGTCAGGTGAAATTTCACTAGAAATAACTAACTAGATTTTAAAGTCTAATTTGATTATTACTTATTAAAAAGTCTCTTAAATGCAAAGTTAAGTGAAATTTCACTTAATGTTCATGTATAAGTTAAGCGAAATTTCACTAAATATTCATATATGCATGGTGAAATTTCACTTCTTCTTCTTCAAATTTTTTTTTTTTTTTTTTTGCATATTAAACAATGCATATTTTGTTAAAAGAAGCAAATTTCACAATCAATTATAAAATACCAATTTTCAACCAAAGAAGTGTAGGAATTCTTGTTAAAATTCTTCCTTTGTTTTTTCTTCTCAAAACATACAAATTTCATGTTTTTACACACATAAATAATAAGTGGAATTTCAATTGATATACATAAAATATTAAGTGAAATTTCACTCAATTCTAGAGCTTTTAAAAGCTCTCCCAAAAAAAGCTCCAAGTTCAATTTTTGCAAAGCTCATAAACTAGTTACCAAATGAATTAACATGAAACTGTGCTTTAAAAAAGGAGAAGCACCAAAATGGGGGCCAAAGTAAGCCTTAATGAGGTATCAATGGCTTTATTGCTATTCGTTTTTTTTTTCTTCTCAAAACATATAAATTTGGCATACATAAATATTAAGTGAAAATTCACTGAACCCGTACATGCCTTCTTCTTGAAAAAACTTGAAGTTAAACTTAACAATCGTATACTCGTTCAGTGAGATTTCACTTAGTATGTCAAGTGAAAATTCACTAACTATCCCAAAAGTCACTAAAAGTAACTCTCTAGAGTTTAATGTCTAATTTGATACTTTATTAAAAAGTCCCTCAAATGTCAATTTAAGTAAAATTTCATTTAATATTCATATACAAGTTCAGTGAAATTTTACTTAATATCCATGTATGCCAAGTGAAATTTCACTCTTTTTTCCTTTCTCTTTCATATTAAAACAATGCATATTTCGTTTAAAAAAAATCAAATTTCACAAATCAATTATAAAACATAGTTTTTCAACTCAAATAAATGCAAAATTCTTGTGAAATTTCACTCAAACTCTCCTTCAGAACAAAGTGAACATTCGGTTTTTTTTCCTCACAACATATCAACTTGGCATACGTGAATATTACGTGAAAATTCAATAGCTCATACACGAATATTATGTGAAAATTCTATTAGGTTCTGATGATGCCGAAAATTGGTAAGCAAGATTTATGCAAGAAAACAGCAAAGAAAAGTTTGTGTGTGGTTCGGCCCCGTTAATGAGATGACCTACGTCCACGTGTGCGTCCAAGCGCTTCTCACTAGTAGATCACCGGCGGGCCTGGTGAGCCGACAGAGATGGGCAACACTACCAGTAATACCGGCCGGGTGTATGCGTGTAAGTGGTGAGTTCTCTAGCGAGTAAGTATCTGCTTAGAGAAGTAGATTTTTGGATCCCTCTAAGGAGGATAGGTGGGCTCTTTTATAGATGCAAGAGTCCACCCTAACATGGTAAGTTTATTAGATTAGGAAGCCTAATCTAATCGCAATAGATTTGTACAATGTTAGGAGAGTTTCCTAAGTGGTTTAGGCAACCACTGATTCTTTCTTGATAGAGTCATGGCCGTATAAGGAAACGATGAGAGACGCCATATACTCTGCGCCTACCGGGGAGTCACTGCGCCTCGCTCCCGAGCTTCCGAGTATCCCGGACGGTTATAGCCGAACACCTCGGAAGTGTGGGCTCCATGCTCCCGCTACGGACTAACCGGGCTATCCGCTGACCACGTGGCGGTGGGACAGTTACAGAATATTTCTGGACGTATTAGTTGCCCCCCATTTTCAAAGTTGAGATGACGCCTTGCCAGATGAAATTTGGAAATTAAGAATGTCTTCCAGATACCGACAGGGAAAGGACTGGGACCCCCATCGAAACCGGGCCGGTTTGTAATGACTCGTCGGTATATCGACCGAGCGGTGGCCCTGCAGGACCGGGACCCCGACGCCACGTGTTCATTAGTTACTGGTCTGGTTTGGATCCAAAGCTGCCAGTTTAGAAGTAACCGAATCATCCAGGTGGCAACCGATCCATCATGTCGTGCCTTCAATGCTCACGCTTTTTGAGACGACGCCCCACGTGCTCGAAACGACAGTTTCGGAGGGAGAGCATGTCAGCCATCCAATCAAGTTTGATCCTAACCATTCGCGGCGCTTATATAAGGAGCACTTTGTTCAATCTGTTCCTCACCGCAAATTATCAACTGAATCGCCCGAGCAAACACTCCGAGCCCCCTCTCCTCTGCTATTCTCAACCTTCAAGCTTTCATCTCTGTCAAATGGCTTCCCATATCAATCTGTCATCTGATGAAGGGCTTAGAGCCTTCCGAGAAGATTGTCAAATTCTCGACGACGTCGTGGTCCGTCCGTATGCTGAGGGGGAGGAAGTACCCTTCCCCTTTGTCCTCATCAGTAGCTACTTGCTGCTTATCGTGGGATTACGCTTCCCCCTTCAGGTCTCCTTCTGCGACCTGCTTCAGGGGTTGTGCATTCCGCTCTCCGAGTGCCGCCCAAATGTCACCCGCCTCCTGTGGGGAATATCAATGATGAACGAGCGGCTTATGTTGCTCCTTCGTCCCGTCGACGTCGTGAGGTGTTACATCCTGGGCATCGACCACAGGGGTCGTTACTTCCGCCCCAGGACCGAGGGGAGGGACCTTGTCCAAGGTTTGGACTTCCCGAACAAGAACTGGCGGCGGTACCCTTGGTTAGTGGTCGCCGGCAACTGGCTGGAGGATGCCGCTCTCTGCCCTCCGGCGACTTTTGATCCCAACCTCTGCAAACAAGCTTTTGCCGCCTTCCGCAGCGTCGCCCCTACTGCTGATGAAACGGAGGCAATTGACCGAGCCATCAAGGCCGGCCTGTCGTTCTCTGATCTAGTCGAGAGACCTGCTGATAGTGCGGGCGCCGGGCCCTCCTCTGCTGCTCCTGCCGCTGCGACTTCGGGGTCACACCGCTACACTCGGTCCATGGCCGCCGGTCCGCGTGCCTCAAGCAGGGCCGGCCCTCCTGAGGGACCAGTCTCCCTGTCCACCAACAGCAGCTCATCCTCCTCCGGGAATGCGAGCCCGCCACCGGGCCCATCCCGGAAGGGAAAAGAAAAAGAAGTCGGGGAAGAATCTCAACCCCCACCAAAAAGGGGCCGGACGGAATCCCCGTCCGGTCTTCATATGCCGAGCTCTTGGACGAGCCTAGCCTTCGATAACCTGGAGGGTCGGCTTCAAGAGGTGGAGAAATAGACTGCCCTCCTGCAGACTAACTCTGTCATGCAGGAGGTGGATGTTCACGCCACCGAGCTTATCGTCAAGGATTTAGTGGCGAGGATTACGGCCCTAGAAGAGGAGGTAAAAGCTCTGAAGGGCGAAGGACCTTGAAGACTCCTAGCTTTTTCTCTCTTTTTTTTTTTTTTTTTTTTTTTTTTTTTTACCGGGGAGCTACTATAACTGCCCTCGATCTCTGTACAGTTTTACTTCTCACTGCAATAAAAAGGCCCTTGAGGCCACGTTTTACCTTTCAATATGCTTCTTCAATTGTTTACTAATTCTGTGCTACGCTGGGCAGCTAATGCCCGGCCGGTGTATGGATGTGCCCGGGCTGCGACAGCTCGGGTTCGGATCACCGCTGCTCTGCACCAACCATTCATTAGCCAAGTTAGAACTTGACAATGGCAATGTGATCGTAACTGAACCAATTGCGGGCTGACTAAACCATCGCGTCACGCAATTAATGCGCGCGCCTTTCGAGGCGACTCTTCACGTGACCGAAGCGACAGTTTGGGCGGGAAATCTCCTGGACCGCTGGATCCGCTCTGATCTTGGCCGTTCAGGGCCTTTATATAAGGAGTAGTTGCCTCATTTCTTGCATCCCTTACCTTCTACTTTCTGCTTTCTTTCTTCTTCCCCCTGTCCTTTTTCACTTCAGAGTGAGGCTGGAGAGAACGAATCTGGTGAGGTTCGAACGGGAGTGGGATTTCTTTCTCCTTAGATTTTGTGCGTTCTTTGAGTCGGGTGGAACTTTAACACATCTGATCCGAGCGGGTGTTCCTTGCGCTGTCTTGGGAGAGTGTTACCTGGTGCTGAAGAGTGCCTACTCATTACCATTCAGGTTAGTAACTCTGCCCCCCCTGTATATCAGGCTTGGGGTTCCCGATCCATACGCAGGTCGTAGTTTGCGTGCGCCCCTTTTCGTCGGAGTGCCAGAGATGGAACACTCCGGCTTCAACTCTACGTCGAGATCGGAGAGTGAACAGTATCAGTCAGGATCCCCCGGTGCCAGTCGGGACCGGCTTTCTGAGTCCCTGACCGATCGTCAAAGCGGGGACAGTGAGTCTACTCCGGAGGCCCCTGTTGCCTCCGTCTCGAGGGGTTCGGGCGATGAGATGCCCAGGGGAACTGATCGTATAGTGTTTGCCTGTGAGTCCACCCTTTCTTCGTTGCGTTCCCAAGACCTTCTCCGGATCAGAGAGAGGTACTCTCTTCCTGACGGTTGTGCCCTAGCCGTAAACCCCGGCGGCGCGCACCTTTATCAGCCTGGGTTCGTCACCCTGTTTGAGGACGCCATGATGGAGAGCCTCCGACTACCCCTCCACCGCGTTGCCCGGGATGTCCTGATCTATCTCGATATCGCTCCCGGGCAATTGGCCCCCAACGGATGGAGATTCCTGATGGGGTGTATATCGTTGTGGCCTCAGGTGTTTGGGTACGAGCTTACCCTCCACGATTTTCTTTGGGCCCACCGACCATTCCCTGTGAACCGGGAAGTGGGGTTTTTCTCCTTTTCTGCCCGTCCGGGCAGGAAAATTATCGACAGATGCCCTAGCAACAACAAGGGGTGGAAGGGCAAGTTCTTCCAAGTGTCCACCCTTCACCTTTGTGACATGGCCCCAGGGACCCAGTTGAGGACATCCTGGGCTGGGGAGTTGAGGGGTAAGACCACCCTTCCGCGTTCGTCCGTTCTTTCGGTTTCTAGGAACGCAATGGCTTGCTAACTGACTTCATTTCTCTGTGCACAGCTGGCTCAACAGAACCTCCCGAAATCTCCGAACTGTGCCAGGCCAGGATCTGGAACCTAGCAGAGTTGCCCACCAGTGTTTGGAACGTATTATCCCGAACAGGGGACTTTGTCGAGACCTATTCCCCTGAGGAAACCCGTTGCAGCCCCCAGCTTTTCACCTATCATTCCTGGTGAGTATCCTGGTTACATTATGCGTTAACCATGAATTTTTCCATGCACTTCTGACCGTGCGACCTTGGTTTCTGCAGAAATGGCCCTCAAGCGCAATTTGGACCAGCTGCGAGAGAGACAGGCTGCCGCCGCCGCCACTACTGCCGCTCGGGCGGCGATCGCCCAAGGGAAGAGGCCAGCCACCGAGGCCCTTGGCGGCGAGCGTCCGTTCAGGCATATTCGCCACGGGACGACTAACCGTCCCGACCCTGTGGGGACGTCAGCTCCCCATAGGCCGGCTGCTGACGAGCTCGTGCCCAGGGCTGATATTCCGTCAGGTCTGTCCCTAGGCGGGCCTGATGAGGTCCGGGAAAAGCTGAAATCCGTCCTTGTCCCAAGCCAGGTGGAAGCATGCGTCGGGCTATCTCCCCAAGGCTTCCAAGGGTGGTTGTATAGTATATCCCATCTGGTAAGTGTTCTGTCCCTCTTCAAACATTGGCTTGCTCCCTTTTTACTCGCCTAACTGATTTTCATCCTCTTGCCGTAGATTGGCTGCATGGCCGCGGGATCTGAGTCCGTCCTGTCCTCTCTGGCCGAGAAAGTCAGAGCTGCTGAAGCCGCCCTTTCGAAGGAGCAGAAAGAGCTGCAAGTAGCGAAAGCTGCCTTGGCCGTCGAGACGAGCAAGACGAAGTCATTGGCCTTAAGTTTGGGTGCAGCTCAGGTGGATCTGGCAGCGGCTTCGGCCGAACTGGAGGTTTCCAGGGCCCTCACTGCGGCAGCTGAAGTCCGGGTGAAGGCGGCGGCCGAGACACCAACTGCAGGGGCCTTGGAGGGCGCTTTTGATGATGGCTTCTTCCAGGGCTATGACAATCTAAAGTGGCGGGTAGCCCGTGATCACCCCGAATGGGCCCTTTCGGCCTACGAGGGGATTAACTCGGATTACTGGGATGTCTGTGAAGATCCCATAGCTGGTGATGTCCCTGCAGCTGGTGAAAACCCTGAGGCCATTGCTGAAGCCACAGAACTCGCCCCGGGCGGGGACATGGGGGACGAAGGACCGTAACCCACAGAACACTTAGTCGAACAATACAATTCCCTGTTTTAGCCTCAATTCCCTTTACCCCCTGCCCCCCAAGCATTTTGCTAAGGCGAGAGTATGGGAGTGCGGGAGTAAGTAGCCGTAGGGAACCGACCTGGAACATGGGTGGTTGCAGGAGCTTTTGAATCTTGCCATCGTCGGCCGCCTAGGGGCTTGGCCCCGTCGTCGGCTGGACCTAGGCAAAACTTAGTTAATTTCCTATTTGTAGGTCGAGTACCCTTTTGTCCCCGACTTTCTTGCGAAGGCGGGGGCATATAGAGGGGCAACCATAGGAAACCGACCTGGAACATGGGTGGTTGCAGGAGCTTTTGAAGCTTGCCATCGTCGGCCACCTAGGGGCTTGGCCCCGTCGTCGGCTGGACCTAGGCAAAACTTAGTTAATTTCCTATTTGTAGGTCGAGTACCCTTTTGTCCCCGACTTTCTTGCGAAGGCGGGGGCATGCAGAGGGGCAACCATAGGAAACCGACCTGGAACATGGGTGGTTGCAGGAGCTTTTCAAGCTTGCCATCGTCGGCCACCTAGGGGCTTGGCCCCGTCGTCGGCTGGACCTAGGCAAAACTTAGTTAATTTCCTGTTTGTAGGTCGAGTACCCTTTTGTCCCCGACTTTCTTGCGAAGGCGGGGGCATGCAGAGGGGCGACCATAGGAAACCGACCTGGAACATGGGTGGTTGCAGGGTCCTTTAGCGCTTGGGTTCAGAGCCCGAGGTCTTTTTAGTGCCTCGGGGTTAGGCCCGAGGTCTTTTTAGTGCCTCGGGGTTAGGCCCGAGGTCTTTTTTTTTTTGCACGGCGTAAATTCTCGAAATAAACTTTATCAACTTTATTTAGAAAATGCCAATCTGTAATAGTTGCCCAATCGGGGCTACACAAAAAGAACTTGTCCTATAGTACTAGATACCCGTAGTCAGATGCTACTGATAATACTTACGGAGGTGTTGCACGTTCCAGGGATTACTGAGATCGTGCCCGTCCATGTTCTGTAGCCAGTAGGTTCCCGGTCGGTTGACCCGAGTCACGATATACGGTCCTTCCCAGTTTGCTCCTAACTTCCCATGGCTTGGAACTCGGGTAGACAGGTTCACTGCCTTAAGGACAAGGTCCCCGATTTGAAAGCTACGATGCTTTACCTTGCTATTATAATACCTCGAGACCCTTTGCTTGTAAGCTGCCACCCTGAGATAGGCCTGGTCTCTTCTTTCTTCGACCAGGTCTAGTTCCGTCCTGAGGGCTTCTCCATTGTCTTGGTCATTAAAGGTAGCGACCCGGTATGATGGCAGCCCAAGCTCGGTGGGGACTACCGCCTCAAAACCATAAGTTAAAGAAAATGGGGTTTCGCCCGTAGCTGCCCGGGGTGTGGTGCGGTAGGTCCACAGAAGGGCTGGGAGTTCTTCAGCCCACAAGCCTTTGGCGCCTTCAAGCCTTGTCTTAATCGACTGCAGGATTGTGCGGTTGGTCACGTCGGCCTGACCATTAGTTTGTGGATGCTCAGGAGAAGAGTAACAATTCAGTATCCCATAGCCCGAGCAGAACTGTCTAAAGATGGGTGTATCAAATTGTCTTCCATTGTCGCTGATCAGGACTCGTGGAATACCGAACCTGCTAAGGATATTTCTCTCCACAAAATGTTCCATTTTGCGCTCGGTTATGTTGCCAGGGGCTCGGCCTCCGCCCACTTGGTGAAGTAGTCAACGGCTATCACAGCAAACTTAACCTGCCCTTTTCCCATTGGTAAGGGACCAACAATGTCGATCCCCCATTGGGCGAATGGCCAAGGACTATGAAACGGGGTCTGAAGTTCTCCCGGTTGGTTCATCATGGGAGAGTACCGTTGGCACTTGTCGCACCTTCGAACGTACTCCTGCGAATCCCGGGCCATGGTTGGCCAATAGTATCCTTGTAGTAGGGCCTTTCTCGAGAGTACCCGACCCCCTACGTGGTTCCCGCACATGCCTTCATGAATTTTGTACAGTATTGCTTGAACTTGCGTAGGATGAACACAGCGGAGGTATGGAATGGTGAACCCCCTCTTATATAGGACACCGTCGAGAACATGGTATCGTGCCGCCCGGTATTTGACCCACCTTGCTTCCTCTTTCTCATCTGGCAGCCTTCCGGTTGTCAAGAAAGTCACGATTAGATCCATCCAACTGGGTCCCAGAGTGACCGGGTCGACCTCCATGCCCTCTGAGTTGATCACACTTGGCTCGGGTAAGAATTGTATCCTTATCCCGGGTAAGTCTGACTCACCTGACGAAGCGAGGCGAGCTAGCTTGTCAGCTCGCGTGTTTTCCTCTCTAGGTATCCGATTGATGGAGAATCCTCAGAGCTGATTGGAAATTGCCCGGACGAGGGCCAAGTAGGCGACCATGCTATCTTCTCGTGCTTCGTATTCTTGGTTTACTTGATTGACCACGAGCTGGGAGTCACTGTAGCCTTGGACCTGCTGTGCACTCATTGAGACGGCCAATTGTAACCCGACCAAAAGGGCTTCGTACTCGGCCTCGTTGTTGGAGGCACGAAACCCAAATCTTAAAGCATATTCGAGCTGGATGCCATCGGGGGTAGTCAGGATGATTCCGGCTCCACTACCCTGCTGGTTTGAAGAGCCATCGACATGTAATACCCAAGTGGGGATGCCGGCGAGCAATCCGGGCGGTAATGCCAGAGGCTCAAGTTCCTCGACCGGATCTTCTGGATACGTAAACTCGACCAGAAAATCAGCGACGGCTTGTCCCTTGATTGTCGTCCGGGGTCGATAAGTTACCTCAAACTCTTCCAGTTCCAAAGCCCACTTGACGAGCCTCCTGGATGTGTCTGGCCGAGAGAGAATTTTGCGGAGAGGCTGATCGGTCAGTACTACAATGGCATGGGCCTGGAAGTACGGTCGGAGCCTTCGGGCTGAGGTAATGAGGGCGAAGGCCAACTTCTCGATACGGGAATACCGGCTTTCTGCACCTTGCAACGCCCGGCTGGTGTAGTACACTGGGAACTGTATCCCGTGTTCTTCCCGGATGAGTGCCGAGCTAACCGCCGATGGTGACACCGCTAGGTACAAGAAAAGTTCCTCTCCGGCTGTAGGTGTCGACAATAGAGGAGGAGAGGCCAGGTATTTCTTGAGTTCCTGGAATGCCTCCTCGCACTCCTCCGACCATTGAAAAGCTTTGCGGAGAATTTTGAAGAACGGTAGGCACCGATCAGTTGCTCTGGACACGAATCTGTTCAGTGCGGCCACCCGTCCGGCCAAGCTCTAAACTTCTTTTGTTGATTTAGGTGACCGCATGTTAGTGATAGCTTGGATTTTGTCGGGGTTTGCTTCGATTCCCCGTCTGCTGACTAGATGACCGAGGAATTTCCCGGACGAGACCCCAAAGGTGCATTTGGCCGGGTTCAACCTCATCCTGAATTTTCTCAAAATGCTGAAGGCCCCGGCCAGATGCTCAAGGTGATCGAGCTCATCCCGGCTCTTGACCAGGAGATCGTCCACGTACACTTCCATGGACTTTCCGATGAGGTCTCTGAACATGAGGTTGACCAAGCGCTGGTATGTAGCCCCGGCATTCTTGAGGCCGAAAGGCGTAACTCTGTAACAGTACGTGCCTTGGTCGGTGATGAACGCCGTCTTCTCTTTATCCCCGGGGTACATGCTGATCTGATTATACCCCGAGTAGGCGTCCATGAACGAGAGGAGTGAGTGGCCTGCCGTCGAGTTGACAAGGAGGTCTATCCTAGGCAACAGATAACAGTCCTTGGGACAGGCCTTGTTGAGGTCGGTGAAGTCCACACACATCCTCCACTTGCCATTGCTCTTCTTGACCAGGACAACATTGGCCAGCCAATCGGGGTAGTGGACCTCCCGGATGGAGTTAGCTTTTAAGAGCTTTCCGACCTCCTCGCTTACTGCCGCTTGTCTCTCGGAGGCTATGCCCCTCCATTTCTGCTTCACCGGGCGGCAGTCCGGGCTGACGTTGAGACGATGGGACATCACCCGGGGATCAATCCCGGGCATGTCCTCATGACTCCAAGCGAAAACGTCCTGGTTTTGCCTCAGGAATTGGGTCAACTTTTCCTTCAAGGTAGGCTCCAGTAGTGCACCTATATTGACCGTGAGATCTGGGTGTTCTGGATCCAGCACAACCTGCTCCAATTCTTCCATAGGCCCTATCACATCCCTCTGGTCCCGGGGGTCCATTTCTTGGATGTTCAGCGTTTCGGTGACTGCCCCCCGGCGCAACGAGCTAACATAACAACTTCGAGCCATGGTCTGGTCTCCTCGCAAGCATCCGGGTCCCTGAGCAGTTAGGAACTTTACGATTAAGCTGTATGTGTAGACAACTGCTCGGGCCCTATTGAGGGTCGGCCTTCCGAGGATGACGTTGTAGGCCGAGGAATCCTCCACTATCACGAAATTAGTCAGTATGGAAACCTGCTGCGGGTAGGTCCCCATGAGAATTGGGAGCTCGGTCGTACCGAGCGGTTGAGTGCTGGAGCCGTTGAATCCGACCAGGGGAGTAGCAACCGGCCGGAGCCGATCTCGGGAGATCCCGAGTTGGTCGAATGCCGCTGTAAACATTATGTCGGACGAGCTACCTGTGTCAACCAGTACCCTCTGGACCATATAGTTAGCTATAGAAAGCGTTACTACTAGCGGGTCATCATGGGGGCAGAGGAGGCCCTGTACATCGTCGGACGAAAACGTCAGAACATCGGTTGGTGAGGAGCCGGTGGATTGGACCTGCCATACATCCGTTCGGGATGCTCGGGCATGCCTCTTCCGTGTCGACTGAGAATCACCTCCGCCAGATGTTCCTCCGGAGATCAAGTTAATGTGGCCGAGTGGTGGAGGGGGCTGACCGGGAGCTTGGGCTTCCTGTCGGGGCCGTCTGTCCGTTGTGACAAACTCGGCAAGATGCCCCTGCTCGATCAACTTCTCGATTGCTATCTTTAACTTGAAGCAATCCTCCATTTCGTGGCCGTGATCCCTGTGATAACGGCAAAACTTCTCCCGATTTCTCCTATCGGGCGGGGCTCTGAGTTTAGCTGGCTGCGGAAGCAGCCTCTGTGCCTCTGCGGCGACCATCACCTCATGTATAGGTCGGGAAAGGGGTGTAAAAGCCGTTAGGGGCTGATCTCTAACACTTCTTTGATCTTGCTTTGGTTTCTTTCCCGGAGCCTTCTCTGATCCCTCGCGCTTGCGCTAGGCCTTTGGGGATTCATCTCCCGCCTGGCTGGCGCGTTTTGCCTTCAAAAAGTCTTCGGTGTCTATATACTTTCCAACTCTTTCCGAGAGTTCCACCAGGGTTGCCGGTTGGTTGCGATGAAAAGATGTGGCCACCTTGGTGTGTTGAACTCCTGAACAGAAGGCCATAATTGCGGCCGTCTTGTTGAGGTTGCGGATCAGGAGCCTCTGCTGGTTGAAACGATCCACATACTCCCTTAAAGATTCACCCTTTTGCTGCTTGACGGCTAGCAGCTGGGTATCTGGCTGGGATCGGTCTAGCATCCCAACAAATTGGCTGATGAAGAGTTTGCTGAGGGCTTTGAAGTTGTCAACCGTCCGGGGCTTCAGGGCATGAAACCACTGTGCGGCTGATCCCTTGAGAGGACTAGGGAAGGCCAGACACAGCAGCTCGTCTATCGTAGTGACCAGTGCCATCTGCGCCTTATAAGTGCGGATGTGGTCCACCGGACTCCCCGTGCCGTCGTATGAGCTAAGGTGCGGGGGTTTGAATTTCTGCGGTATAGGAAACTGTGTCACCCGGGTGGTATAGGGCGACTCTGTTTTGGTATTCATGAGGTCGTGATCGGACTTGCGATTTAGCCTCTCGATTTGTTGCTGCAGTTCCTCGACCTGGGCTTTGACATCAGTGTGCCCAGTCCTCCTTTCTATGTCCGAGTGGTAGGTAGGGTCGGATGATGAGGCTTCATCCTCAAAGCGCGTCGACCTCGGGGATAACACTCGGCTGTGGGTCCGGGAAAGTCTATGCCTAAGATCCCCCTGGCTCAGGACGGGTGGATCATTGACCGACTCCCAGGCTTTACGTCCGGGCGCTTCTCCCCTCGCGGCTCGTCTCCGCTCAATGAGGATCCTGGCATCCTCCACTCAGCGCGCTCGGCGGGGAATGTACCGAGGTCCTCTCTGCGAGCGCTTAGTAGCATGGCTACGTTCTCCCTCCGGATAACGTTCGCGATCTGGTTGGGACACTGGAGCAGATCGGGTTTTTCCGCGCGTTCGAACGGGCCCTTGGCTAGGAGCGCTCTTTTCAGGCCGCTTCTCCGACGAAGGGCCTTTCTCATGGTCCCCAACCGCCTTTTCGTGCTAGGCCATAAGCGCCTCTATTTGCTGTTGTGTCCGGAGCTGACCTTCCAAGAGCTGTTCCAGCGCCGCTGTAACATGTTCGGTGGTCATGGAGGTTGCCCGAGGCTCGATCTGCAGGTCCTCCTGACCGGCTAAATCGGCGGTCTTCTTGCCCTTCTTCGGCGGCATGTCGATCAGTCAAAGGTTTTTGTTGATGAGGAAACTGTGTCGATTTCCCACAGACGGCGCCAAACTGATGATGCCGAAAATTGGTAAGCAAGATTTATGCAAGAAAACAGCAAAGAAAAGTTTGTGTGTGGTTCGGCCCCGTTAATGAGATGACCTACCTCCACGTGTGCGTCCAAGCGCTTCTCACTAGAAGATCACCGGCGGGCCTGGTGAGCCTACAGAGATGGGCGACACTACCAGTAATACCGGCCGGGTGTATGCGTGTAAGTGGTGAGTTCTCTAGTGAGTAAGTATCTACTTAGAGAAGTAGATTTTTGGATCCCTCTAAGGAGGATAGGTGGGCTCTTTTATAGATGCAAGAGTCCACCCTTACATGGTAAGTTTATTAGATTAGGAAGCCTAATCTAATCGCAATAGATTTGTACAATGTTAGGAGAGTTTCCTAAGTGGTTTAGGCAACCGCTGATTCTTTCTAGATAGAGTCATGGCCGTATAAGGAAACGATGAGAGACGCCATATACTCCGCGCCTACCGGGGAGTCACTGCGCCTCGTTCCCGAGCTTCCGAGTATCCCGGACGGTTATAGCCGAACACCTCGGAAGTGTGGGCTCCATGCTCCCGCTCCGAACTAACCGGGCTATCCGCTGACCACGTGGCGGTGGGACAGTTACAGAATATTTCTGGACGTATCAGGTTCGTCTGGAACATGGCATGTAAAAATAAGATTTTTTTTTTGCTCAAAAGGTATCAATATGGTACTAGTTTTGTAGCTCTCGTCGACACGGTGCCAACGGTATAAAATTTGTAAGAAACAGTGTCGTAGATCAAAAGTTATGGACGTTTAAAGTTCAAAAAAATATTTTCAAAATGGATATCATATGGTACAACCAATCACATGGTGTGAGTGGCTGAAAGAAGCATTCTCGCGCGTGAGGGCTTGGGAGCCACGTGTGATCTTCTATGGTGCATGCACTTATACTGTGTGAGAACTGTATAAGATTATTTTTGTCCTTTTTAGAAAATGATCAAACCAATTGGAGTTGGGTAGTACTATGTACACATAAAATGTGCATATAAAATATGCACATAAAGATCTGGGCCATTCATTTCGATGGAGCCTGTGCCTGCATACATGGGACTCACTGAAATTAATAGTTCAGATCTTTATGTGCACACTTTATGTGCACGAATCATTACTCATTGGAGTTTTAAACTTTTGAGGGTACTTGTAGGGATTTTCCAATAATTTTCTATTTATTTTTTGTTACCTCTCCGGTGCATTTTTTATACTTCAAAAAACGTATTTTTTATTTTTATTTTTCTCTCTCCACTTCAAAGTTTAATATTTCTTATACAAAAAGTATTTTAAATGTTTGAGAAGACACATTTAGATTAACCAAATCACTTCATCCAGTGGTAGTTGGACCAAGACAAAGGGGTATTCTATGCCTTTGGTCTTGGGTTCGAGACTTTACATGGGTAAATATAAGGGATTTGGTCAGGGCTTTTGGCATCTTTAAGGGAGCTCAGAGATTCGAAACCCCCAGGGGTCATGTAAGCTAGTTGGAGGGATGGATTTCAAGATGGACAATGTCCAACTTGTTGTAGTTTCAGATCCTATCGCTAGCTTGCCTCCTTAATTTACCTGATACGTGTATTGTGGGATCAGTGCATGTGCCTAGGGTTTGACCCCTGTTATACTCCGATAAAATGACAATTAGTACTGATCTCGAAGTCGTAGACGGCGGGCTAGGGGATTTGTCATCGTATCAAGAAAAGAAAAAAAGAAGAATAATACTCCCTCCATCCCATTTTGAGAGTCCATTATTCCATTTTGGGATGTCCCAAAATAGTGTCCACTTTCCTGAAATTGATGTACAATTTTTACTTACTTTCCAAAATTATCCCTCCTTGAAATCTACACCAAGACAAAACTAAAAAAGTTGTTGTAATGATTAGGGGCAATTGTGGAAAGTAGGTGTAGATTCTTTTTGTCCCCTTAATAAGTTGAGTTCCCAAAGATGGACTCACAAAATGGGACGGAGGGAGTAAGAAGAAGAAAGAAAAAAAGAAAGAAAGAAAGAAGGAAAGAAAACATTTAGATTAAAAAAGAGTGAGAAATAGAAGTGAAGATAGGAATACATAGAGCTCTTGCAAAATGAAAATGTCTTGACTAGTTTATAAAATGGGTAATGATAATGTAAGCAACTTCTTATATAAAAGAAAGTAGCTTTTAACCGTTGGATGAAGATTTGATATTATTTAATAATGTCTTTGAGTTACTATCTTAGGAACAATTTTTTATCCAATGGTTAAAAGCTGCTTTCTTATATATAAATCTACTTACAGTATCATTACCCTTATAAAATAACGGGCTTCGGCCATAGCCCTATCAAATAAAACCCTTCCAAGCTAAAAATTCATGCTACTTTTCTTTAACTCATTAGGTCATTTTTTATGCCTAAATAATTTCAAATTGCTATAATTTTTGTTCTACAAGTTTATTTTTAAAATTTGATGTTTTGGAATCAGTAAAATGAGATCTATCAACCGAGATCAACATTGGTTATGAAATACTGGGAAAACAAACTAAAAACAAATAAAATATGAAAAACTGTATTTTTTTTGCATAAATTTAACAAAAAACATATATATATATATATATATTCATTTCACAAAATTGGCACCATCGGTACAGAGATTTCGAAAAAAAAAAACAGGGAGTTAAAAAAAAAATCACCCAAAATGCCCAAGAATTGAGAAAGTCATTGCCGTTAATATAAACAGATAATATTATCTTCCTGTAAACAGATAAAACAGATAATATCATCTATTAGATAGATAAAATCTCAAAATCAGGTTGCAAGTTATCTTTTTTTTTTCTTTTTTCTTTTTTTTTAAATTTCCACGCCGATTGCGTAAATCTTGAAGAAATAAATGAAAAATTAAAAAATTCATCCCAAAAGGCCAAAAAAATAATAAAATTACGATTGTTTAACTTAATCTTATTTGTTAAAACAAATAATATCATATGTTTGGACAAATAAAATCAAAAAATGAGGTTCCACATTACTTTATTTTGTAAAATTTTCAACTACGTTGCATAGATCTCGAAGAAATTCATGAAATTAAAAAAAAAAAGTAGTCAAAAAGGCTAAAAAGCGACTGAGTTATAGTGGTTTAAAGTTGACAGTTAACATTAATATTATCTGTTAAAACTGTTTTAACATATAAAATAAAAAAAACGAGGTTCCAAATAATTTGGTTAAAAGCTTACCGAAAACAAATTTTGTTAAAGACAAGATTTGTGATACTTGTCACCTTGGAAAATAAACAAAAATCTCTTTCAAAAAGAAAAATGAGATCTCCACTAGTAGGCCTCTTGAATTGTTTCATATTGATTTATTTGATGCTTTGCTTGTCAACTTGGAAAACAAACAAAAATCTTTTTCAAAAAGAAAAAGGAGATCGCCACTAGTAGGTCTCTTGAATTGCTTCATATAGATTTATTTGGTCCTAGTCGCGTAGCTAGTATGAGTGATAAAGTGTGTGTATTTGTAATTATTAATGATTACTCTAGATATATATGGGTTATTTTTTCTTGCACATAAAGATGAGGCTTATTCCAATTTGGTCAAGTTTTGCAAAAGAGTTAAAAAAAAAAAAAAAAAGGTTATGCCATCAACAATTTGAGAAGTGATAGAGGAAGATAATTTGAAAATAAAGATATTTCAAGTTTTTGTGATGAAAATGGTTTTGGACATAATTTTTCGGCACTAAGTAGTTCTCAACAAAATGGTGTAGTTGAAAGGAAAAATAGATTATTTCAAGAGATGGTTAGAACTTTATTATATGAGCACTCTTTGCTTTAATATTTTTTGGCCGAGGCCACAAGCACTTCATGCTATGTTATTAATCATGTGGTTAGAAATAATCTTGGTAAGACTCCCTATGAACTTTGGAAAACTAGAAAACCTAATATTGGTTACTTTAGAGTCTTTGGTTGTAAGTGTTTCATTTTGAATAATAAGGATAACTCAGATAAGTTTGATGCTATGTCGAATGAGGGTATTTTCTTAGGTTACTCTCAAATAAGCAAGGCATATAGAGTCTTTAATAAGAGAACCTTGGTAGTAGAAGAGTCCATTCATGTAGTGTTTGATGAAGCCAATCCCTTTAGAAGAAAGGATAATGATGATGATGTTGTTCTCTTGGAGAAAGGTGTGGAGGGTTTTGATATAGCAGGTACATAAAATAGTTCACCTTTTGAAGCTTCTAAGGTAGAGTCCTCTCTCCTTCTAGAACATTCTAGAGACAACAATAAAGATGACCTCCCTAGAGATTGGAAGATTGTTCCTAGTCACCCCATAGAACAAATCATAGGTGACCCTGATCAAGGAATAGCAACTAAATCCTAACTTAGAAACACTTGTAACAACTTAGCCTTCCTATCAAATAGAAGCTAAATACATAGAGAAAGCTAAGAAAGATGATAGTTAGATTATGGTTTCGCAAGAAGAATTGAACCAATTTGAGAGAAATGAAGTTTAGACTTTAGTTCCTAGACCTAATGATCATACAATCATAGGCACCAAATGGGTATTTAGAAATAAGAAGGATGAATAAGACATTGGCATTTTAATGTGCCCTCAAACCATTACTTTATGTATAAGACATTGGCATTTTAATATATGGATATCAGCTATACATTTCATTGTGTATGTTTCTTTCATAAGATGGTTGTAAATTCGTAAGTATCATAGTAAATAATTCGTGTGTGTACAAGATACATACAAGAGAGATACGAATTACTATTCTTTGATACTTAGAATTTGTCGTAGTGGATAATGAGACTGGATATCTCATTAGGTTTACATTGTAGCATGAATAACTACCATTGGATGGAGTGATGAATCTTAATCACTAGAGTATAGCTCTTAGTTGATATGGTGGTGCTTATAGTGCATTGACGGACCTGAGCTTTCCTATTGACGCTTAAGTCTGTCAACAGTCGATAGGAACTCATAATTTGTATAAGGTACGTGTTCTCAATCTTGAGACGATTATGAACACAGACTATGGATATGGCTGTTTTGACTTACCAATCAGTGAGGTATATAAAATATCAATACCTGGGTATCTTGGGTATGTCATGTTCACAGGGTTGTGAACATATATTGTCAAGATAGAATCTACTAGGGGTGTCATTTGGAACGGAAATTCCGATTCCGACCGATTCCGATCCGAAAAATTCCGATTTTGGCAACTAAATATGCATTCCGAATTCCGAATTTCCGAATTCCGAAAATTCCGAAAAAAAATCGGATCGGAAACGGAATCGTTTTTAGAATTCCGAAAATTCCGAAAATTCTGAAAAATTTCCGAAAATATTCCGAAACATTCCGAAAATTGTGTTCATCCCACATCGAAAAAACACAAAAAATGAGATGTAATGTGCTTCTATAAAAGGCCTACAAGTCTCAAGTGAAATCCCATTAAACTTGAATTCCGAATATTCCGAAAAATTCCGAAAACATTCCGAATATTTCGAAAAATTCCGAATCTGATGAAATTCCGAAAATTCCGAAATTTCCGAAATTTCGGAATCAAAAATAATTTTGGAATTTCCGAAATTTCAGAACGGAATTCGGAATGCATTTTTGGCTTCCGAAAATTTTGGAATTTTTTCCGAAAGGGGTGTTTCCGATCTGTTCTGGCCGAAACACACCCCTAGAATCTACCCCTGTTAAAGAGTACGCATTCCCTTGAGAATGTCACCAAGTTGATTACTGAGAATTGTAGTCTTGTTGATAAGTAGTAATCAACATGTTTGGTAATCATCAGTGGTGAATGGGACTCAAGGAATACAAGAAGTAATTATGATTCAGGTTGACAGTAATTGTTTATCCGACTACCTAAATATGATTACGAATGCGGATGGTAGAGGGACATAGTACACCATGCAAGTCTAGTTATTGCTTCAGATATGATCTTTTGCATTGGAGTTCAATTGTCGTTTTATAGTGGAGTAAACGTTAACTGACCAGTTGGTTAGTTTGCTGATCAAAGAGTTTGGTCATGGGAATTAACAACTGGTCTAAGCCAACAATAAAGAGCCTAGGAGGTCCTACTCTTAGCTCCGCTAGGATGCTTGGAAAGGTATATGATGATCTTGTCAAGGCAGGTTCGACCGATCGAAAGAGTTTCGATTGATTGAAGTCAAGGCAAGTTCGATCGATCGAAAGTAGTTTAATCGATCGAAGGTTAGATCGATCGACGCCACTTCAATCGGTCGAAGTTTTAAAGTCGATTTTGGAAATCTATAAATAGGGCAGCTGTGTACAGTACATAGTTTTCCAATCGTCGTTTCTATATATGAAAGATGCAAAAACTATTTTAGGTCTTCCTTAGTCTTCTAATCCTCCCCATTTAGAGTTCCCACCAACTCTCGCCTCTTCGAAAGCATCCGTAGGAGTTATAAGGGTGAAGACAACTTAGTGAAGGCTGCTGTACCATCAAGGAAGAAGAAAATCAGAATTGGGTTTAAGATTTGAGGTACAACTCTTCTTCTCCTCTTATTTACGCATCTATAGAGTTAACGAGTAGTAGATCCAGGCTACCAATAAGTTTTTGAAACTCAATCTTTTTGCTGCACGTTTAAAATAATCTTTAAACCTGTTTTCCCTTCAATTGGTATCAGAGTCAGGCTTGTTTGGATCTATAGATACATTTTGGAATACTAGTTTTGATTTGATGTTGATTTTAGAATTGTTTTCAAAACTACATCGTCACAGAACTGTTTCTGTAGTAGTCTCGTAGCAGAATACAAATCTATGATTGCATTGGATGTATGATAGATTCGATCGATTGAAATATGTTCGATCGATTGAACCTCTCCGATCTCAAGCAATCGAACAACTTTTGATCGATCGAACTTTGTTTTGTTTGATCGATTGAACTGTATTCAATCGATCGAGATAGATTCTCTGTATAGGTGTTATGTTCACAGTTTTAAAGGTTTTTAAATTATATACTTTAATTTTAAATTATTCTGTAAATTTTTTCAAACATTCTGTGAAGCTAAAAGTTCAATTGATTGAACTATGTTCAATCATCGATAGTTCGATCGATCGAACCTTTGTCGATCGATCGAAGTGTGACAGAGAACTGAGATGCTATTTTAAGTTCTAATTCAGTACATAAAGAGTTTATGTACTGTGTGAATCAATTAGGGGTTCCAATAGATACATATATTTATCATATATGCGTAGATGTACGTACGACTAACCTTTTTGCAGCAAGTTTAGTCTACTATCTCCCATGGCACTAACTTCTTTTAAATTACGTATTTAAATGTTTGAGATTGATGTTTGTTTTATTTACTTTGGTTTGGTTTTAAGGCATATGTAAATGGTGCTACGACTTTAATCCTATGAAAAGGAAAGTCGCACCGGTTTCCCTAACCTTTTATTTTATTGTTATTTTCTATTTCTAGATAAATTGTAAGCTTTAAAAGAAACATAGGACCAATGTAATAGAATTAGAAAATCTATGAAGATGGAAGAGCAAGCCATTGTCCATAAAGATGGAGTCGGAGGCGATCAAACCAAGAAGAAGGTTCTATGCAGATAGAGCCATGGGAGACAGAGGCATATGAATGCCTTTGTTTCAATTTTAGTTTTTTGTTTTTTGTGCTTGGTTTGTGATTGCCATTTAATTATATTGTTACTGCTTGCATGCACATAAAACAAGTTTTCTAAAATAAAATTCAAAAATCGTTTCAACTCATTAGTAGACATTGGATGTATATTGGCAATGAATAGAAACAATTTTCCAAAAGCAAAATCCTTTTTTTATCAAATCTAGTGGGAGAGGGTCTTATTTTATAACACCCATGATCTTCCATTAATGGTTCATTGCAAGATGAGTAGTGTATTCGGTGTCACCTTGCCAGGGGTGATCATTCCATACGGAGGGTACACTACTCATTGGTTACTAGATGCGAACTTCCTATGGATAGGATCAATCAGACGTGTTAGAGGGTGACCACCATACGGAGGCACTACTTGAGGCGGTTGTGATTGGATCCTTGTTAATGGTACACACTAGCTAAGCTATGGATAAGGGACCCCACGCGTGGCATTATTCAGAAATTTAGAGATAAAATAGGTTCGGGAGTCATAACTTGTTTTGCAAGAGTTGCATAGCGGACAAGTCATGATTAATCAAAATATTGAGTACTGACCGCCACACGGAGGCTTTACTCTTTTGTTTTGATATATTAGCGTCTTTGTTTTTAAAAAAAGAGTTTTGAGGATTCTTTTATTTCAAACTGTCAAATTTTGATATCCATATTTATTTTGTCTGTCTGATTTTTTCAGTAAATCATAATGTTTGGATCTGCATTTAGTCCACTTGCTACTATTCTCACTCAGAACAAGTTAATTAAAAATAACTACACATAATGGAAACGAAACCTTGACATCATTTTAACTGCGGAGGATCACATATATGTCCTCACCCCGCATGCCCTGAAGAACCCGCTATAAATAATACGGCTGCTGCTAGACGCGAGTTTGACAAGTGGAAGAAGTCGAATAGGATGGCTCGTCGTTACTTATTGGCTTCTATGGCTAATATGCTACAACATCAATACCAGTCGAACGATTCTACTAGTGCCATCATCAAATCCCTAAAAGAGATGTTTAGGGATCTTGGCAGACCTGCCAGACAGGTTGCCATGCAAAAGATAATGAGTACTAAGATGTCAGAAGGGACTCCAGTCAAAGAACATGTTTTAAAAATGATTAGTTATTTGAACAAGCTGGAGACCCTAGAAGCCAACATCGACGCACAGACCCAATTTCATATGATCCTCAATTCACTGTCGCCATCATTCACTTAATTCAAACTTAATTATAATATGAATCAAATGAATTTTTCAATGAACAGATTAATGAGTTATTTATTGGCAGTGAAAGGGGTGATCAAACCTAGGGGCAACGTTCTGAACGTTGAAAAAAGCTCTTCTTCTTCCCGATCTACACCGAAAGGTAAGAAAGGGAAGAAGAAGGCTAGTAATGGTAGTCCAAGTGTTGGACCGGTCCCTAAGATTGCAAAATCTAAGGGAAAGGGTAAGGGTAAAGGGAAGGTAGGTGGCCAACGCAAAGGAAAGTGTTTCCAATGCTGCGAGAAGGGCTACTGAAAGAGGAACTGTCCAGAATTCTTAGCTACAAGAGTTCAAGGTATGATGGAATCACATATGATTGAAGTAAGTTTTGTAACGGATACTTCAAACACTTGCATTGATTCTAGTGCGACTAACCATATCTGTAATTCATTGTAGGGGTTCAGATCAACCAGGAGGTGTAATGATGGGGAGATCGTACTTACTGTAGGTTCTAGCGCAACCGTATCTGCGGTTGCTATAGGAGTAGTATCTTTAGAATTTCTAGACAATAAAGTTTTGATTTCATTAGATGTACTTTACGTCCCTTCAATGAGACGTAATTTAATTTTAGTTTCTAATTTATCAAATAATGGTTATTCTTTTCATTTTGGAACTGAAGTTATGATTAAAAGAAATGGTTCTTTTATTTATTCCGGTGTTAAATCAAATGGCTTGTATGTGATCACTCCAAATATTTCTAAAGACTCTTGTATGGAACTTAATAACTCAGTGGTAACCGTACCATCTAAAAGAAAGGAACCTTCCACTAATCCAACAAGACTTTGGCATATAAGGCTTGGTTATATCAATCTTAATAGGATTAGCAGACTAGTCAAAGAATAGGTCTTAGGCAATAGGCAATTTGGTTCTCGAACCAATGGAAGTCTGCGAGTCTTGTTTAGAGGGTAAGATGACCAAAAGACCCTTTACCGCAAAGGGCAATAAGACCAATGTATTGTTGGAATTAGTTCATACTGATGTGTGTGGACCAATAAATATTAGAGCACGAGGTGGTTATGAGTATGTCATAATATTTACTGATGACCACTCTAGGTATGGATATACATCCTAATGCAGCATAAGTCTCAAGCCTTTGAAAAGTTCAAAGAGTTTAGGGCTGAAGTGGAGAAGCAATTGGGAACACATATCAAGGCCATTCGATCTGATTGAGGTGGCGAGTACCTCTCTAATGAGTTTTTTTATCACCTCGTACAAAATGAGATTCTATCACAGTTGACTGCACCTGGTATGCCTCAGCAGTATGGTATAGCGGGGAGAAAGAATCAGACTCTTTTAGACATAACTAGGTCGATGATGAGTTATTTTGAGTTGCCATTGTTCCTTTGGGGTTATGCTTTGAAAATCGCTGCATGTGTACTAAATCTAGTACTAAGCAAATCTGTTCCCAGAACACCACGGGAGATGTGGATTGGGCGTAAACCTTCTTTGCAACATCCCCGGATATGAGGGTGTCCGGCACATGTGCTGAAAGGAAAGATAAGCAAGTTGGATTCTAGATCGGAATTATGTTACTTTGTAGGGTATCCAAAGGGTACTTATGGATGGTATTTTTATGATCCAAGAGAACAGAAAGTATTTGTTAGTACAAATGCTGTTTTCATCGAGGATGATTATATCATGAACCATAAACCTAAGGGAAGGATAGATCTTAGAAAGCTAGAAGGAGAGCCCTCAGTCCTACCCGCAGTTGATAATGATGTAAGATAAGAAAATACCACTTCTTCACCCATTTCCGCACCGGTGCCTCGTTGTAGTGGAAGGATTATCAGCCAGCCTGATAGATAGATGTTCTTAGAAGAAGTTTTTAAAGTTGTCTCCATAGAATCTGAATCTAATCCTACCACGTACAAAAAGGCAATGGCTGTTGTTGACACAACTCATTGGGTTAAAGCTATGAAGGCTAAATTGGAATCTATGGATTCCAATCAGGTCTGGGATCTTGTAGAACTTCCAACCAATATTAAACCCATTGGTTGTAAGTGGGTCTACAAGAGGAAAAGAGGATCTGATGGAAAGGTTGAGACCTTTAAGGCAATGCTTATAGCCTTTCAGAGGGAGGGCATTGACTATGAGAAAACCTTTTCACCGGTAGCCATGATCAAGTCCATCAGGATACTCTTATCCATCACCGCCTGCCTTGATTATGAGATCTGGCAGATGGACGTCAAGACTGTTTTATTGAATGGCAATCTTGAGGAGGACATCTATATGCAGCAACCAGAAGAGTTCATAACTAGTGGGAAAAGTAACTTGGTATGCAAGTTGTAAAATTCCATTTATAGACTTAAGCAAGCATCTAGGAGTTGGAACATATGTTTTGACCAAGCGTTTCATACAAAATCTGGATGAACCTTGTGTGTACAAGAAGACTGAAGGGAAATTAGTAGCCTTTCTTGTTCTCTACGTTGGCGACATTCTACTAATTGAGATTGATGTAGCGGCATCGTAAACGGTTAAGGTTTGGCTAGCTAGTACTTTCGATATCAAGGATCTAGGAGAGGCGAGCTACATTGTTAGGATAAAGCTATTTCGGGATCATAAGCGAAAGATAATGGGATATCTCAAGTTGGTTATATCGATAAGGTGCTAACTAGGTTTTCAATGGACAATTCAAAGCAAGGTTTTCAAGCATGGTTTAGCGTTCTCCAAGGACCAGTGTCCCAAGACACAGGAGGAGAGGAATCGAATGATAGCAGTTCTCTATGCTTCGGCAGTGGGAAGTCTTATGTATGAGATGTTATGCACTAGACCAGATATCTGCTTTGCCGTTGACATGGTTAGTAGATATCAATCGAATCCAGGTCCAGAGCAGTGGACAGCCATTAAGCACATTCTTAAGTACTTGAGAAGGACTAAAGATTACATGCTTATGTACGGCGGCGATGAGTTAATTCCAGTGGGATACACTAACTCAGACTTTATGTCAGATAAAGATTCAAGGAAGTCGACATCCGGACATCTCTGTACCTTGGGAGGTGGTGCTATTAGGTGGAGGAGCATTAAGCAAAAATGCATTGCAGACTCAACTACAGAAACTGAGTATATGGCTGCTTGTGAACCGTAAAGGAAGCTGTTTGGCTCCAGAAGTTCCTTATGGAGCTCAAAGTGGTACCAGCGTCGATGTCACCTTTTACACTATACTGTGATAATAGTGGGGTAGTGGCTCAGTCCAAGGAGCCAAGGAACTACAGAAAGGGAAAGCACGTAGAGTGGAAATATTATTTAATCCGAGATATTGTTCAACATGGAGATGTGATTGCCACCGCTGACAATCTTGCAGATCCGTTTACAAAGGCCTTGCCACAGATGGTCTTTGATCGTCATCTAGATAGTCTAGGTCATAGATGTAGTCCTGAATGGTTATGAGTGCAAGTGGGAGTTTGTTGGGTTTGTGCCCTAAAATCATTACTTTATGTATAAGACATTGGCATTTTAATATATAGATATCAGCTTTACATCTCATTGTGTATGTTTCTTTCATGAGATGATTGTTAATCCGTAGGTATCATAGTAAGTTATTCGTGTGTGTATGAGATACATATAAGCGAGATACGAATTACTACCTCCATCCCATTTTATGTGTCCATCTTGGGGAGTCCAACAATTTAAGGGGACAAAAAGAATCTACACCTACTTTCCACAATTGCCCATAATCATTGAACTTTTTTTGTTTTGTTTTGTTTTGTGTTGGTGTTGATTGCAAGGAAGCGTAATTTGGGAAACTAAGTATAATTTGCATACTAATTTAGGAAAGTGGACAACAATTTTGGGACATCTTAAAAAGGAAAGATAGACACATAAAACGGGACGGAGGGAGTACTATTCTTTGATACTTAGAATTTGTCGCAGTGGATAATGAGGCCGGATATCTCGTTAGGTTTACACTGTAGCATGATTAACTACCATTGGATGGAGTGCTGAATCTCAATCACTAGAGTATAGCTCTTAGTTGATATGCTGGTGCTTATAATGCATTGACGGACCTGAGCTTTCCTATTAATGCTTAAGGCTGTCAACAGTCGATAGAAACTCATAACTTGTATAAGGTACGTGTTCTCAATCTTGAGACGATTATGAACGCAGACTATGGATATGGCTTCTTTGACTTACTAATCAGTGAGGTCTATAAAAGATCAACACCTAGGTATCTTGGGTATGTCATGTTCATAGGTTGTATATATTGTCAAGATAGAAACTACCCTCTGTTAAAGAGTATTGTGAATGTCACCAAGTTGATTACTGAGAACTGTAGTCTTGTTGATAAGTAGTTATCAACATGTTTGGTAATCATGAGTGGTGAATGGGACTCAAGGAATGCAAGAAGTAATCATGATTCAAGTTGACAATAACCATTTATCCGACTACCTGAATATGATTACGAACGCTGATGGTAGAGGGACATTAGTACACTATGCAAGTCTAGTTATCGCTTCAGATAAATAGTCTAGGAGGTCCTACTCTTAGCTCCGCCAGGATACTTGGAAAGGCACATGAGGAACTTGTCAAGGCAGGTTCGATCCATCGAAAGAGTTTTGATCGATTGAAGTCAAGACAAGTTCGATCGACCGAAAGTGGTTCAATCGATCAAAGCCACTTCGATCGGTCGAAGTCTTAAAGTCGGTTTTAGAAATCTATAAATAGGGCAACTGCGTACAACATTTTCTAATTGTCGTTTTTATTTACGAAAGCCGCATAAACTATTCTAGGTCTTCCGTAGTCTTCTTATCGTCCCCATTTAGAGTTCCTACCAACTTTAGCCTCTCCGGAAGCATTCATAGGAGTCATAAGGGTGAAGACAATCTAGTGGAGGCTGCTGCACTATCAAGGAAGAAGAAAATCAAAATTGGGTTCAAGACCTAAGGTATAACTCTTCTTCCCCTCTTGTTTACACATCTATAGAGTTAACGAGTAGTAGATCCGGGCTACCAATAAGTTTTTGAAACTCAATCTTTCTGCAGCGCATTTAAAATAATCTTTAAACTTGTTTTCCCTTCAGTGGGCTACTTCCCCATAAATTGATATTGAAACGGGGTGCCCCAATCATGCTTTTGAGGAACATTGATCCAAAAATAGGTCTTTGTAATGGCTTACAATTGTTGTGTCGTGGAAAATTGTACACATGATAGACGCTGGAATCTTAACTGGGCATTTTGCTAGAACTCGAGCATTTTTTTTTTTTTTTTTTTTTTGCCTATGATCACTTTAAAGACATCTATAATGTAAAGTTGCCCTTTGAGATGACAAGATGACAATTCCCAATAAATTGAGTTGTGCTTTGACTATCAATAAATCTCAAAGATAGACAATCCCACATACCTTCCTGATATGTGGCCTTATCACGTGGAATTTGAAATGAGGCAACCACCGTGTTGATGAAAAGGGGTACTATCAATGGTTTCAATGGGGAATTCACAAGAAATTTGGTGTACAAAGTTCTTTTCTAAAATTATGTCATCTTTTTAAGGTATGCACAATGCATTTTCAATTTACATGCGTATATGCCTAATCTTTGTACAATATAACTAAGGAAAAAATTCCACTACCAGGTATGGAGCATTATGAGCTTTAGGAATTATTTGAAGATTACAAGTCTTTGCCTCTTTATATGCCCCATGAAAAAATGGTGCACTCTTACGTAAAGAATATCATTTCCATCATGTTCATAAGTTGTACATTTGTATTTATTAACTAATGTTAGTTAAGTGCAGGTTATACAACTTTCTATTAGTAGCCCCGGTTGGATGTGCTTGGTTAAAGCAGATAAGAGACAGTTGACTAAATTGATCAAGAAAACGTTAGATGACATGATGGAGGAACAAAGAAGTTTTGGTCACCGACGTACCTCTAACTTATCCATCTGTTTGAATTAAGTTCATTATTTGTGTCAATAGTTCTTCATGAAAACCATTTCTTTATTGTTTGTATTAAATAAAAATTATAATCTTTACGGTATGTTAATCATTAAAACTAAAAATCCCTATAATTGCTCCACAAGATTGGCGATTCCCCCCTACATCCACAAACCAGAAATCAAATCCCCAAAATCTCTCTCACTCACTCACTCTCTCTCTCTCTCTCTCTCTCTCTCTCTCTCTCTCTCTCTCTCTCTCTCTTCTCGATACCACTGTTTCAAGTTTTCTTCCTCCAAGCCATGACCTATCTGATATAAGTTCTATTCCCTCCATTCCCTCATAATTGTTAAAATACCTGAGGAAAGTCGCATTATCTGTGAAGAATAAGAAATCAAGCTATTGAGGGCTTTCGTAGTGTCGAAGCAATCGAAGACATTTCTCAAAGTATTCGCTTATGTTACATGTAGCATAAGATAACATACACCTCAAAACTGTTTGCCAAGATACTTTGAGGAATATCTCAAAGTATTAAACTATTTACAGGAGCGGCTCAATATATTTTGGGGCCTTAGGCGAGGACCATTATATTTTCTTATGCTAGTAATTATATGTTAATTTTAATTAAATTCTACAACTTAAAAATTATTTTTCTAAGTTTTTTAGATCCTAATTTAGTAAAAGTATAATATAACCTACACCTCAAAACTGTTTACGAAGATACTTTGATGAATTTATCAAGGTATTAACTATTTACAAGGGTGGCTCAATATATTTTGGAGTTATTAGTATGGGCTTTTTTTAAAAGCATTATATTTTATTTTTCTTTTTTACTTGAAGAAAATACTTTTGAAGAATTACTCAAAGTATTCATTAATGTTGCCTACAATATAATATAACAGAAAATGCTAGGTACACCAGTTTGGGACACCTAAACAGTTTACCTGTTGATGTGTCAATGACGATTTTAAAATGATTATATATTAATTTTAATTAAATTCCACAACTTTAATTTTATTTTTCTCATTTTTTTAGATGCGAAATTAGAAAAAGTTTTACACTTTTTTTTTTCTTTTCAATTGATAATATGGCTAATCTCTTTTAATCTCTCATGTTACAATTTGTGTGTTTATTATTTCTTGTCAATTTTTTCTTAAAACTTTTAGATAAAACAAATCATATGATTTTTTTTTCCTTTTGTTTTACTGTATGATAGACTTGAAACCTTGAAGTTAAGTAGGTAGTGAAATGTCGGGGGCTTTTATTTTATAAATATAAGCAATATTTTTTTATTTTTGGTATAGATATATGTAACTGGTTACGATTAATAGGAAACTTTTTCTAGCAATAGTTTAGTGATTAGATAAGTTGGCAATATAGTAGAAAGTTATTTAGGAGTTATTAGTATGGGCTTTTTTTAAACGCAATATTATTTAATTTTTCTTTTTTCTTTTTTACTTGAAGAAAATACTTTTGAAGAATTACTCAAAGTATAATATAATAGAAAATGCTAGGTACACTAGTTTGGGACACCTAAACGATCTACCTGTTGATGTATCAATGACAATTTTGAAATAATTCTTACTTGAAGTTATTTTGTTTACTAATTAAAGCAGCCCACATCAGTATCTAAACCGTTTAGGGGTCCCAAACTAGTCTATCTAGCATTACTTTATAAGTGTTAAACTGCTTACCAAGATACTTTTGGGAAACTCCTAAGAGTATTCGTTGATGATACATGCAGCATATCACAACATAACACTCCAAAATAATTCAGCAATCAAAAACATTCACTTGAACCTTGGTTTGGCCGCAAACGAATCACAAAAAAATTATGATTATTGGAGGATACTTTTATGTTGGAGACGTCAATGTTGGATATGAAGGATACTGTTAAGTTGGAGACATTACCGTTGGAGATAAAGGGGGAATTCAAGATGATGATAGATGCTTCACTAGACATATTTTCTCACTTTCAATTTTCAAAATTCATTCCATAAATGTCAAAATATACAAATCATAAGTGCATTCATCCACATTCCATAACTGAAGATGTATTCTCTAACTTTTGTTTGCTGTAATTTGCGCGGGCGTGCCAGAACCAGCAGTGGTTCGATGTGTGTGTGTACGTGCAAACTAATTTCCTATCCGCTTGTGTGAGTGATACACAAGGCTTTGATGAATCTGACTTCTAAACAAGGTGACTATGTATAGTCAGTAGGAATGTACCCTCACTGTAAATTCTCTAGCAGTACTGAAGCGCACAAGCTAAAAAGTGTCAAAGTTTAACATGTAAACAAATCACAAACGGTTTAATAAAACGAAGATTTTATTAAGTGTTTGGAAAAAATAAAACAGATCTCAAGAACAAACCAGAAAGAACACAAACAGAAAATAACAAAAGGACAGACCTATTTGCTATGAAGGCTAAAAAACATAAAGGCTTAGAGTGCTTTGAATGCTTCGAATGTGCTGTATGAATGTTGTTTTGAGAATGACGCGGAGTCCTTTGCTTGGATGACCTGCCTCTTATTTATAGAGGCCTTATACAATTTCTATTTGGACAATAATTCCTTGGCTTGCGCCCCAAGTTGCTTAATTGATTGGCTGATTGAAGACCTTCCTTATCCATGACTCAATTGAATCAATCCCTTCAATTTAGGGATCAGATGCCTCAATCTAGCTGGAAACGAACAGATCCTCTCCTAAACGGACTCTTGTTTCCAGAATTCCCCAAAGATGACGACATCCTGCCAGCTGTAGACAACACCGCCTTCACCTCGGTCAATCGGCCTCATTACTGATTCTCCTGGATGAATCGGGCTCTATTGGTTTCCATGCCCGATTACCTTTCTTTAACCGCCCATGGCCAATTGGACTGTTACTTCCATCTTTCATTATGTATTATCCGATTAGGCTTTCCATCTTATATCATCGGGCTATCAACGCACTAGGTTATGTTTCCCCAGAGCCCGATGATCCTAACCCATATTCAATCGTTCAAACCGGGTTCTACTCACCTTACCTAACATCTATCATCGGTCTCACGGCTATACCCGAGTCCGATGAGTCACTGATTGCTTAGCCCGGCCTCTCCTTCATTCTCTTCCACTTAAATCGGGCTCAAAAACCATTGACGGTTTTTGGGTGCAAACAATTGCCCCCCAAAAGGTCATATCAAACATCCCGCCTTGATTGATGTGACGTTTTGAATTTTAAACTGGCCATGCGTCAAGCATGCAGCAACTGTCAGATTACGGAGAATCCCACCAGTCACTCCCCATTTAATGCGTCATGATTACACCGTCGTGTTATTTAAACAACCACACTTTTGAACTCCTTACCTCATTCGCATTCTCACTCTCTCCCCATAATTCAAACAAAACAGAGCTTCTCTCACTAGACCTCCTTTTTTCCGGCGACTTTTCTCCTCTCCACAGACATGGCTCCTAAAACCGCTCCGGCAACCTCCAAAGGAAAGAAAACCTTCATAGATGCACCTCCGCAGCAAAACCACTGCAGAGAGGTTAGGACCCTAGCAAAAGCTCATGCCGCTGACATTTCCACCGATTACCTCACCCCCTACAACTCCTCTGATGGCTCTCCCGTCGCACCAGGCTTGGGAGCGGCGTTTCTTGGCCACCCTCCGGCTGCTTTTCTACCATTCTTCCCTCTGTTGGGTTTGTGCCCTCAAACCATTACTTTATGTAAGAGACATTAGCATTATAATATATTGATATCAGCTTTACATTTCATTGTGTATGTTTCTTTCATGAGATGATTGTTTTATCCTTAAGTATCATAGTAAGCAATTCGTGTGTGTATAAGATACACACAAGTGAGATACGAATTACTATTCTTTGATACTTAGAATATGTCACAGTGGATGATGAGACTGGATACCTCATCAGGTCTACACTGTAGCATAATTAACTACCATTGGATGGAGTGATTAATCTCAATCACTAGAGTGTAGCTCTTAGTTGATATGCTAGTGCTTATAGTGCATTGACGGACCTGAGCTTTCCTATTGACGCTTAAGGCTGTCAACAGTCAATAGGAACTCATAACTTGTATAAGGTACGTGTTCTCAATCTTGAGATGATTATGAACACAGACTATGGATATGGCTGTTTTGACTTACCAATCAGTGAGGTCTATAGAAGATCAACACCTGGGTATCTTGGGTATGTCATGTCCATAGGGTTTTGAACATATATTGTCAAGATAGAATCTACCCTCTGATTCAGAGTAAGCATTCCCTTGAGAATGTCACCAAGTTGATTACTGAGTACTGCAGTCTTGTTGATAAGAGTTATCAACATGTTTGGTAATCATGAGTAGTGAATGGGACTCAAGGAATACAAGAAGTAATCATGATTCAGGTTGACAGTAACAGTTATCCGACTACCTGAATATGATTACGAATGCTGACGGTAGAGGGACATTAGTACACCATACAAGTCTAGTTATCGCTTCGGATATGTTCTTTTGCGTTGGAGTTCAGTTATCGTTTTATAGTGGAATAAACGTTAACTGACCAGTTAGTTAGTTTGCTGATCAAAGAGTTTGGTCATGGTAATTAACAAACTGGTCTGAGCCAACAATAAAGATCCTAGGAGGTCCCACTCTTAGCTCCGCTAGGATGCTTGGAAAGACACTTGAGGAAGCTGTTAAGACAGGTTTGATCGATCGAAGCATGTTCGATCGATTGAAGTCTTCAGGTTCGATCGATCGAGAATGGTTCGATCGATCGAAGGTTCGATCGATCGAACTCACTTCGATCGATCGAAGTCTAGGTCGGTTCTGGAAATCTATAAATAGGGCAGCTGCGTTCTGGAAGTAGGTGATCGTCGTTTTTATACGCAGAAGCTGCAGAAACTATCATAGTCTTCCCAAAACCTTCCTATCCTCTCTATTAGGGTTCCCACCAACCCTAGTCTTTCTGGCAGGCATCTGCAGGAGTCATAAGGGTGAAGATCATCTAGTGGAGGCTGCTGGAAGTTGAAGTTTCAGAATTGGGTTCAAGACACTAAGGTATAATTCTTGCACCCCTTGTACGCATCTATGGAATTGACAAGTAGTAGATCCTGGAATACCAAAAGTTTTATAACTTAACCTATTTCCGCTGCGCGTTTAAACTCTCACTTTAAACCACTTTTTCCCACAATTGGTATCAGAGCCGCGCTCGTTTGGATCTATAGATGCGTTTTTGGAACCCTAGTTTTGATTTGCATGTTGATTTTAGAACTGTTTTCGAAACTGCATCGTCACAGATCTGTTTCTGCAGTGTTATCGCAGCAGAATACAAAACTGTGATTGCATAGGATGCAAGGTGGGTTCGATCGATCGAACTTGTTTCGATCGATCGAACATTCTGTTCTCAATCGATCGAACAGTCTTCGATCGATCGAACCTTCTGGTATTCGATCGATCGAATGAAGTTCGATCGATCGAGATAGATACTTTGTCAGGTTCTCTGTTTCACAGTTTTAAAGTGTTTTGAAATTAAAAACTTTAATTTTAAAATATTCTGAAAAATTTTCAAATCATTCTGTGAAACAGAATGTTCAAGCGATTGAACAGTGTTCAATCGATCGAAGGTTCGAGCGATCGAACGGTCTTCGATCGATCGAACTGTGACAGAGAAGTAAGATGCTGTTTTAAGTTCTAATTCAGTATGTAAAGTGTTTATATACTGTGTGAATCAATTAAGTGTTCCAATAGTTACATATATTTGTTATGTATGTGTGGATATGTGTATGACTAACCCTTTTGCAGCAAAATTAGTCGCTATCTCCCATGGCACCAAGTCGTTTAAATATTTATATTTAAATTGTTTGAGATTGGTGCATGTTGTAATTTATTAATGGTTTGGTTTTAAGGCGTATGTAAAGGGCGCTGCGGCTTCAATCCTACGAAAAGGAAAGTCGCACCGGTTTCCCTAGCCTTTTATTTCCTTTTTGCTATTTCCTTTTTCTAGATAAATTGTAAGCTTCAAAAGAAGCATAGGTCCAATGTAATAGAATTAGAAATTCCATGAAGATGGAGCAAGGAGCCGTTGTCCATAAAGATGGAGCCGGAGGCGACCAAACCAAGAAGGTGGATCTATGGAAATAGAGCCATGGGAGATAGAGGCATTGTTTGAATGCCTATATTTCATTTTAGTTTTTTGTTTTATGTGCTTGTTTTGTGATTGGCGTATAATACATTGTTGCATGCACTTAAAACAAGTTTTCTAAAATAAAATTCAAAAACTGTTTTCAACACATTAGTAAACATTGGATGTTTATGGGTAGTGTGTGGAAACATTTTTCAAAAGCAAAATCCTTAATTTACTAAATCTAGTGGGAGAGGGTCTTATCAAATAACACCCACGATCTTCCATTAACGGTTCATTGTAAGATGAGTAGTGTATTCTGTGTCACCTCGCCAGGGGTGATCATTCCATACGGAGGGTACACTGCTCATTGGTTACTAGATGTGAACTTCCTATGGATAGGATCAATTAGACGTGTTAGAGGGTGACCACCAAACGGAGGCGCTACTTGAGACGGTTGTGATTGGATCCTAGTTAATGGTACACACTAGCTAAGCTATGGATAAGGTATCCCACACGGGGCATTATTCAGAAACTTAGAGATCAAATAGGTTCGGGAGTTATGGCTATTTTGCAAGAGTTGCATAGCGGATAAGTCATGATAAATCGAAAGATCGAACATTGACCACCACACGGAGGCTTTATTCTTTCGTTTCGATATTCCGGCGACTTTGTTTTTAAATAAGAGTTTTAAGGATTCTTTTATTTCAAACTGTCAATTCTGATATCCATATTTATTTTGTTTGTTTGATTTTCAGTAATCATAATGTCTGGATCTGCATTTAGTCCACTTGCCACCATACTCACTCAAAACAAGTTAACTTGAAATAACTACACTGAATGGAAACGTAACCTTGACATCGTTTTAACTGCGGAGGATCACATATATGTCCTCACCACCCCAAGCCCTGAAGAACCCGCGGCAAATGCTTCGGCAGCTGCCAGACGCGAGTTCGACAAATGGAAGAAGTCGAATGGAATGGCCCATTGTTACATTCTGGCCTCAATGGCTGGTGTGTTACAACACCAATTCCAATCGAACGATTCTGCCAGTGACATTATCACATCCCTGAAAAAGATGTTTGGGGAGCATGGCAGGCCTGCCAGACAGGTAGCCATGCAGAAGATAATGAGTGCAAAGATGTCGGAAGGTACTCCAGTCAAAGAACATGTTTTAAAAATGATTGGTTATTTAAACGAACTGGAGACCTTGGGAGCCAACATCGATGCACAGACCCAAGTTGATATGATCCTCAACTCGCTGTCGCCATCATTCGCTCAATTCAAACTTAACTATAATATGAATCAAATGGATTTTTCAATGAGCGAATTAATGAGTTCTTTACTGGCAGCAGAAGGGGTGATCAAACCTGGGGGCAGCGTTTTAAACGTTGAGAAAAGCGCTTCTTCTTCCCGATCTACACCGAAAGGTAAGAAAGGAAAGAAGAAGGCTGGCACTGGTGGTTCAAGTGTTGGACCGGTCCCTAAGATTGCAAAATCTAAGGGAAAAGGTAAGGGCAAAGGGAAGGTGGGTGGCCAAGGCAAAGGAAAGTGTTTCCAATGCGGTGAGAAGGGCCACTGGAAGAGGAACTGTCCAGAATTCTTAGCTACAAGAGTTCAAGGTATGATTGAATCACATGTGATTGAAGTAAGTTTTATTACGGATACTTCAAACACTTGGTGCATTGATTCTGGTGCGACTAACCATATCTGTAATTCATTGCAGGGGTTCAGATCAACCAGGAAATGCAGTGATGGGGAGATCGTACTTACTCTAGGTTCTAGCGCAACCGTATCTGCGGTTGCTATAGGAGTCGTAGTTTTAGAATTTTCAGACAATAAAGTTTTGATTTTATCAGATGTACTTTACGTCCCTTTAATGAGACGTAATTTAATTTCAGTTTCTAATTTAACGAATAATGGTTATTCCTTTCATTTTGGAACTGAAGTTGTCATTAAAAGAAGCAGTTCTTTTATATGTTCTGGTGTTAAATCAAATGGTTTGTATGTGATTACTCCCAATATTTCAAAAGATTCTTGTTTGGAACTTAATAACTCAGTGGTAACTTTACCATCTAAAAGAAAGGAACCTTCCACTAATCCAACAAGGCTTTGGCATATGAGGCTTGGCCATATCAATCTGAATAGGATTGGCAGACTAGTCAAAGAAGGGGTCTTAGGCGATTTGGTTCTCGAACCAATGGAAGTCTGCGAGTCTTGTTTGGAGGGTAAGATGACCAAAAGGCCCTTTCCTGCAAAGGGCAACAGGACCAATGCATTGTTGGAATTAGTTCATACTGATGTGTGTGGACCAATAAATATTAGAGCAAGGGGTGGTTATGAGTATTTCATAACATTTACCGATGACCACTCTAGGTATGGATATGTGTACCTAATGCAGCACAAGTCTGAAGCCTTTGAAAAGTTCAAAGAGTTTAGGGCTGAAGTGGAGAAGCAATCGGGCACACATATCAAGGCCATTCGATCTGGTCGAGGTGGCGAGTACCTCTCTAATGAGTTTATTGATCACCTCGTACAGAATGGGATTCTGTCACAGTTGACTGCACCTGGTACGCCTCAGCAGAATGGTGTAGCGGAGAGAAGGAATCGGACTCTTTTAGACATGACTAGGTCGATGATGAGTTATTCAGAGTTGCCATTATTCCTTTGGGGTTATGCTTTGGAAACCGCTGCATACATACTAAATCTAGTACCAAGCAAATATGTTCCCAGGACACCACGAGAGATGTGGATTGGGCGCAAGCCTTCTTTGCAACATCTCCGGATATGGGGGTGTCCGGCACATGTGCTCAAAGGAAAGATGAGCAAATTGGATTCTAGATCGGAAGTATGTTACTTTGTAGGGTATCCGAAGGGTACTTATGGATGGTATTTTTATGATCCAAGAGAACAGAAAGTGTTTGTTAGTACAAATGCTGTTTTCTTGGAGGATGATTATATCATGAACCATAAACCTAAGGGAAGGATAGATCTTAGAGAGATAGAAGGAGAGCCCTCAGTCCAACCCATAGTTGATAACGATAAAAATCAAGAAAATACCACTTCTTCACCCATTTCCGCACCGGTACCTCGTCGTAGTGGGAGGATTATCAGCCAGCCTGATAGATACATGTTCTTAGGAGAAGTTTTTGAAGCTGTCTCCATAGAATCTGAATCTGATCCTACCACTTACGAAGAGGCAATGGCTGATGTTGATTCAGCTCATTGGATTAAAGCTATGAAGGTTGAATTGGAATCTATGGATTCCAATCAGGTCTGGGATCTTGTAGAACTTCCAGCCAATATTAAACCCATTGGCTGCAAGTGGGTCTATAAGAGGAAAAGAGGATCTGATGGAAAGGTTGAGACCTTTAAGGCAAGGCTTGTGGCGAAAGGCTATACTCAGAGGGAGGGCATTGACTATGAGGAAACCTTCTCGCCGGTAGCCATGCTCAAGTCCATCAGAATACTCTTATCTATTGCTGCATGCCTAGATTTTGAAATCTGGCAGATGGACGTCAAGACTGCATTCTTGAATGGCAATCTTGAGGAGGACATCTATATGCAACAACCAGAAGGGTTCATAGCTGGTCGGAAAGGTAACTTGGTATGCAAGTTGCAAAAGTCCATTTATGGGCTTAAGCAGGCATCCAGAAGTTGGAACATCCGATTTGACCAAGCGGTCAAGTCGTTTGGTTTCATACAGAATCTGGATGAGCCTTGTGTATACAAGAAATGTGAAGGGAAAGTAGTGGCTTTTCTTGTGCTTTACGTTGACGACATTCTACTCATTGGGAATGATGTAGCGGCGCTGTCAATGGTCAAGGTTTGGCTAGCTAGTACTTTCGATATGAAGGATCTAGGAGAGGCGAGCTATATTCTTGGGATAAAGCTCTTTCGGGATCGCAAGCGAAAGATAATGGGATTATCTCAAGCTGGTTATATCGAGAAAGTGCTAACTAGGTTTTCAATGGATAATTCGAAGAAAGGTTTGTTACCTTTCAGGCATGGTTTAGCGTTCTCCAAGGACCAGTGTCCAAAGACACAAGAGGAGAGGAATCGCATGGCAGGAATTCCCTATGCCTCGGCAGTGGGAAGTCTCATGTATGCGATGTTATGCACTAGACCAGATATCTGCTTTGCCGTTGGCATGGTTAGCAGGTATCAATCGAATCCTGGTCCAGAGCACTGGACAGCCGTTAAGCACATTCTTAAGTACTTGAGAAGAACTAAAGATTACATGCTTATGTACGGCGGTAGTGAATTAATTCCAGTAGGATACACTGACTCGGACTTTATGTCAGATAAAGATTCGAGAAAGTCGACATCCGGACATCTCTTTACCTTGGGAGGTGGTGATGTTAGTTGGAGGAGCATTAAGCAGAAATGCATTGCAGACTCAACTACAGAAGCTGAGTATGTGGCTGCTTGTGAAGCCGCAAAGGAAGCTGTTTGGCTCAAGAAGTTCCTTATGGAACTCGAGGTGGTACCAGCGTCGCTGTCACCTATTACGCTATACTGCGATAATAGTGGGGCAGTGGCTCAGTCCAAGGAGCCAAGGAACCACGGGAAGGGAAAGCACGTAGAGCGGAAATATCACCTAATCCGAGATATAGTTCAACGTGGAGATGTGACTGTCACCAAGATTGCCACCGCTGACAATCTTGCTGATCCGTTTACAAAGGCCTTACCACAGAAGGTCTTTGATCGTCATCTAGATAGTCTAGGTCTTAGATGTAGTTCTGAATGGTTGTGAGTGCAAGTGGGAGTTTGTTGGGTTTGTGCCCTCAAACCATTACTTTATGTAAGAGACATTAGCATTATAATATATTGATATCAGCTTTACATTTCATTGTGTATGTTTCTTTCATGAGATGATTGTTTTATCCTTAAGTATCATAGTAAGCAATTCGTGTGTGTATGAGATACACACAAGTGAGATACGAATTACTATTCTTTGATACTTAGAATATGTCACAGTGGATGATGAGACTGGATACCTCATCAGGTCTACACTGTAGCATAATTAACTACCATTGGATGGAGTGATTAATCTCAATCACTAGAGTGTAGCTCTTAGTTGATATGCTAGTGCTTATAGTGCATTGACGGACCTGAGCTTTCCTATTGACGCTTAAGGCTGTCAACAGTCAATAGGAACTCATAACTTGTATAAGGTACGTGTTCTCAATCTTGAGATGATTATGAACACAGACTATGGATATGGCTGTTTTGACTTACCAATCAGTGAGGTCTATAGAAGATCAACACCTGGGTATCTTGGGTATGTCATGTCCATAGGGTTGTGAACATATATTGTCAAGATAGAATCTACCCTCTGATTCAGAGTAAGCATTCCCTTGAGAATGTGACCAAGTTGATTACTGAGTACTGCAGTCTTGTTGATAAGAGTTATCAACATGTTTGGTAATCATGAGTAGTGAATGGGACTCAAGGAATACAAGAAGTAATCATGATTCAGGTTGACAGTAACAGTTATCCGACTACCTGAATATGATTACGAATGCTGACGGTAGAGGGACATTAGTACACCATACAAGTCTAGTTATCGCTTCGGATATGTTCTTTTGCGTTGGAGTTCAGTTATCGTTTTATAGTGGAATAAACGTTAACTGACCAGTTAGTTAGTTTGCTGATCAAAGAGTTTGGTCATGGTAATTAACAAACTGGTCTGAGCCAACAATAAAGAGCCTAGGAGGTCCCACTCTTAGCTCCGCTAGGATGCTTGGAAAGACACTTGAGGAAGCTGTTAAGACAGGTTCGATCGATCGAAGCATGTTCGATCGATTGAAGTCTTCAGGTTCGATCGATCGAGAATGGTTCGATCGATTGAAGGTTCGATCGATCGAACTCACTTCGATCGATCGAAGTCTAGGTCGGTTCTGGAAATCTATAAATAGGGCAGCTGCGTTCTGGAAGTAGGTGATCGTCGTTTTTATACGCAGAAGCTGCAGAAACTATCATAGTCTTCCCAAAACCTTCCTATCCTCTCTATTAGGGTTCCCACCAACCCTAGTCTTTCCGGCAGGCATCCGCAGGAGTCATAAGGGTGAAGATCATCTAGTGGAGGCTGCTGGAAGTTGAAGTTTCAGAATTGGGTTCAAGACACTAAGGTATAATTCTTGCACCCCTTGTACGCATCTATGGAATTGACAAGTAGTAGATCCTGGAATACCAAAAGTTTTATAACTTAACCTATTTCCGCTGCGCGTTTAAACTCTCACTTTAAACCACTTTTTCCCACACCCTCCGGTAGAAAATGATGCATTCCTTCAAGTCCCTGCTCACTGGGGCAAAGTCCAAAGTGCTAACCAGCCTATTCGAGGATGGCCGACCCCTGCCGCAGATTGGGACAAGTGGGTGACCAGGGTTTCGGCCTCTAAGTCCGGTGTCTGGAAACAAACGGGCATTTATGATGCCATAATGCTCAGTCGGTCTCGAATAGAGATAGACCGACCTCTTCTTCCGTCTGCTTTGTTATTCTGGTCTTCTTCTTGCAACGGCTTCCTTTTCCGTTGCGGACCAATGGCTCCCACCGTCAAAGACATAAGCTATTTACTCGGCCTTCACCCCCATGGACAAGAGATCATCCCCGGGCTTGACGTTGGGACGGCCAGCTTTGCTTACCCCCAACAAGAAATTATCAAGGATGGGGCCATTTTACATAGGCTGATTACAGCCTTTGGAGGCTTTCTAACTGCCTGCATCGGGGCAGACGAGACTGAGGTGTCCGATGCAGAACACACTGCCATCCTCATCTATTGGCTCAACAAATTTCTCTTCTGCTCGGCCAGCCAAGCCATTACCAAAGAATACACAACCTTGGCCTTGGCTCTTGCATCGGGGAAGCCGTTAGCCATGGCTACGCTTGTTTAGGCGCACTTGGTCCGTATTTTGTCCATTCGGGCTTCGGAGCTGGTGGGAACCCGATATGGGTGCTTCAGTTGTGGCTGCATTCTTATTTTCCCGAGTTCCAACCCCCCATCCGCCAATTGGCCGATGTTCTCATTTCTGCCGTCCAATTCATGGACGTAATTCCTTCTTTCCACTCCTTCGAGGAGTGTTTTACTTTCTTTTATCAAGGTTGTTCTCCTTGGGATGTCAACCTCTTTACCCCATTCTTTTCACTTCAATTCTCTTCTTTTCTTCAACTTTCCAATAATCCTTCCAACTGGGGTTCGGGCACCCAGTCCACTTATAATGAAATCTTCTCTAGCTACTTAGTAGCTAGAGACATTATTTTTAGTCCGAGCATTTCGTCGGCCAATAATAAATGTGGGGCTGAATATTACTTCGCTCCTTTGTACGCCCGTCAATTCGGGCTTACACAACTCGTGCCCGTTCCCCCTGGCATTACTGTCAATGTTGACTGGGTGGAACGCGGCCTCATTGTTGTTGACGATCAAGTGAAGAAAATAAAAGAAAGATCGGACCGGCTCAAAGCGGCGTTCAGCTTTACACCCTTCTCCGCCCGGCCCACGGTGTCAGAGGAATTCACCCAGTGGTGGGGTGAACGGGCACGCAACATATTTCCAGGCACTGCTGCCGAGGCCCTTGTGCCTTTTACAGCATCATCGGCCATTGAGGCCGATGCTCCTGTCCCGACGGCAGCTCCAGTCAGGCGCAAACAAGTAGCCAAGAGACCGGCCAGAAAGCCAGCTCCGGGCAAAGGTCCTTTTCAGAAAAAAAACAAAAAACAACCCCGGCCTCTACTCAGGTTAGATTTTAACGGCTTCAAACAGCTTAGCCCAATTCTGCCTGTTCGTAGTTCTAATCTTCTATTTTGCAGCTCGTTGACGAAGACTCAGGAGAGGATCCACTCCCTACTTCAACTCAGACTCTTCCTCCAACTCTCCCTGCATCACCGACGTTTGCAGCGGCCTATCTGGAACGGGTAGCCGTGCGGGTGATGCCTCTCCACATCGTGCCTCCTCTAATGCCTTGCAGTGGAGATGAAGACCTTGCACATATCAGCCAAGCCCCTGAGCAAGTTGTCCTCTCTTCCAACACTGAGGGCGCGGCCGATGCTGAAACTACCACAGAGGCAGTTGGGGAAGAAGTGGACCAAACCGTCCCTGCTGAAGTCGGAGCTTTCTCCGGGAAAGGAGAACCCCCTGCAATTATTGGGTCTTCCATTCCCTCAACAATGGAGTCGGTAATGGACGAGGACAATCCTTCTGAAGTGTCCGCCATTGAGGCCGGTGCTGACAATTCGGGCGCAGCCCTAGAGACCGAGGTCTTACCAGTGACGGCGGCCTCAATGAGTTCAGGAAAAGAGACCGGTCACGTTCTTCCTCCTCAGTGTTGGTTCAATCTCCTTCCCAACCAACTTTTTCGCAACCCAGTGAGGCCGATGTTCGCGAAGCAATTTTGGCCTCACTTGGTCCTCACACCCAGGTATTGCAGTATTACTTTACTTTAATTTGTACAATTTTAAAGACCATGTCTGACTATATTCTCTTAAACAGGCCGATCCCGTAGGTCTAGTGCCAATCATTCCCTTCAATGACTTCTTCTCGGGCCTGGACCTGGGAGCTTTTGACCTTGGACCCCTGGAGCCCGAAGCGGTCTCACCTTCCCTCCTCCAACAAGCCAAGGACCTACTCTTCAGGCTTACTGACCAGGAACTATCCAACCTTCCTGCTGCTGCTAATCTTGACACAGCCTTGACCACTCTCATGGCCGATCCACTCTTTCAGACGGGCAGCTATCATTACTCCTTGAGATAAAAGAGAGACTCCCCAGTGCTTGTCTTGTAGACTGATCGGCCTTGAAAATTCAGGCTGATGCAGAACTTCATTTAAGCTCTCGGCAGAATGCGTTGAAATTCTTGGAAGGGGCCAAAGCCAAGTTTGAAGCGGGGAAGGCTTCTCGGGCTCAGGTTTTAGCAAGGGACTCTTGGCTGCAGAACCGCATTTCAGCACTAAAGGCTCAGCTTGCCCAATGTGAGACCGAGGTCGTCACCAACAAAACCGCCCTTGGAAAAATTGATGAAGCATTATCTTCACTTGGCGGCGATGCCCAAAAGTGCAGCGAACAGCTGCAAGCCAGTGTTCCGATATCCCGGGCATGGGCATAAAAGCTAGAAAAAGCCAAACGGGATCGGTCTGGAGCCATCAAAACCTGGGAAGATTTGAAGGCTGAACTTAGAAATTTTGGGTCGGCCTAGAGGCCGACTCCTATTTTGTACTTTGTAAAGAATCTCTTCTTATTCCATCATTTTTGTAAGTAAGTTGTGCTCAGCCTATCAATACAAAAACAATGTTTTATCTAAATCATTCGGGCTCAAGCTCATAATTTATCAACTGATCATATTCCAACCTAGGGTTAGGTTTATAATCCAGATCAATGGTCTCCCATAACGTAGGGTAATAAGACTTTAAATACTGACCATTGATTAATCGGACATGAACAGTTCCATCTAAATCACGAAGCCTGTAAGCACCTCCTCTTTTGACTTGGTGGACGATGAACGGGCCTTCCCAATTGACTGACCACTTACCGTAACGATTATCCTTATCTCCAATAGGTAACACGGCCTTCCATACCAAATCATCCGTGCAAAAGATTTCTCCTTCACCCTCTTATTGTAAGCTCGGGTGGCCCGTTGCTTTTGCACTTTTAATGAATCCAAGGCCGTTAACCTCATTTCATCAAGCCCTTCTAATTCAGCTATCATAGCCTCTGTATACTCAGCGGGCTCAAGCTGATTCTGCAAAGCCCTTCTAGCCGATCGGACTGTCACTTCCATAGGTAACATAGCGTCATGTCCATAAGTCAGCATGAACGGTGTAACCCCAGTACTTGACCTTTTAGATGTTCGATAAGCCCATAGCGCTTCGGACAAAAGCTTGTCTCACTTCCTTGGATTTTCCACAATCATCTTCTCTATGATCCCCTTGAGGATCTTGTTAGTGGACTCGGCCTGTCCGTTAGCCTGTGCATAATAGGGTGTAGAATTAAGAATTTTAATCCCCCTACTTTCAGCAAAGGCCGACGTTTCCATCCCAGTGAACACAGATCCTTGGTCGGCCGTAATTGTTTCTGGAAGGCCGAACCTATAAATAATGTGTTCTTCGATGAATTTTATGACGGTGGCCTAAGTCACCGTTCTACAAGGTATGGCCTCGGCCCACTTGGTAAAGTAGTCCGTAGCCACTATGATGAAACAATGCTGGCCCGATGATGGCGGTAGGACTTTGCCAATTAAATCCATCACCCACCCTCTAAACGGCCATGGTTTGATTACGGGTTGCAGCTCCTTGGATGGCACACGCTGGATCGGACCGTGCTTCTGGCAAGCTTGACATCCCTTAGCGTAACTGATGCAATCCTTTAACATGCCGAGCCAATAATAATTATATCTCCTCAGCAACCACTTCATCTTGGTGCCGGCCTGATGCGCACCACAAATCCCTTCGTGTACCTCGGCCATCACCTGCATGGCCTGTTTCTTCCCCAGACACCTTAAGATTATATCATCACCGATTGGTTTCTTGAATAACTCTCCATCGAGCACAACGAATCGGACAGCAAACAATCTGACTCTTCGGTCTACCCTGACAATTGGGTGATTCAGGTATTCAATGATGGGGATTCTCCAATCGTCATCCTCCATCAAGACTGAATTAGTAGTAGCGTACCAACCTCTCTTTACAACAGACGGGAGTGATCGGACATGAACAGTGATGAGTTGGTCTTCTGCGCTCTTCTGAGAATGTGAGGCTGATCCTATTTTTGCCAACTTATCGGCCTCAGTATTCGTGGTTCTTGGAATGTAGCTTACGCTAATGTCATCAAATGCCTCCATGAGTTGAGTGGCAACTGAGTGGAACGGGCATAGCTCCCAACTCCTTATCTAAAACTCCCCGGCTATCTGTCCGATCACCAACCCTGAGTCTCCCTTTATGTACACGGACGATGCCCCCATTTCAAGGAGTATCTCTAGTCCGATGATAAGTGCTTCGTACTCGGCTTGATTATTAGTACATTTGAAATTGAGCCGAAAAGACATTTTTGTCTTTTTATACTTGGGTGATACAATTACTATTCCTGCCCTAGCACCCTCTGCGTTTTTGGAACCGTCAAAGATCAACGTCCATGGGACTAAGGATGTACTCAGGACTTTGGGTGTTGAAGGCAGTTCCCCCAAATCAGTAGGATCTGGATGATCAGCCAAGAAATTGGCTATGGCCTGGCCTTTCACCGATTGCTGCGATCGGTATTGGATAGCAAATTCCATTAAGGCCAAGGTCCATTTCCCAATTCGGCCTCTCATAATCAGTCTTGACAACATATATTTTATCACATCAGTTTGACATATTATGTAAGTTGAAACAGGAAGCATATATGTTCTTAAATTTTGTGAAAAAAAATACAATGCCAAGCATAACTTCTCAATCAGCGCATAGCGCTGCTCGATTGGAGTCAAAATTCTACTTAAATAATAAACGGCCTGCTCGTTGACTTGCTCATTATCTTGAGCTAGCATACTTCCTATAGAGCAGTCAGAGGCCGATATATACAATTTTAGGTACCTACCCTTCTTGGGTGGCATTAATACTGGAGGAGTAGACAAATACTGTTTGATTCCTTCAAAGGCTTGTTGATGGCTGTCTTCCCACTTGAAGTCTTCATCGGTCTTGATCTTCAATAGTGGGGTCCATACTTGGGTCTTTCCTGCACAATTTGATATAAACCTTCTTAAGAAATTGATATGCCCGAGCAATCTCTGAAGCTCTTTCTTATTAGCAGGTGGCTTTGCTGCCTGGATAGCCCGAACCTTATTCTTGTCAATCTTTATCCCCCTTTGATGTACTAAGAAACCTAAAAAGTTCCTTGTTGTAACGCCGAATGCACATTTGAGAGGGTTCATCTTTAGTCTGTGAGCCCGCATCCTTTCAAATGCTTTTTCCAAATCCCTTAGATGATCGGCATTATCCCCTGACTTCACCACCACATCATCTATGTAAACTTCCATGAACTGTCTGATCATGTCATGGAAGATTGAATTCATTGCCCGTTGATAAGTGGCTCCAGCGTTCTTCAGCCCGAAAGGCATGACAACCCACTCAAAGGTTCCAATTGCCCCCGGGCACCGAAAAGCAGTCTTCGGGACATCCTCTTCGGCGATGTAAATCTGGTTATACCCCGAGTGTCCGTCCATGAATGACAAAATTTTATGTTTAGCGGACGAATCGATTAACTGATCGGCCATGGGCATGGGATACTCATCTTTTGGGGTAGCTAAGTTTAAGTTCCTGAAGTCGATGCAGACCCTCAGCTTCCCATTCTTCTTTACCACTGGGACAACATTCGAGACCCATTCAACATATCGGGCTGTCCGAATGAATCCAGGGTCCAGTAATCTCTCGATTTCTTCTTTCACCTTCAGTGTTACTTCTGGTGACATACGCCGAGGCAGCTGCTTGAACGGTCTGAACCCCGATTTAATTGGCAATCGGTGTTCAACCAGTTCTCTTGATAAACCTGGCATTTTATCATATTCCCAGGCAAAACAATCTTTATACTTGTGAAGGAGTGCAATCAATTTGGCCTGACACTGAGAATCCAGCATCTGACTTACATAGGTAGGTTTGTGCTCCCCTTCCTTGCCTAGATTGACTTCCAAGAGAGGGTCTTGGACATCAGCCTTTAAATCATCAAGTTTTGCCGTGGCCGTTTCCAGCTCGTCAATCTGAATTTCTTCTTCCCTCGGCGCTTCTTCTTCGTAGATACAATCAGTCAGATTGATCATTTCGTCACAAGGACCGATTTCTAATCTTTTGTCGGCCAGAAATGCACACCATCTGGCCATGCTGGCCCTCAAGGCATGCAGCTTCCGTTCTTCAATTATCGGTGTTCCCATGGACATCTTCTTGTTCAACGATCTCAATCGGCCTTGATTCTTCTGTCCGACTGAGATTATGGAAATATGCTTTAATGTCCGACGAACTTCCTTTAAGGAAGATCGCTGAATTTGGTCTTCCCATTTTGTTGCACCCCAGCAACTTAACTGGCCCAATGTCATCTTCGTACAAGACTGCATCGGTCGTCTGCACCCGGGCTACAAAGGGCTTGGTGTCTGCCCCAACCACTTCCACCTCATCACCTCTCCAGAAAATCAACAACTGATGGAGCGTGGAGGGAATACAATAATTTGGGTGTATCCAATCCTGGCCTAGTAAAGCATTATAGGCCGTTGAGGTTTCCACTATGAAAAAGCAGTCATAACCGTTTTACTGCCAACGGTCAGTTCAAGGGGTAAGATACCCTTGGTCCTTGAAGGTGCCCCCGTGAAGCTTTGGACATTCATCTCGGTCGGAATTAGCTCCGATTCGGACTTCTGCAGGATCCTCAACATTATTTGAGGCATGATGTTAATGGTAGACCCCCCATCAACAAGGATCCTATTTATTGGGACGCCTTCGATATGTCCTTTCACATACAAAGGCTTCAGATGTTGGGACATCTGGTGTGTTGGCTTTTCAAACACCACTTTAACTGGTCCAGTCTTCACTCCATCCTCAGTCTGCTGCCCTTTCGGCCTTAAGATGGTGAGTTTAGGCCGATCGGTCTGCGAATCGGTGGTGTCTACATTTTTTCTCGTAGCTTCCACCACTTTAGGCTTAACGGTCTCTCCCCCATTCCAAAAGATTTCTTCCATCACGGCTGAGTCCTTAGCTAGGCCTTCTACTACATCCCCCTCCATTGCCGATGGCTGGTCCGGATTGGCCATAAAGGACATGGGTAGCGTAAACACATGTTGGATGACAAGCCTAATGGGATAGTCCCAAATTGTATTGGCGAAAAACTTGAGTCCGACAGATCTCCATCAGACTCAATCATCTTGTCCGAGGTAACTCTGCCTTCTTCCTGCGATCTTTCCTGTCGGACTCTTTCCGCTGGATGCTCAGTGGCCACGCGCATCGCCCTCATGGAGAATCATTGGTTATCGGACACCTTGAGCTCTGTGGGAGCAGGAGGATTTCTAGCCTGATCCTTTAAGAACTGACGCTCTCGCTCGGCCTGTCTCATTCTCTGATACCTCCTTTTCTGGGACTTGTTATATTGTGGCCGTGCTGGAAATTTAGAGTGTTCAGCTATGTGCCACTTTTGATCTTCTACCCGAGGTGGTAACACCATTCTCGGGCTCTTGCCAGAGGTTGATGCTTGTATCTGAGGCCTTGGGATTATCTGGGAATTTCTTACCCCCAGCCGGCCGGATTCTCTTTGGCCGGTTCGCTGCACCAATGGATGTTTTGCCCGCCACTCGGGCTTGTCCTTACTTTGCCACGGTATTGACAATCTCTCGTACACAGACTTTCTCGGGCTTGATTCCCGATGTTCATAGCTTCTCGGCCTCTTGGTTGGGCTCGAAACTTCCTTCTTGACGTCAGCCTTACACCTCGGGCAAAGGCCTTGTTCGATGATCTCCAGCTGTCGGCGTAGATCAGCTATCAAATTATCTGTGCTAGATCTTGCCATTTCTTCCTCGGCCTTGTGGTTTTCCTTTTTCCGCTCCAGATAGCTCCTCTTGAGGTCATGTATCGTCACCTTCGGCCCTTCAGTGGCCGAAATAGCGATTTGTTTTCCCTCCCGTTGATTTGGCACAAGCTCTCCGTCAGACAAGTCTATCTTGGGTCTCGGCCTTTAAAGCTTGGTTAGGTCGGGCATAACCATGTTGGTACCAGTAATTTGTGGAAAAGGATTTGAATCAATCCCCATAGCTTTGTCCGAGAATTTGAAGACTCCCTTCTCCACGTTTTCCTGTATAAAATTGCGAAAAACAACACAATTGTTAGTAGAGTGTTTCCAAGAATTATGCCATTTACAGTATTCTTTATTTTTCATGTCATCGGCCTTAGGGATCCGATGACCTTCACTTAGCTTGATCACTTTATCGGCCAACAAGGCATCGAATATTTGATCGGCCATAGTTATATCAAAAGTGTAGTTTTTCCCGCCTCGAATGCCATTTTCTTTGCAGCGGCGTTATTATTTACAGGTTTATTCAAGGCGTTACATACGACTGGCCGTTTGCAGATCAGTTCGGCCATATCGCTTTCTACTTCAAGGTCACATTCTGCCAAGTGGACCTCGTAATTAGGATCCTTGTAGTATGTTCCTTTGGAGGAGTTCTTCTTCTCTTGCTCATCCAAGAGAATACGCTCATAACGACCGGCCCGTGTAGCAAGCTCGAATAAGTCACGGAAATTAGTTCCCTCAAACCTCTTGCGAAGTTCAAAGGACATGCCCCCCATGGCCATCTTTGCATACTCGTCCTCGGGCAAAACCGTCTTACACCGATACTTTACCTTTCAGAAACGGGCTATGTAGGTTTCCATGGTCTCTCCTACTAACTGCATCATCCTGGTCAAATCAGCCAACGATGTTTCGGGCTCAGTCCTATAGAACTGGCCATGAAATAGTTCTTCCATCCCTTGCTAAGTTAACACAGAATTGGCTGGGAGGTTAACATACCATAAAAATGCCATGCCCGTTAGCGAGTTTGGGAATAATCTTAGCTTTAATGGGTCACTGTGACCCACATGGCCGCATTGAACAATAAAATGGCCAATGTGCTCAACTGAGGACTGTTCACTCTCTCCTGAGAACAGAGTGAAATTTGGCACTTTGTACCCCTGAGGAACTATGACTTGGTCAATTTCAGGAGGGTACGGCCATCTGTACGTCGGCCTCACTAGTCTTCTCATAAACAGGCCATACTCCTCGTGTATGGCCGCTACCAGTTCCTCCCTATTGATGGGTTGAGCTACGGGCTGAACATTCCTTATCGGGGGTACAAACAGTGGCGGTCCGTGCTGTTGGTTGTGGGCCTGATGAGTCCAAAACCCACCGTTGTTCCTTTGCCCCCCATGGCCATGGCCTAGGGGCTGTGTGTGGCCGACTGAACTTTTAGTATGGCCTGCAGACTGGCCAAAACCTGGCGTTGCCGATCCGTTGGGATCGGTGACTGCCACACCGCTAGCCATACCGGTCTGTGATTCAGATTGCTTACCGGAGCCAGCAGCATCCCTAAGGTTTAGACAGACATAGGGCGTGTCCTTCGGCTTATCGGACTCAAGCGAGGTGCCTGAACCTGATCCGTTGATTTGTTCTTTGCTGCTTCCGGCCTTATAGGTCTCAACCAGCCTTCCGATTGCTTCCGTCAGGCAGTCCAACTTTATATGGGTGGTCCTGGTTTCTAGGACCAATTCGACCTGACTCTTATGAACATCGGCCGTTTGGTTCATGACCGATTTAAGATTACCCATTGAGCCTATGAGCGCGTTGTACTCCTGCCACATGGGCTCAACGTTGGCTCTCATGGCTTCTGAAATCGCCTCAAGAGTGACGCTGCCATCTTGGGGAGAATGGCCGGTACTCTCCTCCACATGTGGGTCCGGGGTGGAATCGTCCTGGCCGTTCTTCGTTGTCTTATCTTCTTTGGAGGCATGATTTGACACTGTTGGTCCCACCGGGCGTGCCAAAAATGTTTGTTGTAATTTGCGCGGGCATGCCAGAACCAACAGTGGTTCGATGTGTGTGTGTACGTGCAAACTAATTTCCTATCCGCTTGTGTGAGTGATACACAAGGCTTTGATGAATCTGACTTCTAAACGAGGTGACTGTGTATAGTGAGTAGGAAAGTACCCTCACTGTAAATTCTCTAGCAGTACTGAAGCACACAAGCTAAAAAGTGTCAAAATTTAACAGGTAAACAAATCACAAACGGTTTAATAAAACGAAGATTTTATTAAGTGTTTGGAAAAAATAAAACAGATCTCAAGAACAAACCAGAAAGAACACAAACAGAAAATAACAAAAGGACAGACCTATTTGCTATGAAGGCTAAAAAATATAAAGACTGGGAGTGCTTTGAATGCTTTGAATGCTTTGAATGTGCTGTATGAATGTTGTTTCGAGAATGACGCGGAGTCCTTTGCTTGGATGACCTGCCTCTTATTTATAGCGGCCTTATACAATTTCTATTTGGACAATAATTCCTTGGCTTGCGCCCCAAGTTGCTTAATTGATTGGCTGATTGAAGACCTTCCTTATCCATGACTCAATTGAATCAATCCCTTCAATTTAGGGATCAGACGCCTCAATCCAGCTGGCAACGAACAGAGCCTCTCCTAAACGGACTCTTGTTTCCAGAATTCCCCAAAGATGACGACATCCTGCCAGCTCTAGACAACACCGCCTTCACCTCGGTCAATCGGCCTCATTACTGATTCTCCTGGATGAATTGGGCTCTATTGGTTTCCATGCCCGATTACCTTTCTTTAACCGCCCATGGCCAATTGGACTGTTACTTCCATCTTTCATTACGTATTGTCCGATTAGGCTTTCTGTCTTATATCATTGGGCTATCAACGCACTAGGTTATGTTTCCCCAGAGCCCGATGATCCTAACCCATATTCAATCTTTCAAACCGGGCTCTACTCACCTTACCTAACATCTATCATCGGTCTCACGGCTATACCCGAGTCCGATGAGTCACTGATTGCTTAGCCCGGCCTCTCCTTCATTCTCTTCCACTTAAATTGGGCTCAAAAACCATTGACGGTTTTTGGGTGCAAACAACTTTCAATTTTCAAACAACAATGATAGGGATACACACCAAACGACATACTGTGTTTTAAATGCATGTACCCTGTGCTGTTTGAATTTTCACACTTTTTTGTGCATCACTTACACAGCACATGGTACATGCATTTAAAGCTGATGTGTCGTTTGGTGTGTATCCCTATTATTTTTTATTTTCAAAAACTCACTCCATATCAAAAAACACAATCCATGATTGCATTTATCCATATTCCATAACTGATGTTATGTTACAATATTTAAGGGATTGATATAATATTTTGCCTTATATATATAATAAAAAATAAATAAAAATGAAAGAAAAGAAAAGAAAAAAGGCAAATCAGTCAAAGAAAATCTCATCACTACACCATATGGCCCGATTTGTAACGGGAATATCCGTCACAAAAAATATTAGTAATGGATATACCCAATACAATTTTAACGTTACAAATTTTGTAACAGATTTTGTAACGGATATATCCGTTACGAATTAGGAATGGATTTTTGTATCCCGTTAATAATTTAATTTTAGTAACGGATATATCCATTATGAAAATGTTTAGTAACGGATAGTTATCTAACTTTTTTTCTTTTAATAAATACTAATGGTTTGTAACGGATTAGTAATGGCTATATCCGTTGCTAATTTCCAAAATGTATAAAAATAGTAACGTATTATGTAACGGGTGTATCCATTACAAATTTATTAAAATATATAAAAAAAATCATTAATTTATATGCTCTCCAAATTTTTTATATTTTTTTCTTGCACCTAATTATTAACAAGAATAATAGTTAATATAAACACAAAAATAACAAGCTCAATTTATATCAAACACAACTAGAATCCAACATGTTACATCTTACAATTCCTTGTCCATACCCAAGTTCTTAGTTTAACTATATTACATCTTACAAATGAAATTAACTGAAGAAAGATAAAATATACAAATCTCTCATGTCCATAACCAAGTTCATCACTTTAACTTTTTACAATTTGTTCAATCTCTTCCTTTTTCACTGCCCTTGGATCATCACCACCCTGCTTTTCACCATAGTCGATGATGGTGTTAAAAAAAGAAATCACAAAAGAATAGTAATCAAATAATTTTTTTTAAAAAAAAAAAAGAAGGAAAAGTCAATGTCAAACTCACTATATTGTTTGCGATCACATCCAATTTTAAAATCTTTTTTGAAACACCTTCAAAGTCAATGTAAAAAATTCTCAATTCATAACTCAAACAATACAATAGCCTAAATGTGCACGTGCCAAATATCTCAAAATCTACATCTATCCATAAGCAAACTTTAAACCAATGCTAAATTCTTGGCCTTCTCAATTACAACAAAATAATACATATTTATATGTACACAATGCTAAATTTCTAATTTTTTTTTTCCGTGTAACTTGCACACTGATTTTTAGACCTCTCTCGCGTGCTTTTTTCCATGCAAATGCGTTAAAAAATTGGTCATATTGTGTAGTGCATAAATTTGTATTAGGGGCTTGTGATTGATTAAGTTTGAGTCCAAGGGATATTAGACCGAGAAAGAAATATGAAGGAGCTTTTACCAATATTGAATGATGATCAGGAACTTTCGGGTAAAAATCTATAGAAATTAAGCACATGTATAGTTACATTGCTGCAATATTAAATTCAAACACTATGCTATAACTGGATTAGATTTTCTGCATGGGTAATGCTATGTGCACATAAAGTGTGCACATAAAGATTTGTGTCATTCATTTCAGTAGAGTCCATACCTGCATACATATATGGGACCCACTGAAATAAATGACCCAAATCTTTGTGTGCACACTTAATGTGCACATTTTATGTGCTCCAATCATTACTCGTCTGAAATTAAGGGACTTTTGTGAATCAACTATATAAGAATGTCACTAAAATTTTAAGCTTTCAACTGTTGTTCTTATTTTAAGTTTTTAAATTTTCAGTGTCATTGTCGCATCAAATAAAGAGTAAAAGACTTCATATATGTATGACAAAGAGTAAACTTGAAAAAAATCTTATCAACTTAATGACACAGATTTTTCAAAAAATGCTTTAATTTAAAATATAGCATCACAAAATGAAATAAATGAATCTTAATTTAGGAGCGAGGAAGCATATTATAAGTGGCTGAGCCTAAGACTTAGTTTGGCCCCCACGTGGCTTTTTAAAAAGAGCTTATGAAATTTATTACTAAGTTCTTTAATAATTTTATACAAGTGACACACTACTCTTCAAAAAGACATCATGAAACCAAAAAGCAACCTTGAGCTTTTAAAAGCTCCATTCTAGAGCTTCTAAAAGCTCCCTCCAAAAAAGCCCTAAGTTCAATTTTTGCAAAGCTAATAAACTAGTTATCAAATGAATTAACATGAAATTGAGCTTTAAAAAAGGAGAAGCACCACATGGGGGCCAAACTAAGCCCAAGTAAGTTGCTATATATATAATGTGGAAAAGTGAAAATGGCATAAATTTCATGGGAGATTAGAGGTGGGAGGTGGGCAAGAAGATAAAAAGAGGGAAAGAGTTGAATGGCCAAAAATGTGATAAGAGACATTAACCAAATGGATGGATATTCCTTGAAATATCCATATTATATGTCTTCCTACCCATACTAGCTTCGACTAATGCCCACTTGATGATGATAATGATCCCCTTTGTCTTCTGATGTCACCTTTCCAACTTCCCATGTCCATACACTAACTTCTCTCTCTCTCTCTCTCATGCTATATATACTTGCATGCCTTTTTTCTAAATTTTTCTTTTTCCCTTTCCATTTTTTTCTTTGATTCTTTTCTTCTTTCATATGTAAAGCAATATTCTGTACTACTAAAATGTAAAAATTGTCTTTGCCAATCAAAGTCAGCCAGAGTACGTAGATTGTTCTTTTTTGAGGTCATTGTCTTTCAATAGGTGTTTGATGCCACAAAAATTCTGAGAATTTGATTAGCACTTGATGGTGATTGAAAGGGTGGAGATTGCTTCTACCTACACTTAGTGATATAGTGATACAGGCAGTCCAAAAGAGTGAAACATGATCACTTAATTAAATCAAGATTCTGTAATTGTTTTCTAAGTAGGGCATTGCATTATTTGGTGATAGAAAGTGAATAATTCGTTTTATTCGAAACTAAAATCTTCATAGGAACATCAATCCTACTCAAAAAAACATCTCTTTGCGTCTAGGAGTCCGTTTAGAACAGCCGTACGGGAATAAGAGTTTTTTTATTTTTTATTTTTTTTATTTAGAGAATTTCCCAAAAGCCTTCTTTTTTTTTTTTGTTGGAGATTATTTGAAAGATGTTAAGTGTTTACTATTACCGTCTGAGTTAAGAAGCCTATCTAGAATTGAAAATAGGTGTGAAAGCTCTGTCAAAAAAGCTTCAATTTGCTACCTTATATTACTTTTCTTCAGCTTTAAAATTAATTTGAATTTTTTTAAAAGATGTAAAAAGTTTGTTCCCAAATGAATTCAAAATTTTCAAGAATGATAATAATCTCAAAAAATAAGTTGCCAAATTTGGCACTTTGTGGGTGTGTATTTTCACAATCATATGTATTAGTAACTTTTTTGAGGAGCCTATAAGTCCTCATCTTATAACCTGAAATACGAGAAGTTATTCTATGATACCGTTAGTAATATACTTTAAAAGTCATTTCTTAGAAGAGTATTTTAGGAATATTATATTCATTAACAGTCTTATTAAGTATCAAATGGTTCGTTTATTATTTATCATGATAATTATTGTTGTTTAATCTTCATGATAAGTTCATAGAATTAAAGTTGAGAAGATAAAAAGAATTAAGAAATAAGACCTTATACTTTTCGGTAACTATTCTAAAAATGTTCTTAGTCGTAGGATTATTAAATTGGGCATTTAATAATCCGATTAGACTAACACATGTGACGTTTATTTTATTTGATAAAATATAACTAGTCTTAAGTCATCAGTGTGGGGACACTGGAACAGATATGTGGGTGCTTGTTATAAAACAAGTTCATTAAACGTGATCTGTTGTAAAGAAAATCCAAATGAAGTTTTACTTATATGTCAATTAGTTATTCTTAGTTACAGTAGTACAAGTGATCCTTAGACCTGAGACATCATGGTTGCCTTATGTGTGGGTTGTTGCACTTTAACAGTGCGCGGTGTTTATGTTTTCACTAGCTTGATTCCTATTCATTTATTGTTGGGTGCAGTGAGTTACACATAGAGGCATGTGAATGTACAATAAGGAATCTATCACTCTCAAGTAAGAGAGATAATGTCTTATGTGATCTTCTAAGATGTAACTCAAGCTATGTTCATTAGCCAAGGTAGGATGACAATTGAAAAAGAGTTTTCTTATTTCACCAAATGGAGTAATATCAACTTGATTGAGAACATATAATTGAATTGGGGTTTCATGAATATATCCGTTATCCAAAAGATTTAATTGAGACATTGTGTGATAGAATGATTGAATTGTACAACAACTGTTAATAGAAATGTTCACTATTTTTCAGACTATTTGGCGTGTGTCATGATATACTGCTAGGTGTCACTCATGACTAGTAGATGCCTGGAAAATAATATATTTATTATTATTTATTTTTCAATAAGGGATAATTAGAAGGTGTTCTGATTTAGTATTAATTAGAATAAGTTCTAATTGTAATACTTAAAGTATTAGTCCCTACTATTGGAAAAAACCGGTTCCAGTGTGCAGTGGAAGGGAAGATACAGTTCAAAAATTTAGATCTACTTCTTGTTTATATTACGTAATATATACATACACATACATATATGTACACTTATATATATATACATATATGAACGGTTAGATATACCTTTTTCGATTTGTTGAATCGTTTCGAAAACTCTTCTACGATTCCTGCGATGATTCAATCCCGATCTCTTGATCCGAGAAAGATGTGTCCGAAAGGAGGACTAAACGATCTCCGATTGACTTGAATTTTTGACAGCAGCTTTGTCTCGACGTCAGCTTCGTCGTGTCCAAAATTCAGCATCTTTCGATCAGTATTGAGCAGTCAAAAGATCTTTTAGTAAGCGTTGTCCGAGGCTAGCGATCTTCACTCCTATGTCTCTTGAATGGTCATGGAGACTAGGGTTTGGTGGAAACCCTTGTAGGAGAAAGCTAGGATGTCTAGGGAAACTTAGAAATAGATCTAGGGCGTTTAGAATGTGAAAATACTCAGCTTTTTAATTCTGCCCCCAGCCCTTCTATTTATAAGATTTTAGAATCGACTTACCAGAAATCGGTTTGTCCCACAAACCGGTTCCTAGAACCTGTCCCCAGTAACCGGTTTGTAGGACAAACTAGTTTCTGGTACCCTTTTTCCTTTTCTCCTTTGCATCTAAACATTCCTTCGAGCTAAGAGTGGGACCCCTAGGTTCTTAGTTACAGGCTCCGACTAACTATTAATTCCATCTAGTTAAACTATTAACTAAGGAATAATAATTAATCAATTATCATTAACTCCACTATATAATGATAATTGCACTCCAGTGCATAATAATAAAATCACACTTATATTAGCGATTCCTAGCTTTGTATAATATGACACTAATGGCCCTCTATCTTTCCAGTATTCATCTTTATCATTGGGATGCATGAATAACAATATTGTCTACCCAATTTGATAAATACATCTTATATCCCTCGATTATCAGTCACCACTCATAAATTACCAAACATGTTTACAACAACTTGTTGACATGGCTGCGCAGCTCTCAGTAATCAACCAGTGACATGCTCAAGGGAATACTTACTCTGTCGTAAAGAACTACTCTTTACAAGAGGGTAGATTCCATCTTGATAATATATGTTCCCAATACCATAAACTTGATCATCCAAGATATCCAAGTGTTGATCTTGAAGACCTCATTGATTGGTAACTCAAAGCAACCAAGCATACGGTTTGTGTCCATTACTAACTCAAGATTAAGGATATGTATCTTATACAAGTTTGAGTTCCTATTAACTATGACAGATTTTCTTTTCAATAGGTTTAACTCACAATCTATCAATGCAACTCATGCACTAGCATATTAACTTAGAGTCAACTACTCTTGTGAATGAGATTCATCACTCTATCATATAGAAATTAATCTTGCTATAGTGTATACTTTATAAGTTATCCGGTCTTATCATTCACTGTGACTTATTTGAAAGAACAAGGAATAATAATTCATATCTCCCATGTATATAATACACATATGAATTATATACAATGATGTTTAAGGATATAACAGTCTAACCATTCATGTCATGAATTGACATACATATAACATATTATAATTTCCATATTCAAACTAACTAGTTTGAGGGCACAATCCCAACAATCTCCCACTTGCAATCACAACCATTTTAGCATTACTTCTAACAACAAATACTATCTATGTGACTTATCAAAAATCCTTAGCCAGTAAGCTTCTGTAAAGGGATCTTCCAGATCATTGGCTGACTCGATCTATAGTAGTCTCAACATCTTCATGTTGTACTATGTCTCCAAACAAAAGACTTCACCGGACACTATCGGATTTTGACTTTCTTAAAATCCAAATCTGGTTAGAAAATCATAATTCTGCACGGCTAATTCGAACTTAGTCAAAACACCATAGCCCAGCATATACCCTCTAGTTCTTCTCAAGTCCTTGAGAATATGCTCTACGGCTGTCCATCAAACTGAACATAGTATGGGTATCTGTCAAACAACCCTAACAGTATAATATATGTCCAGTACTAATGTCGCATTCATGAGGCTGCCCACAGCTAAAGCATATGGTATACCTTCCATACGACCTCTCTCACCTTGTATCTTAAGACACTAGACCTAAGAGATTATTGGGACAAGTCCAAGGGTAAGAACCATATCTAGAAATTTTTTACGTCAAAACTGGTCAGTAACTTACCAATATTAGAAGTCAGAGATAATCTCATTATCTTCCACTTCACGATCTCGAATGAGCACAATTCATAGAATATAGATCGCCTCTCCTAGATTACAAATATCAAGTATACCGAACAAATTAACCTCAACTATTGACAACACACCTTTATCATTCTCAATGATAAAAGATATCATCAACATTTAAAAACTATAATTACCACCATACTTCCTTTACAAGAAACATCTTGTAAGCACAAGACACATCCTTATTTTAGACGAACCTAAAATATTTTGACTACTAGGTCAAAACCATACGTTCTTATCTCTGTATGTTTGCTTAAGTCAACAGACTTATGCAACTCACATACCACAACTTCCTCACCATTAACCACAAAACTATCTGATTGTTGTATGCAGATGTCCAGGTCAAAATTATCTTTCACAAAAGTTATCTGGACATCTATTTACAAAATCTCAGAATTGAGATTTACAGTAATGGAGAAGAGGATTCTAATGGAATCAAGCATAGCTACAATAGCATTGCTTTACCTTATGATATCGTCCTCTTTTCCTTTTGTAAATACTTACACACCCCATAGGCAAAAGTATTTAATAAATACCTGGACATGATTGGAGTACAAACTCTCCAACTTCAACATTCATGGTTCAATGCTCCGAATCTCCATCGAACATTGCCCATTTGTAATTAGAAGGATCAGATCAAAGAATCCGTCAGCTTAGTTAACAATCCTCCCACTACGATGAGGTATCAGTACAGGAATAGATAAAGGCATTGTAAATTCTAGTTTGAATAATTTATAAATTACCTTGAGAGACTAATTTTATTCTTTCTTTCTCAAGAATTATCTTCCTCTTTGTATATCCTACAAAAGTATAATACTTTCAATCTTAATTCAAAACCATACATCTTTCCCTTGCGCACGAATGCCAGACAATGTTATCCAAAGTTTTCGTGAAACAGGATTTGCATCCTTTCCACAACTTCGGAGTTGCCTATATGATAGATTTGCTTCGAATAAGATTAAGTATATACATTGTAGTTTCCAAAGATAAATATCAAAAGTAGCAGTAACTCCAAATAACTCATCTCATGACCCAGTCATATCTAAGAGAAAATCAGTTCCTTCTTTTCGCTACACCATTATGCGAATTCATACTTGATGCAGATAATTGAGAAAGAATCTTATTCTTGTCTCATATGGATAATAAACTCATTAGATAGATACTCACCATTTTGATCGAATCAAAAGGTAATGATATTCTTTACCAACAGCTCCATATTCCAAAATTCTTTGAATTTTTCCAAAATATTGAGGCTTACGGTGCAATAGATAAATCTATATCAGTATTTGAAATAGTCATAAGTACTATTTCCAACTCTATTGTTTATTGATCTGCATACGTCAGTATGCCCTAATTCTACTAAGTCTTTGGCTATGTGATCTTTTACAGAAAAGATCTCATGATTACATTACCCCTAAATAGGATTGATAGATAGGCAATGGTTTCTATAACCAAATGAGTTTAGGATCATATCCTTTACTCCCTATCTATCCTATTTAGATTAATATAATCTAACACGCCAATGGCTTATCGGATTAGTTTGAAGGCCCTATCTTTTAGATTGAAAAACACCAATGAGTCATTTGAAATACTCTGTTAGATAATTTACGAGAAACCAGAATAAACAATAACATACTTTCTTAACAAGTAATCAAACATATATAAAAGAAAGACTTCTTTTATTAACCATTTCAGTACCAAAATCAAAGGAATAACTATTTCTCACTAATTTAAAACTGATATCAAATCTGATGACTACAAAGTTTTAATACAAATAAAACTGCTAATCTAATCGCAACTCTTGCATCAGATCCCAAAAATAATTTAGATTCTCTAATCATTGCAATATCTGATTTATCTGAACACCTGCAACAATTACAGATATGGTCAAAAACTTCTGAATTGATGCATCAAGTATTTGAAGTATCCATTTGACAACTTACTTTAATTAGCTATAATTTGTTCGTACCTTGCACTTTGGTAGCCAAGTATTCGAAATAGTTCCTTTTCCAATGTTCCTTTATGCCGTAATGGAAACACTTTCCTTTTGGCTTGGCATCAGCCTTTCCCTTTCCTTTTCTTGCCTTCTTACCAACAGTTGGTTCGGGCTCACCCATCTCAAAGCCTTGCTTCCTCTTCTTCAAACTTATGCCCTTAGGTTTTAGTCTCAGAAGATAAAGCCTTTTCAATGTTCCCAACATTTGACTCTGCTTTGACTATCTCCTCGATTGCCTCAAGAGAGCTCATCAATTCACTCGTTAAAAAAAACTTTTTATTCATTTTGAAATCTAATTGGAATTGAGTGAATGATGCAGGCAATGAATACAATATCATGTCAACTTGAGTCTCACCATCAATATCGGCACCCAGAACTTCCAATACTTTAAAATAAGTGATCATTTTAAAAACATGCTCTCTAACTAAAGTTCTTTCCAATATCTGGTGTCCATGACTAGCTGTAAGGCTCTCAGCCTTGCAGTTTGGCTTAGTTCCCCAAACATTTCTTTGAGGTGCAACATAATGGCACCGGCAGTACTAAAAGCTAGACGTTACTGCTTCAACATATCAGATATAGAGTCCAATATGTACCAGTGAGCCTTCCCATCAAATTTCAACCACCACCAATATTGATCCGTAAAGACTGTTGGGGTGTCACAGTCTGGAGGTGGTGAACAGGGAATGGTAAAAACATACTTATATCCCTCAGCGATTAATAATTCATTCAAGTCAAGCAACCATTCAACATAATTATTTCCAATTAGTTTATTCTGAAATAAAGTTGTAGCAAGTGGACTAGACATCATGAAATCTAAAAAATAAAATACATACAGCGAAATCAAGAATTGGTAACCATAAATGTGACAATTTAAATGATACACTGGAATTCCCTTAACCAAAACATTAATCGTCTTCAGAATATCAAACCATGAAATTAAGCCTCCGAGGGGAGATCATAACCCCATAGCTTGATTGGGAAAACACCCATCATGACTATCCGCTATGCAAACTATTGCAAAATAGTCTATGACTCCTGAACCTTTCTCTAATTAATTTCAATAAAGCTCCAAGGGGAGACTCTTATTCAAGTTATTAGTCTTGTGTGTAGCATCACATAGAACTTAATGACAACCGCTTCGAGTAGCGCCTCCAAGGGGAGGTCACCCTCTATAATGTCTCACTATTTCTATCATTGGGAAATTCATATCTAGTAACTAGTGAATATAATACTGTCTGAAGAGAATGATCACTGTGACTCGCAGTATTCTATCCACCTTACAATGAACCAGTGATGGAAGACTGTGGGGTTATATCAAATATAAGTCCCTCTCCTACTAGAATTTTTATAATAGTTTATCCCTTTGTAACTAATGACAAATACCCTCCGAAGGGAATGATCACAGATAAATCTGTGACACGAGGTATTTCCATTTTATAAAGAACTAATGGGAATTTTTAATTTAAAATCATAGATTACACATTTCCATAAATATCTAATATTTACTAATGTGTCAAAGCAATTTTTCTTTATCCATGATAACATTGGTAAATATTTTATCCATTTTATCATTTAAAGAAAACAAGTTTTGAAAAAAAAAATGGTTTTGCTCATGCATCACAAACCATATATCAAACATATATCTAAAACATGCATAAGCAGATATCATGCAAGAATTAAATAAATAATAAACAAGCACAATCATTCAAGCCTTTCTCTCTCATGGCACTATCTTCATAGTTCCATCTCTTAGGCTTCAAGCTTCATGGCTCCAAGCTTCATGGTTCCATCTTCATGGCTCCATCTTGCAGCTCCTACAAAGTATACATTTACAAAATCCTACACCTCCGAAGAGATGTACAAAGTATCTAGGAAAAGTAAATAACTAAATTGGCTAGGGAAACCATTATAGTTCTCCTTTGAATAGGTCTGGAACTATAATGCCCTTTACAATGCCACAAACAAATACTAAATAAAATTTAAACAATTTAAATAATATATCTAATTTTTTCATGAGAGATAAGGCTTCCTGCTTAAGAGGTTAGTTGACATACATTGACAATATATGACATACAATCATTCATTCAATCGCATGTCCTATATCTAATATAGCATCCAATTAATCATAACTCATGTATGTATAAACGTTACGAAATTATAAGCATACATGAATCAAATTCACATGCACTTTCATGATGATACACATTGTCAACCAATATCTAGGGTTTTCTAGAAAACTGAATTTGTTCACTTAAAACTAGGTTTCTACAAACCTATAATGTAAAAACTATTTTCACTTTATAAAATAATTTATGTTTTAAAACAATTTTAAAACTAAAACAAAAATTTTGTGCAAAAAACAAAACCTGTTACCCAGAAACCAGGTTTTGGTACAAACCGATTTTTGGACCCTTTCCTAGTAACCGATTTGTGGGATAAACCAATTTCAGGTACCTTACCCAGTAACCGGTTTGTCCTACAAATCGATTTCTGGTACCCATCCAGATCTAATCTGAAAAGTTTTGGGATTATAGCTTTATCAGACGAAAACGTTTTCTACAACATCTAATCGGTCTAAAAACTGATCAGATCTAAAACATATTTAAAATTGATATTTTTGTAAACACCAATTAATCTTTAGATTGAAAAACTAATTTTCTTTTAAAAGATTTGAAAAAACTGAAACCCTAGTTCATCATGAATCCATAATCCTATTGCATGTAATTTAAACAACCAGGCTCGGATACCAGTTGTTGGAAAAAATCGATTCCAGTGCGCAGCGGAAGGGAAGATATAGTTCAAAAATCTAGATCTTCTCATTTATATTACACGTAATATATATACATACACACACACATATATACGCTTATATATATGAATGGTTATATATACCTTTGTGATTTGTCGAATCATTTTGAGAACTCTTCAATGATTCCTACGATGATTCAATCCCGATCTCTTGATCCGACAAAGATGCGTCCGTCAAGAGGACTATACGATCTCCGATTGACTTGAATTTTTGACAACAGTTTCGTCGTGTCCAAAATTCAGCAACTTTCGATTAGTATTGAGCAATCCAAAGATCTTTTACTACGCGTTGTCTGCGGCTAGCGATCTTCACTCCTATGTCTCTTGAATGATCATAGAAGCTAGGGTTTTGTGGAAACCCTTTTAGGAGAAAGCTAGGAGGTCTAGGAAAACTTAGAAATAGATCTAGGGCATTTAGAATGTGAAAATACACAGCTTTTTAATTCTGCCTGTAGCCCCTCTGTTTATAAGATTTTAGAATCGACTTACTAGGAACCGGTTTGTGGGTTCTTGGAACCTGTCCCCAGTAACCAGTTTGTCCTACAAACCGGTTTCTGGAACCTTTACCTAGTAACTGGTTTGTCCTACAAATCAATTTCTGGTACCCTTTTTCCTTTTCTCCTTTGCATCCAAACATTCCTTTGAGCTAAGAGTGGGACCCCTAGGCTCTTAATTACTGGCTCTGACAAACTATTAATTCCATCTAGTTAAATTCTTACTAAGGAATAATAATTAATCAATTATCATTAACTCCACTATATAATGATAATTGCACTCCAGTGCATAAGAATGAAACCACACTTACATTAGTGATTCCTAGCTTTGTATAATATGACACTAATGTCCCTCTACCTTTCCAGTATTCATATTTATCATCGGGATGTATGAATAATAATACTTTCTACCCAATTGATAAATACATCTTATATTCCTCGAGTATCAGTCACCACTCATAAATTACCAAACATGTCTACAACAACTTGTTGACATGGCTACGCAGGTCTCAGTAATTAACCAGTGACATTCTCAAGGGAATACTTATTCTGTTGTAAAAAACTACTCTTTGCAAGAGGGTAGATTCCATCTTGATAATATATGTTCCCAATACCATAAACTTGATCACCCAAGATGCCAGGTGTTGATCTTGAAGACCTTACTTATTGGTAACTCAAAGCAACCTAGCATACGACTTGTGTCCATTACTATCTCAGGATTAAGGACATGTATCTTATACAAGTTTGAGTTTTTATTAACTATAATAGATTTTCTTGTCAATAGGTTTAACTCATAGTCCGTCAATGCAACTCATGCACTAGCATATTAACTTAGAGTCAACTACTCTTGTGAATGAGATTCATCACTCTATCATAGAGAAATTAATCATGCTACAGTGTATAACTAATAAGTTATCTAGTCTTATCATCCACTGTGACTTATTTGAAACAACAAGGAATAGTAATTCATATCTCCCATGTGTAATCCTATACACATATGAATTACATACAATGATGTTTAAGGATAACAGCCTAACCATTCATCTCATGAATTGAAATACATAAAATGTATTATAATTTCCATATTCAAACTAACTTGTTTGAGGGCACAATCCCAACACCTACTACAAGATTAGTATGAACCTAAGAGGTCACACAGAAAAGGGCAATGTGTAATTAGAAGAAGTAATGAGGGCCTATTTAATATTAAGTTGTTAATATGGAAGTAGTATAATAATATTGTGAGTATATATTTGAGTCAAGAAAGTCTTCTAATCAAATATGGTTTCTTAATTAGATTAGGAAAGTGTCTAATACAATTATTATATAACTAGAGGATGAGTATAAAAGTTAGGCTAGCACATCATATAAACTCCCAACTCAACGCATCTAGCCTAAGTCGTATACGGTCACATCAAAATGGTGACCATCTTCATCTTCTTCAATTGTTGGAGAAAATCAAATGCTTCTTCTAATTTGTAATTTGCTCGTGTGGATACACTTAGAGATCAGACACTTGGACGGTTCCAGTGAACCTTGTACGAGGGTACGAAAGGGAGGCGGAGCAAATAAGGATCTAAAAGTTTTGTATAGCACGCCACAAAGGTAACTATTCTCTTAACCCTCTATGGATGTTTTATGTGTTTTGTATACATCATAGACTTGATCATGGGTTTTAGGAAACTGTTAAATTTTTGTTTTCCGCTGCGCGGACCTTTAAGGGCTCCATACGATTTTCTTTCAGTGATATCAGAGCCTTAGTATATGATTACTACAAAATACTATAATTGTTGTTATAGTATAAATTTATTTTGAATAAATTTTAATTTTGAGAATTTTTTTATTTGAGGGTACTAGGATTTTTGTTCATATGATGAACAAATGGTTTAATCTTCTCTACATTGGTATATAGTATTTATATAAGATATAGACATGCATATACCAATTTTTATATGTGTAAAAGTTATGCATATTTTTGTGACATGTTTGGAACTTGGTCATGATCGGTTAAGCGAAACAGTTCGCAGTTCGCCAGAGAAAACGAGTCAGATCCGAATTTCAAAAGTTTACATCCGAACACCCATAATCGATTGGAAACGGCATTCTAAGCAAGACTTATACCCTATAAGGTATAAGCCTTGGTGGTTTTTGGCCAAATTCGGACGTTTAGACCCTCTAATATGCATTTTATGTATAATAGGATGACTGTTAAATTAAAACAAATTCTAATTGGATTAGAATTGAACTCAAGATTCATGTTACAACTAGAACAATTATTTTTATTATATTTTCTTTTATTTACATATGATGTGAATGGATGAAAAGGATGATTATGGACTAGACCAAATAATTGAGCTATGTGATTGGTTTATTAAATCATTATGATTGAATATTTTATTATTTTGGGTTTGTAATTTTAAATGGGGCTTGCATGCCTTCCTCCCTCCTTCTTGATATAATTTCTATCTCTCTCCTATGTACTTCCCCCTTAATTAAGATTCGAGGGTTTTCTTTTAAAGCCATGTAAATTAGATTTAGAGAAAAAGATGAGAAGACTACAAGGAAGAAGAATACGGAACCTACTTAGAAAAGACAAGGTGTCCATGGAAAGTATGAAGACTATTTTATTATTATTGTTCATGGAAAGTTTAGAGCTTGAAATCACCTGATGTTGAATAATAATTACAACCCCATAGACCTATATTCAACTTAAAGGCTCAAGTTGAATCACCTTAAAAGTCCATTATCATCCAAGTCCCTTTTGTTTATGTGATAGTTTATAGGGGGTTTCCATAGATAGTTATATGTCCATGTTTAAAACAATTTTAAATTATTTTTTGATTAATGAATTATGTGGATAATCCCTTTGAATTAAATTTAAAATTATTTTCAAATTTAATTAGTAAGAGTATCAAATGGACATATTAAACTATATATGGTGAAATATTTATTTTATGTATGTGATGCATATCAATTGATGTGACCATAAAATTTCCTTCTTGTAATGATATTAAGTTGTAAACGATGAGACATTGTGAATGTCTTATTGCAGCCTTCCGCCATTATAGGTGATTGGATTTTCTTATTTGGGTTGGTCGGTTACAGATATGTGGGGGTTGTTCATTCTAAGAAAATTCATTTTTCCTATTTAAATAAATGATATTATAAGGTAAGAGGCTGGTGGGATCCAAGAAACTATTATATGATGGTCTCATTAGTGACTCGTACTTGTATGAATGGCGGGTTTAACTTAACTAAAATATATGGACTAAAAAATTATTATGTGAGATTTTAGAGGCTAAAGGATGGTTGGAATTTGCTTGAGAAGTAATAGGTAAGAGTTGCCTTCTTATCGAAGTTAGTATGGCCAAGAAACTATTATGTGAGGTTGTATTAGTTTTGGTGGGACCCCAAATCCCCACTAGGAATCTTCCAAATAGAGATTCACGAATTCCTTTTAAGGGATGGGGAATTTGAAAAGAATAGTGGGAGCACCATTATAATTTAAAGACCCAAATATATAATGGTTAATAAAATTAATAGTTAATTTATTTACTGTCTACTATTTATTTTTTGTATATCACCATATAATCCTCTTTTCAAAAATCTTGAAAAATTGTTGATCGGGCCAAACTTTAATGATTGGCTAAGAAATTTTGAGAATAGTTCTCAAAAGGGAAATAACTGCCTATGTCTTATATAATATAAATTTCAGAAAGGGTTCTAAAATTATTTCTAAGGAAGAGAAGACCATTTTGAGAAAATGGCCATATGATGACTATTTTGCAAAATACCACATGTTGGTATCTATGAGCAAAGGAGCTTTAGAAGCAATTTGATGAGATTGGAAGCTCATATACAATTCTAATTCACCTACAAGAGTTGTAAGAAAATTGGAGTTGTATAGTCAAAGAGACAATAGGAAAGACAAATAATTCCACCCATATCATTCAAAAGACTTCTACTTCCAAGTCTAAACATAAAAGTTATGAAAGGAATGAAAAGGGGAGGAAGTCTAAATAAAGATATAATGTGGAATCAAGAAAAGGAAAGCTCACCCACTCACAAGTAAACGGAAAATGTTTCCGTTGTGATTTAAATATAGCATTAGAAAAGAACAGTTCTTTAAGAGACAAACCTTCAGAAGGGATGTCTAAACTGTTGTCTATGAAAAACTAACTTGTTTGTTAGTTCTAGTTCTATTTTGTTATTGGATACTAATTCTAGTTCACACAACTGCGTTAATGATGCAACAACTAAAAGAAGTAGAAGACCAAGCAATATAAAAGGTTACCCATCAAGTGGGAAATGAAGCAAGAGTTGCTACATTAACTGTTGGGACCCATTACTGGTCTTACTGTCTGGAATTGTTTGGAATTGATAGATTGTTGAGTTATGCAGAAATCTTTTAGTGAAAAGAATTTTTTTTAAACGATGGTTTACATGATAATAATTTCGCAATTTTGAAATAGTTATTTGATTAGTAATTGGTATAAACTTGAACGATCTTTATTTCTCAAACTATGATGGTGATTTTTTATTACATTGAGCAAAGTTAGATAAAAGATCAAATAAACCAAGAGACGAAGTTAATCCTGTGTATATGTATTACCTAGAATATCTAGAAATTCCACGTAGGAATAATAAGATTAGTGACATCACTGTGGTACGGTTACAGAAGGTCCATTAGGATGACCTCAATTAGAAATCTCTATAAGGTCTTATAGTAATCATCTTCACGACGACATCCTCTTCTAACCTAGAACCTATTAGAGTGGTCGTAACCACGACGTTTTAGATTTCATTTAGAATTCGTAGATGGAATTACACTTAGGCTGTAACACAACCGCTTACTTTCATAATACAATGTTCACTTTCACATTGTGCATGTACATTAGGACAGTGGCACACACTCCTAGGTATCAACTCGAGAGTGGGACCCATACCACCCTATTGATAGTCATGTGGACCCCACCCAAATACACATATTAGTGTACCCAAATGTTTAAGGCATATACTAGCCTTTCCCCTCCCTTCCCTCTACCACACCCCCTCATAGCTCTCACACACTACTCCCACATAATCTATCCTAGCAGATTGAGAGAGATAGACCTGAGAGATAGAGAAAGCTAAAGAAGCAAACACACCAACACTTGACAAGCATGCCTCTACTTGCACGCCACTTGTCCATTCCTCTCACAACACATATTATAGAGAGAGACCCGAGAGTGAGAGAGCTTGAGCAGAGAAGAGATAAACCATACCACACACCTACCCGTATACACTCACCCCTCCCTGTATATAAGGAACACACTCCCCCTCATTTAACCCTCTCATATTCAGCAACTCAACCCCATAATTTGTTCTATACTGATTCTGTATAGAGAGAGAAACCGAGTGAGAGCTTGAGAGACCAACCAACCACACCACACTTACCCCTACATGGTACACTACATAACCCCATACCTTCTCTTTCCACTCCCCTTTGTACATACACACCCTCACATAGGACCAGACCAGAAGCCAAAGACTGAAGAAGAAGAAGAAGAAGAACGACGCATAGAGAGAAGGAGAAGAAGTTGATCAGAGAAGTTGAGAGGATCAGAAATCATTTGACGTATACTCGTACCGCCATTTTCCATTTTACATTTTTGCATGTCATTTAAGGGCTACTAGGATTACATGCACAGCTCCAAACAGAGTCTTAAGCTCTGGACTAGCTCCGGCCACCATTAAAGCTTTACCCTTGAAGCTCGATTTTTCCAACCATCACCAAAACGCCTCTAAGTGGTACCAATTTGAGCTAATGAACCCAGATAGATACCTATGATCAGTTTTTGAAGAGAAGTTCATTTGGTGGGTCATGCAGAGTATTATTCTTTTTCTTGGCCAAAATAATAACCCATTGGTTTGAGTACTTAACGAATGAACCAGTCTATGATCTCCTAGTCTGTTATAGAGGAGAGAGAATCAATCCAGTTAGCATTGGTTTTATCTATTTTGATGGAGGGATGAGTGAGATATGAGGAAGAGAAGGTTTTTCGACAGTTCACGATGTCGCTGGCGGGCCAAGCTCGTTGGAGAAGAAAAAAAGAAAAAGGGTTATAATACCCGAGTTTGGCCCGAGTCGGGTTTGGGTTAGGGTGGGTTAGTTTGTGTCTGTATGTGGGCATGGGTAGCTATTAAGGTCATTTTTAATTAAACCCATGGGCCATTTAAGTACGACGGCGTCGTTTTGACGCCGGGTCGAGTTCAAGTTGGATTTGGGAAGTTGGGGCGGGTCATGTTGAGTCTGTAGTTGGGTTTGAGTTTGGATTAGGTTCAATCCGAATGGGTTTAGGTTTGGGTTTCTTTGTTTCTTTATGTGGATGGTTTAGTTATGATCGGGTCAGATCTGGTTCAACTCGATGGGTCACGCAGTTGGGCTTCTTTGTGTCTGCTAGTGGCTCACCCGTTTAGTTTTGGGTCAGTTCGGGTTTGACCCATCGGGTCTGAGATTATTATTATTATTATTATTATTATTATTATTATTATTGCTGATGCCAAAATCCGGGTAAGGATAACTTAAAGGGAGAGGGATAAACACAGGTAATTTGTATGTGGTTTGGCCCCTTTAATGAGGTGACGTATATCCACGTGTGCGTCGGTGCGCTTCACTAATAGATCACCGGCGGCTGTTGGTGAGCCAACAAGACGAGCGGCACTACTAGAAACTGACCGGGTATATGCATAATAGTGATGTAATTTGCAGTTGGGCTTCTTTGTGTCTGCTAGTGGCTCACCCGTTTAGTTTTGGGTCAGTTCGGGTTTGACCCATCGGGTCTGAGATTTTTATTATTATTATTATTATTATTATTGCTGATGCCAAAATCCGGGTAAGGATAACTTAAAGGGAGAGGGATAAACACAGGTAATTTGTATGTGGTTTGGCCCCTTTAATGAGGTGACGTATATCCACGTGTGCGTCGGTGCGCTTCACTAATAGATCACCGGCGGCTGTTGGTGAGCCAACAAGACGAGCGGCACTACTAGAAACTGACCGGGTATATGCATAATAGTGATGTAATTTGCAGTTGGGCTTCTTTGTGTCTGCTAGTGGCTCACCCGTTTAGTTTTGGGTCAGTTCGGGTTTGACCCATCGGGTCTGAGATTTTTATTATTATTATTATTATTATTATTATTGCTGATGCCAAAATCCGGGTAAGGATAACTTAAAGGGAGAGGGATAAACACAGGTAATTTGTATGTGGTTTGGCCCCTTTAATGAGGTGACGTATATCCACGTGTGCGTCGGTGCGCTTCACTAATAGATCACCGGCGGCTGTTGGTGAGCCAACAAGACGAGCGGCACTACTAGAAACTGACCGGGTATATGCATAATAGTGATGTAATTTGCAGTTGGGCTTCTTTGTGTCTGCTAGTGGCTCACCCGTTTAGTTTTGGGTCAGTTCGGGTTTGACCCATCGGGTCTGAGATTTTTATTATTATTATTATTATTATTATTATTGCTGATGCCAAAATCCGGGTAAGGATAACTTAAAGGGAGAGGGATAAACACAGGTAATTTGTATGTGGTTTGGCCCCTTTAATGAGGTGACGTATATCCACGTGTGCGTCGGTGCGCTTCACTAATAGATCACCGGCGGCTGTTGGTGAGCCAACAAGACGAGCGGCACTACTAGAAACTGACCGGGTATATGCATAATAGTGATGTAATTTGCTATTCTCTAGGTTAAGAATGCGATCCCCTTTATAGGGGGGACATCTTTTATAGGTGCAAGAGGCCATCCATACAAGGCAAATTATCAGATTAGGAAACCCAATCTGATTACAATTGGTTTACATGATTCAAGGAGAGTTTTCTAAGTGGTTTAGGAAACTACTTGCTCTTTCTATTAGTCCTTCAGCTGGGATAGGAAACTGTCTAGAGGCTTGCTGGGCAAGTAGTCACACCTTCTTGGAGTACGCCCACATGGGGCCAGTTTAGAATGAATTCCTGAGATGGGTACCGCACGGGGCGGTTCTACACAACTGCTCAGGAGGGTTAAGGAGTTAGCTTAGTTTTAAGATGACTCGGCTTCTCTTTGCTGAGGTGGTGAGGCTTGACTTTAACCTGAAATTTTTGTACATATCAGTTGCCCCCATTTTAAAGGCTGATGTGATCCTTCATTGGATGAGGATTGAAAATTATTACTGATCTGGAAAATCATCCACAAAGGAGGCCGGGATCCTACCAGGGGATGACCAGTCATGCTGGTCAGCCAGGGTCTGGACCGAGCGGTGGCTCTGAGGCCCCGAGGCCGATATCTGCCACATGTCAGCTTGTGGTTGGCATGGTCAGGATCCAACAAAGTTGGTGGTGACATAACTAACCAGTTGTATGGTAATTGGACTGTCATGTCACGCATTCAATGTGCGCGCCTTTTGAGGCAACGCTCCACGTGCCCGAGGTGTTAGTAGTCAGGCAGTTTAAGCTGGAAAGCTTCATAGTCATTAGATCGGGTTTGATCTGAGCCGTTGACGTCATGTGTATACGAAACACTTGTCCATTTCACTCTTTTTTGCTGCCAAGAGATAGAGACAACTGATCGGTTTTGAGAGCAAAAGTCTTCGGTTAAGCATCCTGAGTCCTTTCTCTGTGCTCTTTTTTGTAAGTCTCTACTTCTTAGTACAATTCTCTATTTTCCACCATCTCTTCTTTCTGGAGTGAAGCTAGAAAGAGCGAATTCCCTAGGGTTAGAGCGAGAGTGGGATTTTTGCTTCCTTAGGATCTGCTCCTTCCTTAAATCAGGCGGTACGTCAGGTTAGTCAAATTGAGTGGGTTGTCTCAGGATAGTCTTAACCGAGTGTCACCTCACCCTACGGACCCTTTACTCTTTTCCCTTTAGGCTTATCACTTTGCCCCCTCTGTGCCTCAGACTAGGAGTTCCCGACTCGTATCAAGGTCGTCGCTTATTCCTCCATCTCACTGTAGGAAGACCAGAGATGTGCCATTCTAGCTTTGATTCTTCCTCTCGGTCAAAGGATGAACAATCGCGGTCTGAGACACCGAATACCAGCCTAGACCCACAGTCTATTACACCGTTGGATCACTACAGTGAGGGTAAGATCCCGATCCGAGTGTCGGAAGACGAGTTAGACTAGAAGGCCCCCGTAGCCTCCATTTTGTGCGGCCCAAGCGACGAGACGCCGGGAGAGCTTGACCCCGGGGTTGTGTTCACTTGTGAGTCTACTCCGTCCACATTACGCGCCCAGGACCTTGACCAGATCAGGGATAGGTATTCCATTCTTGGCGGATGCTCCTTGGCCATCAACCCCGGCGGAACCTACCTCTACCAGTCATGCTTTGTCACCCTTTATGAGGATACCCTCATGGTTAGTTTTCGCATTCCCCTCCACCCCATCGCCCGAGACCTTCTGATTTACCTCAGGATTGCCCCTGGACAGTTGGCCCCGAACAGGTCTTTGGAAGAAGTTTGGGGAATGGTCAAGCATAGTACTTTTTTAGGCGATCCATGTTGATTGGTTCTTTGAATTCGACGCCATCGAGGTCCATGAGGTAGGTTGCTCCTCCAAAAAGGATAGTTTTGACGATATAAGGGTCGACCCATTTGGGTTTGAACTTTCCGCATGGATCAAAGATCGGGGCTTGTAATTTCTTAAGAATAAGGTAACCCTTGACAATTTTCCTCGGACGATCCCTTTTATTGAAAGCACAGGCTATTCTCTTTTGATAGATTCAGACATGGTCGATCGCGGCTAGGCGCTTTTCATCTATGAGAGCCAACTCTTTGTATCTTTCTCTTAACTAGTCGAATTCTAAAATTTCACATTCTGCCATCACGCACAGGGACGGTAGTTCTATCTCGACTAGAAGTACTGCTTCCATTCCATACACCAGTGAGTAAGGAGTTGCTCCTGTAGACGTCCTTTTCGATGTTTTGTATCCCCAAAGTGCGAACGGTAGCTTTTCGTGCCAGTCTTTGTAGGTATCGGCCGATTTCTGTAGTATGGCCTTAACATTCTTGATTGCAGCTTCGACTGCCCCATTAGTTTGCGGCCTGTATGGTGACGACTTGTGATAAGTGATTTTGTATCCCTCAAACAAATCCCTGACTTCTGCTTTGAAATGACTAACATTATCTGAAATGATCTCATGGGGGACTCCATAGCGACAGATGAGGTTCTTCTTGATGAACTTGGCCACTTCCTTGGCCCCCAACTTGCTGTAGGATGCGGCTTCTACACATTTTGTGAAGTAGTCAATGGCCACCAAAATGTATCAGTTGCCATTTGCGGCCTTCGAAACAATTTCGCCAATGATATCGATTCCCCAAGACGAGAATGGCCACGAGGAGGTCATACTATAGAGCAGAGATGGCAGTACATGCATCATGTTTGCATAGATCTTGCACTTGTGGCACCTCCTCACGCATTTGCAACAATCTTTTTCCAATGTTGTCCAATAGTACCCTTGTCTTATGATCTTTTTGGCCAGCATGAGACCATTCATGTGTGGACCGTATACCCCTTCGTGTATTTCTTCCATCATTCTTCTGGCGCACTTTCCGAACAGGCAAGTTAGATTGTGACCATTGTACCTTTTTTTCAACAATTTTCCCCCTCAAATGATGAACTGTGCTGCGAACCTTCGAATTGCTCTTTTGTCTTTCACGGAAGATTCTAGGGGATACACTCCATTTTCTATGAAGTTCCAGACATCTTGATACCATGGTGTTTCATTCTCTTCTTCTTCGATTGCAGCAATCATGCTAAATGGTGGTTCGTATCTTTACTCGATTATCAGAGGCATCATCTTGACTTACACAGGAGTTTTGATCATAGAGGCTAAGGTAGCCAACGAATCTGCTAGCTGGTTCTCTTACCTAGGCAAGTAGAAGAATGTTATGCTCTTAAAATGTTTCTTGAGTCCATCGAGATGGTCATGGTAGGGTTTCAACCTCTCTTCTTTCACCTTCCATTCCCCTCTGGCTTGTGACACAATGAGATTTGAATCTTCAAAGACATCCAACTTTTGAACTCTCAATTCTATGGCCGCTTCCATCCCCAGAATGCACGCCTCGTATTCAGCGGTGTTGCTGGTGGTATTATAATTGAGCTTGACTGCTAGTGGGGTGTGGTCCCCATTTGGCGACACTAGAATCATTCCTACCCCGTGACCTTTCATGTTGGCTACTCCATCAAAGTATAACTTTCACTATTTTTCTTTGATTTCCATGATATTCTCGTCCAGGAACGGAAAATCTCCATTTTCTTCAGAATCAATGGCGTTTTCAGCAAGATGTTCAGCTATGGTTCTCCCTTTTACCGATTTATTTGTCACATACTTGATATCGAATTCGGACAGTAGAAGTAACCAACGGGATATACGACCGATCATGGCGGGTTTTTCGAGGAGGGATTTTAGAGGATCCATGCAGGATATGAGCATAATTGGGGAGGCCAATATGTAGTGCCTCAGTTGGCGAGTGCACCAAACCAAGGCTCAATATGTTTTTTCAAGGGTAGAGTAGTTGAGCTCATACCCAGTCATCCTCTTGCTAAGGTAATATATGGCTTTTTCGGAGCTTCTTTCTTTTCCTTCTTGGGCTAGAATGCATCCCATGGCATTCTTAGAGACAAATAGGTAAAGAAGAAAAGGCTTATGAGTGGTAGGCGATGAAAGGACGGGTGGTTTTTGGAGGTAGGTTTTTATTTTGTCAAAGGCGACTTGGCATCGGTCATCCCATTGGAACTTCTCACCTTTCTTTAGCAGTCGGAACAAGGGATCACATGTGTTTGTGAGCTTGGAGATAAAATGGCTGATGAATTGGATCCTCCTGAGGAATCCTCTCACTTCTTTCTCATTCTGTGGCGGCGCCATTTCTAGAATTGCCTTGGTTTTGGAGGGATCTACCTCTATCCCTCTTTGTGTGATGAGAAAACCTAGGAGCTTTCCAGAGGTCACACCGAAAGTGCATTTCTTTGGATTCAACCTCATCTTGTACTTGCGCAATCTTTCAAAAAATTTCTCCAGTGCCACCAAGTGCCCTTCTCTGTCCCTGGATTTCACGGTCATGTCATCTATGTATACTTGTACTTCCTTGTGAATCATGTCATGCAGTAGAGTGGTGGCAGCTCTTTGGTAGGTTGCTCCAGCGTTCTTGAGTCCGAAAGGCATTACCCTATAACAGTAGGTCCCCCAAGGTATGGTGAATGTCGTCTTTTCCAGATCTTCTGGTGCCATTAGAATCTGATTGTACCCCAAAAAACCATCCATGAATGACAATAGTTCATGTCCGACGGTGTTATCTACCAAAACATCAATGTAGGGAAGTGGAAAGTCATACGTTGGACTTGCCTTGTTTAGATCACGAAAGTCGATGCACACGCAAATCTTTCCATCCTTCTTGGGGACTGGCACGATGTTGGCGATCCATTCCGGATTCTCGGTAACAATAATGAACCCTGCCTTAAACTATTTTTCTACCTCTTCTTTGACCTTGAGTGCCCATTCTGGTCTCATGCGCCTAAGTTTTTGCTTGACGAGTTTAGAATCAGGAAGGAGGGGAATGTGATGTTGGACAATGTCGGGATTGACCCCAGGCATATCCTCATAAGATCAAGCAAAAACATCTTTGAATTCTTTTAACAAGAGAGTCAGTTTTTCTTTTTCTTCTTAATTAAGTGCTGAGCCAATTTGCACAATTTATGGATTATCTATTTCACCTAGATTAATCGATAAAGTATCTTCGGTTATTTCATAAGCAGGTGGCTTTTCAATTAGTTGTTTTAGTTCAATTGGGAGATCCTCGGAGGGATTTGTGCATTCACAACTATTAGACACGGAGGAGTAAGCAGAATCATCTTTTATTTCATTCATGGCAGGTGGAGTGACTACATCAGACAGTGGTGGGCTTATATTAGCCAACTCTGGTACAAACTCGATAATTGGAAGTACAGACTCTGGGGGAATAGGGGATAGGGAGACACAGACAGATGACTCTACAGCCTAGTTGCTCAGACCCTCCTCAGTTGGCTTGATCTGACCATCTTGGCTCTTGGCCCTCTTTCCTTCCTTCTATTCGGCGAACTCTTCCCACATTTTCTCGATGGCTTTAGTGTCCAGATACTTCAACCAGTCTTCCTCTGGGGTTTTCTCAACTTCTTCGGGATAGAACGGATCTTGATAGGGGGCCTTTCACTGTCAGCAAAGATTTCCAGCCCGGGGTACCTTTTTCCAGTGGCCTGATGGATCCAAAGTTCTGGGAACCCAAAATAGGGGAAATCATCCCCTTCTATGATGAATAACCCATTCAAGGTTTTGCGGTATGGTGGAAGACTCCTCACTCTTTTCTTCCATGGCCTCTATAGTTCGACGTCTTCTTCAGTGGGCTTGTACCCCAACCCAAAAGTGCCTTATTGCCCTTTGATATGAGGGAACTCACAAATCCCTTGCTGGCGTCGGCCCAATCCCATTCCAGGGAAGTAGTTCATTTTGCGAACGATGTTGACAACTGCTGAGTGGATCTCGGGGAACCTATCTTCATCATTGATCATGCAGACTTCTTCCTTGAAGAATACCCCAATTTTTACTTCTTCTAGCTCAGGTATTTGGATTTCAAAGATGGGAGCATAGTTTGGAAAGGCTTCATTACCCCAACTATTGCCGAGGATGATTTTCATGTTGGGTTTGTGCCCTCAAACCATTACTTTATATATGAGACATTGACATTTTAATATATGGATATCAGCTTTACATTTAGTTATGTATGTTTCTTTCATGAGATGATTGTTATCCTTAAGTATCATAGTAAGTAATTCGTGTATGTATGAGATACATACAAGTGAGATACGAATTACTATTCTTTGTTACTTAGAATGTGTCACAGTGGATGATGAGACTGGATATCTCATCAGGTTTACACTGTAGCATGATTAACTACCATTGGATGGAGTGATTAATCTCAATCACTAGAGTTTAACTCTTAGTTAACATGCTAGTGCTTATAGTGCATTGACGGACCTGAGCTTTCCTATTGACACTCAAGACTGTCAATCAGTCGATAGGAGCTCATAACTTGTATAAGGTACATGTTCTTAATCTTGAGACGATTATGAACACAGACTGTGGATATGGCTGCTTTGACTTACCAATCAGTGAGGTCTATAGAAGATCAACACCTGGGTATCTTGGGTATGTCATATTCATAGGGTTGTGAACATATATTGTCAAGACAGAATCTACCCTCTGTTTCAGAGTAAGCATTCCCTTGAAAATGTCACCAAGTCGATTACTGAGTACTGCAGTCTTGTTGATAAGAGTTATCAACATGTTTGGTAATCATGAGAGGTGAATGGGACTCAAGGAATACAAGAAGTAATCATGATTCAGGTTGACAGTAACAGTTATCTGACTACCTGAATATGATTACGAATGCTGAAGGTAGAGGGACATTAGTACAACATACAAGTCTAGTTATCGCTTCGGATATGTTCTTTTGCGTTGGAGTTCAGTTATCGTTTTATAGTGGAGTAAACGTTAACTGACCAGTTAGTTAGTTTGATGATCAAAGAGTTTGGTCACGATAATTAAAAAACTAGTTTGAGCCAACAATAAAGAGCCTAGGATGTCCCACTCTTAGCTCCGCCAGGATACTTGGAAAGACACATGAGGAAGTTGTCAAGACAAGTTCGATCGATTGAAGTATGTTCGATCGATTGAAGTCTTGGCAGTCTCGATCGATCGAGAATGGTTCGATCGATCGAAGGTTCGATCGATCGAAGATCTTCGATCGCTCAAAGTCTAGGTCGGTTCTGGAAATCTATAAATAGGGCAGCTGCGTTCTGGAAAAGGAGTTCGTTGTTTTAGGATGTCAGAAGCTGCATAAACTGTTTTTAGAACCCCAAACCTTCTTTTTCCTCTCTATTAGAGATCCCACCATCTCTAGTCTCTCCGGCAAGCATCCGCAAGAGTCATAAGGGTAAAGGCAACCTAGTGGATGCTGCTGCATCACCAAGAAAGAAGAAGAAAATCAGAATTGGGTTCAAGACACTAAGGTATAACTCATAACTCTTGTCCCCTCTTGTGCACATCTATGGAATTAACGAGTAGTAGATCCTGGGCTACCATTAAGTTTTTATAACTTGACTTTTCCGCTGCGCGTTTAAACTTTTAACTTAAATCGGTTTTTCCATCATTTCACCTCCTTCTCATGAATGTACTTGATCATTTAATGCACAGTGGATGATACAGCTTTGTTGACATGCAGTCGGGGCCTTCTGATCAACAAATTGAACGAGGTAGGTATGTCCATAACTTGAAAGATTTTAGTGCTAACCAAAGATCCTACCCGAATTTAGAGAGAAACAATCCTCATCACATTTCTCTTGGTGTTAGCGTAGGCCCTCACGGATTGCACAAATGGTGTGATGTCAAGGATATTGACCCCCAAGGCGGTGGTAGTTCTTAGAGCACAAACATTTACGACAGAGCTTGTATCGACCAGATAGAATGGCACCTACTGTCCCTTACATCCAACAGTGATGTACAAAGCTTTGTTATGTGTAGACCCATCCGGCGACAGGTCTTCATCAGAAAATGTAATGATTGGGTCAGGGGTGAGTTCGCCCAAGAAAGCCACCATGTCTTCCGGTGCGGCGTCGATGGGGACCTCAATTCCAGCCAAGGTGTTCAACACGGCTTGCCTATGCTTGTAGGATGTTACCATGATGTCCCACATCGAGAGATGTGCTTGGGTTTTCTTCAACTGCTTTATCAACTCATTGTCTTCTTTGATGATTTCATCCATTTTTTCCTTTCCCTTGTCTTTGACTGGACTTTTTTTGATCGCTTCAATGCTAGGCTGTAGAGGCTAATAATGACAACCTAACCTAGTTAGATGATCAATCTCGGCAGGAGTAGGCCCTTCTACTGTCCCATCTTCTTTAAACCAGTCACAATCTGTTCCCACAAATGGTTTCTCCGGCTCATTCCAGATAGAAGCATCGCTTTCATTGTCGGGATCATACCATTTGAGGTCCACTACCCCTAGATCATGTTCTTCCAAGAAGAATAGATCTTGTTCATCAGCCAGCTGTTGCTATCACTCATCATCCCCTCCTTCAATTAGATGAATTCCCACAGATTCTGGAATGTCAATGAGGGGTAAAGGTTGACCTAAGGGGGGTGATATAGGTAGTAGGGTTGAAGGATACATGGTTGGACTCAATGAGGCTGATATTTTGGTGGTTTGGTAGAGGATTTTGAGTTATATGGGGCTGCTTTGGAGGTGGCTCAATGATATTCCGGTCAATGAGGTCTTGGATATCATGGCGAAGGCGCATGCAATCATCGGTGTTGTGGCCAGGGGCTTGGTGGTAGGTGCATCTTTTGGACACATCGCAGTTCGGCGGGAGCGGGGTATTTCGAGGCTAGAGTAGTTAGAGGTGGCCCTTTTTAAGGAGGCAATCTAAGGCTAAGGAGCGGGGGATTTCTAATTTGGCAAAGTTGCAAGGAGGCTTCCTCGGGAAAGGGCGATTGGAGGAGTTAGCTTGGTTAGGAGGTTGGTACGGCCTAAGAGGGTAAGCCATAGGTTAACTGCTAAGGGCATTGACATCCGGAGGGTTGCGGGAGTAGTTGGGCCTTTTTGACTGACTCGGAGGCTCTACTTTTTTTATCTTTCCTTCCCTTATGGCGTCTTCAAGTCTTAACTTCAAACAATTCCTCAAAGGTGGAGATGGACTGGTAAATAATTTCTCATGGTAGAGCGGTTGCAGATTCTGGATTAGCATCCTTACCTGTTCCTTTTCAATCAGCCGGTGGGTCATTTGGGCTACTTTATTCCTCCATCTGCTCAGAAACACGGCGAATGATTCATTGTTGTTCTGTCGAGTTGTTTCCAAATCTCTGATAGTCACATCAAGTTCTTGGTTGTAGGAATAGTGATCAATGAATACCCGAACGATGTCTTCCCATGCCCGAGTTTTGGAAGCTTCTAAGGTAAGGAACCATGATAGTGCAGACTTTGCGAGAGTTTGTGGGAACAGCATTGCAATGAGCTCATGAGTGCAGCCCATTGATTGAAAAATGTTCATACACAGCTTACATGGCTCTTTAGATTTCTGGTTCCATCAAAATGGTCAATGGTAGACATCTTGAAGTTTTCCGGCAGCTTCAGCTTAACAGGCTCAAAAAGTCCTTCCAAGTCTAGCATGTAATCATCAACCCCTTTACTCTACCTCAATACACTTTCCAGCTTGTCGACTTTGTCCATTTTCTCTTGGAACTTTTTCTCATATGCGGGCAGCGGGGCCCCTTGAAACCAGTCTTCTTCTTCATTGCTCTCGAGATGCAGTACAAATCCGAACAGTGGTGATGGGAACTCAGGGGGACACTGTTGCCGCTGCTATTTCAGTTCTTCCATAAACTTCAGGACCTGGGTCAGGCTGTCAGATTACTGGCTTATGGTGGCTCCCAATTTGGTGACCTTGTTTTCTAGCTCTTCCTGATTCATGCTGAAATTACTTGTTGGGCTGATTCTGACCAAACAATTTTCAAAATTTCTGACCCAGGACGAAGATCCCAGTTGTTGGCTTTGAGAATCTATAGTGACCCTACAGATTCGAGAGGATTTGTATCAAATTCTGATAGTGATGACTTTAGATAGACAAATGACAGTGATGTTAACAGATGTGGAATGACATGTGTACAGCCTGACTGAAACAGTGCATGTAGACCGATAGGAATGGTGCATGCAAATGAGACAAGCACGCGGATGTAAGCCCTAATCTATTTGATGCTCCTATTTCTAACAGATAGCAGTTAAACAAATAAGGTCCTAACCATATAGAGTGTGCCAACTTTACATTCCAGTATGATCACCAAGGGATAACAGGGGTTTCCAGGGTTTTATGAAGGCTTCTAGGAGAGACTGGGCATTTTTGGTTGGTTTGGAAAGAGTTTCGAAGAGAAACTGGCATATCTGGGCATTTCTGGTTGGTTTGGACAGAGTTTTTGAGAGAAACTGGCGTATCTGGGCATTTATGGTTGGTTTGGACAGAGTTTCCGAAAAAAACTGGCATATCTGGGCATTTCTGGTTGGTTTGGACAGAGTTTTTGGGAGAAACTGGTTAATGCGGTTATATCTGGGATATCTGGACAGATTTTCTGGGAGAAACTGGTTGATATGGTTATATCTGGGATATCTAGACAGAGTTTCTGGGAGAAACTGGTTGATATGGTTAAATCTGGGATATCTGGATAGAGTTTTTGGAGAAACTGGTTGATATGGTTATATCTGGGATATCTGGACAGAGTTGCTGGGAGAAACTGGTTAATGCGGTTATATCAGGAATATCTGGACAGAGTTTCTGGAGGAACAGGTTAATATGGTTATATCTGGGATATCTGGATAGAGTTTTTGGGGAAAACAGGTTAATATGGAGGGAGCATGTGATGATGGTGATCATACTGTCTAGTAGGTTTTCATACTCCTATGTCTTAGGACCGACAAACAAGGTTTGCGATGTATATCTTTGTGAGCATGGAGCAGACATCCTTGTCATGGTACCTAGGCAGGTTAACTCAATGTGATCACATGTGAGTGATTGCCTTGGGAATCATAAGAAAGAGGTTCTGCCTCATGCCACATAAGCGTCTACACCGCGTAGGTAATCCCGTCAGGGCATAAAATAGTTATATCGCATTGTCCTATCTGAAAAGATAAATGAACAGTTCTATGAAAGTGATGTTGTCAATATCAAGATGTAAAAAGTATTCTTTACTTTTCTAAAGATTTGTAGTGTGGAAGTAAAGGTCGAACCCACAGAGATTGGTTAACTACAGCGACTTAATTTTAAAACCTAACTTTAGTTAATTATGAAAACGGATTTTGATTTGATTTTAATTAAACTAATAACAATAAAAATAAATGTAAACTATGAAAGCAATTAAAAGTGTTTTTGTAAATATGTAAAGGGAACCTAGGATTGCAACTCCACCACTAGCTTCATAATAGGAATATTTATGCATTCAATTAGCTTATTAAGTTGGATGAATATGGGGAATTGTAGCTAAAAGCCCAATTCCTCCGTCAAGAGAATAATCATGGTTCAAGCACCAACATATTCCATCTTCGGTTAGCACGAATTATCCCACACTAAACTAGGGTTGTGATATAATTCATCAATCTAGGCATGGATTATTCGGATACTTGATAGCATAATTCAATAAAGCACCATTACATGTAAACAATCTATACAAGCACAGCAAATATAGATCATTGAGCACATCACAGTCAAAATAGATCTAAGACAAGAATAAACTTTGAAAGTAACGATTTAATCAATAGAAGTACGATTTTATTATAAAAAATCCTCTTAACATGTAATCATCATCCATACATAATAAAACTAAAAGAAATACATAAATAAAACCCTATTACTTGGCTAGGGTTTCATTGAAACCCTAGATCTTGAGTTTAGTTGGCCATAGAATTGATTAACAGCAAGAGGTTGATGGAGGAGGCCATGGAAATCCTTGGTCTTCTTCTTCTTCTCCTCCCTTTTCTCTCTTCAATGGCTGAAAGTATATGTGTATATGGCTGTGTATAATGTTTTGTAATGATTTGTAATACTAAATTTGAGTTAGAATAGGATTTATATAGAGTTTGGAAGGATTTAGGAAGCTTTCCTAAGCCAAATCGTACTAAAATTGCTATATTTTGTAATCTGGACGTCATATGCACAAACCACCCTTGTTGGGCACTTTAATTTAACAAAATACGTATTTTTTACTTTTGCACAGGTCGCTCGCGCGAGCCGCTCGCGCGAGGTCCTTTTTGCTGCACTGCGCGACTTTCGTAGAATTGCGATAACTTTCTGCTCGGAACTCAGATTGACTCGCCGTTTGAAGCCACGCGTCCGTAACTCAAAGATCTACATTTTATATCTCTGGAGAAATTTCTCAAATCCAAAGTATCCTTTGTCAAAAATGCAATATTTCGAGACTTCTACTGCATTCAGCTTTCACCGGAATCACCATTTGAGCCCAGAATGACTTCCAAAGCCACTAATCATTGGATTTTTGTGCATTTTCATATTAAAGCTCCAAAACCTACAAAATATAGAATACTTATTAAAAATCACTTAATAACTACATGAAATGAGCTAACAAAGCGTATTTTTAGGACTATAAACGGCAACTATTCGTCGCCGATCAGAAAGGTTCTACAGGAATCTATATGCAAAGGCTGGGTTTAGTCAGAGAGGGTCCATTGACGAGAGTGCCAATATACCATCAGAGAAACAGTACAAAGATTTTGACTCTTTTTGATATACCTTGGAAGGTACAGCATCAACGGTGACTTATGCCCTGGCACAGCAAGACCTGAACAATGTCAGCGCCGCGTTTCAGACACAGTCGGAGGGGGAAAATGCAAGAGTGCAATGCGGTGAACCAGACACAGTAAAAAGATGATTTTGAGGATGCTTCTTATGAGTCAAACCTCTATATTATTTTGTTTTGAAAATAAAATCCCTAGCAGAGTTGCCAGATTGTGGACACGCAGAATCCCGCTTTCCCTTTTTAGTTTGTTTTGAGATTGATTTGAAAAAGAAAAGGAAAAGGTCTATTGAAAACAGATACAGAGTCGCCACTTGGTCTTTAAGGAACCAAGAAACCTAATTTTGACTCACCCAAATGGATAAGGGGCACCGGCCATTCATAACCAAAGAACTTGGCTCAGGGTTTTGGTACGAGAGAGGAAGGAGCCTTTGTCATGACTAAAACACCCTCAACTCGTCCCGTCTTTCGACGGGCCTCAATTAGCATCCAAATAATCATCTTATACTATGTATGGTTCGACAATTAATACTATGATAGTATATTACATCACACAAGAATTTTGAAATGGAAGATCAAAAGATAAGATATCGTTCATAAGATCGTAGCCAAATATCATGCAATGCAAAATGAAAGATCACACGAATAAACCTAGGAAAAATTGTCTAATCATATATCAAGTGATCAAGTTTTTCTAATCTAAGGGGACATGAATTGTCCTTGAAACAAAATAATCAAATAAATAAAAAAATACTTAGCAAGTAATATGGTGCATGTTAATCTTGAGAAAAAAAGACCTCTCAATCCCAGGGACGGATGAGAAATGAGGAATTAATCGAGGGGGAGCATGAACGTATGATCTAGTTCATTCCTTATAATCTTCTTAGATTAGGGGTCACAAAAACTCCAAATCTTGCATGAATGCAATGTATAATCCTAGAATGTACAAAGGTTGTAGTGTGATTGTGTACATGGACTTTCTAAAGTGACTTAAAAGTCTAGAACATGCATGAATGCATGAAGGAAATCATTATAGAATATGTACAAATGTAGTATGGACTACTTTCTAAGATATGAACAAATTTGGAGTGCATGTAAATATCAAATCAAAGAATAAAAGTAAAAGAATGTTTGCTGTGAATAGTGGATAGAACAGTGACTTGATCTTGTGAAAAATGAAACATAGGGTTAGGAATGTTTTAAAATGCATGATTTTTTATGGAGATCATCCTTGGTGTGTTTAGAACACAAATCAAAAAGCCAATCCTCAATAACTATTACAGATTGAGAGAAATCATATTAACAATAGAGGTTATTCAGAAACAGAGTCCGTACTGTCGACTGAAATGTTAGAAAATATTAGAAACTGAAAACAAAACATCTAGAGGCCCATATTATACAGAAAGTTCCCTAAGACATTGAAGTTCAAGGGAAAAACAAGTTAGGACTACTTATTTTGGAAAGGTTTTCCGTAAAACAAGTTGAAAGTCAACCTAGCTGCTGTGACAGCAAAGGCAGAATGTTTGGAAGGAATGTTTGGACAAAAATGGACCCCTTTCAAGTGCTTTCAAGTCAAACCAAAAATCATGGGTGTTCTATAATGAGTTAGGAAGACTTTCCAAGTGGTCTTGCATCCTTACCTTGAGTTTTGAACTCAGAATAATTCTTTGAAACTAAACAACTCACTATTTTGAAGATTTTTTTAGAGAAATAAGGTTTATTTCTTGGAATCCCAATATTGGGGGTTTTGAGGGGTTTTGAAATAGGGGTTTTGAAAGTATATTTTCAGAACTTAAATGGAGATTATGACCACTTGAAATATCAACATTTGAACTCATATTAAGAGCCTCCAAGATTGTTGGAGACATTGTTTTATTTTGGAAATAACCTCAAGAATACATGGGGATGTATTGAGGTTGTAACCATCATCTATCAAACGTGTTTTTAAGGTCAAGAGCTATTATCCATAAGGATTCACTCACCTCAAACTTCATATCCTCATCTAAATGATGATGAACAAGTAAGTAAACAAGAAAAAGAAAAAGAAATGAGATAAGAGGAGATGAACATCAAAGTAAGCAAACAAGTATATAAACAATCAATAGATGATATTCAATGATGTATTGGACTTATAGCTTGGTGTTTCACTCATATGTGGTGACATTGGACATGGAAGTAGCTTCCTCTCTCTTAAATACTCACTAAAATGGTGGTTGGGTGTATTGAATATGAAGTAAATGGAAGTAATGAAGTAAAAATAAAGTTCAGAACTTACTCTCTTGTTTGGAAATCAAATAAGGAAGCTTCTTTTCTCTCTACTCTAACCTTATCTCTATAATTTTCTCTCTAAAACTTTTCAAAGCTTGCATTTGACACCCCCCAAAATGAGAAGTCAAGGGGGGTTTATATAGGCCAATTTGGGGTGGTTTTGGGGTTTTAGAAGTACTCCCATTGGTCCCAAACATCTGTGAACGTAGAACTACGTAGTTTTTATTTCTAATTAATCCATTTGAACCCCCAAAAAAAATTACAAAAATAGCCCATTATGGGGGAGAGTGCCACTGCGGCACTGGGCCTATGCCACGATAGCAGTGGGCTAATGCCGCGACGGCACTGCTCCTCATTCGTCTAGATAATCCTTTTTAGGACCCCAGAGGTTCCGGTATTCACGAAAAGGCCCTATTTCATCCGAAATTCACAGAAAATGCATATGAAATCCAAACTAAGCTTGTGATATACCGTTGGAAAGGTAATGGAGCACATTTTCCGTAAAAAAAATATTTCAGAGATAGGTAACTTTGAAAAGTTTTGCGGTATTCACGATAACAGCTGATTTGATCGCCTTTTTCACCTTCGAAAATTCATAATAAATTCGTTTTAAATCCAAAAATTATGTGCGATATATTGTTGGAAATCTATTGACCTCTAGTATCTATGAAAAATATTTGAAAAATGATACGGTGCGCCGGTTTCAAAGTCAACTTTTGGTCAAACTGGTCAAACTTGGGATTCCCGGGAAGTTCTGGAAACCTCTAGGAGCTCCCAGGAGCTGGCATTTTTGTTTAATTTTCTTTTAAAACTCATTTTAGTATTTTTCACATGATCTAGAATGATTCTGGAACTCTTCGGCGAATTTGGATGATTTCGGTCAAACTTGGTCAAACCGGTCAATGAGGACTTTCTGGGAACTTCTGGGACTTTCGGGGGTCTCTGGTAGCCGACGATTTCATCTGGTCTTGCTTTAGAACTCATTTTATTACTTTTCTTATGACGTAGCAAATTTCCAGAACATTTGGTCCAAATCCGGGAGCGTTTGGGCTTTCAGGGGTATTTTAGTCGTTCTGAGCATTTTGAGAGATAGAACTAACTTCCAGGAGTCCTTTTGAGTCTTTTTCGATCATTGTAAACCACCAAGTTATGGGTCTCCTAAATCTGATAAAAATGGGGTGTCTACAGGTCCGTAGAGTTAAGACTCCTTTTGGTTCTTCGTGACGAAATGGATGTTTTTGAACTCCTTAACACTTCAGTTCTTCGTGACGAGGTGGTTAGTGAGAGATACTTTGGGTGAGTGAATGATGTTGGAGAATAAAAATGGATAGTAGGTGGCATTAAGAATGTCGAAATGAGTTAAGTTGGTTGTTCATATTCTTTTCGAATACTTAGTCGGGCACGTTAGTGGTCATAGTTCGATGGCGAAAGCGCAAAGATCCTAAAAGACGTATTAAAAGCAGAAAGCATATTCTTATTGTGTGTGGCTATATATGTTCCATTTGATTTACTTTTCTCACTCGGCTTTCATAAACTGACGGCGTTCATGTCGCTGGACTAGTACACAGGTTACGATGCTACGCAGGAGGAGAACGTGGAAGAAGAGTACATCGAAGATAACTATGGTTATGCTAGTTAAAGAGAAGACTATTAGATATCTTTTGTAAATGTTTTTGTTTATAACCGAAGACATATCTTATCTTTTGTAATGGTTTTTGTAAGGCCCGAGAGCCAGAAAACACTGATGTATCTATAATGATGGAATAGCCAGCTAGTATTGTGATTTTTTTATAGTATTATATACATGTAAGCAGACGTTGGTTTTATCCTTGTAGTTATGTTGTTTTTTGTTAGTTTTTGGTCGTGGACAATTCGGTAACGTAACTAGTGACGTGCCTCAGGGTCCAAGATGGAAATTTTAAATTTATCCCTATTTTGGCCACGCCGGGGTGTGACACTTTCTCTTCTCTAAACTTAACTCTACCTCTACAACTTTCTAAGCTTTTCACTTAACACCCCCAAAATAAGGAGTCAAGGAGGGTTTATATGGGCCAATTTTGGGGGAGTTTGGGATTTTAAAAAGTGCTCTCATTGGTCCCAAACATCTATGAACAAGAAACTACGTCGTTTTGGATTTCAATTATTCAATTTGGATGCCCAAAACAAATTACAAAAATGGAATGTTCTGGGGTAGACTGCCGCGATAGCACTGCTCCTCAAATGATACAAAATTTGTATTTAGGCCCCTAGAGGTTCTAGTATTCGCAAAAAAGCCCAATTTCGTCCGAAATTCATAAAAAATACGTTCGCACTCCAAACTAAGCTTGTGATATACCGTTGGAAAGGTAATGGATTCTACTTTTCATAAATTTAAAAAAATAGTTCAGAGTTGGGTCGTTTTGAAAAGCTTTGCTACATTCGTGAAAAAAATCGATTTGATCGCTTTTTTCACCTTCAAAAATTCATAATAAATCCGTTTTAGATCCAAAAATTATGTGCAATATACTATTGGAAAGCTATCGACCTCTAGTATCAATGAAAAATATTTAAAAAATAATACAGTGCTTCAGTCTCCAAGTCAACTTTTAGGTCAAGTCGGTCAAATCAAGGACCTCCAGAAAGTTCTGGGAACCTTCCAGGGGCTGACATTTTCGTCCGATTTTATTTTAAAACTTATTTTAGTATTTTTCACATGATCTAGGGCGATCTTAGAACTTTTGAGTAAAATCGGATGATTTTGGTCAAACCTTGGTCAAACTGGTCATGGGGACTTTCTGGGAAATTTCGGGACTTCTGGGGGCCTCTAGGAGCTAACGAATTCATCCGATTTTACTTTAAAACTCATTTCATTACTTTTATTATGATGTAGCATGTTTCCAAAACTTTTGATCCCAATCTGGGGGTGTTTGGGCTTTCAGGGGCATTTTGGTTATTTGCACCACTTTCTGAGCATTTTTTAGAGATAGAACTAACTTCTAAGAGTCCTTTTCGAGTTTTTTTTATCATCGTGTACCACTGAGCTATGGGTATCCTAAATTTGATAGCCGAAAAAATGGGGTGTCTATAGTTTGCCCCTCTTTGGCATGAACTTGCGAGCCAACGCATATCGCAAGCGAATGCCAAAGCTTTGAAGAGACAGGGCTTTTTGGAGGCTATAGATTTAGAACAAAAGCGTTGCAAAGATGCAATGATGAAAAATATAATGCTGAGGCTGGTGCTAATTGCGCTATTCGTGAGCTGCCTACGTATCCGAGGGGAATTAGACCAGGATGTTGTTCGGGCAAACACGGAACAAAACCACGTATGCAAATGCGCAATAGAACAGGCGGATGCTATGCTATGAGAATGATATGTAATGCATGGATGTGACATGAATTGTATTCTAAGTCCTATCACATCTAGTGTTCTGATCCTAGTATGAGCTGGTGCTGTGAGATGTGCCACTCCGAGCATACTTGTGTTGTGCCTATGCTTTTTAACTCTAATGTAGTGGTTGATCCTGATAAGGATACCAAAGTGTTGAAGACTCTAGGTCTCGGGGAAAACTTCCTTAAATTTCAAGAAGTGTGCTTTGCAAGCGGATGTAATCAGACAAGGGGTCCCCAGGGATGATGGTCAAGGATGGAGTTCGAAAGTTGACTGATGGATATGGAAACCTTGGAAATTAGATATGGGTGCAGAAGCCCTAAGTTGTCAAGAGATAGATGTGTGGGCTCAGGATAATCACTGGACGCGGAAGTCCTGTAGATCGATAGAGTAGTCTACTGATGCTCCCATCGTTGGTCAATTCTTGCTGTGCTTACTTCAGAAAGCCGGCTCAGGCTTTTAGGAGCCTATTTTCTTTGTATTCCTCTTCTAGGGGTAGTCTAGACTCTCTGAGAATCTCTCTTAACTATTTTTCTTATCTTTCAACAGAGAATCAGGTCACATCTTTGAATCTCTCACGGTTGATCAAATCTCGCAATGATCAGTCCGAAGAGCCGATTCGGGGCCTCTGGGAACCAATTTCTCTTTGTTTTTGTCCGTTGGGGATAGTCTGGACTCTTTAAGAATCTCTCTTAGCTAATTTTCTTGTCTTCTGACTAAGAACTAGGATCCATCTCTGAATCTCTCATGGTTGGTCAAATCTTGGTCGGTCCAAAAAGCCTATTTGGGCCTTCGGGAGCCGATCTCTTTCTGTATCAGTCCACTGGGGATGGTTTGGACTCTCTAAGAATCTCTCTTAACTATTTTTCTTGACCAGGAACCAGGATTCAAATCCAAATCTCTCACAATTGATCCAAATCTTGGAATGGTCAGTGCAAAAAGCCTATTCTGGCCTTCGAGAGCTGATCTCTTTCTGTGTCTGTCCACTGGGGATGGTCAGGACTCTCTGAGAATCTCTCTTCACTGTTTCTCTTGACCAAGAACTAGGATTCAAATTCAAATCTCTCATGGCTGATCAAATCTTGCGATGGTCGGTCCGAAAAGCCTATCCGGGCCTCCAGGTTCTGATCTCTTTCTGTATCTGCCATTTGGGGATGGTCTGGACTCTCTGAGAATCTCTCCGAACTATTTCTCTTGACTGGGAACTAGGATTCAAATCCAAATCTCTCACGGTTGATCAAATCTTGCAACGATCGATCCGAAAAGCCTATTCAAGCCTCCGATAGCTGATCTCTTTCTGTATTTGTCCTCTAGGGATGGTCTGGACTCTTTGAGAATCTCTCTTAACTATTTCACTTGATCGGGGACTAGGATTTAAATCTAAACCTCTCATGGATGATCAAATCTTACAATGGTTGTTCTGAAAAGCCTATTTGGGCCTCCGGGAGCCGATCTCTTTCTATATCTATCCGCTGGGGATGGTTTGGACTCTCTGAGAATCTCGCATAACTATATTTCTTGACCGGGAACTAGGATTCAATCTAAATTTTTCACGGCTGATCAAATCTTACAATTGTCGGTCTAAAAAGTCAGTTCGGGCCTCCAGGAGTAGATCTCTTTCTGTGTTTGTCCATTAAGGATGGCTGAGGGAGTTTCAGACTACTAGGAATAAAATTGCTTCTATTGGTTGGACTGCATAATATGTGCACTTCTAGAGAAGAAGGAAATACGCCCACTAATGGGAGTAAATGTATCATTCTATTTGTGATGAAGGATATGGAGATGATCTGCAACAGCTAAGGATTTGACATTGATGGAGGAAGGTGATCAATAGCCACTCATGGACTTATGTTGCATGGAAGAAGATTGATAATCACTCATGGACTTATGTTTCTTGAATGAAAGAAGATGATTAACAGCCACTCATGGACTTATGTTGCTTAAATGAAAGAAGATAATCAATAGCCACTCATGGACTTATGTTGCATGGACGAAGGAAGATGATCAACAGCCACTCAAGGACTTATGCTACATGGGTAAAGGAAGATGATAAATAGCCACTCATAGGCTTATGTTGCATGAATGAAGGAAGATAGTCAACAGCCACTCATAGACTTATGTTGCTTGGATGAAAGAAGATCATCAACACCAACTCATGGACTTATGTTGCACGAACAAAGAAAGATGATCAATAGCCAGTCATGGACTTATGTTGTTAGGACGAAAGATGATCATCAACAGCCAATCGTGGACTTATGTTGCATGAATGAAGAAAGATGGTCAACACCCACTCATAGACTTATGTTGCTAGGAGATGATGGTCAACATTCAATGGTTTAGAAAGAGATGAAATTCGCATTTGCCCCAAGTTTGGACATTTTTCATGCCGACACCTTGACTGGTGCAGTAATGGTGATTGGTACTCCTACTTGTATTGTCCTTGGAAGGCTCTTTGATTTGTAAAATTCATTACTAGTCACTATCAACTCACTTATTTGAGACTACGATAAACTTGACAACTAATTGATATTGAGACACAAGGATGACACTTTTGACGCCAAAATGAAATAAGCTCGGCTTGCCAAAACTTGATGTGCTTTTGTTATAAATGTATCACTTTTCTTATATGTGCACTTCTTGTCTTTTTGTGGTAGCACTCTACTGATAAATCTAGGTTTTGAAAATTCTTCCCTAAAGTCTAGCCAATTATTCGCTTATCCAAAGTGTGCTTTGAATTAGTGCCCTAGTTTTGAGAATAACTTGGCAACTTGAAAATTTACCCTTAGTGGGAATCAATTCGAGCGTAGTTCAAGGCCAAAGGTTATGGAATGGACAAATATGAGTGGTTTTTCAAGCCGATCGTCATACAAGTTCAACTTTGGGTCACTTGTGGTAGCCTTGAATAAAAGGATTCAGTTTTGGTCTCCCTTTCTTTTCTTTTCTTTTTGCTTTGAGGATTGATCCTTTTTACTTTCACCTAGGCAGTCAATTTTTCTTTTCACATAGTTGATTCATGTAAGATCTTTCAATCATAATTTCATAATTTCTCAATGTGTACGTCAGCACTCAAAATCTGTTTATGGCTGTTCGGAGCCTTTTAAAACGTGATCTAGACACGTTTTCATGATGTACCTTTAAGTGTATAATTCTGTGTATCACCAAAATTTTCTTTCATTTTCTCCATTATTTTGACTAGCTAGGGTTAGGTTTTGGAAAATCAACACCTTTGCAGCTCTATCTTTTGCCTAGGTGCCCTTTCAAGTTTTCAACCTAGTGAGCTTTTCTTTTTTTTTTTTAATGAGAGAAGAAACTCACTGAATTGTTTGGCTACCATCAAGGACCAAGTTCGCACAGATTCGTATGGCTCTCAATTGGGTTGGGTCCAAGGCTTTGAAATGATGGAAAATGGTGTGGGGCAAGCCCCAAGTCAGTTCTAAGTATGTCTTTTTGATATTTGAGCAACAACATCTTTTAAATTCTTAAAATGAAACTATTCAATTCTTGGCTCTTCTTCGGTGTCAGTGCAAATTTGACTTTGACCTTTTCAGGATTCTTTTTGATGCAAAAATTTATTAGCAGAGTAATGTCCACGGTAGTTTGAAAGTGACATTTCAGTTCAGTGATTCATGCATTTACGACAATACACATCAGGTTAAGTCAAAATGAGATTTCATTCCATTAGCAAAGAGAAGGATTACATTACTTGGCACAGACTTAACTGAACTTGAAAATAGACAAACTCGACCACAAGACTAAACTTGAAATAGACTTGAAACATAGAACAGACTCGACTTGACTCGACCTTGTATCAAATGGAGTGTCAAGGTGACTCGCTTATTCTTTTTTTCTTTTTCGAATTTGTTTTGCTAGCAAAAGTCATAAACACTATCACTTCACTTGTATAGGCTCAACATTCATGGGCCTTAGCAAAGGGGATCATTTGAATAAATGAGCCAGGTGCTTTAGGTTTGATGAAGCTGACATTTTGGTTGGTGATAGCTCGATGATTTTCTGATTGATGAGGTCTTGGATATCATGGCGAAGGTGCATGCAGTTGTCGGTATCATATCTTGGGCCTTGGTGGGTCAATGATGGTTTGGACTAACCTACGAACAAGGTAATGAATCCGGGGAGGTACAAAAGTGTCCTTACCTGAGAAAACGATTATCTACAAATAGAAGTACAAGTCCAAATTAGCAGAGGCATAAAATACTTCTTATAGACTCCTAGTGGGGAGAGATGATCGGAATTTTGAAGAATTTATCGATTTGAACCAATGACGATTGTAATAAGTATACGAATTCTATATAATATTAAGATGGGTGATAATGATGATATGTGTGAGTAAAGACTGATACATGTGAGACTGACAAGATATGTGTTCATGTAGACTGATAGGAAGAGTGTATCCATATGAGACAGCATGCGGATGCAAGCCCTAAGATAAATGACAGTCCTACTTCTAATAGATAGCAGTTAAGCTAGTAAGGTCCTAGCCATACAGAGTGTGCTAACTTGTCTTTTCAGGATGATCACCATCATAGGGAGGGCGAGGAATTAGAATCTGTGAATTTTGTAGAATAGGGATTCTGGGGAAATTTGAGATTTAGAAAATTAGGATTTCTTTGGCAAACTAGACAGACTTGGTCAGAATTTCTGGTAGGTTTTGGCAGATGTTTGAGGGAAACCAGATTTCTTTGGCAAAATGGATTTCTGGAAAATCTAGGTGAATTTTGGCAAAGTTTCTGAGGAACAGTGATCTTGGTAGAGTTTCAATGAGACAAGTAACATTTAGCAGACTCTTAGGGAAACAAGGATTTTTGGGAGATTTTGGCGCAGGAGTTCGAGAGGAATATTGATTTTATGGAGTTTTGGGTGAAACTAGGATATCTAGGGAGTTCGAACAGTATTTATGGGTGAAACTAGGATATCTGGGCGAGTTGGATAGAGTTTCTAGGAGAAACAGGGATTTTGGGAAATCGAGGTAAGATAGAGTTTCTGGGAGAACTAGGTGTATATGACAAGAATAGGTGATGATGGTGATCATACTATCTAGCAAGTTTTCATGCTCCTATGTTTTCAGACCGACGAACAGGGTTTGCAGTGTAGATCTTTGTGAACACAGAGCATACATCCTTATCATGGTGGCTAAGCAAGTCAACTCAATATAATCACATGTGAGTGATTGCCTTGGGAATCATAAGAAAGAGGTCCTGCTCTATGCCACATAAGCGTCTACATCGCGCAGGTAATCTCGTCAGGTCATACAGTAGTTATATCACATTTTCCTATCTGAAAATATAAATTAATAGTCCTATGAAAGGTTGGGTTTAGTTAAAGAGGGTCCATTGACGAGCGTTCCAATATATCGTCAAGGAGACAGTACTGTGGAAACGCGGCCTTCAGGGACCACCCCCTTTTCTTCTGGGGTTTCGGAATTGATTTTCCTTTGAAATGTTTGAAAAAGAGAAAAAAGGAAAGTTTGTGAAAACAGATACAGAGTCGCCACTTGATCTTTAGGGAACCAAGAAAACCCAATTTGACTCACCCAAAGGAATAAAGGGCACCGGCCTTTCATAACCATAGAACTTGGCTCGGAGTTTTTGTACAAGAGATGAAGGAGCCTTTGTCACGACTAAAATACCCTCAACTCGCCCCGTCTCTATATTATACTATATTTGGTTCAACAATTAATACTATGATATGTATATTACATCACATATGAAACTTGAAATGAAAGATCTAAAGATAAGATATCATTCATAAGATCTAAACCAAATATCACACAATGCAAAGTGAAATATCACACAAAATAAACTTAGAAAAAATCACCTATTCACATATCAAGTAATCAACTTTTCCTAATCTAAGAGGGGACATGGATTGTTCTTGAAACAAATAAATCAAAGAAAATAAAGATGCTTTAAAAACTAGTATGATGCATGTTAATTTTTGAAAAAAGTAGACTTCTCAATCCCCGGGACTGATGAGAAAGGAAGATTTGATTGAGGGGAAGCATGAACGTGTGATCAAGTTCATTCCTTATAATCTTCTTAGATTAGGAGTCACAAAAACTCTAAATTTACATAGATGCAATGTATGATCCTAGAATGTGCAAAGTAGTAGTGTGTTTATGTTCATGGGATTTTCCAAGATGTGGGCTAATTTAGAATGCATGTAAACATCCAATCAAAGAATTAAAGTTAAGACATGCATACTGTGAAAGTGGACAGAATAGTGAACTGATTTTGTAAAAATGGAAAAGTGAGATTAGAAATGTTTTTAATTCATGATTTATTATGGAGATCATCCCTATTGAGTCTAAAACACATATCAAAAAGCCAAATCAATATTGAAGTTACAGATTGAGAGAAATTGTATAAACAAGGGAGGTTACTCAGAAACCAAATCTGTACTATCGACTGAAATATAGAAAAATGTTTGAATATGAAAACAAAATATTTAGAGGCCCATATTATACAGAACGTTCCCTAAGACACTGATATTCAAAGGAAAAATGAGTTTGGACCACTCTGTTTGGAAGGGTTTTCTGGAAAATAATTTTCAAGTCAACTAAGCTGCTGTGACAGTGAAAACAAAATGTCTGGAAAGAATATTTAGGTCAAAATGAAACCCGTCTAAGTGTTTTTAAATAACACCAAAAATCAGGTCATTCCTTAATGAGTTAGGAAGACTTTTTCAAGTGGCCTTACAATCATCCATTGAGTATTGAACTCATAATGACATTAAATTTGAATAACTCTCTGTTTTGAAGATTTGGGGAAAACAAGTGTTTTATTTCTTGAAATCAAAATGAAGGATTTAAGAGGGGTTTTGAAAAGGAGGTTTTAGGAGTATATTTTCAGCACTAAATGGAGATTATAACCATTTGGAATATTAACATCAAACTCACCTCAAGAACTTCCAAGATTGTTGGAGAGCATTGTTGGGTTTTTATCATAAGTTCAAGAATACATAAGAATGTATTGAAGTTGGAATCATCATCTATCAAACATGTTTTTGAGGTCCAGAGCTACTATCCATAAGGATTCACTCATCTCAAACACCATTTCATCATGTAGACAATGATAAACAAGCAAGTAAACAAAGAAAAATAAAAAAGAAATGAGGTAAGGAGAGATGAACATTACAATAAACAAGCAATCAATAGCAATCAATAGATGATGATGAATGTAATTTTGGACTTGTAGCTTGGTGTTTCACTCATATATGGTGGCATTTGGATATGGAAGTAGCTTCCTATCTCAAGAATAGTCAAGAATGGTGGTTGGGGTGTATTTGATCGTAAGAAATGAAGAGTGGTAATGGAAGAACTTGAGTTTAGAACTCACTTTCTATAGAAAATTAGTAGAGGAAGCTCCATTTCTCACTTCAGACTTTAACTCTATCTCTCTTTCTCTCTACAACTTTTTCTAGCTTTGCACTTGGCCTCCTTCCCCCCCCCCCCCCCCCCCCCCCCCTCAAAATGAAGAGCATAGGGGGGTTTATATAGGCCAATTTGAGGTGGTTTTGAGATTTAAGAAGTGCTCCCATTGGTGCCAAACATCTGTGAACAAGAAACTACGTCGTTTTGGCTTTCAATTATTTAATTTGGACCCCCAAATTAAAATTACAAAAATGAGAGTTTTGGGGGAGAGTGCCGCGGTGGCAGTGATCCAGTGCCACGGCGGCACTATTCCTCAGATGCCCAGATTATTTTGTTTAGGCCCCCAGAGGTTCTGGTATTCGCATAAAGGCCCTATTTAATCCGAAATTCACAGAAAATGCGTACGAACTTCAAACTGAGCTTGTAATATACCATTGGAAATTTAATGGAGTCTAATTTTCATAAAAAAAATTCAAAGATATGTCACTTTGAAAATTTTTGCGGTATTCGCTATAAAAGCAGATTTGATCGCCTTTTTCACGTTCAGAAATTGTAATAAATCCATTTAAAATTAAAAAATTATGTGCATAATACTATTGAAAAGCTATTGACCTCTAGTATTCATGAAAAATGTTTGAAAATGATATGGTGCTCCGGTCTCCGAGGCAACTTTTAGGTCAAACCAGGGACCTCCAGTAAGTTCTCGGAACCTCTGGGATCTCAGGATCTGACGTTTTTGTCCAGTTTTTTTTTAATTGTTTTAGTACTTTTATATGATCTAGGATGATCTTGAAACTTCGGGCAAATTTGGATGATTTCAATCAAACCTTGGTCAAACTTGGGTCAAACCGATCAACATGGACTTTCCGAGACTTCCGGGGGTCTCTAAGAGTTGACGATTTCATCTATTTTTTCTTTAAAACTCGTTTTATTACTTTTCTTACGACGTAGCATGATTCCAAACCTGTTGGTCCAAATTTGAGAGTGTTTGGGCTTTTAGGGGTATTTTGGTCATTTTTACCACTTTTTGAGCATTTTGAGAGGTAGAACTAACTTCCAGGAGTCCTTTTTGAGTCTTATTCAATCATTGTGATCCATCAAGCTATGGGTCTCCTAAATATGATAACTGACAAAATGTGGTTCTACAATTTGCCCCTCTTTGGCATGAACTTGCAAGGCAACGCATGTCGCAAACGAGTACCAAAGCTTTGAAGAGACACGTCTTTTTGGAGGCTATAAATTTAGGACAAAAAGCATTGTAAAGGTGCAATGATAAAAAATATGATGCTGAGGTTGGTGTTGGTCGCGCTCTTCATGAGCTGCCTACGTACCCCGGGGGAATCAAACCAGTACGTGATTCGGGCAAACAAGGGACAAAAACACACATATAACTGCATAACAGAACAGACGGATGCTATGTTATAAGAATGATATACAATGCATGGATGTGATATGAATTACATTACAAGTCCTATCATGTCTGGCATTCTGATCCTAGTATGAGCGGGTGGTGTGGGTGTGTGCCACTCTGAGTGGAGTTATGTCGTGATAGTGCTTCCATTGCAGTGGTTGAAAAAGACACTAAAGTTTGGAAGACTGTGGGTCTCGACACAAACTTCTTGAATTTTGGGAAGTGTACAAGTGAAGGTAATCGGATGTGGGGTTCAACAGGACAACAATTAATAATAACCGATGAGTAAGGGAGCTCACGATAATCGACAGGTGAGAGGGGCTCACGATATCCGACAGGTGAGAAAGCTAATGATTTTGGACAAAGGAACGAGGAAGCTCACGATAAGTGAGAAATCTCACGATAACCGAGAGGTAAGGAAGCTTATAATTTTGGACAAATGAGTGAGGAAGCTCGTGATAAGTGAATAAGCTCACAATAACCAACAGGTGAGAAAGCTCATATTTTTGGACAAAGTAGTGAGAAAGCTTACGATAAGTGAGGAAGCTCACATTTTTTGGCAAATGAGAGAGGAAGCTCACAATAACTGATTGGTGAGGAAGCTCACAATTTTGGACAAAGAAGTGAGGTATCTCACGATTTTGGATAAAGGAGTGAGGAAGCTCACGATAAGTGAGGAAGCTCATAATAATTAAGTGGTGAAAAATCTCACGATAATCGAGAGTTAAGGAAGTTTATGATTTTGGATAAAGGAATGAGGAAGCTCGTGATAAGTGAAGAAGCTCACGATAACCAACAGGTCAGAAAGATCATATTTCTGGACAAAGTAGTGAGGAAGATCACGATAACCGATAGATGAGAAAGCTCACTTTTTTGACAAATGAGTGAGGAAGATCATGATAAGTGAGGAAGCTCACGATAACTAATTGGTAAGGAAGCTCACAATTTTGGACAAAGAAGTAAGGAATCTCACGATTTTTGATAAAAGAGTGAGGAAGCTCATGACAAGTGAGCAAGCTCACAATAATTGAGTGGTGAGGATGCTCATGATAATTAACAGGTAAGTAAACTCATGATTTTTTGACAAAGGAGTGAGGAAGCTCATGATAAGTGAGAAAGCTCATGATAAGCGAGGAAGCTTATGATAATTGAGTGGTGAGGAAGCTCACAATTTTGGAAAAAGGAGTGAAGAAGTTCACAATAAGTGAGGAAGCTCACGAGAATTGAGTAGTGAGGAAGTTCACAATTTTGGACAAAGGAATCAAGAAGCTCACGATAAGTGAGGAAGCTCACGATAACCGATAGGTGAGAAAACTCACAATTTCAGACAAAAGAGAGAGGAAGCCCACGATAAGTGAGGAGGCTCATGATAACTGAGTGGCGAGGAAGCTCACGAATTTGGACAAAGGAGTAAGGAAGCTCACGATAAGCGAGGAAGCTCACGAATTTGGATAAAGGAGAGAGGAAGCGCACGATAAATAAGGAGCCTCACGATAACTGAGTTATGAGGAAGCTCATAATTTTGGACAAAGAAGTGAGGAATCTCACAATAAGTGAGGAAGTTCACGATAACCGACCAGTGAGAAAGCTCACCTTTTTAGATAAAGGATTGAGGAAGCTTAGGATAAGTGAGGAAGCTCACGATTTTGGATAAGGGAGAGAGAAAGGTCATAATAAGCAAGGAAGCTCATGATTTTGGACAAACGAGCGAGGAAGCTCATGGTAAGTGAGGAAGCTCACGATTTTGGACAAAGGTGTAAAGAAGCTCACGATAAGTGCAGAAGTTCACGATAACCGACAGGTGAGAAAGTTTATATTTTTGGACAAAGGAGTAAGGAAGCTCACAATAAGTGAGGAAACTCACAATAATTGAGTGGTGAGGGAGTTCACGATTTTGGACAAAGGAATCAGTAAGCTCTCGATAAGTGAGGAAGCTCACGATAACCGATCGGTGAGAAAGCTCACGGTTTTGGGCAGAGTGAGGACCCCAAGAAAAGTGAGGAGGCTCACGATAACTGAGCGGCGAGAAAGCTCACGAATTCGGACAAAGGTGTGAGGAAGCGCATGATAAATAAGAAAGCTCACAATAACTGAGTGGCGAGGAAGCTCACAATTTTCGACAAAGGAGTAAGGAAGCTCACGATTAGTGAGGAAGTTGACGATAAACGACAGGTGAGAAAGCTCCCCTTTTTAAACAAAGGAGTGCGGAAGCTTAGGATAAGTGAGGAAGCTCACAATTTTGGATAAATAAGAGAGGAAGCTCATGATAAGTATGGAAGCTCACGAAAACTAAGTGGTGAGGAAGCTCACAATTTTGGACAAAGATGTAAAGAAGCTCAAGATAAGTGAAGAAGTTCACGATAACCGATAGTGAAAAAGTTTGCATTTTCGGACGAAGGAGTAAGGAAGCTCACGATAAAGGAGGAAGATCCCGATAACTGAGTGGTGAGAAAGCTCACTATTTTGGTTAAAGGAGTGAGGAAGCTCACGATAAGTAAGGAAGCTCATGATAACCGACAGGTGAGAAATCTCACATTTTTGGACAAAGGAGTGAAGAAGCTCACAATAACTAAGTGGTGAGGAAGCTCACAATTTTGGACAAAGGAGAGAGGAATCTTACGATAAGACAGAAAGCTCGTGATTTTGGACAAAGGAATGAGGAAGCTCATGGTAAGTGAGGAAGCTCGTAATTTTGGACAAAGGTGTGAGGAAACTCACAAAAAGTGTGTAAGTTTACAATAACCGACAGGTGAAAAAGCTCACATTTTAGGACAAAGGTGTAAGGAAGCTCACGATAAGTGAGGAAGCTTACGATAACTGAGAGGTAAGTAAGCTCATAATTTTTGACAAATGAGTGAGGAAGCTCACAATTTTAGACAAAGGAGTGAGGAAGATCACGATAACTAAGTGGTAAGGAAGCTCATGATTTTTTACAAAGGAGTGAGGAAGCTTAGGATAACAGACAGGTGAGAAAGCTCACATTTTTGGACAAAGAAGTGAGGTAGCTCACGATAAGTGAGGAAGCTCAAAATAACTGAGTGGTGAGGAAGCTCATGATTTTGGACAATGGAGTGAGGAAGCTCACAAAAAGTGAGGAAACTCACAATTACTGAGTGGTAAGGAAGTTAACGATTATTAAAAAAGTAGTGAGAAAACTCAATATAAGTAAGAAAGCTCATGATTAGTGAGGAAGTTCACAATAACCGACGGGTGAGAAAGCTCACCTTTTTAGACAAAGGAATGAGAAAGCTTAGGATAGGTGAGGAAGCTCACGATTTTGGATAAATGAGAGAGGAAGCTCATGATAAGCAAAGAAACTCACGATTTTGGACAAAGGAGTGAGGAAGCTCATGGTAAGTGAGGAAGCTCATGAAAACTGAGTGGTGTAGAAGCTCACAATTTTGGACAAAGATGTAAAGAAGCTCAAGATAAGTCAAGAAGTTCACGATAACTGACAGGTGAGAAAGTTTACATTTTTGGACAAAGGAGTAAGGAAGCTCACGATAAGTAAGGAAGCTCCCGATAACTGAGTGGTGAGAAAGCTCATGATTTTGGATAAAGGAGTGATGAAGCTCATGATTTTGGACAAAGGAATGAGGAAGTTCACAATAAGTGAGGAAGCTCAAGATAAGTGAGAAAGTTCATGATAGCTGAGTGGTCAGGAAGCTTATGATTTTGGACAAAGGAGTGAGGAAGATCACGATAAGTGAAGAAGCTCAAAATAATTGAGTGGTGATAAAGCTCATGATTTTGGACAAAGGAGTCAGGAAACTCACGATAACCAATAGGTGAGAAAGCTCATAATTTTAGACAAAGGAGTGAGGAAGCTCACCAAAATTGAGTGGCGAGAAAGCTCATGATTTTAGATAAAGGAGTGAGGAAGCTCGAGATAAGCGAGGAAACTCACGATTTTTGACAAAAGAATGAAGAAGCGCAGGATAAGTAAGGAAGCTCATGATAACTGAGTAGTTAGGAAGCTCACGATTTTGAACAAAGGAGTGAGGAAGCTCACGATAAGTAAGGAACCTAATGATATCTGACAGGTCAGAAATCTCACATTTTTGGACAAAGGAGTGAAGAAGCTCACAATAACTAAGTGGTGAGAAAGCTCACGATTTTGGACAAAGGAGAGAGGAATCTCACGATAAGAAAGGAAGCTCGTGATTTTGGACAAAGGAGTGAGGAAGCTCATGGTAAGTGAGGAAGCTCACAAAAACTGAGTGGTGAGGAAGCTCACGATTTTGGACAAAGGTGTAAAGAAGCTCACGATAAGTGAAGAAGTTAACTATAATCGGCAAGTGAGAAAGATTACATTTTTGGACAAAGGAGTAAGGAAGCTCACAATAAGTGAGGAAGCTCACGATAATTGAGTGGAGTGGGAGTTCACGATTTTGGACAAAGGAATCAAGAAGCTCTCGATAAGTGAGGAAGCTCAAGATAACTGATAGGTGAGAAAGCTCACAATTTTGGACAGAGTAAGGAACCCAAGATAAGTGAGGAGGCTCACGTTAACTAAGCAGCGAGGAAGCTCACGAATTTGGACAAAGGAGTGAGAAAGCTCATGATAAGTGAGGAAGCTCACGAATTTGGACAAAGGTGTGAGGAAGCACATGATAAATAAGAAAGCTCACAATAATTGAGTGGTGAGGAAGCTCACAATTTTTGACAAAGGAGTAAGGAAGCTCACGATTAGTGAGGAAGTTCACGATAACCGACAGGTGAGAAAGCTCACCTTTTTAGACAAAGGAGTGCGGAAGCTTAGGATAAGTGAGGAAGCTCACAATTTCGGATAAATAAGAGAGGAAGCTCATGATAAGGAAGCTCACGAAAACTAAGTGGTGAGGAAGCTCACAATTTTGGACAAAGATGTAAAGAACCTCAAGATAATTGAAGAAGTTCACGATAGCCGACAGTGAGAAAGTTTACAATTTTGGACAAAGGAGTAAGGAAGCTCGTGATAAGTGAGGAAGCTCCCGATAACTGAGTGGTGAGAAAGCTCACTATTTTGGATAAAGGAGTGAGGAAGCTCACGATAAGCAAGGAAGCTCATGATAACCGACAGGTGAGAAATCTCACATTTTTGGACAAAGGAGTGAAGAAGCTCACAATAACTAAGTGGTGAGGAAGCTCACAATTTTGGATAAAGGAGAGAGGAATCTTACAATAAGCAAAAAAGCTCATGATTTTGGACAAACGAATGAGGAAGCTCATGGTAAGTGAGGAAGCTCACAAAACCTGACTGGTGAGAAAGCTTGTAATTTTGGACAAAGGTGTGAGGAAGCTCACAAAAAGTGTGTAAGTTCACAATAACCGACAGGTGAAAAAGCTCACATTTTTGGACAAAGGTGTAAGGAAGCTCACGATAAGTGAGAAAGCTTATGATAACTGAGAGGTAACGAAGCTCATAATTTTTTACAAAGGAGTGAGGAAGCTCACGATAAGTGAGGAAGCTAACAATTTTAGACAAAGGAGTGAGGAAGATCACGATAACTAAGTGGTAAGGAAGCTCATGATTTTTTACAAAGGAGTGAGGAAGCTTAGGATAACCGACAGGTGAGAAAGCTCACATTTTTGGACAAAGAAGTGAGGTAGCTCACGATAAGTGAGGAAGCTCAAAATAACTGAGTGGTGAGGAAGCTCATGATTTTGGACAATGGAGTGAGGAAGCTCACAATAAGTGAGGAAACTCACAATTACTGGGTGGTAAGGAAGTTAACGATTATTAAAAAAGTAGTGAGAAAACTCAATATAAGTAAGAAAGCTCATGATTAGTGAGGAAGTTCACAATAACTGACGGGTGAGAAAGCTCACCTTTTTAGACAAAGGAATGAGAAAGCTTAGGATAGGTGAGGAAGCTCACGATTTTGGATAAATGAGAGAGGAAGCTCATGATAAGCAAAGAAACTCACGATTTTGGACAAAGGAGTGAGGAAGCTCATGGTAAGTGAGGAAGCTCATGAAAACTGAGTGGTGTAGAAGCTCACAATTTTGGACAAAGATGTAAAGAAGCTCAAGATAAGTGAAGAAGTTCACGATAACTGAAAGGTGAGAAAGTTTACATTTTTGGACAAAGGAGTAAGGAAGCTCACGATAAGTAAGGAAGCTCCCGATAACTGAGTGGTGAGAAAGCTCATGATTTTGGACAAAGGAGTGATGAAGCTCATGATTTTGGACAAAGGAATGAGGAAGTTCACAATAAGTGAGGAAGCTCAAGATAAGTGAGAAAGTTCATGATAGCTGAGTGGTCAGGAAGCTTATGATTTTGGACAAAGGAGTGAGGAAGATCACGATAAGTGAAGAAGCTCAAAATAATTGAGTGGTGATAAAGCTCATGATTTTGGACAAAGGAGTCAGGAAACTCACGATAACCGATAGGTGAGAAAGCTCATAATTTTAGACAAAGGAGTGAGGAAGCTCACCAAAATTGAGTGGCGAGAAAGCTCATGATTTTAGATAAAAGAGTGAGGAAGCTCGAGATAAGCGAGGAAACTCACGATTTTGGACAAAAGAATGAAGAAGCGCAGGATAAGTAAGGAAGCTCATGATAACTGAGTAGTTAGGAAGCTCACGATTTTGAACAAAGGAGTGAGGAAGCTCACGATAAGTAAGGAACCTAATGATATCTGACAGGTCAGAAATCTCACATTTTTGGACAAAGGAGTGAAGAAGCTCACAATAACTAAGTGGTGAGAAAGCTCATGATTTTGGACAAAGGAGAGAGGAATCTCACGATAAGAAAGGAAGCTCGTGATTTTGGACAAAGGAGTGAGGAAGCTCATGGTAAGTGAGGAAGCTCACAAAAACTGAGTGGTGAGGAAGCTCACGATTTTGGACAAAGGTGTAAAGAAGCTCACGATAAGTGAAGAAGTTAACTATAATCGACAAGTGAGAAAGATTATATTTTTGGACAAAGGAGTAAGGAAGCTCACAATAAGTGAGGAAGCTCACGATAATTGAGTGGAGTGGGAGTTCACGATTTGGGACAAAGGAATCAAGAAGCTCTCGATAAGTGAGGAAGCTCAAGATAACCGATAGGTGAGAAAGCTCACAATTTTGGACAGAGTAAGGAACCCAAGATAAGTGAGGAGGCTCACGTTAACTGAGCAGCGAGGAAGCTCACGAATTTGGACAAAGGAGTGAGAAAGCTCATGATAAGTGAGGAAGCTCACGAATTTGGACAAAGGTGTGAGGAAGCACATGATAAATAAGGAAGCTCACAATAATTGAGTGGTGAGGAAGCTCACAATTTTCGACATAGGAGTAAGGAAGCTCACGATTAGTGAGGAAGTTCACGATAACCGACAAGTGAGAAAGCTCACCTTTTTAGACAAAGGAGTGCGGAAGCTTAGGATAAGTGAGGAAGCTCACAATTTTGGATAAATAAGAGAGGAAGCTCATGATAAGGAAGCTCACGAAAACTAAGTGGTGAGGAGGCTCACAATTTTGGACAAAGATGTAAAGAAGCTCAAGATAATTGAAGAAGTTCACGATAACCGACAGTGAGAAAGTTTACAATTTTGGACAAAGGAGTAAGGAAGCTCGTGATAAGTGAGGAAGCTCCCGATAACTGAGTGGTGAGAAAGCTCACTATTTTGGATAAAGGAGTGAGGAAGCTCACGATAAGCAAGGAAGCTCATGATAACCGACAGGTGAGAAATCTCACATTTTTGGACAAAGGAGTGAAGAAGCTCACAATAACTAAGTGGTGAGGAAGCTCACAATTTTGGATAAAGGAGAGAGGAATCTTACAATAAGCAAGAAAGCTCGTGATTTTGGACAAACGAATGAGGAAGCTCATGGTAAGTGAAGAAGCTCACAAAACCTGACTAGTGAGAAAGCTTGTAATTTTGGACAAAGGTGTGAGGAAGCTCACAAAAAGTGTGTAAGTTCACAATAACCGACAGGTGAAAAAGCTCACATTTTTGGACAAAGGTGTAAGGAAGCTCATGATAAGTGAGAAAGCTTATGATAACTGAGAGGTAACGAAGCTCATAATTTTTGACAAAGGAGTGAGGAAGCTCAAGATAAGTGAGGAAGCTCACAATTTTAGACAAAGGAGTGAGGAAGGTCACGATAACTGAGTGGTAATGAAGCTCATGATTTTTGACAAAGGAGTGAGGAAGCTTAGGATAACCGACAGGTGAGAAAGCTCACATTTTTGGACAAAGAAGTGAGGTAGCTCACGATAAGTGAGAAAACTCAAAATAACTGAGTGGTGAGGAAGCTCACAATTTTGGACAAAGATGTAAAGAAGCTCAAGATAAGTGAAGAAGTTCAGGATAACAGACTGGTGAGAAAGTTTACATTTTTGGACAAAGGAGTAAGGAAGCTCACAATAAGTGAGGAAGCTCCCGATAACTGAGTGGTGAGAAAGCTCAAAATTTTCGACAAAGGAGTGATGAATCTCATGATTTTGGACAAAGGAATGAGGAAGCTCAGGATAAGTGAGTAAGCTCACGATAAGTGAGAAAGCTCATGATAGCTGAGTGGTGAGGAAGCTCATGATTTTGGACAAAGGAGTGAGGAAGTTCACAATAATTGAGTGGTGATGAAACTCACGATTTTGGATAAAGGTGTTAGGAAGCTCACGATAACCAATAGGTGAGAAAGCTCATAATTTTGGACAAAGGAGTAAGGAAGCTCACAATAAGTGAGGAACCTCAAAATAATTTAGTGGTGATGAAGCTCGCGATTTTGGACAAAGGAGTCAGGAAACTCACGATAACCGATAAGTGAGAAAGCTCATAATTTTGGACAAAGGAGTGAAGAAGCTCACAATAACTGAGTGAGAAAGCTCGTGATTTTGGACGAAGGAGTGAGGAAACTCGCGATAAGTGAGGAAACTCACGATTTTGGACAAAAGAATGAGGAAGGGCACGACAAGTAAGGAAACTCACGATAACTGAGTGGTGAGGAAGCTCACGATTTTGGACAAAGGAGTGAGGAAGCTCATGATAAGTAAGGAATCTCATGATATCTGACAGGTGAGAAATCTCACATTTTTGGACAAAGGAGTGAAGAAGCTCACAATAACTAAGTGGTGAGGAAGCTCACGATTTTGGACAAAGAAGAGAGGAATCTCACTATAAGCAAGGAAGCTCGTGATTTTGGACAAAGGAGTGAAGAAGCTCATGGTAAGTAAGTAAGTTCACAAATACTGAGTGGCGAGGAAGCTCGTAATTTTGGACAAAGTTCTGAGGAAGCTCACAATAAGTGATGAAGTTCACGATAACCGACAGGTGAAAAATTCACATTTTTGGACAAAGGTGTAAGGAAGCTCACGATAAGTGAGGAAGCTTATGATAACTGAAAGGTGAGGAAGCTCAAAATTTTTTGACAAAGGAGTGAGGAAGCTCACGATAAGTGAGGAAGCTCACAATTTTAGACAAAGGAGTGAGGAAGATCACGATAACTGAGTGGTAATGAAGCTCATGATTTTTGACAAAGGAATGAGGAAGTTTAGGATAACCGATAGGTGAGAAAGCTCACATTTTTGGACAAAGAAGTGAGGTAGCTCACGATAAGTGAGAAAACTCAAAATAACTGAGTGGTGAGGAAGCTCACAATTTTGGATAATGGAGTGAGGATGCTCACCAAAATTGAGTGGCGAGAAAGCTCATGATTTTAGATAAAGGAGTGAGGAAGCTCGAGATAAGCGAGGAAACTCACGATTTTGGACAAAAGAATGAAGAAGCGCAGGATAAGTAAGGAAGCTCGTGATAACTGAGTAGTTAGGAAGCTCACGATTTTGAACAAAGGAGTGAGGAAGCTCACGATAAGTAAGGAACCTAATGATATCTGACAGGTCAGAAATCTCACATTTTTGGACAAAGGAGTGAAGAAGCTCACAATAACTAAGTGGTGAGAAAGCTCATGATTTTGGACAAAGGAGAGAGGAATCTCACGATAAGAAAGGAAGCTCGTGATTTTGGACAAAGGAGTGAGGAAGCTCATGGTAAGTGAGGAAGCTCACAAAAACTGAGTGGTGAGGAAGCTCACGATTTTGGACAAAGGTGTAAAGAAGCTCACGATAAGTGAAGAAGTTAACTATAATCGACAAGTGAGAAAGATTACATTTTTGGACAAAGGAGTAAGGAAGCTCACAATAAGTGAGGAAGCTCACGATAATTGAGTGGAGTGGGAGTTCACGATTTTGGACAAAGGAATCAAGAAGCTCTCGATAAGTGAGGAAGCTCAAGATAACCGATAGGTGAGAAAGCTCACAATTTTGGACAGAGTAAGGAACCCAAGATAAGTGAGGAGGCTCACGTTAACTAAGCAGCGAGGAAGCTCACGAATTTGGACAAAGGAGTGAGAAAGCTCATGATAAGTGAGGAAGATCACGAATTTGGACAAAGGTGTGAGGAAGCACATGATAAATAAGAAAGCTCACAATAATTGAGTGGTGAGGAAGCTCACAATTTTTGACAAAGGAGTAAGGAAGCTCACGATTAGTGAGGAAGTTCACGATAACCGACAGGTGAGAAAGCTCACCTTTTTAGACAAAGGAGTGCGGAAGCTTAGGATAAGTGAGGAAGCTCACAATTTCGGATAAATAAGAGAGGAAGCTCATGATAAGGAAGCTCACGAAAACTAAGTGGTGAGGAAGCTCACAATTTTGGACAAAGATGTAAAGAACCTCAAGATAATTGAAGAAGTTCACGATAACCGACAGTGAGAAAGTTTACAATTTTGGACAAAGGAGTAAGGAAGCTCGTGATAAGTGAGGAAGCTTCCGATAACTGAGTGGTGAGAAAGCTCACTATTTTGGATAAAGGAGTGAGGAAGCTCACGATAAGCAAGGAAGCTCATGATAACCGACAGGTGAGAAATCTCACATTTTTGGACAAAGGAGTGAAGAAGCTCACAATAACTAAGTGGTGAGGAAGCTCACAATTTTGGATAAAGGAGAGAGGAATCTTACAATAAGCAAAAAAGCTCATGATTTTGGACAAACGAATGAGGAAGCTCATGGTAAGTGAGGAAGCTCACAAAACCTGACTGGTGAGAAAGCTTGTAATTTTGGACAAAGGTGTGAGGAAGCTCACAAAAAGTGTGTAAGTTCACAATAACCGACAGGTGAAAAAGCTCACATTTTTGGACAAAGGTGTAAGGAAGCTCACGATAAGTGAGAAAGCTTATGATAACTGAGAGGTAACGAAGCTCATAATTTTTTACAAAGGAGTGAGGAAGCTCACGATAAGTGAGGAAGCTAACAATTTTAGACAAAGGAGTGAGGAAGATCACGATAACTAAGTGGTAAGGAAGCTCATGATTTTTTACAAAGGAGTGAGGAAGCTTAGGATAACCGACAGGTGAGAAAGCTCACATTTTTGGACAAAGAAGTGAGGTAGCTCACGATAAGTGAGGAAGCTCAAAATAACTGAGTGGTGAGGAAGCTCATGATTTTGGACAATGGAGTGAGGAAGCTCACAATAAGTGAGGAAACTCACAATTACTGGGTGGTAAGGAAGTTAACGATTATTAAAAAAGTAGTGAGAAAACTCAATATAAGTAAGAAAGCTCATGATTAGTGAGGAAGTTCACAATAACTGACGGGTGAGAAAGCTCACCTTTTTAGACAAAGGAATGAGAAAGCTTAGGATAGGTGAGGAAGCTTACGATTTTGGATAAATGAGAGAGGAAGCTCATGATAAGCAAAGAAACTCACGATTTTGGACAAAGGAGTGAGGAAGCTCATGGTAAGTGAGGAAGCTCATGAAAACTGAGTGGTGTAGAAGCTCACAATTTTGGACAAAGATGTAAAGAAGCTCAAGATAAGTGAAGAAGTTCACGATAACTGACAGGTGAGAAAGTTTACATTTTTGGACAAAGGAGTAAGGAAGCTCACGATAAGTAAGGAAGCTCCCGATAACTGAGTGGTGAGAAAGCTCATGATTTTGGACAAAGGAGTGATGAAGCTCATGATTTTGGACAAAGGAATGAGGAAGTTCACAATAAGTGAGGAAGCTCAAGATAAGTGAGAAAGTTCATGATAGCTGAGTGGTCAGGAAGCTTATGATTTTGGACAAAGGAGTGAGGAAGATCACGATAAATGAAGAAGCTCAAAATAATTGAGTGGTGATAAAGCTCATGATTTTGGACAAAGGAGTCAGGAAACTCACGATAACCGATAGGTGAGAAAGCTCATAATTTTAGACAAAGGAGTGAGGAAGCTCACCAAAATTGAGTGGCGAGAAAGCTCATGATTTTAGATAAAAGAGTGAGGAAGCTCGAGATAAGCGAGGAAACTCACGATTTTGGACAAAAGAATGAAGAAGCGCAGGATAAGTAAGGAAGCTCATGATAACTGAGTAGTTAGGAAGCTCACGATTTTGAACAAAGGAGTGAGGAAGCTCACGATAAGTAAGGAACCTAATGATATCTGACAGGTCAGAAATCTCACATTTTTGGACAAAGGAGTGAAGAAGCTCACAATAACTAAGTGGTGAGAAAGCTCATGATTTTGGACAAAGGAGAGAGGAATCTCACGATAAGAAAGGAAGCTCGTGATTTTGGACAAAGGAGTGAGGAAGCTCATGGTAAGTGAGGAAGCTCACAAAAACTAAGTGGTGAGGAAGCTCACGATTTTGGACAAAGGTGTAAAGAAGCTCACGATAAGTGAAGAAGTTAACTATAATCGACAAGTGAGAAAGATTACATTTTTGGACAAAGGAGTAAGGAAGCTCACAATAAGTGAGGAAGCTCACGATAATTGAGTGGAGTGGGAGTTCACGATTTTGGACAAAGGAATCAAGAAGCTCTCGATAAGTGAGGAAGCTCAAGATAACCGATAGGTGAGAAAGCTCACAATTTTGGACAGAGTAAGGAACCCAAGATAAGTGAGGAGGCTCACGTTAACTGAGCAGCGAGGAAGCTCACGAATTTGGACAAAGGAGTGAGAAAGCTCATGATAAGTGAGGAAGCTCACGAATTTGGACAAAGGTGTGAGGAAGCACATGATAAATAAGGAAGCTCACAATAATTGAGTGGTGAGGAAGCTCACAATTTTTGACATAGGAGTAAGGAAGCTCACGATTAGTGAGGAAGTTCACGATAACCGACAAGTGAGAAAGCTCACCTTTTTAGACAAAGGAGTGCGGAAGCTTAGGATAAGTGAGGAAGCTCACAATTTTGGATAAATAAGAGAGGAAGCTCATGATAAGGAAGCTCACGAAAACTAAGTGGTGAGGAGGCTCACAATTTTGGACAAAGATGTAAAGAAGCTCAAGATAATTGAAGAAGTTCACGATAACCGACAGTGAGAAAGTTTACAATTTTGGACAAAGGAGTAAGGAAGCTCGTGATAAGTGAGGAAGCTCCCGATAACTGAGTGGTGAGAAAGCTCACTATTTTGGATAAAGGAGTGAGGAAGCTCACGATAAGCAAGGAAGCTCATGATAACCGACAGGTGAGAAATCTCACATTTTTGGACAAAGGAGTGAAGAAGCTCACAATAACTAAGTGGTGAGGAAGCTCACAATTTTGGATAAAGGAGAGAGGAATCTTACAATAAGCAAGAAAGCTCGTGATTTTGGACAAACGAATGAGGAAGCTCATGGTAAGTGAGGAAGCTCACAAAACCTGACTAGTGAGAAAGCTTGTAATTTTGGACAAAGGTGTGAGGAAGCTCACAAAAAGTGTGTAAGTTCACAATAACCGACAGGTGAAAAAGCTCACATTTTTGGACAAAGGTGTAAGGAAGCTCATGATAAGTGAGAAAGCTTATGATAACTGAGAGGTAACGAAGCTCATAATTTTTGACAAAGGAGTGAGGAAGCTCAAGATAAGTGAGGAAGCTCACAATTTTAGACAAAGGAGTGAGGAAGGTCACGATAACTGAGTGGTAATGAAGCTCATGATTTTTGACAAAGGAGTGAGGAAGCTTAGGATAACCGACAGGTGAGAAAGCTCACATTTTTGGACAAAGAAGTGAGGTAGCTCACGATAAGTGAGAAAACTCAAAATAACTGAGTGGTGAGGAAGCTCACAATTTTGGACAAAGATGTAAAGAAGCTCAAGATAAGTGAAGAAGTTCAGGATAACAGACTGGTGAGAAAGTTTACATTTTTGGACAAAGGAGTAAGGAAGCTCACAATAAGTGAGGAAGCTCCCGATAACTGAGTGGTGAGAAAGCTCAAAATTTTCGACAAAGGAGTGATGAATCTCATGATTTTGGACAAAGGAATGAGGAAGCTCAGGATAAGTGAGTAAGCTCACGATAAGTGAGAAAGCTCATGATAGCTGAGTGGTGAGGAAGCTCATGATTTTGGACAAAGGAGTGAGGAAGTTCACAATAATTGAGTGGTGATGAAACTCACGATTTTGGATAAAGGTGTTAGGAAGCTCACGATAACCAATAGGTGAGAAAGCTCATAATTTTGGACAAAGGAGTAAGGAAGCTCACAATAAGTGAGGAACCTCAAAATAATTTAGTGGTGATGAAGCTCGCGATTTTGGACAAAGGAGTCAGGAAACTCACGATAACCGATAAGTGAGAAAGCTCATAATTTTGGACAAAGGAGTGAAGAAGCTCACAATAACTGAGTGAGAAAGCTCGTGATTTTGGACGAAGGAGTGAGGAAACTCGCGATAAGTGAGGAAACTCACGATTTTGGACAAAAGAATGAGGAAGGGCACGACAAGTAAGGAAACTCACGATAACTGAGTGGTGAGGAAGCTCACGATTTTGGACAAAGGAGTGAGGAAGCTCATGATAAGTAAGGAATCTCATGATATCTGACAGGTGAGAAATCTCACATTTTTGGACAAAGGAGTGAAGAAGCTCACAATAACTAAGTGGTGAGGAAGCTCACGATTTTGGACAAAGAAGAGAGGAATCTCACTATAAGCAAGGAAGCTCGTGATTTTGGACAAAGGAGTGAAGAAGCTCATGGTAAGTAAGTAAGTTCACAAATACTGAGTGGCGAGGAAGCTCGTAATTTTGGACAAAGTTCTGAGGAAGCTCACAATAAGTGATGAAGTTCACGATAACCGACAGGTGAAAAATTCACATTTTTGGACAAAGGTGTAAGGAAGCTCACGATAAGTGAGGAAGCTTATGATAACTGAAAGGTGAGGAAGCTCAAAATTTTTTGACAAAGGAGTGAGGAAGCTCACGATAAGTGAGGAAGCTCACAATTTTAGACAAAGGAGTGAGGAAGATCACGATAACTGAGTGGTAATGAAGCTCATGATTTTTGACAAAGGAATGAGGAAGCTTAGGATAACCGATAGGTGAGAAAGCTCACATTTTTGGACAAAGAAGTGAGGTAGCTCACGATAAGTGAGAAAACTCAAAATAACTGAGTGGTGAGGAAGCTCACAATTTTGGATAATGGAGTGAGGAAGCTCACCAAAATTGAGTGGCGAGAAAGCTCATGATTTTAGATAAAGGAGTGAGGAAGCTCGAGATAAGCGAGGAAACTCACGATTTTGGACAAAAGAATGAAGAAGCGCAGGATAAGTAAGGAAGCTCATGATAACTGAGTAGTTAGGAAGCTCACGATTTTGAACAAAGGAGTGAGGAAGCTCACGATAAGTAAGGAACCTAATGATATCTGACAGGTCAGAAATCTCACATTTTTGGACAAAGGAGTGAAGAAGCTCACAATAACTAAGTGGTGAGAAAGCTCATGATTTTGGACAAAGGAGAGAGGAATCTCACGATAAGAAAGGAAGCTCGTGATTTTGGACAAAGGAGTGAGGAAGCTCATGGTAAGTGAGGAAGCTCACAAAAACTGAGTGGTGAGGAAGCTCACGATTTTGGACAAAGGTGTAAAGAAGCTCACGATAAGTGAAGAAGTTAACTATAATCGACAAGTGAGAAAGATTACATTTTTGGACAAAGGAGTAAGGAAGCTCACAATAAGTGAGGAAGCTCACGATAATTGAGTGGAGTGGGAGTTCACGATTTTGGACAAAGGAATCAAGAAGCTCTCGATAAGTGAGGAAGCTCAAGATAACCGATAGGTGAGAAAGCTCACAATTTTGGACAGAGTAAGGAACCCAAGATAAGTGAGGAGGCTCACGTTAACTGAGCAGCGAGGAAGCTCACGAATTTGGACAAAGGAGTGAGAAAGCTCATGATAAGTGAGGAAGCTCACGAATTTGGACAAAGGTGTGAGGAAGCACATGATAAATAAGGAAGCTCACAATAATTGAGTGGTGAGGAAGCTCACAATTTTCGACATAGGAGTAAGGAAGCTCACGATTAGTGAGGAAGTTCACGATAACCGACAGGTGAGAAAGCTCACCTTTTTAGACAAAGGAGTGCGGAAGCTTAGGATAAGTGAGGAAGCTCACAATTTTGGATAAATAAGAGAGGAAGCTCATGATAAGGAAGCTCACGAAAACTAAGTGGTGAGGAGGCTCACAATTTTGGACAAAGATGTAAAGAAGCTCAAGATAATTGAAGAAGTTCACGATAACCGACAGTGAGAAAGTTTACAATTTTGGACAAAGGAGTAAGGAAGCTCGTGATAAGTGAGGAAGCTCCCGATATCTGAGTGGTGAGAAAGCTCACTATTTTGGATAAAGGAGTGAGGAAGCTCACGATAAGCAAGGAAGCTCATGATAACCGACAGGTGAGAAATCTCACATTTTTGGACAAAGGAGTGAAGAAGCTCACAATAACTAAGTGGTGAGGAAGCTCACAATTTTGGATAAAGGAGAGAGGAATCTTACAATAAGCAAGAAAGCCCGTGATTTTGGACAAACGAATGAGGAAGCTCATGGTAACTGAGGAAGCTCACAAAACCTGACTAGTGAGAAAGCTTGTAATTTTGGACAAAGGTGTGAGGAAGCTCACAAAAAGTGTGTAAGTTCACAATAACCGACAGGTGAAAAAGCTCACATTTTTGGACAAAGGTGTAAGGAAGCTCATGATAAGTGAGAAAGCTTATGATAACTGAGAGGTAACGAAGCTCATAATTTTTGACAAAGGAGTGAGGAAGCTCAAGATAAGTGAGGAAGCTCACAATTTTAGACAAAGGAGTGAGGAAGGTCACGATAACTGAGTGGTAATGAAGCTCATGATTTTTGACAAAGGAGTGAGGAAGCTTAGGATAACCGACAGGTGAGAAAGCTCACATTTTTGGACAAAGAAGTGAGGTAGCTCACGATAAGTGAGAAAACTCAAAATAACTGAGTGGTGAGGAAGCTCACAATTTTGGACAAAGATGTAAAGAAGCTCAAGATAAGTGAAGAAGTTCAGGATAACAGACTGGTGAGAAAGTTTACATTTTTGGACAAAGGAGTAAGGAAGCTCACAATAAGTGAGGAAGCTCCCGATAACTGAGTGGTGAGAAAGCTCAAAATTTTCGACAAAGGAGTGATGAATCTCATGATTTTGGACAAAGGAATGAGGAAGCTCAGGATAAGTGAGTAAGCTCACGATAAGTGAGAAAGCTCATGATAGCTGAGTGGTGAGGAAGCTCATGATTTTGGACAAAGGAGTGAGGAAGTTCACAATAATTGAGTGGTGATGAAACTCACGATTTTGGATAAAGGTGTTAGGAAGCTCACGATAACCAATAGGTGAGAAAGCTCATAATTTTGGACAAAGGAGTAAGGAAGCTCACAATAAGTGAGGAACCTCAAAATAATTTAGTGGTGATGAAGCTCACGATTTTGGACAAAGGAGTCAGGAAACTCACGATAACCGATAAGTGAGAAAGCTCATAATTTTGGACAAAGGAGTGAAGAAGCTCACAATAACTGAGTGAGAAAGCTCGTGATTTTGGACGAAGGAGTGAGGAAACTCGCGATAAGTGAGGAAACTCACGATTTTGGACAAAAGAATGAGGAAGGGCACGACAAGTAAGGAAACTCACGATAACTGAGTGGTGAGGAAGCTCACGATTTTGGACAAAGGAGTGAGGAAGCTCATGATAAGTAAGGAATCTCATGATATCTGACAGGTGAGAAATCTCACATTTTTGGACAAAGGAGTGAAGAAGCTCACAATAACTAAGTGGTGAGGAAGCTCACGATTTTGGACAAAGAAGAGAGGAATCTCACTATAAGCAAGGAAGCTCGTGATTTTGGACAAAGGAGTGAAGAAGCTCATGGTAAGTAAGTAAGTTCACAAATACTGAGTGGCGAGGAAGCTCGTAATTTTGGACAAAGTTCTGAGGAAGCTCACAATAAGTGATGAAGTTCACGATAACCGACAGGTGAAAAATTCACATTTTTGGACAAAGGTGTAAGGAAGCTCACGATAAGTGAGGAAGCTTATGATAACTGAAAGGTGAGGAAGCTCAAAATTTTTTGACAAAGGAGTGAGGAAGCTCACGATAAGTGAGGAAGCTCACAATTTTAGACAAAGGAGTGAGGAAGATCACGATAACTGAGTGGTAATGAAGCTCATGATTTTTGACAAAGGAATGAGGAAGCTTAGGATAACCGATAGGTGAGAAAGCTCACATTTTTGGACAAAGAAGTGAGGTAGCTCACGATAAGTGAGAAAACTCAAAATAACTGAGTGGTGAGGAAGCTCACAATTTTGGATAATGGAGTGAGGAAGCTTACAATAAGTGAGAAAACTCAAAATAACTGAGTGGTAAGGAAGCTCATGATTATTAAAAAAGGAGTGAGGAAGCTCATGATAAGTGAGGAAGCTCACGATTAGTGAGGAAGTTCACAATAATCGATGGGTGAGAAAGCTCACCTTTTTAGACAAAGGAGTGAGAAGCTTAGGATAAGTGAGGAAGCTCACGATTTTGGATAAATGAGAGAGGAAGCTCATGATAAACAAAGAAACTCACAATTTTGGACAAAGGAGTGAGGAAGCTCATGGTAAGTGAGGAAGCTCACAAAAATTGAGTGGTGAGGAAGCTCACAATTTGGACAAAGATGTAAAGAAGCTCAAGATAAGTGAATAAGTTCACGATAACTGACAGGTGATAAAGTTTACATTTTTGGACAAAGGAGTAACGAAGCTCACGATAAGTAAGGAAGCTCCTGATAACTGAGTGTTGAGAAAGCTCACGATTTTGGACAAAGGAGTGATGAAGCTCATGATTTTGGACAAAGGAATGAGGAAGTTCACGATAAGTGATGAAGATCACGATAAGTGAGAAAGCTCATGATAGCTGAGTGTTCAGGAAGCTCATGATTTCGGACAAAGGATTGAGGAAGATCACGATAAGTGAGGAAGCTCAAAATAAATAAGTGGTGATGAAGCTCGTGATTTTGGACAAAGGAGTGAGGAAGCTCACGAAAATCAATAGGTGAGAAAGCTCATCATTTTGGACAAAGGAGTGAGCAAGCTCACGATAACTGAGTGGCGAGAAAGCTCATGATTTTTGACAAAGGAGTGAGGAAGCTCACGATAAGCTAGGAAACTCACGATTTTGGACAAAAGAATAAGGAAGCGCACGATAAGTAAGGAAGCTCACGATAACTGAGTGGTGAGGAAGCTCACGATTTTGGACAAAGGAGTGAGGAAGCTCACGATAAGTAAGGAACCTAATGATATCCGACAGGTGAGAAAGCTCACATTTTTGGACAAAGGAGTGAAGTAGCTCACAATAACTAAGTGGTGAGGAAGCTCACGATTTTGGACAAGGGAGAGACGAATCTCACGATAAGCAAGGAAGCTCGTGATTTTGGACAAAGGAGTGAGTAAGCTCGTGGTAAGTGAGGAAGCTCACAAAAACTAAGTGGTGAGTAAGCTCACGATTTTGGATAAAGGTGTAAAGAAGCTCACGATAAGTGAAGAAGTTAACGATAATCGACAGGTGAGAAAGTTTACATTTTTGGACAAAGGAGTAAGGAAGCTCACAATAAGTGAGGAAGCTCACGATTTTGGACAAAGGAGTCAGGAAACTCACAATAATCGATAGGTGAGAAAGCTCATAATTTTGGACAAAGGAGTGAGAAAGCTCACAATAACTGAGTGGCAAGAAAGCTCATGATTTTGGACGAAGGAGTGAGGAAACTCGCGATAAGTGAGGAAACTCACAATTTTGGACAAAAGAATGAGGAAGGGCACGACAAGTAAGGAAGCTCACGATAACTGAGTGGTGAGGAAGCTCACGATTTTGGACAAAGGAGTGAGGAAGCTCACGATAAGTAAGGAACCTCATGATATCCGACAGGTGAGAAATCTCACATTTTTGGACAAAGGAGTGAAGAAGCTCACAATAACTAAGTTGTGAGGAAACTCACGATTTTGGACACAGAAGAGAGGAATCTCACTATAAGCAAGGAAGCTCGGGATTTTGGACAAAGGAGTGAAGAAGCTCATGGTAAGTAAAGAAGTTCACAAATACTGAGTGGCAAGGAAGCTCGTAATTTTGGACACAGGAGTAAGGAAGCTCACGATAATTGAGGAAGCTCCCGATAACTGAGTGGTGAGAAAGCTCAAGATTTTGGACAAAGGAGTGATGAATCTCATGATTTTGAACAAAGGAATGAGAAAGCTCAGGATAAGTGAGTAAGCTCACAATTTTGGATAAAGGAGTTAGGAAGCTCACGATAACCGATAGGTGAGAAAGCTCATAATTTTGGACAAAGGAGTAAGGAAGCTCACGATAAGTGAGGAACCTCAAAATAATTTAGTGGTGATGAAGCTCACGATTTTGGACAAAGGAGTCAGGAAACTCACGATAACCGATAGGTGAGAAAGCTCATAATTTTGGACAAAGGAGTGAGGAAGCTCACAATAACTGAGTTGCGAGAAAGCTCATGATTTTGGACGAAGGAGTGAGGAAACTCGCGATAAGTGAGGAAACTCACGATTTTGGACAAAAGAATGAGGAAGGGCACGACAAGTAAGGAAGCTCACGATAACTGAATGGTGAGGAAGCTCACGATTTTGGACAAAGGAGTGAGGAAGCTCACGATAAGTAAGGAACCTCATGATATCCGACAGGTGATAAATCTCACATTTTTGGACAAAGGAGTGAAGAAGCTCACAATAACTAAGTGGTGAGGAAGCTCACGATTTTGGACAAAGAAGAGAGGAATCTCACTATAAGCAAGGAAGCTCGTGATTTTGGACAAAGGAGTGAAGAAGCTCATGGTAAGTAAGGAAGTTCACAAATACTGAGTGGCGAGGAAGCTCGTAATTTTGGACAAAGGTGTGAGGAAGCTCACAATAAGTGATGAAGTTCACGATAATCGACAGGGGAAAAATTCCACATTTTTGGACAAAGGTGTAAGGAAGCTCACGATAAGTGAGGAAGCTTATGATAACTGAGAGGTGAGAAAGCTCATAATTTTTTACAAAGGAGTGAGGAAGCTCACGATTAGTGAGGAAGCTCACAATTTTAGACAAAGGAGTGAGGAAGATCACGATAACTGAGTGGTAATAAAGCTCATGATTTTTGACAAAGGAGTGAGGAAGCTTAGGATAACCGACAGGCGAGAAAGCTCACATTTTTGGACAAAGAAGTGAGGTAGCTCACGATAAGTGAGGAAACTCAAAATAATTGAGTGGTGAGGAAGCTCACAATTTTGGATAATGGAGTGAGGAAGCTTACAATAAGTGAGGAAACTCAAAATAATTGAGTGGTAAGGAAGCTCATGATTATTGAAAAAGGAGTGAGGAAGCTCACGATTAGTGAGGAAGTTCACAATAATCGACGGGTGAGAAAGCTCACCTTTTTAGACAAAGGAGTGAGAAGCTTAGGATAAGTGAGGAAGCTCACAATTTTGGATAAATGAGAGAGGAAGCTCATGATAAACAAAGAAACTCACGATTTTGAACAAATGAGTGAGGAAGCTCATGGTAAGTGAGGAAGCTCACTAAAATTGAGTGGTGAGGAAGCTCACAATTTGGATAAAGATGTAAAGAAGCTCAAGTTAAGTGAATAAGTTCACGATAACTGACAGGTGATAAATTTTACATTTTTGGACAAAAGGAGTAACGAAGCTCACGATAAGTAAGGAAGCTCCTGATAACTGAGTGTTGAGAAAGCTCACGATTTTGGACAAAGGAGTGATGAAGCTCATGATTTTGGACAAAGGAATGAGGAAGTTCACGATAAGTGAGGAAGTTCACGATAAGTGAGGAAGCTCACGATAAGTGAGAAAGCTCATGATAGCTGAGTGTTCAGGAAGCTCATGATTTCGGACAAAGGATTGAGGAAGATCACGATAAGTGAGGAAGCTCAAAATAAATAAGTGGTGATGAAGCTCGTGATTTTGGACAAAGGAGTCAGGAAGCTCACGAAAACCGATAGGTGAGAAAGCTCATCATTTTGGACAAAGGAGTGAGCAAGCTCACGATAACTGAGTGGCGAGAAAGCTCATGATTTTGGACAAAGGAGTGAGGAAGCTCACGATAAGCTAGGAAACTCACAATTTTGGACAAAAGAATAAGGAAGCGCATGATAAGTAAGGAAGCTCACGATAACTGAGTGGTGAGGAAGCTCACAATTTTGGACAAAGGAGTGAGGAAGCTCACGATAAGTAAGTAACCTAATGATATCCGACAGGTGAGAAAGCTCACATTTTTGAACAAAGGAGTGAAGTAGATCACAATAACTAAGTGGTGAGGAAGCTCACGATAAGCAAGGAAGCTCGTGATTTTGGACAAAGGAGTGACTAAGCTCGTGGTAAGTGAGGAAGCTCACAAAAACTAAGTGGTGAGTAAGCTCACGATTTTGGACAAAGGTGTAAAGAAGCTCAGATAAGTAAAGAAGTTAACGATAATCGACAGGTGAGAAAGTTTACATTTTTGGACAAAGGAGTAAGGAAGCTCACAATAAGTGAGGAAGCTCACGATAATTTAGTGGTGATGAAGCTCACGATTTTGGACAAAGGAGTCAGGAAACTCATGATAACCGATAGGTAAGAAAGCTCATAATTTTGGACAAAGGAGTGAGGAAGCTCACAATAACTGAGTGGCTAGAAAGGTCATGATTTTGGATGAAGGAGTGAGGAAACTCGCGATAAGTGAGGAAACTCACAATTTTGGACAAAAGAATGAGGAAGGGCACGACAAGTAAGGAAGCTCACGATAACTGAGTGGTGAGGAATCTCACGATTTTGGACAAAGGAGTAAGGAAGCTCACGATAAGTAAGGAACCTCATGATATCCGACAGGTGAGAAATCTCACATTTTTTGACAAAGGAGTGAAGAAGCTCACAATAACTAAGTTGTGAGGAAGCTCACGATTTTGGATTAAGAAGAGAGGAATCTCACTATAAGCAAGGAAGCTCGTGATTTTGGACAAAGGAGTGAAAAAGCTCATGGTAAGTAAGGAAGTTCAAAAATACTGAGTGGCGAGGAAGCTCGTAATTTTGGACAAAGGAGTAAGGAAGCTCACGATAAGTGAGGAAGCTCCCGATAACTGAGTGGTGAGAAAGCTCAAGATTTTGGACAAAGGAGTGATGAATCTCATGATTTTGGACAAAGGAATGAGGAAGCTCAGGATAAGTGAGTAAGCTCACGATTTTGGATAAAGGAGTTAGGAAGCTCACGATAACCGATAGGTGAGAAAGCTCATAATTTTAGACAAAGGAGTAAGGAAGCTCACGATAAGTGAGGAACCTCAAAATAATTTAGTGGTGATGAAGCTCACGATTTTGGACAAAGGAGTTAGGAAACTCACGATAACCGATAGGTGAGAAAGCTCATAATTTTAGACAAAGGAGTGAGGAAGCTCACAATAACTGAGTGGCGAGAAAGCTCGTGATTTTGGACGAAGGAGTGAGAAAACTCGGGATAAGTGAGGAAACTCACGATTTTTGGACAAAAGAATGAGGAAGGGCACGACAAGTAAGGAAGCTCACGATAACTGAGTGGTGAGGAAGCTCACGATTTTGGACAAAGGAGTGAGGAAGCTCACGATAAGTAAGGAACCTCATGATATCCGACAGGTAAGAAATCTCACATTTTTGGACAAAGGAGTGAAGAAGCTCACAATAACTAAGTGGTGAGGAAGCTCACGATTTTGGACAAAGAAGAGAGGAATCTCACTATAAGCAAGGAAGCTCGTGATTTTGGACAAAGGAGTGAATAAGCTTATGGTAAGTAAGGAAGTTCACAAATACTGAGTGGCGAGAAAGCTCACAATAAGTGATGAAGTTCACGATAACCGACAGGTGAAAAATTCACATTTTTGGACAAAGGTGTAAGGAAGCTCACGATAAGTGAGGAAGCTTATGATAACTGAGAGGTGAGAAAGCTCATAATTTTTTACAAAGGAGTGAGGAAGCTCACGATAAGTGAGGAAGCTCACAATTTTAGACAAAGGAGTGAGGAAGATCACGGTAACTGAGTGGTAATGAAGCTCATGATTTTTGACAAAGGAGTGAGGAACCTTAGGATAACCGACAGGCGAGAAAGCTCACATTTTTGGACAAAGAAGTGAGGTAGCTCACGATAAGTGAGGAAACTCAAAATAACTGAGTGGTGAGGAAGCTCACGATTTTGGATAATGGAGTGAGGAAGCTTACAATAAGTGAGGAAACTCAAAATAACTGAGTGGTAAGGAAGCTCATGATTATTGAAAAAGGAGTGAGGAAGCTCATGATAAGTGAAGAAGCTCACGATTAGTGAGGAAGTTCACAATAACCGACGGGTGAGAAAGCTCACCTTTTTAGACAAAGAAGTGAGAAGCTTAGGATAAGTGAGGAAGCTCATGATTTTGGATAAATGAGAGAGGAAGCTCATGATAAACAATGAAACTCATGATTTTGGACAAAGGAGTGAGGAAGCTCATGGTAAGTGAGGAAGCTCACGAAAATTGAGTGGTGAGGAAGCTCACAATTTTGGACAAAGATGTAAAGAAGCTCAAGATAAGTGAATAAGTTCTCGATAACTGACAGATGATAAAGTTTACATTTTTGGACAAAGGAGTAACGAAGCTCACGATAAGTAAGGAAGCTCCTGATAACTGAGTGTTGAGAAAGCTCACGATTTTGGACAAAGGAGTGATGAAGCTCATGATTTTGGACAAAGGAATGAGGAAGTTCACGATAAGTGAGGAAGCTCACAATAAGTGAGAAAGCTCATGATAGCTGAGTGTTCAGGAAGCTCATGATTTCGGACAAAGGATTGAGGAAGATCACGATAAGTGAGGAAGCTCAAAATAATTGAGTGGTGATGAAGCTCATGATTTTGGACAAAGGAGTCAGAAAGCTCACGATAACTGATAGCTGAGAAAGCTCATAATTTGGACAAAGGAGTGAGCAAGCTCACGATAACTGAGTGGCAAGAAAGCTCATGATTTTGGACAAAGGAGTGAGGAAGCTTATGATAAGCGAGGAAACTCACGATTTTTGACAAAAGAATGAGGAAGCGCACGATAAGTAAGGAAGCTCACGATAACTGAGTAGTGAGGAAGCTCATGATTTTGAACAAAGGTGTGTGGAAGCTCACGATAAGTAAGGAACCTAATGATATCCGACAGGTGAGAAATCTCACATTTTTGGACAAAGGAGTGAAGTAGGTCACAATAATTAAGTGGTGAGGAAGCTCACGATTTTGGACAAAGGAGAGGCGAATCTCACGATAAGCAAGGAAGCTCGTGATTTTGGACAAAGGAGTGAGTAAGCTCGTGGTAAGTGTGGAAGCTCACAAAAACTGAGTGGCAAGGAAGCTCGTAATTTTGGACAATGGTGTGAGAAAGCTCACAATAAGTGAGGAAGTTCACAATAACCAACAGGTGAAAAAGTTCACATTTTTGGACAAAGGTGTAAGGAAGCTCACTATAAGTAATGAAGCTTACGATAACTGAGAGATGAGGAAGCTCACAATTTTTGACAAAGGAGTGAGGAAGCTCACGATAAGCGAGGAAGTTCACAATTTTAGACAAAGGAGTGAGGCAGATCGCGAAAACTGAGTGGTAAGGAAGCTTACAATTTTGGACAATGGAGTGAGGAAGCATGATAAGTGAGAAAGCTCATGACTAGTGAGGAAGTTCACGATAACCGACAGGTGAGAAAGCTCACCTTTTTATAAAAAGGAGTGAGAAAGCTTAGGATAAGTGAGGAACTCACGATTTTGGATAAATGAGTGAGGAAGCTCATGATAAGCAAAGAAACTCACAATTTTTGACAAAGGAGTGAGGAAGCTCATGGTAAGTGAGGAAGCTCACGAAAATTGAGTGGTGAGGAAGCTCACGATTTTGGACAAAGATGTAAAGAAGCCCAAGATAAGTGAAGAAGTTTAGGATAACCGACAGGTGAGAAAGTTTACATTTTTGGACAAAGGAGTAAGGAAGCTCACGATAAGTGAGGAAGCTCCCAATAACTGAGTGGTGAGAAAGCTCAAGATTTTGGACAAAGGAGTGATGAATCTCATGATTTTGGACAAAGGAATGAGGAAGGTCAGGATAAGTGAGTAAGCTCACGATAAGTGATAAAGCTCATAATTTTGGACAAAGGAGTGAGTAAGCTCACAAAAACTGAGTGGCGAGAAAGCTCATGATTTTGGACAAAGGAGTGAGGAAGATCACGATAAGCTAGGAAACTCACGATTTTGGACAAAAGAATGAGAAAGTGCACGATAAGTAAGGAAGCTCACGATAACTGAGTGGTGAGGAAGCTCACGATTTTGGACAAAGGAGTGAGGAAGCTCACGATAAGTAAGGAAGCTCATGATAACCGACAGGTGAGTAATCTCACATTTTTGGACAAAGGAGTGAAGAAGCTCACAATAACTAAGCGGTGAGGAAGCTCACCATTTTGGACAAAGGAGAGACGAATCTCACGATAAGCAAGGAAGCTCTTGATTTTGGACAAAGGAGTGAGGAAGCCCAAAATAACTAAGTGGTGAGGAAGCTCACGGTTTTGGACAATGGAGTGAAGAAGCTCAGAATAAGTGAGGAAACTCACAATAACTGAGTGGTAAGGAAGCTTACAATTGTCGATAAAGGAGTAAGGAAGCTCATGATAAGTGAGGAAGCTCAGGATAACTGAGTGGTGAGGAAGCTCATAATTTTGGACAAAGGTGTGAGAAAGCTCACGATAAGAAATGGAGCTCACGATAATTGAGTAATGAGGAAGCTCATGATTTTGGACAAAGGAGTGAGGAAGCTCAGAATAAGTGAGGAAGCTCACGATTTTGGACGAACAAGTGAGGAAGCTCAAAATAAGTGAGGAAGGACATAATTTTGGACAAGGGAGTGAGGAAGCTCATGATAATTGAGTGGTGAGAAAGCTCACGACAAGCGACTGGGGAGTGAGGAAGCTCACATTAAGTGAGGAAGTTCACAATTTTGGACAAAGGAGTGAGGAAGCTAATGATTTTGGACAAAGGAATGAAGAAGCTCATGATAAGTTAGGAAGCTCACAATAATTAAGGAAGCTCATGATAACTGAGTGGTGAGGAAGCTCATGATAACTGAGTGGTGAGGAAGCTGATGATTTTGGACAAAGGAGTGAGGAATTTCAGCATAAGTGAGAAAGCTCACGATGACTATTTGGTGAGGAAGCTCTTTATAGTTCACAGGTGAGGAAGCTCACGATAACCAACGGACATGGAGCCTTGAATTGTTAATGAACAATGCTTGCCCCAGGAGTTGGGGTCTCTTGACTGTTGGCGGCGTTTTCAATCGTTGGCCGATTCTTGCGGTGATTAATCAGAAAAGCCGATTCAGGTTTCCTGGCACCGATGTTCTCTATTTTCTTATGTTGGGGATGGTACTGGACTCTCTGAGAATCTCTCTTAACTTTTTTTCTCCAATTCTTGACCTAGAACCAGAATTCCTCTCTGAATCTCTCACAATTGATCATATCTTGTAATGCTCAATCCAAAAGAGTCGGTTAGGGCCTTCGAGAGCTGATTCCTTCTTGTATATGTCCTCTAGGGATGGTTCTAGATTCTCTGATAGTCTCTCTTAACTGTTTTTGACCTAAAACTAGGATTCCTCTCTGAATCTCTCATAGTTAATCAAATCTTGTAATGCTCAATCCAAAAGAGCCGATCTCTTTTTGTATCTGTCCGCTGGTGATGGTTTTGGACTCTCTAAGAGTCTCTCCTAACTATTTTTGACCTAGAAGCATTGTACCTCTCTGAATCTCTCACGGTTGATCAAATCATGAAATTCTCAATCCAAAAGAGTCGGTTAGGGCCTATGGGAGCCGATTTCTTTCTATATCTGTCCTCTAGGGATAAATCGAATCTTCTGGGGATGAGGACATTCTGCTAAGGGGGAAGGAAATTTATGACATGATTTTTGGTTTGGTTGCCAAGGAACTGGAGGATGATAGCCAATAAATCTTGTGGACTAACTTATGAAGACAGATGACTGTGATTAGAGAGTGTCACTGATGCTCAGGATTCTTAGGACTGTCATCATGTTGCAGCCTTGACAGTGTCGTAATGGTGTTTAGAACTTCTGCTTGCATCCACAGGTTTTATAATTGGGAGTCACCTTAAACCCATACATTTGAGACCATTGCGATGAATGGACTTGACAGGAGTAGAGACGACATGCAAAATGGGTTAGTTCATATGAAGCTTTGAGCTTTGACACACTTTTGATCAGATTACTACTGACTCAACCAAAGAAGCATTGACTCGCCAAAAGTAACGGCACGAAGCGCCCAAATTGCCATAATTCAATGTGTCTTTGTCATAAACGATGTACCACTTTTCTTATATGTACATTTCTCGTCTTTTCATGGTAGCACTCTATTGATAAATCTAAACTTTAAAGATTCCTCCCTAAAGTCTAGCCAATTATTTGCTTATCCAAAGTGTGCTTTTAATTAGTGCCTTAGCTTTGAGAATAAAAGAGGCACTGTTTCAAAACAACTTGGTGACTTGAAAACTTGCCCTTGGTGTGAAGGGAATGTTAGTTTGCCCCTAGTTTGAAGTGTAGGAAGTGGAATTTATATGTAAACGAGGTAGGTGACCGATGTTTTCCCCTAATTTAGACAATGGTTTATTGGATGTTATGGGCAAACGATATAGGTTACCGAAGTTTGCTCCTCGTGTGCAAGGTGACTTCTGGCTTGGGGCAAGGACCGCGACTTTTAATCTCTCAGATGCTCATAACTTTTGCTTAGGCACTGGTGAAGTGACTTAGTGAGCTCTTTTCTCTCTTTTGTTATTGGTCACTTTGGATATAGCTCTAATTTTTACCTAGGTACCCTCTTAGGTTTTTGACCTAGAGAGCCATTCTTCTTTTATTTTTGAAAGTCTGCCTACGTACCCCCAAGTGGGGATCAGGTCTAACGTAGTTTGGGCCATGACCTTTAAAGAAGAGGGGTTTATTATGATGGTGTCGACCGAACCGATGCGGTTGCCTAAGTATCCCCAAGTAGGAATAAGGTGAGCGTAGTTCAAGCCATGGCTTGAAAGAAAAGTGGGTTGATTATGATGGTGTCGACCAAACCGATGCGGCTGCCTACGTTTCCTCGAGTAAGAATCAGGTCGAGCGTGGTTCAAGGCCAATGGTTATGGGGGGTTTTTCAAACCAATCATCAGGGAAGTTCAAACTTGGGTCACTTGTGGCAGCCTTGAATAAGAGGATTCGGTTTCGATCTCCCTTTTTTTTAGGATTGATCTTTTTAACTTTTGCCTAGCCAGTCAATATTTGTTTTCACGTAGTTGATTCATGTGAGATCTTCATATCATAATCTCAAATTTTCAAAAAGTGTGAGTGTCAACTCCCTGAATTTGTTCATGGTCATTCCGAGCCTTTTGAAATATGATCTAAGCACGTTCTTATGATGTACCTTGAAATGTACAATTCTCATTTGTCTCATCAAAATTTCCATTCTCTTTCTTTCATCATTTTGACTGGCTAGGATCACGATTTTTGACAAACGAGTGAGGAAGCTCATGGTAAGTGAGGAAGCTCACGAAAACTGAGTGGTGAGGAAGCTCACAATTTTGGACAAAGGTGTAAAGAAGCTCACGATAAGTGAAGAAGTTCACGATAACCAACAGGTGAGAAAGTTTTTATTTTTGGACATAGGAGTAAGGAAGCTCACAATAAGTGAGGAAGCTCACGATAATTGAGTGGTGAGGAAGTTCACGATTTTAGACAAAGGAATAAGGAAGCTCACGATAAGTGAAGAAGCTCATGATAACTGATAGGTGAGAAAGCTCACAATTTTGGACAGAGTGAGGAAGCCCACGATAAGTGAGGAGGCTCACGATAACTGAGCGGCGAGGAAGCTTAAGAATTTGGACAAAGGAGTGAGGAAGCTCTTGATAAGTGAGGAAGCTCATGAATTTAGACAAAGATATGAGGAAGCGCATGATAAATAAGGAAGCTCACGATAACTGAGTGGTGAGGAAGCTAACAATTTTGGACAAAGGAGTGAGGTAGCTCACGATTAGTGAGAAAGTTCACGATAACCGACAGGTGGGAAAGCTCACCTTTTTAGACAAAGGAGTGAGGAAGCTTAGGATAAGTGAGGAAGTTCACAATTTTAGATAAATGAGAGAGGAAGCTCATGATAAGCAAAGAAACTCACGATTTTGGACAAAGGAGTGAGGAAGCTCATGGTAAGTGAGGAAGCTCAAGAAAACTGAGTGGTGAGGAAGCTCACAATTTTGGACAAAGATGTAAAGAAGCTCAAGATAAGTGAAGAAGTTCACGATAACCGACAGGTGAAAAAGTTTACATTTTTGGACAAAGGAGTAAGGAAGCTCACGATAAGTGAGGAAGCTCCCGATAACTCAGTGGGGAGAAAGCTCACAATTTTGGACAAAGGAGTGATGAAGCTCATGATTTTGGACAAAGGAATGAGGAAGCTCAGGATAAGTGAGGAAGCTCACGATAAGTGAGAAAGCTCATGATAGCTGAGTGGTGAGGAAGCTTATGATTTTGGATAAAGGAGTGAGGAAGATCACGATAAGTGAGGAAGCTCACAATAATTGAGTGGTGATGAAGACACGATTTTGGACAAAGGAGTCAGGAAGCTCACGATAACCGATAGGTGAGAAAGCTCATAATTTTGGACAAAGGAGTGAGGAAGCTCACGATAACTGAGTGGCGAGAAAGCTCATGATTTTGGACAAAGGAGTGAGGAAGCTCGCGATAAGCGAGGAAACTCGTGATTTTGGGCAAAAGAATGAGGAAGCGCACGATAAGTAAGGAACTCACGATAACTGAGTACTGAGGAAGCACACGATTTCGGACAAAGGAGTGAGGAAGCTCATGATAAGTAAGGAAGCTCATGATAACTGACAGGTGAGAAATCTCACATTTTTGGACAAAGGAGTGAAGAAGCTCACGATAACTAAGTGGTGAGGAAGCACACAATTTTGGACAAAGGAGAGAGGAATCTCACGATAAGCAAAGAAGCTCGTGATTTTGGAAAAAGGAGTGAGGAAGCTCATGGTAAGTGAGGAAGCTCTCAAAAACTGAGGGGTGAAGAAGCCCCTAATTTTGGACATAGGTGTGAGGAAGCTCACAATAAGTAAGGAAGTTCACGATAACCGACAGGTGAAAAAGCTCACATTTTTGGACAAAGGTGTAAGGAAGCTCACGATAAGTGAGGAAGCTTACGTTAAATGAGAGGTGAGGAAGCTCACAATTTTTTACAAAGGAGTGAGGAAGCTCACGATAAGCGAGGAAGCTCATAATTTTAGACAAAGGAGTGAGGAAGATCACGATAACCGAGTAGTAAGGAAGCTCACGATTTTAGACAAAGGAGTGAGGATGCTTAGGATAACCGACAGGTGAGAAAGCTCACAGTTTTGGACAAAGGAGTGAGAAAGCTCACGATAAGTAAGGAAGCTCATAATTTTGGACAATAGAGTGAGGAAGCTCACGATAAGTGAGGAAACTAACAATAACTGAGTGGTAAGGAAGCTCACAATTGTTGATAAAGGAGTGAGGAAGCTCATGATAAGTGAGGAAGTTCACGATAATCGACAGGTAAGAAAACTCACCTTTTTAGACAAAGGAGTGAGGAAGCTTAGGATAACTGAGGAAGCTCACGATTTTGGATAAATGAGAGGGGAAGCTCATGATAAGCAAAGAAACTCACGATTTTGGACAAAGGAGTGAGGTAGCTCATGGTAAGTGAGGAAGCTCACGAAAACTGAGTGGTGAGGAAGCTCACGATTTTGGACAAACATGTAAAGAAGCTCAAGAAAAGTGAAGAAGTTTAGGATAACCGACAGGTGAGAAAGTTTACATTTTTGGACAAAGGAGTACGGAAGCTCACGATAAGTGAGGAAGCTCCCGATAACTGAGTGGTGTGAAAGTTCACGATTTTGGACAAAGGAGTGATGAAGCTCATGATTTGGACAAAGGAATGAGGAAGCTCAGGATTAGTGAAGAAGCTCACGATAAGTGAGAAAGCTCATGATAGCTGAGTGGTGAGGAAGCTCATGATTTTGGACAAAGGAGTGAGGAAGATTACGATAAGTGAGGAAGCTCAAAATAATTGAGTGGTGATGAAGGTCACGCATTTGGACAAAGGAGTCAGGGAGCTCACGACAACTGATAGGTGAGAAAGCTCATAATTTTGGACAAAGGAGTGAGGAAGCTCACGATAACTGATTGGCGAGTAAGCTTAAGATTTTGGACAAAGGAGTGAGGAAGCTTGCGATATGCAAGGAAACTCACAATTTTGGACAAAACAATGAGGAAGCATACGATAATTAAGGAAGCTCACGATAACTGAGTGCTGAGGAAGCTCACGATTTTGGACAAAGGAGTGAGAAAGCTCACGATAAGTAAGGAAACTCCTGATAACCGACAGGTCAGAAATCTCACATTTTTGGACAAAGGAGTGAAGAAGCTCATAATAACTAAGTGGTGAGAAAGCTCATGATTTTGGACAAAGGAGTCAGGAAGCTCACTATTTTGGACAAAAGAGTGAGGAAGCTCACGATAAGTAAGGAAGCTCTTGATAACCGAAAGGTCAAAAATCTCACATTTTTGGACAAAGGAGTGAAGAAGCTCACAATAACTAAGTGGTGAGGAAGCTTACAATTTTGAACAAAGGAGAGAGGAATCTCACGATAAGTAAGGAAGCTCATGATTTTTGACAAAGGAGTGAGGAAGCTCATGGTAAGTGAGGAAGCTCACAAAAACGGAGTGGTGAGGAAGCTTGGAATTTTGGACGAAGGTGTGAGGAAGCTCACAATAAGTAAGGAAGTTCACGATAACCGACAGGTGAAAAAGCTCACATTTTTGGACAAAGGTGTAAGGAAGCTCACGATAAGTGAGAAAGCTTACGATAACTGAGAGGTGGGGAAGCTCATAATTTTTGACAAAGGGGTGAAGAAGCTCAAGATAACTGAGGAAGCTCATAATTTTAGACAAAGGAGTGAGGAAGTTCAGGATAACTAAGTGGTATGGAAGCTCACGATTTTGGACAAAAGAGTGAGGAAGCTTAGGATAACCGACAGGTGAGAAAGCTCACATTTTTGGACAAAGGAGTGAGGAAGCTCAAAATAATTGAGTGGTGAGGAAGCTCACAATTTTGGACAATGGAGTGAGGAAGCTCACGACAAGTGAGGAAACTCACAATAACTGAGTGGTAAGGAAGCTCACAATTGTTGATAAAGGAGTGAGGAAGCTTATCATAAGTGTGGAAGCTCACGATTAGTGAGGAAGTTCACGGTAACTGACAGGTGAGAAAGCTAACCTTTTTACACAAAGGAGTGAAGAAGCTTAGGATAAGTGAGGAAGCTCACGATTTTGAATAAATGAGAGAGGAAGCTCATGATAAGCAAAGAAACTCACGATTTTGGACAAAGGAGTGAGGAAGCTCATGGTAAGTGAGGAAGCTCACAAAAACTGAGTGGTGAGAAAGCTCACGATTTTGGACAAAGATGTAAAGAAGCTCAAGATAAGTGAAGAAGTTCAGGATAACCGACAGGTGAGAAAGTTTACAATTTTGGGCAAAGGAGTAAGGAAGCTCATGATAAGTGAGGAAGCTCCCGGTAACTGAGTGGTGACAAAGTTCATGATTTTGGACAAAGGAGTGATGAAGCTCATGATTTTGGACAAAGGAATGAGGAAGCTCAGGATAAGTGAAGAAGCTCACGATAAGTGAGAATGCTCATGATAGCTGAGTGGTGAGGAAGCTCATGATTTTGGACAAAGGAGTGAGGAAGATCTCGATAAGTGAGGAAGCTCAAAATATTTGAGTGGTGATGAAGCTCACAATTTTGGACAAAGGAGTCAGGGAGCTCACGATAACTGATAGATGAGAAAGCTCATAATTTTGGACAAAGGAGTGAGGAAGCTAACGATAACTGATTGGCGAGAAAGCTCATGATTTTGGACAAAGGAGTGAGGAAACTCGCGATAAGCGAGGAAACTCACGATTTTGGACAAAGGAATGAGGAAGCACATGATATGTAAGGAAGCTCATGATAACTGAGTGGCGATGAAGCTCACGATTTTGGACAAAGGAGTGAGAAAGCTCACGATAAGTAAGGAAGCTCCTGATAACCGATAGGTCAGAAATCTCACAATTTTGGACAAAAGAGTGAAGAAGCTCATAATAACTAAGTGGTGAGGAAGCCCATGATTTTGGACAAAGGAGAGAGGAATCTCATGATAAGCAAGGAAGCTCGTGATTTTGGACAAAGGAGTGAGGAAGCTCATGGTAAGTGAGGAAGCTCACAAGAACTAAGTGGTCAGGAAGCTTGGAATTTCGGACAAAGGTGTGAGGAAGCTCATAATAAGTAAGGAAGTTCACGATAATCGACAAGTGAAAAAGCTCACATTTTTGGACAAAGGTGTAAGGAAGCTCACGATAAGTGAGGAAGCTTACGATAACTGAGAGGTGAGGAAACTCACAGTTTTTGACAAAGGAGTGAGGAAGCTCACAATTTTAGACAAAGGAGTGAGGAAGTTCACGAAAACTGAGTGGTAAGAAAGCTCACGATTTTGGACAAAGGAGTGAGGAAGCTTAGGATAACCGACAGGTGAGAAAGCTTACATTTTTGGACAAAGGAGTGAGGAAGCTCACGATAAGTGAGGATGCTCACGATAACTGAGAGGTGGGGAAGCTCACAATTTTTGACAAAGGACTGAGGAAGCTCACGAGAAGCGAGGAAACTCACAATTTTGGACAAAGGAGTGAGGAAGATCATGATAAGCAAGTGATAAGGAAGCTCACAATTTTGGACAAAAGAGTAAAGAAACTTAGGATAACCGACATGTGAGAAAGCTCACATTTTTCGACAAAGGAATGAGGAAGCTCACAATAAGTGAGGAAGCTCAAAATAACTAAGTGGTGTGGAAGCTCACAATTTTGGACAATGGAGTGAGGAAGCTCACGATAAGTGAGGAAACTCACAATTGTTGATAAAGGAGTGAGGAAGCTAATGATAAGTGAGAAAGCTCACAATTTTGGACAAAGGAGTGAGAAAGCTCGCGATAAGTGAGGGAGCTCACGATAATTGAGTAATGAGGAAGCTCATGATTTTGGACAAAGGTGTGAGGAAGCTCACAATAAGTGAGGAAGCTCACGGTTTTGGATGAAGGAGTGAGGAAGCTCAAAATACGTGAGGAATGTCATATTTTTGGACAAGGGCGTGAGGAAGCTCATGATAATTGAGTGGTGAGGAAGGTCACGACAAGCAACTGGGGAGTGAGGATGCTCACAATAAGTGAGGAAGTTCACGATTTTGGACAAAGGAGTGAGCAATCACACAATAATGACGAAGCTCACGTTAACTGAGTGGTGAGGAATCTCACAATTTCGGACAACGGGATTGAGAAAGCTCACAATAAGTGAGGAAGCTCACAATTTTGGACAATGGAGTGAGGAAGCTCACAATTTTGGACAAAGGAATGAAGAAGCTCATGATAAGTGAGGAAGCTCACAATAATTAAGGAACCTCGTGATAATTGAGTGGTGTGGAAGCTCATGATAATTGACAGGTGAGGAAGCTGATGATTTTGGACAAAGGAGTGAGGAATCTCAGGATAAGTGTGGAAGCTCACGATGACTATTTGGTGAGGAAGCTCTTTATAGTTCACAGGTGAGGAAGCTCACGATAACCAACGGACATGGAGCCTTGAATTGTTAATGAGCAATGCTTGCCCCAGGAGTTGGGGTCTCTTGACTGTTGGCGGTGTTTTCAATCGTTGGCTGATTCTTGCGGTGATCAATCAGAAAAGCCGATTCAGGTTTCCTGGCACCGATGTTCTCTGTTTTCTTATGTTGGGGATGGTACTGAACTCTCTGAGAATCTCTCTTAACTTTTTTTTCTCCAATTCTTGACCCTGAATCAGGATTCCTCTCTGAATCTCTCACGGTTGATTATATCTTGTAATGCTCAACCCAAAAGAGTCAGTTAGGGCCTTCGAGAGTTGATTCCTTCTTGTATCTGTCCTCTAGGGATGGTTCTAGATTCTATGAGAATCTCTCTTAATTGTTTTTGACCTAAAACTAGGATTCCTCTCTGAATCTCTCACGGTTGATCAAATCTTGTAATGCTCAATCCAAAAGAGCCGGTTAGGGCCTCCAAGAGTCGATCTCTTTTTGTATCTGTCCGCTGGTGATGGTTCTGGACTCTCTAAGAATCTCTTCTAACTGTTTTTGACCTAGAACCATTGTACCTCTCTGAATCTCTCACGGTTGGTCAAATCATGTAATTCTCAATCCAAAAGAGTCGGTTAGGGCCTTTGGGAGACGATTTCTTTCTATAATTGTCCTCTGGGGATAAATTAAATCTTCTGGGGATGAGGACATTCTGCTGAGGAGGAAGGAAATTTATGACATAATTTTTGGTTTGGTTGCCAAGGAACTAGAGGATGATAGCCAGTGGACCTTGCGGACTAACTTATGAAGACAGATGACTGTGATTAGAGAGTGTCACTGATGCTCGGGATTCTTAGGACTGTCATCATGTTGTAGCCTTGACAGTGTAGTAACGGTGTTTAGAACTTCTGCTTACATCCACAGGTTTTATAATTGGGAGTCACCTTAAACCTAAACATTTGAGACCATTGCGATGAATGGACTTGACAGGAGTAGAGACGACAGGCAAAATGGGTTAGTTCATATGAAGCTTTGAGCTTTGACACACTTTTGATCAGATTACTACTGACTCAACCAAAGAAGGATTGACTCGCCAAAAGTAACGGCACGAAGCGCCCAAATTGCCATAATTCAATGTGTCTTTGTCATCAACGATGTACCACTTTTCTTGTATGTACATTTCTCATATTTTCATGGTAGCACTCTATTGATAAATCTAAACTTTGAAGATTCCTCCCTAAAGTCTAGCTAATTATTTGCTTATCCAAAGTGTGCTTTTAATTAGTGCCTTAGCTTTGAGAATAAAAGAGGCACTGTTTCAAAATTTTCAAAACAACATGGTGACTTGAAAACTTGCCCTTAGTGTGAAGGGAATGTTAGTCTGCCCCTAGTTTGAAGTGTAAGAAGTTGAATTTATGCGTAAATGAGGTAGGTGACTGAAGTTTTTCCCTAATTTGGACAATGGTTCATTGGATGTTATGGGCAAACGATGTAGGTTGCCGAAGTTTTCCCCTGGTGTGCAAGGTGACTTTTGGCTTGGGGCAAGGACCGCGACTTTTAATCTCTCAGATGCTCATAACATTTGCTTAGGCACTGGTGAAGTGACCTAGTGAGATCTTTTCTCTCTTTTGTTATTTCTCACTTTGGATTTAGCTCTAATTTTTACCTAGGTGCCCTCTTAGGTTTTTGACCTAGCGAGCCATCCTTCTTTTCTTTTTGAAAGTTTGACTACGTACCCCCGAGTGGGGATCAAGTCCAACGTAGTTTGGGCCATGACCTTTAAAGAAGAGGGGTTTATTATGATGGTGTCGACCGAACCGATGCGGTTGCCTACGTATCCCCAAGTAGGAATCAGGTCGAGCGTAGTTCAAGCCATGGCTTGAAAGAAAAGTTGGTTGATTATGATGGTGTCGACCGAACCGATGCAGTTGCCTACGTTTCCTCGAGTAAGAATTAGGTCGAGCGTAGTTCAAGGCCAATGGTTATGGGGGTTTTTCAAACCAATCATCAGGGAAGTTCAAACTTGGGTCACTTGTGGTAGCCTTGAATAAGAGGATTCGATTTCGATCTCCCTTTTTTTTTTTTTAGGATTGATCTTTTTCACTTTTGCCTAGCCAGTTAATATTTTTTTTCACGTAGTTGATTCATGTGAGATCTTCTTATCACAATCTCAAATTTTCATAGTGTGCATGTCAACTCCCAGAATTTGTTCATGGTCGTTTCAAGCCTTTTGAAATATGATCTAAGCACGTTCTTATGATATACCTTGAAGCGTACAATTCTCATTTGTCTCATCAAAATTTTCATTCTCTTTCTTTCATCATTTTGACTGGCTAGGGTTAGATTTTGGAAATCAACACCCTTTCAGCTCTAACTTTTGCCTAGGTGCCCTTTCGGGTTTTCAACCTAGCAAGCTCTTCTTTTCTTTTATTTTTTCTTTTTTTTTGAAGGAGAAGAAACTCATTGAAATGTTTGGGCTACCAACAAGGACTAAGTTTGCATTGCTTCCAATCAGATAGATTTGCATGACTCTCAATTGACTTAGGCCCAAGGCTTTGAAATCGTAGAAAATGGTGTTGGGCAAGCACCAAATTAGTCCCAAGTATGTCTTTTCAAGATTTGAGAAAAAGCATCTTTAAATTCTTAAAGTAAGACTAATAAATTCTCGACTCTTCTTCGGTGTCAGCGCAAAATCGACTTTGACTTTTTCAAGAATAATTTTTTTTGCAAAAATTTATTAACAGAGTAATATCCATGGTAATTTGAAAAGTGACACTTTCAGTTTAGTGATTTATGCATTTATGACTAGACACATCAGGTTAAGCAAAATGAGATTTCATTCCATCAAAAGAAAAGGATTATATTACTTGACACAGACTCATAACAACTCGATGATAGACAGACTCGACCCCAAGACTAAACTTGAAATAGACTCAAAACATAGAACAAACTCGACTAGACTCGACCCGGTCTCAAATAGAGTGTCATGGTGACTCGCTTATTCTTTTCTCTTTCTCGAAAGAGCATCCTCATTTGTTTTTTTCTAGAAAAAGTTCCAAACACTGTCACGTCACTTGCACAGGTTCAACATTCATGGTCCTCAGCGAAGGGGATCGCTTGAATAGATAAGCCAAGGGCTTTAGATTCAATGAAGCTAAAATTTTGGTTGACATAGGGTTGGATGGGTGATGGCTCAATGATTTTTCGACCAATGAGGTCTTGGATATCATGGCGAAGGCGTATGTGACTATCGGTGTCATGGCCTGGGCCATGGTTATGATGGTTTGGGCTAGCCCACAAACAAGGAAATGAATCCGGGGAGATACAAATGTGTCCTTACCCAGGACTACAATTTTTTGCAAATAGAAGTAAAAGCAGGGGCGCAAAATACTTATTATGGACTTCTAGTGGGGAGAGATGATCAGAATTTTGAAGAATTTGTTGGTTTGAGCCAATGATGATTGTAGCAAGTATCCGACTTCTATACAATGATTGATATAGGTAAGGATGATGACATGTATGCGTTTGATGTATAGAGCCTGACATATATGAAATTGACGAGATATGTGTGTATGTAGACTGACACGAATTGTGTATGCATATAAGACAAGCATACGGATGCAAGCCCTAATCTATATAATGTCCCTATTTCTAACACATAGCAGCTAAACAAATAAGGTTCTAGCCATACAGATTGTGCTAACTTTTCTCTCTAAGATGATCACCGTCATGGGAAGGGTGAGAAAAACAGGTTTCTTCTTTGAGGAATGAGAATCAGGAAAGTTTTGTAAATAGAGATTTTTGAGAAATCTGGATGAATTTTGGCAGTGTTTCTAGGAAATAAGGATTTCTGGAAAATCTGACTAAATTTTGAAAGAGTTTCTGGGAAACAAAGATTTTTTGGGAAAGTCCGGTGGATTTTGGCAGAGTTTTTGGAAAACGAAGGATTTCTGAGAAATCTAGGTGATTTGGACAGAGTTTCTTGAAGAAACAGGTATTTTCGAGTGAGTTGGATAGAGTTTCTGGGAGAAATTGGGAAATCAGAGTTTTTGGAAGAAACAATGTGAATTGGGAAAAGTTTCTGGGAAAAGCAGGGATTTCAAGGTTTCTCAGAGAAATGGAGATTTATAGGAAATCTAGGCGGATTAGACAGAGTTGCTGGGAAAAACTGGCATATATGAGAGTTTATGGAAGAAACGGGAATTTTAGAGTTTCTGGGTGAAACAAGGGTTTCTGGATGACTTGGACAGAGTTGCTACGAGAGGCAGGGATATCTTGATGGTTCGAACAGAGTTTTCGGGAAAAATAAGTAGAGTTAGACAAAGTTTCTGGGAGAAACAAGTATATCAGAGTTTCTGGGACAAACAGGGATTTCGGATGAGTCGGGCAGAGTTTCTAAGAGAAACAGGTATTTTCTAGGAAATCTGGGAGATTTGGACAGAGCTTCTGGGAGAAACAGGGATATCTGGATGAGTTGGGCAAGTTTTTGGGAGAAATAGGGAAATCAGAGTTTCTGGGAGAAATCAGTACATCTGGGCATTTCTGGGAAGTTTGGACGGAGTTGCTGGTATTTTTTAGAAATCTGGGAGATTTGGACACATTTGGGTGAGTTTCTAGGGAAACGGGAATTTCTGGGAAACTTAGGTAGAAGTTCAGGTGGAACATGGATTTTCTATAATTTAGGGTGAAACAAGGATACCAGGGAAGTTTGAATAGGGTTTCTGGGAGAAGCAGGAATATCTGGGTGATTCGGAAAGAGTTTTTGGGAAAACAAGTAAATCGGAGTTTCTGGGAGAAACTAAGATTTCTGGGCAATCTGGGGGATTTAGAAAGAGTTTCTGAGAAAAACATGTATTTTCTGGGAAATCTTGGAGATTTAGGCAGAGTTTATGGGAGAAACAGGGATATCCAGAAGAGTTGGGCAGAGTTTCTGGAGGAAACAGGTGTATATGACAAGCACATGTGATGATGGTGATCATACTGTCTAGCAAGTTTTCATACTCCGATGTCTTAGGACCAACAAACAAGGTTTTCTGGTGTATATCTTTGTGAACATGGAACAAACATCCTTATCATGATGCCTAGACAGGTCAACTCAATGTAATCACAGATGAGTGATTGCCTTAGGGTTCATAAAAAATGAGGTTTTGTTCTATACCACATAAGTGTCTACACTGCTCAGGTAATTTCGTCAGGGCATACAACAATTATATTACATTGTCCTATCTGAAAAGATAAATCAACAGTCCTATGAAAAGTTCGACAGGAATCTATATGCAAATGTTGGTTTTAGTCAAATAGGGTCCATTGACGAGAGTTCCAATATACCGTCGGAGAGACAGTACAGAAGTTTTTACTCTTTTGATATACCTTGGAAGGTACAGTATCAATGGTGACTTGTGCCCTGGCACAGTAAGACCTAAACACTGTCAGCACCGCGTTTCAGACACAGTCGGAGGGGGGAAATGCAGAAGTGCAATGCGGTGAACCAGACATAGTAAAAAATGATTTTGAGGATGCTTCTTATGAGTCAAACCTCTGTATTATTTTGTTTTGAAAATAAAAATCCCCAGTGGAGTCGCCAGATTGTGGACACTCGGCCTCCGCGATCCACCCCCCTTTTTCTTCCGGGGTTTCAGAATTGATTTTCCTTTGAAATGTTTGAAAACGAGAAAGAAGGTAAGTCTATGAAAACCGATATAGAGTCGCCACTTGATCTTTAGGGAACCAAGAAACCCAATTTGACTCACCCAAAGGGGTAAAAGGCACCGGCCCTTCATAACTGAAGAACTTGGCTCGGAGATTTGGTACGAGAGAGAAAGGAGCCTTTGTCATGACTAAAACACCCTCAACTCGCCGCGTCTTCGACAAGGCTTAATTAGCATACAAATCATCTTCTTATACTATGTTTGGTTCGACAATTACTATGATAAGTATATTACATCACATAATAAACTAGAAATGGAAGATCTAAAGATAAGATATCATTCATAAGATCTAAGCCAAATATCAGACAATGCAAAGTGAAAGATCACACAAAAGAAACATACAAAAAATCATCTAATCACATATCAAGTAATCAAGTTTTCCTAATCTAAGAGGGAACATGCATTGTTCTTGAAACAAATGAATCAAAGAAAACAAAGATGCTTAGAAAACTAGTATGTTGCATGTTAATACTTGAAAAAAGAAGACTTCTCAATCCCTGGAACGGATGAGAAAGGAAGATTTGATCGAGGGGAAGCATGAACGTGTGATCAAGTTCATTCCTTATAATCTTCTTAGATTAGGAGTCACAAAAACTCCAAATCTTGCATGGATGCAATGTATGATCTTAGAATGTGCAAAGTAGTAGTGAGCTTGTGTTCATAGGATTTTCAAAAGTGATTTAGAAGTCTAAAATATGCAATAATGCATGAACAGCGTTATTGTAGGATATGTAGAAATGTGATATGAACTCATTCTTAAGATGTGGGCTAATTTGGAATTCATGTAAACATCCAATCAAAGAATTAAAGTTAAAACATGCTTGCTGTGAATAGTGGACAGAACTCTGAGCTGATTTTGTAAAAATAGAAACGTGAGGTTAGAAATATTTTCAATTCATGCATTTTTATGGAGATCATCCCTATTGTGTCTAGAACACATATAAAAAAGCCAAATCAATATTGAATTTATATATTGAGAGAAATTGTATAAATAAGGGAGGTTACTCAGAAACAGAATCCGTTCTGTCGACTAAAATGTAGAAAACTCTTTGAAAACGAAAACAAAACATTTAGAGGCCCATATTTTATAGAACGTTCCCTAAAACACTGAAATTCAAAGGAAAAATGAGTTTGGACCACTCTGTTTGGAAATATTTTCCGGAAAACAATTTGCAAGTCAACTAAGCTATTGTGACAGTGAAAATAGAATGTCTGGAAAGAATGTTTGGGTCAAAATGGAACCCTTCTAAGTGTTTTTAAATCAAACCAAAAATTGTGGTCATTCCTTAATGAGTTAGGAAGACTTTTCAAATGGCCTTGCAATCATCCAGTGAGTATTGAACTCAGAATGACATTTTAAAGTTGAATAACCCTCTGTTTTGAAGATTTGGGGAAAACAAGTGTTTTATTTCTTGAAATCAAAATGAGGGGTTTAAGAGGAGTTTTGAAAAGAAGGTTTTAGGAGTATATTTCCAGTACTAGATGGAGATTATAACCACTTGGAATATCAACATCAAACTCACCTCAAGAACTTCCAAGATTGTTGGAGAGCATTGTTGGTTTTTGATCATAACCTCAAGAATACTTAAGAATGTATTGAAGTTGGAATCATCATCTATCAAACATGTTTTTGAGGTCAAGAGCTACTATCCATAAGAATTCACTCACCAAAAACACCATATCATCATCTAGATGATGATAAACATGTAAGTAAACAAAGAAAAATAAAAAAGAAATGAGATAAGGAGAGATGAACAATAAAATAAATAAGCAATCAATGGATGATGATCAATGTGATTTTGAACTTGTAGCATGGTGTTTCACTCGTATATGGTGGCATTTGGACATGAAAGTACCTTCTTATCTCAAGAATACTCAAGAATGGTGGTTGAGGTGTATTTGATTGTAAGAACAGAAGAGTGGTAATGGAAGAACTTGAATTTCAAACTCACTTTCTATAGAAAATCAGTGGAAGAAGCTCCATTTCTCACTTCTAACTCTAACTCCATCTCTCTTTCTCTCTACAACTTTCTCTAGCTTTGTACCTGGGCCCCCCAAAATGAAGAGCAAAGGGGGGTTTATATAGGCCAATTTGGGTTGATTTTGGGATTTAAGAAGTGCTCCCATTAGTCTCAAACATCTGTGAACAAGAAACTACGTCGTTTTGGCTTTCAATTATTCAATTTGGACTCCCAAATTAAAATTACAAAAATGGGAGTTATGGGGGAGAGTGCCACGGAGGCAGTGGACCAGTGCCATGGCGGCACTGCTCCTCAGACGCCCAAATTATTTTGTTTAGGCCCCCAGAGGTTCCGATATTCGCAAAAAGACCCTATTTCATCCAAAATTCACAGAAAATGTGTACGTACTCCAAAATGAGTTTGTGATATACCGTTGGAAAGGTAATGGGGTCTAATTTTCATAAATAATAGTTCGGAGATAGGTCACTTTGAAAAGTTTTGCGGTATTCGCGATAAAAGCCGATTTGATCGTATTTTTCACCTTCGAAAATTCATAATAAATCCGCTTTAAATCCAGAAATTATGTACGACATACCATTGGAAAGCTATTGACCTCTACTATCCATAAAAAAATTTTGAAAAATGATATGGTGCTCCGGTCTCCGAGTCAACTTTCAGGTAAAACCGGTCAAACTAGGGACCTCCAAGAAGTTCTCGGAACCTCTAGGAGCTCCCAACAGCTGACGTTTTCGTCCGATTTTCTTTTAAAAATTGTTTTTTTACTTTTTATATGATCTAGGATGATCTCAAAACTTTCGGGCGAATTAGGATGATTTCAGTTAAACTTTGGTCAAACTTGGGTCAAACTGGTCAACGGGGACTTTCCGGGAACTTCCGAGAGTCTCTGGGAGCTAACGATTTCAGCAGATTTTTCTTTAAAACTCATTTTATTTCTTTTCTTATGACGTAGCGCGTTTCCAGAAATTTTGGTCCAAATCTGGGAGCGTTTGGGCTTTTAGGGGCATTTTGGTCATTTTTACCACTTTCTAATCATTTTGAGAGATAGAACTAACTTCTAGGAGTCCTTTTTGAGTCTTTTTCAATCATCGTGAACAACCAAACTATGGGTCTCCTAAATCTGATAGTCGACAAAATGGGGTATCTACAAGTACGGAGTTTTTACTCTTTTTGATATACCTTAGAAAGTACAGTATCAACGGTGACTTGTGCCCTGGCACAGTAAGACCTGAACAATGTCAACGCCGCATTTCAGACACAATCGAAGGGGGAAATGCAGAAATGCAATGCGGTGAACCAGACACAGTAAAATGATGATTTTAAGGATACTTCCTATGAGTCAAACCTCTGTATTATTTTGTTTTGAAAATAAAAATCCCTAGTGGAGTCGCCAGAATGTGGACACGCAGCCTCCGGGCTCCACCCCCTTCCGGGTTTTGAAATTGATTTTTCTTTAAAATATTTGAAAAAAAGAAGAAAAGTCTATGAAAACAGATACAGAGTCGTCACACGGTCTTTAGGGAATCAAGAAACCCAATTTTGACACACCCGAATGGATATAGGGCAACGGTCCTTCATAACCAAAGAACTTGGCTTGGGGTTTTGGTACAAGAGAGGGAGGAGCCTTTGTCACGACTAAAACACACTCAACTCGCCCCGTCTCTGGACGGGCCTCAATTAGAATCCAAATAATCATCTTATACTATGTTTGGTTCGACATTTAATATTATGATAAGTATATTACATTGCACAAGAATTTTAAAATGGAAGATTAAAAGATAAGATATCATTCATAAGATATATGCCAAGTATCACACAAAGTAAAAGTGAGAGATCACACAAACAAACCTAGAAAAAATCGTCTAATCACATATCAAGTAATCAAGTTTTCCTAATCTAAAAGGGACATAGATTGTTCTTGAAACAAATAAATCAATGAAAACAAAGATGCTTAGCAAACTAGTATGATACATGTTAATTCTTGAAAAAGAAGACTTCTCAATCCTCGAGACGGATGAGAAAGGAAGATTCCATCGAGAGGGAGCATGAACGTGTGATCAAGTTCATTCCTTATAATCTTCTTAGATTAAGAGTCACAAAAACTCCAAATCTTGCATGGATACAATGTATGATCCTAGAATGTGCAAAGTAGTAGTGTATTTGTGTTCATGAATTTTCTAAAGTGATTTAGAAGTCTAAAATATGCATGAATGAATGAAGAATGTTATTGTAGGATATGTAAAAATATGGTATGAACTACTTCCTAAGATATGGGCTAATTTGGATTGCATGTGAACATCTAATCAAAGAATTAAAGTAAAACACACTTGCTGTGAATAGTGGACAGAATAGTGAACTAATTTTGTAAAAATGGAAAAGTGAGGTTAAGAGTGCACAATTCATGATTTTTTATGGAGATCATCCCTACTGTGTCTAGAACACATAGCAAGAACCCAAATCAAAGTTGAAGTTGCAGATTGAGAGAAATCATATAAACAAGAGAAGTTACTCAGAAATAGAATCCGCATTGTCGACTGAAATGTAGAAAACTCTTAGAAAATGAAAACAAAATATTTGGAGGCCCATATTACATAGAAATCCCTAAGACATTGAAATTCAAGATAGAAATGGGGTGGGACCACTCGTTTTGGAAAGGTTCTCTGGAAAACAAGTTGGAAGTCAACTAAAGCTGTTATGATTAAAAAACAGAATATTTGGAAGGAATGTTTGGGTCAAAATGGAACCCTTCCAAGTGTTTCTAAATCAAACAATAAATTATGGACATTTCCTAATGGATTAGGAAGACTTTCCAAGTGCCCTTGCAATCATCCATTAAGTATTGAACGCAAAATGACATTTTAAAGTTGAACAACTCACTATTATGAAGATTTTAAGAAAACAAGTGTTTTATTTTTTAAATCAAAATGAGGGGTTTAAGAAGGGTTTTGAAATGGGGGTTTAAGAGTATATTTTCAGCACGAAATGAAGATTATAACCACCTGGAATATCAACATCAAACTCACCTCAAGAACTTCCAAAACCATTGGCACGACTTTGTTTTATTTTGAAAATAACTTCAAAAATACTTGGGAAGTATTGAAGTTAGAATCATCATCTATCAAACATGTTTTTTGAGGTCAAGAGCTACTATTCATAAGGATTCACTCACCTCAAACACCATGTCATCATCTAGACGATGATAAACAAGTAAGTAAAATAAGAAAAATAAAAAAGAAATGGGATAAGAAGAGATGAACATGAATGTAAACAAGGAAGTAATAACAATCAATTGATGATAATCAATGTAATTTTGGACTTGTAGCTTGGTGTTTCACTCATATATGATGACATTTGTACATGGAAGTAGCTTCCTAGCTCGTAAATGCTCAACAATGGTGGTTGGATGTGATAAATGTGAGGTATATAGAGAAGTAATCAAGAGAAAACAAACTAAAAACTCACTTTTTTTTTATAGAAAATCATTGGGAGGGAGCTCTCTTTCTCTTCTCTAACCTTATCTCTACCTCTACAACTTCCTAGGCTTTTCACTTGCCACCCCCAAACTGAAGAGTCAAGTGAGTTTATATAGCCAATTTGGGGGAAGTTTGGGATTTAAAAAGTGCTCCCATTAGTCCCAAACATCTGTGATCAAGAAACTACGTCGTTTTGGCTTTCAATTATTCAATTTAGAACACCAAAACAAATTACAAAAATGAATTGTTCTGGGGGAGAGTACTGCGGTAGCACTATACCTGTGCCATGGTGGTACTGCTCCTCAGCCGATCCAAAATTTGTATTTAGACCCCCCAAAGGTTCCGGTATTCGTGAAAATGTCCTATTTCGTCCAAAATTCACAAAAAAATACGTTCGAATTTCAAACTGAGCTTGTGATATACCGTTGGAATGGTAATGGAGTCTAATTTTCATTAATATATATATATATAGTTTGGAGTTCGGTCGTTTTGAAAAGTTTTGCGACATTCGCGAAAAAAGCCGATTTGATCGCATTTTTCACCTTCGGAAATTCATAATAAATCCGTTTAGATCCAAAAATTATGTGCAATATTCCGTTGGAAAGCTATCGACCTCTAATATTCATAAAAAATGTTTGAAAAATGATACGATGCTCCAATCTCCAAGTTAACTTTTAGGTCAAACCAGGGACCACTGAGAAGTTCTAGGAGCTCCCAAGAGCTGACGTTTTCGTCCGATTTTATTTTAAAACTCGTTTTAGTACTTTTCACATGATCTAGGGCGATCTCAGAACTTTCGGGCGAATTCAGATGATTTCGGTCAAACCCTGGTCAAATCTTGGTCAAATCAGTCAACGGAGACTTTTCGGGAACTTCTGAGACTTTTGGGGGTCTCTGGCAGCTGACCATTATAACCGATTTTGTTTTAAAACTCATTTTATTATTTTATTTTATTCTTACGACGTAGTGTGTTTCTAGAACTTTTGGTCCAAATCTGGGAGTGTTTGGGCTTTTAGGGGCATTTTGGTCATTTTACCACTTTCTGAGCATTTTTATGAGATAGAACTAACTTCTAAGAATCATTTTCGAATCTTTTTCGATCATCGTGAACCACCAAGATATGGGTCTCCTAAATCTGATAACTGACAAAATGAGGTGTCTACACTGTTGTAGAGGAGTGTCACCAGTATGCAATAAAATGGTTTGTCATACACATATATGGACAAAAATGTATAATGAGAGTCCATTTTTGTGCATCATGCATACATGCTAAAGAAAGAAAAACAAAACAACAATTGCTTCAAAATGCAAGAGGACCAAATTATTTTGTCAAAATTACATATTCTACCTACCTAGTTAGATTCAATTTTGTTAATAAAAAAAAAAAAAAAAACACTCCAACACACTAATTCTTCTCTTTAGCATTGCACCACTTCGCATAATGTATCTCTCCCATGTAGAAATTGGAAATGCTAACTTAGTTATTCTAATGAGGTGACTAAGACTTTGATTGTTCATTTTAGAAGGGTAATATTATGTACACATAAAATGTGCACATAAAGTATGCACATAAAGATTTGGGTCATTCATTTTGATGGAGTCCATCCCTGAACACATGGGACCTATCAAAATGAATGGCCAAGATCTTTATGTGCACACTTTATGTGCACGAATCATTACTCTTTTAAATGATCACAATTTTATAGTGCCACATTTTAAGGATCAATTACCTATACATCCATTAAACATATAGAAGCTGATACGCCCAAAATTATGGGCAGTTTCCTACTCAAGCTAGAAGACTAATGGAAAGTGCATCTATTTCCTAATCCAATTGGGAAACTCCCACAATTAATGTCAATCAATCCTAATACAATTAGGAAGCTTACTTGATTGGTGTCAATCACACCCTAATAGGATTATATTTCCTTATCCATGTATGAGTAGGTCTCTTGCATCTATAAAAGAGACCACTCACCCCCCATTGAGGGGGCGGCCAATTCTGTAGTCTACACAGCGCCTCTATAATTCACCATTATACGCATACACCCGGCCGGTATTACTGGTAGTGTCGCCCCTCTTTGTTGGCTCACCAGGCCCGCCGGTGATCTGCTAGTGAACGTGCTCAGACACACCCGTGGACGTAGGTACCTTCATTAACAGGGCCGAACCACATACAAAAAATAGTCTCTCACTCTCTCTCTCTCCTTAAATTGCTCTACTTTACTCTTACCAATTTTTGGCATCATCAGTTTGGCGCCGTCTGTGGGAAACGACAATTCTTCTCATCAACAAATTCTTGACTGATCAATATGCCACCAAAGAAGGCTGCGCAGCAGTCCGACCGGGATGTTCCTTCGGCCCCGGCGTCGACTGCAGCAGTCCCGACATATGAGCAAATCACCGCAACCCTCACACAACTCTTGGAGGGTCAGCGTCAAATCCAGCAACAGATCGGAGCACTGCTAGCCCAGCAAAGCAATCCTACAGTGGCCGGGAAACGACCCGGGAACATTGCGTACGGTCGAGAACCGATCTTGACCAGACAACGGACCCGAGCCAACCCGTCCCATGTTGAGAATGCCAGAGACATCAACAGTGGGCGTGCTGCCCGAGAGGAAAGGCAGGAGCATATGGCCCGGGAATCAGTCCAGGGTCACTCGGTCAAGAGCCAAGTCGTCCCTAGGCGAACGGTTACCCGGAGTCATAGCCGAGCCCGATCCCAGAGGACAACACCCTGCCATGAAGAAGCCTCTTCCACCAACCCGACCAGCTCCTTAGATACCGGTCGGGAAGGAGTGGAAGCCAGAATCAAGGACTTGAAGAAACAGATCGACGGAGTGGCCAAAAAGCTTGGTCAAAACTGCGTTCAGAATCAAGCCAATACCGAGACAGAGTCACCATTCTCCAGCCAGATCACGAGGTTCTCTATCCCGCGCAAATTCAAGCAGCCTCGGCTAGATTCATACAACGGCTCGGGAAGCCCGATCGACCACGTCCGAACCTATAAGGCTCAGATGGCCCTAGCCACCAACTCCGATGAGCTACACTGCCTAGCCTTCCCCAGCACTTTGAAAGGCCCGGCCATGCAGTGGTTCTACTCCTTGGAGCCCCGGTCGGTCTGCAGTTTCAAACAACTTAGCAAGCAGTTCATCAACCAGTTCGCCGGTATGCATGAGCGGCCAAAGCCAGACATGCAAATACTAACAGTCACACAACGGAATAATGAGTCCCTCAAGGAGTTCACCGACCGGTTCAACCAACAGAAGCTTCAAATCCGCAATTTGAACGAGACAATCGCCATCATAGCCTACTGCTCGGGAGTTCAACACACCAAGTGCGCCGCGTCGTTCCACAGAAACCGACCGGAAACTTTGGTTGAGCTCTTTGAGAGGGTTGGAAAATATATTGACACTGAAGAGTTTCTGAAGACCAAATACACCGGGCAAGAAAGCAACGAGTCTTCCAGAAGTAAGCGAAAGCGAGATCAGCCCCGGAGTTCTTACAGTTCTTCCAGTTCACAGAGGTCTGAGTCCGGCAATCCCGACCCGACCACCGGTTCACAGCAGTCCGGGTCAGGCAGCCCCGACCGGATCTCCAGCTCACAACAGGCATGGTTCGGCAGTCCCGACCCGACCTCCAGTTCACATCGGTCAGGATCAAACAATTCCGACTTTGCCTCCAGCACAGAGAAGTCAGAAGCACAACGACCCTGATCCGACCTCCTGTCTCCATCGGTCTAGAAGAGCCCGACTACATTGGTACCTGCTTGATCACCACATGAGGCTCCACCGATTGTCAGAGAACTTATACAAAGACCTCGGGCCTAACCCCGAGGCATACAAAGACCTCGGGCCTAACCCCGAGGCAGCCAAAGACCTCGGGCCTAACCCCGAGGCACGAAAAAGACCTCGAGCTCCGAACTCAGGCACTAAAAAGACCTCGAGCTCCGAACTCAGGCGCTAAAAGACCTCGGGCTCCGAACCCAGGCACCAAAGACCTCGGGGTCACGCCCGAGGCACCGGCTTCGCTTAGGTCCAGCCGACGATGGAGGCAAACCTCCTAGGTGGCTGATGATGGCAAGCTTCAAAAGACCCTGCAACCACCATGTTCCAGGTCGGTTACCTACAGATCATAGCCTCTGTAAGACCCTCGTCTTAGCGAAAGCTTAGGGGGCAAGATGGCGCAGTGAGCTAAACAGGTAATCACACCGGGTATTTACAGGCCTCGCGGATAACCAAGTCAAAATCTTGGACAACCCGAGCACCTACAGTACTCAGAGACATTAACTCCACTTAGGTCCAGACCGACGATAGAGGTGACTAAAATCTCTTAGGTTGACCGACGATAGAGGAGTAAAAGGACCCTAAAGCAACGTGATTTAGGTCGGCTCCACCAACATGGTCAAGCTCTTCTCCCAACAGTCTTGACGAAGGCTGGCCGGGCAGAAGACAACCATCCTGGGGAGTTAACAGTAAAAAGGACCCTAGAGCAATACGCTTTAGGTCGGCTTGTCCAACATGGTAAAATCCTTCTACCCACAGCCTTGACGAAGGTTTACGGGCAGAAGATAACCATCCTGGGAGCTAACTCAAGCAAAAAAGACTCCAAAGTAGGCCGAGTCTCAACTCTCGGTCACTTCCCGAGCATTAAAAGACTCCGAAGTAGGCCGAGTCTCAACTCTCGGTCACTTCCCGAGCATTCAAAGACTCCGGATTAGGCCGGGTCTCAACTCCCGGTCAGTTCCCGAGCAACTAAAGGTCCCGAGCTAGGCTGGGTCTCACCTCTCAGTCAGTTCCCGAGGACTCATCAGGCTCAAAAGCCCCGAGGCAGCTTCTACAAGTACTCAGACAGTGGCAAGTAACATCAACTGATTTCCAAACTTGCCCCGATATAGCATCTGACCAATCTTGGAAATGGGGGGCAGCTGATACGCCCAAAATTATGGGCAGTTTCCTACTCAAGCTAGAAGACTAATGGAAAGTGCATCTATTTCCTAATCCAATTGGGAAACTCCCACAATTAATGTCAATCAATCCTAATACAATTAGGAAGCTTACTTGATTGGTGTCAATCACACCCTAATAGGATTATATTTCCTTATCCATGTATGAGTAGGTCTCTTGCATCTATAAAAGAGACCACTCACCCCCCATTGAGGGGGCGGCCAATTCTGTAGTCTACACAGCGCCTCTATAATTCACCATTATACGCATACACCCGGCCGGTATTACTGGTAGTGTCGCCCCTCTTTGTTGGCTCACCAGGCCCGCCGGTGATCTGCTAGTGAACGTGCTCAGACACACCCGTGGACGTAGGTACCTTCATTAACAGGGCCGAACCACATACAAAAAATAGTCTCTCACTCTCTCTCTCTCTCCTTAAATTGCTCTACTTTACTCTTACCAATTTTTGGCATCATCAGAAGCTGTTTGAAACTTCATCCAAGGAGTGAAAATTCAAAGGATAAATATGGTAACTTAAACTAAATTTTGTAATTACTTTTAACTAACCACTTGTCATTAAATTTAAGTCTCTACAACTTGATATTCAAAACCTTTGTAACGTGAATTTATTTATTTCAAGTGTAGATACTTTTTTTTGGAGGAGGGGGCTTAAAAACTAAAATTTCATTAATAATTAAACAACAAAAATAAAGAAAAATAGAGCAAGCAAAATTAAAATAATCAAAGGCACAATAGATAAGGAAGCATAAGCAAACAAACTTTTTGAAATATTTTCCCTAATTTTTTCTTCATTAGGAGCCACGGATGCATTTCCATATTGGGACTAAGGGCAAATGTAAGTATATGTTTGTGAAGTACTTGTGGAGAATAAGGATGTTTAGCTAATTTTCCGCATAAACCAAAGAGAACCAAAGCCACCCAACACAAACCCACAAAAAATAATAATAATAATTAAAATAAATAAAAGGAATATTACTTTACTTTCTTTTCTTGTTTAATTCTTAAAGTGTTAGTAAATTGAAATTCTAGGCCTATAAAAGGAGGTTTTGCTTCTTCTCCTCCAAAACTAAGCTGAAAATATAGTCTCTCTCTCTCTCTCTAAGTAGTCGAACCGAGAGGAGCAAACGGGGCGAGAAGGGGAAGAGATGGCTGGGAATGAATGGATAAATGGGTATTTGGAGGCAATATTGGATGCCGGAAGTAGTAAAAGTGAACTGAAAAAGGTGGAAGGCAATGGAAATGAGGAGAAAAGAAACACCAAGAAGAACAGCATACGAAAAAAGTTTGAAGAGTTGGGATTTGAAAGGTTTGACAAGAAAGAAAAGGAAGAGAAGCTTTTCAGTCCAACCAAGTACTTTGTTGAGGAAGTTGTCAATAGATTTGATGAGTCTGACCTCCATAGGACATGGGTGAAGGTTGGCGCCTCTCTCCCTTCCTCTCTATTCCAATGCATACATAAACAAACACACACACACACACACATATATATATGTATACATTATATACATGTGTGATTACATACTAATTAAAGACATTAGTAAATTAGCAATTGAGAGAATACAAAGGAACCCTTTCTATTGAGAACTTTTTTTGTTTTTTTGTTTTTTTTTTGTGGTAAACTCAATAGTCAATAGAACTTAGCGCATGTTTTGCGAGACTCCATGGACTCGACTAACAATCCATTTTAATTGAATGGTTTGTTGTTGGGATACCTTAGACACAAGGGACGAGTTTTTGTCCCATTCAATTAAAATGGACAATTAGTTAAATCCCACACTACTTACAAGTTTGCCCTCCTAGTGTAGCTGAAAAGTAGATATTCTTTCTGTTCCAAATTTTCTTCCGTGTCCAAATTTTTCGGGTGTCACTTACTGGATTTGGCATGGATAATACAAACTAATCAATTAAGTGGTAGAGCCAAATGAATATTTCTTCATTTATTACAAACTTATTATCATCAGTTGCTGTCTATTAATAAAATTTATTTGAGTAGAGCTATATATAGGAAGCAGCTTGGGGCAAGGGGAGAATGGTAGCTATGGGTCATGTTTTAGCCTAAGACAGGGGCATCAAAATACATGGTTTTATATTTTCAATATTATCTAAAGTCAAAAGGATAGTAATAAACACCATATATATTAGAGTCTCTTCCTATTTCAGAAGAAATAGCGTCCTTTCAAAAATTACTGAAAGAACACATCTATTTTGCGGCTTTATTCTAAACTCTTGTGGAATATTCCTTCTTTTCATGTCTTTTTCTTTTCTTTTCCTTTTTTTTTTTTCGGTTCTTTCCATACATATTCTGAGCACCAACATTCTATTAGGACATGAAGAATTGAGAATAGTAGTAGAGTTTATAAATAAAGGGTGAGAACAACCAATATGAGATAGAGACATTAATTAAAGCAATATTAATTTAAAGCCAGAATTAAAATATAAAAAAAAATGAAATAAATAAAAAGGACTGAAAATGAAAATAGAAATGTTATAATTTGCATATTTTGTAATAAACATGGTTAGCCGAAAATATAAAGTAAATGATGTGCACAAATTAAATTTCCTCCACATAAGAATAAGATGCCAAATTTCAGAAAATATTCAAATTGGTTCCTTTTGGTTGATGCTTTAATTATAAAGTGGGTGTGTGAACTAAAGACAGTAACGGTGAATGGCACAGGTAATAGCAACAAGGAATACTCGTGACCGGAGTAACAGACTGGAGAACATGTGTTGGCGCATTTGGCACCTTGCTCGTAAAAAGAAACAGGTCTGGTCCTGGTTCCACCACCACCACCCCTCTCTCTCTCTCTCTCTCTCTCTCTCTCTCTCTCTCTCCTACTAGATGAAGTGAACACTTTGTAGCATCAATTGTGCCTCTATTTTCTTCAAAATTATATTTTATGCCTCCTATTATCGGAGTAAATATTGGGTATGACGGTGATACCAATTAGGATTTTATCCCCTTTCACATTTTGTAAAATTTTGCTGAGTTGATGGAATTTTTTGACGAGTTAGACAAGAATTCTCCTGAAAATAGAAAGCCCAATGGATTCATACAGGATTTTCTTTGGGTTGTAATATCACGTACTCCGTATGATTCTACAACCGTTGTACTCAATATTTAGTCCTATTATAGATTATATCATTTAAGGCCCTAATTTTTGGATCAATTTCAATTGAAGACAATTCATAATAAGTATGATAACTAGGGCGATGATCCTAATGTCCTTAAAATAATTGTTGAAATTGAAAACGATAGGTCATTGGACTTCTTTAATAGAAAACAAAAGCATTGTTTTAAAAACAAGACCGGACCAAACCGACCGATTGAACCGTCGACCGGTTCAAGAAATGGTTCGATTTGAACCGAAAAACTGGAAAATACAAAAAATCGATCTATTTTGTAACAACAGGAAAACCCAGTGGTTGAACCAGAAACCAGAAATTTTTTATTTTTTAATTTGATTTTTTTTATTTATATTTATATATATATATATATATATTGTATTATTATTAAAATTTATTACATAATTATGACATCACGGTTCGATTCCGGTTGACCCAACGGTTGAACCAGTGACCCGTGACCTGGTCATTTTTTCGATTCAATGGCCGGTCTTAACTTCTAGTTAGATTTTTTATTTTGAATTAGATGAGAAAAAATATTTGACATCATTTAAGTTTTTTCGTAGTACAGGCCATGTGTTTGACCCCAAAAAAATAATTTATGACTTATTTTCCTTTAAATATGACTTTTAGGGCAAAAGAGTCATTTTGCCTTTCAAATTATGGCTCCCAAGTGTAAAACCATTATTGGATGAAAAAAGTCACGATTGCATTTTAACCCGGTGGTATTAGTGCAAAAATTTAAAGCACAGGGAGTAAATGCAAATCGACCAAATCACGGAGGGTGTAAACCCTTTAATATAATCTACTAATTCCCTGATCAGCATAAAAAATTACTGTTCTCCGAAGAAAAAAAAAATTTAAATAAATAAATAAATTATTACAATAGTAAAGGAGGAATTTGAAGTTGCGCCTAAGATTTTGGTACCAGCCAAGTCGAACAGGACCACAGTCCTATATTGTCAGAGTTCTAGTTTAACTTGATGTTGCCGCTCCTACATCACCAGCATTCATGTGCAATCATAGGGTCAGTGTGTGTAGTTGTCCTAGCCAAAAAAAAAATAGCCCAGTGACATCCAGATTCTTCACCTTTCATGAGAAACACAAAATAAGTATAAATGTAATATATGTCTGTAGGTGTATAAGTGTATATGCATATATCTACCTATATATTTGCTGAACAGAAATATATATAATTCATTAAAAGGGGAAACGAAGCCATACAAGAAGTGGGTACAGGGCTAGCCTATATACAAGCAGCAATGTGGACATTTGACTCTTTAACGTAGGACGGAAGGAGGCATGATGAGCCCCCTTCCTTCATGTGCACCTAGAATCAGATGGCCTCTCCTGCTTTAGACTCCTCACTACTCACTATTTTCTGTTACTTTTCCACATATGGCTTCTTCATCCTTATTTAGATGTTCATCTTCTTCCTCTCGTCGTTCTACTTCCAAACTTGAGTATCTGTATGAGATTGATAACTTGCCAGTTGATCGAAAGGTTCTCCTTAAAAGAGTAGGAATGAACGACATTGCAGCTCTCTCTCTCTCTCTCTCTCTCTCTCTCTCTCTCTCTCTCTCTCTCTCTCTCTAGCAACATCTATCTCCATAAAACTTGACTTTAAAATCCTAGTTAATAATTTTGCATCAAATGCCTAAAACATCTACAATAATATATATATATATATATATATTTTTTAAAAAAAAAAAAAAAGAGGGGGGTGTTTAAAACAGTGGGTTTAGGCCACATATTGTCTCCGACTCAAGACACTCGAGTCAGATTCCAAATCAACTACGGAGTACTTCTTTCCCACCCAACCAGCTTCAATAAAACATTCAAGTGCAAATATAATTGCTTCACTTCAGCAATGCTAAGAGTCCAAAATTCCCAGAGGTCCCAAAAAAGGAACTTAGAATTATACTCCCTTAAGCACAACATCATACCCTACCAAACAAGGTTTACCCACGAAGATCCATCAACTTTAAACTAAAGTTTATATCATGAAGAAGCCTCCCATTTCAAATTGATTCTCATATTCTCACCCTGACAAAGTCTACACACCAACACTGATAACACGGTAGCACAAAATGTCATCCGACGCTTTCTTTTTTTTTTGGGAAAATGAACATTTTCCAACACAGAGCAAAGCTCAAAAACATTATTACAAAACACAGCAAAGCTCAAAAACAAAGTACAAACAAAAGGAAAACCAAACCTGCCACCAGGAAAGAAACAATACACCAGCCCTGACATCAGACTAACTCAGACCAAACAAAATTAAATAGCCCAAGCCAGCCAGTCTACTAATCCTTAGGTAAATTCCACCTAATAAAAGCCCACTTATCCACCACTTTTGATCCCAAAATTTTAGCTCGAATACGGGAAAATATGTATTTGCAAACAAACATCCAACACTTGTTGTTTGAAAATTCAATTATCCCTTTCTCTCCAGATGTAGTACACAACAACAGCAAAGCAAATTTTCCTTACTAATGCCACGTTAAAACATCCAAAGCTTTTATCCAATGGAAAGATCTTATTCTAATCAAATCCAGAATTCCCTCCACTCACCAACACTTTCCTTTAAATATAGCTAATCCACTTAGAAGCTTGTCAGAATCTCACTCCTCTCATGTTAGAACCTCGCTCCCACTCCACTCCCAAATCTCAAAATAACTTATAAATAGAATCGAGTTCTTTCCTTGCTAAAACATTTTATCGAAGATATATTTCTATGTAGGAAAATGTGGTTTTAAGACTGTTGGAATCAAGGGATTTGATTCCTTATTTTCAGTCTTATTTATGGGTCATGTTGACCACTATTATTAGGCTTTATTTTCCATTATTCTCTTTCCTTTTTTGCTTTTCTCTATAACTGTATATATACATGGGATTATAGTGAATAATATCATCCCTTTCTCTAAATCCTTTTTGGTATCAAAGCAAAACCTAAACCACCAACACCACCACTGCTGCGCCGCCACCACCACCTCTGCCACTGCTTAGCCGAGGCCTCCCAGAGACCACCCAAGCCTCGGTGACCCCTCCCGTACATAGCAGCACCCTTGTAGCCGCAACCCTCATCAGCGGCGCACCCCACAGGCCCTTCGGCCTAGTCCAGCAGCCTGTTCGGCTGCTTCTCTTGCCCTTGTTGGGCACGTTAATGATGTGTTAGAGCCCGTCTTGTGCTCTTCGTCTCCCGTCCGGGTAAACGAGTGTCCGGTTGCCCCTGTCGTCATTCGCCGAGTCTCCGGCCGTGTTTGCTCCTCCTTTGTCTTTCTTTACCAAATTCTTGTGCTGATCAATGGCCGATACTGGTAAAGACATCGTCACCAACCCCAGTGCACCCCCGGCTCTCTCTCTTTCCTATCCTACACCAGCTCAGCGTGTCACGAGCGTGTTATTAAATGGAAAGAACTTTCATGCTTGGTCTCGCTCCCTTCGTCTCTTTCTTGGGGGTAAACGCAAGATTGGGTGGATTCTTGGCAAAGTGCCTACACTTCCTGAAACCGATCCCAAGTATGATGAGTGGTACACTGATAATTGTATTATTTTAGGTTGGATATTTAATTCTATGGAGGAACGTATCTACAATATGTTCATGTATCACGATACCGTTCATGGTCTATGGACTGCTTTGTCCAAAATGTAAGCTCATGCTCAGTGTGATTCTCGCATTTTTGAGCTCTACAAGGATATTTCTCATGCCTCTCCGGCCACCTTGGGCCTCACCGTTGCTGATTTCTTTGGGTATCTACAGACCCGCTGGGAGGAACTGGCCCAGTATGAGCCACTGAGTGACTTTACTACTGATGGTGCTGTTGAGTCCAAGCGCCTTGATCGTCGCCATACTTACCAGTTTTTGATGGGCTTAAAGACCGAGTTTGAAGCCCTTCGCACCCAGATCTTGAATACTACTCCTATGCCTTCTCTATATGAGGCATTTGCTACTGTTGATGGTGATAAGCGGCGACGCCGACTTCTATCGCCCCCTCCTGTGCCCGAGTCTCCTTCTTCGACTCTTGATCAGATGGCATTTGCTGCACCTTCTGGCTATCGTCCCGGAGGAAACCGTCCTTCTTCCAGCAATAACCGTCTCTATGCTGGAGGTAACCGTTCTTTCTGTCAGCATTACCGCCATCCGGGTCATACTATTGATCGTTGCTTTGACCTTCATCCAGAGTTGAAGCAGCAGTTCCGGAACCGCCCTACTGGCCGTGGCAGGGGTGCTCCTCGTACTGGTGCTGTAGTTGAGATGGTTCCGACTCCTACTCCACCAAATTATGATCAGATTCAGTCTCAAATTGCCCAATTACAGTCACATTTGGGCTTGGGTGCGCCTTCATCTTCTTCCGGCCCCACGGCTGCTATTGCTGCAGGTACTCCTACCGCTCTTCATGGTAAGTCAGTCTATGCCACTTGGATTCTGGATTCTGGATTCTGGTGCTAATAATCATATCACTGGTGAGCTTTCTTCCTTTACCTCTCCTTTTACTCCCATTGATCAATCTGTCCGTATCGCTGATGGGTCATTCATTCCCATTCATAGTCAGGGTGATGCTCGTTTATCCCCTGACATCACCCTTTCCTCTGTCTACTATGTCCCCAATTTTTCTTTTAATCTCTTTCTGTTAATCGTCTTGCTAAAACCCATAATTGAGCTGTTGTGTTCTTACCTACCTCTTGTTATTTGCAGGACCTGACTTCGAAGAAGGTTTTTGGCAGGGGGTATAAGCGTGACGGTCTCTATTACTTTGGTGATCCTCCTCGTTCCAGTTTGCAAGCTTCTGTTTTGCCAGTCTCTAATAATTTTGTTTTACCAGATTCAAATACTTATGTTTTTTCTCTTCAAACATTAGATTTGTGGCATGCTCGTCTAGGAAATGCAAATTTTCAGTATTTATGTTGGTTATTTCCCCCATTGAATAAAGCTTGCAAGGATTTTCATTTCAAATGTGTGGTTTGTGAATTATCTAAACACACACGCACTTCTTATATTCCTCACATGCACAGGGCACCTAGTGCCTTTGATCTTATTCATTCTGATGTATAGGGGACCTTCACCTGTCACGGCTCAATCTCACCACCGTTATTATGTCACCTTTATTGACGATTACACTTGTTGCACGTGGGTTTACCTCATGAAGAAAAAGTGCGAAGTTTTCATTCATTTTAAAAAAAAATTGCAAATGATAAAAACTCAATTTCATATAGTTGTGCGTAATATTCGATCTGATAATGGTAAGGAGTATATCACGAATGAGCTTAGGTCTGAACTTAATAAGAGTGGTATTCTTCAACAACTTACCTGTCCCTACACTCCTGAGTAGAATGGTGTGGCGGAACGAAAAAACCGTCATATTATGGCTACTGTTAGGTGTCTCTTATGTGGTATGGGTGTTCCCAAGTATTTTTGGCTCATGGCGGTTCTTACTTCTACTTACCTTATAAACCGTACTCCCAGTCGTGTCCTACAAGGTAAGGCTCCTCTTCATATCCTCGAACCTAATTGTACTCTTTTTCCTCTTGTCCCCCGTGTCTTTGGGTGCACTTATTTTGTTCAAAACCGAAGTCCTACGCGGACTAAACTTGATAATAAGGCTATTCGGTGTGTATTCCTAGGGTATTCCTCCATGTCCAAAGGGTATCGATGCTATGACCCTGCCACTCGTCACTTCTACCACTCCTTAGATATTACTTTTCTGGAGACTGTTCCTTTTTTTACAGGTCATTCTTCCTCTCCAGCCACCGTCGTGGAGACTGCTGAGGACAATACTTCTGTGCTTCCGCGTCCGGTTCCTATTCTTGAGTACCCTAGTGTATCTTTGCCTCCAGTTGTCACGGCTGATCCCACGCACGTATATTCTCGTCGTCCACGCTCTCCAGACCCTCTGCCACCTTCTTCTCCGGAATCAGGTAACTCGTATCCTCCTTTAGTATTTGATATTGTCCCTCCCCGTTATCCTACTCGTCTTCGGCGCCCCCCTTCCCCTTTCCGTCTTTCAAGTAGTATCTTACCAGGGCTTATTTAATTCCTATCAATCTTATATTAGTAAGGTTGATTCGGTCTCTATTCCTCGGTTTGTTTATGAGGCTCTTCAGGATCCTAAGTGGGTGGCTGCTATGAAAGTGGAAATGGATGCCCTCCAAGACAATCAAACGTGGGAGCTTCTTGTCTTTCCACCTGGTGAACGCACAGTTGGCTGTAAATGGGTATTTAGTCTGAATTATTTGGCAGATGGCACTACCGGTCGTTATAAGGCCCGTCTTGTTGCTAAAGGCTTTACTCAGGTTCCTGGTAAAGATTTTGGTGCCACCTTTGCTCCTGTGGCCAAGTTAACTACCGTCCGACTTCTTGTCTTACTAGCCGCTTCCTATTCTTGGCCTCTTCACCAGCTCGATGTCAAAAATGCCTTTCTTAATGGTGACTTGACTGAGACAATTTATATGGACCCACCGCCGGGGTTTCGAGCTCAGGGGGAGTGTTTTAGGAAAGTTTGTCACCTTTGAAAATCACTATACGGTCTGAAGCAATCTCCTCAAGCTTGGTTTAGCCGTTTCAGTGATTTGATTCTCAATATGAGATTTGCTCGGTATCACTCAGATCATACATGTTTTTTTCATCGCCGGTCTCAAGGGTAATGTATTATTGTCTCTGTGTACGTTGATGATATTATTATTACTGGTGATAATGCACCGGGGATTGGTCAAGTGAAGCGAGATCTTGGTATGTCTTTTGATATTAAGGATTTGGGTTCTCTTCGGTATTTTCTTGGTATTGAGGTAGCTAGGTCTCGGCACGGTATCTCTCTATCCCAGAGAAAGTATTCCCTGGACCTTCTTCAGGATACAGGTATGCTTGGGTGTAGGCCAGCCTCCTCTCCAATGGATCCAAATCTTAAGTTAACTACAGATATGGGGGAACTTCTACCGGATCCTTCAATGTATCAGCGTCTTCTGGGTCGTCTCATCTACTTGACGAACACAAGACCGGATCTAACGTTTGCTATCAGTATTGTAAGTCAATTTATGCACTCCCTGCGTACCACTCATTTGGATGCTGTCTATCACATTCTTCGGTATCTTAAGACCTGTCCTGGTCTTGGACTCTTCTTTAAAACAGGAGCACAGTCCGGTCTCTCCTGTTTTACAGATGCAGATTATGCGGGCTCGAAGGATGATAGACGTTCTACGTCTGGCTTCTGTACTTTTCGTGGTAGTCATCTCATATCCTGGAAAAGTAAGAAGCAAGCAGTTGTTTCACGTTCTTCCGCTGAAGCAGAGTATGGTGCCATGGCTCAGGGTACATGTGAACTTCTTTGGCTTCGTTCTCTTCTCAACGAGTTGGGCTTCCCAGTAACAGATTCATCTACTTTGTTTTGTGATAATAAGTCTGCTATTATGTTATCCTCTAACTCAGTCCTTCATGAAAGAACGAAACACATAGAAGTTGATGTTCATTTCATTCGTGAGAAAGTTCGGCCTGGAGTTGTCGCGTCGAAATTTGTATCCTCATCTGATCAAGTTGCTGATATGTTTACTAAGTCTGTTGGTCCAGGACTTCTATAGTCTTCTCTCGGCAAGCTGGGGCTCGTCGATATCTTCGCCTCAGCTTGAGGGGGAGTGTTGGAATCAAGGGATTTGATTCCTTATTTTCAGTCTTATTTATGGGTCATGTTGACCACTATTATTAGGCTTTATTTTCCATTATTCTCTTTCCTTTTTTGCTCTTCTCTGTAACTGTATATATACATGGGATTATAGTGAATAATATCATCCCTTTCTCTAAATCCATTTAAGACTTAAAAACAAAATGTACTACCAAAATATCTTATTTCGATCCAAATTCCACTTCACTGACTTAATACATAACATCTATGTCTGAAATGTTTGGACGCGTCTTGATCACTCCAAACCTGTGAACATCTCAAAGTTTAACGCTTTCAATGGAAAGATCTTCTTCTTCCTGAAACAGCCATCCAAAAGAACGATACTACTTTCACAGGAGTTTTATCAAGCAATTTCTGTCTTTCCTCCTCCACCCCTTGAAATAAATTTCTTCTAATAAGGGGTATTATTCATTTTGCACCATCCCAAAACAAACTCTAAATGCTAGAGAGCAGAGTCCAGGGGATTCCACGTTGAGAGGAATATCAGAAGTCCACTTGCCCTCATATCCAGGAAAAAAAAAAAAGAAGAAGAAAATAAGTCTCACTCGCCCTTCCAAAAAGAAATAGACAGTCCATTGTGTAGGATCCACCTACTAGTACTATCAAAACCAACCAATCCCTTAAAACTCATTCATTAACCCCAATTTCCGAATATCCAACTCCCACCTTTTAAAATGTTTCCCACCATTGGCAGCCACACCCTAACAGGAGCCTGAAAAATTGACATGAGATAAAAACAGATAATTTTCTGGCTATAGCCAGTTTTATAGTGTAACTCTTCCCTCGAAAGATAAATATCTTCTCTTCCAAACAGATTACCGAACCTTAAATTGCGAGGATTATAGACTCCTACATTCTATGTATCAGGGCTACCTCCACCAATAGGGATACAAAGGTATTTGAAAGGCGAAGTCTCAGCTTTACATCCCACAATATCAGTACAGCCCACAATATCAGTACAGAAGGAACGGTATACACTTCTTCACCCATACCGAAAACACAGCTTTTACTGAAGTTAATCTTCAAACTCAATACACCTTCAAAATTTCTTGAAGACCTCCGGGTATCACTTACTCCTCTCTCTTTTCTTCACAATATGATTGTATCGTTCATAAACTCAGGACTTGACAAAGGCCATCAATTTTCCCCAAAATTTCTGCCCTTTCAGAAACAATAAGAAAAAGAATGGTGATAACTGATCGCCTAGGCGTAACCCCCTCTGCATGAAAATTCTTCTGTAGGACAACCAATTACCGAAACCGGGATCATCTCCTTCCGGCAGAGAGGCATTCTTTAATCCATAGCCTCCATTTAACCCCAAAACCAACACGACGCATAATGTAATCCAAAAACCCTTAATGCAATCATAAGCTTTTTCAAGCTTCAAAATGATGGCCTAAAGTTTATTCCTCTTAACAATCGATGATTTCTTTAGTTAACAGGACCCCGCCCATAATTTGACGCCCCCTAACGAAAGCACTCTGATTTACTAGTCTGTCGACTAAGATCTTTAACATAATTTTATAGATAGATCCAATAATATTAATGGGGTGAAAGTCCTTCAAAATTTCAGGATGCTTAACTATCGGAATTAGCAATCAAAGACAAACTTGAACCCTTTGGTAATTTCCCAGACTTGAAAAAAGCCTTAACCATGTGTCTTGACTGATTAAGTATACGTATATCAATAAATAGATGTGGAGTTCTATGTAGCATGGATACAGACACGCGACACGGACACGACACAATACGGACATGCCGACACAACAAATTCTGAAAATGCAAGATACGGACACGGCTAGGATACGACGAATACACAATTATATCTTAGAGTTTAATATACAATTTGCAGTTTCGTGTCCATTCTTGTTCCCATAATTCTAAAATAATCCAATTGCTTATCCCCAATTTTACTATATAGACTAATGCCTCAAAACTTTAAAAGCATTTCTAATGAGAGGCCCCCATGACGTGTTCCCTCGCATGTCCAGCCATGTCGTCTGCGTGTCTGACATGTGCTCAAGGTGTGCCCAATGTCAGAAAATTTAAGACACGGTTTTTAGCGTGTCTGACACGTGGTGACCCTTGTCCGACAAGTGTCAGTGTCTGACACGGATACGATACGGAGACGGCACCCAAAGTGAAGCGCCCGTGCTACATAGGTGGAGTTAGCTATGTCTTGTCCTATAGAAATTAGTAGCTATTTAAAATTACGGAAGAAAACATTGTCTTTACAGATAGCTTGGGATGATGCACAAAAGCTTACAAATCGGCAACTTGAACGCGAAAAAGGTCGTAGTGACGCAGCAGAAGATCTTTCTGAGCTCTCTGAAGGTGAAAAAGAGAAGGGCGATGCCAACCAACCAGAGTCTATCACAACAGATAAAATTTCCCGAATTAACTCTGATATGCAAATATGGTTGGACGATGACAAATCTAAATCCAAGCGACTTTACATCGTCTTAATCAGGTACCTTAAATTGTCAGTTGTCACAATTTTCAGATATAAAGTACATGTATGTGATACAAAACGTTGATGATAGAAGAAAAGTTCAAAAAAGTTGGCAAAAGGGAACCAAGCGTTGTCTGAGCTAGTAAAAAAGTTCCTGATTTGGGAACTCTGCCCCTGAGCCACTTGATGTTTTTGTTATATTTCTTAAACATCAACATACAAATTTTTCCTACCTCGGTTTTTATAATTGGTAAATAAATTCATCACGGAACTAAAAAGACAGAAGTATATAAAAACCATACGTCTGTATTCTTTTCTCATTGTCATTGTGTAACATTCCTTCACTATATCAAACTAGTAACAAAAACTGGGGAAGACAATAAAAATGGAAAGGTAAAAATGATGATTTTGACGGTTTGAGTTCATAACATTTTTATTTTCTTTGGGTTGTAGTCTACATGGATTGGTGCGAGGGGAAAACATGGAACTTGGAAGGGATTCTGATACAGGAGGTCAGGTAGTAATGTGGGTACATGGAACCCACACAACTTTTAGTTTACACCATCTCTATCCTTTATCTGTACAAAAGGCTGTACTATACCACACAACTCTCATAATACCACATCTAATTCATGTGTTTTTGTGAAAATGTCCAGGTGAAATATGTTGTTGAACTGGCAAGGGCATTGGCAAACATGAAAGGAGTCTACCGCGTTGATCTATTGACTCGACAAATAACATCGCCAGATGTCGACTCCATCTATGGTGAACCCATTGAGATGCTCTCATGCCCATCCGACGGCTACGGCAGCTGCGGTGCCTACATTATTAGAATCCCTTGTGGACCTCGCAACAAGTAACTCACATCCTATCATACTTATCTTCACTATTTTAGCACTAAAACAACTATTTTTATTGGTCTACCGTTACTATGTATCGCACTCATCTTTTTTTCCGCTCTTAGGATCTATTTGGTTTGTGGATTTATGGAACGAAAATAAAAAGAGAACGAGAAGGAAAGCCATTCCCTTGTGTTTTGCTTAATACTTAACCCCATGTATAGGTAACATTATATTACACATATTTCTATTATATAACAGGACCTCAAAAGAGGAAGACAAGTGACTCACAAAATTTTAATTTATTGATTTACTTTTACCCTATTTTCTTTTTCGTTCTATTTTCCTCATAGTTGTCCTTATTAACCAAACAAAGGAAAACATTTTTCTGTTTGTTTTCTTTCCTTACCATCACTAAATCCATGAACCAAACTGTGTCTTAGAGTATGCATTTTCACCACTAATGTTTCTACTGGAAAATCATTGGCGCAGGTACATTCCAAAAGAGTCACTCTGGCCTCAAATACCTGAATTCGTTGATGGGGCTCTAAGCCACATTGTCAACATGGCAAGAGCTTTGGGCGAAGAGGTCGATGGAGGAAAGCCAATGTGGCCTTATGTAATTCATGGCCACTATGCCGATGCAGGAGAAGTAGCTGCACGCTTGTCCGGGGCATTGAACGTGCCAATGGTACTCACAGGGCACTCACTAGGACGGAACAAGTTTGAGCAATTGCTTAAACAAGGGAGGGTCTCAAGGGAGGTCATAAACTCAACATACAATATAATGAGGAGGATTGAGGCAGAGGAGCTGGGATTGGACGCTGCCGAAATGGTGGTCACTAGCACTAGGCAAGAAATTGAAGAGCAATGGGGTTTGTATGATGGGTTTGATATCAAGTTGGAGAGGAAACTTAGGGTTAGGAGGCGTCGGGGAGTGAGCTGCCTAGGACGATACATGCCAAGGATAGTGGTATGTGCTATGTCTTCTTGCCACTTATACTTTATGCAACTCAAGAACGAATTCTAAGGAACATCAAAACGACACAAGCTTAAGAGCCTGGTTGGGATTTGATTTCTAGAACCAACAGTCATCTATAGATGACTGTTGAAGAACTGTGAATGTTACGTTTGGCTTTTTCAGATATTATAAAGAAATCTGATTCCTTTTTAAATCTAAAAAACAGCTTTTTAACTGTTCCATTTTGTAGCTTTTTAAAAATCTCTTATTTCAAAAGGTAATTATTTTAAAAGCTAACCCCCAAATGGGCTCGAAATCATTCATAGTCCCTCATTGACAAACAATGTAACACATAGAAAAGGCAATGTGCCTAATAGGTTCATAATACTACTCAAAAAAACCTTCTGTGTTTTTCTTTTTTCTTATCAAGAAACAAAACTTTATTGAAAACAGACTATATAAAATTCATGCCTTACAACGTGAATCTACACTCACTCTATAATCATCAAAATGGAACTAGGTTATACCACCAGGCATGGACTTCAGCTATGTCACATCACAAGATTCTTTTGAAGGAGATGGCGATCTTCAATTATTGATTGGCTCTGATACTTCTCAAAACGAAAGACCTATACCTCCTATATGGTCTGAGGTCAGGCATCCTTCTTCCATGTTTGTAAATAACAAATACTTTTTAGACTGAACAAACTGATCCCACAGTTTAGCTGAATTTTTCCTTCAGTTGTCTGGGACAACAAATTATCTGATAATATGACTTTGATCATTTGGTTATATGCAATTTTCAGATAATGCGATTTTTCACAAACCCTCACAAGCCCATGATCCTCGCATTGTCCCGTCCAGACCCCAAGAAAAATGTAACCACTTTGCTGAAGGCTTTCGGTGAATGCAGGGCCCTCAGAGAACTAGCTAATTTGGTAAGATTAAGTTTCATAAATTACGTATACGTTACTTGCTTAGAATTGAATCAACTATAAGCAAGACTGGTCGATGATTCAATTGTCATTGCAGACCTTAATACTTGGTAACAGAGATGATATAGAAGAAATGTCTACTAGCAGCTCCATTGTCCTAACAATGGTACTCAAGCTCATAGACAAGTATGACCTATATGGTCAGGTTGCATACCCCAAGCATCACAAGCAGGCTGAAGTTCCAGACATATACCGTTTGGCTGCAAAAACCAAGGTCTAGTCTCTCAACTCAGTTTGCCCTATGCAAAAATTTTACTATGCTATAGTCCATTTTAAGAGGCTATTTGGGAAAGCAAACAACCGGTTCTATGGTTCATATGTGAAGCGAACTGTAAAATTCAAGTGTTTGGTTAGGGTCAACTTCTTGCACTGGACTCCATGCCCAGTCTAACAACTTCTTTAAACTTGGTTTTTTGTCGAGCCAATACAACCTTGGTTCTTACAAGTACCAGATAGATACTGAGAGTCTGAGACATGGACACAACCAGATCCTATTTTAAGCATTCCCAAACAAGCCCTACCACTTTCAAGTCACCTAAGCAAGGTTTCAGTGGCAGTAGTTCTTGAGCTTTACGTTTATCTCAAACGAGTAGGCCCTTACGGGCTTTGGGGAATCGCAGAATCCATCGCCTACCAAAAACTTCATGTTAGTGAACTGGGGCCCCTTGACAGTCACATACATGATTGACTATGATCCTTAATCTATTACTAGTGGAACAATTTATACGAATAACTTAAACATTTTCTCTTGTGGCCACTTGCAACCGTAAAACTGCTAACAGTAACACTTCTATGGCGGATTTGTCTCTTGAAGGGAGTCTTCATCAACCCAGCTCTTGTGGAACCGTTCGGTCTTACACTCATAGAGGTAATATATACTATCTTCATGATCTTTAGATTTGCATGCATGTAAATATTCCGAACTATAGCACCACACAAAACCTATTTAACGAGACTTGTGTAATGACTATCTTATGCTATAACTCGTAGTCTTCTGTTTTTTGAAGGCAACTGCTTATGGATTACCTGTTGTAGCCACTAAAAATGGTGGGCCGGTGGATATCCTCAAGGTAAAGATTATAACCTATGTTACATAGATTCTTCTTTATTGGTTGAAGCACCCGTGTCGGACACTCGAGACACGGACAAGAGTATGGGATATGTGTGGATTACCTGTTGTAGCCACTAAAAATGGTGGGCCGGTGGATATCCTCAAGGTAAAGATTATAAACTATGTTACATAGATTCTTCTTAATTGGTTGAAGCACCCATGTCGGACACTCGAGACACGGACAAGAGTATGTGATATGTGTGACCCACTTCTCATCGAACACTCATCATGAAGCATATGAGCTACTTTTATAAAAGTATATTAAAGTCTCTAATGATATTTTTCCTTGCTACGAAGTTATTTCAAAATAGACAAAAACTCACTTTGAACTCCTATTATTTTTATATAAACAATAAATTCTCTTACAATCATAAGATACATATAGATTTATGGTTGTGCCATGTGTCCTATTCCTACAATTGTTAATTTGGGAAGTCCAATGCTTAGACACATACAAGCACCCGACCCCGTACATGAGTGCATATAATATAGATTATGGGTATAACCCTTAAATGTTGAATCACACTTGAATTGGACGCCAAAATTATCTTCCACAAAACTTCTAGATGAATCTAAGAGGAACTTATTTTTTTCATTTAGGCACTCAACAATGGTCTTCTCATTGATCCACATGACCAGAAAGCCATAGCAGATGCCCTCCTTAAGCTCGTAGCAGATAAAAATCTTTGGCTTGAGTGCCGCAAAAATGGCCTGAAGAACATTCACCGATTCTCATGGCCGGAACACTGTCGTAATTACCTCTCCCATATTGAGCACTGCGGGAATCGCCATCCCACGACTCGTCTTGAGATCATGCCTGCTATTGAAGAACCTATGAGTGACTCACTACGAGATGTTGAAGACCTTTCTTTAAAATTCTCCATTGACGTGGAATTCAAGCCCAATGGAGAGCTAGAAGCAGCAAACAGACAGAAAGAACTCATTGAGACCCTAACCCGAATGGCCACCTCAAATGGAAAATCCAACATTAGCTGTTTTCCAGGAAGAAGACAGGGACTATTTGTAATAGCCGTTGATTGTTATGATTCCAATGGAGTTTGTCATGAGGCCTTACCATTGATCATCAAGAATGTGATGCAAAGTGCAGCCTCAAGCTCGGGTCGGATAGGTTTTGTACTGTTAACAGGTTTAACTTTAGTAGAGACAAAGGAAGCACTGAGATGTTGTGAAGTAAATTTGGAAGAATTCGATGCACTAGTCTGCAGTAGTGGTAGTGAAATGTATTACCCGTGGAGGGATTTGGTAGCTGACGTGGACTACAAAACCCATGTTGAGTACAGGTGGCCTGGTGAGAATGTGAGCTCGATGGTAATGAGGCTTGCTAGGGTAGATGATGAAACTGAGGATGACATACTGGGGAACGTGAGTGCATGTAACTCTCGATGCTACTCGTACAGTGTGAAACCTGGAGCCAAGGTGTGACTTTATAGTCCATGCATATGAGAAAAATACTGAAAGACAAACCATGAACAATTCTGCCATGGTTACACTCGCTTAAAGAAAAAAAAACAACTAAAAGGAACAGAAAGAGAACCATAACGCTGTAGTTAACATATTTCTAACTGGCACTCTCTTTTTAATGACAACTTTGAATGTGTGGGTGGCAGATTCGAAAAATCGACGACTTCCGCCAGAGATTACGGATGAGAGGTTTCCGTTGCAACCTTATCTATACGCATGCTGCATCAAGGTTGAATGTAGTACCATTGTTTGCATCACGAGCCCAAGCACTAAGGTAAGAACTTATTTCCCCGATGTTGTCTATATGTGCGATTAAGTGAGTGTGCGGATGTACACAAGTTGGGCGTGTTTGTGTGTTTCATAATTTATATAAATACACTTAGTCACACTTCGAGATAAATTAGTGCCAACTTTATATTTCTACATGTTATGTAGGTACCTATCAGTTAAATGGGGTATTGATATTGCCAAGATGGTAGTGTTTGTTGGTGAAAGCGGGGATACAGAGTATGAAGACCTATTGGTCGGCCTCCACAAGACTGTTATTCTAAAAGGTTCTGTGAAATACTGCAGTGAGATGCTTATTCGCAGCGAGGACAGTTTTAGAAGGGAAGATGTAGTGCCCGAAGATAGCCCTAGCATTGCCTTTGCTGAGGGTTATGAAGCCCATGACATTTCCACTGCTCTAAAGACTCTCAAGATTATATGATTTAAGTTTATACCTTTTTATTTTTATTTTCTTTGCTTCTCCTTGGAAGAGAGGGTGGCTGAGGGGTATATGCATATAATTATATAGATAATGGAATATATGTTACATTACATATATAAGAAGTATATAGATCTGCTATACACGAGCTTCAAAAGGCATCAAATTCTCACATGCTTGTGTGCATATGTATGTGGTAACTGGTAAGTGATTGGGAAGATTCGTGGTGAGGAGGTTGGATGGAGATGGTTTGTGAGGCTGTAAGCCAGTCCAAGTGATTTAACCATGTTACACCATCTAATGCAAAAAGTACTATCACAATAAAAATAAATAAATAAATAAAACATGACTCCAAAATTTAGCATAAAGTACATAATCTTGTCACCATGTAGCATACTATCAATTATCAGTTTCACGACTCGAAGCATATGCATATAAAAGCAATCTATTCAGCATCGATAAACTATATTCTGACATTTCCTCACATTTATATTTATTCCAACAACTTAGGCTGCATTTGGTTGCACTTATTGTCTAAATTTTATGAGCTATTCCATTTCGTGAGATTTAAAGAAGAGCAAAAGGGGGCTACATGGTGTTTGGGTGGTCAAAATAAAAAATAAAAAAAAAAAAACTTAATTTAAAAAAAAACTTTCATGAGATGTTTGGGTGGTCAAAATAAAAAAAAACTCTCACTTGAAATTAAGTAAGTTTAAGGTGTTTGGTAAATACAACTTAAATTGTAAAGACACTCAATCAGGGGCAGATTTAAAGAAGAGCAAAAGGGGGCTCGAGCAACCCCCCCAACCCCCCCCCCCCCCCTCTAAAATTTCAGAAAGCCCCCTATCTTACGAATATTTGAATTTTTGGTTTAATTTTTACAGAGTTTGCAAGTCCAAGTCCACCAGACTTTGAACAAATGTACCTTAGATTAGATTACAATATACATATTATAACAAAAATTGCAATCCAAATATCCAAAATCATGAGCCGAGTCATAGAATCCAAGTAAAGAGCAAATAGAATTCAACTCATCCTAAATGTTTTTGACTAAATATTTTGTCAAAAACATTTTCTATTCACTTTTGAACTTAACATAACCCAAATTGATTTAATATCATTTCAAGCTTTAATGAAAATTCTACACCAAAAATGTGTACAACTAGAACCCAAAAAAAAAAAAATCATCTTGGGGCGCTGCCCCAAACCCATATAAACTTAGCCAAGTGCCACTGCCAAATTTTGCCCCAAATCAAAGTCCCCCAGCTTCAAATTTCTGCATTCGCCTCAGCACTCAATTAAGTTTTTGATTCAGAACTATTAATACCTTCAAAAACTGTTAGTAATTTTTTAAGCGAGGGAAATCAAACTTGGTACATATTGGCATTCCATCGAACACCTTATCTCCATGAATAGCATCTATCTTGGTTTGAGTCCTCACAAAAGTAGTTGATTATGAAGTGATACTGTTCAGCTTCTGATCATTATCACAAGCAGAAGAAAAAAGAAAATCACTATGGAAGCCCTCTGCCAAACCCACTTCTCCATCATCATCTCCGTCGACCTCACTTCAATACGTGTGTGTATTGTATATAACACAATAAAATTTTTTTTTGGTAACCGTGGGTGTCCGGACAGCTTGCGTGCAACTCAACTAATCCCACGAGGTCATGACGTCCGGGTGAATCACTTGTGCCCACCCGTTGAAATTCGAACTTGAGACCTCTGGTATAACACGCAGAGGACTTGTCGTATAACACCCAGAGGCCTATCATCCGGCCACAAAAAAAAAGTGGTTATAGAACACAATAATTGCCAGCGAGAGAGCAAAATAAAAATGAAATTTGGTATTCTTGAATTATTGGTAGTTTTGAGAACCAAACACTTCTAAATCTGCTATTTATAAATGATCTAATTCGCAATTTTGTGAGTAGCTTTATATAGAATCATTTGAGTGCTCTTCAAAACATACCTGTTCAGTGACACTGTTGATGCAACGTACTCTATTCTCCATACGAAAGTTGAGTTAGTAATATGACATCTCTACACACCACATTTTTAACAGTGCCAAATTTCCCTTTAAGCAGCAGAGACGATGATAAATTTAGTATTTTGTAGCACTCCCCCTTAAAATTAATATTTAGTAACATTACCTCCCTTAAAAGTGTTGCAAAATATTAGGCATAAGGGAGGTTTATATAAATTTTCCAAAATTATAAGGGAGGTCCGTATAATTAAGGCAAATTATAGGAGAGGTGAGTGTAATTAACCCAAAAAAAAACTTCAAGGGCCAAATTGTTTCAATTAAAACTATAGATACTAAAATGAGTAAGGGACCAAACCTTTGGGATATATTTTGTATTTTAGCCAAAAAATTAATAATAATAAAAAAAATCCTCAAGTGGGAATCATATCCCAAAATTAGGGGTGTGTTTCGGCCGGAACGGATCGGAAACACCCCTTTCGAAAAAAAATTCTGAAATTTACAGAATTCAAAAATGCATTCCGAATTCCGTTCCGAAATTTCGGAAATTCCAAAATTATTTCCGATTCCGAAATTTCGGAAATTTCAAAATTTTCGGAATTTTCGGAATTTCTTCAGATTCGGAATTTTTTGGAATTTTCGGAATTCAAACTTAATGGGATTTCACTTGAGACTTGTAGGCCTTTTATAGAAGCACATCACATCCCTTCTATTGTGTTTTTTGGATCTGGAATGAACACAATTTTCGGAATATTTGAAATATTTTCAGAAAAGTTTCAAAAAATACAATTTCAGAACATTTTCGGAAATTCTTCGGAATACTTCGGAAGATTTTCGGAAAAGTTTCGGAAAATACAATTTCGGAATATTTTCGGAAATTTATCGGAATTTTCGGAATTCTAAAAACAATTCCGATTCTGATTCGATTTTTTTCGGAATTCGGAATGCATATGTAGTTGCCAAAATTGGAATTTTTCAGATCGGAATCGGTCGGAATCAGAATTTCCGTTCCAAATGACACCCCTACCCACAATGATTCCCCATTGTGATGGATAAATAGTCAGTTTGTTGTCACAATGACAGTAATCATTTCTTTATTGTCGCGCCCGCCCCTTCGATGGAAGACAGTCCCTTCGAAGATCGCGACAGTTTATATGTTGAAAAGTGTGTAAAAGTGGGAGTGGAGCCAGGTAAAAGTTCAGAGTCATCACCTAACATTATTCGGGACTTAGGATCCCTGCAAAAACGATAAAAATCATCCTCGACTTTTTGAAAATAGTTTTGAAGAGAAGCGGGTTCTTTAAAAGTGATGACTCTAGATAGCCATACGAAACTAGAGTTCTTGAGATGGGTTCGGGGACTCGATTATGTCGATGGAATGTATTAGGCACCCTTGAATATCCGTGCAAGCACGATTGCTAATTTCAGTGGTTTTCACAGTAATGGGCATAAGTAAGTGATGTTGTCAATATCAAGATATAAAAGTATGCTTTACTTTTCTAAGGATTTGTAGTAGTGAAAGTAAAGGTCGAACCCACAGAGATTGATTAACTACTGCGCTTTAATTTTAAAACCTAAATTTAGCTAATTTAAGAAAAAACAGATTTTGATTTGATTTTAATTAAACTAATAACAATAAAAGTAAATCTAAATTATGAAAGCAATTAAATAGTTGTTTTTATAATAAGTTTAAGAAACCTAGGATTGCAAATCCACCACTAGCTTCATAATAAGGGTATTTATGAATTACTTTAGCTTATTAAGTTGGATGATAATGGGGAATTGTAGCTACAAGCCCAATTCCTCCGTCAAGAAAATAACTATGGTTCAAGCACCAACATAATCCATCTTCGGTTAGCACGAATTATCCCACACTAAACTAGGGTTGTGGTATAACCCGTCTAATCTAGGCATGGACTATTCGGATACTTGATAGCACAATTCAATTTAAGCACCATTACATGTAAATAATCCATACAAGCACAGCAAATATAGATCATTGAACACATCACAGTCAAAATAGATCTAAAACAAGAATAGATTTTGAAAGTAACGATTTAATCAATAAAAGTACGATTTATTTATAAAAATCCTCGAAACATGTAACTGTCATCCATACATAATAAAACTAAAACAAAGAACATAAAATACACCCTATTACTTGGTTAGGGTTTCATTGAAACCCTAGATCTAGAGTCTAGTTGTCCATACAAGTGGTAGATGGCAAGTAGTTGATGGAGGAGGGCATGGAAACCCTTGGTCTTCTTCTTCTTCTCCTTGCTTCCCTCCCTTCAATGGCTGAAAGTATGGTTGTATATTGTGTGTGTAACAATTGGCAACAACCCTTAATTTGAAGCAAAATAGGGTATATATAGATTTACAACAAGTTTTTGGAAGCTTTCCTAACCCGAAACATACTAAAACTGCTTTATTTTGCAATCTGGATGTAATTAGGCAGTTTCTTTCGCGTAGGAATCATCAGTATACTGAAATACGAAAGTTCCATTTTTACACAGGTCGCGCGAGCGCGATATTAGGACCTCACGCGCGCGGATCGCGCGAGCGATTTCTGGGATTTCGCGCGAGCGGATCGCGCGCGCGATATGGATTTTCTTGCTTCTTTTGGTCTGCTTTTTCACCCCATTTAACTTGGTTTACTTGATTTCTTCCAAAACCTGTCAGAAAATAGAAAACGAAGTAAAAATATACAAAAACAGGATAAAAAGGTATTAACAAGCGTACATTAAGGCGTATAAATAGGATTTGTTCTCTCCCGATCACACCCCCAAACCTACATTTTGCTAGTCCTCGAGCAAAACTAAAATAAAAATAAAACTACTAATAAAAATATATTCCATTTTCGCATAGATCGTGATTGCATTTAGCGTATGCAACAAGCCTTTTAAACCTCTAGGTGTCCCTAGTCGGACGAGTGAAGTCTCGTGAGGGTTCTCGTCAACAAGTCACCCACAACCATATTTATTAACTTGTAAAGAAAAGTTTTATTAAAACAAAAGACAACATTCAATACTCATTATAAAATGCTGATTTGAAATAGAATAACGAACAAGAAGAAACAGAATCAAACGTCTACCTATATCATGAAAAGCAATCCCAAGCACATGCATCGTATAAATCAATAGAGTTTCACATAAAATTGCACGTGTGTCATGTTGTAGTCAAATGAACACGAGCATGTCATGAACTTGGAATATAACTCGGATAACCATCAAACTATGCTTCTACTATGAATCTCACAATGTTAATTACACTCTCAAATAAAACACTCAGAAATAGGTGTAATTTCTCTAATATATGAGCAAAGGAAATATGGTTTTAAAACAATAAATGCTCACATATGACTTGAAAAAGACGCATGACACGAAAGAACAGTTGTCTCATGGATAGGACGCCAACAGTCAAGAGAAATTAATCATTACCATGTTTTAATCCCCCTCCCATCGTTTTCATATCCAAACCATGTTTTCTAGGATCAAATAGGACTTTTCAAAGGTTGTAATGTAGCTCAAGTAATGAAAAATGATAAAAAGGATTCATTAGGTAGTTTTAGAATGGCATTGTAAGGCATGTTCGATTTCTTTCATTCTCTCTTCTACCAACTTTCATCTTTTCATATTTCTTTCCACATATTTTTCAATTTCTTTCCTCTTCTTTTTTTCTTTTTTTTTTCTTCAACCTTATTCTTTTTTTTTTCTTTTTCTTTTCTTTCTCTCTATTCTTTTCCTCTTCGTTGCTTTTGAAACAAATATTCATTAAATATCAAGGCAACCACCCCAAACATCATCTTATTTTCTTCTTCTTCTCAATCACACATCGCCTTAACACCACTAAAAGTTGATCAATCTTTCAGGGGTGAACTCCAAGTTGGCCAAATTGGAGCAAAAACAGGATAATGGTAATTAAAGAAAAAAAAAATCGGCATTTTAATGGCTCAAGGGGCGAACTAAGGAAAATTATCGTTTATCGGTCGGCAGTAAACAAAGAGGGCCTAAAATCATCTCCTATGGTCGTATGGTTCTTTAATGTTTACGACGGAAGATTATTTAGCATGGTAACAAATATTTTAACTTGACTATCAACCAAACACAAGAATAATGAGACTAAACAACGAGTTAATGCGTTATTTCAATGAAATTTGACAAACACAAAATGTATTTATAACCCTCTAAAAAGAAAAGATAGGCTCAAAAGCTTACTGGGTTTAGTCTCCACCTTGTGTTATCTAGAAATCCGAATCATATTATAGTTCACATCAGACATGTATTCACGTGACTACGTGCAGTGCATAGGTTTATGTGCAAATCTATGATATAAAACTACGATTCGAACGATACATGACCTAAAACGTTGCATCATGACTTCAGCAACTATTTAATTACATCTTCTCATGTTTACCATTCTATAACAATCATAGTTACATAACAAGAAGTATCAAATTTATATTGCAAAAATGTCGGTAATCATTATTTATTTAAGCACAAGTATCAAAAAAATTTTAAAAAATTTAGTGTAATAATAATAATGTGAGTGCATACCCTCAAACCTAAACCTTTCATTGTCCCCAATGAAACAATAAAATAAAATAAAATAAAGGAAAGTGCGTAAGGAAGGAACGATATTACCTCGATCTTGACAAGCATAGAACAGGTGAACACAAAGGAATATGGCAATAAAGTTCAATGTTACCTGTTACTTCTTGATAAAAGAAAACAAAGAAAATAATAAAAGCAGCTAAAAGAACTATAACTAAACTAAACTAAACTAAACTATAAGACCTTACAAAATTATGAAAACAAAAAGATAATAACTATAAAAGAAAATAAAACATAACTATAAACAGGAAAACAACGCAAGACACGATCTAAACGTACGTAAGAAACAAAAACAGAAAAGTAAACTATCAGAACAAGTGTGGGAGGACTGATATAGAAAACAAAAGAGAATATCAGCAAAATGGGGAATCGAGTGAGCGGTCCGCGCGAGCGGCCGTTGCGCGCGCGAATCCAAATTTTTTTTTCAATGATCAATCGCTCGAGCGAGATACCTCGCGCGCGCGAAACAAGGCGCGAGGAGAACCCGAGAGCACATAAAAATAATAACCAAAAATTTCACTAAGGCACATTCTCGCGTAAACGGACGCGCGAGCGACGTCTCGCGCGAGCAGGCCGCGCACGCGAGAATGGTATTTTATCTTGTTTCACTTATTTTATATAAATAAATTAAAAATAACTCCACTCTAACCCCCAAACCTGTCCAGAAACTCAAAAACAGACCAAAACGACCCAAAAATAGTCAAAAACCATTAAAACAAACGAATTGTTGGCCCAAATGTGGAAACCTTAGAGGGGGGGTGAATAAGGTTTTAGTGGAAATTAACCTTTTGAAAAACTTAATATTAAATTAAACACAATCACAAGCAATTATGTAAATAGAGAAGGGAAGAGAAACTTGCAAACCGATTTTTCAAGTGGTTCGGCAATCGCACCCCGCGGCCTACGTCCACCCCTCAAGAACACCTCTTGAGGATTCCTTTACTCCGATCTACTTCACGGGTGTAGACCAAACCGTTTCCCGGAGCACTTACGGGTGTGCACCAAACCGTTACAAGAGCCTTCAATCTCTCCCAAAGAAGAAACCTCTTCTTTGCAATCAAGGGTTACTAACCCTCACCCTTTACAAATTGAATTGAATACAAATTCCCAAACCTTCCCTATTCTCACTGATCGAACAAATTGAATTGAATACTAACCCTCACCGATTTTTTAACGTACCAGTTGCTGCAGAACCTGTTTAGAGTTCCCAAACCTTCCCTATTCTCACTATTAGGGTTCCCACCAACCCTAGCCACTCTGGGAGCATTCGAGGAGACATAAGGGTGAAGATTTCCTAGAGGTTGCTGCTGCACACACAAGGAGAAGGACAAAAATCAGAATTGGGTTCAAGACCTAAGGTATAGAATCTTCTCCATCTTGTTATGCGCATCTATAGAGTTAATAAGTAGTAGATCCAAGGCTACCAATAAAAGTTTTGAACTTTGTTTTCCGCTGCGAGTTTAGATTTAATTTTAAACCTGTTTTTCCAACAATTGGTATCAGAGCCTCGCTTGTTTGGATCTATAGATGCGTTTTGGAACACTAGTTTTGATTTGCATGTTAAATTTAGGACTGTTTTCAAAACTGCATCGTCACAGATCCGTTTCTGCAGTGTTTATGCAGCAAAATACAAATCTGTGATTGCATTGGATGCAAGGTGGGTTCGATCGATCGAAGTAGTCTCGATCGATCGAACATCATCTGTTCTCAAGCGTTCGAACTAGTTTCGATCGATCGAACTTTGGTTCTGTTCGATCGATCGAATGTTGGTCGATCGATCGAGACTGCTCTTTTGTCCAGGTGTTCAGTTTACAGATTTAAAGGTTTTAAAACATTTACTTTAAATTTTTATTTATTCTATAAGTTTTTCAAAACATTCTGTGAAACTGAAAGTTCAATCGATTGAACTATGTTCAATCGATCGAAGGTTCAATCGATCGAACCTTTTCGATCGATCGAAGTGTGACAGAGCAGTGATGCTGTTTTAAGTTCTAATTCAGTATGTAAAGAGTTTATATACTGTGTGAATCAATTAGGGGTTCCAATGGTACATATATTTGTTATATATATGCGTGGTTGTGCGTGTGACTAACCCTTTTGCAGCAAGCTTAGTCCGCTATCTCCCATGGCACCAAGACTTTTAAATTTTGTATTTAATTGTTGGTTTGGATTTAAGGCTTATGTAAAGGGCGCTGCGACTTCAATCCTATGAAAAGGAAAGTCGCACCGGTTTCCCTAGCCTTTTATTTTATTGTTGTTATTTCTATTTCTAGATAAATTGTAAGCTTCCAGAGAAGTATAGGACCAATGTAATAGAATTAGAAAATCCATGAAGATGGAGGAGCAAGCCGTTGTCCATGAAGATGGAGTTGGAGGCAATCAAACCAAGAAGAAGGTTCTATGGAGATAGAGTCATGGGAGATAGAGGCATTGTTGAATGCTTTTATTTCATTTTAGTTTTTGTTTTATGTGCTTAGTTGTGATTGGAATTTTATATATTGTTACTACTTGCATGCACGTAAAACAGGTTTTCTAAAATGAAATTCAAAAACCTTTTTTCAACACATTAGCAAACACTTGATGTTTATGGGCAATGTGAAGAAATTTTTTTTCAAATTGAAAAATTCCTATTAGTTCATTGTAAGTATGAGAATTACTCTGTGTCACCCAGCCATGGGTGATCATTCCATACGGAGGGTATTTCTTATTGATTACTAGATATGAACTTCTTATAAAAATCTAGTGGGAGAGGGACTTATTTTATAACTCCCACGGTCTTCCATAAACGGTTCATTGTAAGGTGGGTAGTATATTCTGTGTCACCCAGCCATGGGTGATCATTCCATACGGAGGATAGACTATTCATTGGTTACTAGATATGAACTTCCTTTGGATAGAATCAATGAGACGCGTTAGAGGGTGACCACTACACTGAGGCACTACTTGAGGCGGTTGTCATTGGATTCTAGTTAATGGTAAACACTAGCTAAGCTATGGGTAAGGGATTCCACACGGAGCATTATCCAGAAACTTAGAGACCAAAAGTTCAGGAGTCATGAATTGTTTTGTAAGAGTTGCATGACATTCATGATGGGTTTCCCAATCAGGCTATGAGGTTATGATCACCACACGGAGACTTAATTTCATAGGCTTGACATCCTGAAGACAATTAATGAGTTGGTTAAGGGAATTCCAATGTATCATATAAATTGTCATATTCATGATTTCCATATTGTAATTCTGTTACATTATTTGTATTTCAGATTCATAATGTCTAGCCCACTTGCTATAACCATGATCCAGAATAAGCTAATTGGAAATAACTACGTTGAATGAAAACTGGAACTGGATGAATTGTTAACTGCTAATGGATGTAAATACGTTCTTACCATTCCCTGTCCACCTATTCCATACCATGACACCCCAACTGATCTTGCGGATCAATATTGGCAGTGGATAAGATTTGATGGTATAGCTCGCTCTAGCATCTTAGACTCTTTGTCTGATGTGTTGAAGCAGCAACATCAACCTTTGAACACTGCCCGTGCTATAATATTGAACCTCGAGGAGATGTTTGGGGAACTGAGACGTACTGCAAGGCTTAGAGCCTTGGAGTTAGTCATGGACACCAGAATGTTGGAAGGAACTTCAATAAGAGAGCATGTTTTTAAAATGATTACTTATTTCAAAGTAATGGAAGTTCTTGGTTCCGACATTGATGGTGAGACTCAAGTTGACATAATCTTGCATTCGTTGCCTTCATCATTCACTCAATTTAAAAAGGTTTTTAAAATGAGTAAAACAGTTTTTTCAACAAGTGAGTTGATGAGCTCTCTTGAGGCAACGATGGATATAGTCAAAGAGGAGTCAAATGTTCAGAACATTGGAATGGCTTCATCTTCTGGAACTAAGCCTAAGAGCATAAGTTCAGAGAAGAAGAAGGCAAGACTTGGAAAGGGAAAGGCTGGTGCCGTGCCAAAAGGAAAGTGTTTCCATTGTGGCATGAGAGGGCATTGGAAAAGGAACTGTGTGGAATACTTGACTGCCAAAAGGCAAGGTACGATCCTTTCACTAGTTTTTGAAGTAAGTTGAAAAACTGATACTTCAACTACTATGAGCACTAATTCTATATTTTCTAAATTATATCTGTAATTGTTGCAGGGAATTGGAAAATAAGAATGTGCAGTGATTAGAAGATCTTGATTGCCTTTTGGGATCTGATGCAAGAGTTGCTATTAGATTAATAGTTTTATATTGTAATAAAACTTTGGAGTTATTAGATGGATTTCAGTTTTGAATTAATGAATAATATTTATTCTTTTGATTTTGGTACTGAAATTCTTGATTAAAAGAAAGCGTTCTTTTATGTGATCTAAATAACTTGTCAAGCAAGTATCTCACCAATTTACTCTTGTTTCTCATATATTATCTAATGTAGTATTTAAATGACTCGTGGGTATTTTACCATCTAAAAGGATAGCACCCTCAACTAATTCTATGACTTTTGGTTTTGAGGTTAGATCATATTTAATCTAAATAGGATAAATGGGGAGTAAAGGATAGGATCCTAAACTCTTTCGGTTGCTAAGACCATTGCCTATTTGTCAATCCTATTTAGAGAGTAAATGTGATCAGATAATGTTAATCTAAATTAGGATAAATGGGGAGTAAAGGATTGGATCCTAAAACTTTTTTGGTTGTTGAAACCACTACCTGTTTGTCAATCCTATTTAGAGGCTAATATGATCATGTGACTTTTCTTTTGAAAATCACACGACCAAGGACTTATTAGAATTAGGACATACTCATGTATGTAGGGCAATAAACATTAGAGTTGAAAAGTAGTTTCGACTACTTTGGATACTGATATACATTTACTTATTGCATCTTCATCCTCAATTTTGAAGAAATTCAAAAGTTTTGGAATGAAGAGTAATTGGTAAAAGAATATCATTGCCTTTTGATTTGATCAAAATGGTGAGTATCTATCTAATGTATTTATTGTCCAAAGGAGATAAGAATGAGATTCTTTCTCGACAGTCTACACCTAGTGCGCCTCCACGGGATGGTGTAGCAGGTAGAAGGAACTATCTTCTTTTAGATATGACTGGGTCATGGGATGAGTTATTTAGAGTTACTACTATTCCTTGTTTTTCTCGATGGAACTACAATGTATATACTGGATCTTATTCAAAAGCAAATCTTTTCGATAGACATCCCCAAAGTTGTGAAAAGAATGCGACTTCTTTCTCATGGTAACTTTGGATAAGGATGTCTAGCACTTTGGTGTAAAGAAATGATGAGCCTTTTGAATCTAGATTAGAAGTATAATACTTTTGTAGTGTTTCCAGAGAAAACAAAAGTTGGTTGGAGACCAAATTTTGCAAAGGAAAGATAATATAAAAGAGTAAAGTAATTTATATCTTAAAGCAATCTATAAATCATCTAGAACTAAAATCTACTACCTCTTCATCCATTCCTACATTGGTACTTCATTGCAGTGGGAGAATTCTCAACATTGTTGAAATTCCCTGGTGCATTGAAGTTTTGTGATAAGGAAGCTCTGGTGATTTGCATAAGTCTATGGACTAAAGCAATCATCCAGAGATAAGGACATCTGTTTTGACATATTGGTCAAAATACTTTGGATTCATCTAAAGTGTGGATGTAGCTTAAGTGGATGAAAGGATCCTTGCGCAAAGGAAGTGTGGTGGTGATTATGGTTCCATATATTGATGACATCTTTATCATTGCGATATGTTAAAGTAGTATCATCAATGATTAAGGTTGAGTTTCTACAGTATACTTGATATTTATGATCTCGGTGAGGCGAGCTATAATCTTATGATTTTTGCTCATTCAAGATCAGAAAGTTAAGATAATGAGATTGTCTCAAACTTCTATATCAGAAAGTTGCTGGCTAGATTCAACGTGGAACGTTTCGATAAAGGTTTTTCACCTTTGAACATAACCTATTGCTCTTTCAAGATTTGTATCTTGGGATACAAGATGAAAGAGATCACATGAAAGGTATATCATAAGCCTTCGCTATTGATAAACTTTGTATGTGATGTTAGGTATGGATATCAGTTATACCGTTGAGGTTGTTCACAGATATCAGTCCAAATGAATGTTCAGTTTTCTGAACTATCATAAAGTATATATTCTCTAGGGCTTGAGAAAGAACTAGCGGATATATGCAGGGTGATGGTGTTTTGGACAATGTTCAAATTAGCTTTACTGGATACATGTCATGTGACGTCTTTTGTCTAGGGATATAGTATAACATGAAGATGTTTTACTATGGATTGTTTCAGTCGATGATCATCAGTCCCTATGCAAAACCTTACGGGTTAAGGATTTTGACAAGTCACAGAGACTATGCTAGTGTTAGTACTAACGCTATATGGTTATGAGTGCAAGTGGGAGTTTGTTGGGAATATGCCCTCAAACCAGTTAGTTGGACAATGGAAAATCATAATGTATTTATGCATGTTAGTTCATGAGATGAATATTAGACTGGAATCCTTAAACAACATTGTATGTGGTTCATTTGTGTATGTGATTACACATGTGAGATATGAATCACAAATCCTTGTTATTTCAAATAAGTCACAGTGGATGATAAGTCTGGATAACTTATCAGGTATACACTGTAGCATGATTAACGTCTACGGGGTAGAATGATGAATCTCATTCATAAGAGTCTTTGACTCTTGGTTAATATGCTAGTGCACTCGGTGCATTGACGGACCTGAGTTAAACCTATTGACACCTAAACGCTATCACCGTCAATAGGAACTCAAAACTTGTATAGGGATACATGTCCTTAATCCTGAGACAGTTATGGACGCAAGTTGTATGCTTGGTTGCTTTGACTTACCAATCAGTGAGGTCTTGCAAGATCAACACCTGGGTATCTTGGGTAAATCAAGTATGCAACGTTGGGAACATATATTGTCAAGATGGAATTCTACCCTCTTCAATAAAACGAAGAGTAAGTATTCCCTCGAGAATGTCACTAGGAGTGATTACTGAGAGCTGGCCAGCCTTGTCAACAAAGTGTTATTGTTGACATGTTTAGTAATCCAAGAGTAGTGAATGATACTTGAGGAATATAAGATGTACTATCTATTGGGTCGACAGTATCTTAAGACATACATCCCAATGATAGATACGAATACTGCCTGGTAGAGGGACATGCGTATCATATTATACAAGTCTAGTAATCACTTATGTATGTGTGATTATGTTCTTATGCACTGGAGTGCAATTATCATTTTATAGTGGCATTAATGATAATTGATTAATTATTGATTCCTTAGTCAAGAGTACTGACTAGATGGAATAATAATTAATCGGAGCCAGTAATTAAGAACCTAGGAGGTCCCACTCTTAGCTCCGCCAGAATGCTTGGAAAGGCAAATGAGAATGCTGTCAAGACTGGTTCGATCGATCGAAGTTGTTTCGATCGATTGAAGTCTAGACAGGTTCGATCGATCGAACGAGGTTCGATCGATCGACAGTTCGATCGATCGAAGTCACTTCGATCGATTGAAAGTAAGGTCGGTTCTGGGAATCTATAAATAGGGCAGCTTCGTCCAGAAATAAAAGTTCATCGTTTTTAACGTACCAGTTGCTGCAGAACCTGTTTAGAGTTCCCAAACCTTCCCTATTCTCACTATTAGGGTTCCCACCAACCCTAGCCACTCTGGGAGCATTCGAGGAGACATAAGGGTGAAGATTTCCTAGAGGTTGCTGCTGCACACACAAGGAGAAGGACAAAAATCAGAATTGGGTTCAAGACCTAAGGTATAGAATCTTCTCCATCTTGTTATGCGCATCTATAGAGTTAATAAGTAGTAGATCCAAGGCTACCAATAAAAGTTTTGAACTTTGTTTTCCGCTGCGAGTTTAGATTTAATTTTAAACCTGTTTTTCCAACACCCCTAAGCATGTGCAATGATAAAGTATACCAAAAGATATTAATAGAGAGCATATTCTCCCAAAAGATACCAATAATAAAGTTGGAGAACTCAAAATATAAGATAAACAAAAATTCAGTCGGATCAGTCGACTCCTCAGTCGACGTCCCTGGGCAGAGAGTTTAAAACATCAATGCAGTCGACGCCACAGTCGACTTAACATGCAGAATCAAAAAATTCAAAGCTTCACACCTGAATCAGTCGACTGTGTCAGGGTACCAGTCGACTGCTTTGTTCAGCAGTTCATAAAAATGACAGTTCAGCAGCAAAAATTTGAATGATTCACAGAACATCATTTGGTCTAATCATTCTTAAAACTTTGTCTAATCAAACAAAAGCATATCATCATTTTTCAAATAAGCAATATCAAGAGCATGATGATTTGAAACAAATAAGTGTATGATATGAAATCAAAAAAAAAATTAAGTATGATAATGAAAACAAATCAAAACAAAATTACCTACTAACCTACCATTACCAAATCAATAATTAACCTTTGTCCAAGCATTTCTTGGATGCTCCATTTGCCGAGGTAGTAGGAAAGGCCCTTTCTAATGTCATGAGGCAAAGATTGACAATCTCTTCACCATTTAAGTCATCGTCCGATGATTCGCTCTCGGAACTACTATTGGTGGCCTTGATTGTCTTCTTTTTGTGTTTTTCCTCCTTGGGTGAATTCTTTCCCGATTTTTCTTTCTTTAGGAACTTTGTAAATTTTCGGGTGATCTTTGTCATTTCCTCATCCTCATCACTCTCAACATCTTTCTTCTTTTTCTTTGAGCTTGAGGATTTTAAAGCCATGTCTCCCCTTTTGGCCTCTTTCTCTTCCAATGTCTTGTCTTCACTTTCGAAGACGGCCAATTCCATTTCATGAGTTATGAGAGAACCCATGAGTTGTTCCAAGGAGAGTGTTGAAAGCTCCTTTGCTTCACGAACCGCCGTGACCTTTGGTTGCCAATCCTTTGGTAAAGACCTAAGTACTTTCTCAATCATTTCTTCATTAGTATAAACTTTACCAAGGTTTTTCAAGTTATTAATAAGAAAGGTAAAACGAGAAAACATATCTCCAATAGATTCATATGGCAACATTTTAAACATTTCATAAGTTTGAACAAGAAGATTTATTTTTGATTTCTTAACTTGATTAGTACCTTCATGAGCAACCTCAAGTTTATCCCAAATTTCCTTTGCGGACTCGCAAGAGGAAATTCTATTGTACTCATTAGGGTCTAATCCACAATATAAAATGTTCATTGCCATAGCATTTATTTTTATGAGTTTCTTATCGGCATTATTATACTCATCTACCGTCTTTGGAATAGAAAAACCATTTTCAATTTTTGTAGGTAGATGAGGCCCTTTGACCACGATTTGCCATAAATCAAAATCTTGAGATATCATATAGATTCTCATTCTATTTTTCCAATAGGCATAGTTTGAGCCATTAAAACATGGTGGTCTTAATGTCGATTGACCCTCAGAATAATAAATGTAAGAAGAGTCGGTTTCCATTGGATCTTTAACTCAAAATTTTTCAAAAATCTTTTGAATTTTTGAAAAAGACGAGCCGAGGCTCTGATACCAATTGTTGGCCCAAATGTGGAAACCTTAGAGGGGGGGTGAATAAGGTTTTAGCGGAAATTAACCTTTTGAAAAACTTAATATTAAATTAAACACAATCACAAGCAATTATGTAAATAGAGAAGGGAAGAGAAACTTGCAAATTGATTTTTCAAGTGGTTCGGCAATCGCACCCCGCGGCCTACGTCCACCCCTCAAGAACACCTCTTGAGGATTCCTTTACTCCGATCTACTTCACGGGTGTAGACCAAACCGTTTCTCGGAGCACTTACGGGGGTGCACCAAACCGTTACAAGAGCCTTCAATCTCTCCCAAAGAAGAAACCTCTTCTTTGCAATCAAGGGTTACTAACCCTCACCCTTTACAAATTGAATTGAATACAAATGATAACTCTCTATGTAGAGTGGATAATGCAATTAAAGCTCACTACAATTTACTCTCAAAGAAATACAAATCAAGAACTAGAGCAAATTGATAAACTCACACAACTAGGGCTCAATTGTGAATGATGTAGAATCAACAAGTTGTGTGATTGAAATAGATGTTTTCCAATTGATTGATCAACATAAAATGGTGTGGCAAAACATGTATTTATAGGCCAAGAAAGATTATAGCCGTTGGTGGCAAGTTTGGTAATTAAAAGTCCCTTTAAAAACTAGCCGTTATGCCTTTTCAGGTCGCTTCAGTTGACTGGAACATGAAGCAGTCGAATGGGCCTTGAAGCAGTTGACTGGGATGTGTTTACAGAGGGTTCTGTTTGCATTCTGCTCACTTCGGTCGACTGCATCGGGACCTCAGTCGACTGCACCCTTCAGAAATCAGTCGACTGGTTTTCTGCTGGTTTTGGCAGACTGACACCTCTTCACTAAAACGACCATAACTCCCTCTACAAAATGAATTTTTGAGATCCGTTTGATGTTTTGGAAACTAGATTCAAATACCTTTCCAACCATATAAAACTCAACATCTAATTATTCTTCAATTGGTTGGGGAATTTCTTTAAAGATGACCCATTTAAAATTTGTTTCCAAAACTTTAACTTTTAGCATTTGTTTGAGCCCCTAAGAGTGTGAGATCAAGATGCCTTACAATGATGGTCCTAGACTTCAACCAAGGATGAAATATCTTCAAGTCTTCAAGCATGATCCTTGTTGAGCTCCTTGTAATCTTGATCTACATCTATTAAATCTCATGCACACAAAGATGTTAAAACATTGATACAATATTAATATATGAGATTATATGAGCATAAAAATGACTATGATAATAACAAAGAATGAATCAATATGAATTATGTAATTATCATAGCATATTTGACATCATCAAAACATAATTAAATATGCCTTAGTATACATTAAAGCTAACACGAATTAAAGCTTGGGTTGCCTCCCATGAAGCGCTATCTTTTACGTCTTCAGCTAGACCGTTCTAGCTCAAGATTCAAGGAGGTTGTAACTTGGACTGTGAACCTCTTAAGATATCAGTGGGACTCCGGTGGAAAGCAGAAAGAACATCATTATGAGTCAATTCATTTAACGGTTCATCTTGCTCATGTTCACATCGATTTCTCACCTTCCGAGTAAATTCATCGTTAGGGTCCGTACTAATCAAATTCATCCGCTCATTTTCCACTATATTATTCTTCTCACTCACGTTTAGTGCATTAGTAGGTTCAATTCATCGTATAACCTCACTACCCTCTATACATAGATAATCATCGTCTTTGAGAGGTTGATCGACAGCGTTAAACACATTTAATTTTAAGTTCAAATTCCCGAATGACACCTTCATCACCCCCGTTCGACAATTGACACGCGCATTAGTGGTGGCTAAGAATGGACGACCAAGAATAACAGGGGTGTGCTTCCTAGCATCTAGGATAGGTTCAGTGTCAAGGACCATAAAATCGACAGGATAAAAACATTGATAAACTTTAACTAAGACATCCTCGATGATTCCTCTAGGTACTTTGACGGAACGATCCGCTAATTGAATAGTAGCGGCCGTAGGTTTAAGTTCACCTAAACCTAGTTGTTTATAGACGTGATAAGGTAAGAGATTAACACTCGCACCTAAGTCAAGGAGAGCCCTATGAATGATAGTGTCACCTACGACACATGAAATAGTTGGCGTACCAGGATCCTTATACTTTGGAGGTAAGTGTTGAAAAATAGAACTTACTTTTTCCGTGAGGAAGACCTTTTTCGGAGTATGACTACGCAATTTACGTTTTTGAGTCCAAAGGTCTTTAAGACATTTAGCGAAAGCGGAAATTTGTTTAATAGCATCGAGGAATGGAATATTGATTTTAACTTGTTTAAATACCTCGAGTATATCCTCAACCTTTGACCCTTTCTTAGATAAATGTGACGGTCCCTCAACGTTAGGTGGAATGGGCAATTTCGGTATATGATTAGTTAGGGCCGTTTCTTTTTCTTTCTTATCTTGGCTCACGTCCTCACGCTTCTCTTTATTAGAGTTGATGTACCTATCTATCACATTCTCATTCAAAATTTCTATTACCTCTTCCTCTCGTGTAGTCAACCTAGTTGAGACGACGTTTACTTGCTCATTCGACCCCTTAACCTCGTATTGTCCCTTAGGGTTTTGAATTGTTTGACTAGGCAACGTCCCCTCGTTTCTACGACTCACTACAGTAGCTAGTTATCCCATTTGGGATTCAAGCTTCGCAATGGATTGTGTGTGTGAGTGCGCTATTTGTGCTTGTGCTTGTGCTTGTACTTGTGTTTCGATTTTATTAAGGGACACCAACACCTTCTCCTCGAAAGCGTTACCCCTTGGAGGGTTCGGATTAGAAGGCGGTTGTTGGTATTGATTAGGTTGAAACTGAGGTCGATATGCATTAGGAAAATTAGTCGTCTCATTAGGATTATTATTATTATTTTTCCATGAGAAGTTAGGATGGTTTCTCCATGGCGCGTCCGGATTATTAGTAGTCGTATTATAATTATTTCGTGGGTAATATTGAATAGAATTAATGTGTTGCTCCATGAATTTTGGAAATTGACTCGCCGATGGACATGCAAGGATAGAATGTGACGGATCGGAACATATTGCACATACTTCATGAGCGGGTGGGGCTGTCGTTTGGTTCATTGTTAAAAGTCGGTCAAGTTTTTTAGATAGTTCCTGAAATTCTATTGAGTGGCTTGACTCAAACTTTACCTCACGTTTAGGTTGTAGATGATACCCCTCAGAACGTACTGACACAGCCTGATGCATTGAGTTCTCGCTTAATGTTTCAAAAATTTTCCAGGCCTCGTCGGCGCTTTTGTGTAGGAAGGTACCCGCACAAACGGCATCGACGGTATTACGGACAGAGGGAATAAGTCCCTCGTAAAAGACCTGTACCAACTGCCACTTAGGAACCTGATGATGTGGATAGGAACGTAATAATTCTTTAAATTTCTCCCATGTGTCATAAAGTGTCTCCCCATCTTGCATCACAAAATTAGTTATAGATTTTCTTATTTGATTTGTTCTTGTGATTGGGAAAAACTTTTGTAAAAATGCGTTGTGTAAGGCTTCCCAAGTTTTAATCGTGTTTGACTCAAGTGACTGAAGCCAATACTTCGCTTTATCTTTTAAAGAGAATGGGAAGAGACGCAGTTTTAATTCATCATCAGTGAAATTTTGGATTTTTAAAGTAGAGCATATATCTTGGAAATCCCCTAAGTGTTGATATGGATCTTCATTTATACGGCCATGTAAAGAAGGAAGTAGCGAGATGGTAGACGACTTTATCTCAAAGTGAGATGTTGTCGCCTCCGGTAATTCGATACCTGCTTGAGGCGTGTAAGTCGTAGGAATAAAATAATCTTTAAGCGGAGGAGGTAGCGGTATATTAGGGTTATTCATATTATTTCCATTGTTTCCGTCAGCCATTTTAATCGGTTCGATTTTAAAAGTTCGAGTTCTCCTTAACCGTTTAAGGGTACTTTGAACTTCGGCCTCAAACAACGACGACGGAATCGGCGTTGATTCGTCGTCTTGCAACCTAACTCTAGAAGCTTGGGTTGCGGACTTACTAACTCTTAAAATACGTTCAAGTTCAAGATCGATAAAATGTAATTCAGGTTTATTTGAATGCGTACCAAACATAAACTTAAAAAGAAAACTAAACTAAAAACAAAAACTGACTCAAATAAAAAAAAACAAATAGCAATCACGCAACTAAGATAACAAGCACTCAACTACTGTGATGCATGTAAATTATCCTGTAATGCAGTGACCACGTCAATTCCCAGCGCCCTGGGTGTCCTAGCTAATGCAGTGCAATTAACCCTAAACTAATGCAAATAGTGCGTCACAGCGCCCTGACTTACAGTGGTTTAAAGCGAGTTTCACAAGAAGCAATTTACTTGAATTTTTTTTTATTTGCGTAAGCTCCTTTGATGTGATTAGCTAATCCACTCGGAAACGTTAGAATTTTGACGACTTGAGAAACTACAAAATAAAATAAAAAGTTAGTAACTCAAAATAAAACGAAAAATAAGAAAAAGAAAACCTAATCTAATATTTACGAATTAATTAAACTAAGATTCTAAAACTAAAGGTAGTAATTTGCAATCCCCGGCAACGGCGCCAAAAATTGATGTTGTTAATATCAAGATATAAAAGTATGCTTTACTTTTCTAAGGATTTGTAGTAGTGAAAGTAAAGGTCGAACCCACAGAGATTGATTAACTACTGCGCTTTAATTTTAAAACCTAAATTTAGCTAATTTAAGAAAAAACAAATTTTGATTTGATTTTAATTAAACTAATAACAATAAAAGTAAATCTAAATTATGAAAGCAATTAAATAGTTGTTTTTATAATAAGTTTAAGAAACCTAGGATTGCAAATCCACCACTAGCTTCATAATAAGGGTATTTATGAATTACTTTAGCTTATTAAGTTGGATGATAATGGGGAATTGTAGCTACAAGCCCAATTCCTCCGTCAAGAAAATAACTATGGTTCAAGCACCAACATAATCCATCTTCGGTTAGCACGAATTATCCCACACTAAACTAGGGTTGTGGTATAACCCGTCTAATCTAGGCATGGACTATTCGGATACTTGATAGCACAATTCAATTTAAGCACCATTACATGTAAATAATCCATACAAGCACATCAAATATAGATCATTGAGCACATCACAATCAAAATAGATATAAAACAAGAATAGATTTTGAAAGTAACGATTTAATCAATAAAAGTACGATTTATTTATAAAAATCCTCGAAACATGTAACTGTCATCCATACATAATAAAACTAAAACAAAGAACATAAAATACACCCTATTACTTGGTTAGGGTTTCATTGAAATCCTAGATCTAGAGTCTAGTTGTCCATAGAAGTGGTAGATGGCAAGTAGTTGATGGAGGAGGGCATGGAAACCCTTGGTCTTCTTCTTCTTCTCCTTGCTTCCCTCCCTTCAATGGCTGAAAGTATGGTTGTATATTGTGTGTGTAACAATTGGCAACAACCCTTAATTTGAAGTAAAATAGGGTATATATAGATTTACAACAAGTTTTTGGAAGCTTTCCTAACCCGAAACGTACTAAAACTGCTTTATTTTGCAATCTGGACGTAGTTAGGCAGTTTTTTTCACGTAGGAATCATCAGTATACTGAAATACGCAAGTTCCATTTTTACACAGGTCGCGCGAGCGCGATATTGGGACCTCGCGAGCGTGGATCGCGCGAGCGATTTCTGGGATTTCGCACGAGTGGATCGCGCGCGCGATATGGATTTCCTTGCTTCTTGTGGTTTGCTTTTACACCCCATTTAACTTGGTTTACTTGATTTCTTCCAAAACCTGTCAGAAAATAAAAAAACGAAGTAAAAATATATAAAAATAGGATAAAATGGTATTAACAAGCGTACAATAAGGCGTATAAATAGGATTTGTTCTCTCCTGATGAGTAAGAAATGGACGATAATATATATACAAGAAATTGAAAAGTAAATGGTTATGGCCGCACCCAAGTGAGGGGTTGAATACATATCTCAAGTTGAGAATTAGGCGTAGTTTTGTGCTTTGTATGTGTGTGAGTGTGTGCAAGTGTTTTGAAAAAAATGGTTGATCTAGACCGTAAGTGTGCAAAATAGTATTTTGAATAAAAGTAGATGTATCTAGGAACTTTAACATGCACGGTGTAGTCCTAGACTTTAACTTTGAAAGAATAGTAAGTTTTGAAAAAGTGATTTGACTAAGAGTCGATATAGCTAAGAACTTTAACATGTACGGTGTAGTCCTACACTTTAACCTTAAAAAAAGTGGAGTAGATTGACCGTGCGATGAGTATAGTGCCTGAATTTCCTTTCGTCAATCTATTGGTTAACTTGATGGAATAGGCCTTTTTCGGGGTAAGTGAAAGAAGTTATTTTTTTATTTTTATTTTTTTTTAAATTTTATGTTTTTTTGTTTTTTTTTTTTTTTTGGTCTTTTATATTTTTGTGCCGGAAGTAAGGGTCGATCCCACTTTGAATGGATTTGAAAAAAAGTGAAGTAACGAGTTAGTTTAGTTAGGAGTTAGTACATTAATGAGTCAGTAAAGTAAATGAGTTAGAATCTAACAGTTCTAGTCTGGCTGACCAGAAAACCAAGTGATCTCGAACGATGCTAGTTCACAATGGTGACAAGTTTCGATGACTCGTTTATTTATAATAGTAAGTATATACGGCAGTAATAATAAAAGCAGTAAATACATGATACCAAGTCTAACAGTTCTAGTCCGGCTGACCAAAAAATCAACTGATCTAGGACGATGTCAGTTCACGATGGTGACAAGTTCAAAGACTCCTTATTTATAACAATATTAGTAGGTATATACAACAATAATAATAAAAGCGGTAAAGACAGAAAAAGTAAATCTAACAGTTCTAGTCCGGCTAACCAAAAAACCAAATGATCTAGGACGATGCCAGTTCACGAGACAAGTTCGAAGAGTCGTTATTTACAATAGTAGGTATATACAACAGTAATAATAAATGCAATAAAGACAAAAAAAGATAAATCTAACAGTTCTAGTCCGGCTGACCGAAAAACCAAATGATCTAGGAGGATGCCAGTTCATGATGGTGGCAAGTTTGAGGACTCGTTATTTACAATAGTAGATATATAGAACCCAAAAAAAAAAAAACCTGGTTGAATACCAGACTCGATCGGGTTTATCGGTCAAGGCCAAACCTCGATGAATAGAGATAGAAAGTACTACATTCGGGGTCTACCCCTAGTGCAACGATGGCTTTAGGAGTCCAGTTACTATTTTTTTGTATTTTTGTTTTCTTTATTCTTTCTTTTTTTTTTTTCGTTTTGGAAGTAATTAAGTAAATCAATGTTTACAAGTGAAATAAAAATGGTTGCATTTCTTTCTCTCTTTTTTTTCTTTTCTTTGAGAGAGGGGTTTTGAGAGAGATATAAAATAAGGGTGATGCTATTGCCACTCCATCATTGAACCAAGACACTCTATGGTACAACTCTTAAAGCATGTGGTACCATGCATGTCATGCATTGCATACACGGTACCACATGCTCTGAGAGTGGTACCATGGAGTGCATTAGTTCAATGATGGAGTGGCAATAACAATTCCCTAAAATAAAAGTAAAAATAATATGTGTGTATTAGTGGAAGTATATAATATGTATCTGTATCAAAATAAAAGAAAAAGAGAAAATTACATTTTGTTTTGAAAGAGGAATTTAAATAAAACAAACTACTTCTATTTCTTTCTTTCTTTCTATCTTTCTTTTTTAGAACTAAAAGAAAATTAAAAGAAAACGAATATATTTTTTTTAAAGAGGAAAATAAAAAAACAAGAAATATAAAACAAATATTTTTTTGAAATAAAAATATTTTACAAAGAATTAAAGAAAAAGAAAGAAAATAGAGAAAACAAAACAAAAAAAAACAAAAAAAGAAAGAAAGAAAAGTAAAACAAATGGAATGGTGCAATGGAGGGATGAAGAAAGGGTTGGCAGGAGGTGGTGTCGGTGGCGGAAATGGTGGTCAGAGGTTGGGTAGTGAGGTGGTGTTGATGATGGTGTATGGAGGTGGTGGTGATTGGTGTTTCACCAAACAAAGCCTAAAAAGGGGTTTTTTTATAATTTTTTTTGTTTCCTAAACAAAGCTTTAAAAAGGAAAGGGATGAGGTTAAGATTTTTGGTGCAACAGTGAGGGTGGAGTCTTGGGTGTGTTAATAATGTATGGTGTGGTGGTGATGTTTGGAATGGAGGCCAAACAAGGCTTTGGGGAGAAGGAGAAGCATTAGTCTCCCAAATAGAGCCTTAGCAAGAGGAGGGGGCGGTTGCCCAGTCTGGTGCGTAGGATAAATTGGGGGGGGGGGGGGGGGGGGGTGTGGAGTAGCCCTCTATTCTACGTGACTGCTATGATGTGGTGCAACTTTTGATCTTGGCCATCGAATTCCCGAAACTTCGATCTTTAAAATCTTTCAATTTGGATATCCGATTTTGCGCAACTCGAAAAGATCCAGAATCGTATTGACATTCTCTTTGAATCAATGCAGTTGGATCAGGGTTTTTTAGTCTGAAAAATAGCTATATTGCCCCAATCTCTTTTTTGGGTCTAAGGCAAAATGGGGTGTCTACACCTACCCCTCTTTGTCATGTTTGCGAAGCAAATCGTGACAAAGAAACAAGACGACTCATTTTGCCTCTTTTCTTTTTAAGTTATAAAAAATAAGTAAAGTATGTATAATAGTGCGACCGATCTAAAAGTCTGTTCAAGAGGTCTACGTATCTTCTGTGGAGAAGACTCAGGTCAAGCATAGTTCAGGTAAGTGACACCATGATTGGCAAAGAGTGAAGTGCCAGAGTAGGCAAGTGAGTGTGATATACCAAAGTAGGCAAGTGATGTTGTATAACTAATGGTGAAAAGAACAAATTTGAAGAAGAATGACAAGACTGATTTTTAAGAAAAGAAAATAGAAACAATTTTAAAAAACAAATTCGTTAGGCAGGGTACTTCCAGGAAGCTTTCTTTAAGATAACCACTATGGTGCAAATGGACTCTTGGAAATCTATCTCAAGGATACAAAGCCTAACTTAAGACTGTCTAAATTGCACTATTTAGCAGTCTTGGAACCACCGAATTTCACCCGACATAAAATCAGAAAATGTATAGAAAGAAGAAGAGAACAGAAAGGCAGAACAGAAAGAAGTTCCTCACGAATGCCTACTGTAGTACCCGTAAAATTCCGTACCCCTTTGTTAATGTAATTTCTGAGCCCGACCTTATATGTTAATATTATATTTTTTTTAACATATTTAGTTGACGCATAATATTATAACTATATATTATGATATATAATTCATTACCGCTAAATTTATAATTATAGATTATTATATATTTTTGTTGTCGCTTAATTGTAGATTTTATAAACATGACCCCGTATATTAACTACATGTTACAATATTTAATTGTCGCTTAATATTTTAATTATGAATTGTATCATATAATTTTCTGCTATTAATGCATTTTTTTAGTGTCACCTAAATTTAGACCCCCTTATATTATTATATCATATTTTAATATTAGTTGTCTTTTAGATATTATAACCATAGGTTATATTCTATTCGGTCCCGATAGTTCTGAGACTATAGTCGTGATTAGTGTAATCGACATTTTTATTTTAGGACCCGGACAGTCGTATTAGACCCGAACTAATTTACACGCGGACTTGTAGAACTGATATTACCTAGACTGTACGGCACGTGGCTCGATGCACGTAAATTGAGACGAGGGCCCACCACTACCACGTGGCAGCCATGCGGCTACCACCCCACCATGTGTCACCCATGCATGTCCCCACCAACACTTGGCACAAACCACACCCTCACGTGGCCAACATGCACCCTCACCCTGCCACCTCCCTCTCACATCATCACACCACTACCACACGCCACCTCCCCACCTCACCACTGCCACGCCAAAACACAGCACACACACTGATATTGTATGTATGTATGTATGTATGTTTACTGTTGGGTATTACAATATGTGTATGCATGTGGTATGCATGTGTGTGTACAGTGTATAATATGTGTGTACTGTGTGTATATATATATTATATGTGGTGTGGGTGTGTCATATATTTTATATATAGAGAGTGAGAAGGAGACCCGATAGAGAGAGAGAAGAGAAATCAAAATAAAACCCAACTCCGACCACCCTCACCCTCACCCACTGCCACCACCTCCTCCCTGTCTCTGCCCCTCATCCCAGCACACACTGCATATACCACACAACAACACAGAGAAAGAAGGAGACGCATGGGAGGAAGAGGAGCCGGAGCAAGCTAGAGAGAGAGAGCCGCGGGAGACCCGAGACGGACCGGAACCGAGGAAGGTAACGTCTCACACCCCCTTCTATATTCTGTACATACACAGACCCACACATAGACTCACACTCACCCTCACGCAGCCCCCAAAATAGACCCGAGAGCCAAACAATGGCCGGACCACCATTAAAGCTCCGTCGAGCTCGGTTTTTCGACCGTCACCAAAACACACAAACTCAATGCCAAAATGACCCTAACGACTCCCTTAACACCCTCGATGAATGGCCCGAAGATTAAGTCGCGTTTGGACGGCCTACGGTTCAATTATTCTCTTGTGGTCGTGACTGTTTTTACCCCCGTGCGCGCAGACCGTTAAGATTCAGGCTTCAAGACCTATACCGTTAGATCCGGCTCGTCGAGGCACTCGATTTCGACATAAAGTTTGCGTATTTTCGATGAAAATGATAGAGTTATGGGCATTTGAATTTCTGTGTACAAATGTATATTTATACGTATAATATATATATACACCGATCAATTTGAACGGGGGAGGAGATGATGGTCTTGGATGGGATTTTCTACTGTGCACTTTGGTAGTTTGAATGTATGGTACAAATTAGTTGTTAATTGTATTTTAATTAGTTAAATAATAGTTTCAATGTAAATATACACGCACAGTACATGCATTAGGAAGAAGAAGCTTAGGCCTTGGCCTTGTTTGGGTAGTCAGCTGTTGGGCTGAGCTTCTCTGTGTTAACAAAGTGTAGTTTTCAAACAAAGCCTTAGTATTAGATGCTTGTTAATTAATTTAGTACTTATATGTATTATAATTTCTTTCTACTTAATAGATTAATGGTTTAAATTATGAAAAAATAGTTTTACATGTATTATTAGTATACTTAATAAATTCTGAAAAATATTATTAATTAATATTTTTCTATTCTGAAATTATGTATAATATATTCATATATTATACTTATTAATTATTTAGTTATAAATAAATGATAATTGTTAGTTTAAATACAATAAAAAGATATGTTTGGCTATGTTTTAAGCATGGTTTTAAAAAGTTATAATAAAATAATTTCTAATATTCTGAAATATAATATAATATTCTGAAATTATATTTTTTTATTCATATAGTATGCTTATTATTTATTTAGTTTAAATAAATAACAAAAGTTAGTTTTAAAGGATAATAATTAGGTATTAAATACCTAATGACCATTTTAAATATGTAGAAAATTATATTGCTTATCCTAAGGCCTAATGCCTTGGTTTTATAAAGTATTTATTATAAAAATCAAACTTTAGTATTTTATTTAATTAATATGGACCCGTTTGCTTGTCCTTAATTATTTAAATACCAAACGAGTTCCAAAAGTTATGAGAAAAATATCACTAGCCTATTTTAAGGCCTAGTATTTAATAAAAATATTTCTAAGGACCTCTTATCATTCTAAATTATATTTTATAATTATGGGACTCCGAAGGCTATAATTATATAAATAGGACTTCAATAATTCGCAGTAAATAAACTGTAGCTCAGAAAAATACGCGGTCAGTTCCCAGAGTCTTAGAATAATATCTAGATCATCCCCTTAAAGTTTGGTGACCTTTCGACACGGTCAAAAATACAGCTTACCTGTAGGGCCTACACTGGTATAGAAAATCCAGCCTTTTATGTGACGGACTCCGATTTGAGTCTAGTCAATGTCGTTGGACTTAGAATGACACGTAGATCACTACCTTGAGGTTTATATCCTCATTTGGTAAAATTACCATTATACCCCTATCATTAACACATACGCTTCATCACCGTTGTTCTATTATACGTTGTAGGACTGTGACTTATCCACCGTTCGGAGAGTCATAAGCTGGGCAAGACATCCAGGTGAGTGTTTCTAACCTCACTCTCAATATACATAATGACTGCTAGAGTATTTGTATGCGATATATATAAGTTGTTTTTATGATTGTTATGCTATGACTGTACATTGATGTACCTTAACGTATATGTGAATTATGTTATGAAGTCGATTGCTATGAGACAAGTATGTTAAATGCTACTATGACATATTTGTAAGAAGTAAAAGAAAAGAGCTATATGTGAAGGAATGTTTAGCCATGTGTATGCTGTGACGGATAATCAATTATGGGACGTTAGTTTGTACGTTTTGTATATCAATGTTGATTATATGAGCATGTTGCTATTATTGCCTTGATGACCATGCCGAAATATGCAAATGAGAATAAAGAGCATGTTAACGTTTCATTTATGTGTTTCACCTAATGTAGTTATGTTATCAAGAATCATGTAATTGAAGATCACATCACGGTGTCAGTACATGCAGTCAGTGTCAGTGTCAGTGACTCCGGCCAAGTGAGGTTGTGAGTTGAAGTAATTGGGAGTCTTGGAAAGTGTGAGGTGATATAATTGAGATCCTTGTATCGGGAGTCAGGAGTTGTTATGATTTGGAAACCTTACGAGTTGATAAAGATACGTGATAATGGGACAATATGATTGAGATACAGAATATTGTGATTGTGATTGTGATTGTAATAGTAAGAGAACAGTTAGAGCTGCTATTGTGCCAGCCGTCCGTGTAAATGCCGGAGATGGTACATGCGTCTGGGTTTACCGTCGTACTACTTAGCAGTTAGTGCTCTAATGTACTAGTCGTCCGAGGGGTTTTGCCGGGGATAGTACACACGTTGTATGGGTTACCGTCGTGCTGTATATCATGCGCTAGTCAGTTACTAATGCACCGTCCTCTGCGGTGGGATTTCCGTGATAGTACACATGATGCGTGCCTTTGCCGCCATGCTTGCCGTTTCGCAGTTAGTATTCTGACGTGCAACTCGTTGGGTAGTGATTCACCAACCAGCGAGGGTATAGACGATCGAGCCAATTCCGCAATCGTGCCATTTGGATAATGAGGCCGTAAGGCGACGACGTTACTATGAGGCCGTAAGGCGACGATATTATTATGAGGCCGTAAGGCGACGATGTTACTATAAGGCCGTAAGGCGATGATGTTACAGTATCAGAGTGCGCAGTGAAAGTGTGGTTTGTATTATGAAAGTAAGTTTAGAATAAGTTATCGTTGTGGGTTTTATAACCCGATGTTATCGAGTTGCATTGGTTATGGAATTTTATATTCCAGAGTTTGGGTTTGGGTTCATTGAGTACGCATTTACATGCACGAGCATAATGGAAATGAGAAATTGATTAGTACGAATATGTTGTTATGATCACCAAAACTAGACAAACATGTTATGAATTATATTGATCATGTTATTTGGTTTATAGTAGATGTTTATTAATTGCATCATATGTCATTTGATACCTTTGTTATGTCCGTGTGAGCGACGTCATTCGATAATGGATTAACCGCATCCTAAGATGCAAAGTTATAACGTGAGATGAGTAGTTAGTGTATATATATTGGTAGTGAATATGGTTATGAACGCCCACTCAGCTTTGTTGCAAAGCTGACGGCATATTACGCCTGGACAATCCAATGTCCAGATTTCCTTGCAGGTTGGTCAGAGAACAATTCAGTCTCGAGCGTAAGATGCTAAGGAACACTGGAAGCGTAGAGCTAGACTGAAGATCAAAGATAGCTGCCAGCATCGTGTATTCATAATAGTCTGTTGTATTAGTACTGGGACCTGTGATTTGTAATCGTATTATTGTTCAGATTAAAGTTTTAAGTTACGATTAGCTTCTCCCCTTTACTTTTATGTTGTTTATAGTGTTAGAGGACAGGACGGCTTTGTAACTCGTCATTCCCTATCGGTCCAAAAAGGAAATTTTAAATTTTCCCTATTTTTGGCTACTCCGGGGCGTGACACCTACTGATGTCTGTAAATATAGACACCAGAAGTCACGAAGAAGGATCGCACTTATTATTAAGAAAAAGTCGTGACTCTCTGTTCTTGACCGTAGGAGACTTCCGTCGCCAAACAGTCCCTACGGTCACTGACCGTTATTTGTAAATTTTAAACTGTATTAAAATCGACCGTTATATATAACTATCAATTTTAATCCTCTTCTTTCTTTCTTTCTTTCTTTCTTATATATATATATAATATTATATATTATATATATATATATAAAAGAATTAAAAAGAAAAAAATTAAAAACTTGAAGCTTTTCCATGGGTCTCCTCTTGTGAGGTATCCCTTGGGAGCTTGGGAGAGAATATGAAGACCACCTCCTATTTATAGGAGAGGTTTTCCCACAAGATTACTCCAAGTTTCCTATGTGGGACAACATACCAAATTTAAATTTCCTTTCAACCAAATATTTGGTGGGAAAATGAAAATTTGGTTTTCCCTCCAAAAAATAAGAAGTACACTACTATAGGATATAGTAAAGATTCCTATTATAACCTATTATTAGTAAATACTATATAATTCATATATATATAACAAGTGAGTGTACATGATGGGCTAGAGTAGGCAAGTGAGTATAATAGGTCAAAATAGGTAAGTGACGTGGTGTGCCAGAGTAGGGAGCTGGGGATTGTGTGTCAAGCCCCGACGTAGCATATATAGGGAAAGCATTTAATTTCCTTTATGGAGTCGTAGGTCGCAACAGTTTGAAGGATCGATTTCGTCCCAAACGTCAAACAATATAATACAATGAATCAGAGTACGAGCAATCAAGGCTTATAAAATTTTTCCAAGTTATTAATTATTACAGCACGGTTAACTAAAGGTACAATCCACCTTGAAATAAAATAATAATATCTATTACAGTCATCCTTATTACAAGCTCAGCTCATTAACTAACATAGTAATTTAAAATAGTTTCTCTTCATGAGCGGCTGTTCTCAATTAGCGTAGTCATACGGTCCAGCCTGATTATAACCTGAAAAGCCTAGATACGAATGTCCAGGGCGCATCAACGTCGTCATCTTTAAGAAGCTGGTGAGTATTAAAAACATATCCTTGTAATGTAAAGCATACCCCTTTACCATTTTCATTTCACAGTTTCATCATTCGACAAATTAGAAACATAGTAATGAATTTAAATTATAAAACAGTAACGATAATGTCATAAATCTCCAATACATAAAACATGAGACCATGCATGGGACAATGTAACCATTCTCATCTCACCGACTCTTTTCTCTAGACAACACATCAACCAACTCTCTCACTCCAGTATCTTGAAACATTAAGGTGACCACACTTTAGTACAAGGGTACCAGGGAGTGCCCAGTTGGCCTCGCACTTTAGTACGGGGTACCAGGGAGTGTCCAATTGCCTCACACTTTAGCCAAACCACAGATGCCAAGAAGTGTCCATTAGGCCACACTTTAGCACTACCATGGGTGTCAGGGAGTGTCCAAGTCAGCGTCACACACTTTAAGGCTACCATGGGCGCCAGGGAGTGTCCAAGTTTGCCACCGTCGCATTTCAAAGATACTCTAACCGCATTCTCAAAATACCACACTTTAGTACACAAGTACCAGGGAGTGTCCAAAACGCAATCTCATCTACTTACTCTTTTCACACTAGCCATCACTCACCATGCATGTAACTTGACTCACATGTATGTCAACATAACTCTATACAGAAATATAACTCATCGAAAAAACAAGAACAACGTACGTATGTGAATAAATAAATCTTTAATCATCACTTTATAACCAAACATTAATAAACCAGATTCTGTTTTAGCATAATTCCCAATCAGTACTTTAAAGGCCTTTAAAACTTTATCAAAACAGTTCCTTAGCAGAAAACAGAAAAAAAAAAAAAGAAAAAAAAAAAAAAAGAAATGTCAGGTCAGGTCAGGTCGCTCGCGCGGGCCGTTCGCGCGATATGTCATTTATTCGATTTTTCTTGTAAAAATTTTCAACTATCACAAAATACACAGGTAGCTCGCATGGGCCGCTTGCGCGATCGCGCGCATGAGTTTATGCTGAGACTTCATATTCTTTGTTAGAATTCCCCTGTTTTAGATTTTAAAGGCCATTTGGACCCATTTTGCAATTCGAACTTAAACGTGACTTGTAATATATGTTTTTCTTCATTTTTCCGCAAGGATTGCGGATATGTGATAGGATTAACATGAATCGAAACGTATCTCTCGGATTTTACAAAAATCCGAGAGGTGACAAAATTTTGTTTCTAATATACGTCGCAATATGAAGGAATTAGGCTCTACTATTTCAACCACAACTAATATGTACTACAATCTTTCATATTCATTCCTAAAAATAGATTTTGGTTAAGGTTGAAAAGTTCGTGATTATAAGCTTCAAGCTTCAAATTGAAATCAACAATGGTGAAATTGCAATCACACCCACATAAGCAGTAAATAAGCATGAAATACATTCATAGTGAGTTAGTAATACTCACTGATGATTAGAGATAGGAGTATGTTGAGAAGATATAAGAAAAAAGCAACCCAATTCAAGCTTTCAAGCTATGGAGATTTAAGTCTTCTCTCTCTAAATAATTCTGTAAATGGAGCTCTCTGCACTCTTTCTTTTCTCTCATAAATTGTATTATGCAGAAACTGTGTTTGTGTGAGATTGTTAGTGAGTTTTATAGACTTGAAGTCCTCAAAAACCATCATACATACTCAACAATTGATTTTATTTTCTAATTTCTTAATTACACAAAATATACACAGCCCCAAAGTGCTGATATACATATGTATGTATGTATATAAGCAACTTGAAGGGTGGTTTAGATGTATAGGGTCAAGTTTGAAGTGTTTGGGAAATGTAGTTTAAGGTCCAACATTAACACACACATGTAAGGGATTGCCAAACAAGGCACAAGCTAGTAGTCTAGGAATCACTTTGGTTGTTTGGGAAAATAACTTATGGCACTATGTTAACACACACACACAAATAGCATTCCCAAACAAAGCCTAATCAATCATTAGTTGCCTTAAATAGAAATAAGGCAAGTGTCAAATCTTGCTTTACAGAGATTCCAAAATCTATGAAAGTTCATCGCGGTGCAGACAGTTTTCGCACATGAACTGGTATTTTCGCGGCGCGATGATCACCACAAAATACAGAAAATTCATTTTATCCTAAGAAACAATTTTTCGGTTATATAAAAATACAGTTTAAGTCCAAAGTAAATATCTTCACCGTTTAAAAGTAAAGATTTGAAATCACATCACAGGTATTTCTAGCCTTATGAAAATCAGTTCTGACAACATTATGTAGGTATCCTTGAATTTATAAGAAATTACCATTTGGCCCCAAATAAAGACTTGCTGATAAAATAAAAGCAAGAATTACAATTTAAAATAAATATGGAAAGACAATTAAAATTAATGGAAAATTCAGGTTGTTACATTGTGAATATTGCCAAAGTAGGCGAACAGCTCCACTGGAGTTTGGGAGATTGGGAGTGGTAATGATCGGCCTCTTAGAGCTGCCTATGTATCTCTTATAAGGAGAATCAGGTCTGACGTAGTTCATCCTAAACCTGGGTAGTTGAGAGATAGTAAGAGGTGGTGAAGTCGAGAAGTGCGTAGCCGCATAATCTTGAACTTCAACCGAAAATGTAAAAGTAAAGGTATATTCGAGCTTATAGAGCTGCCTGCGTATCTCCTATGATGAGAATCAGACCATGCATAATTCGTTCTACAACGGAAGAAGAATGATGCAAAGTATGAGATAAGAGAACACAATGCCACGGCGGGGCGCACTACACCAAAATTTTGTCTCGGATTATAATTGTGACCCCAAAATATCTGTGACAAAAAAAGGTATTGTCACTGTTTTAAACAATGACAAAATAACCAGATGACTTGTCACTGTTATAAACAATGACAAATTTATATTATAAATGGAAAAATATATTGTCATTGTTCGAAACAGTGACAAATATATATGGTAAATTGTGGGTTAAAAAAATATTGTCATTGTTTATAACAGTGACAAACCAACCACATAACTTGTCATTGTTATAAATAATGACAGATTTAATACATATACCAAAAAAAACTCTAAATTCATTTAGGTTTTTTCATCCTTACTGTCTCATTTAGGTTTCATCTCATTAGACTATATCTCTTTCTCAAGACTTTCTATCAGCGGCTCGCCAAGGTCGGTTCACCACCAACACCCCCATGCACCGCTAGACCACCACCAGCACCCCCACACCACCGGACCAACACCACTACAAGGTAATCCCACAATTTCTGTCACGCCCTGCAGTAGCAAAAATAGAGAGAATAAATTCCTTTTTGGACCTGTAGGCCATGACAGTTGAAAGTCACCATATTTGTCCATGAACAAAGTCTAATCATCAGAGTAATGAATCAAACCACGCATTTGGAAATTCTAAGTTTTATATATATATATATAACTAGAGTTCACTACTAAACTATTACAAACCATAAGTACCTGATAAAGCATAAATAAAGTATTATGGCAACTAATGATGCCTAAATTTGGTTAGAGGTAAAAAGAATTAAACGAGAGAGATTTGAGTATGGTTCGGCCCTGTTAATTACGAGACCTACATCCACAAGTGTGTCGGAGCACTTATATTATGTTAAATCGCCGGGGTCTTTGGTGAACCAACAATGGAGGCGGATCTACCAGAGATAGGTCGAGTATATGCGTATGTGTGTAGGATAAAGTTGCTATCCCCTTGAAAGGGGTGAGTGACCTCTTTTATAGGTGCCAGAGACCACTCGTATAAGGTAGCTGGTCTAATTAGGTTATACAATCTGATAGGGATTGATTAGCATGAAATATGGGAGTTTCCTAATTATATTAGAAAACAATCTTCTCCCTCCATTAGTCTTCTAGCTTGCTTAGGAAACTGTCTGGGACATTCTGGAGAATGTCATAGGGCGTGTCTGGGCTACACCTGTGATGGGACAAGCCCACGTAATATTCCCAAACTGTTAGTTGTATCCCGGGCTATACCGAGCGGTTACGAATGTACGACTCCGGATAGCCCTACGTCGGGCGCAGTTACTAGGTGACTTGGCCTTCCTTGATGAGCTGGAGGAGATTGACTCCTAGCTTATATTTTTGTAGATATCAGCTACCCCCCATTTTCAAGACTAATATGATGCTTCATCAGATGAGGGTTGGAAATTAGTATCACTCGGCAAACCATTCTGGAAGCAGCTCGGGAAGTTGCTAGGGGCTGGAACGATTGCCGTGGTCGATCGGGGCATAGACTGAGCGGTTGCCCTAGGAGCTTAGGGTCAGTACTTGCCACGTGTCAGGGAGTGATCGGTCTGGTTGGGATCCAACGAGATCGGTACAGGTGTAATTCGGTAGTCATATCCCAATCGATCCATCACATCATGCCATTAATGCGCACGCCGTTCAAGGTACCAGTTGGATTACACGAGGCGCCAACTGGCATGCATTTAGGGTGGGAGTTGTGCAGGAACCTTGGATCTGAGATGATCTGGTCCATCCGTGTCACCTATATGAAGGGCACTAATGCATTTTTGCTGCTATGGTGGTCCACTAAAGAGATTACCGAGCAGTTGCAGAGAAAAGCGTCCGATCAAGCTTTTCAAGCTGTTTCCTGTAGTCTAATATTATAAGTCTTCATCTCTCCGGCCTTGTAATTCACTATACTTTTCTCTCCTTCTTTTACCTTCATTCCCGTGTGAGGCTGGAGAATAGGAATTCACTAGGGCTTGCGAGGGAGTGGGATTTTTCTTCTTGAGATTTTGCTTCCTCCTTAGATCAGGTAGTGTGATAGAACATTTGAACCTGTCGGGGTGTCCTGGGACAGTTTTATCCGAGTGTTACTTCACCTTGAAGACCCTGTACCTTTTGCCTTTTAGGCTTTTAGTCCTGCCCCCCTTGTATCTTAGACTTGGAGTCCCCTGTTAGGGATATATACTAAAAGCCATGCTTTATGTTGTTGATTTATTATTCATTTAATAAAATCAGTTAATCCATTTTTTATGAGAATCTGTGTGGGCAATGTTTGTATTATATTATTTATTTAATATTATGTATGTGTGTCTCTCATTCTATATAGTAGGTGGTTTGGTGTGTAGAGTTCAGCTTACACACGGAAGATCAGGCCATCAGATATTATAGAATGTAAGATTTTGGTTTACAGTCTTAGATGGGATTGGACACACCATCGATAGGACTGCAGCATGGTGTTGTAGTAGGTTTGTCTTGACTACGGAAAACGGTACAGTTTCAATTCACTATCCTGGTACACTTTGTGTATTAAACGGGACTGACTTGGGGTAATTATCCTTATACTGACTTATAAGATAATTAATACCTCATGGCTATTATGAGTGCTTATGCTCTAAATCCTAAGTTAATTTGTAGACACGTACATTTGATATTTACACTTTGATCCCTAAAAGGGTGAGATCCTTAAATGGGTCAATATCTCATTGGATTGGGTGGCAATATTAATTGTGTGGTGGATATTAATTAATGATGGAATTCATGTCTCAATTTTGGGATTGATGATGTCCCCTTGAGAAAGCTTATAAGTTTTGATTATGTCAAACCCTGCAGGTGGATTTTGTATCCGACATATCAGATAAGTTAAGCAGAGGATCTCAAGGAATTTTAAGAAATTAATTAAATTTGATTGTCAGTAATTATATTTAATTAATGGATATCTGTAATCTTAACATAGGGAGATAATAAGCATTTAATAACATGGAGCTCGAAATATTTTTTTGAGATAAGGGTAAGAGTGCAATTATAATTCTTTAGTGGTATGAATTATAATTTATGAAAATAGGAATCTGATTCAGTTCGAATTAGGGTTTCCTAATTCCATAAGGAAGCCTATTCCTTATTGACTTCTTATGGTCCCTATCGTAGCCTATATATATGCTGCTTTGGCTCTCTCTTCAGTTTGCGTTTTTCCATCAAGAGTATTATAACTCGGAATAGAAAAGAGAGCGTAAAAAGAGAGAGCAGAAACATAAAGGATTTCGAAGGAGTCCACACTCAGTTCGATATCCTGGCAGCAAAGGAATACGGTAGAAGATTATGAGCTGTTATCGAGCCCGTGTTCTCGATTCGTCTACTACAGCAATCCGTTTTAGCAGTTTAAGGTAACCCTAGTTCCGCCCTTGTAGGGTTATTGTAGTTTTCACGTAATTTTTTTTTGCAGTACCAACTTATACGCACTGTCAATGGATTCTGGGAACACAGTTTCCTAACATCCCCGACCCTTACTTAGGCCATCAATTACTCCCTCGCCCAGCTGTAGGAGCCTTAGAGATGTGTCATTCGGGCTTTAATTCGTCTTCCTGATCGAAAGATGAATAATCACGGTCGGGAACCCCGGACACAAGCTTGGATCCTCCATCTGTAACCCCGTCCGACCAATACAATGAGGGCAGGATTCCTATCTGGGTGCCCGATAAGTGATTGGTTCCCAGTCTCTCCAACCAATAAGTGACTGTGTCATGGGGCTCTGGCGATGCAGTATCATTTCCTAGTAGTCCCGATGTAGCATTTTCCAGCGAATGTATTTCCACCAGTTTACTCATCACTGGCCTGGAGCGAATCAGGGGCAAGTATGATATTCCTGACCATTGTTCCTTGACCGCACTCCTTAGAGAGGCTCATATATATCGGTCAGGATTTGTGACCCTCTACAAGGATGCCTTCATGGCTGGTCTTCGCATTCTCCTTCATCCAGTCACTCGGGATGTTCTGATCTACCTTGGGATCGCTCCTAGGCAACTTGCCCCGAACGGCTGGAGGTTTCTGATGGGGTCCATCTCTCTCTGGCCCTAGGTTTTTGGGTATAAACTCACCCTTCAAGAGTTTTATGGACCCACTGACTGTTCCTGGTACATTGGGAGGTCGAGTTCTTTTTCCTGGGAGATCGGCAGGGGAGAAAGATCATCGTCAACTACCGAGCAACAACAAGGGGTAGAACAAGTTCTTCCAAGTATCCACCCTTGGGCTCTGTGAGGAGGCCTCGGGAATTTAATTGAGGACTTCTTGGGCGAGGAAGTTGAGGAGTAAGTGTAACACCCCGTAATTTTCAAGATATAAATATTTATTTTTATATGTTAATGTGGCCACCCGAATTTTTATATGTAATAAATTAGCTATGGGTATTTATGTTTATGGTTATATATCTATGTATATTAATTTTTTTAGTACAAATTACGATGTGAATATTTTTATAAACTCAAGTGATGGGATAAATTTGTGTAAGTTTAAATTTTAAAGAATCGATGTGTTTATAATTTAGTAGTGTTTACAGGGCCCGTAAATATTCTAAACAATGTATTTAACATAAGAATTAAGTACCTGGGTCATGGGTACCCAATGGGTAACTCATTTTAGTACTTTGCAATGCATTTTGGGGTCATATGATGTATTTTTATGAAGGGGTAAAAATAAAAACGGAATTATGTCTTGTTAACCCTATATTAGTTCTCCCAACAATACTTTCACCCCTACTATCTAAACCCTAGCCCCCAATGCACTTCTAAACAGAGAGAGAGAGAGAGAGAGAGAGAGAGAGAGAGAGAGAGAGAGAGAGAGAGAGAGAGAGAGAGAGAAGAAGAAGAAGAAGAAGAAGGAGAAGAAGAAGAAAAAGAAGGAAGAAGAAAGAATGAGAAGAAGAAGAGAATAAGAGAAGACCATAGGGACTCCAAACCTTTGGCTTGCTTAATCATTATCAACCTTGAATCCATAAATTGGTGAGTTAACTTGTTATTTACTTTCAATCTCGTTTGATTGAAAATTTAAATGTATAGAATATTAACTTAGTATGGTTATGGATTATGAGATTTAGGTTTTTTTTTACAATGATTGAAGTTGTGATTTGAGATTTATAGATGAGCATTGAACATACATTTGAGCAATTATTCAATTTTCGGATTTGGAATTTTCATGGATCAGATTTTAGTAGAAAATTTATAATAAATTATACGTTAGAGTTTTCGTGATTCTGTTCGCGAGGGCCTGTAGGAAACGCAATTCTGCACAACTTTCGTCTAATAGTATTTTTCCCAATTTTGCACCGTTTGGGCAGAAAAATTATATTACAGTAGCAGTGAATGGTAACTCCGAATTTCGAATGTATGTTTATGAAAATTGTTAGAGATGTTTCTTTTTGCGGAATTATTATGAGGAATAATTTTAGTCCATGTTGGTTTTGGGACTGTTTAATGTAAGGGTCTGTTTGGAACTGTTTTAAATAGTACTATTGAGTGTCGATTTTATATGCTATGTGTTAAGAAACCCCAACTTATTCTATGTGTGGTATTAAATAATTATTATGAAAATACTACGCCAGAGACTTGAATAGAATTTTGGCAAAAAAGGTCTTATCGTGAATAATCGGATAATGATATTCCATGGAATAAATGATAAATTCCCGAAGTGGTTAACGACGTGATTAAACCCTCATGAATGCGTACTTATGAGAATTAACGTAGATGGTAAGAAACTGGGAAAAGACCTTAGTGTTCACTACTCCCCGTTGTTGTGTTATTGCTTTTGGTAGCTCGCACTCTTTTGCCAGTGGCTTCGTGATCAAGCTGGCTTAAGACTTGCTGAGTGTACTCTTTTGCCAGTGGCTTCGTGATCAAGCTGGCTTAAGACTTGTTGAGTGTACTTTTTGCCAGTGGCTTCGTGATCAAGCTGGCATAAGTCTTATGCAGTGTTTATATTGTATAGACGTCTTGACATATTGACCAGCCGTCCGTTGTGTATACCTGGTTTGGTTGATACCCCAACCAAACTGGCACCGGAGTGGGTGTTGGTAGTATGTCCGGGCACACATGGGATATATGTGTGGGCTGTACCATGGAGGGTGGCCAAGTGGTGAACCTAAGGAACACAAAGATAATTAAAGGCTAATAAATAATGACAATGGAGTATTTCATAAGACTGATAAGTTTGGAATAATTAATGCGACGTTTAAGTTAGAATGTGGAAATGTTGTTTACGGACTTGTTTGCTTGGTTTGTGATAATTATATATTACAGGATGGTGGGTCCACTAACTTTTATGCAGGGCTGACTCACCATAGATATCCGATCGGTAAGTATTCAGTTGTGTTTATTCGAGGTTGGAGGCACTGCTACCACATTGAAGGAAACTACCGTTCTGTCCTAAATGTGCGTGGGACTACTGTTCTAACCTGACATGAATTATGTGTGATGACATTGTTTATTTTCTGTGCAACGATATTGTATGATATGAGGTGGTTATGTTTTTCTTTGCGAGTACTTTTGGGAGTCTATGGGACACCGTTGTTCCCTAAGACTCGTTTCATATTTTTTTTGTTAACTCATACCAGTATTTATATACTGACCCGGGTACGTAATGCATTCGGGGCGTTTCTATATGAAACGTAGTCGAATGTATATGCAAGTTTAGTATTCGGAGATTTTCTTTGGAGCTTCGTTTTGGGTGAAGAGATTGTCGCGGTGTTGTTTATTATTAGAGTTGTACTTATTTTTTTTGTTGTACTTTATTTTATTTCTTGGCACTGTGGGCCATGTTGTATTTTATTATTTTGGGGTTATGGGACGATTGTAGTAGCTCTGATTCAAGTTTTGTAAAAGTGTGGATTTCTTATTTTGTTATGGAAACAGAATTCTCTTTATTATTGTAAATTGTAACTTAGAATTTTATCATGGAGATCTCAATGAATATGATTTTTTTTTTGTTACTTAATGTTTGTGAATTATTTTAAAGAGGAACATTTTTCAGCAAAGTTTACTATTTCAAATGTGTGACAAGTTGATTGGTTTTCACTCTCAGATTTTTGGGCAATTAAATACTGGTTGGGATATTATTGAATGGGTATTTGGTTGCCTAAAAATCGGGGTGTGACAGTAAGCCCCTATTCCGCATCCGTTTTCCCTTTTTTTGCTGTTATATGGATAACTGTCTTGTGTCCTATTTTGCAGTGGGATCGATTGATCCACCGAGCCTTCCTAACGAGTGCCAGGACAAGATTAGGGCCTTGGCAGAGAAGCCCACAAACATCAGGAACTTGCTGACCTTGTTGGGAGATCAAAAAAGTTCCTACAAGCCATGCCAGCCTTTCGAAGCACCCGTATTTCTCCCAATCATTCCTGGTGTGCTCTTGCCACTTGAGTCATCTTTACTACCTCGGTTATTATTTTTACTGCTTTCCCAGTCACTTATCGCATTCTTTCTCATTTTACAGAAATGGGTCCCAAGGAGAGACCCCGAAGCATTGAGGGTAAGGGAGGCCACTGTTACTACTCGGGCGGCTGAGAGGAGGAAGAGGCCAGCTACTGGCAGTTAGCCACTAAGGCGGCGAAGGCACGGACCCGGGATTCCCCTAGTGCCGGTCGCGACATTGACTCCGTGGGTGGTGCAGGACACCGTTCCCGGGGTGAACGTACCGACCGGGATGGAACTAGGAGAGTCCTCGGAGATCCGGGAGAGGATCAGACCGGGTCTTCTCCCGAGCCAGGTAGAGATGTGGGCCGGGATGTCTCCGCTGGCGTTCCAGGGATGGCTTTATAGCCTCTCTCACTTTGTAAGTAACTTGCCTTGTTTCCTTCATTTTTATATTTCTTACCCATTTGCTGGGTGTGACCGATTGGTTCTATCTTGTTCTTTGTAGGTTGGCTGCATGGCTACCAGGGCTGAGTTGTTTTTGCCCGCCTTGGCTAAGAGGGCGACCGCTGTTGAGGCTGCTCTTTTGAACGAGAGAGCAGTCTTAGAGGCTAAGAAAACTGCCCTGGCCCTAGAGAAGGATAAAGTAAAGGGGATGGCTCTCGAGCTTGGAGCAGCCCAAGCAGAGTTGGAGATCGCTCTGACGGAGATGGTCGCGCCTCGAAGGGTCAAGAAGCTACAGAGAATGCCCCGACTGAGGTCCCAATCACTCGGGAGGAGGCTCCAAGGTCCGACAATGACTTCGACAATGGTTTCTTTCAGGGGTACGCAGACCTAAAAAGAAGGCTAGATCTGGACCATCTTGAGCTGGACCCTACTAGTTACATGGGGTCGAACTCTGACTACTGGGAGATGGGACTCGATGCTACTAAAGGAGCCACAGTTGAAGATGCGCCAGCCGAGGACACTACTACCGACGGAAAGGTCGAGGAGACCGAAGATGAAGTGGTGGTCGTAGACGACTCGTAGTCCCTAGCCTGTACCTGTATTTATTTTCTTTTTGTGCTTGTCCTGTTTTTTTTTTCTTTTTTTTTTTTCGGGGGGGAGGGGAGGCTACTATAATTACCCCCCAGACAATGTACATTTCCTTTTGAATAAGTAATGAAAGTCCCTCTGAGGTCACCTTTTATAGCAGATGTTTATGTTCTTATTCTTGCATGCCTGTGTTTGTTTATGATTGCCTGAGCCTGACCAGTTGTTAGTCTTGTCAGACCCTACCTTGGCAAAAGGGTTTAGAACTGTGACTGGTAAGGGACCCTTGGTCCTTTAGGGACTTGTAATGCCTTTAAATTTCTCGCTGTTAATGGCTAGGAGGATTGGAGGTCCCACCCAGGATAGTGTGGGAGTTCAATCCTTTTACCTCCCGGTCGGTTAACTCTAGGCATTGCATGTACTTAGGAATGTTTAACAGGTAATTCCGAATCCTGTTAATGCCCGGTGTGGTTTCCTGTATTAGTTCATTACTCCTTCCTGCCCCTAAGCTTTTTCTAAGGCGGGGATGTGTAGAGGCAATGACTGTAGGTAACCGACCCAGAACGTTTGTAGTTCTGGGGTCCGTTGACTCCTCTATTGTTGGCTACCTAGGGAGTTTGCCCCCATCGTAGGTTATGGACCTAAGTGGAGTTAGTGCCTAGGGTGTGATCCCGAGGTCTTTTAGGTGCCTCGAGTGGGATCCCGAGGTCTTTTTTGTGTGCCTCAGGTGTGATCCCGATGTCTTTTGTTGTGCCGAAACATTGGTAGGGAACACATTTTGTAAAAGAAAAGCTTTTTATTCAATCTAAAAAAAACTGCTTGGAGAGAGTTACAACTTTTTTTTTAAAGAAAACACAAATCCCTGACCGATGATTATCCCTGACTTTTTTTTATTCAATCTAAAAAAAACTGCTTGTTTTTTTTTTTCTTTTTTTTTTTCGGGGGGGGGGGGGGGGGGGGGGGGGGGGGGGGGGGGGGGGAAGCGCACCTTTTCATTTTCAGTGTAACCCCTCTAGCGAAGCATTTCTAACTAGTCGTTTAGTTGTTGTGGGAAGCTCTAGCATCGATAGTTCCATGACCCAAATACCCATGGTGCGAGATTTCCCTGAGGTGTTCCAAGATATCACTGGACTACCACCCAAAAGGGAGATTGACTTCTGTATAGAGTTGGTACTAGGGACGCTGCCAATCTCTAAGACCCCTTATCAGATTGCCCCAACAGAATGCAAGAGTTAAACAAGCAAGTTCAAGAATTGGAAGATTTAGGATTCATTCGACCAAATACAATACTTTGCGGAGGCCCAGTACTGTTTGTGAAGAAAAAGGATGGGTCGCTTCGACTTTGTATTGACTATAGAGAGTTAAATAAGGTCACAATTAAAACTAAGTATCCCTTCCCTCATATAGATTAACTATTTGATCAGTTGTAGGGAGCAACAACCTTTTCGAAAATAGACCTTTAATCGGGATACCATCAACTACTCGTTCGATCAAAGGACATATCGAAGACTGCCTTTAGAACCAAATATGGTCATTATGAGTTCCTGGTGATGTCATTTGGACTCACTAACGCCCCCGTAGTATTCATGGATTTGATGAATTTGACCATACTTGGATCAGTTCGTGATTGTGTTTATCAATGATATATTAATTTACTTGAAAATGAATGAGGAGCCCGAAGGCATGTTCGGATGGCATTGCAAACGCTCAAGGATCATCAGCTATGTGCTAAGTTTAGCAAGTATAAGTTCTAGATGGAGGAAGTAAAGTTCTTAGGTTATGTAGTTTCTTCAAAGGAATTGCAGTAGACTTGGCTAAGACAGACGCTGTCCTGAAATGGAAAATGCCGTCTAATGCCTCAAAAGTAAGGAGTTTCCTTGGATTGGCGGGTTACTACAGGAGATTTGTAGAAGGATTCTTGAAGATAGTCGCGCCATTAACCAGCTTGACTAAGAAGGATTCTAAGTTTGAATGGTTAAGTAAGCATGAATGTGCCTTTCAAGAATTGAAAGAAAGGTTAACTTCAGCGTCAGTGCTTACCATACCAGCTAGTGGAGGAAGATTTACTATCTATTGCGATGCTTTCTTATCAAGGACTTGGATGCGTGCTCATACAAGAAGGTAAGGAGCTGATTATGAGGCAACAACGCTGGATGGAGTTGCTCAAAGATTACGACTTCACTTTACATTATCACCCTGGTAAAGCGAATGTAGTTGTAGATGCTTTGAGTAGGAAAGCTCGTGATAAACTCGCTTCTTTAATGATTAGAGAGTGGCATGTATTAGAAACCTTAGCAGAATTTGATATTCAAGTTGCAGATTTAGAAGAAGGGAAGCATTTTGGATGCCTTGTTATTGAATCGACTCTTATTAGCCACATTATTGTGGCTCAGAAGAAGAACGAAGGACTGTGGCAATGGTTTGAGAATGCAGCAGCCAAGGATCCGGAGGAATGAAGAATTGGACAAGACGGAAGTCTCCGATATCGAGACCGACTTTGTATACCAAAGAACGATGGATTAAGAGAAGAAGTGATGGATGAAGCGCATAGGTCAAGGTCATCAGTCCATCCAGGGAGTACTAAGATGTACAAGGACCTAAAAAGAAGTTTCTGGTGGGAAGGTATGAAAAGAGACATTGCGGAGCACATATCAAAGTGTTTTACCTGCCAGCAGATTAAGGTTGAGCATCAAAAGCCGTCAGGACTTTTGCAGCCATTACTCGTACCAGGATGGAAGTAGGAGCACATCTCTATGGATTTTGTCGTGGGATTGCCAAGGTCGTAACAAAACCATGATTCGATTTGGGTAGTCGTGGATTGACTCACAAAGTTAGTGCACTTTATTGCATACAACATGACGTATCCAGTCGAGAAGCTGAGTCAACTATACTGGCAACAAATTGTTCGACTGCACAACGTGCCCGTTTCAATTGTTTCGGATCGTGATTCACATTTTACAACAGGATTTGGGAGAGTCTTCAAATAGCTATGGGGACTTCACTAAAGTTGAGTTCTGCTTTCCATCCCTAGACTGATGGACAAGCAGAAAAGAAAAATCAAGTGTTGGATGATATGTTGCAAGCATGCATAATCGACTTCGAAAATAGTTGGGAGACACATTTGCCACTCATCGAGTTCGCTTACAACAATAGTTATCATTCAAGAATTAAAATGGCACCGTTCGAATCATTGTACGGACGACCGTGTCGTTCGCCTCTTTGTTGGGCAGAAGCTGGAGAAGGCAAGCTTTTGGGATCAGATATGGTTCGGGAGACTAGCGAGAAGATTAAAATAGTAAGAGAAAGGATGAAGGCAGCCTAGAGTCGACAGAAGAGTTATGCCGACAAGCGTCGAAAGGAGTCCCGAGCGCTTGAGACGGGAGCGCTCGAGCTAAAAATATATGAAAAGACAATTTTGCCCTAGACCTTGAAAACTCTATAAATACCCAGTGTTTCTCAGCATTTATTACGTTTGTCAACTCTGTTTTTATAGAGAGATTAAGAGAGGGAGATCCTTGTGAATTGTACACAAACATATACACATTCATGCTTGCATGGCCTCTAATTGATGATCCATTCACTCTCATGCACACATACACACTCATATTTCATGCACTGAGGTTCTAGAGTTAAGGATCAAGGAGAAGAAGGAAGCAAGTTGATCAAACCATCATTTGGGCTTGCATGTGTAGTTCTTGAAGATCATAGCACAATTCCTCATATACTCCCTCATCTAGCATCATCTAGTTCATCTAGATCTTTGTGAGTATACTTACTCACTCTAATATATGTTATTCATAAGTTATTTAGATGATCTAAGACCATACATGTAAATTTCACTGAAGTTATTAAGCTTATAACTATGCTGCTAAAACTGTTACTGTTTAGAATCTATCAAACCCGAGTGCTCGAGCTTAATGAACGGGCCAAGCTTGAGCGCTTGAGAGGCGCGAGCGCTCGAGTTTAGCAGTACTTGAAAGAATGAGTTGTTGCATGTTAGTTTTATATTGATCTATAATATGTTGGTTGTATTGTGTTGTGAAAATTGTACCTTGAGGTATACTTGACGTATGTGTTTGCATGCGCTTGAATAAAGCTGTACTTTATGCTAATTGAGTAGTACTTTCTAAATGTACAACTTATATGATGAAAAGAGGAAGGAATCCTGGAAATTACAGAGGCAAGCGCTCGAGCTCACCCGAGCGCTCGAGCCTATTGATTTTATAAAGAACATGTCTTCTATAGTAAATAAAGGATGGAGTGAATTAGTAGACGCATACGTACAAGATAAGTAAACTCTGAAAGTAACGTGAGACGTACTTAAGTACGATAATCTGAGAATAACGCGCATTAATGACTTGTACCGCGTGCGTTAGATGACGTCATGTAAGTTGTGTTAACTCTAATAACGAGACAATCATGTTCGTCGGTTTAGTCCTTGTGTTTCATCCATGAAAGAGTAATGAGTCTGTGATGTTGCCGAGATGTCGTCGTGACCATAAGGGCAATGGTACCAAGAGCAATTGTACCTCGGCGATATTGTTTGTTATAGATGTCAGAGTGGCAAGAACGATTACAATACCTCGTCGGTACTATCAAGGTCAGTTGCGTTGAGATGGTTAACAGGCCATTTAGGCTTAGATGTCAAGTAAGTAGGCCATTTAGGCTAGGATGACAAGTTAACCTGTTGGGTTTGTGCCCTCAAACCACTACTTTATATATGAGATATTGACATTTTAATATATGGATATCAGCTTTACATTTAGTTATGTATGTTTCTTTCATGAGATGATTGTTATCCTTAAGTATCATAGTAAGTAATTCGTGTATGTATGAGATACATACAAGTGAGATACGAATTACTATTCTTTGTTACTTAGAATGTGTCACAGTGGATGATGAGACTGGATATCTCATCAGGTTTACACTGTAGCATGATTAACTACCATTGGATGGAGTGATTAATCTCAATCACTAGAGTATAACTCTTAGTTAACATGCTAGTGCTTATAGTGCATTGACGGACCTGAGCTTTCCTATTGACACTCAAGACTGTCAATCAGTCGATAGGAACTCATAACTTGTATAAGGTACGTGTTCTTAATCTTGAGACAATTATGAACACAGACTGTGGATATGGCTGCTTTGACTTACCAATCAGTGAGGTCTATAGAAGATCAACACCTGGGTATCTTGGGTATGTCATATTCATAGGGTTGTGAACATATATTGTCAAGACAGAATCTACCCTCTGTTTCAGAGTAAGCATTCCCTTGAGAATGTCACCAAGTCAATTACTGAGTACTGCAGTCTTGTTGATAAGAGTTATCAACATGTTTGGTAATCATGAGAGGTGAATGGGACTCAAGGAATACAAGAAGTAATCATGATTCAGGTTGACAGTAACAGTTATCCGACTACCTGAATATGATTACGAATGCTGAAGGTAGAGGGACATTAGTACAACATACAAGTCTAGTTATCGCTTCGGATATGTTCTTCTGCGTTGGAGTTCAGTTATCGTTTTATAGTGGAGTAAACGTTAACTGACCAGTTAGTTAGTTTGCTGATCAAAGAGTTTGGTCACGGTAATTAACAAACTGGTCTGAGCCAACAATAAAGAGCCTAGGAGGTCCCACTCTTAGCTCCGCCAGGATACTTGGAAAGACACATGAGGAAGTTGTCAAGACAAGTTCGATCGATTGAAGTATGTTCGATCGATTAAAGTCTTGGCAGTCTCGATCGATCGAGAATGGTTCGATCGATCGAAGGTTCGATCGATCGAAGATCTTTGATCGCTCGAAGTCTAGGTCAGTTATGGAAATCTATAAATAGGGCAGCTGCGTTCTGGAAAAGGAGTTCGTCGTTTTTATTAACCAGACGCTGCATAAACTGTTTTAGTCTTCCTAAACCTTCCTATCCTCTATATTAGAGATCCCACCATCTCTAGTCTTTCCGGCAGGCATCCACAGGAGACATAAGGGTGAAGACAGCCTAATGGACGTTGCTGCATCACCAAGGTTGAAGATATCAAAATTGGGTTCAAGACACCAAGGTATAATCTTATCCCCTCTTGTGCGCATCTATAGAATTAGTGAGTAGTAGATCCTGGGATACCAATCAGTTATTATAACTGAATCTTTTCTGCTGCGTGTTTAAAATAATTTTTAAACCGGTTTTTCCTACATAACCAAGGTTGAATGGAATAGGATAAGGGAGGGGGGTTACCCTGTAGTGAGGCCAGTTGGGCTAAGATCTCAAGTAAGTGGCCAGTTGGGCTAAAGATGATAAGAGATATCAAGTAAGTGGCCAGTTAGGCTAAAGATGATAAGAGGGTAACCCATAGACCATTTGGGCTACCATATTCCAGGGCAACGACAATCGTGCCAGAATGCATGCAAATAGTCAAGTCTGTATAGATTGGGTAGGTGATCCAAAGTAAGTTAAGTTGTAAGAGATTGAACCTATGGTTCAAAGTGGATTCGTCAAGTCAAATTGGACCAATAGTCTAATGTGATCAATCGGTGGATGTTAGTCGTACTTCCAAGAATGAATAATGTCGTTGAGTGCTTCCTAATGTATTAGTCACGATGAAATTGAGAGTAAGAGAGACTTAATGTATGTTTTCTAAAGCATAAAGAAAATGAGCATTTTACTTCTAAAACGATTTAACAAGTATTTTACGAGCCTGTTCAAGTGTAGTAGGTGTGCTCACTCAGCTTGCAGTAAACCTGGAGACTTTCATGTCCTGGACAATCAAACGTCCAGATCTTGCAGAGGCAAAGTACCCAGAAGAGGAGTACGCTGAGGAAGGTTATGGCTACGCGAGCTAGACGGCAAGAGTGGAAGACTCTTAGTTTGCTTATCTTTTGTTCTGTAGAGGTACTATGATGCCAGACCTATTACTTTGTTGTACGGCTTATGCCCAAGATATTATTCTATTTTCTTTCCCCTTCTCTATGATGATGTAATAATGAAGTGTATGACACCGTTGTTGATGTTTATTATGTAAGTGTTAGCCTTAAGGTATATTAAGGCATATTTAATAATGTTTTGATGATGTCAAATATGCTATGATAATTACATGATTCATATTGATTCATTCTTTGTTATTATCACAGTCATTTTTATGCTCACATATAATCTCATGTATTAATATTGTATCAATGTTTTAACATCTTTGTGTGCGTGAGATTTAATTGATGTAGGTCAAGATTACAAGGAGCTCAACAATGATCAAGCTTGAAGACTTGAAGATATTACATCCTTGGTTGAAGTCTAGGACTATCATTGTAAGGCATCTTGATCTCACACTCTTAGGGGCTCAAACAAACTCTAAAGGTTAAAGTTTTGGAAATAAATTTTAAGTGGATCATCTTTAAAGCAATGCCCCAACCAATTGGAAAATAATTAATTGTTGAATCTTATATGGTTGGAAAGGTATTTGAATCTAGTTTCCAAAACATCAAACGGATCGAAAATTCGATTTTTGTAGAGGGAGTTATGGCCATTTTAGTAGAGATGTGTCAGGCTGTCAAACAGGGAGGGGCAGTCGACTGAAGGCTCGATGCAGTCGACCGAAGTGAGCAGAATGCAAATAGAACCCTCTGTAAACACATCTCAGTCGACTGCTTCAAGGCCCAGTCGACTGCTTCATGTTCCAGTCGACTGAAGCAACCTGAAAAGGCATAACGGCTAGTTTTTAAAGGGGCTTTTAATTACCAAACTTGCCACCAACGGCTATAATCTCTCTTGGCCTATAAATACATGTTTTCCCACACCATTTTATGTTGATCAATCAATTGGAAAACATCTATTTCAATCACACAACTTGTTGATTCTAAATCATTCACAATTGAGCCCTAGTTGTGTGAGTTTATCAATTTGCTCAAATCTTTCATTTGTATTTCTTGAGAGAGCAAAATTGTAGTGAGCTTTCAATTGTATTATCCACTCTAGAGAGAGAGAGTTATCAATTTGTATTCAATCAATTTGTAAAGGTTGAGGGTTAGTAACCCTTGTGTGCAAAGAAAAGGTGTTCTTCTTTGGGAGAGATTGAAGGCTCTTGTAACGGTTTGGTGCACACCCGTTAGTGCTCCGGGAAAAGATTTGGTCTACACCCGTGAAGTAGATCCGAGTAAAGGAATCCTCAAGAGGTGTTCTTGAGGGGTGGACGTAGGCCGCGGGGTGCGATTGCCGAACCACTTGAAAAATCGGTTTGCAAGTTTCTCTTCCCTTCTCTGTTTACATAATTGCTTGTGATTGTGTTTAATTTAATATTAAGTTTTAAAAAGGTTAATTTCCGCTAAAACCTTATTCACCCCCCTCTAAGGTTTCCACATTTGGGCCAACAGTAAGTATGCCTAGACCACCACACTTACTTATGCTACTTGATATTTCTGTTTATCGGTTCTGTATTGTTGTGGACAATCATGAGGTATTCAACTTGCCACAGACCTACGGATCCAACAGAGAAAATGTTTTAATTTTTCCTATTTTGGCTACTCCGAGGCGTGATACATGCGCTGCCGTAATACTTAATTTCGTTTCCACTACTACTTATGGTTTGTAATAGCTTAGTATTAAACTCTAATTATATGTTGAACTTAGAAATCTGTAATGAGTCGTTTGATTCATTACTCTGATGATCCGACTTTGTTTATGGATAATATAGTGACTTTCAACTATCATGACCTACGTGTTCAAAAAGTAATTTTAATTTCTCTAATTTTGCTACCGTGGGGTATGACTACCGGTCTTGCACTTCTCAGCACGACCAGTCGCATATTGTCAGTTTCAGTTTTCTTTACTTTTTTAAATCACAATTTAATTTCTTCTAAGAGATAAGAAAAAAAATAGTTTAGTTTGCTTTTTTATAAGAGAAAGAGGAAAAGAAAAACCTTCTTTTTTTACTTTTACTTTCTCTTCCAAAAATTCATTATTTTCTTTTATTTATTTATTTTTGTTTTGTTTTGTTTTTTTTTAAATTTGATTGTTTATGCTCTATTGTCGTGAAAACCATTAAACTCGACAACTACATTTATGTGGATGTTCAAGGGTACTTAATATATTCTCTTGGCATAATCAAGTCCCCGAACCCACTTTTGAATCTCTAGTTTTGTATGACTTTTTAGAGTCACTACTTTAAAATGGCACACTTTTTTTTTTCTTTTATTATTATTATTTTTTAAAGCTATAAAAATTGATAGATAATTTTGATTATTTTTGTTGGGATCCTAGCACCCAATTTAATGTTAGGTGGCAATTTTGAACTTTTGGCCCTTTACAATTTAAACCCACATATATTTGTCAAACAAAAAATCAAAGTTGCATTTTTTTTCCCAAAAAAATGACCAAAGCACTCTCACTCGAAGGGACGGGCGTGGCAACTATATTACCCTTACCATTTTTATAAGGAGAAGTCTTCGGTACAGTTTGCTCAGTGCTGTGCAAACTGTGCCTCTCACAGTTTGCACAGTATTTTTCCCAAAACTGTTTCTGTTATTTTGAAAACTATGCAAATACTGTGCAAACTGTGAGAGGCACAGTTTGTACAACACTGAGCAAACTGTACTGAAGACTTCTCCTTTTTATAACCCCTTCATTTTTTCATGAAGGACAGAAGTTGTTTTCAACAAACCAAATTAAAGATTGCCTAGATTTTTTTGACCTATCATGTCCGTCATATTTGTTCTATAGATAAGAAAAACTGAAAAGGGGAAGAAATCAAAAAGTCAAACCCTAGAGCAAGTTTTATTTGAGGGAATAATAATACATTTGCACAGACTATAAACCTAGTTATGGTTTTGTGGATGATAAGGGAGGTTTATGTAATTTTTTAAAATACGAGAGAGGCCCGTGTAATTAAACCATAGTTCAGAGAAGGTTTGTGTAATTTAACTAGGGGTAGTTTAGTACTTTTATTTATTCTGTCATGAAAGTTATCCAATCGTTACCGAGAAGGGAAGTCTTTATAATTTCTCAAAATACGAGAGACGTTCGTATAATTAGGACAAAACCTTAGGGGAGGTCTGTGTAATTTACCCTAAATTAAACTAAATTCTAAGGTTTTTCTCAGTTGATAAATGTAGAGCTGAACATTAAATTTGAAAGTGCTATTTTAACTTTTTGAGGGGGCATTAATGTTATAAAAAATTATCATACCCAAATCACTAAGATGGATTAGGACTCGTGCAATATACCAAGTTAAGAATGTGAAAGAATATAGAAACACATGAACACAATGTTTGTTTAAGACATCAAGTTCAAGGGCAAAATAATTATTTAAAAAATTGTTTACACCCTAATATAAATTTTTTTTTTTTTATATTATAACCGGTTGTGTGTTATACAAGTGGCAAATTAACCACACACTAGTGGGGGAGTTTTGCTAGTGAGTAGTGGTTAATGGATTTGGAAGTGGCCAACTTAGTGAGTGGTGGCTAACAAGTAGTGGGGAGGTGGCCAACTTAATAGGGAGGTGACCAACTTAGTGGGGGGTTATTTTCAGCACCCCTATATATACACAATGCCATGCAACATTTGGAGGAGGCTACACACGCCAAATAGCCCCCTGCGGCTTCAAGCAGTCCCAGCACTGTTTTGTTAATTTGTTCATCGTTTGTTTTCATTTTCTTTCTAGTCGTGAATGCCTTCTTTGTTTCTTTCAATTCCTTTTCTTCAGTTACATGTACTCAAGTCCAAAGCCATGCCTCTGGCACTTTTGTATTGTTTTTAATTCGTGTAATGATGTCATTTTCCAAAACAGTTTCTAGTATAATGTATCTTTGGCAATCTGTTGTAAGGCCAATTTTCATTTTAGTTTAATTGCATTTCTCACCTTCATCACTCAATCAAATCACTCGCATCAGAGTGATTGTACCTTAAGGGAAGGGTCATCCCTACTTCCCAACATCGCCTGATCCCTCTCAAACCACATCTAGGGATCGTTTTGGTTACACGTTTGGGTCTTCGTACAAAGTCCCTGGCACGCCCGGTCAAATTTATTTTTAGCCAAAACAATTTGGCACGCCCGGTGGGACAACTGAGTGATGAAGGATGTTCACCGATGCATGGCTACGTTTTTACAACGATCAGATCCGTTGGCGACGTGAGGGAATAAGCCATTTTCATGATGAAATTTATCGTCTTAAAAACGATAAATCAACTATTTGTAAGAATTTATGGCACCAAGTTTGTGCATTGCCATGGGGGCCGTATTTACGTGATCAGCATGACACTGAAGCGCGTCGATATGACGTTAAAATCGGTCGATTATATGGTGAGATTCACCGATTTGAGACTGATATACGGTTTTTTGGCCGTGAAATCGACCTCATTGAAGCGTCAAGTGGAGTTGACGATCCACCTCCCGGGGGGCAAGACAACTTCATGTCTATGGACGATTTTTTGAGCAACAAATGGGTAGAAGAATCGAGTAGTAAATCAGATTCACCGCTCGAGAACAACAACCAAGCGGTGATTGTTGATTCATTTGAGCGTCTTGAAAAAGCATTCAATGAAACAACCCGTCTCCAAAAAGAGTATGCTCTCTACCTTGAAGAGACACAGACAACCATGATAGCGGCCATAAAAACAAATTTTGAAGAGGCCGCGAAAAAATTTAAACGGCCAAAAGTGGCCGATGATGTCTCTACAAATCAAAAGATTGGTCATTTTGACCATCTCGATTTAAAGCATTTTAAATTGGTTGGGGGGCAAGGCGGCGAAAAAATAATTGTTCGTAATAAGCCGATAATTACTGTTTCGGCTAATACTCCTCCCGCTAGTGTTGGTGACGACGAGAAGGTGGTTGGGGGGCAAGTTCCACATAGGCCGAGTAATTTTAATTCGGCCCCCAAATTTATTAAATATGAACAACCCCCGTTGAGAAAAATGATGGCCGAGGAGTTGTTCAATTTTTTTGGCATTAGTGCCAAAAGTAACTTACACAAGGAGCCAATTAATTATTTGGCTTTGGTAGATTTAAAGCCCCATTGGATTTGTGGATCCCATAAAAAATGGGATTTGGCTTGGTGGAGTTTTCTACAAAACTATTTTTATGAAAAAGAAAAAAAAAAAAGAATATTGACCGAAGTTAATTACTAATTTCGGTCTTAAATGTATCGGGCTAATGGACCGATATTAGTGCTGCAGCTTTATGAGAATTTGTGGGTTCAATTGCCTTAATTGGAGTAGCCACATGATATGATGTCATCATCTAATTTTCTAACCGGGCAAATGTGACCGATGAAGGAATGCAACCTTCATCAATTTGAATTAGCTCATTCATCTACAGTGGTGGCAACAAATTTGTTAGAGAAGAGTTCAACAAAAAAAAAAAAAAAAAAAGGGGGGGGGCTCAAATGTCAGATAATGGGTAATTCATCGGGCTAATGATACCCGATATCGGTCTCGATTCTGTAATAACCCAAATGCACATCATCTCAATTATCATGGTGGGCCCAAGATATCCACTACTTGTGCTATGGTGGTGACTGGTGACCCACGTATTTGGTTTAGTACATCAGGTTTATTTGAAGAATTGACCCAACATTCAGTCAGCACAATAGGGCCGAGGCCATCTGGCTCCATATCAAATGGTGCAAGGGTATGACCCACAGTTGAAGATGGAGGTATGTATATGGTATCTACAAAGAAGTCAGGAAATGGCTAGTGATTTAAGACCGATATCGGGCTTTGATTTGAGACCGATGTAGCACCAATTAAAAAAAAAAAAAATTGAAAAAATGGCTGGTGGCCCATCATTTTTATTTTTGGTCTTGAAAGGATAGATTACTAGCCATGGGTCCTACAATTATAAAGTCTCTGCTATAAAGCCTATATGGCAACAGTTCCATCTCGGGCTAGTATAGTGGCTGAAGATGCAAAAATCTGTCTTGATCAATCGGGCTAATGGGCCAATTTGAGCTGAAAGGAACTTGGTGGAAAGATTGGGCCATGGCCCACCATTTTCATGTTAGTTTTGAAAAGAATAGTTTATTAGCTATGAAAGTATGGAACCCACTATTATAAAGTTTTATTCTACATCGGGCTAAGACCCATGTAGCGGGAATCAGTATGTATTCATCCCGCTAACCACTAAGGCCGATTTTGAAAATGCAAAAGTCGGTCTCCTAAACTGTTTGGAGATATGGCCGGACTTGATGCCCGATGTAATTCGAGACCGAAAATATAAAAGTCACAATGCTACAAATAGATACATCGGTCTGTTCAAGGCCGATCTCACCTGCCTCACTTGGTGATGTTTTGTTGGTCCATATTCCAATCAATGGGGTACCCATGACCACGAAATCGGTCTTTGAGGCCGATAATAACTAGAAAAATCGGTCCAGTTGTATATATGGTTCTTCAAAAATTACATGATATTTCATTTTCAAAGAACCAGGGGGGCAATGTTTACACCCTAATATAAAAAATATATTTTTTATATTATAACCGGTTGTGTGTTATACAAGTGGCAAATTAACCACACACTAGTGGGGGAGTTTTGCTAGTGAGTAGTGGTTAATGGATTTGGAAGTGGCCAACTTAGTGAGTGGTGGCTAACAAGTAGTGGGGAGGTGGCCAACTTAATAGGGAGGTGACCAACTTAGTGGGGGGTTATTTTCAGCACCCCTATATATACACAATGCCATGCAACATTTGGAGGAGGCTACACACGCCAAATAGCCCCCTGCGGCTTCAAGCAGTCCCATCACTGTTTTGTTAATTTGTTCATCGTTTGTTTTCATTTTCTTTCTAGTCGTGAATGCCTTCTTTGTTTCTTTCAATTCCTTTTCTTCAGTTACATGTACTCAAGTCCAAAGCCATGCCTCTGGCACTTTTGTATTGTTTTTAATTCGTGTAATGATGTCATTTTCCAAAACAGTTTCTAGTATAATGTATCTTTGGCAATCTGTTGTAAGGCCAATTTTCATTTTAGTTTAATTGCATTTCTCACCTTCATCACTCAATCAAATCACTCGCATCAGAGTGATTGTACCTTAAGGGAAGGGTCATCCCTACTTCCCAACATCGCCTGATCCCTCTCAAACCACATGTAGGGATCATTTTGGTTACACGTTTGGGTCTTCGTACAAAGTCCCTGGCACGCCCGGTCAAATTTATTTTTAGCCAAAACAAAAATATAATTAAATTTTTTATCAAAAGATAACTCTCCGAGCTGACTTTCAATACAAAAACCGACGTGCAATTTTCGAATTTTCTAACTACACATTGTAACATAATTCCATCAAATGCTCGAATTCATTGCTTTTCTAATTCAATTTTCTGTCAGTAGCAATAAATTAATGCTTTATCAGATATTCAAAAGGTTTTAATATTTTTTTCCGGATCAAAAACTATAAGGATCAGATATTCAATGCTTGGGATGAAAGTTTATATTCAAATTTTTTAGTTTCTTCTTCTCAGAGGTAAATAAAGTGTTGTTATTAGGAGTCTTAATTAAAAATAACGGCGGTGGGCATCCTGGATTGATCGATCCAACAAAAGATATATAGTATAAGAGAGTCATCTCATATTCATTCCATCTGTGATTGATATAGTGATATACGGAGTAATATATATTCATCCATTACATAGCACACACGTGTATAATATATATATATATATATGTATTTTGCTGAGCCATCCATTACACATACAATTAACTCCACGAATCATCAAAATCTCACACCGACGAATTGCAACTCTCGAAGTGAAAATGCCGAATCTGTTCACAAGGATTGGATTGGGAATGGGTCCCTGGTTTCATAAAAAGATTGTCGATCCGCTTCTACTCATCCTCCGAAGGTATATATATATATATATATGCATTCCATACCAATTTCTTCTTCTTCTTCTTCTTCTTCTTCTTCTTCTCTCTCTCTATACATATATACACACACACACACATATGGGTATTCTGTCTGTAAACTGAAAGCCCTCTCTGATACTTGATTCAAGCTCTAAAACTTTATATATCTACTCTTTTTTTTTTGGTATCATCGTGTATATAATTTGCAGGATTTTAAAAAAAAGAGATATACAGCAGATTTATGCTACTAGGTGGTTAAAAAGTATAGCCATAGAAGAGAAAGCACTTAAATGTTTTCAGCCGCCTTTTATTTTCAATTTTAGGATCGAGTTTATCACTTGAATTTCCCTTTCATTTCTAATTTTCATTCAAAATGGAATTTTATCTTTTTATTATCATAACTACTTTGTTATTTTAGCTTCTATTGGAACAATCAGTTATAGATAAGAGTTTTTGATTCATTGTTAGTTGATGTTATACTTATTAGGGGCGCCGAGCCGAAGCAATTGGCATTTTCTGCTGCTATTGGCATTACCTTGGGCTTATTTCCTATCTGTGGTATGTTGTGATTTGAGCAATTTTTCATTATTTATTTATTTATTTACATTACTGTTATAGCTACAGTGTTTGGGTTTGTGGGTATCACTGGATCTCAATGGTACAGCTCTCGTTCGTAATTATAAGTTGACACAAAGTAAAATGAGGGTGTGAATTGTTCACATAAGCTTTTTAAAGTATTAGAAAACTGAGGATGTTAAGACAGATGGGTGGAAAGCTTAGAATAGTAGCAATAGAGAAAAATTCATTGTTTACATGAGCCTATTTGGAGTTTGAGATTGTGAGAATAAGTGCGGTTTCAGGTGGCTAACATGTTTATGGGGAAGATCAAGTGTGATGGGGGGTGCCGGGTGGGCGGAATGTAAAATCTTCTGTAGAGTTTTGAAGTGTCTAAAGGGTTGTGCATAGGACTTCAATTATTGGTAAACTAGGAAGCACCAGTGCGGATGCGGGGACGCGGCGAGTGTGGGGAGTTCGGCAATTTTCTCAAAATCAAGAGTGCGAGTGCGAGTGCGACGGGGGTACTAATACAAAAAATATATTATATAACATTTATATATAACTTTTTTTACTATATACAAACTATTCTGACACCCCCCCCCCCCCCCTCCCTTTTTTTTTCTAATTAAGACACAAAATACACATAAATTACTTGCTCAACAATAAACAATGTAATTCAACTATCAACAAAACCACAAGCAAGCAAATTAATATTAAACGTTAACAAAGTCTTCCACAAAAGCACTACAAAAGCACTAAGGCACACTAAAGCACTCCCTACGCACTAAGTGTGCGTGCGGCACAATTTTTGAAGCACTCGTGTTTCATAGTTGGTAAATGATTTCTTATAAGTGGTGAGGATGAATTAGATCGTATGCCTAGCCACTCTTATCAGGTGGTTTTTCCATATGAAGATTCATTGGCAAACTTCCTAGTTACTCTTGGTTCAGCATCTTTTGGGGCACAGTATCAGTTACTCTTGGTTCAGCCTCTTTGGCTTACGGTATGAATTGAAAGGGGAATTGGGGTTATAATCTTTTGTATAACAAAATGTTCACCAGTATGTTGTAATTCTTGAGTGACTTATTTCACAAATCATTCTGAAATAGCTCCTGTTTTCAGAGATTCACGGGCGCATATTGATCCTTTTCCTCGTGATGAGTGTTGTGAAGAGTTTATCTCCTATCTTGGTGTTTTAATCTCCCTTCTTCAGTTGATGCTTCTTCTTTATCTGCTCACTTTCTTTCATCAGCTCTCTCACATCATTTTACTGAATATGAGATGAAAGATTTGGGTGCTCTGCATTAATTTTTGGGTTTGAGGTTGCTTCTTCATCTAAAGACTTTTTTTTTTCTAATTAAGACACAAAATACACATAAATTACTTGCTCAACAATAAACAATGTAATTCAACTATCAACAAAACCACAAGCAAGCAAATTAATATTAAACGTTAACAAAGTCTTCCACAAAAGCACTACAAAAGCACTAAGGCACACTAAAGCACTCCCTACGCACTAAGTGTGCGTGCGGCACAATTTTTGAAGCACTCGTGTTTCATAGTTGGTAAATGATTTCTTATAAGTGGTGAGGATGAATTAGATCGTATGCCTAGCCACTCTTATCAGGTGGTTTTTCCATATGAAGATTCATTGGCAAACTTCCTAGTTACTCTTGGTTCAGCATCTTTTGGGGCACAGTATCAGTTACTCTTGGTTCAGCCTCTTTGGCTTACGGTATGAATTGAAAGGGGAATTGGGGTTATAATCTTTTGTATAACAAAATGTTCACCAGTATGTTGTAATTCTTGAGTGACTTATTTCACAAATCATTCTGAAATAGCTCCTGTTTTCAGAGATTCACGGGCGCATATTGATCCTTTTCCTCGTGATGAGTGTTGTGAAGAGTTTATCTCCTATCTTGGTGTTTTAATCTCCCTTCTTCAGTTGATGCTTCTTCTTTATCTGCTCACTTTCTTTCATCAGCTCTCTCACATCATTTTACTGAATATGAGATGAAAGATTTGGATGCTCTGCATTAATTTTTGGGTTTGAGGTTGCTTCTTCATCTAAAGACTGTCTTTTACATTATTCTAATTATGCTTATTGGCCTATTCATAATGCACAATTGTCAAATGAAGTTGATATTCTTATTGAGTTGCATGCTAAATTATCATTTTCTGATGGTGTTTCTGTAGATGATCTTGCATTATATTATGAACTGGAAAGTTCTTTGGTTTATCTTACCGTTACTTGCCCAAATATTCATTATGTTATTCATGTTATTAATCATTATGTAATCTTCTCTTCGTACAAATCCTTGGGATACATGACCTCATTGCTTACAATATGTAGGAGGCACTTTTTGCCAAAGCTTACTACTACCCTCTTTCTTCCTGTCTTTGTATGCTCTTGTTGATGCTGGTTGGGCTGAGGATATTATTGATCAGAAGTCCATTACTAGTTTATATGTTTTTCTTGGAGATTCTGTTATCTCTTAGAGAAGTAAGAAACAATCAGCTACTGCTTGTTCTACTGTTGAGCCACAGTATTGTTGTATGACAAATATTCGGTTCGGTTTTTGGGGAGTTTCCAAACCGGCCGATCGGTTTTGGTTCGGTTTTTACACTGGAGAATTTAGGGGTAAACCAATCGAACCGTCCGGTTGGTCGGTCTGTTCGGTTTGCTTCGGTTTTCTTACACCCTTATTGCAGAGATTGTCTTGCTCTATGGGCTTCTGTATGATATGGTGTTGTTATTTTAACTCCTATCTATTATATAGTGACAATAAGACTGCAATGCATATTGCTCAAAGTGTTGTTTTTCATGAACAATCATATCAAGATTGATTGTCACTTTGTCCGTCTCCAGCAACTAGGCACATTAAGGGGGTGTTTGATAACCCAATTAAGTGGTGAAAATGAAAACTTTCAGCACCTCATTTATTTCAGTGCGTTTGATAATGTACCACTTAATTGAAAAAGCAACAAAAAATCCACTCAAAACTTTAAATGAAAAATTTCTGCTGAAAATAATCACTGAATGCGGTTTATTTCAGTACTTGAAACACAGTTTTCAGTATTGTAGAACCATACGCTTAAAATTTTCAGTAGTTAAAATTCTGCACTTAATTTTCAACACTTAATTTTCAGTTTTATCAAACAGCCCCTAACAGTTTATCTTCTATATACATTCCTTTCGACAGATTGGTGACGTCTTCACCAAGACCCAGGCTTTTCCAAACTTTTGATACTTTGTGGGCTCACATCATGAGTTTGAGAGGGTGGTTGTGAGAATGTATATGCTGTCGTACGCAAATGCGACATATGGATCCATCACATGTCATTTTGCAAAAGCAAGAAGAAATTATAAATTGAGAGTAAATAAAACTTTCCATTTTAACAAAGAGATAGAAACCTCTTAATAAATTAAAGTAAAAATGTTTTTAAATAAGATAAAATTACGGTATGTAGATATTTAGGACGTTTTTGTGCTTCCTATTTTTGGGCACATTTCAAGCCAAATCCCCAGATCCTTAGACACACCAGACCGAACATCCGTGCTCGTGTCCATGTAACATAAAGCAAGACAAAATGATTAGAGTTTATCCATCAATCCACCAAAATGATTAAGAATTTGGAGTCTTTTAACTGCAAAAATATAGAATTCTAGAAGAATCATTCTCACGTGTCTTGTTGGTTTTGTTCAGTGTTACTCTATATGCAATTTTTGTCCTTCTCAGCGAAATGCTATCTCACAAATTTTTTTTTGACATACTAATGTTTAATGAATTAACTTTTTGCATTCAAGTCTTAGTAGGATGGTAGTTCCTCATATTAACCCTTTTGCATTTAATCGAATTTTGTGATCAACAGGGGTGACTGTCTTTCTATGTGGGATGGCTATAGCTGTGCTTGGATCTCATTGTCATGCTCCGAGCGTGATGTTGGCTAACTTCATTGCTACTCCAATTGAATTGAGGTGAAAGAAAACACAATGGATTCTTTATTGCTTGTTGTATTAACACATAATGGATTCTTTACTTCTTGTTGCATTCTTGAAATCGAGATGCTTCGCTACTTTTGTTGGATTTATGTTTCGAAAACTTGAATTTACGTGCAGCGGAAGATAAAGTTCAAAACTAATCTAGTATTCGAGATCTACTTCTTATTGAATCTATTGATGCGTAGAAGAGAGAATATACCTTTGTTATCTTGAACCCAATTCAGATTTTTCTTCTCTCTTTAATGTCCAGCAACTTTCTCCTAGCTAGTCTTCTCACTCTAATGTCTCCTTGAATGCTTCCAGGAAGGCTAGGGCTTGTGAGAACCCTAATAGAGAAATGAAGGAAGATGTAGAATACTTAGAAATAGGTCTGGACCTTTCTGGGAGCTTAAAACAACGAACAATTTATTCTGTCTCGCAAGTCCTCCTATTTGTAAGTTTTCTAACCGACCTAAGTTTCAATCGATTGAACCCCGTCCAATCGATTGAATGGTTTCGATCGATTGGCTCACCTCCTTTTACATATCCAAGTATTCTTATGGAGCTAAGAATGGAACCTCCTAGGTTCTTAATTATCAGCAAAGACCAATTATTAATCCTACTGTTATCAAACACTTTAATAAGAGAATTAACTAACTGCTTAGTTAACGTTAGTACCACTAAATAACGATAACTGCACTCCGATGCATAAGAACTTATCCGAAGCAGTAACTCGACTTATAAGATGATACTAATGTCCCTCTACCTTCAACATCCGCATTCACATTTAGGTAGTCGGATTACCAGAACTGTAAACCTGAACTGTGAATACATCTTTCATTCCTCAAGTCTCATTCACCTCTCATGATAACCAAACATGTCGATAACTGCTTATCAACAAGACTGTAGTTCTCAGTAATCAACTTGGTGACATTTTCAAGAGAATGCTTACACCTTTACAGAGGGTAGATTCTATCTTGACAATGTACGTTCACAACATCATGCAATACAATTACTCAAGATACCCAGGTGTTGATCTTGAAGACCTCACTGATTGGTAAGTCAAAGTAATCATACACATGAGTTGTGTTCGTAATCGTCTCAAGATTAAGAACATGTACCAAATACAAGGTATGCTATTAGCTGTTGACAGTGATTAATGTTAATAGGAAACCTCATGGTCTGTCAATGCACTTTAAGTATCTGCATATTAACTAAGAGTCACGCACTCTAGTGAATGAGGTACATCACTCTATCCTATGGTAGTTAATTATGCTACGGTGTAAACCTGATGAGATATCCAATCTCATCATCCACTGTGACATTTCTAAACATCGAGGAATAGTAATTTGTTTCTCCCTTGTATGCATCTCGTACATACAAACAATTTTCTTGCAGCAATGTTTAAGGATAACAATTAGTTAAACATTCATCTCATGAAACATACATAATAAAATGTAAATTGATATCCATAAATAAAAATGTCATAATGTCTTACGCATAAAATAATTGGTTTGAGGCCACAATCCCTACAACTTTATCTGTTTTTGTTAAAATTGCATATACATGATATAGATCCACTCAATTTGTTGATTTATCTTCAAGGCATGGTACTTCTTGTTTCTTCGTGTTGTTTTGGGTAGAGCCAAATACAAGAAAATTGTCATTTGTCCTATTGTATTAAGTTAGTCTTTCGTTTTTCTGTTACCACTGTCTATATATACATACGTATTGAAATATCATTGCCTTCTTTTCTGCACCTTTTATATTATAAAACAGTAGTCATGGTAGATTTTGCAATGTTATTCATCGCCCGACAATGCACCGAATCCTCTTCAAAGTTGGAATGTAGAAAGGAGCAGGTGCAATATATGTGAATCCCCTCTGGATGGGATATTATATTTTGTGTTGATCACCTTCCATATCTTTCTATAGAGATATAGATATACCAATGTATAATTTTATCTTATATTCATTTCTGATCTAATGGATCTTAATAATCTGATTGCTATGTGTTGTTTTACTTTTTAGTCTGGTGGTTCCATTCTTACGCTTTGGCGAATTTATTTCTGGTGGACCTCATTTTCCGTTAACTTCTGATGCTTTAAAGAAGGTGTTGACTGGACACGCTTCACGGGAAGTCCTGCAAAGCATTTTACATGCGGTAGGTTGCCTCTCTCTCTCTCTCTCTCTCTCTCTCTCTTGTCCTAAAGGCATGGTTTCTTTTGTAGTAGATAAGGAGTATTACTTCTTTTGATTTATTTGATCGTGTCCTCATGTGCAAAACACAATCTTTGAAAAGTAAACTTGGATGAGAATAATATGTTAAAAAAAAAAGTTGATAATGTGCTTACAATTGGTGAGAATGCATTCTGAAGTTGTCATTCCAGACACACCCTAAACCGTTCAACTTTGATGAAGACAGGATCTGATCCCTACCCTCAAAAGAAGTTAAATAGACCTAAATCTGGTTCGAGTATTAGAGAAGAGAGAAGGATGGAGAAGAAAAGAACACTTTATTCAATTATGGATAAATAAAGCTTACATTACTCAAAATCACATGTAAACATATGTATAACCATTCCTGAGTCCTGACTAAATTTGTAAGCAAAATGGAAACATACAATAATGCCTTGAATAACATAGGACTACTTTCAATACCCTTAAGTACTGTAACTTGAAAATTTTACAAGAAGGCTAATTGGCAACATCAAGAAAGCTATTTTTAACCTGTTGAATAAATTACTGACTAAAATTCCAGCCAAAGATTGAAAAACTGAAAAAAAAAAAAAAAAAAAAATTAAAAAATAATAATTATTATTTTAGGATTGAAGAATTGTGAGTATGAATGCTACCATGTTAGCCGTCCTGTATTCTTGAGAAATCTGCTGGTAAGTGGTAGTGCCAATTGATTATGATTATGCAGTAACATGTTTTGGCAGCATTGTGTAGTCTCAGCATAATCATGTTAGTAGAGTAGTGTAGTGAGTTTTTTTATTTGTCAGGGAAAGAAGTTTCTGGAGGTTTTATTTGGGTCAATGTAGAGTTCAATGTTCTGTGGAGATTGTAGGCACTAACACTTGATATTAGGAAGCGAAGCTTTTTGAAAAGTTATAGAAGTGGAAATCAGTCATGTGTTTCAGCAGAATGGACGTTTAGATGCAGTAGCTGATGTGGATTAATCTATTAATGGTTATTTATATTGGGGTCACTTTCCTGCTCAATGTGGTACATTTATAGTTGAAAATGATAGATAGTTTCTTACCTTGGTGGTTGATGTACCTATCTTTCTGTTTAAGGCTGCCTCTCATTAAGGCCCCACCTGCAACGGCCTAAGAAGCACCGATACAGACACGCGACACTGACATGACACGACACGGATACGTCGATACAGCATTCTAAAAAAAGCAGGATACGATACGTTGGGGACACGATTTTTAAAAAATACATTTTTGAAATATATATTTACCATGTCTTATCAAAATTGGCATAAAAGCACATATATTACAGCAATACTATGAAATTATCAAAAACAGCAAAGCAAATGAATAAAATTAAAAAATGTCTTCATTAATAAGTTAATAACATTCATCAACCAAGTGTCAAATCACATTGTCATTTGCTAACTACTAAGTAATGTATGCACTTGTCCCCCAAGTATGTCCATCTACATAAACCAATTACCAAATGATATTTGCTAACTTGTGTCCACTAGTATCTAGCCCAAAAAAAATATTTGGGAATTGGGATCATGAATTAAGTTCCAAAAAATACCGGCTAATTACTAAATAGTGACTAGTAGTACTATATGTGTCCCAAAAAGATGTCCATCCACTCAATCTTCAATTGCCTCATCCCCATCATCAGTAAATATCGAGTCGTGTCGTCGTCGTTTTCTCTTTCGATATTGATACGAGGGCCAAAAACAGAGTGTCGGTGCTCTATAGACCGTAGGTTATCCACCAATGGTGGATGAAATCAACATCCGCAAACTCTCATGATCTACTTGAGTATCCGACACGAGTCCAAAGAGTGTCGGCTCAAGAAAAACTTACAAAAAATTCCTATACGAAATTTTGAGTATCTGACACATGTCCAAAGAGTGTCGGAGAGTGTCGGTGTCGGATACGTATCCGACACTGATACGTGGGGCAAAAGAGAGTGTCGGTGCTTCATAGGCAACGGCAATATAGGCAAAAATATATTAGACTCCTTTAGTAAAATAACTACAATGTGATTTTAATTTCTAGTCAGGGAATAATTTCTTGAGACCTTGCACACGGATCCTGAAGTAAAGATGATGTTTAAGTAAAATACACGTGTAGAATTCCAAGTATCCAAGTACAAGACACTACGCGTATGTGCAAAGTTATTTGGGTTGTATGTGATCATTCTTGATGTGACTGGAGTGATGTGCCAGTTAGCTCGACTACATTCAATGACGATCTGTTTATTGATTAGCCGAAAGTTGGGGGTTTAATAACGTTGAGTATTTAATAATTTCACCAACTGTTTTAGTCTGCTTAACACATTAGCGGCTGATGATTGATGGTTGGGTGATACCAACATTGATTTGACAATCTGGGTTTTAATGTGCCTTGTTTTTATGGAAAAGTCTGGTTTACTTGGGATGGTTAACACATGATGCCCGGAACAGGATTCCCTTCAGGTGTTCAGGGTACTTGAGAATTCACAGCAAAGTGATTGAAAGAAAATGACTAGGAGCCAGCTAGCTTGCCTATTAAAGTCTTTTGATAGCTTTACTAGAAACTTGATACTGAATCAGTGTCATTTGAGTTTAATGGGGGACTTGGTTTGGGGGATGATCCCCCCCATTGTTTAATCCAGTAAATCGACTGGGAAAAAAAAAGAAAAAAAGCAAACTAGAAGAAGAAGAAATGGCAAATGACTACTCTTTAAATAATTGTGAGCGCCATTGTGAATGGCAATGAATTGCCCTTTGTTTTTGTTACTACCACATCAACTACTTGGATGAGTATGAGATTGTGAAATAAGGTTTTAGTGTTGAAATTTGGTGGTATGGTCACTTGATTGTGGACTCAATGACTTGCAAATCTGCTTCAAGTGGGTGAGTACTGTGGTTACTTGGTTTATCCAACCCATCACGCACACATGGAGCTATTCTATGTTCGCCACAGTGCTCATTTGGTACTCGATCTCCATGTGTCATTTCTTATTGGTTCTCACAGTCTCTCTAACTCAGCTCCTATTGGAGCTATTCTATGTTCACCGATTAATGTTCAGCCATTGTATACTTGGGCATCCTCATTCTGAGTTAGACTAAGTATACCACTCTACCTCGACTGGATGTTCACCTCTCTAGTGTTGGTGTATATAGTACCTCTCCTAGTAAGGCCTGGTATACCTCCCTTACTACAGAATACCTTACTGTCTCTGATTCACCTCATCCTCCATGATGAACCTTGGCTTGAGGTTAGAGTTTAGGGGGTTTTGATTGGCTGGTCATTATTGTGATGATGTACTTAGTGCCCTATTGCGATCCTTTCCATCGGATTTCTACGGTACATTGCTTGGTGGCTAATAAAGACTGAGAGTTCTCCAAGATTAGTCGCAAGTGTCTCTTGGTATGCCTCCTTGGTCCTTTTAGAGAAAGAAATGATCTTCTAATGTCTATTATTACGCGTGGACTCATCGTCATGTTCGTCACTCCTTAATCAACTATATGCCTTGTTACATGCACTCTTGGATTAATAACTTACGATAATTTCTATAAATAAGGGTAAATCCTACCTCATTTGAATAGATTTGTTACGACATTCTTGCAGCTTTCCGTACCTGAGCAAAGATATTCTCTTTTTCTAGCTCATTTTGTGCGGATTTGTCCTGTTAGAATATAATGTTGAAGTCTTGTCTACTTCTCTCATTCTCTAAATTGTCTCGTCTTTCACCTAGGACATTTCCTCAGAATCTTTGCTGTTCGACATGGATAACCACTCCTTGAGTAACTCTATCTTACTTGCTACACTATGTTGCAAAGTATTTTGGCAAACTTAGAGAGACAATATGTCTTCCCTTTCTTTTATTAATTCAATGTCTCATAAAAAAAATAAATACATAGAGAACCCCAGTAAACCTTAAAACATAAAATAAGCAACAATAATAATAAACGATTCTCAACCCTCCCCCTTAAGTTGGAGCAAATATATCTCTCGTGCCCAGCTTGCTCAAAGCGGAATGAAATGGTCTACTTCTAACTCCCTTGGTGAGAATGTCTGCCAATTGATCTTCGGACCTCACGAATGGAGTACAGAACCCCACTAAACCTTAAAACATAAAATAAGCAACAATAATAATAAACAACTCTCAACCCTCCCCCTCAAGCTGGTGCGAATATATCTCTCATGCCCAGCTTGCTCAGAGCAGAATGAAATGGTTTACTTCCAACTCCCTTGGTGAGAATGTCTGCCAATTGATCTCCGGACCTCACAAATGGAGTACAGATAGTGCCCTTACTGAGATTTCCTTAATAAAATGTCAATCAATTTCCATGTGCTTGGTTTGATCATGTTGCACCGGGTTATGAGCTATATTAATTGCTGCCTTATTGTCACAATATAGTCTTATAGAGTCAGTCTGATCAAGTCTCAAATCCTTCAATAATAGCCTAATCTATAATAGCTCAGATACACCTTGGGCCATAGCCCTAAACTCTACCTCAGCATTGGATCTTGCCACAACATTATGTTTCTTACTTCGCCAAGTAACCAAATTACTTCCCACAAAGGTACAGTATCCTGAGGTGAACCTCCTATCAGTCACTGAACCCGCCTAGTCGGCATCAATGTATGCTTCCACCCTGAGATGATCATATCTAGCAAAGTATCAGTCACTAAACCCTGAGGAGGATCTCCTATCAGTCACTAAACCCTTCCTCGGGGCAGACTTTAAGTATCGAAGAATCCAAAAAACAGCATCAAAGTGTGTCTCCGTGGACCGTGCATGAATTAACTAACTACACTAACCGCAAAAGCAATGTCGGGGCGAGTATGAGATAGGTAGATGAGTTTACCCACTAGCCTCTGATATCTCCCCCTGCCAACCGCTGCTCAACTACCATCATCACTAAGCTTCTGATTCTGTTCTATCGAGGGTGTCACAAGCTCTACTTTCAAGCATTTCATTCTCGTTTGACAAGTCTAGAACATATTTTCTTTGGGAAATAAAAATCCCATGCTTGGATCTAGCAACCTCAATTCCCAAAAAATATTTTAGAGATCCCAAATCTTTTATCTTCAACTCTCTATCCAGGTACCCCTTCAATCGTAGCATTTCCTCAAAATCATCCTCTGTAAGTACAATGTCATCAACATATACTATGAGGGCAGTGGTCTTGCCCGTGAGGAATGCTTAATGAAGAGAGTGTGATCAACCTGACTCTGTCTGAAGCCATATCTGAGCATCGCCTGAGTGAACCTCTCAAACCTAGCCTGTGGTGATTGTTTGTGACCGTATAATGACTTCCTGAGACTACATACCTTTCCCTCAGTCTTGGAGTCCTCAAAGCCAGGAAGCACATCTATATACACCTCTTCTTCTAGATCACCGTGCAAGAAAGCATTTTTCACATCAAACTAGTGAAGGGGCAAATCTAGATTTGCTGCAAGTGAAAGAAGGATTCTGACTGAGTTCATTTTAGCAACTGGTGCAAATGTCTCTTCATAATCTATCCCATAAGTTTGAGTGAAGCCCTTTGCAATAAGACGGGCTTTGTATTGCTCAATAGAGAGCCGTCAGGGTTATGTTTCACTGTATACATCCACTTGCACCCCCACAGTTCGTTTACCTTTGGGTAACTCTGTCAATTCCCAAGTACCATTCTTATGAAGAGCTTTAATCTCTTTAGCCATATCATGTTTTCACTTAGGATCAGCGAGAGCATCCTGAACATGGTTAGGTACACTTACAGAGGAAATATTTGAAACAAAGGCTCTATAAAGGGGACAAGTGAGAGGAAGACACAAAGTTGGATATGGGATGCTGAGTACATGACCTAACACCCTTACGAACAGCAATGAGTACATCTAGATCATCAGACTCAACAAGAAAAGGTGTATCAGAATTACCTCTTCATCAGTTAGAGGGAATGGCAGTGGAAGAATAGGAGAAATCGCCTCTTTAGTAGTAGAAGTAGTCTATTTAGTCTTTCTCTTACTCCATGTTCCCTTGGAATAAACGAACAATTCTTTGTCCTTTGGAGGGGTTTTTTCTCTCTTGACTCCTTTTCCTCGCACCCTTTTATTTTCTTTGATTCTTTTTCCTCACACCCATTTTCTCCCTCTGACTCTTTTTCCTCACACCCTTTTTCTGTGATCGTCTGCATTTCAGCCTCATCAATCGTAGGCAAAGTGTACATAGGTATCTCCTCTTCACTCCTCTGCTCCCCCTGAAGAGATGGATGAAAACGTTGGGAATCCTGGAAGTAAGACTGAGACTCAAAGAAGGTGACATCTATAGAAACATACCACTTGCGAGACGGAGGATGATAACACTTAAACCCCTTTTAAGTAGGAGAGTAACCTAGAAACACATATCGAAGGGCACGAGGATCTAACTTCCCACGAGTGGGAGAATGGTTATGAACGAAACACACGCAACCGAAAACCCGGGGAGGAATAGAGAATAGTGTTGAGGAGGGGAGGAGCACTTTGATTGGTGCTCTCTTGTTCAACACACGAGTGGGAAGACGATTAATGAGGTAAGTAGCCGTTAAGACTGCCTCACCCCAATAAGACTTAGGAGCATTTACTGAGAAGAACATGGAACGAGCTACTTCTAACAAGTGACGATTCTTTCGTTCTACTACCCCATTTTGTTGAGGTGTGTTAGTACAAGAAGTCTGATGAATTATTCGATGAGAACAAAAAAAATCTCCAAGACTAGAATCAATGTATTCACCCCCATTATCAAAACTCAAAATTTTTATGACTGCTCCAAACTGAATACGAATCATCTGATGGAAAGCCTTAAAAAAAAAAAAAAAACCTTCCATTTTTCCTTGAACATATAAATCCATGTAACATGAGAAAATTCATCGATGAATGTAACAAACCATCTAGGACCTTTTAATGACACAATACGAGATGAACCCCACACATCAGGATGAACTAAGGCAAAAAGGACTGAACTTGTAGTTGAACTTAGGGGAAAAGATGCACGGTGGTGCTTTCCAAGTTCACAAGACTCACATAAAAAAAAAATCAGAGACCTTTTTATTTAGGACAACGGAAGGAAATAAATGCCGAAGCAAAAAAAAGGAGGGTGTCCCAATAGCTTGTGCCAAAGCCATATGTCTTCGGTTTTATTATTAGAGACCACTGTATGATGTGCTGCTTGTTCTCCTGAATCCAAGAGATAAAGACCATTCTCTACTCTACCATTGCCAATCGTCCTCTTTGTGATAAGATCCTGAAAGAGACAATGTTCAGGGAAAAAGGTTATGCTACAGTTCAAGTCACGAGTAATACGACTAATTGACAAAAGGTTATTTGAGAAACTAGGAACATGTAAAACCGATGACAATGGTAACAAGGGAGTAGCATGAATTATACCTTTGCCCGAGACTGAGGAAAAAGTTCGTTCAGCAATTCGAACTTTGTCCTGACCTGAATAGGGTGTATAAGCAGAAAAACATCTGAAGACCTAGACATATGATTGGAAGCTCCAGAATCAATAATCCAAGGGTAGGAAGAGTGAGATAGGAATGCTCTCGCTGAGGTAGCTAAGTTACCTGTATGGGCAAATGAGGAGGAGGCAACTGTAGATGTAGACGGAGCACTATAGGCCATCATATTCTAGGGAGCATCCTCAAACTCTGTGTTGGAATTAAAAGCTGAGTGATTACCCTGGGCTGGAAGAGCTGTATCAACCACTGATGGAATAAATGATGGCTACTCGGAAGAAGCAGCAATAACAGAATGACTAGGTGCTTTGATTCTCCCATTCGCGTAGCCCATCTTCCCTTTACTTCTCAAGAAAATTGACATCGACTTTGACCACGCAAGGTAGTTCTGGCCATTAGAGAAAGAAGTTGTGATTTTTAGGTTAGGGTTTTTTGGTGGAGCAACAAAGGGACTCTTAACCTTAGGCGCCTGTAACCTTATAGTGGACTGGCTAGTAGCATTATCCATAATTCCAGAACGCAAACAAGAAACCCTCAACGATCACAAAGGAATGGAGAAGATGGGGACTCACTAATGAGATCAAGTTACATACAGTCTCAAATTACAACACCATTCGGGTGCAAATAGTTCAGTAATAAACTGAGTACTGGTCCATAGAGGGACCCCAAAAAAGAAAAAGAAAAAAAAAATGACAAAATTTAGGCTTCAATCAAAATGGTAGAGAGATTAGTCTTGCCAAGGGCTATCGGAAGCTTAAGCGAAGGATGGTGAGGCTACTGGTGGTGTTTGGTTAGGCCAGTGGGCTGTTGGAGTCTTGCCGAGACTGGTAGGGTTGTCGGCGAGGGTGTGGGGGTCATTTGGGCAGCGGCGCAAGGTATGGGAGGTCTACTGGTGGTCGGCCATGGTTGGGAAGGTCAGGGATGGAAGGCGATAGTGTATGGTGGTGGTCTGTGCTGTGGCGCAGGCTGTGGTGGTGATCTGGTGGTCGGTATAGGTGATCTGGTGGTCGGCATAGGTTAGGGTTTGGTGGTGGAGAGCTCCTGAAGCTCTGATACCATGTTGCAAAGCATTTTGGCAAACTTAGAGAGACAACATGTCTACCCTTTCTTTTATTAATTCAATATCTCATAAAAAAATAATTACATAGAGAACTCCACTAAACCTTAAAACATAAAATAAGCAATAATGATAATAATAATAATAATAATAATAATAATAATAATAATAATAAACAACTCTCAACACACTATCCACATGTACCATGGTCCCTAAATATATCCATGGGTGCCAAATCGTGAATCTATTTGCCAAAGTAATGAATCCTTGATTGAAGGATTCATTCTTTTTGTTAGATAAGATGTCCCACATGGAATAAACATGGGATGGCTATGGGTAGATATATATGTTGGGCCTCTCCACCTAATAGGGAAGCTTTTATGTTGGATTTAAAGTTTTTTCATGGTATCAAAGCCAGGCCCATTCCCAACCCTTTGGAAAAAAAAAAGAATAATAATATCCCACAACCCCACGATGACGGTCCCAACAAAAGGCTACACGATGATAAGACCCGAAGAGATGCACATGACAGACCCAAGAAGAGGCTGCATGTGAGGGGGAGTGTTAGATAATATGTCCCACATGGAATAAACATGGGGTTGGCTATGGCTAGATATACGTGTTGGGCCTCTGCACCTAATAGCTTAACGCTTTTAAGTTGGATAAAGTGTCTTCACTTTTATTGAACAAGTAATAATAATACATAAACATATAAAAACACATGTAAAATGCTTAAAATGAACAAAATGACAATTCAATAGAAGTTTTATGCAATATCAGGGCTCAAAATGTTGAAAGGTTTCCACTAAAAATTAAAACTTCAAAGTTCAAAATTATGACCGTGAATCATATTAGGTTCTATGAACTCAAATTGGCTGGTATCGACAAACTTGTGAATCAACTTATTCTAACAACAAATATAACTATTAAGAGGAAAAAAATTAAGAAAAAAAAAGTAAGAAAAGAAAAAGAAAGAAGGAATACTTGGTACAAAAAGGGCGGCCAATCTTCTACAAAAGAAAAAGCAGAAGATGTCAAGTATCAATTTTGAGGTTTCATCACATTGTGGGTCATCATGGGGCCAAATGATTGGTAAAAAAGAATAATGCTTGGTTCCCAAATTTGGTGCCTAAATGTTGTGGCAATGGTCGTGGTACAGACCACTACTTGTGATACCGCTCCCATAGCATTTGTGATATCCCAAATTTGGGAGCCATAGCGTTACTCTAAAAGAATGCTTACCATTCAGTTGTCATATTGAGGTGAGTGTTGCTGAGTTGACCCCAAGGCTAACTTCTGAAATGCCCCGTATTGATTCGCTGAAATTTTATTTATCTGTGGTTCAAGGTTTATGAAAAGTAGTAACAATTACAATTTAGTCTTCCCCAACAACTAGAAAGAGATTCTTTAACCAGAAAGAAATTCGGTTCAGATGTAGGATCCATATCCAGAAGTTTTTGCACTCATTTTTTCATGCTGCTGCTACGGTTAAACGATCCTCTTCGGATAATTAATCCAACGCAAGGATAGGTATATTGTCCCAAATATATTTTAGCTGTTTTGGGCATTCCTCGAAATGCTTTGGGAGCAAAAATTTAGAGGGGTGTCTTGTTTTGATTTTTTGTGAGCAGTGTATGCCTCTGCCAAAACACTCTGTCCCCACTTAGAAAGGGAGACAACCATAAAATTAGGTGGGACATGAAAGTATCCTATCTTTATGGAGTAAATTGTAAGACGAAATGGGTGTGTATCTAGGATGCACGGACTCTTCGGAAAGGCAGTCGCACCCGCACTAGGTGTTAATTTAAAGGCAGCCGCACCTGCACTGGGTGTCGAACTACCGCACCCGTGCTTCCTAGGTGTGTACAAATGCAATGCTAAAATTTGGGGTTGCTAAGGACAATGGTGGTTCAAGTCTTTGAGAGTCGCTTTTGTAAAAGTTACTCTAATACTTAGATTTCTATGGTCTTCCAGCACCGTGTGTAATGGTTCTTTTATCAGTACATATACACTTATGTAACAATAATACAATAAATGTTACTACGTTGTCCATCAAGAGCTTTTGAGTACCTTTTTTTTTTGTAGTTGATAAGAGAGCTTTTGAGTACTTAGTAGGCCTGTTAGGTGGCCTACGTTCTAGGCTTGCCGATCGTGACAGTCTAAGCATGCCAAGACTACCCAAGCTCAGTTGAAGTAGCTTAGGCTTTTCCGAAACCCAAGCTTGGCCATTTGAAATGCACCTTCTCTTCTGGTCCTTGGCGCTATGACAATAATAGGCAATGCGCTGATTTTGTGCTAGCCAGAAAAATGTCTGACCTGCTTATTTTTCTTAAGCCCAAAACTACATAACATTTCAATATGAACTGATTGATTTTATTTCTTAAAGCCAAATCTCACCATACCATAAAATATGCATCCCTCCGTTGTATAAAATGTATAAAACTACAAGACCCATTGCTTTAGATATGGCCAGGCTTAGAACGGACTGAGCCCTAAGATATCCCGAGCTTTACAGAAACACTCACATTGAATTCATTTATCAATTGCCTTTTCATTTGTTGGGCTGCTCTAGAAAGCGAGCCTATAAGGAATAAATTATAACTCTAGATGACTATAAGATTATATATGAAAAGGAAATTTTCCGGCTATCAAGCAGGATAATGGCAATTTAAGTCTAATAGCAGTCACTTTCTGCGGAAGTAATGTAGAATATTAGATTTGTGTCTAGTCTTCCCTTCTTGCATCCTCCAAAGCAGGTAATGGTCCTTTTACGAAGATAATAGATACACGCGAGTATAATAATAATAAAATTAGATGTTAGTATCTGTCCATTGAGAACTTTTGAGTATTGAAAATCCAAGACGAAGGCCTATTGCTTGGAAAGTTAAGAAATTCAGTGATGAACTTCGTATTAGAAATAAAGCTCCATATTAGTCTTAGTGTTGAGATATTTCCTATTTGATTCTCTTCCTCTTCTTTCTTCTCATATTCTTGTTTTGCAGAAATACTCGCTTTTGAACACTTTTTTTTTTTCCAGTTGTTGGGCTGGCTTGTTGCTGCACCATTTATTTTGGTGGCACTCTATATATTATTTTTGCCTTGCTTTAAGATCCTGGTTCGCAAGTTCAGCGCTGTTCCTTCAAGCCCAAAGAAGGCACTCCAACCTCACACAGATGTCAAACTTAAGGTAAGGGATGTTTGATTTATGTTGTAATAAGCAAACAATTTGTTAACAAAGAACGAAACACAATGTTACTGTATATAGAACTTCAGGGAGATTATTGTCAATGTATACAAGCATCAAGGTTTGTGAGCCCTTTGAGTCCTGTATTACATTCAAACTAGTGTATTGAAAAACATGATTGTATAATGTTCATATCAATGTAATTGTTGATATTCTCCTTGTGAATAATTAGAATTTTCATTCTTTATTATCTCTTTTTTTCTTCTTCTGTGCAGTGGTATATGTTCCTGCACTCTTTTGACTTAGTGCTAGTTTGGCCCCCATGTAGCTTCTTTAAAGAGCTCCTTATGAAAAGCTGCTTATAAAAAGCTCCTTGTGAAAAGCAGCTTAGTACTCTCAAATTCAATCCCTTAGAATATTTGTGTTAATGGCTAGTCTGACACCACTGAGTTTTTCCACTTTTAGATTTCTGTGATACTCTTTTTTAGTGTCAAGTTCTTTCAGAGAGAATAATATTGGTATGATATATTTCTAGAATGGCCATCTACCGGTAGTGAAGCTTTAGGATTAGATGTCAAAACACATCTGTGTACAAGGAAGTGGCTGTTGCTGTGGTTGCATATTTTCTTGGGTAAATTACAGATACACCCCCTGTACATAGACCCTTTTTTACTTTGCCCCCCTATACTTCAAATTGTCACTATTACCCCTGTAATTTGGATTAAAAGTGAAACAGTTAGCAATTCCGTTAAAATTAACAGAACAAAGCTTGATTAGTGGAGTATTAACTTTGACCCTCCTATGGTGAGCACATTTTTCAATTTGCTCCCTTGTAGTTCCAAACTGGTCACTCATACCCCTTGTGGACTGTTTGGTAGCTTTTTTTTCTTATACAATAAAATCACAAAAAAAAATTGGGATTTTTATAAGTTCACCAAGGTAACTTTTGGCCCATCGCAACAGAGGCTATTTCGCTAAAAAATTATTTCAGATTTTGGAGTTCATAAATAATTATGAACCCCAAAAGTTGTTGCTAAACATGACTTTTGCCCATTAAATTTAACTGATTTACTAACGGCTTTACTTTAGTCCAAAGTACAGGGGTATTAGGGACACAATTTCAAGCATAGGGGGCAAATCTGTAATTAACCATAATTTCTTTTCTTTGTCTTTTTTTTTTCCGCTCTCCTTTTTCTACTCCCGTTTGAAGAATGTTTAGTGGTACCACATATTGTGGCAGTGGCCAGTGATACTACATATCGATGCATTATTACATCTGTTAAACAGTTAAAAGCATTTGGGAGCTAAACTTAAAATTAAAATTTGAGAATCATAGCATTATTCCTAAATGTTAAGTCTGTTTAGCGTTCATAAGGAAAATGCTAATGCCAACTCTAGCATCGGCTGCCTTGTTCACATCCTCATCCACCATACCAGTCTTATATTTTTGGGTTAAATACATTTTCCCCCTCTGTGGTAGGTCCATTTTTACTTTACCCATGTGGTTCAAAAGTGATCACTTAACCCTTTTGTGGTTTCGGATTAAAGTGAAACTGCCAAGATTTTTCTCAAAACTGATGAAAATCCTAAAATTTGGTCAAAAATATTTAACCCCCTTTGTGAGGTTAATTTTGGGATTAATCCTATATGTGGGGATAATCTTGCCATTGAACCACCTATATGGGGCTAATTTTTAACACTTATTCCCGTTGGGGAGCTAATTTGGGTTAATTGTCTATGTGGGGTAAATAATGATACTTAAACTCTCCTATATGGAGCTAATTAAATACTTAATCCCCACGTTGAGCTATTCTGAGAGAAATCTTAGTAGTTTCACTTTAATCCAAAACTACAAGGTAGTTAAGTGTCCACATTTAAACTACATAACGATAAAGTGAAAATAGACCCAACCATAATGGGATAAAATGTAGTTAACCCTACATTTTTTTTGACATGATCAATTTGGTAATCAAATTTAAAATTATTGAAAACATTCAGTTTTGGCAACTTAACTTTTTACTACTTTTTATTTATTTATTTAAAAAAAAAACCAGCTCTTTCGAAAAGCTGGAAAATATTGAAATTGAAAATGAACACCAAATTGAAGCTTATGATAAATAGCTTTTAGTTTGAAAATAGCAAAATGAAAGATATGCACTACACACAAAATGAAAGATATGTAAATAAACAAAATTTTGATAACAAGTCTCTGATATTGGATTATTTGAGTTTAAAAGACGAGCATTTTCTTCTTCTCCTTCTTCTTCTTCTTCTTTTTTTTTGTTTTTTTTTTGGGTTAAAAGTTATTGATTAGTGAAACTTGATTAAAAACAATTGGAGTTTAAAACTTATGAGGGTTACTTGTAGGGATTTTTTAACAATTTTCTATTAAAGGGGCATTTACCACAAAGGACCTCAGTACACCATTTATTAAGTTAAAGTACAAATTAGATAGTGACTTAACAAAAAGGACAAAAAGTTGACAGCTGGTGCTCGTACGGTACAAATGCGCACACCATAGAATCTCCAATGAACAGCCAAAGTCACTCACGCGCGCCCACGTGCTCTCACGCGTGCGACATTTCTGAGGCTGCTCGCACCGTGCGAGCAGCGTACCGTATTATTTTTAATTTCGAAAAATATTTTTTAAACTTTAAACATCCATAACTTTTGACCTACAACTCCACTTTTCGCAACTTTTATACCGTTGGAATCGTGTCGACGAGAGCTACAAAACTACTACCATTGTTGATATGTTTTGAGAATTTTTTTTTTGTTTTTTTTTTTGTTTTTACATACATGAATAATAAGTGAAATTTCACTTGATATACATAAAATATTAAGTGAAATTTCACTAAATTCTAGAGCTTTTAAAAGCTCTCCTAAAAAAGCCCTAAGTTCAATTTTTGCAAAGCTCATAAACTAGTTACCAAATGAATTAACATGAAATTGTGCTTTTAAAAAAGAGAAGCACCAAAATGGGGGCCAAACTCAGTCTTAATGTTCATGTACCAGTTAAGTGAAATTTTACTAAATATTCATGTAGGCACGGTGATTTGTTTTTGTTTTTTTTTTTTATTTATTAAACAATGCATATTTTGTTAAAATAAGCAAATTTCATAATCAATTATAAAACACAATTTTTCAACCAAAACAAATGCGGGAATTCTTGTTAAAATCCGTCTTTTTTTTAATTTTTTTTTTCTCAAAACATATAAATTTGGCATACATAAATATTAAGTGAAAATTCACTAAACCCGTACATGCCTTCTTCATGAAAAACTTGAAGTTAAACTTAACATTCGTGTACTCGTTCAGTGAGATTTCGTTCAGTATGTTAAGTGAAATTTCACTAACTATCCCAAAAGTCGCTAGAAATAACTCTCTAGAGTTGAAGGTCTACTTTGATACTTACTTTGTTAAAAAGTTCCTCAAATGTCAATTTAAGTAAAATTTCACTTATTAATATTCATGTACAAGTCAGTGAAATTTCACTTAATATTCATATATGACAAGTGAAATTTCACTTTTTTATTTTTTCTCTTTCATAGTAAACAATGCATATTTCATTTAAATAAAAAATAAAAAAATAAAAACAAATTTAACAAATCAATTATAAAACATAATTTTTCAACCCAAACAAATGCAAAATTCTTGTGAAATTTCACTAAAACTCTCATTAAGAACAAAGTGAACATTCGGTTTTTTTTTTTTTCCTCACAATTTATCAACTTGGCATACGTGAATATCATGCGAAAATTCAATAACCCATACACGAATATTATGTGAAAATTTTATTAGGTTCGTTTGGAACATGACATGTAAAAATAAGAGTTTTTTTTTTCTTTTGCTCAAAAGGTATCAACAATGATACTAGTTTTGTAGCTCTCGTCGACACGGTTCCAACGGTATAAAATTTGTAAAAAACAGACTTGTAGATCAAAAGTTACGGAGGTTTAAAGTTTAAAAATGCATTTTCGAAATGGATATTATATGGTACAGCCATTCACACGGTGTGAGTGGCTGAAACCAAAAAGAGCGCACGTGAGGGCTGGGGAATATGTGGGATCTCCTATGATACGTGCACTTATACCGTGTGAGCACTGACTTAGATTCCTTTTGTCCTTTTTAAAAAATGGTCAAAACAATTGGAGTTTAAAACTTATGAGGGTTACTTGTAGGGATTTTCCAACAATTTTCTATTAAATCAAATCCTTACATTATAAAATTTCATGTAACTATGTAAAATTTTCTATTGAGTGACCTTTTATTAAAATGGTTTTGTTAATATGTGCCTTTAGGGCATATGTTAAGGTTTCAAAAGTAGAAATAAACAAGGGAGACAAACACTGAACCATATATCGAACACTGAAACTCACAAACCTTGTTTATTTTTACTTTTAAAACCTTAACATATGCCCTAAAGACACAAATAAACAAAACCCTTGTTAAAATAAGAAACATGGTAGACCTAAGGCCAAAAAGTCTATTTTACAGTGGTTTTGACTAAATTCCCCAAAAAATATTGGAGGATAATTATTTATTTATTTATTTTATTTTTTCTATTTTATTTATGAAAGCATCGAGAATATTTTGATAAATCTTTAGAAATTTTTTTTGGGGCAATTAGTGATAAATCTAAAATACAGAAAATATGGTGGTTTAAGTATAACTAGGAAAAGTTTTTAGAATTAGGTCCACTCCTTAGTCTTTTGACAAAACTACCCTCAACATTGCTCTACACAAACAGTGTCAAAGTTTCTGCACCTCCCGCGACCTCGCCTGAGCTCCGGCGACCACTACCATGGCATCGCCTGAGCTCCGGCGGCCTCGCTTGAGCTCCGGCGACCTCGCCTGAGCTCGTCTGACCTCCGGCGAGCACCACCACCACCATACCAAACCCCCAGCGACCACCACTACCACCACACGGACCTCTGCAGTTCACCACCAACGCCACACTAGACCTCTCTCAATCTCTTCACAACCAAACCACCATAGCAACATAAAAATGATCATAAAACAAGTTTCTGGAAGTTAATTCATCATATCACTGAAAAAAGTTGTGAAATTTATGAAAAAAGTTGTGAAATTTATCAACAAAAAGTTGTGAAATTTCACAGAGTTCGTGAAATTTCACGAAACCACCACTACCACATCAGACCTCTGCCGATCATCACAACGACCTCACCTGATCGATCTCTTCACAACCAAACCACCACATCAACATGAAATGATAAAAAAAAAATGTTTTTGAAATTTAATTTCTCATACCAATACCGAAAAAGTTGTAAAATTTTCAAAAAAAAAAAAGTTGTGAAATTTCACAAAAAAAAAGTGTTCTAACAAACATTGCATAAACTTTTTACAAATTCGAGCATTCGTATCGATCTGCGCATAAAATCTATATTTTTACAACCTACTCAACGAGATCTATCAAACAAGTATCATAGTTGATATCAAAATCTGGAAAAAAATGTTAAGTAACTTCACTGACTTTTTTTGATAAATTTCTCAAAAAAATGTGTTAAAAAAAAAAAAAAAAAAACCACGATCCAATCAAGCTGTCAGGATCTATAGAGAGAGAGAGAGAGAGAGAGAGAGAGAGAGAGAGAGAGAGAAGGTGTTCGTGCCCTAGAGGAAGTCCTCGGACAACGAATTGAGTAGATCTTGGACGTCACGCGACTCATCTCCAACGCGCAAAGCTTCGAGTACTCGTTCGAAGACGAGGACATGGCAGGGAATGTGAAGTACGCCTTTTTGCTCGTAACCGTACTCTTGAGCCGATTTGTTTAACAGCTTGATGAAGATCGGGTGGTTGAGAAGTTTGGCGCTCACGACGAACCTTTCCATCTCCTCGCCGACGAACACCACTACCACATCAGACCTCTGCGATCGCCTCTCTCTCTCTCTCTCTCTCTCTCTAACTGGAAATGAATGATAGGGGTATATTGGTCAACACTAGAAGTAGTTGAGTTTATCCCCAACAACTTCCACCAAACATATCCTTGTCCCCAAATATTTTTCCCTTATGTCTTATAACCAAATATTTCTCCTAATTTGGTATTTAGTACCAAATTTCTAATTTATTTTTTTCAATGTGGGTCTTAGGTTCCCAACTTCTAAGCCAATAAAGAAATATATTTTCTGGTGTGTATTTAGACCATGAGAGAGCCCCAGCCTAAGTGTTTTCTACTGTTGTACCTGATTTTTGCCCTAATTATTGGGAATGGGGGATTTTCAGGTAAAAAAACTCACAAAAAAAAAAAAAAAAACTAAATAAATTAAAATATTTTGTGGTTCAAAAGAAAGGCAGAGGTATTGAAGACTTGATTTGTGCTAAAGTAGGTTAACTATCCTCTAGCCAGTTAGTAATTGATTGTGTAATATGTAGAGTGCTAAGAAATGTATTTTAAGGATCCATAGGAATTGTTTGATGTTAATTTTGTGCATCCGGTTCATAGGCGCTGAAATAACTGCTAATTATGCTATGCTGCATGGCATTGCAACCCTAATCCATCCCGCAAAAAAGGCTTTCCAATTTGGTTTTAGAGTAATGATTGATGCATATTAAATGTGTTGTACCCTGTACTGTTTGAATTTTTCACATTTTTTATGCACCATTTTCACAGCACATAACTGCTAATATAAAGCAGAGGCACTTGAACTAAGGTCTAATTTTTTTTTTTTGTTTTATAAAACTAATTAGGTCCAATTAGTTTTTCTATAACTCCTAAGACCCCTCAAAATTTTTGGGACATCTGAAGTGTGCTTGATAGCGGGCTGTCAGCCACCCTTTTTTTTTTCCCTTCAAAATGCATTACATTTTTAAAAACTTCAATTTTCATAAAATTTATATATTCGGAATCGGCAAGTCAAGATCTCTAAAATGACCCATAGTGGATATGAAAATCTGAAGAAAAAAACAACTTCCAATTTTTGCAATTCACAAATGTCTTTGAATCCTGGACAAAATACAAATATTTTCAGAAAATGTCTCTGAATCCTAGAGAATCCAGACACCAAAATCAAAACAAAAGAGAGAGAGAGAGAGAAGAAGCTGAGACATAGAGCACGAAGAAGTCTCGAATATTGGTCATTAATCGACCACTGCCACAACCAAACAATCCCTTACTTGATTTTTGTACAAATCCGTTTTCATGGATTGTCCCTAAAAATGTGAGAATGTCTATGAAAATGTAGAGACATTTTTTAATAATGTAGTACACAAAATGTCTTTGAATTGGAAATTTCAAAGACATCTTAGAGAATCCCTTTGAATCCTAGAGAATTCAAACAGTAAAAAGCAAAGAAAAAAGAGATAAAGACGATGAGACATAAGGCACAAAGATGTCTTTGAAAATCCAAAAATGTCTCTAATTTGAGATTTTTTAGAATTATTTTTAAAGAATGTCTTTGAGACATTTTGTAGTTTTCAAAGACATTTATCAAGCAACCAAACAACATAAATGAAGAAGAAAAGACATTTTTTATTATCACCAAATGACGACATTTTCAGAGACAACCCAAAAAACAAAAAATGAAGAACATACATTTCCAGAGATATTTTCTAGCATCACTAACCAATGGACATTTTGAGAGATATTTTCGAGCATCCAAAACAATAAAATGAAGAAGAAAATAAATTTTAGAGACATTCTGGAACATCACCAAACAACGGAACATTGACATTTTCAAGATCATCAAATAAAGACATTTTCAAACATCAAAATCAGAAAGATAAGAGAAGAAGAAGTACATGCCCAAATAAGAACCAAACAACATTTACACACCTTCAAGAGCAACCAAATACACACACAACCAACCAAGGGCGTATCTAGGATAGTAGTTTGGGGTGGGCTAAAAATACATATAGCGTGGGGTCCACGGGGGTTCGGGAGCAACGCCCCCGAAAATTTTTTTTTGGGTCAAAGTATGTTTATATTATGAATTTTAGCATCATAAATGTTATAGTTTACTTTTACTTCTAGTCGTTTTAAGAGTTGGGAAAAGATATTTTGGATTTATTTATATATATATATATATATATATTTTTTTTTTGCATCATAAATAGTATAGTCTAATTTTGATAAACAACTCTTTACTTAGTAGCAGTAAAGAGGATTATTAATTTCTACATTTTCAACCTAATAAATGTATGCATATCAGTTTTTTTTATTTTTTATTTATTTCTGAGAAACGTATATCATTACATCAGTATGTAATATAAGTCTTTGGGCTGGGCTTTCTATAAAAGAAAAAGTCTTTGGGCAATTGGGCTGGGCTAAAGGCTATAAGGAAACCAATTGGGCAAGGCTATGGCTTATGGGCTGGGCTAGAGGCAAAGCTAAAAACAATTCTTGGACATGCTGCCCTGGGCTACAGCCCAGGTCAGCCCAGCCCTCTATCCGCCCTTGCAACCAACAATCAATGAAAAAAAACTCAAGAATTAATTTGGAATCGAAAACGCAAAACGTTGCCATTGGTGTTGTGAGAAATTAGGGGTCAAAGCCCCTTTACTATAGCGACGACAACAGTTTTGATCTCGATGGCTAGCGATGGTAGTGTGACAATATATAATGATCGTGGTGGCCGGAGATGGTGATGCTTAAAGGCGGCCATGGTGGTCGAAGTGGTCCACAGAGATGGAGTGAGATTGTGGTGGTCGGAGATGGTGGGGCGACGATGATGATCATGGTCAGAGATGATGATGTTTGTGGTCGCCGGTGGTTGCCGTAAATGGAGAGAGATCATGGTGGTTAGAGATGGTGCGACAAAGATGAGAGAGAGAGAGAGAGAGAGAGAGAGAGAGGGTGTTATGTTGACTTGATATTTTTTTGAGGGAAATTTTTTTGTCACGCCCCGACGTAGCAAAAACAGGGAAAAATTTTCATTTCCTTTTTGGACCTGTAGGTCATGACAGGTGAGGGGATCCTAAGCCCTGTACTTGGCTTAAACAATATAATGATGCCGAAAATTGGTAAGAGAGATTCAGAGAGAGATATTGAGACACAGTCAGTTTGATGTGGTTCGGCCCCATTAATGAGGTGACCTACGTCCACGGGTGTGTCTGAGCGTTTTACTAACAGATCACCGGCGGGCCTGGTGAGCCAACAGTTTATGCGGCACTACTAGTGAAACCAACCGGGTGTATGCGTATAAGTGAGAGTAGTATGCCATTCTGTTGGTTTAGAATGCGACTCCCTTGTAAAGTGGGTAGGTGGTCTCTTTTATAGATGTAAGAGTCCACCTATACATGGTAAGTATGCAGATTTGGAAGCCTAATCTGATTGCAATTAATCTACACAAATTTAGGGGAGTTTCCTAAGTGGTTTAGGAAACCGTCTACCCTTCCTAATCGATTTCTGGCCAGATAAGGAAACTGCTGATCGGCTTGATTGTCAAATTGCACCTTGTGGAGAGCTGCTGCGCTGCACGCCCGGGCTGTGTGAATACCCTGAGCAGTAACAGTCGATGACCTCGGAATTGGCGGGCCACAAGAGCCCATTCCGGATAGCCCGGGTCCTTCGCTGCTGACGTGGCAGTTTGGCTTTAGCAGAATATTTCTGGACGTATCAGCTGCTCCCCATTTTCGAAGTTGATGTGATGTCCCATCAGATGAGGTTTGAAAATTAAGATTGCTCCCGAGAGACCGTCCGGTAAGAGGTCAGGACTCTACCCGGGGTAGGACCGGTTGTAGAGGTCAGCCAGGGTACGGACCGAGCGGTTGCCTTGTGGGCCCGAGTTCTACCTCTGCCATGAGTCAACTGGTCACTAGCCTGGTCAGGGTCCAACGATGCTAGTGTGTGAGTAACCGAGCCGTTTACGTGGTAATCGAACCGTCTCGTCATGCATTTAATGCACGCGCCTTTTGAGGCGACGTTTCACGTGTCCGAGGCGACGACTGTCAGCAACTTTAGGCGGGAAGGTGTATGAGCCGTTGGATCTGTTCTGATCTGAACCATCCGTGGTTCCTATATAAAGGGTACTTGTTCATTTTTTTCATTCCTGCTGATTGGAGATTGAATCTACCGAGCAGTTTTGAGAGCAAAGCGTCCCCGATCAAACTTCCTGAGCTCTTTCCCTGCTTTAACTTGCGTAAGTCTTCACTTCCCTTTTCTTAGCGAGTATGGAGAGGACAAATCTGCTAGGGCCTACCCGGGAGTGGGACTTCTTCTTTTTTAGATTCTGCTTTTTCCTTAGGTCAGGCGGCACGGTTAGGCGACTTAGCCACACGATTTGTTCCGGGGTAGTTTTGACAGAGTGCTACTTGACCGTCAGGACTTTGTACATTCTGCCCTTCAGGCTTTTGACTTTACCCCCTCTATATCTCAGGCTTGGAGTCCCTGATCCCTATTTAGGTCGTCGTCTGCATCCTCCTCCTACCGTAGGAACACTAGAGATGAGTCACTCTGATTTTAATTCTGCTTCCCGATCGGAAGACGAAGAGACATTGTCTGGGACCCCTGACACCAGTTTGGACCCTCCTTCTGCTTCCCCGTCAGACCATCACAGTGAGGGTAGGATTCCTACCCGGATCTCCGACGACGAGCCTGACCAGGAGGCCCCTATGGCCTCCGTTTAGCGGGGCTCAGGCGACGAGGCGCCTAGGGAGTCTGATCCCGAGGAAGCATTCGCCTGCGAGTTCATCCCCTCGACCTTGCACGCTGGGGACCTTGGTCGAGTTAGGGATAGGTATGCCATTCCTAGTGGCAGCTCCTTGTTTGTCCATCCTGGTGGGGCCCACATTCACCGTCGGGTTTTGTCACTTTATATGAGGAGAGGACTGCGAGGAGAGGATCAGAGGCTTGGTGGAACAGCCCATCAACATTTAGGACGTGCTGACCCGGTCGGGAGACCAAAGAGGTAATGGCCGGCCCGACTAACCCGCCGAGGCTCCCATCTTCCCCGCTATCATCCTGGGTAAGAGTTTAATTAACGACTTTGTTTTTTCTTACCCTTTGTCGTCTCGTTGCTCTGGTTACTGACCTCATGATTGTTTTCCTTTTGTAAAAATTGCCCCCAGGAGAGATCCGGAGCGGTTGAGGGCTCTGCAAGCTGCAGCTGCCGAGCGAATGGCCGCGGCAGGGAAGAGGCCGGCCGTCGAGGCCACCAATAGTGACCGCCCACTCAGGCGGCTCAGGCGTAGCCCACCGGACGACCGGGCTCTCGGGGAGAAGTCAACCCCCCGGGTGGTTGCAATGGGGGAGACGTCGGCTCCTTGAATGGATATTCCCTCCGGGACGCCCCTGGAGGAGTCAAGGGAGACCAGTGACAGGGTCAGGCCGTATTTGCTCCCGAGCCAGGTGGGGAGGTGCGCCAGCATGTCTCCCCAGGTCTTTCAGGGGTGGCTCTACAACATCTCCCATCTGGTAAGCGACCCTGCCGTACCTTCAGATTTTTGTATGCTTGACTCATTCTACTGGCAATAGTGACCGGCCAGTTTTCTTTTGATTTCTTGTAGGTTGGCTGCATGGCTGCCGTAGCTGAATCTTTCATGCCGGCCCTGGCTGGGAAGGCCACCACCGCTGAGACCGCCCTGGCTGAGAAAGAGGTTGCCTTAGAGACCAAAGAGAGGGCCTTGACCATAGAGAAAAATAGGGTCAAGGGTCTAGTTTTGAACCTCGGGGCAGCACAGTAAGAGTTGGCGGTGGCTCTGGCAGAGCTGGAAACCGAGCGGGCTGGTCGCGCAGCAGCAGAGGCCCAGAAGAGGGCACTTTTGGAGGCAACAGCGGCCACTGGTCCCCCGGGGGAGACTTTTGATGACGGTTTCTTCCTCAGGTACGAGTATTTGAAGAGGAGGCTGGTTTGGGACCACCCAGAGTTGGACACCTCCCCTTACTAGGGGGTGGATTCTGATTACTGGGACATGGTCCTGGTCCTGCTGATGGTGCTGCTGCCGAGGCCGAGGGTCCTGCTGTCGCGCTGGAAGGTGCAACCCTCCAGGATGAGTCAGCTGGAGATACCGCTCCGGAGGGAGGGAATGCGGAGACCGAGGAGGTGGTCATTGTTGACAACGTCTGATTCCTCTGTTTCTTCTATAATGTTATTTTTGGGGAGGCTACTACAACTGCCCCCCAGGCACTGTACAGTTTTTTTTTTTTATATTAATGAAAAGGTTCTTGAGACCAACTTTTCTATCAATTGTTTACTATTTCTATACTTGTGTGCCTGTGCTTGCCAATTCCCGACCGGTTATTATTTTTACTTGACCGATATAATTCCTTGCCTTAGCAAATAGTTTTGGATCATAACCTGTAGAACAACTGGTCTTCTTGACCTGTTTGAAAGGTCCCGTCCGGTGTATTATAGGAATTTATCCTGTATTACTGACCGGACGGTTTTTCTCTGGCCTATGTAGGTACTTAGGAATGTTAGGATTCCAAGCCCTATTAGTGACCGGTATGATTTTCTTTTTTTTAGTCTGGTATCCCCCTGCCCCCCAAGCATTTTGCTAAGGCAGGTGTCTAGGAGGGGGGAACCATAGGAAACCGACCTGGAACATGGGTGGTTGCAGGGTCCTTTGAGGCTTGCCATCATCAGCCACCTAGGGGGTTTGCCCACGTCGCCGGTGGGGCCTAAGCGAAGTCGGTGTCTCGGGGTTAGGCCCTAGGTCTTTTTGTGCCTTGGTTTTGAGCCAAGGTCTTTTGCCTCTCGGGTAAGTTCCCGGGGTCTTTGTGCCTTGATTTTGAGCCAAGGTCTTTTGCCACGGGTGTTGGCCCGAGGTCTTTGTGCAGAATACCGACAGGGGTTGTTTCTTGATGTAATTATTGCTTTTTTTTTTTGAAATATCATAATGACTGCTCGAATGGAGCTACAAGTACCCTAACTAGTATAAACCTACCCACATCTAATTGCTACTGATAGTACTTTCAGAGATGCTGCACATTCCAGGGGTGAGAAAGGTGACGGCCGTCTAGAGTTTGTAAGCAATAGGTTCCCGGGCGGTTTATCCGGGTAACTAGATATGGACCTTCCCAGTTTGGTCCCAACTTACCGTGGCTCAGGTATTTTGTGGACTGATTGATGGCTTTAAGGACCAGGTCCCCCGCCAGGAAACTGCGATGCTTCACCTTACTGTTATAGTATCGGGATACTCTCTGCTTGTAGGCTGCCACTTTTAGATACGCCCGGTCTCTTTTCTCCTCTGCTAGGTCGAGCTCTACCCTAAGGGCATTTTCATTGTCTAGATTGCTATAATTTGCCACCCGGTAGATAGGTAACCCAAGCTCCGTGGGGACCACCGCCTCAAAGCCTTAGGTTAGGGAGAATGGTGTTTCGCTTGTTGCCGCTCGGGGTGTAGTGCGGTAGGCCCACAGGAGGGTCGGTACTCTTATGCCCATAGTCCTTTAGTGCCTTCGAGCCTCGTCTTGATTGACTGAAGAATAGTCCGGTTTGTCACCTCGGCTTGGCCATTGGCTTGGGGGTACTCGGGGGATGAGTAGTGGTTGGATATCCTATAGCCCGAGCAGAACTGCCTGAATACTGGGGTGTCAAACTGTCTACCATTATCGCTAACCAGAACCCGGGGGACGCCGAACGTGCTGAGGATGTTCTTTCCTAAGAAGCTTTCTATTTTCTTCTCGGTGATCGTTGCCAAGGACTCGGCCTCCGCCCACTTGGTGAAGTAATCCACGGCTATGACAACGAACTTGACCTGCCCTTTTCCCATCGGGAGAGGACCAACTATGTCAATGTCCCACTGAGCAAACGGCCAGGGGCTGAGGATTGGCGTCTGAAGCTTGGCGCCAAACTGATGATGCCGAAAATTGGTAAGAGAGATTCAGAGAGAGATATTGAGACACAGTCAGTTTGATGTGGTTCAGCCCCGTTAATGAGGTGACCTACATCCACGGGTGCATCTGAGTGCATTACTAAGTGATCACCGGCGGGCCTAGTGAGCCAATAGTTTGCGGCACTACCAGTGAAACCGACCGAGTGTATGCGTATAAGTGAGAGTAGTATGCCATTCTGTTGGTTTAGAATGTGACTCCCCTGTAAAGAGGGTAGGTGGTATCTTTTATAGATGTAAGAGTCCACCTATACATGGTAAGTATGCAGATTTGGAAGCCTAATCTAATTGCAATTAATCTACACAAATTTAGGGGAGTTTCCTAAGTGGTTTAGAAAATCGTCTACCCTTCCTAATCGATTTCTGGCCAGATAAGGAAACTGCTGAGCGGCTTGATTATCAAATTGCACCTTGTGGAGAGCTGCTGCGCTGCATGCCCGGGCTGTGTGAATACCCTGAGCGGTAACAGTCGATGACCTCGGGATTGGCGGGCCACAAGCGCCCATTCCGGATAGCCTGGGTCCTTCGCTGCTGATGTGGCAGTTTTGCTTTAGCAGAATATTTCTGGACGTATCACAATAAATGATAAATAGAGTATACTGCAGCAGGGAAGATAATAATACATTTTATAATCTAAATTAATGTTATTACATCATTATCAATATCTTTAAGGCACACCCCGTCTTATTCAAATCTTATTCCAATTACATTATCTTATTACAGACTTATAATAAAAAGCAGATATATGGTTTCTTCGTGGTACTTCTTCTTTCTAGCTAGCATAGTCATACTGTCCTGCGAAATGAAATCTGGACATTTTGGGTGTTTAGGGCACAAATGGCATCAGCTTATGAAAGCCGAGTGAATATAATAAACAAGCACACACAATGTATATACGAGCATATTTAAAGTCGTCGTGATTTTGCACCTTAAAGCACGGTTAATAATCTATCTGATTCGTCATTTATAAACATTTACCGAACTGTTAATCAATAAAATATATGACCGTGCACAAGCAATGCAATCATTTCTTCTCACTGACTCTTTTACCTCAACAACAATCTCTCGACTCATTTGGTTCGCTAGAACCTCCGGCTCAAGGCCGTTAATTTAGAACATCATCACCCATAAAAACCGCTTGATTGGTTTACCGTATCGATATGGCGTTGGTAAAACCCATCAAGATATTCAAGGTTGCAATAACCTGTATTTATCTGTTGGGATTGTGCCCTCAAACTACAACTTTATTTATGAGACTTTGGCATTTTAATATATGGATATCAGCTTTACATTTTATTATGTATGTCATGAGATGATTGTTGTAATCCATAAGTATCATAGTAGGTAATTCATGTATGTATGAGATACATACATGAAAGATATGAACTACCATTCTTTGATACTTAGAACTTGTCATAGTAGATGATGAGACTGGATATCTCATCAGGTATACACTGTAGAATTATTAACTACCATTGGATGGAGTGATGAATCTCAATCACTAGAGTGTAACTCTTATTTAATATGTTAGTGCTTATAGTGCATTGACGGGCCATGAGATTCCTATTGACATATAACACTGTCAACAGTCGATAGGAACTCATAACTTGTATAAGGTACATGTTCTCAATCTTGAGACGATTATGGACACAGACTATGGATGTGACTACTTTGACTAACCAATCAGTGAGGTCTTGCAAGATCAACACTTGGGTATCTTGGGAATGTCATTTTCATAGGGCTGTGAACATATATTGTCAAGAAAGAATCTACCCTCTGAGAAAGAGTAAGCATTCTCTTGAGAATGTCACCAAGTTGATTACTGAGAACTGTAGTCTTGTTGATACGTAGTTATCAACATGTTTGGTAATCATGAGAGGTGAATGAGACTCAAGGAATAGAAGATGTAATCATCATTCAGGTTGACAGTAATACTTTATCTGACTACCTGAATATGATTATGAATGTTGAAGATAGAGGAACATTAGTACACCATACAAGTCTAGTTTTCGTTTCGGATATGTTCTTTTGCGTTGGAGTGTAGTTATCGTTTTATAATGGAGTAAACGTTAACTGATCAGTTGGTTAATTCGCTGATCAAAGAGCTTGACCATGGGAATTAACAACTAGTCTAAGCCAACAATAAAGAACCTAGGAGGTCCCACGCTTAGCTCCGTCAAATGCTTGGAATGACGTATGAGGATGATGAACCAATTGATTGAAATAGTTTCAATTGAATATTGAAGGTTCGATGGATCGAACTTCCTTCGATCAATTGAAGGTTCGATCGATCGAAAGTTCTTCGATCGATCGAAGGCTTAAAGTTGGGTTGGAAATCTATAAATAGGGCATATGCGTACACAAAAAGTAAATCGTCATTTTTATTCATACAAAGCTGCGAAAATTGTGTAGGGTTTCCCAACCTTCTATATCCTCTCCTTAAGAGTTCCCACCAACCCTAGTTAATCCGGGAAGCACTCACAGGAGACATAAGGGTGAAGATAACCTAGTGGAAGTTGCTGCACTAAAGGAAGAAGACAAAGTCAATATTGGATTCTAGACCGTAAGGTAATAATCTTCTCCCTCTTGTGTATATGCATCTATAGAGCTAATAAGTTGTAGATTCAGGCTACCAATAAGTTTTGTAAACTAATTTTTTTGCTGCGTATGATTTAAAGTTTTTCGAAACCTAAATCCTACAATTGGTATTAGAGCTATGCTTATTTGGATCTATAGATGCATTTTGGAACACTAGTTTGATTTGCATGTTAGTTTTTAGTACAGTTTTTGAAACTGATCGTCACAGATCTATTTCTATAACAATTTCGCAGTAGAAAACAAATTTATGATAGCATTGAATGCATGGTAGTTTCGATCGATCGAACTTGTTTTAATCGATTGAAACTATTTGTGTTCGATCGATTGAAAGAGTTTCGTTCGATCGAAACAATGCGAGCTTCAAGCAATTGAACTATCTTCGATCGAGGTTCGATCGATTGAAACTAGTTATCTGTCCAGGTGCTTTTTATAGTTTAAAAGTTTTTATTTTTATAGAACATTCTGATTATTTTAAATCAATTTGTGAAATCTTTAGTTCAATCGATTGAATTCAGTTCAATTGATTAAACGTTCGATCGATTGAAGTTACTTCGATTGATTGAAGTGTGACAGAGAACTAGGATACTGTTTTAATGTTCTAAATAATTTCATGAAGAGTTCATGGAAAATGCAAGTCGGGTTCCAATATATATATATTGTTGTATGTATGTGTGGAAGTGTGTACGTCTAACCCTTTTTGCAGCAAGTTAGACCCCTATCTCCCATGGCACCGATCGTCAACAAATTTTAATTTTGTATTTAATTTGTGACTGGTGATTGTTGTATTTAAATTTTGGTTTGATTTGGTTTTTTAAGCCATGTGTAAAGGGCGCAACGACTTCATTCCTGCGAATAGGAAGTCGTACCAGTTTCCCTAATCTTTTATTTTAGTGTTGTTTTCTATTTCTAGATAAATTGTAAACTTGAAAAGAAGCATAGGAACAATGTAATAGAAATAGAAAATCCATGAAGATGGAAGAACAAGTTGTTGTCCATGAAGATGGAGCCGAAGGTGATCAAACCAAGAAGGAGGTTCTATGAAAATAGAACCATGGGAGATAGAAGCATTGCTTGGATGTTTTTATTTCAATTTTAATTTTTTGTTTTATGTGCTTAGTTATGATTGGCATATTACATATTGTTACTACTTCGATGCACGTAAACCAAGTTTTCTAAAATAAAAATCAAAAACCGTTTCAATGCATTAGTAGACATTGGATGTTTATACGTAATGTAGAAACATTTTTTTTCCAAAAAGCAAAATCCTTATTTATTAAATCTAGTGAGAGAGGGTTTTATTTATTACACTCACGATCTTCCATTAATGGTTCACTGTAAGATGAGTGGAGTATTTTGTGTCAACCAACCATAGGTGAATATTCTATACGGAGGATACAATACGCATTGGTTACTACATGTGAACTTCGCATAGATAGGATCAATCAGACGAGTTAGAGGGTGACCACCACACGGAGCCAGTACTTGAGGCAGTTGTGATTGGATCCTAGTTAATGGTACACACTAGCTAAGATATGGATAAGGGTCTCACATGGGCCATTATTTAGAAACTTAGAGATTAAATACATTCAGAGTCATTACTTATTTTGCAAGAGTTGTATGGCAGACAAGTCATGATTAATCGAAAGATCGAACATTGACCACCAAACTTAGGCTTTATTCTTTCGTTTCAATATTCTGGCGACTTTGTTTTAAAGTAAGAGTTTTAAGGATTCTTTTATTTTCAAATTGTCAAATTCTGATATCCATATTTATTTTGTCTATTTGATTTTTTCAGTAAATCAAAATGTCTGGATCTGCGTTTAGTCCACTTGCCACCATACTCACTTAGAACAAATTAACTGGAAACAACTATACTGAATGAAAACGTAACCTTGACATCGTTTTAACTGCGGAGGATCACATTTATGTCCTCACCACCCCATGCCCCGAAGAACCTGATGCTTCAGCAGCTGTTAGACGCGTTCGATAAATGGAAGAAATCGAACAGAATGGCCCGTTGCTACATTCTGGCCTCTATGGCTGGTGTGTTGTAACACCAATTCCAATCGAATGATTCTGACAGTTCCATTATCAAGAGCCTCAAAGAAATGTTTAGAGAACATGGCAGACCTGCTAAACAGGTTATGCATAAGATAATGAGTCTGAAGATGTCGGAAGGGGCTCCAGTCAAAGAATATGTTTTTAAAATGATTGGTTATTTAAATGAACTGGAGACCCTAGGTGCCGACATTGACTCACAGACCCAAGTTGACATGATCCTCAATTCGGTGTCACCATCATTCCTTTAATTCAAGCTTAATTATAATATGATTCAAATGAATTTTTCAATGAGCGAATTGATGAGTTCACTTCTGGCAGCAGAAGGGGTGATCACGCCTGGAGGCAACATTTTAAACGTTGAAAAAAGTTCTTCCTCCTCCTGACCTACGCCAAAAGGTAAGAAATGGAAGAAGAAGGCTGGCACTGGTGGTCCAAGTGTTAGACCGGTCCCTAATATTGCAAAATCTAAGGGAAAAGGTAAGGTCAAGGGAAAGATGGGTGGCCAAGGCAAAGGAAAGTGTTTCCAATATGGTGAGAAAGGTCACTGGAAGAGGAACTGTCCAAAATTCTTAGCTACAAGAGTTCAAGGTATGATCGAATCACATGTGATTCAAGGTATGATCGAATCACATGTACATTACGTCCCTTTGATGAGACGTAATTTAATTTCAGTTTCTGATTTATCAAATAAAGGTTATTCTTTTTATTTTGGAACTAAATTGTCATTAAAAGAAATGGTTCTTTTATATGTTCTGGTATTAAAACTAACGGCTTGTATGTGATCACTCAAAGTATTTCTAATGATTCTAATATGGAACTTAATAATTTAGTGGTAACTGTACCATCTAAAAGAAAGGAACCTTCTACTAATTCAATAAGGCTTTGGTACATGAGGCTTAGCCATATCAATCTGGCAAATTAGTCAAAGAAGGGACCTTAGGCGATTTGGTTCTCGAACCAATGGTAGTCTGTGGGTCATGTTAGAGGGTAAAATAACCAAGCCCTTTCCTACAAAGGGCAATAGGACAAATGATTTGTTAGAATTAGTTTATACTGATGTGTGTGGACCTATAAAAATTAGAGCTAGGGGTGGTTATGAGCATTTCATTACATTTACTGATGACCACTCTAGGTATGGATATGTGTACCTAATGCAGCACAAGTATGAAGCCTTGAAAAGTTCAAACAGTTCAGGGTTGAAGTGGAGAAGCAATTGGGCACACATATCAAGGCCATTCGATCTGATCGAGGTGGTGAGTACCTCTCTAATGAGTTTATTGAACACCTCGTATAGAATGGAATTCTGTCACAATTGACTACACCTGGTACGCCTTAGCAGAACGGTGTAGAGGAGAGAAGGAACCGAACTCTTTTAGACATGACTAGGTTGATGATGAGTTATTCCGAGTTGCCATTATTTCTTTGGGGTTATGCTTTGGAAACCGCTACGTACATACTAAATCTTTTTTCAAGCAAATCCATTCCTAAGACACCACAGGAGATGTGGATTGGACGCAAGCCCTCTTTGCAACATCTCCGGATATGGGGCTATCTAGCACATGTGCTGAAAAGAAAGATGAGCAAATTAGAAACTAGATCGGAAGTATATCACTTTGTAGGTTGTCCAAAGGGTACTTATGGATGGTATTTTTATGATCCAAGAGATTAGAAAGTGTTTATTAGTACAAATACTATTTTCTTAGAGGATGATTATATCATGAACCATAAACCTAAAGAAAGGATAGATATAAGAGAAATAGATGGAGAGCCCTCTATTCCTCCAATAGTTAAAAGCAATGTACGGCAAGAAAATACCACATCTTCACCCATTTTCACACTGGTACCTCGTCGTAGTGGGAAGATTATCAGCCAGCCTGATAGATACATGTTCTTAGGAAAAGTTTTGAAGCTATCTCCATAGAATTTAAATTTGAATCTGATCCTACCACGTACAAAGAGGCAATGACTGATGTTGATTAAGTTTATTGGGTTAAAGTTATAGAGGCCGAATTAGAATATATGGATTCCAATCAGGTCTGAAAATTATAGAACTTCCAGCTAATATTAAACCCATTGGTTGTAAATGGTTCTACAAGAGGAAAAGAGGATCTGATGGAAAGGTTGAGACATTTGAGGCAAGGCTTGTAGCGAAAGGTTATACTCAAAGAGAGGGCATTGACTATGAGAAAATCTTCTCGCCGGTAGCCATGCTCAAATCCATCATAATACTCTTATACACTGCTGCATGCCTAGATTATGAGATCTGGCAGATGGACGTCAAGACTACATTCTTAAATAGCAATCTTTAGGAGGACATCTATATCCAGCAAACAGAAGGGCTCATAACTAGTAGAAAAGGTAACTTAGTATGCAAGTCACAAAAGTCAATTTATGGGCTTAAGCAGGCATCCAGGAGTTGGAACATTCATTTTAACCAAGTGGTCAAATCGATGAACCTTGTGTATACAAGAAGTGTGAAGGCAAAGTGGTGGCTTTTCTTGTGCTTTATGTTGACGACATTCTACTCATCGAGAATAATGTAGCGGCATTGTCAACAGTTAAGGTTTGGCTAGCTAGTAATTTTGATATAAAGAATCTAGGAAAGACAAGCTATATCCTTAGGATAAAGCTCTTTTGGGATTGTAAGTGAAAGATAATGGGATTATCTTAAGCTGGATATATCAAGAGGTGATAACTAGGTTTTCCATGGATAATTCGAAGAAAGGTTTGTTACCTTTTCAGGGATGGTTTAGCATTCTCCAAGGACTAATGACCTAGGACACAGGAGGAGAGGAATCGCATGGCAGGAGTTCTCTATTCTTCGGCAGTGGGAAGTCTCATGTATGCGATGTTATACACTAGACCAGATATCTATTTTGCTATTGGCATAGTTAGCAAGTATCAATCAAATCCTGGTCCAAAGCACTAGACAATCGTTAAGCATTCTTAAGTACTTGAGAAGAACTAAAGATTACATGCTTATATATGGCAGTAGTGAATTAATTCAAGTGGAATACACTGACTCGGACTTTATGTCAGATAAAGATTTGAGGAAGTCGACATTCAGACATATCTTTACCTTAGGAGGTGGTGTTGTTAGTTAAAGAAGCATTAAGCAGAAATACATTGTAGACTCAACTACAGAAGCTAAGTATGTGGCTCCTGTGAAGCCGCAAAGGAAGCTATTTGGCTCAAGAAGTTCCTTATGGAACTCGAGGTGGTACCATTGTCATTGTTAACTATTATGCTATACTGCGATAATAGTGAGGCAGTGGCTCAGTCCAAGGAGCCAAGGAACCATAGAAAGGGAAAGCACGTAGAGTGAAAATATCATCTAATTCAAGATATTGTTCAACGTGGAGATGTGACTATTACCAAGATTGCCACCGCTGACTATTACCAAGGTTGACAGTAATAGTTTATCTGACTACCTGAATATAGTTATGAATGCTGACGATAGAGGAACATTAGTACACCATACAAGTCTAGTTATCGCTTCGGATATGTTCTTTTGCGTTGGAGTGCAGTTATCGTTTTATAGCGGAGTAAACATTAACTGATCAGTTGGTTAATTCGTTGATGAAAGAGTTTGATCAAGGGAATTAACAACTGGTCTGAGCCAACAATAAAGAACCTAGAACATCCCAATCTTAGCTCTACCAGAATGCTTGGAAAGACGTATGAGGATGATGAACCAATTGATTGAAGGTTTGATCGATCGAACTTGCTTCTTAAGGATGATTCTTTGAAGAAAGAATTCCATAAGCAAGTGTATGAGACTCTTTGATTTTAAAGTTTTGAAGAAGAGTGAAACTGACCCTACTTTCATTGACCAGTAAGTGATAGCTCTCAGGTTCGCAGAATGACCGATGGAACCAACTGAATCCATTCTCGTGACATGATCAAAGTTTGATCCACCACTTTTGGGAAAGAGATGAGAAGGTCTACCCGTCTTTACACATACTAGGTGACAGACAAGAGGTCGACAACGTGAGCTCTCCTTCAGACCCTCGCTTCGCTCTTTTGCCACCTTCTCCAAGCAACATCTTTAGATTTGGACTTGCCACGTTATTCCCGAGTGACGATTTGATTGGGTTGGCAACGATGACTTCTTCTTTCTACAGCAACTTCCATCACTCAAGCTGGTACCATCAATGTGGTCCAGGAATCTCATTTAGTAATAGTTCCAGTCAGACTAGGGAAGCAGCAGCAAGATGTAGTGTGGTAGTTCGGTTCTAGGTCAATTCCAGTTTGGATCGGGTAACGGTGATTGAAGCTTCCTTCGATCGATTGAAGGTTCGATCGATCGAAGGCTTAAAGTCGGTTTGAAAATCTGTAAATAGGGTAGCTGCGTGCAAAAATAGTTAATCATCATTTTGATTCATGCAAAGTTGCAGAAAATATTTAGGGTTTCCCAACCTTCTATATCCTCTCCATCTAGTCAATCCAGGAAGCACTCACAGGAGACATAAGGGTGAAGACAACCTAGTGGGAGTTGCTGCACACCAAAGGAAGAAGACAAAGTCAGTATTGGGTTCAAGACCGTAAGGTAATAATCTTTTCCCTCTTGTGTATACGCATCTAAAGAGTTAATGAGTTATAGATCCGGGCTACCAATAAGTTTTGTAAACTGATTTTTCCGTTGCGCATGATTTAATGTTTTTCAAAACCTAAATCCTACATTATCATGATTGATATGCTATCGTCGCCCATAAAAGCTGCTTGGTCAAACTCTGTTGACCAAGATAGTATCGTCGGCCATAAAAACTGATGTGGATATCGTAGGCTAACCATGCTTTTTAAGCTTTTTCATATTTCAAATTTGAACATGAGTCGCCACTTTATTTTTAAAGGAAAAAAAATTAATAAACCATTTTTAAAGCAAACTGATCTTTTGGAAACCAGAGATTTCTAGGTCCGGGGATTATAGAATGAGAGGGGAAGGAGCCCAGTGAACAAAAACATCCCCTCTCATCTTATCTCGTGATAGGCCTCTACTCAACATCCTTTTTAATCAAATTATTAATCTAAACATGCCCTCAACTAATACATATACATATATACATTACAAAAGCGTGTCGAAAGGGGTGTGCACGATATCTAACGATAAAAGGCATACAAAATCACTTAATTCAAATAGCAAGCAAGATGATATGCAATAGAGAACAAGGAAACTTACTCGGAATCCAGCTGCGATATAGAAACGTGGAATGCATACACAAAATAGAAAGCCTAAGAAAAGGTCTCTAACACATATATACACATAAGGCAAGACCTAGTCTAAGGTGTAACGCATGGAGTAAAAAATTCATAAAAATCAAGAAATAAAATAAACTAGAAAAGAGTGAAGAAATCGTACCTCCATAGCGCTATAAAACAAAAGATTAGTCCACATGCTTTGAACAAGATATAATATCAATATCCAAGCATTATACCAAACTTGTAGCTTAAATCTATCAAGCATGGGAAAGTTGACATAAAAATGAATTCCTTTTAATTTGTTGAAATCACAACACCTCTATAGATATACAAATCTCAACTAGGAGCCATTATAATGTCCATATAGAGGTGGTACAACCCCAACATGGTTGCAAGGAACCCACGAGTAGGTGCAACTAATTATGACTTAACACAATACCAAATGATGTTCTTATTGCTAAAATTTAATACATAGGTGATGAATTCATGAACATGAACAAGAGTAAGCTATGAAATATTCATTGATTTGGGTCATCTAACCTCTGGATTTAAGTTCAATTAGTAATAACCCATGGATTGATCTTAATGAATTTTGGATATGATGTGCCTCTATGAGTCTAGTTTCTAACTCAAAAAGAAAATCAAAGATCGAACGGTCCAATCTCTGGGAATTAGACCATAATCAGACATCACTTAGAGTTTATCAACTCTCTGTTTATGATTTTCTAAAAATAGTAAATAAATCTAAATTACTCCATTCTTTTTAGAGGGTCTTATTAACTCATAAAACTTCATGGGAAAAATTATTTGAAGCTTAAAATACTTGTTTAAGGCTCTGATCGAATCAATTTAATACTGACTTACTGTTCTAAAATTTGGACAGAGAGTGACTAGTTTACAAATCCTATGACCAAACCATGCTAACTATGAAAGCTTACAAAAACAAAAATCATAGTGATACTTATATGAGTTAGGGACAAATTCCAATTGGTCTCATTTAATTCCAATGGATCATGGTTTAATTAAAAATCTTTGATCTCTGCTGGTTATTGAATTCACTGCACAAATGTTGACATCTAAGCCATTAGAGTTGATTCTTCTTGAGCCTTAATTCCTCTCTCAAGTTGATGATCATTGAGGAATATAGACTCATTTTATTCAATTCTCCTCCTAAGTTAATGATCCTTGGAGACTAATTATGATCAATCCATATGAACCTCAATGGAATGTGAAGAGAATTCTATGAGACTTCAAATTAGAGGACCCAAGTCATGAACTAAGACTTGGATCCACTAATTATATATAGATATGGCTATAACCTATCACAAGTTTATAGAGAGTTTTTTTATTTTCGAAAAAAAAGTTTGTAGAGAGTTTGAAGGAGCAAACTCAAGGGAATCAAATGAGATATTGAAGATCTCATGAATCCCAAGAGGGGTATATAAACAAAAGGAGATGAAATCAAAATTCGAATGATTTTCCAAGTTAGACTTCACTTTAGAACTTATTTGATCTTAAAACCAAAGCTATTTAGATCCAAATCAAAGAAAAACAAATAAAAGTTCAATTACAATTCTAGTGGTGTGTGATGAAATGAGGTAGGAAGAGACTTCTTGAAAATGTGTAAAAGATTAAGGAGCTCTATCAATTGTGATTGAACTTGAACTAAGGACTAATTAAGATTAGATATTACCTTCACTTATCCTCAACTTCTTTGTGGTTTGGAGGTCTTCAAAAGGATCTCCAAGCTCTTCTTCCAACCCTTATAATGATTTTCTTAATTCTCTCTAAGATTCTCTCAATAGTGGTCTCCTTATTTATCTCAAAAAGTTGTCCAAGAATCCTGCCTTGTAATGGGGATATTCATCTCCTTATATAGATCAATTTTAAAGGTCATTTTAGTAAATTTGATGGTAAAATTCCTAATCCTAAAAGCACTTTTGATGGTATAATGCGTTCTATTTTAAAAACAGACTATTGAAAAATGAGGCACTTGGGAGAGTTATCCGCGACATTCAGTGATCGCTGATGCGGTGCTCCCTGATTACCGTCATGATAATCAGTGAGTGCTGGAGAGGCCTCCAGTGAGTGCCGTAGACAACTTGCAGACTACCGTCTTTTTAATCACCTCATTTGGTTTTGTTTCTGATTTCTTTTCCTTTTCCTTATTCTTTTTCTTTTCTTTTTGCTTTCCAAACTCCTCCTATTTGTCATGGCATTCGGCGAGTTGTCTACGGCATTCGGTGATCGCTGGTGCGGCGATCCCTTATTGCCACTGAATGCCGTGACGGCACCACGTGACCGCCGCAAATCTCACCGAGTGCCGTTTTCTCCCCTTCTTTATCATGTTCTTCCCTTTTCTCTCCCTTCTTTTTTTTTTCCTTCTTTCTTAATTAATTTCATTTTTTGAAATTGAAGAGCCTTTCGAAGAGCTTGAATCACCTCAGAAACCCCAAATTAGTCGGACACTGTCATCATCGGTTTTGGAGGTAACAATCCCCTAAATTTGACGTCAAAATTAAGGCGTCTATAGTCTGCCCATCTTCGGCAGAGCTTGTGGAGCAACGCGTGTCACAAGTGAATGTCGAAGCCTGTGTGAAGACAAGCCTTTGACAAAACTGTCGAATTCAAGTAAAAAACATAACGCGTTGCAAAAATAGTCGCGCAAATGGTCCTTGCTAGTCGTGCTTTATGGTGAGCTACCTACGTATCCCTACGGGAATCAGACCAGGACGTAGTTCGGGCAAGGGATAAACACACAAGCACAATAGTTTTATGGAAGAATGCGCCTATCCTATCGTGATGCATGTGCTCATGCGATGATGGATGCTAATGCAATTTCATGCTTCATGCTTTTGAACTATGTAATAATGCTATTTCGATGTACCTAGATGCACTCCATATCTTATGCTACTTAATGCTTGCAGTCACTTCAACTTACTAGGTGTGCTATCTTCAGAGCTCAGAGTCTCTTTGACTAATGACTTGGTCCTCATCAGAATTCATAGCCATTTCAGCCATTCGGATGAGCGCAATTGACTAGGTGATGCTTTGCGACTTAGGCCCTAGTGTCAACAGGGGTTTGCTCTTTCGATGCAATCGACTGGGCGACGATTCGCGACTTAGGCCCTGGTGTCTACGTGGGTTTGCTCTGTCAATGCAATCGACTGGGTGGTGCTTCGCGACTTAGGCCCTGGTGTCAACGTGGGTTTGCTCTCTTGACGCAATCAATAGGGCGGCGCTTCACGACTTAGGCGCCAGTGTCAATGCTGGTTTGCTTTAATTTTAAATTCAGGAGTTAATCAGGCTCGATCATTTTAAAATTTCTAAAATCGAGGGTCAATCAGACTCGAACCAATTTAATTTCAAGGGTTCAGGGCCATTCAGGCTAAAAGAATTTAAATTTTCTAAAATCCGGGAGTCAATCAGACTCAATTCTATTTAAATTCTAAATCAGGAGTCAGTCAGACTCAAACAAATTCAATATCACCAAATCAAAAGTCAATCATACTCAAAGAATTTTTGTTTCACGAAATTGGGAGTCGATCGAACTCAGCTTTCAAATTTCCAATCACAGGAGTCGAATTAGACTCAAAGAATTTCTACTTCACAAAACTGGGAGTCGAATAGACTCGCAAAACCCAAATTCAAATTCGAAAATCTAATTTCCAAATTTTGGAGTCACAAGGACTCAGAACTTATTCTTATAAGGATCTAGGATCACACGGAGTTGAAAACTTATTTTCTAGGGATCAAAGTGTAACAAAGGGGAAAACTTTGGGGGTTCGAATTTCAAAACTTGGAACTTATTTGAATTTTGGAGGGAGAACTAACGACCTTTTAGCTACCAGATTCGCGATACACGTAGAAGAATGCGGCAGTCAATGACTACCGTAGCGATGCTCTTTGAATGCCATACAGCACTTTAGTGAGTGTCGTGCGATAGTTGCAGACTACTGTTCACCAAATTCTAAGTGCCGTTTGAGGCGTAGATCAGTTTAAGTGTTTCATTTTCTTTCATTTTCTCGATAGCTCTTCGATCCAGAGCTCCCTCAAGATTTTTCTTTATTCATTTGTAGCAATCTAAAAGAACAATAGGTTAGTTCCCCTCGATTAGAATCTTAAGTTTCTTCCCCTTTACTATTAATTTCTTGATTTCTTTTCTTTTCCCCTCACTTTTTCTAGTACTTGAATTTTCTTTCTCTTTTTCTCTCTTTCTTTTGATAGATCAACCACCATGGTGAGTTGCTCAGGTAGCTCGAGTAGGAAGAGGAAGAAGTATAAGGCTACTCCTCATAGTGATCCCACTTTTCTACTTCGAGACCTCTGTGAGCATATATCCGCTCGGGCGTTCCGATGAGAGGTATTTTTCTATTCCTTTCCTTTTTTGATTCTTCCTGATTCTCTTTTCATTGGCTCAAAATGCATATGCTTGGTTCTAAAAGTTTTCGACCACTCTCAATATATATATATATATATATTTTATCCTTCCATTTTACCGATAAAATCTTATGACTCCTTGCAGCTTCAACCTGACTCGCTAAATGCTCATGGCAGTCTCACCCATGGCTTTGAGTGGTAAAAGTCTCCAAATGAGACGGTGAGAGGCTATATAGTCGCGACCGACTTCAGAGATTTGTTAAGCTCTTTACAAAGAGCTCAAATGACCTCTGATAGATTCATGCTCTTGCAAAGCAGTGGTAGGACACCACCAACACTTTCCACTTTGAGTTTGGGGAAATGACCCCTCTCGACTTCAACATGATCACAGGGATCCTCTTTGGGGGTGAGTGCATAGGGATGTTCAATGTGGAGACAGAGTGAGATTGGGTGTCAGTGTTGGGGGTGCTCCCAGATGAGCCTTTGGTTACAACCAAGTGGTTGTTTGACACGTTCAAGGACCATGAGGGTTTTACAGACGAGCAGATGGCCAGAGGGTTCATTATGTACTTATTGGGGTGCTCTCTACTGTGCAACAAGGGTGATCGGATTCAGGTTGCGCTGCTGGGGTCCCTGGAGGACATAGATCAGATATATAAGTATGACTAGGCTAGCACATGATTATATATTCTTTGCAGGCATATGGGAGAGCTTCCCCTGGATCACCCCGCCTTTATGGGTGACTTCTAGAGAGCATAGGAGGTATGTTTCCTTTTTACTTCCCTTTTTCATTTTCTGTTAATTTCCTATTTCCGAATTATGAACCTCATATTCTTTTCTTCCTTTTCTTTTCAAATTTGGTCCTACGAGTACCTCCACATGATGCCACCCTCGACACGGCCGGCGGATGCCCTCGTTGTGCCCCAGGGACTGAAATGACAAAAAGAGCGGGTCAGGCAAAAGACTGGGTCCATGAATTCATCACTTTTAGGAACTTCCTGACGAATCTGTGAGCTCCCCATATCAGGTGGCATCCCTAGGTTGACATGCTCTCTACTTTTACCCCAGAGAGATGGAGGCCGGCCGGGTTTGACCCGATGCTGTTACTATTAGAGAGCCCTAACATTCGTGAGTGATAGTTGGGAAAAAAGGTGACTAGGCAGTCCCTGATGGCTCCAGTGTTTCATGTGCCACATCCTCCTCCTGATTCGATGAGAGTTGCTGAGACCTTTATGGTAGCACCTTAACGGCTGCCCTAAACGGTCTTCTTCTCCAGGATTTTGTGGAGCCTGCCTCTGGGTATGATGCACTCTCGGTGGTGCTGTTGGGTTCCCCGGGTGCCGTTCGGTGGTGTAGATAGGATCTGTTTCTCCTTTTATACTCCCTTTTCTCCAAAACTCCACAAAACATCATTCTCCCCCTTCCATTTCTCTCTCAAATGGCTCCCATTAGCTCTCAAATCCTCTTCCCATGGATGTATACTCTTTCGGGTATTGACTGACTTAATTTTGAGTGGTTTACACTGAATGATCTTTTCTCTTTTCGACGGATGACCTTAGATGAAGGATTACTTCAAGCTTCTATTCAGTGTTGGGACACCATTCTTTATGTCTTCTGCTTCGGTCATCAGGAGATCTATCCCTTATTCAAGGAGTTCAGTGATATTCTCCACACTGATACTTTTACAGATCTGATAATTCCTCCTGCGCAGGCTGGCTATGTTCAGGATTTGGCTGTTCCTCTATATATCCCGTAATGCTACAAGTTCTTTTGTTCATGACATGCAGATTGACTTTGAGCATCTTTCTTTAGTCTATGCTCCCATGGGGGACCCCTATGACGGCGGGTACCAGATCATACGACGCAATACTTTATCTATTGCTATGCTTTCTTATTTTTTTTTTCAGTCATCTTTTGACATTCTTATACCCTATGGACACGTAAAATTGGTGGTCTACTCTTTCGTTTGTTTGAAATTAATTTAAAAAAGGTCTGTTGAAAATAGATACAGAGTCTCCACTTGGTCTTTAGGGAACCAAGAAACCCAATTTGACTTACCCAAACGGATAATGGGCACCGGTCCTTAATAACCAAAGAACTTGGTTCGGGGTTTTGGTACGAGAGAGGAAGGAGCCTTTGTCGCGACTAAAACACCCTCAACTCGCCCCGTCTCTTGACGGGCCTCAATTAGCATCCAAATAAACATCTTATACTATGTTTGGTTCGATAATTAATACTATGATGGTATATTACATCACATAAGAATCTTGAAATGGAAGATCAAAAGATAAGATATCATTCATAAGATCTAAGCCAAATATCACACAATGCAAAGGTGAAAGATCACACAAAAGAACCTAGGAAAAATCATCTAATCACATATCAAGTAATCAAGTTTTCCTAATCTAAAAGGGGACATGGATTGTTCTTGAAACAAATAACCAAAGAAATCAAAACATGCGTAGCAAGCTAGTATGATGCATGTTAATATTGAGAAAATAAGATCTCTCAATCCCCAGGATGGATGAGAAAGGAAGATTAGATCGGGGGAAAGTATGAACGTGTAATCAAGTTCATTCCTTATAATCTTCTTAGATTAGGAGTCACAAAAACTCCAAATCTTGCATGGATGCAATGTATAATCCTAAAATGTGCAAAGGTTGTAGTGTGTTTGTGTACATGGACTTTCTAAAGTGGCTTAGAAGTCTAGAGTATGCATGAATGCATGAAAGAAATCATCATAAGATATTTACAAATGTAGTATGGACTACTTCCTAAGATATGAACTAATTTGGAGTGCATGTGAGCATCAAATCAAAGAATGAAAGTAAAAGTATGCTTGCTGTGAATAGTGGACAGAATAATGAGTTGATCTTGTAAAAATGAAAAAGTGGGGCTAGAAATGTTTTTAGTTCATGAATTTCTATGGAGATCATCCTTATTGAGTCTAGAACACATGTCAAAAATCCAATCTTCAATGAATATTACATATTGAGAGAAATCATATAAACAATAGAGGTTACTCAGAAACAGATTTTGTACTGTCGACTGAAATGTTGAAACATCTTAGAAAATGAAAACAAAACATTTAGAGGCCCATATTATACATAAAGTTTCCTAAGATACTGAAGTTCAAGGAAAAAATGAGTTGGGACCACTCTGTTTGGAAAAGTTTTATGAAAGACAAGTTGAAAGTCAACCTAGCTGCTGTGACAGAAAAAGCAGAATGTATGGAAGGAATGTTAGGGTCAAAATGGAACCCTTCCATGTGTTTCCAAACCAAACCAAAAGTCATGGGTGTTCTCTAATGAGTTAGGAATACTTTACATGTGGTCTTGCATCCATACATTGTGTATTGAGTTCTAGAGAAATCTTTGAAATCAGATCAGTCACTATTTTGAAGATTTCTCGAGAAAATAAGGTTTATTTCTTGGAATCCAAATATTGGGGGTTTTAGAGGGGTTTTGAAAGCACATTTTTAGCACTAAAAGGGGATTAAAACCACTTGGGAAACCAACATCAAACTCAAGTCAAGAACTTCCAAGATTGTTGGAGAGACTTGTTTTCATTTGAGCATAACTTCAAGAATACTTTGGAAGTATTGAAGTTGGAATCAAAAACTTGTTTTTGAGGTCAAGAGCTACTATCCATAAGGATTCACTCACCTCAAATGCCATGTCATCATCTAGATGATGATGAACTAGTAAGTAAATAAAGAATAAAAAAAAAGAAATGAGGTAAGGAGAGATGAACATTTATATAAACAAGCAAATAATAACAATCAATAGATGATAATCAATGTGATTTTAGACTTGTAGATTGGTGTTTCACTCATCGATATTGACATTTGGACATGGAAGTAGCTTCCTAACTCAAGATTGCTCAAGAATGGTGGTTGGGAAGGATTTGAATGTGAAGTATAAGAGAATTAATGGAAGGAAACAAGATTAGAACTCACTTTCTTATAGAAAATCAGTGGGAGAAGCTCCCTTTCTCACTTCTAAACCTATCTCTATCTCTCTTCCTCTCTACAACTTTTTTAGCTTTGCACTTGGCCCTCCAAAAATGAAGAGCAAAGGGGGGATTTATATAGGCCAATTTGGGGGTGGTTTTGGGATTTAGAAAGTGCTCCCATTGGTCCTAAATATCTGTGAACATAAAACTACATCGTTTTGGTCTTTAATTATTCAATTTGGACCCCCAAAATAAATTACAAAAATGGGTTCTGTGGGGGTTGAGGGTCACCGCGGCACTGTCCATGTGTCACGGTGGCAGTGGCCCAGTGCCGACACAGCACTGCTCCTCAGATGCCCAGAAATTTGTATTTAGGCCTCCAGAGGTTCCAGTATTCGCAAAAAGGCCCTATTTCGTCCAAAATTCACAGAAAATGCATACGAACTCCAAATTGAGCTTGTGATATATCGTTGGAAAAGTAATGGAGTCTAATTTTTATAAAAAATAGTTTGGATTCAGGTCACTTTGAAAAATGTTTCGGTATTTGCGATAAAAGCCGATTTGAGTCTTTTTCACCTTCAAAATCCATAATAAATTTGTTTTGAATTTAGAAATAATGTGTGATGTACCGTTGAAAATCTATTGACCTCTAGTATCTATGAAAAATGTTTGAAAAATGACATGGCGCTCCGATTTCAAAGTCAACTTTTAGGTCAAATCGGTCAAACCTGAGATCTCCAGGAAGTTCTGGGAACCTCTGGGAGGTCCCAAGAGCTGACGTTTTCGTCCGATTTTCTTTCAAAAAACTCATTTTAGTACTTTTTACATGATCTAGAATGATCTCGGAACTTTTTGGAGAATTTGGATGATTTTGGTCAAACCCCGGTCAAACCTGGTCAAATTTGGGTCAAACCGGTCAACGGGGACTTTCTGGGAACTTTCGGGACTTCCGGGAGTCTCTGCGAGCTGACGATTTCATATGATTTTGCTTCAAAACTTATTTGATCACTTTTCTTACAATGTAGCATGTTTCCAGAACTTTTGATCCAAATCAGGGAGTTTTTGGGCTTTCAAGGGCATTTTGGTCATTCTCAGCATTTTGAGAGATAGAACTAACTTCCAGGAGTCCTTTTTGAGTCTTTTTCGATCATTGTGAACCACCAAGCTATGGGTCTCCTAAATCTGATAGCCGAAAAAATGGGGTGTCTACATACCCATCGCTCGTGGTCTACGGGAAATGAAGAGTGCCGTCATGCTGGTCCTTGGCAAGACTTTGATGGGATTAGATCACGCCCACACTACTGGAGCCATGTTATCCTCTGGGGCTCCCTTTGTCTTACAAGTTTGGCTCATGGAGTGTCTAGATCTCTTTATCCACCCTCTATACTCTTGCGGGTCACTTCCCTATGATCGTCTAGAGGTCCACCACCTATTCCATTCTGTCGACGCCTGGCTTGGTTGGCTTTAGGGTCTCTCCTCTGATGACATCTGCTGGATTGCCTGCAGTGGATTTATTACTCTATTGTAGTACAATTTCCTGGATGACCTGGCATCTGGTTACTTGGCTTGTATGCTACCACTTTTTATATTCCTGGCCGAGTAGCCTGTCAGTACAAACTTCTTTAGGATGTTCCTAAGGACATTACTATAGACTTTATGAGGTGTTCTACCATGCGCCCTTCCACTGTGATGGCTTTCACTGAGGTCTGGCATGACAAGGTGGCCGCTCCCTTCTGGAGAGTCCCTGCTTCAGTCGTGCCCACTACTGAGTACCTTCTGGAGATCCAGACCCTGATTGAGACAGACTTCATAGAAAGATATAAATAAAAACGAAATAAACACAGGGCAAAGATTTATCTTAAAAAACTTCTGACAAACCATGTCTACTCATTTACGCTCTTTGAATGTGATTTACTTTTTCTTTCCAAAGAATGTTCTTGTAAAACATTCTGGCATGTTTAATCAAAGCATTCACTTTTTCAATTTATCTTTGAGTCATGCAAATCTTCCCTTTAATGTTTCTTCTTAGCTTTTATTACCATTGCTTTGAAAGTTGCTTGGATCTTTAATCATCCTATACTATGAATCCTTATTTGTTTCTTCATAGTGCTCATTTTGATAGCTAGGAGATCCAAAGATAGGTTAGGGTAAATATCTGGGTTCTTCGAATAGCAAACAAAGTTTTTCCCTGGGTATGGGGCCTTCACGTGGTTCCAAGCAAACGTAAGTTTGCCCCTAGTTTAGCATAGGGATTTTTTTTTGGCTTTTCATGGACCTAAGGCTTTCGAGAGCCGGCTTACTTATCCCCGAGTGGGTATCAGGTCCAAAGTAGTTCAATTTAAGGCTTGAAGGAAGGTGCCACCTAGGCAATTATTAAAGACCGAAGCGGGCAGGTTGCCTACGAATCCCCTAGTGGGAATTAGGTCAAGCGTAGTTCATCGATGTAGGAGTTTTTGAAAAGAAAGGTCTCAAGCAAAGTATTTTTTGAGGCAATCGAGGTTGATTGGCTACTTTAATTCAATCCTGTCCATAAGATAGGCAGCCCCTTCGGAGAGGAGAGTCTTAATGATGTATGGTCTGACCTAGTTGGGTTTGAATTTTCCTCTTAGGTCATAGACGGGCACTTTAAGTTCTTTAAGGACAAGGTCACCCTCAGCAAGCTTCCTTGGGCGAACCTTTTTATTGAAGGCACAAGATATCCTTTTTCTGATATCCCTCGAGTATGGTTTACTGCAGTCAATCTTTTCTCATCAAGCAACATCAACTCCTCATACCTTCCCCGTATCCATTCAAGCTCAGTCACTTCACATTCTGTCAAAATCCTACAAGAGGGCATTTCCATTTTAACCGGAAGGACAACTTTCATCCCATAAACCAACAAATACAACGTAACACCTATTGAGGTCCTTATAGAGGTCCAGTATCCCCATAATGCAAATGGAAGTTTTATGCCAATCTTTATACGTTTCTGTCATTTTCCCCAAGATTGCCTTAACATTCTTATTTGTTGCTTCTACCCCTCTGTTTGTTTGGGGTCTATACGGGGAGGACTGATGGCGGGTGATCTTATACTTCTCTAGAAGTGGGATGACTTGTCCTTGGAAATGACTGCCATGATAAAAAATGAACTCATTCGGACTGTATCTGCAGATCACGTTCTTCTCAATGAAACTCACCACATCTTTAGCTTTCAAAGTTGCATATAAAGCTGCTTCTACCCACTTAGTAAAATAATCAATTGCCACAATTATGTATCGGTGTCCATTGGAAGCCCTTAGAACTATTTCACCAATAATATCTATACCCCATATAGAAAATGGCCAAGGTGTGGTCATGCTATAGAGTTGGGATGGCGGGGTGTGCATCAGATTTGCATGGATTTGACACTTATGACATTTTCTGACATATTCACAGCAATCTCTGTCCAAGGTCATCCAGTAGTACCCTTGTCGAATTATCTTCTTTCCTAACATATGCCCATTCATGTGGGGTCCATAAACTCCTTTGTGTATTTCCTCCATCATTCTCTTAGCTTCCTTCTCATATAAACACTCCAGATTATATATACCCGGTATAAGACTTCTTCGACAACTTTTCCGCGTAGATCACAAATTGAGTGGAAAATCTTTAGATCACCTTCTTATCCCTCTCTGAAGCTCCTTTGGGGTATTCTCCTTTCTCAATGAAATTCTAAACGTCCATATACCAAGGCATCTCACCCTCTTCTTCAATGGCTGCGATCATCTCAAATGAAGGTTGGTTTCTTTCTTCTATGGATAGCGGGATCATGGTAACTCCTAAGGGGATTTGGATCATTAAGGCTAGGGTTGCTAGGGAATCGGCCAACTGGTTCTGTTTGTGGGGAAGGTATTGGAATGAAATCCTCTTAAATTGTACTTTCAAGCTCTCCAGGTATTTGTGGTATGGTCTCAACTTTTCATGCTTCACTCTCCAGTCACCTCGCGCTTGGGATATAATCAGGTTAGAATCTCCAAAAATATCAATCCTTTCAACTTTTAGGGCTAAGGCTTCTTCCATCCCAATTATGCATGCTTCATATTTTGCCATATTATTGGTTGAGTTGTACTTAAGCTTGACAGATGATGGGATAAGGCTTCCATTAGGTGCTATAAGGATGATTCCAATCCCATAACCCAATTGGTTAGCTGCTCCATCGAAATACATCTTCCACAGATTTTTCCCTATCTCTATCACTACTTTATCTGGGAATCAAAACTCACCTTTTTCCTTAGACTTTATCACAAGATCGGCTAGTTACTCAGTGAAAACTCTCCCTTTTATGGATTTGGCAGTGACATACTTAATATCGAATTCGGCCAGCATCATGGTCCATCGGGAAATCCTACTGGTCAAAGCGGGCTTTTCAAATAGGTATTTGAGTGGGTCCATTTGGGATATCAGAGTTACGGGGAAGGCTAACATGCAATGCCTAAGACGACGGGTACACCAGACTAAGGCCCAACAGGCTTTTTCTAAAGGTGAATATTTAAGCTCATATCCAGTCATCCTCTTACTCAAGTAATAAGTGGCCTTCTCTACGTGCCCTTCTTCTCCTTCTTTGGCCAACATACACCCCATTGAACCTTCAGACATAGAAATGTATAGTAATAAGGGCCTTCCGGGTATAAGTGGTGAAAGGACAGGTGGTTTTTGGAGATAGGTTTTGATTTTATCGAAGGCTTGTTGGCATATGCTATCCCATTCAAACTTTTCTCCTTTTCCAAGCAATTTAAAAAGCAGATCACAGGTTAGGGTGAGCTTTGAAATGAATTGTATCCTACCCAAGAATCCCCTTAGCTCCTTCTCATTTTTCGGCGACTGCATCCCAACTATGGCTTTAATTTTGGTCGGGTCCACCTCTATCCCCCTTTGGGTGGTAAGAAATCCTAACAACTTCTCGGTAGTAACTCCGAAAATGCATTTTTGTGGATTCTACCTCATTCTAAACATTTTCTACCTCTCGAAGAATTTCCTCAATGTCTCCAGGTGTTCTTCCCTCTTCTTAGACTTCAGAATCATACCATCTACGTATACCTCCACCTTCTTATGAATCATATCGTGCAATAATGTGGTGGCGGCCCGTTGATATGTTGCCCCAGAATCCTTGAGCCCAAACAGCATTGTCCTATAATAATATGTCCCCCAAGGATTGATGAACGTGGTTTTCTCCCTATGTCAGGTATATTGATATGTCAGGTATCAATCCAGAGATAGTCCAACATCATATCCCCCTCTTTTCTAACTCAAAACCAATAAAACAAAAATTGAGGCGAATGAGGCCTGAATGGGCGCTTAAAGTAAAAGAGGAAGTTAAAAAGCAATTAAAAGATGGATTCTTGATAGTCGTTGAGTACCCCAACATCGTACCGATTCCCAAGAAAGACAGTCGTGTAAGGGTATAAGTTGACTTCTGAAATCTAAACAAAGCTAGCCCTAAAGACGATTTTTTGTCACCTCACATTGATATACTGGTTGATAATACAGCGGGGCATAAGTTGTTATCTTTCATGGATGGATTTTTGGGGTATAATCCTCTGGATTGATACCTGACATATCAATATAAGACCATGCAAAAACATCTTTGAACTTATTTAATAGATTGATTAATTCTTTGCTTTCTTCATTGATAAGTATAGAGCCAATAAAAATATTTTGTGGATTATCTTCATTTCCCAGATTAATTGTTAGAGTGTTCTCAATGATTTTACATGTAGATTCTTTTTCTTTTTTGATTAGTTTTTGCAATTTGCTTGGTATTTCATGGTCATCACATTCATCACATCATTAAACGTATTCGAGTAGGCAGAATCAGTCATACTTTCATTAACTTTGTTCAGGGTGATTACAATAGACATAGCAACAGTAAGACGCCGCATTTGGACCATTACAAACTCCGAGGAGGGGGAGTACTTATCACTAGACTCGAAGACCCACTCTTTGTTGACTCCTTTCTTGAGCTCTATGGTATCACAGTCTAGCAGCTTTCCTATTTCATCCCCTCCTTCTGTTTTTGCTCCCTCTGGTTCTTCAGTCTCTTCGTCGTTCCCCTTGTCTTTTCCTAGCGCCTCTTCTACTATATCCTCGACATATTCTTCCCTGATCTTGGCTTCTACAATCTCTTCTCCGCTATTCCCTTCGGTCTTCACGCTTTCCTTATCCAACAGGTTTTGCATAGCTGGACCATCTAGCATACCGATCCAATCTTTAACAATGGCAGACTTCATGGGTCTTGTAAATATGGGTCTTCATATTCAAAAAATTCATAGGGGAAGAAGATTTCAAACCCCAACTTCAAAGTGTTATCACGATGATCCACCCATGGCTCCGAAAAACCACAGAAGGGAAATCCTCTCCTTCCTTCACAAAGTACCCATTAAGCGTCTTCTGATAAGGGTCCATCGATGCATGATTTGCTTTCTTCTTTTCTTTCAATTCCTTATTCGATGGATGATAACCCAAACTATGAGTATGGTCTGTGTTGGAGTTCTTGGAAACTCTGGCAGGCCTTGATGATTTTTACCTAGTCCCATTCCCAGGAAGAAACCCATCCTTTTCATAATTTCGGCAACTAGCAGGCATACTGATCGAAATATAGCAGTAGAAACTCCCTTGGCTTTACTTCCTCCAACATATTGATGAACTCGAACCCTCCTACACTTGTTTCCTCCTCTTGCAACTATACCTCTAAAACTAGTGTGCTCGATTAATCTTCAAACAGGCAGGCCCAACTATCCCTGAGAATTTTGCAGACCTTGTTTCCCCAAATACACTTGACTTTCTGATGGATTGTTGATAGTATGGCACCTAGGCTGTCCAGCTACGGCTTACCCAGAAGCAAGTTGAAAGAGGTAGGGATGTTGATGATTTGAAACTCAGCTTCTCTATCCAAAGGCCTGACGGTGAGATTGAGGAAGATTATACCCATGGTCGTCCTTTGAGTGTTGTTGTATGCTCTTACCTTCTGCTCAGATAGTATGAAAGTTGACTCATCTAGACCCATTTGCTTGGCTATACGGAATGGACATACGTTTAGAGCTGACCCGTTTTCAATAAGACATGCAGGTATAACATTTTCCAAACATTCAATAGTGATGTACAATGGCTTATTGTGAACGGGCCCTCCAGGGGGCAAGTCATCTGAGGAAAAGGTGATAGTGGGAGTCAGAATTCTGCTGATCATTCCCACGAGATCCTCTGGTGCTATGTTGATCGAAACATTAGACTAATTCAAGGCATCCTGGACCATCTGCCTGTGATGTTTAGAGGCGATCAATTCTCCCAGATGGTGATATTGGCGTGTATCTTCTTTATTTGTTTCAAACCTATCATCTTCCTCTTCTTCATTCATCTTCCTTTTTCCTTGGTCTAATTCTTTACCTGGGTGATCATTTTCTAGCTTATGTGGTTTAAAATGTCTTCCTGATTGGGTTAGATGACTAACCTTCTCTCTTGCCCACAAGTTATCTATTTCTCTAGCGATTTCTGAACTTTCTTTCCCCATTTATGTCTCTCCATCATTCTCATACCATAAATCATCGTCTACCTAATCTATATATCGACTATCATCTTCTGCATCCTAGGTAGAGTTTTTAGTTTCTTGAACCCACCAATCTATCGTGGCTATTTGTTTCATTATTTCCTCTCTACATTCCTCTGACTTATTCCCAAGAGTACATATTACCAAATCCTTCGGTAGCAGGTAAGGCTTTGTTGGTTCCCCAACTTTAGTAATCAATCTAGATGGATCATACGTCGTCCCCTTAACCCCAAGAAATAGATGCCCTGTGGTGGTGGTATAGCATGATGATTTGGCAGTGGATTTCTGGTAACGTTGGGAGCTTTGATAGGTAGTTCAGATATTAACATGTTACCGATGAGATCTTGAATTTCATGTCTTAATCTTGTGCATCGATTCGTAGCATGACCCTTTTACTGGTGAAATTTGTAATAAAGATCCTCCCGAAAGCTCAGAAGAAGCAAATTTGACAAGGAGCAAGGTTCCGATGGGTGAAGGTGTACCTTGTGATCAACCTGTCAAGGGCGGCTGATAGTGAAACTCCCAAATTAGAAAACTGCCTTTCTGGCTTATCCGTTCCTGGTCAACCTCTTGCTATGTCAAACTTCCTCTCCGGTTCCCTTAATGAGTTGACAACGGTGGGGCCTGAGTGATATCCAAAATGTCCTTCATTCGACCCATCGTTTGGCCTCCTGTACCTGCTTGGTTGCTCCTCTTTCTTAATTATCTCTTCTTGGATTGCATCCTCTATCCTAGTTCCTACGTCATAGACTTTGGCTAAAGTGTTGATTGATTGGAACCTCATCTTTTCTTGGTAGACAGGATAAAGGTTCTTCATTAGCATCTGGATTTGTTGTTTCTCAGATGGCCTTTGCACCATCTTGGCTACCTTTCTTCTCCATCGACTCAGGTATTCAGTGAATGATTCCTTGTTTCCTTGCCTGGTGGTTTCCAAATCCCGGACTTTAATGTCCAAGTCTTGATTGTACTTGTACTGTACCACAAATGATTTAACCACCTCTTCCCAGACTCTAGTCTTGCTTGGTTCGAGCATGAGATACTAGGCCAAGGTGGCCCCAGTTAAAGTCTGCTGAAATAGGACGACCATCATGGTGGTGCTCAACCCATTAGGCTTAAAAGCCCCGATTTACATCCTTACATGGCTGTGAGGATTCCCTGTTCCATCAAACTTGTCAAAGATAGGCATTTTGAAACCGACAAGCAGCGTCTCGTGGACCCCATCATATAACCCTTCCAATTCTAGCAAATAGGTATCGACTCCATGAGCCTTATGTACCACTCTCTCAAGCTTTTCTACTTTCTCAACCATTACCCTTTCTTTCTCAATCTTTTCTCTTTCGCTTTCAGCTCGTGGCACATCAACCCTCTGTGCCTCCTGATCGTCATACCAGTCTTCTTCTCTTGCCATTAGATGGGTGGGTCGATAACCTGCGGATTTGCAAGCAGTGGCTGGCGAGACATTGCTTCTATCATGTTCATCATGCAGTTCATATTCTCAGCCTGTCGGCTCATGTGCTCTTTTTGCCTTTCTACTATTGCCATCAATTTTGCTACTTCCCCGGTATTCACTTTGTATGCCATTTCAGTATTACTTTCTCTTCTCATTAATCTTGCCATGGGACCTCTAAACCAGACAATGCCCAAATTAGGTGCAATTTTTGCCCTACAATCACATTTGAAAATAAATTATTAATTTTAAACGAATTTTTATTTTGTTATTTTTCTTTTCCTTTGCCATTATCCTTTTTTATTTTTATTTGATTTCATTTGTTGCAAATACTTGGTAAAACATTCATGAATGGTTTATATGTCACACAGATGCAATTCATGTGTATATGTGTGTGCCTACTCTATATGCCAACCAAAGAAAGAAAAATTCTAATCCTAACACATAAACACATAAGCAAATAAAATCCTCACCCATGTCAAGTGCGCCAACTTCTCCTTTCATTGCAATCCTCACTACCCTTTCAAGGTCATGTATTAAAATTTTTTGAAATTCATTTAAAAAGCATTTCTTTAGATGATGTGATCTTTCAAAAATAATTCTCAAGAATTTTGAATCTTTTCCTTGAAAATGAGGATGATGTGAAAACATTTTTCAATAAAAGATGATTGAGTTTCAACTTTACTTGATTAAAAGGTAAACCTTGGTGTGGATACCGGCATTTTGGGCCCACTCTACTTTCAAAATAATTCTTTTCAAAACAAATGCAAATTCGAGTCGCCATTTAATTCTTTAAAGCAAAATTCAGAAATCATTTTAAAGCAAACTGATCTTTTTGAAAACTAGAGATTTCTAGGTCCGGGGATTATGGAATGAGAGGGGAAGGAATCCGGCGGACTAAAACACCCCCTCTCATCCTATCTCGTGATAGGCATCTACTCAATGTTCTTTTTTTAATCAAATTATTAATCTAAGAATGCCCTCAACTAATAAATATATACAAATATACATTGCAAAAACATGTTGGAAAGGGTGAAAGATTGCTAACGATAAAATAGTATTCAAAACCACATAATTTCAAGTATCAAGCAAAATGATGTGCAAATATGAAACTAGAAAACTTACCTGGGATCCAGCTGCAATATTGAAACGTGCAATGCATACGAATCGAGAGAAAACCTAGAAAAATGGTCTCTAACACATATATACACATAAGGCAAATCCTAATCTAAGGTGTCGGGCATGGAGTCAAAAATCAATAAAAATAAAAGAATAAAATAGACTAGAGAGGGGTTGCGAAATCGTACCTCGATAGCGCTACAAAACAAAGAGTTAGTCCACATACTTTGAATCAAGATATCAAGTAATCAATCCTAAACTTCTAGCTTAAATCTACCAAGTAGAGGAGGAATTGACATAATGATGAATTCCTTTTAATTAGTTGGAACCATAGAACCTCTATAGATATACAAGTCTCAACTGAGAGCCAATGTAATGTCCATATAGAGATGCCATAGCCCCAACATGATCATAAGGAACCCGTAGTCATGTTCAATTAGGTTCAATCAAGTGCAACTCAAACCAAAAATGAGTCATACTTATGAGTATCAATATGTGTGAATGAATGCATGAACATGAGCTATGAGATATTCATTATTTTAGATCGTTTAGCCTCTTGATTTAAACTTAACTGGCATTATTTAAAACATGGTTTAGATCTTAGGACATTAGCAGACCATTAGATTAGAGTTGTTCAAGATTTATCAAAACTATGACAGAATTGTAAGAATTACAGAGAGCAGACCAGACATTCAAAAATAGAAATAAAAGACTTTCAATGGTTGGATCTTAATGATTTTTAAATATGTTGTGCCTCTATGAGTCTAATTTGTAAACCAAAAAGAAAATCAAAGATCTAACAGCTCAATTTTCAAGATTTGGGCAAAAACCAGACAGCACTCAGAGATCTACTACTCTCTATCCAGAGTTTTTGTATGATTTTCTAAAACTAGTAAATAAATCAGAATGACTTTGATCTTTTTGAAGGATCTTATTAACACATTTAAACTTATAGAAAAAATTATTTGAGGTAAAAAAAGCTTGATTAAGACTCTGATATATTAAATTTAAAATGGACTTACTATTCTGAAATTCTGGACAGAGAGTAACTTACTCACAAATCATAAGACCAAACCATTTTAAATATGGAATTTCATCAAAACAAAAAATTTGGTGGTAGATATTTGAGTTATGAACATTCACCAATTGGTCTCACTCAATTCCCATAGACCATGATTTAATTAAAAATCTTTGATCTCAGTGGGTTCATGAGTTCACTGCACAAATATTGACTTGACATAAAAAAGAAGATGAGTTAATCCCTCTCATGATTGGTGATCCTTGAGGGATAGGAGCTTATTATATTCTATTCTCCTCTCAAATTAATGGTACTTGGAGACTAGACCATAGCTAATCCATATAGGCCTCCATGGATTATAGAGAGGATTCCATGAGACTCCTAGTAGGAAGGTTCAAGTCATGGATTAAGACTTGGATCTACCCAATCATAAATGAATATAACTACAATCAACCTTAATCCCCATATAAATCATAGGATCATACGGGAATAGAGGATCAAATTCAAAGAGATCCAATGAGATATTGAAGATCTCATGGATTTCCAAAGGAAAGAATCTAAGCAAAAGAAATAAAATCAAAGTTTATTTAAAGACTTCAAGTCAAAAACTCTTTTAATCTTAATTAATCCAAAGCTCTATTTAGATCCAAATTAATGAAAGCCAACAAGAATTCAATCACAATTCTGTGTAGTGTGTGATGAAATAGGGTAGGAAGAGAGTTTTTGAAAATGTGTAAAAATCCTAGATCTATGTGTCATGCCAAGGAACAACATAAATAGAGAAAAATAAATTTCCTTTATGGGTCCATAGGGAATGACTGGTGAATGTCACTAATCTTCCACACAACACAGTTCTAGAAAATAGAAAGAACCACCCACAGTAATATAAATGAAACCTATTATATTACAACATCAGAGTTATTACAACTGAAAAACTAAAGCGGAAGTATATAAGGTTTGGAAGCAACATATGCCCAAGTACCAAATATAACAAAACAGTCTAAACAAAAATATAAACTATCAACTATCTCCAAGTCTTCAACTGGCGTAAACATCATCATAGTAGTCCTCCTTGGCATAGGTATCATCAGTGGGGCCACCCTCTGTGTATTCTTCTCCCGGATGGTAACCGTCATTGTAGGATCCGTCACCTGCAGAATAAGGTACATGATAGTCTGGACGGGGGAAAGTCCAAGCAATAAAAGGCCGTCAGCTTACTGAGAGCTGAGTGAGTATCAACTAACAAGGTACCAATTATCTTAAGTAAAACACAAGCTTATGAAAACACGAGTTAACATCTTATTATAATAATAACAATATCTTGTTCCTTTATTCAACCTCGTAAACCAACCTTTATCGTCTTGTTACTCAAACATCGATATTAACATATTCTGACTGAACGAACATACACAATCCTTTAACTCTAGGGATACAACCTCATTCAATCACCGCTTTTAAGAGCATATGCACAGCTCACCGTATGTCATGGAATCCATGTCAGTCCGTCCCCAACTTTTAAGAACAATGTATCCTGTTTACCGCATTTCAGGGACACAATGTTTGGAACAAGGCATATTATCTATTGCCACGACTTAGCGTCATCTACTAGATATCCCAGCTCACCTCTTTTAAGAGCATATTACACACCTCACCGCTTTTACGAGCATATCATAGATAATCCGGTCTATCTTAGGACTACTTGGTCCAGCTCACCGCTTTTAAGAGCATATGCACAGCTCACAGCTTTTAAGAGCATATCATAACCAAACGTCCGTCCACGTACCATTCCCAGAACTTACCAAACCTGCTTATACTCAGTACTAATAAGGACACATGACAATTTCCCAATGTGGCCTGACTACTCGGATTAAAAGAAAGTGGATATCAAACTTATACAAGAATCAACAGATTACCCACGTTAATTCTTTTATCCATTCTGTATAATTATACTTAACTTTGTTGTCACATTATCCCTATCTAACCCAAAATCGTATAACGGAAGTCCAAATCGAGAATCGAACAACCGAACCCTAATATAATAAATAATTAAAGGAAAATCATGTTCTACCCATACCAATCGATTGGTATATGGTCTAATCGATTGGGATAAAAGTAATGTCAATCGATTGAGGAAACTGGCAATCGATTGGGATAAAAATAATGTCAATCAATTACTATCATTGGCAATCGAATGGGGTAAAAATAATGTCAATTGATTGGAATTCTGTCCAATCGATTGGGTCTAGACTGATGGCAATCGATTGGTAATTATGCCAATCGATTGGCACTTCGTCTTCACCAGCAGATTGATAAAACAACATATATAAACGTACACCACATGCATATTACACCTCTAAGCTTCATAATAACTTGTAAAAACATCACATAAAGGGACCAAGTGAGTTGGAAACTCACCTAGGGTGTGTTTGGGTGTGTGAGCTTAAAAAACCAAAGCTCTCTCTCTCTCTGCTCCTCTCTGCCCAGCTCTCTCTCTGTCTCTCCTTCTTCTTTCTTTCTTCTTCTTATTCTTCTCTTTTTTTTCCTCTTCCTCCCAACTGCCAAGGGCAGTGAGTGTGTGTGTGTGGATAGATATAGATATAGATATATATAGATGAGTATATATATCAATACTCTCTCTCTCAGCCAAAAACCAACCAAACAGACCCAAGGCTTGAAAGGGATACATATATATAGAGAAACAAGAGTGCCACACGTTCAAAGCTAAAGAAAAGAAGAAAACTTGTCTCAGCTTATGCCAATCTATTGGTATAGATGTTAATCGATTGGTAATAGATATTTGAAGGCAATTAATTGGAAAAGATGGAAATTGATTGGGATGTTGCCACATCATTACTTTTAGTCAGTAAAATGGCAATCGATTTGGAACATGTCAATCGATTAGTATAAAAAAGTGTCAATCGATTGGGATAAATGGCAATCGATTGGTAACCAATTTTCACCAAAAGAAAGAAAAAGTTTATAGAATGAAGTTTTATTTATTAATACTCTCCAGAAATTCAGGGTATTACATCATCCACCACTCAACAAAAGATTTCATCCTCGAAATCAAAGGCAAACGAGGCTAAAACAAAACGTAAACTTCTCTCGCATCTCTGACTCTAGCTCCCATAAAGCTTCTCCTTCATCATGATACTTCCACTGAACTTTGACTAGCAGAATTTCTTAGTTTTCGAGCTTCTTGATCCCTCGATCCAAAACACAAACTGGTCATTCGTTAAACGTAACATTGTCGTTGACTTCAATGTCCTCAAAGTTGATCTCGTGCGCTAGGTTGTGGGCACACCTCCTCAGCATACTGATGTGGAAAACGTTGTGCAATCCTGACATCTTGGGCAATAATGCAAGGCAATAATCAACTTTTCCAATACGCTCTAAAATCTCAAATGGTCCGATGAATCGCGGTGATAACTTGCCTCTCTTCTAACCAAATCTGACGATGCCTCAAACAGGTGAAACCTTGAGTAGCACGTGATCTCCAACGGCAAACTCCAAGTCTTTGCGTCGCTTGTCAGCATAAATCTTGTGTCAAGTCTGAGCTGTCTTCATCTTCTCACATACAATCTGGATATTCTCACTGGTCTCTCATGCCATCCCTGGCCCAAGAAGTTGAGTATCTCCGACTTTGGTCCAACAAAGCGGCGATTGGCAGGGTCTTCCATACAAAGCTTCAAACGGCGCCATCCCTATGCTCGAATGATAACTGTTGTTATAGGCGAACTCAATCAAAGGTAAGTGCGTCTCCCGAGAATTCTCAAAATCAATGACACAAGCACGTAACATGTCCTCCATTACTTGATATACCCGTTCAGTCTGACAATCAGTCTGCGGATGAAAATCTGAACTCAAGTTCAATGTCGTTCCCATCGCTGTTTGGAGACACTTCCAAAATTCTGTAGTAAATCGCGAATCTCGATCTGACACTATAGAAATAGGTACTCCATGTAATTGTACTATGTTTTGCAGATACATCTGGCTCAAACGTTCTATTGGATACGTCATACTGTAGGTAATAAAATGTGTCGTCTTTGTAAGTTGATCCACGATTACCCAAATAGCATCATGGTTCTGCTGTGACTTCCGTAATCCTACCACGAAATCCATGGTGATGTGTTCCCATTTCTAGTAAGGAATTGGTAACGGCTGTAGAAGTCCAGGTTGTTTCTAATGTTCTGCCTTCACTTGCTTATAAGTAAGACATTAAGATACATACTCGACAATCTTTCTCTTTATTCCTTCTTACCAGAAATTCCTCTTCAGATCCTTGTACATCTTTATACCTCCTGGATGAATCGTCATTCGTGACTTATGAGCTTCATTCAATATTTCTTTATGGAGATTTTCTTCGTCAGGTACACAGAGTCTACCTTTACATCGTAAAGCTCCATCCGTACTGATACTCCAGATCTCTGGCTCCTTAGCTGACATCTTCGCGATCCATAACTTTAAATCTTCTGTTGTCTGTTGAGCTTCTATGATACGACTGATCAAAGTTGGTTGTACCATAAGGCATACAAAATATTGTCTTTCCATTGGTCCCACTGGCTGAAGCTCGAATTCAGCTAACACTTATAATGCTCTCCATTCTTGAATTAGTAATGCAACGATTACTAGTCGAGGTGTACGACTCAAAGCATCTGCTATGACATTTGCTTTACCCAGATAATATTGCAAAAAAAATCATAGTCTTTGAGTAACTCTATGCATCTTCGTTGTCGCATGAGAGAAGGAATACTTCAAACTCTTATGATCAAAAAATAGATCAAACATTTCTCCATAGAGATAGTGTCTCCAGATCTTTAATGCAAATACTATTGCTGATAATTCTAGATCATGCATCGGATAATTCTTCTCATGTACTTTCAACTGTCTTGATCAATATGCAATAACATTCCCATCTTGCATCAATACACACCCAAGTCCTTGGTATGATGCATCACTATAGATCACATACCTTTCTCCACTCTTAGGTATCGCAAGTACTGGTGCAGAAGTCGGTCTTTCTTTTAACTCCTGGAATGCTCCCTCATGCTTGTCTGTCCATTTGTACTTTATTTTCTTCCTCGTCAAATTCATCAAAGGTCCTGCTAACTTGGAAAATCCTTCTACAAATCTTCTGTAATATCCTGCTAAATCGAGGAAACTTCTAATCTCTGTAGCATTGGTTGGTCTGTTCCAGCTTAAGACTGCATCGATCTTAGATGAGTCCACTGAAATACCGTCCTGAGATATGACATGTCCCAAGAATTTGACTTTCCGTAGCCAAAATTCACACTTACTAAACTTTTCATACAACTTATTATCTCGAAGTGTCTGTAATGCAATCTATAAGTGCTCTTTGTGATCTACTTCTGTCTTCGAGTAGATTAGTATGTCATTGATGAACACTATAATGAATTTATCCAGATATGGTCTGAATATTCTATTCATTAAGTCCATGAATACTGCTGGTGCGTTCATCAACCCAAAAGGGATAACCAAAAACTCATAATGCCCGTACCTCGTCCTGAACGCAGTTTTTGATACATCCTCTGAACAAACTAAAATTTGATGATTTTCAGATCGTAGATCGATCTTAGAGAAAATCCTTGATCCCTGTAACTGGTCGAATAGGTCGTCTATCCGAGGTAGTAGATATCTATTCTTGATTGTGACCATATTTAACTCCCTGTAGTCCATACAGAGTCGAAGTGTCCCTTCTTTCTTCTTTACAAATATAACTGGGGCTCTCCAAGGTGATGTACTTGGACGAACAAATCCTAGATCTTCAAGTTCTTGGACTTGCTTTTTCAGTTCCAACATCTCAGTTGGTGCAATCCTACATGGAGTCTTAGATATCAGCAACGTTCCAGATATTAGTTACACACAAAAGTCTATTTCTCTTTTCGGTGGAAGTCCTTTAATATCCTAAAATACATCCTGAAAGTCTTGTACAGTAAGAATTTGATCCATCTTGAGTTCTGTACTCGTGCTTCTGATTATAGCTAACCCACTTGTTAAGAACATATCACTCGTCGGCTGACACTGAAATCTGATTGTCGGTCGTCCTTATATCGGGAATACAATCATCCTAGTAGGGCAATCCAGGTTGGCATTATACTTAGTTAACCAATCCATCCCTAGGATAATGTCAAACTCTGACATCGATAGAACTACCAAGTCAATTGGAAGATTTCTATCTCCCAAAGTCAATGGGCAATCCTTACATACTTTACCCAGCTTAATAGTCACTCCCAAAGGTTACACAACATTCAATGCTAGCTCAAGTATCTGGGGTTCTAAACCCAACTGATGTACAATCCTAACAACAATAAAAGAACGTGCTACTCCAGTATCAAATAAAGCATTTACTGGACTATGAAAGAGTACAAGCGTACCTTCTAAATACTGATATTCATCGGCATTAAAACCCACCTCTCTTGGGATTATCGCATTCATCCTCGTCTGATCTGGAGGTCCTTGTATTCCTTGAACTGGTGCCCCGTAGTATCCTCCTCGTGGTGCATGGCAATCCTTGCTCAAGTGTCCTGGTTTGTTGCAGTTGCGATAGACAATATCTGGCCTACGATTAGATCTGTGGAAAGTGCAGCTCCTTGCAATATGTCCTGGCTTTCCACAGTTAAAACATCCTCCACTATTGCTTGGCGGGGCTATTAATAGTGCTTGAGATTGTGATCCCTACTATTGATATTGCTGGGGTCGATTATAACCCTGCTTAGGTTTCCTGGTTCCTTCCCAGGTTCTCTTGTTACATTGGAAATTCCCCTGTGGTCTCCAACCTTGGGTATTCCTCAGTGGTTGTGTCTGGAAATTTCTCTATCGGAAGTTCCTAGATGGCTATGGTTGATTCGTCTATGGTCACTGTACTGGATATGCATCCTTCTCTAGACTTACAGCAAGTCTAATTAGTCCTTCAAAACTCTGGTTCAGGTAACCAATCGTCATATGGCAAAGATGGGGATTTAATCCCTGGTGAAATCTTTTTACCTTCTTCTGTAGTGTATCGATCATATGCTGGGAGAATCGAGACAGTCATTCAAACTGTGTGGTATATTTTCTTACCGTCCAATCTCCTTGAACTAAGTTCAGGAAGTTCTTCTCCTATTGATCCTTTTCATCTTTCGGAAAATACTTCTCAAAAAATCTTCCTTTGAATGTCTCCCAAGGCATTGCTCTTGCAGCGTTTATTCCTATAGTGGCTCGTTCAGCTTCCCACCAATCTGCGACGGCATATGTGAGTTAGAACATAGCAAGGCGACGCTTCTCTTGCTCGCTGCACTCTAATGTTTCAAAGACCAATTCCATTTCCCTTATCCATTGCTCGGCTTTCCATGGTTCCGTTAGTCCATCGAACTTCTCAGGACGTAATCCACAAAAATTTGCTAGTAACTTGTCTCCTGTTTGCATCTACTGGAACGGTGCAACTGGGGTTTGGACAGGTCGTTGATTGGTAGCGTTGTTGTAGGTATCGCCTACATGCTCTATTCTCTGCATGAATGTTTCAAAAACTCCGGACATGTCCATCCCTTTTGGAATAGGTGCTCTAATACATACTTGGTGATTTCTCAAGGTCTTACCATACAGATAATGAGTATTACCTACAAGAGACACAACTATTAGCTGAGAGTCTTCTCGCAGAAACGAAAACAAGATAGGGCGAGAAAACACAAGAATAACAGTTCTATAAAACAACACACCAAAACAAACATACGATGATTAACAAAAGTACTTGTCGTATAACAGAAGATGTACCGCATAGTACACACTAGTCAAACTGTGTACTACGTGGGATAAAGTGAAAATAGCACTAAGGTCAGCTATTACAAGGCTATGACTACTACTGCTAATATCTATACAAAGCTATGGTCAAATAGCTATCTCTCAAGCTCCCAAAAATCTAGTGGACAACATGTTATGATAAAATCTAACCAAACATAAACCCTCTGCAGATCCTGACTCAAAGGTCATTCGCATCCGATCCTACTGGTGGTGCCTCGTCCTCTAAATCGATATCCATCTCCTCGAGTGGATCATCCTGAACTGGTGCAACAAGATCTCCGGCTATCACTCCAATATCCCAATCCTCTATCACCTCTGCATTAGGGTCTTCCATCATGTCTACTATCGCCTGGTTGGCGACCTTGACTGCTATTGCTATGAGTCCATCAGCTACATCAAGAGCTCCTGCTATCGCAGCCTCTCCCATAGCAAAACCTGCTGGCTGGGCTACCATCTCGGCTATCCATCCTACTGCCATATCGGCCATGGCCGCCATATGCATAATAGGACCGACTAGTATCTAAAGCATAACCAGTGCCTCTGGTATAACGATCTCCTCATCGGCAATGTCCTCAACTACTACATCGTCCTCCACCCCTATGTCTGCCTCCACGGCCTCTGGGTCTAGTGCTGGATCCTCGGGCTCAAACTCTGGCTCCTCCGGATCATCCTCTGGTTCATCATCATCTGTGTTGTCCATATTCTCATCCTCTGCTGGGTCCTCGTCATCTATCGACTCCTCCTCTCCATCCTCGTCAATATCCTTGTCGGGATACTTCTCCTCTGGCTCTGGATCCTCTTCATCCTAAATCGGCTCAGGCTCCTGAACTGGTACATCGGATACCGGTGATGGTGCAGCTGTCGGTGCTGGTACAACTACAGGCTCTGGTGGACCTGCTAAAATGGCTCTCAGCTCAATCTCATCCATCTCTGGCTTACTCTGAACTAATCGTAATATCTCCTGATAGATATCTCTACCCACTCTTGTAGAATGGTAAGCATCCATACGCATCTGTGTCGGGTGAATACTTCCAGTCACATAAAGCGCCCTCCACACGTCTTCTTCCAAATGTCGACTAGCTATCTGGCACACTCGCTCATAATAAAACTCTAGGTCGACTAGCTCCACGGTATCCCCATGGATCACGTGTCCTCCATAAGCATTGGTAACAAACTGATGAAACTCTGGATCCATGCTATCCTGCAAAGAGACTATCCAATATCAGAAAGACGAACTTATCTCAAACTCATATCTTATCTCAAGGAACTCTTAACATACTAGGACTAGATGGTGTGGGATGATTAGTGAACGAAAGTATCACAAACCTAGGGCTCTGATACCAAAAATCCTATCACACCCCGAAACAGCATGAATAGAGAAAAATAAATTTCCTTTATGGGTCTATAGGGAATGACTAGTGAATGTCACTAATCTTCCACACCACATAGTTCTAGAAAATAGACTCAATCGTTTAACTCTAGGGATACAACCTCATTCAGTCCATCGCTTTTAAGAGTATATGCACAGCTCACCGTATGTCATGGAATCCACGTCAGTTCGTCCCCAGCTTTTAAGAACAATGTATCATGTTCACCGCATTACAGGGATACAATGTTTGGAACAAGGCATATCATCTATTGCCACGACTCAGTGTCATCTACCAGATATCCCAGCTCACCGCTTTTAAGAACATATTACACAGCTCACCTCTTTTAAGAGCATATCATAGATTATCCGGTCTATCTTAGGACTACTTGGTCCAGCTCACCGCTTTTAAGAGCATATCATGACCAAACGTCTGTCCACGTACCATTCCTAGAACTTACCAAACCTGCTTATACTCAGTACTAATAAGGACACATGACAATTTCCCAATGTGGCCTGACTACTCGGATTAAAATAAAATGGATATCGAACTCATACAAGAATCAACAGATTACCCACGTTATTACGTTTATCCATTCTGTATAAGTATACTTAACTTTGTTGTCACATTATCCCTGTCTAACCTAAAATCGCATAACGGAAGTCCAAATCGAGAATCGAACAACCGAACCCTAATATAATAAACAAGCAAAGGAAAACCATGTTCTACCCATACCAATTGATTGGTATAAGGTCCAATCGATTGGGATAAAAGTAATGTCAATCGATTGAGGAAATTAGCAATCAATTGGGGTAAAAATAATGTCAATCGATCGCTATCATTGGCAATCGATTGGGGTAAAAATAGTGTCAATCGATTGGAATTATGTCCAATCGATTGGGTCCAGACTGATGGCAATCGATTGGTAATTATGCCAATTGATTGGCACTTCGTCTTCACCAGCAGATTGATAAAATAGCATATATAAACGTACACCACATGCATATTGATGTTGTCACTATCAAGATATAAAAGTATACTTTACTTTTCTAAAGATTTGCATCGGTGAAAGTAAAGGTCGAACCCACAGAGATTGATGACTTTTTATCTTTTAATTACTAAAATATAATCTGTTTAATTAATAAGAAAATCAGAAATTTGATTGGTTTAGAATTTGATTGTTACTACTAATTTAAATTATGAATTAAACTATGGAATTATGAAAATAAAATCTAGAATTGAATATAAATAAACTTGTATGCTAAATTAAAAGTTGATTTAAATATGAATAGATGAGATCTAGGATCACAAATCCACCACTAACTATGCATCGGGGGTCTATACTTCCTATTTTAAGTTCTACGTTTTGATAGTTATGATCTATCGTATCTACAAGCCCAATAGTATCGTCAAGAAGATATTGTTAGTTCAATCTAAGCATAACCCATCTATGGTTCACATGAATTATCTACCTATAACTAGGGTGTAGCATAACTCATCTTTCCTAAGCATGAATTATAAAAGATGTAAACATCACAATCACATAAGCACCATTGTATGTAAATACTCCTATCAATCACAGAAATCAAGGACTATTGAGTTCAATAAGCATAAGGAAAAATCTAAGACAAGAATATATCCAAAGTACTCTTGATTATTAACATTAAAAACTGATTATAAATAATCCACCAACATACAATCACTATCCCAAAACATAAAACCCTAGACTAGAAAAGCATAGAAAATCCCCCTTTACATGGCTAGGGTTTCATTGAAACCCTAGATTAGGAGTTTAGTTGAACATGGTGGAAGAAAGCATGAAGATTGATTTGATGGAAGCCATTAGAGACCTTCAAACTTGCTCTTCTACTCTCTCTTGCCTTCCTAAGCTCTCTATCAAAGAATGTCTGTCCCTCAAAACTCATAAAATCTCTATATATATAAAGTTTATAAGGAGTATTAAAAGCTTTTCTATCCCGAAACTAACTAAAACAGCTATTATTTCCAATCCGGACGTCATTAAGCAGTTTCGTTTGCACAGGATTCTTTAGTATAGCAGATTACGCAACTTTGATTTTTGTACGGATCGCGCGAGCGGGCCGCGCGAGCGCGTAATTGGGCAGGTCGCACGCGCGGGTCGCGCGAGCGAATTCTTGGGATCTCGTGCGAGCGGGCCGCTCGCGCGAAGGGCTTTTTCCAGCTTCTTTCTGCCTGCTTTTTCACCTTATTTAACCAGATTTCCTTGTTTTCTTCTATAACCTGACAGAAAATAGAAAATAAAGTAAAACTACATAAACACAGGATAAAAACAGCTAACAAATGTGAGTTAAGGTGTATAATTAGGATTTGTTCTCTCCCGATCACACCCCTAAACCTACATTTTGCTAGTCCTCAAGCAAAAAGAAAATAAAACTATTAATACGAAAGATTCGTAATCCATTTTCGTATGGATAAAGATTGCACTTAGCCTATGCAACAAGCCTTTTAAATCTCTAGGTGTCCCTAGTCGGACGAGTGAAGTCTCGTGAGGGTTCTCGTCGACAAGTCACCCACAACCATCTTTATTAACTTGTAAAAATAAAAATTTTATTCAAAATCTAAAATATTTCAATGTCAACATCCTTCTTCTATAAAATCAACTTCGCATGAAACTTTTTAAGTCATCAAGAGTAACACAATCGTATGCCTTCCTACATTATGAACGATAGTCCGAAAACATATATCACCAGAATCAATAGAATATATCAAAGACCCGCATGTGTGTGAAATAGTAGTCAAGTAGATACACGGCACTATGAACTTGGAATATAAATCGGATATCTATCTAGTGATGCTTCGACTACAAATCTCACGTTGTCAATTACACTCTAAAATAAATTCACTTTGAAACACGTGTAAGCACTCATATGTACACATACACGAGGAAGAATTATTGTGCAAAACAAATAAAACTCGCATACCACTCGGAACAACGTTCAACACGACAAAATATAATAGTCTCATGAATAGATATCAATCGTCAAGTAAATATTATTACTACCATGCTTCTCTTCCCTTTTTCTATTGGTTCCATTTTCAACTCATGTTTCCATAGAATCAACTAGGACTTTATAAGGGTTGTAACGTTGATCAAGAGTTATATCTCAGAAAAGAAAGGTAAAAAGGAATTCAAAAAGTCCATAAGTACTTAGGAATAGCCTTAACGTGTAATGCAAAGGGCTTTACTACAACGACTAGCAATTTCACTTTTTTTTATTTAATTTTTTTTTATCTCCTTCAAGAGATTCATATCTTTTTTTTCCTTCTTTTTTTCTTTTTAACTCCTTTTCCAATATCTATTTTTTTAATATACTTTCTATACTTCTTTTCTTCTACTACTCAATACATCACTTTTCCTTAGTCGTTTATTAGCCCGATTTCTTTATGAAAAACTATTCTCTAACTACTTTTGTACATGGGTTAGGTCAATTTTATAGTGGCGAACTCCATATCAGAGTAGGGAGGATAATAGGTGAACAAAGAAATGGCTTATTTAAAAACGGCTCAAATGGGTTAACAAGGGATATAAATATTTATATTAGGTAGGCCAAATGTCAAAAAGGTGTATTAGAACAGATGGCCTAGTGTCATTTCCTAAGGTCACATGATTCTTCAATGTTATGATTAGGAACTAAAAAATTTTTTCCTGTGTTTTTATTTAAACATGGTAATTATAATAATGACTCGACTCTCAATCAAAATAAAGGAATAATGAGACTAATCAACGAAATAGTGCGATATGTCAAAGAAATTCGATAATAATAAATTGAAAACCCTCAAAAAGATGAAAGGCTCAACAACTCACTGGGTTCTAGTCTCCACAATTTTACTATTTAGAAATCCAAATTATATTATAATTCAATGTTAACATGTATCCATCTGACTACGTGCCGTGCAAAAAGATATGCAAGTATAAGATATAGAGCAATGCTTCCAATGATATATAGTTCTCAAGACATACCTTCATAGATTCGGTAGACATCGAATTACATACTCTCTAAATTCCAAAATCTCAATGAAATCTAATTACAAAAAGAAGTAACGCAACATTGAACAATATTAAGAAACTATTATAATTTTTTTTTAATTTTTTTTTTTCAAAACGAATGAACGAAATAACAAAATAACGAACTAACAAAAGAAAACTAAACAAAAATATTCTGAAGTAATAAAAGAACAACTATACTAAAATAAACAAATATCCATATACTCCCCCAAACCAAATCACCGCATGTCCCTATGCAGGTGGGAACATGACAATGACATGGATGTAGTCCTCATAGAATATCACCTGAACATCCATACCACAAAACACGTCCGAAGGAGGTTGTACAGCGGAACAAAAGTACCAATCTACTAGCTCCCACTCCGGATGTGTCGCAGGATCGAAAGGTGGTCCCGGCTCATCAAAATCATCCTCAATAATCGTATCTGGAACCACATCTACCTCAGACTCCTCACTAGTACCTAGACCCAAATAAATCGCATCATCCTCAGGACCGGAATAAGGCGCAAAGAATGAGGCGATATCCTCGAGAGACCAATCAGGGTGACCCGGATGCTGTCGAACAACATCCGACACATACTCCAGGAGATCCCTATAGGGATAGGTAACCTCAGATATAGGTAACTCGGTCGAAATTGGAGCAGAATATGAAACAGCGATGGAGCCAGGAGGAATGTCCTCATCGTCATCCTTAGTCGAGGAATCACTCGAATCAGAGGAAGAGGAGTAAGAAGACGTCGGCGGAGCGCCATAAGGGCCATCTATAGCGGTAGGGTCATCACCAAATAGATCATCCTCGTCGGAAGAATCAGAACAGATAGGAATAGGCTTACGAGGACGACGACGATTCCAGCCGGGATGACCGACTGGACCGTAGTACTTGGCTACCTTAGGACTTGGTACGGTATCAGAATCAGAAACACTAGAGTCAGAATGAGGACCCGACTCAATCGAAGACCTATGGGGTGAAGTAGGAGGAGAAATCGGGTGGTCCATATATGAGGATGTAAATGAGAAATAAGGGTCGAGGTAACTATACGGATATCGGAAAAACAAAAACCTAAAACCAAAAAGTAAGTCACAATTGAACTTTATTAGTCGGAGTAATAAAATTATTGTTACTCTTGGTGTGATTGTGTAGCCGTAATGAATTCAAATATTAAAATTAAGCAACGTAGGTTTGAAGTTAAATAAAATTCTGACAGCAGTACCCCCAAACCTGAACCTAAGAGATTCCTTTTATAGTGCAATAGGAGGTGAATTGCTGTGCAATATTAATTCGAGGACAAGTACGTTCAAATGAATAGATGAAGACATTATATAGCCAATCATGAAATTAAAACAACAATGAATAACGACGTTAATGTTGTGACTAACTAGACGCAACAGGAATAACACAACCATAAACGAGAAGCAACAAATGCAAAATAATATAATTACAGACCAAATGAGCAAAAGTAAACCAAAAGATAGAAAGTAAACTAACCGGTCGAAGCCGGGTACATCAAAATCCTAATAATAATAAACAGAAAGATGAAAAGTAAAAGCAAAGAAATAATAAAAGAATATACATGCCCAACTGTCTGAGAATGTCTAAACCACCCACCAAATACATGAAAAATGAAAAATGAAATGTCCAAACACTCCCCCCAAACCTAATCTAGTCCTCACCACCCTCAATCAGAACCAGCTCCAACCCCATACTCCCCTGTCCCATCGTACCATCACCATCCCCATCACCATCACTCCCATCACCATCACTCCCATCGTCGCCATCACTTCCATCGTCGCCAGCCTCCTCCTCCTCACCCTGCACCTCTCCCTGCTACTTAGCTCCCTCCCCGGCCACCTGCTGTGCCTGTCACAAAAACGCCGACTGGTAAGCCGCCTCTCCCTGAGCAAGAATGTCCTCCAGCTGGTCAGGATGATGAAGCTAGAAAAAGGACCGCATGTAGGACTACAAGCGCAGCGTCTCACCTCGAAAAGCACACATGTCCCCATACGTCCAAGCGTAAGGGGTATCCTCAGGAGGAGGTGGACACTGTGCTGCCTGCTCACGACGGGCCTGGGCCTGCTCACGGGCCTTCCTAACCTCCAGATCTAGACGATCCAAGCTCAACTTCCAATTAGCAGAAGCGAACTCTGGAATATGTGCATCAATGGGCTCATCGGCTGGAATAGGAAAGGCCTTAGCCCAGAGAATAGCAGTGATAGTGCGAGGGTAGGGCAGAAGAAGCTTAGAATCGAGGGAATGGTCAATGGCATGGGCAGCAAGACGCATGCCCTCCATTATAATAAGGCTAGGGTGAAACCAATCGCTGCGGTAAACAGCGTGTAGGGCATGGTGAATTTCCTTGGTCCGTTCCTGCTCGTGACCAATGGGGTACAGGCTGCGTTTAAAGACATGGTCGATGAACCACATCTGGCGGGGCATGTGCGATCGTCGAATAGATTGCCCCAACCCAGAACGGCCGCCACACATGTCCTGGATAATGTGTATGAAGGAGTGGGCTTTGGATAGGACATTTAGTTTTGGTACTTGGTAAGAATGGGAGGGGAGTTGGAGGATTTCAGCGATGTTATCTGGGTTGAGGGTGATGTCGTGGCCATCTATGGTTGTTGACAGAAAAGTGTGCTAGCTTAGGGATTATTTATGGTAGTGGAGGTTTTGGTAAAAGAGGCGGACGAAGCGGGGGTAGCTAATTAAGTCAGGGTTTCTAAAATAAAGCTGTGGGGCCAGCTTTTGGGCGGCTAGGTTGCTGTGGCCCCACTTTGTGTCTTTATCAGACACGAAGTACTCAACGTCTATAGCGGCCTCATAGTTGAGGCCGCAGGTGGCGTACTTAGGGCCTAAGTCATTGGGGTTTGGGTCGTCTAGGAGAGGCGGTGGTTGTGGGCCTGTCTGTTTTTCTTTTCCTTTCGATCGTTTCTGAGGTGGTTGGGACGAAGAGGCGGATTTCACGGTTCGTTTTGTCATTTTTAAAGGGAAGGTGTACGAATTTTTTAGAAAAAATTTGAAAATGCGGGTTTTGAAATTGGTCTATGCCCAGAAAAAGAAAATAAAAGGGATGGGGGAATGGGTCACCTGCAAGAAAAATCATCCCGGCAAGGGACACAATCAATATAAATAATTTCAACAGTTTAAACGAAAATGGGGTACACGGGGGCACACCCAGCAACTGTGAGAAGAGCCGATCCCTTCCCACCCACTGTCTCGACAAGGGCACACACTTTGCGGCAAGTCACGGGGTACTTGCCGCGTGTTTATAATCAATGTAAAGAAATACATAACTTGACGATAGTAACTTAGTTGTCGACAAGGTTAGTTGAAATGCCCCTGCGATATTTACGAGTTTATCTAACGTCATTGGCTGTCCAAAATTCATGAATTTAACAGCGTATTAAGGAATTTAGAAAGTAAAATCTATGATGACAAATGGACATTTAAACATTAAACAAGGATTTAAATGAGAGTTGAAACTCTATAAGTTCGAATGTTCATTTCAACTGGCTCATAGACTATCCAGGTCCAAATGGTGTAAAAATGTTAAAACAGAGATTTGCATTGTAAGTTAAAACGTTGATCGACAATAGATAATGAAGTCATGCTATACTAACTTGACTTTAAAATTCGATCTTAGAACTAGTGTTATCTTAAAATTAGAACAAGCATAGTATATGAGCACTCTCTGGCAAAGTAACATCCGTATTTGCCAGAAAGTCTTAGTTATAGTGGTATAATCCTATTTAAGATTCTGGTTATCTAAATTAAGGACATTTCAGGGGTATGGGATTTATTCAACGCATGTGTGAGTTCCCATGTGCCTACTTGGTGATCTTACTGTGTTATAATTTAACAATGTTCATAATTTTAAATTGGATTTGAACATATAAGTGTGGATTAATTTTGAATGCTAAGGTTTAAACGATTGGGAAATGATTGTTGCATCCACACTGCGTCAAATATGGAATAGGGCACAAATTCCAATGACTTTTGTAGAATCAAACCCTAATCAGAGAATAGTCCTCCTATTAACTTCAAGCCTTAAATAGTGTATACTTAACTAAGCAGAAAGGGTAAATAAAGATCCGCATCAAAACCCTGATCAACATTAGCCCCAAATTAATGTCAAATTTGGAACACATATGGTCATTAAGCAATGTGTAAGTCAGTCCAAATATTGAGTTATAATTTAATTGACATATGCGTATCTCTATGGAGAGAATTGTAGCCCCAAATTACAATCTGTAAACCGTGTGTGTATGTATCTATAGAAGTTAAGGCTTCAAGAATTAGGGTTTGGGTGCATATATATCACTGTTTATTGAATCGAACAAGATGTTGATTTGTGTGGCTTCATGTGAATGTAGCTTAGGGTTCATGAGATTAACTTAGGGTTTCAAGAACCCCCAAACTTCAAACCCTAACTGTGATTAGGTGCGTCTCTGTGTGTGGGTGTGTATATAGATTTATATATACATATAGGGATCTATCAATCCCCAAAAACCAAAAACCCTTACTTAGGTGTTGAAATCAGTGATTAGGGTTTCAAAATTAGGATCCAGTGTGTATATATGAGTATATAAATATAGATATATGTATATATCTCATTCATCTACGTATATATATATGTATTGTATAAGAGTATATATATACCTGCAGCTCAAAGATTCGAGATTGGGGGTGGTTTTTGGCTGCGGATTCGTGTGAATCAGTGGCTGCAGCGGCGGTGTTTGGTGGTCCGGCGGCGGCTGTGTGGCGGCGAGGTGAAGATGATGATGGCCGGAGGTGGTGGTTTGTGGTAGAGAGAGAAAAAGAGAAGAGAGGGATCGCGAGAGAGAGAAGGACGAAGAGAGAGAAAGAAAAGAGAAATCTGAGCAAATTAGGGCTCAGCCCTATATTTTAAGGGAAAGGAACCTCGTGCGAGCGAACCGCGCGAGCGAGCTTCGCGCACTCGGATCCCTCCGCGAGGAGAAGCTGAGGCTTTCTTTTTAGTTTTACAAATTTTTCTCTAAGTGTGAACTTCGCTCGAGCGGGCCGCTCCAGCGAGATCCTCGCGTGTGCGATTTGACGCGCAAACAGATACTGAGGCTGCCTATTAAAAACTTTTCAAAATTTTGTCTTAGGGAATATCTCGCGCGAGCGGGCCGCGCGAGCGACCTCTCGCGCGAGCGGGGCGCGCGCGCGAGATGCCAATTTCTCGTATTTCTTTTTTGTTTTCTTGTATAAATGTTCCATAATTTAGAATTTTCATCTTTTGTGGTTTTAAAAGCTCAGATATTGGCCAAAAACTGCTAAATAGTATTCAAAATTGAAGAAAATTCTAACTAATGCTTGGGTTGCCTCCCAAGAAGCGCTAAGTTTTACGTCGTTAGCTCGACCGATACATGTGCTCAGTCGAGATAGACCGAGTCTACCAAATCTATAGATTCGATTTCTCTTTCTTCTGGTTCCTCGGTTCGATACGGCTTAAGCCGTTGGCCATTTACCTTAAAAGGTGTTCCACCGTTTGTATCTTGGATTTCGATCGCCCCATGCGGGAACACTTATGTTATAATGAACGGGCCGTCCCATCGGGACATAAGCTTTCCCGGAAATAATCTTAATTTTGAATTAAATAACCAGACGCATTGTCCAACTTCAAAATTCTTTCTTATTATCATTTTATCGTGGAACGCTCTAGATCGTTCTTTGTAGATTCTCGAATTTTCATACGCTTCCTTCTCAATTCTTCAAGTTCTTGCAATTGAAGTTTACGATGGCATCCTGCCGCTTTTATATATTGGTTAAGCGTTTTTACAGCCCAATAGGATCGATGTTCGAGTTCCACCGGTAGGTGGCACGCTTTTCCAAATACTAGACGGTAAGGAGACATCCCAATAGGAGTTTTAAAAGCTGTACGATATGCCCAAAGCGCATCGGTCAGTCGTTGTGACCAATCTTTACGGTCTGGACGTACTGTTTTTTCTAATATACTTTTTACCTCTCTATTAGACACTTCAACTTGGCCTTGGGTTTGCGGATGGTATGCGGTTCCTACTTTATGAGTGATAGAATATTTTCGGACGAGGGCTTCGAAGTAACGATTACAGAAATGTTTTCCCCCATCGCTTATAATTGCCCGTGGCGTACCGAATCGACAAAATATGTTATCTTTTATAAATTGAACCACAACTTTATGGTCGTTGGTTCTCGTCGCCACTGCCTCCACCCACTTAGAAACATAGTCGACCGCAACTAAAATATATTTGAAACCACAAGACGAGGGAAACGGACCCATAAAGTCGATGCCCCACACATCAAATATTTCTATAATAAGGATTGGGGTCATGGGCATCGCGTCACGATGTGACATGTTCCCTGTTTGTTGACAACGTACGCAGTTCTGACAGAATTCATGTGCGTCTTTAAACAGTGTTGGCCAATATAATCTGCTTTGGAGGACTTTAGCGGCCATTCGACGGCCTCCAAAGTGACCTCCGCATTCTAGAGAGTGACAAAAATTAATATGGATTTGTATTCACTTTCTGGAACACAACGTTGTATAATTTGATCAGAACAGTGTTTAAATAACAGTGGGTCATCCCAGTAGTAATGTTTAATTTGAGAAAAGAAACGATCTTTGTCTAACCGAGACCACGTATGCGGGATATGTCCCGTAGCTAAGAAATTGACGATGTCACTGAACCACGGACGGTTTATGGTAGATAATGCAAATAATTGCTCGTCTGAAAACGAATCCTTTAGAGGGGTAATATCATTAGATTCTATAAGAATTCGTGACAAGTGGTCCGCTACAACATTTTCAGAACCCTTTTTATCACGTATTTCATAATTAAACTCCTGCAGGAGTAAAATCCATCGGATTAATCTGGGTTTTGTTTCTTTCTTATTCAATAAATGACATAATGTGGCGTGATCGGTATAAACAATAACTTTTGACCCTAAAAGATATGATCGGAACTTATCCAGGGCAAACACAACCGCTAACAATTCTTTTTCCGTAGTCGTGTAATTCAATTGCGCGTCATTTAGTGTTTTACTCGCATAGTAAATTACATGAGGGATTTTATTCACTTCTTGTCCTAAAATAGCTCCAACGGCATAATCGGAAGCATCACACATCAATTCAAACGGTAATGACCAATCAGGGGATTGGATTACCGGAGCCGTGGATAGTAAGGTGCGCAATGTTTCAAAAGCCTTCAGACAGTCGTTGTTAAAGACAAAAGGAACATCCTTGGCAAGCAGGTTGCACAAGGGGCGTGAAATTTTACTAAAGTCTTTGATAAATCGTCTATAAAAACCGGCATGACCTAGGAAGGAGCGGATCTGACGAATGGATGATGGCGGTGGAAGTTTGTCTATTAACTCAATTTCGCTTTATCAACCTTTATACCTCGCTTGGAAACAACGTGACCCAAGACTATTCTCTCTTGAACCATGAAATGGCTCTTTTCCCAACTTAATACCAAATTTTCTTCCTCGCACCGGGCGAGGACTTTCGTAAGATTTTGAAGGCATTTATCAAATGTAGGTCCAAAAATTGAAAAATCATCCATAAATACTTCGAGAAATTTCTCAACCATGTCCGAGAAAATTTCCATCATACACCGTTGAAAGGTTGCCAGTGCATTGCACAAGCCAAACGGCATACGGCGGTAGGCAAAGGTTCCAAAGGGACATGTGAATGTCGTCTTTTCTTGGTCATCGGGGTAAACGGGCACCTGGTTATAACCAGAGTATCCATCTAAGAAACAATAATAGCTCTGACCGGACAGACGTTCTAGGATTTGATCAATAAATGGAAGAGGGAAGTGGTCCTTACGAGTCATCGAATTAAGTTTTCTATAGTCAATACATACCCGCCAACCAGTAGTTTGCCGGGTGGGTATAAGGACTCCTTTTTCGTTAGGTACGACCGTGATACCTGATTTCTTTGGGACAACCTGAGTTGGGCTGACCCAATTACTATCGGAGATCGGGTAGATAATTCCGGCATCTAAGAGTTTTATAACTTCCTTCATAACCACTTCTTTCATGTTAGGGTTGAGACGTCATTGCATTTCCCTAGAAGGTTTAGCACTTTCTTCCAAATTTATTCTATGTATGCAAACTGACGGGTCAATTCCTTTTAAATCAGCGACCGTCCATCCAATCGTCTTTTTATGATTACCTAGAACCTAGATCAGCTGTACTTCCTGAATTGCAGTTAAATTTGACGCGATTATAACTGGAAGGGTCTTGTTAGATCCTAGGAATGCATATTTCAGAGAATCCGGCAACGGTTTGAGGTCGAGTGTTGGAGGACACTCAATGGATGGTAAGGCTGGTTTATGTGCGAGAGGCGGTAAAGCTTCAACTTTAGGTTTCCATGGAAGTGCATTGGTCGTGTTTACTGATTCCAATAAAGTATTTACATCTTCAATATTTGTGTCAATATTGAAATCATTAAAATTGAAATGCGATAGGCATGCTTCCAAGGCTTGCTGAGTCAACATAAAAGGCGCTACCTCTTCGACTAATTCGTCTATTAAGTCTATAGCATAGCAGTCTGCCTCTTCATCCCCTCTATATGGTTGATTAGATGTATTGAAGACGTTAAGACGCACGGTCATGTTACCAAAAGTTATATCCATCACACCAGTCCTCCAGTTAATAATCGAATTAGCTGTGGCTAGGAAAGGGCGTCCTAGAATGACTGGGACTTGTTTACTAGCATCTAGGACGGGTTCGGTGTCTAGCACGATAAAATCGACTAGATAATAGCACCTATCAACTTTGACCAACACATCTTCTACTACCCCCCGCGGAACTTTAATCGACCTATCCACTAATTGTAAGGTAGCCGCAGTCGGTTTTAGTTCTCCTAAACCCAAATGTTCATATACGGAATAGGGGAGCAAATTCACACTCGCTCCTAAATCAAGAAGGGCCCGGTGAATGTATTTATCACCGATGTGACATGCGATGGTTGGAGTACCAGGATCCTTGTATTTTAGAGTGTTGTTATGAAACATGGAGCTAACCTTTTCCGTTAGGAAGACTTTCTTAGATAAATGGTTTCTAGACTTTCTCTTCTGAGTGCATAGATCCTTAAGAACTTAGCATATGGAGGTATTTGATTAATAGCGTCGAGTAATGGAATATTAATCTTTACCTCTTTAAATGTCTCAAGAATATCTCCGGGCGTGTTCCCTTTTTAGAGAAGTGCGCTGGGACATCTACACTTGGAGGAAACGACATTCTAGGTACATAATTTGATGGGTTTGTCGCTTTAGACGTATTAGGTACCAAAGGAATAGGGTCCTTCGTAACCTTATCATTATTTCCATCTTGTTCCTTACTGATTCCTTTACTCTTATCTTTTTGGGATTCAGGAGGAGGTATGAGCTCCTCCGGACGTTCAGTCGCTCTAGTTGACACCGCGTTAACTTGATCACTCGCCGAACTCACCTCATATTGTCCCTTAGGGTTTTGGACCGGTTGACTTGGTAGCTTTCCCTTATTACGAAGATTTAAGGTATTAGCAAGCTGGCCCATCTGGGATTCCAATTTAGCTATTGACTGCGTGTGAGAGTTAACAAGTTGCGATTGTGATTGTGATTAAGCTTCTAGGTTTTTTAATGACGCCAACACGCTCTCTTCGAAAGTTTTATCTCTTGGAGGATTAGTGCGGAAGGGCGGCTGTTGGTATTGATTTTGTTGATTTTGAGGCTTCTTATACTGGTTAGGTTGTTGCCGATACGCATTAGGAAAATTTGTCGTATCGGGTTTCGAATATGGTTTCTCACTATTGGAGTTCCACGAAAGGTTCGGGTGAGATCCCCATGTCGAGTCCGGTTTATAACCCGCGAGGTTATAATTAGGTCGTTGGAACTGTTGGACAGCATTTATATGTTGTTCTACAAATTCCGGGAACTGGGACGCGGACGGACATGCTAATGTTGAATGCGACGAATCTGAGCATAACTGGCATACTTTAGCAGAAGGAGGTGGGCCTTGCATGCGGCCCATCATCATAAGTTGGTCCATTTTTCTAGTTAATTCTTGGATTTCATATGAATGATTAGACTCAACTTTCGCCTCTCTCTTTGGGTGAGGTAGAAAGTGTCCCTCAGGTCGTACGGATACTGCTTGGTGCATAGAGTTTTCACTTAATGTTTCAAATATCTTCCATGCTTCGTCGGCACTCTTGTGGAGGAACGTCCCCGCACAAATAGCGTCGACGGTATTTTGAACGGCGGGAATTAATCCCTCATAGAAGACTTGCACCAACTGCCATTTGGGTATCTGGTGATGAGGGCAAGAACGTAAAAGTTCTTTAAACTGTTCCCATGTATCGTAAAGTGTTTCCCCATCTTGCATTGTAAAATTAGTTATTGACTTTCTAATATGATTCGTTCTAGTTATGGGGAAATTTTTTTGTAGGAACACAGTTTGCAACTCATCCCATGTTCTTATTGAATTTGGCTCCAAAGATTGGAGGCAGTACTTCGCCTTATCTTTAAGTGAAAACGGGAAAAGACGCATTTTTAACTCATCATCTGTTAAGTTCTGAATCTTTAAAGTCGCACAGTTACCCTGAAATTTGGCTAGATGATTATAAGGGTCCTCCTTAACACGCCCGTGAAATGACGGCAGGAGCGCAATAGTTGATGATTTAATTTCAAAGTGGGCTGCCATCACTTCCGGTAATGCAATACACGACGGTGGTGTGTATGCAGTAGGAGTAAAATAGTCCTTTAACGGAGGTGGTGGGGGTATGTTAAGATTATCCCCATTATTCTGATTATTTCCGTTATTCTTGTTATGTCCAAAATCGGCCATTGGAATTGGTTCGATTTTTATCGGTTTAGTTTTTCTTAAACGATTAAGGGTGCTACGGATTTCTGATTCAAACGAAGATGACGGTTCCGGTGTGGACTCGTCGTCTAACATCAATCGAGCTCTCGCAGCTTGGGTTGATGACCTAAGGCCTCTAAGTGTGCGTTCAAGTTCGAGATTAAGAGGATTTAATTTAGGTTTAGTTGAACGAGTTCCAAACATAAACTAAGGACTGACTCAATTAAAGCAAAAATAAGCTACACTAATAACCAAGCATACAAGCACACGAGACTAATGTGATGCATGAAATTATCCTGTAATGCAATGACCGCGTCAAGCCCAGCGCCCCGGGTTTCCTAGCTAATGCAATGCTCATTCCACACCTACCCTAATGCAAGTATTGCGTCTCAGCGCCCTGACTTACAGTGGTTCGATGCGAAATTTAAATAACGGATTTACTTGGTGATTTTAAATTGATTGCAGAAAAAAAATTTCTTTTCTTTTCAAGTCCGCGTAAGCTCCGTTGACGTGCACAGCTGCTCCACTCGATCTTGCTAGAATTGACGAATTGAGATCTGTAAAACAAGGATAATTTAAGCGACTCAAAAATAAAATTAGAAACAAGGGAAATAAAATAGATGCTAATACTTACTAACTAAGTAAATTATGATTGTAATAATTAACGGAAAAAAAAATTATATCAATCCCCGGCAACGGCACCAAAAATTGATGTTGTCACTATCAAGATATAAAAGTATACTTTACTTTTCTAGAGATTTGCAGCAGTGAAAGTAGAGGTCGAACCCACAGAGATTGATGACTTTTTATCTTTTAATTACTAAAATCTAATCTGTTTAATTAATAAGAAAATCGGAAATTTGATTGGTTTAGAATTTGATTGTTACTACTAATTTAAATTATGAATTAAACTATGGAATTATGAAAATAAAATCTAGAATTGAATATAAATAAACTTGTATGCTAAATTAAAAGTTGATTTAAATATGAATAGATGAGATCTAGGATTACAAATCCACCGCTAACTATGCATCGGGGGTCTATACTTCCTATTTTAAGTTCTACGTTTTGATAGTTATGATCTATCGTAGCTACAAGCCCAATAGTATCGTCAAGAAGATATTGTTAGTTCAATCTAAGCATAACCCATCTATGGTTCATATGAATTATCTACCTATAACTAGGGTGTAGCATAACTCTTCTTTCCTAAGCATGAATTATAAAAGATGTAAACATCACAATCACATAAGCACCATTGTATGTAAATACTCCTATCAATCACAGAAATCAAGGACTATTGAGTTCAATAAGCATAAGGAAAAATCTAAGACAAGAATAGATCCAAAATACTCTTGATTATTAACATTAAAAACTGATTATAAATAATCCACCAACATACAATCACTATCCCAAAACATAAAACCCTAGAGTAGAAAAGCATAAAAAATCCCCCTTTACATGGCTAGGGTTTCATTGAAACCCTAGATTAGGAGTTTAGTTGAACATGGTGGAAGAAAGCATGAAGATTGATTTGATGGAAGCCATTAGAGACCTTCAAGCTTGCTCTTCTACTCTCTCTTGCCTTCCCAAGCTCTCTATCAAAGAATGTCTGTCCCTCAAAACTCATAAAATCTCTATATATATAAAGTTTATAAGGAGTATTAAAAGCTTTTCTATCCCGAAACTAACTAAAACAGCTATTATTTCCAATCCGGACGTCATTAAGCAGTTTCGTTTGCACAGGATTCTTTAGTATAGCAGATTACGCAACTTTGATTTTTGTACGGATCGCGCGAGCGGGTCGCGCGTAATTGGGCAGGTCGCGCCCGCGGGTCGCGCGAGCGAATTCTTGGGATCTCGTGCGAGCGGGCCGCTCGCACGAAGGGCTTTTTCCAGCTTCTTTCTGCCTGCTTTTTCACCTTATTTAACCAGATTTCCTTGTTTTCTTCTATAACCTGACAGAAAATAGAAAATAAAGTAAAACTACATAAACACAGGATAAAAACAGCTAACAAATGTGAGTTAAGGTGTATAATTAGGATTTGTTCTCTCCCGATCACATATTACACCTCTAAGCTTCATAATAACTTGTAAAAACATCACATAAAGGGACCAAGTGAGTTAGAAACTCACCTAGGGTGTGTTTGGGTTTGTGAGCTTGAAAAACCTAAGCTCTCTCTCTCTCTCTCTCTTTGTCTCTCCTTCTTCTTTCTTTCTTCTTCTTGTTCTTCTCTTCTTTTTCTCTTCCTCCTAGCTGCCAAGGGCAGTGACTATGTGTGTGTGTGTGTGTGTGGATAGATATAGATATAGATATATATATGGATGAGTGTATATATATCAACACACTCTCTCTCGTTACCAAAAACTAACCAAACAGACTCAAGGCCTGAAAGGGATACATATATATAGAGAAACAAGAGTGCCACATGTTCAAAGCTAAAGAAAAGAAGAAAACTTGTCTCAGCTTATGCCAATCGATTGGTATAGATATCAATCGATTGGTAACAGAAGTTTGAAGGCAATCGATTAGAAAAGATGGAAATCGATTGGGATGCTGCCACGTCATTACTTTTAGTCAGCAAAATGGCAATTGATTGGGAACATGTCAATCGATTGGTATCAAAAAGTGTTAATCGATTGGGATAAATGTCAATCGATTGGTAACCAATTTTCACCAAAAGAAAGAAAAAGTTTATAGAATGAATTTTATTTATTAATACTCTCCAGAAATTCAGGGTATTACACTATGAATTGTGATTGATTTCCCACCTTAATCTAGGTAAAATTAGAAGGTTACCTCTAACAACCTCAGGGATTTCTTGTTGGATGAAGAGCTCTTCTAAGTTCTTCAAGTTCCTCTTCAATTTCTTCAAATTCATCTTGATTTCTTCAAAGTTTTCTTCCAATATCCTCTCAAATCTCTCTAAGTTTTTTTGTATATCTCTTGTATATAGACCATTTTCAGTGGGGTTAAAATTGGTAATTTTGGATGAAAATCCATGTGCAAGAATATTTCATACATATTTGAGAAAAATAGTCTGTTACAGCGAGCGGCACTCACTGACTTGTCTACGGCACTCAGTGAATGTCGTTCCGGCACTCGGTGAGTGCCGGTCACTGGCCATCCCGCGTGCCACAACTAATAGAATCTCCAACCTTTTATTTATTTTTTTCAAATATATTCTTAATACATACTTAATACTAATATACCTACATACTAGATCTTACATATATAGATTACTTATATATATATATATCCCCTTTTTCTTTTTTTTCTTTTTTTTTTCTTTCTCTTTTCTTTTCTTTTCCTTTTCTTTTCCAAAAATCCTTTCTCCTCTCTTCCTTTTTTATTTCCTAAAATTCTTTTATATTTACCCACTTTGAAATTAATTTTCAAACAACCCTTTTCTCATACGTATTTCATATTTGGGTTTTCTCCGAATATCCAATTTCTCTCTTACCCCTTTCTCTTTTTTTTTTTTAAAACTTAGTTGGAACTAAAGAATCTTTTGGAGAACTTGGATCACTTGGAAAACCTTCGTTATTTTGTCGGACATTGTCGTCATCGGTCTAGAGGTAACCATCTCCTGAATTCGGCAGTCGGTCGAAATTGGGGTGTCTATAGTTTGCCCCTCTTCGGCAAAGCTTGTAAAGCAATGCGTATCGCAAGTGAATGTCGAAGACTGTGTAAAGACAATCCTTTGGCTAAACTGCCGAATTCAGGTAAGAACAAAAATGTGTTGCAAAAATAGGATGCGAAGGAATCGATGTTGGTCATGCTCTACGTTGAGCTGCCTACGTATCCCAACGAGAATTAGACCAGGACGTAGTCCGGGTAAGGGACAATACCTAGGCGTAGATAATCACAGGAGTGAATGCACCTATCCTATCGTGATGCATATCCTCAAGCAGTCTCGTGCTCTATGCTCCTAAGCGTGATGATTCAGAATCATGCTGTTCTTTCTAGTAGCAAAATGCATTCTATGCCTTATATTTTCTATTCTGATGCCGTCCTATTCTGGGAAAGCCATGACCAACACAAACGTGCTTCTTGTACTTAATTCTCTGACATTCTTCAAGAATCATCTGATCGACCAAGATGCGCTTCGTGCCTTATACTCCTATGTCGAATCATAAACTGAGCTATTTAAAAGACTGAGGTGCGCTTCACGTCTTATACTCTGATGTCCTCTAAGAATCATCTGATCAATTGAGATGTACCTCGCACCTTAGACTCTGATGTCGAATTAGGAACCATGCTGATTAGAAGACTGAGATGTACTTCACGCTTTATACTCCGACGTCCTCTACGAATCATCTGATCGACTAAGATGCGCCTCGCGCCTTAGACTCCGATGTCAAATCAGGAACCACGCTGATTAAAAGACTGAGATGCACTTCACGCGTTATACTTCGACGTCTTTTAAGAAACATCTGATCGACTGAGATGTGCCTCGTGCCTTAGACTCCGATGTCGAATTAGGAACCATGCTGATTAAAAGACCAAGATGCGCTTCTCACCTTATACTCCGATGTCCTCTAAGAATCATCTGATCGATTGAGATGCGCCTCGCGCCTTAGTCTCTGATGTCGAATCAGGAACCACACTGATTAAAAGACTAAGATGCGCTTTGCGCCTTGTACTCCAATGTCCTCTAAGAATTATCTGATCGACTGAGATGCGCCTCGTGCCTTAGACTCCGATGTCAAATCAGGAACCACGCTAATTAAAAGACTGAGATGCACTTTGTGCCTTATACTCCGATGTCCTCTAAGAATCATCTGATCGACTGAGTTGCGTCCCGCGCCTTAGACTTTGATGTCGAATCAGGAACCATGTTGATTAAAAGATTGAGATGTGCTTCGTGCCTTATACTCCGATGTCCTTTAAGAATCATCTGACCGATTGAGATGCGCTGTGCGATTTATACTCTGGTGTCGAATCAGGAACTGAGCTGCTAAAAAGACTGAGATACGCTGCACGCCTTATACTCCGGTGTCTTCTCGAGGATCATCTAATCGACTGAGATGCACTGCGTGCCTTATACTCCAGTGTCGAATCAGGAACTGAGCTGCTAAAAGACTGAGATGCGCTGAGCGCCTTATACTCCGGTGTCTTCTCAAGAATCATCTGATCGACTGAGATGCGCTTCATGCCTTATACCCCAAAATGAAGGATGAACTGAAATAGGCTTGGTGACTTATTCCAACAGTCAAGATGTTCGCTCTGAGGTGACTTATTCCATCAGTCAAGACGTTCATTTTGAGGTGACAGTCAAAAGGTTCGTTCTGAGGTGACTTATTCCAATGGTCAAAATTCATATGCATCGAAAATTTCATTGACTTATTCCAACAGTCAAGGTTCATCGACAATGACTTATTCCAATAGTCAAAATTCATTTGCACTGACTTATTCCTAAATGCTTATCATTGTAGACTAATACAGATGCCATCGAGGATTAACAAATTGCCCTTGAGGACTAACGAGGATTGCCTTTGAGGGCTAACAGAGAATGCCACTGAGGACTAATGAGGGTTGCCATTGAGGCCTAACGGAGATTACCATTGAGGACTAACGAGGATTTCCATTGACAAAGATTTCCTTAAAGGACTAACACATATGATACTGCATTGAGGACTAACGAAGATGCCATTGAGGACTAACACAAATGATGCCGCCATTGAGAACTAATGCAGATGCCATTGAGGACTACTATCGATGATGCTGCCATTGAGGATTAATGCAAGGTTGTCATTGAGGACTAACACCGATGATGCTGCCATTGAGGACTAATGCAAGGTTGCAATTGAGAACTAACACTGATGATGCTGCCATTGAGGACTAATGCAGATGCCATTGAGGACTAACACAAATGATGCTACCATTGAGGACTAATGCAAGGTTTCCATTGAGGACTAATACCGATGATGCTGCCATTGAGGACTAATGCAAGGTTGCCATTGAGGTCTAACACCGATGATGCTGTGTCATGCCCCAAAACTGCACATACGATTCTAGGACACGTGACATGCCACCAAGGCACGTCCCTATGTCATTAGAGTTCCATAAAAACACATTAGTAAAAGTTTTGACTCATGAACTCACACATTTTTAACATTTTCAAAGAGATTTTATAAATACATTTCCAAACACACTCTAATGAAGTTCTTTTTCAAAAGTAACACTTTTATAGCTTCAAGGGGTCCCAAAGGTACCTTATACTAAATTTAAAGTAAAACAAAACACCCGAAGTGGTCAAACCAAAAATCATGCAGGGGGGTATTTCGACCGGTCGAATTGCCCCATTCGACTGGTCGAATGACTCCTCGGCAGAATCCTTCCCTGCTGCAAAATTTTGCCTAGAGATCAAACAAATCTAGGATTTTCCACACTTATAGACATTTTGAAATATCAAGTTAACTTTCAAAACATGGAAAAATCACTAATGAATCAATCTCTTGAGCTCCCAGAGTTCATGCCAATCATTAAAACAAATCTAAGAAGATTAAACAAGAATCCATTCATTTTAAACTCACGGAGTATGACTCCCAAGTTCGTTGCACCAAATCAACCCAAGTAAGATAGGAAAAGTTCCACATACCCAAATTTAACCAACTAAACATAAGCTATATATTACATGATCCACGAAAAACAAGTTACTATACTCACTACACAACTAGTACCACCAAAGCTTGAAGCTAAGCTACTAATTTACAAGGTATGAACCAAGGATTGAGCTAGTAAAAACCCACATTTAGTACCATAAGAACCATATTACAAGTTTCTAAGTCAAAACATACAACTACCAACAAAGCTCCCAATCAAACCCAAAATCCGACGTTGACTCGCCATTGCCAATTCCTTATTCCTTCGATGCCTAGCCTTTAACACCTACAATGGTTATACAATAACCACTACACTATATCAGCTATATGCTGGTGAATGCCAATAATTATAAACATGAATAATAAACATGCTCAATCTCATCTTTCTACACATAACTACGATCTCCAGGAATACAAGTACCGGTCACCCTTTCCCGCTAGCCCGCGACTACTCCATTAGTCCGCGTGACTAACCAAGAGCCACACCTCTTTCCGTCAGACATGCGACCTCATGGCCATTAAGGCACCTAGTCACATTTCCGATGGCAAGTACAAGTTCCCCTTTGACCCACATTGACAACTCAACATACTCACATAATCATTACACGATGCAATTCAAAAGTTGTATGGGTCTTATTAACCACATGGGGTTGCCCACCAATAACTAAACATGCTAATTTATACAAGTAGACATGCTTTTCATTACAAAGACCATCTCAAACAAGGAATTATCCAGATTCTATAATTACTATCACTCACCTCAAGGATTTCATTCCTATTAGCTGAATTAAGAGCCTAGTAATACCCAAGTACAATTCCTATACACAAATTATAAGTTATGAGCTAAGCTCCCAAATTGGGCGTAGAAAAATTGTTCCAAAATGCAATAAGATTTGTACCACTGCGTTACACTCACCTCCAGGAGTTCGAATATGTAGTCTATTTTAGAATTCAAAGTCGTACGACGCGTCGTTAGTCGTCGTGAACGTCGCTGAACTTTCTGTCATTAATTTTGTGCGAACTCCATGTCTCTGCAAATCTGCTAACCAAAATAAAGATGATGACTCCATTGAAACTTATTAAAACTATCCCAAACTTAAATGGGTGTTTGTCTACATCACGTATGGGTCCCATAAGTGGTCCCACATAATTTTGTGAAGTTGCTAATTAACCTACTAATTAACGTGTCTAGTTCGTCCTCACAAGGGTATCCATAACGGACCATAAAAATGGTTTCTAACAATTAACATGCTATAAAATCAACATATTAAAATACTCACATATGCCTTAATAAACAGTTAAGAACATAAAGATTATTTTCCATATCTGTCCCATCACACGGGGACCTATCATCACTGTCCCAAACTGGGACTGCCACATTGGCCTCATTGGGTTCCAATCTGGACACCCCTATACATCTTAGTGAGTTAAAACTCACTTGGCACAAATAATCACATCATTAATTAATGCCAATGATGCATGCTAAATGCAATTAAATTTTGCCCGCGTGTGCGGGTGTTACATCTCTCCCCTCCTTAAAGAGGAGTTTGTCGTGAAACTCGCTGTACCTCAAGTCTCAATCAGGTATAGGTATTGCTCACGCATCTCTTTCTCCATTTCCCATGTAGCTTCCTCAACCAAATGGTTCTGCCACAATACCATGACTAATCGAATGGTCTTTATCCTTAATACTTACTCCTTTCGATCAAGAAATCTAACTGGATATTCAATATATGTCAAGTCTTCTTGGATTTCTAACAGCTCTGGTTCAATAATTTGACTCAAATCTAATACACATTTCTGTAACATAGATAAATGAAACACATTGTGTACATTAGCTAGCTCTTGTGGCAAGTCTAGTCAGTACGCCATCGGTCCAACTCTTCCAATAACCTCAAACGGTCCGACATATCTCGGATTCAACTTCCCTTATTTTCCAAATCATATTACTCCTTTTGAAAGTGATACCTTTAAGAATACATAGTCTCCTACTTCGAATTCTATCGGTCTTCTTTTTAAATCCGTATAACTCTTGTAACGACTTTGGGCCATTTATAGCCGTTGTTGTATCACTTTGACCTTTTTCGTAATTTGTTGAACGGTTTTCGGTCCTATCAATTTCGTTTCTCTGACTTCAGTCCAACAAATTGGTGAATGACATCTTCGCTCGTATAAAGCCTCAAAAGGCACCATCCCAATACTAGCTTGAAAACTATTATTGTAAGCAAATTCTGCTAAAGGCAAATGCTCTTCCCAATCACCCTTAAAATCCAATACACACAGTCGTAACATATCCTCTAATATCTGAATTACTCATTTTGACTGGCCATCAATCTATGGATGAAATGCTGTACTAAAATTCAATTTAGTACCCATAGCCCATTGTAATCCTTGTCAAAATTGCGATGTGAATTTACTATCTCTGTAAAAAATAATTGATACTAGAGCTCCATGTAGTCGTACTATCTCTTGAATATATAACTCTGATAGTTTAATCAGATTGTTGATCTTGATCGGCAAGAAATGTGCTGACTTGGTCAATCAATCAACGATTACGCAAACGTTGTCATTTAACTTTCTTGATCTTGGCAAACCTGATACAAAATGCATTATAATATTCTCCCATTTCCATTCCGATATAGGTAATGACATTAACTGTCCTGCTGGTCTCTGATGCTCTATCTTTACCTGTTGGCAAACTACACACTTGGCTACATACTCCGCCACCTCTCATTTTATTCTAGACCACCAATAAACCTCTCGTAAGTCATGATACATTTTTGTGCTTCCCGGTGAATTGAATACTTGGTATTATGTGCCTTCCCTAGAGCCGTTTCTTTAATTCGACCAATATTGGGTACACAAACCCGATTCTTGAACTTTAATATCCCATTTTCATAGGTGAACTCTGGCTATTCACCCTCAGGTGTATCACCATAAATCTTCTTCAATTCCAGATCTTGAAGTTGCTTGCTTCAAATTTCATCTACTAAGGATGGCTGTGCAATGATAGCTGACATCAAAGCACCCCTTGTTCCTGGAATTACTTCTAGTTTCAACTGTTCCATTTCCCGTATTAGTTTCTTCTGAGTAGTCAAGGCATAGATCAAATTACTTGTTGATTTTCGGCTTAGTGCATCAGCCACTACATTGGCCTTCCCCGGATGATAGTGAATGGTTACATCGTAGTCTTTCATTAATTCCAACCAACTCCTTTATCGCATGTTTTAGTTCCTCTGGGTGAAAAGGTATTTCAAACTCTTATAATTGGTGTAGATTTCACACTTTTTCCCATATAAATAATGTTTCCAAATTTTTAAAGAAAATATCACAGCCACTAGCTCCAGATCATGTGTCGGATAGTTGACCTCATGCGGTCTCAATTGTCGTGAAGCATAGGCAATTACTTTATCATTTTGCATTAGGACACATCCCAATCCTCGACGCAAAGCATCACCGTAAATATTAAACCCCTCAGTACCCGCGGGAATAGTCAAGATCGACACTAACATGAGTCGAGTCTTCAATTCCCTAAAGCCCTCATCACATTCAGGACTCCACACAAATGGTACGTCTTTCTTCATCAATCGGGTCATGGGTGTTGCAATTCTCGAGAAATTTTCCACGAACCTTCGGTAGTAATCGGCTAACCCCAAGAAACTTCTTACTTCAAACACATTCGTTGGTGGATTCCAATTAGCTATGGCTTCAATTTTCTGTGGATCAACTGATACACATTCCTTTGATATTACATGGCCTAAAAATGCAATCTCAGTCAACCAAAACTCATATTTTTTCATCTTCCCAAACAGCTTCTTCTCTCGGAGTCGTTGCAGAATTAGTCGAAGATGCCTTTCATGGTCTTCTACACTTTTAGAATATATCAAAATGTCATTAATGAAGATAATTACAAACTCGTCCAAGTAATCTTTGAATACCGAGTTCATCAAATCCATAAACGCTGCCAGTGTATTTATAACCCCGAATGGCTTGACAAGAAACTCATAGTGACCATAGAGGGTCCTAAATGCAGTCTTCTCCACATCTTCCTCCTTTACTTTCAGCTGATGTATCCCGATTGCTAGTCGATTTTGGAAAATACGTGAGCTCCTTGGAGTTGATCAAATAAATTGTCGATTCTGGGCAACAGATACTTGTTCTTGATAGTCAGCTTGTTCAATTCATAGTAGTCAATGCACATCCTCATGGTTCCATCTTTCTTCTGAACAAATAAAGCTAGTGTACCCCACGGTGATACACTGGGTCTAATAAACCCCTTGTCCAATAGCTCCTGTATTTGAATCTTCAGTTCCTTGAGTTCTACTGGTGCCATCCTGTACAGTGTCATTGATACTGGTTGAGATCCTGAGACTACCTCATAGTGAATTCAATTTCTCGTTCAATCAACTTATCTAGTAAGTCCTCGAGAAATACATCCGAAAACTCTTGTACCACTGATATGTCTTCTACCTTAGTACCTGTGATGCGTGTATCGATTATAGAACATGGAAATCCCTGACAACCTTGTTTCAATAATTTACTTGCCCGAATTGCTGACACAAGAAATGGTGGTGCCACGACACCAATTCCCTAAAAAATAAATTCTTCCTGCCCTGGTGGTCGAAAAATAACTCTTTTTCGTTCACAATCAACGAAGGCTTGGTTCGCAGATAACCAATCCATACCCAAAATCACATCAAAATACTTAACAGTCAATGGAATTAAGTGTTCGGAGAAGTCATCATTGAAAATATCACTTGTCTTGAAAATTGAAGAAGTCATCATTGGTTTGCTAAGAGGTAAAGATACCAACAATTCATATCCTAAGGGTTCGGACATGCCATGTAAATATTTGACAAACTCACATGCAACAAAAGAGTATATCGACCCCAAATCTATTAAAACATGAGCTGGATGCGAACAAATTGGTAATATACCTGAAACCACGGTGTCGGTGGCTGAAACATCCCCCAGTGCTAGCTGGTAAAACCTCCCTTACCTTGGTTCAACCCCTTTCTCTTTGTCCACGTTTGCTTCGAACCTTGCCCCAGTTGTAGTCATTGAACTCGTACTTTGTTGCTTCTTCGTTGGATAGTCCTTAGAGTGATGTCCCGGCACACCACAAGTGTAATATCTAACTCTTACTTCCAGATTAGAACCTCCCATGGTCTGAGCTCTGACTTGGAGACAATACCAAGCAACATGCCCCAACTTCTTACAAATGTTGCACACCAAAGTAAGGTTGCAAACTCCCATGTGTCGTCGGTTGCATATTGGGCACAATGGGGTAATCTCCTCAGAGTAGGTATTTTTCCCCTGATTTCTTGTACTAGAACCTGAACCTTACGTAAATGTCCTCTTAAGGAACCCTTGTCCTTTCTCCTTATCCTCATATTCTCGCTTTCCTTGTTGTCCTTGCTTGAATTTCTCAATATCCCTCTCCACTATCAAGGCCATGTCTTGAACATCGACCACCCTCTGGTGTTGCAGCGTATCAACACGACTGCGAATGTTATCCCTTAATCCCTCCTCAAACTTTCAAGCTTTATCCACTTCTCTTGGAAAGGACCGATATCCAAAGCGGAGTAAATCATTATACTGGGTAGCATACTCATTAAAAGACATGTCCCCTTGTTGTAAATTTGCGAATTCCTGACTCTTTTGTGTCTTTGCCGATGCTGGAAAATATCATTTGTTAAACTCCTTCTCAAACCGTCTCCACGTCTTTGGCGGTCCTTGAGCAATTTGGTTAGTCTACCAACTCTGAGCTCCCCCCTTAAGGCTGTCAGAGGCATACATAATCTTTTCAACATCTGTACACTCCATAGCTCAGAAAATGCATTCCATATCCATTAACCAATGATTGGCTAATGATGTGTCAGGACCTCCCTCAAATTGAAGTGGCTTTTGCTTGTAAAACTACTTGATAATCCCTCGTTCATATCGCAGATTTACAGGTCTATTGTCACCCGTTGGTATTCTATCACTAGTAGCTCTGACAAAATTACTCACAATGTCCTCTAAGTGAGCCAACCTTGAATGTGGTGAATGTTCTTAGTTTGGATCTGCCATTTCTTACTTGCTAATCAATGCACATAAATACAATACATGCCATGCTAATATAGCTTGCAATATTCATATCTCATATCCATATGCAATCATGAAATGCATCTAATTACTTGTTATAATCAAGTTCACTCAAGTCGTCGTCTTTCGCACCCAAGGCTCTAAGCCTATTGCTCTGATACCACTAAATGTCACGCCCTGAAACCACACATACGATTCTAGGACATGTGACACGCCACCAAGGTACGTCCCTATGTCATTAGAGTTCCATAAAAATACATTAGTAAAAGTTTTGACTCATGAACTCACACATTTTTAACATTTTCAAAGAAATTTTATAAATACATTTCCAAACACACTCTAACGAAGTTCTTTTTCAAAAGTAACACTTTTATAGCTTCAAGGGGTCCCAAAGGTACCCTCATACTAAATTAGAAGTAAAACAAAACACCTAAAGTGGTCAAACCAAAAGTCATATAGGGGTATTTCGACTAGTCACCCTGTCCCATTTGCCCGCGACTACTCCATTAGTCCGCGCAACTAATTGAGACCCACGCCTCTTTCTCATGGCCATTGAGGCACCTAGTCGCATTTATGATGGCAAGTACAAGTTCCCCTTTGACCCACATTGACAACTCAACATGCTCATATAATCATTTCACTGTACAATTCACAAGTTATATGGGTCTTATTAACCACATGGGTTTGCCTACTAATAACTAAACATGCTAATTTATATAAGTAGACATGCTTTTCATTACAAAGATCATCTCAAATAAGGAATAATCCAAATTCTATGATTACTGTCACTTACCTCAAGGTTTTCGCTCCTATTAGCTGAATTAAGAGCTTAGTAATTCCCAGGTACAATTTCTATACGCAAATTACAAGTTATGAGCTAAGCTCTAAAATTGGGCACAAAAAAACTGTTCCAAAATGCAATAAGATTTGTATCACTGCGCTAGACTCACCTCCAGGAGTCCGAATATGTAGTCCGTTTTAGAATTCGAAGTCGTACGGCGCGTCGTTGGTCGTCATGAACGTCGCCGAACTTTCCGTCATTAATTTTTTGCAAACTCCATGTCTCTGCAAATCTCCTAACCAAAATGAAGATGATGACTCCATGGTTGAGTCATAGGACACATGTCCTCTAGCATGAAACTCACATTTTCTAGCTCTATTATAACCTCCCCTTAGTTTTATAAATTTTGCATTTATTCCCCCGCTAGTTAATGAAACTTATTAAAACTATCCCAAACTTAAATGGGTGTTTGTCTACGTCACGTATGGGGTCCCATAAGTGTCCCACATAATTTTGTGAAGTTGCTAATTAACCTACTAATTATGCAACGTGTTCAGTTCATCCTCACAAGGGTATCCCTAACGGACCATAAAAATGGTCTCTAACAATTAACATGCTATAAAATCAACATATTAAAATACTCACATATGCCTTAATAAACAGTTAAGCACATAAAGATTATTTTCCATATCTGTCCCATCACACGAGGACCTATCATCACTGTCCCAAACTGGGACTGCCACAATAGCCAATCATTGGGTTCCAATCTGGACACCCCTACGCATCTTAGTGAGTTAAAACTCACTTGGCACAAATAATCACATCATTAATTAATGCTAATGATGCATGCTAAATGCAATTAAATTTTGCCCGCGGGAGTGGGTGTTACATGTTGCCATTGAGGACTAACGCTTAGGAAGAGAAGTTGCCATTGAGAACTAATGCTTATGAAGAAAAGCTGATTGGTAAGAATGATTTTCTGCATTTGCAGACCTTTGGAAGAAACATATCAATTTTGTCAAAAGAGGGAAGTCACCTTTATCCCTAGTCTGGGATTCTTCTTATATTGTCGCTTAAGCACTATGCTGTGATAGTGTTCAAAACCTCTGCTCATATTACTCTTGGGATGCTTATGGAGACTTTTCAAATCTTTATTCATCATCTTAAACCCACACACTTGAGAGCATTTATTGACTCATCAAAGGAGGATAGACCGGACAAAGCCAGTTACACAAGATGACAGACACAAACTCTATATTATCATGAATCAATGTGCTTTCATTGTAAATAATGTATCATCTCACCTTTCATTTATTCATCATCTTATAATGGTTGTGCTTTGTTGATAAATCTAAGCTTTGAAAACTTTCCCTTTTTGATTTAGTAGATTCTTTGCCTATCTAGAGTAAGCATCAAATTAGTGCTTTAGCTTATAGAATAAAAGACACTCCATTTTAAAGCATTTCAAAACAGACTTGGTTACTTGAGAACTTGCATTTGGTAAAAAAAGTTTTCCCCTAGTTTGAAAGAGACTTAAGGGCTCGCTTCTAGAGTAAAATGGGACTTTTAGCAAATGAAGTTTTCCCTAGTCTTAAGGGCAAACATGCTCATCCAAGGGTTTTGAGAACATGATGGTACAGGATGCCTACAATGAATTTACTCCCAACCTAGAGGTAATCATCATGAATGTGGTGGGCTGAAGCAGGACATCCCAATGCTGATGGACAAACTTTGTTTGCCCCTGGTTTGGCAATACATATATAGCTCCAAGAAAACATAAGTTTGCCCCTAGTTTGAAGGAAGGAAACCAAAGGTGCAAAGGGTGATGCTTTTGGTTTAGGAATGGTTATGGACCGAGAACCATGGGAGGTTCGCTTACTTATCCCTAAGTGGGAATTAGGTCCAAAGTAGTTTAGTCAAGAAAGATGCCACGAGATGGCGAGGGTGATGATACAGCTTCTCGGTAAACGCAAGTTTGCCCATAGTTTATGGGACAAGACATTGCTTGGCTTTTTGGACTGAAAGCCTTGAGAGGTCCGCCTACTTATTCCCAAATGGGCATCAGGTCTTATAGTAGTTTGGCTAAGGCTTGAAAGAGAAATATCATGTGGTGCAATGATGTATGTCACCGAACCGCACAGGCTGCCTACGTTTCTCCAAGTGGGAATCAGGTCAAAATGTAGTTCATGTACTCTGGAGGTCTTGAAAGAATAAGGCTTCAAGAATTAGTGGACTTTTCTAGCCATGCTTCCATATGGGTTTAATGAGTGCTCTTGGGCAGATTTTCTGAAACAGATCCCTTGTGGTAACTTTTTGAATAGGATGATTAGAACATGAACTACTTCTCCCTTTCATTTTCTTCTTTTCTTTTCTTCTTTTCTTGTTTTTTTTCTTTTCCTCTTTTTGACGGTTGATTCTTTTAATTTTTTCACTAGCTAGTTAAACTTTACAACTCTCATAGTGCATTGTGTTTTAATCATGCTCTTCTCAAAGCAATATCTACCCTCTAAATCTCTCCTTGTTTTTTTCAAAGATATCTCTGCATTGTTTTAGGCCCACTTAGCCATTGAGGCTCTCACAAAATTTTGAGACTAATTGATATTTCAAATCTCTCTTTTCATTTCTAATTTATTTTCTTTGTTTAGAACAACACAAAGCCTTAAGATAGTTCATGTGCCAATGATGTACTTTGAAGTGCTCAAGAGTTCTCAATCTTATTTATTCTCTGCCTTTTATTTTCTCTTTCATTTCTTTGCTCTACTTCACTATCTCTTATTCTCTTCATGATTTTGAATGGCTAGGATCCGGAATTTAAAATCAACACGCATCGTATTTTTGCTCTAACTTTTTCCTAGGCACCCTTTCGGGTTTTCATCCTAGTGAGCTCTTTCTCTTTTTTATATCTCTTTTTTTATTTTCTCCTTTTTTTTGTGCTCTCACTTTTGCCTAGGCGCCCTTTCAGGTTTTCATCCTAGCAAGCTCTTTCTTTTTCTCTTCTTTTTTTGGAAGAAGAAGTTCATTTAAAATATTTGGCTACCATCAAGGATCAAGTTATGGCTTTGGATTAGTTGGGTTTATCTTTTAGGCTTGATGTTTAAGAAAAGGGAATGGTGAGCAAGCTTCAAGAAGTTGCAAGTTTATCTTTTCAAGATTGAGTAAGAGCATCTTTAAATTCTTAAAGTAAAGCTAATCAATTCTCTACTCCTCCTTGGTTTTGGCACAAAATTTGCTTTGATCACTTGGGGATCCTTTTCAAAGCAAAGATTTATTAACAGAGTATTTTCTATGATCGTTTGAAAAAAGGTGACTTTTTCTTTTCTTCTTTTTTTTCTTGCTCTTTTTTTTTTTTTGGCTTAATGATCCATTCATTCACGACTTAGCACACTGAATCAAGAAAAATGAGATTTATTCAACTAAGATAGAAGGAGGATTACATCACTCGACTCGATAAAAAGACTTGATAACAGACTGACTCAAAAACTCGACTGGACTTGACATTTGACTTTTACTTGTCATGACTTGATCATGGACCATACTAGACTAGATTCAGTCTCAACTGGAGTATCACAGATGATTTTCAATTTATTGGGTCCCCAAAAGCATCCACATTTGATTCAACAAAAGCATTTCCAAACACTATTACCTCACTAGCATCTTCTTCAGGTTTGTCATTCCCCTTCTGCATCTTTGTAGGAACATTACCTACCCTTATGGCCCATTTTTTAGTCGAATGACCCTTCTCTGACTCATATCGAGTATTGTCAATGCCTTTTTTGATTTTGTTGATTGGGTCAGGGCCAGTTGGTTGTTGTACACTTGTGGAGGCAACAAATCCCTTAAGAATGCTCAGCGATGGCTGGGATTGAAAGGATTGCATGTTATGCCAAATGCCACTCAGTGGGTTTAGCAAAGGAGTGATGATTTAATGCTCAATGAGATCTTGGATATTGTGGCAGAGTTTCATGCAATAGTTGGTCGTGTGGCCAGGGGTCTGGTGGTAGGCGCAACACAAGGATAGGTCACATTTGTGGGGTAAGGGATTTGGTAGTGGCTTTGGATCCAGGGGATTGAGGTGACCACTCTTGACAAGGTGACCAAGGGCCATAGATACGGTATGCCAAGGTTGGTGAAGATTCTTGGCTTGCGAGTTTGGCTTAATTTTGGATTCGACTTTGAGCTTGAGCTGACTTTATGGTTTGGATATGCGGTTAGGCTAGGATTTCTTGAGTTGGGAAGTTGGCTTGGATTCACTTTTTGGCTAGATGGGGTCAGGCTTGGATATGGACTTGAGATTGGATATGGGCTTTGAATATTGGTCGGGTACGACTGTGGTATTTGGTGATTGACCAAGTATGAGCTCTGGTAGTTGATTGGGCTTGGGTGCATGGTTAGATTTGGATATGGGCATTGATGCATAGGTGGGTTTGGATATGGGCATTGATGCTTCTCTAGGCGATCCATTATTCTCTTTTCCAATTGATCCATTTTTACCTCATTGTTGGTCATCTGATCTTTCAGCAATTGAATGAACTCAAGCAATACCTTTTCCAATTCCTTCACCCTTGAATCTTGTTGCTCAACAGCGGCTTGCAGCTTGTTTACTCTTTCCTCCAAAGTTCTCAAGGTCATTGGCGGATCAATCTCAAGATGATGGTCCATGTTCTTCTAAAATCAAGAAGACGAACCCAAGAAGGTTAGAAGTGTCCTCACTAGGGGATCTGGTTGTCCCGCTTTTTCTACAGGTTCACGACATAAAAAGGTCTGTAGGCAGAATTGATTTTCAGGAGGCAAGGAATTTTTGAGGAACTATTTTGATCTTGATTGGAGAGAAGATGTTATAAATTTGTATGCTCCATGTATGCAATGACAAAATGTTCATGCTTTGATGATTTGAAGTGGCTAATGCATGCACCGTACACATAGCACACAGATGAAATGTAAGTACGTGTGTGTGCCTATTCTATATGTAAAAGAAAGGAAAAAAAATTCTAAACCTAACATATAAACATATAAGCACATAAAATCCTCACCCAGGTCAAGTGCGCCAACTTCTCCTTTCATTGTGATCCTTGCTACCTTTTCCAAGATTGGATTTTTTTTTTTTGGAAAATTTTTAAATTCACTTGGAAAGCATTTCTCTAGATGATGGAATTTTTCAAATTGTCAAGAATTTTGGATTTTTCCTTTGAAGGCAAAAACATTTCTTAACAAAAGATGATTTGGGTTGAAACTTTGCTTCATTTGAAAAGCATTTCTTTAGATGAGGAGATCTCTTAAAAAACAAATCTCAATAATTTTGAATTTTTCCTTTGAAAGTGAGGACGTGAAAATATTACTCAATAAAAGATGATTGGATTTTACTTGATTAAAAAAACAAGCCTTGGAGCTTTTCTTTGAAAGAGTGATTTTTCAAAACATTTTTGGATAAAAGATGCTGATTAAATAATTATAAATAGTGAACTTTGAATTCTTGGGTATGAGTATCACATGATTAGATAATTATCGCACTTTTCATGAATTTGAATGCGAACAAGGTCAATGATGCTTAGCTAACAGGATATAAGAGATGTAATCTTATAATCAAGATTCAACATGTTCCCCAAATGTCATAAGACATAAAGAGGAATCGCTAAAAAGGTGATTAAGAGGTTACACATCTTTCATCAAGCAAGTATCGTCATCATCTCAAGTAATCCCTTCCGAGCATACAAAACTTCCTAGCATATAATCCTAATCAAGAATAGATTTCCTAGATTGAAAGGTTCTATAGAAGCTATCATGCAAAGGTCGGGTTTTGGTCATATAAGGGACCTTGACACACATCCGATAGGATGCTTCATATACCAACACATGATACGAGATCAAGGGTGATCACACAGTCCCATGATGGCTTGACCGACTGGGTTGCCCCGAGCCTCCTAGGTCATAGTTCCGTGTAATCGACTGGCAAGACATACAAGTGCAATGAAACGGGCACACAAAAATTAATCAATTCAATAAAAAGGATGCTTTCAAGTCTAATCCTTGAGTGAACCCAAAATCAGAAATTCTGGTCTGTGAAACGGGCACACAAAAATTAATCAATTCAATTAAAAGGATGCTTTCAAGTCTAATCCTCGAGTGAACCCAAAATCAGAAATTCTGGTCTACGAAACTAGAGATTCTGGGTTCGATTCACAACAGAGTTGCCAGATTGTGGATACTGGCATTTTGGGCCCACTTTACTTTTAAAACAATTATTTTCAAAACAAATGCAAATTCGAGTCGCCACTTAATTTTTAAAGAAAAATTAAGAAACCATTTTAAAGCAAACTGATCATTTTGAAAACTAGAGATTCCTAGGTTCGGGGATTATGGAATGAGAGGGGAAGGAGTTTGGCGGACTAAAACACCCCCTCTCATCCTATCTCGTGATAGGCCTCTACTCGACATCCTTTTTTAATCAAATTATTAATCTAAGCATGCCCTCAACTAATACATATATATATACATTGCAAAAATATGTTGGAAAGGATGCAAGATTGCTAACGATAAAATAGCATTCAAAACCACATAATTTCAAGTAGCAAGCAAAATGATGTGCAAATAGGGAACTAGAAAACTTACTCAGGATCCAGCTGTGATATTGAAACGTGCAATCATACAAATAGAGAGAAAACCTAGAAAAATGGTCTCTAACACATATATACACAAGGTAAATCCTAATCTAAGGTGTCGCGCATGGAGTCGAAAATCAATAAAAATCAAAGAATAAAATAGACTAGAGAGAGAGGGTTTTAGAAATCATATCTTGATAGCGCTACAAAGCAAAGGGTTAGTCCACATGCTTTGAATCAAGATATCAAGTAATCAATCCTAAACTTCTAGCTTAAATCTAACAAGTAGAGGAGGAATTGACATAACTATGAAATCCTTTTAACTAGTCAGAACCATAGCACCTCTATAGATATACAACTCTCAACTGGGAGCCAATGTAATGTCCATATAGAGATGCCATAGCCCCAACATGATCATAAGGAACCCCTAGTCATGTTCAATTAGGTTCAATCAAGTGCAACTCAAACCAAAAATGAGTCATACTTATGAGTATCAATATGTGTGAATGAATGCATGAACACGAGCTACGAGATATTCATTAGTTTGGATGATTTAGCCTCTAGATTTAAACTTAATTGACATTATTTAAAACACAGTTTAGATCTTAGGACATTAGGAGACCATTAGATTAGAGTTGTTTAAGATTTATCAAAACTTTGACAGAATTGTAAGAGTTACAGAGAGCAGACTAGACTTTCAAAAATAGAACTAAAATACTTCCAACGGTTGGATCTTAATGATTTTTAAGTATGTTGTGCCTATAGGAGTCCAATTTCTAACCTAAAAAGAAAATCAAAGATCTAACGGTTCAATTTCCAGGATTTGGGCAAAAACCAGACAGCACTTAGAGATCTACAACTCTTTGTCCAGAGTTTTTGTATGATTTTCTAAAAATAGAAAATAAATCAGAATGGCTTTGATCTTTTGCAGGATCTTATCAACACATTTAAACTTATAGAAAAAATTATTTGAGGTCAAAACGGACTTACTATTATGAAATTCTAGACAGAGAGTAACTTACTCACAAATCATAAGACCAAACCATTTTAAATATGGAATTTCATCAAAACAAAAAAATATGGTGGTAGATATATGAGTTATGAACATTCTCCAATTGGTCTCACTCAATTCCCATGGACCATGATTTAAATAAAAATCTTTAATCTCAGTGGGTTCATGAGTTCACTGCACCAATATTGATTTGGCATAGAAAAAAAAGTTAATCCCTCTCATGATTGGTGATCCTTGAGGGCTAGGAGCTTATTATAATCTATTCTCCTCTCAAATTAATGGTCTCTGGAGACTAGAACATAGCTAATCCATATAGACCTCCATGGAATGTAGAGACGAATCCATGAGACTCCTAGTAAGAAGGTTCAAGTCATGGATTAAGACTTGGATCTACCCAATCATAAATGAATATAACTATAATCAACCTTAATACCCATATAAATCATAAGATCATAGGGGACTAGAGGATCAAATTCAAAGAGATCCAATGAGATATTGAAGATCTCATGAATTTCCAAAGGAAAGAATCTAAGCAAAAGAAATGAAACCAAAGTTTATTTAAAGACTTCAAGTCAAAAACTCTTTTAATCTTAATTAATCCAAAGCTCTATTTAGATCCAAATTAATGAAAGGAAATAAGGATTCAATCACAATTCTGTGTGGTGTGTGATGAAATGGGGTAGGAAGAGAGTCTTTGAAAATGTGTAAAAATCCTAGAACTATGAATTGTGATTGATTTCGCACCTTAATCTAGGTAAAATTAGAAGGTTACCTCTAACAATCTCAGGGATTTCTTGTTGGATGAAAAGCTCTTCCAAGTTCTTCAAGTTCCTCTTCAATTTCTTCAAATTCTTCTTGATTTCTTCAAAGTTTTCTTCCAAAATCCTCTCAAATCTCTCTAAGTTTTTTGTATATCACTTGTATATGTGTGAAGATGGAAGAAGATCATGGGATCTTTGTAATGGAGGTAAAGGCCTCCTTATATAGACCATTTTCAGTGGGGTTAAATTGGTAATTTCGAATGAAAACCTATGTGCAAGAATATTCCATACATATTTTAGAAAAATAGTCTGTACAGCGAGCGTCACTCACTAACTTGTCTGCGGCACTCGGAGTGCCATTGCGGCACTCAGCGAGTGCCGCCGGTCATCCCGCGTGCCGCAACTAATAGAATCTCCAACCTTGTATTTATTTTTTTCAAAGATTATACTTTAGTAGATTATACTAATATACCTATACACTAGTATATACTTATACTTAATAGATCTTACATATATAGATTACTTATATATATCCCCTTATTCTTTATATATATCCCCTTTTTTTCTTTTTCTTTTTCTTTCCCTTTTCTTTTCTTTTCTTTTCCTTTTCTTTTCCAAACATCCTTTCTCCTCTCTCCATTTTTTATTCCCTTTCTAAAATTCTTTTATATTTACCCACTGTGAAATTAATTTTCAAACTATTTTTTTCTCATACGTATTTCATATTCGGGTTTTCTCTGAACATCCAATTTCTCTCTTTTCCCTTTCTCTCTTTTTTTTTTGAAAACTTAATTGGAACTGAAGAATCTTCTGGAGAATTTGAATAACTTGGAAAACCTTCGTATTTTGTCAGTTATTGTCATCATCGATCTAGAGGTAACCATCCCCTGAATTCGGCGGTCGGTCAAAATTGGGGTGTCTACACTTGGATCGTCTTTTTTTTTTTAAAGTTATTTTTCAAAGCATTTTTGGATAAAAGATGATGAATAATCAAAATCTGCATTAATAGTGAACTTTTGAATTCTTGGGTTAGAGTATCACATGATTGGATAATTATCGAACTTTTCATGAATTCGAATGCATACAAGGTCAAAGATGCTTAGCTAACAGGATATTAAAGATGTAATCTTATAATAAAAAATCTGGCATATTCCCAAATGCCTTGGGACATAAGAAGGAATTGTTAAAATGTGATTAAAGGGTTACAAGCCTTATGTCAAATGAGCATCGTCATCATCTCAAATAATCCCTTCCGGGCATACAAAAATCCCTCACAAATAATCCTAATCATGAATTGATTTCATAATTTTTGAAAGGTTCTATAGAAGCTATCATGTAAAGGCTGGGTTTTGGTCAAATAAGGGACCCTTGACACACATCCGATAGGTTGCTTCATGTACCAACACATGGTATGAGATCAAGGGTGATCATACAGTTCCATGACAACTTGACCGACCGGGTTGCCCCGAGCCTTCAAGGTCATAGTTCCGTGCAATCGACTGGGTAGACATGCAAGTGAAATGTAACAGGCACATGAAAATTAATTAATTTGATTAAAAAGATACTATCAAGTTAAATCCTCGAGTGAACCCAAAATAAAAAATCTGGTCTGTGAAACCAGAGCTGGGTTTGATCCCCAGTGGAGTCGCCAGATTGTGGATATCGCATGCTAACCATGCTTTTTAAACTTTTTCAGATTTCAAATTCGAACATGAGTCACCACTAAATTTTTAAAGGGAAAAAAATTAAAATACCATTTTTAAAGCAAACTGATCTTTTGGAAACTAGAGATTTCTAGGTTCAGTGAGTATGGATTGAGAGGGGAAGGAGCTTAGTGGACTAAAACACCCCCTCTCATCCTATCTCAGGATAGACCTCTATTCAACATCCCTTTTAATCAAATTATTAATCTAAACATGTCCTCAACTAATACATACATATATACATTACAAAAGCATGTCGAAAGTGGTGCAAGATTGCTAACGATATAAGGCATACAAAACCACATAATTCAAATAACAAGCAAGATGATATGCAATAGAGAACAAGGAAACACCCGGGATCCAGCTATGATATAAAAACGTGCAATGCATACACAAAATAGAAAGCTTAAGAAAAGGTCTCGAACACATATATACAGATAAGGCAAGACCTAGTCTAAGGTATCGCGCATGGAGTAAAAAATTCATAAAAATCAAGAAATAAAATAAAATAGAGAAGAGTCAAGAAATCTTACCTCCATAGCACTACAAAACAAAGATTAGTCAACATGCTTTGAACAAGATATAATATCAAATCCAAGCATTATACCAAACTTCTAGCTTTAATCTATCAAGCATGGGGAAAGTTGATATAAACATGAATTCCTTCTAATTTGTTGGAATCACAACACCTCTAAAGATATACAAGTCTCAACTAGGAGCCAATGTAACTGTCCATATAGAGGTGGTACAACCCCAACATGGTTGCAAGGAACCCAAGATGGGTGCAACTAATTATGACTTAACACAATACCAAATAATGTTCTTTTTGCTAAAATTTAATACATAGGTGATGAAGCATGAACATGAACAAGACTAAGCTATGAATCATTAATTGATTTGGGTCATCTAACCTCTAGATTTAAATTCAATTAATCATAATCAAAACATAATTCAAGCCTTAAGTCATAGAAAAGTCAGTTGGACCATTATTTACAAAGTTTATCAAATCTATTACAGAATTTTAAAAATTACATAGAACAGAACAAAACAGAACAGACTTTCAAAGATAGAAAAATCATACTTTCGGTGGTTTGATCTTAATGATTTTTGGATATGATGTGCCTCTATGAGTCTAGTTTCTAGCCCAAAAAGAAATTCAAGATCGAACTATCCAATCTCTGGGAATTAGACCCTAACCTGACATCACTAAGAGTTTATCAACTCTCTATCCAGAGATCTTGTTGATTTTCTAAAAATAGTAAATGAATCTGAATTACTCCAATCTTTTAAGGGGATCTTAGTAATCATAAAACTGCATGGGAAAAATTATTTGAAGCTTAAAATACTTGTTTAATGCTCTGATCTAATTGATTTAATACTGACTTACTGTTCTAAAATTTGGACAGAGAGTGACTAGTTTACAAATCCTAAGACCAAACCATGCTAACTATGAAACCTTAAAAAACAAAAATTATAGTGATACTTCTATGAGTTAGGGACAAACTCCAATTGGTCTCATTCAATCGAATGGATCATGATTTAATTAAAAATCTTTGATAACTGCTGGTTATTGAACTCACTGCACCAATGTTGACATCTAAGCCATTAGAGTTGATTCTTCTTGAGCCTTAATTCCTCTCTCAAGTTGATGATCATTAAGGAATATAGACTCATTTTATTCAATTCTCCTCCCAAGTTAATGATCATTGGAAACTAATTATGACCAATCCATATGAACCTCAATGAAAAATGAAGAGAATTCCATGAGAAAATTAGAGGACCCAAGTCATGAACTAATACTTGGATCCACTAATTATGTATGGATATTGTCACACCCCGATTTTTGGAAAGCCAAATATCTAATCAAGTGCATACCCTGATCAATATTCAACCGCTCCAAAAATCCAAGGTTGCTAATCCATACTTAATTTTGAAAGATCATTTTAAGATAAATTGAATTTACATTACTTTCATAAACCACATTATCTCTTTTTAAACAAAACTCATTTATCATCAAACTCATTCTCAAAAATATTAAAAGATAATTCCACGTTTTAAATTTTCTCCATTCTCATTTATTACAAAATAAAAACCAAACGTTTTGCTTTACATAGAAATAATATAATTTCCTCCATTGAATCACAATAAAATTATCTGATTATAATAATCAACGGAATAATTTCCAACACTATACTATCTCAGGTCAAATCTGCTACAAACGTCCCCTAAAGTCCAATAATACAACTGAAACATAACTACTTCTAATACAAGCTCTCAACCTTGGCTCACAATGCCAACTAAATAAAAAAAATCATATAATACATAAAGAATGAAAAGTAGATATCTTCAACTTCATAAACAGATCGGCTGCTCCACAATGAACTCCAACTATACTATCCTGCGCATGTCATCCGACTACGTTTCAAACACAAACGCACCCGAATGCATAACACACTCGGGTCAGTCACATGACTGGTATGAGTTAAACAAAACACAAGTATTATGGATCCAACTTGAACCCGTAGATTACAAACCACACTACAACACTTTTGGGCAAAGACAGGTAGTTCCACACACATATCTGAAATATAGAGTAGTTTCCATTTTGGTGGTGGCAAGTAGTTTCTTGCCCAAAGTAAAACAACTAAATACTTACCTTTCTTAACTATGGTAGGCCAATACCTGCAAACCATTAGTGGGCCTACCATCCTGTACAAATAGAAATTAACGCAATAGTAGAAAACCAATAACAAGATGCTATTAATTAAAACGAATTTATCTCCAACAAAGAGCTAGAATAAGGCAAAACTTAAAACACGAAAACGTCCATAATAAAATTTTCAAGGAAAGAGTTGCATCCTCGTTCATTAATTCTAAATGAATAATTCAAAAATTAATTATTAAGCTTCAACTCTTATATAGACAATGTTTAGCAGATTCTGAAAATCGATGAAAATAATGTCAAGATGACGTTTTTAGGAAAAGTGTAAAACACAAATGTTGTTCGGATTGTCGTTTTACTTCAATTTATGAGAAACAACCATAAACTATGAATCTAAGTATCCAAAATATTCAATTTACTAATCTGGTCCAGTTTATTATCAAATTACTACGATCCCAAAAAAACGATATATTACACATAATAGACTACCGTTTCAGTTAAAGGGCACAAAAATTAAATTTAAAATCACGAAAACTACACGTCTACCAATTCTTAGAATTTCATATAACTTGAAATAATAAAACACATTACGACCGTAAAGCTGCAAATTTTAAAAAAACACATAATATTCGATCCAATGACACCTTATGTTCACCACCTCGGCCACCCATCCATGGCTCATCCTACACATATATCCCATGTGTCTCCTAATGTAATACTAACTCCCACTCCGGTCCCAACTCCCATGGGGTATCACTGGGATTTGAGTATACACCGAAAGGCTAGTCCTTACGTTCTTGACGTCAATAAACAATGTCTAAATACACATGAAATAGACCAACAAGCCGGGCATAAGGCTTAAAAATGAAGACGGGTCATCCACGTAGTCGCCGTCTAATCACACAAGGACGGGTCATCCACGAAGTCGCCGCCTAAAATCATAAGGAGCAGTGGTGAACTCTAAGGACTTTTCTAACGTTCATACATCCACGTTTTTCACAAAACTCATCTTTTAAGAGATTCATATATCTCAAATCAAATTTCCGTTAAAATCATATTAACAACTACATATTCACACAGATTCATAACCCACACAAAATCACACAGTCACAATTTTACAAAGCTCAACTATACATGAGAACTCATATCTTTCTAAGTACAAACAAATTAATTCAAATTAATGAACACGAAATCACACAAAAATGTGATATAGCAAATATGCTTATTTTAACCTTCATAAAACTGCTACTGTAATATGAATTTTCAGCCCAAACGGTATAGAATTGAGAAAAACACCATTATTCGAAACACGTGCATGATCGCATTTTGCGGGCAGAATTCCAAAATTCAATAACCACGATTTTATATGAATTATTTTTACCTTCAGCCACTGTAAATTTATATTAATCAAAATAGTCGCATATTCAGAACCACAACAACAAGATCACAAAAATTAATCTTCATTGTAAACCCTAGTTTACACATGGATTCAAATACATATATATTCCAATATATATATATATTCAAAACAAAAGTTTAACTCACCGATTTAGGGCTTCAAGGTTGATGATGATTACGCAAAACATAAGTTTAGGGTTCCTCTCTTCTTCTTCTTCTTCTTCTTCTTCTTCTTCTCTCTCTCTCTCTCTCTCTCTCTCTCTCTCTCTCTCTCTCTCATACGTCTATTCTCTAGTTTCTTCTATCCTCTTCCCTTTTTTTAAATGGGGGCTGGGGTTTAATATATCAGAAATGATACTTGCATAGAAAAATGCACAGAACTTGTGCACAAAATTGATCCGAGCCACTCATTTCGGTGGTTCCCATCCCAAAATGTGTGGGAGCCATTGAAATGAGTGGCCCAGATCAATTCTGTGCACAAATTCTGTACAATTTTCTGTGCATGTAGCATTACTGTTAATATATGTATATCTATATTACACACACAACAATTATCAATAATATACACACAAACATGTAAATCCCATTTTTTGTCTAAGGGCCTCACAAAAAGGCTTCATATGGGCCCGAAAATGCATTCTAACTAGTCGATAACCCGTGCTATGCACGGGCTATAATGGTGATTAACCGATGAGTGCAACACCGCAAAAGATGCTATAATTTCTTAATTTTGCATTTAAATTACTTTCTATACACATGGTGCAGTGAACTGGAGCATCACATTTTGTATTTCCAATTCTATTTGATTTGTTTTATTATTATTACATCAGCAAACACCACTGCCATGTTAGAGAGGACCATTTTGCATTGGTGTGTATTGGGGACACATGAATCCATACATCAAATTGGACGGCATATGACCCTTGCATTAGAAAACATAAATTGAAAAGACAGAGAAACCCATAAGAATAAATCAAGAAAAGCAAACAACAAAATCTGCCTAATCCTCTATTTATGTACAAACTCACTATAAAAAAACCTAACAAAGGACAAACAAACTTGATGGGTATTATCTATTCTTCATAAATTCATAATACTAATAAAATGAATGAAGAAGATAGAATAAATAATTGAAAAGAGAGGAAAGGTAGAATGAGAAGAGAGCAAGACAGAGAGTTTCTAGATATTACAGAAAGAGCATGAGTGAGAAAAAAACTGGGGGATTTCTTATGGCAACAGGCTATATGACCCAAAACGGGTCTTCTTCCTCCACTATTCGTACGAGTTGCTTGGCCACTGTGAAATCCGGCTTGAACTTTTTGGGCGTCCCTCTGCCAAACTTTACCGTCATCGTCGACTATCTTCTCTGTAAAATAATTGCTCTACTTCATGCTACAAATCTCAGATTCTCATAGATCACTTCCTCGGCGGCCAGTAATGTCTTTTGATCGATGTTGATGATGATGTCATCATCTTTGTCGATCTTGTGTAAGGCCAATTTGGGTTTTTTTTTCTCAGATCTATGAATATCACACATGGAACCTGCTATATTTATACAGCCTGTGAAAGGCTTCTTGAGGGTGGCCTTTTGAATTCCATGTGTTTAGTTTTAGTTAGTAGATTTTGGAAGAGACATTGAATGTAGTAGAGGAGGTGGAAAATCAAGGGCCATACAAAGGAGAAAAACCAAGAGAAACAAAAATTAGAAGGTTGCCACTCAACTGCCAAGTTGGAGTTTCCTAGAAGGGGAGAAATGCCACATGGATAGCCTAGAAAGAAGCTTTTCCTCTTGGCTTTTAAGTATTGTAAATAGATGTGAAAGGGAGAGACATAGATGATTAATAAAGACATTAAATAAGGGACTTCTCATCTTTCTTACCGAAAGCTTACAACTAAACCAATAACTAAGACTTTTGCAATTCCTCAAAATCCACAATATAAAACTATTAACAGGCTCCTAGCAGAAAAAGAGAGGAGATAGAAAGACACATGATCAAAGGTGAGATGCCATGTGGCATAATATAGGAGAGCTTTTGAAAAATTAAGAAATGCCATGTGGACAAAAGAAAAGCATACAAAATGCCATGTGGCAAAATGTGGGAGCACTTTTGGCTTTGCATTTTATATATATATAATAGAAGTGACAAATGATTAGCCTAATGTGTACCCATGACCCCGGGCACCAAATTTCTATGTTAAGCACACTACTTAACATGCTAACGACCCGTCCACGGTACTTCAACATTTTTATTAGGTGTCACTAAGATACATACACATAGTTAATATCTAATACTTGAAAATAATAATATAAATAATTACTAAAAGCACTTAGAAAATTAGGATTGTTACAAATATGGCTATAACCTATCACAAGTTTATAAAGAGTTTAAAGGATCAAACTCAAGGGAATCAAATAAGATATTGAAGATCTCATGAACCCCAAGAGGGGTACATAAACAAAAGAAGATGAAATCAAAATTCAATTGATTTTCCAAGTTAGAATTCACTTTAGAACTTATTTTATCTTAAACCCAAAGCTATTTATATCCAAATCAATGAAAAAACAAATGAAAGTTCAATCACAATTCTAGTGGTGTGATGAAATGAGGTAGGAAGAGACTTCTTGAAAATGTGTTAAAGATCCTAAGGAGCTCTATGTATCGTGATTGAACTTTAACTAAGGAATAATTAAGATTAGAGGTTACGTCCAATTATCCTCAACTTCTTTGTGGTTTGGAGGTCTTCAAAAGGATTCCAAGCTCTTCTTTCAACCCTTACAATGATTTTCTTAATTCTCTCTAAGATTCTCTCAATAGTGGTCTCCTTAATTATCTCAAAAAGTTGTTTAAGAGTCCTTCCTTGTAATGGGGATATTCATCTCCTTATATAGATCAATTTTAAAAGTCATTTTAGTAAATTTGGGGGTAAAAACCCTAATCCTAGAAGCACTTTTGATGGTACAATGCGTACAATTTTAAAAGAAGACTATTGAAAAATGCGGCACTCGGGAGAGTTGTCCATGGCATTCAGTGATCACCGGTGCAGTGCTCCCTGACTACTGTCACGACACTCAGTGAGTGCCAAAGCGGCTTTCAGTGAGTGTCGCAGACAACTCGCGAACTGCTGTCTTTTTGTGCACCTTATTTGGTTTTGTTTTCGATTCTTTTCCTCTTCCTTATTCTTTTTCTTTTATTTTTGCTTTCCAAACTCCTCCTATTTATCGCGGCATTCGGCGAGTTGTCTACGGCATTCTGTAATCACTGGTGCAGTGCTCCCTTATTACCGTCACGACACTCAGTGAGTATTAGTGCCGCGACGACACCACATGTCTGCCATAAATCTCACCACGTGTCATTTTTTCCCTTTTTTTCTCATGTTCTTCCCTTTTCTCTCCCTTCTTTTTTCTTTCTTTCTTAATTAATTTCATTTTTTGAAATTGAAGAGCCTTTCGAAGAGCTTGAATCACCTCAGAAATCCCAAATTAGTCAGACACTATCATCTTCAGCCTTGGAGGTAGTAATCCTCTAAATTCGACAGTTGGTCAAAATTGGGGTGTCTATAGTTTGCCCCTCTTCGACAGAGCTTGAAGAGCAATGCGCATCATAAGCGAATGTCGAAGCCTGTGTGAAGACAAGCCTTTGACCAAACTATCGAATTCAGGTAAAAAACAAAATGCTTTACAAAAATGGTCACGCAAATGGTCTATGCTGGTCATGCTCGATGGTGAGCTGCCTACGTATCCTTATGGGAATCAGATCAGGATGTAGTTCGGGCAAGGGACAAACACACAAGCATAAAATAGTCATACGGAAGAATGCGCCTTTCCTATCATGATGCACGTGCTCATGCGATGATGGCTGCTAATGCAATTTCATTCTTCATGCTTTTAAACTATGTAATCATGCTATTTCGATGTACCTAGATGTACTCCATGTCTTATGCTACTTAATGCTTGCGGTCACTTCAACTTACTAGACGAGCTATCTTTAAAATTCGGAGTCTCTTTGACTAATGAATTGTTCCTCTTCAGGATTCGTAGCCATTTTGGTCATTTGGATGAGCGCAATTGACTGGGCGGTGCTTCGCGACTTAGGTCCCGGTGTCAACGCGAGTTTGCTCTCTCGACATAATCAACTGGGCAGCAGTTTGCGACTTAGGCCCCGGTGTCAATGTGGGTTTGTTTTAATTTTAAATTCAGGAGTTAATCAGGCTCGATCATTTTAAAATTTCTAAAACTAGGAGTCAATCAGACTCGAATCAATTTAATTTCAAGGATTCGGGGCCATTCAGGCTAAAAGAATTCAAATTTTCTAAAAATCAGGAGTCAATCAGACTCAATTCTATTTAAATTCTAAAATTAGGAGTCAGTCAGACTCAAACAAATTCAATTTCACCAAATCAAAAGTCAATTGTACTCAAAAAAATTTTGTTCATAAATTGGGAGTCGATCGGACTCAGGTTTTCAAATTTCCAATCACAAGAGTCGAATCAGAATCAAAGAATTTGTACTTCACAAAACTGGGAGTCTAATAAACTCGCAAAACCCATATTTCAATTCGAAAATCTATTTTCTAAATTTTGGAGTCGCGCGGACTCAAAACTTATTCTTATAAGGATCTAGGATCACACGAACTTGAAAACTTATTTTCTAGGGATCAAAGTGTAACAAAGGCGCAAACTTTGGGGGTTTGAATTTCAAAACTTGGATCTTATTTGAATTTTGGAGGGAGAACTAACGACCTTTTAGCTGCCAGATTCGCGGCACATGCTAAGGAATTTGGTAGTCAATGACTGCCATAGCGGAGCTCTTTGAATGCCTTGTAATGGGGACATTCATCTCCTTATATAGATCAATTTTAAAAGTTATTTTAGTAAATTTGGGGGTAAAAGCCCTAATTCTAGAAGCACTTTTGATGGTATAATGCATACTATTTAAAAAGCATACTATTAAAAAATGCGGCACTCGGGAGAGTTGTCCATGGCATTTAGTGATCGCCGGTGCGGCACTCCTTGATTGCCGTCATGGCACTCAGTGAGTGCCAGAGTGGCTTTTAGTGAGTGTCACAGATAACTCGTGAGCTGCCGTCTTTTTGGGCACCCTATTTGGTTTTGTTTTCGATTTCTTTTCCTTTTCCTTATTCTTTTTCTTTTCTTTTCGCTTTCCAAACTCCTCCTATTTGTCATGGCATTCGGTGAGTTGTCTGCGCCATTCAGTGATTACTGGTGCGGCGCTCCTTTATTGTCGTCATGGCACTTAGTGAGTGTCGCGACGGCACCATGTGACCGTCGTAAATCTCACCGCGTGCCATTTTCTCCCTTCTTTTTTCTTTCTTTCTTAATTAATTTCATTTTTTGAAATTGAAGAGCCTTTCGAAAAGCTTGAATCACCTTGGAAACCCCAAATTAGTCGGACACTGTCATCATCGGTCTTGGGGGTAACATTCCCCTAAATTCTATAGTTGGTCATAATCGAGGTGTCTACAGCCGATCAATTCAGATAACCCAGCCCATAAAAGCCAAACCAACTAACTAAGCCCATAAATGACAACTCTGACTCTTTATCACAAAGCACACACGCTGGACCAAACTCGACCCCTCATATACATGTCATCTCGGCAGCGCAAATGTATGTCATTTTTTATTTAAGAATTTCCTCAACATAGTTATACTTGATTAAATATATGATTATCACAAATTATACTCACGTATCTTAATATGATTTTAGAAATTGCTTTTACTTTCTTGTTAAACAGTAAAGCAGGAAGGTACAATAGTTGTAGGCAGAAGGTACAACTGATTATAGCAGTAAATAGAATTTCCTGAAACTGTTGAACTCGAGCGCTTCAACTAGCTCGAGCGCTTGAGCCTCAAGCTCTACCATATCTTAAGCGCTCCACTCCCGAGCGATCATGCTCAACTCGAGCGCTCCACTTCGTCGTCTTCCTCCTCCCTCCAACAGACTCACTATAATTTTTCGTGATTTTCCAACTTAATTTAAACAGAGGTTGTAATATATCATTCTCACTGTACTTCTGTGTAGATTATGAATATATACTTTTGGAGACTCAAATTATACTATAGCTCTACTTATATATGAAAAATCGAAAGTCACCAAAACTTTAAATCAACTGTTCGTCGCAATCGTTACGAATTAGCGTTCAACACTTGAAACCTAGCCTCTGTAGACTCTAATCTATCATTTTTCATTCGCAAAATTCATTTTTGGTAATACTTTCGGTATTGCTAATTTCAGGCCACTATTGATATACATATGCATATACACACACACACACACACACAGTCTCTATGACATCTAAATACACATAAAGATACATGGGGAACGAGTTTAAGGTACTCACAGAATTGAATTGGTGACTGAGATAAGAATTTCGAGAACTCTGCAATAACTTTAAGTTTGACAATGAAAGCTCTCTATCTCTCTTTCTCTCTTTAACTCTCTGTATTTCTTTCTTTCCCTTCTTAATTTCAGGATTGTGTGTGTATTGAGAGTGATAAAGAGTAGTGAGTGAGTGTTGAGTTGTTTTTGCGTGTGTAATAATACATAAGCATATATACAGTTTACAAACTTGGTGGCCAAGATTATTTTGTGGTTTTTAACAGTGCACACATACACATTCGTACATTTCACTCATTTCATTTAGTTTAGTTGATTCACTTCAGTAATTAAGCTAGTTAGGTAATTTTTTTAGAAAAATATCACAAAACACCATGATTGAAATCCTTTAGTGTAAATAATGATGTAGGAATATTAATTAGTGGGTTTTATTCCAAATCGTAGGGTAATTTTTGGTATATAAAATACAGTAATAATATGAAACTGGTATTTTTATATATTTAAATATGGGAATTATAAATTACATTAACACGACTAAAAAGTTGTGCGCTCTTGTGCAACACCCAAGTGTAGGTGATCGTGCAAGTAATGTAGTACTGGAAGTCCAGGTCGATCCCACAAGGAAGGAATAGGAAGAATATCTACTAAGTTATGATCTCAAGAAAAGGAAAAAGATGAATATAAGGGTGGAGGTTTTAACGAATCCTAATTAATTAAATTAAATTAAATAATAAACTAAGCATATAGAAACATAACTAATTAAATAAACTAAAGGTGTTGGAAACACGTGAATCCACATTGATCCTAACCATCTACCATGCATACTCATTAATGTTCTATGGAGTTCATTCCTCTTCAGTATTCTGTATTTTTGTAAAGACAAAGAATCAATAGCCCTTTCATGATCGGGACTACATCATCATAGTTGATTTAAAATACTTGAAAGATGGTTTAAAACAATGGTTATTACTTGCACTCTAAATGGTGTTAGCATTCAAAGTGGTTTTCAAAAGTCATTGAAGAAAAGGCCTTAAGGCTTTATGTTCTAAAAACTGTTGTGACAAACTGAGCTTATAGGGACAATTTGATGACAGATTTCTAAAATAGAAAGTCATGGAATACTTAAAAGAATCATCTCAGGAATTAACAAGTTCGATCAATCGAAGCGCTCTCGATCGATCGGACAGCATCATCCTTCAATCGATCGAAATGTCATTGATCGCTTGACTACGGCTCTGGTTCGATCGATCAAAATACCTTCGATCGATCGAGCCCAGGTTTTCTATATCATACATAGCAGAGGCTAAGAATCAATATTTCATCACATATTTCCAACGTCTAAACTACGGAAACATAAATAAACTAATACAGAAATAGTAACCTATATCAATCATAACAACTATATCAATAAACAATCAAATAAGATAAAGGAAAGGAAAAACCTGGAATAAATATGAAAATAACCTTGAAATCAACTTGAATCTTTAGTTTATAATGAAAAAGATGAAGAAGAAGATTAATCTAACCCAAACTACTCCTAAACTAACCCTAAAACTACCTTAAACTGCTGTTTTTTGCGATCTGGAGCGTCCTCCCTTCGTCTGGTGTCAAAACGACTTATTTGTAGGGTTCCTGCAGAGTTTACACAACTTTTGAGAGAAAAAAAAGTTCAATCGATCGAGCTTAGTTCGATCGATCGAAAGTTCGATTGATTGAACTCTCCTCAAGCCCTTGAACTCTTTGATTTTGACAGCTTTGCGCACCGATGGGAGACTAGCAATAGCTTTTCACTCGGACCTCGAATTGACCTCCCGTTTGCAGCCATGCGACTGTAACTCAAAGATCTACATTTCATGTCTCTGGGGAAATCTTCCAAATCTGAAGTCTTAATTGTCAAAAATGGCATTTTCTCAGCTATTTTTGTTGTTCTCTTCACCAGAATAACTTTCTTTAGCTCCACTTCATTGATTTGCATTCTAATACCTATAAAACAACGCATAAACATATGTTTTAGCATTAACACAATAAAAAGAACATTGTTATTAGAATTCACCTAAATGTAGGAACTTTGGGAATAAAAGTATGCATAAAATACCATGTAATACACTATGAATTTGCACTTTTCACCTCGAATCACACCCTCCAACTAGCTCGTTGCTATTCCCTAGCAATGAAGCGAACTAAAGCAATGTTTATTTAAACTCTAAGAATTGAAAACAAGAAAAAGTAAAAATCCTAGCTCACTTTCGCAGGAATCGCGATTGCATTTAGCCTATGCAACAAGCCTTTAAACCCCTAGGTTACCCCTAGTGGACGAGTGTTGTCTTGTAAGGGTTTGCAGTGAATTTACCCACAAATTTCATGCTTATGGTAATGGTTCTCGTTTAAATGTTTTCAAGAAAATTTTTCCTCTCATTTAGTAATGTGGTTAAGCTCAACAATCTCATGAAACTCTCTAGTATGCCATAGCCATGCAACACACACATTACAGTTAATCTACTATCAAAGTCATTAGAATATTCCATACCTATTAATCTTCAAGTGTGTGTGTGTGAATGGACAACCAAAATACAAAACTTTAATTTCAAAGCTTGCATAACCTAAGACGCTATCAAGACGTTCATTTTGACTCAACTCTTACCAGGATTACACTATCAAAATGAAATCACTCTGAATTAGGTGTAATAATTATCACTCATGATATGGAAGCTATAAAGAGTTAATGTGAATGGAATCTAATACTTCTCATATCTAAATAGAAAAACGGACATTTTAGTGAACAAAGTCTCATGAAAGGATACTTTTCACTAGAAGAGCGAGATACCGTGGAGAACTCTCTCATTACCTTAAAGTCAAATCCAATTTACTTAAAATCATCAGGACTTTGAAAAAGAGGTGTTCGATTAAAAAGAAGGAGGTTCGTGATTTTCAATTGAGTCAAAGGATGTGATTGAAATATCTACTACAACTTTTCAAACTTCCCCACATCTCCAATCTCTCTCTTTTCTTTTCTTTTTTTTTTTTTACATTTTTTTTCACTCTCCTTTTTATTATTATTTTTTCTTTTGTAACAACATTGGCATTTTTTTTTCTTTTCTTTTTTTTTTCATGCTTTACTTTGCCAACTTTCCTTATTCACACTAACACTTCTTGTCAACGCAACACATCCCAATCACACCTAAATAAAAAACTGAGGCTTGAACTCCTAATTTGGAGTTAGGTATAGACTTTAGGATTGTGAAGACAAAGCGATTATGATAACCTCAAGAGGTGAAGTAAAGGAATAGCATAAAGGTAGGCCACGACTGTATTTTGCATGTATGGTCAAAAGATGGCCTAAATCATCTTCTAAGTTAATAGGATTATTCATTTTAGGAATTCAAGAGATCTAAAGTTGGTAAATCTTGAACGTTCTCTTCTAGTGATTAGTCAAAATGAAGAAGAAAATTGAAACTTTCAACGCATTAATACGCTTTTCAAAAAGTAAGAATAATTTTATAAAACCCTTAAGAACAACGAATGTCTCAAAAAGCTCACTTGGGTTATTAGTCTCCACTACAGTCTTTCAAGACACTTAAGCTATGTTTACTCATCCATTTTAGCTAAGTACAATGTTGTCACAACATGCTGAAAGTTGTTTGAAGATTAAAAGACATAAAATATACTATAACTAAGATAGTAAACAAACTACCATTGTATATCACATACTAATAACATACAGAAAATAACACTAATGCATCGTAACTAACTATATTAACTAGAGAGAAATACAAGAACCATTTTATTATATTTTGAAAAAAAAAATAAAAATTTTAAAATTTTTAAAAATTTTAAAAATTTTAATCTACTGACTGAGTCATGTTGCTAAGCAGGTGTATTGACATTAAAGATATTGCTAAGCAGGTATATTGACATTAAAGTACAACAAAAAAGATATGAGCCATGCAATGACTCACTACCCCCAACTAAAACTAAACATTGTCCTCAATGTTCTAAACTAAGCACATGGACATGTAAAGTAAAGCGAGAGAAGGAAGGATGTTACCACGAGGCGTTAATATCCAATTTTTTTTTATTTTCTTTTATTTATTTGTTAAGTCACATGCAAAATCATTAGTAGCAACAAGGAAAAATACAGAATATAATACAACTACTCAGTAAATAACTTCGGTTAATCAAGATTTTTATCATAAAGTAGTAACCGAAATTTTTGAGGATCTTCCAAGTGAAATAATTTAACAGTGAGAAGACTTTTGGGATCCTCATAAAATTACAACTCCCCCCCAACTAATGTCAGGCTCAAGGTCAGAGGATATGATGCAAAACCTATGGCCTCCAAATTTTGGTTGGACAGTTATAAGAGATATACCACACTTTTTAGGAATTATATGCAAGAAACGATCTTTGGTGTTGGTATTTCCTATAACGGCCTCTATTTTAATACAAGGAGGTGGCCACGGTTTGATAAAAGGGGCAGGGTCTAAATGATGTTCTAATTTAGATTCACTACCCTCCTCTTATCCTAGAACAGAATCTATAGAAATATGATCATAGGAATTTAATTTATGTTCTATGCACATGGTTTTGGACTGGACTTGGATAAAGGTATCTATTTGAGCCTCAATGTCATTATTACTCAAGAAGGTTAAGCAATCTAGAAGATTACTAGCTTCTTGTTGAAGTTTAAGATCATCTAATGTGGGCCCGAAAGTTTTTAAGTCCTCTCTCAAAGAATTTTGAAAAATAAAATTTTGCAAAGTACATGTGCTAGAATCCTTACCATTCTCTTCCACAACACATTCTATTTGTTCAATATTAGGGTACACATGATTTTCAAGCTCGGGATGAGAGCATTGATTGATAGAGAGGATAGGTGATGGGCAACTTGGTGACACCACCTCTTCGGCCGAAAGAGGTGAGGGTTCATAAATATCACATGAATCTAAATCGGATTTAGATTTTTCAATTATGTCCTCCCTAGGGTCACTATCAAAGGTAGGGGTAGAGTCAACAGGGGACTCCTCCTTTCCTAGTTGCGTGCAATCACCTAAACTCTCATCATCTTTAAAAACCTTATTCTCATCCTCGTAACTCTCCTCACTACGTATGTCTTCTATTGAGGAACTCTGGACAAAGAGATTGTGCAATTTTATCCAGGCAGTGAAGGAGTTGATGTCTGGGGTTGTATATTGAGGAGAAGATGGTTCTACAACTTTATGCTCAATGGTTTGGTTTTGGAGTTCTTGTTGGGTTATGACTTTCTCGAGAGAGTTGTTAACCTCATTCGGTATAAACTCGTCATTGTCCTCTAATTCCATTCCATTGTTAGTGTCTTGAAATTTAGGTTGTAGTGTTGAAGGACTGGTATAGTCTTCTATAGTTTGGCTAGCATGTGGTTGTTGATATCTAGTTTCTAATTTATCAAGTGCACTATCTAGCCTTTTCATTTCACTAAGCAGCAATTTTAGCATACCATTATTCTCAACTTGGTTATTCTCCTCATTATTACTATATGAAGATTCGCCCCATTGCTGTTGGTAGTAATTCCCATCCTATTGTGTTTGTGGACAAGACTCGCCAAAGGGAAAGTCTTAGTGCGTTTGGTAATCGTGGGAACTACTACTATGTCCTACATTATTATTTTGGTTATCGCCCCATTGCGGTTGATAGAACTCTTCATGTGGAGGTTCTCGTTACGTTTGATAATATGGGGGACTACCACTATTATTTCCCCATTGTGGTGGTTGGTAGCACTCGAGTTGATAATGCGCATCATATATGGGTGTTTGCCAACTTGGGGACAACTTTCATTACTTAATGTGTACCTATTTGTGGTGTTTGAGTTGTATGGAGGGTAATATGGATAAAACATGTTTATCCAAAATTTTAAACAATAGAATTTTTTATTTTTTATTTTTTATTTTTATCTTCTGAAAAAAAAAGTCCAAAAGTTTTTATTTTATTTATTTTTTTAAAGAAAAAGAAGAAAAATGGAAATAACTTGGTAAAATCCTAACCTAGTTGCCTTACTCGGCTACGGCACCAAAAACTTGACACAACTAAAAAGTTGTGCGCTCGTGTGCAACACCAAGTGTAGGTGATCGTGCAAGTAATATAGTATTGGAAGTCCAGGCCGATCCCACAAGGAAGGAATAGGAAGAATATCTACTAAGTTATGACCTAAAGAAAAGGAAAAAGATGAATATACAGGTGGAGGTTTTAACGAATCCTAATTAATTAAATTAAACTAAATAATAAACTAAACATATAGAAACATAACTAACTAAATAAACTAAAGGTGTTGGAAACACATGAATCCACATTGATCCTAACCATCTACCATGCATACTCATTAATGTTCTACTTCAGTATTCCATATTTTTCTAAAGATAAAGAATCAATAGCCCTTTCATGACCGGGACTACATCATCATAGTTGATTGAAAATACTTGGAAGACGGTTTAAAACATTGGTTATTACTTGCACTCTAAATGGTGTTAGCATTCAAAGTGGTTTTCAAAAGTCATTAAAGAAAGGCCTTAAGGCTTTAAGTTCTAAAAACTGTTGTGACAAACTGAGCTTATAGGGACAATTTGATGACAGATTTCTAAAATAGAAAGTCATGGAATACTTAAAAGAATCATCTCAGGAATTAACACAAGTTCGATCGATCGAAGCGCTCTCGATCGATCGGGCAACATCATCCTTCAATCGATCGAAATGTCTTCGATCGCTTGACTACGGCTCTAGTTCGATCGATCGAAATACCTTCGATCGATCGAGCCCAGGTTTTCTATATCATACATGGCAGAGGCTAAGAATCAATATTTTCATCACACATTTCTAACTTCTAAACTATGAAAACATAAATAAACTAATACAGAAATAGTAACCTATGGCAATCCTAACAACTATATCAATAAACAATCAAATCAAATAAAGGAAATGAAAAACCTAGAATAAATCTGAATATAGCCTTGAAATAAACTTGAAATCAACTTGAATCTTGAGTTTACAATGAAAAAGATGAGGAAGAAGATTAATCTAACCTAAACTACTCCTAAACTAACCCTAAAACTACCCTAAACTACTATTTTTTGCGTTCTGGAGCGTCCTCCTTTCATCTGGTGTCAAAACGAATTATATATAGGGTTCTTGTAGAGTTTATACAACTTTTGGGAGAAAAAAAAGTTCGATCGATCGAAGGTTCGATCGATTGAACTCTCCTCAAGCCCTTGAACTCTTTGATTTTGATAGCTTTGCGCACCGATGGGAGAATGGCAATAACTTTTCACTCGAATCTCGGATTAACCTTCCTTTTGTGGCCACGCGACCGTAACTCAAAGATCTACATTTTAAATCTCTGGGAAAATCTTCCAAATCTGAAGTCTTCATTATCAAAAATGACATTTTCTAAGCTGCTTCTGTTGTTCTCTTCACCAGAATCATTTTCTTTAGCTCCACTTCATTGATTTGCATACTAATACCTATAAAACAACGTATAAACATATGTTTTAGCATTAACACAATAAAAAGAACATTGTTATTAGAATGCATCTAAATGTAGGGACTTTGGGGATAAAAGTATGCATAAAATACCACGTAATACACTATATATATGCACTTTTAAACTCGAATCATACATGTTGCTACATTTTGTCACCAAAAATAAAAGAAAAAACATGAGGAATTTTAGGCAATAAAGTATTAAAATTTTTGGACCTTAGCAGGTAAACAAAAATGGGCTGGACTTTTTTGAAGAAAGCAATTAAACTTGGGGACCGTTGTGGACACGCGGAATCGGTCGTCCACTCTTTCAGTTTGGTTTGAAATTGATTTGGATCAAAGAAAAGGAAAAGGTCTGTTGATAACAGATACAGAGTCGCCACTTGGTCTTTAAGGAACCAAGAAACCTAATTTTGACTCACCCACATGGATAAAGGGCACCGGCCTTTCATAACCAAAGAACTTGGCTCGGGGTTTTGGTACGAGAGAGGAAGGAGCCTTAGTTAGGACTAAAACACCCTCAACTCGCCCCGTCTTTCGACGGCCCTCAATTAGCATGCAAATAATCATCCTATACTATATTTAGTTCGACAATTAATACTATGATAGTATATTACATTACATAAGAAACTTAAAATTGAAGATCAAAAGATAAGATATCATTCATAAGATCTAAGCCAAGTATCACACAATGCAAAGTGAAAGATCACACAAACAAACCTAGGAAAAATCGTCTAATCACATATCAGTAAAAAAGTTTTCCTAATCTAAGAAGACATGAATTATTCTTGGAACATATAAACAAAGAAAACAAAGTATGCTTAGCAAGCTAGTATGATGCATGTTAATCTTTGAGAAAAGAAGACTTCTCAATCCCCGGGATAGATGAGAAAGGAAGATTAGATCAAGGGAAAGCATGAATGTTTGATCAAGTTCATTCCTTATAATCTTCTTAGATTAGGAGTCACAAAAGCCTCAAATCTTGCATGGATGTAATGTATGATCCTAGAATGTGCAAAGGTTGTAGTGTGTTTGTGTACGTGGACTTTCTAAAGTGACTTAGAAGTCTAAAATATGCATGAATGCATGGGAGAAATCATCATGGGATATGTACAAATATGGTATGGACCACTTCCTAGGATATGAACTAATTTGAAATATATATAAGCATCAAATCAAAGGATGGAAGTAAAAGTATATTTGCCATGAATAGTGGACAGAACAATGACTTGATCTTGTGGAACTTGAACAGTGGGGTTAGAAATATTTTTAGTTCATGATTTTTAATGACAATCATACTTTTTGTGTCTATAATACATATCAAAAATCCAATCTTCAATAACTATTACAGATTGAGAGAAATTATATGAACAATAGAGGTTACTCAGAAACAGAGTCCGTACTGTCGACTGAAATGTTGAAAAATCTTAGAACATGAAAACAAAACATTTAGAGACCCATATTATATCGAACGTTGCCTAAGGCATTGAAGTTCAAGGGAAAAATGATTTGGGACCACTCCTTTTGGAAAGGTTTTCTTAAAAACAAGGTGAAAGTCAACCAAGCTGATGTGACAGCAAAAATAGAATGTCTGGAAGGAATGTTTGGGTCAAAATGGAACCCTTCCAAGTGTTTTCAAGCCAAGACAAAAATCACGGTTTTTCTATAATGAGTTAGGAAGACTTTCCTAGTGGTCTTGTAATCACCCTTTGAGTATTGAGTTCTAGAGAAATCTTTGAGCTCAGATCATTCATTGTTTTGATGATTGTTTGAGAAAAACAAGGTTTATTTCTTGGAATCCAAATATTGGGGGTTTTAGAGGGGTTTTGAAAGCATGTTTTTCAGCATCAAATGGAGATTATAACCTCATGGAATATCAACATCAAACCCAAGTCAAGAACTTCCAAGATTGTTGGAGAGATTTGTTTTCATTTGAGCATAACTTCAAGAATACTTTGGAAGTATTGAAGTAGGAATCATCATCTATCAAACATGTTTTTGAGGTCAAGAGCTACTATCCATAAGGATTCACTCACCTCAAATCTCGTGTCATCATTTAGATGATGATGAACTAGTAAGTAATTAAAGAAAAATAAAAAAGAAATGTGGTAATGAGAGATGAACATTTATACAAACAAGCAAATAATAACATTCAATAGATGATAGTCAATGTGATTTTAGACTTCTAGATTGATACTTCACTCATATATGGACATTTGGACATGGAAGTAGCTTCCTATCTCATGAATGCTCAAGAATGGCAGTTCGGGAGGATTTGAATGTGAAGTATAAGAGAGGTAATAGAAGAAAACAAGATTAAAACTCACTTTCTTATAGAAAATCAGTGGGAGAAGCTCCCTTTCTCTCTTCTAAACCTATCTTTATCTCTCTTTCTCTTTAAAACTTTCTCAAGCTTTGCACTTGTTCCCCCCAAAATGAAGAGAAAAGGGGGGTTTATATAGGCCAATTTGGGGTGGTTTTGGGATTTTGAAAGTGCTCCCATTGGTCCCAAATATCTGTGAACATAAAACTACATCATTTTGGTCTTTAATTATTCAATTTGGAACCCCAAAATAAATTACAAAATGGGTTCTACGGGGGTTGAGTGCCACTGCAGTAGTGGCCCAGTGCCGCCACAGCACTACTCCTTAGTCACCCATAAATTTGTATTTACGCCCCCAGAGGTTCTGGTATTCGCGAAAAGGCCCTATTTCGTCCGAAATTCATAGAAAATGCGTATGAACTCCAAACTGAGGTTGTTATATACTGTTGGAAAGGTAATGGAGTCTAATTTATATAAATAATAGTTTGGATCTAGGTCACTTTGAAAAGTTTTGCGGTATTCGTGATTAAAGCTGATTTGATCTCTTTTTCACCTTCAGAAATTCACAATAAATTCATTTTAAATCCAGTAATTATGTGCGATATACCGTTAGAAAGCTATTGACCTCTAGTATCCATGAAAAACGTTTGAAAAATGATACGGTGCTCCAGTTTTAAAGTCAATTTTTGGTCAAATCGGTCAAACCTAGGACTTCCAAGAAGTTCTGGGAGCCTCTGGGAGATCCTAAGAGTAGACGTTTTCATCCAATTTTCTTTTGAAACTCGTTTTTAGTACTTTTACATGATCTAGAATGATCTCAGAACTTTTCGGCGAATTTGGATGATTTTGGTCAAACCCTGGTCAAACCTAGTCAAACCGGTCAACGGAGACTTTCCGGGAACTTCCGGGACTTTCGAGGGTCTCTGGGGGCTGACGATTCTATCTGATTTTGCTTCAAAACTCAGTTTATCACTTTTCTTACGACATAGCATGTTTCCAGAACTTTTGGTCCAAATTAGGGAGTTTTTGGATTTTCAAGGGCATTTTGGTCATTTTGAGCATTTTGAGAGATAGAACTAACTTCCAGGAGTCCTTTTTGAGTCTTTTTCGATCATTGTGAACCACCAAGCTATGGGTCTCCGAAATCTAATAGCGACCAAATGGGGTGTCTACAATTTGCCCCTCTTTGGCATGAACTTGCGAGGCAACACATGTCGCAAGCGAGTGCCAAAGCTTTGACGAGACAGGTCTTTTAGAGGCTATAGATTTAGGATAAAAGCACTACAAAAGATGCAATGATAGAAACAAGAATGCTGAGGCTGGTATTGGTCGTGCTCTGCGTGAGCTGCCCACATATCCCTGGGGAAATCAGACCAGGACGTAGTTTGAGGCACAAGGGAAAAAAATCACGCATGCACAATAAGATAAGCGAATGCTATGCTATAATATGTCATGCATGGACGTGATATGAGTTGTGTTATGAGTCCTATCATGTCTAGTGTTCTAATCCTAATATGAGCAGGTACTGTGAGTTGTGCCACTCCGAGTGGGCTGGTGTTGTGCTAGAGTTCATCTAACTCTTAAGCAGCGATCCATTATGATAAAGATATCAAAGTGTTTGAAGACTCTGGGCCTCGGGGAAGTGCGCATAACAAGTGAACGAGATTAGATGTGGGGTCCTTGAGGACAATAATTGAAGATGACCAATAGGTGAGGGAGCTTACGATAAGCGACAAGCGAGGGAGCTGATGATAATCGACAGTTTTGGGAAAATTTATCATAACCAAAGTGAGGGGGCTCACAATTTTGGATAAAGGAGTGAGAAAGCTCACGATAAGTGAAGAAGCTCATAATTTTGGACAAAGGAGTGAAAAAGCTCACGAGAAGTGAAAAAAGCTCATGATTTTGGACAAAAGAGTGAAGAAGCTCACAATTTTGGATAAAGGAGTGAGGAAGCTCACGATAAGTGAGAAAACTCACAATTTTGGACAAAGGAGTGAGGAAGCTCACGATAAGTGAGAAAGCTCATAATGTTGGACAAATGAGAGAGAAAGCTCGTGATAAGTAAGAAAGCTCATGATTTTGGATAAAGGAGTGAGGAAGCTCACGATAAGCGAGGAAGCTCACGATTTTGGACAAAGGAATGAGGAAGGTCACGATAAGTAAGCAAGCTCACGATAAGTGAAGAAGCTCACGATAAGTAAGAAAGCTCACGATTTTGGACAAAGGAGTGAGAAAGCTCACAGTAAGTGAGAAAGCTCACGGTAAGTGAGAAAGCTCACAATTTTTGACAAAGGAGTGAGAAAGGACACGATAAGTGAGAAAGCTCACGATTTTGGACAAAGGAGTAAGGAAGCTCACGATAAGTGAAAAAGCTCACGATTTTGGATGAAGGAATGAGGAAGCTCACAATAAGTGAGAAAGCTCACAGTTTTGGATAAAGGAGTGAGGAATCTCACAATAAGCGAGGAAGCTCACGATTTTGGACAAAGGAATGAGGAAGCTCATGATAAGTGAAAAAACTCACGATTTGGGACAAAAGAGTGAGGAAGCTCACGATAAGTGAGAAAGCACACAATTTTGGACAAAAGAGTGAGAAAGCTCAAGATAAGTGAGAAAGCTCATGATAACCAATGGGTAGGTAAGGGGGCTCACAATTTTGGACAAAGGAATGAGGAAGCTCACGATAAGTGAGAAAGCTCACGATTTTGGACGAAGGAGTGAGGAAGCTCACGATAAGTGAGAAAGTTCACGATTTTAGACAATGGAGTGAGGAAGCTCATGATAAGCGATAAAGCTCACGATAAGTGAAGAAGCTCACAATTTTGGATAAAGGAGTGAGGAAGCTCATGATAAGCGAGGAAGCTCACGATAAGTGAAGAAGCTCATGATAAGTGAGAAAGCTCACGATTTTGGACAAAGGAGTGAGGAAGCTCACGATAAGTGAGAAAGCTCACAATTTTGGACGATGGAGTAAGGAAGCTCATGATAAGTGAGAAAGTTCACAATTTTGGACAAAGGAATGAGGAAGCTCACGATAAGTAAGCAAGCTCATGATAAGTGAAGAAGCTCACGATAAGTGAGAAAGCTCACAATTTTGGATAAAGAAGTGAGAAAGCTCACGATTTTGGACGAAGGAGTGAGGAAGCTCACGATAAGTGAGAAAGCTTATGATTTTGGACGAATGAGTGAGGAATCTCATGATAAGTGAGAAAGCTCACAATTTTGGACAAAGGAGTGAGGAAGCTCATGATAAGTGAGGAAGCTCAGGATAAGTGAGGAAGTTCACAATTTTGGACAAAGGAGTGAGGAAGCTCATGATAAGTGAAGAAGCTCAAAATTTTTGATAAAGGAGTGAGGAAGCTCACGATAAATGAGAAAGCTCACGATTAGCAAGGAGGCTCATGATAACCAAGGGACACGGAGCCTTGGATTGTGAATAGACAATGCTTGCCCTAGGAATCGGGGTCTTTTTGACTGTTGGCGGGTTTTTTAATCGTTGGTCAATTTTTATGATGACCAATCTGGAAATTTGGTTCAGGCTTCTGCTGGGAATGGTAGGGAATTCTTTGGGAACCTTTCTTAACTTCTAACCTAGAAACATGACCTATCTCTGAATCTCTCACGCTTGATCAAATCTGGTAGTGCTCAATCCAAGAGAGCCGATTAGGGCCTCCGGGAGCCGATTTTGCATGTATTTGTCCTCTGGGGATGGTTCTTAGAATCCTTGAGAATCTCTCTTAACAGTTTTCTTCAATTCCTGACCTAGAACCAAGATTCCTCTATAAATTTCTCAGGGTTGATCAACTTCTTGCAATGCCCAATCCAAAAGAGCTAGTTAGAGCCTTCGGGAGCCGATTTCTGTCTGTATTTGTCTGCTGGGGATAGTTCTTGGAATCTCTGAGGATCTCTCTTCAAATCTTGACCTAGAACTAGGATTCTTCTCTGAACCTCTCATGGTTGATCAAATTCTGCTGGTCTATAACCAGGACCCATCTCTGAATCTCTCATGGTTGATCAAATTCTGCAATGGTCGGTCCGAAAAGCCTATTCAGGCCTCTAAGATGATTGGCGGACGTGGAAGCACTAATGATGGACATGGAATCCTTAAAATGATTGACGGACACGGAAGTCTCAGATATCAAAGAGTAGACGGGGTAGCCCAAGATAACTGATGGACGCGAAAGTCCTACCTTAATCCAGAGGGTCTATAATGAAAGATTTGCCTCAATTTAGAGGGCTAACAGTGGAATTTAGAGGGCTAACAATCTAGAGGGTTGACAATGAAGGATTTGACTCAATCTAGAGGGCTGATGACAACAGATTTGCCTCAATCTAGAAGGCTGATAATGAAGGATTTGCCTCAATCTAGAGGACTAACAATGATAGATTTGCCTCAAACTAGAGGGATGATAACAAAGCATTTGCCTCAATCTAGAAGGTTGATGACAACAGATTTGCCTCAATCTAGAGGGCTGACAACGATAGATTTGCCTCAATCTAGAGGGCTGACAACAAAGGATTTGCCTTAATCTAGAGGGCTGATGACAACAGATTTGCCTCAAACTAGAGGGCTGACAACGAAGGATTTGCCTCAATCTAGAGGGCTGACAATGATAGATTTGCCTCAAACTAGAGGGCTGACAATGAAGCATTTGCCTCAATCTAGATGGTTGATAACAACATATTTGCCTTAATCTAGAGGGCTGAAAATGATAGATTTGCCTCAATCTAGAGGGCCGATGACAATAGATTTGCCTCAAACTGGAGGGTTGATAATGAAGGACTTGCCTCAATCTAGAGGGCTTATGACAATAGATTTGCCTCAATCTACAGGGCTGATAATGATAGATTTGCCTCAAACTAGAGGGCTGACAATGAAGTATTTGCCTCAATCTAGAAGGCTGATGACAATAGATTTGCCTCAATCTAAAGGGCTGACAACGATAGATTTGCCTCAATTTAGAGGGCTGACAATGAAGGATATGCCTCAATCTAGAGGGCTGATGAAAATAGATTTGCCTCAATCTAGAGGGCTGACAATGATAGATTTACCTTAATCTAGAGGGCTGACAACAAAGGATTTATCTCACTCTAGAGGGCTGACAACAAAGAGTTTGCCTCAATTTAGAGGGCTGACGACAAAAGATTTTCCTCAATCTAGAAGGGATGATGAACATGACATATTTTGAATAAGATTTATGGTGAACTAATGACGATTAATGAACTGGTGATGCACGAATCGAGATGACAAGTAGATAGTGAACTACTGTGACTATCATAGGTTAGACCAACGGTTAGACTAACCATGATCAAAAGGACTAATGATGTATGAATCGAGATAACGAGTCAATAGTGAACTACTATGACTATCATAGGTTGGACTAACCATGATTAGAAGGATTGATGATGTACGAATCGAGATGATGAGTCAACAGTGAACTACTGTGACTGTCACAGATTGGACTAACGATGTACTAATTGAGGTGACGAGTCAACAGTGAACTACTATGATTGTCATGGATTGGACTGATAATGTATGAATTAAGATGACAAGTCAACAGTGAACTATTGTGACTGTCATGGATTGGATCAACGGTTGGACTAACCGTGATCAAATGAAAGAATGACGATGAGCGAATTGAGATGACGAGTTGACAGTGAACTACTATGACTGTCATGGATTGGACTGATGATGTACGAATCGAGATGATGAGTCAACAGTGAACTACTGTGACTATCATGGGTTGGACCAATGGTTGGACTTACCGTGATCAGAAGGACTGACGATATACGAATTATTATAGCGAGTCAACAGTGAACTACTGTGATTGTCATGGATTGGATTGACGATGTACTAATCGATAAGCCTGCTGGGGATGAATCTGCTGGGGATGAAGCGACTCTATTGGGGCGGAATGGATAAGATGTACACTGCTAGGGAAGAAGGCAATACGCCCGCTGATGGGAGTAAAGGTATGATTCTATTCGTAGATGATCTATTGCAACTATGGATTTGACATTGATGGAGGATGATGATCAAAATCCACTCATGGACTTATGTTGCATGGATGAGGAAAAATGATCAACAGCCACTCATGGACTTATGTTGCATGGAGATGATGATTGACTTTCGACAGCTTGGGAAAGGCATGAGATTTACCCCAAGTCTGGACGCTTCTCATGCTGACGCCTTAACTGGTACAATGATAGTGTTTGGCTCTCCTGCTTGTATTATCCTTGGAATGCTCTTAAAAATTTATAATTTGATTTGAAAAATTCATTATTAGTCACTGGTGATTTACACATTTGAGACTACGACAGACTCAAAGACTAACAGACATCGACGCACGTACGAGGGTGACACATTTGACACCAAATTGGGAGAAGTTTGACTTTGCCAAGATTTGATGTGCATTGATCATAGATGATACCATTTCACTCCTCGTCTTAACATGGTAGCACTTTGCAGATAAATCTGATTTTTGAAAATTCCTCCCTATTGATCTAGTCGATTCGCTGATTTTCCAAGGATGTGCTTTGAATTAGTGCCTTAGCTTATAGAATAAAAGACACTCTATTTCAAAAAATTTCAAAACAACTTGGTGACTTAAAAACTCGCCCTTGGTGTGAAAGGATCGTGTTAGGCAAATAGAGTTTGCCCCTAGTTTGAGGTGTATGAAGTAGAATTCATAGGCAAATGAGGTAGGTGACCAAAGTTTGCCCCTAGTTTAGACGATGGTTCTTTGAAGGTTTTGGGCAAACAAGGTAGGTGACCGAAGTTTGCCCTTTGTATGAAGGGTAGATCATAAATTCAGGCAAACAAGGCGGGTAGCCGAAGTTTGCCCCTAGTGTGGAAGGTGATTTCTGGCTTGAGGCAAGGACCGTGACTTTAATCTCTCAAATGCTCATAACTTTTACCTAGGCACTAGTGAGGTGACCTAGCGAGCTCTTTTCTCTTTTGTTATTGCACACCTTGGATTTAGCTCTAATTTTTGCCTACGCGTCCTTTCGGATTTTTGACCTAGCGAGCCATCCTTCTTTTCTTTTTTGAAAGTCTGCCTACGTACCCCCGAACAGGGATCAGGTCCAATGTAATTTGGGCCAGGACCTTGAAAGAAGAGGGGTTAATATTAGTGTGGTCGAACCGATGCGGTTGCCTACGTATCCCCGAGTAGGAATCAGGTTGAGCGTAGTTCAAGGTAAGGTTTTGAAAAAGACGGGGGATTGATTATAATGGTGTTGACCGAACCGATGCCTTTGCGTACATATCCCCGAGTGGGAATCAGGTCGAGCGTAATTCAAGGCAAGGTTTGAAAGAAATTGGTTTGATTATGATGGTGTCGACTGAACCGATGTGGTTTCCTACGTATCCCTGAGTGGGAATTAGGTCGAGCGTAGTTCAAGGCAAGGCTTTGAAAGAAATTGGTTAAGGGTTTTTCAAACCAATCGTCAAAGAAGTTCAAACTTAGGTCACTTGTGGTAGCCTTGAATAAGAAGATTCAGTTTCAGTCTCCTTTTCTCTCTCTCTTTTTTTTTTTTTTTTTGCTTTGAGGATTGATCCTTTTTACTTTCACCTAGCCAGTCAATTTTTCTTTTCACGTTCGTGTGAGATCTTCTGATCAGAATTCCAGAATGTGCATGTCAGCTCCTAGAATTTATTTGTGGTTGTTCGGTGCATTTGGAAATGTGATCTAGGCATATTGTTATGATGTACCTTGATGCATACGATTCTCTCATTTGTTTCATCAAAATTTTCTCCAACATCTTGAGTGGCTAGGGCCAGATTTTTAAAATCAACACCCGTTCAGCTCTAACTTTTGCCTAGGTGCCCTTTTCGGGTTTTTAACCTAGCGAGCTTTTCTTTTCTTTTTTTTTTCTTTCTTTTAAAAGTGGAAATGAAACTCACTAAAATGTTTGGCTACTATCAAGGACCAAGTCCGCACAGATTTGCATAGCTATCAATTGGGTTGGGCCCAAGGCTTTGAAATGGTGAAAAAAGGGTATTGGACAAGCCCCAAGTCAGTTCCAAGTATGTCTTTTTGAGATGTGAGCAAAAGCATCTTTAAATTCTTAAAGTCAGACTATTCATTTCTCGGCTCCTCATCGGTGTCAGTGTGAAATTGATTTTGACCTTTCAGGATTCTTTTTTTTTTTGTTTCATGCCAAATATTTATTAGCAGAGTAATATCCATGGTAATTTGAAAAATGACACTTCAGTTTAGTGATTCATGCACTTATGACTGACTAGACACATCAGATTAAGGAAAATGAGATTTCATTCCATCAAAAGAAAAGGATTACATAACAGACTCAGACCCATAACAACTCGATGACATATAGACTCGATCACAAGACTAGACTTAAAATAGACTCAGAACATAGAACAGACTCAACTTGACTCGACCCGGTCTCAAATAGAGTGTCTTTGTGACCCACTTATTCTTATGATTATTATTATTTTTGTTAACAGAAGCTCCATACACCATCACTCCACCGCGTAGCTTCAACAATTATCAGCCTCGGTGAAGGGGATCATTTGAATGGATATGCAAGGGGCTTAGGTTCAATGAAGCTGACATTTTGGGTGACATGGGGTTGGATGGGTGGTGGCTCGATGATTCTTCAGTCGATGAGGTCTTGGATGTCATGGCGGAGACGTATACACCGGTCAGTGTCATGGCCTGGGCCTTGGTGGTAGGCACATTGTTTGGACAGGTCGCAATTAGGTGGTGGGGGATCGGCATGAGGCTAAAGGAGTTGGAGGTGCCCCTTTTTTAATAGGCGGCCTAAGGTTACGAAGGGGGAGATATCTAGCTTGGAAAATTCATGGGGTGCCCTGTTTTGGTAAGGGTGGCTAGGTGAGCTGTTTTGGTTTGTGAACTGGTATAGTCGAGGAGAATAAGCCATGGGTTGTTCACTAAGGGTGTAACATCCAAAGGGTTTTGGGAATAGTCGGGCCTGTTGGACTGGCTTTGTGATTCTTCATTCTTGATCTTCCCTTCTCTGATTGCATCCTCAATTCTAGTCCCAATCTCAAACAGTTCTTCAAATGTTGAGATGGACTGGTAGAATAGTCTCTTATGGTACATCAGTTGTAGATTCTTGATCAACATCCGGACTTGTTCCTTTTCGACTGGTCGGTGGGTCATTTGGGCCACTTTGTTCCTCTATCTGCTCAAGAAAGCAATGAAGGACTCATTGAAGTTCTGCCAGGTAGTCTCCAGATCTCGAATGGTGACATCGAGCTCTTGGTTGTAGGAGTAATGATCAACGAAGACCTGGACTATATCTTCCCAATTTTGGGTCTTAGAAACCTCCAAGGTCAGAAACCAGGATAGAGCAGCCTTGGCGATGCGATGTGGTCATGGGTGCAACCCATTGATTGGAAAAACACTCATGCAGAACTTTACGTGGCTCTTCGGATTCCCAGCTCCATCAAGACAATCAATTTCAGGCATCTTGAAGTTCTCAGGTAGCTTTAATTTATTGGGCTCAAACAATCCTTCTAGATCTATCATGTAATCATCGACCCCTTTACTCTTTCTTAGTATGTTCTCAAGCTTATCAACCTTATCCAGTTTTTTCTTGAATTTTCTTGTTAAGTGCAGGCGATGGGCCCCCTTAAAACCATTCTTCTTCTCCACCGTTCCCATGTACAAGGATGGGAGGTGGTATAAACCCCGGCGGAGGTGGTGGCATGAACCCTGGCGGTGGTGGTGGGAACCCAGGTGGGTACTGTGGTGGTTGTTATTTCAGGTCTTCCATGAATTTCAAGACTTGGGCTAGGCTGTCGGACTGCTGATTTAAGGTTGTTCCTAACTTGGTGACCTTGTTTTCTAATTCTTCCTGATTCATGCTAAAATAACTTAGTGGGCTGATCTTGACCAAACGGTTGTCTGAATATTTGACCCAAGACGAGGATCCTAGCTGTTAACTTTGGGAATCCATAGTGACATATAGATTTGAGAGAATTGTATCAAATTCTGACAATGACGACTTTAGATAGATAATGACAGTGATGTTATCAAGTGTGGACTAACTTGTGTACAGACTGACTGAGACAGTACGTGCAGACTGATAGGAATGGTGCATGCAAATGAGACAAGCACGCGGTTGCAGGCCCTAATATATATGATGCTCCTACTTCTAACGGATAACAGTTAAGCAAGTAAGGTCCTAGCTATACAGAGTGTGCTAACTTTACTTTTCAGTATGATCACTATGGGAGAAAGAAGAATTTCCAGGGTATTTGGGAGATTCTGGGGATTTTCTAGAATTTTTTAGAATTTGGACAGTTTCTGGGGAAAACAGTCATATTTGGGTAATCCGGGGGATTCGGACAGAGTTTCTGGGAGAAATCCAGGGAACTTGGACAGAGTTTCTAGGAGAAACTGGTTATGTCTGGGGAGAAATTGGTGCATTTGGGAAATCTGATTATGTTTGGCTATTTTTGGGATATCTGGACAGAGTTTTTGGGAGAAACTTGTCAATTTGGCAAATTTAGACAAAGATTGTGGCAGAAACTGGGATATTCGGATGAGTTGGGCAGAGTTCCTTTGAGAAACATGTGTATATGACAAGTGCATGTGATGATGGTGATCATATTATCTAGCAAGTTTTCATACTCCTATGTCTTAGGTCCAACAAACAAGGTTTGCAGTGTATATCTTTGTGATCATGGAGCAGACATCCTTATCATGGTGCCTAGGCAGGTCAAATCAATGTAATCACATGTAAGTGATTGACTTGGGGATCATAAAAAGGATGTTTTGTTTTATGCCACATAAGCGTCTACACCGCACAGGTAATCCTGTCAGGGCATACAGCAGTTATCTCACATTGTCCTATCTTGAAAATATAAACGAACAGTCCTATGAAAGGTTCTACAGGAATCTATATGCAGAGGCTAGGTTTAGTCAAAGAGGGTCCATTGACGAGAGTTCCAATATACCGTTAGGGAGACAGTACGGAAGTTGTTACTCTTTTTTATATACCTTGGGAGGTACAGTATCAACGGTGACTTATGCCCTGGCACAGCAAGACCTGAACAATGTCAGCGCCGCGTTTCAGACACAGTCGGAGGGGAAATGCAGAAGTGCAATGCGGTGAACCAAACACAGTAAAAAGATGATTTTAAGGATGTTTCTTATGAGTCAAACCTCTGTATTATTTTTTTTGAAAATAAAAATCCCCAGTAGAGTCGCCAGATTGTGGACATGTGGAATCGGTCGTCCATTCTTTCAGTTTGGTTTGAAATTGATTTGGATCAAAGAAAAGGAAAAAGGTCTGTTGAAAATAGATACAGAGTCTCCACTTGGTCTTTAAGGAACCAAGAAACCTAATTTTTACTCACCCAAATGGATAAAGGGCACCAGCCTTTCATAACCAAAGAACTTGGCTTGGGGTTTTGGTACGAGAGAGGAAGGAGCCTATGTCACGACTAAAACACCCTCAACTCGCCCCGTCTTTCGACGGGCCACAATTAGCATCCAAATAATCATCCTATACTATGTTTGGTTTGACAATTAATACTATGATAGTATATTACATCACATAAGAAACTTGAAAAGGAAGATCAAAAGATAAGATATCATTCATAAGATCTAAGCCAAGTATCACACAATGCAAAGTAAAAGATCACACAAAAAAACCTAGGAAAAATCGTCTAATCACAAATCAAGTAATAAAGTTTTCCTAATCTAAGGGGACATGAATTGTTCTTGGAATAAATAAACAAAGAAAACAAAGTATGCTTAGCAAGCTAGTATGATGCATGCTAATCTTTGAGAAAAGAAGACCTCTCAATCCCCTGGACAGATGAGAAAGGAAGATTAGATCGAGGGGAAGCATGAACGTGTGATCAAGTTCATCTTTATAATCTCCTTAGATTAGGAGTCACAAAAGCCTCAAATCTTGCATGGATGCAATGTATGATCCTAGAATGTGCAAAGGTTGTAGTATGTTTGTGTACATGGACTTTCTAAAGTGACTTAGAAGTCTAAAATATTCATGAATGCATGGGGGAAATCATCATGGGATATGTACAAATATGGTGTAGACCACTTCCTAGGATATGAACTAATTTGGTACCAGCTACAAAGATCTTGTGGAAATTGAAAAGTGGGGTTAGAAATGTTTTTAGTTCATGATTTTTTATGGAGAGCATCCTTATTGTGTCTAGTACACATCAAAAAGCCAATCTTCAATAAATATTACAGATTGAGAGAAATCATATGAACAATAGAGGTTACTCAGAAACAGAGTTCGTACTATCGACTAATATGTTGAAACATCTTAGACAATGAAAAGAAAACATCTAGAGGCCCATATTATACATAAAGTTTCCTAAGACACTTAAGTTCAAGGAAAAAATTATTTGGTACCACTCCTTTTGGAAACGTTTTCTGAAAAACAAGTTGAAAGTCAACCAAGCTGCTGTGATAGCAAAAATAGAATGTCTGGAAGGAATGTTTGGGTCGAAATGGAACCCTTCCAAGTGTTTTCAAGCCAAGCCAAAAATCATGGGTGTTCTATAATGAGTAAGGAAGACTTTCCAAGTGGTCTTGAAATAACCCTTTGAGTATTGAGTTCTAGAGAAATCTTTGAACTCAGATCATTCACTGTTTTGAAGATTGTTTGAGAAAAACAAGGTTTATTTCTTGGAATCCAAATATTGGGGTTTTTAGAGGGGCTTTGAAATATGGGTTTTGAAAGCATGTTTTCAACATCAAATGGAGATTATAACCTCTTGGAATATCAACATCAAACCCAAGTCAAGAACTTACAAGATTGTTGGAGAGATTTGTTTTCATTTGAGGATAACTTCAAGAATACTTTGGAAGTATTGAAGTAGGAATCATCATCTATCAAACATGTTTTTGAGGTAATGAGAGATGAACATTTATACAAACAAGCAAATAATAACAATCAATAGATGATAATCAATGTGATTTTGGACTTGTAGATTGGTATTTCACTCATATATGGACATTTGGATATGGAAGTAGCTTCCTATCTTATGAATGCTCATGAATGGCAGTTGGGGAGGATTTGAATGTGAAGTATAAGAGAGGTAATAGAAGAAAACAAGATTAAAACTCACTTTCTTATAGAAAATCAGTGGGAGAAGCTCCATTTTTCTCTTCTAAACCTATCTCTATCTCTCTTTCTCTTTACAACTTTCTCAAGCTTTGCACTTGGTCCCCCCAAAATGAAGAGCAAAGGGGGGTTTATATAGGCCAATTTAGGGTGGTTTTGGGATTTAGAAAGTGCTCCCATTGGTCCCAAACATCTGTGAACATAAAACTACATCGTTATGGTCTTTAATTATTCAATTTAGACCCCCAAAATAAATTACAAAAATGGGTTCTGTGGGGGTAATTGCCACCACGGCACTGCTCCTTAAACGCCTAGAAATTTGAATTTAGGCCCCCAGAGGTTCCGGTATTTGCAAAAAGGCCATATTTCGTCCGAAAATTCACAGAAAATGCGTATGAACTCCAAACTGAGGTTGTTATATACCGTTGGAAAGGTAATGAAGTTTACTTTATACAAATAATAGTTTGGAGATAGATCACTTTGAAAAGTTTTGCAGTATTCGCGATAAAAGCTAATTTGATCGCTTTTTCACCTTCAGAAATTCATAATAAAATTTGTTTTAAATTCAAGATTTATGTGCGATGTACAATTAGAAAGATATTGACCTCTAGTATCCATGAAAAATGATACGGTGCTCCGGTTTTAAAAGTCAACTTTTGGTTAAATTGGTCAAACCTAGGACTTCCAAGAAGTTCTAGGAACCTCTGGGAGATCCCAGGAGCAAACGTTTTCGTCCGATTTTCTTTTAAAACTTGTTTTAGTACTTTCCACATGATCTAGAATGGTCTCAAAACTTTTCGGCGAATTTGGATGATTTCGGTCAAACCCTGGTTAAACCTGGTCAAACCGGTCAACGGGGACTTTCCGGGACTTCCGGGGGTGTTTGGGGGCTGATAATTTTATCTGATTTTGCTTTAAAACTCATTTTATCAGTTTTCTTACGACATAGCATGTTTCCAAAACTTTTGGTCCAAATTAGGGAGTTTTTGGGCTTTCAAGGGCATTTTGGTCATTTTGAGCATTTTGAGAGATACAACTAACTTCCAGGAGTCCTTTTTGAGTCTTTTTTGATCATTGTGAATCACCAAGATATGGGTCTCCTAAATCTGATAGCCGACAAAATGGGGTGTCTACTACCGTAACCCAATTTTTTTTTAATGAAGTACCTTTACGTTAGTGTTATTATTTGAGTTTTTTTTTTATCCCTAATCATCAATCAATAGTGGTAAAGCCCCTTCACATTTCTTTCTTGGTTAAAAGTCCCTTATGAGATTTTCTTGGACTAATTTACCCTTCTTATGATATAAGGGAAGATAGTACATCAATCACTTAAATAACTCTTTTTATTTGGTTAGTCAAATTTGATTTAATTGTCAATTTGAAAGACTCTTCTATATACATGCATCTATATAACCACTTTCTTCTTCAGAATACTCTTATCCATACAATCTCTCTCTTTCTCTCTCTCTCTCTCTCTCTCTCTCTCTCTCTCTCTCTCTCTCTCTCTCTCACACACACACACACACACACATACACACACGCATATATATATATAATACATAGAGAAATGTAGGTAGATTCAAGACTTAAAACTTGAAAGCTCAATCTCTAAGTACGAATTTTTAGTCATTTTCATTACATAGGTATGTTTGATGTTTTTATTTGTTTAGCTTTCTATTTATCTCAAAAAAATATGCAAATATGAACCACATGCATATAGACGTGTTTGTGTGTAACTGTGTGTTCTACACCACACACATAGGCCTTGTTTGGTAGTCAGGATAAAACTGTTCGATAGGATAAAGTAGGATAGCATAAGATAGTAATCCTATCGGATAAATTGTTATGTTGTCATGTGCTTGGAACGTGTTGGAAAAACTGTCGGATAAGCCATTATATCCTAACCTTGTATTTGGTCATGCCCAGATATAAGTTCCGGATAATAACTAAATTCCTACTTTTTAACACCCAAAAAATGGGGTTTGACAAAAAAAGAAAAAGAAAAAAAGGGCAGATGTGAAAATAAAAAGGAGCCAAAAAAAAAGGGATCTGGAAAAGAAAAGAAAAAGCAAAACTAAAAATGAAAAAGAAAAGAAAAAAAACAGATCTAAAAAAACAAAAGGATGCTTGAAAGTAAAAAAAAAAACAAACAAATCCTAAAATGAAAAAGAAATAAAAGAAAGAAAAAAAAAATTACGGATCTTTAAAAAAAAGACCTGGAAATGAAAAAGAAAAAAAAATTTGTCCCAAAATGTTATCCCAAACTTCTAATCCCAATTAATACTAACCCCCCCCCCCCCCCCCCCCCCCCCCCCCTCCCATGGGTTAGTGTTATCCCACTCTCCATGAGATAAAAACCTAGTTCAGGGCTAATTTATTCTATCTGATGGCGCCACCAAACACCGATTAGGATAAAAATTATCCTTTCTGCCTCTTTTATCCTAACCATCAAACGAGGCAATGAATACATGTGCGTGTGTTTTTTTTTTAGTTTTGTTTGGCCATGTAAAGGTGATAGTTTATTAATTTTCCCTAAACTTTGTTTATGGAAATCTCAAAACGTATTTTTTAAAAAAATTTCTCAAACAATATCTAGAAAAATTAGCATTTTTGAACACTTCGTGAATTTCCTCAAACAGTTTTTATGGAAAAGTCATTTTTTTGGACACTTTGTGAACTTTTTCAAACAACTTTCGGGATAACACATCATTTTTAAACACGTTGTAAAATTTCTCAAACAGTTTTATAGAGAAAAAAAAAATCAACATTTGAACAGTTGTGGAATTTCTCAACCACTTTTATGGAAAAATGAGCATTTTGAACACTTTGTGAATTTTCTCAACTACTTTTTGAAAAACACGGCATTTTTAAACACATCGGGAAGTTTCTCAAACAAATTTTTGGAAAAATGAACAATTTTTACACTTTCTGAATTTTCCCCAAAACAATTCACTACACCAAACAGGACAATTTCTAACGGACTTAATCCGTTAGAAAAATTATTAGTAACGGACAAAACTCGTTAGAAGTAGTGAGTGGGTAATATTTCTAACAGATTTTCTAATGGGCTTTTTCTATTAGTAAAATTAATTTCCTAATGGATATACTAATGGTTTGTAATTTAACATTTTTGTAACACATTCATAACATTACGAACGAACAAAGTCCGTTGGTAATAAAATTTTAGTAACGGATTATATGCATTGGTACAGATCGTCATCTAACAATTTTGTAACATTACTAACGGATCTCTAATGGATCCGTTAGTAATGATTTTAGTATATTAAATGGTTAATTACACTCACCTCCTTTGTGGTTTGCCTTAATTACATAGACCCCTCTCATTTTGGAAAATTACACCGACCTCCCTTATGCTTAGTACTTTGTAACACTCTAAGGGGGAAAAGTGTTACAGAATACTGAATTTAAGGGAGGTCAGTGTAATTAAGACAAACCACTGGGGAGGTGAGATTAATTAACCCTATATTAAAAAAAATTAATTTATATTCCCCCACTATTTATTTGCAACTAAATTACATCACATCTGCACCAAATTTACAAGCATAATTAATCTATAAGAAACATATAATAAGCTCAATCTATAATAAACACAACAAAAATAATCCATACTAAACATAACAAGTAAAATCCAAAATGTTTCTCCATCCAAACGAACAAACAATTAAACCATGTCTTGAACTTGAGAGAGTTCATCCATCCAAACCTAAACTAACAAACTAACCATGTCTAAAATTTAAAGAGTCATAAAAAAAAATAAGACGAATGGAGTCAAACATTCCTTGACCAACACTAAAGCCAAATCACAAAGCCTCCTTCTACATAGCTTGCCAATGTATCGTGTCCCCCCTAAGGAGGGTCCCACAAACGAGCATCGGGCTCAATCACTTCCTCGATATAAACTTCTTTTCTCTAATACCACCTTGTTTAAAGTGACAGACTTTAGCGATAGCTTTTGTCACAACATACCCTTTGCTAATTCTTTACCAAACTTATCAAGTAATATAACTGGGGTCCTATCAGAGGGAGGAGGCATAGAATGAAGAGAATGTGAAACACCCGTTGTGACAAAGGCATTATTCAAGTTTTGGGCTAAAAATGTAGGGAGATTAACTTAATTGGATCCAAGATCACTTGAGGGACTAGTCACCAATGGCGGGGTACTCACATTTGATAGTTTCAAAACTAAAGACATAATTATACCTCAAAATTCTCAAGTCTTGAGTCAATGCGAGAGATGATCTTATCCTCCAATGAGGTAGCTTCTTCATTTGCCTTCTCTTTTTCACTCAGCTTTTTGACCTTGTCACCTTGATATGAAGTAGTTGCTTCTTAGAGATGTGGGAACCCACGGCAGGAACCCCTACCTTTTTTTCCTTCCCAAAAACTTGTGTTAACTCGTCATTGTCAAGGTCTTCACAAGTGTCACTACATCCCTTGTCAGTCAAGATGTTACTTTTTCTTTTATTTCCAGCAGCCTTTACCTCATCCTGTAATACCTAAATATGAACATTGTGATAATACAATACATTAAAAATTAAGCCAAATTTAAACCTACAAACAATCAAATATGTTACTCACATATTTACTCTTAGCACTCTCCAACACAGTCCCACTCATGTGCTGCCAACCATTTGTTTGTTTTTTATTTTTTTATTTTTGCTTTTTGTTTTGTTTTTTTTTTCTTCTGGATTTTCTAGTTGCTAGACATTGAAATTTAATGAGTTAGCTACAGAAAAGTTATATTAAACACAAAAGTGTAAGTAATGAGACAAACCATTAAATATTGTTTATGAGCATAGGAATGACGCCCAAGACAATGAGAAAACTCAAGCTTTTTTCTTTTGTTCAAATATCTAAAAATTTGCTCCTTTTTTTGGAACACTCTCATTTTCAACAGATTTTCTCCATATATGTGGATCAACACCTTTGGCTCGACTTTTGTAGCATCACCTGTCATGCCTCGGAATAGCAAAAATAGAGAAAAATAAAATTTCCTTTTTGGGTCCGTAGGGAATGACTGGTGAAGTCACTAAATTGTCCACATCACACAGTTCTAGACAACGGGTTGAAGCAAAGAACAATAATACAACTACTGATAATATAAACAACCTAATAATTACATCGAGTTTAGAAATTGAATACAAAGGCCTTAGGAAAACATATGCTCGGTTAAAAAAACCTAATAATAAAGTCATGGCAAAAATAGAACGGAAATCTATTCTAGTCTTCAACTGTCGTAGATGTAATCGTCCTCATAGTAGTCTTCCCCAACATAACGATCATCAGTGGGGCCACCTTTAGGATATTCCCCTTTTGGGTAGTAGCCATCGTCGTATGCAAAATCACCTGCAATTTTAGGAATAGGGTTGTCTGGACGGGGAATGTCCATGTAATAAAAGCCATCAGCTTACTGAGAGCAGAGTGAATAGAAACTAACAAGGTACTAGTTATATGGAGTAAAACAAGTTATGAAGACTCGAGTTAAGTTCTACTAAATAGTATCTTCTCTTTATTCAAACATTTTTAGCCAGCCACTATCGTCTTGTTACTCTTAGACCGATAACCAACATACACTTGACTTGAGAGAACAGACTCAATCATTCAACTCTATGGATATACCATTATTCCAAAGCTCGCTTTTAAGAACATATTCACAGACACACTGCGTATCATGGATACCCTAAACCCTAAATCCTAAAATGAAAAAGAAAAGAAAGAAAGAAAAAAAAAAGGATCTTAAAAAAAAAAAGATCAGGAAATGAAAAAGAAAAAAAAAATTGTCCCAAAAAGTTATCCCAAACTTCTAATCCCGATTAAATATACCCCCCCCCCCATGGGTTAGTGTTATCCCACTCTCCATGAGATAAAAACCTAGTTCAGGGCTATTTTATCCTGTCTGATGGCGCCACCAAACGCCGATTAGGATAAAAATTATCCTTCCTGCCTCTTTTATCCTAACCATCAAACAATGCAATGAATACATGTTCGTGTTTTTTTTTAGTTTTGTTTGGCCATGTAAAGGTGATAGTTTATTAATTTTCCCTAAACTTTGTTTATGGAAATCTCAAAACGTATTTTTTTTAAAAAATTTATCAAACAATTTCTAGAAAAATTAGCATTTTTGAACACTTCTTGAATTTCCTCAAATAGTTTTTATGGAAAAATCATCTTTTTGGACACTTTGTGAACTTTTTCAAACAACTTTCGGGATAACACATCATTTTTAAACAAGTTGTAAAATTTCTCAAACAGTTTTATAGAGAAAAAAATATCAACATTTGAACAGTTGTGGAATTTCTCAACCACTTTTATGGAAAAATGAGCATTTTGAACACTTTGTGAATTTTCTCAACTACTTTTTGAAAAACACGGCATTTTTAAACACATCGTGAAGTTTCTCAAACAATTTTTTGGAAAAATGAACAATTTTTACACTTTCTGAATTTTCTCCAAAACAATTCACTACACCAAACAGGACAATTTGTAACGGACTTAATCCGTTAGAAAAATTATTAGTAACGGACAAAACTCGTTAGAAGTAGTGAGTGGGTAATATTTCTAACAGATTTTCTAATGGGCTTTTTCTATTAGTAAAATTAATTTCCTAATGGATATACTAATGGTTTGTAATTTAACATTTTTGTAACACATTCATAACATTACGAACGAACAAAGTCCGTTGGTAATGAAATTTTAGTAACGGATTATATGCATTAGTACAGATCGTCATCTAACAATTTTGTAACATTACTAACGGATTTCTAACGGATCCGTTAGTAATGATTTTAGTATATTAAATGGTTAATTACACTCACCTCCTTTGTGGTTTGCCTTAATTACATAGACCCCTCTCATTTTGGAAAATTACACCGACCTCCCTTATGCTTAGTACTTTGTAACACTCTAAGGGGGAAAAGTGTTACAGAATACTGAATTTAAGGGAGGTCCGTGTAATTAAGACAAATCACTGGGGAGGTGAGATTAATTAACCCTATATTAAAAAAATTAATTTATATTCCCCCACTATTTATTTGCAACTAAATTACATCACATCTGCACCAAATTTACAAGCATAATTAATCTATAAGAAACATATAATAAGCTCAATCTATAATAAACACAACAAAAAATAATCCATACTAAACATAACAAGTAAAATCCAAAATGTTTCTCCATCCAAACGAACAAACAATTAAACCATGTCTTGAACTTGAGAGAGTTCATCCATCCAAACCTAAACTAACAAACTAACCATGTCTAAAATTTAAAGTCATAAAAAAAAATAAGACGAATGGAGTCAAACATTCCTTGACCAACACTAAAGCCAAATCACAAAGCCTCCTTCTACATAGCTTGCCAATGTATCGCGTCCCCCCTAAGGAGGGTCCCACAAATGAGCATCGGGCTCAATCACTTCCTCGATATAAACTTCTTTTCTCTAATACCACCTTGTTTAAAGTGACAGACTTTAGCGATAGCTTTTGTCACAACATACCCTTTGCTAATTCTTTACCAAACTTATCAAGTAATATAACTGGGGTCCTATCAGAGGGAGGAGGCATAGAATGAAGAGAATGTGAAACACCCGTTGTGACAAAGGCATTATTCAAGTTTTGAGCTAAAAACGTAGGGAGATTAACTTAATTGGATCCAAGATCACTTGAGGGACTAGTCACCAATGGCGGGGTACTCACATTTGATAGTTTCAAAACTAAAGACATAATTATACCTCAAAATTCTCAAGTCTTGAGTCAATGCGAGAGATGATCTTATCCTCCAATGAGGTAGCTTCTTCATTTGCATTCTCTTTTTCACTCAGCTTTTTGACCTTGTCACCCTGATATGAAGTAGTTGCTTCTTAGAGATGTGGGAACCCACGGCAGGAACCCCTACCTTTTTTTCCTTCCCAAAAACTTTTGTGAACTCGTCATTGTCAAGGTCTTCACTAGTGTCACTACATCCCTTGTCAGTCAAGCTGTTACTTTTTCTTTTATTTCCAGCAGCCTTTACCTCATCCTGTAATACCTAACTATGAACATTGTGATAATACAATACATTAAAAATTAAGCCAAATTTAAACCTGCAAACAATCAAATATGTTACTCACATATTTACTCTTAGCACTCTCCAACACAGTCCCACTCATGTGCTGCCAACCATTTGTTAGTTTTTTATTTTTTATTTTTGTTTTTTGTTTTTTGTTTTGTTTTTTTTTTCTTCTAGATTTTCTTGTTGCTAGACATTGAAATTTAATGAGTTAGCTACAGAAAAGTTATATTAAACACAAAAGTGTAAGTAATGAGACAAACCATTAAATATTGTTTCTGAGCATAGGAATGACGCCCAAGACAATGAGAAAACTCAAACTTTTTTCTTTTGTTCAAATATCTAAAAATTTGCTCCTTCTTTTTTGTAACACTCTCGTTTTCAACTGATTTTCTCCATATATGTGGATCAACACCTTTGGCTCGACTTCAATAGCATCACCTGTCACACCTCGAAATAGAAAAAATCGAGAAAAATAAAATTTCCTTTTTGGGTCCATAGGGAATAACTGGTGAAGTCACTAAATTGTCCACATCACACAGTTCTAGACAACGGGTTGAAGCAAAGAACAATAATGCAAATACTGATAATATAAACAACCTAATAATTACATCAGAGTTTAGAAACTGAATACAAAAGCCTTAGGACAACATGTGCTCGGTTACAAAAACCTAATAATAAAGTCATGGGAAAAATAGAATGGAAATCTATTCTAGTCTTCCGCTGTCATAGATGTAATCATCCTCATAGTAGTCTTTCCCAACATAACGATCATCAGTGGGGCCACCCTTAGGGTATTCCCCTTTCGGGTAGTAGCCATCGTCGTATGCTCCATCACCTGTAATTTTAGGAATAGGGTAGTCTGGACGGGGAATGTCCAGGTAATAAAGGCCATCAGCTTACTGAGAGCAGAGTGAATAGAAACTAACAAGGTACTAGTTATATGAAGTAAAACAAGTTATGAAGACTCGAGTTAAGTTCTACTAAATAGTATCTTCTCTTTATTCAAACATTTTTAGCCAGCCACTATCGTCTTGTTATTCTTAGACTGATAACCAACATACACTTGACTGGAAAGAACAGACTCAATCGTTCAACTCTATGGATATACCATTATTCCATCCATCGCTTTTAAGGACATATTCACAGACACACTGCATATCATGGATACCACATCAGTCCATCCCTCACTTTTAAGGACATATGCACAGCCCATAGCCTTTTAGGGATATAACGTTTGAACAAAAATATATCAATCTATTACCACAACTTAGCAATGTCTACCAGTGATCCCAACCCACTGCTTTTAAGGACATATTCATAGCTCACTTCTTTAAGGACTTATCATAGATCACCTGGCTATCTTAGGACTACTTGGTCCAGCCTACTGCTTTTAAGGATATATTCACAGCCCACTGCTTTTAAGGACATATGTTGACCAAGTGTTCGCCCACATATGATTCCCAGAACTTATCAAACCTATCTACATTTCATACTATTATCGATACATGACTTCCCATTATGGCCTGACTACTCTGAGTGAAATGAGACAAATATCAAACTTACCCATGAACAACATATATCTAATGTCGTAACATTATTTCATTATTCATAACCATACCTATCCTTTGGTATCACATCATCCCTTACCACCTCGTTACCGCATAATAGAATTATAAACAATATTGGAATAATAAAACCATACTTATAACAAGAAGTAGGAATATTTCATATTCTGAAACATCTAATCGATTGGGACAGAAGTCCAATCAATTGGGATAAAAATAATAAAAATAAATTAGGTAAAAGTCCAATCGAATGGATCCAACATAATACCAATCGATTACAAACATTTGCAATCAATTGGGAAACTATCCAATCGATTGTGTCCACATGGCAATCAATTGGGAAAAAGAATAATCGATTGGGACTTTGTCTTCTCCAGCAGAATGATAGTCCAACAAATCTAAACATTGAGAAGGCGTTTTACTACGTCTTTCCTATTTTTAAACTTTTAAGACTTCATAAATAAACGGACCAACTGAGTTTTGGAACTCACTTAGTAGTGTGTATATACGTATGTGGGTCTTGGGAGCTTCCAAGCTCACTTCTCTCTTCTCTTTCTCTCCTTCTTCTCTGTCTCATTTTTTCTTCTCTTTCTCTTCTTCTTCTTCTCTATCTCAGTCTCTCTTCTCTTTCTCCTCTTCTTCTTCTCTATCTCAGTCTCTCTTCTCTTTCTCCTCTTCTTCTTTCTGTCTTTATATCCTTCTTTTTCGCTTCTTCTCTGCTTCCAACAGTGTGTGTGTGTGTATGTATGAATATATGTATATGTGGGTTTATGTAAATATATATATATGTATGTATGAGTGTATATATAGGGTCTCTTTCTCTATCTCAAAATCCTACCAACAATCTCTCCCCAGCACAAAAATGAGGCCATATATATAGAAAAAGAGAGTGCCACGTGTTAAAACACGAACTTAGAGACCAAATTATGCACTATGCCAATCGATTAGGACTAGTGGCAATCGATTGGTATCAGATATTATGAGGGCAATCGATTGGATAAGAGGGCAATCAATTGGGATGGGCCACGTTATGGATTCAGGTCAGCAGGGTTTCAATCGATTGGGACAATGGCAATCGGTATACAAAAAGTGGCAATTGATTGGTATTAAGAATTTCCTAATAAAAGGGTAAGGTTCATACATGTATTTAGGGAAAAGTGCCAAGTCTTATTTGTTTATATACATCCCAAAATACAGGGTATTACATCATCCACCACTTATTAAAAGATTTCATCCCCAAAATCTAAAGTAAGTAGGGTTAAAACAAAAATGGAAACTTCTCTCGCATCTTTGACTTCAGCTCCCATGAAGCTTCTCCTTCATCATGATGCTTCCACTAAATCTTCACCAACGGAATCTCCTTGTTCCTAAGCTTATTGATTCCATGGACTAGGATCCGTAGTGGTCCTTTGTTGAACGTGACATTATTGTTGACTTCAATGTCCTCGAAGCTGATCTCGTGTGCTGGGTTATGGGCCCACTTCCTCAGCATACTGATGTGGAAAGCATTGTGCACCCCTAACATCTTCGGTGGCAGCACAAGTCAAGCAACCTTTGTAAAGCGCTCCAAAATCTCAAATGTTCCGATGAATTACATCAACAGCTTGTCTCTCTTATGACCAAATCTCACGATACCTCAAATTGGTGAACCCTTGAGCAGCACGTGATCTCTTACTGTGAACTCCAAGTCTTTACGTTGCTTATTAGCATAACTCGTGTCAGGTCTAAGGCGTCTTCATCTTCTTATGTACAATTTGAATCTTCTCGTTGGTTTCTCATACCATTTCTGGCTTAATAAGTTGATTATCTCTAACTTCAGCCTAGCATGGAAGCAACCGGCAAGGTCTTTCGTATAAAGCTTTAAACGATGACATTCCTATGCTCAAATGGTAGTTGTTGTTGTAGGTGAACTCTATCAACGATAGGTACATCCCCCATAAACTCTTGAAATCGATGACATAAGCTCTTAGCATGTCTTCCATCACTTGGCTGACTCATTCAGTCTGCCCATTTGTCTGCGGCTGAAAGGCTGAACTCAAGTTCAGTGTAGTTCCCAGTGTTATCTGAAGACTTTTCTAGAACTCTATAGTGAGTCAAAATCTTGATCTGACACAATTGAAATAGGCATGCCATGTAATCGCATGATTTATTGAATATACATTCGGTTCAGGCATTCTACTGGGTACTGTGGACATGCGGCCTCCGGGAGTCTACCCCCCTTTTTTTCTTCCGAGGTTTCAGAATTGATTTTCCTTTGAAATGTTTGAAGAAAAGAAAGAAAGTCTGTGAAAATAGATACAGAGTCGCCACTTGGTCTTTAGGGAATCAAGAAACCCAAATTTGACTCACCCAAACGGATAAAGGGCACTGGCCCTTCATAACCAAAGAACTTGGCTCGAGGTTTTGGTATGAGAGGGGAAGGAGCCTTTATCATGACTTCAAAACCCTCAACTTGTCCCATCTCTCCACGAGCCTCAATTAGCCTCAAAATAATCATCTTATACTATACTTGGTTCAATAATTAATACTATGATAAGTATATTACATTGTACAAGAATCTTTGAAATGGAAGATCAAAAATAAGATATCATTTATAAGATAAAAGCCAAATATCACACAATGCAAAGTGAAAGAACACACAAAACAAACTTAGGAAAAATCATCTAATCACATATCAAGTAATCAAGTTTTCCTACTCTAAAGGGGACATGGATTGTTCTTGAAACAAATAATCAAAGAAAACAAAATATGCTTAGCAAGCTAGAATATATGCATGTTGATTCTTGAGAAAAGAAGATCTCTCAATCTCCGGTACGGATGAGAAAGGAAGTTTAGATCGGGGGGAGGCATGAACGTGTGATTAAGTTCATTCCTTATAATCATCTTAGATTAGGAGTCACTAAAACTCCAAATCTTGCATGAATGCAATGTATGATCCTAGAATGTGCAAAGTAGTAGTGTGTTTGTGTTCATGGATTTTCTAAAGTGATTTAGAAGTCTAAAATATGTATGAATGAATGAAGAATGTCATTGTAGGATATGTACAAATGTAGTATGAATTAGTTCCTAAGATATGAGTTAATTTAGAATGCATTTAAACATCTAATCAAAGAATCAAAGTTGAAACATGCTTGTTGTGAATAGTGGACGGAACAGTGAACTGATTTTATAAAAATGGAAAAATGATGTTAGGAATATTTTTAATTCATGATGTTTGATGGTGATCATCCCTACTATGTCTAGAGTATATATCCAAAAGCCAAATCAGGATAGAAGTTACAGATTGAGAGAAATCATTTAAATAAGAGAGGTTACTCAGAAATAGAATCCATCTGTCGACTGAAATGTAGAAATTTCTTAGAAAATGAACACGAAACATTTTGAGGCCCATATTATATAGAACGTTCCCTAAGACACTAAAGTTCAAGGGAAAATGGGTTGGGATCACTCTTTTTGGAAATGTTATATGGAAAGCAAGTTGAAAGTTAGCCAAGCTGCTATGACAAAGAAAACAGAATGTGTGGAACGAATATTTGGGTCAAAATGGAACCCTTCTAAGTGCTTTTAAATTAAACTAAAAATCTTGGTTATTCCTTAATGAGTTAGGAAGACTTTCGAAGTGGCTTGCGATCATCCATTGAGTATTGAACTCATAATGATATTTTAAAGTTGAATAACTAACTATTTTGGAGATTTGGGGAAAACAAGTGTTTCATTTCTAGAAATCAAAATGAGGGTTAAGAGGGGTTTTGAAAATGGGGGTTTTGAGAGTGTGTTTTTAGCAATAAATGAAGATTATAACCACATAGAAAATTAACCTCAAGCTCTTGTCAGAACTTCCAAGATTAGTGGGGAACATTGTTTTATTTTGATCATAACTTCATGAATACTTGGGAAGTATTGAAGTTGGAATCATCATCTATCAAACATGTTTTTAAGGTCAAGAGCTACTATCCATAAGGATTCACTCACCTCAAACACCATGTCATTATCTAGATGATGATAAATAAGTAAGTGAACAATGAAAAATTAAAAAGAAATGAGATAAGAAGAAATGAACCTTTATTTAAACAAACAAACAAACAATCAATAGATGATAATCTATGAGATATTGGACTTGTAGCTTGGTGTTTCACTCATATGGGATGACATTTGGACATGGAAGTAGCTTCCTAACTCATGAATGCTCAAGAATGGTGATTGGGGGATTTGAATGTAAGAAATGAAAAGTAGTAATGGAAGAACTTGAGTTTAGAATTCAATTTCCATAGAAAATTAGTGGAGGAAGCTCACTTTCTCACTTCTAAATCTCTCTCTCTCTCTCTCTCTCTCTGTCTCTCTCTCTCTCTCTATAACTTTCTCAAAATTTGCACTTGCCACCCCACCCCAAATGAAGAGCAAGGGGGGGGGGGGGGGGGGGGTTTATATAGGCCAATTTATGGTGGTTTGGGGATTTAAAAAGTGCTCCCATTGGCCCCAAACATTTGTGAATAAGAAACTACATCGTTTTGGCTTTCAATTATTCAATTTGGGGCCATAAAATAAAATTACAAAAAATGGACTTCTGGAGGAGAGTGCCGTGGCGGCACTGGGCCTATGTCATAGAAGAAGTGGGCCAGTACCGTGGCGGCACTGCTCCTCAGATGCCCAAATTATTATATTTAGGCCCCCAGATGTTCCGATATTCGCAAAAGGTCCTATTTTGTCTGAAATTCACAGAAAATGCGTACGAACTCCAAACTAAGCTTTTGATATACCATTGGAAAGGTAATAGAGTCTACTTCACATAACAAATAGTTCAGAGATAGGTCACTTTGAAAAGGTTTTCAGTATTCGCAATAAAAGTCAATTTGATTGCCTTTTTCACCTTCAGAAATTCATAATAAATCCATTTTAAATCCAAAAATTATGTGCGATATACATTAGAAAGCTATTGACCTCTAGTTACCATGAAAATATTTGAAAAATATTATGGTGCTCCAGTTTTAAAGTCAATTTTTAGGTCAAATCGGTCAAATCTTGGACCTCCAAGAAGTTCTGGAACCTCTGGAAGCTCCCAAGAGCTGAAGTTTTTGTCCGATTTTCTTTTAAAACTTGTTTCAGTATTTTTTTTACATGATCTAGGATGATCTAGGAACTTTTGGGCGAATTTGGATGATTTTGGTCAAACCCTAGTCAAACCTTGGTCAAACTAGTCAATGGGGACTTTTTAGGAACTTCTAGGACTTTTGGTATCTGGCTTTTTCATCCGATTTTGCTTTAAAACTCATTTTATTACTTTTCTTATGATATACCATATTTTTAGAACTTTTGGTCCAAATATGGGAGTGTTTGGGCTTTTAGGGGCATTTTGGTCATTTGTACCAATTTATGAGCATTTAAAGAGATATAACTAACTTCCAGGAGTCCTTTTTTGAGTCTTTTTCAATCATTTTGAACCACCAATCTATGAGTCTCCTAAATCTGATAGCCAACAAAATGGGGTGTCTATAGTTTGCCCCTCTTTAGCATGAACTTGCGAGGCAACGCATGTCGCAAGTGAGTTTCAAAGCTTTGAAGAGACAGGTCTTTTTGGAGGATATGGATTTAGGACAAAAATCATTGCAAAGATACAATGAAGAAAAACATGATATTGAGGTCGGTGCTGGTCGCGCTCTACGAGAACTACCTATGTATCCCAAAGGGAATCAGACTAGGATGTAGTTCGAGTGAACAAGGAACAAAACCACACATGCAAATGCACAACAGAACAGGCGGATGCTATGCTATGAGAATGATACGTAATACATGGATGTGATAAGGATGTACACCGAGTCGTGCTATGCTTGGTGTATTCTAAAGTGCTTGTGGTCCTAGTACACGTGTTTTTATGTGTTTGCCACTCTCAATGGGCTTTATGTGTACTTTTTATGGTGTTGGTGATCCTACCATGAGCTAGTGTTGTGGGTGCACCACTCCTAGTGGGCTCGTGAAATGCAAGTGTCGTGTCTAATGGAATTATGTTAGATTGAGAGCATAGTGATAAGCATAATGTGTTCAAGTGAATGTTGGTTTGAGAGTGATGGGTCGCACAATGTGACTAACATAAACTGAATGAATAGTTTATAGTTTAAATGAGATTAATGAACTGAATCTACTTTTGAATGAGAATAATGAACACAACATATTTTGAATGATAGTTATGATGAACTAATGATGATTAATGAACTGATGATGTACAAATCGAGATGACGAGTCGATAGTGAACTACTGTGACTGTCAACACTTAGACTAACCGTAATCAGAAGAACTGATGATGTACAAATTGAGGTGACAAGTCAATAATGAACTACTGTGACTGTCATGGATTGAACTAACGATGTACTAATCGAGATGACGAGTTAATAGTGAACTACTATGTCTGTCATGGATTGGACTGATGATGTAGTAATCGAGATGATGAGTCGATATTGAGCTACTATAACTGTCATGGATTGGAATGACGATGTACTAATCGAGACGACGAGTCAATAGTGAACTACTATTACTGTTATGGATTAGACTGACGATGTACTAATCGAGACGACGAGTCAGTAGTGAACTACTATAACTGTCATGGATTGGACTGATGATGTACTAATCGAGATGATGAGTCAATAGTGAACTACTATAACTGTCATGGATTGGACTGATGATGTACTAATTGAGACGACGAGTCGATAGTGAACTACTATGAGTGTCATGGATTGGACTGACGATGTACTAACCATGATAAAAAAATTGACAATGTATGAATCGATAAGCCTGCTGGGGATAAATTAAATCTGCTGGGGATGAAATGTCTCTTTTGGGGATAAGTGATTCTACCAATGGAGTAAGTAATTGTACTGAAGATAGACTGAACTTGTTGGAGGAAAAACACCTCTTCTAGGGATAATCCTACTAATTATGTGGGGAGGATAACGAGCATTTCTGGGATGAAAATGGCTTCTTCTGAGGATTTAGAAAGGATGTGGTTTTGATTGAGATACACCATATTTGTTCAGGAAACTTTTCTGAAAATGAACTAGCTTTGTTGGGAATGACTTTATTGGGGACGAGAGGATTCGGCCAGGTAGACAATGGTTGCACTGGGAATAGAGCGAATCCGCTGGGGATGAAGGAAATTAGTGACATGATTTTGGTTTGGTTGCTGAGGAACTGGAGGAAGGTAGCCAGTGGATCTTACGGACTGATTTATATTAGATGACTATGATTGGAGGGTGTCACTAATGCTTGAGATTCTTGGGACACTTATTATATTGCAGCTTTGACAAGTGTAGTGGTGTTCGAAACTTCTGCTTATATTCACAGTTTTTTTTGTAATTGGGAACCTCTTTAAACCCACGCATTTGAGACCATCAGGACGAATGGACTTGATAGGAATAACAATGATAAGTTGGGTTGGTTTGTGTGAACTTTGAGCTTTGATACACTTTTATTACTGACTCAACCAAAGAAGGATTGACTCGTCAAAAGTAACGGCATGAAATGCCCAAATTGCCATGTGTCTTTGTTATAAACGATGTACCACTTTTCATATATATGCACTTCGCGTCTTAATATGACAGCACTTTGATGTTAATCCGATTTTTGAAAATTCCACCCTATTAATCTAATCAATTCTCTACTTCTCCCAGGAAGTGCATTAAATTAGTGCCTTAGCTTATAGAATAAAAGATACTCTGTTTTAAATTTTTCAAAATAACTTGGTGACTCTAATTATGATCAAATTTGATGACGAGTAATGGAAATGCACCGAGCCGAATCATTAACGATGTAATAATTGTAAATACGTGATTAATGGACCTAAATGAATAAGTGTGTTGACGGACATGTGAGAAATGGTTGTGTTGCATGATGGTGTTGAATAACCCATCGCTTATTCCGTGGATGTTTGCATTACTTGTGTGACCTCATGGCATTGGTGTCAGTTGTGTTGTGTTGTGTTTCATGAGGTGTTGTCGTTAGTATGTTGTGGTCGGTTGTGTTGTGTTGGTGTCATATTGGGCCAATTGTGGGCTAAGTCAATTGAGTTAGGGCCAATTGTGGGCTAGGTGATGAAATAAGGGCAATATGTGGCCGTATTTCGCATTTGTGGGTCATGTGTGGCCCTTTGGAAGAATGCAATTGAGTTAGGGCCAATTATGATAGTACGATTATTTTAGGGTCAAATTGGGCAGGGGTTGTGTTGTGGCCAAATTGGGCTTGTTTATGAATTTGTGGCCAATTTGGGCTTATGTTGTGTGTCGTATGTGACAGAAGCTAGTATCGTTGGTTCAGTGTTGTTGTGGTTGTGGGCAGAAGCTAGTACTACCAGTGTTGTGGTTGTGAATTGACAGAAGCTAGTACTGTCAAGTTTGTGAGTTGTTGGCAGGTGGATTCATGTGCGTTGTTTTGCATTGTGGTGGTTGCATAGTCGGGAAGAATGTTGGGTTTTGGGCAAGAACTTGCGTAACGTCCCAATAAATTTCCAGTGATAACATAAATGGTGTATATGTACAGATTGTCTGTGCTTTGCAGTATTTCACTCAATTTTCAACTGATGTGCGTGTGGCCTTGGACATCTGTGTCCAGCTGCTATAGATCTAGGTACTGGAGATGCTATTCCACTGGGCGAGTACACTAGAGAGGAGAATGTTGACCAAGAAGGTTACTGCTTTGCCAATTGAAGTGGCGTTCGTGTTGCTGGAGCCATTCTGTTTCGCTGAGAAACTTTTATTGTTTATCTATTATTATGTTATTGTTGTTGCTATCGATCGTTTGGCCTCTAGACTTATGTTTCTTTTATCTTGGATGATTGTAATATAAGTATATATAATGAAGTTTGTAAGACTATGATATTTTTTCCGTTGAACTTAGAATCATTTCTACTATTATTATTACTCTGATATTTATGTTTCGTTGGTAATTAGACTATCATGCGATCTGGTACTTGTTACGAGCCTACGGGTCAGATAAAGAAGCTTATTTCCCTTAATTATCATAATGTCGGGGCGTGACAGAGATTGTTTTGGTATCGAAGCACTAGGTTTAGTTGTGCTCATGATTGTCCTACGTTAAGTTGTGCTCCATAAGATTACCTCGCTAGATGGACACTAAGGTAGTTATGCCGCCGATTCGACGAAGACTTCTGGAGATGCGTCTTAGTTGCGTACCACGACTTTTACTCTTCTTTTCTTTCATCATTTACATGTTGTTGCATCTAGCATTTTATCTCTCGACATCTGTGTATGCGACTGCATCTCATGCTAATAAATAGCATGTGTGTATATAATTATATTTGATTTTGGGTAATGAACACCTCTGGACTATCTTCTAAAGGTAGTAGTCTAATCTGAGAAATAATTGTGCCAATATGGATACTTGTGCACAGAGTCAAGATGGTTAGAGTGACTCGCAACAACCGCAATGGAGCCAGACCATCTGAACCAGTACTCGAATGATTAGACCCCATTAGAGTTTTGAGAGGTTTCTCTGAAGGTTGGAGCTTATTGGTGATCAGCAAGGTACGCATCATCATCCGCCGCCACCACCGCCACCTCCACCTCCACCAAGACCTATCGGAGACAAGTTATTGGAGAGTTTTAGAGCTTTATGCCCAGAGAAGTTTGATGGCGTGTCAGGAGCATTGAAAGTCGAGCAGTGGATTAGAGAGATGGAGTCCTGTTTCAAGGCTTTAGTTTGCTCAGATGCTGACAAGAAGAGGTTTGCGGAGTTTCAGCTCACTTATTCTACCGCAGAATGGTGGGAAGCTTAGCATGCCACTTTAGGAGAAGAAGCTATCAGACGTTTGAGTTGGGAGGAGTTCAACACCATGTTCCTTAAGAAGTATTTCCCTGCATTTGAGAGAGACAAGAAGGAGAAAGAATTCATGGATTTGTTCTAAGGAACCAAGACTATTCAAGAGTGCATCGTCGCTTTTTAAAGGTTATCTTATTTTGCCCCACACCTGATGGATACTTTGGAGAAGAAGAATAAAAGATATCTACGTGGGCTTGGGATGACTATTTAAGGCCATGCCATGAGTTCTGTGATGCAACCATTTGAGAATTTAGCAGAGCCATCATCCAATCTGGAGACTATGTATGGGAGCCAGCAGCAGAAGCAGTTTGCATTCAAGGCAGCCAGTTGCCCCACACTGTAATGTTGGAGTGAAGAGGCAATGGAACTGTCAGAGAGGATAAGTGCCCAACCCTCAGACGGCACAAGCTCAACTACCTGGTGCAACACCTGTATTAGGAGCACCAACACAAGGATTCAATCCTAGTGTATGTTTCAATTATGGGATACTAAGACATTTGTCGAGGGATGGCACAGTACCTAAGAGCAACAAGCAACAAGATATTGTCTATTACTTCTATGGCAAGAAGGGCCATGTTAGTAGAGATTGTTTTCTCTTCCAAAGAGACTGGACCAGCAACACCGGTCAACCAAGCGCATGTCAATGCTATTATTCCAAGAGGAGCAGGGTTCGATGCCATTGAATAGCAAAACCTCGAAGGTATGCTTACCCTTTATAACAGTCGCACATCAGTCTTATTTGATACTGGAGCCACGAATTCGTTCATCGCACATAGAGTCATACAGAAATTAGGTTTAGAACCTCAGAACCTCGATGTAGCTTTAAACATGGTTTCACCTTTAGGCGTCACTATAAAATTGGGAAAGTGCACAAGGAGTGTGAGCTAATTTTAGACGATCGAGAGTTACCTACAGATCTAATAGTTCTATCGATGAGAGAGTTTGATGTAATCTTAGGAATCGACTGGTTAACAAAGTTCAGTGCCAAAATGGACTGCGTTAGTAAAACTATTTCCTTTACATTACCGGGAACACAGTCGTTCATTTTTTAGTGTAAACCATTGAGCGATGCGTTTCTCATAACCCATTTGGCTATGATAAAAGGCACCCACATGGAGACTACTACTGCTCAAATACCTGTAGTACGAGAGTTTGAGGACTTATTCCGAGACCTCTCTAGTTTACCTCTGAAGTAAGAAATTAACTTCGGCATTCAGTTAATGCCAGGGACAGCACCAATATCAAAGACCCCGTATCATATGGCACCGACAGAGATGCAAGAGCTAAGTAAGTAGATTCAAGAGCTGGAGAACCTTGGATTCAATCAACCTAGCACATCACCGTGGGGAGCACCAGTGTTGTTTGTAAAGAAAAAGAATGGATCAATGTGACTCTGCATAGATTATAGAGAGCTGAACAAGGTTACGGTTAAGAACAAGTACCCACTACTGCAGACAGACGATTTGTTTGATCAATTGCAAGGAGTTGCAGTGTTTTCAAAGATCGATCTGCGATCAGGGTATCATCAGTTACTTGTTTGAGAAGAGGACGTACCGAAGATAGCTTTTCGCTTGAGGTATGGGCATTATGAGTTCCTCGTTATGCCATTTGGTTTGACCAATGCCCTAGTGGTGTTCATGGATTTGATGAACCGGGTATTCAGACCCTACGTAGATCAGTTTGTTATTGTCTTTATCGATGACATCTTGATCTACTCGAAGACTATAAAAGAGCATGAACAGCATTTGAGGATTGCCTTACAGACACTTTGAGATAACCAACTTGTTGCCAAGTTCAGCAAGTGTGAGTTTTGGCTCAAGAAAGTCAAGTTCTTGGGATATGTTTCTCGGGAAGGTATCTCAATGGATTCCGCAAAGACCGATGCAGTTAAATTAGAGCCGAACTAGAAATACTTTAGAGATTAGAAGTTTTCTCGAGTTAGCTGGGTATTATCGTCGCTTTGTAGAAGGATTTTCGAAGATTACAGCCCCACTCACTAGTTTGACAAAGAAGGAGACCAAGTTCGAATGACAAGATAAGCACGAATGCGCTTTTCAGGAGTTAAAAGAGAAATTGACTTCTACGCCAGTACTAGCTATTCTCAGAAGTGGAGACAGATTTGTTATCTACAGCGATGCTTCATATCAAGGTTTGGGGTGTAATACCTGTAATTTTTCTCTACTTATAATATTATCAGTTTTCTGAATTTCCATATCTGGTCTATTATTATTTTATTTGTGTGACTGTATTAATGTAATGTAATTACTAATTAGACTATAAGTACCGCACCAAATTGACCGTAATTAGACTTAGCTTAGTCCCGTACTCGGACCCGGATATTAGAAATAATATCCGACTGCACGTAAATTGAGACTAACATGCACAATAAGGACTTATGCACAAAAACCGAGGAAGTGGCACAAAAATTGAGATGGGCCCCACTATGGCCGGCCACTTGTAGCACATGCAACCACCCCTAGACACTTGTCACCACCTCTTGTGACACTTGTCCACCTCTAGGACACTTGTCCATGCATGTACACTCTAGCACATGCATGGTGAGACATATCCCTCCACCATGTCTATATAAACATGCCTATATTCATGCATTACACTCTTGGTCATTTACAATCTGCATATAGAGCTAGGAGATGAACTCCATGGTGAGATAAAGGAAGTTAGAAGAAGAAGAAGAAGAAGCTTCCACCATTAAAGCTTGTGTTCAAGCTTCCTAAGCTCAAATCCAAAGCCTAAGCTCAATTTCAAGTTTAGATGAGTTTACTAACTCACTTTAGAACATATATAGTATGTAGTAATGTTTAGTAAGTGCTTGATGTTGTTATTTTGAAGTTTTCATGCCATGCAAGACAAATCTTCAAATCTGAGAAATAGAAACTTTCAGCAGAATGTAGTTTAGTAAAATGAACGTTTTGAGCAGCTCAAAAATCTGAATTAATCTAGGTTTTTTTGTGGAAAAAGCTAACTCATTTATTTACAAATAACTTTTCTATAGCTCATTCTAGAAATCAATCCTTCATAGGTGAAATGTATGAACAACACAGTACTATAAATTTGAGAAATAGAAACTTCCAGCAGAATGTAGTTTAGTAAAATGAGCGTTTTGAGCAGCTCAAAAATCTGAATTTAGCTAGGTTTTTTTGTGGAGAAAGGTAACTCATTTATCTACAAATAACTCTTCTATAGATCAGTCTAAAAATGAATTCTTCATAGGTGAAATTCATGTACAACGCAGTGCTTTAAATCTGGGATAGAGCAGTCCGAAAATATAGAAATATCTTAGTAAAATAAATATTTTGAAAAGCTAAAAAATCTGTATGAAGCTAGATTTTTTTTACATAAAGATAATCAAAATACCTATAATGTTCTAGTATTGAGTTTGATCTATAAAGTAATTCATCATGCCCAAATAGATTATATAAATTCCGTGAACACAGTGAAATATATCCTGGCAGATTGTAATGCTTTTTGTATGAGGTAGTGTTTATGCATTGTGTTGATTGATGATGCTAGTTTTCCAGTACCTGTGTTGCTATGAATATTCGTGCCATGGTAAGTGCTATCGCATAGATGAGCATGTTAAGTGTTTTATCTATATAATTGTTGGTATCAAATCTATGTTTATAGATCCATGAGCTATATGCTATGCTGCTGTTGTTATGAGTATAGTGTGATGACCATTGAGAATCCATACTCAAGTTATAAGTATGTTGTATGGCACGATTATTGCATTAATAGTGATTGGGAAAGTTTCCATCGTGAGTATATTAAGGGGTAAAACAAAATGTCGGACATATAGCAAAATCTTGACGGCTATAATTGGAAGTTATTAATGAACTAAACTATAAAATGTATGAACGCGTAAGATAATGGAAATCCCTTCAATAATGAATTTTATGCGAATAGGGGACGTTAATATTTTTTCATCGTTTGACTCTCGATCAAAGTTGATTTGTAGACCTCGGTGTCGTGTTCGGGTATTTCTTGCGGAGTCAACCTTTCGGTGATTTGCGGGGTCGATTGGGGAATTATGATTCGTATCCTTGATCTGTGGATCACAATAACGTGTTCGGTCGTGCAGTTGACCTGAGGATCATTAGTGATGTGTGCAATCAAGTGATTTATTGTCAAGAGTTGTTCTATCCTTGATCTGTGGATCGTCATAACGTGTTTGGTCGTGCAGTTGACCTAAGGATTGTTAGAGACATATGCTATCAAGCAATTTATTATTAAGAGTTGTTCTATCCTTGATCTGTGGATCGTCATAACGTGTTTGATCATGCAGTTGGCCTGAGGATCGTTAGTGACGCGTGCAATCAAGCGATTTATTGTCAAGAGTTGTTCTATCCTTGATCTGTGGATCATCATAACGTGTTCGGTCGTGCAGTTGACCTGAGGATCGTTAGCGACGTGTGCTATCAAGTGATTTATTGACAAGAGTTGTTCTATCCTTGATCTGTGGATCGTCATAACGGTTCGATCGTGGAATTGACCTGAGGATCATTAATGACGTGTGCAATCAAGCGATTTCCTTGCTGAGTATTGTTTTTTTTAACCGTGGATCCGTTATACCCAGAATATTGAATACTTTGGAGTTACGTCTTCTTTTAGTCGACGTTGTTGGTCAATTTAGTTTTGGGTTAAGTTTTGTAGAGTTGAGACTCCTTTCGATTCTTCGTGTCGAGGTGGTTGGTGAAAGATTATTTGGTTAACGCAAAGATCCTAAAAGACATATTACAGATTCTTGTTGTGTGTGGCTATATATGTCCCATTTGATTTAGTTTTCTCACTCGACTTTCATAAGCTGATGACGTTCATTTCGCTTGACATTCCCATGTCCAGCTTATCCAGGTGACGAGTACACGGGTTATGATGTTATGCAAGAGGAGGACGTGGAGGAAGAATACACCGAAGATGGCTATGGATATACTAGTTAGAGAGGAGACTAGTGGCTATCTTTTGTAAATATTTTTGGTTGTAATCTCTATCAGAAGACCTATAATATATTTTGTAATAAGTTTTGCGAGGCCCTAGAGCCATAAGACTCTAATGTATCTACCATGATGTACTTAGTTAGCTAGTACTGTTGCTTTTCATTGTATTATAATCATGTAAGCAGACGTCGGTTTTATCCTTTAGGTTGTGTTATTTACTAATAGCATTTTGGTTATGGACAAATCGGAATGCAACCAGTCACGTGTCTACGAACCCATGAAGGAAATTTATTTTTCCCTATTTTGGTGCTTTGGGGCGTGAAATGGGGTGTGTACTCATGCAAGACGGAAGAGTGATCGCTTATGGATCTAGGCAAATGAAGCCGTATGAGAAGAACTACCCGACACATGATTTGGAGTTGGCAGCCATTGTGTTTGCACTTAAGATATGGAGACACTATCTGTTTGGAGTGCAGTTCGATCTATTTTCGGATCATATGAGCCTGAAATATTTTTTCTCGCAAAAGGAGCTTAACATGAGGCAGAGACGGCGGATGGAGTTGTTGAAAGATTATGACTTCACATTGCAGTACCACCCTGGTAAGGTAAACGTAGTAGTAAATGCTATAAGCCAAATGCCTCATAGTACTATTGCTTCACTTATGATCAGAGAGTGGCAAGCTCTTGAGACAATGGCAGAGTCTGGAGTTCAGCCCATTGTAGCAGAAGAAGGAAGAATATTTGGATGCTTGGTAGTTCAAGCTATACTCATCGACCGAATCATAGAGGCTCAATAGAAAGATATAGAACTATGCCAGTGGTTCGACAAGATGACAGCCAAGATCCAACCAATTGGAGTATTGGGAATGACAGTGGTTTCAGATTCAAGAATAGACTTATAGTGCCAGCCATAGATGATATCAAGAAGGATATTTTGGAAGAAGCGCATAGATCGAAATTAACTGCACATCTTGGAGGGAAAAAGATGTACAAAACCGAAAGAGGACGTTCTGGTGAGAAGGCATGAAGAAAGAAGTTACCAAGTGTGTTTTAGAATGCTTGACTTGTCAACAATTTAAGGCAGAACAACAAAAGTCGATAGGACTTTTGCGACCGTTGCCGATTCTATAGTAGAAGTAGGAGTACATCATAATGGATTTTGTGGTGGGATTGATTTGATCTCAGCAAAACCATGATTCCATTTAGGTGATTATGGACAGACTCACAAAGTCTACTCATTTCATCGCTTACAATATGACCTATTTAGTGGAGAAACTGAGCCGATTATATCTGTAGCAAATTATGCGTCAACATGGTGTGCCAATCACCATCGTGCCAGACTGAGATTCTTGAATTCATAGTAGAGTTTTGGAAAAGTCTTCAAACAACTATGGGGACCTTGTTGAGACTAAGTTCTACTTTTCATCCTCAGACCGATGGGCAAACAGAGCGAACGAACCAAGTAATGGAAGATATGCTCTGAGCTTGCGTGCTAGACTTCGAAAGCTCGTGGAAAACTCGTTTGCCGCTAATAGAATTCACATACAACAATAGCTATCGTTCAAGTGTAGGAATGGCACGTTTTGAAGTGTTGCATGGGAGACCTTGCAGCTCACCATTGTGTTGGGCAGAAGTTGGAGACGGTAAGCATCTAGGCCCAGATTTGGTTCGGGAAACCAATGAGAAGATTGTAATTGTCAGAGAGAAGATGAAGGCAGCACAAGACTAATACAAGAGCTACGCAAGCTTGCACCACAGAGACAAGGAATTCAGTGTAGGAGAGTATGGCTTGCTCAAAGTATCTCCAATTCAAGGAGTGGTAAGGGTTGGACAAAAGAGAGGGAACTTGTCGCCTCACTACATTGGACCATTTGAGATCTTGTAGCGCGTGGGCAAAGTCACCTACAGACTAGCATTACCATCGAAGATGTCAGGAGGTCACAACATCTTTCATGTCAGTATACTGAAGGAGTATCACTAGGGCGCTACGCCGCATGTGATTGATTTCAGAGACATAGAAGTGAATGACAATGCATCGTATCAAGAGAGATCGGTGCAGATTTTGGACTGGGAGATCAAGAAGATGAGGAACAAGGAGATCCTATTGGTGAAAGTTTTGTGGAATAACCACAATGTAGAGGAAGCCTTATCGGAGTTGGAGTCTGAGATATGTGTTAAGTATCCGGAGCTGTTTGACACGAGTTGGCTCAGATTTTGGGGACGAAATCTTCTTATTGGTGGTGGAGAGGTGTCACACCCGTTATTTTGTATTATCTATAATATAATTTCTGGATATATATTATTAATATTTTCTACATATGTGAATTAGATTTTGAGTATGCTTGATATATCATGAGTGTCCATACATTTCATGGCATATTACATTGGAGCAAAACAAACTTTTCTTAACTTCCCAAACCCGAGCGCTCAAAGAGGTCCTAAAATGACTATTTTGCACCTAGGGTCCTCATTGGAGAGCTAAAAGTTATAAAAAGACTATTTTGTCCCTGGGGTCCTAAAATGCTATAAATACCAAGCCATTTTATGTATTTTTCTCCTAAAAAATAGAGAGTTCCAAAGAGGGTTTTCTTAGGGAGAGTTTATATACATACACATACATTTTGCTTTTTATGGCTAAGAATTCTTCATCATATCCTTCCATAAGCACACACACACATGTATTTCAACATCATTGATGTTCTGGAGTTAAGTTTTGGAGGATAAAAGGAGGTTTAGAGCTTGCATGTTGGGATATTTGGAGTTCTAACTCAAGTTCATCATCTTTCTCAACAAAATCCTCATCCATTTCATCTTGGTTGCATTGTGAGTACTTTAACTCACATATAAGGTGTTTATGTACATGTATAAATTGTAAATTTTAGTTGCATGTGGTTGAGTAAAGAAGATCTAGCCCATGAACATCAATATTCTTATTTTCCTTCTCATGATTATAGTAAATTTATCACCTACTTGAGTTTGATCACTTGGTGAGTACATCAACTCACACATAGTATGTTCATGTACATGTTATAATTTGTGAAAATTTTTACATGTGCTTATTTGATGAAGATCTAGCTCATGGTCATCATAACTTTCATCTATTCCTTGAGATTTCATAAATTCCATGATCCATTTAGTTTTTATCATTGTTTTGAGTGCTGTGATTCATGTATAATGGATATATGTATAAGTGTAATCTGATTCACATGTTGTATGTGTGATTTGAGTAGAGATTTCAAAGTTTTAAAAACAAAATCCTAACTATATTTCAAGATAAAATAGTCTGCTAGAAAACTGCTAAGTGCGAGCGCTCTAGTAAGTGCGAGCGCTCGAGCCTGGAGTGCTCGAGTGGTGCGAGCACTCGAGCTTGACAGAATTCAAATTTCTTGCTTGTTTATATGTTGATGTAAATTCTTTAACGTGATAATTCTATAATTCTACTAGCACTCTAATTATGACCGGATTTGATGACGAGTACTGGAAATGCGCCGGGCCGAATCATTATTGATTTAATAATTGTAAATATGTAAATAATGTACCTGAATGAATAAGTGTGTTGACAGACGCGTGAGAGCATGGTTGTGTTGCATGATGGTGTCGAATAACCTCGTCGATTGTTCTGTGAATGTTTGCATCAATTGTGTGACCTCATGGTGATGGTGTCAGTTGTGTTGTGTTGTGTTTCATGATATGTTGTCATCAGTATGTTGTGGTTGGTTGTGTTGTGTTGGTGTTATATTAGGGCTAATTGTGGGCTAGGACGATTGAGTTAGGGCCAATTGTGGGCTAGGTGATGAAATGAGGGCCATGTGTGGTCGTATTTTGCATTTGAGGGTCATATGTGGCCGTATGGAAGAATGCGATTGATTTAGGGCCAATTATGGGCTAGGACGATTAAGGTAGGCCAAATTAGGCTAGGAGTTGTGTTGTGGCCAAATTGGGCTTGTTTATGAATTTGTGGCCAATTTGGGCTTGTGTTGTGTGACAGAAGCTAGTGCTGTCGGTTCAGAGTTGTTGTGGTTGTGATTGTGGGCAGAAGCTAGTATTGCTAGTATTGTAGTTGTGAGTTGACAGAAGCTAGTATTGTCATGTTTGTGAATTGTTGGCACGATGGATTTGTGCACGTTGTTTTGCATTGTTGTGGTTGCATAGTCGGGAAGAACATTGGGTTTTAGGCAAGAACTTGCGTAATGTCTAGATAACTTTCCTATAATAACATAAATGGTGTACATGTACATATTGTCTATGCTTTGTAGTATTTCACTCAGATTTCAGCTGATGGGAGTGTGGCCCTGGACATCCGTGTCCAGTTGTTGTAGTTCCAGATACTAGAGATGCTGTTCCGCTGGGCGAGTACCTTGGAGTGGAGAACATTGACCAAAAAGGTTGAGGCTTTGCCAGTTGAAGTGGCATTCGTGTTGCTGGAGCCATTCTATTCTGCTGAGGAACTTTTATTGTTTTTCTGTTATTATGTTATTGTTGTTGCTATCAACCGTTTGGCCTCTAGACTTCTGTTTCTTTTATTTTGGATGATTGTAATATAAGCATATATAATGAAGTTTGTAAGACTCTAATATTATTTCCGTTGAACTTAGAATCATTTCCGCTGTTATTATTACTCTGATATTTTATGTTTCGTTGGCAGTTGGACAATTATTCAATTTGTAACTTGTTACGAACCTACGGGTCCAATAAGGAAGCTTACTGCCCTTGATTATCGAAATGTCAGTGCGTGACAGTTTGATATTGATATTCCAAGTGGTTATAATCTCCATTTAGTGCTGAAAATATACTCTCAAAACCCCATTTTCAAAATCCCACTTAAACCCCTCATTTTGATTTCAAGGAAAAAACCTTTATTTTCTCAAAATCTACAAAACAATGAGTTGTTCAACTTAAAAATGTCATTCTGAGTTCAATACTCATTAGATGATTGAAATAACACTTGAGAAGTTTTCCTAACTCATTGGAGAACACCCATGACTTTTGGTTTGATTTCAAAACACTTGAAAGAGTTCCATGTTGACCCAAACATTCATTCCAAACATTCTGTTTTTCTATCACAACAGCTTAGTTGATTTGGAACTTATTTTCCAGAAAATGTTTCCAAAAAGTGAGGTCCCAACTCATTTTTACCTTGAACTTCAATGTCCTTGGGAACTTTCTGTATAACATGGGTCTGTAAATGTTTGTTTTCATTTTCAAAGAGTTTTCAACATTTCAGTCGACAGTACGGATTCTGTTTCTAAGTAACCTCTCTTTTTTATATGATTTCTCTCAATCTTCAACTTCAATCTTAATTTCGCTTTTTGCTATGTGTTCTAGACACAGTAAGGATGATCTCCATAAAATTTCATAAATTGAAAGCATTCCTAACCTAACTTTTCCATTTTTACAAAATCTGTTCACTGTTCTGTCCACAATTCACAGCAAGCATGCTTTAGTTTTATTCTTTGATTAGATGTTCACATGCATTCCAAATTAACTCATATCTTAGAAAGCGATTCATGCTATATATGTACATATCCTGTAATGATATTTTTCATGCATTCATGCATATTTCATAGTCTCAAATTATTTTAGAAAATTCATGAACACAAACACACTACTACTTTGCACATTCTAGGATCATACATTGCTCCCCTCGATCTAATCTCCCTTTCTCATCCGTCCCAGGGATTGATAGGTCTTCTTTTCTTAAGAATCAACATGCATACATTCTAGGTTGCTAAGCATATTTTGTTCTCTTGGATTATTTGTTTCAAGAACATTTCATGTCCCCCCCTTTCGATTAGGAAACTTGATTACTTGATATGTGATTATACGATTTTTTCTAAGTTTGTTTTGTGTTATCTTTCACTTTGCATTGTGTGATATTTGGCTTAGATCTCATGAATGATATCTTATCTTTTGATCTTCCATTTCAAGATTCTTGTGTGATGTAATACACTTATCATAATTTTAACTGTCGAACCAAACATAGTATAAGATGATTATTTGGATGCTAATTGATGCCCATCGAGAGACAGGGCTAGTTGAGGGTGTTATAGTCGTGACAAAGGCTACTTCCTCTCTCATACCAAAACCCCAAGCCAAGTTATTTGGTTATGAAGGGATGGTGCCCTTTATCCGTTTGGGTGAGTCAAAATTGGATTTCTTGGTTCCCTAAAGACCAAGTGGCGACTTTGTATCTGTTTTCATAGACTTTTTTCAAACATTACAAAGGAAAATTAATTCCAAAACCTGGAAGGGGGTGGACCCCAGAGGCCGCGTGTCCACAATCGGGCAACTCTGTTGGGGAATTTTATTTTATAAACAAATAATACAAAGGTTTGACTCATAAGACGCATCCTTAAAATTATCTTTTTACTGTGTCTGCTTCACCGCATTGCACTTTTGCATCTCCCCCTCCGACTATATCTGAAATGCGGCACTGACATTATTCAGGTCTTGCTGTGCCAGGGCATAAGTCACCGTTGATACTGTACCTTTCAAGGATATCAAAAAGAATAAAAACTTCCATACTGTCAGTATATTGGAACTCTCGTCAACGGACCCTCTTTGACTAAATCCATCCTTTGCATATAGATTCCTGTAGAACCTTTCATAGGATAGTTGATTTATCTTTTCAGATAGGACAATGTGAAATAACAGTTGTATGCCCTGACGGGATTACCTACGCAATGTAGACGCTTATGTGGCATAGAATAGGACCTCTTTCTTTTGATTCCCAAGGCAATCACTCACATGTTATCACATTGAGTTGACCTGCCTAGGCACCATGATAAGGATGTCTATTTCATGTTCACAAAGATATACATTGCAAACCTTATTTGTTGGTCCAAAGACATAGAAGTATGAAAACTTACTAAACAGAATGACCACCATCATCACCTGCTCTCGTCATATACACTTGTTTTTTCCAAGAACTTTGTCCAACTCATCCAAAAATCCTTATTTCTCCCAGGAGCCTTGTCCAAATCTCCTTTAAAGGCCCAGATATACTTGTTTCCCCAAAAGCTCTATCTACATCTCTAAAAAAATACCCATATATACCTGTTTCTCTCAGAAACTCTATCTGAATCACCCAGATATTCCTGCTTCTCCTAGAAACCCTGTTCGAACTCCCCAAGTATCCTTGTTTCACCCAAAAGTCCAAAAAATCCATGTTCCCCTCGAACTCCTGCCAAAATCTCCCGAAAATCCTTATTTCCCTAAGAGTCTACTAAATTTCACATGCTTCCCTGAAACTCTACCAAGATCTCTATTCCCCAGAATCTCTGCCAAAATTCATCTAGATTTGTTTCCCAGTAATATATGTTCCTCTCGAACCTCTGCCAAAATCTACCCAAGCTTCCCAGAAATTTCTGTTTCCTAGCAACTCACCCAAATATACTTGCTTCCCCCAGAAACTCTGCCAATGTTCACCCAGATTTCCCAGAAATCCCAATTTTCTGGAAACTCTGCCGAAATTCACCAGATTTTCCAAAAATCCTTGTTTCCTAGAAACTCTTCCAAAATTTAGTCAAAATTTTGAGAAATCCTTGTTTTCTTGAAACCCTGTGTAGACACCCCATTTTGTCGGCTATCAGATTTAGGAGACCCATAGCTTGGTAGTTCACAATGATCGAAAAAGACTCAAAAGGACTCTTGGAAGTTAGCTCTATTTCTCAAAATGCTCAGAATGACCAAAATGCCCCTGAAAGCCCAAAAACTCCCAGATTTGGACCAAAAGTTCTATAAACATGCTATGTCGTAAGAAAAGTAAAATCAGATGAAATTGTCTGCTCGTAAAGACCCCGGATGTCTCAGAAGTTCCCAAAAAGTCCCCGTTGACCGGTTTGACCAAGATTTGACCAAGTTTGACCAAGGTTTGACCGAAATCGACCAAATTCGCCAAAAAGTTCACAATTATTCTAGATCATGCAAAAAGTATTAAAATGAGTTTTAAAAGAAAAATCGAACGAAAACGTCAGCTCCTGGGAGCTCCCAGAGGTTTTCAGAACTTGCCGGAAATCCCAAATTTGACCAGTTTGACCAAAAGTTGACTTTAAAACTACAGCACCATAACAAATTTCAAACATATATCATGGATACTAGAGATCAATAGCTTTCCAACAGTATATCGCACATAATTTCTTGATTTAAAACGGATTTATTATGAATTTTCGAAGGAGAAAAAGGCGATCAAATCGACTTTTATCGCAAATACCGTATAACTTTTCAAAGTGACCTGACTCTAAAACATTTTATATAGAAAGTAGACTCCGATACCTTTCCAACGGTATATCACAACCTCAGTTTGGAGTTCATGTGCATTTTCTGTGAATTTCAGACGAAATATGGCCTTTTCGCGAATACCAGAACCTCTGGGGGCCTAAACAGCATTATCTTGATGAAGGAGGAGCAGTGTCGCCGCGGCACTGGCCCAATACCGCTGTGGCATAGGCCTAGTTCCACCGCGGCACTCTCCCCCAGAACAGTCCATTTTTGTAATTTTTATTGGGGGTCCAAGTTGATTAAATAGAAACCAAAACGACGTAGTTCTATGTTCACAGATGCTTAGGACCAATGGGAGAACTTTCTAAATCCCAAAACCACACCCAATTAGCCTATATAAACCTCCCATTGCTCTTCCTTTAGGGGGGGGGGGGGAGGGGCAAGTGCAAAGTCCATAGAAGTTGTAGAGAGAAAGAGAGATAGAGATAGGTTTAGAAGAAGGAAAGGGAGCTTCTCCCATTGATTTTCTATAAGAAAGTGAGTTTTAATATTGTTTTCTTCCATTACCTCTCTTATACTTCACATTCCAAATACCCCCAATCATCATTCTTGAGCATTCTTGAGTTAGAAAGCTACTTCCATATCCAAATGTCAATATCTATGAGTGAAGCACCAAGCTACAAGTCCAATATCACATTGATTATCATCTATTGGTTGCTATTTACTTGCTTGTTTATATATATGTTCATCTCTTCTTACCTCATTTCTTTTTATTTTTCTTTATTTACTTACTTGTTCTTCATCATCTAAATGATGACATAAAGTTTGAGGTGAGTGAATTCTTATGGATAGTAGCTCTTGACCTCAAAAACATGTTTAATAGATGATGATTATAACTTCAATACCTCCAAGGTATCCTTGAAGTTATATTCAAAATAAAAATGATGCTCTCCAATAATATTGGGGGTTCTTGATGATGAGTTTGATCTTGATGTTTCAAGAGGTCATAATCTCTATTGGATGTTGAAAATATACTTTCAAAACCTCCATTTCAAAACCCCTCTCAAACCCTCTCATTTTGATCTCAAGAAAGAAAACTCAAGTTTTTCCCAAAATCCTTAAAACAGTGAGTCAAAACAGTGAATGATCTGAGCTCAAAGATTTCTCTAGAACTCAATACTCAATGTATGGATTCAAGACCACTTGGAAAGTCATCCTAACTCATTAGAGAACACCCATGATTTTTGGATTGACTTGAAAGCACTTGAAAGTGGTCGATTTAGACCCAGACATTCTCTCCAGATATTCTGTTTTTGCTGTCACAGCAGCTTGGTTGACTTTCAACTTGTTTTACAGACAATTTTTCCAAAATGAGTGGTCTCAAATCATTTTTCCCTTGAACTTTAGTGTCTTAGGGAACTTTTTTTATAATATGGTCCTCTAGATATTTTGGTTTCATTTTCTAATATGTTTCAACATTTCAGTCAACAGTACGGACTCTGTTTCTGAGTAACGTCTATTGTTTATATTATTTCTCTCAATCTGTGATAGTTATTAAAGATTGGATTTTTGAGTTGTGTTCTAGACACAATAAGTAAGATTTACATAAAAAACTATTCATTAAAAACATTCCTAACCCCTCTTTTCAATTTCCAAAAGATCATGTTACTGTTCTGTCCACTATTCACATCAAACACACTTTTACTTCCATCCTTTGATTTGGTGCTTACATGCACTCCAAATTAGCTCATGTCTTAGGAAGTAGTTCATAATACATTTGTACATATCCGATGATGATTTCCTTCATTCATTCATACACATTCTAGACTTCTAAGTCATTCTAGGAATCCATGAACACAAAACACACTACAACCTTGGCACATTCTAGATACATACATTGCATCCATGCAAAGATTTGGGGCTTTTGTGACTCCTAATCTAAGAAGATTATAAGGAATGAATTTGATCACACGTTCATGCTTCCCTCTCGATCTAATCTTCCTTTCTCATCCGTCTCGGGGATTGAGAGGTCTTCTTTTCTCAAAGATTAACATGCATCATACTAGCTTGCTAAGCATATTTTGATTTCTTTATTTATTTGTCTCAAGAACAATTCACATCCCCTCTAGATTAGGGAAACTTAATTACTTGATATGTGATTAGACGATTTTTCCTAGGTTTGCTCGTGTGATCTTTCACTTTGCATTATGTGATACTTGGCTTAGATCTTATGAATGATATTTTATCTTTAGATCTTCTATTTCAAGTTTCTTATGTGATGTAATATACCTATCATAAATATTAACTGTCGAACCAAACATAGTATAAGATGATTATTTGGATGCTAATTGAGGCCCGTCAAAAGACGAGGCGAGTTGAGGGTGTTTTAGTCGTGACAAAGGCTCCTTCCTCTCTCGTACCAAAACCCCGAGCCAAGTTCTTTGGTTATGAAAGGCCGGTGCCCTTTATCCATTTCTGTGAGCCAAATTAGGATTCTTGGTTCCTTAAAGACCAAGTGGCGACTCTGTATCTGTTTTCAATAGACCTTCATTTTCTTTCTTTGATCCAAATCAATTTCAAACAAAAACAAAAAGAAGTGGAATTCCGCGTGTCCACAATTTGGCGACTCTGCAGATATTTATTTTCAAAACAAAATAATACAGAGGTTTGACTCATAAGAAGCATCCTTAAAATCATCTTTTTACTGTGTCTGGTTTACCACATAGCACTCTTGCATTTCCCCCCTCCGACTGTATCTGAAACGCAGCGCTGACATTGTTCAAGTCTTGCTGTGCCAGGGCATAAGTCACCGTTGATACTGTACTTTCCAAGGTATATCAAAAAGAGTAAACACTTCTGTACTGTCTCTCTAACGGTATATTGGAACTCTCGTCAATGGACCCTCTTTGACTGAACCCAACCTTTGCATATAGATTCCTGTAGAACCTTTCATAGGACTGTTAATTTATCTTTTCAAATAGGACAATGGGATATAAACTGATGTATGCCCTGGTGGGAATGCCTGCGCGGTGTAGCCGCTTATGTGGCATATAACAGAATCTCTTTCTTATGATTCCCAAGGCAATCAGTTACATGTGACCACATTGAGTGCCCTGTCTAGACACCATGGTAAGGAGGTCTGCTCTAAGTTCACAAAGATATACACCGCAAACCTTGTTTGTTGGTCCTAGGCATAGGAGTATGAAAACTTGCCAGACAGTATGATCACCATCATCCAAATCTCCCATATATCCCAGATATAACCTGTTTCTCCCATAAACTCTGTCTATATATCCCAGATATAACCTGTTTCTCCCGGAAACCCTATCCATATATCCCAAATATAACATGTTTCTCCCAAAAACCCTGTCCATATATCCCAGATGTAACATATTTCTCCCGAAAACCCTGTCCATATATCCCATATATAACCCGCTTCTCCCGGAAACCCTGTCCAAAACTTTTCGGAATATCCCAGAAATCCCTGTTTTTCATCTGTGGTCATACTGGAAAGTAAAGTTAGCATACTCTGTATGGTTGGGATCTTACTTGCATAACTGTTATCTGCTAGAAATAGGGGCATCATATAGACTAGGGCTTACATCCGCATGATTGCCTCATTTGCATGCACTGTTCCTATCAGTCCGCATGCACTGTCTCAGTCAGTCTGTACACAAGTCAGTCCATGTTTGTTAAACATCACTGTCATTGTCTGTTTAAAGTCATCACTATCAAAATCTAGTACAATCATCTCAAATATGTAAATGTCACTATAGATTCTCAAGGTCAACAGCTAGGATCTTTGTCTTGGGTTAGAAATTCAGATAATCGTTTGGTCAGAATCATCCCGATAGCTTATTTCAGCATGAACCAGGAAGAGTTAGAAAACAAGGTTACCAAGTTGGGAGCAACCATAAGCCAGCAGTTCGGCAGCCTGGCCCAAGTTTTAAAGTTCATGGAAGAATTGAAGCAGCAGCGGCCACAACATCCACTTGGGTTTCCACCACCGGGGTTTGAACCGCCTCCACATGAGACTAATAGGGAGGAAGACTGGTTTCAAGGGGTCCCACCGCTTGCATATGAGAAAAAGCTCCAGGAGAAAATGGACAAGGTTGACGAGCTGGAAAGTGTGCTAAGGAAGAGCAAAGGGGTTGATGATTACATGCTAGACCTTGAAGGCCTGTTCGAACCCGTCAAAGTGAAACTGCCTGAGAACTTCAAAATGCCAGAAATCGACCACTTCGATGGAACTGGAAATCCAAAAAGTCACATCAAGTTATCCATGAACATCTTCCAATCTATGGGATGCACTCATGAGCACATAGTTATGCTGTTCCCTCAAACCCTCAAGAATGTCGCACTATCCTGGTTCCTAACCCTTGAAGCCTCCAAGACCCCGGGTCTGGGAAGATGTTGTTAGAACTTTTATTGATCACTACTCTTATAACCAAGAGTTTGATGTCACCATCCCGGACCTGGAGACTACCCGATAGAATTTCAATGAGTCCTTCACTGCGTTCTTGAGTAGATGGAGGAATAAAGTGGCCCAGATGACCCACTGACCAGTTGAAAAGGAACAAGTTTAGATGTTGATCAGGAATCTACAGCCGCTATACCATAAGAAACTATTCTACCAGTCCATCTCAACATTTGAAGAGCTGTTCGAGATTGGGACTAGAATTGAGGATGCAATCAGGGAAGGAAAAAATCAAGAATGAAGAATCACAAAGACAGTTCAAGAGGCCCGACTACTCTCGAAACCCTTCGGAAGTCAATGCGCTTAGTAACCAACCCATGGCCTATTCTCCCCAATCATACCAGCTCACAAACCAAACCAGCTCGTCTAGCCGCCATTACCAAAATAGGGTACCCCGTGAATTTTCTAAGCTACATATCTCCCCCTCCGTAGCCTTAGGCCGCCTGCTAAAAAAGGGGCACCTCCAACTCCTTCAGCCTCGTACCGATCCCCCACCACCTAACTGTGACCTGTCCAAGCAATGTGCCTACCACCAAGACCCAGGCCACGACACCGACCAGTGCATACGTCTCCACCATGATATCCAAGACCTCATTGACCGAAGAATCATCGAGCCACCACCCATCCAACCTCATGTAAACCAAAATGTCAGATTCATTGAACCTAAGCCCCTGGCCTATCCTTTCAAATGATCCCCTTCGTTGAGGCCCTTGAGTGTTGAACTTGTGCAAGTGAAGTGGTGGTGTTTGGGACTTTTGCTAGCAAAACAAATAAGGATGCTATTTCAAAAAAAAGAAAAAGAAAAATAAGCGAGTCACTGAGGCATTCCTTGAGACCGGGTCAAGTCTGTTCTATGTTTTGAGTATATTTCAAGTTTAGTCTTGTGGTCAAGTCTGTCTGTCATCAAGTTGTTGTGAGTCTGTATCGAGTAATGTAATCCTTCTCTTCTGATGGAATGAAGTCTCATTTTGCCTAATCTGATGTGTATATTCATAAGTGCATGAATCGCTGAACTGAAAATGTCACTTTTCAAATTACCATGGACATTACTCTGCTAATAAATTTTTGCATCAAACAAAAAAAAAAGAATCCCAAAAAGGCCAAAGTCGATTTCGCGTTGACCCCAAAGAAGAGTTGAGAATTGAATAATCTTACTTTAAGAATTTAAAGATGCTTTTGCTCAAATCTCAAAAAGACATACTTGAGACTGATTTGGGGCTTGCCCAACACCCTTTCCACCATTTCAAAGCCCTGGGCCCAACCCAATTGATAGCCATACGAATGTGTGTGGACTTGGTCCTTGATGGTAGCCAAACACTTCAGTGAGTTTCATCTCCACTTTCAAAAAAATAAAAAGAAAAAAAAGAAGAAAAAAGAAAAGCTCGCTAGGTTGAAAACCCAAAAGGACACCTAGGCAAAAGTTAGAGCTGAAAAGGTATTGATTTCCAAGATCTGACCCTAGCCAGTCAAAATGATTTTACAAATGAGAGAATTGTACCCTTCAAGGTACATCATAAAAACATGCCTAGATCACATTTCAAAAGGCTCAGAACGACCACAAATAAATCCCGAGAGCTGACGTGCACATTCTAGAATTTGGAGATTATGATCAGAAGATCTCACATGAATCAACTATGTGAAAAGGAAAATTGACTGGCTAGGCAAAAGTGAAAAGGATCAATCCTCAAAACAAAAGAAAAACAAAAACAAAAAAAATGAAAATGAAAAAGAAAAAGAAAAGAAAGGGAGATCGAAATTGAATCCTCTTATTCAGGGCTATCATAACTAACCCAAGTTTGAACTTCTTTGACGATTGGTTTGAAAAACCCTCATACCTCAAACCCCTTCTTTCAAGCCTTGCCTTAAACTACGCTCGACCTGATTCCTACTCGGGGATACGTAGGCAACCACATCGGTTCAGTCGACACTAATATTAACCCCTCTTCTTTCAAGGTCCTGGCCCGAACTACATTGGACCTGATCCCCGCTTAGGATATGTAGGTAGACTTTCAAAAAGAAAAGAAGAATGGCTCGCTAGGTCAAAAATTCAAAAGGACGCCTAGGCAAAAATTAGAGCTAAATCCAAGATGAGCAATAACAAAAGAGAGAAAAGAGCTCGCTAGGTCACCTCACTAGTGCCTAGGAAAAAGTTACGAGCATATGAGAGATTAAAGTCACGGTCTTTGCGTCAAGCCAGAAAACATCTCCCACACTAGGGGCAAACTTCGACTACCCACCTCGTTTACCTAAATTTTACTATCTACCCTTCATACAAAGGGCAAACTTTGATCACCGACCTTGTCTGCCCAAAACCTCCAATAAACCATCGTCCAAACTAGGGACAAACTTTGGTCACCTGCCTCGTTTGCCTATGAATTCTACTTCCTACACCTCAAACATGATCCCTTCACACCAAGGGCAAGTTTTCAAGTCACCAAGTTGTTTTGAAAATTTTTGAAATGGAGTATCTTTTGTTCTATAAGCTAAGGCACTAATTCTAAGCACATCTTGAGTGAATCAAAGGATTGATTAGATCAATAGGGAGGAACTTTCAAAAATTAGATTTATCAGCAAAGTGCTATCATATTAAGATGGGGAGTGAACATAAAAGATGAGCGGTACGTTATTCATGATGAAGGCACATTGGATCGTGGCAATTTGAGAATTTCATGTCCAAGTCAATCCTTCTTTGTTTGAGTCAATAATAATCTGATCAAAAGTGTGTCAGAGATCGAGGTTTCATACAAACTAACCCAACTTTCCTTGTCATTCCTGTTAAGTCCATTTGTCCTGATGGTCTCAAATGTGTGGGTTAAAGGTGATTCCCAATTATAAAAAACTTTGGATACAAGCAGAAGTACCATATATTATTACTACACCAGTTAAGGTCACAACATGAGAAGTGTCCAAAGTACGAGTGGCATAAACTCGTAAGTGGTTGCAAACTACAAACAGTTAGTTGTTTCTCAAGGCACCTGATCAGAGGAAATATCACCAACACCAAGAAACTATTGCTGATGTGTTGATGAGGTGTGTCAATGAGATGTGTTATTGAGGTGTTTTAGGGCCCAAAGTCCAGATGTGTTGATGAGGAGTGTTGATAAGATATGTTTTAGGGCTCAGAGTCTAGATGTTTTGATAAGATGTGTTATTGAGGTGTTTAGGGTTCAAAGTCCAAGTGTGTTGTTGAGGAGCATCAGATGTATCGAGGGGCATCAGATATGTTGAGGAACATCGTTGAAGAGTTGAGGAGCATCACATTTGTTTAGGAGCATCTTTGAAGAGTGAAGGAGCATCAGATGTGTTGAGGAACATTGTTGAGGAGGAGCATCAGATGTGTCGAGGAGCATCAAAAAAGTTGAGAGGCATTGTTGGAGCATCGAGGAACATCAGAGTAGTCGAGAGACATTGTTGAAGCATTAAGGAACATCACAAAAGTTAAGAAGCATTATTGAAGCATCGAGGAACATCAGAAGTGTTAAGAAGCATCATTAAAGAATGGAAGAGCATTGAGGAACATCATAAAAGTTTAGAAATATTGTTGTAGCATCGAGGAACATCAGAAAAGTTAAGTGGCATTGTTGGAGCATCGAGGAACATCAGAGTAGTTGAGAGACATTGTTGAAGCATCGAGGAACATCACAAAAGTTAAGAAGCATCGTTGAAGCATCGAGGAACATCAGAAGTGTTAAGAAGCATCATTAAAGAGTGGAAGAGCATTGAGGAACATCATAAAAGTTTAAAAACATTGTTGTAGCATCAAGGAACATCAGAAGAGTTGAGAAGCATCATTGAAGAGTTGTGGAGTATCGATTTGAAGAACACCATTGAGAATCAAGAAGCATTGAGAAGCACCGTCAAAGATTTGAGGAACAACATAAGTGTCGTTGAGAATTGAGGATCATCATTGAAATTTGAAAAGCACTGTTGAGAATCTGAGAGTTACGAAGCCCATAGTATCACGATTAAGGGGAGCACGAGTCAAGTCTAGAGGGTCACTTTACTCACCAAACACAACAAATTGATGACACAAAGCCCATCAGTCACGACACACATAAATCACAAAGCCCACTAGGAGTGTCAAACACACCATAAGCATTCTTTTGAGCACCACAGTATCACTTTGAGCACCACGCTCTTCCTTGGGTAAGACCTCCGGGTTGAGATCCCTCACAAGTCTATTAGTTATAGCGAAGCATAAATCACTGTGGATACCGGGCTTCAGACCACTTCTCTCGTTCGAGATTGTTTTGAAAAGGAAAAGAAAAGGTCTGTTGAAAACAGATACAGAGTCGCCACTTGGTCTTTAAGGAACCAAGAAACCTAATTTTGACTCACCCAAGCGGATAAGGGCACCGGCCCTTCATAACCAAAGAACTTGGTTCGGGGTTTTGGTACGAGAGAGGAAGGAGCCTTTGTCGCGACTAAAACACCCTCTACTCGCCCCGTCTTTCGACGGGCCTCAATTAGCATCCAAATAATCATCTTATACTAGGTTTGGTTCGGCAATTAATACTATGATAGTATATTACATCACATAAGAATCTTGAAATTGAAAATCAAAAGATAAGATATCATTCATAAAATCTAAGTCAAATATCATACAATGTAAAGTGAAAATCACACAAATAAACCTAGGAAAAATCGTCTAATCATATATCAATTAATCAAGTTTTCCTAATCTAAAGGGGACATAAATTGTTCTTGAAGCAAATAATTAAAGAAATCAAAATATGCTTAGCAAACTAGAATGATGCATGTTATTTTTTTGAGAAAAGAAGATCTCTCAATCCCCGGGACGGATGAGAAAGGATGATTAGATCGAGGGGAAGCATGAACGTGTGATCAAGTTCATTCCTTATAATCTTCTTGGATTAAGAGTTACAAAAACCCCAAATCTTGCATGAATGTATTGTATGAACCTAAAAATGTGCAAAGGTTGTAGTGTGTTTTGTGTTCATGGATTTCTAAAATGACTTAGAAGTCTAAAATGTGCATGAATGAATGGATTAAATCAACATGGGATATATACAAATGTAGTATGAACTACTTCCTAAGATGTGAGCTAATTTGGAATGTATATGAGCATCAAATCAAAGAATAAAAGTTGAAATGTGCTTGCTGTGAATAGTGGACAGACTGCATATGGCACTTTGCAACATTATAATGGGAGGTCAAACGTGCCTAGAAAAATGTGAGAAAAATCTGAGATCATTCTTATTGTGTCTAGAAAATAACCCAAAAAGCCAAACATCAATAGCTATCACAGATTAAAAGAAAACAATCAGAATGTACACATGACTCAGAAACAAAAGCTGCACTGTTGACTGATTTTGTATGATTTTTCATAAATCAAAGAAAAGGTTTATGATGACCCATTATATACCAAAAGTTTCCTAAGACACCCAAGTTTTATAAAACAAATAGAAAAGGTATATGTACAGTGATGAAAATGTCCAGAATAAGTGCAAGAAGTTGGGTGAACATTCTGTGAGAACAGAGGCAGATTATGAATGTGAACTTCTCACATCCAAAACAAATACTCTCATATTTCTATAATTGATGGGAAAAATTAGGGACAAACTATGATGTATTAGGAAGGTTTTCCAAGTGGTTTCATCATCATAACTTGAGTATTTAATTCAAAACAAATCTCTGAATCTGAACAGCTCACTGTTTTGGGTCATTGTTTTAGAGATATTGAAGAAAACAAAGTTTTATTTCTTGAAATCAAATGAGAGGGATTGAGAGGGGTTTTTGAAATAGATGTTTTGAAAACATATTTCCAACACTCAATAAGGATTATGACCACTTAGAATACTAACACCAAACTCATCATTAAGAATCTCCAAGATTGTTGGAGAGATTTATTCTATTTTTTAACATAACTTCAATACATTCCAAGGATACCTTGGAAGTATTGAGGTTATGATCATCATCTATCAAACATGTTTTTGAGGTCAAGAGCTACTATCCATAAGGATTCACTCACCCCAAACTTCATGTCATCACTTAGATGATGATGAACTAGTAAGTAAATAAAGAAAATAAAAAGAAATGGGATAAGAAGAGATGAACATATATATAATTAAAGCAAGTAAATAGCAATCAATAGATGATAATCAATGTGATTTTGGACTTGTAGCTTGGTGTTTCACTCATAGATTTTGACATTTGGACATGGAAGTGGCTTCCTATCTCTTGAATGCTCAAGAATGAGGGTTGGAGTGGACTTTGATTGTGAAGTATATAGAAGGATGATGGAAGAAAACAAGAATAAAACTCACTTTCTTATGGAAAATCAATAGGAGAAGCTCCCTTTCTCTCTTCTAAACCTATCTCTATCTCTCTTCTTCTCTACAACTTTTCAAGCTTTGCACTTGGCCCCCCCAAAATGAAGAGCCATGGGGGGTTTAAATAGGCCAATTTGGGGTGGTTTTGGGGTTTTAGAAGTACTCCCATTGGTCCCAAACAACTGTGAACATAAAACTATGTCGTTTTGGCTTTCAATTAATCAAATTGGACCCCCAAAAAAATTACAAAAATGGACTCTGCGAGGTTTGAGTGCCGCGGCGGCACTGCTCCTCAGAAGCCCAGAAAATTACGTTTAGGCCCCCAGAGGTTCCGGTATTCGCGAAAAGGCCCTATTTCGTCCGAAATTCACAGAAAATGCATACGAACTCCAAATTGAGGTTGTGATATACCGTTGGAAAGGTAATGGAGTCTACTTTACATAAAAAATAGTTCGGGGATAGGTCACTTTAAAAAGTTTTGCGGTATTCGCGATAAATGCTGATTTGATCGCCTTTTTCGCCTTCGGAAATTCAAAATAAATTCGTTTTAAATCCAGGAATTATGTGCGATATACCGTTGGAAAGCTATTGACCTCTAGTATCCAAAAAATATTTGAAAATTGTTTCGGTGCCCCGATTCCAAAGTCAAATCTTGGTCAAACCGGTCAAACCTGGGATTCCCGGGAAGTTCTGGGAACCTCTGGGAGCTCCCAGGAGCTTATGTTTTCGCTCGATTTTCTTTTGGAACTTGTTTTAATACTTTTCTCATGATTTAGAATGGTTCTGGTGAATTCAGACAATTTCGGTCAAACTTGGTCAAACTTGGTCAAACTCTGGTCAAACCTTGGTCAAACCGGTCAACGGGGACTTTCGGGGAACTTCCGGGACTTCCGGGGGTCTCTGGGAGCTGACGATTTCATCCAGTTTTACTTAAAAACTCATTTTATCACTTTTCTTACGACGTAGCATGTTTTCAGAACTTTGGGACCAAATCTGGGAGTTTTCGGGCTTTCAGGGGCATTTTGGTCATTCTGAGCATTCTGAGAGATAGAGCTGACTTCCGAGAGTCCTTTTGAGTCTTTTACGATCATTGCGAACCACCAAGCTATGGGTCTCCTAAATCTGATAGCCGACAAAATGGGGTGTCTACAGTTTGCCCCTCTTTGGCATGAACTTGCGAGGCAACGCATGTCGCAAGCGAGTGCCAAAGTTTTGAAGAGACAGGACTTTTTGGAGGCTATAGATTTAGGACAAACAGCGTTGCAAAAGATGGAAGGATGATGCTGGTCGTGCTCCGCGTGAGCTGCCTACGTATCCCAAGGGGAATCAGACCAGGACGTAGTTCAGGACACAAAGGGATAAATCTCATATGCACATACACAACAATCAGGCGGATGCTATGCTATATGAGGATGAAATGTATGGATGTGATATGAATTGTGTCATGAGTCCTATCATGTCTAGTGTTGTGACCCTAGTATGAGCAAGTGTTGTGGGGTGTGCCACTCCGAGTGGGCTGGTGTTGTGCTAGTGTTTGCGACTGTGATGCGGTGGATGACTCGGATAAGGACATCAAGGTTTAGAAGTCTCTGGGTTTAGGAGCAAACTTCTGGAATCTGGGAAGTGTGCTTTGCGAGAGAATGTAATTGGATGTAGGGTCCCGGAGGACTATATTCGGAGATGCCGTTTGATAGTTAACCGACGGACACGGAAGTCCTGGAAATTAAGAGACGGATACAGAAGTCAAGAGACGTCAAGTGATGAAATCCCAAGATGTCAAGCGATGAACATGGAAGCCCCTTTAATAGAAGCCCAAGATTTTGAATGATGAACACGGCACATTTTGAATGAGAGTGATGGTAAACTAATGATGATTAATGAACTGACGATGTACGAATCGAGATGATGAGTCGACAATGAACTACTGTGACTATCATGGATTGGATCAACAGTTGGACTAATCGTGACCAGAAGAAGTGACGATGTACGAATCGAGAGGATTAGCCAACAGTGAACTACTGTGACTATCATGGATTGGATCAACAGTTGTACTAACAGTGACTAGAAGAACTGACGATGTACGAATCGAGAGGATGAGTCAACAGTGAACTACTGTGACTATCATGGATTGGATCAACAGTTGTACTAACAGTGACTAGAAGAACTGACGATGTACGAATCGAGAGGATGAGTCAACAGTGAACTACTGTGACTATCATGGATTGGATCAACAGTTGTACTAACAGTGACTAGAAGAACTGACGATGTACGAATCGAGATGATGAGCCAACAGTGAACTACTGTGACTGTCATAGATTGAACTGACGATCGAACTAATCGAGAAGACGAGTCGACAGTGAACTAATGTGACTGTCGTGATTGGACTGACGATGTACGAATCGAGAAGACGAGTCGACAGTGAACTTACTGTGACTGTCGTGATTGACTTGACGATGTACGAATCGAGAAGACGAGTCGACAGTGAACTACTGTGACTGTCATGATTGAACTGACGATGTACGAATCAAAAAGACGAGTCGACAGTGAACTACTGTGACTGTCATGATTGAACTAACGATGTACGAATCGAGAAGACGAGTCGACAGTGAACTACTGTGACTGTCATGATTGAACTAACGATGTACGAATCGAGAAGACGAGTCGACAGTGAACTTACTGTGACTTGTCATGATTGAACTAACGATGTACGAATCGAGATGACGAGTCGATAGTGAACTTACTATGATTGTTATAGATTGAACTGATGATGTACGAAGACGAGTCGACAGTGAACTACTGTGACTGTCATGATTGAACTAACGATGTACGAATCGAGATGACGAGTCGATAGTGAACTTACTATGACTGGCATGATTGAACTGACGATGTACGAATCGAGAAGACGAGTCGACAGTGAACTTACTGTGACTGTCATGATTGAACTGACGATGTACGAATCGAGAAGACGAGTCGACAGTGAACTACTGTGACTGTCATGATTGAACTGACGATGTACGAATCGAGATGACGAGTCGATAGTGAACTTACTATGACTGGCATGATTGAACTGACGATGTACGAATCGAGAAGACGAGTCGACAGTGAACTTACTGTGACTGTCATGATTGAACTGACGATGTACGAATCGAGAAGACGAGTCGACAGTGAACTACTGTGACTGTCATGATTGAACTGACGATGTACGAATCGAGAAGACGAGTCGACAGTGAACTACTGTGACTGTCATGATTGAACTAACGATGTACGAATCGAGATGACGAGTCGATAGTGAACTTACTATGACTGTTATAGACTGAACTGATGATGTACGAATCAAGAAGACGAGTCGACAGTGAACTACTGTGGCTGTCGTAGATTGAACTGACGATGTACGAATCGATATGCCTGTTGGGGATTAAACTGAATCTGTTGGGGATGAAGCGACTCTTTCTGGGATCTCTCTTCAACTACTTCTCTTGACCGGGAACCAGGATTCAAATTCGAATCTCTCATAGTTGATCAAATCTTGCTGGCCCGGAACCGGGATCCATCAATAGCCACTCATGGACTTATGTTGCATGGACGAGGGAAAGTAATCAACAGCCACTCATGGACTTATGTTGCAAGGAGATGATGGTCCACTTTCGATGGTTTGGAAAGGGATGAAATTCGCATTTGCCCTAAGTTTGGACGCTTCTCATGCTGACGCCTTAACCGGTACAGTAATGGTGTTTGGTACTCCTGCTTGTATTGGCATGCTCTTTATAACTTGATTTGAAAATTTTATTAATCGCTGTTGACTTACACATTTGAGACTACAACAGACTCAAAAACTTGACAGACATTGACACACGAGGATGACATATTTGACACAAGCTCGTTTTGTCAAAACTTGATGTGCTTTTGTCATAAATGATGTACCATTTCTCTTTTGGTGTTCACCCCTCATCTTAACATGGTAGCACTTTGCTGATAAATCTGATTTTTGAAAATTCCTCCTTAGTGATCTAGTCAATTTTCTGCTTCTTCCAGGAAGTGCTTTGAATTAGTGCCTTAGCTTTTTAGAGTAAAAGGTGCTCTATTTCCAAAATTTTCAAAACAACTTGGTAACTTGAAAACTCGCCCTTGGTGTGAAGGGATTGTGTTAGGCAAACGGAGTTTGCCCCTAGTTTGAGGTGTACAAAGTGGGATTCATAAGCAAACAAGGTGGGTGACCGAAGTTTGCCCCTAGTTTGGATGATGGTTTATTGGAGGTTTTGGGCAAACGAGGTAGGTGACCAAAGTTTGCCCCTTGTATGAAGGGTAGATAGTAAAAGTCAGGCAAACGAGGCGGGTAGCCGATGTTTGCCCCTAGTGTGGAAGGTGATTTTCTGGCTTGAGGCATGGACCGTGACTTTAATCTCTCAAATGCTCATAACTTTTGCCTAGGCACCATTGAGGTGACCTAGCAAGCTCTTTTCTCTCTTTTGTTATTGCTCACCTTGGATTTAACTCTAATTTTGCCTAGGCGTCCTTTCGGATTTTTGACCTAGCGAGTCATCCTTTTTTTTCTTTTTGTAAGTCTGCCTACGTACCCCCAAGTGGGGATCAGGTCCAACGTAGTTCGGGCCATGGTCGGAAAGAAGCGGGTTGATTTTTAGGTAGGTGGGTTGACCGAACCGTTGTGGTTGCCTACGTATCCCCGAGCGGAAATCAGGTCGAGCGTAGTTCAAGGCAAGGCTTGAAATAAGGGGTTTGAGGTATGAGGGTTTTTCAAACCAATCGTCAAAGAAGTTCAAACTTGAGCCACTTGTGGTAGCTTTGAATAAAAAAGATTCAGTTTCAATCTCCCTTTCTTTTCTTTTTCTTTTGTTTTGAGGATTGATCCTTTTCACTTTTGCCTAGCCAGTCAATTCTTGCTTTTCATGTAGTTGATTCTTGCAAGATCCTTTAATCGCAATCTCAGAATTCCAGAATGTGCATGTCAGCTCTCGGAATTTATTTGTGGTCATTCCGTGCCTTTTGAAATGTGATCTTGGCACGTTCTTAAGATGTATCTTGAAGCGTATGATTTTCTCATTTATTTCATCAAAAATTTTCTCCAACATTTTGACTGGCTAGGGTCAGATTTTGGAAATCAACACCTTTTTCAGCTCTAACTTTTGCCTAGGTGCCCTTTCGGGTTTTCAACCTGGCGAGCTTTTTCTTTTCTTTTTTTTTTTTTTTTTTTTTTTTTTTAAGTGGAGATGAAACTCACTGAGATGTTTGGCTACCATCAAGGGTTAAGTTTGCATTGCTTTCAATCGGACAGATTGCGTGGCTCCCAATTGGATTGGGCTTAAGGCTTCGAAATGGTGGGAAAAGGGTGTTGGGCAAGCCCCAAGTCAGTTCCAAGCATGTCTTTTTGAGATTTGAGCAAAAGCATCTTTAAATTCTTAAAGTAAGACTATTCAATTCTCAGCTCTTCATCGGTGTCAGCGTGAAATCGACTTTAACCTTTCAGGATTCTTTTTTGTTTTGTCGTAGAAAAATTATTACCAGAGTAATATCCATGGTGATTCATGCATTTATGACTGGGCACATTAGATTAAGCAAAATGAGATTTCATTCCATCAATAGAGAAGGTTTACAGACTTATTAACAACTCGATGACAGACAGACTTGATCACAAGACTAGAATTGAAATGGACTCGAAACATAGAACAGACTCAACTTGACTCGACCTGGTCTCAAATGGAGTGTCTTTGCGACCCATTTATTATTCTTATTCTATTTTTTTTAGCAGAAGTTCCAAACACCATCACTTTACTGCGTAGCTTCAACATTCATTAGCATCGACGGAAGGGATCATTCGATCGGTTGGTCCAAGCCAAGATAGTGGATTGGATTAGGATGGAATACATCCTCTATGAGGTTCTGAATGTCATGGCGGAGGCGGATGCATTGATCGGTGGCATGGCCTAGATTTTGATGGTAAGCACATCGTAGGCTCATGTTGTAGTGGGAGGGTATGGGATCCGGTAGCGGTTTGTGAGGGAGGAGCTGTAGGTGGCCCTTTCTGAGTAAGTGGTCCAAGGCTGTGGAAAGAGGAACATCAAGTTTGGAGAATTCGCGAGGGCCTTTTGGGCGATTTGGCGGAATGGACTGGTATGGACGAAGGGCGCAGGCCATTGATTGGTTGCTAAGTGCACTGATATCCGGGGAGTCCAGGGAGTAGTTAGGTCTCTTGGACTGGTGTTGGGGTTCATCCTTTTTGAACTTTCCTTCTCTGATGGCATCCTCTATTCTGGTGCCTATTTCAAATAGCTCTTCGAATGTGGAGATGGATTGGTAGAATAGCTTGTCATGATATACTGGTTGCATGTTCTTGACCAGCATACGTACTTGCTCTTTCTCAACAGGTCTGTGGATCATTTGAGCCACTTTATTCCTCCATCTGCTCAAGAACGCAGTGAAGGACTCATTAAAGTTCTGCCTGGTAGTCTCTAGATCCCGGATGGTGATATCAAACTCTTGGTTGTAAGAGTAGTGATCAATAAAAGTTCTAGCAATGTCTTCCCAGACTCGGGTCTTGGAGGCTTCAAGGGTTAGGAACCAGGATAGTGCGGCATTCTTAAGGGTTTGCGGGAACATCGCAATGTGCTCATGAGTGCAGCCCATCGATTGGAAGATGCTCATGCACAGCTTGATGTGACTTTTTGGATTCCCTGTTCCATCAAAACGGTCAATTTCAGGCATTTTGAAGTTCTCGGGCAGCCTTAGCTTGATGGGCTCAAAGAGGCCTTCCAGGTCTAACATGTAATCATCAACCCCTTTGCTCTTCCTCAACACACTTTCAAGCTTGTCAACTTTGTCCATTTTCTCCTGGAGCTTCTTCTCATATGCAAGCGGCGGGACTCCTTGAAACCAGTCTTCTTCCCCATTATTCTCGGGAGGCGGTCCAAACCCAGGCGGTGGTGGTGGGAACCCATGTGGGTACTGTGGCTGCTGCTGTTTCAGTTCTTCCATGAAACTCAAAACTTGGGCCATGCGATCAGATTGCTGGTTTATGGTTGCTCCCAACTCAGTGACCTTGTTTTCTAATTCTTCCTGATTCATGTTGGAATGACTTAGCGAGCTAATTTTGACCAAATGACTGTTCGAACTTCTGACTCAGGACGAGGATCCCAGTTGCTGACTTCGGGAATCTATACTGACCTGACAGATTTCAAGAGAAAAGGGTGTATCAGGTCCTGATAGTGACGACTTTAGACAGACAAAGACAGTGATGTGGACTGACTCGAGGCAGTGCGTGCAGATAGATGGTGCATGCATGTGGGACAAGCAGGCGGATGTAAGGCCTAATATATATGATGCTTCTATTTCTAACAGATAGCAGTTAAACAAATAAGGCCCTAACCATATGGAGTGTGCCAACCTTACTTTCCAGTACGATCACCAAGGGATAACAGGGGTTTCCAGGTTTTTATGAAAGCTTCTAGGAGGGATTGGGCATTTCGGGGAAATTTGGGCAGAGTTTCTGGGAGAAACTGGTTAATACAGTTATATCTGGGATATCTGGGCAGAGTTTTTGGGAGAAACGGGTTAATACAGTTATATCTGGGATATCTGGGCAGAGTTTCTGGTATTTCTGGGAAATTTGAGCAGGGTTCTTGGGAGAAACTGATTAATATGGTTATAGTGATCGTACTTTCCAGCAGGTTTTCATACTCCTATGCCTTAGGACCGACAAACAAGGTTTGCGGTGTATATCTTTGCGAGCATGGAGCAGACATCCTTGTCATGATGCTTAGGCAGGTCAACTCAATGTGACTACATGTGAGTGATTGCCTTGGGAATCATAAGAAAGAGGTTCTGTTCTATGCCACATAAGCGTCTACACCGCGCAGGTAATCCCGTCAGGGCATACAGCAGTTATATCGCATTGTCCTATCTGGAAAGATAAATGAACAGTCCTATGAAAGGTTCTACAGGAATCTATATGCAAAGGCTGGGTTCAGTCAAAGAGGGTCCGTTGACGAGAGTTCCAATATACCATCAGAGAGACAGTACGGAAGTTTTTACTCTTTTTGATATACCTTGGAAGGTACAGTATCAACAGTGACTTGTGCCCTGGCACAGCAAGACCTGAACAATGTCAGCGCCGTGTTTCAGACACAGTCGGAGGGGGGGAAATGCAAGAATGCAATGCAGTGAACCAGACACAGTAAAAAGATGATTTTAAGGATGCTTCTTATGAGTCAAACCTCTGTATTATTTTGTTTTGAAAATAAAAATCCCCAGTGGAGTCGCCAGATTGTGGATACCGGGCTTCGGACCACTTCTCTCGTTCGAGATTGTTTTGAAAAGGAAAAGAAAAGGTCTGTTGAAAACAGATACAGAGTCGCCACTTGGTCTTTAAGGAACCAAGAAACCTAATTTTGACTCACCCAAGCGAATAAGGGCACCGGCCCTTCATAACCAAAGAACTTGGTTCGGGGTTTTGGTACGAGAGAGGAAGGAGCCTTTGTCGCGACTAAAACACCCTCTACTCGCCCCGTCTTTCGACGGGCCTCAATTAGCATCCAAATAATCATCTTATACTAGGTTTGGTTCGGCAATTAATACTATGATAGTATATTACATCACATAAGAATCTTGAAATTGAAAATCAAAAGATAAGATATCATTCATAAAATCTAAGTCAAATATCATACAATGTAAAGTGAAAATCACACAAATAAACCTAGAAAAAATCGTCTAATCATATATCAATTAATCAAGTTTTCCTAATCTAAAGGGGACATAAATTGTTCTTGAAGCAAATAATTAAAGAAATCAAAATATGCTTAGCAAACTAGAATGATGCATGTTATTTTTTTGAGAAAAGAAGATCTCTCAATCCCCGGGACGGATGAGAAAAGATGATTAGATCGAGGGGAAGCATGAACGTGTGATCAAGTTCATTCCTTATAATCTTCTTGGATTAAGAGTTACAAAAACCCCAAATCTTGCATGAATGTATTGTATGAACCTAAAAATGTGCAAAGGTTGTAGTGTGTTTTGTGTTCATGGATTTCTAAAATGACTTAGAAGTCTAAAATGTGCATGAATGAATGGATTAAATCAACATGGGACATATACAAATGTAGTATGAACTACTTCCTAAGATGTGAGCTAATTTGGAATGTATATGAGCATCAAATCAAAGAATAAAAGTTGAAATGTGCTTGCTGTGAATAGTGGACAGACTGCATATGGCACTTTGCAACATTATAATGGGAGGTCAAACGTGCCTAGAAAAATGTGAGAAAAATCTGAGATCATTCTTATTGTGTCTAGAAAATAACCCAAAAAGCCAAACATCAATAGCTATCACAGATTAAAAGAAAACAATCAGAATGTACACATGACTCAGAAACAAAAGCTGCACTGTTGACTGATTTTGTATGATTTTTCATAAATCAAAGAAAAGGTTTATGATGACCCATTATATACCAAAAGTTTCCTAAGACACCCAAGTTTTATAAAAAAAATAGAAAAGGTATATGTACAGTGATGAAAATGTCCAGAATAAGTGCAAGAAGTTGGGTGAACATTCTGTGAGAACAGAGGCAGATTATGAATGTGAACTTCTCACATCCAAAACAAATACTCTCATATTTCTATAATTGATGGGAAAAATTAGGGACAAACTATGATGTATTAGGAAGGTTTTCCAAGTGGTTTCATCATCATAACTTGAGTATTTAATTCAAAACAAATCTCTGAATCTGAACAGCTCACTGTTTTGGGTCATTGTTTTAGAGATATTGAAGAAAACAAAGTTTTATTTCTTGAAATCAAATGAGAGGGATTGAGAGGGGTTTTTGAAATAGATGTTTTGAAAACATATTTCCAACACTCAATAAGGATTATGACCACTTAGAATACTAACACCAAACTCATCATTAAGAATCTCCAAGATTGTTGGAGAGATTTATTCTATTTTTTAACATAACTTCAATACATTCCAAGGATACCTTGGAAGTATTGAGGTTATGATCATCATCTATCAAACATGTTTTTGAGGTCAAGAGCTACTATCCATAAGGATTCACTCACCCCAAACTTCATGTCATCACTTAGATGATGATGAACTAGTAAGTAAATAAAGAAAATAAAAAGAAATGGGATAAGAAGAGATGAACATATATATAATTAAAGCAAGTAAATAGCAATCAATAGATGATAATCAATGTGATTTTGGACTTGTAGCTTGGTGTTTCACTCATAGATTTTGACATTTGGACATGGAAGTAGCTTCCTATCTCTTGAATGCTCAAGAATGAGGGTTGGAGTGGACTTTGATTGTGAAGTATATAGAAGGATGATGGAAGAAAACAAGAATAAAACTCACTTTCTTATGGAAAATCAATAGGAGAAGCTCCCTTTCTCTCTTCTAAACCTATCTCTATCTCTCTTCTTCTCTACAACTTTTCAAGCTTTGCACTTGGCCCCCCCAAAATGAAGAGCCATGGGGGGTTTAAATAGGCCAATTTGGGGTGGTTTGGGGTTTTAGAAGTACTCCCATTGGTCCCAAACAACTGTGAACATAAAACTATGTCGTTTTGGCTTTCAATTAATCAAATTGGACCCCCAAAAAAATTACAAAAATGGACTCTGCGAGGTTTGAGTGCCGCGGCGGCACTGGGCCAGTGCCGCGGCGGCACTGCTCCTCAGAAGCCCAGAAAATTACGTTTAGGCCCCCAGAGGTTCCGGTATTCGCGAAAAGGCCCTATTTCGTCCGAAATTCACAGAAAATGCATACGAACTCCAAATTGAGGTTGTGATATACCGTTGGAAAGGTAATGGAGTCTACTTTACATAAAAAATAGTTCGGGGATAGGTCACTTTGAAAAGTTTTGCGGTATTCGCGATAAATGCTGATTTGATCGCCTTTTTTGCCTTCGGAAATTCAAAATAAATTCGTTTTAAATCCAGGAATTATGTGCGATATACCGTTGGAAAGCTATTGACCTCTAGTATCCAAAAAATATTTGAAAATTGTTTCGGTGCCCCGATTCCAAAGTCAAATCTTGGTCAAACCGGTCAAACCTGGGATTCCCGGGAAGTTCTGGGAACCTCTGGGAGCTCCCAGGAGCTTATGTTTTCGCTCGATTTTCTTTTGGAACTTGTTTTAATACTTTTCTCATGATTTAGAATGGTTCTGGTGAATTCAGACAATTTCGGTCAAACTTGGTCAAACTTGGTCAAACTCTGGTCAAACCTGGTCAAACCTTGGTCAAACCGGTCAACGGGGACTTTCGGGGAACTTCCGGGACTTCCGGGGGTCTCTGGGAGCTGACGATTTCATCCAGTTTTACTTAAAAACTCATTTTATCACTTTTCTTACGACGTAGCATGTTTTCAGAACTTTGGGACCAAATCTGGGAGTTTTCGGGCTTTCAGGGGCATTTTGGTCATTCTGAGCATTCTGAGAGATAGAGCTGACTTCCGAGAGTCCTTTTGAGTCTTTTACGATCATTGCGAACCACCAAGCTATGGGTCTCCTAAATCTGATAGCCGACAAAATGGGGTGTCTACAATCACCAAGCCCACTGAGAGTGGCGAATACACAGAACACATGTACTAGGACCACAAGCACTTTAGAACATAACACAGACATGACATAAGTCCACTCGGCGTGGTACACCCCACAGCACCAGTTCATGCTAGGATCAGAACACTAGACATGATAGGACTTAGAAAACAATTCATATCACATTCATGCATTGCATATCATTCTCATAACATAGCATCATCCCAGCATGGCATCCGCCTGATTGTTGTATATTTGCATGTTTTGTTTTTTTGTGCCCTGAACTACGTCTTGGTCTGATTCTCCTTGGGATATGTAGGCAGCTCACGTAGAGCGCGACCAGCACTAGCCTCAGCATTGGTTTCTTTTTCTTGCATTTTTCGCAACGCACTTGTTTTTATCCTAAATCTTTAGCCTCCAAAAGTCCTATCTCTTCAAACTTTGGTACTCGCTTGCGACATGCGTTGCCTCGTAAGTTCATGCCAAAGAGGGGCAAACTGTAGATACCCCATTTTGTCGGCTATCAAATTTAGGAGACCCATAGCTTGGTGGTTCACAATGATCGAAAAAGACTCAAAAAAACTCTTGGAAGTTAGTTCTATTTCTCAAAATGCTCAGAATGACCAAAATGCCCCTGAATGCCCGAAAACTCCCAAATTTAGACCAAAAGTTCTGGAAACATGCTATGTCGTAATTAAAGTAAGAAAATAAGTTTTTTAGTAAAATCAAATGAAATCGTCAGCTCGAGAAGACCCCCGGAAGTCCCAGAAGTTCCCAAAAAGTCCCCGTTGACCGGTTTGACCAAGTTTGACCAAGGTTTGACCAAAATCGACCAAATTCACTAAAAAGTTCCAGAATCATTCTAGATCATGCAGAAAGTATTAAAATGAGTTTTAAAAGAAAATCGAACGAAAACGTCAGCTCCTGGGAACTCCCAGAGGTTTCCAGAACTTCCCAGGAATCTTAAATTTGACCAGTTTGACCAAAAATTGACTTAGAAACCAGAGCACCGTAACAATTTTCAAACATTTTTCATGGATACTAGAGGTCAATAGCTTTCCAACGGTATATCGCACATAATTTCTGGGTTTAAAACGGATTTATTATGAATTTCTGAAGGAGAAAAAGGCGATCAAATCGGCTTTTATCGCGAATACCGTAAAACTTTTCAAAGTGACCTGACTCCAAAATATTTTATATAGAAAGTAGACTCCAATACCTTTACAACGATATATCACAACTATAGTTTGGAGTTCATGCGCATTTTCTATGAATTTCAGACGAAATATGGCCTTTTCGCGAATACCGGAACCTCTGGGGGCCTAAACAGCATTATCTGGACGAAGGAGGACCAGTGCCGCCGCGGCACTGGCCCACTGCTGCCGCGGCACTGGCCCAGTGCGGCCGCGGCACTCTCCCCCAGAACAGTCCATTTTTGTAATTTTGATTGGGGGTCCAAGTTGATTAATTAGAAACCAAAACAACGTAGTTCTATGTTCACAGATGCTTAGGACCAATGGGAGTACTTTCTAAATCCCAAAACCACCCCCAAATTAGCCTATATAAACCCCCCATTGCTCTTCATTTGGGGGGGGGGGGGCAAGTGCAAAGTCCATAGAAGTTGTAGAGAGAAGGAGAGATAGAGATAGGTTTAGAAGAAGGAAAGGGAGCTTCTCCAATTGATTTTCTATAAGAATGTGAGTTTTAATATTGTTTTCTTCCATTACCTCTCTTATACTTCACATTCCAAATACCCTCAATCACCATTCTTGAGCAATCTTGAGTTAGAAAGCTACTTCCATGTCCAAATGTCAATATCTATGAGTGAAGCACCAAGCTACAAGTCCAATATCACATTGATTATCATCTATTGGTTGCTATTTACTTGCTTGTTTATATATATGTTCATCTCTTCTTACCTCATTTCTTTTTATTTTTCTTTATTTACTTACTTGTTCTTCATCACCTAAATGATGACATAAAGTTTGAGGTGAGTGAATCCTTATGGATAGTAGCTCTTGACCTCAAAAACAAGTTTAATAGATGATGATTATAACTTCAATACCTCCAAGGTATCCTTGAAGTTATATTCAAAATAAAAATGATGCTCTCCAATAATATTGGGGGTTCTTGATGATGAGTTTGATCTTGATGTTTCAAGAGGTCATAATCTCTATTGGATGTTGAAAATATACTTTCAAAACCTCCATTTCAAAACCCCTCTCAATCCCTCTCATTTTGATCTCAAGAAAGAAAACTCAAGTTTTTCCCAAAATCTTTAAAACAGTGAGTCAAAACAGTGAATGATCTGAGCTCAAAGACTTCTCTAGAACTCAATACTCAATGTATGGATGCAAGACCACTTGGAAAGTCATCCTAACTCATTATAGAACACCCGTGATTTTTGGATTGACTTGAAAGCACTTGAAAGTGGTCCATTTGGACCCAAACATTCTCTCCAGATATTCTGTTTTTGCTGTCACAGCAGCTTGGTTGAATTTGAACGTGTTTTACAGAAACCTTTTCCAAAATGAGTGGTCTCAAATCATTTTTCCCTTGAACTTTAGTGTCTTAGAGAACTTGTTGTATAATATGGGTCTCTAGATCTTTTGGTTTCATTTTCTTATATTTTTCAACATTTCAGTTGACAGTACGGACTCTGTTTTTCTGAGTAACCTCTATTGTTTATATGATTTCTCTCAATCTGAGAGAGTTATTAAACATTGGCTTTTTGAGTTGTGTTCTAGACACAATAATTAAGATCTCCATAAAAAAGCATTCATTAAAAACATTCCTAACCCCTCTTTTCAATTTCCAAAAAATCGTGTTACTGTTCTGTCCACTATTCACATCAAACACACTTTTACTTCCATCCTTTGATTTGGTGCTTACATGCACTCCAAATTAGCTCATGTCTTAGGAAGTAATTCATACTACATTTATACATATCCCATGATGATTTCCTTAATTCATTCTTACACATTCTAGACTTCTAAGTCATTCTAGGAATCCATGAACACAAAACACACTACAACCTTGGCACATTCTAGATACATACATTGCATCCATGCAAAGATTTGGGGCTTTTGTGACTCCTAATCTAAGAAGATTATAAGGAATGAATTTGATCACACGTTCATGCTTCTCCCTCGATCTAATATTCCTTTCTTATCCGTCCCGGGGATTGAGAGGTCTTCTTTTCTCAAAGATTAACATGCATCATACTAGCTTGCTAAGTATATTTTGATTTCTTTATTTATTTGTTTCAAGAACAATTCACGTCCCCTCTAAATTGTGGAAACTTAAGTACTTGATATGTGTGTCACGCCCCGGCGTAGCCAAAATATGGAAAAATTTAAAATTTTCATCTGGGACCCTGAGGCACGTGACTGGTTGCAGTACCGATTTGTCCGTGACCAAATAATAATATTAAACAACGTAACCAAAAGGATAAAACCAACATCTGCTCACATTGATTCATTACAAAGAAAGGCCACAGTACTAGTTAACTATTACATCATGGTAGATACATCAGAGTCTTATGGCTCTAGGGCCTTACAAAAGCTATAATAAGTCTTTTGATAGAGCTTTCCACCAAAGACATTTACAAAAGACAGCCACTAGTCTTCTCTCTAACAAGTATATCCATAGCCATCTTCGGTGTACTCTTCCTCCACGTTCTCCGCTTGCGTAGCATCATAACCCGTGTACTCGTTACCTGGATAAGCTGGACATGGGAATGTCCAGCGACATGAACGTCGTCAGCTTATGAAAGCTGAGTGAGTATGCTAAATCAAATGGTACGTATATAGTAAAGCACAACAAAGATACCCTTATTATTTTTTTAACATGTCTTTTAAGATCTTTGCGTTCTCACCATTGGGCCATAACTACCAATATACCTAACCACGTATTCGAAAAGAAAACGTCCAACTGAGAAAACTCGTCTCGACATTCTTAACGCCACTATCATTCATTTCTAACATCCGACGTCATTTACAAACCCAAAGTATCTCTTGCTAACCAAACCATCTTTCATCAACCAAAACATCCTTCGTCAACCGAAACATCTTTCATCAACCAAAAACGTCTTTCATCAACCACTTCGTCACGAAGAACCGAAGTGTTAAGGAGTGCAAGAATATCCAATTCGTCACGAAGAACCGAAAGGAGTCTTCACTCAAGGAATCACCGCTTCGTCACGAAGAGCCGAAAGCGTTACGGAGTACAAGAACATCCATTTCGTCACGAAGAACCGAAAGGAGTCTTTACTCAAAGAATTACCGCTTCTCCATCACGAAGAACCGAAGCATTTACGGAGTACAAGAACATCCATCCCATCACTAAGAACCGGAAGGAGTCTTTACTCAAAGAATCATCGCTTCTCCATCACGAAGAACTGAAGCGTTTACGGAGTGCAAGAACATCCATTCCATCACGAAGAACTGAAAGGAGTCTTCACACAAAGAATCACCGCTTCGTCACGAAGAACTGAAAGCATTACGGAGTACAAGAACATCCATTTCGTCACGAAGAACCGAAAGGAGTCTTTACTCAAAGAATCACCGCTTCTCCATCACGAAGAACCGAAGCGTTTACGGAGTGCAAGAACATCCATTCCATCACGAAGAACCGAAAGGAGTCTTCACTCAAAGAATCACCGCTTCGTCACGAAGAACTGAAAGCGTTACAGAGTACAAGAACATCCATTTCGTCACGAAGAACCGAAAGGAGTCTTTACTCAAAGAATCACCGCTTCTCCATCACGAAGAACTGAAGCATTTAAGGAGTGCAAGAACATCCATTCCATCACGAAGAACTGAAAGGAGTCTTCACACAAAGAATCACCGCTTCGTCACGAAGAACCGAAAGCGTTACGGAGTACAAGAACATCCATTTCGTCACGAAGAACCGAAAGGAGTCTTTACTCAAAGAATCACCGCTTCTCAATCACGAAGAACCGAAGCGTTTACGGAGTGCAAGAACATCCATTCCATCACGAAGAACCGAAAGGAGTCTTCACTCAAAGAATCACCGCTTTGTCACGAAGAACTGAAAGCGTTACAGAGTACAAGAACATCAATTTCGTCACGAAGAACCGAAAGGAGTCTTTACTCAAAGAATCACCGCTTCTCCATCACGAAGAACTGAAGCATTTACGGAGTGCAAGAACATCCATTCCATCACGAAGAACTGAAAGGAGTCTTCACACAAAGAATCACCGCTTCGTCACGAAGAACTGAAAGCATTACGGAGTACAAGAACATCCATTTCGTCACGAAGAACCGAAAGGAGTCTTTACTCAAAGAATCACCGCTTCTCCATCACGAAGAACCGAAGCGTTTACGGAGTGCAAGAACATCCATTCCATCACGAAGAACCGAAAGGAGTCTTCACTCAAAGAATCACCGCTTCGTCACGAAGAACTGAAAGCGTTACAGAGTACAAGAACATCCATTTCGTCACGAAGAACCGAAAGGAGTCTTTACTCAAAGAATCACCGCTTCTCCATCACGAAGAACTGAAGCATTTAAGGAGTGCAAGAACATCCATTCCATCACGAAGAACTGAAAGGAGTCTTCACACAAAGAATCACCGCTTCGTCACGAAGAACCGAAAGCGTTACGGAGTACAAGAACATCCATTTCGTCACGAAGAACCGAAAGGAGTCTTTACTCAAAGAATCACCGCTTCTCAATCACGAAGAACCGAAGCGTTTACGGAGTGCAAGAACATCCATTCCATCACGAAGAACCGAAAGGAGTCTTCACTCAAAGAATCACCGCTTTGTCACGAAGAACTGAAAGCGTTACAGAGTACAAGAACATCAATTTCGTCACGAAGAACCGAAAGGAGTCTTTACTCAAAGAATCACCGCTTCTCCATCACGAAGAACTGAAGTATTTACGGAGTGCAAGAACATCCATTCCATCACGAAGAACCAAAAGGAGTCTTCACTCAAAGAATCACCGCTTCGTCACAAAGAACCGAAAGCGTTACGGAGTACAAGAACATCCATTTCGTCACGAAGAACCAAAAGGAGTCTTTACTCAAAGAATCACCGCTTCTCCATCACGAAGAACCGAAGCGTTTACGGAGTGCAAGAACATCCATTCCATCACGAAGAACCGAAAGGAGTCTTCACTCAAAGAATCACCGCGTCACAACTCAACAACACATCCCTTTTTCTTACTATCCTGATCTCCGCTGCCCAGATTACCTATCCGACAATTATCCTTACCATAATCTTCTTCTAACATAGCACAACCGACCCTTACGTTTTCCCGACCGCGCATTCGTCACTCTTTTCGGAATGTAGTTCATTAAAGGACTTCCGAATATACTTTCGAAGTTACGTTTATACATCCGCCATCCTGTTTTATGTCGTAATATACTTACAATGGAAACTTATCCAATCACTATCAACGCAATAATCATGACGTACAACATACTTATAGCTTGGGTATGAACTCTCTATGGTCATCACATTATATTCATAACAATGGAAACCTAGCGTGTAGCTCGTGGATCTATAACATGGATTTGATATCAATAACCATATAGATGGAACCCTTAACATACTCATATACGCGATAGCACTACCATAACACAAGATATCCATAACCACATAGGTACCGAAAAGCAAGCATCAATAATAAACACATCATACAAGTAGTTATACAATCTGCCAGGAATTAATTTTATTATATCAACTGAATTGATATAATTTATTTGGGCATGATAAATTGATTTGTAGATCAAACTCAAAACTATAACATTGTAGATAATTAGATTAGATTCATGTACAAAAAAATCTAGCTTCAATTACATTTTTGAGCTACTCAAAATATTTATTTTACTTAGACATTTCTGTATTTTCGGACTGCTCTATCCCAGATTTATAGTACTGCGTTACATGTGCATTTCACCTATTAAGGAGTCATTTTTAGACTAGGCTATAAATTTGTTATTTGTAGATAAATGAGTTAGCTTTCTCCCCAAAAAAAACCTATCTTAATTCAGATTTCGGAGCTGCTTGAAACACTCATTTTACTAAACTACATTCTGCTGGAGGTTTCTGTTTCTCAGATTTAAAGTACTACGTTGCATGTACATTTCACCTATGAAGAATTGATTTTCAGACTAATCTATAGAAGAGTTATTTGTAGATAAATGAGTTAGCTTTCTCCACAAAAAGAACTAGCCACATTACCATTTGTTTACTGCTCGAAATGTTTGTTTTACTAAACAACACTCTGCTGGAAGTTTCTGCTTCCCAGATTTGAAAATTTATCTTGCATGGCATGGATCTCTCAAACTATCAACATCAAGCACATAATAAACATTACTACATACTACATAGGTTCTAAAGTGAGTTAGAATACTCACTTAAACTTGAAATTGAGCTTGGGCTTTGGATTTGAGCTTAGGAAGCTTGAACACAACCTCAATGGTGGAGACTTCTTCCTAGTTCTTCTTCTCCATCTCCATGTATCTCTTATCTCTCCATGGAGTTCATCTCCTAGCTCTCTCTAACTCTATATGCAGATTGTAAATGGCCAAGGGTGTAATGCATGAATATAGGCATGTTTATATAGAGATGGTGGTGGGATATGTGTCACCATGCATGTGCTAGAGTGTACATGCATGGACAAGTGTCCTAGAGGTGGACAAGTGGCAAGGGAGGTGGTGCCATGTGGTGCATGGGCTACCATGTGGGGTCCACCTTGAGTTTTGTGCCACTACCTCAGTTTGCGTGCAAATATTCTTGATATGCGTGTCAGTCTCGATTTACGTGCAATCGGGTATTATTTCTAATGTCCGGGTCCGGTTACGGGACTAAGTTAATTCTAATTACAGTCGAGTCAGTGCAGTGATTATAGTCTAATTAGTAATTACATTACACTGATACAGTCACACAAATAAAATAATAATGTAATAATAGACCAGATATAGAAATTCATAAAACTCGTATTATTGCACGTAGAAAAATTACAGGTATTACATCTTCTACCACCTATTACAGGATTTCGTCCTCGAAATCTGAGCTATCTAGGTACTAAAAAGAAAAGGAAATTTCTCTCTCATTTCCGATTCCAACTCCCAAGAGGCTTCTCCTTCGTCATGGTGTTTCCACTGAATCTTTACCAGCGGAATCTCTTTGTTTCTCAACTTCTTGATTCCATGATCCAGAATCTTTACAGGTCCTTCAATGAATGTAGCATTGTCATTTACTTTGATATCTTTGAAGTCGATCTCGTGAGCCGGGTTATGAAGACACTTCCTCAACATACTTACATGGAAAATATTATGAACTCCCGACATCTTCGGTGGTAACGCCAATCTATAGACGACTTTCCTTATGTGCTCTAGAATTTTAAATAGCCCGATGTAGCGTGGTGATACCTTTCCCTTCTTCTGTCCAAACCTTACCACGCCTCGAACCGGGGAAACTTTTAGGTAAACATGATCTCCCACTTCAAATTCTAGGTCTCGACGTCGTTTATCCGCGTAGCTCTTGTATCTACTTTGTGCTACCTTCATTCTTTCCTTTACTGTATTGATTCCTTTATTGGTCTCCTGGACTAAGTCTGGTCCCAATAGTTTGCCATCCCCAATTTCAGCCCAACACAAAGATGATCGGCACGGCCTTCCGTATAGTGCTTCAAATGGTGCCATCCCTAGATAACTTCAAATATTTACATAGAAAGGCGTACATGCTACCACTAGTTTGTGTTATATGCCTGGGTACATACTATATGCACAAAAAGATGGGCTACTAGTCCTAATACAAGTAAAGCTCTAGATCCTGGGAGTCCTATCCCAAAAGTCCTTCATATCTGACTTATATGGTATAACATCATCCAAGATTGGAATCTCCATAGGTGGAACCCAGTCCAAGAACGGGTCAAACTTATCAACTATCTCATCTCCATCCTTATCCAAAGGCTCTATATCTGCATCCTTAAAGTCATCCTCAAAGTCATCCTCAACCTCTGGCTCTCCAGCCTCCATGACTATCATTGCTTCCCCCTCACCAGCACCTTCTGTTGGGTCAACATCCTCTGCTAGGTCAATACCCACTGTTGTGTCAATCTCCTCATCAACCCCATCCTCCATATCCATCCGGGATATAATAAGGAGCCATGCTAATCACAAAACCACCATAAGGTTTATGTATTTATGGATGGAAAAAGGTCTAACAGTTCATAACTTAAGTGTGTAGGACAATCGGTGTACACGTCTTAACCTAAAGCTCTGATACCAAAAATCCCTGTCACGCCCCGACGTAGCCAAAATATGGAAAATTTTAAAATTTTCATCTTAGACCCTGAGGCACGTGACTGGTTGCAGTACCGATTTGTCCGTGACCAAATAATAATATTAAACAACGTAACCAAAAGGATAAAACCAACATCTGCTCACATTGATATATTACAAAGAAAGGCCACAGTACTAGTTAACTATTACATCATGGTAGATACATCAGAGTCTTATGGCTCTAGAGCCTTACAAAAGCTATAATAAGTCTTCTGATAGAGCTTTCCACCAAAGACATTTACAAAAGATAGCCACTAGTCTTCTCTCTAACAAGTATATCCATAGCCATCTTCGGTGTACTCTTCCTCCACGTTCTCCGCTTGCGTAGCATCATAACCCGTGTACTCGTTACCTGGATAAGCTGGACATGGGAATGTCCAGCGACATGAACGTCGTCAGCTTATGAAAGCTGAGTGAGTATGCTAAATCAAATGGAACGTATATAGTAAAGCACAACAAAGATGCCCTTATTATTTTTTTAACATATCTTTTAAGATCTTTGCGTTCTCACCGTTGGGCCATAACTACCAATATACCTAACCACATATTCGAAAAGAAAACGTCCAACTGAGAAAACTCGTCTCGACATTCTTAACGCCACTATCATTCATTTCTAACATCCGACGTCATTTACAAACCCAAAGTATCTCTTGCTAACCAAACCATCTTTCATCAACCAAAACATCCTTCGTCAACCGAAACATCTTTCATCAACCAAAAACATCTTTCATCAACCACTTCGTCATGAAGAACCGAAGTGTTAAGGAGTGCAAGAACATCCAATTCGTCACGAAGAACCGAAAGGAGTCTTCACTCAAGGAATCACCGCTTCGTCACGAAGAGCCGAAAGCGTTACGGAGTACAAGAACATCCATTTCGTCACGAAGAACCGAAATGTGTCTTTACTCAAAGAATTACCTCTTCTCCATCACGAAGAACCGAAGCATTTACGGAGTGCAAGAACATCCATCCCATCACTAAGAACCGGAAGGAGTCTTTACTCAAAGAATCACCGCTTCTCCATCACGAAGAACTGAAGCGTTTACCGAGTGCAAGAACATCCATTCCATCACGAAGAACCGAAAGGAGTCTTCACTCAAAGAATCACCGCTTCGTCACGAAGAACTGAAAGCGTTACGGAGTATAAGAACATCCATTTCGTCACGAAGAACCGAAAGGAGTCTTTACTCAAAGAATCACCGCTTCTCCATCACGAAGAACCGAAAGGAGTCTTCACTCAAAGAATCACCGCTTCGTCACGAAGAACCGAAAGCGTTACGGAGTACAAGAACATCCATTTCATCACGAAGAACCGAAAGGAGTCTTTACTCAAAGAATCACCGCTTCTCCATCACGAAGAACTGAAGCGATACGGAGTGCAAGAACATCCATTCCATCACGAAGAACCGAAAGGAGTCTTCACTCAAAGAATCACCGCTTCGTCACGAAGAACCGAAAGCGTTACGGAGTACAAGAACATCCATTTCGTCACGAAGAACCGAAAGGAGTCTTTACTCAAAGAATCACCGCTTCTCCATCACGAAGAACCGAAGCATTTATAGAGTGCAAGAACATCCATTCCATCACGAAGAACCGAAAGGAGTCTTCACTCAAAGAATCACCGCGTCACAACTCAACAACACATCCCTTTTTCTTACTATCCTGATCTCCGCTGCCCAGATTACCTATCCAACAATTATCCTTACCATAATCTGCTTCTAACATAGCACAACCGACCCTTACATTTTCCCGACCGCGCATTCGTCACTCTTTTCGGAATGTAGTTCATTAAAGGACTTCCGAATATACTTTCGAAGTTACGTTTATACATCCGTCATCCTATTTTATGTCGTAATATACTTACAATGGAAACTTATCCAATCACTATCAACGCAATAATCATGTCGTACAACATACTTATAGCTTGGGTATGAACTCTCTATGGTCATCACATTATATTCATAACAACGGAAACCTAGCGTGTAGCTCGTGAATCTATAACATGGATTTGATATCAATAACCATATATATGAAACCCTTAACATACTCATATACGCGATAGCACTACCATAACACAAGATATCCATAACCACATAGGTACCGGAAAGCAAGCATCAATAATAAACACATCATACAAGTAGTTATACAATCTACCAGGAATTAATTTTACTATATCGACTGAATTGATATGATTTATTTGGGCATGATAAATTGATTTGTAGATCAAACTCAAAACTAGAACATTGTAGATAATTAGATTAGCTTCATGTACAAAAAAATGTAGCTTCAATTACATTTTTGAGCTACTCAATATATTTATTTTACTTAGACATTTTTGTATTTTCGGACTGCTCTGTCCCAGATTTATAGTACTGCGTTACATGTGCATTTCACCTATTAAGGAGTCATTTTTAGACCAGGCTTTAAATTTGTTATTTGTAGATAAATGAGTTAGCTTTCTCCCATAAAAAAACCTAGCTTAATTCAAATTTCGGAGCTGTTTGAAACACTCATTTTACTAAACTACATTCTGCTGAAGGTTTCTGTTTCTCAGATTTAAAGTACTACGTTGCATGTAAATTTCACCTATGAAGAATTGATTTTCAGACTGATCTATAGAAGAGTTATTTGTAGATAAATGAGTTAGCTTTCGCCACAAAAAAAACCTAGCCTCATTACCATTTGTTTACTACTCGAAATGTTTGTTTTACTAAACAACACTCTGCTGGAAGTTTCTGCTTCCCAGATTTGAAAAGTTATCTTGCATGGCATGGATCTCTCAAACTATCAACATCAAGCACATAATAAACATTACTACATACTACATAGGTTCTAAAGTGAGTTAGAATACTCACTTAAACTTGAAATTGAGCTTGGGCTTTGGATTTGAGCTTAGGAAGCTTGAACACTACCTCAATGGTGGAGACTTCTTCCTAGTTCTTCTTCTCCATCTCCATGGAGTTCATCTCCTAGCTCTCTCTAACTCTATATGCAGATTGTAAATGGCCAAGGGTGTAATGCATGAATATAGGCATGTTTATATAGAGATGGTGGTGGGATATGTGTCACCATGCATGTGCTAGAGTGTACATGCATGGACAAGTGTCCTAGAGGTGGACAAGTGGCAAGGGAGGTGGTGCCATGTGGTGCATGGGCTGCCATGTGGTCGACCATGTGGGGTCCACCTCGAGTTTTGTGCTACTACCTCAGTTTGCGTGCAAATATTCTTGATATGCATGTCAGTCTCGATTTACGTGCAATCAGGTATTATTTCTAATGTCCGGGTCCGGTTACGGGACTAAGTTAATTCTAATTACGGTCGAGTCAGTGCAGTGATTATAGTCTAATTAGTAATTACATTACACTGATACAGTCACACAAATAAAATAATAATGTAATAATAGACCAAATATAGAAATTCATAAAACTCGTATTATTGCACGTAGAGAAATTACAGGTATTACAATGTGATTAGACGATTTTTCCTAGGTTTGTTCGTGTGATCTTTCACTTTGCATAGTGTGATACTTGGCTTAGATCTTATGAATGATATTTTATCTTTAGATCTTCCATTTCAAGTTTCTTATGTGATGTAATATACCTATCATAAATATTAATTGTCGAACCAAACATAGTATAAGATGATTATTTGGATGCTAATTGAGGCCCGTCGAAAGACGGGGCGAGTTGAGGGTGTTTTAGTCGTGACAAAGGCTCATTCCTCACTCGTAACAAAACCCCAAGCCAAGTTCTTTAGATATGAAAGGCCGGTGCCCTTTATCCATTTGGGTTAGTCAAATCAGATTTCTTGGTTCCTTAAAGACCAAGTGGCGACTCTGTATCTGTTTTCAACAGACCTTCATTTCTTTCTTTGATCCAAATCAATTTCAAACAAAAACAAAAAGAAGTGGAATTTCGCGTGTCCACACCCTGCAAAAATTCACCCATATTTTCCAAAAATCCATGTTTCCCGGAAACTCTGCCAAAATTCACCAAATTTCCCAAAAAATCTTGTTTTCCAAAAACTCTTCCAAAATTTAGTCAGATTTTCCATAAATCTCGAATTCCTAGAAACACTGCCAAAATTCACCTAAATTTCCCAAAAATCTCTATTTATAAAATTTCCCAGATTCTCATTCTTCAAAGAACAAACCTGTCTTTCTCACCCTCCCTATAACAGTGATCATCTTGGAAAAAAAAAGTTAGCGTACTCTGTATGGCTAGGACCTTATTTGCTTAACTGATATATATTAGAAATAGGGACATCATCTAGTTTAGGGGTTGCATCTTTATGCTTATCTCATATGAATACACTCTTCCTATCAGTCTACATGCACGCACATCTCATTAGTCTCACATGTGTCAGTCCTTACTCATCAAATGCACACATGACATCATCCTCACCCATCTCAATCATTGTATAGAAGTCGTATAATTACTATAATCGTCATCGGTTCAAATCGATATATTCTTTGAAATCCCGATCATCTCTCCCCACTATTATTTCGCGCCTCTGCTAATTTGGGCTTTTCCTTCTATTTGCATAAATTGGTAGCCCGGGGTAAGGACACTTCTGTACCTCCCTAGATTTATTGTCTTGGTAGTAGGCTAGCCCAGACCATCATCGATCCACTAATGGCCTACAAAGCTCTGGATGAGAAAGTGAACAAGCTACAAATCACTGTTGCTCGGCTAAATTTAAGGGTAAGCTAATTTGAGAAGATGGTGCAGAGCATTAATAATGGGAATTATATGTTACCCGATGCCATCTATCCAAGCTTGTTTCCACATCCAAATCTATACTTGTATCCAAGCCCATACCCTTACCTTGGTAACCCCTCAAATGACTGATTCAGATGAATAATCGTCATATGTCTGAGGTGGGGATTCAATCCTTAGTGAAAATCTCTTCACCTTCTTCTGTGGGGTGTCTATCATATATTGGGCAAATCGAGATAGACGCTCGAACTACGTCATGTATTCCCGCACAGTCCATCCTCCATGGACCAGATAGAGAAAGTTCATTTCCTGTTGATCTCTCTCATCTTTTGGTAAGTACTTTTCCATAAATCTTTCTCGGAATATCCCCTAAGGCATTCTCCGTGCAGCTTCAGCTCCTATTATAGCTCTTTCGGCTTCCCACCAATCTGCGGCAGCGTAGGTGAGTTGAAATATGGCAAGATGACACTTATCTTTCTTAGTACATTCTAAAACTTCAAAAATTAATTAAATTTCCCGTATCCACTGTTCTGCCTTCCATGACTCCGTTAATCCATCAACTTTCTCTGGGTGTAATCCATGGAACGTTCGAGTAACTTATCACCAGTCTATCTCAGTGGTTGTGGTACAACATGTCTTTGGTGAGTAGAGTGGTTATAAGTATCCCCCACATGTTCCATCCTTTGCATAAAGCTTCAAAAAGGCCCGTTGGACATGTCTTCTGGAATAGGGGCTCCTAATCGTGCTTAATTCATTGGCCTAACCATAGTGATAATGTATGCCGTGTACCTACAAAAGACCTATCGATTAGCTGACAGTCTTCTCAAAGAAACGAAATCAAGATAGAGCAAGAAGCAACAAGAAATACTAGTTCTACTAATCAACATATAACAACTCAAACATACAATCAATATCAAAAGATGTACCGCATAGTACACACTAGTCAAACTGTATACCACATGGGACATAGACTAATACAATACTAAGGTCAGCTATTTGCAATGCTACTACTACTGATAATATCTATACAAAGCTATGGGCAAATAGTTATCTCTCACGTTCCCAAAAATCATGTGGACAACATGTCCTAATATAAAACTAGCAAAAACTAAACTCTACAGATCCTGACTCAAAAGTCATCAGCATTTGATCATATTGGTGTTGCCTCATCCTCTAAAACGGTGTCCATCTCCTCAAGGGGAGCATCCTTAACTGGTGCGACAAGATCTCCGACTACCACTCCGATATCCCAATCCTCAACTACCTCTACATCTGTGTCCTCTGCCATGTCTGCCATCATAGCCTAATTAGTGATGTTGACTGCTACAGTAGCAAATTCTTTTGCTATGTCCAATGCCCCTACTAATGCAGCCTCTCCCATAACAAATCCAGTTGGCTATCCGACCATCTCAACTATCCATCTTACTGCCATATCGGCCACGACTGCCATATGCACTATAGGTCTGGCTGGCAACTCAGGCAGAATGGGTACCTTCAACACAACTACCTCCTCGTCAGGAACATCCTCCTCTACTACCTCCATGATCACGTCTCCCTCTACCACTATGTCATCCTCTCCAACCATAATATCTGGCTCATGTACTGGGTCTGACGACGTCCTACTAACGCGTTTTCTTATTAACACTCAAGTGTAGGTGATCGTACATGTAACACCCACAGGGAATGGTAAAAAGATTTTTAAGATAGGAAGTAACTACTTTGTCCCTAAAAAGAAAATAAAAGATGATGGATTTTTGGGGTTTTCCTAAACTACCAGTTCTTATATTTTTGGAGTAAAACTAATTAAAAGCTATTTTTTTAGTAGTTTACAGCAAAGATTTTAACAGTACAAAATAAACTAACTAAGATGCTAGTAAGAAAAGGAAGAAATAGAAATAAAAGTTAGATTTACATGAAATAAACTTTTTGGATTTTATTATAGCGAAAGATGGAAATAATATAAATATTTAATCTAAGTAATCTAAAAATAGAAAATATTAATTAACTTGGGAGAAATGATTTAAATGGATTTGGAATATGCAAATCAACACTAGATCACACAACTTTTGTGCTTTTGAAAGGGTTTGGCATTTTTAAATAGAGTGATTCCTTATTTGAAAATAAACTTATACCAGTTGAAGTCATATCAAGTGTGTCAGGTTTGATATGAAATAACATCATTTAGTTTAAAAAAAAATAAAGAGGCAATCGGGCAGTAGCCAGGTTCGAACTCAAGCCCTGGGACGTGGGTTATTCGGCGCTCAATCTCCACCACTCTACTACTACACGACTGCCTATCCATTAATAGATAGAAATATATATACATACACATACTTGAATTGTAAACTTTATTAAATAAATTATTTTGTATGTTAGGTGTTTTTTTATGACAAAAGGCAAAGTTTAACAATTCACTTAATTAAATTCTTATTTCAAATACATCATCTTTTAAAGTCCAATATAGCCATATCTATAAATATGTTAAATAGTCATAAATTATAGATATTTTTGGCCAGAAATGGAAAAATAACCCATCTAGATAAATCTGCCCATTTAAGATTAGTGCACAGAAGTTGTGATTTCTAAGTTTTTATTACATATTCCCAATTAAAGTTTTAGTCTACCATTTTTGGAATTGAAACTGTCTTCTAAATTAATTTTCAAAAAAAGATTAAATAGATGTACACAATCACCGTCTAATTAAGATTAAGGTCATAACACCAAGGTAAGAGTGAAAACTAATATGAATACACTTTTTCTTCACTTAACATGAGTTGGAATTGAATTCGTGGAATTTGCAAAATCACAAAGTTTAGTACAACTAAGCTAATAAGACATAAATAACTTGAAATACTAAACCAAAATAAGATGCTAAACCTTTGACTTTGAATTCATGCTGGGTCATAGTGGATGAACTCCAAGAACATAAACAAGGTCAAACCAAATCCTAATCTAATTTGGGAATAGAATATGGGTAGGGTGTGTGTGATTGGGATTCTAATAGGTGATTAACAACTACATAGCAAAAAATCTAGAATTTAATTAGAAATTGTGTCGTACAGCGTATGGAATTTTGTTATAAAAACTGGAAATTTGGGGTTTCAAACTATTTTAGGGAACATCTACAACTACTAATTATACTACGAATATTAATAAAACTAAAATCTGAAAACTAATTTTTCATACAGTAGATGAAAATAAATACAGAAATTTTTGAACATGAAATCATCAATTACAAAAAAGGAAGTCTTTACAACTTTTAGAACAAAAGTAAACAAAGAAAGGCTTAAATTTCTATATGGTAACTTTGGCTATGGAATTCTTCCTATGGTTTTCTCTCTGGCTGTATGGCTGTGTTTGTTGTGTGTCTCTCTCCATCTCCCCTCCGTTACCTCTTTCAGTGGATGTTTATTTATAGACGAAGATCGATGAAGATTCATCATTGTATTCGTCACTTGAATAGAGCAATCCTTGGAGCTAGAGAGTGATTATTGGTTCATTTTTTCCAAATCATTCTGACACCCTTTTGAATTAATCTGCACAGAGAGAGAGAGAGAGAGAGAGAGAGAGAGAGAAGAAAGATTCAAAATTTCCTACATAAAGATATATACATACATCCATCGCTTTCAAGGCATTGAATGCCTTGTTATTTTTCTTCATCTTCTTTTCTCCTCTTTGATTGTTAGTTGGAAGAATTTTACAATCAGCATGTATGACACATGGGAAATAATCATGTATAGTCGTTTTCTTTCCTTTTATTGCATTATTTTAACTTCATTTTTACCTAAACATATAAAACATGTAAAAGAACATAATTACACACATTTGAGTGATATCATCATTAAATCATATTAATTCCAAAGTGCATGTAAATCTAGGGATTTGGGGATTAAATATGCACTATATCTATTATATTAGCACATGAATATACAATATTCATTGCTTGCCACACCCCTCAACTAGCTTATTGCTAGTCCCTAGCAATGAAGTGAAAGAAAGATTGTTCTAAAAGTTTTATTAAAAGTAGGAGTAGACTAAGGAAAATAAAACCTAACTCACTGTCGCAGGAATCGCGAGCATACAAGCCGTTAAACCCCTAGGTTACCCTAGTGGATGAGTGTTGTTTCGTGAGTAAATCTACCCACAAAATTCAATTTAAATTTCAAAATGTAAAAATAAAGGTAGATTTTCTCCTTTTACAATAGATAAGATTAAATTTGGCAATAAAATAAAATTTTCAAGTATGTAATAGTAATGCAACACACACACTCACAGTTTGTCAATAGCAACATTTTTTATACTATTTAAACTTACAGTGTGAAAATAGCAACATTTTTTATACTCTTTAAACTTATAGTGTGAAAATACCAACATTTTGTATACTCTTTAAACTTACAGTGTGTGCTTGAAAAGTCAAGTAGCTGATCTTAACTTCAATGTTTACATAACTAACAGCACTCATAAAACTTGTAGTTTTAACTCAAATCTCACTGGGATTTCACTCTTTTAATAAGAAACTCTCAGAAACCAGTGTAGAGAACATCCCACATGGTAGGAAAGCAAAGATATGGAAGTTGCTTCCATTTTGTTGACTCAATATATACGCATTTGGAGTACAATAAGTCTCATGAAAGGATACTTACCACTAGAAGAGCAATCTACCGTGGAGAACATCTTTATCACTTAAATTTCAATGTCAATTTCTTCCAAATCATCAGTACTTTGACTGGTATTGGGTAGAAATTAAGATGATTAGGAGATTTGAGGTGTATTTGCTCTAACCATGTGATTGGAGTGTTTGAGCAATTCATTCCAATCTCTTCTTCTTCTTCTCATTTTTATCATTTGTACCGTCTTTTTCAGTATTTTTTTTACCACTCCTTTCTTTCTTTACCACTTCTTTCTTTTCTTGCGATATCATTACAGTCCAATCACATACCTGGATATAGAAGTGAGGTTTGCACTCCCAGGTGGAGCAAGGCATGATTTGGAGAGAACTGAGAATAAGACAATATAAGGTGAAAGAGGTGCATTTGAAAGAAAAAAATGGCCTAAATCATTTTCAAAATAGATTGACTTTGTTCATTCAAGCAATTTAGAAGTTCTAAATTTGGTAAATCCTGAACGTTCGCTTCTAGTGATCAGTCAAAAAAGAATAATAATGAGACTTTCAATGAGTGATATGACAAAGAGAATGATATTGAAAGGAACAATAACCCTCGAAAAGGAATTTTGACATAAAAATTCGCATGGGCTAATTAGTTTCCACTACTTGTCTTTAAACTACATAGTTTATGCTTACTCATCCGTTTGGATTCAGCAAATATTTTCATACTGTCAAAATAATTAATAGGTGATTATAACAACTACGTAGAAAAGAAATCTAAAATTTAATTGGAAATTGTGTCGTACAGCGAATGGAATTTTGTTATAAAAACTGGAAATTTGGGGTTTCAAACTATTTTAGGGAACATCTATAACTACTAATTATACTAAAAATATTTATAAAACTAAAATCTAAAAACTAATTAAACAAAGAAAGGCTTAAATTTCTACATGGTAACTTTGTCTCTGGAATTCTTCCTAAGGTTTTCTCTCTGGCTGTGTGGTTGTGTTTGTTGTGTGTCTCTTTTTGTCTCCCCTCCATCTCCTCTTTCAGTGAATGTTTATTTATAGATGAAGATTAATGAAGATTTGTCACTGTACTCGTCACTTGAACAAAGTAATCCTTGGAGCTTGAGAGTGATTCTTTGTTCATTTTTTCCAAATCATCCTGACACCCTTTTGAATTAATCTACAGAGAGAAAGAGAGAGATTCAAAATTTCCTATGTAAATATATATACATATATCCATCGCTTTCAAGGCATTGAATGCCCTGTTATTTGTCTTCATCTTCTTTTCTTCTCTTTGACCGTTAGTTGAAAGAATTTTACAATCAGCATATATGACACATGGGAAATAATCATGTGTGGTCGCTTTTTCTTTCTTTCCTTTTATTGCATTATTTCAACTTCATTTTTACCTAAACATATACAACATGTAAAAGCATATAATTACACATATTTGAGTGATATCATCATTAAATCATATTAATTCCAAAATGCACGTAAATCTAGGGATTTGGGGATTAAATGAGCACTATATCTATTATATTAGCACATGAATATGCAATATTCATTGCTTGTCAGGGTCCTCTGGCTTAGGCTCCTCATCAGAAACATACTCTGGCTCCTCCGGATCATCGTTCGGCTCATCATCATTGTCATCTATAGGCTCTTCCTTTGCTAGGTCCTCATCGTCCCCATCCTCTGGCTCTGGGTCCTCTTCACCCTGAATTGGCTCAGGCTCCGAAACTAGTACGTCGGTATGTACACACGGAATTGATTTTCCTTGTTTTAAAATTGATTTGAAAAAGGTCTATTGAAAACAGATATAGAGTCACCACTTGATCTTTAAGGAACCAAGAAACCTAATTTGACTCACCTAAATGGATAAAGGGCACCGGCTCTTCATAACCAAAGAAATTGGTTCGGGGTTTTGGTACGAGAGAGGAAGGAGCCTTTACCACGACTAAAACTCCCTCAACTCGCCCCGTCTCTCGATGGGCCTCAATTAGCATCCAAATAATCATCTTATATTATGTTTGGTTTGACAATTAATTCTATGATAGTATATTACATTTCATAAGAATCTTGAAATGAAAGATCAAAAGATAAGATATCATTCATAAGATCTAAGCCAAGTATCACACAATGCAAAAGTGAAAGATCACACAAACAAACCTAGGAAAAATTATCCAATCACATATCAAGTAATCAAGTTTTCCTAATCTAAAGGGGACATGAATTGTTCTTGAAATAAATAATCAAAGAAATCAAAAATGTGCTTAGCAAGCTAGTATAATCCATGTTAATCTTTGAGAAAAGAAGACCTCTCAATCCTCGTGATGGATGAGAAAGGAAGATTAGATCAGAGGGGGGGGAGCGTGAACGTGTGATCAAGTTCATTCCTTATAATCTTCTTAGATTAGGAGTCACAAAAACCCCAAATCTTGCATGAATGCAATGTATGATCCTAGAATGAGCAAAGTAGTAGTGTGATTGTGTTCATGGATTTGCTAAAGTGATTTAGAAATCTAAATTATGCACGAATGGATGAAGAATGCTATTGTAGGATATGTACATGTGTAGTATGGAATAATTCCTAAGACATGAGCTAATTTGGGATGTATATAAACATCTAATCAAAGAATAAAAGTTAAAACATGCCTGCTGTGAATAGTGGACAGAACTGTGGAATGATTTTGTAAAAATAGAAAAGTGGGGGTAGCAATGTTTTTAATGCATGATTTTTGTATGGAGATCATACTTATTGTGTCTAGAACTCATATCAAAAAGCAAAACTACAATAAATATTGCAGATTGAGAGAAATCACATGAACCGAGAGGTTACTCAGAAACAAAATCTGCATTGTCGACTGAAATGTTGAAAAATCTTAGAAAATGAAAACAAACCATCTAGAGGCCCATATTATACAGAAAGTTCCCTAAGACACTGAAGTTCAAGGAAAAAATTAGTTGGGACCACTCCTTTTGAAAAAGTTTGATGAAAAATAATTTGAAAGTCAACCTAACTGCTATGACAGCAAAAACAGAATGTCTAGAAAGAATGTTTGGACCAAAATGGGACCCTTCCAAGTGTTTTTCGATCAAACCAAAAATCATGGGTGTTCTCTAATGAATTAGGAAGACTTTCCAAGTAGTCTTGTAATCACCTATTGAGTATTGAACTCAGAATATTATTTTGAAGTTGAATAACTCACTGTTTTGAAGATTGTTTGAGAAAAGCAAGGTTTATTTCTTGGAATCCAAATATTGGGGTTTTAGAGGGGTTTTGAAATAGGGGTTTTGAAAGCATATTTTCAACATCCAATGGAGATTACAACTTCTTGGAATATCAACATCAAACTTAAGTCAAGAAATCCCAATATTTCTTGCACAAATATAGTTTTGTTTGAGAATATGACTTCAAGAATATATATGAATGTATTGAAGCTAAAATCATCATCCATCAAAAATGTCTTTGAGGTCAAGAGCTACTATCTATAAGCATTCACCCTCCTCAAACAACATGTCCTCTAGACAATGATAAGCATGTAAGTAATCAAAGAAAAATCAATAAAAGAAACGAGGTAAGAAGAGATGAACATAGTATGTAAACAATCAAATAAGCAATCAATAGATGATGATCATTCAGATATTGGACTTGTAACTTGGTGTTTCACTCATACATATTGACATTTGGACATGGAAGTAGATTCCTAACTCAAGATAATGGTGGTTGGGAAGGATTTGGATGTGAAGGATATTGAAGGATAATGGAAGAATTCGAGTTTAGAACTCACTTTCTATAGAAAATCAGTGGAGGAAGCTCCATTTCTCACTTTCCCAGTGCCGCCATGGCACTGCTCCTCAGACGCCCAGAAATTTGTATTTAGGCCCACAGAGGTTTCGATATTCGCGAAAAGGCCCTATTTCATCTGAAATTCACAAAAAATGCATACGAACTCCAAACCGAGGTTATGATGTACCGTTCGAAAGATAATAGAGTCTGCATTACAAAAATAGGTCACTTTGAAAAGTTTTGCGGTATTCGTGATAAAAGCCAATTTGATCGTCTTTTTTACCTTCGGAAATTCATAATAAATTCGTAGTAAATTCAAAAATTACGTGCAATATACTGTTGGAAAGCTAGTGACCTCAAGTATCCATGAAAAATGCTTGAAAAATGATATGCCACTTCGGTTTCAAAGTCAACTTTAGGTTAGATCGGTCAAACTTGAGATCTCCAGAAAGTTCTAGGAACCTCTCAGAGCTCCCAAAAGCTGACGTTTTTGTCTGATTTTCTTTTAAAACTCATTTTAGTACTTTTCACATGATCTAGAATGATCTCAAAATTTTTTGGAGAATTCGGATGATTTCGATCAAACCTTGGTCAAACCGGCCAACGGGGACTTTCCGGGAACTCCCGGGACTTCCGGGGGTCTCTGGGAGCTGACGATTTCATCTGATTTTACTTCAAAACTCATTTTATCACTTTTCTTACAATATAGCTAAAGGAAAAATAGATTTAAATTAATTTTAAACGCGCAGTGGAAAGATTAAGTTACAAAAACTTTATTGGTATGCCCGGATCTACTACTCGTCAATTCCATAGATGCGTACTAATAATAGGGGACAAGAATTTAGACCTCAGGTCCTGAACCCAATTCTGATTATCTTTTTCCTTGATGGTGCAGCAGCCTCCACTAAGTTGTCTTCACCCTTATGACTCGTACGGATGTCTACCGGAAGGACTAGGGTTGGTGGGAACCCTAATATGGAGGATAGAAAAGGTCTTGGGAAGTCTAAAATAGTTTTTGTAGCTTCTACGATATAGAAACGACGAACTCTTTTTTCTGGACGCAGCTGCCCTATTAGGGTTCCCAAAATTCCCCAAACTGACCTAATGTTCGAGCGATCGAAGTGGCTTTGATCGATCGAGACCTGTCCAGACTTCAATCGATCAAAACAACTTCGATCGATCGAACCCGCCTTAACTAGATCCTCATGTGTCTTTCCAAGCATCCTAGCGGAGCTAAGAATGGGACCTCCTAGGCTCTTTATTGTTGGCTCAGACCAGTTATTAATTCCCATGACCAAACTCTTTGATCAGCAAACTAACCAACTGATCAGTTAACGTTTACTCCACTATAAAACGATAACTGAACTCCAACTCAAAAGAACATATCCAAAGCGATAACTAAACTTGTATGGTGTACTAATGTCCCTCTACCTTCAGCATTCGTAATCATATTCAGGTAGTCGCATAATTGTTACTGTTAACCTGAACCATGAATACTTCTTGTATTCCTTGAGTCCCATTCACCTCTCATGATTACCAAACATGTTGATAACTACTTATCAACAAGACTGCAGTTCTCAGTAATCAACTTGGTGACATTCTCAAGGGAATGCTTACTCTGAATCAGAGAGTAGATTCTATCTTGATAGTATATGTTCACAACTCTGTGAACATAACATACCCAAGATACCTAGGTATTGATCTTTTATAGACCTCACTGATTGGTAAGTCAAAGTAGCCATATCCACAGTCTGTGTTCATAATCGTCTCAAGATTGAGATCACACACCTTATACAAGTTATGAGTTCCTATCGACTGTTGACGGTCTTGATTGTCAATAGGAAAGTTCAGGTTCGTTAATGCACTATAAGGACTAGCATATTAACTAAGAGTCATACTCTAGTGATTGAGATTAATCATTCCATCCAATAGTAGTTAATCATGCTTCAGTATAAACCTGATGAGATATCCAGTCTCACCATCCACTGTGACAAGCTCTATGTATCAAAAAATAATAATTCGTATCTCTATTGTATGTATCTCATACACACACGAATTACTTACTATGATATTTAAGGATTAACAATCATCTCATGAAAGAAATATACACAATGAAATGTAAAGTTGATATCCATATATTAAAATACTAATGTCTCATACAGGATTACATTTGAGACCTAGACTATCTAAATGATGATCAAAGACCTTCTATGGCAAGGCCTTTGTAAACGGATCCGCAAGATTGTCAAAGGTGGCAATCTTGTTGACAGTCACATCTCCACGTTGAACAATATCTCGGATTAGATTATATTTCCGCTCTACGTGCTTTCGCTCTCCGTGGTTCTTTCTCTCCTTGGACTGAGCCACTGCCACACTATTATAACAGTATAGCGTAATAGGTGACGGCGATGCTGGTACCACCTCAAGCTCCATAAGGAACTTCTTGAGCCAAACAGCTTCCTTTGCGGCTTCACAAGCAGCCACATACTCATCTTCTGTAGTTGAGTCTGTAATGCATTTCTGCTTAATGCTCCTCTAACTAACAGCTCTACCTCCCAAGGTAAAGAGATGTTCGGATGTTGACTTTCTCGAATCTTTATCTGAAATAAAGTCTGAGTCAATATATCCCACTAGAATTAACTCACTACCGTCGTACTTAAGAATGTGCTTAACTGCTGTCCAGTGCTCTGGACCTGGATTCGATTGATATCTACTAACCATGCCAGCGGTAAAGCAGATATCTAGTCTAGTGCATAACATCGCATACATGAGACTTCCCATTGCTGAGGTATAGGGAACTCCTGCAATGTGATTCCTCTCCTCCTGTATCCTTGGACACTGGTCCTTGGAGAACGCTAAACCATGCCTGAAAGGTAACAAACCTTTCTTCAAATTATCCATTGAAAACCTAGTTAGCACCTTATCGATATAACCAGCTTGAGATAATCCCATTATCTTTCGCTTACGATCCCGAAAAAGCTTTATTCCAAGAATATAGCTCGCCTCTCCTAGATCCTTCATGTCGAAAGTACTAGCTAGACAAATCTTGATCGTTGACAATGCCGCTATATCATTCCCAATGAGTAGAATGTCATCAACGTAGAGCACAAGAAAAGCCACAACTTTTCCTGCACTCTTCTTGTATACACAAGGTTCATCCAAATTCTATATAAAACCAAACGACTTGACTGCTTGGTCAAAACGTATGTTCCAACTCCTGGATGCCTGCTTAAGCCCATAAATGGACTTTTACAACTTGCATACCAAGTTACCTTTCCGACCAGCTATGAACCCTACTGGTTGTTGCATATAGATGTCCTCACCAAGACTCCCATTCAAGAATGCAGTCATGATATCCATCTGTCAGATCTCATAATCTAGGCATGCAGCAAAGGATAAGAGTATCCTGATGGACTTGAGCATGGATACCGGTGAGAAGGTTTCCTCATAGTCAATGGCCTCCCTCTGAGTATAACCTTTCGCTATAAGCCTGGCCTTAAAGGTCTCAACCTTTCCATCAGATCCTCTTTTCCTCTTGTAGACCCGCTTATAGCCAATGGGTTTAATATTGGCTGGAAGTTATACAAGATCCGAGACCTGATTAGAATCCTTGGACTCCAATTCAGCTTTTATAGCTTTAATCTAATGAACTGAATCAACATCAGCCATTGCCTCTTCGTATGTGGCAGGATCAGATTCAGATTCTATGGAGGCAGCTTCAAAAACTTCTCCTAAGAACATATATCTATCAGGCTGGCTGATAATCCTCCCACTACGACAAGGTACCGGTGCAGAAATGGGTAAAGAAGTGGTATTTTCTTGATTTACATCGTTATTAACTACGGGTTAGACTGAGGGCCCTCCTTTTAGCTCTCTCTGTCTATCCTTCCCTTAAGTTTATGGTTCATGATATAATCATCCTCCAAGAAAATAGCATTTATACTAACAAACACTTTCTGTTCTCTTGGATCATAAAAATACCATCCATAAGTACCCTTTGAATACCCTACAAAGTAATATACTTCCGATCTAGAATCCAACTTGCTCATCTTTCCTATGAACACATGTGCCGGACACCCCCATATCCGGAGATGTTGCAAATAAGGCTTGCGCCCAATCCACATCTCCCGTGGTGTCCAGGGAATAGATTTGCTTGGTACTAGATTTAGTATGTACACAGTAGTTTCCAAAGCATAACCCCAAAGGAATAATGGCAACTCCGAATAACTCATCATCGACCTAGTCATGTCTAAAAGCGTCTGGTTCCTTCTCTCTGCTACACCATTTTGCTGAGGCGTACCAGGTACAATCAACTGTAACAGAATCACATTTTGTACGAGGTAATCAATAAACTCATTAGAGAGGTACTCGCCACCTCGATCAGATCAAATGGCCTTGATATGTGACAAATTACATCTCCACTTCAGCCCTAAACTCTTTGAACTTTTCAAAGGCTTCAGACTTGTGCTGCATTAGGTACATATAACCATACCTAGAGTGGTCATCAGTAAATGTTATGAAATACTCATAACCACCCTGTGCTCTAATATTCATTGGTCCACACACATCAATATGAACTAATTCCAACAATGCATTAGTCCTATTGCCATTTGCTGGAAAGGGCCTTTTGGTCATCTTACCCTCTAAACAAGACTCGCAGACTTCCATTGGTTCGAGAACTAAATCGCCTAAGACCCCTTCTTTGACTAGTTTTCCAATCCTATTTAGATTGATATGGCCAAGCCTCATATGCCAAAGCCTTGTTGGATTAGTGGAAGGTTCCTTTCTTTTAGATGGTACAGTTACCACTGAGTTATTAAGTTCCATAAAAGAATCTTTAGAAATATTAGGAGTAATCACATACAAACCATTTGATTTAACACCAGAACAAATAAAACAACCATTTCTTTTAATCACAACTTCAGTTTTAAAATAAAAAGAATAACCGTTATTCGATCAATTAGAAACTGAAATTAAATTACGTCTCATTGAAGGGGCGTAAAGTACATCTGGTAAAATCAAAATTTTATTGTCTAGAAATTCTAAAACTATGACTCCTATAGCAACCGCAGATATGGTTGCGCTAGAACCTAGAGTAAGTACGATTTCCCCATCACTGCACCTCCTGGTTGATCTGAACCCCTACAATGAATTACAGATATGGTTAGTCGCACCAGAATCAATGCACCAAGTGTTTGAAGTATCCGTTATAAAATTTACTTCAATCACATGTGATTCAATCATACCTTGCACTCTTGTAGCTAAGAATTCTGGACAGTTCCTTTTCTAGTGGCCCTTCTCACCGCATTAGAAACACTTTCCTTTGCCTTGGCCACCCACCTTCCCTGTGCCCTTACCTTTTCCCTTGGATTTTGCAATCTTAGGGACCGGTCCAACACTTAGACCACCAGTGCCAGCCTTCTTCTTTCCTTTCTTACCTATTGGTGTAGATCGGGAAGAAGAAGAGCTTTTCTCAATGTTCAAAACATTGCCCCCAGGTTTGAACACCCCTTCCGCTGCCAGAAAAGAACTCATTAATTCGCTCATTGAAAAATCCATTTTATTCATATTGTAATTCAGTTTAAATTGAGCGAATGACGGTGACAACATATTAAGGATCATATCAACTTGGGTCTGTGCATCGATGTTGGCACCTAGGGTCTCCAGCTCGTTTAAATAACCAATCATTTTTAAAACATGTTCTTTGACTGGAGTCCCTTCCGACATCTTAGCACTCATTATCTTCTGCATAGCTACCTGCCTGGCAGGCCTGCCATACTCCCCAAACATCTTTCTTTGGGATTCGATAATGTCACTGGCAGAATTGTTCGATTGGAATTGGTATTGCAACACACCAGCCATTGAGGCCAGAATGTAGCAACGAGTCATTCCATTCGACTTCTTCCATTTATCGAATCACGTTTAGCAGCTGTCGAAGCATTTGCCACAGTTTCTTCGGGGCATGGGGTGGTAAGGACATATATGTGATCCTTCGCAGTTAAAATGATGTCAAGATTTCGTTTCCATTCTGTGTAGTTATTTCCAGTTAACTTGTTTTGAGTAAGTATGGTGGCAAGTGGACTAAATGTAGATCCAGACATTATGATTTACTGAAGAAAAAAAAATCAAAAGACAAAATAAATATGGATATCTAAATTTGACAGTTTGAAATAAAAGAATCCCTAAAACTCTTTTTTTAAAACAAAGTCGCCAAAATATCGAAACGAAAGAATAAAGCCTCCGTGTGGTGGTCAATGTTCGATCTTTCGATTAATTATGACTTGTCTGCTATGCAACTCTTGCAAAACAAGTAATGACTCCCAAACCTTTTGATCTCTAAGTTTCTGAATAATGCCTCGTATGGGATCCTTTATCCATAGCTTAGCTAGCGTGTACCATTAACTAGGATCCAATCACAATAGCCTCAAGTAGCGCCTCCGTATGGTAGTCACCCTCTAACACGTCCGATTGATCCTATCCATAGGAAGTTCACATCTAGTAACTAATGAGTAGTGTATCCTCCGTGTGGAATGATTAGCCCTGGCGAGGTGACACAGAATGCACTACTCATCTTACAATGAACCGTTAATGGAAGATCGTGGGTGTTATAAATAAGACCCTCCCCCACTAGATTTAGTAAATAAGGATTTTTCTTTTGGAAAAATTGTTTCTACACATTACCCATAAACATCCAATGTTTACTAATGCGTTGAAATGGTTTTTGAATTTTATTTTAGAAAACTTGTTTTATGTGCATACAAGTAGAAACAATATAATTAAATGCCAATCACAACCAAGCTCATAAAACAAAAAACTAAAATTGAAACAAAGGCATTCATACACCTCTATCTCCCATGGCTCTATCTCCATAGAACCTTCTTCTTGGTTTGATCACCTCCAGTTCCATCTTCATGGACAATGGCTTGCTCCTCCATCTTCATGGATATTCTAAATCTATTACATTGGTCCTATGCTTCTTTCGAAGCTTACAATTTATCTAAAAATAGGAAAACAATAATAAAATAACAAGGCTAGGGAAACCGGTGCGACTTTCCTTTTCGTAGGATTGAAGTCGCAGCGCCCTTTACCTATGCCTTTAAAACCAAACCAGGAATTTAAACAAAATATACACCAATCTCAAACACTCATACAATAATAAAACTGATCTTGGTGACATAGGAGATAGGGGACTAACTTTGCTATAAAAAGGGTTAGTCGTACACAATCCACGCATATATAACAAATATATATTTATTGGAACCCTTAATTGATTCACACAGTACATAAACTCTTTATGCACTGAATTAGAACTCAAAACAACATCTCACTTCTCTGTCTCACTTTGATAGATCAACAAAGGTTCAATCGATCGAACCTTCAATCGATTTTAGTATCACAGAAAGGTTTGAAAATCTTTACAGAATAATTAAAAAAATAAAGTATGTATTTTAAAATCTTTAAAACTATAAACTGAACACCTGGACAGAGAATCTCTCTCGATTGATTGACCACCATTTGATCGATCAAATAGAACAGAACCAAAGCTCGATCGATCAATCGAAAGTCGTTCGATCATTTGAGAACAAATGAAGTTCGATCGATCGAGACTACTTCGATCGATTGAATCCATCATGCATCCAATGCAATCACAAATTTGTGTTCTGTTGCGAAAATATTACAAAAACAGATCTGTGACGATGCAGTTTCAAAAACAGTCCTAAAATCAGCATACAAATCAAAACTAGTGTTCCACAACGAATCAATAGATCCAAACAAGCGTCGCTCGGATACCAATTGAAGGAAAAATAGGTTTAAATTAATTTTAAACGCGCAGCAGAAAGATTAAGTTACAAAAACTTTATTGGTATGCCTAGATCTACTACTCGTTAATTCCATAGATGCGTACAAACAATAGGGACAAGAATTTATACCTTAGGTCTTAAACCCAATTATGATTGTCTTCTTCCTTGATGGTGCAGCAGCCTCCACTAGGTTATCTTCACCCTTATGACTCCTACAGATGCCTGTCGGAACGACTAGGGTTGATAGGAACCCTAATATGGAGGATAGAGAAGGTTTTGGGAAGTCTAAAACAGTTTCTGTAGCTTCTGCTATATAAAAATGAAGAACTCTTCTTTCTGGATGTAGCTACCCTATTTATAGATTCCCAAAACCGACCTAATGTTCGAGCGATCAAAGTGGCTTCGATCGATCAAACCATCTTCGATCGATCGGACCTTTCCAAACTTCAATCGATCGAAACACCTTCGATCGATCGAACCCGCCTTGACTAGATCCTCATATGTCTTTCCTAGCATCCTAGCAGAGTTAAGAGCGGGAACTCCTAAGCTCTTTATTGTTGGCTCAGACCAGTTGTCAATTCCCATGACCAAACTCTTTAATCAACAAACTAACCAACTAATCAGGTAACGTTTACTCCACTATAAAACGATAACTGAACTCCAACACAAAAGAACATATCCAAAGTGATAACTAGACTTGTATGGTGTACTAATGTCCCTCTACCTTCAGCATTCGTAATCATATTCAAGTAGTCGGATAACTATTACTGCCAACCTGAACCATGAATACTTCTTGTATTCCTTGAGTCTCATTTACCTCTCATGATTACCAAACATGTTGATAACTACTTATCAACAAGACTGCAGTTCTCAGTAATCAACTTGGTGACATTCTCAAGGGAATGCTTACTCTGAATCAGAGGGTAGATTCTATCTTGACAATATATGTTCACAACTCTGTGAACATGACATACCCAAGATACCCAGGTGTTGATCTTTTATAGACCTCACTAATTGGTAAGTCAAAGCAGCTATATCCACAGTCTGTGTTCATAATCGTCTCAAGATTGAGATCACACACCTTATACAAGTTATGAGTTCCTATAGACTATTGACAGTCTTGAGTGTCAATAGGAAAGCTCAGGTCCATCAATGCACTATAAGCACTAGCATATTAACTAAGAGTTACACTTTAGTGATTGAGATTAATCACTCCATCCAATGGTTGTTAATCATGCTACAGTGTAAACTTGATGAGATATCCAGTCTCATCATCCACTGTGACAAGCTCTATGTATCAAAGAATAATAATTCCTATCTCACTTGTATATATCTCATACACACACGAATTACTTACTATGATCCTTAAGGATTAACATCTCATGAAAGAAACATACACAATGAAATGTAAAGCTAATATCCATATATTAAAATGCTAATGTTTCATACATAAAGTAATGGTTTGAGGGCACAAACCCAACAGTAGCATGTTTCCAGAACTTTTGGTCCAAATCTGGGAGTTTTTGGACTTTCAGGGGTATTTTGGTCATTCTGAGCATTTTGAGAGATAGAACTAACTTCCAAGAGTCCTTTTTAAGTCTTGTTTTTTCGATTATTGTGAACCACCAAGCTATGGGTCTCCTAAATCTGATAGCTGACAAAATAGGGTGTCTACAGTTTGCCCCTCTTTGGCATGAACTTACGAGACAACGCATGTCGCAAGCGAGTGCCAAAGCTTTGAAGCGATAGGTCTTTTTGGAGGCTATAGATTTAGGTTAAAAGCATTGCAAAAGATGCAAGGATAAAAAACATGATGCTGAGGTCAGTGCTGGTCGCGCTCTACATGAGCTGCCTACGTATCTTAAGGGGAATCAGACCAGGACGTAGTTCGGGGCACAAAGGAATAAATCACACAGGCACAATAAGGCAAGCGGAGTCTATGCTATGAGGATAATATGCAGTGCATGGATGTGATATGACTGTGTTTATGAGTCTTGTTGTGATCCTATTATGACTATGGTGTATTTGCCAACCTTAATGGGTTTTATGCATGCTTTTATAGTGCTACTGATCCTAGCAAGAGCTAGTCCTGTGGGTGTGTGCCACTCTGATTGGGCTTATGTTGTGCTAGTGCTTTTGACTGCAATGTAGTGGTCGATCACGGTCTAAAAAGACTCTGGGTCTCGGGGCAAACTTCTCGAATTACAGGAAGTGTGCTTCGCAAGCGAAAAGAATCAGATGTAGGGTCCTTGAGGATGATAATTAAAGATAACTGACGAACATGGAAGTCCTGGATACCAAGCAATGGATGAGAAAGTTCAAGATAGCCAACAAGAGAGGGATTTTGCGATACTCGACAAGCTTTGATAAGTGAGGAAGCTCATGATTTTTTCGAGGAAGCTCACTATAATCGATAGGTAGGCGAGGGGGCTCATGATTTTGGACAAATGAGTAAGGAAGCTCATGATAAGTGAGCAAGCTCACGATAATTGTTTGGTGAGGAAGCTCATGATTTTTAGACAAAGGAGTGAGAAAGCTCACGATAAGCGAGGAAGCTCACGATAAGCAACAGGCGAGAAAGCTCACGATAATCGATGGGTAGGTGAGGGGGCTCACAATTTTAGACAAAATAGTGAGGAAGCTCACGATAAGTGAGAAAGCTCATAATTTTGGACAAAGGAGTGAGGAAGCTCACGATAAGTGAAGAACCTCACAATTTTGGACAAAGGAGTGAGGAAGCTCATGATAAGTTAGAAAGCTCACGATAAGCGACAGGTGAGAAAATTCATAATAAGCGAGGAGGCTCACGATAACCAACGGACACGGAGCCTTGGATTGTGAATAGACAATGCTTGTCCTAGGAGTCGGGGTCTTTTAACTGCGGGTGGTGTTTTCAATCGTTGGCTGATTCTTATGATGACCAATCCGGAAATTTGGTTCAGACGTCTGCTGGAAATGGTAGGGGATTCTTCGAGAACCTTTCCTAACTTCTGACCTAGAAATAGGACCCATCTCTGAATCCCTCACGGTTGATCAAATTCTGTTGACCTAGAACTAGGACCCATCTCTGAATCTCTCACGGTTGATCAAATTCTGTTGACCTAGAACCAAGACCCATCTCTGAATCTCTTACAGTTGATCAAATCCTGATAACCTAGAACTAGGACCCATCTGTGAATCTCTCACAGTCGATCAAATTTTGCAATGTCTAATCCAAAAAGAGCCGGTTAGAGCCTTCGGTAGCCGATTTCTGTCTATATTTGTCCGTTGGGGATAGTTCTTGGAATCTCTGAGGATCTCTCTTCAAATCTTGACTTAGAACCTAGATTCTTCTCTAAACCTCTCACTATTGATCAAATTCTGCTAACCTAGAACCAGGACCCATCTCTGAATCTCTAACGGTTGATCAAATTCTACTGACCTATAGTCAGGACCCATCTTTGAATCTCTCATGGTTGATCAAACTTTGCTGACCTAGAACTAGGACCCATCATTGAATCTCTCACGATTGATCAAATTTTGCAACGCCCAATCCAAAAGAGCCGGTTAGAGCCTTCGGGAGCCTATTTGTCTACTGGTGATAATGGAGGGTTCTCTGGGAATGAAGGGACTGTACTGGGGGGAATAGATAAGATGTACTCTGCTAGGGAAGAAGAAAATGCACCCACTGATGGAAGTAAAGGCATGATTTTATTCAGGATGAAGGATATGTAAATGATCTGCGGTGACTTTGGATTTGACATTGATGGAGGACAATGATCAACAGTCACTCATGGACTTATGTTGCATGGATGAGGAAAGATAATCAATAGCCACTCATGGACTTATGTTGCTAGGACGAAGGAAGATCATCAACAGCCCCTTATGGACATATGTTACTAGGATGAAGGAAGATCATCAACAGCCACTCATGGACTTATGTTGCATGAATAAAGAAAGATGATCAACTGCCACTCATGGACTTATGTTACTAGGAGAAAGGAAGATCAATAGCCACTCATGGACTTATTTTGCTAGGAGATGATGGTTTAACTTTCAGCGTTTTGGAAAGGGATGAAATTCACCCCAAGTTTGGACACTGCTCATGTCGACACCTTGATTAGCGCAGTAATGGTGTTTGTTACTTCTGCTTGTATTTATTCTTGGAACACTCTTAGGAATTTTATAACTTGATTTGGAAAATTCATTATTAGTCACTATCAACTCACTTATTTGAGACTATGACAGACTCGACAACACATCGATATATGAGGACGACACATTTGACACCAAAATGAAACAAGCTCGACTTGCCAAAACTTGATGTGCTTTTGTCATAAATGATGTACCATTTCTCTTTTCTGTTCTCTCCTCATCTTAACGTGGTAGCATTTTGATGATAAATCTCATTTTGAAAGTTCCTCCCTATTGATCTAATCAATTCTTTACTTCTCTCAAGATGTGCTTTGAATTAGTGCCTTAGCATTTAGAGTAAAGGATACTCTATTTCAAAATTTTCAAAATAACTTGGTAACTTGAAAACTCGTCCTTGGTGTGAAGGGATCGTGTTAGGAAAATGGAGTTTGCCCCTAGTTCATAAACAAGTGAGGTGGGTGACTGAAGTTTGTGCCTAGTTTGGATGATGGTTTATTGGACGTTTAGGGCAAATGAGGTAGGTGACCAAAGTTTGCCCCTTGTATGAAAGGTAGATAGTAAAATTTAGGCAAATGAAGCGGGTAGCCGAAGTTTGCCTCTAATGTGGAAGATGATTTCTAAGTTGAGGCAAGGACCGAGACTTTAATCTCTCAAATGCTCATAATTTTTTGCCAAGGCACCAGTAAGGTGACCTAGCGAGCTCTTTTCTCTCTTTTGTTATTGCTCATTCTGGATTTAGCTCTAATTTTTGCCTAGGCGTCCTTTCGGATGTTTGACCTAGCAAGCTATCCTTCTTTTTTTTTCTTTTGAAAGTCTACCTACGTACCCCCGAACGAGGATCAGGTCCAACGTAGTTCGGGTCATGACCTTGAAAGAAGAGGGGTTAATTATGATGGTGTCGACTGAACCGATGCGGTTGCCTAAGTATCCTCGAGTGGGAATCAGGTCAAGCATAGTTCAAGGTAAAGTCTTGAAAAAAAGGGGGGTTGATTATGATGGTGTCAACCAAACCAGTGTGGTTACCTACGTATCCCCGAGCAGCAATCAAGTCGAGCGCAGTTCATGGCAAGGCTTGAAAGAAATGGGCTATTTTTGCAGGTAAAACGACCGAACCGATGTGATTGCCTACTGTAGACACCCTATTTTGTCGGCTGACAGATTTAGGAGGCCATAAGCATGTCAATCCTCGATGATTAGAAAGATCGGATTTTCAGAGATTGCCTCTAACTCTCAAGAAGTCAAAAGAAATGACCAAAATGCCCCTAAAAGCCCAAAACTCTCTGAATTAGCCCTGAATCTCAGAAATCATTCAATGTAGTTCAAAATTTAAAAAAAAAAAAAAAAAAAAAGGTTGTTTGAAAGATAAATATTTGAAAGTCAGCTCACAGAGACCCCCAGAAGTCCCGTAAGTTCCCGGAAACTCCCCGTTGACCGGTTTGACCAAAATCATCCAAATTTGCCCAAAAGTTTTGAGATCATCTTAAATCATGTAAAAATTCTTAAAATATATTTTAAAAGGAAATCGAACAGAAACGTCAGGCTTCGGAGGCTCCCAGAACTTCCAGAATTTCCTAGAAGTGCACTATTTGACCGATTTGACTGCAAGTTTGACCAAAAGTCAAAATTGCCTTTTTGACGTTGAAATATTTTTATCAAATACTAGAGGTCAATAACTTTCCAACTGTATATCGCACATAATTTATGGATCTAAAACGAATTTGTTATGAATTTCTAAAGGTGAAAAATGTGATTAATTTGACTTTTATTGGGAATGCCGCAAAACTTTCCAAAGTAACCCAACTCCAAACTATTTTTATGGAAAGTAGAGCTCAATACCTTTCCAACGGTATATCACAATCTCAATTTAGATTTTGTATGAATTTTCTGTGAATTTCAACAAAATAGGGTCGTTTTGCGAATTCTGGGAGTTTTGGGGGCCTAAACACAAAATTTGGTCAACCGAGGGTTTGACTGCCGCGGTGGCACTCTGAGTGTTTTTTCATTTATTTTTTTTGTAATTTTTAGTTAATTTTTGGGTTTTAATTCAAATTTTTCCAACAAATAAAACAACATAGTTTTGATATTCTGAACTTTATGGACCAATGATAGACTTTTTCTAATCCCAATTACCTCCCCAAATTGACCTATAAAGGAGACCCATTTGCTTCTATTTGGGGAAGAACTTGGAAGCCATTAGAGAGAGATATAGAGAGTTAGGGAGAAATAGAGAGAGGAATAGAGATTTTCTTCTTCAAAATTCAATCCAAATGTGAGTTTCAATTAGTTTTCTCAAAACTAAACTTGTGTTTTCAAGCTTTCAATCCATTTTATTTACATTCTTTGAGTTTCCAATGAGTTAGAGAGATGAACACACACACATATATACACATATATTAGAGGTTAAATGCTTGTGGATCCACCATTGATAAACTATTGATTATGTGCTTGTTTTTCTTTCCTAATCTCATTTCTTTTTATTTTTCTTTATCATACTTGCATTTCCCCTTCTCAACCCTATTTATATTTTGATTTCTTTACATTCTAGCATAATCTCTTCTCAACCCCCATTTCTATTTTGGTTCATTTTCATTTTCATAGTCTATCCCCCATCTCATTTCTATTTTGATTTCTTTGTCATTTGTTCATCTCTTCTTACCACCATTTCTTTTTTATTTTTCTTTGATTACTTACTAGTTCATCATCATCTAGATAATGACATGGTATTTGAGGTGAGTGAATCCTTATGGTTAGTAGCTCTTGACCTCAAAAAACATGTTTGATAGATGATGATTCTAACTTCAATACATTCCTATGTATTCTTGAAGTTATGTTCAAAATAAACAATACTCTCCCAACAATAGTGGGAGTTCTTGATGATGAGTTTGATGTTGGTTTCCCAAGTGGTTTTAATCCCCTTTTAGTGCTGGAAATGTGCTTTCAAAACCCCTATTTCAAAACTCCTCTAAAATCTCCAATATTTGGATTCCAAGAAATAAACCTTACTTTCTCAAGAAATCTTCAAAATAGTGAGTTCTTCAATTTTTAAAATATTATTCAGAGTTCAATACTCAATGTATAGATACAGGACCACTTGGAAAGTCTTCCTAACTCATTAGAGAACACCCATGATTTTTGGTTTGATTTGGAAACACTTGGAAGGGTTCCATTTTGCCCAAACATTCATTCCAAACATTCTGTTTTTACTGTCACAGCAGCTTGGTTGACTTTCAACTTGTTTTCCACAACACTTTTCCAAAATAAGTGGTCCCAACTCATTTTTTCCTTGAACTTTAGTGTCTTGGGGAACTTTCTGTAAACTATGGGCCTCTAGATGTTTTGTTTTCATTTTCTAAGATATTTCAACATTTCAATCGACAGTACGAACTATGTTTCTGAATAACCTCTCTTGTTTATATGATTTCTCTCAATTTGTGACAGTTATTGTAGTTTGGCTTTTTGATATGTGTTCTAGACACAATAACGATCATCTCCATAAAAAATCATGCATTAAAAACATTCCTAACGTAACTTTTCCATTTTTACAAAATCAGTACATTGTTCTGTCCACTATTCACAGCAAACATGTTTTAACTTTTATTCTTTGATTAGATGTTTAAATACATCGCAAATTGGCTCATGTCTTAGGAAGTAATCCATACTACATTTGTAGATATCCTATGATGGTTTCCTTCATACATTCATGCATATTTTAGACTTCTAAGTCACTTTAGAAAGTCCATGTACACAAGTACACTACAACCTTTGCACATTCTTGGATCATGCATTGCACCTGATCGGGAGAGAACTAATCCTAAATATACGCCTTAACGAGCATTTGTTAGTACCTTTTTATCCTGCTTTTGTATATTTTTACTTCGTTTTCTAGTTTCTGACAGGTTTTGGAAGAAATCAACTAAACCAGGCTAAACAGGGTGAAAAAGCATAGTTGAAGAAGCTGAAAAAGCCAAGTCGCGCGTGCGACCCGCGCCCGCGAAATCCGAGAATCGCTCGCGCGATCCGCTCGCGCGAGAACCCCAAAATCGCTCGCGCGATCCGCGCGCGCGAAGGTCCAAATGTCGCGCTCGCGCGACCCGCTCGCGCGATATGTGTAAAAAGCAAAGTTGCGTATTTCAGTGCACTGAAGACTCCTGTGCAAACGAAACTGCTGAATGACGTCCAGATTGTAAAGTACATCAGTTTCAGTCTGTTTCGAGTTGTAAAGGCTTCCAAAACTTGTTGTAAATCTATATATACTCTATTTTACTTCAATTAAAGGGTTGGCAATTGTTACACACCCATATACACACATTATACAACCATACTTCCAGCCATTGAAGGGAGGGAAGCAAGGAGAAGAAGAAGAAGACCAAGGGTTTCCATGGCCTCCTCCATCAACTACTTGCCATCTATCACTTCCATGGACGGCTAGATCATAGATCTAGGGTTTCAATGAAGCCCTAGACGAGTAATAGGGTTTTATTTATGTTTTTATTTTAGTTTTATTATGTATGGATGACAGTCACATGTTTCGAGGATTTTTATAAATAAATCGTACTTCTATTGATTAAATCATTGCTTTCAGAATTTACTCTTGTCTTAGATCTGTTTTGACTGTGATGTGCTCAACGATCTATTCTTGCTGTGCTTGTTTAGATTGTTTACATGTGATGGTGCTCTATTGATTCGTGCTATCAAGTATCCGAATAGTCCATGCCTAGGTTAGACGGATTAGATCACAACCCTAGTTTAGTGTGAGATAATTCGTGCTACCCGAAGATGGATTATGTTGGTGCTTGAACCATGATTATCTTCTTGTCGGAGGAATTGGGCTTGTAGCTACAATTCCCCATATTCATCCAACGTAATAAGCTAAAGTAATCCATAAATATTCCTATTATGAAACTAGTGGTGGATTTGCAATCCTAGGTTCCCTTAAACATTATTTAAAACACTTTTAATTGCTTTCATAGTTTAGATTTACTTTTATTGTTATTAGTTTAATTAAATCCAAATCAAAATCCGTTTTTCCTAATTAATTAGACTTAGGTTTTAAAAATTAAGAGCTGTAGTAATCAATCTCTGTGGGTTCGACCTTTACTTCCACACTACAAACCTTTAGAAAAGTAAAGTATACTTTTATATCTTGATTCTGACAACATCAATTTTTGGCGCCGTTGCCGGGGATTGCATTAATACCTTTAATTTTACAATCTTAGTTTAGTTAATTCGTAAATATTAGAGTAGTTTTTATTTTTCTTATTTTCCGTTTTGTTTTTAGTTACTAACTTTTTCTTTTATTTTGTAGTCAACGTTTCCGAGTGGAGCAGCTAATTACATCAAAGGAGCTTACGCAAATAAAATAAATAAAATTAAATAAATTGCTTCCTTTGGAATTCGCTTTAAACCGCTGTAAGTCAGGGCGCTGTGACGCACTATTTACATTAGTTTAGGGTTAATTGCACTGCATTAGCTAGGAAACCCAGGGCGCTGGGCTTGACGCGGTCATTGCATTACAGGATAATTTGCATGCATCATAGTAGTTGAGTGCTTGTTATCTTATTTGCGTGATTGTTATTTGTTTATTTTGTTTAGTTAGTCTTTGTTTTTAATTTTTTTCTTTTGTTTTAGTTTATGTTAGGTACACGTTCAAACAAACCGGAATTAAAACCTTTTGACTCTGAACTTGAACGTACATTAAGACTTAACAAGTCTTCAAACTTAACTTCTGGAACTAGGTTTGTAATAGACGACGATTTGACACCAAAACCAACGTCTTTATTTGAATCTGAAATACGTAGTACTCTTCAAAAACTAAAGAAATCACGCTTTCATAACATAGAACCGATTAAAATGGCAGACATTGGAAATAATAACGACAATAACCAAAATAACAACGGAGCTAATATGAATAATCCTAATATACCACCACCTCCTCCACTTAAAGATTATTTTATTCCTACGACTTACACGCCACAAACATGTATTGAATTACCGGAGGCGACGGCATCTCACTTTGAGATAAAGTCGTCTACCATCTCGCTACTTCCATCATTCCATGGCCGTCTAAATGAAGACCCTTACCAACACTTAGCGGATTTTCAGGGTATATGCTCTACTTTGAAAATACAAAACCTAAATAATGATGAATTAAAATTGCGGCTCTTCCCATTCTCCTTAAGAGACAAAGCGAAGTATTGGCTTCAATCTTTGGAGCCAAACACAATAAAAACATGGGAAGCCTTACACACCGCCTTTTTACAAAAGTTTTTCCCTATTATGCGTACAAATAAGATAAGAAAAGATATAACTAATTTTGTGATGCAAGATGGGGAGACTCTTTATGACACGTGGGGAAAATTTAAAGAATTATTACGTTCGTGTCCACATCATCAGGTTCCCAAGTGGCAATTGGTTCAAGTCTTCTACGAGGGGCTTATTCCCTCTGTTATGAATACCGTCGATGCCGTTTGTGCGGAAACTTTCCTACACAAAAGCGCCGACGAGGCCTGGAAAATATTTGAAACGTTAAGCGAGAATTCGATGCATCAGGCTGTGTCGGTACGTTCTGAGGGATACCTTCAACCTAAGCGAGAGGTGACAGTTGAGTCAAGTCAATCAATTCAAATACAAGAATTAAATAGAAAACTTGACCGACTTATGCAAATGAACAAACCGTCTAATCCATCCTCTTTAGAAGTATGTGCATTATGTTCTGAACCGTCCCATAATATCTTTGCATGTCCTTCTGCATCTCAATATCCGGAATTTGTTGAACAACACGTTAATTCTATGCAACAATTCCCACAAAATAATTATAATCCTAGGTCGACTAATTTTCCAAATACGTACCGACCCCAATACCAACAAGGTCAATACCAACCAACTCCTCCACCTCCACGCAATAATGCATTTGAGGAGAAGGTGTTGGCCTCACTTGAAAACTTTGGTTCGGTGGTTCAGTTAGTACACTCTCACACACAATCCATCGCAAAACTGGAGTCCCAAGTAGGGCAAATTGTTAATTCATTAAACCGTTTAACTGAGAGTAAGTTGCCGAGTCAACCTACTCAGCAACCTAAGGGGCAATACGCAGTGGGTAGTACGAGTGAGAGCATGAACGCTGTTTCGACTAGGACGACTACTCGAGATGAGGAAGTTGTTGTAATTCCGGATGGGGGTGCGAAAGATAAAAATTTAAATTTGAATAAAGAAAAAGGTGAGGATGTGAATCAAAGTAGAAAAGAAAATGAACCGGTCTCAACAAATTATATTCCGAGAATGCCATATCCACCAAACGTTGAGGGACCGTCACATTTGCCTAAGAAAGGGTCTAAGGTTGAGGATATACTCGAGGTGTTCAAACAAGTTAAAATAAATATTCCTTTCCTCGACGCTATAAAACAAATTCCCGCTTATGCTAAATGTCTAAAAGACCTTTGTACTCAAAAGCGCAAAATACGGAGTCATACTCCTAAAAAGGTCTTTCTCACGGAAAAAGTAAGCTCTATATTCCAACACGCTCCTCCAAAATATAAAGATCCAGGTACGCCTACGATTTCATGTGTCATAGGTGACACTATCATTCATAGGGCTCTCCTTGACTTAGGAGCGAGTGTTAACCTTTTACCCTATCACGTCTATAAACAATTAGGATTAGGTGAACTCAAGCCTACGGCCACTACTATTCAGTTAGCGGATCGTTCTGTCAAAATACCTAGAGGAATCGTCGAAGACGTGCTAGTAAAAGTTGATCAAAGTTTCTATCCTGTAGATTTTATGGTCCTTGACACCGAACCGGTCCTAGATGCTAGAAAATACACTCTTGTTATTCTTGGTCGTCCATTCTTAGCAACTGCTAACGCACGTGTTAACTGTCGGACGGGGGTAATGAAAGTGTCATTTGGGAATATAAAATTAAAATTAAATGTTTTTAATGCTATTGATCAACCTCCCAAAGACGATGATTATCTAGGTGTGGAGGGTAGTGAGGTTACACGGAATATTGAGCCTAAGAACGTAATAAATATAAGTGTGGGAAATAATGTAGAGGATGATGAGTGGATGAATCCTAATACTTCGGACCCTAATGTTGAATCTACTCGAAAGGTAAGAAATCGATTTGAAAATACTGATAAACCGTCGATTGAATTAATTCAAAGCGACGTAATTTCTGCTTACCATCGAGCTCTGCCTGACATTCTTAGGGGTACGAAGTCTGATTTACAACCGCCGTAAGTCTTGAGCTAGAACGGTCTAGCTGAAGACGTAAAAGTTAGCGCTTCTTGGGAGGCAACCCAAGCTTTATTTCATTCGTTTTTCTTATTTTTGGATGTTTTTGAGTCATTTTGGTCAGTTTGTGAGTATTCTGGATAGGTTTGGGGGGTTGGAATTAATTTAGTTTAATAATATATACATAATTTTAGCATAAAAGTGAAAATTACCCTTCTCGCGCGCGCGGCCCGCTCGCGCGAGACGTCGCTCGCGCGGCCCGCTGGCGCGAGTTTGCCCCTTAGTGTTTTTCCTTTCGTTTTCTTTTTATGATGCCTCAGGTTCTTCTCGCGCCTGATCTCGCGGGCGCGAGGTAGCTCGCGGGCGCGAGGGGTCCCGCTGGCGCGATATTGATTAAAAAAAAAAAAGAGGGATTCGCGCGCGCGACGGCCGCTCGCGCGAATACCCATTTTCCTGATTTTTGTTTTTCTTTTCTGTATCTGTCCCCCATACCTGCTTAGGTAGTTGTTCCATTTCTGTTTTTGTTTTGTAGGTCCTTTTCCATCAGGGTTTTTGATTGTTTTCTTAATTCTGGTTATGTTTTATTTTCTTTTACAGTATGTTTTAGTTTCTTCTCTAGTTTATTTTCTTATGGATCTTTATAGTTTTGTTTCTTCTTATAGTTTATTTAGTTTAGTTATAATTCTTTTCGCTGTTTTTATTATTTTGTCTGTTTAATTTTCTTTTGTTACGAAGTAACAGGTAACATTGAATTTTATTGCCATATTCCTTTGTGTTCACCTGTCTAGGCTTGTCAAGATCGAGGTAGTATTGTTCCTTTCTTACGTACTTCCCTTTCTGTCGATTTATTGTTTCATTGGGGACAATGCAAGGTTTAGGTTTGGGGGTATGCACACACATGCACATTAGTTTATGCAGAATTTTAAAATTTTTCAATGAGTGTGTTTAAATAAACGATGTTACCGACGTTTTTGCAATATCAATTTGATACTTCTTAGTATAGAACTTTGAATTGTTATAGAATGGTAAACAAGGGAAGATGTGATTAAACATTTGCTGAAGTTATGATGTAACGTTTTAAGTTATGTATTGTTGGAATCGTAGTTTTATATCATAGATTTGCACACTAACCTATGCACTGCACGTAGTCGCTTGAATACATGTTTGATGTGAACTATAATATGATTCGGATTTCTAGATAACACAAGGTGGAGACTAAACCCAGTGAGCTATTGAGCCTATCTTTTCTGTTTTGAGGGTTATAAATACATTGTGTTTGTCGAATTTCATTGAAATAGCGCATCTACTTGTTGTTTAGTCTCATTATTCTTGTTTTGGTTGATGGTCAAGTTAAAATATTTGTTACCATGCTAAATAATCTTCCGTCGTACATATTGAAGTACCATATAACCATAGGAAATGATTATAGGCCTTCTTTGTTTATTACCGACCGATAAATGAAAAATTTCCTTAGTTCGCCCTTTGAGCTGTTAAAATGCCATTTCTTTCTTTAATTACCATTATCCTTGTTTTTGCTCCAATTTGGCCAACTTGGAGTTCACCCATGAAGGATTGATCAACTTTTAGTGGTGTTAAGGCAATGTGTGATTGAGAAGAAGAAGTAAATAAGATGATGTTTGGGGTGGTTGCCTTGTTATTTATTGAATATTCATCAAAAGAAACAAGGAGGAAAAGAATAAAGAAAAGAAAAAATAAAGAAGAAGAAGGAGAAAAAAAATGAAAGAAAAGAAGAAAAATGAATGAAAAGGAATGAAGAGAAAGAAAAGATGAAAGTTTGTAGAAGAAGAATGAAAGAAATCGAACATGCCTTACAATGCCATTCTAAAACTACCTAATGAATCTTTGCTATCCTCTTTCATTACCTGAGCCACGTTACAACCTTTGAAAAGTCCTAATTGATCCTAGGAAACATGGTTTTGATATGTAAACGATGGGAGGGGGATTAAAACATGGTACTGATTAATTTCTCTTGATTATTGGCATCCTATCCATGAGACTACTATTCTTTCGTGTCATGCGTCTTTTTCGAGTCATATGTGAGCATTTCTTGTTTTGAAAACATATTTCCTTTACTCGCATATACTAGATAAAATTACACCTGTTTCTGAGTGTTTTATTTTAGAGTATAATTCATTGTGAGATTCGTAGTCGAGACATAGTTAAATGGTTATCCGAAGTACATTCCAAGTTCAGGTCATGCGCGTGTTCATTTGACTACCACATCACACACGTGCAATTGTGTGAGGAACTCTATTGACTTATACGATGCATGTGCTTGAGATTGTTTTTCATGACTTAGGTGGATGTCTCATTACGTTTCTTTATGTTCGTTATTCTATTTTGAATCATTGTTTTATAATAAGGAGTATTGATTGTTTTTTTTTTTTGAATAAAACTTTTTAAATTTCTAAGTTAATAAAGATGGTTGTGGGTAACTTATTGACGAGAACCCTCACGAGACTTCACTCGTCCGACTAGGGACACCTAGAGGTTTAAAAGGCTTGTTGCATATGCTAAATGCAATCGTGATCCATACGAAAATGGAATAGATTTTTATTAGTAATTTTTTATTTTAGTTTTGCTCGAGGACTAGCAAAATGTAGGTTTGGGGGTGTGATCGGGAGAGAACTAATCCTAAATATACGCCTTAACGAGCATTTGTTAGTACCTTTTTATCCTGTTTTTGTATATTTTTACTTCGTTTTCTAGTTTCTGACAGGTTTTGGAAGAAATCAACTAAACCAGGCTAAACAGGGTGAAAAAGCATAGTTGAAGAAGCTGAAAAAGCCAAGTCGCGCGCGCGACCCGCGCCCGCGAAATCCGAGAATCGCTCGCGCGATCCGCTCGCGCGAGAACCCCAAAATCGCTCGCGTGATCCGCGCGCGCGAAGGTCCAAATGTCGCGCTCGCGCGATATGTGTAAAAAGCAAAGTTGCGTATTTCAGTGTACTGAAGACTCCTGTGCAAACGAAACTGCTGAATGACGTCCAGATTGTAAAGTACATCAGTTTCAGTCCGTTTCGAGTTGTAAAGGCTTCCAAAACTTGTTGTAAATCTATATATACTCTATTTTACTTCAATTAAAGGGTTGGCAATTGTTACACACCCATATACACACATTATACAACCATACTTCCAGCCATTGAAGGGAGGGAAGCAAGGAGAAGAAGAAGAAGACCAAGGGTTTCCATGGCCTTCTCCATCAACTACTTGCCATCTATCACTTCCATGGACGGCTAGATCATAGATCTAGGGTTTCAATGAAGCCCTAGACGAGTAATAGGGTTTTATTTATGTTTTTATTTTAGTTTTATTATGTATGGATGACAGTCACATGTTTCGAGGATTTTTATAAATAAATCGTACTTCTATTGATTAAATCATTGCTTTCAGAATTTACTCTTGTCTTAGATCTGTTTTGACTGTGATGTGCTCAACGATCTATTCTTGCTGTGCTTGTTTAGATTGTTTACATGTGATGGTGCTCTATTGATTCGTGCTATCAAGTATCCGAATAGTCCATGCCTAGGTTAGACGGATTAGATCACAACCCTAGTTTAGTGTGAGATAATTCGTGCTACCCGAAGATGGATTATGTTGGTGCTTGAACCATGATTATCTTCTTGTCGGAGGAATTGGGCTTGTAGCTACAATTCCCCATATTCATCCAACGTAATAAGCTAAAGTAATCCATAAATATTCCTATTATGAAACTAGTGGTGGATTTGCAATCCTAGGTTCCCTTAAACATTATTTAAAACACTTTTAATTGCTTTCATAGTTTAGATTTACTTTTATTGTTATTAGTTTAATTAAATCCAAATCAAAATCCGTTTTTCCTAATTAATTAGACTTAGGTTTTAAAAATTAAGAGCTGTAGTAATCAATCTCTGTGGGTTCGACCTTTACTTCCACACTACAAATCTTTAAAAAAGTAAAGTATACTTTTATATCTTGATTCTGACAACATCAGCACCCATGCAAGATTTGACGTTTTTGTGATTCCTAATCTAAGAATATTATAAGGAATGAACTTGATCACACGTTCATGCTTTCCCTCGATCCAATCGTCCTTTCTCATCCGTCCCGGGGTTTAAGAGATCTTCTTTTCTCAAAGATTAACATTCATCATACTAGCTCGCTAAGCATATTTCGTTTTCTTTGATTATTTGTTTCAAGAACAATTCATGTCTCCCTCTTAGATTAGGAAAGCTTGATTACTTGCTATGTGATTAGACGATTTTATCTTAGGCTTGATTGTTTGATTTTTCACCTTTGCATTGTGTGGTATTTGGCTTAGATCTTATGAATGATATCTTATCTTTAGATCTTCCATTTCAAGATTCTTGTGTGATGTAATATAGTATCATAGTACTAATTGTCAAACCAAACATAGTTAAGATGATTATTTGGATGCTAATTGAGGCTCGTCGAAAGACGGGGCGAGTTGAGGGTGTTTTAGTCGTGGCAAAGGCTCCTTCCTCTCTCGTTCCAAAATCCCAAGCCAAGTTCTTTGGTTATGAAGGGTCGATGCCCTTTATCCGTTTGGGTGAGTCAAAATTAGATTTCTTGGTTCCTTAAAGACCAAGTGACGACTCTGTATCTATTTTCAACAGACCTTTTTGAAATCAATTTCAAAACAAGGAAAATCAATTCCGAAAGCCCACCGGAAAACAGAACGGCGGTGGACTCCTGAATTCCGCGTGTCCACAATCTGGCCACTCTACTGGGGATATATTTTATTTTCAAAACAAAATAATACAAAGGTTTGACTTATAAGAAGTATCCTTAAAATCATCTTTTTACTCTGTCTGGTTCACCACATTGCACTTCTACATATCCCCTCCGACTGTGTCTGAAACGCGGCGCTAACACTGTTCAGGTCTTGCTGTGCTAGGACACAAGTCACCGTTGATACTGTACTTTCCAAGGTATATTAAAAAGAGTAAAAACTTCCATACTGTGTCCCTGACAGTATATTTGAACTCTCGTCAACGGTCTTTGACTAAACCCAGCCTTTGCATATAGATTCCTATAGAACCTTTCATAGGACTGTTCATTTGTCTTTTCAGATAGGACAATGTGATATAACTGCTGTATGCCCTAACGGGATTACCAGCGCGGTGTAGACGCCTATGTGGCATAGAACAAAACCTCTTTCTTATGATCCCCAAGGCAATCACTCACATATGATCATATTGAGTTGACCTGCCTAGGCACCATAATAAGGATGTCTGCTCTGTACTCACAAAGATATACACCGCAAACCTTGTTTGTTGGTCCTAAGACATAGGAGTATGAAAACTTATTAGATAGTATGATCACCATCATCATCTGCTCCCGCCATTTTTCAGTTTCTCCCAGAAACTCTATCTAAATCTCCCAAATTTTCCAAAACTCCCAACGCCTCCATCCAACCTACCTAGAAATACCTGTTTCTCCCAGAAACTCTTTCTAAATCTCCCAGAAATGTCCAAAAATACCTGTTTTGGTTTCCTCTTAGATTAAACTGAGAGTTATGGACTCTTTTTGCACTCAGTTTTGGGGAGCCTCAAAAAGTGACATCCCAATACTGGATTGATAACTATCATTATAAGCAAATTCAGCCAATGGCAAGTGCTCTTCCCAATCACCTTTAAAATCCAAAACACAAAGTCGAAGCATATCTTCAAGTATCTGAATTACACGTTCTGACTGTCCATTGGTTTGAGGATGAAAAGTTATACTGAAACTCAATTTAGTACCCATCGCTTTCTGCATACCTTGCCAAAATCTTGATGTGAATGCACTATCTCGATCTGAGACTATAGATACTGGAGCTCCATGAAGTCTCACAATATCTTAAACATAAAATTCAACTAATTTCTTCAGATCATTGGTCTTAATTAGTATAAAATGTGCCGACTTAGTCAATCGATCAACGATTACCCATACACTGTCATTTGATTTGCTAGACCTTGGTAAACCTCCCACAAAATCCATTGTGATATTTTCCCATTTCCACTCTGGTATAGGTAGTGGTTCCAATTTTCCCGCTGGTTTCTGATGTTCCAATTTTTCCCTTTGACAAGCCACACACTTTGCCACATGTTCTGCTACTTCACGTTTCATCCCTAACCACCAATAGATTTCTCATAAGTCACGATACATCTTAGTACTACCCGGATGGATTAAGTACCTCCTATTGTGTGCCTCTTCCAAAACTACTTCCTTGATACCATGTATATTGGGTACACAAACCCAATTCTTGAATTTCAATATACCATTCTCAAAAGTAAATTTTGGTTGCTTACCGTCAGGTATCTCATCATGAATCTTCTTCAATGCTGGATCTTAAAGTTGTTTAGCTCGGATTTCATCAATAAGGGACGGTTGTGCAATAATAGCTGACATTAGAGCACCTCTGGTTTCTGGAATTGCCTCCAACTTTAGCTGCTCCATTTACTGAATTAACTTTTCTTGTGAAGTCAAAGCATAAGCCAAATTAGTTATAGACTTTCAACTCAGTGCATCGGCCACCACATTAGCTTTCCCTGGGTGATACTGGATTGTTAAGTCATAATTCTTCATTAGCTCTAACCACCTCCTCTGTCTCATATTCAAATCTCGCTGTGTAAATAAATACTTTAAACGTTTATGATCAGTGTAGATTTCTCACTTTTCCCCATAGAGATAATGCCTCCAAATCTTCAAAGCAAAGATAACCGCCGTTAACTCAAGATCATGAGTTAGATAATTCACTTCGTGTGGCCTTAATTATCGTGAGGCGTATGCAATCACCTTGTTGTTTGGCATTAAAACACAGCCTAAACCTCGATAGGAAGCATCACTATATATCACAAAGCCTGTAGTACCTGAAGGAATGGTCAATGTTGGTGTTGTCATCAAACGAGTCTTCAATTCATCAAAACTTTCCTCACACTCTGGACTCCAAACAAAAGGAACATCTTTTCACATAAGTTGTGTCATTGGCATCGCAATTCTTGAGAAATTTTCCACGAACCTTTGGTAATATCCAGCTAATCCTAAAAAGCTTCGTACTTTTGGCACACTTGTCGGTGATTTCCAATTGGCCACAGCTTCAATCTTCTGTGGATCCACTAATACACCCTTTTTTGAGATCACGTGACCCAAAAATGCTATCTCAGTTAACCAAAATTCACATTTCTTCAACTTTCCGAACAACTTCTTTTCACGAAGTCATTTTAGGACTGACCGTAGATGCCTTTCATGATCTTTTCACCCTTGGAATATATTAGAATATCATCTATGAATACAATTACAAACTCATCCAGATAGTGTTTGAACACTCGATTCATCAAATCCAAAAATGCCGCTAATGCGTTCGTAACTCCAAAAGGCATAACAAGAAATTCATAATGACCATAACGGGTCCTGAATGCTATTTTCTCCATGTTTTCCTCTTTGACTTTTAATTGGTGGTAACCTGATCGCAAATCAATCTTGGAAAAGACTTGGGCTCCTTGAAGTTGATCAAACAAGTCATCGATCCTAGGCAACGGATATTTGTTCTTGATAGTTAACTTGTTGAACTCCCGATAATCGATACACATCCTCATAGTCCCATCTTTCTTCTTAACAAACAAGACTGGTGCACCCCACGGCAATACACTAGGTCTAATGAATCCCTTATCTAGAAGATCTTGTAACTGAATCTTCAGTTCTTTCAACTCCACCGATGCCATTCTGTATGGTGTTTTCGATACTGGCTAAGACCCCAAAGCTACTTCAATAGTAAATTCAATTTCCTGCTCAACTAATACATCAGGAAGATATTTAGGGAACACATCTGGAAACTCCCGTACAACTGAGATATCTGCTACTCTAGTCCCTATGACCCGTGTGTCAATTATTGAACATAAGAACCCCCAACAACCTTATTTCAACAACTTGCCTACCCGGATTGCTGAAACCAAATATGGTGGTGCTACAACACTAGTTCCCTGAAAACTAAACTCCCCTTGTCCCATTGGTCGAAAAGTAACTTTTTTCTGTTCACAATTAATAGTTGCTTGGTTCACGGATAACCAGTCCATACCCAAAATCACATCAAAATAATTAATGGCCAATGGAATTAAATTCACTGTCAAAATCCTATCATTTATCCTGATATTACATGCTTTAAATATTGATGAGGTCACCATAGGTTTACTTAAGGGTAACGGTATCGACAAATCGTACCCTAAAGGTTCTGGCATATTGTCTAAGTGTTTAACAAATTCATGTGCAGCAAAAGAATGTGTTGACCATGAATCTATTAAAACATACGCCAGGTGTGTGCAAACTAATTTCCTATATGCTTGAGTGAGTGATACTTAAGGCTTTCAGACTGACTTCTAACTAAATGATTGTGTGTGATGAGTAGAAAAGTACCCTCACCAAAAATCCTATGACAATACTGAAGCATATAAGCCAATTAGTACAAGAGTTTACCAGGTAAACAATCACAAATGATTAATAAAATATGAAGATATCTTGTTGATTGTTTGGAAAATTAAACTAAAGAACATGATCAGAACAGGCTCTGATTGTTCAAGAGCAAATTAAAAACAGTAAGGAAAAGACTAACAGAGACACAGGCCTATTTACTATGAATGCAGAAAAAAATAGGAAGAATGTATGGTTGAATGCTCTAAATGTTGTGCATGTGTGCTATTTTTTAGATGACGCGGAGTCCTTTGCGCGGTTGGCCTGCCTTTACATTTATAGCAGCCGTAGTTAGTCCTGACATGACAAGGACTCCTTGAATTGTGCCCTAAGCAAGACACTGATTGTAGAATCCTTCCTTAGCTCTAACTCTTTCCTTATCCTAAATCCTGATTAATCCAATCCCATAATCCTCGGGATTAGCTTTCCATACCCAGCTGGACGGTGATCAGATTTTACTCCTAAATAGACTCTACCTCCTTGATTTCAGGGTGATGTCACCATGACAACTGGAAACAGAACTGCCTTACTAATCAGGATTAGCAACGTGAACCTATATTTCCATCGAGCTTGTACAATTCCATTCGTCATGCTCTCTGACACACATGAGCCCGGTGACTGCTATGTGCGTACTTCCGACCAATCAGGCTCATCCATTCCCCTCTACCAAACATTCTACCCATGGTTGTTCGATGACCGTTATGCATGCTATCTCCTCCCATCGGACTCCAACATTCACCATTACTTGCTGATCGTAAGTATGGTGTCCGATTGGGGAGCATCTGGCCTCCATCACCTATCGGGCATCACCAAGTTAGGGTCAGTGCCTTGTCTTTCCAATCCAAGTGATGTCTCCCTTTTAAGCCCGATTACTCTTCACAGTCTTGAGCTGGCCATTCCAAAACAAGGCCTGGGCCGATCTCTTCCAGGCCTATTCCAACATTCCAATCGAACTCAAAAACCTTTGGCAGTTTTTGGGTGCAAACAATTGCCCCCCAAAAGGTCATGCCCTTGATTGATTTGACGTTTTGAATTTGAAACTGCCACGTGTCCATCATGTAGAGGTTGTCAGATCTCGAGAATCCCACCAACCATTCCTTATTAAATGCTATGCGTATAAAATGATGGGATTTTCAAAAAATTTTCACTTTCCAAACTCATTTGCGTCTTCCTATCTCTCTCTTTAGAAATCCCAAACTAGAGCTTCCCTCTCTACAAACTGCATTTTTTTTGGCAAACAAACTTCCCTTCACTACTCACTATAATGGCCCCCAAAACTGCTCCCGCGACGTCATCCAAGGGCAAGAAAACATTTCCAGATGCTCCTCCACCACAAAACCGGGATAGAGAAGTGAGGCAACTAGCCAAGGCCCATGCCTCCACCATTTTCACAAAAAGCTTCACCTGCTATAGTACCTCTGACGGCACTCCGGCGCCGCCTGGCCTTGGTACCACGTTTCGCGGCGACCCTCCAGTAGCCTTTAACTCTTACTTCCCTCCAGTTGCCAATGAACTGTTCCTCTAACTCCCCTCTCATTGGAACGATGTATGCATATCCGCACATCCAATCAAAGGTTGGCCCCAGCCTTCAGTGAACTGGGATAAATGGCTCCTTAGAGTATCGGCCTCCAAGGCCAACCTCTGGACAAGAACGAGCATCCATGATGCCATTATGTTGAGCCGATCAAGGCTCGAGATTGATCGGCTACCTCACCGGGCTATACCCCCATGGGCAAGAGATCAGACCTAGTCTAGATGTAGGAACGGCCAGCTTCGCCTATCCTCAGAGTGAATCGGTCAGGGAAGGGGCCGTTTCCCTCAAACCCATTACTGCGTATGGGCTATTCATAGCTGCTTGTATGGGTGCAGAAGGGACAAAAGTGTCCGTTGCTGAACATACTGCTCTCCTGATCTACTAGCTAAACAAGTATCATTTTTGCTCGGTCAGCCAAGCCGTCACCAAAGAATACACCACCTTGGCCATGGCTGTTGGCCAACCACTAGTTTTAGCCACTTTGGTCTAGGCATACCTTGTCCGAGGTGTGATAGACTTTATTGACTAGAGCTTTCACTCTGGAGGGAGCCCGATCTGGATTCTGTAACTTTGGCGGCATTCTTATTTCATTACACATATCCCTCTCTCACGAAACTTGGTTGATGTTCCTATTTTTGCTGTGCACTTATAGATGTTGCCCCTTCTTCTCATGCCAATGTTTTATCTATTTCTACGAGGGATATTCTAATTGGTCTTCTTCTAACTTTTTGCCTTTTTTTCTCTTTATTTCCTTCCTTTTCTTCAACTCTCTAATAACCGTTCTAACTAGGGTTCCGAGCACCCAATCTACTTATAACGAAATATTCTCTAGCTACATGGTAGCTACCATACCTCGTAGCAACAATAAGTGTGGGGTAGAATTCTACTGTCAGTTCGGGCTTTCTCAAATGGTGTCTGTCCCTCCTGCTATCACCGCCAATCAAGATTGGGTAGAACGGGGCTTGCTCGTGACCGATGAGCAAGTGAAGAAAATCAGTGACCAGTCTGACAAGTTAAAGAAATCGTCTGCCTTCCAACCTTTTCAGCATCATCTGATTGCTTCGGATAAGTTTAATAAGTGGTGGGCTGATCGGACTGCCTAGATATTTAAGACTTCCGCCGCTGAAGCATTACTCTAATTTACCGTCTCATCGGCCATCATGGTCGACGAATCTACTGGTGCACCTGTTGCAACCCGCAGAAAACAAGTAGCAAAGAGGCCGCCCCTTAAGAAGGCGTCGGGCCAAGGATCGACCAAGAAAAAGAAGCCTCCAACTTCTTCCGCTTAGGTATTACTCTACTCTTCTTTACTTCGTACTTATCGGATTTTTCCGTTTTCTTCTTCCTAATTCCCTTTTCATTCTATTTCAGTTTATGGACGAAGACTCTGGAGAAGAGACATTACCTGCTAGGCCAACCCTTCAAGCACAACCAGCAGATCCCTTAACTGCCCGTCTGCGAGTCATGCCGCCTTCAATTCCTATTCTAACTTCACCTGAACAGGCAGCGGCCTTTCTCGAACAAGTTGCAGAGAGGGTGGTTCCTCTCCAAGTTGTACCACCTTTAACTCCCTCGAATAACAAGGTTGATGTTGTTGGTGGCTCTGCCCCAGAATAAGTGGTTCTCTCTTCTAGAAGTGAAGAGCTGTCCGAAGATGACACCACGTTGGGGATGGCCGAAGAGGAAGTAGAACACACTGTCTAACCAGTAGTAGAACAGACCAAAAATGTTATGATGTCACACCCCGGAATAAGCCAAAATAGGGAATATTAAAATTTTCCTTTATGGGCCCGTAGACACGTGACTAGTTTGTTAACCGTCCTATCCTTCTAACTCCGCACCATGCAATCATAAGGGAAATGCTAGAGTATCAGCATGACCTAAACTTATCAGAGTATAAATACAGCAGCAGAAATTAAATAAGAGTTACAATAACTTCAATCCTAATACAAGAGGCCATACAAAACAATTTACATAAGCTTAAAAACTTGAGAAACTATCTATCAGATCTTCGACAAGGCTTTATTCTCCTTGGCTCCACGGCACTGCATCCTGAACTCTTCTATCTATCTCCAAACCTGCAACACTCTAGGCATACGAATGCCCAGGGCATAACATGTCGTCAGCCTTGGAACAAGGCTGAGTGAGAGTCTCAACCGCACAATAATCAATAAATACAAAACATCTCTCGACTCACTTCATAGTTTAGTATCTTAAGATATGGTTAATCTCTTATCAAAAGACGCATTCTCACCACGGACATAGCAGAGGTCTCAACAAGACAGATAGACAGATAAACATAACATCATAGAATACATTCTCCTTATTATATCCTTGTACGTGCAAATGCATGACCAATGCGACTTACTCCTAACTCTTATTTTTCAAAACAGATACTTTTCAAAATCATTTCATTTAAAACCAAAACTTTCCAAAACCAAATCATTTCGAACCAAACCCTTTTATTCATCAATTTAATCTCATCATTCACTCTCTCTTTCTCATCCACTTGACAACACGCACGCGGTATATCAAGGATGATAACATGCTATAATAGCCGATTCATACTTATCCCCTTGATAGGCCATTGGACGTCTTCACGGCGCACACTATCTGTAAACAATGGAACTGGCACATGGGACGTCTTCAATCATGTGTATACTCTCACCGGTCGTTTACACGGCTGAGAAGTATATTAGAGCACTAGCCGGACGTCTTCAACGATACATGGGACATCTTCAACCACGTATGTACATCACCGAACGTCTTCAACGGCGAGAGGCGTGCTAGGAACCCTAACCATTCATGTCCACCCACCTCGTCAACCGTTGATCCATTGGATCTAGCAATCACATCTCTTTCACATTCTCATCAAACACCTCTCTTTGTCATACAATGCATGCTAACACATGCCATGAAATGCAAGTGAGTCCACTACCGATACCCATATGCAAAACCACTTTCATTCTCTTTATTATTAACATAGCATGCGTTATCTAATCCAGTTAACAACCATCGTAAAATGAGCATTTAACAGTTAGCAGCAGAAACATAACATATAAAACATGGATCACATAACATGGATTTGATACCAATAATCATATAGATAAAACCCTTAACATGCTCACGTATGTGATAGCACTACCATAGCATGCTTTGCATAGCCTTATAATCATCAGAATGCATGTAGCATCATAAATCAGCATATTACTTATACAAAACATCATACAGATAACTTTTCAACATCTTATATTAATCTTATCAGGATTAGAGTAAGGTTAGGAAACTCACCCCGAATCGTCGATCCTCGAAAAGCAGATAATCGTCAAGTTCTACAACAATAAACGGAATAAACAGCAATAATGTATGAGTACAACTATAGGGGCAAAATGGTAATTTTACCAAATGAGGTTATAAACCTCAAGGTAGTGATCTGTGTGTCATTCTAAGTCCAACGCCATTGACTAAGTCAAAACAGCTATATCCACAGTCTGTGTTCATAATCATCTTAAGATTAAGAGCACGTACCTTATACAAGTTATGAGTTCCTATCGACTATTGACAATCTTGAGTGTCAATAGGAAAGCTTAGGTCCGTCAATGCACTATAAGCACTAGCATATTAACTAAGAGCTAAACTCTAGTGATAGAGATTCATCACTCCATCCAATGGTAGTTAATCATGCTACAGTGTAACCGTGATGAGATATCCAGTCTCATTATCCCCTATGACAAGTTCTAAGTATCAAAGTATAGTAATTCATATCACACTTGTATGTATCTTATACACACAAATTACTTACTATGATACTTAAGGATTAACAATCATCTCATGAAAGAAACATACACAATAAAATGTGAAGCTGATATCCATATATTAAAATGTCAATGTCTAATACATAAAGTAATGGTTTGAGGGCGCAAACCTAACAAACTCTTACTTGCATTCATACCCATTCAAGACTACATCTAAGACCTAAATTATCTAGATGACAATCAAAGACCTTCTGTGGCAAGCCCTTCGTAAACAGATCAACAAGATTGTCAGCAGTGGCAATCTTGGTGACAGTCACATCTCCATGTTGAACAATATCACGAATTAGATGATATTTCTGCTCTACGTGCTTTCCCTTTCGGTGGTTCCTTGGCTCCTTGGACTGAGCTACTGCCCCACTATTATCACAATAAAGCGTAATAGGTGACAGCGATACTAGTACCAACTCGAGCTCCATAAGGAACTTCTTGAGCCAAATAGCTTCCTTTGCGACTTCACAAGCAGCCACATACTCAGCTTCTGTAGTTGAGTCTGTAATGCATTTCTACTTAATGCTCCTCCAACTAACAGCACCACCTCTCACGGTAAAGAAATGACCAGACGTCAACTTCCTCGAATCTTTATCTGATATAAAGTCTGGGTTAGTGTATCCCACTAGAATTAACTCACTACCGCCGTACATAAGCATGTAATCTTTATTCCTTCTTAAGTACTTAAGAATGTACTTAACGGCTGTCCAGTGCTCTGGACCTAGATTCAATTGATTTCTGCTAACCATGCCAAGGGTAAAAAAAATATCTGGCTTAGTCCATAACATCGCATACATGAGACTTTCCACAGTCGAAGCATAGGGAATTCCTTCCATGCGATTCCTTGGAGAACGCCAAACCATGCCTGAAAGGTAACAAACCTTTCTTCAAATTTTCCATAGAAAACCTAGTTAGCATCTTATCGATATAACCAGCTTGAGATAATCCCATTATCTTTCGCTTACGATCCCAAAAGAGCTTTATCCCAAGGATATAGCTCGCCTCTCCTAGATCCTTCATATCGAAAGTACTAGCTAGCCAAACCTTAACCGTTGACAACGCCGCTACATCATTCCCAATGAGTAGAATGTCATCAACGTAAAGCACAAAAAATCCACCACTTTCCCTTCACACTTCTTGTATACACAAGGTTCATCCAGATTCTGTATGAAACCAAATGACTTGACCGCTTGGTAACGTATGTTCCAACTCCTGGATGCTTGCTTAAACCCATAAATGGACTTTTGCAACTTGCATACCAAGTTACTTTCCCACCATCTATGAACCCTTCTGGTTGTTGCATATAGATGTCCTCCTCAAGATTGCCATTTTAAGAATGCACTCTTGATGTCCATCTACCAGATCTTATAATCTAGGTATGCAGCAATGGATAAGAATATTCTGATGGACTTGAGCATGGCTACCAGCAAGAAGGTTTTCTCATAGTCAATGCCCTCCCTCTAAGTGTAACCTTTCGCTACAAGCCTTGCTTTAAAGGTCTCAACCTTTCCATCAGACCCTCTTTTCCTCTTGTAGACCCACTTGCAGCAATGAGTTTAATATTGGCAAAAAGCTCTACAAGATCCCAGACCTGATTAGAATCCATAAGTTCCAATTCAGACTTTATAGCTTTAACCCAATGAGCTATGTCTACATCAGCCATTGCCACTTCATATGTGGTAGGATCATATTCAGATTCTATGGAGACAGCCTCAAAAACTTCTACTAAGAACATTTATCTGTCAGGCTGGCTGATCATCCTTCTACTACGACAAAGTACTGGTGTGGGAATGGGTGAAGAAGTTGTATTTTCTTGTGTTACATTATTATCAACTGTGGGTTGGACTGAGGGCTCTCCTTCTATCTCTCTCAAATCTATCCTTCCCTTAGGTTTATGGTTCATGATGTAATCATCTTCCAAGATAATAGCATTTGTACTAACAAACACTTTCTATTCTCTTGGATCATAAAAATACCATCCATAAGTACCCTTTGAATACCCTACAAAGTAACATACTTCCGATCTAGAATCCAATTGGCTAATTTTTCCTTTCAGCACATGTGCCGGACACCCCCATATCTAGAGATGTTGCAAAAAAGGGTTGCGCCCAATCCACATATCTCGTGGTGTCCTGGGAATAGATTTGCTTGGTACTAGATTTGGTATATATGTCGTGCTTTCCAAAGCATAACCCCAAATGAATAATAGCAACTCCGAATAACTCATCATCGACCTAGCCATGTCTAAAAGAGTTCGATTCTTTCTCTCCGCTACACCATTCTGCTGAGGCATGCCAGATGTAGTCAACTGTGACAGAATCCCATTCTGTACGAGGTGATCAATAAACTCATTAGAGAGGTACTCACCACCTCGATCAGATCGAATAGCCTTGATATGTGTGCCTAATTGCTTCTCCACTTCAACCCTAAACTCTTTGAACTTTTCAAAGGCTTCAGACTTGTGTTGTATTAGGTACACATATCCATACCTAGAGTTGTCATTAGTAAATGTAATGAAATACTCATAACCACCCCTTGCTCTAATATTTATTGGTCCATACACATCAGTATGAACTAATTCCAACAATGCATTGGTCCTATTGTCCTTTGTAGGAAAGGGCCTTTTGGTCATCTTACCCTCTAAACAAGACTCGCAGACTTCCATTGGTTCGAGAACCAAATCGCCAAAGACTCCTTCTTTGACTAGTCTGCCAATCCTATTTAGATCGATATGGCCAAGCCTCATATGCCAAAGCTTTATTGGATTAGTGGAAGGTCCCTTTCTTTTAGATGGTACAGTTACCACTGAGTTATTAAGTTCCATACAAGAGTCTTTAGAAATATTAGGAGTAATCACATACAAGCCATTAGTTTTAACACCAGAACATATAAAAGAACTATTTCTTTTAATGACAACTTTTGTTCCAAAATGAAAAGAAAAACCATTATTCGATAAATTTGAAACTGAAATTAAATTACGTCTCATTAAAGTGACGTAAAGTACATCTGATAAAACTATTGTCTTATTGTCCAAAACTCTAAAACTACTACTCCTATAGAAACCGCAGAAACGATTGTGCTAGAACTCAGAATCAGCACGATCTCTCCATCACTGCATTTCCTGGTTGATCTGAACCCCTGCAACGAATTACAGATATGGTTAGTCGCACCAGAATCAATGCACCAAGTGTTTGAAGTATCTATAATAAAACTTACTTCAATCACATGTGATTCAATCATACCTTGAACTCCTGTAGCTAAGAATTCTGGACAGTTCCTCTTCCAGTGGCCCTTCTCACCACATTGGAAACACTTTCCTTTGCCTTGGCCACCCACCTTCCCTTTTCCCTTACCTTCTCCCTTAGATTTTGCAATCTTAGGGACCGGGTCCAACACTTGGACCACCAGTGCCAGCCTTCTTCTTCCCTTTCTTGCCTTTCGATGTAGATCGGGAGGAAGAAGAGCTTTTCTCATCGTTCAAAACGTTGCCCCCAGGTTTGATCACCCCTTCCGCTGACAGTAAAGAACTCATTAATTCGCTCATTAAAAAATTCATTTTATTTATATTATAGTTTAGTTTAAATTGAATGAATGACAGTGATAGCGTATTGAGGATCATATCAACTTGGGTCTGTGTGTCAATGTTGGCACCTAGGGTCTCCAGGTCGTTTATATAACCAATCAGTTTTAAAACATGTTCTTTGACTGTAGTCCCTTCTGACATCTTAGTACTCATTATCTTCTGCATGGCTACCTGTCTGGTAGGCATGCCATGCTCCCCAAACATCTTTTTCAGGGATTCGATAATGTTACTAGCAGAATTGTTCGACTGGAATTGGTGTTGCAACACACCAGCCATTGAGGCCAGAATGTAGCACCAGGCTATTCCATTCGACTTCTTCCATTTATCGAACTCACATCTGGCAGCTGCCGAAGCATTTGCCGCGGGTTCTTTGGGGCATGGGGTGGTGAGGACATACTCCCTCTGTCCCTTTTTTTGAGTCCACCTTTGGGAACTCAACTTATTAAGGGGACAAAAAGAATCTACACCTACTTTCCATAATTGCCCCTAATCATTGCAATAACTTTTTTAGTTTTGTCTTGGTGTAGATTTCAAGGAAGGGTAGTTTTGGAAAGCAAGTAAAAATTGTATGCCAATTTAGGAAAGTGGACACTAATTTTGAGACATCCCAAAATGGAATATAGGACTCAAAAAACGGGAGGGAGGGAGGGAGGGAGTATATGTGATCCTCTGTAGTTAATACGATGTCAAGGTTTCATTTCCAATCTGTACAGTTATTTCCAATTAACTTGTTTTGAGGGAGTATGGTGGCAAGTGGACTAAATGCAGATCCAAACATTATGATTTACTGAAAAATCAAAAAGACAAAATCAATATGGATATCAGAATTTGATAGTTTGAAATAAAAGAATCCTTAAAACTCTTATTTTAAAACAAAGAGATCGGAATATCGAAATGAAAGAATTAAACCTTCGTGTGATGGTCAATGTTCGATCTTTCAATTAATCATGATTTGTCCGTCATGCAACTCTTGCAAAACAAGTTATGACTCCCGAACCCTTTTGATCTCTAAGTTTCTGAATAATGCCCAGTGTGGGATCCCTTATCCATAGCTTAGCTAGTGTGTACCATTAACTAGGATCCAATCACAACCGCCTCAAGTAGTGCCTCTGAGTGGTGGTCACCCTCTAACACGTCTGATTGATCCTTTACATAGGAAGTTCATATCTAGTAACCAATGATTAGTGTACCCTCTGTATGGAATGATCACCCCTTGCGAGGTGACACAGAATGCACTACTCATCTTACAGTGAATCGTTAATGGAAGATCGTGGGTGTTAATAAGACCCTCTCTCACTAGATTTGTTAGAAAAGGATTTTGCTTTCGGAAAAACTGCTTCTATAAATTACCCATAAACATCCAATGTTTACTAATGTGTTGAAGACGGTTTTTGAATTTTATTTTAGAAAACTTGTTTTACGTGCATGCAAGTAGTAATAATATAGTTAAATGCCAATCACAAACCAAGCACATAAAAGAAAAAACTAAAATGAAATAAAAACATCCAAATGATGCCTCTATCTCCCATGGCTCTATCTTCATAGAACCTCCTTCTTGGTTTGATCGCCTCCGGCTCTATCTTTATGGATAATGGCTTGCTCTTCCATCTTCATGGATTTCCTAATTCTATTACATTGGACCTATGCTTCTTTCGAAGCTTACAATTTGTCTAGAAAAAGAAGTAGAATAATAAAAATGAAAAGCTAGGGAAACCGGTGTGACTTTCCTTTTCGTAGGATTGAAGTCACAGTGCCCTTTACACATGCCTTAAAACTAAACCAAAATAAATACAACATTCACCAATCTCAAGCATTCAAATACAAAATTTAAATAGATCTTGGTGCCATGGGAGATAGCAGACTAATCTTGCTGCAAAAGAGTTAGTCGTACGCACATCCACGCATATATGTAATACATGTAACTATTGGAACCCCTAATTGATTCACACAGTACATAAACTTCCTTACATACTGAATTAGAACTTAAAACAGCATCTCAGTTCTCTGTCACACTTTGATCGATCGACAAAGATTCAATCGATTGAACATAGTTCAATCAATTGAACATTCATCTTTACAGAATGTTTAGAAAAAACTTACAAAATAATATAAAATTAAAGCAAATTTTTTTAAAAAACTTTAAAACTGTGAGCTGAACATCTGGACAGAGAATCACTCTCGATTGATCGAACCTAGTTAGATCACTTGAGAACAAACGAGATTCAATCGATCGAGGCGACTTCGATCAATCGAACTCACCATGCATCCAATGCAATCACATATTTGTATTCTACTATGAAAACACTGCAAAAACATATCTGTGACGATGTAATTTTGAAAACAGTCCTAAAATTAACATACAAATCAAAACTAGTGTTCCAAAATGCATCTATAGATCCAAACAAGCGTGGCTCTGATACCAATTGAAGGGAAAAACAGGTTTAAAAGTTATTTTAAATGCGCAGCGGAAATATTGAGTTTCAAACAACTCAATTGGTAGCCTAGGATCTACTACTCGTCAATTCCATAGATGCATATGCTAATGAGGCAGAAGAATTATACCTCAGGTCTTGAACCTAATTCTGATTTTCTTTCTCCTTGATGGTGCAGCAGCCTCCACTAGGTTGTCTTCACCCTTATAACTCCTGCAGATGCTTCCCGAAAAGACTAGAGATGGTGGGATCTCTAATAAGGAGGATGGAGAAGGTTTGGGAGCTCTAAAATAGTTTCTGCAACTTCTAACGTATTGAAATGACGAACTCCTTTTTCTGGATCCAGCTGGCCTATTTATAGATTCCTAGAACCAACCTAATGTTCAAACGATCGAAGTGGCTTCGATCGATCAAACATTCGATCGATCAAACCACCTTCGAGCGATCGAACCTATCCAGACTTCAATCGATCGAGACAACTTCGATCGATCGAACTTGTCTTGACATCATCCTCATGTGCCTTTATAAGCATCCTAGCAAAGCTAAAAGTGGGACCTCCTAGGCTCTTTATTGTTGGCTCAGACCAGTTGTTAATTCCCATGACCAAACTCTTTGATCAGCAAACTAACCAACTGATCAATTAACGTTTACTCCACTATAAAATGATAATTGAACTCCAAAGCAAAATAACATATCCGAAGCGATAACTAGACTTGTATGGTATACTAATGTCCCTCTACCCTCAGCATTCGTAATCATATTCAGGTAGTCAGATAACTATTACTGCCAACCTGAACCATGAATACTTCTTGTATTCTTTGAGTCCCATTCACCTCTTATGATTACCAAACATGTTGATAACAACTTATCAACAAGACTGCAGTTCTCAGTAATCAACTTGGTGACACTCTCAAGGGAATGCTTACTTTGAATCAGAGGGTAGATTCTATCTAGAGAATATATGTTCACAACCCTATGAACATGACATACCTAAGATACCCATGTGTTGATCTTCTATAGACCTCACTGATTGGTAACTCAAAGCAGCCATATCCACAGTCTGTGTTCATAATCATCTCAAGATTAAGAACACGTACATTATATAAGTGATGAGTTCCTATCGACTGTTGACAGTCTTGAGTGTCAATAGGAAAGCTCAGGTCCGTCAATGCACTATAAGCACTAGCATATTAACTAAGAGATAAACTCTAGTGATAGAGATTCATCACTCCATCCAATGGTAGTTAATCATGCTATAATGTAACCCTGATGAGATATCTAGTCTCATCATCCCCTGTGACAAGTTCTAAGTATCAAAGAATAGTAATTCGTATCTCACTTGTATGTATCTCATACATACACGAATTCCTTACTATGATACTTAAGGATTAACAATCATCTCATGAAAGAAACATACATAATGAAATGTAAAGCTGATATCCATATAATAAAATGTCAATGTCTAATACATAAAGTAACGGTTTGAGGGCACAAACTCAATAGAAACTGCTATGGCACCTCCTACTGAACCAAGCTAGCAATCATCCCATCCTTCTTTATCACAACCAAGCAATGAGGCTATTGCATCACAAGATGCATCAGCTCCCGCATCCATGCACACCTAGGTATTCAACTTTATGCTCGGCCATGTTTCTTTTGCCTTTTACTAGTATTAAAACCTTCTAACTTTGGAATCTTGACAGGCCATCCCTTTGGGTCTAGAGCCGTTCATCCCTTTTGATGACTTCTTCGTTGGCCTGGATCTCGAAGCATTCAATCTATCCCCTCTTGAGCCTGAAGCAGCTTCCCCCTCTAGCTTACTGTAGTCCAAGGACCTCATTCTCGGCCTTACTTCCCAAGGGCTGAGCAGTCTCCCACAACCCACCGAGGTCGATGTTGCCTTGGCTACCCTTGCTAGTGACTCTTTGCTCTCCGATGGGTAGCTTACTCTGATCTGGGAGATCCAAGAATGACTACCAGGCTGTCGTCTCTTGGATCGATCGGCCTCCACTATTGAAGCTGAGGCCGAAGCTCATCTCAATGCCCGACAGAAGGCAATGCAGTTTCTATAATCTACCAAGACAAAATATGAAGCTGAGAAAGTTACTCGGGCTCAGGTAGTTGCCCGAGATGCCTGGCTTCAGGCTCGTATTACCTCTCTCAGGGCACAACTAGAGAAGTATGAAGTAGAAGTCATTACCAATGATGTAGCCTTGGTAAAGGTAGACGAGACCTTGACTTTGCTCGGTGGAGATGCGCAAAAATGCAGTGATCAATTACAAGCCAACACTCCTACCACTCGCATATGGTCTCAAAGACTCAATAAAGCTCGACAAGGCCGAGCTAGAGCTGAGAGGACATGGAAGGACCTACGAGCGAAACTTAGGAATTTTGAATCGGCCTAGAGGCCGATTTCTTACCCCATGTACATGTATATGTTTATATTTTTTTTCTTTTTTCTTTTTTCTTTTTTTTTGTAAGCACTTTGTAAGTAAGTTGTGCTTAGCCCTATTTAATATAATTCAGTTTTGTAAGCACTTTGTAAGTAAGTTGTGCTCAGGCTCATAATTGAATGGTTCATATTCTAGCCTAGGATTTGGTTCGTACTCTAGATCAATGGTCTCCCATAAAGTAGGATAATAGGATTTCAAATACTAACCATTTATTAACCTGGCATGAATCGTTCCATCCATATCATGCAGTCTGTATACTCCACCCTTCTTGACTTGATGGATGATGAAAGGACCTTCCCAGTTGACTGACCATTTACCATATCGATTATCCTTGTCTCTAATATGCAAAACGGCCTTCCATACCAAATCCTCCGTGCAGAAAGATTTCTCTTTCACCCTCTTATTGTATGCTCGGGAAGTACGTAACTTCTGCACTTTTAATGAGTCCAAGGTTGTTAGCTTTATTTCATCAAGTCCTTCTGTAACACCTGTAATTTTCTTTCATTGATAATATCAGTTTTTCGAATTTCTGTATTGGACTGACTATATTATTATATTATTATTTTAGTTATCTGACGGTACGGCCGGTAGTAACCGTACCGACTCGGTCGTAATAAGATTTAACTTAGTCCCGTACCCAGACCCGGACATTAGAAATAATACTCGATTGCACGTAAATCGAGATCGATACGTATACCGAGGAACTTATGCACGCAAATAGAGGAAGTGGCACAAAACCCAAGGTGGGCTCCATATGGCCGGCCACATGGAAGCTACATGCAACCCCATTAACACATGTCACCACCCTATGTGACACTTGTCCACATGTGGGACACTTGTCATTGCATGTGCACATGCAAACATGCATGAAGACACCTCCCCCTCCACCATCTCTATATAACCATGCATATACTCATGCATTTCATTTTCTTTGGCCTAAAAATCTGCACATGGAGAGAAGGCTAGGAGGTTAGAGATACATAGAGAGATAAAAGAGAAGTTAGGAGGAAAATCAAGAGTTGATCCTCCATTTCCTTGTGAGCACCTTCATATACACACTCATATACTTATATCCACATCACCATGGGGACTTAGGAGCTGTGATTATAAGTCTTAGAAGTCCAAGAAGATTCCTAGAAGAAAGAAAAGTCAAGAAGTTAAGAAGAAGAAGGAGTTCATCCTTGAAGTTTGAAGTTCAAGCTCTATTAAGCTCAAAAACAACATCCAAGCTCAATTTCAAGCTTTGGTGAGTAATTGTGAGTAATCTAACTCAATTTAGAACACATATAATATGTACTAATGTTTAGTATAAGTTTGATGTTGTTGTGTTGAAGTTTTCATGACATGCAAGACAAATCCATAGATCTGAGAAACTGAAACTCTCAGCAGAACATAGTTTAGTAAAATGAATGTTTTGTGCAGCTCAAAAATCTGAATTAAGCTAGGTTTTTTGTGGTAAAAGCTAACTCATATATCTACAAATAGCTTTTCTATAGCTCAGTCTAGAAATCACTCCTTCATGGGTGAAATGCATGTACAACGCAGTGTTATAAATCTGGGAAAACAGAAACTTCCAGCAGAATGTAGTTTAGTAAAATGGATGTTTTGAGGAGCTCAAAAATCGGAATTAAGCTAGGTTTTTTTGTTGTAAAATCTAACTCATTTATCTACAAATACCACTTCTATAGCTTAGTCTAGAAATCACTCCTTCATGGGTGAAATGCATGTACAACGCAGTGTTATAAATCTGAGAAATTGAAACATTCAGCAGAACATAGTTTAGTAAAATGAATGTTTTGTGCAGTTCCAAAATGAGCATTAAGCTAGGTTTTTTTGTGAAGAAAGCTAACTCATTTATCTACAAATAACTCTTCTATAGATCAGTCTAAAAACCCCTCCTCCATAGGTGAAATTCACGTGCAATACAGTACTATAAATCTGGGACAGAACAGTCCGAGATATAAGAAATGTCTTGTAAAATAAATAGTTTGAGTAGCTCAAAAATGTAATTGAAGCTAGATTTGTTTTGTACATGAAGATATTCCTATTATCTATAATGTTTTAGTTTTGAGTTTGATCTACAAAGCAATTTATCATGCCCAAATAAATCATGTTAATTCAGTCAACACAGTGAAAATGTATCTTGGCAGATTGTACAACTTTTTGTATAATGTTTTGTTTATGCATGGTGTTGATTGTTGATGCTAGTTTTCTGGTACATGTGTTGCTATGAAAGTCTCGTGCTATGGTAGTGCTATCACGTAGATGAGTATGTTAAGGGTTTCGTCTATGTGTTTATTGGTATTAAATTCACGTTATAAATCCATGAGCTACGTGCTATGTTTTCTATTGTTATGAATATATTCTAATGATCGTTGAAAGTTTATACCCAAACTATAAGTATATTGTATGGCACGATTATTGCGTTAATAAGTGATCGGGAAAGTTTCCATCGTAAGTATATTGAGAAGAAAACGGAATGTCGGACGTATAGCAAAATATTAACGGTTATAAATGGATGATATTAATGAACTAAACTACGAAACGTGCGAACGCGTAAAATAATGATAAAACCTTCGATAACAGATTTATTGTGAATAAGGGACATTGGGCCTCGTTTCTAGTCGTGTGTCTACTGGTCAAAGTTGATTCGTGAACTTTTGTGTCGTGTTTGGATAATTCTTACAAAGTTGGTCTCTCGATTATTCCATGGAGTCGATTGGTGAGTTATGTTTTGTTCCTTGATCTGAGGATCGGCATGACGTGTTCGGTCAAGTGCGGATGACCTGAGGATCATCGTGACGTGTTCGATCAAGTGGTTGATTATTTTTCCGCACCCTTGGACTGAGGATCGGCATGACGTGTTTGGTTATGTACGGGTGACCTGAGGATCGGCATGACGTGTTCGTCCAAGTGATTATTAATTTCCCGTACCCTTGGTCTGAGGATCGGCATGACGTGTTCAGTAACGTGCGGGCGACCTGAGGATCGGCATGACGTGTTCGACCAAGAGATTGTTAATGTCCCGCACACTTATGCCATTTGGGTGACAATTTGAGTGCCAGTTGGGCGACAGTTAACTATTCATTGTTGAGTGTTGTTCTTTCTTGACTAGTAAATGCGTTTGGAGTTAAGTCTTCTTTCAGTCAATGTCATTGGTCAGTTCAGTTCTGGGTTAAGTTTCAAAGGGAATGATTAGGTTTAAATAAGACATGGTTTTAAGAATGAGAAAAGACAAACAAGGCATAGTATCGAGAATAAGAAATGATGAACGAGATATGGTTTCAAGAAATAAGAAGAGATGAAGAATAACTTACCTTAAGTGATGGTAACCTTAAGGGGACCCTCACTTAGCTTAACCGCTAACGGCTTTTCATGCCGCTGGACCTTCCACGTCCAGCCTTTGCAGGTCCAGACAGAGCCGACTGCTATCAAGATGCTGACTTTACTACTGAAGACTATGCTGGTGAAGATTACTACGAGGAAGGCTACGGTTTCGCCAGCTGAAGACTTTGGAGCTTTTATTTTATTGTAGTTCTGTTATTATTATGTTAGTGATGTAATAGTTTAGCTGGTCTTGTAATATGTATCTTTTGGATATCTTTTTGGCCTATAATATACTACTGATGTAAGACTTGGATGTTTTAAATTTCTGCTTCCGCTGAACTTAGTCACTTTCCCATATCACATTATTGTTATAAGCATGTTTGGACAATCAGGTGACACTCACAACCAGTCATGTGTCTACGAACCCATAAAGGAAATTTATTTTTCCCTATTTTTGGTACTTCGGGGCGTGACACCTTCTAACTCATCTATCATAGACTCAGTATACTTAATAGACTCAAGCTGATTTTGTAATGCTCTTCTAGCTGATCAGACCATAACTGTCATAGGTAACATAGCATCATGCCCATAGGTCTGCATAAACAGTATAACTCTAGTGCTAGACCTTTTAGATGTCTAATAGGCCCAAAGTGCTTCGGACAGAAGCTTGTCCCACTCCCTTGGGTTTTCATTTATTATTTTTTCTATAATCCCCTTGAGGATCTTGTTGGTTGACTTGGCATGCCCGTTAGCCTGAGCATTGTATAGAGTGGAATTGAGAATGGTAATCTTTCTACTTTCTGCGAAGGTTGTGGTCTCTGTTCCTGTAAACACGGACCCTTGATCGGCCGTTATTGTTTTTGGCAGGCCAAACCGGTATATTATATGTTCTTCTATAAATTTAATCACTGTGGCATGAGTCACCGCCCTACAGGGTGGCTTCGTTCATAAAGTAGTCTGTAGCCACTATAATGAAACAATGTTGGCCCGATGATGGCGGGAAAACCTTGCAAATTAAATCCATCGGCCACCCTCTGAATGGCTATGGCTTGATAATAGGCCGAAGCTCCTTGGCTGGAACCCGCTGAATTGGGCCATGCTTCTGGCAGGCTTGGCAGGCTTTAGTATAGCTGATGCAGTCCTTTAGCATGCCCGGCCAGTAATAGTTGTACCTTCGTAAGAGCCATTTCTTCTTGGACCCGCCTGATGAGCTCCATAGATCCCTTCATGGACTTTGGCCATTACCTGCATGGCTTGCCTTTTTTCTAAGCATTTTAGGATCACGTCATCACCGATAGGCTTCTTAAATAGTTCACCATCGAGCACAACAGGACTGCAAACAGTCTTACCTTTCGGTCCACCCTGACGTTTGGGTGTTTCAAATATTCAATGATAGGGGTTCTCCAATCATCGTCATCCATTAAGACTAAATTGGTGGTAGTATACCAGCCTCTCTTTGCCACTGATGGTAATGATCGGACCTGTATCATGACGGTCTAACCTTCCACTTCTTTCGACAAAGACGAGGCTGATCCTGCTTTAGCCAACTTATTGGCCTCGGTGTTGGTAGACCGGGGTATATAACTCACACTTATATCATCAAACAAATCCATAAGTTGAATGGTAACCGAGTGAAACAGGCAGAGTTCCCAGCTCTTTATCTGAATTCAACACATATCTTCCCAATAACCAAACTTGAGTCCCCTTTTATGTGTACTAATGATGCCCCCATTTTGAGGAATATCTCTAGTCCGATGATAAGTGCTTCGTATTCGGCCTAATTATTGGTACATTTAAAATCAAGCCGAAACAACATTTTTGTCTTTCTATTATTAGGTGATACAAAAACCACCCCTGCCCCAGCACCTTTTGCATTTTTAGACCCATCATAGATTAACATCCATGGGACTAAGAATGTGCTTAACATTTAAGGTGCTAGTGACAAATCCCCCACATCAGTAGGATCTGGGTGGTCGGCCAGAAAATTGGCTATGGCCTGGCCCTTGACCGATTATTGTGATCGATATTGAATGGCAAACTCCATCAGGGCCAAGGTCCATTTCCCAATTCGGCCTCGCATAATAGGTCTTGAAAGCATGTACTTAATCACATCGGTCTGACATATAATTTAAGTGGAAATAGGAAGAATATATATTCTTAACTTTTGTGATTACAATGCCAAGCATAACTTCTCAAGCGGTACATAGCACTGCTCGATTGGAGTCAAAACTCTACTTAAGTAATAAACGGCATGCTCGGTACCTTGCTCATTATCCTGAGCTAACATGCTTCCTATACAGCAATCAGAGGCCGATATATACAATTTAAGACACCTACCCTTCTTGGGTGGCATCAACACTAGGGGGGTTAACAAGTATTGCTTGATCCCTTCAAAGGTCCGCTGGTGGTTGTCTTCCCATATGAACTCCTCATCTGTCTTGATCTTTAGCAGTGGAGTCCATACCTGAGTCTTTCCTACACAGTTAGACATAAACCTCCTAAGGAAATTGATCTGCCCGAGCAGCCTTTGCAACTCTTTCTTGTTGGCTGGGGCTTTTGTTCCTTGAATAACCCGAGCCTTGTTCTTGTCAACCTCTATTCCTCTTTGGTGCACCAAGAAACCCAAGAAGCTTCCTGCTGAAATGCCGAATGCACATTTGTGTGGATTCATCTTTATCTTGTGAGCCCGCATTCTTTTGAATTCCTTCTCAAGGTCCCTCAAATGATCGGCATTGCCACCAGACTTAACCATCTGTGGACACACGGAATCGGTCATCCACTCTTTCTAGTTTAAAATTACTTTGAAAAGGAAAAGAAAAGGGTCTATTGAAAATAGATACAAAGTCACCACTTGGTCTTTAAGGAACCAAGAAACCTAAATTTGACTCCCCCAAACGGATAAAGGGCACCGGCCCTTCATTACCAAAGAACTTGGCTCGGGGTTTTGGTACGAGAGAGGAAGGAGCCTTTATCGCGACTAAAACACCCTCAACTCACCCCGTCTCTCGACGGGCCTCAATTAGCATCCAAATAATCATCTTTTATAATGTATGGTTTGACAATTAATACTATGATAGTATATTACATCACACAAAGATTTTAAAATGAGAGATCAAAAGATAAGATATCATTCATAAGATCTAAGCCAAATTTCACACAATGTAAAGTGAAAGATCACACGAACAAACCTAGGAAAAATTGTCTAATCATATATCAAATAGTCAAGACTTCCTAATCTATAGGGGGACATGAATTTTTATCATGATCATTCCATATAATCTTCTTAGATTAGGAGTTACAAAAACTCCAAATCTTGCATGAATGCAATGTATGTATCTAGAATGTGCATAGGTTGTAGTGTGTTTTGTGTTCATGGATTCCTAGAATGACTTAGAAGTCTAGAATGTGTATTAATGAATGAAGGAGATCATCATGGGATATGTACAAATGTAGTATAAACTACTTCCTAAGACATGAGCTAATTTGGAATGCATGTACGCACCAAATCAAAGGATGGAAGTAAAAGTGTGTTTGCTGTGAATAGTGGACAGAACAGTAACATGATCTTTTAGAAATTGAAAAAAGGGGTTAGGAATGTTTTCAATGCATGATTTTGTATGAAACTCTTCCTTATTGTGTCTAGAACACAACGCAAAAAGCCAATCTTTAATAACTATCACAGATTGAGAGAAATTATATAAACAATAGAGCTTATTCAGAAACAGAGGCCGTACTGTCAACTGAAATGTTAGAAAATCTTAGAAAATGAAAACACAATTTCTAGAGGCCCATATTATACATAACGTTCCCTAAGACATTTAAGTTTAAGGGAAAAATAAGTTGGAACCACTCCTTTTGGAAAAGTTTTCTGTAAAACAAGTTGAATGTCAACCTAGCTGCTGTGACAGCAGAGGCACAATGTTTGGAAGGAATGTTTGGACAAAAATGCTTTCAAGTGCTTCCAAGTCAAACCAAAAATCATAGGTGTTCTCTAAAGAGTTAGGAAGACTTTCCAAGTGGTCTTGCATCCATACATTGAGTATTGAGTTCTAGAGAAATCTTTGAGCTTAGATCATTCACTGTTTTGACTCACTGTTTTAAAGATTTTGGGAAAAACTTGAGTTTTCTTTCTTGAGATCAAAATGAGAGGGTTTGAGAGGGATTTTGAAATAGAGGTTTTGAAAGTATATTTTCAATATCAAATAGAGATTATGACCTCTTGGAATATCAACATCAAACTCATCATCAAGAACCCCCAATATTATTGGAGAGATTCATTTTTATTTTGAACATAACTTCAAGGATACCTTGGAGGTATTGAAGTTATAATCATCATCTATTAAACATGTTTTTGAGGTCAAGAGCTACTATCCATAAGGATTCACTCACCTCAAACTTCATGTCATCATTTAGATGATGAAAAGCAAGTAAGTAAATAAAGAAAAAAAAAAAGAAATGAGATTAAGAACAGATGAACGTAATATGAACAAGCAAGTAAATAACAATCAATAGATGATAATCAATGTGATTTTGGACTTGTAGCTTGGTGTTTCACTCATAGATATTGACATTTGGACAAGGAAGTAGCTCCCTAACTCATGAATGCTTAGAGAAATGGTGGTTGGGTGTATTAATGATGAAGTATATAGAAGGATGATGGAAGAACTTGAGTTTAGAACTCACTTTCTATAGAAAATCAGTGAGAGAAGCTCCCTTTCTCTCTTCTAAACATACCTCTATCTCTCTTTCTCTCTACAACTTCTATGGACTTTGCACTTGGCCCCCCCAAAATGAAGAGCAATAGAGGGGTTTATATAGGCTAATTTGGGGTGGTTTTGGGGTTTTAGAAGCACTCCCATTTGTCCCAAACATCTGTGAACATAAAACTACATCGTTTTGGTTTTTAATTAATCAAATTGGACCCCCAAATAAATTACAAAAATGGACTCTACGAGGGTTGAGTGTCGCCGCGGCACTGGCCATGTGCCGCCGCGGCAGTGGCCTAGTACCGCCGCGGCACTGCTCCTCAGATGCCCAAAAAATTGTATTTAGGCCCCCAGAGGTTCCGGTATTCGCGAAAATGCCCTATTTTGTCCGAAATTCACAGAAAATGTGCACGAACTCCAAACTGAGCTTGTGATATACCGTTAGAAAGGTATTGGAGTCTACTTTCTATATAAAATATTTCAGAGTCAGGTCACTTTGAAAAGTTTTACGGTATTCATGATAAAAGCCAATTTGCTCGTCTTTTTCACCTTCGAAAATTCATAATTAATCCATTTTAAATCCAGAAATTATGTGTGATATATCGTTGGAAAGCTATTAACCTCTAGTATCCATGAAAAATGTTTGAAAATTGTTACGGTGCTCCAGTTTCAAAGTCAACTTTTGGTCAAACTTGGGATTCTTGGAAAGTTCTGGAAACCTCTAGGAGCTCCCAAGAGCTGACGTTTTCGTTCGATTTTCTTTTAAAACTCATTTTAATACTTTTCACATGATCTAGAATGATTTAGAAACTTTTTGGCGAATTTGGACGATTTTGGTCAAACCTTGGTCAAACTTGGTCAAACTTGGTCAAACCGGTCAACGGGGACTTTCTGGAAACTTCCGGGACTTCCGGGGGTCTCTAGGAGCCGACGATTTCATCCAGTCTTGCTTTAGAACTCATTTTATTGTTTTTCTTATGACGTAGCGCGCTTCCAGAACATTTGGTCCAAATTTGGGAGTTTTCGGGCTTTCAGGGGCATTTTGGTCATTCTGAGCATTTTGAGAAATAGAACTAACTTCCAGGAGTTCTTTTGAGTCTTTTTCAATCATTGTGAACCACCAAGCTATGGGTCTCCTAAATCTGATAACCGACAAAATGGGGTGTCTACAGTTTGCCCCTCTTTGGCATGAACTTGCGAGGCAACGCATGTCGTAAGCGAGTGCCAAAGCTTTGAAGAGACAGGTCTTTTGGAGGCTATAGATTTAGGATAAAAAGCGTTGCAAAAGATGCAATGATGCTGAAGCTAGTGCTGGTCGTGCTCTGCGTGAGCTGCCTATGTATGCCAAGGGAAATCAGACCAGGACGTAGTTCAGGGCACAAAGGAATAAATCACACATGCACATACACAACAATCAGGCAGATGCTATGCTATAAGAGTGATATGCAATGCATGGATGTGATATGAATTGTGTCCTGAGTCCTATCATGTTTAGTGTTCTGATCCTAGCATGAGCTGGTGTTGTGGGGTGTGTGTCACCCCGAGTGGACTTATGTTATGCTAGTGTTGAATCTAATGCAGTGGTTGATCCTGATAAGGATACCAAGGTGTTGAAGACTCTGGGTCTCGGGCATACTTCTTAAATTACGGGAAGTGTGCCTCGCAAACAAATGTAATCGAACGTGGTGTCCCAGAGGATGACAATTAAAGATAATCGACGGACACAGAAGTCCTGGATACCAAGCGATGGATGAGGAAGTTCAAGATAGCCAATCGGAGAAGGGTTTCGCAATAACTGACAAGCGAGAAAGCTCACAATAGCTGATGGGTAGGTGAGGGGGCTCATAATTATTGATAAGGGAGTGAGGAAGCTCACGATAAGGGAGAAGTTCATGATTTTTGTTTGCTGAGGAAGCTCATGATCTTTATTTGAAGAAGCTCACGATAACCGATGGGTAGGTGAGGGGGGTCATAATTTTGGACAGAGGAGTGAGGAACCTCACGATAAGTGAAAAAGCTCATGATAAGTGAGAAAGCTCATGATAAGTGAGAAAGCTCATGATTAGTGAGAAAGCTCACAATTTTGAATGAAGGAGTGAGGAAGCTCACGATAAGTGAGAAAGCTCACGATTTTGAATGAAGGAGTGAGGAAGCTCATGATAAGTGAGAAAGCTCACGATTTTGGATGAAGGAGTGAGAAAGATCACGATAAGTGAAGAAGCTCACAATAACCAACGGACACGAAGCCTTGGATTGTGAATAGACAAAGCTTGCCCTAGAAGTCGACGTCTTTTGACTGCGGGCGGTGTTTTTCAATCGTTGGCCGATTTTTATGATGACCAATCCGAAAATTTGGTTCAGGTTCTGCTGGGAATTGTTGGGGATTCTCTGAGAATCTCTCTTAACTATTTTAATTCTTGACTGAGAACCAGGATTCAAATTTGAATCTCTCACGGTTGATCAAATCTTGTAATGGTCGATCCGAAAATCCTATTCAGGTCTCCAAGATGATTGACCGACGTGGAAGCACTAATGATGGACATGGAATCCCTAATTTGTTGTGTTGGGTGAAGTGACCCTCTTGACTCGACTCGTGCTCCCTTTAATCGTGATACTATGGACTCGGTGACTCTCAGATTCTTAATGGTGCTTCTCAAATTTCAATGACGATCCTCAATTCTTTGACAGTGTTTCTTAATGCTTCTTGATTCTCAACGGTGTTCTTCAAATCTCAACGATGCTCCTCAAATCATCAACGATGCTCCTTGACTTTTCAATGATGCTTTTTAACTCTTATGATGCTCCTCAACACATTTGATGCTCTTCCACTCTTCAATAATGCTCCTCAACACACCTGATGCTCCTCTTCAACAATACTCCTCAACACTTCCGATGTTCCTCGATTTACTCCACTTTTCAACGATGCTTCTCAACTCTTTTGATGTTCCTCTATGCTCCAACAATGCTTCTCAACTCTTCTGATGTTCCTCAATGCTCTAATAATGCTTATCAACTCTCTTGATGTTCCTCGATGCTCCTTTAATCTCTGGGTTCTAAAACATCCTCACAAAAACATCTCATCAGCAAACTTGGACTCTGAGCCCTAAAACACCTCAAAACAATACACCTTATCAACACATCTAGACTCTGGGCCATAAAATACCTCAACAACACATCTTATCGACACTCCTCATCAATACATCAACAATAGTTTCTTGGTGTTGGCGATATTTCCTCCGATCAGCCGCCTTGAGAAACAACTATCGGTTTGTAGTTTGCAACCACTTACGAGTTTATGCCACTCGTACTTGGGACACTTCTCATGTTGAGACCTTGACTGGTGTAGTAATAATGTTTGGTACTTCTGCTTGTATCCAAAGTTTTTTTTAAATTGGGAATCACCTTTAACCCACACATTTGAGACCATCAGGGCAAATGGACTTAACAGGAACGACAAGGAAAGTTGGGTTAGTTTGTATGAAACCTCGATCTCTGACACACTTGTGATCAGATTACTACTGACTCAAACAAAGAAGGATTGACTTGGACATGAAATTCTCAAATTGCCACGATCCAATGTGCCGTCATCATGAATGATGTACCGCTCATCTTTTATGTTCACTCCTCATCTTAATATGACAGCACTTTGCTAATAAATCTGGTTTTTGAAAACTTCTCCCTATTGATCTAATCAATTCTCTACTTCTCCCTGGAAGTGCTTTGAATTAGTGCCTTAGCTTTTAGAATAAAAGATGCTCCATTTCAAAAAATTTCAAAACAACTTGGTGACTTGAAAACTCGCCCTTGGTGTGAAGGGATCGTGTTAGGCAAACGGAGTTTGCCCCTAGTTTGAGGTGTACGAAGTGGAATTCATAGGCAAATGAGGTGGGTGACCGAAGTTTACCCCTAGTTTGGAATGATGGTTTATTGGAGGTTTTGGGCAAACGAGGTAGGTGATCGAAGTTTGCCCCTTGTATGAAGGGTAGATAGTAAAATTCAGGCAAACGAGGCGAGTAGCCAAAGTTTGCCCCTAGTGTGGAAGGTGATTTTCTGGCTTGAGGCAAGGACCGTGACTTTAATCTCTCAAATGCTCATAACGTTTGCCTAGGCACTGGTGAGGTGACCTAGGGAGCTCTTTTCTCTCTTTTGTTATTGCTCACCTTGGATTTAGCTCTAATTTTTGCCTAGGCATCCTTTCGGATTTGTGACCTAGCGAGCCATCCTTCTTTTTTTTGTTTTTTTTTTTGTTTTGAGGATTGATCCTTTTCACTTTTGCCTAGCCAGTCAAATTTTCTTTTCACATAGTTGATTCACGTGAGATCTTTCGATCGCAATCTCAAAATTTCACAATGTGCATGTCAGCTCTCATAATTTGTTTGTGGTCGTTCGGAGCCTTTTGAAACATGATCCAGACACATTCTCATGATGTACCTTGAAGCGTACAATTCTATCAATTGTAAAATCATTTTGACTGGCTAGGGTCAGATCTTGAAAATCAATACCTTTTCAGCTCTAACTTTTGCCTAGGTGCCCTTTCGGGTTTTCAACATAGTGAGCTTTTCTCTTCTTTTTTTTTCTTTTCTTTTTTTTTTTTTTTTGTTTTTTTGAAAGTGGAGACGAAACTTACTAAAATGTTTGGCTACTATCAAGGACCAAGTCTGCACAAATTCACATGGCTATCAATTGGGTTGGGCCCAAGGCTTTGAAATGGTAAAAAAAAGGGTGTTGGGTAAGCCCCAAGTCAGTTCCAAGTATGTCTTTTCGAGATTTGAGCAAAAGCATCTTTAAATTTTTAAAGTAAGACTATTCAATTCTCAGCCCTTCTTTGCGGTCAGCGCGAAATCGACTTTGGCCTTTTTGGGATTCTCTCTTTTTTTGTTTGATGCAAAAATTTATCAGCAGAGTAATGTCCATGGTAATTTGAAAAGTGACATTTTCAGTTCAGCGATTCATGCACTTATGAATATACACATCAGATTAGGCAAAATGAGACTTCATTCTATCAGAAGAGAAGGATTACATTACTCGATACAGACTCACAATAACTCGATGATAGACAGACTTGACCACAAGACTAAACTTGAAATATACTCAAAACATAGAACAGACTCGACCCGATCTCAAATGGAGTGTCGCGGTGACTTGCTTATTCTTCTTTTTTTATTGGCAGAAGTTCCAAACACTATTAACTCACCGCATAGCTTCAACAATCATTGGCCTTAGCAAAGGGGATCATTTGAAAGGGTCGGCCAGGGGCTTAGGTAACATGGGGTTGAATGGGTGGTGGCTCAATGATTCTTCGGTCCATGAGGTCTTGGATATCATGGCGGAGACATATGCACCGATCGGTGTCATGGCCTAGGCCTTGGTGGTAGGCACATCGTTTGGACAGGTCACAGTTAGGTGGTGGGGGATCGGCACGAGGCTGAAGGAGTTGGAGGTGTCCCTGTTTTAGCAGGCGACCTAAGGCTACGGAGGGGGAGATATCTAGCTTGGAAAATTCACGGGGTACCCTATTTTGGTAAGGGTGGCTAGGCGAGCTGGTTTGGTTTGTGAGCTGGTATGGTTGGGGAGAATAGGCCATGGGTTGGTTACTAAGGGCGTTAACATCCGAAGGGTTTCGAGAGTAGTTGGGCCTCTTGGACTGGCTTTGTGATTCTTCATTCTTGATTTTTCCTTCCTTGATTGCATCCTCAATTCTAGTCCCAATCTCAAACAGTTCTTCAAATGTTGAGATGGACTGGTAGAATAGTTTCTCATGGTACATTGACAGTAGATTCTTGATCAACATTCGGACTTGTTGCTTTTCGACTGGTCGGTGGGTCATTTGGACCACTTTGTTCCTCCATCTGCTCAAGAACGCAGCGAAGGACTCATTGAAGTTCTGCCGGGTAGTCTCCAGATCCCGGATGGTGACATCGAGGTCTTAGTTGTAGGAGTGATGATCAACAAAGACCTGGACTATATCTTCCCAAGTCCACGTCTTAGAAACCTCCAAGGTCAGAAACCAGGATAGACCAGCTTTGGCGAGGGTTTGAGGGAACAACATTGCAATGTGCTCATGGGTGCAGCCCGTTGATTGGAAAACACTCATGCAAAACTTTACGTGGCTCTTCGAATTCCCAATTCCATCAAAACGATCAATTTCAGGCATCTTGAAGTTCTCAGGTAGCTTTAATTTGTTGGGCTCAAACAATCCTTCTAGATCTAAAATGTAATCGTCGATCCCCTTACTCTTTCTCAGTATGTTCTCAAGCTTGTCGACCTTATCCGATTTTTCTTGAATTTTCTTATTAATTGTAGGTGGTGGGGCCCCATTGAACCAATCATCATCTACATTGTTCTCGGGAAGTGGTGCAAACCCAGGCGGTGGTGGTGGTATAAACCCCGGTGGCGGTAGGAACCCAGGTGGGTATTGTGGTTGTTGTTGTTTCAGTTCTTCCATAAAGGCTAAAACTTGGGCTAGCCGGTCAGACTGTTGGTTGATCATTTCTGTCATTCTTGCTTCCAAACCTTCTGGATCCATAAAGCTGACTTTCAGCTGAGTGATTCTGATAAGGTGACTCCCTAATCCTCTGACTCATAAATGCATATCCTGGGTGATCAAAACTTGTACTGACATATAGGTGTGAAAATACTATGTTAGACTTTTAACAGTGATGATTGAGATGACAACTATAGTGACAAGTGAGGACTGACTCGTGTACAGACCGACTATCACCGTGTATGTAGACTGATGAAGCAAACATGCAGATGCAAGCCCTAATCTACGTGATGCCCCTACTTCTAACAGATAGCAGTTAAGCAAGTAAGGTCCTAGCCATACAGAGTGTGCTAACTTTTCTTTCCAATATGATCACCAGGGGATAACAGGGGTTTCCAGAATATTTCGAGAAGTTTGGAAAGAGTTTGTGGGAGAAACTGGTGTTCTAGAAAATCTAGGATATTTGAATGGAGTTTTTGGGAGAAACTGGTTATATCTGGGTATTTCTGGGATATCCGGACAGAGTTTCTGGTTATGTCTGAGAGTTGGGCAGAGTTTCTAGGATATCTAGACAGAGTTTTTGGGAGAAACTGACGTATTTTGGGAAATCGGAGTTTCTGGGAGAAATTGGTATTTTGGGCAGAGTTTCTAAGAGAACAGGTGTATATGACAGGAGCATGTGATGATGGTGATCATACTGTCTAGCAAGTTTTCATACTCCTATGTCTTAGGACCAACACACAAGATTTGCGGTGTATATCTTTGTAAACATGGAGTAGACATCCTTATCATGGTGCCTAGACATGTCAACTCAATGTAATCACATGTGAGTGATTGCCTTGGGAATCATAAGAAAGAGGTTATATTCTATGCCACATAAGCGTCTACACCGCACAGGTAATCCCACCAGGGCATACAGCAGTTATATCACATTGTCCTATTTGAAAAGATAAATAAACAGTCCTATGAAAGGTTATGTACGTAGAAATCTATATGCAAAGGCTGGGTTTAGTCAAAGAGTGTCCGTTGACGAGAGTTCCAATATATTGTCAAGGAGACAGTACAGAGGTTTTACTCTTTTTGATATACCTTGGAAGGTACAGTATTAACGGTGACATGTGCCCTGGCAAAGCAAGACCCGAACAATGTCAACGCCAAGTTTCAGACACAGTCGGAAGGGGAAATGCAACGTGCAATGTGGTGAACCAGAAATAGTAAAAAGATTATTTTAAGGATGCTTCTTATGAGTCAAACCTCTGTATTATTTTGTTTTGAAAATAAATATCCCTAGCAGAGTCGCCAGATTGTGGACACACGGAATCGGTCGTCCACTCTTTCTAGTTTGAAATCTTTTTGAAAATGAAAAGAAAAGGGTCTGTTGAAAACAGATACAGAGTCAACACTTGGTCTTTAAGGAACCAAGAAACCTAAATTTGACTCACCCAAACTGATAAAGGGCACCAGCCCTTCATAACCAAAGAACTTGGCTCGGGGTTTTGGTACGAGAGATGAAGGAGCCTTTGTTGCGACTAAAACACCATCAACTCGCCCCGTCTCTCGACGGGCCTCAATTAGCATCCAAATAATCATCTTTTACAATGTATGGTTCGACAATTAATACTATGATAGTATATTACATCACACAAGGATTTTGAAATGGAAGATCAAAAGATAAGATATCATTCATAAGATCTAAGCCAAATATCACACAATGTAAAGTGAAAGATCACACGAACAAACCTAGGAAAAATCGTCTAATCATATATCAAATAGTCAAGACTTCCTAATCTATAGGGGGACATGAATTGTTATTGAAATAAATAATCAAAGAAATCAAAATATGCTTAGCAAGCTAGTATGATGCATGTTAATCTTTGAGAAAAGAAGACCTCTCGATCCCCGGGACTGATGAGAAGGACGATTAGATCAAGGGGAAACATGAACGTGTGATCATGATCATTCCTTATAATCTTCTTAGATTAGGAGTTACAAAAACTCCAAATCTTGCATGAATGCAATGTATGTATGTAGAATGTGCATAGGTTGTAGTGTGTTTTGTGTTTATGGATTCCTAGAATGACTTAGAAGTCTAGAATGTGTATGAATGAATGAAGGAGATCATCATGGGATATGTACAAATGTAGTATGAACTACTTCCTAAGACATGAGCTAATTTGGAATGCATGTAAGCACCAAATCAAAGGATGGAAGTAAAAGTGTGTTTGCTGTGAATAGTGGACAGAACAGTAATATGATCTTTTGGAAATTGAAAAGAGGGGTTAGGAATATTTTCAATGCATGATTTTGTATGGAGATCTTCCTTATTGTGTCTAGAACACAAACCAAAAAGCCAATCTTTAATTACTATCACATATTGAGAGAAATTATATAAACAATAGAGGTTATTCAGAAACAGAGTCCGTACTGTCGACTAAAATGTTAGAAAATCTTAGAAAATGAAAACAAAATTTCTAGAGGCCCATATTATACATAAAGTTCCCTAAAACATTGAAGTTCAAGGGAAAAATAAGTTGGAACCACTCCTTTTGGAAAAGTTTTCTGTAAAACAAGTTGAATATCAACCTAGCTGCTGTGACAGCAGAGGCACAATGTTTGGAAGGAATGTTTGGACAAAAATGGACCCCTTTCAAGTGCTTCCAAGTCAAACCAAAAATCATAGGTGTTCTCTAATGAGTTAGGAAGACTTTGCAAGTGGTCTTGCATCCATACATTGAGTATTGAGTTCTAGAGAAATCTTTGAGCTCAGATCATTCACTGTTTTGACTCACTGTTTTAAAGATTTTGGGAAAAACTTGAGTTTTCTTTCTTGAGATCAAAATGAGAGGGTTTGAGAGGGATTTTGAAATAGAGGTTTTGAAAGTATATTTTCAATATCAAATAGAGATTATGACCTCTTGGAATATCAACATCAAACTCATCATCAAGAACCCCCAATATTATTGGAGAGATTCATTTTTATTTTGAACATAACTTCAAGGATACCTTGGAGGTATTGAAGTTATAATCATCATCTATTAAACATGTTTTTGAGGTCAAGAGCTACTATCCATAAGGATTCACTCACCTCAAACTTCATGTCATCATTTAGATGATGAAAAGCAAGTAAGTAAATAAAGAAAAAAAAAAGAAATGAGATTAAGAACAGATGAACGTAATATGAACAAGCAAGTAAATAACAATCAATAGATGATAATCAATGTGATTTTGGACTTGTAGCTTGGTGTTTCACTCATAGATATTGACATTTGGACAAGGAAGTAGCTCCCTAACTCATGAATGCTTAGAGAAATGGTGGTTGGGTGTATTAATGATGAAGTATATAGAAGGATGATGGAAGAACTTGAGTTTAGAACTCACTTTCTATAGAAAATCAGTGAGAGAAGCTCCCTTTCTCTCTTCTAAACATACCTCTATCTCTCTTTCTCTCTACAACTTCTATGGACTTTGCACTTGGCCCCCCCAAAATGAAGAGCAATAGAGGGGTTTATATAGGCTAATTTGGGGTGGTTTTGGGGTTTTAGAAGCACTCCCATTTGTCCCAAACATCTGTGAACATAAAACTACATCGTTTTGGTTTTTAATTAATCAAATTGGACCCCCCAAATAAATTATAAAAATGGACTCTGCGAGGGTTGAGTGCTGCCGCGGCACTGTCCATGTGCCACTGCGGCAGTGGCCCAGTGCCGCCGCGACACTGCTCCTCAGATGCCCAAAAAATTTTATTTAGGCCCCCAGAGGTTCCGGTATTCGCGAAAATGCCCTATTTCGTCCGAAATTCACAGAAAATGCGTACGAACTCCAAACTGAGCTTGTGATATACCGTTGGAAAGGTATCGGAGTCTACTTTCTATATAAAATGTTTCGGAGTCAGGTCACTTTGAAAAGTTTTATGGTATTTGTGATAAAAGCCAATTTGCTCGCCTTTTTCACCTTCGAAAATTCATAATTAATCCGTATTAAATCCAGAAATTATGTGCAATATACCGTTGGAAAGCTATTGCCCTCTAGTATCCATGAAAAATGTTTGAAAATTGTTACAGTGCTCCAGTTTCAAAGTCAACTTTTGGTCAAACTGGTCAAACTTGGGATTCCCGAGAAGTTCTGGAAACCTCTGGGAGTTCCCAGGAGCTGACGTTTTCGTTCGATTTTCTTTTAAAACTCATTTTAATACTTTTCACATGATCTAGAATGATTCCAGAACTTTTTGGCAAATTTGGACGATTTCGGTCAAACCTTGGTCAAACTTGGTCAAACCGGTCAACGTGGACTTTCTGGGAACTCCCGGGACTTCCGGGGGTCTCTGGGAGCCGACGATTTCATTCGGTCTTTCTTTAGAACTTATTTTATTATTTTTCTTATGACGTAGTGCGTTTCCAGAATATTTGGTCCAAATCTGGGAGTTTTCGGGCTTTCAGGGGCATTTTGGTCATTCTGAGCATTTTGAGAAATAGAACTAACTTCCAGGAGTCCTTTTGAGTCTTTTTTGATCATTGTGAACCACCAATCTATGGGTCTCTTAAATCTGATAGCCGACAAAATGGGGTGTCTACACCACCATATCATCAATGTATACCTCCATAAATTACCAAATCATGTCATGGAAGATTGAGTTCATTGCCCGTTGATAGGTAGCTCCTGCGTTTTTCAGCCCGATAGGCATAACAACCCATTCAAAGGTTCCAATTGCCCCCGGACACCAAAAAGTTGTCTTTGGGACATCTTCTTCTGTAATGTAAATTTGGTTGTAGCCTGAATGCCCATCCATAAAGGACAAGATTTGTGTTTGGCAGCCGAATCAATCAGCTGATTGGCATGGGGCATTGGGTATTTGTCCTTTGAGGTAGCCAACTTTAGTTTTCTAAAGTCAATGCACACTCTAAGCTTCCCATTCTTCTTTACCACTGGGACCACATTCGAGACCCATTCTATATACCTTGTAGTCCGAATGAAGCCAGCCTCAAGTAACCTCTCAGTTTTTTCATTCACCTTCAATGTAACCTCTGGAGACATTCGTCTAGGCAGCTGTTTGAATGGCCTGAACCACGATTTGATCGGTAATCGGTGTTCCACCAGTTCCCTAGATAGCCCTGGCATTTCATCATAGTCCCAGGCGAAGCAATCTTTATACTTATATAAAAGTGTTATTATCTTGGCCTGAAACTGTGGTTCTATCATCTGACTTACATTGGCTTATGCTCTCATTCATCGCCTAGGTTGACTTCCAAAAGGTTTGAACGTAGGCCTTCAAATCATCCATCTTTGATGTGGCCGTTTCTAATTCCTCCATTTGAATCTTCTCCTCGTTTGGTAGTTCTTCCTCGTAGATACAATCGACTAGGTTTACCCCATAATCGGTTGAGGTGATCTTTATTCTTCTATCGGCCAGATATGCATAACATCTTGCCCTACTGGCCTTTAGCGCCAGCTGCCTCTGGACTTCAGTAGGTTGTAGATTCATTGGTACAGTCTTGTTTATTGATCTTAATCGGCCTTAACTCTTCAGTTTGATTGGGATTATAGTTATATGACTTCAAATCTAGTGGAGCTCCCTTGCAGAATGTGGCTGCATTTGGTTTTCCCAACTTGCCACATCCTAATTGACTAGCTCGATGTCATCTTCATACAGAATCGCATCGGCTATTTGTACACGTGCTACGAACTCTCTCGTGTTAGCCCCTACTTCTTCTACCTCGTCCCCTCTCCAGAAAATTAGCAACTGATGGAGGGTAAGGGGATGCAGTAGTTAGGATGAATTCAGTCTTGGCCTAGCAGCGTATTGTACGCGACCGATGTCTCCACGATAAAGAAGGCTGTCATGACCTTCTTGCTTCAAACTGTTAGTTCCAAAGGCAGGATACCTTTAGTCCTTGATGGCGTTCCTGTGAAACTCTGGTCGTTCATTTCTGTCAGAATCAGCTCTAATTCAGATTTTTGAAGTACTCTCAGCATGATCTGGGGTATAATGTTAATAGGAGATCCACTACCAACGAGGATTCTGTTTATCGGGATCCCTTCAATTTGTCCCTTCACGTGTAGCGGTTTTAAATGCTGAGACATCTGATAGGTGGGTTTTTCAAACACCACCTTGACAGGCCCTGCTGATCCTTACCCCTCTTCAGCTTGTCGTCCTTTCGGCCTTAAGATGGTGATCTTAGGCCGATCGGACTGTTGATCGGTGGTGTCCACATTTTTGCTTGTGGCCTCTACTATTTCGGGTCTAATGGTTTCACTACCATCCAGAATAACTCTTCTATGGCTGCTGCCTCTGTAACCTGATCTGCTACCACATCACCTTCCATTACTGTTGGTTAATCTGGCTTGGCCATGAAAGACATGGACAGAATAAACACCATGTTTGTAGATAATTCTTTTGGAATGGTCCCGAATTGAATCATTGATTCGTCCGAATCTGAAAAATTGTCGACTTTTCCTATTTTCTCTGTTCTGGGGGTTGTCCGACTCCTTTATTTTCATCGGCCTCGTTTTTCTCCATCGACTGATGTATTGGGGAGTCTGGTACGTAGGGCCATAGAATCCTTGATGGATCATTAGCCCAATCTTCCCAATACTGTCGTGCCCTTTTTGCTTTCCTTGTCTGTTGGTATCTCCTTTTTTGAGACTTGCTATACCTAGGCTGCATTGGGAACTTAGGATGTTCAGCCTGATACCATTCTACTTCATTTACCCTTGGTGGTACTTCTATCCTTGGACGTGTGTCCGAGGTTGGGCCCGTTTTTGGTATATTCGATTTGGAAGACGTCTGATGACGCCTTACCCCCAACCGGCCTGAATCCCTTAAGCCGGTCTGCAAAGCTGGCGATGGTCTCGGTTGCCATTTGGGTTTGGGACGACTTTGCTTGGGCAACGAAAGTCTTTCGTGCATAGGCCTTCTCGAGCTATGCTCGCGGTGCTCATTAACTCTAGGACTCTTGCTTGGGCTGTAGGCCTCTTTCTGGATATCAGCCTTACATCTTGGGCAAAGGCCTTGCTCTATCAGATCCAGTTGTCGTCGCAGATCGATGATCAAACTATCTATATTTGACCAGGCCGCTTCAATCTCGGCCTTGCGTTCTGCTTTCTTTCACTCCTAATAACCCTTCTAGAGCTCGTGAATTATTACCTTCGGCCGTTCCTTGGCCGAAATGGCAATCTGTTTCCCTTCCCTTTGCTGTGACCTTTCCTCTTTCTCGGTCAAGTCAACCTTTGACTTGGGCCTTGTCAGCTTGGTCAGACCAGGCACTACCATGTTGGCACCGATAATTTGAGGACACGGGTTTGCATCAACTCCCATGGCTTTGTCTGAGAATTTGAACACTCCCTTCTCCACGTTTTCCTATATCACATTACAAAAAACCACGCACTTGCTAGTAGAGTGTTTCCATGAATTGTGTCATTTACAATATTCCTTATTTTTAATATCATCGGCTTTAGGTATCCGATGACCATCACTAAGCTTGATCACTTTTTCGGCCAGAAGGGCGTCGAAAATCTAATTGGCCATGGTGATGTCAAAAGTATAGTTTTTTCCTGTCTCGAACACCATCTTTTTTACAACAGTGTTATTATTCACGGGCTTGTTCAAGGCATTACATACTATCAGCTGTTTATAAAATAACTCGGCCATATCAATTTCTGTTTTGAGGTCACAATTTGCTAGATGGACCTCGTACTTGGATGAGTTTTTCTTCTCCTACTCATCCAGAAGGATACATTCATAGCAAGTGGCCCTCGTGGCCTACTCGAATAGATCTCGAAAATCGGTCCCTTTAAACCTCTTACGAATCTCAAAGGACATCCCTCCCATAACCATCTTAACATATTCCTCCTCAGGCAAGACAGTCTTGCACCTATACTTAGCCTTCCTAAAATGGGCTATATAGGTCTCCACTGTCTCCCCTACTAGTTGGAGCATCCTAGATAGGTCTGCCAACGACGTTTCGGGCTCAGTCCTATAGAAGTGGCCATGGAATAGCTCCTCCATCCCTTGCCAATTTCGCACGGAGTTGGTAGGTAGGTTAACATACCATAAAAAGGCTATGCCTGTGAGAGAGTTTGGGAACACCCTCAGTTTCAATGGGTCACTACTACCCACGTGGCCGCATTGCACTATGAAACATCCTATATGCTCTACGGAGGACTGTTCACTTTTTCCTAAGAACAAGGTAAAGTTTGGGACCTTGTATCCTTAGGGAAAATTGACTTGGTCAATTTCAAGGGGGTATGGCCGTCTATACGTCGGCCTCTCCATCCTCCTCATGAGTGGGTTATACTCTTCGTGTATGGCCGCCACCAGCTCCTCCTTGTTGATAGGTTGTGGGACAACGAGCTGAGCTACCACCACGGGGGGTGCTATGGGAAGTGGTATTTATTGCTAGTTGTTATTGGCCTGATGAGGCCAAAACACATCATTAGCCCTTTGCCCCCCAGCAGCGTCGGCAGGGAGACTGTAAGATCGATTGTTTTCATGTTACGACCTGAGGGTTGAATAAACACTGGTGTCGCCGATCCAGTGGGATCGGTGACCACCGTACTGCTAGCCTCTCCTAACTGCAACTCAGGCTGCCTACTCGATCCATTGTGCTCTTGGAGATTCGGGCACACATATCGTGGATCTTTTGGCTTATCGAACACACACGACATGCCAAAACCCGATCCTTCGGCCAGCTCCTTGTTGTTTTTGGCCTTATATGTAGTTATGAGTTGGCCGATTTTTTCAGTCAGGCCATTCAACGTTACATGCGTCTTTTCCGTCAATGCTATCAGCCTATTTTGGCCTCTTTACATCTCGGACGTTTGTTCGATTAGCGTTTGAAAATTTCCCATAGAGCCTAGGAGTGCATTATAGTCTTGCCTCATAGGTTCCACGATCTGCCTCATGACTGTTGACAATGCTTCCAGAGTCAAGGCACTTTCCGCTGGGGAACGGGCAGTGCTCTCGTCCTCTGGTGGGTCAGCAATGGCCGGGTCGTCCTGTCCATTTTTTCCATTCTTGTTCTTTTTCTTCGGAGGCATATCTTAGCACTATGAGTCCCATCGGGCATGCCAAAATGTTTGCTTGTAGTTTTGCGCGGGCGTGCCAGAGCCAAACGGGCTCGGTGTGTGCAAACTAAATTCCTATATGCTTGAGTGAGTGATACTCAAGGCTTTGAGATCTGACTTCTAACTAAATGATTTTGTGTGATGAGTAGGAAAGTACCCTCACCAAAAATCCTATGGCAGTACTGAAGCGCACAATCCAATTAGTGCAAGAGTTTACCAGGTAAACAATCACAAACGACTAATAAAATATGAAGATATCTTGTTGATTGTTTGGAAAATAAAATTAAAGAACATGATCAGAACAAGCTCTGATTGTTCAAGAGCAAATTGAAAATAGTAAAGAAAAGACTAACAGAGACAGACCTATTTACTATGAATGCAGAAAAAACAGGAAGAATGTATGGTTGAATGCTCTAAATGTTGTGTATATGTGTTATTTTCGAGATGACGCGGAGTCCTTTGCGCGGTTGGCCTGCCTTTACATTTATAGCAGCCCTAAATAGTCTTGACATGACAAGGACTCCTTGAATTGCGCCCTAAGCAAGACACCGATTATAAAATCCTTCCTTAGCTCTAACTCTTTCCTTATCCCTAATACTGATTGATCCAATCCCATAATCCTCGGGATTAGCTTTCCATACCCAGCTGGACGTGATCAGATTTTACTCCTAAATAAACTCTGCCTCCTTGATTTCAAGGTGACATCACCATGATAGCTAGAAACAGAACTTCCTTACTAATCGAGCTCATCAACATGAACCTATACTGCCATCGAGCTTGTGCAATTCCACTTGTCATGCTCTCTGACACACATGAGCCCGATGACTGCTATATGCGTACTTTCGACCAATCAGGCTCATCCATTCCCCTCTACCAAGCATTCTTCCCATGGATGTCCGATGAACGTTATTCATGCTATCTCCTCCCATCGGACTCCAACATTCACCATTACTTGCACACATACACAACAGGTTGGGGCCACTGCCTTGTCTTTCCGATCCAATTGATGGCTCCCTTCTAAGCCCGATTACTCTTCACAATCTTGGGCTAGCCATTCCAGAATAAGGCCTGGACCGATCTCTTCCAGGCCCATTCCAACATTCCAATCGGGCTAAAAAATCTTTGGCGGTTTTTGGGTGAAAACAACAGATTTAACTTGTACTGAATTTCAACAATGCTAGGGCCACACCCATCCACATCGCAAAAACATCCACAGCCTGAGGTGGACTAATGAAAAGAGAGATAAAGACTGCGAAGTCCACTGTCAGTCTCTTCTTATTTGAACACCTCAGAGTGTGAATATTTTTTTTAGCGTGGATGAGTGTGACTCAAACATTACTCACTGCATTACTCACTGAATTTTAAAAGCTAAAATTTAAAAAGCGGAAAGTTATAACCTCGGTAGTTAAGCTGCACATAGGGGAGGGGGCATTAGGTCATTGATTCATGGTCCACCAACCTATCTAACTGCTTTTTTTTTTTTTTTTGGCTACGAACCTATCTAGCTACTTGCATCAGAATTATCAAACCTTCTGTGTTTTTTTTTCCCTCGCCAGTAAAACGTCTCTCTCTCTCTCTCTCTCTCTCTCTCTCTCTCTCTCTTGTGTCCGGTAATGCATATAAGACACGGATTTGGAATATATTCTTGTCTGAACTCCTGTTGTTAATTCCTCTTTCTCTCCGTCCTTTATATCCCACCTCAGATTTTGATTTCTTTTCATTTCTCAACTGGGTATTTTTCTCATTAATTGACAATTTGACATCACAAAACCTCATTTCTCATCTGGGTTAGTGGGTTCTTTAGAAAAGACTTCCATTTTCAAGATTTCAGTGACCTATAATACAATAAATATATATATATATATATGGGATTGTGGTGGTGGTGGGTATTGAGAAATTGTCGGTGGTGAGTGTGAGTGATGTCTCGGAGCTATACTGATCTACCACCATCAGGTTGTTGCTCAACAGATACAGATGCAGATTCAGATGAACTGAAGCTGTACCAAGCTTTCATATTCTCAGTACCAATCTTCTTCACTCTCATTCTTCTACTTCTCTTCTATTTGTTCTATCTTCGCAGCCGAAGGGTAGATTGGTCATCTCTCCGAATGCGGACTTCATTCCAGGTCAACAATGATCTCCCCAGGGTAACATTTCTCATCTGTTCTTTTTTTTAAAATTGTTTCTCTAATATATTTTGTACATTTTTCCATGAAATTGAAATGCTTTTACTTTCTTTTTCTTTTTTTTTTTTCTTTCTTGATCTGGGTTTTTGATAGTGTGAATTGGGCTTGAAGAAAGAACTTAGAGAGATGCTACCCATTATTGTATTCAGGGAGAGCTTCTCTGTAAAAGATACACAGTAAGTGGGCATTCTGTGAATTTGAAAACTATGAATTTTCTGCTTTTCTTTGCTTTATTAGTTTTAGCTACAAACACTCAACCACCGACTAACCTTTTAATCTTATAACTGTATATCAAGATTTGATGCGATGAAAATACACCCAGAACCCATGTTTCTTTATTTGGTTGGAGCAAAAAGGAACTTTGGGATTGCTGATTCAGAAAATCAATCACAGACAAATTGACAATATATTTAGAGCAAGAGATTGAAACAATTCTTTCCCTTGACATCGGTCAAAACAAAAGAGAGAAGTCAATTTTTAAGAGGTACAACGGGTTTGTTTGTGTGAAAATAATTGTTAATAAAAGCAGTGGTATGCTCTGAGTTTGCCGTAACCATGCCTCCAAAGTGCCTTTGTTTGGAAGGATTCGCCGTTATCAAATAAAAGAAGAAGAAAAAAAAAAGTGTGCTCAATTTATTTCATGATATTATTAGTTATCAAATAGAAGAACAATAGACAATGTTCTTAATTTAGTACCTATGCGCATATCCTTGTGTCTAAAAGAAAAATCTTTTGTTTGAGACTTTATTGGGCTGATGATCCACTGGTTACTATTAGGCTAGGAGGCACTGACACTTCTAAGAAGGTAACGTGTCACATGTTGTATTGTGTCCGACACACTGACACGACACTTCGCGGAGACTTTTCCTGGAGTGTCGACGTGCAATTTTTTTTTGGATTTTTTCATGTCGATGTGTTGTGTCGTATCCGAGTCGGTGTGTCCATGTGCGTGCTTCATAACTATTAGGAAAGAACTTGGTTCAATATTTGGAAATAGTGGGAAACCGGTTACTACTAATTGATTGATGATTGAAAACAGATTGATCATATGGTGGTTCTTGTATTCTACGATGGAAATGGGCGTACTCCAGCAAAGCACCCCTGTATATATGAGAGGGAGAGAGAGAGAGAAAAACAGAGAGACCAGTTAGGGAGCTTGTCACTGGCCGAGAGTTAAAAATGATTTAGGAAGCTAATAGTTGTGAAGTGCCTCACACTCTAAGTGAAGCGCTACCCCTATTTTATAGGAGACTGGAGTATGGAGGCCAGCCAGTTGTCGGTGTATTGATAATCAATTAGTGAGCTGGAGGATAAAGCAGCTATGTTGCAAGCCAGTTGATCGGACAGTGAAATATTGGAGATGTGTTCAGTCGTTGACCATAGAGACGTCGACGTTGTGTAGAACACGCGTCCAAGTTTGGACCAGTCGAGATGCTGTCCAAGTTGGGGACCACACCAAGAAAAAATCCTTGGCTCCAGCCACTAATGTATAAACGTGTAGAGTCTTTTAGAGCTGCCACCAAGAACAAGGAACTCCCTTGGCCTTGCACCAACCGAGTGTTCTAAAATCGGCCTAGGGCGATTTTCCCTTAATCGTTTGCTAAAAACGTCCAGCAGGCCTAGGTGAGATTGTAATTTTATTTTTTAAATAAAAAGGAAAAATAAAATACGTTCAAACTGATTTTCATGTTAGTCTACTAAAGAGAGAAAGAGAGAGAGAGAGGGAGAGAGGACCGAGAGGAGGAGGAGAAGAAGAAGAAGAAGAAGAATAGGTATGCACCTTGCATCTTGACCGTCTTTTGAGTTTTCTCAAATTAGGGCTTCCGATTTCTCAAATTAGGGTTTCTGAAAATTGGGGTTTTTACTCCTTGCATCTCCTCTAGTGTGTGTGTGTGTGCGCTAGTGTGACTGTGTGTGTGTCACCGACTCACCGTGTGTCATTGTCCGACGGTGCAAGTGTGTGTGTGCGCGTTGTGCGACTGTGTGTGTGTGCGTGTGTGTGTGTTTGTACTATCGTGTGAGTGTGTATGTGTACTGTGTAATGCAACAGTGACTACGTGTGTGCGCGCGTGCGCGCTAGACAGTTTGTGTGGTGTGTGGTTGTGTTTCTACTTTTCTTGATTTTGCTTGTGTGGATAATGGACTAATGGTTGGACTACATCTTTTTATTTTATTTATGCACTTGCGGTGGAGGCAAGCGAAGTCGCCCACAATGTAATACCCTTATTTTTGCTCTAATTATAATATACATATATGCAATGATTTTAATGTTGATACATTGTCTTAACCTTGTCTTGGGAAAATTTTGAGTACCAATCGAGTGCCTTGATTCTCCAATCGATTGCCATCTTTTGAGTTCCAATCAATTGCCACTTATACCAATCGATTGCCTTCAACTGCCTTAGTCCCAATCGATTGCTACTAATCCCAATCGATTGCCACTCACTGAACTTGGTCTCCAAGCATTTTCTACGAGCTTGACAGCACCTACTTGTGCATGCACAAGCTTAGCCTATAAATATGACCCCCAAACTCACCTCAGTCTGTTTGGTTGATTTTCTTGAGCTCTCCATATAGCCATACATATATATTTCACATATATATTCATACAGTCAGGCTCTAGAAAGGGCTCACTCTCTTTATTAAAGAGAGTACCTCTGTTTTGGCCATCAGATCCAGTTTTTAAACACGATCTGACGGTCAAAACAGAGGCCCTCTCTTTAATAAAGAGAGGGTGCCTTCTCTGGAGAATTTTCGTATATTCATATATGCACACATATATACACTCCAGCACTCACACAAACACACATTGTCAAGACGAGATGGAGAAGGATAGAAGATAGAGAAGGAGAAAAGAGAGATAAAGAGATAGCAAAGAAAAACAGAGAAGGAAGAAGAGAAATCCACCATTAAACCTTGAGGTTTCAAACTTCTCAAGCACACCACCACATCTACACACACTTGTGAGTTCTCAAACTCACATATTAGCTTTATGAGGTGTTTTATGAGTTTGTGTACGAAGAAATGGAACCCATAACGTTTATATTCAGTTATGTACATTTTCACTACGTTCACTATGAAGAAGATGAAGTACCAATCGATTGGCCCTTTGTTAATCAATTGCACTTTGTCCCAATCGATTGGTGATTTTTTCCAATTGATTGCCATCTTTGGATACCAATCGATTGGCACTTGAATTTCCCCAATTGATTGTTGAGGTGTCCCAATCGATTGTCCTTTAGCAGAATGGTGTAAATCTATGTTAAATTGTATTAGCATGTGTTTACATGTCTATAAAGCTTTCTATTATTGCTTTAATATGCTAGAATGAAACTTCAATATCTTACGAAGCTACACAATTGAATAATGAACCTAATGTCGTCTAATAAGTAAATCTTTAATATAAGGATGTTCGTACTAAGAAGCCGATATGCTTAGTTTGGTACATTGTAGTCGTGGAGACTATTTGTCTGTTCATATGGTATGAGTTAAGCGATCGTGGAGATTGTGAGTTATGTTGGGTTGAGTCTTCTTGTGTGGATCCGGATTTGTTGTGGCAAGTGATAGCCATGAATGTTGAAAGAGAAATGATGATTAAGATGTGGAACGGCCGGTGTGATGATACCAAGGCACGTTATTTATGTGTAACGGCCGGTATGATGATACTAAGGCACGTTGTGAACATGTAATGGCTGGTACTCCATACCAAGAAACATCGTAGAGAATGGGATAGCTGAGGGTTCGTACCTGGCTGACCATTGGCTGGGGTTTCGTACCAGGCTGATCATTAGTATGAAAGTGAATCAAAATCTTTGGGAGGGGAGTTTCCGTCTAAGCAACGTATGGTTGGATATGTATGGGAGAAAGAGTCAGTAATATGGATATATAGTCCATAACATTGTAAGTCAGGTCATTGAGTCGCATATAGCGTATCGTAATGTGTTAGAACGAGAACATCGAGAGAACTATTTCTAAATGCAAATGCTATTAAAGACTTCTTATTTTGATACTCTGTTAGTTTATTACTCACTCGGTTTTCCCAAGCTGATGGCGTTTATGCCGCTGGATATACCCACGTCCAGCTTTCCAGACCTATGGTTGTACAGGTGAGATGCCTATTGATGAGGGCTATTACCAGGAGTACCCGGAGGAAGGCTATGACTGGGATGGTCAAACCGAAGAGGGGATCGAAGGAGAACACCACCAAGCTGATGACAATGTCTACGCCACTTGAAGCTTAGGGCTAGATTAGTTGCCCTTTAAATTAAGTTTTAACTATATTGCTTTATAATTGGTGAGTGTGCCTCAAGACTTAGTTTTTAGTTTACTACAATGTTGAGTTTTATAATAAAATCTTTTACGTTTAAGTTATTACATTCAGTTTAGCATTTCAGTTACTGCATTTTTATCTATGATGTTTTAGAACTGTGTGTGTGGACAAATGAGCGGTATTCACCAGTCACGGCCTACGGGTTCAAAAATGAAATTTTATTTGCCCTATTTTTGCTACTTTGAGGCGTGACACACAAGGAGACAATTAAGTGGGGAACATGGGAGATGGTCTCATGAACATGAATGCCTTGGTGAACTTTCCGCGGCGAAAAGTTGCAAGGTGGTGAATTAGGAGGCAATAGACCTCTTAAGAGGTGAGCAAGATGCTTGAGCACTACCACTTGGATAATTTGCTAGTAGGTGGGGTGAGGCGAGGCAAGGCAAGGCAATATTTGGTGCCCAAGTGTCTAGGTCCTAGGTAAAGGCGTGACACCCGTAAATGTGAAGTAAGGGCCTGTGAATATGATGCTTGACCTTTGGAGAGAATGAGTGCGGTGCTGAAGCTGTAAAAGATAGTGAGTAATGCCACAATACATACCATGATGGCGAGTGAAGCTCGTGCCATGTAGGATTAATAGGTACCACATGCCGTGATGGGGATCAAAAGGAGATTTTCATAATTATTGTATTTGATCCGGGAGGATATTGTATTTTATTTGTTTATTTAGGTTTAGAAAGTTTTTATTTAAAGAATAAATATCTATTGGGAATAGATATCTTTTAGGATATTATTGATTTAGGGAATATTTATCTATTAGGAAGTTTTAGATTTTAGAAATCTTTATTTCTCTATAAAAAGAGGCCATGCTTATTGTATTGAGATAGTTGATTATGAATAAAAATTATAATATTTGATTGCACAGGATGTCTTCAAGTTCTTGCAAGCTCTGGGTACAGGGTTGCCTAGGGTGCCCGAGGTACAGGGATACCGAGGGTTCTTTTCCTATTCTTTCTTCTTTCTTTTTTCAGTTTTCCATCAATATTTTCTCATAATTGGCCTACATCAAATTTGGTGTCAGAGCTCGAAAGCGATTCGTCTAACTAGCCAAACAAGCCCTTATCGTGATTTTCTGCTATCTCTTCTCCATCAGATCACTACCTTTATCATGTTCCAGTCATCACAAACAGCCCCTAAATCTACCTTCTAGACCAAAGCCTTCAGATCAGCCACCATCCTGACCATCCTTAACCGAACAAAACCCTAATCGCGTATCAGCAACAAGTACAGCCAGTTCATCACCGTAACATCAAGTCGCGATCCCTCCATCTTCTTCGAACCACCAAGGCACCATTATGTCTACAGCCGCCAGGCCCAGCTGCACTGAAGGAGAACACATTCTGTTAGGGTTTGTTCTTTTATGAGGATTGAGGACAGTAACAAGTTGGGCTCTTTTCTGTGTGATACGCGGCCCATTGTAATTAGCCCAAATAAACCTTTTGTAAAAAGATAAGCAGCAGCCTGCCCATACCACTACAATGGCCCAAATCGCACCCCCACCTGCTTTTACTTAAAGCCATTTAGAAACCCAAAGTCATCCCCCCTTGTTCTTACTAAAAGACAACCAGGCCAAGTACTCAAGGCCCAGTTATTTTTACGATAGAACCAGTCCACAGCCCAAGCCCACTTATCACTTAATACACAGCCCATTTGTCTTAAAAAAAAAAAAGAAAAAGGCCCCACACCACCTATTTTTTTTTTTTTCAAATAAGCCCAGTCCAGTCCTCTTATAATTGAACCCAGGCCCTTCTTTAGAAATAACCCAAGCCCTTTTTAGTACACCCAGCAGACCTCGTCTTAGCCAACCTAGCCCACTTTTTTATTGGTATTTTAATTTTTTGGCAAAAAGAAAAAAGGAAAAAAATGGAATTCCAGAGAGAGAGAGAGAGAGATTTCACCAAAAAAAAAAGGAGGGGGGGGGGGGGAGGGGGGGGGGGGGGGGGGGGGGGGGCGGTTGGACATTTCTTTTGTTAGTTTACAGCTACCCAGAATTCGGAGATTTCACAATCAAGCTTGAAACTACCAGGGAGCACAATGCGTAACATCAGCTCAGATTCGTCACCACTGAGGTACACGTATTCCTTTGAAAATTTTGATTAGTACCTAATTTATCTTGGCGAGTCACTTAATATTGCAAATAAAGGTCCTTCTTTCAATTGTACTAAGAATGTCTCGTTATTATGAATCTTGCACCTTTTCTTGTCTCGCTCGAGTCTCTAGTACTTTTCTTACAGCCGTCCAATGCCCAAATATAGGTTGTAAACTTATTATTGATGAAAGATTTCCTATGAATGTGATTTCGGAGTCAGCCATAAACAAACTTAACCTTCCAATTTCTCCGCGCTCACATCCGTATAGGGTAATCTTGGACGATCACTCCACCTTTTATGTTATTGAACGTTGCTTAGTACCAATCCGAATGGCTAACTTATACTACGAAAATATCTGGTGTGACATCTTGCCTATTAATGTAGGTGTAAGTCATATTCTTCTCGGTCGTCGCTGGATTGTTGATTATAATGTAACAAAAGTAGATGATAGTTCTTATCGCTTTGTCCATAATGGTAAGAGCATTCGGCTAAAATTAGCGAAGCGTAAGGTTACTTCTCAAGTTTCTAGTATACCCAACTCCTCCAATCACATAAATAACCTAGCAAAACTCCTTCAAGATTTGTCTGTCATTGTCAACCGAGAGCGAACAAATGCTCAAATTGAGAAAACCAACACTCGGTGTGAACACGTTAAAGTGTTTCTTGAACCCGTTGTGAATACACCTGACCCACCACTTGGGGTCCCTAGAGTATCAATTGATTTTCATGACGAGACATATGAGGAGATACAGAGTGATAATCCCCTTATGAACGATGTTCCAAATAATCTTGCTATCATCCCAATGCCTCCGTCGCCTGTCCCTTCGTCCCGAGAGTCTCCTTCTCCGTTGACTTCTCAAAGCAAAATGGAGACTGCGGTCCTTATTTCCCTGCCTACTCCACCTTCTAATCATGCTTGTAGTAACCATCCAAAGGACTTAAAAGCAAATTTATTTGACTTGTCACTAAATATGGTTACTAATTTGAATTTTCATGTGGAGTTCGTGTTGCCTCCCCATACTTCATCCGCAGGTGTTCCGAATGGAGTGATGCTTTCTACAGTCTTGAACCTAACATTTGTTCTTTTTCAGGAAGTGTGATCATGTGGGTGTTCTTTATTCTTCTCAGCTTAACTCGCTGGAGTCGAGTTCCTCTCAGACGAGGAGAGTTGATGGGGATCAAAAGGAGATTTTCATAATAATTGTATTTGATTCGGGAGGATATTGTAATTTATTTGTTTATTTAGGTTTAGAAGTTTTTATTTAAAGAATAAATATCTATTGGGAATAGATATCTTTTAGGATATTATTGATGAAGGGAATATTTATCTATTAGGAAGTTTTTGATTTTAGAAATCTTTATTTCTCTACAAAAAAAGGCCATGCTTATTGTATTAAGATAGTTGAATGCATAAAAATTATAATATTTGATTGCACATGTGCCTTCAAGTTCTTTCAAGCTTTACGTATTGGGATACCTAGGGTGCCCGAGGTACCGGGATACCGAGACGAACAGAGGTGATCTTAGCCACAGGAGAGAACGTCTCGGAATAGTCAAGGCCATAAACCTGCGTATAGCCCTTGGCAACAAAGCGGGCTTTCAGGCGATCTATTGTGCCATCAGGGTGCACTTTAACAGTATAAACCCAACGGCATCCCACTACTGTCTTGCCCGAAGGAAGAGGAACTAAGTCCCAAGTACCAGTATCTCGTAAGGCAGACATCTCATCCTCCATTGCCTGTCTCCATCCGGAGTGGGTAAGAGCCTCTGCAACAGTGTTAGGAACAAACACAGAAGACAAAGAGGTAACAAACGAAGAAAAACCAGGAGACAGACGATTGTAAGAGACAAAGTTGGAAATAGGATGAGAAGTACAAGAGCGCTTACCCTTACGGAGAGCAATGGGAAGGTCAGATTCTGATGGAGGTGGTCTGAAGACGCAGAGGCGGTTGACGGAGTAGCAGAATCCGGAACGGTCCAAGGGCGGCGAGTGTATATCTGCAAGTGTGGGCGATCCAGGCGGGAGGAAACCTCTGGGGTGGGAAGGACAGGGGATGTGGGAGGTATTGCAAGAGGTAAGGGAAGCATAAAATCAGGATCGCTCATAGAGTGGGACTCTGAATAGTATGGAGTGGACTCAAAAAAGGTAACATCTGCTGACACAAAGAAACGGCGCAGGGTAGGGCTATAACAACGATAGCCTTTTTGAACACGAGAGTACCCTAAGAAAACACACTTAATAGCACGTGGGTCTAACTTGTCAGTGCCCGGGGTAAGCTGATGGACAAAACAAACACATCTGAAAACACGTGGACTAACTGGAAACAGAGACTCAGTAGGAAATAATGTAGCATGAGGAGTGCATCCATCTAGAACAGTGGAAGGCATACGATTAATTAAATGACAAGCAGTAAGAACTGCATCCCCCCAGTAACATTTTGGAACCCTCATTTCAAACAATAAGATGCGGGTGACTTCTAACAAGTGACGATTTTTCCTTTCTGCAACACCATTTTGCTGAGGTGTGTGCACACACGATGATTGGTGGAGCATCCCACATTTGCTCATGTAGGTGGTGAATGGATGAGAGAAATATTCCTGTGCATTATCACTACGAAGAATTTGAATAGGAACATTAAATTGAGTTTTAACTTCATTACAAAATGCACAAAATATTGAAAATAACTCAGAACGATTTTTCATTAAATAAATCCACGTTATTCTGGAGAAATCATCAACAAAGCTAACAAAGTACCGATACCCCTTAATAGAGGTTATACGGTGTGGACCCCAAACATCTGAATGTACTAATTGAAATTGACAAGACACTCTTTTATTAACTCGAGGAGCAAATTGGACACGGTGATGCTTCCCCAACTGACACGACTCACACTCTAAAATAGACAAATGACTCAAACTAGGTACTAGCAGCTTCAAGTTGGCCAAAGACGGATGTCCAAGGCGGCAATGAATCTGGTGAGGAGATACTGTAGCAGAACAAGCAGTGGGAGAAGTGGGCGGTGGAGATGAACCATCAAAATAGTAGAGACCATCGGATTCATGCCCTACGCCAATCGTCTTCCGAGTCGTCAAATCCTGAATAAGAACAGAATCAGGAGAAAAGGAGACACAAGCATTAAAATTCTTTGTCAATTTGCTAACAGAAATTAAATTAAAAGGAGACCGAGGTATGTAAAGAACAGAAGATAAAGACAAGGATGAAGACAATGAGACAGTCCCTATTCCTTCAACAGGAATAGAGGAGCCATCGGCTAATGTAACCGGGGGCAATGAGGATGATTTTTCAAGAGATGAAAATTGGGTCGATATACCTGTGAGGTGATCAGTGGCTCCAGAATCAATTACCCAAGGAGTAGAACGAGAGGTGAGACAAGCAGTGGAGGTACCTTTCTGAACAAGAGAGGTACTAGGAGAAGATGCCTGCTGAGATGCCTGGAACTGTAACAACTGAGTATACTCGTCCCGAGAAACTGAAAACTGATCAGCCACAACTGGAGCGGAAGAATGAGTATCACTAGGAGTAGTAGTAGCAGCATGGGCAAACCGAGCAGGACGGCCAATAAGTTCCCAGCAAGTCTCCCGAGTATGACCATCCTTGTTGCAATTATCACAATGACACATGGGGCCGCGACCACGACCTCCTCGTCCACCACGATAACCCCCTCCACGACGAGGAGCACCACCACCACCCCGACCGATAGGATGTTGTGAAGCCTGAGTAACAAGGGCTGAATGATCGGTAACGGGAGGAACAGGAATAATCGGATCCCGAGAAGTACTCCTCAAAACACGCTGATATGTCTCAGCAAGAGAAGGAAGAGTGGCACCACCAAGAATTTGAGACCGAACTGGCTCAAAATCACTCTTGAGACCTGCGAGAAATTTCATCACGGCCATTTGTTCACGCTGTTTCTGCTGTTCCTTCGCATCAGTAGTGATAAGAAGGACGCTATTCAACTCTTCAACCAACCGTTTAAACGAAGCAAAGTAATCAGTTACAGATAGATCACTCTGTTGCAACTGAAAATACTGAAAAGAGAGATCATACATCCGAGTCAAATCACTGGAGTACAAGAGATGAGCATACTCCCAAATCTCCTTACATGTGCCCAAATGACCACACATGTCCGCAACCTGCGGTTCCATAGAATTCCAAATAAGTGCAACAATTTGAGCATCCATTTGTCTCCAATGCTTAATCGCCTTCTCATCGGTGGTAGGAGCAGACTCGGTAAAGTGATCATCAAAACCCAAGCCAGTGAGGGCAATATTGACAGCCCGGGACCATTGAAGGAAATTAGAGCCGTTCAACTTTCGTGTAGTTAGTTGGGGAAGGACTTTGGATTCCATAGATAAGGGCTAAAGATAACTTTGGATTCAAAAAAGAAATAAAATAATTTTTTTTTTTTTTTTTTTTTTTGGGGGGGGGGGGGGGGGGCGCGATATATAGTGATTCTGATGAACAGTACCTACGATGAATCGTAACTGCGATGAACAGTAACTTTCTGATGAACAGTACCCGCGATGAATAGTAACTGCGTTGAACAGTAACTGCGATGAACAGTAACTTTCGGATGAACAGTATCTTCGGATGAACAGTAACTTTCTAATGAACAGTACCTGCGATGAATAGTAACTGCGATGAACAGTACTTTCAGATGAACAGTAGCTTTGGATGAACAGTAACTTTCGGATGAACAGTGATTCCGATGAACAGTACTTGAGGGGGGAACGGCCAGGGTTTGAGGGGCTGCTAGTCTTCTCGGATCTTGGACAGAGATCCGGCAATTGATAGAACACGAGAAACACTCTCTATCAACTTTGATCGGCAATAACAAAAGGAGCGGACCCTAAGATCGGGTGGCTCTAATACCATGTAAACCAAACCAAACCAAACCAAACCAAACCAAACCAAGCCTTGTGTCCCAATCAATTGGGGTCGGCTGTATGAATCCTTTTTCTCCATTCTGCACGATCAAGAGCTATATGCTCATTTAAATTATATATATTCATATCTTGTTGCACCACATTTTCCCAAGTCAGTCTAGGTCTGCCTCTCCCCCTAACCATTCCAGGCACTACGATCTTATCACTCTTTCGCACAGGTGCATCTACAGGTCTTCGTTGCACATGGCCGAACCATCTAAGTCTATTCTCCCTCAACTTATCCTCAATATGTGTCACTCCTAAAGTCTCTCGGATGTACTCATTTCTAATTCTATCTTTCCTAGTCTTACCACACATCCATCTTAGCATCCTCATCTCCGCTACACTCACTTTGCTAATGTGTTGTTTCTTAGTTGCCCAACACTCTGTCCCGTAGAGCATAGCTGGCCTAATAGCTGTCCTATAAAATTTTCCTTTCAATTTTGCTGGTATTCTCCGATCACATAATACTCCAGAAGCACTCCTCCACTTAAGCCAGCCCACTTTAATTCTATGGGTCACGTCATCACCAATCTCTCCGTCTCTACTGATCATTGAACCTAGATATCGAAAGTGTTCCCTCTTTGGGATCTCCTGATCTTCGATCTTCACTGCTTCGTTGTCTCTACTTCCACTGTTGCTAAAAGTACATTCCATGTATTCTGTTTTCGTCCTACTTATCTTTAGCCCCTTAGTCTCCAGTGCTTCTCTCCAAGCTTCTAATTTAGTGTTGAGTCCCCTTTTAGTCTCATCAACCAAAACAATATCATCTGCGAACAACATACACCATGGGACCTCATCTTGAATGTGTCTAGTCAATTCATCCATAATTAGGGCGAACAAATAAGGGCTCAAGGCCGACCCCTGGTGCAGGCCTACAGTGATTGGGAATTCGCTGGTTTCTCCGGCTGGTGATCTAATTGTAGTAACCGCTTCATCATACATATCCTTCACCACGTCAATATAACCCTTGGTCACTCCTTTCTTCTCTAGCACCCACCAAATTAAATCTCTAGGCACTCTATCATAAGCTTTCTCTAAATCAATAAAAACCATATGTAGATCTTTTTTCTTCTCTCTATACTTTTCCATTAGTCTTCTAAGTAAATAAATTGCTTCCATAGTTGATCTCCCAGGCATAAATCCAAACTGATTTTCTGACACTGATGTTGCGCCTCTTAAGCGATGCTCCATCACTCTCTCCCATAGCTTCATAGTATGGCTCATCAACTTAATACCTCTATAGTTGTTGCATTGTTGTACATCTCCTGTACTCTTATATATAGGCACTAGGATGCTCTTCCTCCACTCATCAGGCATTTTTCTAGTCATTAAAATCCTATTAAAAATTTTTGTAAGCCAAGATGCCCCCACATCTCCCAAGCATTTCCAAACCTCAATGGGGATCCCATCTGGTCCTAAGGCCTTGTTGGGTTTCATCTTCTTCAAAGCAAATTCCACCTCAAACTTCCTTATTCTCCGATAGAATCTGTAATCTCTAGTTTCATCGTAACTTCCAGTTTCTTCTTCCATTGTGTTATCCATATGTTTTTCATTCAGCAACTTCTCAAAATAGCTCTTCCACCTTTCCTTAATCTCTTCGTCGTTCACTAATACCCTAGAGTCATCGCTTTTTATACACTTAACCTGATTAATGTCTCTTGTTTTCCTGTCTCTCGACTTAGCAAGCTTATAAATACATTTTTCTCCCTCTAGTGTCTAGTTTGGTGTAGAAGGCGTCATAGGCTTTCATTTTAGCAACTCTAACTGTCCTTTTAACCTCCTTATTTGCACATTTATAGCTTTTGAAGTGTTCCTCACTTCTATCATTTTGCCACTTCTTAAAGCAATCCTTTTTGGTTTTTACTGCAGCTTGTACCTCTTCATTCCACCACCAAGTATCTTTAGAAGCTAACCCTCTTCCCTTCGACTCTCCGAGGACCTCCTTCGATATTCTCGTGATGCACCCTGCCATTCTATCCCACATAGTATTGCTTCCATCTTCCAAATTCCAAGGTGCTTCTGTATACATTCTCTCTTGGAATATTGCTAGTTTCTCGCCTTTAAGGTTCCACCACCTAGTTCGCGGGTTTATAGGGTCTTTTCTAGTACAACATTGTCCTTTTATATAGATATCTAAAATAGTAAGTCTATGTTGAGATGTTAAACTTTCTCCTGGGATGACTTTACAGTCTTTACATGCTAAGCGGTCTGCCTTTCTCACAAGGAACAAATCGATCTGGCTTCTATTAGATCCACTCTTAAAGGTTATCAAGTGTTCTTCTCTCTTTTTGAAAAAGGTGTTTGCTACTACAAGATCATATGCTACTGCGAAATCTAAAATACTCACCCCTGCCTCATTCTGATCTCCAAAACCATACCCCCCATGCACCCTCTCATATCCAGTTCTATCTTTGCCTACATGGCCATTAAAATCTCCACCTACAATTATCTTCTCTCCTCCCGGTATTTCTTGCATTAAGGCGTCCAACTCATCCCAGAATTGTCTTTTAGTGTGATCATCCAATCCTACTTGGGGCGCGTATGCACTAATCACATTAATTATATCCACTCCAACTACAAGTTTGATAAGCAATATTCTGTCTCCTTTCCTCATGACTGTCACAACTTTATCCTTGAGGTCCTTGTCAACCACAATTCCGACACCATTTCTATGCCTATCTTTCCCTGTATAGAATATCTTATACCCGGTCTTTTCTACCTCCTTAGCTTTCTCTCCAACCCACTTTGTTTCTTGTAAACATACTACATTAACCTTCCTTCTAATCATAGTGTCTACTAGTTCCATAGCTTTACCTGTTAAGGTTCCTATATTCCAAGTTGCTAACCTAAGCCTATAGTTCTGGACTAGCTTCTTTACCCGCGGTGGCCCAGATGAGCGCGGGAACCCTTGCTTATTTAACACCGCACCCAGGCGTCGATGCGGCGCCCTTTGCACATTTTTCGAAACACCCGAAGGCAGGCGCAACGCGTCGCTTACAGGGAACGCCCTAGCATTTACACGAGTATTCATATTTGGATTCATATCATAAGGATCCGACGGTTTTTTTTTACGTGCTGGCTGTCGAGCTACCTAACGCACTAACCCTCCTCTTGTATCCGGGCTTGGGACCGGCAGTGTTGAAACAACCCAGGCAGAGTTCTCTAATACCATGTAAAAGAAAGGAAAATGATATATTGAATTCAATTAAAAAATGATTACAAGAGGAGCCTAATATATATAGGCTTAGCTAGAAGCTACACTTTTACAATCTAACCGATGTGGGACACTATAACGTTACACTATTTACAATATTATCCTCTAACAATGATAAATGAAAAAAGTTGCTTGTGGGCCGAACACAAGTTTTTTTGTAACATGGTTTTTTGAGATATTTGGACTATTTCTAGAAATACAAATATACATAACTACCATCTCAGTTGTTTGTTTGACGTAAGCTAGGAAGCACGGATGCGGTGGTCCGACACCCAGTGCGGGCAACTACCTTTAAATTAGTACACACCCAGTGCGGGTGCGGCGGCCTTTCCAAATAGTCCATGCTTCCTAGGACGTAAGTGACTGAACTGAAATCACGTATTTTGTGATCACCATTTCAGAACACTTATCTTTCCATATCCTTGTCACCGACCAGTTCTAAATGGCAGTTCTTGTTAAGACAATGCACTCATTGAACAACTTGATGCGTTCAACGGTTTTCCTGAAAAATCTCTCCGCATACTCCTAAAAAATCAATGGAATGGAGACTACTGTCACAACTGACCGTTCTCCTTGGTGGTTTTTGGATTTCATGATCACCTTGAGTTGGCTTTGCACTTGACAGCAACAATAACTGGTTGCATCTGCAATGTGGAGCACATAAATACCAAGTTGAAAGTTCTATAAAGAGGAGACAGGCGAAAGAGACATAAAATATAGTGCAGAGAAGAATTTAAACCTTTAAAGGTGTGTGTGACAATTCCCACGACACATGTTTATAGGATATGGGACAATCAATTTCTTATATCCCACAATTGTCATCAGCTTATTCCAAGGGGAAATGATACATCTAACCATTAAAGAGAATTGGATTGGGAATTTTTGATTTTCAGCTTTTCTCAAGTCAAAATGGTCAATGAAAGGGTCAGGTTAAACAAAAAGGCAAAAAGTTATTTATTGAATAAGTTTTGCCTACAATATTGTTTGCAAATTGTATAGAATAGTGTTTTTCGTTAATTTCGGTTCATTCATTTGCAAATATCCCAAGTTAATAAAATAATATCCCAAGTAAATTAAAGCAGTCGTAAGCCCGGAGTTTGCCTTGTAACCATACGTCCAAAGTGCCTGTGTTTGGAAGGATTCGCCTTAATCAAATAAAATAAGAAAAAAAAATTTGCTCAATTTATTTCATGAGTTTGTTAGTTATCAAATAGAAGAACAATAGACATTGTTCTTAATTTAGTACCCATGCACATATCCTTGTGTCTAAAAGAAAAAACTTTTGTTTGAGTCTTTATTGGGCTGGTGATCCACTGGTTACTATTAGGCTACGAGGCACCGACACTTCTAAGAAGGTAACGTGTTACGTGTCATGTCGTGTTCGACACACGAATACGACACTTCGCGGACACTTTTCCTGGAGTGTTGACGTGCAATTTTTTTTGGATTTTTTCGTGTCGATGTGTTCGTGTTGTGTCGTATCTGTGTCGGTGTATCCGTTTGCATGCTTCATAGCTATTAGGAAAGAACTTGGTTCAATATTTGGAAATAGTGGAAAACCGGTTACTATTGATTGATTGATGAAGGAAAACAGATTGATCATATGGTGTGTTCTTGTATTCTACGATGGAACTGGGCGTACTCCACCAAAGCACCCATGTATATATGAGAGAGAGAGAGAGAGAGAGAGAGAGAGAGAGAGAGAGAGAGAGAAACAGAGAGAGAAAAACAGAGAGTCCAGTAAGGGAGCTTGTCACTGGAAAAGAGTTAAAAATGATTTAGGAAGCTAATAGTTATAATGTGCCTCACACTCTAAGAAGTGCTACCCCTATTTTATAGGAGACTGGAGTATGGAGGTCAGATGTCAGGGTATTGATAATCAATTAGTGAGCTATAGGAGAAAGTAGCTATGTTGCAAGCCAGTTGTTCGGACGGTGAAATATTGGAGATGCATTGAGTCGTTGACCATAGAGACGTCGACGTTGTGGAGAACACGTGTCCAAATTTGGACCAGTCGGAGATGTAGTCCAAGGTGGGGACCACACCAAGAAAAATCCTTGGCTCCAGCCAATAACATATAAACGTGTAGAGTCCTTTAGAGCTACCACCAAGATCAAGGAGCTCCCTTGGCTTTGCACCAACCCAGTGTTCTAATAATCAGCCTAGGTGGCGCCTAGGTGCTATTCGATTTTCCCTTAATCATTTGCAAAATACATCTAGCTGATTAGGCGGGGCTAGGCGGGCTGGATGAGATTGTAATTTTTTTGTAAAATAAGAAAGAAAAAAAAATACATTTAACTGATTTTCACGTTAGTCTACTGGAGAGAGAGAGAGAGAGAGAGAGAGAGAGAGAGAGAGAGAGAGAGAGAGAGAGAGAGAGAGAGGAGAAGAACTGAAGAAGAAGAGGAATAGGTACACACCTTGCATCTTGACCATCTTCTGAGTTTTCTCAAATTAGGGCTTCTGATTTCTCAAATTAGGGTTTCTAAAAATTGGGATTTTTACTCCTTGCATCTCGTCCAGTGTGTGTGCTAGTTTGTGCGAGTGTGACTGTGTGTGTGTCACCGACTCACTGTGTGTCGTCGTCCGACGGTGCAAGTGTGTGTCGTGAGACTGCAAGTGTGTGTGTGTGTGTGTGCGCGCGCGCGTCGTGCGACTGTGTGTGTGTCATGCGCAGTCGTTCGTTCGTACTGTCGTGCAAGAGTGTGTGTGTACTGTGTCGTGCGACAGTGACTACGTGTGTGTGTGTTTGTGCTAGACAGTTTGTGTGGTGTGTGGCTGTGTTTCTACTTTTCTTGATTTTGTTTGTGGGGGTAATGGATTAATGGTTGGACTCCATCTTTTTATTTTATTTATGCACTTGCGGTGGAGGCAAGCGTAGTCTTCCACAAGGAGACTGTTAAGTGGGGAACATGGGAGATGGTCTCACAAAACATGAATGCCTTGGTGAACTTTCCACGGCAAAAAGTTGCAAGGTGGTGAATTAGGAGGCAATAGACCTTTTAAGAGGTGAGCAAGCTGCTTGAGCACTACCACTTGGATAATTTGCTAGTAGGTGGGGTGAGGTGAGGCAAGGCGACATTTGGTACCCAAGTGTCTAGGTCCTAGGCGAAGGCGTGACAAGCGTAAATGTGACGTAAGGGCGTGTGAATATGATGCTTGACCTTTGGAGAGAATGACCCTTAAAAGGGGAACATGCCACAATGCATACCATGATGGCGAGTGAAACTCGTGCCATGTAGGATTAATAGGTGCCACATGCCGCGGTCATAAGGCGTTGACTGCCACCATGTGGCACAGTAGGTCCCAATACCTACACATATCTTTACATTTGGTGAATAAGTATACGACGTCCACGATGGAAGATGAAGTTCAATGTGATATATAGACTCTGTTGGTCAATACGAGGATGACACAGGAATAAAGTAGGTTGTATGCCGAACACAAGCTTTTGTGTAGCATGGTTTTTTGAGATATTTGGACTTTGTCTAGAAATACAAATATACATAACTACAATCTCAGTTGTTTGAAGTATCACATAAGTGACTGAAATGAAATAACGTATTTTGTGATCACCTTATCGGAACACATATAATTCCAGATCCTTGTCACCGACCAGTTCCAAATGACAGTTTTTGTTAAGACAATGCACTTCATTGAACAACTTGATGTGTTCAATGGCTGTTATCTTGAAAAATCTCTCTGCGTACTCCTAAAAAATCAATGGAATGGAAACTACTGTCCCAACTAACCGTTCTCCTCGGTGGTTTTTGGATTTCATGACCACCTTGACTTGGCTTTACAGTTGACAGCAACAATAACTGGTTGCATCTGCAATGTGGAGCACATAGATACCAAGTTGAAAGTTCTAGAAAGAGAAGGGACAGGCGAAAGAGACATAAATATAGTGCAGAGAAGAATTTATACCTTTAAAGGTGTGTGTGACAATTCCCACGACACATGTTTATAGGATATGGAACAATCAATTGCTTATATCCCTCATTGTCATCAGCTTCTTTCAAGGGGAAATGATGCACACAACCATTAAAGAGTGTTGGATCGGGAATTTTTTATTTTCAGCTTTTCTCAAGTCAAAAAATGGTCATTGAAAGGTTCAGGTAAAAGGCAAAAAGGTATTTATTGAATAAGTTTTGCCTACAATAGTGTTTGCAAATTGTATAGAATAGTGTTTTTCGTTAAGTTAGGTTCATTCATTTGGAAATATCCCAGGTAAATAAAATAATGTATGTGTCTTTGATTTTTTATTATCGTTTAGGATGATGCACATGATGTGTCCATTCTTCATGTGCTATAGACGACAAAGTAGATGTATCACTAAAGCATCCCTAAAGAAGGCTTGAATAGGGGGGGGAGAGTTGGGAGGAGAGAGAAAGGACTTGGAATGTTACCCATCTGGGTTTTGATATGGTGCATTGGTGCTTGTTTAAAGGGGTAGAGACCCTGCTCCATAGTTTAACGAGCACTGCTTTTGAAAAGTTATAGTTGGGTGATTGGGAGGGTGAATCCAGTAATCCACCATCCCCAGAAATCTTTTCGCGTTGGAAACTATGGAGTAGGCAAATGCGAATAGGCTTTTCTTTTTTATGCAATGTGTCAACCTGGGGATTCAGTTTGGTGCTTTAGGCTCTGACGAATCCAGTAATCCACCATCCCCAGAAATCTTTTCGCGTTGGAAACTATGGAGTAGGCAAATGCGAATAGGCTTTTCTTTTTATGCAATGTGTCAACCTGGGGATTCAGTTTGGTGCTTTAGGCTCTGTTTCGTCATGGATTTCATGAGGGAAAAGAAAAGGGAAAGGAAAACAAGAAGAAAAACTATTTATATCATGTTTTCCTTCACGCTCAAGTGGCATTAAAAAATTTTAATTTGTAAAATATAATTGTAATATATGAATAAAAGAAGGGAAATGACCCCCAACATTCAAAATGTTTAATGAATTTCTCAACTTAATTCTCTTTTCTTTCCTACTTCCCTTATCGTTTTCCTTACAAACCAAACAAAGGAAAAGGTTTTTCTCTATGTTTTCCTTTCTTTTCCCTCATTAAATCCAAGAACCAAAGCAAGCCTTAATGACATTATTCAAGTATTGAAACCAAAAGAAAATGGAAAGAACTTGTCTGAGATGACTAAGCTAGATGAACTTTATTTGATTGGAAAAAAAACTTTGATAGAGGACCTTTTGTTTGTTTCCAGGGCAAGGGATATTTTGTTCTTTTAATGGTACTAAGATACTGTTAAATTTAGTGATTGTTGTTACAGTGATTGCAACCCTTGTAATCAAGAAGTCTTAGTAGAGCTATAACTCCATGCCTATCAAAGATATGTATTATAGTTGTCGTACGTCCACAGAGAGTAAGTGCATTAGAAGGGAATCAAAATTTTTTTTTTTTTTTTTCATTATCCTGCGTGGATGAAAATGCTAGAGAGGTGCAATGATTTGAACTCATTATTTATAAAATACAGCCTGCTTGTGTTTGGTTTATTGTTTTAGAACAAAAAACATCTTGAAATATCCTCTGTTGCAGTTTTCATTTGCATAATTTGTCTCATTTTATCTCCAAATTTACTGCGTGAACTAAGGAATTATAGTGAGAGAAATCATTCCGAAACTACGTACAAATCAATTTGGCTGTTTATGGGAATTAATCAGCTTGTTCTGGTCAATAAATAAAAACAGATAAAATCGCCCCTAATACCTTTCTACATTTTGTGTTAGTGATATAAGCAAGTAGTGTACATAGATTTTGTAACCCGTGTCTTGATAACGATCTGAGTCCTTAGGCACCATTTGGTTTGCAGATTAGAGAAGCAGAACGAAAAAGAAAAGGAAAAACCACTTCTTTTGTGTTCTCTCTCGCTGTCCTTCAATCTTAAGTAATATTTGAAATAAGTTATCTCAGATACTGTAGAAATCAAAAAACAGATGAAGTAAAGTGACATGTCAATTTTTTTTTTTTTTTAAAAGAATGTTAAAATTTGTTTTTCACCATATTTTATGTTCTATTCTATTTGTCTCATCGTGTTCTTCAGTAACCAAAAAAAGAAAAGTATTTTTCTTGCTGTTTTTACATTCCTTTTCCCCCAGTAAATCCATGAACCAAACAGTCTTATTCTCTTAAATTCTGAACTTTCCTCTCATAAGATGAAACACTCTGTTGGGTTGCCGCAGACATTGTTGTTAGTATCGTACGATTCACGAGACGATTCATACAATTCGACTCGATTCGTACACTCCTCAATACGACACACAGATCTCTTTGAATCGCTATAGTGAATCGTGCGATCCATACGATTCTACCGATTCCTGGTATTGGGAAAAATTAGATGAAACTATGTAGTTTTGGACTAGTTTAAAAAGACTAATGTAAGTCAGTACTCTTCAAATCGTCAAACTCTTCTTTAAAAAGGCTAACCTCATTACAAAATCCAAATTTGGAGTTTTTCAGAGTACCTTTCTTATAGAATACTTGTTTATTTGGAGTGTAACTGTCTTACAGAATATCCTTGTTAGTTGCTACAATGTCCTGTGATTTTTTTTTTTCTTCATGAAACTTGTGTACAATGTCCTCTAGTCATTTTAAGCAATGTAACAGTGTTTCTAATGTTTAACAAATGTATATATAAGTACATTGATTGTCTTTATTTTCTAGTAAGACGTGAATCTCACGATTCATAATTTTGTCCAACGGATTCATGATTTGAGAACCATGGTCGCAGATGTTCAGTATGTCTTGGGGAGTACCAATCAGAGGATAGGCTTCAGCAAATACCCGGTTGTGGGCATACATTTCACATGGACTGCATCGACCACTGGCTCACCACCCGCACCACCTGCCCACTTTGCCGTCTTTCCCTCATTCCTCCTCCTCCTCCTAAAGCTTCGTCAACTGAACCGCCCGATGCCCAAGCGGAAATTACTAGTGTTTCGCACTCCGACACAGAGCATAGTAATGAAACTTATCTTCAAATAGGACCACAGTCTTGTGAAGAAGACCAGCAAATTTGTCAACAATTATCTGAGCCAACGAACGGAGATGAAAGGACTTGAGAAACATGGACGAGTCTCTCAATGCGTTGTTGACAGATATTTGAAAGTACGACGAATGGACCGTGGACTACAAGGGTGGAAGAGTTGCGGGGAATTTTAAATGCACCCACCTTCTTTTCTCTCTACACCCCCCCTCCTCCATTGAAGAGTAGGACACGCATCATCCTCGTGTCGTGTGTTATACATGTGGTAGGTGTAGAGAGAAAAAAAAAATGTCCGGTGCATTTGTATGAATACAACGCTGGAGTGTGTAATTATATGTATGTACTTGTAAACATGTCATTTCGATTTGATACCTTAGATTACCCAATCATCAAGGAATAGTAAGTGGTAATTTTCCCCTTTTGGTCCAAGTTATCACTGCCGTGATATGCTACTCACTATTTGGCCTTTTTTCTACTTGTTCCCAACTACTTTTGGCAGGTCATTTTTTTTTTTTAATTTGTGAATAAGTTTTGCTGGACTGGGATTTCTTTTGTAAGCACCTGACTTGTTCATATCCATTTAATTGAATGCACACAGTTGTACATCCTTGACTTTGGATGCCTGGCCAAACTAACAATAACCTAATAGTAATGAATTATCTGAGTTCATGTTAACCTAATGGGTTAAATGAATGGGAAGGAAAGGATAAATTGATAAAACTTGACGGGTACCATGTGTTTGAAATAGAATGACTTCTGTTTATGTTTCATTTATTGATTTTGAAATGTTTTCGATACAAAATCTGAAGAGAGAAAAAATAAAGAAACTCAAAATAGAGAGGAAGAGCAGTGAAAATAACAAATTTAACATATAACAACGGGAAGATATCCTCGGCAGCCAATTGGGGTGGTGTTGGGTGGGCAGCACTCGTGCGGCACTTGTAGGATTACACTTTTTTTTTTTCCACATTTTTAAAAAATACCAAAAAATAAAAAATAAACAAATTTATGGTCTTGCAAGTGTCACACAGGTGCTGCCCACCTAGCAGCATACCTGTTGGTTGCAACCTGCAAAGGGATCCTCAACCTATAACCACATAATTGAGGGTTTTTTTTTTTTTTTTGCAAGTACTCAGTTTGTCAAATGATTAGTCAAAATAAAAAAAATAAAAAAAAAATTAGAAAATGGAAGATGGCTGGGAATATGGAGAAAGAGAGTAAGGTGGTGTTTGTAACTTCTAATTAAAAAAGTTTATTTTAGAAAAGGACTTTTTTAGATGGGGTTTTTTTTTTTAAAGAAAATAATTGTTCGGTAAATGAGTGTTTTTTCCAATAAAAATTATGTTTATGTTTGTGTTTGTTTGTAGTTTGTGCGAGCGTGCCAGAGCCACACGGGCTCGGTGTATGGGCAAACTAATTTCTTATATGCTTGAGTGAGTGGTACTCAAGGCTTTGGGATCTGACTTCTAAAAGGTGATTATGTGTGATGAGTAAGAAAGTACCCTCACCAAAAATCCTATGACAGTACTGAAGTGCACAAGCCAATTAGTGCAAGAGTTTACCAAGTAAACAATCACAAACGATTAATAAAATAAAAAGATATTTTATTGAATGTTTGGAAAAATAAAACATACAACCAAAGAACAGAATCAGAACAAGCTCTGATTGTTCAAAAGAGTGAAAATAGTAAAATAACAAAGAGGGCAGACCTATTTGCTATGGATGATGTGGATGCCAGATAACAGAGCTTTGAATGCTGTGAATGCTATGTATGTGTGCTGTGTTAGAGATGAGGCGGAGTCCTTTGCATGGTTGGCCTGCCTTTACTTTTATAGCGGCCTGTAACAGTCCGGATATAGCAAGGACTCCTTGCCTTGCGCCCTAAGCAAATTCAGCTGGCAGAATCCTTCCTTATCTCAATCCTGATTGAATCAATCCACATATTTTAGGGATTAACCTTCCATATCCAGATAGACATGATCTGATTCTATTCCTAGACAGACTCTGATTCCTCAAATCAAGGGTAACGTTTCCACGACAGCTAAGAACAGAATCGCCTTCCCCTTTTGCTCATCGGACTCCATGATCATATTTGTAGCTTCATTGGACTTGTGCAACCTCCACTTGCCATGCTTTCTGACTTCCATGCCCGATGATGGTCTTACAAATGCTCATGACCAATAGGGCTTGTGCAACAGGCCTTCACTGTTTCTTTCAAGTATGGTGTCCAATTGCTAAGTGCACTCTCTTAATCATCCATTAGGCTTCCCTGACGCCCACTTATGCCTCTCGAATGCCCGATTGGTCAGCACATGACCCACATGGGAATATCGGGATACACGTTACTTCGAATTTTATCTTACCCTTGACTTTGCATCCTCTCGAGCCCGATGACTATCTGCATTCCTAGCCAGCCCAATACTTCTGCATTCGGGCCAAAAACCCTTTGACGGTTTTTAGGTGCAAACAATTGCCCCCCAAAAGGTCATGTCAATCATTCCACTCTAGATTGATGTGACGTTTTGAATTTGAAAAAAAAAATGCCACGTGTCCATCATGTAAGGAGATTTTCAGATCTCGAGAATCCCACTAGTCACTGCTCATTTAATGCTGATGCGTATAAAATGATGAGATTTTTAAAATCTCTCCACTTTCCCCTCTTATTTGCATCTCTCTCTCTCTCTCTCTCTAGAACCAGCTGCAACCCAAAGCTTCTCTCTCTCTAGAACTCCACTCTTTCCTGCGAAAGAAAACTCCATCATCACCTACTGTAATGCCCCCAAAATGGCTCCAGCAGCGACATCTAAAGGGAAGAAAATGTTTGTAGATGATCCTCATCCTCAAACCCGGTGTAAGGAAGTAAGAGCCATGGCTACTCATGCCTCAGAGATTTCAACTGACTGCATTACCGGCTACAATCCTTTCGACGAGACGCAGGCATCGCCTGGTTTTGACATGGTGTTTCACAACGTCCTCCAGTAGCTTTTACCCCCTTTTTCTCTCTAGTGGTGAAAGAATCGTTTCTCCAGTCCCCCTCAAACTGGAGCAAGATCTGGACCACCACTCACCCAATCAGGGGTTGGCCGACACCTTCAGTCGATTGGGAAAAATGGGTAACAAGGGTTTCGACCTCAAAGGCCGAAATCTGGAGACAGACAGGCATCTATGATGCCATTATGCTCAGTTGGTCTAGATTGGAAATAGACCGACCACTTTTCTTCTCAGCCCTTCTCTTTTAGTCTTCTTCATGTAACGGGTTCCTCTTCCATTGTGGTTCGATGGGACCTATTGTCAAAGACATCAGCTACCTTTTTGGGCTCCATCCCCACGGGCAAGAAGTCATTCTAAGCCTTGATGTGGGAAGGGCTAGCTTCTCATATCCCCAACAAGAATCTGTCAGAGATAGTGCAGTGTCTCATAGGCTGATTACAGCCTTCGGAGGCTTCCTGACTACTTCCAAGGGTAAAAAAGGACGGAAGTGTCTGATGCTGAACACACTGCTTTCCTTATATACTGGCTGAACAGATACCTCTTCTGCTCAGCCAGTCAGGCCATCACGAAAGAGTATACAACTTTGGCCCTAGCCCTGGCTTCTGGGAAACCCTTAGCCCTGGTCACCCTTGTCTGGGCACACTTGGTCCGTGGTATGACAGACTTTGTTCATTCGGGCTTCAGTGCTGGTGGAAGCTCGATATGGATACTTCAGCTCTTGTTGTACTCATATTTTCAGAGTTCCGTCCAGCTGCTCGCTCGCTGACCGATATCCCCATTTTCTCTGTTCACTTTATGGACATTACTCCTTCCTTACATTCCTTTGAGGAATGTTTTACATTTTTATTTATGAAAGGTGCTCCAATCGGGCTCCCCTTCTTTTCAGGTCCATTTCTTCTCTTCAATTCCCTTCGTTCCTTTAACTCTCCCATAATCCTGCCAACTGGGGTCCGGGCACCCAAGCCACGTACAATGAAGTATTTTCTAGCTTTTTAGTGGCTAGGGATATCATATTTAGCCCGAGCATACCTTCCAGCAACAACAAGTGTGGGGCTGAATACTACTTTGCCCTCCTTTACGCCCGTCAGTTTGGTTCTCACAACTGGTTCTAATTCGACAGGCGCTTCTGTGAACATGGACTGGGTAGAATGAGGCCTAATTGTGAACAATAAACAAGTGGAGAAAATCCAAGAACGGTCGAACCGGCTAAAATCAACATTTGCCTTCACACCGTTCTCAGGCCGACCGATCGCATCTGAAGAGTTTGAGAAATGGTGGTCCGATCGGACCCAAATATTCAGGAGTACCACCTCTATTGTACTACTACGATTTTCTATATCACTAGTCGTTGAGGCCGATATACCTATCGTTGTACTGGTAACCGCCCAACAAAACAAGAGCAAAGAGACTAGCTCGTAAGAAGGCAACAGGCCAAGGACCGACGAAGAAGAAAAAAAAGACTACAACCTCATCCACTCAGGTATTATTCCATCTTTTTTACCACGTGCTTGCCCAATTTCCACTGTTTCTTCCTTCTGACAACCTTTTATTGCCTTTTAACTTGTGGACGAGGGATCTGAAGAGGAGATATTGCCTGCTGGGCAGCAAACAGAATCAGCCCAACCCCCTGAAGAAGCGGCAGCCTTCCTTGAATGAGTTGCCAAGAGGGTAGTACCCCTAAGAGTTATTCCACCCCTCACTCCGTCGGACGGGGATGATACTCCCAATCCCACTGAAGAGGGCGCGCCTTAGCAAGTGATTTTATCTTCCAGTAGTGAAGATCTGTTTGGGGGTGGCACCACTATGGAGACAACTGAAGAAGAGGTGGAACAAACGGCCCACCCAGTGGTAGAAAGCGGTGTAGATGTTTTGACTAGTCAGGCGGATCCTACTGTTGCTACGGGATCGGCCTCTAAACATACAGAAGAAACAATCGTGGCCGATCCCGTTTCTTCTATTGCTGAGGGTCCTCCAGTCTCAAGTGTTGAGGACAGCGTTCCAGCTGATACTTCAACCATCGCCGAGGCCATTTAAACCACTGCAAGTGTGAGCGTTGGAACTTCAATAAAGGAAGCCACTATATCACCTCTTCCTGAGCCAAGCCAGCAATCAACCCAGTCGTTCACCTCTCAGCCAAGTGGTGAGGCCACTGCTCCCTAAGACATATCGGCCTCTACATCCTCGCCTGCCCAGGTAGCTACTTTATTGCCAGGGTATATTTTCATTCTCTTACTAGTATTATTAATCTTTGCTCTGGGTTTTTGAACAGGTCACCCCCTTGGGTCCGAAGCTGTTTATCCATTTTGACAATTCTTTTCCGGCCTGGATCTTAGGGCATTTGACTTAGGTTCATTTGAGCCCAAAGCGGCCTCTCCCTCGTGCTTACAGCAATCTAGAGACCTTGTTCTCAGGCTTATTTCTCATGGGCTAGGTAGTTTCCCATCGCCCACTAAGATTGATGCTGCCTTAGCTATCCTTGCCAATGACTCTTCACTCTCTGTCGGGCAGCACGCTCTGATTCGGGAGATCCAAGAACGGCTACCAGGTTGCCGTATTTTGGATCGATCGACCTCTACTATTGAAGCTGAGGCTGAAGCTCATCTTAATGCCCGATATAAGGCAAAGCAGTTTCTATAATCAGCCAAGACCAAATACGAAAGCCTGAAGGTCTCTCAGACTCAAGTGATTGCCCGAGACGCCTGGCTATAAGCCTGCATCGCTACCCTCAAGGCACAATTGGAACAATGTGAGGCCGAGGTCATCACCAATGACGCAGCGCAAGTAAACGTAGATGAAGTCTTAGCTGCACTTGGCGGAGATGCTAAAAAATATAGTGACTAGTTACAGGCCAGCATCCCAATATCCCGTGCCTGGTCTAAAAAACTTAACAAGGCCAAACAAGATCGGGCTGGAGCTCAGAAGACCTGGGAAGACTTGAGGGCGAAACTTAAGAATTTTGAATTGGCTTAGAAGCCGACTTCTAACTTTTGTACTTGTATATTTTTCTTTGTTCATTCTATAAGTAAGCTGTGCTCAACTATATTTAATACAATGGAGCTTTTTTTTTTTCCTTTTGATCACTCATGCTCAGGCTCGTAATCGAATGGTTCATACTCCAATCTAGGATTTGGTTTATATTCTAAATCTATGGTTTCCCACAAAGTAGGATAATAGGACTTTAAGTACTGACCGTTTATTAATCTGACATAAACTGTTCCATCCATATCACTCATCCTATATGCTCCACCCTTTTTGACCCGGTGGACGATGAAGGGACCTTCCCAATTGACCGACCATTTATCGTATCAATTGTCCTTATCTCCGATAGGCAAGACGGCCTTCCAAACCAAGTCCTCTATGCAGAAGGACTTCTCCTTCACCCTCTTATTATCTGCTCGGGTAGCACGTAGTTTCTGTACTTTTAATGAGTCTAGGGCTGCCAACCTTGTTTCATCAAGCCCTTCCAATTCAGCTATCATAGCCTCAGTATATTCAGCGGGCTCAAGCTGATTTTGCAATGCCCTCCTGGCTAATCGGACTATGACTTCCATAGGCAGCATAACATCGTGCCCATAGGTTAGCATGAACGGTGTAACCCCAGTGCTAGACCTCTTAGATGTCCAATAGGCCCAAAGTGCTTCAGACAATAGCTTATCCTACTCCCTAGGGTTTTCATTTATCATCTTCTCAATGATCCCTTCGAGGATCTTATTGGTTGACTCGGCCTGCCCATTAGCCTGAGCATAGTATGGAGTGGCATTGAGGATGATAATCCCTTTACTTTCTATGAAGGATGTGGTCTCTATTCCCGTAAACACAGACCCTTGATCGGCTGTAATGGTTTCAGGAAGGCCGAACCGGTGTATGATATGCTCTTCAATGAATTTAATGAGTGTGGCCTGAGTCACTGCTCTACATGGTATGGCTTTGGCCCATTTAGTAAAATAGTCCGTAGCCACTATAATGAAACAATATTGACCCGATGATGGTGGGAGGACCTTGCCAATCAAATCCATGGCCTATCCTCTAAATGGCCATGGCTTGATAATAGGTTGAAGTTCTTTAGCTGGCACTCGTTGAATCGGGCCGTGCTTTTGGCAAGCTTGACAACCTTTGGCATAACTGATGCAATCATTCAACATGCCCAACCAGTAATAGTTATATCTTCGTAAAAGCCATTTTATATTGGTACCGGCTTGATGAAGCCCACAAATTCCTTCATGGACTTCGGCCATCACCTGCATAGCATGTTTCTTCCCTAGGCACTTTAAAATCCCGTCATCACCGATGGACTTCTTGAACAGTTCCCCTTCCAGCACAACAAATCGGACTGCGAATAGTCTGACTTTTTGTTCTACCCTAACATTTGGGTGTCTTAAATATTCGATGATGGGAATTCTCCTATCATCATCGTCCATTAAGACCGAATTGGCTGTGGTATAACAGCCTCTCTTTGCTACCAAAGGTAATGCTCGGACTTGTACCGTGAAGGTGTAATCTTCCAAACCATTCTATCAGACGAGGTCGACCCTATTTTTGCTAGCTTATCGGCCTCTGTATTTGTTGACCTAGGAATGTAACTCACATTTATGTCATCAAATGAATCCATAAGTTGAGTGGCAACTGAGTGAAATGGGCAGAGTTCCCAGCTCTTTATCTGAAACTCACTTGATATCTACCCAATATCCAACCCTGAGTCCCCTTTTATGTGTATGGACGATGCCCCTCATTTCGAGGAGTATCTCAAGCCCAATGATGAGTGCTTCGTATTCGGCCTGATTATTAGTGCATTTGAAATCAAGCCAAAATGACATCTTCGTTTTCTTATATTTGGGCGATATAATGATCACCCCTGCCCCAGTGCCTTCTGCATTTTTGGATCCATCAAAGATTAATGTCCATGGAACAAAGGACGTGTTTAATACTTTAGGTGCTTGCGATAGACCTCCCAGATCAGTAGGGTCTAGGTGATCATCCAGAAAATTAGCTATGGCCTGACCCTTGACTGATTGCTGTGATCGGTATTGGATGGCACTCCATCAGGACCAAGGTCCATTTTCCAATTCGGCCACGCATAATAGGTCTTGACAACATGTATTTAATCACATCAGTTTGACATATAATATAAGTAGAAATAGGAAGCATATATGTTCTTGACTTTTGTGATGAAAAATACAATGCCAAGCATAACTTCTCAATTGGCGCATAGCGTTGCTCGATTGGAGTTAAAATCCCACTCAAGTAATAAACGGCCTACTCATTGCCTTGCTCATTAAGTTGCGCTAACATACTTCCTATTGAGCAATCAGAGGTCGATATATACAATTTAAGACACCTACCCTTCTTGGGTGGCATCAACACTAGAGGTGTAGACAAGTACTGCTTTATTCCTTCAAAGGCCTGCTGGTGGCTATCTTTGCACTTGAACTCTTCATCGGACTTGATCTTTAGCAATGGGGTCCACACTTGAGTCTTCCTTGCACAGTTGGAGATGAATCTCATAAGGAAATTGATCTGCCCGAGTAGCCTTTGCAACTCCTTCTTATTGGCTGGGGCTTTTGCTCTTTAGAGAGTTAGAGAGAGAGAGAGAGCTTGTGTGTTATATATATATAATCGCATGTGTGTGAATGCATATATATATATACTAAGAGCAGAAGAGGAGAAGAAGAACAAGAAGAAGAGCAGAAGAAGAAAAAGAAGAGAGACAGAGAGAGATTGGAGAGAGACAGAGGAGAAGGAGAGAGACAGAGAAATCTTTCCGCCACCATTGTCGCCGCCGCGAAGCTCAGGAACGCCGCCACCGGACTGCCGGAGTAAGGTGAGTTCATTAACTCACTCGAGGGATAACTCTAAGATGATTTTCTATATATTTAGGATGTATATTTAGTGACCCTGAGACCTTTGTTCGACTCTGCCCAATTTCTGGGTGGAAGATGAATCTCAATTGATCGAACTATGCTCGATCAATCGAACTTTCTATTTCCTGTCTTCGATCGATCGAACTTAGTTTGACTTTAATCGATCGAGAGGACCTTAATTGATCGAACCTCGCAGAACATGTTTATTTCTTGTTGATTCTAATATGAACTATTTAGCTGTTTAAATGTTGATCCATGTTTCTATATTTGATATTGTTAATTTAAGTGATAATGTAACACTATAACAAGATGGACTGTTTAATTGTTATATAAGATATTGTTAAACTGAATAGTAGAATGGAACACAACTGCATGCTAATAATCAGAAATGAGTAGTTGTGATGAATACAGAGCATGTGGTAATTCTTCTATCTAGAGTAATGCATTTCACGACATGTGGTCAGCATGCATGGGATATTGGTATGAAGAGATGAGAGGATATGATGAGAAATGGGAATTGTGATTTATGTGGAATAAAGAGATATGTGTACTTTGGATTCGTGGGATCAACGGCTGAAGAGTTGGGTGGACGTGGGATTATTAGAGTTCCTAGTTTGCCTCTCGCTATTGAAGACATCCAATGATGCGTATGCACTATTGAAGACGTCCAGTGTATCGTTGAAGACGTCCGGCTAGTGCTCTAATGTATTCTCAACTGTGTAGACGACCAGTGAGGGTATACGCATCGTTGAAGACGTCCGATGTGTCACTTCCATTGTTTACAGATAGGTGGTACCGTGTAGACGACCAGTAACCCTATCAAGGGATTATGGGACCTACTGCCTAATCGGGTGATTCCGATTCATATTATTGTATCGATGTATGGATATCAGAGCTTATATTATGGTATCGATGAATGGATACGAATGAGAATAAGAACATGGATATGAGTATAAATATGGATATGAGTATTGATAGAATAGATGATTGTTCAATCGTGGATTCAGCGTCCCGACGTAAAGGTAGATGCATGGGCGGTTGCATAGGTTACATGCATGGATTTGGTGAATACGTGATTAGATATTTATACCATGATCTTTACTATTGTTTTCATTTAATATGTTTCCTACTATCATCAAAATCATGTATAGTTTAATGAGACCTCTGCTATGTCTTTGAGTAACGTCATTAATAAGAGATTTACCGCATTTTAAGATGCTGAACAATAACGGTGAGGAGTGTTGTTTAATGTACTCACTCAGCTTTGTATTCAAAGCTGATGGCACTTGTGCCCTAGACATTCCAATGTCTAGAGCTTTGTAGGTCTTGAGGACAGAAGACTGATGTTTCGCCGGACTTGGAGCTGGAATATTGAAGACGAAGACGTGCCGCTTTATAATTGTTAGTTTGCATATCTGTTATAGTTTTGTTAATTATTGTTATAGGCTTCAGACTCTAAGTCAGCTGTAATAGATTTAGTAGACTTTTGTAATTGGTACTTGGGCACATGTTGCTTCCAAAGCTTATTATTTTTCTGCTGTAGCCTCTGATTATGTTAATAAGATATGTCTTATGAATAGCATCATCCCTATCGTTGTATTTATTGGTTTGTATAGATGACAATATGGTAATTCACCAGTCACGAACCTACGGGACCAAAAATGAACTTGTTTTCTCTATTTTTGCTTCTCCAGGGCGTGACATTATAGACTATCGGCCGTTTACAAACTAACTCGGCCATGTCAACTTCGGTTTCGAGGTCACAATCTGCCAGATGGACCTCATAGTTAGGATCTTTACAATATGTACCCTTGGATGAGTTTCTTTTCTCTTGCTCATCCAAAAGGATACGCCCATAGCGAGTGGCCCTCGTGGCTAGCTCGAACAGATCACGAAAGTCAGTCCCTTCAAACCTTTTGCGCAGCTCGAATGACATTCCTCCCATGGCCATCTTAACATATTCTTCCTCGGGCAAGTCAGTCTTGCACCTATACTTATCCTTCCTGAAACGGGCTATATAGGTCTCCACTGTTTTCCCTACTAGTTATTGCATTCTAGATAAATCTGCCAGTGATGTTTCGGGCTCAGTCCTATAGAATTGGCCATGAAATAACTCCTCCATCCCTTGCCAATTTCGCACGAAATTGGCAGGGAGGTTAACATACCACAAGAAGGCAACCCCTGTGAAAGGAGTTTGGGAACAACCTCAACTTTAGTGGATCACTACTACCCACATGGCTGCATTGTACTATGAAATAGCCTATGTGCTCAACAGACAACTGTTCACCCTCCCCAGAGAACAAGGTAAAGTTTGGCACCTTGTACCCCTGAGGAAATTGACTGATCGATTTCAGGAGGATATGGCCGTTTGTAAGTCGACCTCTCCATTCTTCTCATAAACGGGCCATACTCTTGGTGTATGGCCGCCACCAACTCCTCCCTATTGATAGGTTGTGGGACAACAGGCTGAGCTACCACCACGGGGGGTGGTATCGGTGGTGGTATTTGGTGTTGGTTGTTATTGGCCTGATGAGGCCAAAAAACATCATTAGCTCTTTGCCCCCCAGCAGCGTTGGTTATGGGGGCTATGCGGCCGATTGTTTCTGGGTTACGACCATTGGGTTGAACGATCAGTGGTGTCGCCGATCCAGTGGGATCGGTGACTACGATCCAGTGGGATCGGTGACTACCGTGCCACTCGCTTCTCCTAACTGTAACTCGGACTGCCTGTTCGAGCCGTTGTGTTCTCTAAGATTCGGGATCATATATCGTGGATCCTTTAGCTTATCAAACACATGTGATACACCAGAGCCCGACCCAATGGCCTGCTCCTTATCGCCTTTCACCTCATAAGTAGTTATGAGTCGGCAAAACATATCAATTAGGCCATCCAGCTTTGAATGCGTCTTTTCTGTTGACGTCATCAGCCTATTTTGGCCCTTTTACATCTCAAACGTCTGTTCAATCAGCGTTTGAAAATTTCCCATGGAACCTAGGAGGGCATTATAGTCCTGCCTTATGGATTCCACGGTGTGCCTTATGAGCTCTGATACCGCTTCCAGAGTCAAGGCACTTGCCGCTGGTAAACGGGCGATGCTCTCGTCCTTTGGCAGGTCTGTATCGTTGAAGTCATCCTGTCCATTTTTTTTCGATCTGCTTATCTTTCTTTGGAGGCATGTTCTAGTACTAGGGTCACCCCGGGTGTGCCAAAAATGTTTGCTAGTAGTATAAAGATAATTACCCCAAGTCGGTCCCGTTTAATACACAAACTGTAAACCAGCATGGTGAGTTGAAACTATACCGTTTCCCGCAGTCAAGACAAACCTACTACAACACCATGCTGCAGTCCTACCGATGGTGTGTCCAATCCATCTAAGACTGTAAACCAAAATCTTACATTCTTCAAGATCCAATGGTTTGATCTTCCGTGTGTAAGCTGAACTCTACACACCAAACCACCTACTATGCAGAATGAAAGACACACATGCATAATATTAAATAAACAATACAATACAAATATTGCACACATAGATTCTCATAAAAATGGATTAACTGATTTTATTAAATAAATAATAAATCAACTACATAAAGCATGGCTTTTAGTATATATCCCTAACAATTCCATTCCTAGACGGACTCTGATTCCTCAAATCAAGGGTAACGTTACCACGACAGCTAAGAACAGAACCGCCTTCCCCTTTTGCTCATCGGACTCCATGATCATATTTGTAGCTTCATCGGGCTCGTGCAACCTCCACTTGCCATGCTTTCTGACTTCCATGCCCGATGACGGTCTTACAAATGCTCATAACCAATAGGACTCGTGCAACGGGACTTCACCGTTTCTTTCAAGTATGGTGTCCAATTGCTAAGTGCACTCTCTTAATCATCCATTGGGCTTCCCTGATGCCCGCTTATGCCTCTCGGATGCCCGATCACTGTCACTCATGTTTAACCTCCAAATTGGGCTCCCACACTCGCTATTGTTTATTTAATTCAATGACAGTTCCCTATTGGTCAGCACATGACCCGCATGGGGATATTAGGCTGCACGTTACTTTGAGTTATATCTTACCCTTGACTTTGCATCGTCTCGAGCCCGATGACTATCTGCATTCTTGGGGCAACCCGATACTTCTGCATTCGGGCCAAAAACCCTTTGACGATTTTTAGGTGCAAACAGTTTGGTGGCAACATCTTAAAAGTGCAAACTTATACCGACGTAACAATATCACCCTTAACCAACAATCTATTGACTAGGATATGTAATTTAGTTATGAAGTTTGGAAATGTAGCATCGGAAAAGGGATAAATTGTGAAATTTTTAATCAGATGTAAGCTCCTTTGGTAGCTTCACGCCAAATTGCAATTTCTATTGAAAGCCCAAATGTAATTTCCAAACAGGGCCAAATAGATCTCGACGTGCCATAAATAATAGAGACCAAGACTAAGAGTTGTGTTTGATAACCCAAATATAGAAAATTTTTAGTCCTATTTTTTTGGTGTGTTTAATAATGTACCACTGAAAACTTTAAGTGAAAAAATTATATATAAAATTATCACTGAATGCAGTCTATTTCAGTACTTTGAAATACTATTTTTAGCATTGCCAAGTCAAGTGTTTAAAACTTTTAGTAGAGTTAAAATTCAACACTTAGGGCTCGTTTGGTAACGTTGTCGTTTTCTGTTTTCTGTTTTTGTTTTTGTTTTTTAGAAAACGAAAATTGAAAACACGTTTGGTAACGTTTTTGTTTTTTGTTTTTAAAAAATGTTTTCAAATTTTGGGTAAAAAATGAAAACACCAAAAAGTCGTTTTGAGTTTTCTGTTTTTGTTTTGTTTTTTTTTTTTTTTTTTTTTAAAAAATCAGCAATGTTACCAAACAAGTTTTTGTTTTTTTTTTCAAAAAAAAAAAAACCAAAACTGGTTTTCGTTTTTAAAAAACTGAAAACTCAAAACAGGAAACGTTACCATGCGAGGCCTTAATTTTCAGTTTTATCAAACGGATCTAAAAATAATATTCTAAAGAGTGAAAAAAATTCGAATACCTGATACACTAGTTATGTGGTCCTCACATTTAATATCTACTATTTACTTTAGCAATTTAGTAAAATTATTTTATCACCCTTATTTTAGGGAATTGCTATGTACACCGCTAGTTTTGCTATGTACACCGCTTAATTTTACAAAAGTGAGAATTTTTAGAAGAAAAATGATTAGAATAAAGGAATTTGGGTGTACATAGCAAATACACGGGTGTACATAGCAATTCTCTTATTTTAATATAAATAAAATTTTGGTACATTTTCTTACTATTTTGAGATAAAATTGATCCACGTGTATAAATGTGTATTTGTGGCACATATGTGGCACATAGATGGACCAATAATATATATATATATATATATATTGATAACATAGGAGAGAGGGAAGGCTCATACATAAAATCTTGATACAAAATAGGGTACAAGTGTCAATCCTTTACAACTTGGGCTATGCTTCCTTGTGTGATGGACCATTGATATCTTAGAGCAGAACAAAAAAATACCAAAGAAAATGTATTGAATTGTTGGTTTTTTTTTTTTTTTTGTTTAAAGCATATTTTAGTTAGTGGATTAGATTAGCATTTTCAAATTATGCATATTTAAAAAGAAAATTTAGGTAAAATGAACCATGTGTATCGACTACGTGCCATGTTTTGTCCGTCTTCGTTTATGTTTTGTCCCAGTTCAAATAAAGGCTTGTTTGGCTCCTCTGCTTTTTCTGTGAAGTTTTTCCTCTTCCTTTGTGAAAGTTGTTTTCCTTCTCGCATCTCCTTGGGTTCAAGATGTTAGATGTGGCATAGATCAATCTTGCAACAGTAGCTTGGTTTTTTGGTCTTTATTGAGTTATGATTGGTGGCTTTGAAGCTCTCTTCTATAGCTGTGTTGCTTTTCATAGTGCAGTTTTTGCTATCATGGAAGCTTTTTAAGTAATTCCGATTGCCCCCTTTGGTCAAACTTCTTCACTTGTTTGGGCTTGGCTTTATGCCATCTTCTTTCTCTGGGAGGTATCCTACAAGTTTGAAGTTGCCCTGGATTCTGGATCTCTCTACGTGGCGGTCATTGTTCCTCATGCAGCTAGCGAAGCATTTTCTGTGATCGTTTATACTTCCTTACCTATTAGAGCAACTCCAACGCAGGTTGCATATGGGTATGCATTTCACATAACTGCCATTTTGGCAACTTTTGTCAAAAAAATTGAGCTCCAACGGGGGTTGCAAATGAGTATCCAAAATGCAACCACCATGGTTGGGGACCCAAATCTATAGTCGATGGAGAGAGAAAGGGGGGAGATCCATATTTTGGTGGGAAATGTCAGACGCCACTGTTCATAGCCGTTGGGTTTCAATTTTGTTTGCAACGACTATAAACACTGTGATGCAATTAAAATCTCAGGCTATAAATTGGGGTAAACGCAAGATTGATTTTAAGAATTACCTCTACTCCACTGATCTGTCTGAAAATCACCCCAATACACCCAAAATCCCTAATTATTCTATTTCCCTACAGTTTTTCATTAAATAATGAGAATTTCTCACTCTTTTCAAGTGGAAAATTTCTCATACATACTGAGAAATTCTCAATGTTTACTCAGAAATTCTCAATCTTTACTGAGAAATCCTCAATGTTCACTGAGAAATTTCTCATATAATATGAGAAAATTCTCATATTTACTGAGAAATTCTCAATATTTACTGTGAAATCCTCAATGTTTACTGAGAAATCCTCAATGTTTACTCAGAAATTCTCAATCTTTACTGAGAAATCCTCAATGTTTACTGAGAAATTTCTCATATAATATGAGAAAATTATCATATTTACTGAGAAATTCTCAATGTTTACTGTGAAATCCTCAATGTTTACTGAGAAATCCTCAATGTTTACTGAGAAATTCCTCATTTATTGTCTTTTTCGTTGATTTCTGATCTGGGTTTCTCAAAAATTCTCTGATGATGCCAAAAATTGGTAAGAAAGATTTATGCGGGAAGATGGAGTAGAAAGAGGTTTGTATGTGGTTCGGCCCCGTTAATGAGGTGACCTACGTCCACGGGTGCGTCTCAGCGCTTCTCACTAACAGATCACCGGCAGGCCTGGTGAGCCAACAAAGATGGGCGGCACTACCAGTAACACCGGCCGGGTATATGCGTATGGGTGGTGAGTTCTCTAGCGAGCAAGTGTATGCTCAGAGAAGTAAATTTTCAGATCCCTCTAAGGAGGATAGGTGGGCTCTTTTATAGATGTAAGAGTCCACCCTTACATGGTAAGCTCACTAGATTAGGAAGCCTAATCTAATCACAATAGATTTGTACAACATTAGGGGAGTTTCCTAAGTGGCTTAGGAAACCATTGATTCTTTCTTGATAAAGTCATGGTCATATAAGGAAACGATGGAAGACGCCACCTACTCCGCACCTACCGGGGAGTCACTACGCCCCGTCCCTGAGCTGCCGAGTATCCCGGACGGTTACAGCTGAACACCTCGGAAGTGTGGGCTCCATGCTCCCATCCCGGACTAACAGGGCTATCCGCTGACCACGTGGTGGTTGGACAGTTACAGAATATTTCTGGACGTATCAGCTGCCCCCCATTTTCAAAGTTGAGATGACGCCTTGCCAGATGAAATTTGAAAACTAAGAATGTCTTCCAGATACCGACCGGGAAAAGACTGGGACCCCCGTCGGTACAGGGCCGGTTTGTAATGACTCGTCAGTATATCGACCGAGCGGTGACCCTGTAGGACCGGGCCCCCCGGCGCTACGTGTCCACTGGTTACGGGTCTGGTTTGGATCCAAAGCTGCCAGTTTGAAAGTAACCGAATCGCCCAGGTAGCAACCAAACCATCACGTCGCGCATTCAATGCTCACGCTTTTTGAGACGACGCCCCACGTGCCCGAAACGACAGTTTCGGCGGGAGAGTATGTGAGCCATCCGATCAAGTTTGATCCTAACCGTTCGCGATGCCTATATAAGGAGCACCTGTTCAATCTGCTTCTCACTGCAAATCATCAACTAAATCGCCCGAGCAAAACACTCCGAGCTCCTTCTTCTCTGCTGTTTCCGTTTCCCAAACTTCCCTCAAATGGCCTCACATATTGATCTGTCATCTGATGAAGGGCTCAGAGCCTTTCAAGAGGATTGTCACATTCCGGACGATGTTGAAGTCCGTCCGTACATTGAGGGGGAGGAAGTAGCCTTCCCTTTCGTCCTCATCAACAGCTATCTGCTGCTTATTGTGGGACTATGCTTTCCCCTCCCGGTCTCCTTTTGTGACCTGCTTGAGGGGTTGTGCATCCCGCTCTGCAAGTGCCGTCCAAACGTCGCTCGCCTCCTCTGGGGCATATCAGTGCTGAACGAGCGACTCGGGTTATTCCTCCCTTCCATCTACGTCGCCAGGTGTTACATCCTGGGCATCGACCACGGGGGTCCTTACTTGCGCCCCAGGGCTGAGGGGAGGGACCTTGTCAAAGGTCTGGACTTCCCGAACAAAAATTGGCAGCGGTACCCTTGGGTCGTGGTATTCGGCAACTGGCTGGACGACGCCATTCTCTGCCCCCTGCAGTTTTTGATCCCGACCTCTGCAAACAATCTTTTGCTGCCTCCCGCGGCGCGGCCCCTACTGCTGATGAGACGGAGGCGATTGACCGAGCCATCGAGGCCGGCCTGTCGTTCTCTGATTTGGTCTATGGGCATACGGGTGATGCAGGCGCCGGTCCTTCCTCCATGGCCCACACCGCTGCGGCTTCTGGGTCGCGCCGCTATACTCGATCCATGGCCACCGGCCCGTGCGCCACATATAGGGCCGGATCACCCGAGGGGCCAATTTCTCTTCCCACCAGTAGTGACTCCTCCTCGTCCGGGGATGCAAGCCCGCCACCTGGACCGTCCAGGAAGGGAAAAGAGAAAGAAGTTGGTGAGGGGTCTCCACCTCCACCAAAGAAAAGTCGGATGGATCCCCTGGCGGGCCTTCACGTGCCTAGCTCTTGGACCGGCCTCTCCCTTGCTAACCTGGAGGGTCGTCTTCAGGAGGTGGAGAAGCAGACCGCTCGTCTGCAGACAGGCTCGGTTATGCAGGAAGTGGATACTCACACCGTCGAGCTTACTATGAAAGAGCTGGTGGCGAGGTTGGCGGCCCTGGAGGAGGAGGTCAAGGCTTTGAAGGACAAAGGGTCTTGAAGACCTCATCCTATATATATATATATATATTTGGAAGGCTATTATAAATGCCCCAGATCTCTGTACAGTTCACCTTTTATAGCAATAAAAAGGTCCTTGAGGCCACATCTCTCTTTCACTATGCTCCTTTAACTGTTTACTAATTCTGTGCTACGTTGGGCAGCTAATATCCGACCGGTGTATGAATGTGCCCGGGTTGCGGTAACTTGGGCCCGGATCACCGCTGCCCTGTACCAACCAGTCGTTAGTCAGGTTAGAACCTAACAATGGTGATGTGGTCGTAACCGAACCGATTGCTGGCTAACTGAACCGTCGCGTCACGCAATTAATGCGCGCGCCTTTTGAGGCGACTCTTCACGTGACCGAAGCGACAGTTTGGGCGGGAAATCTCCTGGACCGCTGGATCCGCTCTGATCTTGGCCGTTCAGAGTCTTTATATAAGGAGTACTTGCCTCATTTCTTGCATCCCTTCCTGATCTTCTATTTTCTACTTTCTTCCCTCTTCCCCCCGTCCTTCTTCATTTCGGAGCGAGGCTGGAGAGAACGAATCTTGTGGGGTTCGAGCGGGAGTGGGATTTCTTCCTCCTCAGATTATGTGCGTTCTTCGAGTCGGGTGGTACTTTAACTCATCTGAACCGAGCAGGTGTTTCTTGCACTATTTTGGGAGAGTGTTACTTGGTGCTGAGGAGTGTCTACTCGTTACCATTGAGGTTAGTGACTCTGCCCCCCTGTATATCAGGCTTGGGGTTTCCGATCCATACGCAGGTCGTAGTTTGTGTCCGTTCCTTGCTGTTGGGGCACCAGCAATGGAACACTCCGACTTCAACTCTGCGTCGAGATCGGAGAGTGAACAGTATTGGTCAGAATCCCTCGGGGCCAGTATAGACCGGCTCCCTGCGTCCCTGACCGATCATCAGAGTGGGGCCGGGATACTCGTTCGTCTATCTGATAGTAAGTCTACCCAGGAGGCCCCTGTTGCCTCCGTCTTGAGGGGTTCGGGCGACGAGCTGCCCAGGGAGACTAACCCCGTAGTGTTTGCCTGTGAGTCCACCCTTTCTACGTTGCGTTCCCAAGACCTTCTCCGGATCCGAGAGAGGTACTCTCTCCCTGACGGTTGCGCCCTAGCCGTAAACCCCGGCGGCGCGCACCTCTATCAGCCTGGGTTCGTCACCCTGTTTGAGGATGCTATGATGGCGGGCCTCCGACTTCCCCTTCACCCCGTTGCCCGGGATGTCCTGATCTATCTCAATATCGCTCCCGGGCAATTGGCCCCCAACGGATGGAGATTCCTGATGGGGTGTATATCACTGTGGCCTCAGGTGTTCGGGTACGAGCTTACCCTCCATGAGTTTCTTTGGGCCCACCGACCATTCCCCGTGCACCGGGAAGTGGGGTTTTTCTCATTTTCTGCCCGTCCGGGCAGGAAAATTATCGACAGATGCCCCAGCAACAACAAGGGGTGGAAGGGCAAGTTCTTCCAGGTGTCCACCCTTCGCCTTTGTGACATGGCTCCGGGGACCCAGCTGAGGACATCCTGGGCTGGGGAGTTGAGGGGTAAGACCACCCTTCTGAGTTCGTCCGTTCTTTCAGTTTTTAGGAACGCGATGGCTTGCTAACTGACTTCATTTCTCTGTGCACAGCTGGCTCGACAGAACCTCCCGATATCTCTGAACTGTGCCAGGCCAGGATCTGGAACCTAGCAGAGTTGCCCACTAGTGTTTGGAATGTGTTATCCCGAACAGGGGACTTTGTCAAGACCTATTCCCCTGAGGAGCCCGTTCCAGCCCCCGACTTTTCACCCCTCATCCCCGGTGAGTTCCGAGGTTGCCTTACTGGTTCGCCTTGCACTTGTCCGTATTATTTCTCACATTTCTGACCATGTTATCTTGCTCTTTCGCAGAAATGGCCTCCAAATGCAATTTGGAGCAGCTGAGGGAGAGGCAGATTGTTGCCGCCGCCGCCGCTGCTACTCGGGTGGCGATCGGCCAGGGGAAGAGGCCAGCCACCGAGACCTTGGGCGGTGAGCGCCCGCTCCGACGCATCCGCCATGGGACGGTCAGCCGTCCGGACCCTGCGGGGACATCGGCTCCCCAAAGGTTGGTTGTTAAGGAGCCCGCGCCCTGGGCTGATATTCCATCTGGTCTGCCCATCGGTGGGCCTAGTGAGGTTCGGGATAGGCTAAAGTCTGTCCTAATCCCGATCCAGGTTGAAGTATGCGCCAGGCTGTCTCCCCTGGACTTCCAAGGATGGTTGTATAGCCTTTCCCATCTGGTAAGTGTTCTTTCTCCCTTCAAATATTGGCCTACTCCTTTTTACTTGCCTAACCGATCTCCATCCTCTTGCCGCAGGTTGGCTGTATGGCCGCGGGATCCGAGTCCCTCCTGTCTTCCCTGGCCGGGAAGGCCGCCGCTGCTGACGCCGCCCTTTCGAAGGAGCGAAAAGAATTGCAAGTAGCAAAAGCTGCCTTGGTCGTCGAGACGAGCAAGACAAAGTCATTGGCCTTGAGTTTAGGTGCGGCTCAGGCGGACCTGGCAGCGGCTTTGGCCGAATTGGAGGTTTCCCGGGCCCTCACTGCGGCAGCTGAAGCCCGGGCGAAAGCGGCTACCGAGACACCTGCCGCAGGGGCCTTGGAGGGCGCATTTGATGACGGCTTCTTCCAAGGTTATGACGATCTGAAGCGGCGGGTAGTCCGGGATCACCCCGAATGGGTCCTTTCGGCCTACGAGGGGATTGACTCGGATTACTGGGATGTCGGTGAAGATCCCATAGCTGGTGAAGCTCCTGCGATTGGTGAAGACCCTGCGGCCATTGCTGAGGCCACAGAACTTGCCCCAGGCGGGAACTTGGGGGACAAGGGACTTGCCGTACCAAAGGAGCAGACTGGGGAGACCGAGGATGTGGTCAATGTGGAAGACTGACTCCCCGGTTCCTCCTCGTTGTTTTTTATTTCATTGCTTGGAGTTTTTAGTTTTTTTTTCTTGGGGAGGCCACTACAACTGCCCCCCAGGCTTTGTACATTTTCTTTGATTAATGAAAAGACCCCTGAGGTCAGCTTTCCATCAACTTTGTAGTGTTTTTGTACTATGCCTTTTTGCTAGTATCCGTTCGATTTTTGGTCGACCTAACATCTGTCTTAGCAAATGCTTTAGGACCGTAACCCACAGAACACCTAGTCGAACGATGTAATTCCCTATTTTAGCCTCAACATTCCCCTTATCCCCCTGCCCCCCAAGCATTTTGCTAAGGCGGGAGTATGGGAGTACGGGAGTGAGTAGCCGTAGGGAATCGACCTGGAACATGGGTGGTTGTAGGGGCTTTTGAAGCTTGCCATCGTCGGCCACTTAGGGGCTTGGCCCCGTCGTCGGCTGGACCTAGGCGAAACTTAATTAATTTCCTGTTTGTAGGTCTAGTACCCTTTTGTCCCCGACCTTTTTGCGAAGGCGGGGGCATGCAGAGGGGCGACCATAGGAAACCGACCTGGAACATGGATGGTTGCAGGGGCTTTTGAAGCTTGCCATCGTCGGCCACCTAGGGGCTTGGCCCCGTCGTCGGCTGGACCTAGGCGAAACTTAATTAATTTCCTGTTTGTAGGTCTAGTACCCTTTTGTCCCTGACCTTTTTGCGAAGGCGGGGGCATGCAGAGGGGCGACCATAGGAAACCGACCTGGAACATGGGTGGTTACAGGAGCATTTGAAGCTTGCCATCGTCGGCCACCTAGGGGCTTGGCCCCATCGTCGGCTGGACCTAGGCGAAACTTAATTAATTTTCTGTTTGTAGGTCTAGTACCCTTTTGTCCCCGACCTTCTTGCGAAGGCGGGGGCATGCAGAGGGGCGACCATAGGAAACCGACCTGGAACATGGGTGGTTGCAGGAGCATTTAATGCCTGGGTTCGGAGCCCGAGGTCCTTTCTGCCTTGGGGTATTGCCCGAGGTCTTTTCTGCCTCGGGGTTAGGCCCGAAGTCTTTTTTGTGCCTGGGCTCGGAGCCCTAGGTCTTTGTTGCCCCGGGGTTTGGCCCGAGGTCTTTCATGCTTTGCACGGTGTATTGACCGGGGTGAATTTTCGAAGCAAGCTTTATCAATTTTATTTGAAAAATAATAATCTATAATAGTTGCCCAACCAGGGCTACATGAAAAGAACTTGTCCTATAGTACTAGATTCCCGTAGCCAGATGCTACTGATAATACTTGCGGAGGTGTTGCACGTTCCAGGGATGACTGAGATCGTGCCCATCCATGTTCTGTAGCTAGTAGGTTCCCGGTCGGTTGACCCGAGTCACTATATACGGTCCTTCCCAGTTTGCTCCCAACTTCCCATGGCTTGGAACTCTGGTAGACTGGTTCACTGCCTTAAGGACAAGGTCCCCGACTTGAAAGCTACGATGCTTCACCTTGCTATTATAATACCGCGAGACCCGTTGCTTGTAAGCTGCCACCCTGAGATAGGCCTGGTCTCTTTTTTCTTCCATCAGGTCTAGTTCTGTCCTGAGGGCTTCTCCATTGTCTTGGTCATTGAAGGTAGCCACCCGGTATGAGGGCAGCCCGAGCTCTGTGGGGACTACCGCCTGAAAACCATAAGTTAAGGAAAATGGGGTTTCGTCCGTAGCTGCCCGGGGTGTGGTGCGGTAGGCCCACAGGAGGGCTGGTAGTTCTTCAGCCCACAGGCCTTTGGCATTCTCAAGCCTTGTCTTAATCGACTGCAAGATTGTGCGGTTGGTCACCTCGGCCTGGCCATTAGCTTGTGGATGCTCGGGAGAAGAGTAATGATTTAGTATCCCATAGCCCGAGCAGAACTGTCTAAAGATGGGTGTATCAAATTGTCTTCCATTGTCGCTGATCAGGACTCGTGGGATACCAAACCTGCTGAGGATATTTCTTTCCACAAAGTGTTCCATTTTCCACTCGGTTATCATCGCCAGGGGCTCGGCCTCCGCCCATTTGGTGAAGTAGTCAACAGCTATCACGGCAAACTTAACCTGCGCTTTACCTGTGGTTGAGGACCAACGATGTCAATTCCCCATTGGGCGAATGGCCAGGGACTGTGGACCGGCGTTTGGAGCTCTCCCGGTCTGTTGAACATGGGAGAGTATCGCTGGCACTTGTCACACCTTCGGACATACTCCTGTGAATCTCGGGCCATGGTTGGCCAATAGTAGCCTTGTAAGAGGGCCTTTCTGGAGAGTGCCTGACCTCCTACGTGGTTCCCGCACACACCTTCATGAATTTCGAACAGTATCGCTTGAACTTGCGTAGGGTGAACGCAGCGGAGGTACGGGATAGTGAACCCCCTCTTGTAGAGGACACCGTCAAGGATATGGTACCGTGCCGCCCGGTACTTGACCCGCCTTGCTTCCTCTTTGTCGTCCGGCAGCCTTTCTGTTGTCAAAAATGTCACGATTGGATCCATCCAACTAGGTCCCGGAGTGACCGGGTCAACCTCCATACCCTCTGAATTGATCACACTTGGCTCGGGTAGGAATTGTATCCTTATCCCAGGCAAGTCTGACTCAGATGACGAGGCGAGGCGAGCCAGCCGGTCAGCTCGGGTGTTTTCTTCTCTAGGTATCCGAGTGATGGAGAACCCTCGGAGTTGATTGGAAATCGTCCGGACGAGGGCCAAGTAGGCTATCATGCTGTCCTCCCGCGCTTCGTATTCTTGGTTTACCTGATTGACTACGAGCTGGGAGTCGCTGTAGCTCTGGACTTGTTGGGCAGTCATTGAGATGGCCAACTGTAACCCGACCAAGAGGGCTTCGTACTCGGCCTCGTTGTTGGAGGCACGAAACCCAAACCTCAGAGCATATTCAAGCTGGATGCCATCGGGGGTAGTCAGGATGATCCCGGCCCCACTACCTTACTGGTTGGAAGAGCCATCGACATGTAGCACCCAAGTTGGGATACCGGAATGCAATCCGGGTGGTAAGGCCGGAGGCTCGGGTTCTTCGACCGGGTGTTCTAGGTAAGTAAACTCGACCAGGAAATCAGCGACGGCTTGTCCCTTGATGGCCGTCCGAGGTCGGTAAGTTACTTCAAACTCTTCCAATTCTAATGCCCACTTGACGAGCCTCCCGAATGTGTCCGGCCGAGAGAGAATTTTGTGGAGGGGCTGATCGGTCAACACTACGATGGCATGGGCCTGGAAGTACAGGCGGAGCCTTCGGGTTGAGGTGATGAGGGCGAAGGCCAACTTCTCGATACGGGAGTATCGGCTTTTCGCACCTTGTAATGCCCGGTTGGTGTAGTACACTGGGAACTGTATCCCGTGCTCTTCCCGGATGAGTGCCGAGCTAACCGCCGACGGTGACACCGCCAGGTACAGGAACAGTTCCTCTCTGGATGCCGGTGTCGACAGTAGAGGAGGTGAGGCCAGGTATTTCTTGAGTTCCTAGAATGCCTCCTCACACTCTTCGGACCACTGAAAAGCTTTGCGGAGGATTTTGAAGAACGGCAGGCACCGATCGGTAGCTCGGGACACGAATCTATTAAGTGCGGCCACCCGTCCGGCCAGGCTTTGAACTTCTTTTGTTGATTTAGGTGACCGCATGTTGATGATAGCCTGGATTTTATCAGGATTTGCTTCGATTCCCCGCCTGCTGACTAGATGACCGAGGAACTTGCCTGACGAGACACCAAAGGTGCATTTGGCCGGGTTCAACCTCATCTTGAAATTTCTCAAAATGCTGAAGGCCCCGGCTAGATGCTCAAAGTGGTTGGGCTTATCCCGGCTCTTGACCAGGAGATCGTCCACGTACACTTCCATGGACTTTCTGATGAGGTCTTTGAACATGAAATTGACCAGGCGCTGATATGTAGCCCCGACGTTCTTAAGGCCGAAGGGCATGACTCTGTAACAGTACGTGCCTTGGTCGGTGATGAACGCCGTCTTCTCTTCGTCCCCGGGGTACATGCTGATCTGATTATACCCCGAGTAGGCGTCCATGAATGAGAGGAGTGAGTGGCCCGCTGTTGAGTCGACGAGGAGGTCTATCCTGGGCAACAGATAACAGTCCTTGGGACAAGCCTTGTTGAGGTCGGTGAAGTCTACGCACATTCTCCACTTCCCGTTGCTCTTTTTGACCAGGACAACATTAGCCAACCAATCGGGATAATAGACCTCCCGGACAGAGTTCGCCTTTAGGAGCTTCTCGACCTCCTCACTTACTGCCGTTTGTCTCTCGGGGGCCATGCCCCTCCGTTTCTGCTTCACTAGGCGGCAGTCCGGGCTGACGTTGAGATGATGGGACATCACCCGTGGATCAATCCTGGGCATGTCCTCATGACTCCAAGCGAAAACGTCCTGGTTTTGCCTCAGGAATTGGGTCAACTTTTCCTTCAAGGCAGGCTCCAGTAGTGCGCCTATGTTAACCGTGCGACCTAGGTGTTCTGGATCCAGCACAACTTGCTCCAACTCCTCCATAGGTCCTATCACGTCCCTCTGGTTCCGGGGGTCCATTTCTTGGACGTTCAGTGTTTCGGTGATTGCCCCCCGGCGCAACGAGCTAACATAACAACTTCGAGCCGTGGTCTGGTCTCCTCGCAAACATCCGGGTCCCTGGGGAGTTGGGAATTTCACGGTTAAGCTGTATGTGGAGATAACTGCTCGGGCCCTGTTGAGGGTCGGCCTTCCGAGGATGACGTTGTAGGCCGAGGGGGCCTCTACTATCACAAAATTGGTCAGCATGGAAACCTGCTGCGGGTAGGTCCCCATGAGAACTGGGAGCTCGATCGTACCGAGCGGTTGAGTGCTGGAGCCGTTGAATCCGACCAGGGGAGTAGCAACCGGCCGGAGCTGATCCCGGGAGATCCCGAGTTGGCCGAATACCGCTGTAAACATTATGTCGGACGAGCTGCCTGTGTCAACCAGTACCCTCTGGACCATATAGTTAGCTATAGAAAGCGTCACTACTAGCGGGTCGTCATGGGGGCAGTGGAGGCCCTGTACATCGTCGGACGAGAACGTCAAAACGTCAGTTGGTGATGTGCCGGTGGATTGGACCTGCCATACATCCGCTCGGGATGCTCGGGTATGCCTCTTTCGTGCCGACTGAGAATCACCTCCGCCAGATGTTCCTCCGGAGATCACGTTAATGTGGCCGAGCGGTGGAGGGGGCTGACCGGGAGCTTGGGCTTCCTGTCGGGGCCGTCTGTCCGTTGTGACAAACTCGGCAAGATGTCCCTGCTCGATCAGCTTCTCGATTGCTATCTTCAATTTGAAGCAATCCTCCGTTTCGTGGCCGTGATCCCTGTGATAACGGCAAAACTTCTCCCGGTTTCTTTTACCGGGTGGGGCTCTGAGTTTAGCTGGCTGCGAAAGCAGCCTCTGTGCTTCTGCGGCGGCCATCACCTCATGTATGTGTCGGGAAAGGGGTGTAAAAGCCGTTAGGGGCTGACCTCTAGCATCTCTTTGATCTTGCTTCGGCTTCTTTCCCGGACCCTTCTCGAATCCCTCACGCTTATGCTTGGCTTTTGGGGATTCGTCTTCCGCCTGGCTGGCGCGTTTTGCCTTCAAAAACTCCTCGGTATCTATATACTTTCCGACTCTTTCTGAGAGTTCCACCAGAGTTGCCGGTCGGTTGCGATGAAAAGACGTGGCCACCTTGGTGTGTTGAACTCCTGAACAGAAGGCCATGATTGCGGCTGTCTCGTTGAGGTTGCGGATCAGGAGCCTCTGCTGGTTGAAACGATCCACATACTCCCTTAAAGATTCACCCTTCTGCTGCTTGACAGCTAGCAGCTGGGTGTTCGGTTGCGATCGGTCTAGCATCCCGACAAACTGGCTGATGAAGAGTTTGCCGAGGGCTTTGAAGTTGTCAACCGTCCGGGGCTTCAAGGCATGGAACCACTGTGCGGCTGATCCCTTTAGGGTGCTGGGGAAAGCCAGGCACAACAGCTCGTCTATTGTGGTGACCAGTGCCATCTGCGCCTTATAGGTGCATATTTGAATTTTTGCGGTATGGGAAACCGTGTCACCCGGGTGGTGTAGGGCGACTCTGTTTCTGTATTCGTGAGGTCGTGACCGGACTTGCGGTTCAGCCTCTCAATCTGCTGTTGCAGCTTCTCGACCTGGGCTTTGACGTCAGTGCGCCCGGTCCTCCTTTCTGTGTCCGAATGGTAGGTGGGGTCGGAAGATGAGGCCTCCTCCTCAAAGTGCGTCGACCTCGGAGATAGTACCCGACTGTTGGTTCGGGTAAGCCTGTGCCTAAGGTCCCCTCGGCTCAGGACGGGAGGATCGTCGACCGATTCCCGGGTTTTCCGTCCGGATTTTTCTGCCCTTGCTGCGCGCCGTCGATCAATGAAGATTCTGGCGTCATCCGCTCGGCGCGCTCGGCGAGGAATGTACTGAGGCACCCTTTGAGAGCGCTTAGTAGCCTGGCTGCGCTCTCTACCTGCGGGACGCTCCCGGTTTGGTGGGGACACTGGAGCGGATTGCGCATGCTCTTGCACCCGAGCAGGTTGGCTGACGGGAGCGCTTTTCTCAGGCCGACTCTCTGACGCGGGGCGCTTCTCATGTTGGGCCATAAGCGCGTCTATCTGCTGTTGTGCTCGACGCTGGCCCTCCAGGAGCTGCTCCAACGCCGCAGTGACCTGTTCGGTGGTCATGGAGGTGGCCCGCGGCTCGATCTGCAGATTTTCCTGACCGGCTGAGTCGGCGGGGTTGTCGGTCTTCTTACCCTTCTTTGGCGGCATGTCGATCAGTCAAAGATTTTATTGATGAGAAGACTGTGTCGCTTCCCACAGACGGCGCCAAACTGATGATGCCAAAAATTGGTAAGAAAGATTTATGCGGGAAGATGGAGTAGAAAGAGGTTTGTATGTGGTTCGGCCCCGTTAATGAGGTGACCTACGTCCACGGGTGCGTCTCAGCGCTTCTCACTAACAGATCACCGGCGGGCCTGGTGAGCCAACAAAGATGGGCGGCACTACCAGTAACACCGGCCGGGTATATGCGTATGGGTGGTGAGTTCTCTAGCGAGCAAGTGTATGCTCAGAGAAGTAAATTTTCGGATCCCTCTAAGGAGGATAGGTGGGCTCTTTTATAGATGTAAGAGTCCACCCTTACATGGTAAGCTTACTAGATTAGGAAGCCTAATCTAATCACAATAGATTTGTACAACATTAGGGGAGTTTCCTAAGTGGCTTAGGAAACCATTGATTCTTTCTTGATAAAGTCATGGTCATATAAGGAAACGATGGAAGACGCCACCTACTCCGCACCTATCGGGGAGTCACTACGCCCCGTCCCCGAGCTGCCGAGTATCCCGGACGGTTACAGCTGAACACCTCGGAAGTGTGGGCTCCATACTCCCATCCCGGACTAACAGGGCTATCCGCTGACCACGTGGTGGTTGAACAGTTACAGAATATTTCTGGACGTATCATTCTCTAATAAAACCAAAGAGATGAAGATTCAAGGAAAACCCAACTTTTGAATTCCCCTTTTAATGTCTTTTTTGTTAATTTCTGAGCTGTGTTTCTAAAAAATTCTAAAATTTTTGAGCAATTTATTATTAATACTAGGTCTGTTTTTTTAAGCGAATTAATTTTTTTATTATAAATTTGAGATGTGATTATTTATAAGATCAATAACACTGTTGGTAATATGTGCAGATGGACTCTCAATACGATGGTTGAATTTAATTTTGGCGGTTGAATTTAATATTATAAATTTTTTATTATAATTTTTTTTTTATTTCATTTCTAAACTTTATCGTGAAAATATAGACGTTAAATATAATCAAGTTGTTACTTTTTTTTTAAATTAAAAAACATGAAAAATAAGAAATGGATACTCAATTTGGTTACCATGGTTGGAGTGCTTTTGTTCAAAAGATCCATTTGAGTATCCAAAATCACTATTCAAGAACCCAAATTGGTGTTTTGGATACTCAAAATACAAACTCCCATTGGAGTTGCTCTTATACCTCTAAAAATGTTTTGCTTTTACTTGCTGTGCTTTTCTGTAATTTTGTTATTTGTTTGATTAATTGGTTTTCTTTGTACTACTATTAATCAGGGCAAAAAAAAAAAGGAAAAAAAAAAGATAAAAGATAAAACGAGGTAACTACGAGCCGCAGCCTATTGGGACAAGGAAAGGATCAACTCATCAAAAACTACTCCTATCATCGATCCCCTTCATAATTAACCCCTGTTGACTTCACTTACCTTAGCCTAGGTCCTCTCTCTGTCTCTCTCTCTCTCTCTCATTCGGGGGGTTCAATAGCTTGGAGAAACACCACAGGTAATGAATGCTTCACAGAAACAACTTGATTGTTTGTTTTGTTTTTGTTATTTTGTCACCCAAAACTCATTTTTGTTTCTCATATTCAGTTCATTTTACTCTTCAGATTCAATCCATAAACTTTATTGGGACTTTTTTTTTTTTTTTTTTTTTCCTTTCAAAATCCGAGGTCTGTTACTCATTTTTCTGTAATTATTTGATCAAGGATCTATATATTTGTCATATACCAGAGACAAAAGACACATTTGAGCTGAGAAATCCTCTTATAGAGTGTTGGGGTTTCTGTTGTTGTAGTGGACAGCCCTAGACAGTAGTCATGAGGGACTTCATTTTTTGACTTTGAATACATAGATGAAGTTATTGTTTTGGTACTCTTTGGAGGCTTTTTATTTGCTCATGGAAGAATTGCTTGCTTTTTCTTTGGTTTTTGCCTCCTTCCCTCGGTTGAAGAATTTATTTATTGGCTTCTTCTTCTGCCTAATCTTGATTGCTTAGATACTTGGAGAATTTCCCCTAAAAAGTTATTTATTTGTTTTCCAGGATAATTTCAGAGGTCTATTTGCTTTGCTTTATATGGTGGTGCTAGTAGTACTTGATGTGTGGTAAAATTAGTTGACTGATAAAAGGGTCTGGTATAAGTTTTGATACATACCAATGGGTTCTGTTCAAAACACAGTTCATTACTGCTGTGTATCAAATGGTAATCGGATCTTATACGCATATAGTGGCGGAGACCATGAGATCGAGAATTTGGCTGCCTTGTGTTTGGAAAGAACCCCACCGTATCACACTTGGTATTTTCAAACAATGGATAAAAAGACATACGGGTTTTTCATAGAAGATGGGTATATTTATTTTGCAATTGCAAATGAGGGTCTTGGAAACCGGGGATTTCTTCAGTTCCTAGAACACGTGAGAGACGAGTTTAAGAGGGTGACTAGAAAGAGTTCAAGTAGGAGTATGTCGAATTTTAACTCACTCTCCGTACAAGAACAACTATTGCCGGTCATTCGTCATTTAATTACCTCGTTGGAGAATATTTCTCAGACTGGTAATGTTTGGCCGGGGGAGAGTCCATCACCACATCATGCAGGTCTATCCCCTTCACCTAGTAATGATGCTAACGGGCAAATTGAAGTTTCTGGTTCCACGAAAGTCCCTTTGTTGTCCAAGTCTGGTAAGCATGAGAAGAAGAAGATGAAGGATCATGTGGTTTGTATGAGAGACATTGAGTTGGAGGAGCGCCGACTATCTACAGATAGGGGAGTCAAGTTTGACACTGGATCTTCAGGATCTGATGACCATGGTCCAGTTGTTTCTTCAATCCCGTTACATAAGGATATGGGTTCAATGAGGATCAGATCGGGTACCCAAAACACTCGAAAGAAGTGGTGCCGCCTAGTGCGGATTGTTCTTGCCATTGATGTAGCTGTATGTGTTGTGCTTTTTGGGATCTGGTTAGTGATTTGTGGTGGTATTGAGTGCATTCGTTAAAAGCTTTCTACTTGGTGATGATTCTAAATTGGAGCGAGAAAATTGCACAGTGAATTTTTAAAGGAATAGGTCTCAGCAAATCAGCCAACTGGTGAAGCCAACTTATCGAATTTCTTACTTGGCCTAAATGTATATTTGAAGGTATGAGCTTCTGTCTACAGTTTCTGCTGTTATAAACTTGTGTACAGTTACCAGATTTGTATGCATATTTATATGGACACATTAGAGTTTATGATATATGAGGATACACAGGAATGTTGAATGTCACTTTCTTTGGTTACTTACAGTTATTATTCTTTCTGCAGTTACTGTATGAGACACATAGATATCAAATTTCCAGAATTTTATACTTGATCTCTTTTGAACAAAAAGTTACTATCAGTGTTATCTGTGGGTGTTGGGAGTGACAAACTACATATAAACTTAGGTCTCGCATGATTATGTTATGGTTTTTGGTGTTTGTTTTCATTTTTGGAGTGAATTCCTCTCATAAGTGTAATTTACCCTTATTATTGATATTGTCATTGTTGATGTTGTGGTATTGAGTGCATCTGTTGAAAGCTTTCTGTTTGATGCCTGTTTCAAACTTAGCGATGATTCAGAATGGGAGTATGAAAATTGAATACTGAAATTTCAAGAATCACAAAACATTTTCAAAGGAATATATTGCTGCAAACTGCAAATGAACAATTTGATAAAGCCAACTTATCAATTTTCATACTTGGCTTACATGTATAGTTGGAGGCATGAGCTTCTTCACTCTATAGTTTGTGAACATTAAAACCTTTTTTGTTTTAAAGTTACCAGGTTTGTATGCATATCTATGAAGCACGGATATGGACACTTCGACACTGATACGACCCGACCGGCACGTCGACGCTGCAAGAAAAGTGTCCATGAAGTGTCGTGTTTGTGTGTCGGACACGATACGACACGCGACATGTTACCTTCTTCGAAGTGTCGGTGATTCCTAGATGCATATAGATATGAACATACATAGAATTCAATTGAGAAATGAGGTTTTTCTTTGGTGTTTTATATGGCACTTTCTTTAGTTATATACATTTTTTCTTCACTTACGATTTAAGAGAATTTTTATCTCAGATTTTTGTACTTCATCTAATTACGTACTAAAAGGTTGCTATCGAGCTTTTTGTGTCCTACCCATGGTGGTTAGATTTGATCGATTCACGAGTCAATTCGAGTTTCATACGAGCCCGATGTGATTCACGATTCACAATTTTGTAATTCTAAGGTTTAAGTTTTAAGCGGAAAACTTTCAACATTTTGAGCCTTGCTATTGCATGGAACTTGTATTAAATTGTTGTTTTGTTCATTTGAATGGTGTAGTGTACACTGTTTTTAAACATATACAATACATACATATCTTTTGGGGTGTGAAGCAGTGTCAAACCAAAATACCCAACAAGCATTAGCTCTCCCTGAAAAGGAGGTGATCCAGCCGCACCTTCCAGTACGGCTACCTGGTTACGACTTCACTCCAGTCACTAGCCCTGCCTTCGGAATCCCCTCCCCCTTGCGGTTAAGGTAACGACTTCGGGCATGGCCAGCTTCCATAGTGTGACGGGTGGTGTGTACAATGCCCAGGAACGAATTCACCGCTGTATGGCTGACCGGCGATTACTAGCGATTCCAGCTTCATGCAGGCGAGTTGCAGCCTGCAATCCAAATCGAGAACGGGTTTTTGGGCTTAGCTCACCCTTGCGGGATCGCAACCCTTTGTCCCGTCCATTGTAGCACGTGTGTCGCCCAGGGCATAAGGGGCATGTTTACTTGACGTCATCCTCACCTTCCTCCGGCTTATCACCGGCAGTATGTTCAGGGTTCCAAACTCAACGATGGCAACTAAACACGAGGGTTGCGCTTGTTGCGGGACTTAACCTAACACCTTACGGCGCGAGCTGATGACAGCCATGCACCACTTGTGTTCACGTTCCCGAAGGCACCCCTCTCTTTCAAGAGGAATCGCAGCATTTTCTAATGAAGTGAATCTTATGATTCTCGATTTGACACGATTCATAATTTTAGCGTTCACGATTTAATTCGCAATTGGACAACCATAGCCCTACCTGTGTTGGGGTTTGGGAGTAATGAACTATGTACAAACCTAACCTGATTCATTATTATTGCATCCTGCGATAAATGCATGAAGGCATCTATTGAGTGTGTCTTGTTAACGCTTTCTTGGTCTCACCGTTGTCTAGTGTTTCCACCATTTCTCTCAACTTTTGAGTGGTGAAAGTTGCAAGATTCTTATACTTTTATGTTGAGTATATAGTTCACACTACTAATGCTTGCATTTCCATTACTTCCAGAGATGAAACTATGTTGATTTTGATTCTTGATTTCTCATACATCGACTGGGTTGTCGTGGTTGTCTTTCCTGTTTAATTATAATTGTCATTGTTTCTGTTGGTGGTGGTGTTGTGGTGTTCATCTTATCGTTACTATTACAGTATTACTACTGTTATTGTCACATTAATCGAATCTTTGATCAATGCCTAAACCGTGGAACTTTGATTTTTATTTTTTATTCCGACTTTGGGAATATTCTTTTAGAGAAAACTCCAAGTTACTGTTACTGTTGATGGCATCACACAGCCACATGGATCTTCTAAGAGCCACAAAGGGTTAAATAGTTATTTCCCAAAACTGCTGGCTCAGAGTTTGAGGAGTTTAGACTTCAGCACTGTGTTGTTTTTTAGTGTGTTTCAGTTGCGTCTTATTGCAGTATGTCAACTGCAGCATACTGTTTGCTATGAGCTGGTATTATTTTGTTGAAAACGTTTATTTGATTTTGAACCTGTTTTTAAAAAGTGAGAAATTTTGATTTTCTTGACTTTTGGTTTTCTTTAGCCTCTACTTTGTTCCATTGGAGATTTGAGTAAACATCTTCCTCTTCCAAACTAAAGGCTAGGCTGACTGATATTCAGGGGGACATGCCTGCCTTTGGTTCTCTTTATTTTAACATCAATCAAGGATAGAACAAAACTAGATCAAGAAATTAGACGATGATCAATTTTTTGGCAACAAGGTATCAATTTTCATGCACTGGACATCTCTCTTTGCGCGTACTCGAGTTGAGTGGCGTCCCATTTGGCACATTGTAGCCACTTTAGTTGATAGGAAAGGGAAATTATGTGTGTAACAGAGTACACTGAAATTTTGTTGCTCCTATTTTGTTTTTGGTCGGAGTTATATTTTTCGGACTAATGTGCTTATTTTAGTTTTGATTAGAAGCAAGTTGCGTGATTTTTCTATCACTCCTGTATCATCCTTTTTTTTTTTTTTTTTTATAATTCATGGCAGACTTATTCCTATTGCTGAGCAGTTCACAGCTTTCAAATGTCACAAGGGAAAAATGACTTCCGATCATCAAAATTTTAAACTCAAAGCATGAAAGCAAATTGATTTAGATGCATTCTGGTGTGTCATAATAGACAGCAACTTATTGTAGGGTGGTTCTAGTAGTGTTCATGAAACTTTCAATCAAGTAGAATGAGAAATGCTTGGGAGAAAATGATGCAGAAAAAGCATGGCAGTCAACTAATTAAGCCACCTTTTTCATGTGGTGTCCTACCCCCTCTGATGTGATGATTTGGTAGCTCCTCACTCCTGTGGACTAGACAGCTTATGATTAATTGATGAACTCTATATAACAATTTTTTTTTTTAAATCAGAACTCTATGTAACATTTTGAGTAAAGGAAATTTTTTTTATTATGTAATAAATGTAGCATTTTGAGTATTCCGCTAACTCTGTGTTTTTTTCTGTCTCAAAGTACACAAACCAAATGCAGCCTTGTGTTACAAAATTACAAATGCGTGAGCTAAATTTTGGGTCCCCCGCCAAATGACCACATTAAATTGAACAATTAACCTTTGAAACATGCATCATCTCCCCCTCGTTCTTTTTTGCCACTTCCCACTTGTATCTTTTCCAAAAGGAGAATGTGAAATCAAAAATAGTTAGTACCAAAGAGCAACAACGTTAATTCTCAACTTCCACAACAAAATAGGTGAGAGGGTTTTGAGTGTGGTCTCATCTAATTTCGATTATATCTCCCTCTCTTTGCTGCTATGAAGAATGAGATCAGGCCAAAATTTGAGACCCAAAATAATCATCCTTTCTTGTCTTGTTAAATGAAGGTTCAACAACTTGTAACACTGTTTGGTCTTGTTATCTTTCTAAACTCAGCTCTGGGTTTGTCCATCCGAAAATAATGAGAACAAACAAGCTAATGGATAACGAAGGACCCGTTAACGGTCCTTAACATAAACGACATGATGATGTTGGATTATGGTGCTCAGGTATGATCTGATATTTATGATGCAATAAATATGAAAAGAGAGGAAGACAGAATTTGTAGATGGTTTGGCACTGTTAATGAAGCAGCCTGCGTCCACTTGTGAGGTGTATGTCAATGCTTCCAAATCCACTATTCAAAAACTATTTACAAGGATAAGTTTAGGAGACCTTGATGTTCCAATAATGGAACTAACAATGTGCTACCTTACACAGTTGTTTGTAGTAATCTAGGGAGAGCTTTTGGACTGATTAGGGTTTCGTAGCCTCAAGAGAGGAAGAAACCGGCAGTAGAAAATTAGGGTTAGGGAAGTGTATTTCGGATCCCTATTGAGGGGAAGGAAGACCCCCTTTTATAGAACAAGGGGTTTCCTTATACAAGTATGGTAACCTAGCCAATTTAGCAGACTGATAGGATAATTACTTCCTTATCCTAGTAGACGCCAAATAGGTCTTCCACTGATTGTTGATTAACCAAGGAGTTGCTAAGTCTAGACTGTGTGGAGATCATTGTAGAGCTGGTTGAGTTAGACTAGGACTGTTCTGCCATGGAGAAGTCCTACCCGAGCGCTACCGACCTAGAGGTCGGTCGATCGGGAGTAATGGATCCTTCGACCATTATGGATGTATCAGCTGCCCCCCATTTCCAAGTCTTGAACTGATATTGGAGTGCGACAAGTTTGGAAATTAGTTTATTGACTTGAGCTTTGGCCTTTCTGCACATGCACTTGGCAGGACCTGCTAAACGGCCCAGTTTACTGAGGTTGGATCGAGGTCGCTGGGAGCGAGCCGAATCGGTTGGGTCCGGACTAGGACAGTTAGACTTGGATGGGATGGGACTCCATACGCAATTATTGACCCCTGTCTCTTTAATTGTCGCCATCAAGTTCGAACCCAAGTGGGAACTTGGCTGAACTGTCGGATGAGGAAAAATCTAGGCCGTCAGTCTTCTTATAAATAGGGAGCCCTTGACTTCTCCCTTTTCACTCGTACTACAGAGAAAGAGAAACTAGACCTCCTGAGATGTTCCGACTGACTTCCCTGTTTATTCTTATCTCCTTCTTGTTCTGAAATCCTTCCATGGAGGGCAAAAACGAACTTGATACCGCAGAGGGACTGCGTGCTTTCCACAGGCAATGTGAGATCCCCATTGAGTTTGATGTGCCACTATTTGTAGAGGGTGAATAGATTCTTGTTGACTCTGTGGTCGTCAACAGCTATATGTTGCGATGAGTGGGCCCTCGGCTCCCTTTTTCTGCCCTTTTCTGTATGATTCTGAGTATTTTGGGCATTCCCCTAGGGCATTGCAAACCTAACCTGCTGCCCTTGCTTTTGGGTACGACGACACTGAATGAACGACTAGGGCTTGGTCTGGGTGTTGGGTTTGTGCCCTCAAACCATTGCTTTATGTATGACACATTGACATTTTAATATATGGATATCGACTTCACATTTTATTATGTGTGTTTCTTTCATGAGATGAGTGCTAATCCTTAAGTATCATAGTAAGTAATTCATGTATGTATAAGATGCATACAAGTGAGATACGAATTATTATTCATTGATACTTAGAATTAGTCACAGTGGATGATGAGACTGGATATCTCATCAGGTGTACACTGTAGCATGATTAACTACCATTGAATGGAGTGATTAATCTCAATCCCTAGAGTATAACACTTAAGTTAATATGCTAGTGCTTATAGTGCATTGACGGACCTGAGTTTTCCTATTGATATTTAATACTGTCAACAGTCGATAGAAACTCATAACTTGTATAAGGTACGTGTTCTTAATCTTGAGACAATTATGAACACAGACTATAGATATGACTGCTTTGACTTACCAATCAGTGAGGTCTATGAAACATCAACACCTGGGTATTTTGGGTATGTCTTGTTCATAGGGTTGTGAACATATATTGTCAAGATAAGATTTACCCTCTAATAAAGAGTAAGTATTCCCTTGAGAATGTCACCAAGTTGATTACTGAGAACTGCAGTCTTGTTAATAAGTAGTTATCAACATGTTTGATAATTATGAGGGGTGAATGAGACTCAAGGAATACAAGAAGTAATCATGATTCAGGTTGACAGTAATAGTTATCTAACTACCTGAATATAATTATGAATGTTGATGGTAGAGGGACATTCGTACACCATACAAGTCTAGTTATCGCTTCGGATATATTCTTTTGCGTTGGAGTTCAGTTATCATTTTATAGTGGAGTAAACTTTAACTGACCAGCTGGTTAGTTTGTTGATCAAAGAGTTTGGTCATGGGAATTAACAACTAGTCTAAGCCAACAATAAAGAGCCTGGGAGGTCCCACTCTTAGCTCCGCTAGGATGTTTGGAAAGGCACATAGGGATGCTGTCAAGACTAGTTCGATTGATCGAATTTACTTTGATCGATTGAAGTCAAGACATGTTTGCTCGATCGAAAGTGAATCGAAGTTTCGATCGATCGAAGTCTCGATCGATCGAAGTCACTTTGATCGATTGAAAGTAAGGTCGGTTCTAGGAATCCATAAATAGGGCAGCTGCGTCTAGAAATTATAGTTCGTCGTTTTATCATATCAGAAGCTGTAGAAACTGTTTTAGGGTTTCCAAACCTTCTCTATCCTCTCTATTAGGGTTCCCACCAACCTTAGTCTTTCCGGCAAGCATCCGTATGAGTCATAAGGGTGAAGACAACCTAGTGAAGGCTGTTGTACCATCAAGAAAGCAAAAAATCAGAATTGAGTTCAAGACCTGAGGTATAAACTCTTCTCCCTCTTGTTTATACGTATCTATAGAGTTAACGAGTAGTAGATCTGGGCTACCAATAAGTTTTTGTAACTTAATCTTTCCGCTGCGACGTTTAAATAAATTTTAAACCTATTTTTCCTAAGAGCAACGTTTGTTTGGATCTCTAGATGCGTTTTAGGAATACTAATTTGATTTGTATGTTAGTATTAGTGCTTTTTTTAAAACTACATCATCACAGATTTGTTTCTGTGACGGTTTCGCAGCAGAAAACAAATCTGTGATAGCATTGGATACATAGCAGTTTCGATCGATCGATTGAAACTATCTGTGTTCAACCGAGCCGACTGAAAGAGTTTCAATCGATCGAACCAATGCAGGTTTCGAACGATCGAAACTGGTTATCTGTCCATGTGTCTTTTTCACAGCTTTAAAGGTTTTAAAATTATTTACTTATTGTTCTGAAAATTTTAAATTAGTCTGTGACAGAAAATCAGAGTTGTTGTTTTAGAGTACTAATTACTTTAAAAAAAGTTTATGGTGTATGCAATTAAATTAGTAGTTTTAGTGGTCATATATTTTGTTATATATATTTTGCTTTTGAAAAATAAAAATCCTTTACTATTAAAACTAGTGGAAGAGGGTCTTATTAATAACACCCACGATCTTCCATTAACGGTTCATTGTAAGATGAATAGTGCATCATGTGTCACCTTGCTAGGGGTGACCATTCCATACGGAGGGTACACCACTCATTGTTTACTAGATATGAACTTCCTATCGATAAGATCAATCAGACGTGTTAGAGGGTGACCACCATACATAGGCGCTACTTGAGGCGATTGTGATTGGATCCTAGTTAATGGTGCACACTAGCTATGCTATGGATAAGGGATCCCACACGGGGCATTATTCAGAAACTTAGAGATCAAATAGGTTCGGGAGTCATAACTTGTTTTGCAAGAGTTGCATATTGGACAAGTCATGATTAATCAAAAGATCGAGTATTGACCGCCACACGGAGGCTTTACTCTTCATTTTGATATTCCGGTGACTTTGTTTTAAAATAAGAGTTTTAAGCATTCTTTTATTTCAAACTGTCAAATTCTGATATCCATATTTATTTTGTCTTTTGGCTTTTCAGTAAATCACCATGTCTGGATCTGCATTTAGTCATCTTGCCACTATACTCACTCAGAACAAGTTAACTGTAAACAACTATATTGAATGGAAATGTAATCTTGACATTGTTTTAACTGCGGAGGTTCACATCTATGTCCTCACCACCCCATGCCCTGAAGAACCCACTGCAAATGCTTTAGCTGCTGCTAGATGCGAGTTCGACAAGTGGAAGAAGTCGAATGGGATGTGTTAGCCTTGATTTTCTTTAAGGCATTGTTTATATGTGTTTTGATGATGACGAATCTAGTGATAATTACATGTTCTTAATGATTCTATTCCAACGAATTATCATGTCATTTTCGTTGTGCTAATCTTTCTTTTCATGAACTTAAATGTTCTAACTTTGTTTGAGAACATGAGATAGCATATGGTAAAGTCCAAGAGTAATGGAGCTCAACAAGGATCAAGCTTGAAGACTTGAAGATTTTTCATCCTTGGTTGAAGACTAGGATTTATATGTAAGTATTTTGATCAATCACTCATAGGGGCTTAAGTAACTTTAATTGCACTTTAGGATCCTTGCTCTCATACTTTAAAATACTTTCAAGGGCCTAAACATACTTAGACCACTCAATTAAATTCATTTCACAAAAGCTTTCAAGTGACTAAGTCAAAAGAAAGACTTTTGTGCAGATGTGTCAACTTTAAAGTCAAACCTGATCTAATTAGTAAGGAATTAGATGTTGAGTTTTATATGATTGGAAAGATATTTGAATCTAGTTTCTGAATCTTCAAACGGATCGCGAATACGAGTTTTGTAGAGGGACTTATGACCGTTTTAGTGAAGAGGTGTCAGTCTGTGAAAAACTGCTTAAAACCAGTCGACTGATTTTTGAAGGGTCCTGTCGACCGGATTAATGTCCAGTCGACCGGAGGTACTCTTCCAGTCGACTGGATTGTAAAAAAGTCGACTCTTTTCAGTTTTTGAAAGGTAGACATTTTTTTCAGTCGACTGGGGCATTTTTTCAGTCGACTGGATCGCGCTGAAACACACTAACGACTAGTTTTTAAACTCTCCAAAAATTATTTTTACTCCCCCCAATCATTCCCAACGGCTATAATCTTTCAAAAGCTATATATAGGGATATTTTTAAGGGTCATAAACAAGTAGGATCATTAACAAAATCATTCAAACAACTTATTTAATCATCAGTCCCAATTGAGCCCTAGTTTGAGTGAAAAATCAATTTGCTCTAGATTTCAATTGTAATTCTTGAGAGAGTAAATTGTAGTGAGCTTTTATTTGTATCATCCACTCACTAAGGAGTTATAGTGTGAGCTTTTAATTGTATTATCCACTCTAGAGAGAGAGTTATCATTTGCACCCAAATCATTTGTAAAGAGTGACGGTTAGTAACCCTTGTGTGCAAAGAAGAGGTATTCTTCTTTGGGAGAGATTGGAGGCTCTTGTAACGGTTTGGTCTACCCCCGTGAAGTAGATCGGAGTAAAAGAATCCTCAAGAGGTGTTCTTGAGGGGTGGACGTTGGCTGCGGTGTGCGGATTGCCGAACTACTTGAAAACTCGGTTTGCAAGTTTCTCTTCCCTTCTATCTTTACATAATTGTTTGTGATTGAGTTTAATTTGTTTTAGTTTTTAAAAAGGTTAAATTTCCGCTAAAACCTTATTCACCCCCCCCCCCCCCCCCCCCCCCCCCCCCCTTCTAAGGTTTCCATTTCGGGCCAACAAGATGGCTCGTTGTTACATATTGGCCTCTATAGCTAATGTGTTGCAACACCAATACCAGTCAAATGATTCTGCCAATGCCATTATCAAATCCCTAAAAGAGATGTTTGGGGATCGTGGCAGACTTGCCATGCAGAAGATAATGAGTGCGAAGTTGTCGGAAGGGACTCCAGTCAAAGAACATGTTTTAAAAATGATTGGTTATTTAAACGAACTGGAGACCTTGGGAGCCAACATCGACGCACATACCCAAGTTGATATGATCCTCAATTCGCTGTCGCCATTATTCACTCAATTTAAACTTAACTATAGTATGAATCAAATGAATTTTTCAATGAGTGAATTAATGAGTCCTTTACTGGCATTGGAAGGATGATTAAACCTGGGGGCAACGTTTTGAACGTTGAGAAAAGCTCTTCCTCTTCCCGATCTGCGCCGAAAGGCAATAAAGGGAAGAAGAAAGCTGGCACTAGTGGTCCAAGTGTTGGACTGGTCCCTAAGATTGCAAAATCTAAGGGAAAAGGTAAAGGTAAGGGTAAGGGGAAGGTGGTGGGCTAAGGCAAATGAAAATGTTTCCAATGCGGTGAGAAGGACCACTGGAAGAGGAAATGTCTAGAATTCTTAGCTACAAGAGTTCAAGGTATGATTGAATCACATGTGATTGAAGTAAGTTTTATTACGGATACTTCAAACACTTGGTGCATTGATTCTGGTGCGACTAACCATATCTGTAATTCATTACAGGGGTTCACATCAACCAGCAGGTGCAGTGATGGGGAGATCGTATTTACTCTAGGTTCTAGTGCAACCGTATCTGTGGTTGCTATAGGAGTAGTAGCTTTAGAATTTTTAGACAATAAAGTTTTGATTTTATTAGATGTACTTTACGTCCCTTCAATGAGACGTAATTTAATCTCAGTTTCAAATTTATCGAATAATGGTTATTCTTTTCATTTCAGAATTGAAGTTGTGATAAAAAGAAATGGTTCTTTTGTGTATTCTAGTGTTAAATCAAATGGATTGTATGTGATTACTCCTAATATTTCTAAAGATTCTTGCATGGAACCAACTCAGTGGTAACTGTACCATCTAAAAGAAAGAAACCTTCCACTAATCCAACAAGGCAAAGCCTTTCATATGAGGCTTGGCCATATCAATTTAAATAGGATTGGCAAACTAGTCAAAGAAGGGGTCTTAGGCGATTTAGTTCTTAAACCAATGGAAGTCTACGAGTCAGGTTTGGAGGGTAAGATGACCAAAAGGCCATTTCCTGCAAAGGGCAATAGGACCAATGCATTGTTGGAATTAGTTCATACTGATGTGTGTGGACCAATAAATATTAAATCAAGGGCTGGTTATGAGTATTTCATAACATTTACTGATAACCACTCTAGGTATGGATATGTGTATCTAATGCAGCACAAATCTAAAGCCTTTGAAAAGTTTAAAGAGTTTAGGGCTGAAGTAGAGAAGCAATTGGGCACACATATCAAGGTCATTCAATCTGATCGAGGTGGCAAGTACCTCTCGAATGAGTTTATTGATCACCTCGCACTGAATGTGATTCTGTCACAGTTGACTGCATCTGGTATGCCTTAGCAGACCGGTGTAGCAGAGAGAAGGAATCGGACTCTTTTAGACATGACTAGGTCGATGATGAATTATTCAGAGTTGCCATTATTCCTTTGGAGTTATGCTTTGGAAACCGCTATGTATATATTAAATCTAGTACCAAGCAAATCTGTTCCCAGGACACCACGTGAGATGTGGATTGGACGCAAGCCTTCTTTGTAACATCTCCGGATATGGGGGTGTCCGGCATATGTGCTGAAAAGAAAGATGAGCAAGTTGGATTCTAGACCGGAAGTATGTTATTTTGTAGGGTATCCAAAGGGTACTTATAGATGGTATTTTTAGGATCCAAGAGAATAGAAAGTTTTTGTTAGTATAAATGCTTTTTTCTTGGAGGATGATTATATCATGAACCATAAACATAAGGGAATGATAGATCTGAAAGAGATAGAAGGAGAGCCCTCAGTCCAACCCACAACTGATAATGATGTAAGATAAGAAATACCACTTCTTCACCCATTTCTGCACCGGTACTTGTGGACACCCCGATTTTGACCAAACGTCGAGTTAAGGGGAGTACTACCTCTAAGATCTGATGATGACAAACGTTCGACTAATCTAAGACTTCCAAAGGTGATTCAAGCTCTTCCGAAGGCTCTTTTAATTTAAAACAAAACGAAAAAGAGAGGAAAAGAGAAAACGGAAGAAAACGACATAGGATAAGTTCTGCGGCAGTCACGGGATGCCGTATGGCACTCTGCAAAGTGCCGGAACGGCACTCTGTGAATGCCGCGAATTTCACTAAGTGCCGCAAAATTTGAAGTTTCATAAAAAACAGCAGTCCAAGGAGTTGTCTGCGGCATTCTGTGAGTGCCGCAGGGCTTTCATTGACTGCCGCTCCGGCAACCAGTGAGTGCCGAGACGACATTCAGTAAGTGCCGCTTCTATCTCCAGGGAGTGCCGTATTTTCGTGACAGTCTGTCCAAAAGTAGGTCGGTTTATACCATCAAAAGGCGGCGAGAATTAGGGTTTTGGCTGCGAATTTCCCAAAATGACCCCCTAATGATTGCCTATATATAGAATGTGTACATCCCATTATTAAGGGTGGAATATGAGAATGTTAGGATCCCAATATTGATTCCCCTTCAAAAATTTTCTAAATAGAGAAAGAGTAGTAGAGTTGGAAGAAGAGCTTGATCATCATTTGGAAGGTCTTAAAGAAGCCAAGAAGTTGAGGATACTTAGAGGTAAAACTCTAAACTAATTAGTTTATTAGTAGCTCAATCAAAATATTTAGATACCTAGGACCTTTTACACATTTTCAAAACATCTCTTCCCACCTCATTTCATCATACACCACATATATATATTGTGATTCAGCTTTCATCTCATTAGTTGGATCAAAATGGTTTAGTGTTTAAAGCTTAAATAAATCTTGAAATAAAACCTTGCTCCCTTTTTCTTTGATTATGTTTATTCCCTGGATTCATGAGACTCTCAATGTCTTACTTGAATCTTTGTGTTTAGAATCCCTCAATATTCTTATGAACTTATGATTCATGAAGGGATTGAGGTTGATTTTAGTATGTTGTGTCAATGGGTCCATACTTCATCCATAGTTTGAGCTCATTATTTTGAGGTTTTGTGAAGTTCCTTATACTTCATTAAAACTTATAAGTTTAAGTGTTATTAATCTCTTATGACCATCAAATGGTAGGAGAAGTAGCTTAGTTAAGTTCACCTCTATGGCTTAGGCTAATTCTTTTCTTTAGGTTTCATGAAGCTCTTCATACTTCATCAAAATCTACAAACATGTATGTCTTTGGTCTCCAATGACCATCAAATGGTAGGAAAAGTAGTTTGGATTAAGCCTAACTTCATGGTTTAGTAGTTAGAATTAACCAACTAAGTTGAACTTGAATAAATGGTGCAGTGAATTCAATGACCACCTATGATCAAGGATTTTTAGTTCAATATCAGACCGTTGGGATTGAATGAAACCAACGGGAAAATGTTTAAAACTCAAAGTTCTACCACTGTGATTTTTTTTAAGGAGATTTCATGTTTAAAGTGGTTTGGTCATGAGTTTTGTGAGACAACCACAATCTGTCTAGAGTTTCAGAACAGTAACACGCTTTTAAAATGAGTGAATCAGAGCATTAATCAAGCATTCTTGGCCCAAAATAAATTTTTCTAGAGAGTTTAATGTGTTAGGAAGCTACCCCAAAAGACCAAAGCATTTCTGATTTTTTTTTTCTATTTTTAGAAAATCATACAAAAACTCTAGGCGGAGAGTTGTAAGTCCCTGAGTGACGTCTAGTGTTTGTCTAATTCCCAGAGATCTAACCATTGGAACCTTGATTTTCTTTTTGGGTTAAAAACTAGACTCACAGAGGCATCTTTTACCCAAAAATCATCAAGATCAAACCATGGGAACCATATCTTTTATTTCACTGAAGTTCTGATCTGCTCTCAGCAATTTTCAGAATCCTGTCACAGTTTTTACCATCTTTGTAAATAAGGGTTCAGATGATCTTTTCTTAACCTAAGGCTTATACCATACACTAATAAAGATTACTTAAGCTTTAAACCAGAGGCTAAATGATCCAAATCAATGAATAGTTCACAGCTTTTACATTGTTCACATTCATGTATCCACGTACATTTATTCATATAGATAGATACTTGTAAATGGAATTCGCTTTGTGTTAGGATTTGTTCCGTAGGATTTAATGATATTTTTATTTATGTGAACTAACTTTTGTTTTGTAGCGCCTTTGAGGTACAATTTCTCAACCATTTCTCTAGTTTATTTTAATTTCTTGATTTTATCGATCCTCTAACTTAATGCGCGACATCTTAGAATTAGGTTTTTGCCTTATGTGTATATTTGATTAGAGACCTTTTCTTAGGATCTTTCTATTCGTTTGCATTGCACGTTTAATATTCGCGGCATGGATCCCGGGTAAGTTCGATAGTTCCCTATTTGCATATCATATTGCTTGCTACTTGAATTATGTGATTTTTGAATGATATTTTATCACTTGCAATCTTACACCCTTTAGACATGCTTTTGTAATGTATATTCATACATATGCATTAGTTGAGGGCATGCTTAGATTATTAATTCAATAATGATATACCCACTCCCTCAACCACACCCCCAACCACATTCAGCACATCCTGTCCCTTGATTCTAGTGGGTCATATGTGAAACTCATGTAGAACCCACCAAAATTAAAGGCAATCAAGGGTTAGGATGTGCTAAATGTGGTTGGGGGTGTGAATGAGAGTGTGGGTGTATCATTACTCTTATTAATTTGATTAAAAGGATGTTAAGTAGAGGCCTATCGCGAGATAAGATGAAAGAGAGTGTTTTAGTCCGATGGGTTCCTTCCCCTCTCATTCCATAATCCTCGGACCTAGAAAATCTCTGGTTTCTTAAAAGATTAGTTTGCTTTAAAATGGTTTCTTAATTTTCCTTTTAAAATTATGTGGCGACTCATTGTTTTGTGTTTTAAATTGAAAAATTACTTTAAAATAAAAACGCTATGGGTACGAAAATTACAATATCCACAATCTGGCGACTCTGCTGGGGATCGAACCTAGAATCTCTGATTTCGCAGACCAAAATTTTTTGATTTTGGGTTCACTCGAGAATTAGATTTAAAAAACATCCTTTTAATCAAATTAATTAATCTTTTTGTGCCTGCTGCATTTTACTTGCATGTCTCGCCAGTCGATTGCACGGAACTATGACCTTGGAGGCTCGGGGTAACCCGGTCGGTCAACCCATCATGGGACTATGTGATCACCCTTGATCTCGTACCATGTGTTGGTATATGAAGCATCCTATCAGGTGTGTGTCAAGGGTCCCTTATTTGACCAAAACACAGCCTTTGCACGATAGTTTCTGTAGAACCTTTCAATCCTAGGAAAATCAATTCTTGATTAGGGTTATATGCTAGGGAGTTTTGTATGCCCGGAAAGGGATTACTTGAGATGATAACGATGCTCACTTAATTTGAGACATGTAAACTCTTAATCACTTTCGAGCAATTCCTCTTCATGTCCCATGACATTTGGGAATATGCTAGATTTTGATTATAAGATTACATCTCTTCTATCATGTTTAGCTAAATATCATTGTCCTTATATGTATCCAAATTCATGGAAAGTACGGAGATAATCCGATCATGTGATCCACCTACCCAAAGAACTTTAAATCCATCTTTGGAAGCAAACAGATTTTTACTATCTTTTTCTAATGTTTTCGATCACCCTTTCGAAAAATCTTTTGAGTTTATCTATCGATAACAAACTTTGTTAAAATATGTTCTCACATCCTCATTTTTAAATAAAAGATTCAAAATTCTTGAGAATCGTTTTTGAAAGATCTCATCAGCTAAAGAAATACTTTTCAAATGAATTTCAAAAATTTTTGAATATCCAAACCTTTGAGAGGGTAGTGAAGATCACAATGATAGGAGAAGTTAGCGCACTTGACATGGGTGAGGATCTTATGTGCTTATGTGTTTATGTGTTAGGATTAGGATTTTCTTTTCTTTGGCATATAGAATAGGCACACACACACATGCATTGCATCTGTGTGACATATGAACCATCCGTAAAAAAAGGTTTTTACTAAGGGTCTTTTAAAACAAAATATATATATGTGTGACAAAATGAGGCAAATAAGAGTTTTTAAAGAAGAAAATAAACCATTTTTATAGGGGCAGAATAGCATGAAGTTCAGATCAAGCCTGGTTTAGGGATCCCACAGCAAGGTTAGTAAGAAGAGAAGATGCTGAAATGGCAGAAGAAAGGAACAACGAGGAAGTAGTCGGGTTGAGAACACTGGTAGAACAACAAGCAGAGCAAATGAGGCGGCAAGCCGAAAATATGAACCGTATGATGGGAATGATAGAAGCACTGAATCGCCGAACACCGCCTGTAATTCTGTCGGTTATAGACCCACCTCTAGGGGGGGAGGAGATTGGTTTGATGATCAGGAGGCACAGTGGACTGATGAAAGGGAGAAAGTTGAGAAAGAGAGGCTACTGACCGAGAAGATAGATAAGCTGGAAAGGGTAATGCGCAAGGCTCAAGAAGTTGACACTTATTTGCTGGAACTAGAAGGTTTATATGATGGGGTTTGTGAGGTACTACCTGTCGGATTCAAAATGCCGGTCTTTGACAAGTTTGATGGAACCGGAAACCCTCGAAGTCATATCCGAATGTGCATTGGCACCTTTCAGCCAAGTGGTTTGAGCGCAACCATGATGGCTGTCTTATTCCAGCAAACATTAACCGGAGCCGCACTGTCGTGGTACCTTACATTAGAGCCGAGCAAACCCCGGGTCTGGGAAGAAGTGATTAAAGCATTCGTGGCACAGTATGAATACAATCAGGACCTGGATGTCACAGTCCGAGATTTGGAGACCACTAGGCAGGAAAACAAAGAATCATTTGCTGAGTATTTGAGTAGGTGAAGAGAAAAAAACAGCTAAGATGGTACAGAGGCCATCTGAGAAAGACCAGAACCGAATATTGATGAAGAACCTTCAACTTGTCTATCAAGAGAAAATGAGATTCCAGTCAATCAACACTTTTGCTGAAGTATTTGATGTAGGGACTCGTATCGAAAATGCAATCCAAGAGGGAGTGATAAAAAAAGGAGGAACAGCCAAACCGGTACAGAAGGCCGAACTATAGATCCAATGGAGGACAGTCGGGAGGGCATTCTGGCCCCACCGATGTCAATGCACTAACCGAACCGGAGAGGAAATTTGACATAACACCAAGGAGAGGGGGGGGGGGGGGGGGGGGGGGGGGAGGGACAAAGCACCGAGAAAATTCTCAGATTTGGGAGTATCACTGTCAACCGCTCTCGATAGGCTGTTAGCAAAAGGGCACCTTCGTCAGTTGGAACCTCGACCTCTACCGAATCCGCTTCTGCCAAGTTTTCAAGGGGATCTCTTTTGCAAATTCCACCAACAGAAGGGCCACTCGATGGATCGGTGCATGAGGTTAAGGCACAAAATCCAAGATCTTATTGATAACAAGGTGATATCAGAATCGCCCGCCAGAGCTCCGAATGTCACAAGAAATCCACTACCAAACTACCATGTTGTACCACCACCGCAAGGCCTTTATTTCTTGGGGATAGAAGAAACCATCTTCGATACGTCTAGGCTAATCACCAAGAAGGCCTTATCAGCTGATGGAGAATCCAACAACCTGTACTTTAGAAGCTTCGAAGGGATGTGAAGAGCAAAAAGCAGAACGGATGGATTGGTGGGTTCAGGAAACGGGCAATATAGATCAGATAGAGGATGATTTGTGGTACAAGAGTGATGAAGAGGTGGAAACTGAAAACGAGAGTTTGGGAAGGGTTTCGGGGGCCGACAATTTATGGATGAGAGAAGAAGTTAATCATCTGACCCGGTCAGGCAGACACTTCAAGTCGCACGAACTAGAGGAAGATCACCCGAGGAGGTATCTAGACAAGGGAAAAGGAAAAAATAGATGAAGAGGCAGAGGAAGACAGGGTCCTGAAATAATTGAAGTAAACTCAGGCTAACATCACTGTTTGGGGCTTACTGATCACTTCAAAACGTCACAGGCAGGCAGTCTTGGATGCTTTGAACCAATCCGACGTTTCCATCGACGCAACACCAGAAGAACTCGTGGGAATGATCAGTAGAATTTCGACTCTAGCTATTACCTTCTCATCAGACGACCTACCTCTAGGAGGGCCTGTTCAACTCAGGCTAACATCACTGTTTGGGGCTTACTGATCACTTCAAAACGTCACAGGCAGGCAGTCTTGGATGCTTTGAACCAATCCGACGTTTCCATCGACGCAACACCAGAAGAACTCGTGGGAATGATCAGTAGAATTTCGACTCTAGCTATTACCTTCTCATCAGACGACCTACCTCCAGGAGGGCCTGTTCACAATAAACCATTGTATGTCACTATTGAATGCCTGGGGAACACTGTACCTTCCTGTCTTGTTGACAATGAATCCGCTCTAAACGTGTGTCCATTCCGAACAGCCAAGCGCATGGGTTTGGATGAAACAACGTTCGTACCATCTGAGCAGAAGGTAAGGGCATACGACAACACTCAGAGAACGGTCATGGGAATAATTCTCCTTCATTTAGCTATCGGGCCTGTGGAAAAGGAAGCCGAATTTCAGGTCATCGACATACCTGCTTCTTTCAATTTACTGCTAGGAAGGCCGTGGCTAGACAGTTTGGGCTCCATACCATCTACCGTTCATCAGAAAGTCAAGTGTGTCTGGAAGAGCAAGGTCTGTGATATTCTCGGGGATAGGTTCGTCCGTCTAAAGCTTCATCGAGCGCGCTGGTTTTGGAGGTACAATTCCAAGAAGAAGAAACAGGTCTGGGAGGGTTCGAATTCATTAATATGTTGGAGGGAGAGAAGCTGAGAGAGTTTCTACCATTATATTTCGATCAGTACGCGAGTCCACTGGTCGCTGGTATCATGAAGAAGATGGGTTTCTTCCCAGGTATGGGATTGGGTAAGAATCATCAGGGTCTGCCGAAATTTCCAAGTATCGCCACTCAAACTCACACTCATGACCTAGGCTATCAACCATCAAAGAAGGAGCTGAGAGATAAGAAGAAGGCAATTGATACACCATTAGATCCATACCTGAAGACGCTTAATGGGTACTTTGTGAAATAAGGAGAGGATTTCCCCTATTGTGGCTTCCCAGAACCATGGGTAGATCAGAAGGACAAGTGTATCAAGCCTGGGTTTGAAATCTTCTTCCCCCACGAATTATCTGAGTATCAGGATCCATACCTACAGATACCCGTGAAGTCAGCTACTGTAAAAGATTGGGTTGGTGCGCTGGATGACTCAGTCATGAAGAACCTGTTGGGCGAGGAAAGCACAGAAGCTAAGGGAACGGGCCAAGAAGGGGTCGTGGAAGACAAGGTCGGAAATGAACACGCTAGGGGATTGGTAGCAGAGATTCAAGGCAAGGAGAACTACATGGAAAGGACCGAGAAGCCAGAAATGAGGGAGATTACCAAGACAGGGGAACTAGAAGAGTGCTTCATCACCGATTTAGGAGGAAAAAGCAAGAAAGAGTGGGTTTTTGAGTCTAGTGATAGGTATCCCCCACACCCAGAGTCTGTAATGGCCCAAATGAGGCGTGTTTCAATTTCTATGTCTGTTGTAATTGCTCCAAAGAAAATCAATGAAAACATGACCAATTCTGCCTACTCGAATGCGCTTAATGAATGTGATGAATGTGATGATCATGAAATACCAGATGAATTGCAAAATTTAATCGAAAAAGAAAAAAAATCTGCATATAAAATCATTGAGAACACTCTAACGATCAATATAGGAAATGAAGATAATCCTCAAAATGTTTTTATTGGCTCTACACTTAGCAAAGAAAAAAGCGAAGAATTAATCAAACTACTAAGTGAATTCAAAGATGTTTTTGCATGGTCTTATAATGATATGCCAGGCATTGATCCAGAAATAGTCTAACACCACATCCCCGTCTTCCCCAATTCCAAACCTATAAAACAAAAATTGAGGCGAATGAAGCCTGAATGGGCACTCAAAGTCAAAGAGGAAGTTGAAAAGCAGTTAAGAGCCGGATTCTTAATGATCACCGAGTATCCAGAATGGATTGCCGATATAGGGCCTGTCCCGAAAAAGGACTGTCATGTTAGGGTCTGTGTCGACTTCCGGGATCTAAACAAAGCCAGCCCTAAAGACGATTTCCCTTTACCTCACATTGATGTGTTAGTGGACAATACGGCTGAACATGAACTCCTATCTTTTATGGATGGGTTCTCAGGGTACAACCAGATTCTAATGACGCCTGAGGATAGGGAGAAAACCACTTTCATCAGAACATGGGGCACATACTGCTACAGGGTGATGCCATTTGGGCTCAAAAATGCAGGAGCAACTTATCAGCGGGCCGCTACTGCACTATTGCACGACATGATCCATAAGGAGGTAGAGGTGTATGTGGACGATATGATTGTAAAATCTAAGGAAAGAAGAGGTCACTTGGAGGCGTTAAGAAAATTCTTCGGGAGGTTGAGGGAATTCAGAATGAGGTTGAACCCCCAGAAGTGCACCTTCGGAGTCACTACCGAAAAGTTGTTGGGGTTTCTCATTACTTAGAGAGGGATAGAGGTGGACCCGACCAAGATAAAGGCCATAGTCGAAATGCAGCCGCCCAAGAACGAAAAAGAGTTAAGGGGATTTCTGGATAGAATACATTTCATAAGCCGTTTCATCTCGAAGCTCACCTTAACTTGTGACCCGTTGTTTAGGTTACTCAAAAAAGGAGAGAAGTTCAAATGGGATACCCTGTGTCAACAAGCATTTGATAAGATCAAAACCTACCTCCAAAACCCACCTGTCCTATCACCACCCTCACCCAGGAGACCTATACTGCTATACCTTTCTGTGTCTAAGGATTCAATGGGGTGTATGTTGGCCCAAGAAGGGGAAGAGGGGCATGCGAAAAAAGCCATTTATTATTTGAGCAAGAGGATGACCGGATATGAGCTGAAATACTCACCTTTAGAAAAAAGCCTATTGGGCCCTAGTCTGGTGTACACGTCGCCTTAGGCACTACATGTTAGCCTTTTCCATTGTCCTAATCTCTCGAATGGACCCACTCAAATACCTATTTGAAAAACCTGTCTTGACCAGTAGAATTTCCCGTTGGACCATGATGCTGGTCGAATTCGATATCAGATATGTTACTTCCAAATCTGTTAAAGGAAGAGCCATTGCTGAATATCTAGCTGACCTTGCCATAGAATCTGAGGAGAAAGGGGAGTTCAAGTTCCCCGACGAGGGGGTAATGGAGTTAAAAGAGGATCTGTGGAAGATGCATTTCGATGGAGCCGCCAACCAACTAGGCTATGGGGTTGGAATCATCCTCATGGCACCTGATGGAACACCTACCCCGTTAGCCGTCAAGCTTAAGTATAATTCAACCAACAACACGATCGAATATGAGGCTTGCATAATTGGGATGGAAGCAGCCTTAGCACTAAAAGTCGGAAGGATCGACGTTTTCAGAGATTCTAACCTGATCATATCCCAAGTGCGAGGTGATTGGGGGGTAAAACATGAGATGTTGAGACCTTACCATGACTACTTAGAGAGCCTAAAAGTACAATTCAAAAAGATATCCTTCTACTACCTTTCCCGTGAAGAAAATCAGTTGGCCGATTTCCTAGCAACCTTGGCCTCAATGATACAAATCCCTTCGAGAGTCACCATGATACCGTTAGCTATAGAAATTAGAAACCAACCGTCATTCAAGATGATCGCAATGATGGAGGAAGAGGGTGAGTTACCTTGGTACGTGGATGTTTGGAATTTCATTGAGAATGGAGAATACCCCAAGGGAGCTTCAGAGAAGGATAGAAAGGTGATCCGAAGGTTCTCCGCCCAATTTGTGATCTATGTAGATAAGTTGTGGAAGAAGTCGTATACCGGGTTCAATCTGGAGTGTTTATATGGAAGGGAGGCTAGGAGGATGATGGAAGAAATACACGAAGGAGTCTGTGGGTCCCTCATGAATGGACATATGCTGGCCAAGAAGATAATTCGACAAAGGTATCACTGGACCACTTTGGACAAAGACTGCTGTGAGTACGTCAGAAGATGCCATAAGTATCAGATCCATGCAAATCTAATGCATACTCCACCTTCCCAGCTCTATAGCATGACCACGTCGTGGCCTTTCTCTGTTTGGGGCATTGATATCATCGGTGAGACAGTTCCAAAGGCATCAAATGGATACCGATACATAATCGTGGCAATTGATTATTTCACCAAATGGGTAGAGGCAGCGTCATACGCCACTTTGAAGGCCAAGGATGTGGTGAGCTTCATAGAAAAGAACATAATTTGCAGATATGGAGTCCTGAATGAGTTCATTTCAGACCATGGTAGCCATATCCAAGGAGAAGTTGTCCCACTCCTAGAAAAGTATAAGAACACCCGCCACCAGTCTTCCCCCTATAGGCCTCAAACGAACGGAGTGATGGAGGCGGCAAATAAGAATGTTAAATCAATCTTGGGGAAAATGACAGATACATACAAAGATTGGCACGAGAAGTTACCATTTGCATTATGGGGATACCGCACCTCTGTAAGAACTTCCACAGGAGCTACGCCGTACTCATTAGTTTATGGGATGGAAGCCGTTCTTCCAATTGAAGTAGAAATACCTTCTTTGAGAATCTTAGCGGAGTATGAAGTGACTGAGTTGGAATGGATGCGAGGGAGGTATGAGGAACTAATGTTGCTTGATGAGAAAAGGTTGGCTGCAATAAACCATACTCGGGGGTACCAAAATAAGATAGCTCGTGCTTTCAACAAAAAGGTCCACCCAAGGAAGCTTGCTGAGGGTGACCTGGTCTTCAAAGAACTGAAAGTGCCTGTTTATGACCCCAGAGGAAAATTCAAACCCAACTGGGACAGGCCGTACATCATTAAGACTTTCCTCTCTGGAGGGGCGGCCTATCTCATGGACCTAGACAGGGTTGAATTCAAACAACCAATCAACTTCGATCGCCTCAAAAAATACTTTGCTTGAAACCGCTTCTTTCAAAACTTCCTACCTCGATGAACTACGCTTGACCTGATTCCCGCTAGGGGATATGTAGGCAACCTGCTCGGTTCGGTCATTAATAATTGCCTAAAAGACACTTTCCGTCGAGCCTTAAAAAGCCGAACTACTGCGGACCTGATACCCGTTCGGGGATAAGTAGGTGGGCTCCCCAAAAGCCTTCGGTCCTCCAAAACCCAAAAAGAAGAACCCTGTACTAAACTAGGGGCAAACTAGGGTTTGCCTTGAACCACCTCGAAGCCCCAAAACCAGGGGCAAACTTCGTTTTCTATCCAAAGAACCCAGATATTTACCTTGAACCCATCTCTGGATCTCCTGACTATCGTAATGAGTACTATAAAGAAGCAAACGTGAATTCATGGCATAGAATGAGTAAAGCTTTAAGCAAGACAAAGAGCCAAGAAAAGACATTAAAAAAGAAAATTTTCATAAAGGATTAATCGGAGGAGTGAACACTTTGATCAAACATGTTGGAACTATTCCTAAAAGCATGAAAGCACTTTTCAAAAAGGGAAATAAGAAAATCACATTCAAAAGCGTAAAAAGATGGGCACGACTTGTCTAAAAATTTTAAAAAATAAAGTTCTGTCCTGTTGTTTTATTTCCATCCCCGAATGTCTACAAAATCTGTCCCTGGACCAGAGTCTGGATCTGAAGAAGGTACTCAGTAGTAGGCACAATTGAAGCAGGGTCCCTCTAGAAAGGAGTTGACACTCTGTCATGCCAAGCTTCAATGAAAGCCTTCACAATGGAAGGGCGCATGATCGAACCTCTAGTAAAATCAACAGCAAGAGCCTCAGTAATATCTTGGAGAAGCCCATTTTGATGAACCACTCGGCCGAGAATGTAGAAAGTAGTAGTGTGCAAGCCAGATAACCAGGTACCAGGCTTCCCAGGAAGCCGCACTGCGACAGAGCGGTAAGACCAATCCGGACAAAACCAGCGAATATTGTCAGGGGAGGGGTTCTTGAGCCAACTAAGTCATGCCTCATCCGAGCGGAACAAATGGTGAACCTCAATGCGATCATAGGGAAGTGACCTACGAGGGCGCGAAGGATGCACGAAGAGATCCAAGCGCTCTATAAGCCAAAGCTGCAAGACGAAGGGGGCTCTCACGGATAACATGGCCCTGGTGGCATGAGCCTGATCCAATCCTATCAGGGTCTCGCCAAGAGCTAGCATGACGGCACTCTTCATCTCTCGTAGACCATAGGCAACGGGTATGAGGATGTCGGAGGACGACTGGAAGAAGAAGTAAGAGAGCATGGCAATCGATAGTGCGCTACGCCGGATAATCTGATATCCGCCGTCATAGGGATCTCCCACGGGGGCATAAATCGAGGAAAGTCGCTTGAAGTCAATCTGCTTGTCACAAATAAAAGAGCCCATAGCATTACGGGATATGTGGAGTAGGGTGGCCAAATCTTGAACATAGCCCGCCTGCACCGGTGGAACTATCAGATCCGCAAAAGGGTCGGTGTGAAGGATAGAGCTGAACTCCTCAAATAAAGGGTAAACCTCATGGGAACCAAAGCGAAAGACATGAAAGGAGGGATCCCAACACTGAATCGCAGCTCGAAGTAAGCCTTCATTAAAAAATATTCGTCGGAAAGAGAAGAGATCGTTTAGCTTGAAATACTCAAAATTTAGCCTATCAATGCCCGAGAGAGAATCCATCCATGGGAAGAGGATATCAAAGCTAGTGGGGGCCATTATGGGAAGAAGTGAAGAAGAGAAAAGGATGTTTTATGGAGTATTGGGGGAAGAAAGTGGTATAAATAGGAGAATAAAGCTGTCTACCTACCCGCGGCAGTCGATAAAGCTAGACGGCACTCAACGAAGTGCCGCACTGCAGTCCGTGAATGCCGTTGCGGCATTCACTAAGTGCCGCAAAGGCCTAACCGAGTGCCGTTTGGAGTTTAATTTTGGCCAAGGTTTGTTTGTAATATTTGCAGCCCACCTGCAAACAGAAAACTGAATATATAAGCGTGCGCATCATGTAGCACGTACAAACAAGACCAAGCCATGGTCGTATACATCCATTTATGCATTCATTCATTCATTCATTTTAAACAAATAAAGAGGATGGAAGCATTCAAGGTTAAAATAAAAGGACCAAGCTATGGTCACGCCTACGGGAAGCAATAATAAAAACAGAAAAGACAAAAGCAGTCATAAAGCATGTAAAGGCAATAAATAAATGGTGTATGGACACTATCCTACCAGCAATCCTAGAGCTATCATCAAAATAGGTGTGTGTGTGTGTGTATATACAATCATCCCAGTGTAAGTGTATCCTTACGAATGCTAAAAAATATAAAATAAAAGATGGAGAAGAATGCTGTCAGCCCCGGCCGCGGCCCTGAGCCTGGCGTGTGACACGTCGAAGAGGCTCCTCCTCGGAATCTGTCCCGCTCGCTACACCTTTGCCTCCCCCTCGACCGCCGCTAGTACCACCACTGCCGCCTTCGCCTCGGCCACCACTGGTACCTCCACCTCCACCTCCGCCTTGTTCGGCGCCGCTACCCCCAGGAGCTCCTCCGTAATCTCCATCGGGATCTATCCCAAACTGCCATAGCCGCTGCTCAAGCTCCCTCACTCGCAAAGTCAGTCTCCTATCGTCCTGAATAAAAGAAAAGTGAGTGGCACAGTCTGTTTTAAATAAATTCGAAAAAAAGAGAGAAGAAGAAAGAAGTGCGAACAAAGGGAGTCAATTCGACTTACCCTAGCTCTCGCCTGAGCCTCGGCGGTCACTCGCGTCCCGTCAGCCTGAATAAGGATCAAATCAATCAATAAAAGAAAGGGGACGAAGAAGAAAGAGGGGAAATTAAAAGAAATCCGAACAAGTTTACAAGAATCGAGAATGGATATTCTAGAAGCTTACCCTCCACTCCCGGCCGTGGATTCACTCTCTAACACTATGAGCGTAGCGTTGGCCTTCCTTCGCATAGTCCCGCGGGACATGATTGTACTAAAGCGGAATGACGGGAGCCCGCAGGGTACCAGGGGACCTCAATCGTGACCTGCTTGCCATAAGAAATGGTCCGAATACTCCAATCCCAAGGCGGCAAAGCTGGGGGCCTGGGGCCCGAGTCGTAGCAGGAACATGCTATAAGTAGAAGAAATGTAATCAATAACGAAATATTTGGAAACTCAAATATAGAAGAAAAAGTGCAAAAGCAAAGAGGACTCACCCGAGTCACTTCCATCAAGGGGAAGTTCCTCATCAGCTTCGCAGTACGGAAAGCTGCGTATCCATCGGGAGACTCCAAGAGTGTCTGAATTGAGACTCCCTCAAAAGCGGTCGTGAGCTGGGAGCCCTGGAGCGTATCCATGGCCCTCATAGAAGCAGGAGGGGGATGTGGCACGAAATAGTCAGGCACCATCAACGACTACTTGGTCACTCTCTTGCCTAGGTACCACTCCCTAGCCTCAGGACCGTGCAGCAGGACCCTCATCGGATCGTACCCACTCGACTGCCGTATCCCGACAGGAGCCTCGGGAAGCACGTCCCTCCATGTGCTGTACACGCAAAGTCATCAGGAAGTTCCTGAACGAATTAAAATCATGGGCCCCAGTCTTTCGCCCCACCCGGTCCTTCGCCCACTTCAGCCCGTGGGGCATGATGAGGGCGTCCGCTGATCGCGTCCTAGGCGATATCATGTGAAGATACTCGTGGGACCAAATATGCAAAACAAGAAAGAGAAGAGTATAAGGATCACATTCTTTTGAAGATTGATTAGAAAAGGAAATAAAATAAAAGAAAAGAGAAGTGTTGCCTACCTCCCACACCCTCCAGAAATCGCCAGTGGAGGTCGGGTGATCCCGGGATATCTCTTCCATATGCCTATATAAGATGGCCAATCCACCACTGGCCCAATTGTACTGGTAGATCTGGTCTATGGGCTCCAAGGACCCCACCAGTGCCACTGAGATCCGGTCTCCCTTGGTGCTCAACGGGAGCGAACCCCAGCACGTACATCAAAAAATCCCAAGCCATCTGCTCGTCGATAAAGCCCGGTCGGCCTCTGAAGGTGTCAAGGAACCACTTGGCCATAATCAAGGGCTCCTCCGAGACCGCTCCAAGTAGCTCCTGCACCCTATCCCACTCGGTGACTACATCTAAATATCGTAGGAGCTCTCCTCCGAATGGGATCTCGGTGATCATGCTGAAGTCCAACGGAGTCATCGTCATCTCTCCGAAATCAAAGTGGAAGGTGTTGGTGATATCCCACCACCTCTCCACCAGTGCGTGGATCTATCGCAGGTCATTGGAGCTCTTCGTCAAGAGTTTGACAAAGTCTCCAAAACCTGCAGCCCTGATGAACCCCTGTACGGTCTCACTCAGTTCCCCGTACCAGTCAAAGCCGTGAGCGAGACTGCTATGCCCCTTCAGCACCTTCGGCTGCAACTACAAGAAAGAATCACAAGATTTGAGGTCAGTAAATAAAAAAGAAATAAGAAGCAAAAAAATATGAAGAGAAAGATTAAAAAAAAAAGGAAAAAGATATATATATATATATATATATATGAAAAAATAAAAAAATAAAAAAATAATAATAATAAATGAAACAACATCTACGTTTTGTTTTTTTGTTTTTTTTTTTTTCGAGATATAGGTTTTGAGAATGGCGTGACCATGAGGTACGGGCGAATAAAAAGTTTTTGAGAGAACTTCACGAGCGTGGATTTCACATTTATGAAAAGTTTGGTCATCGTGAGCAGAATAGCAAAAAGCAATAATAAAGAATGAATGAATAATGGAAGTGCCTAGAGCACTGGATTATTATTTATTAAGGGATGTGTGAGGTTTTAATTAGCATACATCGCAGTCAGAATTCTTTAAGAAAAGTTAACGAAACAGAATGTGTGCATATACCGATGGGACACCCAAGCATTCATAAGCATAGCATTCATTTTTTTATTGTCCCCGCATTCGTAAAAGTTCGTAAGAAATAAGATAAAAAAAAATACAAAATTGAATGAGCATCAGTTAAAGCATTCGAGACGCTCGAGAGTGCTACAAGCATAGCATTTGCGTTTGAAATGAAGCATTTGAAGTTGTATTGATTACACATTGCATTCATGAAGTTCATACAGCATAAGAATCGCAAAAGGGGAAAAGAGAGGGGCACGTTTACCTTGCGCTTGAACGCGCGGGCGGATAAATGCTCGTCTGGATCCCGGAGTAAGAGTGTAGCATTGGGGTTGGGAGTAGCGCGGTACTTCGCCTTCTTCCTGCTACCAGAACCGCTCGCCATGATCTGTCAAAGAGTAAAAGGAATTTGAGGTTAGATTCATGAATAAATTCAGAAAAATAATAAAAATAATGAGAATAATCCAAGTTTTGATCGAACAGAAATAACCTGTGAGTACCGTAGATCAATACGAGAGAAAAGAGGGGATGAGAGAAAATTTATCCAGAGAGGTTTCGGTTTGAGAGAGGTTGAGAGAATGAATGAAAATGAAAATGAACTCTCGGTATAAGCTGCCATCCACCAAACGCGACACTCGATTTTCGTGCGTGGCAGTCAGTGAAATGCTATGAGGCACTCTCTGAATGCCGCAGCGGCATTCCGTGAGTACCGCACGACAATCACGGACTGCCGCAAAAATTCAGCGTGTGCCGCATTTGAGGCGGTTACTAGACCCTTAATCTTTCCCCCAAAATTCAAATTGGGTCTCAAAAATTGAATTTTAACCCCTAACATTTTGCCCTCATTGTGCTTTTGACCACTGGAGACGGTTTTCAGGACCAAACTAATTCTCGATTTTGCAAAATTGAAATAAATATGAGTCTTTGGACTTCAAATTTTGAAAATTGAAATAAACTTGAGTCTTTGGACTCCAAATTTTGAAAATTGCAATAGACTTGAGTCCGTGGACTCCAAATTTTAAAAAATTGAAATAAATTTGAGTCAGTGGGCTCCTAATTTTGAAATTGAAATGAATTTGAGTCTGTGGACTTCAAAATTTTGAAAATTCAAATTGAATTTGAGTGAATGGACTTCAAAAATTTAAATGAATTTGAGTCTGTGAACTCCGAATTTGGAAAATTGAAATAAATTTAAGTCTGTGAACTCAAAGTTTGGAAAATTGAAATAAATTTGAGTCTTCAAACTTCAAAATTTTGAAAGTGAAGTGAATTTGAGTCTGCTCGACCCCTGATTCATCCAAATTTGGTTGCCCCGTTTTTGAAGAGTGCAACGGATTTGCACTCTCGATTATCGCAACGGATTTGCGTTAACCCTTATTCTGGTAATATAACAGATTTATATTCTCGATCCTCGTAATAGATTTACGTTGATCCTATTAGGGTGTAACGGGTTTACACTCTCGATTCTCGCAACGGATTTGTGTTAACCCTTGTTCTGGGAATATAACAGATTTATATTCTTGATCCTCGTTACAGATTTACGTTAATCCTATTAGGGTGTAACAGATTTGCACTCTCGATTCTCGCAACGGATTTACGTTACCCTTGTTCCGGGAATATAACAGATTTATATCCTCACTCCTCGTAACAGATTTACGATGATCAAAATCTTGAGAGTGTAACATATTTGCATTCTCGGTTCTCGCAACAGATTTGCGTTAACCCTCGTTTTAGGAATATAACGGATTTATATTCTCGATCCTCGTAACAAATTTGCAATGATCAAAATCTTGAGAGTAACGGATTTGCATTCTCGGTTCTCACAACAGATTTGCGTTAACCCTCGTTTTAGGAATATAACAGATTTATATTCTCGATCCTCGTAACAAATTTACGATGATCAAAATCTTGAGAGTGTAACAGATTTGCATTCTCGGTTCTCGTAACAGATTTGCGTTAAACCTCATTTTAGGAATATATCAGATTTATATTCTCGATCCTCGTAACAGATTTGCGATGATCAAAATCTTGAGAGTGTAATAGATTTGCATTCTTGGTTCTCGCAACAGATTTGCATTAATCCTCCTTTTGGGAAGTTAGGAATTCATTTTTTGCACCGGTCAACATTCGGTAATCTTCTCTGACTAATGCATCATGAAATGCGTGTCACATATAAAGAAGACATGATATAGAAGTAAGCATGATACTTGCTCAGTCGAGTTTATTTTACCGTTGCATGAGCACATGCATCACGATAAGATAGGTGCATTCATCCGTATGACTACTTGTGCTTGTATGTGTTTGTCCTTATCCGAACTACGTCTTGGTCTGATTCTTGAATGGATATGTAGGTAGCTCATCATTGAGTATGACCAGCGTGAGCCATTGTCGCACGCTTGTTCTCTTTTGCGACGCATTTTGTTTTTACCTAAATTCAATGGTTTGGTCAAAGGCTTGTCTTCACACAGGCTTTGACATTCACTTGTGACATGCGTTGCTCCACAAGCTCTGTCGAAGAGGGACAAATTGTAGACACCTCAATTTTGACCAAACGTCGAGTTAAGGGGAGTACTACCTCTAAGATCCGATGATGACAAGTGTCCGACTAATCCAAGACTTCCTAAGGAGATTCAAGCTCTTCCGAAGGCTCTTTCAATTTAAAACAAAACGAAAAAGAGAGGAAAAGAGAAAACAGAAGGAAACAACATAGGATAAGTTCTGCGGCAGTCACGAGATGCCGTACGGCACTCTGCGAAGTGCTAGAACGACACTCTGTGAATGCCGCAAATTTCACTAAGTGCTGCAAAATTTGATGTTTCATAAAAAAACGGCAGTCCAAGGAGTTGTCTGCGGCATTCTGTGAGTGCCGCATTGGCTTTCATTGACTGCCGTTTCGGCAGCCAGTGAGTGCCGAGACGGCATTCAGTGAGTGCTGCTTCCATCTCCAGGGAGTGCCGAATTTTCGTGACAGTCTGTCCAAAAGTAGGTCAGTTTATACCATCAAAAGGCAGCGGGAATTAGGGTTTTGGCTGCGAATTTCCCAAAATGACCCCCTAATGTTTGCCTATATATAGAAGGTGTATATCCTATTATTAAGGGTGGAATATGAGAATGTTAGGATCCCAATATTGATTCCCCTTCAAAAATTTTCTAAATAGAGAAAGAGTAGTAGAGTTGGAAGAAGAGCTTGATCATCATTTGGAAGGTCTTAAAGAAGCAAGAAGTTGAGGATACTTAGAGGTAAAACTCTAAACTAATTAGTTTATTAGTAGCTCAATCAAAATATTTAGATACCTAGGACCTTTTACACATTTTCAAAACCTCTCTTCCCACCTCATTTCATCATACACCACATATATATTGTGATTGAGCTTTCATCTCATTAGCTTGGATCAAAATGGTTTAGTGTTTAAAGCTTAAATAAATCTTGAAATAAAACCTTGGTTCCTTTTTCTTTGATTATGTTTATTCCCTAGTGTTGGCCCAAATGTGGAAACCTTAGAGGGGGGGTGAATAAGGTTTTAGCGGAAATTAACCTTTTAAAAACAAAATTGCAAATTAAACACAATCACAAAACAATTATGTAAAGAGAGAAGGGAAGAGAAACTTGCAAACCAATTTTTCAAGTGGTTCGGCAATCGCACCCCGCGGCCTACGTCCACCCCTCAAGAACACCTCTTGAGGATTCCTTTAATCCGATCTACTTCATGGGTGTAGACCAAACAGTTCCCGGAGCACTTACGGGTGTGCACCAAACCGTTACAAGAGCCTTCAATCTCTCCCAAAGAAGAACACCTCTTCTTTGCACACAAGGGTTACTAACCCTCAACCTTTACAAATTGAATTAAATACAAATTGAAAACTCTCTCTCTAGAGTGGATAATACAATTAAAGCTCACTACAATTTTGCTCTCTCAAGAAATACAAATGAAAGATTTGAGCAACTTGATAAACTCACACAACTAGGGCTCAAATGTGATTGATTAAAAATCAACAAGTTGTGTGATTCAATACTATGTTTTCCAATCAAAATCTCAACCCCAAATAGCTTGGGAAAACATGTATTTATAGGCCTTGGAAGATTATAGCCGTTGGTGGCATGTTTGGTAATTAAAAGCCCCTTCAAAAACTAGCTGTTATTGTCTTTCAGGTCGATTCAGTCGACTGGACCTTGAAGCAGTCGACTGGCCTTAAAGCAGTTGACTGAGATGTATTTACAGAGGGTTCTGTTTGCATTCTGCTTACTTCGGTCGACTGCATCGGGCCCTCAGTCGACTGCCCCTCCCTGTTTGACAGCCTGACACATCTCCACTAAAATGGCCATAACTTCCTCTACAAAAATCAAATTTTCGATCCGTTTGATGTTTTGGAAACTAGATTCAAATACCTTTCCAACCATATAAGATTCAACATTTAATTATTTTTCAATTGGTTGGGGCATTGCTTTAAAGATGACCCACTTAAAATTTATTTTCAAAACTTTAACTTTTAGAGTTTGTTTGAGCCCCTATGAGTGTGAGATCAAGATGCCTTACAATGATGGTCCTACACTTCAACCAAGGATGAAATATCTACAAGTCTTCAAGCTTGATCCTTGTTGAGCTCCTTGTAATCTTGATCTACATCAATTAAATCTCATACACACAAAGATGTTAAAAACATTGATACAAAATTAATACATGAGATTATATATGAGCATGAAAATGACTATGATAATAACAAAGAATGAATCAATATGAATCATGTAATTATCATAGCATATTTGACATCATCAAAACATAATTAAATATGCCTTAATATGCCTTAAGGCTAACACCTAGATTCATGACACTCTCAATGTCTTACTTGAATCTTTGTGTTTAGAATCCCTCAATATTCTTATGAACTTATGATTCATGAAGGGATTGAGGTTGATTTTAGTATGTTGAGTCAATGGGTCCATACTTCATCCATAGTTTGAGCTCATTATTTTGAGGTTTTGTGAAGTTCCTTATACTTCATTAAAACTTATAAGTTTAAGTGTTATTAATCTCTAATGACCATCAAATGGTAGGAGAAGTAGCTTAGTTAAGTTCACCTCTATGGCTTAGGCTAATTCTTTTCTTTAGGTTTCATGAAGCTCTTCATACTTCATCAAAATCTACAAACATGTATGTCTTTAGTCTCCAATGACCATCAAATGGTAGGAGAAGTAGTTTGGATTAAGCCTAACTTCTTGGTTTAGTAGTTGGAATTAACCAACTAAGTTGAACTTGAATAAATGGTGTAGTGAATTCAATGACCACCTATGATCAAGGATTTTTAGTTCAATATCAGACCGTTGGGATTGAATGAAACCAAAGGAAAAATGTTTATAACTCAAAGTTCTACCACTGTGATTTTTGTTTTAAGGAGATTTCATGTTTAAAGTGGTTTGGCTATAAGTTTTGTGAGACAACCACAATCTGTCCAGAGTTTCAGAACAGTAACCCGCTTTTAAAATGAGTGAATCAGAGCCTTAATCAAGCATTCTTGGCCCAAAATAAAATTTTATAGAGAGTTTAATGTGTTAGGAAGCTACCCCAAAAGATCAAAGCATTTCTGATTTTTTTTTTCTAATTTTAGAAAATCATACAAAAACTCTGGGCGGAGAGTTGTAAGTCCCCGAGTAACGTCTAGTGTTTGTCTAATTCCCAGAGATCTAACCGTTGGAACCTTGATTTTCTTTTTGGGTTAAAAACTAGACTCACAGAGGCATCTTGTACCCAAAAATCATCAAGATCAAATCACGGGAACCATGCCTTTTATTTCTTTGAAGTTCTGATCTGCTCTCAGCAATTTTCAGAATTCTGTCATAGTTTTTACCAACTTTGTAAACAAGGGTTCAAATGATCTTTTCTTAACCTAAGGCTTATACCATACACTAATAAAGATTACTTAAGCTTAAAATCAGAGACTAAATGATCCAAATCAATAAATAGTTCACAACTTTTACATTGTTCACATTCATGTATCCATGTGCATTTATTCATATAGATAGATACTTGTAAATGGAATTCGCTTTGTGTTAGGATTTGTTCCTTAGGATTTAATGATATTTTTATTTATGTGAACTAACCTTTGTTTTGTAGCGCCTTTGAGGTACAATTTCTCAACCCTTTCTCTAGTTTAATTTAATTTCTTGATTTTATCGATTCTAACTTAATGCGAGACATCTTAGAATTAGGTTTTACCTTATGTGTATATTTGATTAGAGACATTTTCTTAGGATCTTTCTATTCGTATGCATTGCACGTTTAGTATTCGCGGCATGGATCCCGGGTAAGTTCTATAGTTCCCTATTTGCATATTATATTGCTTGCTACTTGAATTATGTGATTTTTGAATGATATTTTATCACTTGCAATCTTACACCCTTTAGACATGCTTTTGTAATGTATATTCATACATATACATTAGTTGAGGACATGCTTAGATTATTAATTTGATTAAAAGGATGTTAAGTAGAGGCCTATCGCGAGATAGGATGATAGGGTGTGTTTTAGGTTGATGGGCTCCTTCCCCTCTCATTCCATAATCCCCGAACCTAGAAAATTTCTGGTTTCTTAAAAGATCAGTTTGCTTTAAAATGGTTTCTTAATTTTTATTTTAAAATTAAGTGGCGACTCATTGTTTTGTGTTTCAAATTGAAAAATCACTTTAAAATAAAAAGGTTGTGGGTAAGAAAATTGCGATATCCACAGTACCTCGTCGTAGTGGGAGGATGGTCAACCAGCCTGATAGATACATATTCTTAGGAGAAATTTTTGAAGTGGTCTGTATAGAATCTGAATCTAATCCTACCATATACGGAGAGGCAATGACTGATGTAGACTTAGCTCATTGGGTTAAAGCTATAAAGGTTGAGTTGGAATCTATGGATTCTAATCAGGTTTGCGATCTTGTAGAACTTTCAGCCAATATTAAACCAATTGACTGTAAGTGGGTCTACAAGAGGAAAAGAGGATCTGATGGAAAGGTTGAGATTTTTAAGGCGAGGCTTGTAGCGAAAGGTTATACTCAGAGGGAGGGCATTGACTATGAGAAAACCTTCTCGCCGGTAGCCATGCTTAAATCCATCAGAATACTCTTATCCATTGCGGCATGCCTAGATTATGATATCTGGCAGATAGACGTCAAGACTGCATTCTTGAATGACAATCTTGAGGAGGACATCTATATGCAGCAACCAGAAGGGTTTATAACTGGTAGAAAAGGTAACTTGGTATGCAAGTTGCAAAAGTCCATTTATGGGCTTAAGCATGCATCTAGGAGTTAGAACATTCATTTTGACCAAGTTGTCAAGTCGTTTAGTTTCATACAGAATCTGGATAAACCTTGTGTATACAAGAAGTGTGAAGGAAAAGTGGTGGCTTTTCTCATTCTTTATGTTGACGACATTCTACTCATTGGGAATGATGTAGCGGCGTTGTCAACGGTTAAGGTTTGGCTAGCTAGTACTTTCGATATGAAGATTCTAGGAGAGGCGAGCTATATTCTTGGGATAAAGCTCTTTCGAGATTGTAAGCGAAAGATAATGAGATTATCTCAAGTTGGTTGTATCGATAAGGTGCTAACTAGGCATGGTTTAGTGTTCTCCAAGGACCAGTGTCCAAAGACACAGGAGGAGAGGAATCATATGGCAGGAGTTCCTTATGCTTCGGCAGTGGAAAGTCTCATGTATGCGATGTTATGCACTAGACCAGATATCTGCTTTACCGTTGGCATGGTTAGTAGATATCAATTGAATCCAGATCCAGAGCACTGGACAACCGTTAAGCACATTCTTAAGTACTTGAGAAGAACTAAATATTACATGCTTGTATATGGCAGTAGTGAGTTGATTCCAGTGGGATACAATGACTTGAACTTTATGTCAGATAAAGATTCGAGGAAGTCGACGTTCGGACATCTCTTTACCTTGGGAGGTGGTGCTGTTAGTTGGAGGAGCATTAAGCAAAAATGCATTACAGACTCAACTATAGAGATTGAGTATGTGGCTGCTTGTGAAGCCGCAAAGGAAGCTGTTTGGCTCAAGAAGTTCCATATGGAGCTCGAGGTGGTACCAGCATCGCTATCACCTAATATGCTATACTACGATAATAGTGGGGCAGTGGCTCAGTCCAAGGTGCCAAGGAACCACGGAAAGAAAAAGCACGTAGAGCGGAAATATCATTTAATCCGAGATATAGTTCAACGTGGATATGTGACTGTCAGCAAGATTGCCACCTTTGACAATCTTGCGGATCTGTTTACAAAGGCCTTGCCACAGAAGGTTTTTGATCGTCATCTAGATAGTCTAGGTCTCATATGTAGTCCTGAATGGTTATGAGTGCAAGTGGGAGTTTGTTGGGTTTGTGCCCTCAAACCATTGCTTTATATTTGAGACATTGACATTTTAATATATGGATATCGGCTTTACATTTTATTATGTATGTTTTTTTCATGAGATGATTGTTAGTCCTTAAGTATCATAGTAAGTAATTCGTGTATGTATGAGATGCATACAAGTGAGATACGAATTATTATTCATTGATACTTAGAATTTGTCACAGTGGATGATGAGACTGGATATCTCATTAGGTATATACTGTAGCATGATTGACTACCATTGGATGGAGTGATTAATCTCAATCACTAGAGTATAACTCTTAGTTAATATTCTAGTGCTTATAGTGCATTGACGGACCTGAGTTTTCCTATTGACATTTAATACTGTCAACAATCGATAGAAACTCATAACTTGTATAGGTTCGTGTTCTTAATCTTGAGATGATTATGAACACAGACTATGGATATGACTGCTTTGACTTACCAATCAATGAGGTCTATAAAAGATCAATACCTGGGTATCTCATGTTCATAGGGTTGTGAACATAAATTGTCAAGATAGAATCTACCCTCTAATAAAGAGTAAGCATTCCCTTGAGAATGTCACCAAGTTGATTATTGAGAACTACAGTCTTGTTGATAAGTAGTTATCAACATGTTTGGTAAACTTGAGGGGCGAATGGGACTCAAGGAATACAAGAAGTAATCATTATTCAGGTTGACAGTAACAGTTATTCGACTACCTGAATATGATTGTGAATGCTGACGGTAGAGGGACATTCGTACGCCATACAAGTCTAGTTATCGCTTCGGATATGTTCTTTTGCGTTGGAGTTCAGTTATCATTTTATAGTGGAGTAAACGTTAACTGACCAGCTGGTTAGTTTGCTGATCAAAGAGTTTGGTCATGGGAATTAACAACTGCTCTAAGCCAACAATAAAGAGCCTAGGAGGTGCCGCTCTTAGCTCCACTAGGATGCTTGGAAAGGCAGTTGGGGATGCTATCAAGACTGGTTTGATTGATCGAAGTTACTTCGATCGATTGAATTCAAGACAGGTTCGATCGATCGAAAGTGGTTCAGCCGATTGAAGTTTCAATCGATCAAAGTCACTTTTATCAATTGAAAGTAAGGTTGGTTCTGGGAATCTATAAATAGCTCAGCTGCATCCAGAAATTGTAGTTCGTCGTTTTATCATACCAGAAGCTGCAAAAACTGTTTAGGGTTCCCAAACCATCTCTGTCCTCTCCATTAGGGTTCCCAACAACCCTAGTCTTTTTGGCAAGCATCCGTAGGAGTCATAAAGGTGAAGACAACCTAGTGAAGGCTACTGTACTGTCAAGAAAGAAGAAAATCAGAATTGGGTTCAAGACATGAGGTATAAACTCTTCTCCCTTTTGTTTATACGTATCTATAGAGTTAACGAGTTGTAGATCTGGGCTTCCAATAAGTTTTTGTAACTTAATCTTTCCGTTGCGACGTTTAAATAAATTTTAAACCTATTTTTCTTGCACTTATAACTTTGCCACCAACCGAGGCATGGTAAATTTTTCGCTGCTCCATGGGGATCGGAACTGGTTAAAAGGGCTCAATCCTGACAACAGAGGATGGGAGAGCTCTCCAAAAGTAGTAATCTATGGCTAATGGATGCCCGCGGGAGAAGAAGCCTTCCCACAGGTTCTTGATGTCCTGAGACTCCTCCAACGAGCTCTTTTAATAAGAGATAATCAGATCGGGAAGGAGACGCTAAGCCAGATTCAGACCGCCTAGGCTGCGCAGCTCTCTTATGATAATTTGGTCAAGCTTCCCAATCAAGCGCCTCATCCTCCGCCTACTGCCGCCGAGGTCAAGGAGGCACTCTACATCCACTCTACGCAGGCTAGCTCGCCGGATGTCTGCCTCGGATAAGAGGCCAGTGGACCTTCCCAAAAGATCCTCTAAAAGTTTGCATCCCTCGCCTTCTTCCTTTGTGGCTCGAGCCTGGGACGCAAAGAGGCCTTGTCAGAGCGAGCGACACTTTTGAAGTTGGTGAGAGTTCTCGAGGTGGAGCCCGGACTCTTGCACTGTCTCAAACAAAGTTCATCCGGTAAGGGGAAGAAACTTTGCTGATGAGGTGGGCGACCTGGTTGAGGAGGTGAGGGCACTGAAAAAGAGGTGCTCAGAGCTGGAGTCCATGTCCCAAAGGTTGGAATGGCACCACCAGAGGAGCCTTGATGTGGAGAGGTGTGGGATGAAACACTGAAGGAACTGAAACGTCAAGTGGAAGACCTAGAGGAAAGGAAATGATTCCCTTTTGTTTTTGTAGGGCGGCTACTATAATTGGCCCCGGTCTTGTATGTTTTCTGACTCGAATAATAAACTTTTTAAAGTCCGTGTTTCTTTGCATTGACTGCCGCTTATCTCCATCTACTTGTCCATATACCCGCATTCACAAAGTGTTAGGACCTATACGTTTTTAATGAGGCGTCCAAACCATACAGGCTTGGGGAGCACGAGAAATGCCCAAGAGTTATTATTTGGGTGCAGCCGAGTATTTGTCTTAGCCCCCAGTTTAATTATTCTTCTACCCTCCAAGCCTTTGCCAAGGCGGGGGCAGAGTGAAAGAACTATTTAGTAGACTGACCTAAAATTTTTTAGGAACCTTTTTGCTCCTCTACTGTCGGCCGACCTAAGAGGAAGTGCCTCTATTGTAGGCTTGGACCTATTTGGAGTGCCCTAGGTGGACAGATATCTTTTGCAACATGTCATGGTTTTATTGATACCTCTATTGCGGGCCGGAGCCTAATAGTTGCCTTGGAGGCGACCGAGGTCTTTATTTGGGAGCGACCCATGTTTTGCCTGGGAGCGACCTAGGACTTTCGCCTCAGGTAACAAAGGTCTTTTGTTGCCTCAGGTGACTGAAATCTTTTGCCTCACTATGTGGTCTTTTGAAAGAGTTGAATAGTATATGCCAAAATAAAAATTTTTATTCATATTTCTTTTGCTCAGAATAGCTCTTTTTATAAATAACAACTTTTAAGGACACAAAGAGAGCTACTCAGGAAATGAGCACTCTATTATTACAATTCATTGGTAATACTTGCGTAGATATTCTATGTTCCATGGGTGTGGTAGCTCCTGTCCATCGAATGTGAGTGTGTGTCAATGCTTCTACTATAGAAAACTGTTTACAAGGATGAGTGTAGGAGACATTGATGATCCAACAATGGAACTTGAACTAATAAGGTGCTACCTTACACAGTTGTTTGTAATAATCTAGGGGGAGCTTCTGGACCGACTAGGCTTTTGTAGCCTCGAGAGAGGAAGAAATTGATTGTAGAAAACTAGGGTTAGGGAAATGTATTTCGGTTCCCTATTGAGGGGAAGGAAGACCCATAGAACAAGGGGTTTCCTTATACAAGTATGGTAACATAGCCAATTTAGGAGACTTAATTACGTCCTTATCCTAGTAGATGCCAAATAAATGTTCCACTCATTGTTGATTAACCAAGGAGCTGCTAAGTCTAGGCTGTGTGGAGATCATCGTAGAGATAGCTGAGTTAGACTAGGACTATTTTGCCGTGGAAGGGTCCTACCCAAGCACTACTGACCCGGAGGTCGGGTAGGTCGCTCGGTCGGGAGTAATGGATCCTTCGACCATCATGGGTGTATCATGACAAATTATCAACAATGAGTTGCATAAAATAAATCAACTCACCACTGAGGTTGCATACCCACAGAATGTTCTATTTAAATCATTTTTATGTACACGTGTGTACAATGGGTTTGGCCTCTAAGGGCTGGCTCAAAACTAGTGGCCAATGATCCGGCTCATACGTGACCCAACCTGCCCGAGTCCCAGTCCAAGATTGTGCCTCATTTATGTAGCTAGCGACTCAACCCAGGCAAGCTCATGCCTTAGCTCGACTCGTTAGCCCGCCCAAATTTGAATTTCTGCACATTTGGGAGAAAATTAATGCCATGTTTGGCTCAATCTTTAAAATTTGACCATTTTGCCCACCAACGTCCATATTATGGCACATTTTCAGGGTATTTTTAGAATTGATTTTTAAAAGACCAATATACCACTTGTTGGGATTGTGCTCTTAAACCTGTTACTTTATGCGTATATACATATTAACAGTTGTATTTATAGGTATCAGTTTACATTCCTTTATGTATGATTCATGATATGAATGTTGGCTAATGCTTAAAATCCTTAAACGTCATTGTAGGGAATTTATATTTATGTATGAGATGCATACATAGGAGATACGAATTACTATTGCTTGATGTTTAGAATTGCCACAGTGGATGATGAGATTGGATACCTCACCAGGTTTACACTGTACCATGATTATCTACCATAGAATGGAGTGATGTATCTCATTCACTAGAGTATATGACTCTTACTTGATATGTTGATGCATGTCATGCATTGACGGGCCATGAGCTTTTCTATTGACACTCAATCACTGTCAATAGTTAATAGGAACTCATAACTTGTATACAATACGTATTCTCAATCTTGAGACAATTATGAACACTAGCCATATGTGTGATTGCTTTGACATACCAATCATAGAGGTCTTCAAGGTCAACACATGGGTATCTAGGTTAATCATGGCTCATGGTGTTGTGGACATATATTGTCAAGACAGAATCTACCCTCTGTTAAAGAGTAAGTGTTCCCTTGAGAATGTCACCAAGTTGGTTACTAAGAACTGCAGTCTTGTAGATAATTAGTTATCAACATATTTGGTAATCATGAGAGGTGAATGACACTCAAGGAATATAAGATGTATTCAGGTTGATAGTACTGTTTATTCGAATACCTGAGTGTGATTATGAATGCTGAAGGTAGATGGACATTAGTATCACCTTACAAATCTAGTAACCGCTTCGGATATGTTCTTATGCGTTGGAGTGCATTTATTGTTCTTTAGTAGAATTAACATTAACTGATCAGTTAGTTAATTCACTTATTAAGGAGTCTACTCACAAAGGAATTGATAATTGGTCTAAGTCAATAATTAAGAACCTAGGAGGTCCTATTCTTAGCTCTAAAAGAAAGCTAGGAAGGCAAATGTCACACCCCAATTTTTTTTTAGACAACCAATTATTAGTCAAGGGAGAACCCTCAACCAATATCCAGCTGTCCAATCATCAAGGTGCTTGCAAAAAAAAAAAACATCACACGGTCTGTACTAAAAAAAATCATTACTCACATGAACTAAAGTAACGGTCAAAATCCCACCATAAAAGTCAAACCAAGATTTAAATCCAACTCCAAAACATAATAAAAATCTAAAAAGAACACTTCACTAAAATAAAATATTAGATTGTCAAACGGCCCACAGTGCCAAAATCTTATTTCTAAACTCTCTAAAGTGATATAAAAACGAATCAAGAGAACAGTGCAAGACTCCACACGCCTCCTGCTACCCGGTGCCACGAACTCCCTACTAGCCCTGCAAATTATGATCGGCTACGCTCCAACAAAAACGCACCCGCGAGAAAAACTCAACAGGTCAGTCACGTGACTGGTATGAGTTAAACCACACACACATAGAGCTAGGAATCACACGGTGACTCTTACTATCACACCCAACAGGTAATTCGGGCAAGATGATAGTTCCACTTCACATGTTGGGACAAGCGGTAGTTTCCCTCTATGTGGTGGCCATGCAGTTCTCGCCCGAATTTAAATAAAATAAATCTTACCTTCCGTCACATGGTGAGTCAATACCTGCAAAATGTTAGTGGACCCACCATCCTGCAACCACGAAGATTTATAACAACAAAATACCACAAATTATGCGGAACTACTAGTACTAAGAATTCGCAAGAATTAACTTCATAATTTACTCACTACACGTCCAAAATAAATATATAAGCAAAGAATAGAAGTCCAGGAAATCAACATTTTAGATCCATTGACTCGTCGGGAAATTTATTGACAATAATCCTCTTACTTATTTAAACGATTTATTATTCAATTTCCTAGGTTCACCACTTGGCTACCCTCCATGGTACACCCACACATATATCCCATGTATGCCCGGACATACTACCAACATCTACTCTGGTGCCAGTTTGGTTGGGGTATCAACTAAACCAGGTATACACACAGAAGGCCAGTCAATATGCCTAGATGTCTAACAAAATAAGCCGGGCATAAGGCTTAGGCCAGCTTGATCACGAAGCCACTGGCAAAAAGGTACACTCAGCAAGTCGAGCTACCAAAAAAAAATATCACAACTGGGAGCGGTGAACACTAAGAAACTTGAAACCATTTTACATTCTCGGAATTATAAAATTTAATCGAATTCAACGTTAATGACAATCACCTTTTTTTTTTTATAGCTCAACATTTTAGGAGAATTCATGTATCTCCAAGTAATCTTCGTTATGTCATACGAACGAATATATATCAAAGAAAAGCGAATCATATTTTCCCAATTGCGTACATTTTTAATATACTAAAAACCGCTACTGAAATCTTTGATTTCTGCCCAAACGATGCAGAATCAGGAAAAATACTATTAGACGAAAAACGTTCAGAATCACGTTTTACATGAGACACGCGAATAGAATGTTCAAATTCAAAGCCATGATTTTCTAAAGTTTCTGCAACTGTGTGAAATTAAATAAAATAAATAAAATAAATAAAAAACGAATTTTCATATATTTCTTCAGAACCATGAATATTTCACATATAGTTTTATCAAACTAACTAACTATTCACCTAACCCTTTCGAATACCCTAATGTCATAATCACAAGGTCACACGAAGGGGAAATGATATTTCTAGATTACTTCAACCATAACGTGTATTGATCTATTACAAAGATTTAACCCCAACAATTAAATTTAACATGTACTAATTTAATTTTCTCCCGTATACATATATTCATAAGTGTATATATATATATACTCGGATACACAAGATTTAACTCACTTCGTTCGATGAAAAAAAATCGACAGTAACGACGTTTCGCGATTCCACACGAGACCACGGACCCGAGACTCTTCTCTTTTCTTCTTCTTCTTCTTCCTCTCTCTCTCTCTCTCTCTCTCTCGGCGGCTGAGTCTGGGAACTAATGTTTCCTTTCTTTCTTTTTTTAGTTTAACATATTTTAACCTAATATTATATTATAACTATAGATGTACACACACAATATAATATTATATAAATATCATAACACACATGCCAAACCAAACACACACACGTGCACTACTGATGTTGCAAGATTTAAATTTCAATGGTATTTCTTATGTTGTAAAACACTCACACCAAATTTTCGTATAGTACCCACATTATTAATAAAATTAAAATCATAAAAATACCAATTAATTGCTATAAACTATTTAAAATAAAACCGGGTATTACAACAAAAGAGATTGACCAATCGATTGCTATCATAGCAATTGATTGCCACTTCAGGAAATCGATTGGTAAAGGCAATCGATTGCTACTTCAGGAAATCGATTGCCAATGAGGCTGGTTGGAAAACTTATTAATAGAGGACCTGCAGGGAAGAAATATAATAACGTTGTTTTCAGCTCTCCCAAAGATCCAGATCTATTTCTAAGTCCTCTAGACCTTCATACTATCTCTTGAAGAGTTCCCACAAGCCCTAGTCTTCCAAGAAGCATTCGAGGAGACATAAGAGTGAAGACTTTTCTGGAGGAAGCTGCTGGAATTCTCTGCATCAATCCGAGTTATTGATTCTAGCATCCCATGTCCACTTGTCTACACATCACTAGATCTAAAAAGAAGTAGCTCCTGCAATACCAAAAAGTTTTTCACATATTTTTTCACTGCAAGTTAAGTTTTTCGAAAATTGAATCCAACAATTGGTATCAGAGCCATGCTTATTCGAATCTAATGTTGCGTTATGGAACACTAGTTTGATTTACATGGTGGTATTAGTCTTTTTTCTAAAACTGTGCCAACATAGATATGTTTCTATAGTAGTTCTACAACAGAAAACATATCTAGTTAATGTTGGATAGGAAAAGTGGGATCAATCGATTGCCTCTGTTGGCAATCAATTGCTTAGACCAATCGATTGCCTTTTTCAACATTCGATTGATTCTATGTAAATGATCACTGACTTGTAAAAATTTTATAATTAATCTTTTAAATTTTCTGAAAAGGTTTTAATCAAATTATTGATTTCTTTAAGTTTCTAGAGCAATCACTTACTTAAAGCAATTGATTACATGTTTTGGCAATCAATTGGGAAAGTACAGAAAGCACATGACACTGTTTTAAAGGACTATTAACTTCATAAAAGAGTTTGTGAATTATTTAAATCAATTAGGGGATCCATTCGATGTATTGTGTTGCTATATGCGTAGTTGTGTGTAGCTTATCTCTTGTAGGATGCCCTATCTCTCATGGCATGTTTAAATTTATGTTTTAATTTAAACATTGGTTTTATTAAGGCATTGTAAAGGGCATTGCAACTTCAACCTTGCAAATAGGAAAGTTGCAATGGTTTCCCTATCCTATTTGTTATTCCCGTCTCTTAGATCAATTGTAAATCGCGAAAGAGGTATATGACATTGATGTAATCTAGAATAGGAATATCCATGAAGATGGAGCAGCTAACCAGTCACCATGGAGATGGAGCCGATAGCAAGTAACTAAGACGATCGATCTATAAAAGATAGAGCCATAAGAGATAAAGGCACATTATGTGTCGTTTTTATTTTAATTGTGTTTATTCATAGTGCTTGTTTTATTATATTAGATATAATAATTCTTGCATGTTCATATTGCTTGATGTATTATATGAGATATAATGTGCTTGTATGGTTTCTTGGATATCATAAAAATAAAACAATAAATAAATAAAAATTAAAAAGAAGCTATCTTCTAAAATAAAAGAAAAACCATTTTGACACATTTGTAAATATTAGATATTTATGGGTAATGTGAAAAAATAAATTTTTTAAAAGAAAAATCATTATGTACAAAAATCTAGTGGGAAAGGGACTTGTATAACTCCCACGGTCTACCATTATCAGTTTATTATAAGATGAATAGAATACTTTGTGTCATTCATTTATGAATGATCGTTCATTTGGAGGGTAGACTATTCATTGGTTACTAAACATGAACTTCCTATGAATAGAATCAATGAGACGTATTAGAGTGACCGACATTTGGAGGCACTGCTTGAGATGGTTGTGATTGGATTCTAGTTAATAGTGAACACTAGCTATGCTATGGGTAAGAGACCTCACTCAAAGTTTTATCCAGAAACTTAGAAACCAAAAGCTCTGGAGTCATGACTTGTTTTGCAAGAATTGCATAAAGGACAGTCATGATGGGATTCCCAATCAAAAGATAAAATGATGACCTACATTCGGAGGCTTCGTTTTATCACTTTGATATTCTAACGACTTGGTTTATAAAACAAAAGTTTTGAGGATTGCTCTATTTTCTATATTGTCAAATTTATGATATCTTTATATTGTCTTTCATTTTATTTCAGTTTCATCATGTCTGCAGTAATTCTTAAGGAGTTAATTGGTAGTTCATATATAGGATTCAGTTCCACACCACTATCATCGAGGAAACCCTCGGAGCCTCTGTCACACCTCTCTCTCTCTCTCTTAGTTCACTTGCAACAATCTTATTCAGAATAAGCTAGTTGGAAATGATTATGTCGAATGGATGATTGACTTGGATGAATTATTAATTGTTGAAAGACATAAGTATGTTCTTACCATTCTTTGTCCACCACCTCTAGACTGACCCTAATAGTCTTTGCGTATCAATATGGGCGGTGGTTAAAAGCTGATGAAAAGGCTTGCTGGTACATGTTGGACTCTATGTCTGATGTGTTCAAGCACTAACATTAGCCTTTTTAGTACTATTGGTGCCATTATATTGAACCTGAAAGAAATGTTTGGGGAACTGAGCTGAATTGTAGGATGAGAGCCTTACAATTAGTCATGGACACCAGAATATATCGGAAGGAACTTCAATCAGAGAGCATGTTTTAAAAATAATTTCTTACTTTAAATTATTGGAAGTTTTGGGTGCTGATATCGATGGTGAGACTCAAGTTGACATAATCTTGTATTCGTTGCCTGCATCATTCACTCAATTCAAATTAGATTTGAAAATAAAAAATTCATTTTTTTCAACAGGTGAATTGATGAGCTCTCATAAGGCAATAGAGGAGATAGTCAAAGTGAAGTCAAATGTTGAGCACATTGAAAAGACTTCATCTTCTGAGACTAAGCCTGAGTTCATAATTTTTAAGAAGAGGAAGCAAGGCTTTGAGAAAGGTAAGCCCGAGCCAATAGTTGGTAATAAGACAAGAAAATGAAAGGAAAAGGTTGATGTTGAGCTGAAAGGAAAGAGTTTCCATTGTGGCGTGAAGGGGCAATGGAAGAGGAACTGTTTGGAATACTTGGTTACTAAAATACAAGGTATGATCGAATCACTAGTAATTGAACTAAGTTGCCAAACAGATACTTCAATTAATTTGTACATTGATTCTGGAATTTCTAACTAGTTATGTAATTGTTGTAGGCGTTCAGATAAATCAAGTTGTGTAGTGATTAGAAGATCTTGATTGCTTTTGGGATCTGATGCAAGAGTTGCAATTAGATTAGTAGTTTAATTCAGAATAAAACTTTTCAGTTGTCAGTTTTGATTTCAGTTTTGAATTATCGAATAACATTTATTACTTGGATTTTGGTAATGAAATCGCTATTAAAAGAAGTTATTCTTTTATGTGTTTACGATAACTGGTCAAGCAACTATGTTATTGTTTATTCCTATTGCTCCTAAATTATCTGATGTAGTGTTTAAATAACTCGGTGGTGTTTTTCCATCTAAAAGATAGAACCTTCAACTAATCCTATAAACCTTTGACAGAATAGATCATATTAATCTAAATATGATAGATAGGGTGTGAATGATGAGATCCTGAACTTGTTTGGTTGTAGAAGTGGCCTATATGTCAGTCATATTTAGAAGGTAATATAATCATGAGATATTTTCTTTAAAAGATCACAGGACTGAAGACTTGTTAAACGATAGATTAAAATTAGTTATGCCTATTTCAAATACTAATATGGATTTACCTATTGCACCGTAAACCTCAATTCTTCGGAGCTCTTGGTAATGAATATCATTACCTTTGGATTTGATCAAAATGGTATATATCTATCTTATAATGCCCCAAATCCCGGAAATGAGGGTTAGGGTGAATAAGTAAGTCAACAGTCTCTTTAAACCATATACAAAACAAGAAAATTGGAAATCTACAGATCCATTCTACTTGTTGGGGCATCGGTACACTATTTTCTGAGATCCACAAAACTTGTGTTGGAAAGGATTAATACGGTCGACTAGTAGAAGGCCCAGTCGACTATGTTTGCAAAGGAGCAGTTAAAATCCAATCAACTGATGCCCATTCAGTCAACTATTTTTCCATTTATAGAGAGCTCAAAATTCAAAAGTTCAACCCAGTCGACTGCTTTAGGGAATACATTCGAATGTTTCTTAGCAATAGAGAAATCTGTAGCATGACACCCACACCCTCTGCATTAAAATATTAAAAGAATGTTTCACAACCAACGTAAAAGAGACTAAGGACTATTGAACACAACCTCTACCTAAGCAAGTTAAAGATGAAATCGAGGGGTTCAACCAACAACATAAAACATGTAATCTTGCAAAAAAAAGTAGAGTGACTTATGTCACGATTACATGCCGATGTAAATATGATGAATCCTAATAAGTTTTAGGACTCAAAGATGCAAGTCAAGGATAAGGGGATAACATGCATCCCATTTCGAATATGGATACAAGTTTAGTGGAAAGCGGACTAACAAGTGTTCGATAACAATATTACGACATGAAAACTTAACTTGCGATATCAACACATGTAATTTGCACAATTTGAACCTAAACCCGAAGGATTCAAATTGAGCTAAATTACACTAGATAAGCTATGTATTACATTAGGACAAAAATTTCCCACATACGAACACAACGATCATTCTAGGGCCTTACTCATATTCATTTCACCTGGAAATGGTTTTAAAAATGGTTCATGAGCACAATGGCCCGTAGAGTCATATAAACGTTTGAGGACAATAAAATACGGGATATTACAATCTACCCCCCTTAAAAGAATTTCGTCCTCAAAATTTGAATCGTACCTCAATCTTGGAATAAGTAAGGATAGCGCTCACAAATCTCCTTCTCATTCTTTTACATAGTTTTCTCCGTCCAATGGTGTTTGCACCATAAAATAAAAATTTTAATGGGCCCTCTAAATTCAATTAGGTTTTGCACATGGAGTGGATGAGAAAGTATGCTGATGCAATGTAACAATGTCATAATCCAGTGCATCTACCATGTCAATGGTGGAATGTTTATTGGTAATTATTCCGTTGCAGGCCAATGACATATAAAATGAAGATCGTTTCGGACGAGGACCCACTATGCCCAAATCATAGATATAGTGGACGGTTTCTCATAATTGTTGGGCAGCATTTATCACTGTGATCTATATGAAGACGAAGAATGATAGAGAAAAGGGATTCGTGATCAAGCAAAAACACTTAGCATCTTTATGTTTTTTGCATTGTTATTTCCTTTCCTTTTTCAATTTCAATTTACTTACCTGTTTTAGGGGATTAATAGCTCAATTCCAGTTAGAAGATGAATTCTCACTTCTAATTGAACCTTGTTTGTAAGAGAATTAATAGAAATTCCTTTTCGTTATTTCTTTGTTCATTCTCGGTATTTCTCGCATTTAAAGTTTTTAATCTTTGGTCAAAGCAAGTAAAACTCATTTGGAGAGATTCCGTTCCTCTTTTTCTCAAATCTTCTGATTTCATTAAATTGTTCATAATCTAAGAGGACATTTGTTTGGTATGCCTGTATTCTAATAATTATAGATTTCCTGCCACATAATTTTTTACAAGCCCGGTGGGATTTGTGTGAGAAATATGGTAATTCACCATGCTACTGAAGAAGAATTTGGCAAAAGATAAGGGGATAGCTATGCAACCAGAGATGGGTGCACCAACTGTGGAAGATAACGTTGAAGAAGGAACTCATGGCAACACCAGTGATCAGTCTCGTACTGGTAGCCATGAATCTCTTCAGCCTCAGCCAAAAGAGGTCAAGGCCTCTGCTGCTGGTCCAGATCAACATATTCTAAAGGAGTAAGCAGTCGCAATGTGTTTTAGTCTAGATAGTGCGCTATATAATTTGCTCCAAGCCAACTTGCAGCAAACATCTATGATTGTGAAACCATTCATGGATATGCTGCAAAAGATGGGAGACCAAATTACTAGGATTATTGACCATCAGATGTCACACATGACAGAGAAATTGGGCCCAACATCATCCATGAAGACTAGTGCCCAGAGGGAACCTGTTCATGTCCCCATTAATCAGGCTCTGTAGCTGAGTTATGAAAATGTTAAGCTTCTTAACTGCTCTGCAGTCCAGGGTTTTCTTAACTACCCTGGGTCTGGAATGTTTGACCATCCATCAAGTTCTAGTAACCAACCAGTTCCAAGTTAGATTGTTCAAGGTTCAGGACCTTCTAAAGGTCACTGAGGGCTAACAAGTACTAATACAGGGTCTCATACAAGTTTCCAAGTGGGGTAAATGATTGTCACGGTTCACCAGTCTAGATTTTTTTGAAGCTATTCATCCTTAGATACCTTTGTTACCACCCTGGGGACCATCCTCACAACAAGTAATGCCTAATATGGGGAGGTGACTCAGCTAAGCGCTCCCATGGTGAGCTTACCCCAATCATAAACGTGTCAAACTGGGGGACAATACTATCAGCCAGCAGTGTAGGCTAGGGGATTCCACCAGTCAGCCATGCAGGCTAGGGGACACCATCAACCAGTAACTCAGACTGGGGGGCACTAAGCCAATAGTGCAGACTGAAGGGCACTATCAGCTAGTAGTGTAGACTAGAGGGCACTATAAGCTAGTAGTTCAGATTTTTTTTTTTTTTTTTGGGGGGGGGGGGGCACCAGTAACCAATAATGCACAATGGGGGAGTGTTGCATTTGCCTACAGCAGGTTTACCGGGTCATAGCCTGCCGACAATGAGGTACGTATCCCCTAACAGCCTGATTTTAATGGTCCAATTCCCATAGGGATGAATAAGGATGAAATGGTGGAGACCATCAGAGAACAATGGAGGAGCTTTGCATTTACCATCGGAGAATAATGCACAATGGAGGAGTGTTGCATTTGCCTACAGCAGGTTTACCGGGTCATAGCCTGCCGGCAATGAGGTACGTATCCCCTAACAGCCTGATTTTAATGGTCCAATTCCCATAGGGATGAATAAGGATGAAATGGTAGAGACCATCAGAGAACAAGTCCACGGGCATGTCAAGGAGCAAGTCAATGACCAACTGAGAGAATAGTTTGGGGCAGTGTTTAGGGCCCCTATCCGTAGTCAATACCAAAAGTTGTACCCAGATTTCATTGATAGGATGTTCGAATTCCCAAGGTATTATAGAATACCTTAATTTACTTTGTTCTCTAGTAGGGATAGGCAGACTACACTAGAACACATTGCACGTTTCACTGCATAATATGGTGAAGTATCTCATAATGATATATTGAAATTGAGATTATTTGCCAATTCACTCACTAGACCTGCCTACACTTGGTACGTGAACCTTCCCATAGGCTCAGTCAAAACTTGGAAAGATATGGAAAGAATCTTTTATAGTCAGTTTTATTAGACTGATCCAGATGTGACTATTGCTGATTTGGCCAGACTTAAACAGAACCCAGGGAAAAATGTGGAAATGTATATTGCTAGGTTTAAATAAGCTGAAATAGGTATAAGGCTAGTTTACCAGAAGAAGAATATATGCGTCTAGCTGTAGATAATTTAAAATCAACACTCAGAATGCAGTATATGGACTAACAGTTCATGGGACTTATGCCATGTGGTAGATGTCGTGGCACGATATGAGAATGTGGTAGATGAGGAAAACCAAAAGAAAAATAACACTAGGGGAGTATATTATAAAGGATATCATCAGCCTGCACATCTGGTCGAGATTGAGGATGATGAGTAGGCGATGAAGACAATGAGAACGAATATGAATGTGCTGCAGCCGAAATAACGGCTCAAAGGCCATTTATATGTGATGTCCTACATAAAACTCCCCAAGTTCAAGGAAAAACTTCTACTAACCATACTGATAGGCTTGGTAAGAAGTATGATTTCGACATTACCAGAGCTGATTTAATTTTTAAGTAGCTAGTTAAAGAAAAGAAAACCAAATTGACACATACCTTGCCATCAAATGAAGAAAGCAAGGGTAAAACATATTGCAAATGGCATGATAAGTGGACCCATAGTACAAATAATTGTACAACTTTTTGAGAGTCCATCCAAAAATGGATTAAAAATGGGATTATGAAATTCCCTACTAACAAGCCCGCTGAACAGGTTGACAAAAATCCGTTCGTGGCTGAGGCACATATCAATATGGTTTCAGCAAATTTTACCAACATGACAAGGCCAGCTACGTCAAAACCACATGTTCAAGCTTCTTCCTCCAATGGTGGAGAAATGAAAAGTGTGGTTTCTTAGCCCAAGGGTTTGAATCTGGAGGCACCACTTTTTGAGACCAGAGTAGGGGTTTATTTCCATGCTGCCAATCCTTATGATTCGTATGTGATGTCAAGGCAGTCATTACACTAATTGGCGAAAACAAGTGAACAGCTAGTCCTCTGCATTAGCTGTGCAGAAATCTTAGCAGTACCACTCCGTAACCAAAACCTTGATTTTGAGGATGATGAGAGAATGTCTTTGGAAGGGAGCAAGTAGGGTAAGATGGTTCAATGTCCTGGAGGATTTCAAGTCACGTTGAATAACAGACAGTCTAAAAAAGGGCAAAAAATGTCACTTGAAAAAAAATTACAATAAGCCTAATCGTGCCAGGGAGTCCTACATACAGATCAAAGCCAAGGGTCCAGTCAACCAGGGCCAAAAGAGAAGATTAGAACTAGCACCTTATCCAAATACTAAACAAAGAATTGTACTTCTTCCTATACTACAAGATGGACAATAGGTCTACGTTTAGCATCCTAAATTTCCTCAATATCATGATCCACCTTTCTTGACCAGAACCTAAAAGAGTCGTATGTTGTGTAAGAAGGTTGCCCAGAAAAAGAAATAACCACTCGTTAGAAGGTTCGAAGGTAGGTCTAATCAGTGGTTGCAGAAGGTTGGTATAAATACTGGTAACAAGGAAGGAAAAGTAGCAACAGCAGAGGCGGGTGATGATTTATCAAATTTTGATGAGCAACCAGGACAAGACAACTTAGAAATGGCGAATCATCAATCCGTAGACTCAGAAAATCTATATATGTCAAAGTTCAGAGTAATGATGTAGGGTGATAAAGGCCTTACTGACAGCCCAGCCAAGATTTGATGCTGAACATCCAATAAATTTAGTGGATTCAAAACGGTCAGAAGATGACAATATAGGTCACCTCACAAACAATAAAATGTTCCGCTTAGGAGAATCGTTGCCTTGTCTATATGACAACATGGTGTACACAATGCCATCTACATTTGTTGCATAAGGATGGCAGCCTGATAGTTTAGAGGGAGATGTTGAAGATGAGTCAGAACCCATGGTGCTCATCACCGAAGAGGCAAAATCACCTAAGCCAATGATCCACAACATACCTATCTCATATTCAAAACAAAAGATGGCCATTGTGTTTGATAAGCCAAATGCTGGAATGGCTAGACACTTACGGCCATTATACATCAAGGCTAATTTTAATGGTATTCTAGTATCCAAAGTTTTAGTGGATAATAGGACTTCTGTTAATTTATTGCCTTCACACATGCTTAAAAAGTTGCAAAAGACTAGTAGTGACCTCATCGATGCTAATATCACAATAGTGGGTTTTTCCGGGGGCATCAGTACAACAAAAAGGAGAGCTCCTAATCACTATGTATATTGGAAGTAGGATTGGTCTAACGACGTTCTTTGTGGTCAATATCACCTCTCATTATAATGCATTGTTAGGACGAGAATGGATTCACATAGCATGGTATGTGCCATCTACTCTACATCAATTCCTAATTTTCTGGAAGAAGAAGAAGACGAATCAGAAATTATTGAGGCTAATACGAAGCCATTCCTGGTAGAATCCCATGTGGCTGAAGCAAGATTTTATGATATCGATGTAGCCTCGTTGAGATTCTGGGGGTTTGACAAAAATGGTTGTCCTAAAGGGATCGCTCCTACAATAGGTAGAGGTAGCCATGAATATGTTGAATCATACAATAGTGTTTAATGGAAGATAACCACTTCGAGGTATACCACGATATCCTACGTCGTATCCAAGATGATGTCCAGCTCAATGTTCATCAAACAGCTTGCTTGGAAGATTGCATGATGGAAGAAATTGATCAGTCTGTAACAAATCAAATTCTTTTATATGAACTCCCACCAGCTCCTGCAAAGCTGGATGATATCAAAGTTGAAGTTCAAGACCTGTTGGAAGAAGTAAACTTAGGGAGGGGGGGGGGGGTGGCAGATGGTCCCAGGAGGATTATTTACATAAGTCAACTTCTCCCAATGGATTTCAAAACGCATTTGGTTAGTCTAATTCACCCATATCAAGATTATTTTGCTTAGGATTATCATGAGATGCCTGACTTAGACAAAAGCTTGGTGGAACTCTAGCTCCCTATAAAGCCAGGGTACAGAACATACAAGCAACCCCCCAAGACGAATGGCATTTGAGATCATCCTGAAAGTCAAGGAGGAAGTGGAATGACTGCTGAAGGCTGGTTTCATCCGTATAACCAGGTATGTTGAATGGCTTTTAAAAATTTAAAAAAGAATGGAAAACTAGGAATATGCATTGACTTTAGAGATCTTAATAAGACAACGTCCAAAAACGAGTATCCCATGCCTACTACTGATATGTTAATTGATTCAGCATTTGGGCACGAGATACTTAGTTTTATGGATGGTCACTCTAGCTATAATCAAATCTTTATAGCCAAAGAGAACATGGCAAAAATAGCTTTTCGATGTCCAGATGCAATTGGGACGTTTGAATGCCATTTGGATAAAAAAAAAAAAGGCTGGAGCCACTTATCAACGAGCTATGAACTCTTATATTTCATGACATATTTGGAAAGTGGATGGAAGTCTACATTGATGACGTGGTAATGAAATCAACCTTTGATCATTTAAAATTTTTAAATAAAAGTTTTGAAAGGATGAGGTATCATCAGCTCAAAATGAATCCATTAAAATGTGCGTTTGGTGTATTAGCTAAAAGTTTTCTTGGATTTCTAGTACATCAAAGAGGAATAGAGGTTGATGAAAATAAGACAAAGGTCATCATAGAGGCCAAACCACCAGCTAATAAAAAGTAGTTACAAAGATTGCTTGGCCAAATTAACTTTTTGCACCAATTTATCTCTAATTGTGCAGGCAAAACTTAAGTTTTTTTGTCCATTGTTGAAATTGAAGGATGAAGAAGAATTCATGTAAAGACAAGAACATCGGTTGACTTTTGAGCAAATCAAGAGATATCTTGCCAAGCTGCCCATTTTAGTCTCTGCTAAGCCAAACAAACCATTGAGATTGTATGTTTCAGCCTCCAATGACTCATTTGGAAGCTTGTTGGTGCAGAATAATGAGAAAAGCGTAGAACAGACGGTTTATTATTTAAGTCGTGTACTGACTGATGTTGAACAAAGATATACATCAATTGAAAATTTGTATTTGGATTTATTCTTCTTGCAGTAAATTAAGGTATTATATGTTACTCATAACAGTAGTCATGTGTAAAATTGATGTTATTAATATATGTTGTCAAGACCAATTATCACTGGAAAAGTGGCATAGTTGTCTTTAACTTTATTAGAATTCAACCTGCAATATGTCCCACAGAAGGACAAAAGGACAAGTTCTGGCTGATTTCTTGGCTGATCATCCATGCTTAGATATATGCCCTGAAATCCTGAAAGGGGTTGAAATCGGATATGTGTCTGTTACCCTGTGGGTACTTTGGTTTGATGGATCTAGTACAGAGGAGTCAGCAGGTGCAGAAATCATCCTCACATCTTTATTTGGGAAAAAAGACACAGTTCTCTTTTACACTTGATTTCAAATGTTCCAATAATCAAGCTGAGTATGAGGCTCTGATCATTGGTCTTAAGATTTTGTTAGAAATGAAGGCTGATCGCGTCAATATCAAGATATAAAAGTATACTTTACTTTTCAAAAGATTTGTAGTGTGAAAGCAAAGGTCGAAGCCACAGGGATTGGTTAACTACAGCGACTTAATTTTAAAACCTAACTTTAGTTAATTATGAAAAACGGATTTTGATTTGATTTATAATTAAACCAAGAACAATAAAAGTAAATCTAAACTAGGAAAGCAATTAAAGTTGTTTTAAATAATGTTTAAGGGAACCTAGGATTGCAAATCCACCACTAGCTTCATAATAGGAATATTTATGAATTACTTTAGCTTATTAAGTTGGATGATAATGGGGAATTGTAGCTACAAGCCCAATTCCTCCGACAAGAAGATAATCATGGTTCAAGCACCAACATAATCCATCTTAAGTTAGCATGAATTATTCCACACTAAACTAGGGTTGTGACATAACTTGTCTAATCTAGGCATGGATTATTCAGATACTTGATAGCACAAATCAATAAAGCACCATCACATGTAAACAATCTAAACAAGCACAGCAAGCATAGATCATTGAGCACATCACAGTCAAAATAGATCTAAGAAAATAATATATTCTGAAAGTAATGATTTAATCACTAGAAGTACGATTTATTTATAAAAATCCTCTAAACATGTGATTGTCATCTATACATAATAAACTTAAAATAAAAACATAAATAAAACCCTATTACTTGTCTAGGGCTTCATTGAAACCCTAGATCTATGATCTAGCCGTCCATGGAAGTGATGGATGGCAAGTAGTTGATGGAGGAGGCCATGGAAACCTTTGGTCTTCTTCTTCTTCTCCTTGCTTCCCTCCCTTCAATGGCTGGAAGTATGGTTGTAGAATATGTGTATATTAATTGCCAACAATGTTTAACCCTTTAATTGTAATAAAATAGGGTATATATAGATTTACAACAAGTTTTGGAAGCCTTCCTAACCCGAAACAGACTGAAACTGATGTAATTTACAGTCTAGACGTCATTCAGCAGTTTCGTTTGCACAGGAGTCTTCAGTATACTGAAATACGCAACTTTGATTTCTGTACGGATCGCGCGAGCGCGACATTTAGGACTTCGCGCGCGCGGATCGCGCGATTGATTTTGGGTTTCTCGCGCGAGCGGATCGCGCGAGCGATTCTCAGTTTCTCACGCGCGCGCGCGACTTGGCTTTTTCAGCTTCTTTCTTTGTGCTTTTTCATCCTGTTTAGCCTGGTTGAAGTGATTTCTTCCAAATCCTGTCAAAAACTAGAAAACGAAGTAAAAATATACAAAAACAGGATAAAAAGGAACTAACAGATGCTCGTTAAGGCGTATAAATAGGATTTGTTCTCTCCCGATCACACCCCCAAACCTACATTTTGCTAGTCGTCGAGCAAAACTAAAATAAAAACTAACTACTAATAAACTACTACTCCATTTTTGTATGGATTGCGATTGCATTTAGCGTATGCAACAAGCCTTTTAAACCTCTAGGTGTCCCTAGTCGGACGAGTGAAGTCTCGTGAGGGTTCTCATCAACAAGTTACCCACAACCATTTTTATTAACTTGTAAATTTAAAAAGTTTTATTAAAACGAAAAACTAATAAACAATACTCCTTATTATAAACAACGATGCGAAATAGAATAATGAACAAGAAAAAACGGAATCAAACGTTCACCTATATCCTGAGAAACAATCAAGTGCATGCAATGTACGAATCAATAGAGTTCCTCATAAGATTGCACGTGTGTGATGTGGTAGTCAAATGAACACGCGTATGTCATGAACATGGAATATAACTCGGATAACCATCCAACTATGCTTCGACTACGAATCTCACAATGAATTACACTCTCAAATGAAACACTCAGAAACAGGTGTAATTTATCTAAAATATGTGAGTAAAGGAAATATATTTTCAAAACGAGAAATGCTCACATATGACTCGAAAAAAACGCACGACGCGAAAGAACAGTAGTCTCATGGATAGGATGCCAATAATCAAGAAAAATTAATTATTACCATGTTTTAATCCCCCTCCCATCGTTTACATATCCAAACCATGTTTTCTAGGATCAAATAGGACTGTTCAAAGGTTGTAATGTGGCTCAGGCAATGAAAAATGATAGAAAAGATTAGTTAGATAGTTTTAGAATGGCATTGTAAGGCATGTTCGATTTCTTTCATTCTTCTTCTCTACCAACTTCCTCTTTTTTCATTCTCTTCTCTCATTCATTTTTTTTTTATCAACCTTCTTCTTTTTTTTATTTTGTTTTCTTTTCCTTTTTCTTTTCTTGCTTCTCAAATGATCATTCATCGAATACCAAGCAACTACCCCAATAGCATCTTATTTTCTTCTTCTCAATCAACACATCGCCTTAATACTACTAAAAGTTGATCACTCTTCCAGTGGTATACTCCAAGTCGATCAAGTTGGAGCTTTTAAAGAGGTAATGGTGAACAAAGAAAAAGAGGCATTGTAACGGCTCAAATGGGCGAACTAAGGAAATTTTATCTTTTATCGGTCAACAGTAAACAAAGAAAGGCCTAAGATCATTTCCTAGGGTTGTATGATTCTTCAACATTTACGACGGAAGATTATTTAGCATGGTAACAAATATTTTAACTTGACTATCAACCAAAACAAGAATTATGAGACTAAACAACAAGTAGATGCGCTATTTCGAATGAAATTAGATAAACACAAAATGTATTTATAACCCTCTAAAAAGAAAAGAATAGGCTCAAAAGCTCACCGGGTCTAGTCTCCACCTTGTGTTATCTAGAAATCCGAATCATATTATAGTTCACAACCAACATGTATTCCAATGACTATGTGCAGTGCATAGGTTTGTGTGCAAATCGATGATATAAAACTACGATTCAAACAATACATAACTTAAACATTACATCATATAATGACTTCAGCAAATGTTTAATCACATCTTCTCTTGTTTACCATTCTATAACAATCAAAGTTCTCTAACAAAAAGTATCAAATTGAAATTTGCAAAAACGTCGGTAATCATCGTTTATTTACGCACAAGAATCGAAATTTTTTTAAATTTTGGTGTATATAATAATGTGCATGTGAGTGTATACCCCCAAACCTAAACCTTTCATTGTCCCCAATGAAACAAGAAAACGAAAGAAAGGAAAGTATGTAAAGAATGATATTACCTCGATTATGACAAGCCTAGAACAGGTGAACACAAAGGAATATGGCAATAAAGTTCAATGTTACCTGTTACTTTTTGATAAAAGAAAACAAACAAACAAAATAATAAAAGCAGCTAAAAGAATTATAACTAAACTAACTAAACTAAAGAAACTATAAAACTTAAAGAAAGTACAAAAACAAAATATATATATATATATAATAAACTAGAAAAAACAGTAAAACATAACTATAAAGATGAAAACAACAAACGACTCAATCGAAAAGGACCTAAGAAACAAAAACAGAAAAAATAAAAACTATGTGACAGGTGTAGAGGAAAGATATAGAAGATAAAAGGAAATATAAAAAAAAAAAAAATTGGGAATCGCGCGAGCAGCCGTCGCGCGCGCGAATTTTGAATTTTTTTTTTTTTAATTTACCTCTCTCGCGCCCGCGACACCAGGCGCGAGGAGAACCTGAGGGCTCAAATTAAGAAAATAAAGAAAAACCACTAAGGGGCAAACTCGCGCTAGCGGGCCGCGCGAGCGACGTCTCGCGCGAGCGGGCCGCGCGCGCGATTTCAGTTTTTTTCCATTTTGTGGCTAAAATTATGTATATAATATTAAAATAAATTAATTCCAACCCCCAAACCTGTCCAGAAAAACTCCAAAACTGACCAAAACGACTCAAAAATGACCAAAAACAAAGAAAACAGACGAAATTAAGCTTGGGTTGCCTCCCAAGAAGCGCTAACTTTTACGTCTTCAGCTAGACCGTTCTAGCTCAAGATTTTATGGAGGTTGAAAATCAGACTTTGTACCCCTAAGAATATCAGGTAGAGCTCGGTGGTAAGCAGAAATCACGTCACTTTGAATTAATTCGGTTGACAGTTTGTCAGTATGTTCAAATCGATTTCTTACCTTCCGAGTAGATTCAGCATTAGGGTCCGAGGTATTAGGGTTCATCCACTCATCATCCGCTATATCTTTGTCGTTACTCACATTTATTGCTTTGTTAGGCTCAATATTCCGTCTTACCTCACCTTCCGCCTCACATAGGTAATCGTCATCTTTAGGAGGTTGATCCATAGCATTAAAAACGTTTAATTTTAAGTTCATGTTCCCAAACGACACTTTCATTACCCCCGTCCAGCAATTAACACATGCGTTAGCGGTTGCTAAGAATGGACGGCCTAGAATGACAGGAGTGTGTTTCCTAGCATCTAGCACGGGTTTAGTGTCAAGGACCATGAAGTCGACAGGATAATAGCATTTATCAACCTTAACCAAGACGTCCTCGATGATTCCTCTAGGTACTTTCACAGAACGATCCGCTAACTGAATAGTAGCGGCCGTAGGCTTAAGTTCACCTAGACCTAGTTGTTTATAGACATGATAAGGTAAGAGGTTAACACTAGCACCTAAGTCAAGGAGAGCCCTATGGATGATAGTGTCACCTATGACACATGAAATCGTTGGCGTACCAGGATCCTTATACTTTGGAGGTGAGTGTTGAAAAATAGAACTTACTTTTTCCGTGAGGAAGACCTTTTTAGGAGTATGACTACGTATTTTGCGCTTTTGTGTACAAAGGTCTTTTAAACATTTAGCATAAGCGGGAATTTGTTTTATAGCATCGAGGAATGGAATATTGATTTTAACTTGCTTAAATACCTCGAGTATATCTTCCATTTTTGACCCTTTCTTGGGCAAATGTGACGGTTCCTCAACATTGGGTGGAAAAGGTAACTTTGGAACATTGTTAGTTGGGACTGGTTCTTTATCTTTCTTATTTTGACTCGTCTCCTCACCCTCTTCTTTATTCGATTTAACGTCATTTTGATCCAGAATCTTAACAACTTCATCTTCCCGAATAGTCATCCTAGTCGATACGGCGTTTACTTGTTCACTCGACCCCTTAATCTCATACTGTCCCTTAGGGTTTTGAATAGTTTGGCTCGGCAGCTTACCCTCGTTTCTAAGACTCATTGTATTCGCTATTTGTCCCATTTGTGACTCAAGCTTCGCAATGGATTGTGTATGAGAGTGCACTATTTGTGCTTGTGCGTGGACTTGAGTTTCAATATTTTTAAGAGACGCCAACACCGTTTCCTCAAAAGCGTTAGTCCGTGGAGGATTAGGGTTAGGAGGTGGGTGTTGGTATTGATTTTGTTGATATTGGGGTCGATAAGTATTAGGAAAATTATTCGACCTAGGAGTATAATTATTTTGTGGGAATTGTTGCATAGCATTTACGTGTTGCTCCACAAATTCCGGATATTGAGATGCAGAAGGACATGCAAAGATATTATGGGACGGTTCGGAACATAATGCACATATTTCTGAAGAGGGTGGATTAGACGTTTTGTTCATTTGCATCAGTCGGTCAAGTTTTCTATTTAATTCTTGTATTTGCATTGACTGACTTGACTCAACTGTCACATCTCGCTTAGGTTGAAGGTATCCCTCAGAACGGACAGACACCGCTTGGTGCATCGAATTCTCGCTCAAAGTTTCAAAAATTTTCCAGGCCTCGTCGGCGCTTTTGTGTAGGAAAGTTCCCACACAAACGGCATCGACGGTATTCCTAACAGAGGAAATAAGCCCCTCGTAGAAGACTTGAACCAATTGCCACTTAGGAACCTGATGGTGTGGGCACGAACGTAATAATTCTTTAAATTTTTCCCACGTGTCATAAAGAGTCTCCCCATCTTGCATCACAAAATTAGTTATATCTTTTCTTATCTTATTTGTACGCATAATAGGGAAAAACTTTTGTAAAAAGGCGGTGTGTAAGGCTTCCCATGTTTTTATTGTGTTTGGCTCAAGTGATTGAAGCCAATACTTCGCTTTGTCTCTTAAGGAGAATGGGAAGAGCCGCAATTTTAATTCATCATTATTTAGGTTTTGTATTTTCAAAGTAGAGCATATACCCTGAAAATCCCCTAAGTATTGGTAAGGGTCTTCATTTAGACGGCCATGGAATGATGGAAGTAGCGAGATGGTAGACGACTTTATCTCAAAGTGAGATGCTGTCGCCTCCGGTAATTCGATACCAGCTTGTGGCGTGTACGTCGTAGGAATAAAATAGTTTATAAGTGGAGGAGGTGGCGGTATATTAAGATTATTCATATTAGCTCCGTTGTTGTTTTGGTTGTTTTCGTTATTATTTCCAATGTCTGCCATTTTAATTGGTTCTATGTTATTAAAGCGTGGTTTCTTTAGTCTTGTAAGAGTACTACGTATTTCGGACTCAAATAAAGACGTTGGTTTCGGTGTCAAATCGTCGTCTATTAAAAACCGTGTTCTAGAAGTTAAGTTTGAAGACTTGTTAAGTCTTAATGTACGTTCAAGTTCAGAGTCAAAAGGTTTTAATTCCGGTTTATTTGAACGTGTACCTAACATAAACTAAAAGAAAGTAAACTAAAAACAAAAACTGACTCAACAAAACAAAAAAAAAAACAAATAGCAATCACGCAACTAAGATAACAAGCACTCAACTACTGTGATGCATGAATATTATCCTGTAATGCAATGACCGCGTCAAGCCCAGCGCCCCGGGTTTCCTAGCTAATGCAGTGCAATTAACCCTAAACTAATGCAAATAGTGCGTCACAGCGCCCTGACTTACAGTGGTTTAAAGCGAGTTTCACAAGAAGCAATTTATTTTACTTTATTTATATTTTTATTTGCGTAAGCTCCTTTGATGTAATTAGCTGCTCCACTCGGAAACGTTGACTACAAAATAAAAGAACAAGTTAGTAACTAAAAACAAAATGGAAAATAAATAAAAAATAAAATAAAAACTAACCTAATATTTACGAATCAACTAAACTAAGATTATAAAACTAAAGGTAGTAATGCAATCCCCGGCAACGGCGCCAAAAATTGATCGCGTCAATATCAAGATATAAAAGTATACTTTACTTTTCAAAAGATTTGTAGTGTGAAAGCAAAGGTCGAACCCACAGGGATTGGTTAACTACAGCGACTTAATTTTAAAACCTAACTTTAGTTAATTATGAAAAACGGATTTTGATTTGATTTATAATTAAACTAAGAACAATAAAAGTAAATCTAAACTAGGAAAGCAATTAAAGTTGTTTTAAATAATGTTTAAGGGAACCTAGGATTGCAAATCCACCACTAGCTTCATAATAGGAATATTTATGAATTACTTTAGCTTATTACGTTGGATGATAATGGGGAATTGTAGCTACAAGCCCAATTCCTCCGACAAGAAGATAATCATGGTTCAAGCACCAACATAATCCATCTTCGGTTAGCACGAATTATCCCACACTAAACTAGGGTTGTGACATAATTCGTCTAATCTAAGCATGGATTAATCGGATACTTGATAGCACAAATCAATAAAGCACCATCACATGTAAACAATCTAAACAAGCACAGCAAGCATAGATCGTTGAGCACATCACAGTCAAAATAGATCTAAGACAAGAATAAATTCTGAAAGTAATGATTTAATCACTAGAAGTACGATTTATTTATAAAAACCCTCTAAACATGTGACTGTCATCCATACATAATAAACTTAAAATAAAAACATAAATAAAACCGTATTACTTGTCTAGGGCTTCATTGAAACCCTAGATCTATGATCTAGCCGTCCATGGAAGTGATGGATGGCAAGTAGTTGATGGAGGAGGCCATGGAAACCCTTGGTCTTCTTCTTCTTCTCCTTGCTTCCCTCCCTTCAATGGCTAGAAGTATGGTTGTAGAATGTGTGTATATTAATTGCCAACAATGTCTAACCCTTTAATTGTAATAAAATAGGGTATATATAGATTTACAACAAGTTTTGGAAGCCTTCCTAACCCGAAACGGACTGAAACTGATGTAATTTACAGTCTAGACGTCATTCAGCAGTTTCGTTTGCACAGGAGTCTTCAGTATACTGAAATACGCAACTTTGATTTCTGTATGGATCGCGCGAGCGGACCGCGCGAGCGCGACATTTAGGACTTCGCGCGCGCGGATCGCGCGAGCGATTTTGGGTTTCTCGCGCGAGCGATTCTCGGTTTCTCGCGCGCGACTTGGCTTTTTCAGCTTCTTTCTTTGTGCTTTTTCATCCTGTTTAGCCTGGTTGAAGTGATTTCTTCCAAATCCTGTCAAAAACTAGAAAACGAAGTAAAAATATACAAAAACAGGATAAAAAGGAACTAACAGATGCTCGTTAAGGCGTATAAATAGGATTTGTTCTCTCCCGATCAAGGCCATGGCTGTAAAACTGATTGGGGATTGACAATGAGTGATCAACCAATTAGGAAAAAAATGCAAAGTGCATAATGACATTTTAGGAAAATATCACTCAATTGCTTTGAGGTTGATCGATAACTTTTCTGAGTCAGCAGTAAAATATGTGACTAGAGAAGAAAATGAGGGGGCCAATGAGTTGGCTCAGATTGCTTCTGGACTTAGGATCCCCACTAATGTTTTTCAGAGGATGATCAGAGTGGAGAAAGTGTCCAAGTCCTTAGTTTTAATGACGATGACACAATGTATGGAATAACTCTTCAGGCTGAGGAAGATGATTGGAGGATCCAAATCATTTAGGTTCCTAGAAAATCCCAACACCAACACAGACATTAAGATCAGAAGGAAGGTGTTGCATTACTTCCTGGATGACGAGGAATTGTTCAAGAAGGTGGCAAATGAGTCAATCTTGCTATGTCCCAGTAAGATAAACCAAACCAAACCAAACCAAACCAAGCCTTGTGTCCCAATCAATTGGGGTCGGCTGTATGAATCCTTTTTCTCCATTCTGCACGATCAAGAGCTATATGCTCATTTAAATTATATATATTCATATCTTGTTGCACCACATATTCCCAAGTCAGTCTAGGTCTGCCTCTCCCTCTAACCATTCCAGGCACTATGATCTTATCATTCTTTCGCACAGGTGCATCTACAGGTCTTCGTTGCACATGGCCGAACCATCTAAGTCTATTCTCCCTCAACTTATCCTCAATATGTGTCACTCCTAAAGTCTCTCGGATGTACTCATTTCTAATTCTATCTTTCCTAGTCTTACCACACATCCATCTTAGCATCCTCATCTTCGCTACACTCACTTTGCTAATGTGTTGTTTCTTAGTTGCCCAACACTCTGTCCCGTAGAGCATAGCTGGCCTAATAGCTGTCCTATAAAATTTTCCTTTCAATTTTGCTGGTATTCTCCGATTACATAATACTCCAGAAGCACTCCTCCACTTAAGCCACCCACTTTAATTTTATGGGTCACGTCATCACCAATCTCTTCGTCTCTACTGATCATTGAACCTAGATAGCGAAAGTGTTCCCTCTTTGGGATCTCCTGATCTTCGATCTTCACTGCTTCATTGTCTCTACTTCCACTGTTGCTAAAAGTACATTCCATGTATTCTATTTTCGTCTTACTTATCTTTAGCCCCTTAATCTCCAGTACTTCTCTCCAAGCTTCTAATTTAGTGTTGAGTCCCCTTTTAGTCTCATCAACCAAGACAATATCATCTGTGAACAACATACACCATGGGACCTCATCTTGAATGTGTCTAGTCAATTCATCCATAATTAGGGCGAACAAATAAGGGCTCAAGGTCGACCCCTGGTGCAGGCCTACGGTAATTAGGAATTCGCTGGTTTCTCTGGCTGGTGATCTAATTGTAGTAACCACTTCATCATGCATATCCTTCACCACGTCAATATAACCCTTGGTCACTCCTTTCTTCTCTAGCACCCACCAAATTAAATCTCTAGGCACTCTATCATAAGCTTTCTCTAAATCAATAAAAACTATATGTAGATCTTTTTTCTTCTCTCTATACTTTTCCATTAGTCTTCTAAGTAAATAAATTGCTTCCATAGTTGATCTCCCAGGCATAAATCCAAACTGAATTTCTGACACTGATGTTGCGCCTCTTAAGCGATGCTCCATCATTCTCTCCCATAGCTTCATAGTATGGCTCATCAACTTAATACCTCTATAGTTGTTGCATTGTTGTACATCTCCTTTATTCTTAATATAGGCACTAGGATGCTCTTCCTCCACTCATCAGGCATTTTTCTAGTCATTAAAATCCTATTAAAAAATTTTGTAAGCCAAGATGCCCCCACATCTCCCAAGCATTTCCAAACCTCAATGGGGATCCCATCTGGTCCTAAGGCCTTATTGGGTTTCATCTTCTTCAAAGCAAATTCCACCTCAAACTTCCTTATTCTCCGATAGAATCTGTATTCTCTAGTTTCATCGTAACTTCCAGTTTCTTCTTCCATTGTGTTATCCATATGTCCCAGTAAGATAAAAACCTTAAAATTTATGAACCAAGTGCATAGTGAATTGTGTGGTGCTCATCAGACTGGGACAAAGATGAGATGGCTGATAAGAAGGTATAATTATTATTGGCTAACTATTCTAAAAGATTGTATTAACTTTGTCTAAGGCTTCAAGCTTGTCAAAGACACGGGCCAATCCAACATGTGCCCACAATCAGTCTCCAATTAATTATCAAACCATGGCCATTCAAAGGGTGGGCAATGGATATCATCGACAAAATTAGCCCACCATTATCAAAGAATCATGCCTACATTCTGGTGGCCACTGATTATTTCACTAAGTGGGTAGAAGCTGTGCTGCTGAAATCAGTCAGTCAGGCTGAGGTAATCAAATGTGTGAAGGAAAATACTATTCATATATTTGGATTGCCACAAACTATCATGACTGACCAAGGCACACCCTTTACTGGGGATGACATGTTGAAATTCTCTTTCGAGTACGGTTTCATTGTCCTAAACTCAACACTGTATTATGCCCAGGCCAATGGACAAGCATAGTCAATCAACAAAATCCTTAAGTTAAATATTCAAAAGATAGTTGATAATAACCCGAGGGTTTGGCATGAATTATTGTGTGAGGTTCTCTGGGCATATAGGACTTCAAAGAGGTCAAGCACGGGAACCACTCCATTTGCGTTGACTTATGGGCATGATGCAATTCTGCCACTAGAGATAGCAGTAAAATCGTTAAGGGTGGCTAGGCAAAATGATTTGGAGGTTGATGATTATAACCAAGCCATGTTAACAGAATTAAAAGACCTGGATGAGATAAGGCTGATGGCTTTAGAGCACCTCAAATTGCAGAAACATAGAGCTAAAAAAGCCTACAATAAAAGGGTAAAGGCCAAATATTTCTCTATCGGAGAAATAGTCATGAAGGCAATTTTACCACTTGGGCTCTAAGACCATAGACTGGTTAAATGATCCCCTAATTGGGAAGGGCCCTTTGAAATTCATGAAGCATTTGAGAAATCTGGATGGTCAAATTCACAACAGGCTTATAAATGGTAAGTACTTAAAAAGTATTAGCCTTGTATGTTGGAATCATACATGGGTCAATTAAAGATGAGGGAGATCCATCAGGGGTACAACTTACTCCTTATCATCCTGAGGACTTGGACTTCGAGTATTTCAAAAGCCAGACTGATGAAGAATAAAAAATTAAAAATAAATAAATTAAAATAGAAATCCATAGCAATATGATGTGCTAGGAAGTAAAACCATGCATATATATATGTAACAAAAAAACCAAACACATCATTCAAAAAACCAAAATATGGCTAGACAAGATAAAATCCATAGTTTTGGCCCCATGGCCAGCTTGCAAAAGATTCAAACCCAAAAAATACGAAGGATTCTACAAAGTATCTAAACATAAAAAGAGATTAAGGGAAGAAAGGAGCAAGAAGAATCAAGGCCTGAGTCCACTGATCATCGATCTGAGCCAAAGTGTTCTTTGCAGCTTTCTACACTATCAGCCTTGACTCTTCTTGTACATCCAGAGTAGAAATTTCATCAATCAGTTGATCTAGTTGCTCAGGGACTTTTTCCAAATCAACATGTTGAGAAGCATAGTCATCTTTCATCTTCTCCAGGACAGCCTTCATTTTTTGACGTTTTCTAACAACAAAGTAGAGCTCTTCACTCTAGCCTCAACAGCGTCGGTCGAAAGGATGCATTAGTTGGCCACTTCTTCTCTTTTCTGAAAAAACTCCTTCACATCAGTCATCTACTGGGTAGCCTCAGCCATATCAGTTACAATCTTCCTAAATTGGTGCAAAAAGGAAGTCGAGGATGATGAAGAAGAAGAACCGACGAAGTTTGTGGAAAGTAGGGAGACTGCATTCTCTATAGCTTCTTGATGGCCTATAGCATTCCAAAGATTTAAAGAATACAAAGAAGCCAAGAGATCCCTGGCTTGTAGCTGGGCTACAGTATATGTAGGAGTGGCCACGGTTGGAATTGGTTTAGGGGGTAGGGGACCTGAGCTTGATCTTTGAGCAAGGATCATTCTGATGTTTTGTGCCCTAAGACGAAGATCTTTGACATTCTGAGTGCCCGAGGAGTTGAAACAACATAAGTTGATGAACCAGATCCCACAGCCGAAGAAGGAGGTTGAGGAACAAGAATTTTTGGAAGCTAAGGGACCTTTAGTGGTTGAAGTAAATCAGCAGGATACTTAGAAGTACCAGTGTCACTCTAGCTAGTTTGTGGAGAGGACTTGGCAAGAAGACTTTAGAGAGAAGAAGGAGAAAGTCTAGGAGTTTTCATAGCGCCAGATTGATGAGCTGATTCATAAAATACTGGAGAAGCACTCAAGGCTGGCTCATCATGCAGTTGTTTCTGAGCGCAAGCCTTTTTTATGGCTTTTTTCGCCGCTTGGGAAGTTTCTTGTGGAAGAGTAGGCTTGATTTCTTCTTCCTCTTCCAACTGGATACGATGGTCTTTGGTGGTCTATTCCAAGGTGGGTTTCTTGGCCATCTTTTTATAATCAAGATGTTTGGTGTCCCTGAAACTGCGCTGAACTGGAGTTGAGGAGGAAACATTTGCAGGAGTAACTGTTTTTTCAGCTTGAACAGCAATGGAAGGCTTGGAAGGACCTGACCAAAAGAGTAGAAAAAAATTAAATAAGTTGGTCATAAAAAGGAAAAAAAAAGTCAATCAGTCCTAACACCAAGCTATCCAATGGGTCTCGAGACTGACCAGCTGGTATGGGAGATGCCCAAGCAGCTTGATGACTAGATAGGGGAACATCTCCAAATACGGGAGTTAGGGGGATGCCAGACTAATAGCCGGCTACGATGACTCCCACAGACGCGTCAATCTGGATAACTGGCTCCGCGATCCCAAATTCAGCCAGGGGGTAGGAAAGGGCATGTCCTCCTAACCTAATTTTTGGCAGAAGCATAGAGCTGCTTCCAATTTGGGGCTTTCCTATGCTTCTTCCTATATTCTTGGGCTTTCTTTTCCACCCTTTCCCTTTTCAGTCTGAGTCGGATTTGATGCGCCTTCGATATCGACTCAGAAGGTTTTTGAGGATTCCATTTTAATTTGTAACTCCTTTAAACTTTATGATAGAACCATAGTCTGCTTTATGGTCAGGATCCATGCCTTGGCTTTTCTTCCGTTTGCCTGCAATCTGAACAACATAGGGATTAGTTGTTGGCGATGGTGGCAATGGAGAGAATGCATTTAATAGAGCGGCATAATCAGCGAAGTAACGATCAAAATGCTCGAGCCAAAATGTATCAAAGGAGGGAGTAGAAGCAGGATTAGGAGAGAAAGGATGAAACTCAAAGCATCCAAGGAAAAGCTTGTTCAGTTCGTCCACTTGCTGAACTACCTCATTAGTCTTAAAAATAGTGTGGCCTAAAAGATCTGGGTTGGCTGATGAAAAGTTGGGGTAAGGAAGAGCTTGGGTTAAACCAAACTGGCGAGCACAATAATTGGAAAGTAAGATTCCACACTGCATTTGTTATTACCTGAGCTCTCCTTCGTCACACAGTGATAGAATTCTCGATAAGTGAGGTAGTATGCCCATATTTTAGGGTAACTATTCGGTTCAAGGAGAGAGGCTTTAAACCAAATTGGCCCGTAGAGAGAAGGATGATAGGGAAAGAACCTAGAAGGAGGTGGAGTTCTAAGGGAGAAGAAACCCAAAGGGACTAGAAGAGAATGTGGCCAAATTCAGGCCATAAATAGAGGGGTTGGACACAATGGGGGAAATTAGAGTAGGTCTGCTGGGATAATAGGGCAACAATGGGATCATTTTCGTTTGGATTTGGTGGGCCAATGTCTTATTTGTCAACATCCCTTTAAGTATTGATTTCTTAAAACTTTTACTTGAAAGGGATGTTGGGGGCATTGTTTGCACCATAAAATAAAAATTTTAATGGGCCCACTAAATCAAATTGGGTTTTGCACGTAGAGTGGATGACAAAGCAAGCTGATGGGAGAGGTAGGTTGATGCACTGTAACGAACACCATAATCCAGTGCATCTGCCACGTCAATGGTGGAACGGTTCTTGGTAGTTATTCTGATGCAGGCCAATGACACGTGTAAAATGAAGATCATTTTGGATGAGGACCCACTATGCCCAAATCATGGATGTAGTGGGCGGTTTCTCACAATTGTTGTGCAGCAGTTATCACTGTGATCTATATAAAGACGAAGAATGACAGGGAAAAAGGATCCGCAATCAAGCAAAAACACTTAACATCTTTATGTTTTTCGCATTGTTATTTCCTTTCCTTTGTCAATTTCAATTTCAATTTCAATTTTAATTTTAATTTACTTACCTATTTTAGGGGGAGATTAATAGCTCAATTCCAGTTAGAAGATGAATTCTCACTTCTAATTGAACCTTGTTTGTCAGAGATTTAATAGAAATTCCTTTTCGCTATTTCTTTGTTCATTCTCGGTATTTCTCGTATTTAAAGTCTTTAATCTTTGGTTAAAACAAGTAAAACTCATTTGGAGAGATTTAATTCATCTTTCTCTCTAATCGTCTAATTTCGTCAAATTGTTCATAATCTAAGAGGACATTTGTGTGGCACGCCCACATTCTTATAATTATAGAGTTACTGCCAAACATATGGTGTCGCCACAAGACCTATACTAAGGATATAGTTCTTCCTCAAAGAATATGCTCATTAGCTTCCAAGATTTGAATAGTTTGTTCTTCATAGAATGTGTTATGGACATCGGCCCACACCGACCTTATTCTCGATTTTTCAAATCAATTTAAAACAAAAGAAAAGAGTCACCACTTAATTTTAAGGAAATACATTAAGAAATCATTTTGAAAGCTACTTTTCTGTGAAACCAACTATTTCTAGGTCCGGTGATCATGGAATGAGAGGGGAAAGAACCCGGCAGGACTAAAGCACCCCCTCTCATCCTATCATAGATAGGCCTCTAGTCCCTATCCTTTTATTCAATTTAAAAACTTTTGTATGTCTCAATCAATACATAGATATAGATACACATAGCATAAGCAAGTCAAAAGGGGTGTAAGATTGCTAAAAAAAGGCATCCATAACCAAGTAATCTCATATAGCATACAAATGATATGCAACCTAGACCGAGAGAACTTACTCAGAATCCAGCTGCGAATTGGAAATGTGTAATGCATGTGAAAATATAGAAAACCTAGGAAAAGGTCTCTAATCATATACTTAATCTAAGGTGTTGCACATGGAGTCGTAAAATCAATGAAATTAATGATAAAATAAACTTGAAAGAAGAGAGAGTGACTTACCTCAGATACGCTGCAAAACAAGGATTAGTCCACATGCTTGGATATAATATTATCAAATTTTCATCTACATCTAACAAGGCAAATAAGTTTGACCAAAATCATGAATTCCCTCCAATCGTTGAAACCGTAACATCCCTATAGACATACAAGTCTCAACGGGAAGGTCCAGAGGGACCTTAACCTAGAGCCAATGTAATGTCCATATAGAGATGATATAATTTCAACATGTTTGAAAAGAACCCATGGCGATGTTGGAACAATCATGATTTATTTCTATGCCCAATGACTCAAAATACAAGCATTACCTTAAAACATAATGACCATGAATGCATGGAAATGAGCAAGACATGCATCATTTGATGATTTGGATCACTTGACCTCTGGATTTGAATTTAATTATCCTTATTCAAAACATGTTCCAAACCTTAAGGCTTTAGAAAGCCATTTGGATCAAAATGAATGAGACTTATCAAATTTGCTTTAGAATTTCAGAAATTATAGAGAAGGAATCAAACATTCAAAAATAGGAAACTGGTGGTTCCTAAGGCTTGATCTTAATGATTTTTGAGTATGACAGGCCTCTATGTGTCTATTCTCTAACCCAAAAAGAAAATTGAAGATCAAATGGTCCAATCTCTGGGAACTGGACCAAGATCAGACATCATTTAGAGTTTATTAACTCTCTGTCTAGAGACTTTGCATAATTTATTAAAAATAGCAAATGAATCTGAATCATTTCAATCTTTTTAGAGGATCTTACTAACTCATAAAACTTCATAAGAAAAATTAGTTGGAGCTTAAAATGTTTGATTAAGGCTCTGATCCATTCATCTTAAAAGAGGGTCACTATTCTGAAATTCTGGATAGAGAACAATTTTGTTCCAAAACCAAAGATCAAATCATGCTAGCCATTAAATCTCATCAAAACAAAAATTCCAGTGGTTGACCCGGGTCATATGAACACATTCCAATTGGTCTCATCCAAATCCAATGGATCATGATTTAACTAAAAATCTTTGATCACAGGTCATTATTGAAATCACTGCACCATTGTTGAATTGTCATTTCTCATTTAAACTCATAGTCCAAAAAGTTCTAGAAAGAACTTGAACCAAAATTTGGTTATAACCACAAGATAATAAAAAAAAATATTAAGGATCTTCATAAAATCAACCTTGAAGAAACCTTCATGGAGATCTCTAAGGATTCTACTCAAGTTCATAAACATACCCAAACACTTAAACTTAATTGGATCTAACTATCAAACCATTCATCTCTCGAGTTGATGATCCTTGAGGAATTGAAATTTATTTTGTTTGACTCTCCTCTCAAATCAATGGTACTTGGAGATTAAGAACACCAAACCTTCATAGGTTTCAATAGAATATGAAGAGCATTCTATGAAACCTTCAAATTGATAGATCCAAACCATGGATACAAGACTTGAATCTACCAATTGATCCTAAATATAACCAAAATCAACCTTAATCCTCATGTGAATCACCAATTTATAGAAAATTAATAGATTAAACTCAAGGAATTCAAGTGGGATATTGAAGATCCCATTGATTTCCAAGAGAAGAGTATGAGAAAAGAGAGAAGAGCATGAACAAAGAGAGATAGAATTCAAACTAACTTGATGATCCAAAGAAATTTTCTTTTAAGAAGCTTATTCAAACTCAATCCATGACCAACTAGATCCAAATCAACAAATAGATGAGAATTCAATCACAATTCAAGTGGTGTGTGATGGAATGGGGTTAGAAGAAACTTTTTGAAAATTGTGTAAAAGTATCCTAGAATTCTATGAATTGTGATTGAATTATAAAAATGTAACACACTAGATGAAAGAATTACCTCTGGGAATACTCAGATTCACAAGGGTTTTGATTGATTTGGATCAATCTCCATGTCGTCTTCACTTCTCTTCTTCCAGCTTTTTCTTATTTTCTCTTTTCTTCTTCTTGAGCACTTCAAATTCTTTGAATTACTTAATTTAGATCTTCAAAGACTGAGTTTCTCTGAAAGAGACTCAGATTGTATCTCTCTTTCTCTCAAAACTTTCTCTCAATTCTATAATTTCTTACCCAAAATTAGCCAATCTCTTAATCAACCCCTTTTCTGTTGAAAGGGGACTATATTTATAGAAAAACCTCAAAGTGGAGGGTACTTTTGTCCTTTTTAGATGATCTTATCATGTTAAAGATGACTTAAGAGTATAAAATATGTCCTTAAGAAACAAGGTCGTTTGGGATATTCTAGAGACCCAAAGAAGGTTCTAGAAGCAATTTTATTTCTCAACACTACGTACAGGGCGGCACTCAATTTGAACTCTGCGGCACTGCATCGAGACATGGAAGACATTATGCATGTTAGATAATTTAGGAGGCAAAGCTAGTAGATAGGCAACCTCTTTAATTCACCTCGGAGAAAAATGTGGTCTCTAACCTCAAATACTAAAGGTCTTCTGTGCTTATCCGCGTAGCTTTTCTATCGACTTTGTGTGGTGAGCAGACTTTTTTGACTATTCTTTATTTTCTTGGTGGTATCATGAACTAAGTCAGGTCCTAACAAGGATGTTTTCCCAACTTCCTTCCAACACACCGATAAACAACAAGATCGACCATCCAAAGCCTCAAAAAGGTGCCATGTAAATACTCGCTTGATAACTATTGTTGTAAGCAAATTCAATTAGCGCTATGTGATCTTCCCTACTTCCCTTGGAATCCATAATACAAGCTCATAACATATCTTCCAAGATCTGAATATTATGCTCTAATTTGCCGTCCGTTTGAGTATGAAAAGTCATACTAAAAATTAATTGTCCCTAAAGCCTTTTGAAGACCTTCCCAAAATAAGGAAGTGAAATGTGGATCACGATCAAAGACAACAAAAATTGGAATACCATGGAGACGAACAATCTCTCGAACATATATTCGACTAAGAACTTCAATCGTGTCGATTAATCGCATAGACAAGAATTGAGTAGACTTCGTTACACGATCAACAACTACCAAAATGGCATCATGACCAAGAGGCAATCTAGGAAGTACGGTGACAAAGTTTATGGTCAATGCTCTCATTTCCACTTCGGAATAGGTAAAGGTTATAACAAACCCGGAGGTCGATGAAGTTCGGCTTTAACTTGTTGGCAAGTCAAGCAACAAGAAACAAAACTAGTGACATCACGCTCTAAACCCTTCCGCCAAAACTGACGACGAAGGTTGTGGTACATCTTCGTTCCTCCCGGATGAACCACTAAATGTGAGTGATGAAATTCTTTTAGAACAAGCTCATGAATCGGTGAAGGAACGAATAAACGATCATGGAACTTCAAGCCATGATCGGAATCAAAAGCCACCCCTCTATCATTTCACTATGAGTAAGACGAGTACTAAAAGCTAAGGCTTCTTTGTTGGGTAGTTGCATACCAACGACCTATTGCATGAGAGTAGGTTGAAAGACCAAGGTACACAAAGAGACATGATTTTGAAAATCGTCCAAATCTAGGGGAAAGTCGCCAAGATGACCCATCATCTTCCATTCACGAATGGCTAAACTAGCCAAAGAAGTCCAAGGCTTATAGCTAAGGGCATCGGCTACTACGTTATCCTTCCCTTAATGATATTGCAAATCAAAGTCATAATCCTCGAGATATTCCATCCAATGTCATTGATGGAGATTTAGGTCAGGCTATTTAAAGATATACTTAATACTTTGATGGTCGGAGAAAAATTTAAAAACGTTCACCATACGATTAATGTCGCCAACTCTTCAATACAAAAACTATCGTGGCGAGTTCTAAATCGTGAGTCGGATAATTTTGCTCGTGAGGTTTCACTTGCCTTGAACCATAGGCAACAACCTTGCCTTCTTGCATAAGGACACAACCCAAACCACTAATAGAAGCGTTGCAATAAGCGGCTTAACCAACACATCATTCAGGAATGATAAAAATAGGTGCTGAAGTTAGACGAGTTTTTAGAAGTTGGAAAGTTTCTTCACATTCCCTGCTCCACACAAACTTCACTCCCTTACGAGTATGCTTCGTCAAAGGAGAGGCAATATGAGAGAAGTCCTTCACGAAGCGGCGATAATAACCTCAAGACCCAAGAAACTAAGGATCTCAAACACGTTCCTAGGCAATTGTCAATCTAACACAACTTCAATCTTAGAGGCATCCACTGTTACACCATTACTCTTAACTGTTAAATAAACTGCATTCACAGAATCCGTTGACAGCATGTATAAATTGGTACTGCAAAAAAATTACATGAAAGCTACAATAACCCTACAAGGGTGGAAATAGGGTTACCTCAAATTACAAAAATGGATTGCTATAATAGATGAATCGAGAGCACGGGCCCTATAATAGCTCACAATCTTCTACCGTATTCCTCTGCTACCAGAATCTCGAATTAAGTGTGAGCTCTTCCAAAATCCTTTTATTTTTCTGCTCTATCCATTTTACACTCTCTTTTCTATTCCGAGTTATAATACTCTTGATGGAAAAATGCAAACTGAGAGGAGAGCCAATGTAGCATATATATATAGGCCACTATAGGGATCATAAGAAGCAATAAGGAATAGGCTTCCGTACGGAATTAGGAAACCCTAATTCGAATTGAATTAGATTCCTATTTCCATAAATTGTAATTCATACCACTACAGAATTATAATTGCACCCATACCCTTATCTCAAAAAAATATTTTGAGCTCCATGTTATTCAATGCTTATTATCTCCCCACGTTAAGATTACAGATATCCATTAATTAAATATAATTACTGACAATCATTTTTAACTAATCTCTAAATATTTTCTTGAGATCCTATGCTTAACTTATTTGATACGTCGAATACAAAATCCATCTGCAGGGTTTGATATAATCAAAACTTATAAGCTTCCTCAAGGGGATATCATTAAACCCAAAACTAAGACATGGATTCCATCATTAATTAATATCCACCACACAATTAATATTGTCACCCAATCTAATTACATATTGTCCCATTTAAGGATCTCACACTTTTAGGCATCAAAGTGTAAATATCAAATGTACATGTCTATAAATTAACTTAGGATTTAGAGCATAAGCACTCAAAATAACCATGAGGTGTTAATTATCTTATAAGTTAGTACAAATATAATTACCCCAAGTCGGTACCGTTTAATACATAAGTTGTACCAGCATAGTGAGTTGAAACTATATCGTTTCTATAGTTAAGACAAACCTACTACACCACCATGTTGTAGTTTTACCGATGGTGTGTCTAATCCCATCTAAGATTGTAAACCAAAATCTTATATTCTACAAGATTCGACGGTTTGATCTTCAGTGTGTAAGCCAAACTCTACACACCAAGCCACATACTATGTAGAATAAGAGACACACATGCACAATATTAAATAAATAATATAATGTAAACATTGCCCACACAGATTCTCATAAAACTGGAATAACTAATTTTATTAAATGAATAATAAATTGACTACATAAAGCACGGTTTTTAGTATATATCCCTAGGAATCTCCCACTTAGACTCAAAGCCATGGTGTTACACACCTCACTCCTATCCCTTCTACGTGACTATCAAAAGTCTTGGCTAGTAAGCTCTTAGTGAAAGGATCTACCAGTTTATTTGCTGATGCTATATACCAGCTCTTAGTGAAAGGATCTGCCAGTTTATTTGTTGATGCTATATTGGTCACTTCAACATCACCTCTTTGCACGATCTCTCGTATTAGGTGATCATACTGTCTAGCAAGTTTTCATACTCCTATGTCTTAGGACCAACAAATAAGGTTTGCAGTGTATATCTTTGTGAGCATGGAGCAGACATCCTTGTCATGGTGCCTAGGCAGGTCAACTCAATGTGATCACATGTGATTGATTGCCTTGGGAATCATAAGAAAGAGGTTCTGCCTCATGCCACATAAGGGTCTACACCGCGCAGGTAATCCCGTCAGGGCAAACAACAGTTATATCACATTGTCCTATCTGAAAAGATAAATGAACAGTCCTATGAAAAGTTCTACAGGAATCTATATGCAAAGGCTGGGTTTAGTGAAAGAGGGTCCGTTGACGAGAGTTCCAATATACCGTCAGAGAGACAGTACAGAAGTTTTTACTCTTTTTGATATACCTTTGAAGGTACAGTATCAACGGTGACTTATGCCCTGGCACAGCAAGACCTGCACAATGTCAGCACCGCGTTTCAGATACAGTCAGAAGGGGAAAATGCAGAGTGCAATGCGGTAAATCAGACATAGTAAAACGATGATTTTAAGGATGCTTCTTATGAGTGAAACCTCTGTATTATTTTGTTTTGAAAATAAATGTCCCCAGTGGAGTCGCCAGGTTGTGGACACGCGGAATTCTACCTCTTTGTTTGTTTTGAGATTGTTTTGAAAAGGAAAGGAAAAGGTTTGTTGAAAATAGATACAGAGTCGCCACTTGGTCTTTAAGGAACCAAAAAACCTAATTTTGACTCACACAAACGGATAAAGGGCACTGGCCTTTCATAACCAAAGAACTTGGCTCATTTTGGTACGAGAGAGGAAGGAGCCTTTGTCATGACTAAAACACCCTCAACTCGCCCCGACTTTCGACGAGCCTCAATTAGCATCCAAATAATCATCTTATACTATGTATGGTTCGACAATTAATACTATGATAGCATATTACATCACACAAGAATTTTGAAATGGAAGATCAAAAGATAAGATATCATTCATAAGATCTAAGCCAAATATCATACAATGCAAAAGTGAAAAATTACACAAATAAACCTAGAAAAAATCATCTAATCACATATTAAATAATTAAGTTTTTCCTAATCTAAAGGGGGCATGAATTGTTCTTGAAACAAATAATCAAAGAATTCAAAAATATGCTTAGCAAACTAGAGTGATGAATGTTAATCTATGAGAAAAGAAGACCTCTCAATCCCTGGGACGGATGAGAAAGGAAGATTAGATTGGGAGTTACAAAAACCCCCAAATCTTGTATGGATACAATGTATGATCCTAAAATGTGCAAAGATTGTGGTGGTTTGTGTACATGGGCTTTCTAAAGGACTTAGAAATCTACAATATGAATGAATGCATGGAGAAAATCATCATGGGATATGTACAAATGTAGTATGAGTTACTTCCTAAGAGATGAACTAATTTAGAGTGCATGTAAGCATCAAATCAAAGAATGAAAGTAAAAGAATGCTTGCTGTGAATAGTGGACAGAATAGTGACTTGATCTTATGGAAAATGAAAAGTAGGGTTAGGAATGTTTTCAATGCATGATTGTTTATGGAGATCATCATTATTGTGTCTAGAATACAAATCAAAAAGCCAATCCTCAATAACTATTATAGATTAAGAGAAATCATATAAACAATAGAGGTTACTCAGAAACAGAGTCCGTACTGTTGACTGAAATGTTGAAAACTCTTAGAAAATGAAAACAAAAGATCTAGAGGCCCATATTATACAGAACGTTTCCTAAGACACTGAAGTTCAAGGGAAAAATAATTTTTGACCATACATTTTGGAAAAGTTTTCTGAAAGACAAGTTAAAAGTCAACCAAGCTGCTGTGACAGTAAAAATAGAATATCTCGAGAGAATGTTTAGGTCTAAATGGACCACTTCCAAGTATTTCCAAGTCAAACCAAAAATCAAGGGGTGTTCTCTAATAAGTTAAGAAGACTTTCAAGTGGTCTAATGTTAATACCTTGAGTATTGAGTCTTAGAGAAATCTTTGAACTCAGATTGTTCACTGTTTTGAAGATTTTGGGAAGAACTAGGGTTTTATTCTTTGAAATCAAAATGAGGGGTTTTGAAATATAGGTTTTAAAAGTATATTTTCAGCACTTAAATGGAGATTACCACTTGAAATATCAACATTTGAACCCATATCAAGAACCTCCAAGATTGTTGGAGACATTATTTTCATGTTTGAAGACAACTTCAAGAATACATAGGAATGTATTGAAGTTGAAATCATCATCTTTCAAACATGTTTTTGAGGTCAAGAGCTACTATCTATAAGGATTCACTCACCTCAAACACCATGTCATCATTTAAATGATGATGAACTAGTAATCAAATAAAAAGAAATCAAAAAGAAATGAGGTAAGGAAAGAGGAACATTTATATAGACAAGCAAATAAACAATCAATAGATGATATTCAATAATGTATTGGACTTGTAGCTTGGTGTTTCACTCATATGTGGTGACATTAGACATGGAAGAAGCTTCCTATCTCACAAATCCTCACTAAAATGGTGGTTGGGTGTATTGAATGTGAAGTAAATTAGAGTAATGAAGTAGAAAATAAAGTTTAGAACTCACTTTTTAGTTGAAAATCAAAGGAAAAAGCTCACTTTCACTCTCCTAATCTTATCTTTTACAACTTTTCTCTCTATAACTTCTCTAAGCTTTGTATTTGCCACCCCTTAATGAGAAGTCAAGGGGGGTTTATATAGGCCAATTTGGGGTGGGTTTGGGATTTATGAAGTGTTCCCATTGGTTCCAAACATCTGTCAACATAGAACTACGTCGTTTGGATTTCTAATTAATCAAAATGGACCCCCAAAATAAATTTTAAAAATGGACCATTCTGGGGGAAAGTGCCACAGCGGCACTAGGCTTGTGCCGCGGCACCACTGCTCCTCTAATGTCCAGATAAATCCATTTAGGCCTCCAGAGGTTCCGGTATTCGCGAAAAGGCCCTATTTCGTCCGAAATTCACAGAAAATGTGTATGAACTCCAAACTGAGGTTGTGATATACTGTTGGAAAGGTAATGAAGTCTACTTTACATAAAAAATAGCTCAGAGATAGGTCATTTTGAAAAGTTTTATGATATTCGCGATAAAAGCCGATTTGGTCGCCTTTTTCACCTTCGGAAATTCATAATAAATTCATTTTAAATCCAAGAATTATGTACAATATACCTTTGGAAAGCTATTGACCTCTAGTATTCATGAAAAATGTTTGAAAAATGATACAGTGCTCCAGTTTTAAAGTCAATTTTTAGGTCAAATCGGTCAAACTTGGGATTTCCAGGAAGTTTCGGGAACCTTCGGGAGCTCCCAGGAGCTGACGTTTTCATCCAATTTTCTTTTAAAACTTATTTTAGTACTTTCCACATGATCTTGAATGATTTCGGAACTTTTAGGAGAATTTGGACTATTTCAGTCAAACCTTGGTCAAATTTGGTCAAACCTTGGTCAAATTTGGTCAAACCTTAGTCAAACCGGTCAACGGTGACTTTCCAGGAACTTTCGAAACTTCTGGGGGTCTCTAGGAGCCGATGATTTCTTCTGATTTTGCTTGAAAACTTATTTTTAGTACTTTTCTTATAACGCAGTATGTTTTTAGAGCTTTTGGTCCAAGTCTGGGAGTTTTTGGGCTTTCGAGGGCATTTTAGTCATTCTGAGGATTTTTTTTGGGAGATAGAACTAACTTCCAGGAGTCCTTTTTGAGTCTTTTTTGATCATTTTGAAACACCAAGCTATGGGTCTCCTAAATCTCATAGCCGACAAAATGGGGTGTCTACAGTTTGCCCCTCTTTGGCATGAACTTGAGAGGCAACGCATGCCGCAAGCGAGTACCAAAATTTTGAAGAGACAGGTCTTTTTTTAGGCTATAGATTTAGGATAAAAGCGTTACAAAAGATGCAAGGATGATGCTGAGGCTAGTACTGGTCATGCTCTGCGAGAGTTGCCTACGTTTCCCAAGAGAAATTAGACCAGGACATAGTTTTGGACACAAAAGAACAAATCATACGAAGACAGGCATATACTATGCTATGAGGATGCAATACACAGATGTGTACACATCTAGTGTTCTGATCCTAGCATGAGCTGATGTTGTGGGGTGTGTGCCACTCCGAGTAGACTTTACATTGTGCTAGTGTTTACGACTGTGATGTGGTGGCTGACTTGGATAAGGACATCAAGGCTTGGGAGACTCTGGGTCTCGGGGCAAACTTCTTGAATTTTGGGAAATTTGCTGGCAAGTGGATCAGACACAGGGCCCTTGAGGATAACAGCTGAGAGGTGAGAGGGCTCACAAAGATCGATAATCGGGGAAATTTATGATAACCGAAGTGAGGATGCTCACAACAAATGAGAAAGCTCACGGTAATCGATTTAGTGAGAAAGTTCATGGTAAGTGAGGAGGCTCACTGACAGGTGAGATAAACGGAGTAAGGAAGCTCTCGATAAGTGAGGAAGCTCATGACAACCGACAGGTGAGGAAGCTCACGGTAGTTGATAAGTGAGGAAGCTCACGGCGACATGATAGATGATGAAGCTTATCAATGGGCGCAAGGCCGTAAAAGTTAGTTCTGGTTTTCTGTTTGTTTTCTGCTGGGGATATTGGGGAATCCTTTCTGAGAACCCCTCACGACTACTGACCGAGAACTAGGATCCATCTCTGAATCTCTCATGGTTGATCAAATTTTGCTATATTTAGTCCAAAAAAGCTGGTTAGAGCTTTCGGGAGCTGATTTCTGTCTGTATCTGTCCGCTGGGGGTGGTTTCAGACTCTTCGAGAATCTTTCTTGACTATCGACCAAGAACAAGGATCCATCTCTGAATCTCTCACGGTTGATCGAATTTCTAGCAATGCTCAATCCAAGAGAGCTAGTTAGGGCCTCCGGGAGCTGATATATTTTTGATTTTGGGGATAGTGTTGGATTCTCTGAGAACCTCTCTTCTACTGCTTCTCGATCAGGGACCAGGACCCATCTCTGAATCTCACACGGTTGATTGAACCTTCTAGGGCTCAATTCGAAAGAGCCGGTTAGAGTCTTCGGGAGTTGATTTCTTTCTATAATTGTCCTTTGGGGATAATCAGGGCCTTTTCTGAGAGTCTTTCTTGACTGTCAATCAAAAACCAGGACTCAGATCTGAATCTCTCACGGTTGATCAACTTTTACGATGGTTATTTTGAAAAAGCATGTTCGGGCCTCTGAGAGCTATTTTTTCTCTGTAACTGTCCTTCGAGGATAAGTTGGATCTACTCGGGATAAAACCTTGTAAACCTTGACTGAAATGGGCCACTGGGGCTGATCGGGGCCAAAAACGGGCTAAAAAATGTCAAAACGGGCCAAAACGGGCTGAAACGGAGCAAAATGGAATGAAGTGGGGCCCGCGATGAGTAGTGCCACGATGACACTGGGCCATTGCCACGGTGGTAGTTGGCCAGTGCCACGGCGGCACTGGGTGGCCAGACTCCATGTTTGTATATCTTGAGTTTTTGAGCTCCAAATGCTCATTTTTGGCCATTTTAGGGTGTTTTTGGAGCCAAAATCCGTCAAAACGCAGCTTATGCACGCTCAAGTGAGTAATCGTTTCCCATGATTGGAATTTTGATTGGTGTTTTAGTTTCCTCTAATTTTCAAGAAGAGAGCTTGGTTTCTACTTCCATTTTCTTTGTAGATCCATGGCTTCAAGCTCAAGGAGGCTCTCCAAGAAGGCCAAGGAACGGGTAAGAGCCGAGAATCAACCCCCGGAGTTGATTTTATGTGACCCTCAATGTCATCTTTCAGCCGCGGTTCTAGCGAGTCAGGTATGTAAAACTTTCGGCAGTTATGAGCATTGTGTTAGTTTAGTGAACTGTAGTGTGCGCCTAGAGGTCGTTAGGAGTTCATTTTTGTGCTTGTTTGTTGATTTTGTGAAATTGGACTTGGGATCATGAATAGTGATTTTGTGCTCATTTTTGTCATTTTTGATGTGTGTAAGTGCTAGAGGTGGTCTTGAAGGGCCACGGTAGTCTTGCCCACGCTTTTCTGTGGTACACCCAACTTTCGCCTGCTGTTAAGAAAATGGTAGACGATGCCAGGTCTGGCGGCTTTGTCCGCCTAGATTTAAAGAGCACTAATGACTTGACCCATTTTTATGCTCTTGCAGAGAGATGGTGGGATACGACAAATACTTTCCACTTGTCATTTGGTGAAATGACGATGACGCCCTTCAATTTTTCCATGATCACCGGCTTGAGAGTTGGCGGGAAGCGCCTGATTCTTGATTATCTCTACGAGATTGATCCTGAGGCCGTTGAGATGCTGATTGGGGCTGTTCCTCCGAGTCTAGAGGGGCCTTGATTCCCTAACGGCTGGCTTTATCGGGCTTATGGTAGGGGGGACACACTCTGACCGACTAGCAGCTGCTATGGTCTTTCTCCTATATTTTCTTAGTTGTTCGATTTTTGCGACACGAAATAACCGGGTAAGCTTGGGGCTCCTTTCTTGCTTGGCGACCATTGATGAGATTCCTTCTTACAACTGGGGCAGTGCTGCCCTAGCCCACCTTTACAAGCATATGGGCGAGGTTTCCCGTGGCGGCGTTAAATCCACTGGAGGATTCTGGCGAGCTTGGGAGGTATGACTCGTGACTTTTCCTTTTCTTTTAGTCCTTTCTTATTTCTATTTTTTGACTTTCACTTTTTTGTATAGCTCTGGAGCTTTGAGTACCTGAAAATGTTGGCTCTTACCCCCGCTGATGAGTCGGGTGAAGATGAGGATAGCATGGCTCCCGTGCCGTTGATCCCTCGAGGCTTGAGATGGAGAAGGGATGTTGTTGGGGTCAAGAGCGGGGCCGACTGGATCGTCCTTCTAAGAAATTTCTTATCCGAGTTGATGGTCGCTAGTATTGATTGGACACCTTGGGAGCATGTTTCCTACGTTGCCCTAGAGGAGATACAGGCAGTGAGACCTCTTTCTTCTTGCCGACTTCTGATGGAGAGTATCGAGCATAGTCAGTGGTACCTTTGTGAGCGGGTATCTCGGCAGGTGGTTGGTGGTCCGAGGTACCGCGTTCCTCATGCCCCTCTTGTGATGGATGCTGATGACCTCTCAGGTGCTGCTTTACTGGTAGCTTTGGCTGGTACTGATGCCTGGGATCATTTTTGCTCTGAGACAGGATATGAGACCTACCGTGGCCGCTTTCTGATGCTGAACTTTCCACCGATGTGAGTTTCTTTTACGTTTTTGTCTCTATTCGACACTTATGTTTTTGGACTTATCTTTTCCTAACTTGTCTTGTGCCTAGAACTTCGCGAGATGTATAGGAGACAGGCTCTCCCAGCTTCTGATCCTATCCCTCCTTGGGGTTGGACTGTTAACGTTTTGGGTGTCGATGTCTCTTCGCAGGTCATGCAGGTGTCGCGAGTTATGTGCAGTTATCCCACCCAGCCAGCAGGCGTCCTCAACGTCCCTTAGAGTTATGCTGAGGAGGGTCATACCTTGACAGCTAGCTTACGGTCTTTGGTCCTTACACGGGACCATCGGGTATGTCTCTAATTTTGCACTTCTTAAGGTTATGAGGTTTCTAACCCTATATTTCACCCTTGGCAGATGGACGGTATGCGGCAGTTCGCCACTAGTCAAATGGCATCCTTGGTGAGGTTTTTTTTGTACTTTTGTTGTTTCTCGACTGATTATTTTTTACTTTATGTATGCAATGTCGTGGTGGTGGTGCTGGCTCGTCGAGAATCAGACCAAGGTACAGGGGTGGCAGGAGGAGGCCATCGCCGACGTATACTCCGGGTGGTCCGACATAGGATGAAGAAGAGGAGGACTGAGGCCTCCTGAGCGGGGATTTTTGTTTTATCTCCATTCCATGTCTTCAGTTGGGTTGTATCAGCGTATTCTGTGTGTATGATGATGTGTCACCTTTGACAGAGTATTATGATGTTTTGCCTTTTGAGCCGGATAGTTTCCGGTTTGAAGGTGTAGTTGTGTGCTTGTCTTGGTTAGTGGCCAAGTGACGATATATGTGCATTGTGATTCTATTACTGTTGATATTACTGCGATGAATAGCTTTATGATAGTGAGTGTGTTTGCCTTACAGGTGGGATAGTCTGTGAAACGGGGAGGTGCTGCCGAAATTTTGAATTTTGCTAAAGCCACGACAGAAAATATGGCATTGTATGATCCCGCTCAACTCATGGCTTAGCTGAACATCACGGATGGTGTGGAACAGATCAACGTTTTTAGCTACGGCTTGACCGAGCTGTTCTCTCTTCGCCAGATGGCTTTGAATGCTGAGTTCATACATGCTGCCATTGCCCATTGGGACTCGGTAAATCATGTCTTCAATTTTAACGGCCTGGAGATGTGCCCCCTGTTTTAGGAGTTTTGTGCTATCCTTGGTTTTGATCCGAATTCAAACTTGATCCTTCCTTCTGCTGATACCCCCAGTCCTACGCGAGGCCTGGCTGAATACTTGAACTGTTCCACCACCATCTTCTGCCGACTAATTCATGGTGAGGTTCTTGACATTGCTTCCATCATTGCCTGGTATGTCAGTCCCGGAAATACCAGCATATATGATGCCACCCACGGGGTCACTCTGATATTATGCATGACTTCGCACATTCTATTCTCAAGTACTTCCATTGACTTGGTGCACGTGTGCCTCGGGCTGAAATTGAGTAAGAACCCCATGGCCATGGTTTTGGCCAAAACTCTGAATGGTTTGGATCGTGCTTCTAATCAAGGAACTCTTCTTCTTTCTGGGGCGCCTTTGGTGTTACAGACTTGGCTCTACAAGCGCCTTCAGTTATGGACTGGTAGTGTGCCGCCAGTTTACTTCCACAGGGTCGTGCTTTATTCCCACTATACTTTTGCCGACTGGGTTGGCATGATGGGTGCTTTATCTGAGGCTGACATTTGCTAGATTGTGGGGCGTTGGGGCCTTCATGCTGTGACCACCAGCCTCGGGGATTACCAGAGAGTGTGGTTGATAGGTCTGAGAGAGACTTCTTTCTATCATCCTCGTCGATTGGCCAGAAAGTATAGGCAAGTTCAGGAGGCCCCTCGGGGGCTTACTGAGAGGGTCTTTGCCTCCAGAGCCAGGGCTGTCATTATCGCTGCTTTCATCAGTGGCTGGGCCTGCCGAGTAAAAGCCTATTTCTAAAGACACAAAATAAAAACTAGACTTGACTGATTCTGCTTCTTCCTCCAAATGTCTTTGATATTTGTGATTACTTTCTGAAAGAACTTTTTATGTTTTCACTTTATCCCTGCTTATGTAATATTCAAAGTTTGTTTATCGGTGAACCTTGGTTACTTAGAGAATCTTATTTTATGCATTTGGTTTTCTGAAAACATTTGTAGTATGATTTTGATCAGATGTTTGCTTTTGGTACTTGCTTGGGCATGCTGGGATGATTAGAGGTGGGTAGCCAAAGTTTGCCCCTAGTTTGGGATATGGGAGGTTGTGAGGCAAACGAGGTAGATGACCGAAGTTTGCCCCTAGTTTAGAAGACGTTCAGGCAAACGAGGCGGGTGCCCGAAGTTTGCCCCTAGTGTGAAGGGTGATTATGGGTTATGGTAAGGACCACAACTTTATTTCTCTCATACGCTCATAATTTTTGCCTAGGTACCAGTTAGGTGACCTAGCGATCTCTTTTCTCTCTTTTGTTATTGCTCACTTTGGATTTAACTCTAATTTTTGCCTAGGCATCCTTTCGGATTTTCGACCTAGCGATCCATTCTTTTTTTCTCTTCTGAAAGTCTGCCTACGTACCTCGGAGCGGGGATAAGGTCCAACGTAGTTCGGGCCAAGGTAGGAAAGAAGTGGTTTGTTTTCTGGTAGATAGGACGACCGAACCGATGCGGTTGCCTACATATCCCCGAGTGAGAATCAGGTTGTCACACCCCAATTTTTGGAAACCAAATATTTAATCCAGAGCATGTATCTAGACTAATATTCAATTTCCAAAACACCGAGAGTGACACCCTCACACAGGCTAATAAATAATTTATTTGAAAATAGAATTTAATACTCATTAAATAAGGACACGTGATCCTGTATTTTAAAAAAAAAACTCTTTTTTTATTAAACTTGAATTCCCAAACATTCGTTTTCATCATAAAAGAAATTAAAATCCATTCCACATATTATATCCTTTCGATTTACCAAAAAAATATTATGTTCATTCAATAAAACCCTCTTTACAGAGTTCAGCGGAAAGAAAACAATTAAGCATAAAATTCTATACATCCATAGGTCAGAGCAACTACAACGTTTCCAATACCCAATATATAATCCTTATTACAATTATACACTTGTGGCCCACACTGCCAGAAATAAAATAAAGTACAACAAAAAAATACAACTCTAATAATAAACAACACTGCGACAATTTCTTCACCCAAACAGAAGCTCCAAAGAAAATCTCCAAATACTAAACCTGCACATACATTCGACTACGTTTCATATAGAAACGCACATGAATGCATTACGCACCCGGGTCAGTATATAAAATACTGGTTGGGATATTATTGAATGGGTATTTGGTTGTCTAAAAATCGGGGTGTGACAGTTTGGTATCAGAGCTTAAGGTTAGCTTAGCGAGTCTAAGTGATTCTTAGATCGTGGTTTATGGGCTTGTCAGAGCTTTAGGTTTGCGAATTTCTTTGGGATTGGGAGTATGTGCTACTACGTGCTTCTTGTTGCTATGTGCTTTGTAATGTGAATAATATCTTTATATCTTAGTAGTAGTTTGTGAACCGTATGCTCGTACATATTGATTTGCTTCCTTGCTTGGTATTAACTGCATGTTATTTTTGAGACCAAGTATGAGCATATAGGATAATGGTTAAATTTGCATGTTAGTGCATGTATCTTGTATTGGTATATTGGGGTTGTATCGAGGGGAGTTCTATTTTCGTTTATGGAATAGTTATGTGGGTGAATACGATGGACTTGAGAAATTTTGTACGGCAATTGGAGGCAAGGATTGGATTTCTGGATTTCTTATGTTATCAACTGGTTTTCTAGCCTTCTCATCTCTATTAATTATTATGGTTTTCTGAAGCGGATTCTATTACTATTGGTATTCTGGGATTTCTTATCTATCAACGGGTATTTTGGATTTCTTATTATGAAGCTGGTATTATCGGCTGATATTCTATTGCTGCATCTATCGTATCTCTCAACATGGAATTTCTATGCCTTATTATTTTTCGGGAGTATATATTGAGCCAGAGGTTTTCTTATATCTACCACATCTTATTAATTTGGACGGGTATTCTTATTCATAGTGAAAGGTTCTGAATGATCTTGAAGCTATACATTTGAGTTGTAAGTATTGGGTATCCCGAGTAGTAGGAGTTCGGGACATGGTAAGAGGTAAACATGAGCATGTAGTTAAATCATTGATTAAATGTGAGCACGTTACATGCATAGTTTATATTCACAATCTATGCATCAAACTTTATGTTGTTGATTACCTTTTGACGATTAATTATACGAGAATAAAGTATACATATGAGGGTTTCCTTGTTTGGATTAGTCGCTCGGTGTACTTGGTCTCGTATGGTTGAGAGTTAAAACGTAATCACAATTTTGTATGAAATTGCGTGCTTAATTTTATTCATAATTGTTTTGTACATATAACGTTGCTTCAAATTTCGGGACGAAATTTCTTTAAGGAGTGTAGAATGTAACACCCCGTAATTTTCAAGATATAAATATTTATTTTTATATGTTAATGTGGCCACCCGAATTTTTATATGTGATAAATTAGCTGTGGGTATTTATGTTTATGGTTATATATCTATGTGTATTAAATTTTTTAGTACAAATTACGATGTGAATATTTTTATAAACTTAAGTGATGGGATAAATTTGTGTAAGTTTAAATTTTAAAGAATTGATGTGTTTATAATTTAGTAGTGTTTACAGGGCCCGTAAATATTCTAAACAATGTATTTAACATAAGAATTAAGTACCTGAGTCATGGGTACCCAATGGGTAACTCATTTTAGTACTTTGCAATGCATTTTGGGGTCATATGATGTATTTTTATGAAGGGGTAAAAATAAAAACGGGATTATGTCTTGTTAACCCTATATTAGTTCTCCCAATAATACATTCACCCCTACTATCTCAACCCTAGCCACCAAGGGAAGATAAGAAGAAGAGAAAGAGAAAGAGGGAGAGAAAAGAGAATAAAGAAATAGAGAGGAAGAGAAAGAGAGAGGAAGCAGACGAAGAGGAAGAATGAGAATGATCGTTGAATCATATGCGGTGCATTCGTCGTGGTTAACGTCGATTCATATCTTTGTGGGATTTGGCACAATTGGTGAGTTAAATATATATATATATATATATTTGGGTATATATACACACGTGGGTATATATGTATACGCAATTGAATCAATCATTGCAAGTTAAATGTTTGGATTGATATATAAATTTTAGTATCGTATGCGATTTGTTGATTTGGATCCTAGTATTACCCAAATAGATATGGTTATACGTTGATAAACTAATGTTCAGATTCATGAGATTAACCTAGGGAGAAAGAAAAATAAATTAATTAAATAAGTAGGAAAATTCGTTTTTATTGGTTTTTCTATGATCGCTGAATTTTCAAAACATTGTACAGAATCGTTTGTTTGGAATTTTAGCTTTCTGTCCGCGCTATCCCATGTAAAACGCAATTCTGCACAACTTTTGTCTAATAGCATTTTTCCGAATTCTGCACCGTTTGGGCAGAAACTTTATATTACAGTAGCAGTGAATGTTAACTCCGAATTTCGAATTTATGTTTATGAATATTGTTAGAGATGTTTCTTTGTGCGGAATTAGTATGAGGATTAATTTCAGTCCATGTTGGTTTTTGGGACTGTTTAATGTAAGGGTATGTTTGGGACTGTTTTAAATAGTATTGTTGAGTGTCGATTTTATGTGCTATGTGTTAAGAAATCCCAACTTATTCTATATGTGGTATTAAATAATTATTATGAAAATACTACGCTAGAGACTTGAATAGAATTTTGGTAACAAAAAAAAAGGGCCTTATCGTGAATAATTGGATAATGATATTCCACGGAATAAATGATAAATTGCCGAAGTGGTTAATGACGTGATTAAACCCTCATGAATGGGTACTTATGAGAATTAACGTAGATGGTAAGAAACTGGGAAAAGACCTTAGTGTTCACTACTCCCCGTTGTTGTGTTATTGTTTTTGGTAGCTCGCACACTTTTGCCAGTGGCTTCGTGATCAAGCTGGCTTAAGACTTGTGGAGTGTACTTTTTGCTAGTGGCTTCGTGATCAAGCTGGCCTAAGCCTTATGCTCGGCTTATATTGTATAGACGTCTTGACATATTGACCAGCCGTCCGTTGTGTATACCTGGTTTGGTTGATACCCCAACCAAACTGGCACCAGAGTGGGTGTTGGTAGTATGTCCGGGCACACATGGGATATATGTGTGGGCTGTACCATGGAGGGTGGCCAAGTGGTGAACCTAGGGAACACAAAGATAATTAAAGGCTAATAAATAATGGCAATGGAGTATTTCATAAGACTGATAAGTTTGGAATAATGAATGCGACGTTTAAGTTAGAATGTGGAAATGTTGTTTACTGACTTATTTGCTTGGTTTGTGATAACTATATATTACAGGATGGTGGGTCCACTAACTTTTATGCAGGGCTGACTCACCATAGATATTCTACCGGTAAGTATTCAGTTGTGTTTATTCGGGGTTGGAGCCACTATTACCACATTGAAGGAAACTACCGCTTGTCCTGAAGTGTGAGTGGAACTACTCTCTTGCCCGATAAATTTCTTATTTTGCGGTGTAGTATTCTATGGGACTGTGTGTTATTCCTAAGACTTCGTTATTATGTTATTTATTTAACTCACATCAGTACCGTGTGTACTGACCCGTGTGATTTTATCATCGGGTGCGCTCTTCGTGGAGCGTAGCCAGGTTCTTATTTTCAGGAATAGTTCGTGTTAGCGGTTGGAGTAAATTTTGTGATTCAAAGATCTACGAGTGGATTTTAATTGTTATTTATTTTGCTTCGTGATCTTGATTTATTTATTTCTTGGCATTGTGGGCCATGTTGTATTTTATTATTTTGGGGTTATGGGACGATTGTAGTAGCTCTGATTCAAGTTTTGTAAAAATGTGGATTTCTTATTTTGTTATGGCAACAGAATTCTCTTTATTATTGTAAATTGTAATTTAGAATTTTATCATGGAGATCTCAATGAATATGATTATTTTTTTTTTGTTACTTAAAGTTTGTGAATTATTTTAAAGAGGAACATTTTTCAGCAAAGTTTACTATTTCAAATGTGTGACTAGTTGATTATTTTTCACTCTCAGATTTTTGGGCAATTAAATACTGGTTGGGATATTATTGAATGGGTATTTGGTTGTCTGAAAATCGGGGTGTGACACAGGTCGAGCGTAGTTCAAGGCAAGATTTGAAGGAGATGGGCTATTTTTGTGGGTGAAGCGACCGAACTGATGTGGTTGCCTACGTATCCCCGAGTGTGAATCAGATCGAGCGTAGTTCAGGGCGAGGTTTAAAAGGAATGGGGTAAAAAAATGTCAAGCATAGTACTTTTTAAGGCGATCCATGTTGATTGGTTCTTTGAACTTGACACCATCGAGGTCTATGAGATAGGTCGCTCCTCTGGTGAGGATAGTTTTGACGATGTAAGGGTCAACCCATTTAGGTTTGAACTTCCCACGTGGGTCAAAGATCAGAGCTCGTAGTTCCTTCAGGTCAAGGTCACCCTTGACAATTTTCCTCGGACGAACTTTCTTGTTAAAAGCACGGGCTATCCTCTTTTGATAGATTCGGACGTGGTCGACTGCCGCTAGGCGCTTTTCATCTATGAGAGCCAATTCTTCGTACCTTTCCCTTAACCAGTCAGATTATAAAATTTCACATTCTGCCATCACACGTAGGTACGGTAGTTCTATCTCGACCGGAAGTACTGCTTCCATGCCATACACCAATGAATAAGGAGTCACTCCCGTAGACGTCCTTATCGATGTTCTGTATCCCGAGAGCACAAATGGTAGTTTCTCATGCCAATCTTTGTAACTATAGGACGACTTCTGCAGTATGGCCTTGGCATTCTTCTTTGCAGCTTCGATTACCCCATTAGTTTGCGACCTGTATGGTGACGACTTGTGATAAGTGATTTTGTATTCCTCAAACAGATCCCTTAATACTGCTTTGAAATGACTTTCGTTGTCCGAAATGATCTCATGGGGGACTCCATAATGGCAGATGAGATTTCTCTTGATGAATTTGTCCACTTCCTTGGCCCCCAACTTGCTGTAGGATACGGCTTCTACCCCTTTTGTGCAGTAGTCAATGGCTACCAAAATGTATCGATTCCCGTTTGAGGCCTTCGGAATAATTTCACCAATATTATCGATTCCCCAAGTCGAGAATGGCCACGGGAAGGTCATATTATAGAGCAAAGATGGCAGCACATGCATCATGTTTGCATGGATCTAGCACTTGTGGCACCTTCTCACGTATTCGCAACAATCTTTTTCCAACATTGTCCAATAGTAACCTTGTCTTACGATCTTTTTAGCCAGCATGTGACCGCTCATGTGTGGACCGCATACCCCTTCGTGTATTTCTTCCATCATCCTTCTGGCACCCTTGCCGAACAAACAAGTCAGGTTGTGACCATTGTACCCTTTCTTTAATAATTTTCCTCTATAAATGATGAACTTTGCTGCGAACCTTTGAATTGCTCTTTTATCTTTCTCAGTAGACTCTTGGGGGTATGTTCCCTTTTCTATAAAGTTCTAGACATCTTGATACCATGGTGTTTCATTCTCTTCTTCTTTGATTGCAGTGATCATCCTAAATGACGGTTCGTATCTTTGCTCGATTACCAGAGGCATCATTTTTACCCCTACAGGGATTTTGATCATAGAGGCTAGGGTAGCCAATGAATCTGCTAACTGGTTCTCTTCTCTGGGTAGGTAAAAGAATGTTATGCTCTTGAACTGTTTCTTGAGTCCATCGAGATGGTCATGGTAGGGCTTCAACCTCTCTTCTTTCACCTTCCATTCTCCTCTGGCTTGTGACACAATGAGATTTGAATCTCCAAAGACATCCAACTTCTGAACTCTTAATTCTATGGCCGCTTCCATCCCCATAATGCATTCCTCGTATTCAGTAGTGTTATTGGTGGCGTTATAATTGAGCTTGACTTCCAGTGGGGTGTGGTCCCCATTTAGCGACACCAGGATCATACCAACTCTGTATCCTTTCATGTTGGTTTCCCCATCAGAGTACGACTTCCACTGTTCTTCTTTGATTTCCATGATATTCTCGTCCGGGAACGGGAAGTCTCCATTTTCTTCGAAATCAACAGCGTGTTCCACAAGATGCTCAGCTATAGTTCTCCCTTTTACTGATTTGCTTGTCATATACTTGATATCAAATTTAGACAGTAGGAGTAGCCAATGGGATATACGACCAGTCAGGCCGGGTTTTTCGAGGAGGTATTTTAGAGGATCCATGCAAGATATAAGCATAACTGGAAAGGCCAGCATGTAGTGCCTTAATCGGCGGGTGCACCAGACTAAGGGCCAACATATTTTTTCAAGGGTATAGTAATTGAGCTCATACCCAGTCATCCTCTTGATAAGGTAATATATGGCTTTTTCAGAGTGGCTTTCTTTCCCTTCTTGGGCCAACATGCACCCCATGGCATTTTCAGAGACAGATAGGTAAAGAAATAAGGGCTTGTGAGGAATGGGTGGTGAAAGGACAGGCGGTTTTTGAAGGTAGGCTTTTATTTTATCAAATCCAGCTTGGCATTGGTCATCCCATTGGAACTTTTCTCCTTTCCTCAGTAACCGAAACAAGGGATCACATGTAGTTGTGAGCTTGGAAATAAAGCGGCTGATGAATTGGATCCTTCCGAGGAATCCTCTCACTACTTTCTCATTCTATGGTGGCACCATTTCTAGAATTGCCTTGATTTTGGAGGGATCGACCTCTATCCCTCTTTGTGTAATGAGAAAACCTAGGAGCTTCCCAGAGGTCACACCAAAAGTGCATTTCTTCGGATTCAGCTTCATCTTGTACTTGTGCAATCTTTCAAAAAACTTCTCTAGTGCCACCAAGTGCCCTTCTCTATCCTTGGATTTCACGATCATGTCATCTACATATACCTCCACCTCTTTGTGAATCATGTCAGGCAGCAAAGTGGTGGCGGCTCTTTGGTAGGTTGCTCTAGCGTTCTTGAGTCTGAAAGGCATCACCCTATAATAGTAGGTCCCCCAAGGTGTGGTAAATGTCGTCTTTTCCCAATCTTCTGGTGCCATTAGAATCTAATTATACTCAAAAAGCCATCCATGAATGACTGTAGCTCATGTGCTACAGTGTTGTCTACCAAGACATCGATGTGGGGAAGCGGGAAGTCATCCTTTGGGCTGGCTTTGTTTAGATCACGGAAGTCGACACACACACGAACTTTTCCGTCCTTCTTGGGGACTGGCACGATGTTGGCAACCCATTCCGGATACTCTGTAACAATGATGAACCATGCATTGAACTATTTTTCTACCTCTTCTTTGACCTTCAGTGCCCATTCCGACCTCATGCACCTCAGTTTCTGCTTGACAGGTTTAGAATTAGGGAAGAGGGGAATACGATGTTGGACAATGTGTGGGTCGACCCCAGGCATGTCCTCATAAGACCAAGCAAAAACATCTTTGAATTCTTTTAGCAAGAGAGTCAATTTTTCTTCTTTTTTTTCTTTATTAACCATTGAGCCAATTTGCACAATTTGTGGATTATCTTTTTCACCTAGGTTAATTGGTAAAGTATCTTTGATTATTTCATAAGCAGGTGGTTTTTCAATTACTTGCTTAAGTTCGATTGGGAGATCCTCGAGGGATCTGTGCATTCATAAGTATTAGACACAGAGGAGTAAGTAGAGCCGTTTTTCATTTCATTCATGACAGGTGGAGTGATTACATCAGACAGTGATGGGCCCATAGTGACCAATTTTGGTACAGACTCGATAATAGGAAGTACAGACTCTGGGGGAATAGGGGATAGGGAGACACAGACAGATGACTCTACAGCCTGGTTGCTCAGACCCTCCTCAGTTGGCATGATCTGATCATCTTGGCTCTTGGCCCACTTTCCTTCCTTTTCTTCAGCGAGCTCCTCCCATATCTTCTCGATGGCCTCAGTGTCTAGATACTTCAGCCAATCTTCCTCTGGGGTTTTCACAACTTCTTCCGGATAGAATGGATCTTGATAGGGGGGGCCTTTCGCAGTCAGCGAAGAATTCAAGCCCAAGGTGCCTTTTTCCGGTGGTCTGATGGATCCAAGGTTCAGGAAACCCAAAGTAGGAGAAGTCATCCCCTTCTTTGATGTATTGCCCATTCAAGGTCTTGCGGTATAATGGGAGACTCCTCACTCTCTTCTTCTATGGCTTTTGGAGCTCGATGTCCTCTTTAGTGGGCTTGTACCCTAATTCGAAAGTGCCTTTTTGTCCTTTGATCTGAGGGAACTCACAATTCCTTATTGGCGTCGTCTCAATCCCATTCCGGGGAAGTAGTTCATTTTGCGAACAATATTGACCACCGCGGAGTGGACCTCGGGGAACCCGTCCCCATCACTAACTATATGGATCTTTTCCATGAAGAATCCTCTAATCTCTCCTTCTTCTAGTTTAGGTATTTGGATTTCAAAGACGGGAGCGTAGCTTGGAAAGGCCTCATTTTCCCAACTGTTACCGAGGATGATTTTTACCTCTTTCTCATAAATATATTTGATCATTTAGTGCACAGTAGATGATGCCGCTTTGTTGACATGCAGCCGAGGCATCCCAATCAATAAGTTGAATGAGGCAAGTATATCCATAACTTGAAAGATTTTAGTGCTAACAAAGATCCTACCCAAATTTGGAGAAAAATAGTCCCCATCACATTCCTCTTGGTGTTATCGTAGGCCCTCACGGATTGCACAGATGGTTTGATGTCAAGATGTTGACCCCCAAGGCAGTGGCAGTTCTTAGAGCACAAACATTTAAGGTGGAGCCTGGATCGACCAGACATAATGGCACATGCTGCCCCTTGCATCCAGCGGTGATGTACAGAGCTTTGTTATGCGTAGATCCTTCCGGTGACATATCCTCATCGGAGAAGGTGATGGCTGGATCAGGGGTGAGTGTACTTAAGAAGGCCACCATATCTTCTGGCGCAGTGTTAATGGGGACCTCAATTCCAACCAAGGCATTCAACACGGCTTATCTGTGCCTATAAGATGTTACTATGATGTCCCACATCGAGAGATGTGCCTGTGTTTTCTTCAACTGCTTTATCAATTCGTTGTCCTCTTCGATGACCTCATCCATTATTCCTTTCCCCTTGTACTTGACTGGACCTTTCTCTACGATTTCCGTGACCCGTTGTGGAGGCTGATAATGACGACCCGACCTAGTCAGATGATCAATCTCGGCATGAGTAGGTCCTTCCACAATCCCATCTTCTCTAAACCACTCGCAATCTGTTCCCACAAATAGTTTTTCTGGCTCATCCTATATGGAGGCATCGCTTTCTTTGTTAGGATCGTAGCATTTGAGATCTACTGCCCCTAGATCATGTTCTTCCAGGAAGAATAAATCTTGTTCATGATCTAGCTGCTGCTGCCACGGCCACCCATCATCTTCTCCTTCAATCAGATGGACTTCTGTAGAATCCGGGATGTCAATGCGAGCTAAGGGAAGTCCTATGGGGATTATGAGGGTAGAAGGATCGAAAGTAGTGGGGTCATATTCAATGAGGCTGATATTTTGGTGATTTGGTAGGGGATTTTGGGTGACATGAGGCTGCTTGGGAGGGGGATGAATGATATTCTGGTCAATGAGGTCTTGGATATCATGGCGAAGGCGCATGTAATCATCGGTGTTGTGGCCAGGGGCTTGGTGGTAGGTGCATCTTTTGGACATATCACGATTGGGTGGTAGCGGGGTGTTTCGAGGCTGAAGGAGTTAGAGGTGGCCCTTTTTTAGGAGGTGGTTTAAGGCTGAGGAAAGTAAGATTTCTAGCTTAGCGAAATTGCGAGGAGGCTTTTTCTGGAAAGGGCGATTGGAGGAATTTGCTTGGTTGAAGGGTTGGTATGGCCTAGGAGGGTATACTATGGGTTAACTTCTAAGAGCATTGACATCCAGAGTGTTGCGGGAGTAATTGGGCCTTTTCGGCCAACTTGGGGGCTCTTCCTTCTTAATCTTTCCTTCCCTGATAGCGTCTTCAATTCGAGTCCCAACTTCAAATCTCAAAGGTGGAGATGGATTGATAGAATAGTTTCTCATGATAGAGCGGCTGCAAATTTCGGATTAACATCCTCACCTGTTCCTTCTCAACCGGTCGGTGGATCATCTGGGCCACTTTATTTCTCCATCTGCCTAAGAAAGCGGCGAAGGATTCATTGTTGTTTTTTTGAGTAGTTTCCAGATCCCTGATTATGACATCCAACTCTTGATTGTAGGAATAGTGATCAACGAATACCCGAACGATGTCTTCCCATGCCTGAGTTTTGGAAGCTTCCAAGGTAAGGAACCATGACAGTGCAGACTTTGCGAGAGTTTGCGGGAACAGCATCGCAATGTGCTCATGGTGCAGCCATTGACTGGAAGATGCTCATGCACAGCTTCACATGACATTTTGGATTTCCAGTTCCATCAAAACGGTCAATGGCGGGCATTTTGAAGTTTTCTGGCAGTTTTAGCTTAACGGGTTCGAAGAGGCCTTCTAGGTCTAGCATGTAGTCATCAACCCCTTTGCTTTTTCTCAGTACGCTTTCTAACTTGTCAACTTTGTCCATTTTCTCCTGGAACATCTTCTCGTATGTAGGCGGTGGGACTCCTTGAAACAAATCTTCTTCCCCATTATTCTCAGGAGGTGGTAAAAACCCTGGCGGTAGAGGTGGCACTAAACCTGGTGGTGGCGGGAACACAGGTGGATATTGCGACTGCTGTAGTTTCAATTCTTCCATAAACCTCAAGACTTGGGCTAGGCTGTCGGACTACTGGCTTATGGTGACTCCCAATTCGGTGACCTTGTTTTCTAACTCTTCCTGATTCATGTTGAAATAACCTATTATGCTGATTCTAACCAAACGATTATCTAAATTTCTGACCCAGGACGAAGATCCCAGCTGCTGGCTTTGAGAATCTATAGTGACCCTACAGATTTGGGAAGATCGTATCAGATTCTAACAGTGATGACTTTTAGACAGACAAACGACAGTGATGTTAACATACGCGAACTGACTTGTGTACAAACTGACTGAAATAGTGCGTGCGGACCGACGGGAATAGTGCATGCAAATGAGACAAGCATGCGAATATAAGCCCTAATCTGTATGGTGCTCCTACTTCTAGCAGATAGTAGTTAAGCAAATAAGGTCTTAGCCATATATAGTGTGCTAACCTTTCCTTTCAGTATGATCACCAGGGGTTAATAGGGGTTTTCAAGTCATTTTGAGAAGTTTGGACAGAGTTTCTGGGGGAAACTGGTTATATCTGGTATATATCTGGACAGAGTTTATGGGAGAAACAGATTATATCTGGGCATTTCTGGACAGAGTTTTTGGAAGAAACAGGTTACATCTGGGATATCTGGACAGAGTTTCTAGAAAAAACAGGTAACATCTGGGATATCTAGACAGATTTTTTGGGAGAAACAGGTTATATCTGGATATTTCTAGACAGAGTTTCTGGGGGAAACAGGTTACATTTGGGATATCTAGACAGAGTTTCTGGGAGAAATAGGTTATATCTGGGATATCTGGACAGAGTTCTGGAAGAAATAGGTCATATCTGGGATATCTAGACAGAGTTTCTGAGAGAAATAGGTGTATATGACAAGAGCATGTGATGATGGTGATCATACTGTCTAGCAAGTTTTCATACTCCTATGTCTTAGGACCAACAAAAAGGGTTTGCGGTGTATATCTTTGTGAGCATGGAGCAGACATCCTTGTCATGGTGCCTAGGCAGGTCAACTCAATGTGATCATATGTGATTGATTGCCTTGGGAATCATAAGAAAGAGGTTCTGCCTCATGCCACATAAGCATCTACACCGCGCAGGTAATCCCATCAGGGCATACAACAGTTATATCACATTGTCCTATCTGAAAAGATAAATGAACAGTTCTATGAAAGGTTGTACATGAATCTATATGCAATGGCTGGGTTTAGTGAAAGAGGGTCCGTTGACGAGAGTTCCAATATACCATTAGAGAGACAGCACGGAAGTTTTTACTCTTTTTGATATACCTTAGAAGGTACAGTATCAACGGTGACTTATGCCCTGGCACATCAAGACCTGAACAATGTCAGCACCGCGTTTCAGACACAGTCGGAAGGGGAAAATACAGAGTACAATGCGGTGAACCTGACACAGTAAAAAGATAATTTTAAGGATGATTCTTATGATTCAAACCTCTGTATTATTTTGTTTTGAAAATAAACGTCCCAAGTGGAGTCGTCAGATTGTGGACACGCAGAATTCCACCTCTTGATTTGTTTTGAGATTGTTTTGAAAAGGAAAGGAAAAGGTCTTTTAAAAATAGATACAGAGTAGCCACTTGGTCTTTAAGGAACCAAGAAACCTAATTTTGACTCACCCAAATGGATAAAGGGCACCGGCCTTTCATAACCAAAGAACTTGGCTCGAGGTTTTGGTACGAGAGAGGAAGGAGCCTTTGTCATGACTAAAACACCCTCAACTCGCCCCGTCTTTCGACGGGCCTCAATTAGTATCCAAATAATCATCTTATACTATGTATGGTTCGACAATTAATACTGTGTTAGTATATTACATCACATAAGAATTTTGAAATGGAAGATCAAAAGATAAGATATCATTCATAAGATCTAAGCCAAATATCATACAATGCAAAAGTGAAAGATCACACAAATAAACCTAAGAAAAATCGTCAAATCATATATCAAATAATTAAGTTTTCCTAATCTAAAGGGGGCATGAATTGTTCTTGAAACAAATAATCAAAGAATTCAAAAATATGCTTAGCAAACTAGAGTGATGCATGTTAATCTTTGAATAAAGAATACCTCTCAATCCCTGGGACGAACGAGAAAGGAAGATTAGATCGAGGGGAAGCATGGATGTGTGATCTAGTTCAATCCTTATAATCTTCTTAGATTGGGAGTCACAAAAACTCCTAAATCTTGCATGGATACAATGTATGATCCTAAAATGTGCAAAGGTTGTGGTGGTTTGTGTACATGGGCTTTCAAAAGTGACTTAGAGATCTACAATATGAATGTATGCATGGTGGAAATCATCATGGGATATGTACAAATGTAATATGAATTACTTCCTAAGAGATGAACTAATTTAGAGTGCATGTAAGCATCAAATCAAAGAATGAAAGTAAAAGAATGCTTGATGTGAATAATGGACAAAACATTGATTTGATCTTGTGGAAAATAAAAAGTAGGGTTAGGAATGTTTTCAATGCATGATTTTTTATGGAGATCATCCTTATTGTCTCTACAAAACAAATCAAAAATCAAATCCCCAATAACTATTACAGATTGAGAGAAATCATATAAACAATAGAGGTTACTCAGAAACAGAGTCCGTACTGTTGACTGAAATGTTGAAAAATCTTAGAACATGAAAACAAAAGATCTAGAGGCCTATATTATACAGAAGGTTTCCTAAGACACTGAAGTTCAAGGAAAAAATAACTTGGGACCATACTTTTTGGAAACGTTTTCTGAAAGACAAGTTGAAAGTCAACCATGTCGCTGTGACGGTAAAAACAGAATATCTGGAGAGAATGTTTGGGTCTAAATGGACCACTTCATGTATTTCCAAGTCAAACCAAAAATCATGGGTGTTCTCTAATAAGTTAAGAAGACTTTCCAAGTGGTCTCATCTTAATACCTTGAGTATTGAGTCCTAGAGAAATCTTTGAACTCAGAATGTTCACTGTTTTGAAGATTTTGGGAAGAACTAGGGTTTTATTCTTTGAAATCAAAATGAGGGGTTTAAGAGGGGTTTTGAAATATAGGTTTTAAAAGTATTTTTTCAAGACTTAAATGGAGATTATGACCACTTGAAATATCAACATTTGAACCCATATCAAGAACCTCCAAGATTGTTGGAGACATTGTTTTCATGTTTGAAGACAACTTCAAAAATACATAGGAATGTATTGAAGTTGAAATCATCATCTATCAAACATGTTTTTGAGATCAAGAGCTACTATCTACAAGAATTCACTCACCTCAAACACCATGTCATCATCTAGATGATGATGAACTAGTAAGCAAATAAAAATAAATAAAAAAGAAATGAGGTAAGGAGAGAGAAACATTTATATAGACAAGCAAATAAACAATCAATAGATGATATTCAATGATGTATTGGACTTGTAGCTTGGTGTTTCACTCATATGTGGTGACATTGGACATGGAAAAAGCTTCCTATCTCACAAATGCTCACTAAAATGGTGGTTGGGTGTATTGAATGTGAAGTAAATGGGAGTAATAAAGTAGAAAACAAAGTTTAGAACTCATTTTTTAGTTGAAAATCAAAGGAAGAAGCTCACTTTCACTCTCATAACCTTATCTTCTACAACTTTTCTCTCTATAACTTCTCTAAGCTTTGTATTTGCCACCCCTAAATTAGAAGTCAAGGGGGGGTTATATAGGCCAATTTGGGGTGGTTTTGCGGTTTAAGAAGTGTTCTCATTGGTTCCAAACATCTGTCAACATAGAACTACGTCGTTTGGGTTTCTAATTAATCAAAATGGACCCCCAAAATAAATTGCAAAAATGGACCATTCTAGGGGAGAGTGCCGCAATGGCACTGGTGTAACGCCCTGTATTTTTATTATCATTAATAAATAAATACGGCATTTCATTTCCATGAGCATCTGTTTTAATTTCTATTTATAAACATTTATCTGGGGTCAAACCGTAATTTCCAAAATATTTTCTATGGTTTCAAAATCGATATCTACATTTTTGTTTAAACCGGGAATTTAATTCCTATGTTAATATAATTTTCTGCATTTTATTTTCAACCGTAAAAATACCAGTTTTGTTTTAAAACTGCGCCTTTACCGCGTTTTGGTGTGGGAGCACGTGAGCTCAACCACACCGGGGGAATTCTTGGCCTTGCTTGGAGCCCAAAACTTTGGGTTTATATATATACGTTGATTTCTCTCTCTCTCACTCACAGTCTCTCATTCTCTCCCTATTCTCTCAAAACTCTCCTAATTCTCTCTATCACTCTCTTGCTCTCAAGAACACTACACACACATACAGTTTATATACTATATACATACACACACACATAGTCATGTATATATATATATATAAATCAAGAACGGATGAGTATAAACTCTATTGACGGAAACTTCGACGGATATTACGGCGGATTTCTCGGTCTCAAATTCTCAGTCTAATTAGCCTCGGTGAGTAAATTAAACTCACTCTCAACGTATATATATGTAAATATCAGTATATATAGGTGTGTATATGTGTATATATATCAATACACCATTAAAGCTTGGAAATTGAAGTTTTAGAAATCGTAACCAAAATCGATTCTGTAAATTGGGAATGGAAGATATTGATCCCGATAAGCTGTGGTTCGAATCCTACACAGTATTTTACCCGTATCGCGACGAACCGTTGATTTTAAGTTTTGTCACTCTAACTTTAATCGCGAATAACTAGTGATATAATCCGTATTAGTTAAAATTGATCGCGTATTCTTAATCTACGCGGAAAACCGAGGAGAACCATATATCACATGTCTTAGTACGAACAGATTCTGAAAATGGGTAAATTTCAGTTTTAAAACCAGAAACAGGGGAGAAGACGAAGAAGATGACATTCTGCAAGAACTCGCGCGCGCGACCCGCTCGCGCGGCCCGCTCGCGCGGACCTTCCCCCCCCCCCCCCCCCCCCCCCCCCCCCCCTCGCGCGCGCGATCCGCTCGCGCGACCTGTCCAGCCCCTCCGCTCGCGCGATCCGCTCGCGCGATCTGCCCTCCCCCTCGCTCGCGCGATCCGCTCGCGCGAGGTGGCAGTTTTGGCAGTTTGTGTGATTTTTGGTAAGGGACTGTTTGGAAAATGTTTTGGGAGATTTCAAAGAACTGTTTGACAAATACACTGTTTTAAAGGCTCACTGTTAGACTTTGGACTTGTAAGAACGATTAAGATCGAGATTTATGTTGAACGTATATTCAGCTTTGAGATTATTAACCGATACTGCAAAACTATGAACATTGACATACATATTAGGGTTGAGGTTGTGTCAACATGCATGTGTGTGAGAAAGCGTGAAAAGAGTAAAGAGTAGCGGTCTGGTGTGCGACCTCAATATCGATCGGATAGTATTCCTGGTATTGGAGGCGACAGTGTCGTGTACGACTTAGATATCGATCGGATAGTATTCCTGGTATCTAAGGCGCGCGTTTCGGATATTGATCGGATAGTATTCCTGATATCCGAAGCGATGGTGGTAGTGTTGTGTACGGCTTAGATATCGATCGGATATTATTCCTGGTATCTAAGGCGCTTGTTTCGGATATTGATCGGATAGTATTCCTGATATCCGAAGCGATGGTGGTAGTGTTGTGTACGGCTTAGATATCGATCGGATATTATTCCTGGTATCTAAGGCGCTTGTTTCGGATATTGATCGGATAGTATTCCTGGTATCCGAAATGATGGTATTGAGTGTGGCTTAGATATCGATCGGATATTATTCCTGGTATCTGAAGCGATAGTTTGGTGTGTTGTTTTGGATATCGATCGGATAGTATTCCTGGTATCTGAGATAATGGTTTGGTTGTGTTGAGTTTTGTTGAGAGAAAAGAGTCAGAAAGATGAGATATTACATTGCTCATGCATGGTCACTTATTTATTGCTTTCTTTATTTTTCCCCCGTGGCTTATGTTGGAATTGGAACCTTGAATATATTACTGTTAAAGTTAAATTGCACCGTTGTTTATATGCTTATATATACATTGCGAGCACTTGTTTATTTTGCTCACCAGCTTTCATAAGCTGACGGCGTTGATGCGTCCTGGACTGTATGTCCAGATTTTCAGGGTCAGGAGCAGCCAGGGTATTTTGACTATGCTACTTAGAGTCAGGAGACCTTCCAGGAGGCTGCTTTATATTCCCTATGTCTTTTAATTTGGGTTTGTAATAAACTAGCTTTAGACTTTTGAATAAGGCGTTTTGTGCCTAAGCTTATGACTACTGTAATAGTTTAGTAAGTTTTTAATTCGGAGCTTATGTTTTTGTTAGTATCCTTTGCTCTAGAAATGTTTGTTAAGTTATTTGTTGCAGGGACAATTGGTCACACTCACTTGTCACGACCTACGAGTCCATAAAGGAAATTAAATGCTTTCCTGAATTATGCTACGTCGGGGCGTGACAACTGGGCCTGAGCCACGGTGTCAGTGGGCCAGTGCCACGGCGGCATAGCTCCTCTGATGTCCAGATAATTCTATTTAGGCCCCCAGTGGTTTCAGTATTCGCGAAAAGGCCCTATTTCGTCCAAAATTCACAGAAAATGCATATAAACTCCAAACTGAGGTTGTGATATACCGTTGGAAAGGTAATGGAGTCTATTTTACATAAAAAAAAATAGTTTGGAGATAGGTCACTTTGAAAAGTTTTGCAGTATTCACAATAAAAGCCGATTTGGTCGCCTTTTTCACCTTCGAAAATTCATAATAAATTTGTTTTAAATCCAAGAATTATGTACGATATACCATTGGAAAGCTATTGACCTCTAGCATTAATTAAAAATGTTTGAAAAATGATACAGTGCTCCGATTTCAAAGTCACCTTTTAGGTCAAATCGGTCAAACCTAGGATTCCCGGGAAGTTTCGGGAACCTCTGGGAGCTCCCAGGAGCTGACGTTTTCGTCCGATTTTCTTTTAAAACTCATTTTAGTACTTTACACATGATCTCAAATGATTCCAAAAATTTTCGGAGAATTTGGATAATTTCGGTCAAACCTTGGTCAAACCGGTCAATGGGGACTTTCCGGGAACTTCCGGGACTTTTGGGGGTCTTTGGGAGCCGACAATTTCTTCTGATTTTTCTTAAAAACTTATTTTTAGTACTTTTCTTATGACGTAGTATGTTTCCAAAGCTTTTGGTCCAAGTCTGGGAGTTTTTGGGCTTTCGGGGGCATTTTGGTCATTCTGAGCATTTTGGGAGATAGAACTAACTTTCAGGAGTCCTTTTTGAGTCTTTTTCGATCATTGTGAACCACCAAGCTATGGGTCTCCTAAATCTGATAGCCGACAAAATGGGGTGTCTACAGTGCCCAAGAAATTTAACTTTTGAGAACCAAAAATTGCAGTCAAATCCTAGTCTTCAGCCGACATAAGTATAGCCATCCGCATAGTAGTCCTCTTTGGTGTGCCCATCTTCGGCATAGCCATTATTTACATGGAAATCTTCCACCGGGTGCCCTTCCCCTATATTAACATAGACAGAACACACTGGATGTAGGAATGTCCAGTAATAAAATGTCGTCACCTTTATGAAAACTGAGTGAGTAAAATGCTAACAAGTTATCACAATTAGAAAGTTATTACAAGTTATGAAACGATATGAGTATATTTCCACTAATAATATCTTTTCTTCATTCAATCTCTTCATAACCAATAAAATAGTTTGGAGTCGGGTCACTTTAGAAAATTTTGCGGTATTTTGTGATAAAAGCTGATTTGATCACCTTTTCTCCTTCAAAAATTCTTAATAACAATTCAACTCCAAAAATTATGTGTGATATACCATTAGAAAGCTATTGACCTCTAGTATTTATGAAAAATATTTAAAAATTTCAACGATGCTTTGATTTTTGGGTCAAAATCTAGGTCAGATAGGTCAAACCAAGAATCTCCGGGAAGTTCTGGGAACTTCTGTTTTCCTTCGATTTTCTTTTAGATCTTTTTATATGACATAGTATGTTTCCAAAGCTTTCGGTCCAAATTTGGGAGTTTTGGATTTTTAAGGGCATTTTGGTCATTTATACCAGTTTCTGGGCATTCTTATGTGTCTTTTTAATCATTGTGAACCACCAAGCTAGCGGTCTCCTAAATCTGATAGCCGAAAAAATGGGATGTCTACAGAGAGTCAGTTCAAATGGCTATAAATATAACCTGTAGGAATTAAAAATCTTTACACTTAAAATCTCCCTCTCACACTTTCACTTAGCTTCAACACCGTAGTTGAGTTCTTGAAGTGTCAACAGAGCTTCGCATTTGAACGGATGGAGAAACAGTGAAGATGCAAGCTCAGTAGCCATTGTCGAAGTTGACGAAAACTTCGACGAGTCATGCCGCTTAACCAGAGAACGGATCATTACTTGTAAGTATTCTTATGTGATGTAGGATGATTACAGATGAGTTTTAGGGTTTGTTTTGGTGTTGCCATGCTTTGAAATACAAAATTGGTAAATTCTGCAACTCTGCCTACATCTAGAGGTTGTAGATGAAGTCCAATCGATTGCCATAAATACTATAATAGATTGCCAATAGTAGCAATAGATTGGAAAGTTATAGTAATTGATGAAGCTTTATAAGTTCAGTAGTCAAACCTTATGCTAGTAGTAATGATATACACTGCTATGTTCTACGATTACTCATGTTATTATATGTTCCAACATATTGTATCTTGTGCTTTATCAGTTGTACCTCATGTTATTAAATGTTGTACTTATGTAATATGCTCCAAGAATCATGCTATATATATGCCGTTGTGCTGCCAAAATGCCATATTGCTATAAATACATATTATGTTTAATAAAGATTGAGTACATGCATTCATTATGTGTATTAGTTAGCCGCAAAGGCTTTTGTGTTGAGTCGGGAATCGACGACTGCAAAGGTCCGAGATTGGTATTGGTGGTGTTGTAAAATAATCTTGATTTATCAGCTTTACAAGGCATGATCCTAGGCATGAAAGTATATAAATCATTTGGCCTTAAAAGGCATGTATTATTCATTGGGGAATACCTTGATTAATCAATCTTAATTGGCATAATGCTATAGTATTCAACGCAAGTTGATCATTCGACCTTAATAAGTATGATAGTCTATTGATAATTCAGCTACTTAAGGCATGCATATTCCGAAGTAACGATTCTCAGTCCATGGTGGGTTGTGAAGTTGAATTGGGAAATTGTGTGTGACATTTAATGTCAGTTAATTGATAGAAGTTGCACTATTTCATGCACGGTCACATGGTATTGATATTAAATGTATTCACATGTATTGTTATTCTATTATATGATATGTTTAGAATGCTTACTTCTGCTTTCACAAGTTGACGACGTTCATGTCCTGGATATTCCTATGTCCAGATTTCACGAGACTTTGAGGGGAAAAAAGGATATTTTGGCATGACTGAAATAGCTGTCACCTGTGTTCATTTCAGAAGCTGCTCCCCTAAACATACCCAAAATGCACGCGAAAAGCATCGAGAGCCGCATTTGCGATTGGTGATTGCTTCATCTTTTTTACCTGTTTGTTAATGCATTCTTGGGCTTCAAAATGCCAATGATGTGCCATAAGCAATTTGGGATTTGTTTGGTTATAGAAGTAGCAATAGAGAAATGCCAATAAAAGGAAGCATAACTCAATTTCATAAAAGTAGGTACCTACATGCTTTTCACTTGAACATAATGTAGGCCATTAAACCTTCACTCTGAATTAACTTTCTTGCCCTTATGCTTTCCTTCTATTTACTTTAATAGCTGACCATGAAATGACACCCAAGTCCTCAACTAGTCAACTAATTCCTTCCTTGTCGCACTAAAGGACAAAAATTGAAACATGTGACTAATCTCCACAGCATTTAAAAAATGTGTTATTTAAAAATATCTTATGCATAAAAAAATACAAGTTAATTATGCTATTCAGTAATATAATAAGAATACTTTAAAATATCTTGTGCATTAAAAAATATAGTTTTTTAGTGAAAAGTCCCTCTACACGAAATTTTAGTGATAAAAGCCCCTACTCAAATCTTTTATAGTCAAAAGTCCTTTATGAGATTTTTTGGACTGGTTTACCATTATTTGATATAAGGGAAGATAGTAATTCAATCCATATCAATCCCTTAAATGGTGGAGCATATCATTCAGTTATGGAAGTTGGATAATGACAATTATGGAGATTATTTTTATATTATAATTTGGAAATATTTTAGCACATTATCAGTCACATTTGTCCTTATCATTGGTAACAAATATTTAGAGAAATTTTCCAAAGTGTTAAACTTCAATGTCAATCAACAAAACAGTTTTGAGAAATTTTCCAAAGTGTTAAACTTCAATGCCAATCAACAGAACAATTTTGAGAAATTTTCCAAAGTGTTAAACTTCAATGCCAATCACCAAGACAGTTTTGAGGAATTTTTCAAAGTGTTAACCTTCAATGCCAATCACCAGGACAAATGTAAGGAATTTCCCAAAGTGGTAAACTGATGTTGCTTTGAGTAATTCCTTAAATGGATTTAATTTACTGTTGATCTACACCAGAATACTTTTGAGAAATCCCCGCAGCATTGGATATTGGGAAAATTCTCAAGCAATTTAACATGTGTGTATACACTTCAAACAAAGCTTTTTGAGAAAATCCCCAAATAGAATAATCAGTTTTTTATTGGGCAATTTTCCAGCATTAAAGTTGCAGCCATATCCCACCTACAAACCATTAAAATCTGAATTTTCTCTCTAGAAAATAATTTTATATCCCATACAATTGCCCTAATTCCACAGTTTCTGGACAAAAAACACTAACCATCGATGAAAAAAAAAGGGATGTCACTTTTACAAAAAAGGGGCAATACGAAGATTAGAAATAGGAATACCCAATTTAAAGCGTTTGTTTTTGCAGAGTTTCAATCTGATTGGAGGATTGGCATTTCTACGGCAAAGTTTCAATTTGATTTCCCTTTCCTTTCGTAGCTTTGGGCGATTTCCTCTGAAGATCGATGATGACACATGTGGAAGAGTGAAGAAAGATTCATGAATTATAGAGAAGGTTCAGTGGCGGCTTGTTGAGTGGTAAGAGAGAGGAGAGGGGAGGAGAGAGAGAGAGAGAGAGAGAGAGAGAGAGGATGGTGTAGGATTTATGTTTCGAAAAACTTAAAATCATACGCAGCAAAAAAATCAAGTTCAAAGCATTGTTTCATAAACTAGATCTACTTCTTATTGATCTTTAGACGTGTAGGGAAGAGAGTATTACCTATTGGTCTTGAACCCAATTCAGATTGTCTTCTCTCTTTGATGTGCAGTAATTTCCAGCAACTTCCCCAAAAGATCTTCACCCTTTTGTCTCCTTGAACACATCCTAGAGAGGCTAGGTTTGTAGGACCCAATAGAGAGGAGAGGGATGCTAAGAAAAACTAAAATAATTTCTGGAGAAGCGGAGCAGTAAATCGACATTCAACTTCATTTTGCAAGTAGCTCATCCTATTTATAGGTTTTCAAACCGACCTTTGGGTTTCAATTGATTGAACTTTCAATCGATTGAACTACCTTCAATCGATCGAACGCCTCTTCCTTCTCTTCTAAGTATTCTTACAAAGCTAAGAGTGGGACCTCCTAGGTTCTTTATTATTGGCTCAGATCAGTTATTAATCTCCATGATCAAACTCTTTGATTAGAAAATTAACTAACTGATTAGTTAATGTTTACTCCAATAAAAACTATTACTGCACTCCAACCCATAAGAACATATCTAAAGCGATAACTAGACTTGTATGGTATACTAATGTCCCTCTACCGTCAGCATTCATAATCATATTTAGGTAGTCGGATAAACGTTACTGTCAACCTGAATGATGATTACACCATCCATTCCTTGAGTTCCATTCACCTATCATGATTACCAAACATATTGATAATTACTTATCAACAAGACTGCTGTACTCAGTAACCAAATTGATGACATTATCAAGGGAATGTTTACTCTTTATCAGAGGATAGATTCTATCTTGATAATATATGTTCACAACCCTATGAACATGACTTATCCAAGATACCCAAGTGTTGATCTTGAAGATCTCACTGATTGGTAAGTCAAAGCAGTCACATCCATAGTACATAATCATCACAAGATTAAGAACACGTACCTTATACAAGTTATGAGTTCCTATTGACTATTGACAGTTTTAGATGTCTATAGGAAAGCTCATGGGTCGTCAATGCACTATAAGCACTGACATATTAACTAAGAGTCATACTATAGTGTATACCTAATGAGATATCCAGTCTCATCATCCACTATGACAAGTTCTAAGTATCAAAGAATAGTAATTCGTTGTCACGCCCCGCAGTAGCAAAAATAGAGAAAATAAATTCCTTTTTGGACCCGTAGGCCATGACAGTTGAAAGTCACCACATTGTCCACGACCAAAGTCGAACCGTCAAGAGAAATGATTCAAACCACGCATTTGGAAGTTCTAAGTTCGATATATAAAACCAAAGTTAAATACTAACTATTACAATTCATAAGTATTGCAGAAGTATAAATAAAGTATTACGGCAACATACGCCGATAATAAACGTAACTATTTCAGAAGTCTCTAAACATAAACACAAGCTAACTACGGCACAACTTCCAGCCTTCAGCTTGCGTAGTATTCAGCACCGGCATAGTCTCCATCATCGTAGGCTCCATCCTCGTGGCCCTTGTCCGTGTATGCATCACCTACATACTCATAACCCTGGCCAGCTGGACGTCGAATATCCAGCGGCATAAAACGCCGTCAGCTACGAAAGTCGAGTGAATGCAAATACTAACAGAGTATCTACAGATATGTAGCATATAACAACATCAATAAAAAGGATCATCTCATCGTTCGTATGCATGTATGCACCAACCCAATATCTAACAACAGACATCGTCCCAAATCTCCCAATACATAACATAGACTCTTGGGTCCACATTAATCAGACACGTAGTCCCATACCTACGATCTGTTCACTCTTGACACGCAGTCCCATATAATCTAGCCAAACGCCCCGATATACTTTGGCCAACACGCCCCTGATACATCCTGGCCAACACGCCCAATACTTTACTCTGGCCAACTCGCCCAATATGTTACTCTGGCCAACTCGCCCAATATGTTACGGCCAACACGCCCAATATGTTCTCTGGCAAACTCGCCCAATATATTCTCTGGCCAACTCGCCCAATATGTTACTCTGGCCCACTCGCCCAATATGTTACTCGGGCCAACTCGCCCAATATGTTACTCTGGCCCACTCGCCCCATATGTTACGTCCAACACGCCCAATATGTTACGGTCTTCGTGACCGCATTTATACGTACCAATCATAAATAGTATCGACCATTGTGGTCGATAGACCCACTACTATGCACGTCGGCTTTTCAATCTCATTATTATCTCAACATATATCAAAAGGATATAAAAAAAAACAAGGAAAATACAGGGTTTTACACATAGCAACATTCAAACCAGAACTAGAATGAAATATTAGACATCGTGTATGATGCTAGTAAAAATAGGGCACAGGGGTATTTTGATCATTTTCCAGTTTTGTACGTCCACAACCGAATTTTATAAAAGTTCCGTGAGATTAAATAAATAAGTATTCATGTTGGAAGTTAAGAGTTTTCGATCCTCATTAAGAATCCATCTCGATTCCAGTCGTATTTGAAAATACCAGTTTATCGTATTTATGTCGTATTTATCTAAATACGTAATATAATACGTATAAGCATCACATAATTAATATAAATCATAATCATAATCATGTGTTCATAACAAAGTGTAATATAAATAGCTGAGTGAGTTGGAGACTCACCTAAATTCGCAGAATAATAATGCCGAGAAAACCTGAAGAATCTTCGAATATAAAATTCCGGCTTCAAATAGCGTTCTTGGTGTTCTTGGTGTACTATGTGTGTTCTTGGTGTTCTTGGTGTACTAGGTGTGTTCTTGGTGTTTGTGTGTGTGTTCTTGGTGTTCTTGGTGTTTGTGTGTGTGTTCTTGGTGTTTGTGTAAGCATTAGGATAACTTCTCAACCTCATAAGTCTAAGGATAAATGTAATAGAATGGTCCCATATATATATATATAGGAACCAAGTAGGGACCTCACCTTGCAATTACCAAGAGTTAAAGGATCAAAGGATAATTATTTCCTTAGGGCCATGTTTGGTTGGATGAGCAATAAAATCATAACTGGTCCAAATATACCAGATATTCACAAATCTGCTAAATTTCTGTTTTTAAAAATTCTGAAAATTTATAAACGAGTTCTATAAATACTGAATATTATAATAACAACATAAAAACACTTATTCATCTTGGGAAATAAATATTTAAAAATAGCGGGTATTACATCATCCCCCACTAACTGAAGATTTCGTCCCCGAAATCCGAACTAAGCATCGTTGAACAACTCCGGGTACTTCTCACGCATCTCTGACTCTAGCTCCCATGATGCTTCTCCTTCGTTGTGAAACTTCCACTGGATCTTTACCAACGGAATTTCCTTACTTCTCAGCTTCTTAATTCCCCAATCCAGAATTCGCACTGGTCCTTCATGAAATGACACATTATCGTTAACCTCAATGTCCTCAAAGTTGATCTCATGACTCAGATTGTGAGCACACTTTCTTAACATGCTAACATGAAACACGTTGTGTACTCCTGACATCTTAGGCGGTAACGCGAGTCGGTAGGCAACTTTTCCTACACGTTCAAGGATCTCAAATGGTCCAATGAAACGCGGTGCTAGCTTTCCTCTCTTCTGCCCAAATATGACAATTCCTCGCACCGGAGATACCTTGAGTAGCACATGATCTCCAACACTGAATTCCAAACTCCTGCGACATTTATCTGCATAACTCTTGTGTCTACTCTGCGCCGTTCGCACCCTTTCTTTCACAATCTGGATCTTCTCGTTAGTTTCTCGAACTAATTCAGGTCCAAGCAGTTGATTGTCTCTAACCTCAGCCCAACACAAAGGTGATCGGCACGGTCTTCCGTATAATGCCTCAAAGGGTGCCATTCCTATGCTCGAGTGGTGACTGTTATTGTACGCAAATTCTATCAGCGGTAGATGAGTCTCCCATGAGCTCTCAAAATCAATAACACACGCTCGAAGCATGTCCTCCATCACTTGGTTAACTCGTTCAGTCTGCCCATCAGTCTGTGGATGAAAGGCAGTGCTCAAGTTTAACGAAGTCCCCAATGCTGTCTGTAGACTTTTCCAAAACTCTGCAGTGAATCTTGAATCACGGTCTGATACGATTGATACAGGTACACCGTGCAGTCGCATAACTTGTTGTATGTACATCCGACTCAAACGTTCGACTGGATACGACATACTATAAGCTATGAAATGCGCCGATTTGGTAAGTCGATCCACAACTACCCAAATAGCATCGTGGTTTTGCTGAGACCTTGGCAAACCTACCACGAAATCCATAGTTATATGTTCCCACTTCCATCCGGGAACTGGTAATGGTTGTAGAAGTCCTGGAGGCTTTTGATGTTCCGCCTTCACTTGCTTGCACGTGAGACATTGAGACACGTATTCCGCAACTTCTCGTTTCATTCCTTCCCACCAGAAGTTTCTCTTCAAATCTTTGTACATCTTTGTGCCTCCTGGGTGGATAGTCATTCGCGACTTGTGCGCTTCATCCATTATGTCTTTTCTAAGATTATCTTCATCTGGCACACAAAGTCTGCCTCTGCATCTGAGTGCTCCATCTGAACCAATACTCTAATTCTCTGGTTCCTTCACTGCATTGCTCGCGAACCACTCTTGAAGTCCTTCGTTCTTCCTCTGTGCTTCAAGGATACGACTGATGAGTGTCGGTTGTACTACCAAACATCCAAAGTGTCGTCCTTCACCTGAATCTGAGGCTTGAATACCGAATTCAGCCAAAGTTCCCAATGCTTGCCATTCTTTGATCATAAGAGAAGCTACTATTATCCTCCTGGGTTTCCGACTTAAAGCATCGGCTACTACGTTTGCTTTCCCAGGGTGATACTGCAATGTGAAATCATAGTCTTTCAATAATTCTATCCAACGTCGTTGCCTCATGTTCAACTCCTTTTGAGAGAACAAGTATCTCAGGCTTTTGTGATCTGAGAACAGATCGAACTTCTCGTCGTAGAGATAATGCCTCCAAATCTTGAGAGCAAAAACAATCGCGGCTAGTTCGAGGTCATGCGTTGGATAATTCAACTCGTGAGGCTTCAACTGCCGTGATCCGTATGCAATAACCTTTCCATCTTGCATCAGAACACATCCGAGTCCTTGGTGTGATGCGTCGCTATAAATGGTGAACTGCTCACCGCTCTTAGGTATCGCAAGCACTGGCACTGTAGTCAATCTCTCCTTCAATTCTTGGAATGCTCGTTCATGCTTGTTACCCCATTCAAACTTCAAATCCTTCTTCGTTAGTCCGGTAAGAGGAGCTGCGATCTTGGAGAATCCTTCCACAAATCTCCGGTAGTATCCAGCTAGACCAAGAAAACTTCTGACTTCCGTTGCAGTGGTTGGTATATTCCAATCCAGAACTGCGTCTGTCTTTGACGAGTCTACTGATATTCCATCTCGTGAGACAACATGTCCTAGGAACTTGACCTCCTTTAGCCAAAACTCGCACTTACTAAACTTCGCATACAGTTGGTTATCTCGAAGGGTCTGTAGTGTGATCCTTACATGTCCCTCATGTTCCTCCTTGGTCTTGGAGTAGATCAGAATATCGTCTATGAACACGATAATGAACTGGTCCAAGTAGGGCCTAAATCTCTATTCATTAGGTCCATGAATACCGCTGGGGCGTTGGTTAATCCAAAAGACATAATCAAGAATTCATAATGCCCATACCTCGTCCTGAAAGCAGTCTTTGCAATATCCTCAGGTCGAACCAACAATTGGTGATATCCGGATCGTAGGTCGATCTTCGAGAAAGTCGTCGCTCCTTGCAACTGATCAAACAGATCATCGATTCTAGGGAGTGGGTACTTATTCTTAATCGTGACCTTGTTGAGCTCCCTATAGTCGATACAAAGTCGCTGAGTTCCGTCCTTCTTCTTAACAAATAACACCGGCGCTCCCCAAGGTGACGTGCTGGGTCGAACGAACTTGAGATCTTCTAGCTCTTGCACTTGCTTCTTCAGTTCTTGCATCTCCGTTGGTGCCATCCGATAAGGAGCCTTCGATTTTGGTGAAGTGCCAGACACTAACTCGATACAGAAATCAATCTCCCGCTTAGGTGGCAGTCCAAGAATACTCTAAAACACATCCTCAAAGTCTCAGACTACAGGAATCTGTGCAACAGTGAGTTCCGAACTCGAGCTCTCGATAGCTGCTAGACGGCTAGTGAGAAAAGCAACCCTAGAGGGGTTGCATTGAAAATCAAAAGACTGACTTCCTGGTACCAAAAAGGTAATCATCCTATTGGCACAGTCCAACTTGGCACAATACTTCGTGAGCCAATCAAATCCTAAGATGATGTCAAATTCCCTCATTGACAAAACGATTAGATCTGCGGGAAGAATTCTATCCTCGAGGGTTAAAGTACAGTCCTTGCACACTTTCCCTAATTTTACGGTTACTCCCAAAGGTGATACCGCATTCAGGGCTACATCAAGCGCCTGGGGTACTAAACCCAAAAGTTTAACAATTTCGATAGCAACAAACGAATTCAAAGCACCAGTATCAAATAGAACTTTAACTCGAGTGCTGAATAACATAAGAGTACCTTCCATGTTCTGCTGTTCAGTCTCATCAAATCCCGCATTCTCTGGAAGAATAGCATTCATGCGAGCCTGTCCAACTTGGCCCTGAGCAACTGGTCTGTTGTATGCCCTATGGGGTGCTCTGCAATCCTTGTTGATGTGGCCATGCTTGTTGCAGTTGTAACAGAGAACGCTCGCCCTGTTGTAGTTCTTGGAAGCTCGGCAGTCCTTAGCCAAATGACCTAGCTTTCCGCAATTAAGGCATCCACCAGTATTGCCTCCAGTAACGACAGGAAGTCCTTGTGGAAGAGGAGCTGGGTTCATAGCATAACGATTCTGGGGAAACGCCGGTTGTGGCCTTCTCTCTCCATTCCAGCTACGCTTGTTCCCTTGGAATCGCATCGGAGGTCTAGGTCCTTGGTTACCTCTGGGTGGTAGCCGATTCCCAAAACGTCCTTGCTCCCATCCATTAATATCCTCATGACCGACTGCCATTCCTACCATGGCCTTGAAGGTTTGACCCTGATGATTCAGAGTCATCCGTTGTAGTGGCAGTGAGAGGCCCTGGTGATACTGCCTATTCTTCTTCTCTGGAGTATCGATCATATAAAGAGCAAAACGGGATAATCGTTCAAACTGCACCGTATATTCCCTCACGGTAAGGTTCCCTTGCCTTAGTTCGATGAATTATCTCTCCTTCCTGTTCCTCTCGGTCTGAGGAAAGTAGTTCTCAAGAAAGAGCCCTTTAAATGTGATCCAGGGCATCCTTCTGGCCGCTTCCTCTCCTACGGTCGCCTTCTCCGATTCCCACCAATCGGCAGCCGCATAAGTCAATTGGAATGTCGCCAGTCGACGCTTCTCGATCTCATTACATCCCAGGGTGTCGAAGATTGCTTCCATCTCTCGGAGCCACTGTTCTGCCTGCCACGGCTCAGTATTCCCGTCAAACTTCTCCGGACGAAAGTGACGAAAACGCTCCACTATTCTATCCTCAACTGGCCGCGGGGGTGGTCCTTGATTATTTCTGTTGTGCATGTTAGGATTGTTGATCCGTTCCATCCTACGCACAAAGGCTTCGAACAGTCCAGTCGGATCAGCAGCTTGGGGTGCTTGGGGGACGTCCTCAATCTGAACGGGACGATTCCGAGTAGGCATTCCTGCCATCGATGCAGTAAGGTTGGGTACCTAAACAGACATCTCTCGGTTAGTCGTCAACCCAAAAATAGTCAAAGAAAATAATTCCAAAATTATACGTAATAGTTATAGAAAATAATTCGCAACTAAACATAATAGTAGCTATAACTAGTATCACATTAATAGCACGGAGAATTCCATAGGGACGATCTCTAAAACACAAACTTATAGTCAACCCTTATCTCAAGGAATCTTAGGTTCAACTCAAGAAATGTTGGACAATTGGTGAACGCGACTACTAAACCTAGGCTCGGATACCAAAAATCCTGTCACGCCCCGCAGTAGCAAAAATAGAGAAAATAAATTCCTTTTTGGACCCGTAGGCTATGACAGTTGAAAGTCACCACATTGTCCACGACCAAAGTCGAACCATCAGAGAAATGATTCAAACCACGCATTTGGAAGTTCTAAGTTTGATATATAAAACCAAAGTTAAATACTAACTATTACAATCCATAAGTATTACAGAAGTATAAATAAAGTATTACGGCAACATACGCCGATAATAAACGTAACTATTTCAGAAGTCTCTAAACATAAACACGAGCTAACTACAGCACAACTTCCAGCCTTCAGCTTGCGTAGTATTCAGCACCGGCATAGTCTCCATCATCGTAGGCTCCATCCTCGTGGCCCTTGTCCATGTATGCATCACCTACATACTCATAACCCTGGCCAGCTGGACGTCGAATATCCAGCGGCATAAAACGCCGTCAGCTACGAAAGCCGAGTGAATGCAAATACTAACAGAGTATCTACAGATATGTAGCATATAACAACATCAATAAAAAGGATCATCTCATCGTTCGTATGCATGTATGCACCAACCCAATATCTAACAACGGACATCGTCCCAAATCTCCCAATACATAACATAGACTCTTGGGTCCACATTAATCAGACACGTAGTCCCATACCTACGATCTGTTCACTCTTGACACGCAGTCCCATATAATCTAGCCAAACGCCCCGATATACTTTGGCCAACACGCCCCTGATACATCCTGGCCAACACGCCCAATACTTTACTCTGGCCAACTCGCCCAATATGTTACTCTGGCCAACTCGCCCAATATGTTACTCTGGCCAACTCGCCCAATATGTTACGGCCAACACGCCCAATATGTTCTCTGGCAAACTCGCCCAATATATTCTCTGGCCAACTCGCCCAATATGTTACTCTGGCCCACTCGCCCAATATGTTACTCGGGCCAACTCGCCCAATATGTTACTCTGGCCCACTCGCCCCATATGTTACGTCCAACACGCCCAATATGTTACGGTCTTTGTGACCGCATTTATACGTACCAATCATAAATAGTATCGACCATTGTGGTCGACAGACCCACTACTATGCACGTCGGCTTTTCAATCTCATTATTATCTCAACATATATCAAAAGGATATAAAAAAAAACAAGGAAAATACAGGGTTTTACACATAGCAACATTCAAACCAGAACTAGAATGAAATATTAGACATCGTGTATGATTCTAGTAAAAATAGGGCACAGGGGTATTTTGGTTATTTTCCAGTTTTGTACGTCCACAACCGAATTTTATAAAAGTTCCGTGAGATTAAATAAATAAGTATTCATGTTGGAAGTTAAGAGTTTTCGATCCTCATTAAGAATCCATCTCGATTCCAGTCGTATTTGAAAATACCAGTTTATCGTATTTATGCCGTATTTATCTAAATACGTAATATAATACGTATAAGCATCACATAATTAATATAAATCATAATCATAATCATAATCATAATCATAATCATGTGTTCATAACAAAGTGTAATATAAATAGCTGAGTGAGTTGGAGATTCACCTAAATTCGCAGAATAATAATGCCGAGAAAACCCGAAGAATCTTCGAATATAAAATTCCGGCTTCAAATAGCGTTCTTGGTGTTCTTGGTGTACTATGTGTGTTCTTGGTGTTCTTGGTGTACTAGGTGTGTTCTTGGTGTTCTTGGTGTACTAGGTGTGTTCTTGGTGTTTGTGTGTGTGTTCTTGGTGTTCTTGGTGTTTGTGTGTGTGTTCTTGGTGTTTGTGTAAGCATTAGGATAACTTCTCAACCTCATAAGTCTAAGCATAAATGTAATGGAATGGTCCCATATATAGGAACCAAGGAGGGACCTCACCTTGCAATTACCAAGAGTTAAAGGATCAAAGGATAATTATTTCCTTAGGGCCATGTTTGGTTGGATGAGCAATAAAATCATAACTGGTCCAAATATACCAGATATTCACAAATCTGCTAAATTTCTATTTTTAAAAATTCTAAAAATTTATAAACGAGTTCTATAAATACTGAATATTATAATAACAACATAAAAACACTTATTCATCTTGGAAAATAAATATTTAAAAATAGCGGGTATTACATTCGTATCCCAATTGAATGTATCTCATACATACATAAATTACCTACTATGATACTTAAGGATTAACAAGTAATCATATCATGATACATACATAATAAAATGTACAAATGATATCCATATGAGATGATACTTCCCCTCTACGTGCTTTCCCTTTCCGTGGTTCCTTGGCTCCTTAGACTAAGCCACTACCTCACTATTATCGCAGCATACCATTGTTTGTTGGTAGTTTTGCGCGGGCGTGCCAGAGCCAAACGAGTTCGGTGTGTGTGCAAACTAATTTCCTATATGCTTGAGTGAGTGATACTCAAGGCTTTAAGATCTGACTTTTAACAAAACAACTGTGTGAAGAGAGTAGAAAAGTACCCTCACCAAAAATCCTTTGGCAGTACTGATGCGCACAAGCCAAATAATGCAAGAGTTTACTAGGTAAACAATCATAAACGATTAATAAAATATAGATATTTTATTAAATGCTTGAGAAATAAACCATATTACCAAAAAAAAACAAGATCAGAACAGGCTTTGATTGTCCAAAGAATGAAAAACAATGGAGAAAATAACAAAAAGGGAAGAGACCTATTTGCTACGGATGCTGTGGATGCTAAGAAACAAAGGCTTGAATGCTTTGAACGTTCTGAATGCTGTGAAAGAATGCTATGAATGCTGTTTTTCGAAGAGACGTGAAGTCCTTTGCACGGTTGGCCTGCTTCTATATTTATAGTGGCCCTGAACAATTCTGATAAGGCAAGGACTTCCTTAACTTGCGCTCCAAGCAGATGATTGACTGTGGAATCCAACCTATTCCCAAATTCTTGCCTTATCTGAATCCTGATTGAACCAATCCCAATATCTTAGGGATTAGCCTTCCATATCCAGTTGGATGTGATCAGATTCCTTTTCCAAATGGTCTCTGCCTCCTTAAATTTAGGATGACGTCACCATGACAGCTAGAAGGAGAACCGCCTTCTCCTTATGATCATCTTGTTATAACTTTACCGAACTCGTGCAATCCTCCACTTGTCATGCTTTCTGACTTCCATGCTCGATGAAAACCTTACGAATGCTCATTGATCAATCAGGCTCATGCAATCGGCTTTTACCGTTTAGCATGGTGTACGATCGTCGTGCACGCTACTAATATCATCCATTGGGCTCCGATCCTTACCAATGCTGTAACAACCCTAAAATTTTTAAGTGTATAAATAATTATTTTAATTATTACTTTCAGCTAGCAATATTATATGGGTGTGTCTAGGAAAGACACGTGTTTAAATTTTAAGTTTGGAGGACCCATAAATTAAACCATTAGTGAGCCTGTTTACTTTGAGTGCTATATCACATTAATTTATACTTGTTAAAGAAATTGAAGAGTTGATGTGTATTTTTTAAAGTGTTTGTAGGCCCGCGAATGTGTCAAATAGTGTATTTGGTATTAAAATTAAGTGTCTGGATCATGGGTACCCATTGGGCTATTGTTTTAAGCACAATGTAGTGCATCTTGGGCTCATATGGGTAACTTTTATGAGCCCACAATCCCAAAAACGGGATTTTTGTTATTTAAGTGCTAGTGACTTTATTAAACTTAGTTAGGGTATTAGGAAACCATACATATATCCTTAACCCTAGACACCACACATATAAAAGAGAACAAGAGAGGGAGAGAAAGAGCAATCACCTAGAAGAGAAGACAAGAGTTAGAGGGGAGGAAGAGAGAGGATGGTCGTACTTCGCTTCGTTAATCGAAATCGTTTGGATTGGTGAGTTAACTTGTTATTTTCTTTCAATGTCGTTTGATTGAAATTTAAATAGATAGAATATTGAATTAGTATGGTTATGAATTGGGAGACTTGGTGTAAGGCCCCTAAGGTTGGGCTAAGTTGGACTAAAGGACAAGTCATAATCAAACACCCATACAAGGACACACTCTAAAAAAAAATTCCCTCCTAAAGTCTTCTAAAATTTAAACTATCCCTCTTAGTCCTATAAAATTTTAAATTTAATTCTAAATGGCAAAATTGCCCATGGAATCCTAAGAGACCACCACCACCATCTCTCTTCTCTCTCTAACTTTCTCTCTCCTCCATAGCCACCACCACCAACATCTCTCTCTCCTCCCTCTCCATAGCCACCACCATCACAACCACCACCACCATAGCCACCATCTTCTCTCCTCCTCCCTCCACTATCTTCTCTCTCCTCCCCCCACCATAGCCACCACCACCACCTTCTCTCCTCCTCCCTCCATAGCCACCACCATCACAACTACCACCACCGAAGCTGTCGCCGGAGCTGGAGCCGTCGCCGTCGCCACTACCACCAACTCTCTTCTCTCTCTAACTTTTTCTCTCCTCACCCTCCATAGCCACCACCACCACCATCTCTCTTCTCTCTCTAACTTTCTCTCATCCTCCCTCCATAACCACCACCACCGGAGCCACTACCGGAGCAGTCCTCGTCATCGCCGGAGCCATCACCACTACCCCAACTTTCTTCTCTCTCTAACTTTCTCTCTCATCCCCCTCCATAGCCACCACCACCACCATCTCTCTGTCTTCCCCCTCCATTGCCACCACCACTGCCGGCCACCACCACCGCCGGCCACACAAAAATCATGGCCAAACTGATCTCAGTCATCCTAAGAGAAATTTCTCTTACGATGACTGATCTTAGTCCACCTCCACCACCGACACTTCCACCTCCACCACCACCACTACCAGTCTCTACCGCCACCATCCCTAATCCACCACCACCACCAGTCTCCACCGCCACCACCACCACCATCGCCACCCTCCCATTTGAATAGAGAAATTTGTAAGATAAATTTCACTTAGGATATATCCTAAGTCAAATTTGACTTACTGAGTGGTCGTCGGAGATTGAGAGGGTGGTGGTCGCCGGAGATGGCGAGGGTGGTGGCTGGAGGTCAATCGAGTGGTAGGGAGTGGCGTTGTGGTGGTCAAAAAGTGCAATGGAGGTGGTCGCCGGAGATGGCCATGTGGTGGTCGCCGGAGATGGCAAGCTAGGGTGGTGGCCGGAGGTGGCAGGGGTGGTGGTCGGAGGTGGTGTGGAGTAGTGGTAATGGTAGCTAGGGTTTGTTTAGGGTTAGAGGTTGAAGGTGAGGGTATTTTTGTCTATGGACATTGGGAGGACTCATACCCAATGTGTATTTTAAGTTGTCCTTGATCCCAATAAAGCCCTTCTTAATGACCTTTTAGCCAATTTTCCCTTATGAATTTATAAGATTTAGATTTTTTTTTTACAATGATGATTGAAGTTGTGATTTGAGATTTATAGATGAGCATTGAATATACATTTGAGCAATTATTCAATTTTTTGGGGTTTTCACTGATCAGATCTGAGTAGAAAATTCATAATAAATCACACGTTACTGTTTTTGTGATTCTGTTCGCAATAGGCTGTAGGAAACGCGATTCTGCACGAGCTTCGTCTAATGGTATTTTTCCCAATTCTACACCGTTTGGGCAGAAAATTCATATTATAGTAGCAGTTTTATGAAGGTTAAAATAAACGCATTTGGTACATCATATTTTTGTATGATTTCGTGCGCGTTAATATGAAGTGATCTAATATGTCTATATGAAAATAAAAGAATTTGCTTTTGCCATGTGGCGGATTGTGTGAAAAGAAGGCAATTTATTGTTTTAATGATATTTTCATATATTTTGTGCGTATATTAGATATATACATATACTCTACACACATATAGATAGGCTAGTAGGGGCCCACTCACGTTGTGAGTGGAGAGATTTTAGGAAAAGTTAAAAGTAGATATTTTTGTGATATTTTAGTCCATTGTATATATATTTATTAGGAAAATAAATTTAATGGTTTTTGTGTAATTATTGTTGGTAGAATAATTTTTTATGGTACCTTTTATTTGTTGGTAGAATAACAATTTTTTATGGTACCTTTTAACTATGAAAAAAAACTGTGGAAGTAATACTACCCAAAAATAACTGAAACCTTTTATCAATCCCCAATTCGCTCCCTCATTTAAGATTTCTGTCTCCACCATAATTCCCTGTAATTGCTCCAGATTTATTGGTAACTTAAATAAAAATTGAACTTCCCCCTACAATTGTTTTGGCCAAACTCATCAATTAATATTTCTCTATTCTCTGGTATGTTGCTCCCCCTATATTCCCAATTTCCCATCAATCTACATGCACCATACCACCAACATCACTCTTCTCTTCAACAAAGTTTGCAGTAAGTGCTGTTCATTTTCTTTTTTCTTTTCTCGATCAAATTAACTGTTGTTCTTGAATCTTTATGTTCTGTAACTTATGTTGCTTTGTCCCACAGTTCTCATGAATTGGGTGTATATTGATTTTTAAATATTCTCAGTTTTTAGTATTCCAAATTTATAATTTTTGTTTTCAATTTTCTATTTTATACCAATCTGCTATTTAGAATGATGATGTTTGTGATGTTGTAGAATTCAATGGAGTCACTGTTTTTACCATCAAAATGTAAAATGCCCATGAAGTTGCAACCCATTTTGAATACAGAACTTAATGCATGTGGTCAATGTGGTGTATTCCCTGATCATTGATCTTAGACCATAGTTATGTGGTTGTTTACTTCTTCTCTCAACCTAATTCTCACAAATCAAACATAATTTTTTTGCAATAGTCAATATAAATTTTTCTAATGTTTTTTATTTTTTATTTTATGCTTTTAGGTAGTGATGAAGTGCAAAGAACATATGCACAAAGTGATGGACCGGAGTTGTTGCATATAGACAACGAAGTGACGAAATTAATTAAGTAGCGGTAGGGGTGTTGTGTCGATTTTATTCATTTGTTTATTTTATCAATTCAAGATTCTATATGATGGGTACTAAAACTTTCTTCATCAATTGTCCTTCTAATACTATGCTCGATTTAAAAAAAAAAAAAAAAACTATTGAGTTCACAATAGCTGGATCAAAGTCTTATTTTGATAGCAAATACATATCGTATGGTATTATTCTTATTTTGATAGTTTTTGTATTAGTTGCTCTTTCCATGGGCATTGTTTTATCAATTGGTGTAATTTTTAATTATTTTTTATGAACACTGTTGGCTTGGACATGTTCGATATATGGATGTTAGCCTCTTATATATGTTAGTGTTTGAAACAACATATTTGTTGTTAAAATTGATCAATTATTGTATAAAAAAATTGGTATACGTGAGAAGCGATTCGCTACCTTTTTTTTTTGCTTCATTTACCCATTTTTTTGCGCTAGCATGTTAGAAAATAAACTTTTAATAGCATGCAAGTCTTTGTTCATCTTATTAATATTATGCGTCAATGATCATTCAAGTATGTATACTATTTAATAATTTTTTGGAATCTCACCAAGAAAGTTAAATGCAAATTAGTTTAGCTTAATCAAATTTGTTCCCTAATAATTAAGTATGTTTGACAAAAACACAAATATTTGTAAGAAAACCTTAAATTGTCATCACATTATTAAAAATTTTAAATCATATTTACTTCCCCGTGCATTGCACAGGTACCAACCTACTTTGTTACTAATTAGAAAGATATGAGTTTTCATGTATAGTTGAGTTTTGTGAAATCGTGACTGTGTAATTTTGTAAGGATTATAAATCTTTGTGAGCATGTAGCTGTTAATATGATTTTAACGAAAATTTGATTTGCGCTATATGAATCTCTTATAAAGTTGAGTTTTGTGAAAAATGTGGATGTATGAATGTTAGAAAAATCCTTAGAGCTCACCACTACCCCTAATGATAAAATCCTTAGAGTTCACCACTACTCCTTATGATTTTAGGTGGCGACTTCGTGGATGACCCGTCCTTGTGTGATTAGATGGTGACTTTGTGGATGACCCGTCCTTGTGATTATACGGCGACTACGTGGATAACTCGTCTCTTCATTATTTTAAGCCTTATGCCCGGCTTGGTCTATTTCATGTGTATCTACACATTGTTTTATTGATGTCAAGAATGTAAGGACTATCCTTTCGGTGTATACTCAAATCCCAGGGATACCCCATGGGAGTTGGGACCAGAGTGGGAGTTAGTATTACGTTAGGAGACACATGGGATATATGTGTAAGCTAGACCATGGATGGGTGGTCGAGGTGGTGAACATAAGGTGTAATAAAATAAAGTACTTTGTGGTGTTTTATTCTTGCGTTTAGAAGTTTGAATTATAATTAATTACCTCTTGTTGTGGTTGCATCGTAGAAAGTTGTAGATGCTTAGTAATCTACTTTTCTAATAATTTTTCGTGTTGTAATTGTGGTGTATGAGCGTGAATGTGATAACCATAGACTGTGTGTCTTAAGTTTTGAATTATGTTTTGAGGATTTTGATGTGAGTATTTTATGAATTTATACTATTGTTGAATTATGGGTTGGATGATGGTATAACTGACTCTTGAATTGCTATGGACATTAATTCAGAAAGTAATTATGAGTTTGATTAGAACTGTGATAATTTTCTTTTGCAAGATGGTGGGCCCACTAACTTTTATGCAGGGCTGGCTCACCATAGATAGCTGATGGGTAAGTATTCAATTGGTATTATTCGGGTTGGGAACCACTGCCACCAAATTGAAGAAAATTACCCATCTATCCTGAAATGTGTGTGGAACTACTGCTCTAACCCCAATAGGGATTCTCTGTAATAGCGTTGTTTATTTTCTATATGACGATAGTGTATGATGTGATGTGATTATATTTTCTTTGTGAGTATTTTTGGCAGTCTATAGGACACCGTTGTTCCCTAAGACTCATTTTATTTTTATTCTTGTTAACTCGTGCCAGTATTTTATATACTGACCCCGGGTGCGTAATGCATTTGGGGCGTTTCTACATGAAACGTAACCGAATGTATTTGTGCAGGTTTAGTATTTGGAGATTTTCGTTGGAGCTTCTGTTTGGATGAAGAGATTGTCGTTGTGTTGTTTATTATTAGAGTTGTACTTATCTTTGTTGTACTTAATTGTATTTTTTGGTAGTGTGGGCCACTTATGTGTAATTATAATAAAAAAAAAATTGTATATTAAGTATTGGGAACATTGTAGGCTCTGACAATGGATGTATAGAATTAATTTCTCTCCGCTGAACTCTATGAAGAGGTTTTTATTTAATGAATCATTGAATATGATATTTCTCTTGTAAATCGAAATGATATAAGATTTATAATGGAACTTTATTTATTTTATAATGAAATGGATGTTTGGGAATACAAATTTGATAATAAAGAGTTTTTCTTTAAACACAACATCACATGTCCTTATTTAAAGAGTATTTAATACTGTTTTCATTAAATTATCTTTTAGCCTATGTGAGGGTGTCATTCTCGGGGTTTTGGAAATTGAATATTAGTCTGGATTCATGCTCTGGATTAAATATTCACATGTCTAAAAATCGGGGTGTGACAAATGTCCATTTATACAAGTATGGTGCCCGATGAGCATTATCCATGCTTAGCCTCCCAATCGGACTCCCACACCTACCATTGTTCACTTATTTCGATGTTAGTGCCCGATTGGTCAACACATGACCCTCATCACCTATCGGGCTCCACCAAATTGGGCTAATAGCCATGTCTTTCTAATATATGTGGCATCCTCTTCTTTAGCCCGATAGGCCTTTATAGCCTTTGGGCCACTATTGCTAAATCAAGGCCTCGGCCAATCAAATTCAGGCCCACCAATTGGGTGCAAACAACCATAATAGGTGAGGCTAGTACCACCGTAAGTTCTATGAGGAACTTCTTGAGCCAAACAGCTTTCTTTGCAACTTCATAATCAGCCATATACTCAACTTCTGTAGTTGAGCCAGTAATGCATTTTTGCTTAATGCTCCTCCAACTCCAAGGGTAAAGAGATGTCCAGACGTCGACTTCCTCGAATCTTTATCTGATATAAAGTCTGAGTCAGTATATCCTACTAGAATCAAATCACCGCCGCCGTACATTAGCATGTAATCTTTAGTCCTTCTCCAGTACTTTAGAATGTGCTTGACGGTAGTCCAGTATTCTAGACTAGGATTCGACTGATTCCTGCTAACCATGCTAACGGTAAAGTAGATATCTAGTCTAGTGCATAACATCGCATACATGAGACTTCCCACTATTGAAGCATAGGGAATTCCTGCCACGCGATTCCTCTCCTCGTCCTTGGAGAATGCTAGACCATGCCTGAAAGGTAACAAACTTTTCTTTGAATTATCCATGGAAAACCTAGTTAGCACTTTATCGAGATAACCGACTTGAGATAATCCCATTATCTTTTGCTTACAATCTCGAAAAAGCTTAATCCCAAGGATATAGCTCGCCTCTCCTAGATCTTTTTGATTGATGACAATGCCCCTACATCATTCCCATGAGTAGAATATCATTGACATAAAGTACAAGAAATGCCACCACCTACCTTCACATTTCTTGTATACACAAATCTCATCCAGATTCTAAATGAAACCAAACGACTTGACCACTTGATCAAATCGAATGTTCCAACTTCTAAATGCATGTTTAAGCCCGTAAATGGACTTTTGCAGATTGCATACCAAGTTACCTTTTTTGCCAGCTATGAACCCTTCTGGTTACTATATATGGATGCCCCCATCAAGATTGCCCTTCGGGAGTGCAGTCTTGACCTCCATCTTCCAGATCTCATAATCTAGGTATACAGTAATGGATAAGAGTATTCTGATGGACTTAAGCATGGCTACCAGTGAGAAGGTTTCCTCAGAGTTAATGCCCTCTCTTTGAGTATGGCTTAGATCCACCAATTATTCATGGAAGTGATCATAGATCAACTCTAATTCTCATATGAACATAAAATTTACAAAAACAGAGGGTCTAACTCACGGAATTCACATAAAACTTTTCACTACAAGCCTTGCCTTAAAAGTCTCAACCTTTCTATCATATCCTCGTTCCCTCTTGTAGACCCACTTATAGCTAATCAGTTTAATATTGGCAGGTGCTTCTACAAAATCCCAGACCTGATTCGAATCCATAGATTCCAATTCAGCCTTCATAGCTTTGACCCATTGAGCTGAATCAACATTAACCATTGCCTCTTCATACGTGGCAGGATCAGATTCAAATTCTATAGAGACAGGTTCAAAAACTTCTCCTAAGAACATGTATCTGTCAGGCTGGCTGACCATCCTCCCACTACGACGAGGTATCAGTGCGAAAATGGGTAAAGATGTGGTATTTTCTTGACTTACATCATTTTCAACTGCGGGTAGGACTGAGGGCTCTCCTTCTATCTCTCTCAGATCTATCCTTCCTTTAGGTTTATGGTTCATGATATAATCATCCTCCAAGAAAATAGCATTTGTATTGACAAACACTTTCAGTTCTCTCAGATCATAAAAATACCAACCATAAGTACCCTTTGGATACCCTGTGAAGTAACATACTTTCGATCGTGATTCCAATTTGCTCATCTTTCCATTCAGCACATGTGCCAGATACCCCTATATCCGAAGATGTTGCAAAGAGGGCTCGCGTGCATCTCCGTGATGTCTTAGGAACATATTTGCTTGGAACTAGATTTAGTATATACATAGCAGTTCCAAAGCATAACCCCAAAGAAATAATGGCAACACCAAATAACTCATCATCAACCTAGTTATGTCTAAAGAGTCCAGTTCCTTCTCTCCGCTACACCATTCTGTTGAGGCATATCGGGTGTAGTTAATTGTGATGGATTCCCATTCTATACGAGGTGATCAATAAACTCATTAGAGAGGTACTCGTCACCTCGATCATATCGAATGGCTTTGTTATATTGGTCTAATTGCTTCTCCACTTCAACCTTAAACTCTTTGAACTTTTCAAAAACTTCTAACTTGTGCTGCATTAGTTACACATATCCATAGTTAGAGTGGTCATCAGTAAATGTGATGAAATACTCATAACTACCTCGAGCTCTAATATTTGTTGGACCACACACATTAGTGTGAACTAATTCCAACAATGCATTGGAACTGTTGCCCTTTGCAGGAAAGGGCCTTTTGGTCATTTTGCATTGGTTCTATGGCGAACGAATCATTTTTCCAGAGCCCCACCCATTGAAACAAGATCTGGACAACCACTCACCCAATCAGGGGTTGACCTACGCCTACTATAGATTAGGATAAGTGGGTAACGAGGGTATCAGCATCTAAGGCCGTCGTTTGGAAACAAACGGGTATTTTGATGCTATCATGCTTAGTCGGTCTAGGTTGGAGAAAGACCGACCGCTCTTCTTCTCCGCCCTCCTATTCTAGTCTGCCTCATACAATGGATTCCTTTTCCATTATAGCCCAATGGGGCCAACCATCAAAGGCGTCAGTTATCTGCTCGGGCTCCACCCCCATGGATAATAGATTATTCCAAGCCTTGATGTCGGGATGGCCAGCTTCTCCTATCCTCAACAAGAATCCGTTAGGGATGGGGCTGTGTCTTATAAGCCAAGTACAACTTTTGGCGACTTTCTGATGGCCTCGATGGGTAAAGAAGGAACGGAGGTATTCGATGCTGAGCATACTGCCTTCCCTATCTATTGGATAAATAGGTATCTCTTCTGCTCGACCAGTCAGGCCACAACAATGGAATGTACTACTCTAGCTCTAGCCTTTGCATCGAGTAAGCCTCTAGCTCTAGCCACTCTTATCTAGGCGCACTTGGTCCGTGGTGTGATAGACTTTGACACTCGGGCTTCAGTGCTGGCGGCAGGCCGATCTGGATTCTTCAACTCAGGATGTACTCCAATTTTTCAAAATTCTGACCAGCACTTCGCTCGCTGACCGATGTCCCCATTTTCTCTGTCCACTTTGTGAACGTTACTCCTTCCTCACATTCCTTCGAGGAATGTTTTATGTTTTTCTACAAGGGATGGGCCAATTGGCCTCCCCCTCTCTTTAGGCCCTTCTCCTCCCTTCAATTCCCTTCATTCCTTTAACTCTCCTACAATCCTACTAACTGGGGTCTAGGCACCCAAGCCACTTACAATGAAGTTTTTTCCAGCTTTTTAGTGGCCAGGAATATAATATTCAACCCGAGCATGCCTTCCAGTAACATCAAATACGGGGCAGAGTATTATTTCGCTCCTCTTTACGCTCGATAATTCAGGCTGTCATAAATGATTCCAGTTCCACCAGCCACTACCGTAAGTGTGGACTGGGTAGAACGGAGCCTGATTGTGAACACCAAACAAGTGGAAAAAAATTCAAGAATGGTCGGATAGATTAAAAGCGGCTTTTTTCAGCCCAACCGATCATTTTCGAGGAGTTTAAGAGGTGGTGGTCCAGCCAGGTCGTGCACATATTCAAGAGTACCGCTGCAAAGGTGTTCCTCCAATTTGCTATGTCCTCAACCACTGAGGCTGAGGCACCTGCGGCTGCCCCTGTGGTAACCCGTAAAAAACACGTAGCAAAGAGACGGGCTCCCAAGAAGGCAGTAAGCCAGGGACCATCTAAGAAGACCAAAACCGCAGCTTCATCAACCCATGCACCCACTCTTTGCTTTTCTTCAGAATTGTCTAATTTCATTTAATCTCCCTTTTCAACCATTTTTTACTTTGTTTCAGCTTGTGGACAAGGACTCTGGGGAAGACATACTGATCGGGCAAGGCTCTCAACCACAAATAGCCCAACCTTCTCGTGCCCGACCTCAAGTTCTTCCGACCAACATCCAACATCTCCTGAACGGGCAGCGGCCCTTCTTGAGCAGGTACAGAGAGAGTAGTTCCCATTCGGGTTGTGCCTTCTTTAACTCCTTCCGACGGGGATGACAATGTTGATCCTGCTGGTGGCTTCGCCCCAGAATAAGTGGTCCTATTATCCATAAATGAGGATTTGTTCGGTGGTGACACCACTGTGGAGACAACTGGGGAAGAAGTTGAACAAACAGTCTGACCAGAAATAGAACAAACTGAAGATGATACAATCGGTCGGGTTGATCTAACCACAGTGGCTGAGTCGGCCATTAAAATTATAGTAGAGATGAGCGAGGCCAACCCTACCAGCTCCATTCATTCTGATGATCCCACTTTAAGTGCTAGGGGCCGAACTCTAGCGGACGTTTGGCCTCTGCTAAAGCTACTCAGACTGTGGCAGGTATAAGCGTTGCTGCTTTGATGGAGGAAACAGTTGTGGTACCTCCTCCTAGGCCAAGCCAGCCGCCATCTCAACCGTTCACCTCTCAGCCTAGTGGAAAAACCGTAGTGCCACAAGAAGCCTCGGCCTCCACATCCTTGTTTACCCAAGTGCTGTGCTTTTATTCGGGCTTATTCTGTAACACCCTGTAATTTTCAAGATATAAATATTTATTTTTATATGTTAATGTGGCCACCCGAATTTTTATATGTGATAAATTAGCTATGGGTATTTATGTTTATGGTTATATATCTATGTGTATTAATTTTTTTAGTACAAATTACGATGTGAATATTTTTATAAACTTAAGTTATGGGATAAATTTGTGTAAGTTTAAATTTTAAAGAATTGATGTGTTTATAATTTAGTAGTGTTTACAGGGCCCGTAAATATTCTAAACAATGTATTTAACATAAGAATTAAGTACATGGGTCATGGGTACCCAATGGGTAACTCATTTTAGTACTTTGCAATGCATTTTGGGGTCATATGATGTATTTTTATGAAGGGGTAAAAATAAAAATGGGATTATGTCTTGTTAACCCTATATTAGTTCTCCCAACAATACATTCACCCCTACTATCTCAACCCTAGCCACCAAGGGAAGATAAGAAGAAGAGAAAGAGAAAGAGAGAGAGAGAGAGAAAAGAGAATAAAGAAGTAGAGAGGAAGAGAAAGAGAGAAGAAACAGACGAAGAGGAAGAATGAGAATGATCGTTGAATCATATGCGGTGCATTCGTCGTGGTTAACGTCGATTCATATCTTTGTGGGATTTGGAACAATTGGTGAGTTAAATATATATATTTGGGTATATATATACACATGTGGGTATATATGTATACGCAATTGAATCAATCATTGCACGTTAAATGTTTGGATTGATATATAAATTTTAGTATCGTATGCGATTTGTTGATTTGGATCCTAGTATTACCCAAATAGATATGGTTATACGTTGATAAACTAATGTTCATATTCATGAGATTAACCTAGGGAGAAAGAAAAATAAATTAATTAAATAAGTAGGAAAATTCGTTTTTATTGGTTTTTCTATGATCGTTGAATTTTCAAAACATTATACAGAATCGTTTGTTTGGAATTTTAGCTTTTTGTTCTCGTGGTCCCATGTAAAACGCAATTCTGCACAACTTTTGTCTAATAGCATTTTTCCCAATTCTGCATCGTTTGGGCAGAAAATTTATATTACAGTAGCAGTGAATGTTAACTCCGAATTTCGAATTTATGTTTATGAATATTGTTAGAGATGTTTCTTTGTGCGGAATTAGTATGAAGAATAATTTCATTCCATGTTGATTTTTGGGACTGTTTAATGTAAGGGTATGTTTGGGACTGTTTTAAATAGTATTGTTGAGTGTCAATTTTATATGCTATGTGTTAAGAAACCCCAACTTATTCTATGTGTGGTATTAAATAATTATTATGAAAATACTACGCTAGAGACTTGAATAGAATTTTGGTAACAAAAAAAAAGGGCCTTATCGTGAATAATTGGATAATGATATTCCATGGAATAAATGATAAATTGCCGAAGTGGTTAATGACGTGATTAAACCCTCATGAATGGGTACTTATGAGAATTAACGTAGATGGTAAGAAACTGGGAAAAGACCTTAGTGTTCACTACTCCCCGTTGTTGTGTTATTGTTTTTGGTAGCTCGCAATCTTTTGCCAGTGGCTTCGTGATCAAGCTGGCTTAAGACTTGTGGAGTGTACTTTTTGCCAGTGGCTTCGTGATCAAGCTGGCCTAAGCCTTATGCTCGGCTTATATTGTATAGACGTCTAGGCTTGACCGGCCTTCCGTTCTGTATACCCGGTTTGGTTGATACCCCAACCAAACTGGCACCGGAGTGGGTGTTGGTAGCATGTCCGGGCATACATGGGATATATGTGTGGGTTGTACCATGGAGGGTGGCCAAGTGGTGAACCTAGGGAACACAAAGATAATTAAAGGCTAATAAATAATGACAATGGAGTATTTCATAAGACTGATAAGTTTGGAATAATGAATGCGACGTTTAAGTTAGAATGTGGAAATGTTGTTTACTGACTTATTTGCTTGGTTTGTGATAACTATATATTACAGGATGGTGGGTCCACTAACTTTTATGCAGGGCTGACTCACCATAGATATCCGACCGGTAAGTATTCAGTTGTGTTTATTCGGGGTTGGAGCCACTGCCACCACATTGAAGCAAACTACCGCTTGTCCTGAAGTGTGAGTGGAACTACTCTCTTGCCCGATAAATTTCTTATTTTGCGGTGTGGTATTCTAAGGGACTGTGTGTTATCCCTAAGACTTCGTTATTATGTTATTTATTTAACTCACACCAGTGCCATGTATACTGACCCGTGTGATTTTATCACCGGGTGCGTTCTTCGTGGAGCGTAACCGGGTTCTTATTTTCAGGAATAGTTCGTGTTAGCGGTTGGAGTAAATTTTGTGATTCAGAGATCTACGAGTGGATTTTAATTGTTATTTATTTTTTGCTTCGTGATCTTGATTTATTTATTTCTTGGCATTGTGGGCCATGTTGTATTTTATTATTTTGGGGTTATGGGACGATTGTAGTAGCTCTGATTTAAGTTTTGTAAAAATGTGGATTTCTTATTTTGTTATGGCAACAGAATTCTCTTTATTATTGTAAATTGTAGTTTAGAATTTTATCATGGAGATCTCAATGAAAATGATTTTTTTTTTTGTTACTTAAAGTTTGTGAATTATTTTAAAGAGGAACATTTTTCAGCAAAGTTTACTATTTCAAATGTGTGACAAGTTGATTGTTTTTCACTCTCAGATTTTTGGGCAATTAAATACTGGTTGGGATATTATTGAATGGGTATTCGGTTGTCTAAAAATCGGGGTGTGACATATTCCTTCCATTTTGCTAATATATTAACCCTTACATTAAACTTTTGAACAGGCCATTCCTCTGGGTCCAGAGCCGCTCATCCCTTTTGACGATTTCTTTGCTGGCCTGAACCTCGAGGCTTTTGACCTGGGTTTGTTTGAGCCTGAAGCAATCTCCCCCTCGAGCCTTCAGTGATCAAAGGATCTTCTCATCGGGCTTGCTGATCAGGACCTGATTAACCTTCCATCTGCTGCCGATATTGATGCTGCCTTGGGTACACTTCTTGCTAATCACTCGCTATCGGCCAGTCAACTTTTTCTACTTTGGGAGATACAAGAAAAGCTGTCGAGCTGCCATTTCCTAGACTGATCGGCCTTTGTGGTTCAACTGATTTTGCAATGTTCTCCTCGCTGATCGGACTGTGACTTCCATAGGTAGTATAGCATCATGCCCATAGGTTAGCATGAATGGTGTAACCCCAGTGCTAGACCTTATGGATGTCCGATAGGCCCAAAGAGTTTCAGACAGTAATTTATCCCATTCCCTTGGGTTCTCATTGATCATCTTCTCAATGATCCCTTTAAGGATCTTGTTAGTAGACTCGGCCTACCCATTGTCCTGAGCATAGTATGGAGTAGAATTGAGAATAGTGATTCCTCTGCTCTCTGCGAAGGCTGTAGTCTCTATTCCTGTAAACACTGACCCTTGTTCAGCGATTATTATTTCTGGCAGGCCGAACTGATGTATTATATGTTCTTCAATGAATTTGATCACGGTGGCCTAAGTCACCGCCGTTCAAGGTATGGCTTCGGCCCACTTTATAAAGTAGTCCATAGCCACAATAATGTAGCAATGATGTCCCGATGAGGGTGGGAGAACCTTACTAATCAAATCCATGGCCCATCCTCTAAATGGCTATGGCTTGATAATAGGTTGGAGTTTTGTGGGGGGCACCCTTTGAATCAGGCCGTGCTTTTGGCAAGCCTGGCACCCTTTAGCATAGCTGATGTAGTCTTTCAACATGCCCGGCCAGTAATAATTATATTTTTGTAAAAGCCACTTCATCTTGGTACTGGCTTGATGAGCTCCATAGATCCCTTTATGCACTTCAGCCATTACCTGCATGGCTTGTTTCTTCCCGGGGCATTTTAAGATCACATCATCACCGATGGGCTTCTTGAATAGTTCTCCAACAAGCACCACAAATCGGACTACGAACAGTTTGAATTTTTAGTCCACCCTAACGTTTGGGTGTTTTAAATATTCGATGATAGGGATTCTCCAATCATCGTCCTCCATCAAGACCAAATTGGTTGTAGTATACCAGCCTCTCTTGGCCACTGATGGCAACGATCAGACTTGTACTATGATGGCTTGATTCTCTAAACCCTTTCCAATAGACGAGGCAGATCCTATTTTTGCTAGCTTATCGGCCTCTGTATTTGTTGACCTGGGGATATAACTCACACTTATATCATCAAATGAATCCATAAGTTGAGTGGCCACTGAGTGAAATGGGTAGAGGTCCCAACTCTTTATTTGGAATTCACCTAATATCTGTCCGATCACCAGCCCTGAGTCTCCTTTAATATTTTCAGATGATGCCCCCATCTCATTGAGTATTTCCAGTCCGATGATGAATGCCTCGTATTTGACTTGATTATTGGTACATTTGAAATCGAGCCAAAATGACATCTTTGTCTTTTTATAGTTAGGTGATACAATGACCACTCCTGCCCCAGCACCTTCTGTATTCTTAGAACCATCAAAGACTAATGTCCATGGTACCAAGGACGTATTTAGTTATTTAGGTACTAGTGATAGATCTCCCAGATCACTAGAATTTAGGTGATTGGCAAAAAAATTGGCTACGGCCTGGCCCTTGACCGATTGTTGTGATCGATATTGAATGGTAAATTCCACCAAAGCCAAGGTCCATTTCCCAATTCGGTCACGCATGATAGGTCTTGACAACATATATTTAATCACACCAGTTTAATATATGATATAAGTAAAAACACGAAGCATATATGTTCTTAACTTTTGTGATGAAAAATACAATGTCAAGCATAACTTCTCAATCGGCGCATAGCACTGCTCGATTGGAGTTAAAATCCTACTCAAGTAATAAAAGGCCTGCTCATTACCTTGCTCATTAGCCTAAGCTAGTATACTTCTTATTGAGCAATCAAAGGCCGGTATATACAATTTAAGGTTCCTACCCTTCTTGGTTGGCATTAACACTGGAGGAGTTAACAAGTGTTGTTTTATCCCTTCAAAGGTCTGCCGATGGCTGACTTCCCACTTGAACTCTTCATCGGTCTTGATCTTCTGAAGTGGGGTCCAAACCTGAGTCTTTCCTGCATAGTTGGATATGAATCTCCTTAGGAAATTGATCTGTCTGAGTAGCCTTTGTAACTCTTTTTTGTTGGTTGGGGGCTTGGCTGCTTGGATAGCCCGAGCCTTGTTCCTGTCTATCTCTATCCCTCATTGGTGCACCAGGAAACCCAAGATGTTCCCTGCTGAAACACCGAATGCACATTTAAGGGGATTCATTTTCAACTTGTGAATCCGCATTCTTTTAAATGCTTTCTCAAGATCCCTTAAATGGTCAGTATTGTCACCAGACTTTACCACCATATCATCTATGTAGACCTCCATGAATCGTCCAATCATGTCATGGAAGATTGAATTCAGTGCCCGTTGATACGTGGCTCTTGCATTCTTCAGCTCGAAGGGCATGACAATCCACTCAAAGGTTCCAATTGTCCCCGGGCACCGAAAAGTTGTCTTTGGGACATCCTCCTCGGTGATGTAAATTTGATTATACCCTGAATGCCCGTCCATAAAGGACAAGATCTTGTGCTTAGCGGCCGAATCAATGAGCTGATCGGCCATGGGCATTGGATATTCATCTTTTGCACACCATACCATCGCTTCGGATACCAGGAATAATATCCGATCGATATCCAAATCACACACCATACCATCGCTTCGGATACCAGGAATAATATTAGATCGATATACAAAACGGGCGCCTTAGATACCAGGAATAATATCCGATCAATATCTAAGTCGTACACAACACTGTCGCCTCCAATACCAAGAATAATATCCGATCGATATTGAGGTCGCACACCACGCTATTGCCTCAGATACCAGGAATAATATCCGATCGATATCTGGGTCGATCACGACCAACCATCGCTTCGGATACCAGGAATAATATCCGATCAAAATCCGAAACGCGCGCCTTAGATACCAGGAATAATATCCGATCGATATCTAAGTCGTACTCAACACTGTCGCCTCCAATACCAGGAATAATATCCGATCGATATTGAGGTCGCACACCAGACCGCCACTCTTTACTCTTTTCACACTTTCTCACACAAATGCATGTTGACACAACCTCGACCCTAATATGTATGTCAATGTTCACAGTTTGTAGTAACAGTTAGTAATCTCAAAGCTGGATATTCGTTCAACATAGATCTCGGCCTTAATCGTTCTTATAAGTCCAATTCCTAACAGTGAGCCTTTAAAAAAAAATATCTGTCAAACAGTTCCTTAAAAACTTTCAAAACCTTTTCCAAACAGTCCCTTATACAAAAATACAAAAACTGCTCAAAATGCCCAGGTCGCGCGAGCGAAGGGGGATGGGTCGCACGATGGGTCGCGCGAGCGATTAGGCCATTTTCGTAAATTCTTTTAAAATTTCCTTTCTGCCCAAAAATACACACCTCGCGCGAGCGGACCGTGCGAGCGAGCCTTGCGCAAGCGGGTCGCGCGCGCGATTAAGCTTTTTCCGAGAGATCTGTTAAAATTCCCTTTTCTGCCCAGGAATACACACCTCGCGCGAGCGGACTGCGCGAGCGAGCCTTGCGCGAGTGGGTTGCGCGCGCGATTAAGCTTTTATCGAGAGATCTGTTAAAATTCACTTTTCTGCCCAGGAATACACACCTCGCACGAGCGGACTGCGCGAACGAGACACGCGCGAGCAGGTCGCGTGCGCGAGTTGTTGCAGAACCTCATCTTCTTCATTTTTTCCCTGTTTTCAATTTTCAAAACTGTCACAGACCCATTTTCAGATTCTGTTTCAACACATGTCATGGAATATATGGATCTCTTCGGTTTTTCGCATAGATTAAGAATATGCGATCAATTTAAACAAAAACGGATTGTATTTCTCGATATTTGTGATTAAAGTAAGGGTGTCAAAACTTTAAATCAACGGTGCGTCGCGATACGAATGAATTACTTCGTACGATTTGAACTGTAGCTTATTGGGACTAAGATCTTTCATTCCCAATTCACGGATTTCATTTTGGTTAACTTTTGTAAAACTCCAATTTTCAATCTTCAATGGTATATCTATATGTACACACAAATATACACTGAAATACACTTATATAAACATGGTGAGTGAGTTTAAATTACTCACGGAGGGCAAATATACAGAGAATTTGAGACCGAGAATTCAGCCCAATAATCCGTCGTTAGAAATTTACTCCTCCGTTCTTCCTCTTGATCTTGATATAAATATAAATATATATATATGAAACTATGTATGTGTGTATGTAAATATATATAAACTGTATATGTGTATTAATGTCTTGAGAGATTTAAGAGAATTGAGAGGATTTAGAGGGAGATTTAAGAGAACTGTATATATATATATATATTAATGTCTTGGAACAACATACATACACATAAACATGTGTGTATACATATATGTCATTGGTAATTTTCAACTATGAAAAATTCCCAATTAGTAATATACGTGTGTATATATGCAGGTACATATACATTTTACTGACTCAAAATCATTCTCAATTGGTTCACTTCACTAAACTAATATGTTCAACCAACCTAACCAAACCAAACCAAACCAAATCATGTGCCCAAATCAATTGAAATTAAATTGAATAATATTTCTATGCCACACAAAAAGGGGTGCCAATTAATAATCACACACGGCCCCATAAGTGTTACAAATGTAATAAATAAAAGTTAAAAAAAAAATTATGGGTTACCACAATACTACATAAGCTCATGAAACTCCTATAGTGGCTTCCATGTCAAATATACAAATAAAAGAGTGTTAATGAACACCCCGTAAAATATTTATAAAAAAAAAAAAAAAAAAAAACCATACCTGGTTAGTGAAGAAAACATAGTCTTTTTTGTATTTCTGAACTGGATAAACCCAAACTCCATACAATCCAGCCGACCTATCTTTTCTTGAAAAAAAAAAAAGAAAAAAAAGAAAAGAAAAAAAAAAAAACTCATTGCAAACGAGTCATATGACAGCTACAAGTCACTTTTTTTTTTTTTGGGAAAATACCTTTTACCCCTGTGGTTATACCAATTTTCTCATAACTCCATGTGGTTCATTTTGTAACACTTAACCCCCTGTACTACGGACTAAAGTGAGACTGTTAACTTTTTTCTAACGGAAAAAAAAGAAATGACATTAATACCCCCAAGCCCCTATACATATTCTTTAGGGAAAAATACATTTTACCCCCTCTGGTTACATCCATGTTCTCATAACTCCCATGTGATTCATTTTTGTAACACTTAACCCCCTGTACTAATGACTGAAGTGGGACTACCGTTAGAAAAGTTAACAGTCTCACTTCAGTCCATAGTACATGGTGTTAAGTGTTACAAAATGAACCACAAGGTTATGAGAAAATGAGTGTAACACAAGGTAAAATGTATTTTTTCCTTTTTTATTTTTTCGCTAGAATCAGCTACAAGTCACTAACTCACGCCTCTCTCTCTCTCTCTCTCTAACACCAACACTGAAACAAAGCCTCTTATGATCCAAAAAAAAAAAACCCCTAACAGAGTGTTAGAGTTACAGAGCCATCTTGGCCCATCCATGATTCATTGAGGATTCAGGATTCTCTCGATCTTTCCCTCAAACTCTCGAAGACTTGAAGGAAAAGGGATCGTGACTTACCGTAGGAATCACAACAATCGGTACGGGCCCTTCTCAAAGCGTGTCAAGCCGAGTGATAGCGCAATTGAGGTAATTTGTTAGTTTTTTCACTCTTTCATTCAGAATAATTTGTTAGTTTCTCTGTGCAACAGTGCAAAATTTTTTATGAATTAGCATTAGCTATCTAATAGTATCTATTATATGGATTATGGAATTTAGAACAAATGTTGATAGGTTGTTTATTTCATTATTTGTATAGGATTGATTATTCCCTATTGCCATGCCTCCTAAGAAGTATATTTATGGGTCTGAAAAGAGAAAGAAAAAACAAAAAGTAGAAGCCCTTATTCAATCTCAAGCGGGAGCACCAGATAAATTTTTCAGTAACAAAAAACAAGTAGATAATAAAGTTTCAACTGAAAATTTGGTGAATGAGGAAAATGATCATCAAGATAGGAATGATAACGAAGAACATGAAGATTTGGGAAATGGTGAAAGTGAACATCGAGATGAGAATTATAGTGAAAAACATGAAGAGGGCCCCCTTTTAGTTGTTCGCCAAGGCCCCTAAAAACTCAGGATCGGCCCTGTCCCTTCTGCCCCTCTCTCTCTCTCTCTCACCTCGAATCGACTTGCCGAACCCTTAGCTGCAACTTGATCTCTCAGGTCTCTCTCTCTCTCTCTCTCTCTCTGCGGTGACTTTCAGTCGCCAGAACAGGTTTCTGAATCCTTCTCAATTAGCATTGCTCTTGAACCCTGCATCCAGAATTTGACAACTGGTCACGTAGTCAACTATGGAATTGAGGTAATTTCCTCCTCCACATCTTCTCTGTTCTCCTCATGGAAATACTGCTGTAATTAAGAATCTCTGTACATTTTAGAAGCTAGGGCTTTCCTAATTTGTGTTCTCTCCAATTGGAGTTTTTTTGGGGCAAATGGGGGTTTTCTCGTTTTGTAGCTTCATAAAATCTCAGCCATGAAGCTTTCTTCACAACTTCATTTTCTAGACAATTGCCTTTTTTTTTTTCCAGCGGATGAAGTTTTGTGATTCACAACGTCAATTTTCATTCAATTGCTTTCCCAAAGATTGTCTATCAATTGTGTACGGAACAACCTCTATTCATTAATATGCCACTTTAGGGAATTGAAGGTCAACTGAATAAACTGTTAGATGACACTTTCTTGCTTTGGCTGCTAAATTGGGCTCCGATGGTAACACAATCAGAATCGAATGCAACTCTGTCATGTGGCAATTCCAAGAACTTTGTGGTTAGGTTACGGGGACGCAGTGGGAGTTTTATGCAGGCCAAAGCTTTATTCTTTAAAGCTTATATACTCCTGCTCCTATATAGAACATACACATTGATAAAAATATGAACGCTTGAAAAAAATTGGTTTATATATTTGAAAGCTTGAAAAAAATTTACGGGCTTAAATATTGTTATTATTTTTTAGGCAAATCCATCATTTTACACCCTAACTATGTATATTGACTTAGAAGCCTTTGTTATATCAAACAATGGTTAGTGAGTAATAAGCTCCATTGCAGAAATGTTCACTCCTCCAATGTGGTTTATAGTCCTTGTAGGAATTGAGCTTTTGGTTATTAAAGGTCATAAAAAAAATACTTATTCCACCAAGGAAGTGTCTATATTCATTCTCTTCAATAGTGATTGTAGGAATTGAGCTTTTGGTTATTAAAGGTCATAAAAAAATACTTATTCCACCAAGGAAGTGTCTATATTCATTCTCTTCAATAGTGTATTGAGCTTTTTCTGACTTTTGGATACACCAACTAAGGACTTTCGATTCTTTTCCTGGGACATGTTTTGGGGATTCACTTGGACTCCATGTTTAGAAATTGACAAAACGGACATGGATGAAGAATCTCTCAATCTCCCTTTTTACCTAAAGTTAACATTTATGTGACTTCAAACCTTTGTTTATGCTGGAAAGTAATTTTTAAAGAATATTTTCCATAACATTTTTATGTGGAACTCTGCCTTAGGATCACGAATAGTCCATTGAAACTTGTGCTTGAAAGCAATCCATTGATGAGGAAGGTTGGTAATTAGTTGAACTAAAATTTTATACACATCATTTCTTGAGCCTATACCTAGGCTTAAGATTACAATCTAAGCTAATTTAGACAAACTTTCATCCTTTTGAGTTTGATTTGCATTACATATTTTAATGATATTTTTGTATTTTTGTGTTATGTGATGGTGATTTTAGATCATTAGGTTAAATATACTGACTAAAGAAGAATCATGCCATGGTATTGTTCCCAGTTTTTCCGGTCATTGTAAAAGGTTCCCAAATAATTGACAACTAAATCCATGTGTACAGAATTCCTAGAGCTCCTTGTAGGGCTTGTTGGAAAATTCGTTGTCGGACTTGATTGATCGCCCTTTTGTTGTTCAAAATGAGTAGTTTCATTTTTGTAATTTTCTAATTGTTCTAAAGTCTTATAATTCAACTATTCTCGCTCCATCTTAGAGTATCTATTCACTCGAAACTGATTTGTTCCCATTTTCACTTTCTACTCAATAACCTCGCTATTGAATAGTTAGGTTATAAGTCCCCAATGTGGGAACCCCCCCCCCCCCCCCCCCCCCCCCCCACATACACACACACACACACACACAGAGTTCTTCTGAATTTTAAGTAGTATTCAAGATCTTCTGTTTTCAATTATCTAATAAATCACTTAATGAAAGTAGATTATCTTTACATTTATTTCAAAACTTTCATGATCCCTTCCCATACCAAGCATAAAACTTCGATTAATTTGTCTCTCACGCTCAATTACTTCAATTAATTATGGTAAATTCCCACATCTTCTCTTTGTCTTCGTCTTTATAAATATAACGAGTCTATCCTCTCTTCTCCATTCGTAGTCTAAAAGAAAAATATCGAAACGCGTAACCGGATAACTAATCCAAAACCAAAATATTCGGTGCACTCTTCTGAATAAAAAGTTATACCACATGACATGGTATGTGGTACTACCGACCATAGTCCCACTATGTGATACAACTGTTAAAGCATTTGGAAGCATAGCATTACTCAATGCAGATACATTATGATTGTTATTAAATACACACACCTAATTGCTCTCTATATCTTTGATTAAAATAATAATGAAAAAAATTGCTTTCTATATCCACCTTGAGGTCCTAGACTAAGACAATACAACTCCACCATACATTGGAGCTGTTTGGGGGCAGCGATTCAACAACGATCCAATTGTTTAAAGAGTCAAAAAGCATATCGTGGGTTGTTTGGCTGCTACCCAAGCCAAAAGCTATCGCTAATATTAAACAGAAAATTGTGAATTGGACTAAGCTGGACTAGCCCAGCTTTTTGGCAATCGTGGTTAGCGCGTTGGCCTACGGTGGAGAGTGTCTATTGACTTTCTGAAAATTGACCATCTTAACCTGTTAACTGTTTCTCTCTCTCTCTCTCTCTCTCTTCTTGAACTATATAAAAAGTAACCAAAAAAAGAAAAGAAAAGAGAAGGGCCACGGGCAACAAGCTGCGTGCATGCACGCAGCAACCCCACTAGTATGTATATATATACGAATTTGTGTTTGTATATGTTGATATTGAGAAAATGATGGAATAGAGTTGATGTTGATATGTTGTGTAATGGTGGAATTGGGATGGGATTTGAAAACGATGAATCCATGGGAAAGCTTATGGACATCAAACAGAATTTGGAGAATTTGTTTCCGTTTTCAAGTGTTGAGGATGCAAGTAAACATAGAGTGACAACCATGATGTTTTCCAAGATTAATCTTAAGAAGAAATCCACCGCCGAAATGCAAATAAGGAAGTTGGTTCTTAAACTTGAGGACAAGTTTTCTTAAGAGGGAGAGTCTTGATGTAGTGATTTTGTAATACTATATACTTCTTAGTACTTTTTGTTTTATTAGTTGTGTCTTTTATGTTATTTGTTTTGGTTGTCATTTGGTGTGGGTCACTAGCATGTTAGGGTAGTATAGGTTAAAGAGGGTATAAAAAGTAGACTAGGGTTAGGGTAAATTAGTTTTAGGATATTTTATATTTGATATTGCTTATAAAGCAAGTTGAGCTTTAAGCTCTTTAGTGGAGGTTATCTTCCCAAAACCCTCGTTCTTCTTTAATTCTCTAATTTCCTCTTATACATGCAAATTACTTTGTAACATGGAGTGTGGCCGGAGAGAGAGAGAGAGAGAGAGAGAGAGAGAGAGAGAGAGAGAGAGAGAGAGAGAGAGAGAGAGAGAGAGAGAGAGAGAGAACCGAAGCTTGGGGGGGAGAAGAGAGACTGAGATAGAGACCGTTGAGAAGACAGAGAGAGATCGTGAGTTTCACTGATTTGGGGATTTTGGGGGTGTTTGGGGTTAACCTAGGTTAGTGGGTGTGGATTAAATTTGTGTGGGTCCCACCCTCCACCTAGGATGCCACATAAGGTTGTGAGCATTTGGTTGTGAAGTGGGTGTGGGAGTAGCATTACTCACTTTTAGGCAGTTCTATCAACCACGATCGAAATCACATATAAACAAAAGCATAGGCAAATGGGCTCTTTATCTGCCAAAGCCCAACACCTAGATTAGCGATTGGCCTCCAAATCGGCCGTTCTCTCTTTCTCTCCCTCTCTCTCTCAGACTCTCTCAACAAACCCAAACGCCCCACCACTCATTAGAGCCCTTTCGCCTCCTGTACGGCCATTGTCGAAGCCCAAAAAGCAAGGTCTCTCTCTCTCTCTTTCTCTGTGTCTCAATCTCAGATTTGTCTCTCTGTCCAGTCTGCCTCCTCATTTTGCGTTTAACCCCCTATTTGAGATTGAATTTTATTTATTTATGTTTGTGATATGAGACCATTATAAAAACCGAAATCTGACTGTGACCACAAACACTACATGGTTGATTGAACAATGCCTTTTTGTATTGATGATCTGGTTGGAAATGGTACTATGTTATTGCCTTATTGGTAATTTGCTAGTACAAACATAACATATCTTAACTTTTTTCTTTTTTAACAATTCAATTGCAAGAATTGTTTGTGGATAATTGTAAGTTTTAGTGATTGATACACATTTGTGGTCATTGAATTGTATGAGGTGGTTTGCCAAATAATAATTTTTTTTTTGAGTTTCAAATTTAGAAGTGATCAAGGACTCTTAATTGGAAATTGCAGATGCTTGAAAGACAGAAATCGGAGGTACGTCTTTGGAGGTGAATATTCATAGGTTTCCAAAAGAATTTGAAACCTATGATAGTTGTATACTGCAATGGTAAGGATGTAGTAACCATAAGTTTCCAAAAGAATTTGAAATACGAATTTCATGTTCCTACACCATAGATTAGTAATTATCACCATAAGTATTGTCTTGGTTGTAGATCAATCGTTAGGAATATCGTCAACTAGAACTTGACACGTGTTCGAACTATTCCTGTAACCATTTACGTAAACGTTTACATAAAACGAACACATGGACATTCATCTAGTCTTGCCTAGTTGATAGCGTAGTAGTTCACATAGACATGTTCATAGTCGTTAGCATAGTTATTCACATTTGTGTATTTGTTTAACCGTACCCATAATTGTAAATATGTTCTAGGCTTCTAGCTATATAATATTAATACGTTATCTATATTTTTGTTTATCCGTATTAATTTGTATCTGTGTTAGCTTCCGTGTAAATAATTAAATATCTATATTTTATTTACATGTTTATTTATCTATATTATATTCATAGTATATACTTCATCTATATTTATAATATTTGCACATATAAATATTATCTATATTATATTCATAGTTTATACTTCATCTATGCTTATAATAATTGCACACATACACACACACACATATATATTTATTTGTATCTGTGTTATACTAGTGTTATCGCTCATAGTCTACCCCTTATACACACTATACCAGTTTTGCACACAAAACTGGATGACACATACCCACGCACAAAGTCCACTCTCACACTATTACAACATCATCGTGCCCCTGACATTATCCCTTAAATCAAGGGTGTGCAATCTCCTTTTAAAAAGTGATGCATCACCTTTATGTCACTTATACATCTCAATCCATCAAGGTTCATATCCCAAATCTACTTTACGTCATTCCACCACATCACCTTTGTACCGACCAACAAGCTTTATGTCATTTTAAATCCATCACCATAAATGCAAGGAGAGTACATGATCTCTTTATGTCACTCACAAATCTAAGCAAATCTCTCCCTCACTCACAACCCCCACAACATCCCTTAAATCAAGGAGATCTCAATCTACCTTTATGTCACTCAATCCATCAACTTTATTTCTCCATCACACTACCCTAGCCTCTACACGCTACTCACATCTCCACCACACATCCCTTTAGTACATGTGTATGTGTGTATATCTGTATGTATATTTGTATATTAATATTTTATCAAGTAGTAGAATAATTTTCACTTACAGTCTACCCCGTACACACAATACCTCTCGTATTTTTATATAATGTTATGAATAATAGGACTTATATTTTCCTTGTATAATTTTTCTTTATGCCATTATTTTATCTTACTCATGTTTGGACCCATACACCGGCAAATACAGTTTGCGGTGCACAGGCCCTGTGTATATACCCAATAGTTGGCGAATTAGCGCACATGGGGTGACCTCACCCATCACATCACCCCGACAACATCCCCCCAATCAAGGGAGGTACGACACTTGTCATCTTTACCTCTTTCACCAACTTTACACTCCACCTCACGTCCAACACTCAATCACTCTCATCCACTCATTTGTTGTGTATGTGTATGTGTATATGTGTGTGTAAGCATAGGTGTATTAATGTGTGTAGGATCCCCCCTAGAAATACACCCCCTTCCCCTCACTTTCTCTTCATAATTATTTTCACTCTGTACTTCCCCTCACTCTCACAGAACACAGAAAAACAGAGATAGATTAGGGAGAAAAATAGAGAGAGAGAGAGAGAGAGAGAGAGAGAGAGAGAGAGAGAGAGAGAGAGAGAGAGAGAGAGAGAGAGAGAAGCTCCATAGCCATAGCCAAACGCTTGGGTTATTTCTTGAAAATCTCTACACACTTCACCTCCACTCTCTGTGAGTATACCAACTCACTCACCTTGTATATTTAAGTGTTTTTATAGCTTAGTTAGGACTGCATGCTACATATAGTTCGCGTATGTGTATATATGGTGCAAAAATGTGATTTTCATAAACGTTGATGAAAATGAGTTTCGCGAATGGAAAATGGTAGCTTAGGACCTATATTGGCTTGGTTTAAAACAAATTTTCAAAATACACAAGTATGGCGACGAATCGAGGTTTCAAAGTTTTTGTAATTTCTGGGTACTAGAATCCCAATTTTGCACATTTTGCCTATTGCATGCTGTGATCTGTTGTACTTGGCTACCCAATGTTGTACTTATGTTAAGTTATGTTATGTTGTACTATAAAGCTACGAAATGTTGTATCCCATGCTTAGTTAAGCTATACTTTATCCGTTATAGATTATAAATATAAGAGTTGTACCTCATGCGTAGTTTTTATGATGAACCATGCGATAATTATGTGAACATCACGAGGTCGTGTCAGCATGCATAGCATGTGTTGGGAATAAAGGAGTGTTAAGGTATGTTACGGCAATACAAACGAGACACGTTACAAACGAGACACGATACAAACGAGATATGATACAAACGAGACACGATACAAATGAGACACGCTGATGCCTTTTGAGGTATGATAACAAGAGACACGATGTGCCTTTCTAGGTACGTGAAACGAAAACGAAAACTAAAATGAAAACGAAAATGAAAACGAAAACGAAAATTAAAACGAGAAACGAGAAACGAGAACGATGAGTCAAAGGTTCTGGCGAACCTAACCAATTGTGGTCGAGGGAAAAGAGTTAGTGAGAATGTGAGAATTCATTGCTCATGCACAGTCACATACTTTATCGTATATATGTTGTGAAGGATGAAAGTAAGTATATGTTAATCTGTTATGCTCGCATGTTTATCTATACTTTATCTATCTCTTTTAGACAACGTCTTGAATAAACTATTAATTTTATTTTAAAATGCTAAACCACGATGACTTTAAGCATACTTTTATATACATTGTGCGCATATGTTATATGCTCACTCGGCTTGTATTTAAGATGACGGCGTTTTATGCCCTGGGCAATCTCTAGATTTCCGAGGTGGAGATATCCTTGAATTATGTTTCTATTATGTAATAATTCGCCCTTGAACAATTTGTAATTGAGGTTATATTTGTAAGTTGCTTTGTTGCCCAAACTCTATTGATGTAATAGTTGCCGTAGGGATCATTATGAATAAATGTTAAGTTCTAGTATGTTTTAACTTCTTCTTGTGTCTTTTACTTTGTTTTAAGTTATTATTAAGTCACATGAAGGATAATCAGTAACTCAACTTGTCAGGGCCTACAAATCCAAAAAGGAAATTTAAATTTTCCCTATTTTTGCTATGTAGGGGTATGACAAAGGATGATTTTGTTCACTTGCATCTCTGATTTAAATTGTTACCAGTGTCCTTATAGGCTACCAATATTTGTATTTCAGGTGTATGTTGTAGACCCGACTTAGCATTTGATTGGTTGACAAGATGGTTGAGTTTGCAACAAACCAAGTGGTATAGTTTCAAACTTTCTGATACTACTACATACAATGATATAACAGATTTGTTGATTTTGGAATAACTCATGTTGAATATTGGCCCATGTTGCCATATATAGCTACATCTATATATGTACATATGCTTTTATCTGTATAATGTATCTATCTGTGAGTTTGCAGGGTCACTCTTATGGTGAAACAACGGACGCCCATAAATATGTATTGGATTTGGGAGCCTTTGTTGGTGATTTGGCTGTTGAGGAGGATCCAAGCAGGTATGCTTCTTCCTTGAATCACAGTAAATTACCCTACTAACCATTTAATGCTAGAGTTACTGCTTGTATAGGTATACTATTTTGTTTATAGAACTTATACTTTGTGTGATTGTGAGTTGGGCATGTATTATACAGTCTTCAATGAAACAATTTGCATTGGTTGAAGGCCGAAGCCGAACCATGCCGCATTGGGATATATGAAGAATACCTTCAACACTGGGATATTGTTTAGTTCATGACTCTTAGTGTAATTTGATATGAAATCTGGCACAATATCCTGTATTTTTTTTCCTCTTTCAAAAGACCCATCGTGGTAAAATAGCATTTGGTAAGGAATCTGATCCATGCCTTGATTTTATTCAATTCATGTATTCATACACACACATTGATATATAGGGTTCTTTGGTTATAAGTCCAAATTTGAGAACTTGTTTGGCCGGAGGTCCCTGTCTTAAAACAATTCTATTAAAAGGTCCTTGTACTTTTTAGGTCCAATATACCCCTCAAATTAAAATGGATATCAAGAAACACATTCCTTAAATATCTCTTCATTAAAATCAAAAACCAAAAATGAATATTTGTCTGTTAGGGCTTTTTTCTCAATCTTCTTCCTCATTTTTTCAAATCTGTAACCCTCTATACCTATTTTACCTTCATTCTAGAGGAAAAAAATGTCGATGAAACAACGTGTTGAAAATGTTCATTTTTCCAGAAAACAGTTTGGGAAATTTCCCCAAGTGTTGAAAATGTTGATTTTCCTAGAAAACTGTTTTGAGAAATTTCACACTGTTGAAAATGTTGATTTGAGAAATTTCACAAAGTATTGAAAATGTTGATTTTTTCCAGAAAACTGTGAGAGAAATTCACAAAGACTTCCAAATGTTGATTTTGATAGAAAATTGTTTGAGAAATCTCACAACCAAAATGTTGATTTTTTCATAAAACTGTGAGAGAAATTTCCCAAGGTGTTCAACTTTTAGAACAAAAATTAAGAAATTTCATAAAATGGTTTTTTTTTTGTCTTCATAAAATTTGAGAAATTTCACAAAGCACATTTTGAGAATTTCTTAAACAAAGTTTTGAGAGAATTAAAAAACTATTAACTTATAAACCAAAAAGCGGTGACAATGGTGGCCGCAGCCAGTGATTGTGGTCGAAGGTGGCTTGAGGAGGTGACAATGGTGCTTAACAAAGCATAAAAACCAAACTTGCGGCGAGAATGGTGGTCGCGATTAGGGATGGTGGTCGAAGGTGGCTTGAGGCGGCAACAATGGTGGTTGAGCATTACAAACTCTCTCTCTCTCTATATATATATGGATATATATACATATCACATATATATACATATCACATATATATAAATATGCATGTGTATCATCATATAGATAAGAGAGTAAAAGTGGTCTTATATGGTGAGGAATGAGGAAGTGATCATATATATATGTGTGTATATATATACTCCCTCCGTTCCAAAATAAGTGTCCACTACCAATTTGCACATTGTTTAAGAAATGTGTATTATATTTATTTTTTTTGTCCATTTTTCCAATTTTCCATTTTACCCTTGATGTGACATTAAATTTCTTACTCATTTCCCTTTTCCCACTCTCCTAGGAAATGATGCTTGTCTTTATTGTGAGGGTATTATAGGTAGTTTATACAAAAATTGTAGTTCACTTTCAAAGTAGACACTTATTTTGGAACATCCAAAAAAGGAAAGGTGGACACTTATTTTGGAACGGAGGGAGTATATATTTATATATAAGTGTCATTTAATTTGATAATAAATTTCAAATTCAATTACCATTCAAATTGCATTTATCCACATTCCATAACTGAAAGATTGATTGCTACATTTCAAGGATTGATATAATATCTTCCCTTATTCACAAAAGGGTAAATCAGTCAAAGAAAATCTCATAAGGGACTTTTGACCGACAAAGAAATGTGGAGGGGCTTTTACCACTATTGATTGATGATTAGCGATTTTCGGGTAAAAAACTCATATATATATATATTTAGGGAGAGAGTGCATTTTCATCTCTTGCTCGGCAATTTTCCTCCTCTTTTTTTTTTCCAAGCCCAATTCGGCTGTTATGATGTTGTTTAATGCGTAAGTCGGAATAACTTATTGAAATGATAATAATAAACAAAACTTGCATCATATGGTGGTACAAGAAACTGTTGGAATTTGATAAATAATATTACATGGTGGGACGAGAAAGTATTGGAATTATGGTGGTGTGCTAGTTGTATTGTTAGTTCTGATATTTGTGAATTTCACTAATTTGGATTAAGTATGTAGGAGATCGTTATGGATTCATTGCAATTTGAGATCAACTGCGTTTTGTTGTGCTCATATTTAAAAAAAATATATATATTTACGGACGAGATTTTGCTTGTTCATGCAATTGATTGAGTTGGATGTTCATACTTCATTTGCTCTTACATTGATATGGGATTTCAATATGGCCAACCTTATTCATTTTATTTTACCAAATGCCTTTTACTGTGTTACAGTTTCATTTCTTGGAATATGGTCAAACAAGTTTTCATTCCCATTTTATCTAAACAAAAAATAGACTTTATTTTTTTCCTTTTCTAGTAGGGGTGAAAGTTGATAACCGAAACCCAAACCGACCGACCGAACGAACCGAGCGGTTCGGTCGGTTTTCGGAAAAATCCCCCAAGCTACAAACCGAACCGAACCGAGCCGACCAAAACCGACAATAACCGCCCGAAACCGACCATTTGGTCGGTTTTGAAAATGCCTAAAACCGACCAAAACCGAAACGAACTGACCGACTTTCACCCCTATTTTCTAGTTTTGAATTTGAAATCCGAAATGCAAGCATTTCCAAAGGAACCTTGAATTTCATCGTCACAACTATTCTGTGCGGACAGGGAAGTTAAGTACTTCAGGGTCGACAGCTATGAAATGACTTAAATAACATATCAGGAGTTAATATTCATAGTCTGTTAATTTTATTTGTGGATAAAGTTTTGTTTTTTTATTCTTATTCACTAATATTTGCTATTTGAGCACAACTTATTAGCTTAGCGTCCGTTTTATTAGTGTGTTATTCTGAGATGAAACTTGGTTGCCTTGTTTTGTAGTGATGATATATCACTTGAAGGACTACAACAAGAGTTGGAAGAATGTATAAATGATGATGTAAGTACCATTTCTTCGGGTTTTGTACTATTTGTTGCGTATTGAACGTGTCATTGCTTCTTCAAGTTGCACTGACGGTTTAGTATATATCTATTTCTCCCATCTTCTCCCATCTGTACTGCTTTGGGCCTCCAATGTGCAATAGAGATCAAAGTTAGTTTGCCAAATTTATGGTCGTAGTCAGCATTAACTAGTTGAAGGATGTTTACTCTTATATCTAAGAGCCCGTTTGGGAACGCTTTGTGCTTTTGATTTCAAAAAAATTGATTATGTCCATAATTGGTTAAGATAGCATGTGGTGTTTGGACGTTGTGTAACAGAAGTGATCATGTGTGTGGGATTCACTGCATATGTAAATTAGTGATTATGAAGATTAAACGTCAAATTTGTCCTTACTTTGTGTTGTTCAAATTTATTAATAGTAATATTATGAATGTGCTTAGATTGCATATGGTTGATAAACATAAACACACATGCATGATATAACCAACACTAATGGTTTAACTTTTTCATCATATATAGTGTTAAAACACAAGAAATGGGAAAATATTTTAATGCTACATTTATAGGGTTGAGATGAAGATAAGACTAAATCAAATATGGAGATAAGACTAAATCAAATCCTACCAAATCACAAATCCATTCCATAAAGTCATGAGATTTATATCCGAACCAAATAAAATAAAATCATCCCTGGTTAATTGGATTACAATAAAATCTGGGATTATTTTCCTATATTCCAACACTCCTCCGCAAGTTGAGTCACAGAAACTTGATGAAGTGACCAACTTGAATTTAGATTTTGAACTTGAACAATGAATCCAATCTTCAATGATACCACCGAACAATCAAACAATCAAACAACCATAATCAAGATATGTGCCGATCCAAGTAGAAGTGAAACACAATCAATTAATCGAACATTGTTTGGACCACACGGTGCAACAGAAACGAACAAGAAAATTGGTGAAAAGGGCATTAGGAGAAGCTAATTTGGAAATAAGGACACTTAATAAAACAACTTGGTCTAAGGTCCTAAGAACATTTTTGGACAAAAATACCCTAATCTTCATCATCTAACCTTATTACCAAACCCTAGCCACCATTACCACCGCCCATGCCTAACCTCTGGCCACCACCACTTCCACCTCTGATAACCACCACTACCACCTTCGGCGACCACTACTACACCTTCAGCGACCTTCGACGACCACCATTATCACCTTCAGCGGCGCACTTGCTAACTCTCCGTCGTTGCCTTCTCCACCGCTGGCCAGATCTGGAGATCTTTTTTCTCTTTTCTTCTCTCTCTTCCTCTTCCTCTCCTAGCCACCACCATTGCCACTTCTTCTGTCACCACCATATCTTAAGTCAAATTTCACTTAAGATATCTTAAGTCAAATTTCACTTAAGATTCGCATCCTACCACCAAGCCACCTCTTGACCACCTCCTTTTCAACATCTTACCACTATCCCCCACTACTCCTGACCACCGATAACCACCCCTTACCACTCGACTGACCTCGGTCGACCACCACTATCAGTACTTAAGATTACCTTTTTGGTTAACAAGAGTGAAATTTGACTTAACATATCTCAAGTCAAATTTCACTTAAGATATTTAACTTAAGATATCTTAAGCCACCTATTGACCACCTCCTTTTCAATATCTTACCACCATCCCCTACCACTTGACCATCGGTAACCACCCCTTACCACTCGACTGACCTCGGTTGACCACTACTATCACTACTTAAGATTGTCTTTTTGGTTAGCAAGGGTGAAATTTGACGGAAATTTGACTTAAGATTTCTTACGTCAAATTTCACTTGAGATTGTACATTCTGCAACATACCTCATACATGGTGGGTCGTCGGAGTCCAACATCCCACGTGATACGGGGGGGGGGGGGGGGGGGGGGGGGGGGGGGGGGGGGTAATGAAAAATGACAACCGAAACATGACTATAACAAGAGATAAGAAAATGATGATATCAAGTAGCAGTGGGATATAAAATCCCCAAGATTGGCCAAGGTGGGAACAACATCCACCAACAACAATAACAAGAAGAAATTATGGATCAACAATGTCCATAAAATTGGCCAAGGTGAAAAAAATAAAAAAAACAAAAGTGTGGGACTAAGACCCATAACAAAATCACCAATATTCCGCACAAGAACACTGAAACCAAATGTTGTAAAACTCCATCCAAGACTATCGGGTTGAAATCCAACAAAAACTGATCAACGAAGTAGCCCAACTCAAGCAACGACCACCAACAATAACCAAACATAACTCAAGCAACCACCACCAAACAATAACCAAACATGGTATAACAACATCAAAGAACATCACCCAAAGCAATCCAAGGACTGCACAAATCTTGGCAAAAAAGATTTGTAATTTCTGAAAAGGTTGGGGTGGTTCTGTAAATATCAAAAGTTGTGGGGTTGATTTGAAAATTTCAAAAATTTTGGGACTAAAATAAAAAATATCAAAAGTTTTTGTTTTGGGACTAAGACCCATAACAATTGTGGGTGAAACTGTAAATTCCCCAAAAAATTGTGGGGCTGATTTGTAAATGTCAAAAACACTGGGATTCATATGTAAATTTCAGAAACAATGTGGCTTACATGGAATTTTCCAAAAGATTTGGGGCTAATCTGAAAAATACCATAAAGTTTGTGGGTTAAAACTGAAAATAACAAAGAATGTTGGAGATATCTATCCCAGCAACCACACCAGTGGACTTCTCGAAGCTCTTTAACTCCACAAAAATCCATGAAAATCAACTTAAAAACTCTTGAATCACTGTAAAGGGTTCTGGTATGCCTAATGCGTATCCAATAGGATGGAATCGAAGCATAAAAAAAATACCAGAAAACAAATCTGAGAAAATAACTCCAAAATTTCGAAAAACATTCGAAAAATTGGAAATCACTCCAAACAGCCTCAAAACAAAAAACGGAGAACACCGCGACAATCAGCAAGAAAAGGCGAAATTGGGAATATAAATTTTGGTTGGAAAGCTTGTCGGGAAACGATGACACCATCGTCGAAAAATGACACCAGCGGCTGCTTATAATGCCAATTGTTGGGATTGTCCCACATCTAGGACTTATCTCAATATATGAGTTAAAGGGCCTACTCCACCTATTGCCAATTGGTTTTGGGTTGGATGCTCCTATTCAATATGGTATCAGAGCAGGTTATTGTTGGACCCAATTTGTCCACGCATACTCCACGTCACCCTATTTCAGTAATCCATGTGTTTGGCTCTCAGTCATACCACACGTGCGGGGGCGTGTTGAGATTGTCCCACATCGGGGTCTTATAACCTAGCTACTCAATATATAAGTTCAAGGGGCTACTCCACCCATTGCCATTTGGTTTTGGGTTGGATGCTCCAATTCAACACCAATAGGCGTATCTGAGATGGTGGGTTGTTTGGAAGGACAACGAGAGATAATAAACGAAAGTCCGACAAGAATGACCACAAAGGGGAAATAGAAAATGGAGGTCCGGCGAAGTGGAATACTGAAAAAGTCACCAAAACCTTATTGCTCTGATACCTAGATATTGTTTAATTACTCAAATACAAGTCTCACACCCCTACATGTATAGGGTTGAGATGAAGATAAGACTAAACCAAATCATGAAGATCAGACTAAATCAAATCCTACCAAATCACAAATCTATCCCATAAAATCATGAGATTTATATCCTAACCAAATAAAATAAAATCATCCTTGATTAATTGGATTACAATCAAATATGGGATTATTTTCATATATTCCAACATAAAGAATAATTACAAATAATAGTGATAATTTTCACTACTAATGAAACTAATATTAGAGTCAATGCAGAAGTATTTAATTATTGTAAGGCAAATTAGTCAATAATTATACTTGATTTTGAAAGGAAAAATAGGACAGAAGAAAAAAAAAAAAAAAAAAAAAAATGGGGAAGAAGGATCCCAATTGCTTCTCGTCAAAGCCGTCTAGGTTCCTCAGATACCACAATCGTGGTTTCCAACCCCCCCCCCCCCCCCCCCCCCCCCCCCCAATCAAGCTTTTGGGCGTTGGTAATTCAAACGTGGGTTTGGGGCCTTAAATGCTCTTAAGGGGATGGAGCCCAACTCAGCTCTGATACCAAATAGCAAGACCAATGAACCTGACTCACCCTCAAAAGACACCTTATGAGGGGAGGATTACCTAGGCTTCTAAGAAGCACACAGATGAGGGCTATGCCTGAGCAATGTGGGACAATTCAACATAAAGCAATTGAAATTTGGAGGATGGCGGGTCACTATGTGTGGTGGTGCATTCAGAAATTGTAATTTTTTTGAAGGGTTGAATCCCCTGTGTTTTTCAGGAATGATAAGGGGTGCAAGGAAAAGAGAGTGATGGACAATCTTTATTTTGTTTGGTAGGTCGATAAAGGAAGAAAAAGAAGAACGAATACTTTCCCCTCATTACCCACCATCTGTCTTATCCAAACTGTACTCTTCTTTCAAATTGTAAAGTTATAATGGTAAACTACATAGCACAAACACTTCAATTTGGGTGCCATGTCTGTGTTGAATCCCTGTTGGGCACATGCCACCACGTATTCGAAGCGGAAAAAAGTGTGTTGGTTTCTTTGTTTTTTAAACACCAGACACGCACGGAGGACTTGCTCCCTCCACAACATGGTGGCCTCTGATTGGAAATGTATAAAATTTTGATATAAAGTCTTAATATACCAAAGTGGCCGATAAGTAATTGGTTTATTGCAGAATTTAGGCAATAGGAGTGGGCACTGTTGAATAACATTACACAATATTATTGAAGGCTTAATCTCACAACTGTGAGACCTCTTTATTTATAATAACAAGAGAACAAGTAATTACACACAAGTCCCTATACTAATCATAAAATAAATAAAACATTTATAACTAATGAAACTCAACACTCCCCCTCAAGCTGGTGCGAAGATATCTCTCATTCCCAGCTTGCTAAGGATAAAGTGAAACGAACGACTTGCTAGACTCTTGGTAAGAACGTCTGCTAACGGCTCTCCAGACTTGACAAATGGAGTACAAATGCTTCCACAATTTAACTTCTCCTTTATAAAATGTCTATCAATCTCCACGTGTTTTGTCCTATCATGTTGAACCGGATTATGAGCAATGCTAATGGCTGATTTACTATCACAGTACAGTTTCATAGAGTCCTTTGGCCCAAACCCCAGATCAGTCAAAACTATCTGAATCCATAATAATTCACATACTCCTTGTGCCATAGCTCTAAACTCGGCCTCTGCACTGGATCTTGCTACCACTGCTTGCTTCTTGCTTCTCCATGTGACCAAATTACCTCCCACAAATGTGCAATACCCCGTAGTTGATCTCCTATCCATCACTGAACCTGCCCAATCAGCGTCGGTATAGGCTTCAACAAGTGTATTACCATTCTTGGCAAAGAACAGCCCTTTCCCTGGGGCTGACTTAAGATATCTCATAATTCTAAACACAGCATCAAGATGGAGTTGTCTAGGAGCATGCATAAATTGACTTACCACACTAACAGCAAAAGCGATATCCGGTCTGGTATGAGCCAAATAGATAAGTTTGCCCACTAGTCTCTGGTATCTTCCCTTTTCAACCGGTTCTCCACTGGGATCATCACTGAGCTTCATATTTGGATCCATGGGAGTATCAACAGCTTTACAACCAAGCAAACCTGTCTCCTTTAGGAGATCCAGGACATACTTACGTTGGGATATAAACAGGCCTTCCTTGCAGCGTGCCACTTCTATTCCAAGAAAATATTTCAAATCTCCTAGATCCTTAATTTCAAACTCCTTGGCAAGATAGGTCTTCAATTGTTCCATTTCAACTAAGTCATCGCCTGTGAGAACTATATCGTCTACATAGATTATCAAAGCAGTCAATTTCCCTTGTGATGAATGCTTGATAAAGAGAGTATGATCGCCTTGGCTTTGTCTGAAACCATATCGTATCATAGCTTGAGAAAATCTATCGAACCAGGCTCTAGGAGATTGCTTGAGGCCATATAAGGATTTCTGAAGGCGACATACCTTACCTTGTGTCTTACTATCCTCAAACCCGGGAGGAATATCCATATACACTTCTTCTTCCAAGTCACCATGTAGAAATGCATTCTTGACATCAAACTGATGCAAGGGCCATTCCAGATTTGCTGCTAGCGACAGAAGGATCCTGATGGAGTTCATTTTTGCAACCGGGGCAAATGTCTCTTGGTAATCAACCCCATATGTCTGAGTAAAGCCCTTAGCAACAAGCTTGGCTTTGTATCTCTCAACAGTCCCATCCCCATTATGTTTCACGGTGAATACCCACTTGCATCCTACCGTCTTTTTACCTCAAGGTAACTCTGCTAATTTCCACGTCCCATTTTTGTGAAGAGCTTTCATCTCTTCAACCATGGCATTCTTCCAATTAGGATTAGACAAAGCTTCCTGAACATGGTTAGGGATAGACACAGAATCGATTTGGGACACAAATGCCCTATATGATGGAGAGAGATGAGAATATGAAACAAAATTTGAAAGAGGATGTTTAGTACATGCTCTAGTTCCCTTTCGCAGGGCAATAGGCATGTCTAAATCATCATCATCAGATGGATCAACAATAACAGGTATTGGAGAATTAGCAATAGAAGGAGAGGAAATACCTGAATCATCTTCACTAGAAGGCGATTGAAGCGGGATTGGAGATATGTGCCTTTTTTCTGCTGCGATGAACAGTAACCCGATGAACAGTGCTGCGATGAATAGTGCAGCGACGAACAGTGCGCGATGAATAGTGCTGTGATGAACAGTAACTTCGCGATGAACAGTAACTTCGCGATGAAACTCTCGTTGGGTCGGCTAGGGTTAGGGTTAAGGTTAGGGTGGCGGCTGATGGTGGTGATGGTAGGCGGCTGGTGGTGGTGACAGAACCCTAATTTAGGGAAGCTTTGATACCATGTTGAATTGGAGCATCCAACCCAAAACCAATTGGCGATGGGTGGAGTGGCCCCTTGAGCTTATATATTGAGTAGCAAGGTCATAAGTCCCTGATGTGGGACAAACAATCTCAACACGCCCCCGCACGTGTGGCATGACTGAGAGCCAAACACGTGGATTACTGAGATAGGGTGACGTGGAGCACACTTGGACAAATTGGGCCCAACAATAACCTGCTCTGATACCATGTTGAATAACATTACACAATATTATTGAAGGCTTAATCTCACAACTGTGAGACCTCTTTATTTATAATAACAAGAGAACAAGTAATTACACACAAGTCCCTATACTAATCATAAAATAAATAAAACATTTATAACTAATGAAACTCAACAGGCACGACACGTTATATTGTACATTCATTTAAAAAATACAATTTTTTATTCTCTGTTTCCTAACCGTGTCCATATGATACATTTAGGATTTTCCATGGTGTCCGTAGTGCCTATGTAGCACGGGTACGGACACGTGACACGGGTACGATACGATACGGGAACGGGGGTACGGCAATTTCCAAAAATGTAGGGTACGGGTACGGATAGGGTACCTTGAATAAAAATATATTTTTAAAAGCATACTTTTAATAATTAAAAAAAGAAAAAAGAAAAAGAAGAAGATTGAACAACACTACAACATATTAATCCATATAGCATATTAGCAAATAAGTAGTCTAAGGACTAAACAACATTGTTTTAGCATTACAAGTCCACAACATTAAAGAAAAAAATATATAAATAAAAAAGAAAAAGAAGAAGCAAGTCCACGAAGTACCCACGAAGTACCTCCCATAGTTATACCCCCCATAGTTTTCAAAAATTGCAATTTGACCCCCGTGTCGTACCCACGAAATACCCACGCCGTACCCATGAAGTACCCATGCCGTACTCACGAAGTACCCAAGCCGTACCCAAGTTGAATCCTTCACTTAACAGTATCAGGACACCGCTAGAGGGGTACCCAACACGTATCCAGGAGTATGGTATGGGTGTCGGTGCCCCCAAGTACCCGGTACGGGTACTTCACTCAAAATGGAGTACCCATGCTTCCTAGCGTAGTGCTATATCTTTGTCCTGTCTGTGTTACATAGATGTTAAATCCTAGATGTTAAATCCTATATCTTTGTCCTCTTGACGTATTCTTGAGAGTCTTTGGCCATGGTCAGCCAATAATAACCTTGCAGCAGGGCTTTGCGTGAGAGTGCACGGCCTCCGGCGTGATTCCCGCACACCCCTTCATGGATTTTGTATAGTATTGCTTGGACCTGTTCAGGGTGGACACAGAGGAGGTACGGTATAGAAAATCCCCTTTTGTAGAGGATGCCATCGATGATGTGGTACCTTGCCGCTTGGTATTTAACCCGGCGGACTTCCTCCTTTCTGTCTGGTAACGTGCCTGTTGCCAGAAATGCCATGATTGGGTCCATCTAGCTTAGTTCTAAGGCGGTCCGTTCGATTTCCATGCATTCCGAGTTGAACACACTTGGCTCGGGTAAATACTCTATCCTTATCCCGGGCAAGTCTGACTTGGAAGATGAAGCGAGGCGGGCTAACCGGCCGGCCCTAGTGTTTTCCTCCCTAGGTATCTGCGTGACAGAGAACCCCTGAAGTTTCTTTGAAACTGCTCGGACAAGGGCTAGATAAGTGATGCAATCTTAGGTTTGTAAAAAGAATAAAATGGAGAACTTTAAGGAAGACAAGACAACAAACCCAATAATTAGCTTGCAAAAATTAATAATATAGAGGTAAGAAATTCAGCCCAAAAAATAATACACCTGAATAAACCACAGCTTCATTCACCATCCAAACAGTCACTTACACAAGAGAAAGTTAAAAATAATGTCACTTTAAACTAAGAAACAAGGGGCAGCAGATTGAGGCAGCGAAGGGAGAAGAGAAAGGGAAGAAAAAACTGAAGGAAAGAGAAATAGGGAAGGAAGGAGAAGTAGAAACAGAAGAAAAAGAAGAAGAGGAATCTGCAAAGAAGGAGGAAGAAGAAAAAGAAATTAACAAAGGGTGAAGTAGAGAAAAGGAGGGAGAAAGAAACTCAAAGAGAGGTGAAGAAGAAGAAGAAGAAGAAGAACAAAACCTGGTAATTGAGGAGATGAAGACTGGTAGAGCAGCAGCAAGAAGAGCAGCAGAGAAGAGAAGAGCAGCAGTTGGGAGGCAGCAGCCTTAGGGTTTCTGTCCAAAACAAATCACCCCTCTTTCTACCCAAGAAACAAACGTATATAGCTCTTCATTCACCTAGGCTGGCCCCCACTTATGCATGTGACTTGCATGTGACAAAATAAATGATGTGGACACCCCCCACATCTTAAGGTTAAATAAACAAGGAAACAAAATAAACATAACTAAATAAAAGAAACTATAGTTAATGTCTAACATTAAAGTCCAAAAAAATAAAATAAAATAAAAATTAAAAATAAAAATACTAATAATAAATAGATGGAACCCTAGGTTACATCAACTCTCCCCGGGTGGGAAGAACTCGACTCCGTCGAGAAGGCCTCGGAAAGTCTCTGAAATAAATCCTCGCGACGATGTCTCAGTTCGGCCTCATCAATCCATGAACAATCTGTCAAGGGTCGATCCCTCCAACGAACTAGGTACCTTCGGAGCATACTTCCTCGCGTCCTGGTAGTTTTGATATCAACAATGTCCTCAATGAAATCCTCAACACCTCTAGTAGTGTCAGCAAACGGGAGTGTAGCAATCTCTGTAGCCTCTGGTGGATCTCCATTGAACATAGATAAGTCGGCTACATTAAAAACCGGAGAAGTGGGCACATCGTAAGGAAGGTCTAGAAGATAGGCATTGCCACCTAACTTCTTAAGAATGCGAAATGGCCCAAATTTCCGTCTACTCAATTTGCCATATGACCCCACTGGAAACCTCTCGCGTCTAAAATATACCATGACCAAGTCTCCCACAGAAAAGGACAATGCCCTACGATGTCGATCGACTTCCTCTTTGTATTTAGAGTTGGCCACCCGTAGCTTCTCAAGCACTTCTTGCTGCACATTCTTTATATGCTCAATAATATCATCAGCTTCAGCACTAATACGACTACGGTAAGGAATAGAAGAACGATCAAGAATATGGGGAATTGGAAAGCCATAGACAATTTCAAATGGAGCTTTTCCAGTTGTCCTATTTAGTGAACTGTTATAGGCAAATTCAGCTTGTGGTAAAATTAAGTCCCATTGATGTGGCCGTTTGCCAGCCAAACATCTAAGCAAATCACCCAAGCTGCGATTAACTACCTCTGTTTGTCCATCCGTTTGAGGATGATAAGCACTACTAAATTGAAGCTTAGTCCCAAGCCTATTCCATAAAGTTCTCCAAAAATGACTCAAGAATTTAGTGTCCCTGTCCGAAGTGAAAGATCTAGGAATGCCATGCAGACGGACTATCTCTTTAAAGAACAGATGAGCTATATGAGATGCATCAGATGTTTTTTGACATGGAATGAAATGCGCCATCTAGAAAATCTATCAACCACCACAAACACAGAATCCACCTTCCTAAGAGTCTTTGGCAAGCCTAAAACAAAATCCATACGAACATCTTCCCAAGCTCTACTAGGTATAGGCAATGGAGTGTATAGTCCAGTTTTTGTGAGTGCCCCTTAAAAGACTGACAAGTGTGACATCGACTCACATAACGAACAACATCTCTCCTCAACCCAAGCCAAAAATACCTCTGCTCTACAAGACCTATGGTTTTTGTCTGCCCAAAATGACCACTTAGTCCACCACTATGCAACTCATGAATGAGATCTACCCGAAGAGATCCCTCAAGAATACAGAGACGGGTACCATAGAAGAGATATCCATCATCTATAACATAAGAGGCAGAAGAATCGGTACCATTTTGAATGCATGACTCCCAAATAGGACCGAAATATGGATCACTAGCGTATTGCCCCTTCAAAGACTCAAAAGAGACGACTGTTTGCTTCATAGTAACAGGAACAAGAGACCTTCTACTTAAAGCATCAGCCACTCGATTAGTGACCCCCGCCTTATGCCTCAGGTTAAATGTATACTCTTGAAGGAAAGAAGACCACTTAGCATGTCTTTTATTCAAATTCCTTTGGGAATTTAAATATTTTAAGGCCTCATGAACGGAGTTCAACACAAATTCCCTATGGATAAGGTAATGCCTCCAATGCTTCAAAGCTTGAACAATGGCATAAAACTCTAAATCATAAGTGGAATATTTCGATCGTGCCTCGTTCAACTTTTCACTAAAGAATGCTATAGGACGCCCTTCTTGACTTAACACGGCTCCTATTCCTACGTGAGAGGCATCACAATCAACTTCAAAGACCTTCTCAAAATCTGGAAGTGCTAAAACTGGAGCACTACTCATCTTGGTCTTTACAAGTTGAAAGCTTTTCTCGGCTTCTGGGGTCCACTTGAATAAACCCTTTTTAAGACAATCAGTTATGGGAGCTATCAAGGTACTAAAATTTCGAATGAAACGCCTATAAAATGAAGCTAACCCATGAAAGCTACGAACCTCGCTAATGGTCTTGGGACTTGGCCAACTGTGGATGGCTTCAACTTTTATCGGATCAACCTTAATACCATCTGAAGACACAACATATCCAAGAAAAATCAAGCTATCAGTGAAAAATGTGCACTTCTTAAGGTTGACATAAAGTTGATTATCTCTTAAAGTCTGTAGCACTTGCCTTAAATGTGTTAAATGATCTTCAGGACAAGCACTATAGATAAGAATATCATCAAAGTATACAACAACAAATTGTCCAATGAAAGGCCTAAGGACTTGGTTCATCGTACGCATAAATGTGCTAGGAGCATTTGACAAGCCAAAGGGCATGACAAGCCACTCATAAAGACCCTCTCTAGTCTTAAAGGCAGTCTTCCACTCATCCCCGGGCCGTACTCTAATTTGATGATACCCACTCCTAAGATCAATCTTGGAGTAGACTTTCGCGCCACTCAACATGTCAAGCATGTCATCAAGCCTAGGTATGGGAAACTTATACTTGATAGTAATCTTGTTAATAGCACGACTATCTATGCACATTCTCCAAGTGCCATCCTTCTTTGGTGTGAGGAGTGCTGGGACTGCACAAGGACTCATGCTCTCCCGAACAAGCCCTTTCCTAAGCAATTCAGACACCTGCCTATGCAACTCCTCATACTCTAATGGGCTCATGCGATAATGAGGTAAGTGAGGTAAACTTGCGCCAGGAATTAGATCTATGCAATGTTGGATATCCCTTATGGGTGGGAGTCCATCTTGAAGTTCCTCGGGAATAAGCTCTTTAAATTCATCTAGTAAAGGTTGGACTTCCTTTGGAACCATAGACTCTACTTTTACCTCTTTACCTACCAAAAGACACGCAACTTGAGTTCCCCTTAGTTCTGTCTCAAATTCATGCTCATTAAGGATCATGACTGATTTCTGTTGGACTCTATTTTGGACGGAACTTTGATCTACCTTCTTTGTAGGCATCTTTGCATCCTTTTGGGGACACAAAATTATTTCTAGGTTGTCCCTTTTGAAGGTGTATGTGTTCATTTCTCCATCATGTTGGGTCTTCCTATCATACTGCCACGGACGTCCCAACAAGATATGACACACCTCTAATGGAACAACATCGCACCAAACCTCATCCCTATAATTCTTCCCAATGGAGAATTTCACTAGACAACGACTATTGACCGGTACTTCACACCCTTCCTTAAACCAAGCCACCTTATATGGTCTAGACAATTGCTCGGTCTTTAGCGCTAGTTTGTCAACCATCTCTTGGGAGACAAAGTTTTCGGTGCTCCCACTATCAATGACAACTGAGCACAACTTCCCCCCGGCTGTACAAGTAGTGCGGAAGAGACTCCGTCTCAACCATCTATCATCGGTGGAGGCCTTAGGAGCTAACATGACACGATGAATGACAAGAAACTGACCATCTGTATCACCATCAACTTCCTCTGGGTGAGGTTCAGTCTCTCCTTCCACAAACGACTCTTCTAACTCTAAATCATGCTCGTGACTAGGATCACCTACCTCTTGATCTATCAAGTTTGACTGTGGCACAAATTTTCTCTTAGGACACTCTGCAGATCTATGCCCTGGTTCACCACATTTATAACAAATAAATGTAGGTGGTTTTGCCCCAAGAATTCCCTTACCCTTATCAACTTGGCTTTGACCGGCTTTAGTGTGGTTTTGGGGAATCACATTTTGAACATTACTCGACACCCTACCTATTGCTTGAGTTCTCCCAGTTGAACCCGTAGCATTAGGAACCATCTCAAACTTACGGGTTGTGGATCGCCTAAGTTGTTTCTCTATCTAAGTGCGTAGCGATATGCTTCATCTACCCGTGTCAAATCATGAAGATCAACTTGATCCTGAATGGGAAAGCTTAATCCCGCCACATAACGGGCTACACTTTGCTCCTCATCTTCATTTAAATCATTTCGTGCTTGGAGCAAATAAAACTCTTCTGTGTATTCATCTACAAACCGGTTATTTTGTCGCAAGTTGTGAAACTTCCTAAAGAGTGTTTGACGGTAATCAGAGGGGAGGAACTTTCCTCGAAGTTTTGCTTTCATGCGATCCCATGACCTAATCTTTTCTTTGCCCTTACGAAGCCTATTTTCCTGGACTTGTTTCCACCAAACAAGAGCATGTCCTTTGAGTTTCTGACTAACAAATTTAACTCGTTTATCATCGGGCATGTCTCTCCACTCAAAGAATTGGTCTACCCTATCGACCCAATCTAAGAACTCTTCAGGTTGTAGGCGTCCCTCAAATTCACCTACATCGACTTTAATACCTTGATCCCAATTCCTATCCGTAGGTCTACCATGCCTATCAATTGCCCTTCGTTCTCTACGACCTCTAACGGGAACATATTCTTCAAAGTCGTCATCCTCATCACTCTCTTGAACTTCTCTATGTCTCCTACCATCTCGTGGATTCACACATAACCCATGCACTATTTCGGTAAGTCGGTCAATTTGGGTACGCATTTGTTCCATCGCCTCTTGTTGGCGTTGGAAGGCCTCTTGCCAAGGGGCGGGGTTATTAGCCATAGGAAGATGTGATACTAACCGATGGACAAACTAATCACCCTAAATGCAAGAGATGACACCCTAGACCACTCTAGAGTCAGGGGTGGCAATTTTTGACACGACAACCCGTTTTACTGAGACAACCCGATTATGACACGACACGACACGACACGACACGATTAAATAAAAAAGTTAATTTTTTTTATTGAATAATACTCAAAACTAAAAATCAACCCAAAATCACGCAACCCGTTTATGACCCGATTATGACCCGTGTAACCCAAATTGCCACCCCTAGCGTCGGTCTAGACTCACTAAGATAAACAAAAACAGCAACTACAACCCTAAAACAGTGGTAAAAATGCATAAAACTGCTCCTAAATGCCTAAAGACAATAAAACAACTACTAAGGATGATGGGACAGCAACTTAGGATGTAATATGATGCAATGAAAATGTTATACCTAGACCTAGGACAGCAAAATATGCAGCACAATAGCAGCTTAGTCCTCACAGAAATTTTATCAAACACCTTGCATGCAAATTTTATTAAACAAAATTTGTGAGACAAACTACTAGACGACCATGCTCTGATACCACTTGATGCAATCCTAGGTTTGTAAAAAGAATAAAATGGAGAACTTTAAGGAAGACAAGACAACAAACCCAATAATTAGCTTGCAAAAATTAATAATATAGAGGTAAAAAATTCAGCCCAAAAAATAATACACCTGAATAAACCATAGCTTCATTCACCATCCAAACAGTCACTTACACAAGAGAGAGTTAAAAATAATGTCACTTTAAACTAAGAAACAAGGGGCAGCAGATTGAGGCAGCGAAGGGAGAAGAGAAAGGGAAGAAAAAACTGAAGGAAAGAGAAATAGGGAAGGAAGGAGAAGTAGAAACAGAAGAAAAAGAAGAAGAGGAATCTGCAAAGGAGGAAGAAGAAAAAGAAAATAACAGAGGGTGAAGTAGAGAAAAGGAGGGAGAAAGAAACTCAAAGAGAGGTGAAGAAGAAGAAGAAGAAGAAGAACAAAACCTGGTAATTGAGGAGATGAAGACTGGGAGAGCAACAGCAAGAAGAGCAGCACAGAAGAGAAGAGCAGCAGTTGGGAGGCAGCAGCCTTAGGGTTTCTGTCCAAAACAAATCACCCCTCTTTCTACCCAAGAAACAAACGTATATAGCTCTTCATTCACCTAGGCTAGCCCCCACTTATGCATGTGACTTGCATGTGACAAAATAAATGATGTGGACACCCCCCACATCTTAAGGTTAAATAAACAAGGAAACAAAATAAACATAACTAAATAAAAGAAACTATAGTTAATGTCTAACATTAAAGTCCAAAAAAAATAAAGTAAAATAAAAAATAAAAATAAAAATACTAATAATAAATAGATGGAACCCTAGGTTACACCAAAAGCTACCATGTTATGCTCTCGAGCCTCATACTCTTGATTGACTTGATTTACCACGAGCTGAGAGTCGCTGTACCCTTGAATTTGCAGTGCACCCATTGGGGTTGCCATTTGTAATCCGACCAGCAAGGCTTCGTACTCAGCCTCGTTATTGGATGCTTTGAATCCGAACCTGAGCGCATACTCGAGCTGGATCCCATCGGGCGTGGTTAGGATGATTCCTGCTCCGCTGCTCGGTTTGTTAGAAGATCTATCCACATAAAGTACCCAGGTCGGGACACCTGACTGTAGTCCGGGCGGTAAGGCCAGTGGGGCGGTTTCTTTAACTGGGTCTTCTTGGTATGTGAATTCAACAATGAAGTCTGCCATGGCCTGTCCCTTGATCGCTGTGCGGGGTCTGTAGACCACTTCAAATTCCTCTAAATCCAAGGCCCATTTGACGAGCCTTCCGGACGTTTCAGGCTTACTCAAGATCTTACGGAGGGGCTGATCCGTAAGGACCATGATAACTTGGGCCTGAAAATACGGGCAAAGTCTCCGAGCTGAAGTGATGAGGGCGAAGGTGAGCTTTTCAATGCGGGAGTATCTACTTTCTGCGCCTTGAAGTGTTCGGCTTGTGTACTAGACCGAGAATTATATCCCGTGCTCTTCTCGAATGAGTGCCGAGCTGACTGCCGAGGGTGACACCGCCAGGTACAAAAACAATTCCTCGCCTGGCGTGGGCGTTGAGAGTAGAGGGGGCGATGCCAAGTACTTCTTGAGTTCCTGGAACGCTTCCTCGCACTCTTTTGACCATTGAAAGGCCTTACGAAGGATTTTGAAGAATGGCAGACACCGGTCGGTAGCTCGGGACACGAATCGGTTTAGTGCGGCCACCTGCCCGGCCAAACTCTGTACCTCTTTGGTTGACCTTGGTGACCGCATGTTTATGATGGCTTGAATTTTTTCGGGGTTCGCCTCAATCCCCCGCCTGCTGACTAGGTGCCCAAAAAACTTCCCGGACGAGACGCCAAATGTGTACTTGGCCCGGTTCAACCTCATCCCGAACTTTCTCAAAATGCTAAAGGCCCCGACTAAATGCTCAAGATGGTCAGACTCGTCCCGACTTTTAACCAACAGATCATCAACGTAGACCTCCATGGATTTCCCGATCAAGTCCTTAAACATGTGATTTAACCAGGCGCTGATAAGTTGCCCCGGCGTTTTTGAGGCCGAACGGTATGACTGTGTAACAGTAGGTCCCCTGATCCGTAATGAACGAGGTTTTTTCTTCGTCCCCGGAATACATGCTACTCTGATTGTACCCGGAGTAGGCGCCCATGAACGAGAGGAGTGAATGACCGGCAGTGGAGTCCGCAAGGAGATCTATCCTGGGCAGTGAATAGCAGTCCTTGGGGCAGGCTTTGTTCAGATCGGTGAAGTCCACACACATCCTCCACTTCCCGTTACTTTTCTTGACCAGTACTACGTTTGATAACCAGTCGGGATAGTGGACCTCTCGGATAGATTTTGCTTTGAGGAGTTTATCGACCTCCTCGCGCACTGCCTTTTGCCTCTTGGGGGCTATGCCCCGTCTCTTCTGCTTCACAGGCCGGGATTCCGGGTTGACATTAAGTTGGTGAGACATTACCCGGGGGTCAATCCCGGGCATGTCTTCGTGACACCAAGCAAACACATCCTGACTCTGTCGCAGAAACTGAATTAGCTTTTCCCTAAGGCCGGGCTCCACCTGGGTGCCTATGGTGACCGTTCGGTCGGGGAGGTACGGGTCTAGTATCACCTGTTCCAGATTCCCGATCGGTCCCACTCTGTCGTTCTGATCCCTCGGGTCCATCTCCTGGACATTCAGTGTTTCAGCGATGGCCTCTCGGCGCAGAGAGCTGACATAGCAACTCCGGGCGACGGCTTGGTCCCCGCGTAGGCTCTCGGGCCCCTGGGGGGTTGGGAATTTAACCACCAGGTTGTGCATTGATACTACTGCCCTGGCCTTGTTGAGGATTGACCTTCCAAGGATGACGTTATACGCAGATGGAGCTTCCACAACCACAAAGCTCGCCAGTACAAATGCCTGCTGAGGGTAGGCTCCCATAAGGACCGGAAGCTCGATGGTACCGAGCGGTTGGGTGCTGGATCCATTGAACCCTACCGGGGGAGTGGCCACTGGTCGGAGCCGATCCCTGGATATCCCGAGCTGATCGAATGCTGAGACAAACATGATGTCGGAGGAGCTGCCCGTGTCTACCAACACCCTTTTAACCACGTAGTTTGCTACAGAGAGCGTCATTACCAGCGGATCATCATGGGGGTAGTGCAGGTCTAGCATGTCTTCGGATGAGAATGTCAACACGTCGGTTGGGAGAGAGCGGGTGGATTGGACATGCCAGACATCCGATCGAGATGCCCGGGCATGCCTCTTCCTGGCCGACCGTGAATCCCCTCTGCCTGAAATGCCTTCGGAGATTACATTGATTTGCCCAAGGGGTCGTGGTTGCTCGGGAGCCCGGGTTTCTTGCCGGGGTCGTCTGTCAGCTGCCACGAATTCAGCTAGGTGGCCCTGCTCGATCAGATTCTCAATGGCAATCTTAAGCTTAAAACAATCCTCCGTGTCATGCCCATGGTCTTTGTGGAAGAGGCAGAACTTGTCCCGGTTCCTCTTACCGGGCGGGCTTTTCAACTTGGCGGGCTCCTGGAGTAGCTTCTGCGTCTCTGCGGCGGCCATAACTTCGTGGATTGGCCGGGAAAGTGGGGTGAAGGTAATCGGGGCCTGGTCCCGAATACCTCTCTGCTGATCTTGTCTGGGCTTCTTTCCCGGACCCTTCTCGGAGCCCTCCCGTTTCCGTTTAGCTTTCGGGGACTCTTCTCCCGTAAAGCTAGCGCGCTTGGACTTCAGAAACTCCTCCGTATCGATGTACTTCCCTACCCTCTCTGAGAGTTCCACCAGGGTTGCCGGTCGGTCACGATGGAACGACGTTGCAACTTTGGTGTGTTGAACTCCCGAGCAGAAAGTCATGATTGCGGCCGTTTCATTCAGGTTGTGGATCTGGAGCCTCTGCTAATTGAAACGGTCCACGTACTCCCTCAGGGACTCTCCCTTTCGCTGCTTGACGGTAAGCAGCTGGGTGTCCGGTTGTGACCGGTCGAGCATCCCCACAAACTGGCTGATGAAGAGCTTACCCAATGTCTTAAAGCCATCAACCGTTCGGGGTTTCAGAGCGTGGAACCACTGCGCGGCTGGGCTTTTAAGGGTACTAGGGAAGGCCAGTCACAGTAACTCGTCGATCGTGGTGACTAGCGCCATCTGAGCCTTGTAAGTGCGGACGTGATCCACCGAGCTCCCTGTACCGTCATAAGAGCTGAGATGTGGCGGTTTGAATTTCTGCTGGATGGGGAATGCGGTAATCCGAGCGATGTAGGGCGACTCGGTCTCTATATTGGTATGATCGTTTAGCTGCTTGCGGCTCAGTTTTTTGATTTGCTGTTGCAAGTCCTCGATCTGGGCCTTTACACCTCGCCCGGTTGTCCTTTCCATATCCGAGCGGTACGTCGGGTCTGATGATGATGCTTCCTCCTCGAAGTGCGTCGTTCTCGGGGAAAGAGCCCAGCTCCTGCTCTGGGTAATCGTATGCCTAAGATCTCCCCGGCTCTGGGCTGGAGGGTCTTTGGCTGAGTCCCGGGGTGGCACGTCGTCTGTTGATGATATCTCTAGCATCTTCCACCCGGTGACGATTGGTCCGAGCTTGTCGCCTGGTGCGCCTGGGCGCGCTGCTACGGTCACTATCCCGGGTGTGTTCCCAATCCGACGGGGATACCGGTGCAGAGTGGGTATGGTTCCGGACTTCTGCGGGCTCCCAGTCAGGTGCACTCTTCCCGGTTTGGTTCTCGGATTGTGGGCGCTTTTCCTGCAAGACCAACATCGCTTCGATTTGCTACTGGGTTTGCCGTTGGCCTTCCAAAAGTTGCGCGAGCGCCGCCGTCACTTGCTCGGAGGTCATGGAGGCGATTTGCGGCTCGAGCTGCAAGTTCTCCTGACCGGCCAGGGCAGTATTTTTCTTACCCGTCTTCGGTGGCATGTTGATCAGTCAAGAAATTTGATGGTGAAAAACTTATTGTTTTCCACAGACGGCACCAAACTGACGACGCCGAAAATTGGTAAGAGAGATTCAAAGAGAGATATGAGGACACAAGGGCTTGTATGTGGTTCGGTCCCGTTAACGAGGTGACCTACGTCCACGGCTGCGTCAGTGCGCTTCACTAGCAGATCACTGGCGAGCCTGGTGAGCCAACAGTTGGGCGGCACTACCAGTAAACCGACCGGGTGTATGCGTATGAGTGAGAATTATATGGTATGCTTTGGGTTAGAATGCTCTCCCCTTAAATGGAGGCGGGTGGTCTCTTTTATAGGTACAAGAGACCGCCCGTACAAGGTAAGTTTATAGATTAGGAAGCCTAATCTATTTACGACTTAATTTACATGAATTTAGGGATGCTTCCTAAGTGGTTTAGGAAGCTACCTACTCCTTCCATTCAGTCTTCTAACTGGGATAGGAAACTGCATGGAGGCTTGCTGACCAATCAATCACGCTTACTGGGGGCGAGCCCATGCGGGGTCCATCTGGAAAGAAACGACCGAACTTACGACCAAACCGGGCGGTTTTGCGTAACAGCCCGGGATGACCGTTTAGTCAGCCCGAATTCATGATGACTTGACTTTTCTTTGCTGAGGTGGCGAGGCCTGACTTGGACATGATATTTTTGTGCATATCACAGTGGAATATGTGCAAGGGTAGATTTGCTAACTTCTAAGTAGAAAGTGCTGATATCAGCAATTTCCATCCATGTAACAAATGTAGTTAATGTCAAGGGGCACTTTATTACCAAAACCCGAACCTCAAGGGAGCTGAGTGCAATGTGAAAAACCTCAAGGGGAGGTTCCTTAAAATTTGAGAAACCTTAGGGGAGGTCATTGTAATTTGCCTCAAATTTTTTAACACTTATGCACATAATCCGTGACAAGTATCTGAATCGTTCCATCACCCACTCATCTGTCTCATAAATAGTGGAGGTCATTACTATAAGCAGTGGATGCGTAGTTAACGTCACTTTATAAAACTTGTTTATATATATATCTCCACTTGTTGACGGCAATTTTTCAGTGTGATCAGGAGTATGATTCTGTAGAGGGTTAGTCTATGAATGCACGGAAATTTATTAGCTAGTTCAAGTCTTTTGATCATTGTATTGGAAAGCACTTGCTATAAATGTGCTTAAGAATCCATTGTGCACGTATCTTCATAATTGATAGACGAACTATTGGCATTTAGCAATCTGTCTTTTGTACTTACCACGGTATTGTCTAAAGGTGACAAGACGTTATACGGATCTTTATTTTGTTGCCTATTTGCATCTTTTTGTTGCAGGTAGTTGCGAACATACTGTCTAAAGGCACAAAATTAAGGGAGTACACAAAGGGTGTCGAAAATAATTTGCGGCAAGTTGAATTGGACTCAATTCAGGTTGGTGATTAGATTGCAAAATCTTTTCTTAGGAACAATTCGTGATCTCAAGGGGAAACTTTAAGGCTCTGATTGGGTTCATGGATTTAGCGAGTGAAAGGCAAGAAAAACGCCAGCCAAGGAAAACACTTCTCCTTATTCTGTTAATAAGGAAAATAATGAGGAAAAAATAGAAGAAACCCTCCCTTTTTTCTTAAGTTACTATTTTTATTTTTATTTTTTTATGTTATTTATCGAGGGTGGAAAACAAAAGGGACTAGTTTTCCTTCTTGGATTCCTTTCCTTTTTCTTTTCCTTCTCTAAATCCGCGAATCAACCAACAGAGCCTAACTGAATATGGGAATTGTGTTGTTTCGTGATGTTTGCAGTACAAAATGGTTAATTCTTTGTCCATAATAGACGTCAGCTTGTGGAACCTGGAAAATTTTCCACTTCCATTAATTAAACAGAAACCAAATAGTAAGCAAATAATTCAATGGGACAGCAAACCACATTTACCTAGGCCACAGTGTATCTTTCTAATCAAGCAATATCAAGGACCTACTTTCTCAAGATTTTCATTTCTGTTCAATGAAACTGATCCTCATATTTGGAAGGATTTTTATTTAAAATTTGTTTTGGTCTTTAGTTAAATGTTACCTGTTTTTATAGTTACTTCAAATGAAACATTTGTTTTTCTTCAAGAAACCAAATAACTCTTCTTAGTTCTCTATCTATTTAGGGATTCTTCTATTCTAGATTGTCTTGGGGTGCATGTGGATGCATATTTTTCTCTTTAATTGCCTCTCACAGATCTTTCTTATTCCTACTTTTGCAAACTACATTTATAGACTGGAATATCTTCTGTTCCAACAACAGGATTACATAACGGAAAGTGATAATTTGGTCTCCCTTCATGATCAAATTCGCGATTGCGACATCATTTTGTCGCAAATGGAAATGCTGCTGAGTGGATTTCAGGTATCTTTTACATCTTATGATCAGTTTCATCATGGCCATACTTTTTATTATTCTTACTGATGATAGGCAATGTTTAATTCATTGAGCTGCATACGTTTGAAGTGAAACTTTGACATTAGGCCTTCTTTCTTGGTCTTCTTCTTAGGCTCACCCTTAGAATTAAGTGCTGAGGATGTTTTACCACATTTTTATATGAGCTGTTTATTCCTATATGACCTGGAAAGTTTAACGCCCAAGATGATATATATATATATATATATATATTTTACAGAAACCTTAATGTGGATTTCACTGTTTGAATTTCAATTCACGGATCTCAACTATTGGATAGAAGGTACTTGAACCATTATTAATTATTAGAACGGTGATGATATAGATCGGAAGTTAATGTGCTTCAAATGTCAACGTCATTTTTAAACTTTCCTTCCTAGCTTCATGTTTCCAACTGTACGGCACAGTGGTACTTGCTTCTACCCAGCAGAAAGCAAAAGTCAGTTGATTTTCAACTTAAGAAAACATGTTGAACTAGTAATACCGAAGTAATTATAAAAGTGACAGACAAAAATCCATGGATAGGCCTCACATTTGGGTCAAATCTAAAGTGATAAATAGCCCATTTGGGATAGCTTCTCCTGGGCCTTGTTTAAAAAGATGTGACCGTTTGGATTAGCTTTTTTAAAAGCTCCAATTTTTTTTTTTTTTAGCTTTTTAAAATATTCTTATTCACCAAAAGTATTTTTTGGAAAGCCAACCCAAATAAATGTCAGAATGCTTTAATGATTATTACCAGGCAGGGGAATCAATGTGTTTCCAACAAATTTCATACTGTAGGGATTTCCGTTGATGACATTCCCCTCATAAAAGTTCTATTTTCTTACTATATGGCAAAAATGGGTTTCGCTTCTACAAGCATACAATGCCTTGCAGAATCTTAATTGAGAGTGACCGCACCAATGAGGCCAACTCTTTGAAAAATGGGAGCGAATAACAATCAGACAAATTTTGCATTACTTGTTTACATGCTCAATTCTTCTTGGTAGTCGGGCTAGGAAGCAGTGGATGCGGGGATGCAGGTGTGGGGGATTTGTCAGTTTTCCAAAATTTTAGGATGCGGGTGCACGGGTACTTCGATAGGATATTATAAAAATATGCTTTTGTTAATTGTATTAGCTATTCTATAGCTACGTTATCCTTATTTTTTGGGCAAATTACACTGCCCTCCCATGAGGTTTACATGTACTACGGTCCCACTCATGAGGTTTGAGATATTACAAGAACCTCCCTAACTTTCAGGTTTCGATAACATTTTTCTCTAATATGTTAGCGAGTCGTTAGAAAATTACTGTTTTTTTTGCTGTTAATGCTATAAGTCTATGACATTGAATGACTAGTGCAAAATCACATGTTAAAATCTTTATATCCTGATTGTTAATTAAAATGATAAAAGACCCAAGATACACGTTGAGGTTCTTTTTGAAGAAGAAGTAAAGATTTTAACAAGTGCGGGTATATTTGTCATTTGATGTTGTTTAACAGAAAAGAAAACGTTAATTTTCGGTTGGCTAAGTAGCACATTGGGGGAGTCTGTTATTGAAACCTTAGAGTAAGGGAGGTTCTTGTAATATCTCATACCTCAGGGGTGGAACTTGCAAATCTCAGGGGAGGTGACTGTAATTAGCCCTTTTCTTTTGTGTAATTAGCACACAAACAAGTATAAAGGCTACATAAGCAACACTGGCCTTTTGACGTGTAATCCAAATCCCAACATTCTTAAATTTAGAGAAGCAGTTGTTTGTAAAAAAAATTATAAAGTACCTTGCTGCGTTCGGGAAGAATCAACGCTGCAACCGCACCCTAGACAAATCCAAAAGTATCCCATCTACAAAAAGCAACCAGTGTCCCATTAGAAGAATCTGATGCACACCCCGCTTCACTTAAGCAGCACCCGCAGTAGGGGCATCCAATGCGGATTCTTCTACCTTTTAGAAGAATCCATGCTTCCTTGTAGTCATGCTATGTGTTGGCTGTACTGATCAGAGTGTGGTACAAGTTACTACTCTCAGGTTTCATCTGATGCAAGTAACGGATTTCCAGTCCTTTTACATCCAATGATACACTGTACCGGCATGATTCTGTATTATTTAGTGCATGAAAAAGCATTATTTTTTGTTTGTTTAATTTTTTTTATATTTAGTTTGTGTCCCTTCTTGATACTTCTATGCAAAATATGAATGGCTTAGACACCCGTTTTGCAATAGCTCTTGGAGTCCATAAGTGATTATTGGAACTCCAAAAGCTAAAATGAAACTGTTTGGCAAATCTGTTTATGCAATGTGTGTCGGTTGCAAAAAATTACAATGGGCCAAAAGCTACCTTTGGCAGCTTTTGGCCAGAAGCAATTTCTTGCAATTGAAATGCAGAAACAGAAGTTGTTGCCAAACTAGCCCTTATACTTCTATTGAACTTCTTAATGTTTTTTTCCCCTGTTTAGACTGTGGCCCTACTTTGATACTTCTATGCAAAATCTGAATGGCTTATTCTTCTCTTTTTCTTCACACTTTCCATTACTCCCTGTCTCTCTCTCTCTCTCATGCGATCTCTTTGTTTTCCTTACATCTTGTGTGTCTTCAAGATTATTAATATCTGACGCTGTGTGGTAGATTGAGATTGGTTCTATAAGTTCAGACATAAAAATTCTCCAGGAGAAGTCTATGGATATGGGATTGAAGCTGAAGAATCGTAAGGTATCATTGTTAAATATGCTATTTTGTTCTAATTATAGTTCAGATAACCATAAATTGTAGCTTAAGAAGCTAAATTGTCTTTGCTCTTTGCTTTTGATTTGGATATTCTGGATGGTACTCGTGGCCTTTTAATGTTTTCATTTACTGAATCATTTTTGACGAAATGGAATGTGCGTTGTCCTTGTGATCATATATGCTTCATAAAGGACCTCCATGTTGAAGAGATGGCGATTATTGACTGTTCTAGTCTGTCTATGGGTGGTTGGATATTGTGTACTATTTACTTGCTATGAAGCATGGACACAGACACTTCGACATGACACTGGCAGTGGCACTTCGACATGATAAAATCCTAAAAAATTGTGTGTCAACATTGTAGGAAAAGTGTCGTGTCCGTGTGCCGGACACGATATGACACGCGACACGTTACCTTCTTAGAAGTGTCGGTGCTTCCTAGTTTACTTGTACGCTTTTCTATGTTACCCAGACTCGGGTCGGACACTAGTGCAAGTGTGTAATACCTGTAATTTTCTTTTTATTTTTCGGACTGTATTTATAAACTATAGTTTCTAATTTCAGTACCGTTAACTTTATCATAGTGCAAATTATATTATAGTTTTAATATCCATGCATTTTACCCAGACTGTATTTAGAATCCGGACTGAGATTTACACGCGAACCCGTAAAAATACTTGTGTTTGCACGAAATTCTATGTAGGCACGCTTAACGAGACAAGTCGCATCAATCACATCGATCACATCACCTAGTCATATCCCCCCAAATTTGGAAAGCAAGCAACCACCCATGCCTCCCTTACAACCCCAACCACCTTCACCACCCCAACACTCCACCCCCTTACCTCTTCTAACCACCCCCTTACACATGTGTATGAATGTATGCATGTATATATGCTAGTGTGTGTGTGTGCATGTGAGAGTGCAGTAATATGAGTGAGTGACTATGGTGTGTGCAGTGTGTGTGTGGTAATGTGTGGCGTGTGACAATGGTGGTAATGAGTGTGTGTGCATGCATGTGGTATGGTGTTGTATTTGTGTTGTGTAGTGCATGTAGTGTGTAGTGTGTAGCATAAATATATCCTATATGTGTGCAGTGTGTGGCGTGTGTAGCTGGTGTTTATGTGTGGTAATGGTAATAAGGGTGAGGTGTAGTGTTAAGTGCATGTGTATATATATATTACATGTTTACATATTAGGTAAGTCTGTGTGTGTGTGCTCTATATATACATGTAGTTAAGAGACCCCAAACCCCCTCATTTCATTGGTTATCAAAAGACATAGAAATAAAGAGAGAGGAGTCCGAGAGAGTTAGAGAAAGAAGTGAAGGAAAGCTCACCCCCGAGCTACACTGCTACCCCGACCCTACGGTGAGTTCCTAACTCACTCGGTATATTAGTTATAATGTCCGTATTATTTTCCGTATATTATTTTTAGAGAGAAATTGTGTTTGACATGTGGTGTCCCTAACTTAGGCCCGTATCCCCTGTCCGTTTTTATTATTATTATTATCTTGATCGTATTTTTTTTTATGATGCCATGCTTAAACTAGTTGTACCACGAACCTAATGTCCGTATTTTGATGTCCGTCATCAATATTAGTATCGTTATTATTATTTATTATTATTAATATCTTATTAAGTTAGCCGTTAAATTCCGTGCTTTAACATGTGGTACCCCTAACTTAAATATGTACCATGATCTCTATATTATTAATGTTATTATTATTATAATTATTTAGTCTTCCGATTAAACTCATGTTTAATATACTATACTAGATCAACGTCCATATTATTATTCCGTGAATAATAATATTATTATTACTATCCTTATTATTATTATTATTATTAATGATTCTGGTTAAACTCCATATTACCATGTTGTATCCCGAACAGACTATTATCCTTGTTATTATTCATTGAATAATAATAATATTATTATTATCTTTATTATTATTATCTTTATTATTATTATTAGTGTTATTATTACTACTATCAAATAAACGTTATGGTCTAATATGTTGAACCCCGAACATATTAATGTCCGTGTTATTATCCCGTTAAAATGTTATTATTATTATTAATTTATTTATTCCAAGTTTAGCCTTATGTGAATATTAATATGTTGTCCCCCAAACATATTATTTTCCGTTATTATTATTATTATTATTATTGTTTATTATTATCAGTTGATTTACCGCATGCTTTAACGTGTTGTATTACGAGCTTAGGGCTCATACTATATTTCAAGATTAGCACCTGTTTAATTAACTTGTACCTCGTGCATGTCACATGAAACACCTCACGTAGAAGTCGGTGTCGTAACGTCAAGTCGACGTGTACGGGTATAGAGTCATACGGTCGCGGAGACCAAGTCCGTATGCATTTGGAGTTATGTGTAGTCGACCGCGGAGGTCTGAAAGTTGATATGTAGTGAGTCGGTACTATCAAATGGAATTACAGGATCGCATGTCGGCAATAATTGCTACTATGGCCACGGAGAGGCAAACACGATAGCAAAGTACCATGTTGATAAGAACAAATCGAGAAATGAATAAACACGGTTAGCCTGTAAGGCGAGATTACTGTTGCGGTCGCGACGACCAACGATAGTAAAGTAACCGTTTCGCAAATCGGTGACGATATTCAGAAGGCAAGGTCCCGGGGACCTAGAGTACTTGGTTAGCTTGTAAAGCGAGATTACTACTTTGGCCACGGAGAGGCAAACAACGATAGTAAAGTAACCATAGCTCGACCCACTGGGCGAGTCACTCTAAGCCAACGGCGTTACACTGGTAATGTAACAAAGTTAAGTGAGTCGTATGTTAAGTCGAGTGAAGTCGAATATATCGATGATGCATAGTTCACGTACGGTCTCATTATAATTCATTCAATAGTCATAACTATTCACTATGTACTTTCGAATACGTATTTTAGTAGGAGTGTTCGGTTAGGACGCTCACTTAGCTTTTATTAAAGCTAACGGCATACTACGCCCTGGACATTTCCACGTCTAGGATTCACAGGATATGACTACCTGGAGGAGCACTATTCGGAAGGAGCCTACGAAGAGGAAGCCTTCGAAGGGGAAGCCTACAACGATGAAGGTTACGGCTATGCCAGTTAGAGGCGCGACTTCAAAGAAGAAGACTTAGTTGTCCTTTATAGATTTTTGTCCAGTTATACTAAGTTGTATATTGGCGTCACACGCCTTCCCTTAACGACCTTACACTTTCTTTTGTCCTTACATGTAAAGATGTAAACGGCGTCCAACGCCTTAATCTCTTTCGTTATTTTATCTTTTGAAACCACAAACTCTGATGTAATAGTTAGTAACCTTTTAATGTATATATTTAGTTTATGCCTCCGCTTAAGTCATTCTTTTGTTATCTAGTCTGTTGTGGACAATTGGTTAATGTAACTAGTCATAGCTTACGGACCCAGAAAGGAAAATTTTAATTTCCTCCTAATTTCTGCTACTCCGGGGCGTGACAAAGTGTCGGGTTCATCCAATTTTCAAAGAATTTACACTAGTCTGAAGGGTCGGAGAGAGGAGTACCCTTATCCGGATGTCGGATTGGGCACGGGTACTCCCTGCAATATGAAGGCATTATCATTTATATGATAAAAGAAGTGGCATTAATCTGTGACTCTGTGATGAACCGCACTGAAAATTTTCAGTCACTCGGAGCTATCTTCTGCTCAAGGGGAAAAACCTTCTAGTTTTTTTTTCCTCTATGTAATTATGATTTCATTATTAGATTTTTCTAAGGGATTTAGAGGTTCTCTGAGATTGCAATATGAGATTTTGTAGCATTGATTAGATTACAGATGCTATTGAATGTCAAGTAATAGGAAATAAGAGGTTTCACGTCCATTAGGTGTCTAACGTTCTTAGTGAAATTCAATAAATCCATGAGATTAAATGTCTACATGGTTTCTAAGAACAAAGATTATCGAGTTTGGCTGCTATTGTTTGTTGCAAGATTAGAGGTTTGGCCTTGGATCCTCTAACCCTGCAGAAAAATCTTTCCTCTGCTTGTAGTGGGCTACCCAACTTTTGCTGTCAAATTTCCCTGAAAAATTAGTTTTGGTTATGAGAAGGCCCATCGGGTCTTTGAGATAACTTGGCTTATCCGCTTATGGACTCATAAGCTTGGAGTACGTATATTGCTAAATTTATTACCTGAACTTGTAGTTACTTGATTAATTTGTGACACTTTATGAAGGGTATTATAGGCATTTGAATTTGTTTAAAAAAAAATGGAAGTGCAAGATTTTGAGAGTGAGTGCTGAGATTGTAGGGGTGTGGGTGACCCTGCAGTACATACTTTCAAAGGATCAGTTACTAATTTTTTTCCTAGTAAAACCACATGCTAGAGTTCCAAAATTTTGACCATTGTTTTAAACTGAATTATGTTATAGTCTGGCTGAAAATTTGCGGCACAGAGAAAGCTGACTAAAGATTTTAGTGGTTTGTGATATGGAAAATTTACTTAGAATTACTACATTCCTAATTCTATCGGAGAATAAGGAAGTGTGAGGTGGAATTTGTTTTGAAGAAGATGAAACCCAACAGGCAACAAGGCCTTAGGACCAGATGGGAACCCCATTGAGGTTTGGAAATGCTTGGGAGATGTGGGGGCATCTTGGCTTACAAAAGTTTTTAATAGGATTTTAATGACTAGAAAAATGCCCGACGAGTGGAGGAAGAGCATTCTAGTGCCTATATCTTCTCACATAAATTAGGCCTCCTATGGATGCGTGCCCAATTCTCAAATTGATTTCTCCAATTTCGGTATTTCTTTGTTTGTTTGTAAAGATTAAAAGTATGATGGGAATATCTCTTTTGGTATATTCAACATAACATGAAAGAATACAATGAGCCTTTATATAGGCTTGGTCTAACCTAGACTGTTTACTCTTTAACCGATGTGGGACAACCACATATATACATATACTATATTTACATATATACCCTTTAACACTCCCCCTCAAGCTGGAGCATACATATCATATGCACCTAGCTTGTTACAAATATATTTCACACGTGTCCCACCCAATGCTTTAGTAAACAAATCCGCTAACTGGTCTGCAGATTTAACATGAACTGTATTAATCACTTTCTGTAGGAGCTTTTCACGAACAAAGTGACAATCAACTTCAATGTGTTTCGTCCTCTCATGAAACACAGGATTAGAAGCAATATGAACCGCTGCCTGGTTATCACAAAATAGGTTCATAGGTTCGGACTGAGTGAACCCAAGTTCCTCCAACAAATGCTTCATCCATACTAACTCACAAGTAGTATGCGCCATAGCCCTATATTCTGACTCAGCACTAGATCTAGCAACAACTGTTTGTTTCTTGCTTTTCCAGGACACAAGATTTCCTCCAACAAGTACACAGTACCCTGTAGTAGACCTTCTATCACTAGGAGATCCGGCCCAATCTGCATCTGTGTAGCTCTCAACTCGAATGTGACCATGATCCTTATACAACAAACCACGGCCTGGGGCCCCCTTGAGGTACCTCAAGACTCGTATCACTGCATCCCAATGTGTAGTCCGAGGAGAGTCCATAAACTGACTAATTACACTAACTGCGAAGGCAATATCAGGTCTCGTGACCGTTAGATAGTTAAGTTTCCCAACTAAGCGTCTGTACTGTCCTGGATCATCAAGTAGCTCCCCCTGATCTGGCAATAATTTGGAATTGGGATCCATAGGAGTATCCAAAGGTTTTGATCCCAACATTCCTGTCTCAGTCAGCAAATCAAGAACATATTTTCTCTGAGATAAGCAGATCCCTTCACTAGACCTGGCCACCTCAATGCCTAAGAAATACCTAAGTTGCCCCAAGTCTTTGGTCTGAAACTTGATTTGTAAGAAGGATTTCAACTCCTGAATGCCCTTAGGGTCATCACCAGTAATGATGATATCATCAACATAAACAATTAACAGAATCTTCCCTGCTACAGTGTGTCTATAGAAAACAGAATGGTCAACACCACATCTCTGAAGACCAAACTCAGCAATTACATCACTGAACCTGCCAAACCAAGCACGAGGAGACTGCTTCAAACCATAAAGAGACTTTTTTAATTTGCAAACCAGACTAGACTCCCCCTGAGCAACAAACCCAGGTGGTTGCTCCATGTAAACCTCCTCAAGGAGGGTACCATTCAGAAATGCGTTCTTAACATCCAACTGATGAAGGGGCCAGTGATAAGTAGTGGCCAGTGAGATGAAAAGGCGAACAGAGGCAATCTTGGCCACGGGAGAAAAAGTCTCTGAATAATCAAGTCCATAAACTTGAGTGTAGCCTTTGGCAACAAGGCGTGCCTTCAACCGATCCAGAGTGCCATCTGGATGAACCTTAACTGCATACACCCAACGGCAACCAACCACAGATTTCCCTGGCGGGAGAGGGACCAAGTCCCAAGTACCAGTTTCCTTAAGGGCACACATTTCATCCTGCATAGCTTGGTTCCAACCAGAATGGGCAAGTGCCTCTGCAACATTCTTAGGAATAGATATGGTAGACACGGAAGCAACAAATGAAGAAAATGTAGGAGATAAATGATCATAAGATACAAAGTTAGAAATAGGATGAGAAGTAGTGCAAGAACGCTTACCCTTTCTGAGAGCAATGGGAAGATCTAAATCAGTCGGTTCTGGAGGAGAAGATGGCGGTTCTGAGGACACGGTACGCGGAGGCGGAGCAGCGGAGTCCAATAGAGTCTCTGGACGTGGACGACGAGTATAAACTTGCAAATCAGGCCGAGATAAGCGGGTGGAAGCATCATGAGTAGGTGGTGTAGTAGTTGGGATAGGAGAGACAGGAAGAGGAACGGGAAGCATAAAATCCGGATCAGTAGCCGAGTGGGACTCTGAAAAAAAAGGTTTAGACTCGAAGAATGTGACATCGGCAGAGACAAAGTACCGATGAAGGGAAGGACTGTAACAACGGTACCCTTTCTGAGTCCTAGAGTATCCCAAGAAAATACACCGAATGGCTCGTGGGTCTAATTTGTCAGTACCAGGAGCCAGCTGATGAACGAAGCAAACACACCCAAAAACACGAGGAACGATCGAGAAAGATGACTCAACAGGGAACAAGCTAAAGTGTGGTGTGCGGCCATTGAGAATAGAAGATGGCATACGGTTAATCAAATAACAAGCGGTGAGAACAGCATCCCCCCAAAAAATTTTTGGAACACGCATTTCAAATAACAAGGTGCGTGTGACTTCTAATAGGTGCCTATTTTTCCTCTCGGCAACACCATTTTGTTGTGGTGTGTGTACACAAGAAGATTGATGAATCATGCCAGAATGTGTCATAAAAGTACTGAAAGGGTCAGAATGATATTCCTTTGCATTATCACTTCGAAGAACACTAATTGGCACACCAAATTGAGTTTTAATTTCAGCACAAAAAGCACAAAAAATAGAAAATAACTCAGAACGATTTTTCATTAAATATAGCCAAGTTACTCTTGAATAATCATCCACAAAAGTAACAAAATACCGATACCCCTTTTGGGAGGTTATACGGTGAGGACCCCATACATCAGAATGCACTAATTGAAAAGGACTAGACGCTCTTTTATTGACCCGGGGAGCAAATTGAACACGGTGATGCTTCCCCAACTGACACGACTCACACTCTAAAGACCGTAAAGAACTTAAACTAGGAACTAAGAGTTTCAAATTAGCCAATGAAGGGTGACCGAGGCGGCAGTGTATCTGATGAGGTGAAATAGTAGCAGGACATGCAGTGGGTGAAGGAGCAGGGACAGGATCACCATCAAAGTAATAGAGGCCATTGGACTCATGCCCGACGCCAATCGTCTTCCGAGTCGTCAAATCCTGAATAAGAACAGAATCAGGAGAAAAAGAGACACAACAGTAAAGATCCTTAGTCAACTGACCAACAGACATTAAATTAAAGGACGAACGAGGTATGTACAAAACAGAAGACAAGGATAAAGACGAAGAGGGTTGAGCCGTCCCGATTCCTTCAACAGGAGTCGAGGACCCATCCGCTAAAGTGATTGGGGGAAGAGACGATGACAGCCGGATAGATGTAAAAAGACTAGATATACCTGTCAAATGATTACTAGCGCTAGAATCAATTACCCATGGGGAAGAACCTGAAGCAATGCAAGCAGTATGTGTACCTCCATGCTGAGCTAAGGAAGCAGATGAGGTGGATGCCTGGTGTGCTGCCTGATACTGAAGCAACTGAGAGTATTCCTCGCGAGGAACAGAAACGGTATCCATAGTTGTTGAAAAATAATGAACAATTGCTGTGAATAGTGACTGTGAATAGTAACCGATGAACAGTGACTGTGAATAGTGCTGATGAACAGTGATTGATGAACAGTTGCCGATGAACAGTGATCGTGAATAGTGCCGATGAACAGTGATCGATGAACAGTTGCCGATGAACAGTGATCGTGAATAGTAGCTGCTAGGGTTAGGGTTTATGTTTAAAGAAGAAATAAAATCAAATCTTCAAACAGATTTGACAATCCGAACTTCTTGATTCACGAAGAAGGCGGAAAAACAGAGATAATGAGCAATCCCAGAGGCGGGAGGCTATGATACCATGTAAAGATTAAAAGTATGATGGGAATATCTCTTTTGGTATATTCAACATAACATGAAAGAATACAATGAGCCTTTATATAGGCTTGGTCTAACCTAGACTGTTTACTCTTTAACCGATGTGGGACAACCACATATATACATATACTATATTTACACATATACCCTTTAACAGTTTTGTCCTTTAAGGTAATTGCATAGTTAGTCAAATACCAAAATATCACTTTAGTATACTATAATTACTCGTACATGTGTACTGCTACATAAGGATATATTGATTTGTGAGAGGCTTATTTTGTCATTCAGACAAAAATTACATTCAAGTCAACTGATAATTACATTCAGGTCAACTTGTGAAATCTTATTTAATATAATAATGAGGATTTAATCAACTTTGGCTTAAATATTTCAGGTTCAACCAACTTTTTGAACCATAATTACAATTAGCTTAAAAAAGAAGTCAACAAAAACGACTGATGACATCATATTTATATATAGGTCAATTTTTGTGACAAATTACAGAATGATTATCTTTTGGCACAATATTTAAATATAGGTCAATTTGTGCATCATATTTACATATACGTCAATTTTTGTAAAAAAGATTACAGAATGTTCATCTTTTGGCACAATAGTTACATATAGCTCAATTTGTACATATTTACATATAGGTCAATTTTTGTAAGAAAAATTACAAGAATGATAATCTTTTGGCACAATATTTACATATAGGTCATTTGTGTAAGAAATATTACAGAATGATCATTTTTTGGGACAACCGTTTTTTCCCCCTTACAAAAATGGTTAATTTTATGCTCAACTTTTGCAACTATAATTACAATTGGCTTAAAAAAAATATAAATGGATGCTTACATAATATTTACATATAGGTCAATTTTGTGAAGAAAAGTTGCAGAATGGTCTACTTTGATTACACACGCTCGCGCACACATGGTTATATGCATATATTTTGGCTCTTTCTGTTATAATTTGTATCATGATAATTATCTTGGACTTATTGCGCATACATGCCAATATGAATATAATTTGAGTAATGCTATGCATCCCAAATCTTATGCGGCAGGGTTATGATTCATGTTTGCATGTAAATCTATTGAATACCTATTTTGATACCCTAAACTCTGAGCTACGAATTTAGAAGTCATTCTATGCCTTTTTAACATCACAATGCTATTTCCTACTGCTAAGTTCCCAAACGACAGCTAAGCTTCAGTTTAAACTAAGTTCAGACTACAATTTTGTATGTTATTTTAATTCCTTAGAATTTATTTTCATACAATTGCATATGTTATTATTACACACAAACACCTATACATTGAATTCATACACACAACATATGCTAATATTTTGATCTTTTAGTTCTAATTTGTATACGCATACTGAATTTAGAAGTTAATGTATAACTTCAAAATTATGACTTCTAAATTAATTGAGAAGGAGATTTTAAAGTACCAATTATAAAAGCCGAAGAAGCTAATATGAGGGGATAGACACGTGCGAAGCACGTGCCTATAACCTAGTATAAGAATAAAAGGAGATGTACAACAATGCAACAACTATAGAGGTATTTAGTTGAGCTATACTATGAAGCTGTGGGAGAGAGTGATGGAGCATCGCTTAAGAGGTGCAACATCAGTGTCAGAAAATCAGTTTGGATTTATGCCTGGGAGATCAACTATGGAAGCAATTTATTTACTTAGGAGACTAATGGAAAAGTATACAGAGAAGAAAAAAGATCTACATATGATTTTTATTGATTTAGAGAAAGCTTATGATCCGCCTAGAGATTTAATTTGGTGGGTGCTAGAGAAGAAGGGAATGACCTAGGGTTATATTGATGTTGTGAAGGATATGTATGATGAAGCGGTTACTACAATTAGATCACCGGCCAGAGAAACAAGCGAATTCCCAATTACCGTAGGCTTGCACCAAGGGTCGGCCTTGTGCCCTTATTTATTCGCCTTAATTATGGATGAATTGACTAGACACATTCAAGATGAAGTCCCATGGTGTATGTTGTTCGCAGATGATATTGTCTTGGTTGATGAGACTAAAGGGGGTTCAACACTAAACTGGAAGCTTGGAGAAGTACGGGAGATTAAGGGGCTAAAGATAAGTAGGACGAAAATAGAATACATGGAATGCAGTTTTAGCAATAGGGGAAGTAGAGACGACGAAGTAGTGAAGATCGAAGATCAGGAGATCCCAAAGAGGGAACATTTTCGCTATCTAGGATCAATTATCAGTAGAGATGGAGAGATTGGTGATGACGTGATTTATAGAATTAAAGTAGGCTGGCTTAAGTGGAGGAGTGCTTCCGGAGTATTATGTGATCGGAGAATACCAGCAATATTGAAAAGAAAATTTTACAGGACAGCTATTAGGCCAGCTATGCTCTATGGGACAGAGTGTTGGGCTACTAAGAAACAACACATTAGCAAAGTGAGCGTAGCTGAGATGAGGATGCTAAGATGGATGTGTGGTAAGACTAGGAAAGATATAATTAGAAATGAGTTCATTCGAGAGACTGAAGGAGTGGCACATATTGAGGATAAGTTGAGGGAGAATAGACTTAGATGGTTTGGCCATGTGCAACGAAGACCTGTAGATGCACTTGTGCGAAAGAGGGATAAGATCGTAGTGCCTGGAATGGTTAGAGGGAGAGGCAGACCTAGACTGGCCTGGGAGTATGTAGTGCAACAAGATATGAATATATAATTTAAATGAGCATATAGCTCTTGTTCGTGCAGAATGGAGAAAAATGATTCATACAGCCGACCCCAATTGATTGGGACACAAGGTAAGGTTTGGTTTGGTTTGGTTTGGTTTGGTTTGGTTACTACATTCCTAACATCTCTTCAGTAATGCTAGGTGTACACACTTTTGTACACTTTTTGACATAATGCTTTAAATGCGTGTACCCTGTGCTGTGTAAGTGGTGCATAGAAAAGTGTTAAATTCAAACAACATAAGGTACATGCATTTAAAGTACAGTGTGTCAAAAAGTGTGTACAAAAGTGTGTACACCTAACATTATTGAACATCTCTTATATCCCTTTCTGGATTTTCTTCAATCCGAGAGCCAAGGAAGGCCACCTTGCACGCAAGGGCTAGTATGATTTATAAAAAGTGTTTTTAGCTTGTTTTCTTTTCCATGGGGTGATTGCTTGGTGAATTGTAACGGCTCTCGCTTGAGTGTGAGAATGTGAGTTTTGAGTTTGATGGCTACCAATTTGTTGAAATAATCTGGACCTTTGTGCTATACCAATCCACCCTGCATTGGGATGACCAACCTATGTAGCATGGATACGGACACGATACGACATGGAGACGGGGAAACGGAAAATCCCAAAAATATAGGATACGGAGATGGCTAGGATACTTCGAATAAAAATATATTTTTTAAATATAATTTAATTTTAAGTAAAAAAAAAAGAAGGGAGGATTAAACATCAACATTACATTACATATCCATCCAAAAAAAATTCTCAATTTGTAAACCCTACTTAAAAAAACCCTAAACTCAACCCTGTTTGACTCATGTAATAACTAATAAAGAAAGAGTATAAACAAAACAAGATTTAAAGTCTAAGAGGCTAAGGCTTATATGATATACGTACTTATATATCATTTTATTTTCCCAATATTTTGTCTGGAACACCACACCCCCCCCTCAAGAAACACTTATTTTAAAAAGATCACCATTCCTCAAACCCCTTAACCCCCCCCCCCCCCCCCCCCCCCCCCCCCCCCCCCATTAAAAAAAGAAAAAAGAAAAGAAAAAAAAACGGACCACCAGGACAAAATTGTCCAGACGTTTCTTGCCGTGTCCCAGAAGTGTTCGACATTATGATTTAATTTAAATTAATCCAGACACTTCCATAGCCGTTTCCCGTACATGTGCCCACGTGTCCGTGTCTGTTTCGCAGAGTGTCGGAAACGCAAATGGCACCCCAAATGAAGTGTTCGTGCTAATTAGTGACCAACGATGGGTTATAGCTTTTCTGTCATTTCTAAGTTACCACTCTTTTTTCTTTGTTGTAGTTTGCTTACTGCTTCTAGCAGTTTATTTATTGTATTTGTCGTGAAATAAGAAAGGAGAAAATTAGAAATGAATACATCCTTAAGACGGTAGATATACCACCACTTCAGAAGAAATTAGAGAAAATCGATTAAGATGGTTTGGACATGTATAAAGAAGTACAATGACTGCACCAGTTATGAGGGCAATACTAGGGGAAAGGGAAGACCAAAATTGGCACGACTAGTGGTCATAAGGAAAAGGAAACATATGATAGCATGTATCTTGTGTGAGAGTATGGTTTTAGACAAAACAAATTGGAGAAACAAGATTAATTTAGCTGACCCCAATTACCATGGGACAAGGCTTTGTTGGATTGAGTTAAGTTTAATTTATTAGTTGTTACTTCCATGGTTACAAGACTCAAAGCGTTTATGCTTCACTCTTTACCGTATTTATTGCGCAAATCTAAAAAAGTGGAGTTTTTCAGCATGTTGTTAAAGGTGCGCCTTAGGTGCGCTTTTTAGCATGTTGTTAAAGGAGCGCCTTAGGTGTGCCTAAGGCTCAGGTTTAGACGGGCTCAACCTTTGCGCCTCGCCTTTCCCTAGGCAAAGCCCCTTCAAACAGGCTCAACCTAGGCGTGCTTTTTTTTGCGTCTTTTCTTGAAAGCCCAAGGCCTTAGTAAATTATGCATCAATACTTAATTAGGTATGAAACCAATACCTATCTATATTTAGACCCAACTCATGACCCACATCTTATTAGCTTTGGATGCGTACTAAGACCCATTAGGCCATTGCAACCCCCAAAACAATGGGGTCATATTCTTCTTCGTAACCAACACTAACTCTCCTATTGGTAAAGGGAAAAGCTTAATTCTACAAATAATTTAGGGGCGACTGGCCATAGGTCCCCACGTTGGACCATAATAGGGGATAGATCCCCACGTTTTTTTTTGGTGCCAAAAGTCCCTGTGATTTTCCGTGGACAAAAATGCCCACTTTCCTTATGTTCAACAATTACACTACACATATGCCACCTCAGCCCATAATTTAAGGAAGTTATTTTTTGTTTTCCCAGCTGTAAATTGTCATAACTTCTAAACTACAAATTATTTTTTTATAAAAATTATATATTCGTAATCTACAAAAACAAGATCTATCAAACAAGATCCATAGTGCCTATAAAATTATTCATACAAAAAAAAAAAAAAAAAAAAATTTTGCAACTCACAAATGGATATCAACAAATTAATTTTTTTTTAAAACCGACACTTCCATTGTGTAGATTTCGAAAAATTAACCACCCCTCCCCAACACCCCCCCCCCCCCCCCCCCCCCAAAAAAAAAAAAAAAAAAAAAAAAGGGTCCAAATCGACCACAGAATCACATAGTTATGGCCATTTTAGAACATGTTAGTGTCTTAAAGTGCTGCCCAGGTATAGACAGTAACATGATACTGTCGACAGTAACATTTCTTGAAATTGACCAAATAATTGCAAAATTATGGTCATTTTATCAGATATGCCTTTACAATATTTTCCAAATAAATATAGTAACATATTATAAAAAATTAAACGTTTTTACAAAAATTGTAACATCGTTGCTGCAAAAAGTTGCAAAATTAGGGCTATTTAGTAGATGTTATTGTCTTTAAAAACTATCCTCATACAAAAAACAGTAACATACCATTAAAGATTAGCAACATGATATTGAACAAAAAAAACAGTAACATGTCATCGACATTTCTTCAAATTGACCTAATAATCGCAAAATTATGGCCAATTTTTAGATGTTATTGTCCAGTTAAAGATGGTAACATATCATCAAATGCCCAAAAAAAAAATAAAAAAATTCAAAGGTAGTATCATGTACTGTCACAAAGAGAGTGACATTACGTTACGTTATAGTGGTCCGACAATAACATGATAGTTTTTTTAAAAACATTTTTTAATAGTCTCTATGGATCTTGTTTGATAGATCTTTCCTTCTAGATTACAAATATATAATTTTTTTATTGAAAATGGAGTTGTGGTTTGAAAGTTATAGCATTTTAAAGTTTGAAAAAAAAAAAAAAAAAAAAAAAACACTTCCTTGAAGAACATGCCGAGGTGGCAAAACAGAATCAACAACTTCCTATATGTGTGACAGGGGCAACTTTGCCAATAAGCCTTATCTTCAGTTTAAAAGTGGACTTAAGGCCATAAAATTCAAAAATGTTGTCTTTTCCTCCTTAAAAAAAAATGGGCTGGCCAATCACCATGAACAGTCCATTCTAGGGACTGTTAATTAATTTTCCCAATAATTTACATGGGAATTAATTTTGAAATTTTGTGGTAGTTTCATACTTGATTAAGTCTTTACCATGTTATTCTGAGGTAAACTATTTTGTGAAGCACGTAGACGCATCTTATTAATTGGCCAATTGAGCTAATAGGTCAGAATGTACATTTTTTTGATGATGCATATATATTTTAAATATTGAGTTCTTCGTATTTGCTTTAGCATATTTAATTTATAAGCTTTCCTACGGTGCGCCTTACTTCGCTTAAGCTTGCGCTTTTTTCAACGCCTTGCGCTTGGGCCCTAGGAGGCATTTGTGCTTTAGTGTGCCTTGCGCCTTTAATAACTGATTCCTAGAAAACAAGGATCGCTGTTTTGGAAATAGTGGTGCAACCATAAATCAATCTTCTGTTACAGGTTACAAAAATATCTGATATATATGGTTTTTATTATTTTCGGATTGTATATGTGGTACAAACACGCTGCAAAGGGGCAAAAAATGTACTTCTCCTTTCAAATAGATAATTGATCAGACAAATTAACAAATGAATCCAGTCAATCTGTAAAGTCCTCAGATGACCAAAAAGTGCTATGAATGAGAATCTTTACATCCTCAGAAGATCTGTTTTATGCTCTTGCCAGTCATTCCATATAAAGCATGATATAGCAACTTACCGTGCTTGAAGGGGTCTTTTGCGAACATAATCATTGGGCCTCACAACTATTGAATCACCCACCAAGAAACATAGAACCTGTATCACACGGAACACTGAAAACATCATTTGCCAATAATTGTGAGCCGGTTAGAATGTGCGAGATGTGATTAATAGTCTCCTCATTCTATATGTGAATGCAGTAACAATTAGGAAACAATCTTCTCTTAACCTAAATTGTACGTGGTTAGAAGAGACTCTAACATGCAGTCCATCCCCCACAAAAATCATTTGAAGGCACTTCGACCTTCTAAACTCCCTTTAAGGGAAATGAGAGCCATCTCCACCACAAAGAATCTTCTAATCTCGAATTTTATGTCCTTGAGCTTGTTAGCTTGAGCTGTTGTAATTGCACTAGACAATTGTTTACTTATCTTCCCTTACGAATTGATTTTTGTGCCCCAACACCCCCTAAAAAATTAAAAACATTTTTGTTACTCCAATCTTTAGTGCATCTTTCTTTTTTTATTTTATTTTTTATATATATATTTTTTCTGTTGGTACCAAATTGTTGCGACTGATGAAACAAATTTTGATACCCTGCTGAGATGGGTTTAAATGTTTGTAGGGTTTCTAATATTTGAGTGCACCAAATAACTACCATTTTAGATGGAAAAAGAAAGAATTGATTTGTTGATAATAAAATGGGTATCGATCCCTTTACATGGTTTTGAAGTACATTTGATCATAGGGTTTGGAACCCTTTTTGTAACTTGATTGATGCTTTAGGAAAATGTTGTCCTCTCCAAAGAAGTCTTTCTCTCTTCTGAAGCCTATTCTCTTAAAAGTGTTCTGAAGCAATCAAAGTCTCTTCCTTTTCGTCCTCATTTCTAGCAATTGGGTCTTCTATTTATAGAGGATGTTTACAACGATAAGCCTTATTCTTATCATTTTGTTTCTCTCATTATATGGAGATGAGAGTGTGTTATCTTCATCCGAAATTCGATTTTGAATTCCACTTTCCGTATGATGGTGCTTGAATTTTAAACCATCTCTGCACCCTTGGGTGAATGGAACTTGGTTATTGTTAGCTCATCTAATTTTCTTTTAGTTGGGCTGGGTTGAATTTTATGTGCCTGTAGGGACATATTACTAAAAGGGTGCAGCGTGCAGGTACTTAAAAGTAGGAATTGGTTGAAAATCACTAATGTGAAACATTGTTTTGCTCATCTTTCAGATGATAAATGGTTTGTAATTTTAAGGTGTTGTGATTTACCTATAGTCTTATACAGGTTAAGTTTATTAGCTTCCTCAATGTAATTTAGTCCATCAAGCAATTGATCATCATACCTATCAGTTAAAGGAAACCTGTACTTCACCTCTTATGAATTGCTTTGTTTACATTATTCCCTTTCTGTATAATTATAGGAATTGATTTATGTTCTTTGACAGGTGGCAGAATCAAAACTGGCAAAATTTGTTGAAGACATTATTGTCCCACCAAGGATGATAGATTTAATTGTGGATGGAGAGGTTTGTTTTTGGAATACTCATATCTCAAATTCGTGAACTTGTATCATTTTGGTTTGCAGCCTGCTCATAATGTCATCCTGTTTTGGAAGTATTCTAGAATATACTTCCTTGTTTTCACTTTATTTAGATTTTTGGCTACATAAATGTTTTAACTAACTTAAATTGGGTTATAAGTGGCTCTTCTTTCTCTATTTATTACATGAAAAACTAACAATATGTAGCATATTGGTACAGGTAGTGTATGGGAGGCCTAGTTTTGTGATTTCTTCATTATCTTGTATACATAACTTATTTGATAACTCCACGGAGATTGTGCGAAGGTATTATATATAAGGGATGTATTACAAGTACGTACACAAAATTGAGTTAGAGAGAAGTAGAGGATCCTATAACACTTAATATTACATATCTTTTGATGGAGAATCCAAAATAGCATAGAGCATTCTGTCTGTTATAACGCAGATCATTTGGGTGGGGGTGGGAGTGTGGGGGTGGTTGGGCTTTGGTTGGGCTGTATAAATTTACAATTTGGTGTATTCTCTTTCTGTTGAAAATCCTTGTTCGTTCTGGTTTTGATCACGATTGGATCGGTGCAGCACACAAAAGTATACAAGAGAATTTCTAAATGCCTAGATTTTGGGGTCCGAATTTCTGTATGGTAGTGTTCACAGTACTTGAGCTCGCAAGGTGGTCTTCTATCCACTTGGATGTTTACTGGGGTCTTCTTACACTCATTTAGTCGCTTTATTTTGATTCACCTGTTTGATAGATTGATATATTTTGTAATTTTCCTTGAATTTGGGAGTAATCTGAATTAGAGTTGTATCATTGGAGTGGCTTGCTGAGCAGGTATTACTGATTCCACCTTTAGGGCAACTGTTCATGCTATTATAATTTATAACAATGAACACGGACATTTAAATCTGTTTGACCTGATTGTTGGGATAAGGTCGATTCAATGGCCATGTGTCATTGCAAGTATAGATTACAAGTTAATTTTAAGGGTTTAAGAATCTCTTGTTGAATTAGTGAACATAACGCTGAACTTCAAAGCTGGAAAATTATTGAGGCGCGATTGTCTTCTTTCCTTGAATAAAACCCTAGGTGTATTGCTTAGGTTTTGTATCTTCTTCCTTCTCCTTTTCCTTTCCTATAATGGTATTGTAAAAAAAATAAAAAATGATGTGATAAAACTCTAATTTGCTTATTACTGAGCAGAACACACTCTAAATTCCCAAAACATGTGAAACACATTCACTTCCTTTCCCTCTTTTGTAGGGTTGTTGCTAGGCTTTCACACTTTGAGCTAGGACTTACCATCCTTCCAATCCTTTTGTGTTTGTTGTTTTCTTATACAATAGGACTCTTTATAATAGACATAAATGATGATAGAGAATTTGTTAATTAAGTTGTTCAGTAAAATGGTAGATAAAGGGCCAAGACATCACTTCAAAATGAGGGAGGTCTTGACTGAGTGATCCTGCTTTGGCCAACCATACATATTTGTCGCAGATAAATACTTGATTCACAGGGAATAAGGTTGTTCGGAAGGATTAGTATGATGCTGAAAGAGGTCCATTCCTTGTTGCTAGTACTGGGAAAAAGTTACATACTTGATATAAGAAGTAAGTGGAGTTAAGTAGGACAAATATTTTTTGGGCCTTTATGGTAATGTTTCCAGTTTTTGTTATCTAAATTCTGAAAATGGAAAGTGGAAACTAGATTTTGTTTTGACTTTGTAAAAACGAAGACTGAAAACGTTATTGTACAGGCCCAACTTCCTTTTTCTTCTGCACAACTATCTCTGCTTCCATTTCTGGACCAATTGGTTTTTTAAAAAAAAAAAAAAAAGTAATAAAAAAAGAGAAGAAATACGGAAACGATTACCAATCATGTTTTTGATTTTTGGAACAGAAACGATTACCAAACACGTTTAGTTAATGGGCCCTTAGTATTTGAAATGTTCAAAAAAAAAAAAAAAAAAAGAGGCGACAGAATGTTAAAAAACTACCAAATGGGCCCTTAGTATTTGGAATGTTATTTAGCAAAAGCAGGAGCATGTATAATCTGGGATCATACCAAACAGTGAACAGGAATGAATATTAGTCTTTGAACTCCTTTACTTTGAGGAGGTGATATAAAGGAGTGAATATTACTCCTATAATTATAGTAGGATGGGTCAAGTGGTAAGAGGGATTTAGAAATATTATGTGATCAATGTATATTTCTTAAGGTGAAAGGAAAACATTACAAAACTATATGCCTAGCCATGCTGAATGGGAAAAAATGTTGGGAAGCTAAGAGACATATTTTAATAAAATGAGCATGGTCGAAATGCAAGAAGTAAGATGGAAGTGGAAAAGATGAGGAGGAACTAGAAATAGATGCATTCTCCAGATGGTGGAACTAGCACAAACTATTTGACCCAAAAAAAAAAAACTAACACAAACTATAGTATAAAAACAAAGACATTGGTTTGGTCTTGTGTTGTGATTTATCTGTCCTTGTTAGGAAGAAGCTAGCAGTCTCAGACATGGAAAAAAGACTGGTGTCTGGCGCGTGTCCCTGGTGCGTGTAGGTCATGCTTGACTGATGTCCGACATGCCAAAATCCGTGTCTCACTTTTTTATTAACTTTTTTTCAACATGTGACATAATTCAGACAAGCTGCTAACATGCCAATACATGTTTTGAGAAGAAGTATGGTACTTTGAACTTCTAGAAAACAGAAGGGGGAATTTAATGAAATTAAACTGAAAAAGGTACAATGTAGTTGATGAAAGATGGGTTTTAACGGAGATTATGTGCTTAGGCAGAGCATATTGGCAAAATTAGTTTCATGATTTACCCCAAATAGTTGACTAGGCGTGCTTTTTTGAGTTGAGTTGATTAGCATTAGTTGTTTATTAAAAAATGTGGACAGCTCAATTAGCATATATTGATGTTTTATTTTGAACCCAAGAGTGATGCAGTTGTGGCATCATCCATAACTTTCTTTTTCAGCTTAGTCTGGCTAGTTACTCTTGGTTGTCTGGCTAGTTACCCTTGGTTGGCATATTTGATCTAGTGCTGTATAATTTTAACTTACGTGCATGTACGCATGCATGTGCTTGTGTTTTGTGTGCATTTTTACCTTCCTTTTTATGATTGTTCAATTCAGCTGCGTAAATTTGTGCACATATATGGTTAGCCAATTATTTTACTGTCTTGGCTGGGAACATACTTCCATTGGAACTCATTTTCAGGTTAATGATGAGTATATGAGAACTCTTGAGATTTTGAGTAAGAAGCTGAAGTTTGTTGAAGTGGACCTCATGGTTAAAACTTCTAAAGCTCTAAAAGATGTTCAACCTGAGCTAGAAAGACTCCGTCAGAAAGCTGTCGCAAAGGTATGTTCTTATTCTTGTGTTCTTTTCTTTGGGTGAAAGTAAATGGCTGTACCCTCCTGTAGTTTTTGGCGCTAGTGTTCTAGTTTCTTCATTGTTTTCACTTCTTATTTTGAATTGAATGGTCCTATCTGTGAATGATACTTCTCCTTTATGTACATCAGTACATCGGATTACTTTCCCTAATAAAGTATGTCATATAAGAGGACAACAACGCAAAAGAAAATCTTTTTGGGACACGTCTTTGTTACTATTTGGGATATCAGGTTCTCGGACATACCTAGAAATATTTAGATGTGGCTTCTATAAGTGCAAGTTTTTTCTTAACATAAATTGAATTATATAAACACCCAGAGCATGCAAGCACAATGCTATGAATTTGTCACCTTTGTTAAATAACGTTATCTATATTAAATATCCTTACCTATTTCTCTGAAGATAAATGTATTATATAACGTAAAACTGAATCTATATAACAGGAAGAATGAATATGATATTTTTTGAGCTTCAATTTAAGTTGTGAATTTTCATATAGCTATTTTAGTATTTCAACCAGACTATAAAATACATATCCATATAATTGATCCATGGCGCTTTCTTTTTGTCATAACTTGCTGTTTCCCATCTCTGTCTCCATGCTACAAAGGTTGTAGGTTGGGAAGTCTTCATCTTCTTGCTTATACTCCCTCCGTCCCATTTTATGTGTCCATCTTTGGGATTCCAACTTTATAAGGGTACATAATCATTACATTCACATGCTTGAAATTAGTGCAGTTGTCCCAAGACTGCGCCTACTTGTTTTTTGTTCCCTTTTACTTTTTGTTGGGTATTTTCAAAATCAATAAGGATAAGTTTGGAAAGTAGCTAAAAAATTATTATTTAATATTCTAAGTGGACAATAGTTTTGGGACAGCCAAAAGGAAAGAAAAGATGGACACATAAAATGGAAAGAGGGAGTAATATGTTAGAAATCTTATTCTGGGACTGGGTCTTTCAAAGAGTCCAAAGATACTTGAGGCGATGAACTGGGTTAAATTTCTAAAAGTGCAGGTTAATTCAGGCGTTAGTGATTTTGCTGACTTATTTCGTGTCTATTTTTCAAGTTTTTAGTCTCCATTGATGTGAGCTAGAAAAGCATCAAAGTGACTTTCTGGGGCTCACGCATGCGACAATTTTATGTGCTAACTTTTGTTATTCTAGGAAGTTAATTGTAGTTCTTTGTAATACATTAACCTTGTTTGGGCAAACGGTGAGGGTTTTCAGTTAAGAACAAGTTCTTTGTGGAAAAAGGTGCTGTAACAGAATTGTAGCGGGTCGAGTTTCCGATATTGGCATTTCAACCTATTAGGAAGCGTCCATTGCACAGAGGTGTTCTGCTGGTATTTTTTGTTGACCTGGAAGGAATGTTGCAGAAGATTTTGTTTTCATTTTTTTGGAATGTACAGTTATTTTAAAACCTGTTTTGTTAAAACATTTATGTTTGGTGTGATGGATTGCCGTTTTCTTTGGTGTGTTATTTTTTCTTGTGTACCGGTCATCATTTTTAGTTTGAGGCTCTACTATAGAAATTGGGATTGTATACAGGTCTTTGCTTCTGTTTTGATCCCTTTCCGTCTCCTTTTCTTGGTGGTAAAAATAGAACAAAACAACATTATTTTGTCTAAAAAAGAAAATGTACAATGTGAAGTATGGGAATATCAAGGATCAACATTTCGTTTCGGTCTTCCCGGAAACGGAAACGTTTCAAATATATGTGGAAACACCGAAACATTGGAAACATTGAGAGACTTGTGTAAACGTAACTTCAATCTTCATTGTATGCACATAAAATCTAATAATGGACTGATTGAACGTTTGAGAGGTCTATATATGTTGTTACTGTTGGAGTTTTTATTTTTATTAGTAGCTGGATATAATTGTTTTATTGTTTAGGAACTATCTTGTAATTAATCATTATTATTTTTTGACATCTTATAAAATAACATAGAGGAACAGTTGTTCTCTCTAAGCTTGGTAAAATAATTGTTCAACATGGTATCCGAGCCACCCTAAGCTAGGGTTCTTACCAAGCCATCTCCACCACCATCTGCGCCACCACCAGCCACCACCTTCCATAGCCAAACACCACCTGCGCCTCCTCCCACAAGCCCTAATAGGCTGCGCTGAAGCCCCAAACACCAGCCGAGTGCACCCTTGGCCTATCCAACCTAAACCGAGCCCTACCCAACTCCCCATCACTGCGCCGAACCCCACAAACCTAGCCGATAGCCACCCTGGCATCCTAGCTTGCACCGAATCACATCTAACCCTTCTCTCTTCCTTCGGCGAGTCTCTCTGCTCAAGTTCTCCCATCGCAGGCCTCCTGGAGTGATCCACAACAATCTTTTTTCCTTTCTTTCTTGTTTTTCTCAACCCTAGATAAATGGGTATTCTACGGTACTTGATCTGATCACGAGTTGTGCGTTCTGACAAAGGGGGGGAATATATTTATGGTGGGCTAGAGAATTTTTTCCTTGAACAGGGCATGATACACCAAACTTCCTGCACTAATACTCCCCAACAAAATGGTGTTGCTGAGAGGAAAAATCGCCATTTACTAGAAAGTGCTCGGTCTGATGTTTTCAATGGAAGTTCCCAAGTCTTATTGGGGGGAAGCAGTTTTAACTGCTACCTACCTCATCAACCGTTTGCCCACCCGTGTCCTTAATAAGAAGTCTCCGGTTGAAGTTCTTCTAAATCCATCTTCTGTGTTTACTATTCCTCCTAAAGTGTTTGGTTGCGTCTGCTTTGTTCACAACCATTTCCCTTCCAGAAAAAAAACTTGACCCTCGTTCTCTTAAGTGCGTCTTTGTTGGTTACTCATCGATACAAAAGGGGTACAAGTGTTATCATCTTCCTTCTCGTCGGTGGTATGTCTCCATGGATGTCACATTCCATGAGGCCCAGTCCTACTTTCAGTCTCCACAGTCACCTCTTCAGGGGGAGAAAATGAGTGTGGAAGAGATGTCTGTTCCTATTGAGGAAGTAGTGGAGTTAGGAGACAATAGTGAGGAGGGAGGAGAGAAAGGGGAAGTAAAACATGAAGAGAAGTGTGTGAGAAAAAAAGAAAAAGAAAAAGAAAAAGAAAAAGAGGAGAATGTTGAAGAGAGGGAAGATATTGTAACAAAGGGGAAAGAGTAACTTACCTACTCAAAGAACAAGGAGAGAAGAAGATTTGGGGCAGCAGAAATGGAAGTTGTTCCAATCCCTCCACTACATCCAATCTCTTCCAGTGATGATGATCCAGGTATCTCTCCATCTCTTACTCCTCCATCTGGTAATGATTTAGACATGCCTATTGCTCATCGTAAAGGCACTAGGACATGTACTAAATATCCTCTTTCTAATTTTGTTACATACTCTCGTTTGTCACCATCCCATAAAGCTTTTGTTTCTAGTCTGTCTTCTGTGTCTACTCCTAACCATGTCCAGGAAGCCTTGTCTGACTCTAAGTGGAAGTCCGCAATGGTTGAGGAGATGAAAGCACTCTCTAAAAATGGCAAATGGGAATTAATAGAATTACCTCAAGGGAAGAAGACAGTAGGGTGCAAGTGGGTGTTCACCTTGAAGTACAAGGCTGATGGGACGATTAAGAGGTATAAAGCTCGACTGGTAGCTAAGGGTTTTACTCAGACTTATGGAGTAGATTATCAGTAAACATTTGCTTCAGTAGTAGAAATGAATTATGTTCGAATTCAGTTATCTCTTGCAGCAAATTTGGAGTGGCCACTACATCAATTTGATGTAAAGAATGCCTTTCTCCATGCTGATTTAGAGGAGGAAGTGTACATGGATGCCCCTCCAGGGTTTGAGGATACCAAAACAAAAGGGAAAGTTCATCGTCTTCGGAAGTCATTGTATGGGCTCAAGCAGTCACTAAGAGCGTGGCTTGATCAGTTCTCTCAGGCTATGCTCAGGTATGGGTTCAAAAAAAGCCAAGGTGATCATACTCTCTTCGTTAAACATTCTTCAAGTGGTAAATTGACTGCATTAATTGTCTATGTTGATGATATCGTACTCACTGGAGATGATCTGGAAGAGATGGGAAAGTTAAAAAATTACCTGGCCAAGGAATTTGAAATCAAGGACTTGGAAAGCTTAAAATATTTTTTGGGAATTGAAGTGGCCAGATCCAAAGATGGGATTTTCTTATCCCAGAGACAGTATGTGCTGGATTTACTAAAGTAAACAGGAATGCTTGGTAGTAAGGCAGCGAATCCTCCAATGGATCCTAATATGAGCTTAGTGATGACCCAGGAGGAGAACCAGTAGAAAAGGGAAGATATCAGAGAATGGTGGGTAAACTGATTTATCTCTCACACACCAGACCCGACATTGCTTTTGCAGTGAGCGTGGTAAGTCAGTTTATGCATTCTCCTAGACAGGTTCATCTTGATGCTGTTTTCCGCATTCTGAGGTACCTCAAGTCAGCGCCTGGGAAAGGGTTATTCTTTGCTAAGCATGGTCACAATCAAGTGGAAGCTCATATAGATGCGGATTGGGCCGGATCGGTTACCGATAGAAGATCGACAACCGGGTATTGTTCCTTTGTTGGAGGGAACTTGGTAACTTGGAGAAGCGAAAAACAACCCGTAGTGGCTAGATCCAGCGCCGAAGCAGAGTTTAGAGCCATGGCTCAGGGGGTGTGTGAATTGTTGTGGATCCAAATTATCCTGTCCGATCTTGGTTTTAATCCTAAAGACTCAATGAAGCTGTACTGTGATAACAAAGCAGCCATTGACATTGCCTATAATCCTGTCCAGCACGACCGGACTAAGCATGTGGAAATTGATCGTCATTTTATCAAGCAAAAACTAAATAGTGGGAAGATTTGTACTCCATACGTGAAGTCTGGAGATCAGTTAGCTGACGTCCTTACCAAGAGCCTTGCAAGTAGGGCACTTCACTTCATTCTTAGCAAACTGGGTATGAGAGATATCTTCGCACCACATTGAGGGGGAGTGTTGGAGTTTTTATTTTTATTAGTAGCTGGATATAGTTATTTTATTGTTTAGGGACTATCTTGTAATTAATCATTATTATATTTTGACATCTTATAAAATAACATAGGGGAACAGTTGTTCTCTCAAAGCTTGGTAAAATAATTGTTCAACAGTTACATTAATAATAGATAGTTCAAATTGAAAATACATGAGGATTTAGTCACTAATCTACTGTCACACACTTCATAGAATGCAGAAACACTTACTAATATATGTGTATATATATTAATGTATATTTATTATATACTAAACTTAACTTAATTAATATAAAGATTACCCTAATTAATATATATATATATATAATATTGAGAAACTTAACTTAATAAATATATATATATCTCAGAATCCCTAAGACCCTAACCCAGAAAACAGAGTGACGAGAGGAGAGTGGAGAGGCAGTGAAAAGAGAAGAGAGAGCAGTGAAGAGAGAAGAAGAGGAAACCCTAGCCGAGAAGAAGAAGAAGAAGAAGAAGAAGAAGAAGAAGAAGAAGAACTGAAGTGATTGTTTCGATGGAAACAAAGGAAACGAAGTCGTTTCGATCGAATCCATGGAATTTCGAGATTCCATGGCTGTTTGGTTTACATGACCCACGAAATGGAAATGTTTCGATGGAAACATAAGGAAATTTTGATCCATGGGGAGGATAGATTGCTATCCCATCTGAACAAATCATAACAATTTATTTGACCAGGATTCAATAAAATTTTGTTTTTCAAATACTTGTGTAGTATTATAGAAGGTTGAGTTGTGCATGGTAATAACATTATACTAGTTGTGATGGCTTTAGATAAGCGCATACTTTAGATGGGAAGTAAAAATTCTATGTTTATCTATAAAATGGCGAATGATAATTGACTATCAACCTAGAACTATCCTAAGTTGTTCTTCTATACTTGTAATTATTCGTGATATCCAATTTATAACCATCATGTCATGAGATTCATGGACACAGTTATGAGCACATGCGTAGTTATCTTGATTTTGATTTAAGAATTTCAATTTATATTTTATCATGTTTCAATGTTGGCCTAGGATGAAGTGTTAGAAAATCTCTTGTAAGTGATGAAATAATATAATCTGTTTCTAAATCCTAAAAACTCCATTTACACTGTAGTTGCTATACATATCTCTGTAGTTATGATTTTTCCGTTATTATATTTATTTTTATTTTTATTTTTCTTTTCCTTTTCCTTTTTTCTATAGGTATTTGAGTTCATTGTTCAGAAGCTCTATGCATTGAGAAAACCCAAAACAAATATCCAGATCCTTCAACAGAGTGTTCTTCTAAAATACAAGTGAGTTTGTCTCTTACACTTACTAAAAGGTGCTCCTATTCTTAAGTGGTCTTGTTTTGATTCTTTCGTTGGCTGTGATTTAATTTCTTTCATTTTGGGCATAATTAGACTCCATAATTTTGGTTATTTTCTTCAGTATGCAATTGATTCTTAGGTTTGTTATTTTATTAGTGGTCAGAGCTGGCCTTGCCTATAGGCAGGGTAGGCGGTCGCCTAAGGCCCCACATTTTGTTCATTTTTTGCTCATCAAAAGTGCCCCGAAAAATACTGAGTAGGGCCCAAAATACAAGTTTCATCTCTAAATGTTAAACCAGTTGTAACAGAGTCGAAGCAAATACTGGAAAAAAAAAAATGTATGTGCCCCATTGTAATCCACCCCACCTTAAATATTTAAACCAATACTTCTCCTTACTTTTTTGTTTAGCTCAACCTAAATTATTTTACGTTGGATCAAGCTTTATAAATTATTATCAAGGATAAGCCCTTATTATCAACAAAAAGTAATAATATGAACACATGTGGAACTACAAAGGGCCAAAGGGGTTAGCGGGAGGAGAAGAAAATTAGAATCAGTACATGCAATAAGGATTACAATCACCAAACCTCCAAACCAAACCAAACCAAACCAAACCAAACCAAACCAAGCCTTGTGTCCCAATCAATTGGGGTCGGCTGTATGAATCCTTTTTCTCCATTTTGCACGATCAAGAGCTATATGCTCATTTAAATTATATATATTCATATCTTGTTGCACTACATATTCCCAAGTCAGTCTAGGTCTGCCTCTCCCTCTAACCACTCCAGGCACTACGATCTTATCACTCTTTCGCACAGGTGCATCTACAGGTTTTCGTTGCACATGGCCGAACCATCTAAAAGTCTATTCTCGCATCACTAAACCTCCGAATTTTAAAAAATGACCAAAAAAAAAAAAAACCCTCACAAATCAGCACTAAAAGTTTGTAACATACTAACATGTTTGATATAGAAATTCTACTCGCAAACATATATAAATAGACCCAAAATTTTTTGCTTCAGGGCCGCTACCCCCGAACCCTCATTATTTAAAGGGCCCCGTCTTTTAATGTTTGCCTAGGGCCCCCAATTTGTCAGGACCGGCCCTGTTAGTGGCATGATACCTCCCTTTTATGTGATCTGGTAATGTTATTTTAAGGATAGAGGCTTCTTATTAACAATTAGTTGTTACTATCAAAGTCCATGATTTGGTTGTTTATATGGGTTTGGTTATCTATTCCTTTATTGTTTGTTAGTGGATTATTAACCGACTTCATGAACATATCTAAATTTATGGTAAACTCTACCTCGAAACAATCTTGACTTTTTTTTGTTTAAATTAAATTTTCCTCTATTGTTTTGAGTTTACCATACATGAACAAATCCCGCATTTGGTTTAGATTTTGTTCATCGTTGCAAGATGACAGTATTTCTTTCTATTACCCAATGAAACTCGGCTTTCATTAGAGAATACTGATAATCTCAATAATGTGTGATGAGGTTTTCTAGGCATGTTGATGTTTGTCTTTTCTTGTTAGCAAGCACCATGTGCTGTTAGCATGCCTTATATGTGTTATAAATAGTAGACTAGGGCTAAGAGCAAAAGTAGTTTTGGGATATATTTGTATTGAATTTGGTTGTAAACCAAGTGAGCCTTTGAGCTCTATAATGGAGATTTACCCCAATACCCTAGTTCTTCCATTATTCTCCAAATTCCTCTTAGCATTGCAATTCTGTGTGCATCATTTGGTATCAGAGCTTGAGATCAAACCTGGAATTGAAACAGGATGTGTGAATCTCAACCAAACAAGGTCTCAAATCAGTTAGAACTTCTGCTGTGACTTGCAAAATTGCAAGCCGAACACGATCGAAGGAGATACTTCGCAGATCTGAACCAAACAGTCCTTGTGAAGGTGTCGACCACAGCTGATTGGACACGCGACCACCAACCAACAACCCGCGAGCTTGTGACTGCGTCCAGGCCAGGAGAGAGGGTCGCGATCACCATACAAGACAAACAGAGCCTAGACCACCCTGAGAATTTGCAATACAAAGTCAAATACCCCTGCTACTGTTCGTGACACCAACTTCCAGTTCACAATTGCTTTTGCGATTGTTGTGACTCGAAATCATAGTCAGTAACCAGATTGGGGGTCGAAACCATATTTTGCGAACCAGACTTGTGTCGCGATTGTACTTTTGAACCAAATTTTGGACCGAGTTTCGAGTGGTCTGCCTGTGTTGGCTTCACAATTGAATTGCGACTGCTTATGGGTTTGATTTCTGATTGGGTAAGTCATTGTTTATCTCAACCAGGGTTTTGATTTTGATTTTGGGTTTCTTTTGGCTGCTATTGTTGCAATTTGGTTTGAGATTAAAAAATTTCAGCAAGTGTTTTTGTTGTGGTTTGTGAATTGGCTTATTGTTGGTTTTGGTTTGGAAATTAAATCTTGTTGGTTGTGGTTAAGGTAGACTCTATTTGGGTGAGGTTTGCTGTTGTTTGGTTGTGTATTGACTTGTGATTTGCAATTCAAATCAATTTTATAAACTTTTGGTGTCAAATGTTTGGAAATTGCGATGGCTTAAAGAGGAAGAGGAAGAGGAAGAGAAAGAACGTGTAGAGGGCGAGGAAACGCCATAAAATTTGAGGATGAATTTGATTTAGCACATTCCATGGTACCTAAGGGTACCCAACAATATGAAATGGAGGAATTAAGAAAGAAAATCGCTACCTTAGCCCTTAAGGTGAAGCGATTGCAATCTAGGATCAAAATTCCGTGATTCTTTGGTGAAGAATCGGAGTTTGATGATTGGGTGAAATAAGTCGAAGACCTATTCAATTACTATAATGTAATTGAAGGAACGGAAGTGAAATTAGTGGAGAAGGCTTGAAAGGAAGCGTTGCGTATTGGTGGGAACAAAGTAAAATCCTTAGTAAGAGGATGGGATAACCGAAAATCAAGGAGTGGTGCAGAATGAGGAAGAAACTAGAAGGCAAGTTTTAACCCATTAATCATTGTCCAGCCAAAGGGGTGGAGTTGCCACACAATTCCACTAAGTTGGACTTTGATGATGAACAAAAGTTTGATGAGTACTTCAATGAGGAACCGAGGTTTGATGAGGAACCGAGGTTTGATGAGTTGTTGGATGAGGAATTGAGGTTTGACAAGTACTTGGATGAGGAGCCGAGAATTGATTATTATGAAGGAGAGTATGGCTACGAAGGTGAGGGTCTAGAAGACAATGTCCTTGATTCTTTTGGGGACGTTTTTTGTATTGTTGATTTGGAATCGGATGAAGACCCAATATTTGATGCTTATAATGAAAATGGGTTTGAAGAAACCCTAAGCAAGATTGATTACAATGAATTGGACTTTATACAACTCCGTTGGTCTCCGGCAAAGATTGAAGTGATTTCAACAAGTTGTAAAGCGGCCTATGACTGTGAAAGTGAGAGGCTAGAAGTCGACGTCGTTAATGTTTTTGACGATCCTCTTTATATTGAGGACATTAAGAAGATTAATTTGGATGTTTTTGTTCACGGGTTGGTGAAAGGTGAAGTATTGAAGATACCACATTGGATGATGAATTTGAGATTGAATGGTGTAATAGTGAAATCAAGAGGAGATTTGACGATGATGAATCTATGAAAAGTTTTTTGGGCATTAAAGGAATTGCAAATTTGAAGAACAGTACTACATCTTGTTTCCGATCCTCATATTTGAAGATACATTAGATTATTGGATGGTAACTATGGCATTTTACAAGATTAATCTTAAGAGGAAAGCTACTGTTGAAGTGAAAATGAGGAAGCTAGTTTGTAAACTTGAGGACAAGCTTCTTTTAGAGGGAGAGTATGATGTATTACTTTATGCATAACTAGTAGTACTTTTATGTTATTTTGTTTAAGTTGTCTTTTTAGTTTTCATACAGCCGACCCCAATTGATTGGGACACAAGGCTTGGTTTGGTTTGGTTTGGTTTTACCTTTTTAGTTTAGTCACCACCATGTGATGCTAGCGTGCCTTAATTTGGTATAAATATTAGGTTAGGGCTAGCCGCCTAGGAGTAAAGTAGTTTTGGGATATATTTGTGTTGAATTTGACCTTAGATTGCAAATATGATGTTGTACTACTACTCATGCATAAAGTACTACATCACATGTGATGAAAATATATTATTCTAGTGTTTTTGGTATCCCCTGCTTCAGAATTTTGTGTTCTAAATGAAGGTGGCTTTGCTGATTTCAGAATGCTAGCCTCTATATCTATTTTGCTGTTGATAGGAGTTTCTTGATGTTTATTTTTTATTTTTCCTTAATAAGGCTCCATTTTTAGGTAGAAAACTTCGAAGGCTCCGTGTAATTGGTATCTACCCAAAAGCCTTCATGTAATCTGTATGCTTACTTGTAGTTGTGTGTATGGAAGATCATAGATAAATATATTTGATCTGAACTTGTGCGATGTGATAAATCCAAACTTGCCTCAGGTAGGAAACACTTGAATCTGGCTTTCGATTGAAGTATGGTAACTCAAAAACCCATTTCAAGTAGGGAAGCTGAAGTGGATCACCTAGATTAGCCAACATTATTTTATCTAAACGACTGGGTGATTGATACTCAAATGCAATGAAATTAATTTTAGTAATGGCTTATGTTTTGAGGGTGAAAATGTGGGGTCAAAGATTCGGTGGTCACTTTCTACAAATAGTGCCAAAGATTGGGTCCGTACCAATTCTACTCCCAATGGCCCTTGCTGGGAAGACTGAGATGAACATGGCGACGCTTCTACGTTTAGATTGGGTTCACAAAGTTGAGCATTTAAAGACCATATATATATATATATTTTGCAATTAGTTTCAGTCGAATAGACTTTATATGTTCAAAACTTGTGTATTGTAGTGTTCCATATGGTTGGATGGTCTGGTTTGGCACAATTTCTTCAATGGAATAGTTTTTATGATTTTGTTTTCGTTTTGATGTATGGAAAAACTTCTTCTTATAATGAATTTGGAATTGTTATTTTCTCTCCTCCCCTAAATTATGGATATCTTTACCAATTTTATTTCTATTAATAGAGCAAATTTTTAAGTTTCAGAAAACTTTCTCCCCAAGACATTTCTGAAAAACAAAGCAATAGAAAGACCAATGGGCCCAACTCACCCTCAAAAGACGCCTTATGAGGGTAGGATTACCCAGGCTAGTAATAAGAAGCATAGACGGGGGGCTATGCCCGGGCGATGTGGGACAATCCAACAAAAGCCGAAAAAAAGATGTTTGTTACTTCATCGTTTGCTCCAAACGCTTAACTGTCAGAGGGTGAGCTCAACTATGTATATCGAGCTTCCACACCCTCCTTCACGTGCGACCCTATCTGGTACTTGGAGAGGCTACACACCAAACTCCATCATAGTGGAGACCAACCACCAAGTGCAAAAGTGCACACCAAAGCAGGGACAAAGACTCAAACCTGAGACCTCCCACAAACAAGACTCTAATACCATGTTAATTATTTCTCCATCTAAATCACTGTTGTGGACTTTTATAAATGGAACTACTAATCCAGAATGGTATATTGGTTTGATTGTTTGGGTCCTTGTATCTTAAAGAGAAAAAATTTCTCTCGGGCTTAAAATGTATAGAACGATTTATCTCCGATTCTCTGAATTATCAACTTTGTCGTCGTTAATCGCTTTGGCTTAATGTTATGGCTCAACTTGTTTTTTTAGATCAAACAAAAATACGAGTGAAGAAGTGTTGTTTGAACATGTAGGTATGTAATTTCCTTTTTGAAGGAACATGGCAAGGAAGTCTATACTGAGGTTCGTGCAGCGTACATTGATACAATGAACAAGGTAATGATTTAGAAATTAACAAAGCTCTGAGTTAAGATTTGCTTTTCATGGAGCGAGGAGTAGTCACATGCTGTCATGTATAGTTCTGTATGATTAGTGTGATCTATTCTCCTTTCGATTTTGATGAACCCATCACTTGAAGATTGTTATGGTGGTATCTTTAAGCAAATGACAAGGAATTCTATATTTTCTCAAGTATTAATGTGCTATATGTTTAATTTGCAGGTCCTGACTGCACATATCCGCGCTTATATTCAAGCATTGGAGAAATTACAGTTGGATATAGCAACATCTAGTGATTTGATAGGTGTTGAGACAAGAAGCACTAGTCTCTTTTCTAGAGGAAGAGAGCCCTTGAAGAACCGTTCTGCAGTTTTTGCTTTGGGAGAGAGAATAAACATTCTTAAGGTTTTTCACTACTACTAATAAAATATGTTTTCCAAACTCTTTAACATCATAATATGTCAAATTTCAATTGCCATTCTTTGTGCATCCGAGGTTTCAATTGGGGTTTGTATTATATGATATGCCTTACGCCAATTTCTTATATCTCATAAGCCATTGTAATGGATGCAAATATTGAGGTTCCCAAATTTGGAATATCCCAAATGTTATGGGAGTGGTACCACAGACCACTGCATGTGGTCAATGTTCTAAAACTCGCTAGGCACTAGTCGGGCGGTGGATAAGTTCTGCACAATCGCCTAGCTGCCTAGGACCCCGCCTAGCAAAGTAGGCAATTTTACAAATGCCTAGGGGAAACTCCGGGCGGTGGGGGCCGCCTAGAACACTGCATGTGGTACCACTCCCATCCATAGACTTTACTGCACATGTTACCACTCTATAGCATTTGGGTTATCCCAAATTTGGGAACCATAGTGTTACTCGCAGAAATATATGCACCAGGGTTCATAGGGTCGGCCGAAACCAAGTTTACTCGGCCGAGTCAACTCGGTTTCATCAGTACCGATACGAGATACACCACCGAGTCAAGCTGAGTTAGAAAAATCGAAGGATCGTGAGATATATAGGCCGATATGTACGAGTTTTCATCTGCTCGGCCATCGTATCGCGAGATGTATCGTGCAACAGAGGCAAGAAACGGAGGAGATATTACCAGATCTGGAGACCTCATCTCTTGAATCTCCTCTCTCTTGAATCTCCATCTTCTTCGACCACAAAAAAACTTCGAAAATCGCCATGGCAGCTTCGAATCTAAGCTCAGAATCTTAGAATCTCAGCTTCGAAATCCCCTTATTTTCTCACAGTTTATGCGTCTCTCTCTGTTGTATCTCTCTTTTTTCCTTAAAGGCTGCGGCTCAAGGTAAGAGTTTAGGGTCTTTTAACTTATCTTCTTGTTGCTTTATGGTAAGTATTAGGTTTTTGGTAGAACTTAGGTAAGAATTGGGTTTGGGTAGGCCTTTTTATTAGATCTGCTACTATTTGGGTTGGATTATATTCTACTTTTATGTATTTTGGGCTTGGGTTGGGTTGATTAAAAATTAATGGTTGAGTTGATTTAGAACAGTCATTTGTTATATGTGACCAACATTACTTATTAACTAGTTTTAGAACACAGCCAAAGACCAAATTGCAGCTATATTATAATGCTTATTATTTATTTTAAATGGGTATATTGCTAAATTTGAAATAGAAAAATATACCAATTTATTTGTTTTTCTTAAAATTTAGTTTTTTGTTATAATATGACTAACAGCTAAATTTCAAATAATAAATACACAACAAATTTTTTTTTTCTTGAAATCAAGTTTATTGTTATGTATGTAGTATTATCAAACATTAAATCGACAGCGTGTGTATTAGATATTATGTGATCTTAATATAATTGGTACACTATGTATTGTGATAATCTAATAGGTTAATTTTGTTATTTATATTGTTTTAGAATTTTTCATTATTTATTTAGATTTTTTTGCCCTTTAAATCTAGCTTATCTTTGCGTATCGCCCCGATACTAGGACGGAAGTTTGTTTTTATCTGTGTTTGGCTTATGCATATAACCCTGTGCTCCAAAGTATCCCCCTTAAGTTGGATGCAAATATTGATTTCGCACCATCTCTGTGTTAGCGATTCAGATTGTGGCTTGTACTAGTATCCAATTGGTGAAAAGGTGAAGCCTAATGCTTCTAGGGCTTTGCGAGAACTGTGGATATCTGGGGAAAAAACTGGTAGGCTTTAAATGGTTAATTGATGTCAAACAAAAGGCGGATGACACAAATGATAGATTAAACAAGACTTGTTGCTAAGGGGTTTACGCAAACATGTGGCATAGAAGATGAGGAGACATTTGTGCCAGTGGCAAAAAGATTAATTCTCTTCTTGCCCCTTAATAAAAAAAAAGAAAAGAAGAATTCTTTTCTTGTTCTGTTATCTTGTAAAATCAACTTGAGGTCGACGCTTCAGATGTTAGACATGAAGAAACATTTCTTCATTAGGGTTTTAGAGGAGGAAGTGTATATGAAAATTCCTCCATGTTTTACTTCCCAGTCCATTGTGTTAAATTTTATAATTTCAAGCTTATTTTATTAATTGATCAGCAATGTCTATATACACAAATGCTGAGACATAGAAGAGGAAAGCAAAATCTCCTAATAAATGAGACATTAAAAATGGTCAACATGACCTAAATATAAACTGACTAATAATGGAAGGAAATAAATAGAAATCCCACTGATATATCTAATGACAGCTAATTGCCAACACTCTCCCTCAAGCTGGTGCAAAAATGTCTCTCATGCCTAGCTTGCTTAGATTGTAATGATGAGGCCTGTTTCCAAGAGCTTTGGTGAGAACATCTGCCAACTGTTCACTAGACTTCATACATGGAATATTGATCTCTCCACTGCTCAATTGATGAAGTGTGTGTCAATTTCAAAATGCTTACTGGATTGTGAGCAATACTGATGGTTGCTTTATTATTACAGTACAATCTCATAGAATTTGTTGGCTCAAGTCTAAAATCTCTCAATAGAATTTTTATCCACAATAATTTGCAAATTCCTTGAGACGGCTTGGAATTCCGCTTCAGCACTTGATCTAGATACGACAGCCCGTTTCTTGCTACGCCATGTAACAAGATTTCCTCCAAACGTGTAATATCCTGAGGTAGACCTCCTATCCGTGGCCGAGCCTTCCCAATCTGCATCTGTATACTCATCCACCTGAAGATAACCATGTATACCAAAGAATAAACCTTTTCCAGGCGCTGACTTCAAATATCTAAGAATTCGAAGAACAACATCGTAGTGGGACTCTCGTGGAGCATGCATGAACTGACTAACAACACTTACAGCAAAAGCGATGTCTGGACGAGTGTGTGACAAGTAGATTAGCTTGCCCACCAATCTCAGCTTGCCCTCCAATCTCTGGTATCTCCCTCTGTTAACTACTGCTCCATCGGTGTCATCCCCTAGCTTCTATTTAGCTTCCATAGGAGTATCACATGCCTTACTCCCAAGCATGCCAGTCTGTTGGAGAAGGTCAAGAACATATTTTCTCTGGGTGATAAAGATTCATTATTTGCTTCTAGCCACCTCAATCCCTAGAAAGTACTTGAGGTTTCCCAAGTCTTTTATTTCAAATTCCTTGGCTAGGTATTTCTTCAGCTCCTGCATATCTTCCTCATCGTCTCCTGTCAAGACAATATCATCCACATACATTATGAGAACGGTAACTTTCCCTTGTGGGGAATGTCTAATGAATAGTTTATGATCACCTTGTAAGGAATGCCATATTTTAACATAGCTTGAGTGAATCTTTCAAACCATGCTCTTGGAGACTGTTTAAGTTCATACAGGGACTTAAAGACTGTTTAAGTCCATACAGGGGCTTTTTAAGTCTGCAAACTTTCCCTTTGGTTTTAGAGTCTTCAAAACCTGGAGGAATATCCATATAAACTTCTTCTGCCAAATCCCCGTGTAGAAAGGCATTTTTAACATCGAACTGATGGAGAGGCCTATCTAAATTTGTAGCAAGGGATAAAAGAATTCTCACAGTGTTCATCTTAGCAACTGGAGCAAATGTTTCCTCATAATCCACTCCATAAGTCTGTGTATATCCCTTTGCCACCAATTGAGACCTCTCAATAGATCCGTTTGCCTTATGCTTGATTGTAAACACCCACTTACACCCCACTGTCTTATGCACTCTAGGCATTTCAACCAATTCCCAGGTGCTATTTTTATGATGAGCTTTCATCTTCTACAAAGGCTTGGTAAGAGGGAGACAGACGACTGTATGAGACAAATTTAGATATGGGATGTTGAGTACATGACCTAACACCCTTACGTGTAGCAATTGGAATATCTAAATCATCAGTAATAGTAGTAGGAGGATTAGGATTACCTGGTTCCTCATCGAGGGAAGGAGACGGGAGTGACGGATCAAGATGAATGGTCTTATCTTTCATCCTCCATGTTCTTCTCTGATATACTATATCCTCTTTCTCTGGATTTGTTTCTTTTGCAATGGTGGGTTCCACAAATATCTCTTGCTCAGTCTCTTGCTCTCCATCAATTTTTTCTCTACCTCTTCGTCATCAAGAGTGCCCAATATCTCAAATGGATTACACAAGTAAATTAGGAACATGTAGTTCAGGCAACTCTTCTGTACTTGTATTCTCCCCCTGAAGAGGGGAGTAAGGGGTAAAATAGGACTGTTCCTAAAAAAAAGGTGACATCCATGGAAACATACCACTTTCGAGTAGGAGGATAGTAACATTTATACCCTTTTTGAGTGGGAGAGTAACCAAGGAAAACACATTTGATAGCCGGAGGATCAAGTTTTCCTCTTATGGGAGCATGATTTTGAACAAAACAGACACAACCAAAGACCTTCAGAGGAACTAGAAAGAACCTCAACAGGTGATTGTTTATTAAGAACTTGAGTAGGAAGCCAATTGATTAAATAAGCAGCATTTAAGACTGCTTCACCCCAAAAAGCCTTCGGAGCTTGGGCTGAGAATAACATTGACCGGGCAGTGTCTAAGAGGTGACGAGTCTTGCGCTCTGCAACTCCATTTTGTTGTGGACTATTGGTGCAAGAAGATTGGTGAATTGTGCCATTCTCCAAAAAATACTTCTCACGACCAGATTTAAAGTACTCCCCCCCCCCCCCCCCCCCCCCATTGTCTGAACGAACAATTTTTACAACCGCACCGAACTGGGTACAAATCATTTTATGAAAGGTTTTAAAAATTGAATCGACCTCACTTTTTTCTTTCATCATGTAAACCCAAGTAGTACGAGAAAAATCATCTATAAATGTGACAAACCACCAATGGCCTTTAAGTGCAACAACACGAGAGGCACCCCAAACATCTGAATATATACGAGAGAATTGAAAAGAGAACAATACTTTTATGATTACTGGGATAAAAAGAAGCACGGTGGTGCTTTCCAAGTTCACAATCTTCACACCGAAAGGTGGATACATTTTTATTAGACGACAAAGATGGAAATAAATGCTTGAGTAAACCAAAGGAAGGATGACCTAGGCGTGTGCCAGAGCATGATTTCACCAGATGTAGAACCAATGAGAGTAGTATGATGAGCCAGTTGTTGTCGGTCCTACGGTTCTAGAAGATAAAGACCATTCTCCTCTCTACCACTGCCAATCGTCCTCCGAGAAGGAAAAAAATTGATTCTACAATTTTGATCACGAGTAATATGACCAATTGATAATAGGTTAGTGGTAAAGCTAGGAACATGCAAAACAGAAGATAAAGACAACGAGGGAGTGACACGGACTAAACCTTTGCCTAAAATCGAAAAGACGGTTCCATCAGCAATCCTGTTTTTATCCTGACCTGAACATGGTTTATAATTGGAAAAAACAGGAGATGAACTGGTCATATGATCAGATGCCCCGGAATCAGTAATCTAAGGAAGACTAGTATGGGAATTGAATGCACTCACTGAAAGTAGCTAAATTACCTGAACGAGCAAAAGATGATGAGGCAGTAGTAGGTGTATCCAAATCAAACATCTGGGCAGAATTGCCCTTTCTGGAATAAGTGTTAGCCATGGTCTCCGAAATGTCCTGGGCAGTCGCCATGTCCAAGAAACCCTCACCAATTTCAGGGATCATAGAGTGAACTAGCCATGTCATGACAATGGACTTTTCCATCTCCCATTTGTCATAAGCTGCATCCTCGGTGGTTGGTGCTTTGATTCGGCCGTTGATGTGCCCCATCTTTTCTCTGCCCTTACGAAACAACATCACAGGCTGGGACCAAGCCAGAAAATTTTGACCATTGAAGAGGGAAGTAGTGATCTTCAAGTTCGGGTTATCAGAGTGAGCAACAATGCTGTCACTTCTAGACGGCTGCGAATTGACGGAATAGTCCGACATCGTAAATCAGCCCACAAGAAAATTACCCGTAACAATCACTGGATAAGGAATAGGAACCGGAACCAACGGGGTCGTAGCACACAAGAGAAAATCAAATCACCATATAGGATGCAGAAAGATCAGTCATCGCTGATCAATGGTCCATAGAAGGATCGAACAACACCAGAAAAATAAGGCTCAATCAAAACTAGGGTATATGGACAGTAAGGGGGCTGCGATTATCGGTGGAGTCTAGACTAGCATTGGTGGTGTCAGCTGGGTGTTGGGTGGTGTCGGCTGGAAGTTGTTGGGTGTGTATGGGCGGCGGCTAGGTCTAGGACAGCATAGGAGGCTGCAACTGGATGTGGGGTGAGGCTGCGGCTAGGTCTAGGGCATGGGAGTCTGCGACTGTTGGTGGTGGTGGGTAGGAGATGGGTGGCTGTTGGTGGATGAGCTTGTCCCTGCTTACGGTCGCTCTAGCTTATTTCATTAATTGATCACCAATATATACACAATGCTGAGACATAAAAAACGAAAACAAAATCTCCTAATAAATGAAAAATTAAAAATGCTCAACATGACCCAAATATAAATCAACTAATAATGGGAAGAAATAAATAGAAATCCCACTGATATATCTAATAACAGCTAATTGCCAACACATTGAAGAGAAGGTATGTAGTCTGACGAAAGCTCTGTATAGGTTGAAACAGTCTTCAGATACAAATTGAGTCATGCAGATCACTCAATTGCCTTTAGGCATGCTAAAGTGTTGGGTTTAGAGTGATAACCCTGCTTGTATTTGTGAGCAAATGATTAAGCAGTAGACATAATGAGATAGATTGAGGTGTATATAAGGGAGAAAAACAAAACATAGACCCAAAAGGCAGAGAGCTCACCAACTCATTGCTATTCTTCCATTTTGTAGTGATTCACTTTTCTTTGTGCCCAAGCAAATACATCAAGTCAAAAGACTAAGATACTAAATTACCAAAATAGACATAACTAACATAAAATTACAACTAAGGACATTAACATTAGTTTTAACACTCCCCCTTAATGCCAAGTTGTAACACCCAACATCTCTCTACATTGCTGGAACTTATCTCTTGGAAGTGCCTTTGTGAAAATGTCGGCAATTTCGGACTTGCAAAACTACAATTGAATTTGACCTTCTTCAATTGCATCTCTTATGAGTGATGCTTGATTGCAATGTGCCTCGTTCGGCTATGTTGAACTGGGTTTTTGGCCATGGCAATGGCTGATTTATTGTCACAAAACAACTTTGTTCCTTCTCCTTGTTTCTCTTCAAAGTCTTCCATGATTCTTCTCAACCAAATAGCTTGCGATGTTGCTAGAGACGCTGCCACATACTCTGACTGAGCAACTGCTTGTTTCCTTGAAACCCAAGAAAATGTACTGGAACGAGGAGTAAATGCATAGTTAGAAGTACTTTTCATATCATCAATGCAACAACCCCAATCACTATCACAATAGCCTTTCAGCTTTGGTTCACAACATTTTTCATACTTGATACCAGAGTCGGTGGTGCCACAACCATACCTTCGTCCTCTTTTCACTGCTCCAAGGTGTATCTGGCTAGGTGAGTTTATGAATCTTAAAAGCAAACTTGCAGCAAACATTATATCTGGCCTTGTGGTTGGGAGATACAGCAAATTTCCAACCAAACTTCTATACAAGGTAGCATCAAATTTCTCTTCACCATCTTCTTTCAACCATTTTTCTTGTGCCACAGGTGGTGTTGCCATTGATTTACAATTTTCCATTCTAAATTTCTTCAAAATATTTTCCGCATACTTCTTTTGTGAAATAAACACACCATGTTCCTCTTGATATATCTCATACCAAGAAAGTGATGAAGCAACCTCAAATCACTCATTTCATACCTTTTCATCATCTCATTTTTGAATTCATCAATCATGTTCTCATTGTTTCCCGTGAACACAAGATCATCAACATAAAGTGCTACTAGAAGTGTGTCATATGTACCTTGCTTCTTCACGTATAGAGTCGTTTCACTCGTGCTTTTCTTGAATCATTTTTCAAGGAAATAACCATCAATATGACTATACCATGCTCGAGGGGCTTGCTTAAGACCGTACAAGGCCTTTTGTAGCTTGTACACTTTCTTTTCTTCACCCTTGTCCACAAACCCTTGTGACTGCTACACATATACTTTTTCTTCTAACTCTCCATTCAAAAACGCAAATTTTACATCAAGCTGGTATAAGGACCAATTTTTATGGGATGCCAAGGCAATAAGAGCTCTCACGGTATCAAGACGAGCTACCGGAGCAAAAGTTTTACTTAGTTGTAATTTTGTGTTAGTTATGTCTATTTTGGTAATTTAGCATCTTAGTCTTTTGACTCTATGTATTTGCTTTGGCACAAAGAAAAGTGAATCAATACAAAATGGAAGAGTAGCAGTGACTCGGTGAGCTCTCTGCCTTTTTGGGTCTATGCTATGTTTTTCTCTCTCATATACACCTCAATCTTCCTCATTATGTCTATTGCTTAATCATTTGCTCACAAATATAAGCTGGGTTATCACTCTAAACCCAACTTAATTCGTATCAGAGCTTGGTTGGGTCAAGATTTGCGCGAAAATTAGGGAAACAAACCCTAGAAAAAGAAGATTAAAATGGCAACTACAAGCAATCAAAATCAGGGAACTCAACCCTAATTTCCTATCTTTGATGGGGAAAACTATGAGTTTTAGTCCATGAAGATGAGAACCATATTTTTGTCTTATGATCTTTGGGAGTACGTAGAAGACGAGTATGATGATCTGACAGCCTTGACGAATGCTCAAAAACATCAACTCAAGGAGTATAAGAAGATAGACGCACAAGCCCTAACGTTGATTCAACAAGGAGTTGCAGATATAATTTTCCCAAGAATCATGAGAGCAAGAAAGGCCAAGGAAGCATGGGATCTATTACAACAAAGAGTATGAAGGAGACCAAAAGGTAAGAAGTGTTAAACTTCGAACTCTTAGAAGAGAATTTGCGAAAGTGAGTGATGTTGAAACTTTAAAGGATTTTTCCTCAAGATTTACAGAACTTGTAAATCAAATGAAAGCCTATGGTGAAGAAATTAGTGATCAACACGTTGTTGAGAAATTTTTGATAACTCTACCTACAAAATTTGATCGTATTGTTTTTGTGATTGAACAAACCAAAGAAATGTCTAAGTTAAGTATTCAAGAAGTGATGGGTTCATTAAAATCATACGAGGAAAGATTGGTGCGATGCACACCGAAAGATAAGTTGAGAGTGCATTTCAATCTAAACTCAATATTTGTTCTAACAGTCAAGAAACGAAACAATCCGGGCATGAACAAGAGAGATGGGGATCATTTAGAGGTGGTAGACAAGGAAGAGGTAGAGGAAGAAGTTCAAGAGGAAGAGGCAGAACAAATTTTGAAAGTTGACCAAATGAAAGGGGTGGTCCGCAGAAATGCAATATATGTAAAAGGAGTGGTCATGTTGTGAAAGATTGTTGGTTTTAAGGGGAAGTCACAATGCTTTAATTGTAAAAAAGTTGGGCATGTGGCTAAAGACTGTGTTTTAAAAATAATCAGCAAGCTAACTTTTCTGAAGAACAAGAAGGTGAAGGATGTGCTCTTGCAAGCATCATCGGCAACTGTTACCAAAGGGAGTCGCGTGGAGAGCAAAGCAAGTGTTGGAACTAGTTCACACGGATGTTTGTGGACCAATGCAAAATCAATCTCATAGTCAAAATATGTATTTTATTATCTTTATTGATGATTACACTAGAATGACTTGGGTATATTTTATGAGACAAAAATCTGACGTGTGTGGTATATTTAAGAAATTTAAAAGTCTTGTTGAGAAGCAAATGATTTTATCGTAAAAACTTTGAGAAGTGATAGAGGAAAAGAGTACATCTCAAAATGAATTTGATAAATTTTGTGAAGAAGAAGGAATGGAACAGGAACTCACAGTTGAATATACTCCACAGAAAAAGGGAGTTTCTGAAAGGAAAAATCAAACTGTGATGGAGATGGCCAAATCTATGTTACATGAAAAGAAATTTCTTGAAATCTTTTAGACAGAAGCTGTGTATTTGATTAACAGGTGTCCTACTAAAGTCGTATGGAACCAAACTCCGATAGAAGCTTAGAGTGGTAGAAAGCCATCGGTAATCATCTTAAAGTGCTTGGGTGTGTTTGCTTTGCTCAAATACCGAAAGAGGAAAGGCGAAAATTAGATGAAACAAGTGAAAGGTGCTTATTTGTGGGCTATAGCTCAAAATCAAAGGGCTATAGGCTGATTTCTGTGAAAAGCAACCAAGTGATCATAAGCCGAGATGTGTTATTTGACGAAGATGCTACATGGAATTGGAAAGAGAATAAGATTGAAAAGCGGGATGTTCTTGTTGATGACATGGAAGAACAACCATCAAATGAAGTTGAAAATGATGAACAAGAGCAAGTCCACCATCATCACCTAGCTCTTCTTCATCAAGTCAAACCTCTAGTTCATCTTCTCTGAGCTCAACTCCAAAGAAAATGAAGAGTTTTGAGTGATGTATATCAAAGATGCAATTTTATTGTTGTTGAACTAGAAAACTTCGAACAAGCTATAAAGGAGGAGGCTTAGAAGAAAGCAATGGCAGAAGAAATTCATGTTATTGGGAAGAACATAACATGGCAGCTGGTTGACAATCCCAGACAAACAAATCATTGGTTCGAAGTGGATTTACAAAGCGAAATACAATTTTGATGGGACAATTCAAAGAAACAAGGCTAGTCTCATTGCTAAAGGCTACTCACAGCAGCCTGCGATAGATTTCCATGAAACTTTTCATTAGAGTAAGTGCATAGCCAGAAGTACTTTTCATATCATCAATGCAACCACCCCATCACTATCACAATAGCCTTTCAACTTTGGTTCACAACATTTTTCATACATATACCAAAGTCGGTGGTGCCAATCGACATAATGAGGGAGCTGAGGTGTATGAGAGAGAGAGAAAAACAGAGCATAGACCCAAAAAGCAGAGAGCTCACTGACTCACTGCTACTCTTCCATTTTGTATTGATTCACTTTTCTTTGTGCCCGAACAAATACATAGAGTCAAAAGACTGAGATGCTAAATTACCAAAATAGACATAACTACCATAAAATTACAACTAAGGACATTAACATTAGTTTTAACATAAAGGTAATTACCATCTTCACTACTTGTGTCGATGACATAATCGTGGAAACTCTTTATGATTTGGAAGAAATTTCCAGGTTGAAGACAATTGGCTTAGGAATTTGAGATTGAGAATAAGGACTTGGCATAATTGGGTTATTTCCTCGAAATGGACCGAATTCGAAAATGATTTACTTTTATCATAAAGAAATTATGTTCTTGATCATCTACAAGGGACTGAAAACTGATGTGGACCAACAAACTCGCGTATTAAGGTTTATCGCCGACTTAGAGATGATCGTGTTGATCAGCACATGCATCTAAATTTGGTAGTTAATAACTTAATATCTCTCCCATACTCATCCAGATGCTAGAGATATGAGAGGGCGTTGTTAGACAATTATGCACGAGCTGCTTATTTCTCATCTAGAGGCGGCATATCATGTCTTGAGATATGTGAAATTGATTTCCAGAAAGGAATTCTTTTTTTTTTTTAAATTGCATTATCTTAATATTAGAAGGCAGGCTTTGTTGGCGACCAAACATCTACTTCAGGGTATTGCACATTCTTAGGGGAGAATCTGGTTACATGGTGGAGCAAAAAACCAGCAGTTTTAGCTAGATCAAGTGCATAGGCTGAGTATATGGCTATGGCTCGTGTATGCGAGCTTATGTAGCTTCATGTTTAATGAGAGACTTGGGAGCGGTTCATAGTAAGCCTGTTAGTTTGTAAAATGAAATTTATAGTCCTCTACTTCTTGCTCTTCTTTATTCCTTTTACAAAAGTGTATTCCAACTGGTTCTTTTGAAAGGCGATTCATATAGTACTGCAAATTTGGTGGAAGTTATTTTAGTGTTTCTGGACATAGGATGATGTGAAAACAGATGTAGTGACAAGGTTTCCTCTCTGATGCTTGTTTTGCGTGTCGCTTCTGACTTCTTTTCTTTTTACAACACCATTGTCATCAATGGATAGTACCGGTGATATTGCGTTCTGATTTTCTGCAAATGAAAATGGAGGACCTAACCTTCAACATGATAATCTCTCTCTCTCTCTCTCTCTCTCTCTCTCTCTCTCTCTCTTTCTCTCTTTCTCTCTCTTGTATTCCAAATCAGAGCTTTAATTGTTGAGGTCTTTGGTTCAAGTCTCTCCGTCATGCACACCCATATTCTATTTATGGGTTTTGTTGAGAGATATAGCATTCTGTCAGTTGTCTATTCTTAATTTCTTATTTGTTTTTCTCCACATGCTAGAGGGTATTACCTATGTGGGACAGCTCTATGAATTTGGTATGCAAGTCGGGCCCACGTCCTTATAGCTTACGCTTTTGGGGTAATTGGTGGAAAGGATTTACAAGTGAACCTAAATGAGACATGAGGGGAATAACTAAATTCACATGCTTCCTCACAAACATAGTTATTTCTAACAAATGCCGAAAATTTTTTAGAACAGACAAAACGATCGAAATGTTTCCTCTGTGGGGACACTAGTTGATGTAGTAATTCGTAATACTATAGATACTTATTAGTAGTACTTTAGGCTTTATTAGTTGTTTCTTTTATCTTATTTGTTTTGGTTATTTAGTTTTGTCACCTCTATGTGAGGTTAGTATAGGTTTAATAGGTTATAAATAATAGGCTAGGGTTAGGGTAAAGTAATTTTGGATATTTTGTAAGCATAGTTTGTTGAATACAAACAGAGCCTTAGAGCTCACGTTTTGGGGATTTCATCCCAAAACCCCAATTTCTTCTAAATCTCTCAATTTGAGAATTGCATGCTACTTTGAATGCATCATTTGGTGTCAGAGTTCAAAGCGAACCTGGATTGCAAAGAGATTTGCTGAAATTTTCACCAATTTTGAACAAATTGAAGGTCACAATTGCTGCGAACAGACTTCTCTAGCTCGATCCTGCCCATTTTGTGTTTCCAACTAGAGATTCTTATAATGAAGGAAATGGTGACAACGATTGGGGCCACAGAACCGAGTAACATCTTGTAGAACATCAAATCAACATTTGATGCTCACATGCAAAGTCGAGTCCGATACCTAGAGTGCTGCGGAGTTGAGTTCCTTTGATAATTGGGTTTGCGATCTCAATATGTCCCTCGAAATGAACTTACGGTCTGCTCTTATCCATGAGTCACATGCGCAGTTGGAGATTTGCATGGACATCTCAGTTGCGACCGTCACTCTTGGGAATTTCGTGAAAGGCAAATACACTCGGAACTGGTTCACAGGTGTCTGGAGTGGATTTTGGTGTCGCGAGTTGCTGCCGTTTGTTCCTGAGGGTTCTCTAGTGGTTCGGTTACCTTGGGCTGGTCGGAACGTGTTTGCTGAACGGAGTCGTGTATTTTGGTAGTGGATTGGGATTATTTCAGCAACGTATATTTCTAATTCAGTTTTCGATATAAATTGTTTTGACACAATTGTTGTTGCAATTGCTATGGCTCAAAGAGGAAGATGTAGACTGGGTAGAGGGCAAGGAAAGGCCATGTGTTTTGAGGATGTGGCTGAATTTGATTTAGCACCTCCCATGGGACCTAAGGGCACCCAACAACGTCAAATGGAGGAATTTCGAAGGCAAATCGCCACCTTAACCATTAAGGTGAGGCGTTTGCAACCTCCTTATGATAGAATTCATATTCCGAAATTCCATGGTAATGAATCGGAATTTGAAGATTGGTTGAAAGAAGTTGAAGGCTTATTCAAATACTATGATTTGATTGAAGAAAGGAAAGTGAAATTGGTGGAGAAGTGTTTGAAGGGGAGTGTTGCGGATTGGTGGCAACCATGGGCGGACCAAAGTTTAAGTCAGGGGTGGCACAGGCCCCCCCTGAACTTTTGGAAATTACATAATTACATGTAATATTTTACAAATAAGCCCTCCTAAAATTCACACAGGCCCCTCCTGAACTTTTAAAAGTTATAGATTTACATATAATATTTTCTAGGTTTTTAACACAGGCTCCCTGGACTTTTGAAAATTCTAGATTTATGTGTCATATATTACAAGTTTTAGAAATAGGCCCCCTAAAATTACATGATTTACCCCAAATTAGGGGTGTTAAACCAATTTTATAGTTTTACACATAATTGTAATGAAAATGGGAGCAGAATGAGGAAGAAGTTGGAAGATGTTGGAAGAAAATGGGAGCAGAATGTTAGAAAGAGAATGGGAAAACCTAAAATCAAGTATTGGAACAGAATGAGGAAGAAGTTGGAAGAAAAGTTTTTACCCATTCGTGATCTTCCAATCAAAAGTGAGGATTTGAAACAAAATTTTTATGAGTTGGCATTTGATGACAAGTCAAAGGTTGATAAGTACGTGAACGAGGAACCAAAGTTTGATGAGTACTTGGATGATGACCCGTTTATTGAGGATTGTAATGAAAATGGGTTTGATGTAGAAGTACACAAAAGTTGATATTTGGCGAAGTTTCGGTATTTGCTGGTTGGTATGAAAGTGAGCTTGAGGAAAACCTAGACCAAGACAATGACAAGAAACTGCATAAGGCACCAGTATTTGGTTATTGTTATCAAAGCGAGTTTGAAGAAAACCACGGGGAAGTAGAAGACAACGAATTCGACAAGGGACCAATATTTGATGATTGTGGTGATGGTAGATTTGAGGGCAATGAAGTTGACTTTATTGAACTTCTTTGGTCTCCAAATAAGGATGATGTTGCTTCAACCATTTATGAAGAGGAGTATGGCTATGAATGTGAGGATCGACAAGACCATGTCCTTGACTCTCTTGAAGGCTTCTTTGTATTGATGATGAGGAGAATGATGATTTGAAAAGTTCTTTTGACAAGGAGAAGGGTGATAGATTCAAGACGTTCACATTGGGTGATGAATATGAATTCAAGTGGTGTAATAGTGGAAGCAAGAATAGGTTTGGAGTTGATGAGTCTATGGAAGAGTTGATGAGCATCAAAGGGAATGGAATATTTGAAGAAGAATGCTACATCTTGTTTCCGATCCTAAGAGTTGAAAATCCACGTTATCATGGGGACGTAATCATGCGGTGCTCCAAGATTAATCTTAAGAAGAAATCCACCGCTGAAGTGAAAATGAGGAAGCTAGTTTTTAAACTTGAGGACAAGTTTTCTTTAGAGGGAGAGTCTTGATGCAGTAATTTGTAATACTATAGATACATAATAGTAGTACTTATATTAGTAGTAGTACTTTAGGCTTTATTAGTTGTTTCTTTTATCTTATTTGTTTTGGTTGTCATTTAGTTTTGGTCACCTCTATGTGAGGTTAGTATAGGTTTAATAGGTTATAAATAGTAGGCTAGGGTTAGGGTAAAGTAGTGTTGGCTATTTTGTAAACATAGTTTGTTGAATACAAACAGAGCCTTAGAGCTCACGTTTTGGGGATTTCATCCCAAAGCCCTAATTTCTTCTAAATCTCTTCAATTTGAGAATTGCATGTAACTTTGAATGCATCACAGTACTTATCCATTTTTGTACGAGATAAGGGAAGGATTAAAACCCATTAGCACAAGAATATAATTTTGTTTTTTGTTTGAGAAATAGCATACATACAGGAGATAGAAAAAGAAGTAGAGTAAAAGTGAAGGTCGTAGAAGAGTTTATTATAATACTTGGTTGTTAATATGATAACCTAATTGTCCTAGTTATATTCACTTTTCATGTCCAACCTATATTCAAATATCCATTTTAGTGTACAAGATACGTTGTATTGTAATTTGCCATAATGTAAATTAATGTCAATGATAAAACTAGCTTTAGAACTGTTGTACTTGCTTTTAATACTTGGAAAGAGTTGATTGACGTTAAATGGTAGACTTGTTCACAGATGCATTTTACCTCACTCTAATATCGTCACTTGTGAATGGAGATATGTAGGCCTAGAACATTTACCTAGAAAACTAAAACATATATAGTTAGTCCATTTTTGAGTTAAATTACTTCTTCATCCACTTCAACTTTTTGTTTCCAAGCATTTCCACGTGTTTCCATTTTGTTTCTGACATGTATCCAAATCGTTTCCGTTTTCTAGTGGACCAAAACATCCCCTACGAAATGAAATTTTGAACTGTGATTGATGATCTAACAATTTTGAAACCTATAGGCAAACCATTTCCAGATAAAGAGTATGGTTTCTTGTGCATGCCACCTGTGTAATGCTTTTTCTATTTTAATTTTAGGTTCCATCTTCTGTTTTGTGTTCTGGAACATAACTGTGGAATCAACTGCAGGGTCACGTTTATGTATAATGGAAAAGAAAGAGTTCTCACCTAAAATGTTTAGGGAAGTAACATTGTTACATTGAATATTTGTTTATAATAAAGAAAGCTCTTGTGGAGGGCTCTTCGGAGCCCTTGGATTCGCCTCTCTCCCTAAGCCTAAATAATTACTTATTGTAAGTTGGCATGCTTTATTCACGAGTTGGATCTCTTAATCTTTTTAGGAAATTGATGAACCTGCATTGATTCCACACATAGCTGAAGCCAGCTCCCGCAAGTATCCATATGAAGTCTTATTCAGAAGCTTGCACAAGCTGCTTATGGACACTGCTACTTCTGAGTACGTTGTAGTTCACTCTGTCCTTTACTATTGGAGTTCTACGCTAGTTAATTTTGAGTCTGTAATATAGAAAGTGGTCTGCAGTATTCTAGAGGAATTCGTGTTTGACATTTTGATTTCTCATCATATAGGTATCTATTCTGCGATGATTTTTTTGGGGAAGATTCGATCTTTTCAGAAATATTTGCAGGTATTTGGGTACATTTGCCTGCTCGTGATTTACATGCTTTTAAGCAAGTAAACATTGTCTATACTCTATACTGAGGTCATTGATTATCTTTGTAAGTTTGACTTTTCAGATTTTCTGTATTCCGCTGTTGAAATTTGTTTCTCACTTCAATTATAGTTCTTAGTAACACTAGACTGGAAATTATTATAATATATAATGGTTGTAAGAGATACTTAAATCTATAATGATAACTCATTTGTCCTTTAACTTTGATACTCTCAGGTCCGTTTGCGGCAATTGATGAACACTTTAATACCATCCTTCCAAATTGTTATGATGCGATTGGCTTAATGCTTATGATACGCATAATACACCAGCATCAGGTATCATTCAACCCTTCCTCTTTTTTTTTTTTTTTTGTTGCTTCGTTTAGCTTCCTAAATGTGCTTATTTCTATCAAAATCGGACCTTATTTCTTTTCAAAATACATGTTACAAGGTATTTATGTCGAAAAACAACAATAATTAAAGTGATATTTCACTATTGTCTAATATTGTCACTTATGTCGGTCTGGTGTGACTTCATCATCTTATGGTTTTTAAATTGTTGATACAATTAGAACTGAGCAAAGGCCATTGTATGTCAATATGATGTGCTCGATAATCAAAATATTGAGCCAATTAATTTGACACATTGACTTGTTGCCTTGCACCACCATAGGTGTCATACAAGTTAAGTATGGGTACTATTCTCCTTGTGTTCGTTGGGAGGGTGCAAAGGATGATGCAATAATTTGTAGTACTTTATATTCTTATTATTGGTACTTATAGTAGAAGTACTTTGTCCTTTATTAGTAGTGTCTTTATGTAATTTGTTTTGGTTGTCATTTGGTGTTGGTCACAACCATGTGAGGTTAGTGTGGGTAAATAGTAGGCTAGGGTTGAGAGAAATGAGTTTTGGGATATTTTGTATTGAATTGCTTGTAAACCAAGTGAGCCTTTGAGCTCTTTAATGGAGATTCTCTTCCGAAAACCCTAGTTCCTCAATTTCTATTCAATTCCTCTTGTTATTGCAATTCTATTTGCATCAAAGGATGTTCTCACGCATCACGCATTCGTTGTCACTATGCATTCTGGCTAGTCAGTTGCTGTTTTGCCTAGTTTTCTCTTCTTCACTCATTTGGTTTTTGTTTTGGTTTTAAATTTTATATGTTCTGTTTTTTTATGTCTGCCCCATGTGTGTCATTTGATTGTTGTGTGTGATGAAACATAGTTCTTTTCCTCTTTTTTATTTGTCAACTTTTTGGTAAGCTGTTTATATGGCTCTCTTCCACACATTTTTAAGCTTAAAGGGAAATTACACGCAGGCCAGTGCCAGAATTTGACCTCGTGGATGTTCGGGGGCACTGAAATTTTTTTTGTACTAATACTATAATTTTGGGTATATAGGGTTTTAAATATTGTTCAGTTACTCAGTGGGTGTCACATATAGTGAATTGAGGTTTGAAACATAATTATTCAAAGACAAACGAATCTCTCAACGAATGTTTAAAAAACAATGTCCATATGCTTAATTATTATTGTAATTTTTTTTTTTACTAGTTTCACTTATAAAAGTAAGAATCCCTTACATGTTCACAATGGATATCTATTAGCCCTTAAATACTTGGGGCTAATTGAGTAAATAAGATATCTGTTTGGGTAAAGGTGAGGAAAATTTAAGGGCCAAAGTGAAAGATTTCTGAATTTAGAAGGGGTAAACTGAAAAATTGAGGGGGCACAACTGCATGCAGTATAAAGTATATACGGTAAGAAACTAATTATGAGAAGTTGAGGGGGGCAAGTGTCCCCCAAGGCCTTTACTGCCTCTGCCGTTGATTACATAGTGATGATCCTGCATACATGTCAGCCCAAGCTTTAACCATTGCACCGAACCACCTCTTCCAGCAGTATTAAAAGTGTTTAGGTTGGTAGTCATTTCTGGCTGTAAAGGATGTTCAGATAAAATTTGATGTAGGATGGGCTTTATAGCAGGAACCGGGAAATTTAAGGAGGCATATTTTACTAGAGCACATATGTGGTAAATTGGTAATTCTATTGTGTTATCCACTTAATTTTAAGATGTTCTCTTTGAAGGTGTATTTTCTTCACTTGAGACATGCCAAAAGAAATTTATTTCGATACTTTGAATCTAGGGTTAATTACAGATAGACCCCTTGTATTTGGACCGTATTTCTTTTTGCCCCTGTGCTTCAAATCGTGCCACTAATACCCATTGTACTTTGATCTAAAGTGAAACCGTTAGTAAATCAGTAAATTTAACGGACATGATCCATGTTTGGCAACAACTTTTGGAGTTTATCAATAATTCTGAACTCCAAAAGCTAAAATAAATTATTTAACAAAATATCCTCTACAATTGCAATGGGCCAAAAACTATCTTGGTCAACTTATACCACTCGCAATTTTTTGTGTTTTTAAGGGGGCAAATTGAAAAATGTGCTCACCATAAGGGGTCAAAGTGACAAATACTCCACTAAACAAGCTTCTGTTCTGTTAGTTTTAAAGGAATTGGTAACTTTTTCACTTTAGTCCCAAGCATAGGGGGTATTAGTGGCTCGATTTGAATTACAGGGGCAAAGTGAAAAACGGGCCAAGTAAAGGGGTGTATATGTAATTAACCCTTGAATGTATTCAACTTGAAACTTTTTGGTCTGAGATTCTCATCTACACTTTGTTAACCAAATCCCAGGTAATTTTGCATTCGTGCAAACTGTAATATTCCAATACCTGTTTCAATGCAAAGTAAGCATTAATAATAAGAGACTCTAGTTATTATAATATGATGCTATGTCGAATGTTGAATCTGTAAATACTTTGGCTTGAGGCACATTAAAGTGTCTATTCAGTAGTATATGTTTGTTACTTTAGTTCAAATTAGTGGCATGACACAAACTTTTCCTTCTCAGCTCATTATGTCTCGTAGGCGGATTCCATGCTTGGATTCATATTTAGATAAGGTATGTATCATCATATTATTATTAAATTGTGCGTGCTATCTGTGTTTTTGTGTGTGAGCGTATGCTTTCTCAAATATATATTGTCTACTCCTGCTTTTCCTTTGCCATCTGAGTAGGTCTAAACTTTCTTACGGGACTACCGATCAAGCTATGTATGCATGACTCATGATATCAATTATTGATTGTAATTCCAACTATTAAGCAGGCGTTGGATTTACTTAATAGTCTAAAGCTTAGTAGCACGAAGCGGGTGTGGGGGTGGGAAAGCGGGTATTCAAAGAAGAGTCTAAAGTTTGGAGCATCTTGGAAGCGTTTATTTTATTTAAATACATAAATTTAATAATTTCAATATGGTGAGAGGTAAAGAATCCTGTGTTTAAAGAGTATGACAAATTAAATATACACCAAACTACCGCAAGACAACTAAAAAGTAAGAGTGCATGTGAAAATAACTAAAAAGACTGGTACATTGTAAAATTATAACTTTTTTTTTCAGGATTGTTTTGAATTATAAATAAATGTGGGAATGAATAAATACTTCTGTTCGAAGTTTAAAAAAAAAAAAAAGTAAAGAAAAAAATGCTATGGATAAGTGATAACTATTGTTTCTCTTCATAGAACCATGGCCTCAACGCCATGGCCACGGAGCTTCTAGGCTGGGGGAAACCGTGAATTTCCGGGCTAGAGAATCGAGATTCTTGCACCATTTCCACTAAAGAACAGCAGAATCGCGATTCGTGGTGAGAATTGAGAATTGTTCACCATATGGAAGTGTCACGCCCCGAATGGTAAAAATTGAGGAAAATAAATTTTCTTTTTGGATTCGTAGGCTATGACAAGTTGATAACCAACTTAGCCTATGAATAAGCCATAAACATAACACAATCTCATGGAAAGACTTAACAATGTAATATACTTCAAACTTTATTGCAAACTATGAAAGCTTACAATACACTGGCCTATGTGACCTTAGTCTGACATACAGCGAAAGTACAGGCTTAACGACTACATCGGAAATGAATACAAAATTCAACAACTTGATATAACATATCCGGTTACTATTATGCTAGACAATAGCAACGATCCTTAGGTTAACTCTATCCGCTCTATTATGCTCCTTAGCACCTTTTCCTCGCATCCATCCTTCTAGTAGCTAACATCTGAGGAATCTCGAGGGCATAAAACACCGTCAGCTTGTGAAAGCTGGTGAGCAATCATAACCACAACATGCATATTAACAACTCGTCGTTCATCAACGGTTTGCATCTTAAAATGCGGCTAGTCTCTTATTGAAGGACTTCACTCAACATACTCATAGCCAGACTCATATATCAAATGTAAGCATAAATGAGGTTAACATAATTGTATATGGCATCTCAGATTTCATTAATCATAATCATACATAATCACGTATCATTTATCTCAATCGTGGGTGAGCATGCATGACCAATGCAGTGTACCTCAAGTTGGGACTTTGAATCGACGACTGCCTAAACTATCACATCATCGTCGTATCATAACAAGAAAATCTGGTACTTTACGATGTATAGGAATTCTCAACGCTTTCAGAAATATCAACATAGAATGGCCCGTCTCATATGACTCTTGAGAAGTCCCAGCTGAACATAATCCAACTCATACGATCCACCAACATAGAATTGCCTAGCTCATCCGAGCTACTAACCTATCATGGCCTAGTTCGGAAGAACTACTGTCATAGAGTTTGCCTAGCTCATAATAGGTATTGACCTATAATGGCCTAGTTCCGAAGAACTACTAACATAAAGTTTGCCTAGCTCATTAGAGCTACTGACCTATAATGGCCTAGTTCCGAAGAACTACTACGCTAATGCGGTCGGGACAAATAAAGTCCAACATATCAACAGGTAGCCTCTGGCACACTGGCGATAATACGTAAGTAGTTCACAACTTTGAATATACTTCATTCGTATATCTCTGCATTTGAAAGCATGCCTACTATACGTGTGAATCATGTGATCATAACATACATCTCTAACATAGCATTTTCGGGTCTAAGACGTCTTCACGAAGCCAATGTACCAACATAACAGGTAAAGTACAGCTAATACAACGCTTAGTACAACGTCTGGAATTATAACGTTCCATATGGCATCGTTGTATGATCATATTCATGTATAGTTAAGTATAACAATTACAGCATGCGGTACAGTATACAAAAGCACATTCTATTTGAGGTACAACATATTACAACACAGGGTACAACATAATATTTGTGAGGTACATGTGATAGCATGAGGTACAGCTACAATAGCTTAGCGTATGAAGGTACAACATGTGATAACATCTGATCATGAAGTACAATAATTTGTAACATTGAGGTACAAGAAGTTATAGCACAAGGTACAACATAACATAGCATATAACTTCCTCAAACTAATACTTCTCAAAACAGTACTATGTAGCCGGTTGTATACACCCAAAATAACAGCTAATTTCATTATTCTGAGCTTCGAAGTTCAAACTGCTTTAAAACCATAGTTATCATAATAAGATATACATACATGTGGTCTAAGGGCATTTTGGTCATTTTGCAAATATATACATATATATACATATATATATATTACTGTACATAAGCATTACTTACGTTATTCTAAGTTCAGTGGCTTTGACAACATCAAATTTGGAGTTAAGTAGGAGTTATAGCTATATGGAGCACATGGGTGCTTTCGTCATTTTACAAAAATAGATATGAAACAGTATATAAATATCCTTCAGGTGACCTAGGCACGGTAGTGCTGACGACGTCAAATTTGGAGGTATAAATAATTACTTACGGGCTGTGGAGTTCTAGGGGCAATTTAGTCATTTTACATATTTTTATAGTCACCCCAAAATCGGATTCAAATCATCGAAAAACCTTGGGGTAGATTGTTTGCAGATAGCACTGATCTTTTAATAATTTATAAATTGTAAAATAATATAGTCAAATTAAATAAATATAGAGTTTAATAATTTAAATACACTCTTAATTTAAATTAAACAACTTCAAATTAATTAAATCCCTACTAAGCCCATATTTTAAGATAAATAATCTCGGACCAAATAAAAGAAATAAAATCTTTATAAATATATAGTTGAAAGCCCAAATCAAAGGCACATTATTTTTAACCTTAAAAGCCCACTTATCCTCATTAATCAAAGCAACGTAGTTTTGATACCGCCGACCCATTGGGTCAAATACCCGACCCGATTTTAAAAATCCACCAGCTAAGTAAAGAATATTTTGATGGAATATTTCGTCACCTGTCATCTTCTCCGGCGACGATCGCTTTTCTAGCGAGGCAATTACTACCAATTTGTTTTGCCCATATCTCACTCAGTTCTTAACGAAATTAAGTAGTTCTTGAGTCGATTTCATGTATTTTTTCGAGGGGAATCTATTTATGGCCTCGGATTGAGCTTAAAAACGCTTCTAACATGAACCTAACGTAAAATACCGAGATTAACGTTTCCACTTCATAGCTCTACACTCCGTCGGAGCTTCTCGAACCTCTCCGATGTATCAAAACTGTGTGGGTGTGCATTGAAGCGTGAGGGTGGTGATGAACTCTTCTTTCTCACGTCTTCTCTCTCTCTCTCTCTCTCTCTCTCGCAGAACACACATATATGTATGTGCTGGGTGTGTGTGAGTATGCTATATATAGGGGAGTGAGAGAGGCTGTGGTGGGTGGCTAGCTTAGCCACCAAGAAAAGTGACCGTGAAGGCTGATTTCGGCCTTCTAGTTAGGGTCGCCAAGGTGGTTAGGTGATGATGTCATCCTCCTCGGTTGGCGTGCTATTCCAGTTCACGTGCTAACGGATAATGTCTATCCTATTGGTGTGTCGTCGATGGATCTACGGGTCCATATGTGGGTCATACGAGTGTGTCCAACTGTGTTGACCAATTACCATGTGATAGTTTCATGCAATTCATGCACGTGGCCAACCTAGACTTAATTCTAGAAATACTATATTACCATAGAATGTACACATGTACCTATAAATATAAAAAGGTATAATTAGTGTTAAGTTCCTGGTTCTGAAATACTATATGACCATAGAATATACACATGTACCTATAAATATAAAAAGGGATAATTGGCATTAAGTCCTTGGTTCTAAACTTTAAGAGTCTAAAGGACCTTAATGAAAAGCCTGCTTACATACACTTTTGTGAAATTTTCACGACTTAAATTTTTTTCAGTGCGTTTGATAATATATCAATTAATTGAAAAAGCAGCCAAAAAACCATGGAAAACTTAAGTGAAAAATTTCTGCTGAAAATAATCACGGAATGCATTCTATTTCAACACTTGAAATACTATTTTCAATGTTGTAAATTCAATTGCTTAAAATTTTCAGTACTTAAAATTTAACACTTAATTTTCAGTACTTAATTTTCAATTCTATCAAACGGACCCCAAGTGCAGGGACTTTTCACCAAAGTGGTTTTTTTTGTTGGACCTATGCGTATACAAGAACCATAAAATGTCGTTATCACTGACTAGCCCATATAAAAATATGGCACATACTCTTTAATATATTATCGGCTTAATGTTATCAAACACTAAATATACGCACATAGCAAACTATATACTATTAAAATATGTCACAAAAAGACGTATATTAAATAAACTATAGTGGAAAAATACAGGGTATTATCGGAAGACTCCTGCTTCTAAGGTATAAAGTAAATAAACAAAAATAAAACTCAATAGTACCTTTCCCAGATATGTAAAGTCGTAAATTGTCCCAGGGAAGAGATGGAGAGGGGAGTTCCAGGTATAGGTATATACCTCTTATGAGCTGTGTCTTTTGAGATACGAGAAGTTAACTAGAAAATTGGGTTACATATCATCAAATTCTATCAAATTTTTACTCCATAGCCATTGATTAAAAAAGACAAGCCTAATGTTATAGTGCATGAACCTCATGCACTGCGTGACGGGAAATTTTTGTGGGATACAAATAAATTATAATGGTACAGTATATAGTAGTGAGTAAATTGGAGAAAATATTTAGAGCAAGAAAATAGAGTACGGTCGTTAGTATTTCTTCTCTGCTTTGCTTGTTTACCCATAATGATGCAAAGATAGTTGCATGTATAAGAGGAAATTGGAGTAAAGAATAAGAACTAGGGTTTGGGAAGAGAACCTCCATTAAAGAGCTTAAAGCTCAACTTGCTTTACAAGCAATATCAAATACAAAATATCCCAAAACTAATTACTCTCAACCCTAGCCTCCTATTTATACCCTATTATACCCTATGCTAACCTCATGTGCTTGTGACCCACACCAAATGACAACCAAAACAAATAACATAAAAGACACTACTAATAAACATAAAGTACTACTAATATAATTACTGCATCAGACTCCCCCTCTAAAGAAAACTTGTCCTCAAGTTTAAGAACCAACTTCATCATTAGCATTTCGGTGGTGGCTTTCCTCTTTAAGATTTATCTTGGAAGACGTCATAGTTGTAACCCAACAATTAAGTCTCTTTAAATCACAAGATTCGAAACAAGAAATAGCTTTGTTCTTCAAATGCCCAATTCTCATGGATGTCCATAAACTTTCCCATAGATTCATCATCTTCGAATACCTTCTCAATTCCACCATTGCGCAAGTCAATTTCATATTCATCATCCCATGTAAGCATCTCAAAGTCTTCACTTTTGCCAGACCCCTCAACAAACACTTCCAAGTCAAATTCCTCGGCATCAACAATCCAAAGAGGAACTTCAAGAGAATTAACGACATTGCCTTCAAGGTCCTCATCTTCATAGCCACACTCCTGTTCAAACTTTGTGCAAGCAACATCATTGTCTCTTGGAGACCAAAGAAGTTTTATAAAGTCCACTTCGTTATCCCCAGACTCACCACCATAACAATCATCGAATAGTGGCCCCCTATCCAACATCTTGTCATCTAATTTGCCTTGGTTTTCTTCAAACTCACTTTCATAACAATAGTCAAATGTTGGTTCCTCACTTATTTCATTGTCATCTTCTTGGTTAACGCTTTCCAACTTTGCCGCAAACCCACTTTTATACCCATCATCAACTAGAGGTTCCTCATCCAAGAACTTATCAAACTTTGGTTTCTGGTTCAAGTATTCATCAAGGTTTGACTTAACATCAAAGTACAACTTATAAGAGTTGTGTTTCCATTCCTCATATTTTATTAGACGGTAATCCATAGGTATGAATTTGCCCTCCAACTTCTTTTTCATTTTAGTTCAATCCTTGATTTTCGTCTTCCCTTCTCTCTTTCTAGTAAGTTTGATTTGTCTCCACCACTTCGCAACCCTTCCCTTTAAACATTTTTCGACCAACTTTACTTTCATTTCTTCAACGGTATCATACAAATTGAATATAGCTTCAACTTTATCTACCCAATCAACAAATCCCGATTCATAACTGTAAAATTCCGGAATTTGAATTGTGGCATAAGAAGGTTGCAAATGCTTTACTTTAAGTGTTAAGGTAGCAATGTGTCTTCTTAATTCATCCAATTCATATTTAGTACCCTTAGGCCCCATGGGATGTGCTAAATCAAATTCAGCCCCATCCTCAAAATACATGACGTTTCCTCGCCCTCTACCTGTTCTTTCTCTTCCTCTATGAGCCATAACAACTCACAAACAAATCGGTCACCCAAAGCTATGGAAAATAGAATTGAATCTCACACCACAAGCCATGAATATCCAAACAAAACAAACCACAACCAAATAGAGTATACTCACAAATCACCAGCCAACAATAAAACCAATCAACCAATCCAAACAAAATCACTTGCGATAAATTCACCCACAACCCAATTGGAACACTTAAGAGCCAAGAAAATGAAGAAAATTGAAGTAACGGAACCAATCAGAATCCAAATTCACTTACCCAATCAGCAAGTAGCCCCAGCAGGTTGCCGACTCAGCCAGCTGACCCCACAGATGTTCCCGACTCAGTTGGGTTTGGTCCGAAGCAGTCGCACACCACTGAATTGGTTGCGACGAGGTCTGGCACAGTCAAGATGGTGCGATGGCCAATTTAGGGTTCAAAAGTGGTTTGGTGGTACAAGGGTTGCTTGACGAAGGTTTGAGAGGTGGGTTGCAAGGTTCGTAATGCATTTGGTTGGTTCAAACACAATCACAAGGCCAAGTCTGTGCTGCGACAGTCATGCAAACCCAAATATGCTTTCAGATGGTTCAAGGGCTGGGTTAAACTGGAACGAGAACTTGTTTGGTTCGGAATCAAAGAAAATTCGCATACTCAAAAATCTCCAGTCGGCTTGTTCAAACAAGTTTCGACCATGCTTCCGCTGGTTTGTAAATGGTTCGTAGTGGGTTTGATTGGTTCGAGTAGAGTTGCAAACTGTCGGAGATGGTGTTGCTGACTAACAACTCTGGTTTGACAGGTTTAAAGGTTCTGTTTGGCTGTGTCAACTCAATTTTCAGTAAATCTCAGTTTCAACCCAATGCTCTGATACCAAATGATGCAAAGATAGTTGCATGTATAAGAGGAAATTGGAGAAAAGCATAAGAACTAGGGTTTTGGGAAGAGAACCTCCATTAAAGAGCTTAAAGACCAACTTGCTTTACAAGCAATATCAAATACAAAATATCCCAAAACTAATTACTCTCAACCCTAGCCTCCTATTTATACCATATTAAACCCTATGCTAACCTCACACTCTTGTGACCCACACCAAATGACAACCAAAACTAATAACATAAAAGACACTACTAATAAACATAAAGTACTACTAATATAATTACTGCATCATATAATCCGCTTAGATTTGAGTATGGTAAGTTAAGGTCATTATCCAATGGTAGTCCATGAACTGAGGTTGCTTGGAGGTGTGGTATGAGTGTAGACATAACTTTTGACATTATTAGCATCAAGTGGACTGGCTATGGAAATGTAACATATATTATGGAAGCTGGATGGGTCCACTGAGGAACAATGTCCCTGCAATCTATAGTTTTGAGTTTCTTATGTTGCAAACCAGATAATTGTAGACAGTTGTAAAACTATTTCTTGTCTGAGTGTTGTTTTCCAATGAACATGAGCAGGTCAACATATCTTTGTGGCCTCGTTTCAAAATGGTTTTTGACATGCACCTCAACAGCTTGCGTAATGCAAGTGTGAAGACATTATGGGAAGATGATGTTCATCCTCATTATGTCATGAGGCGCTATGCTGAGTTTACAGCTTCACTTATTCACCTGAATGTTGAATATGGAGATGGTCAGGTTAGACATATGTTGTTACAAGTATCTGAATGTTTTTTTTACTAATTGTAATAGAACAGTTTTCTTAAATGGGCTGCCTTCCAATGTTTGCAGCTTGAACTGAACATGGAAAGGTTGAGAATGGCTATCGATGACTTGCTCTTAAAGCTTGCTAAAGTATTCACGAAAACAAAACTGCAGACAGTGTTTCTCATAAACAATTATGATATGACAATTGCTGTATTGAAGGTAAGGATTTGCGTGTAGACCTTTCTTTTTCTTCCCTTTGAATAAACAGATCTGCCTCAACCTAATGGTCGGAACAACTTTTGTCCAATTCATTAAGGCTCTATCATGTATTTAGTGAAAGGGAAAACAAAAGAAAAATAGCGGAAAACAATTTTAGTAAGGAAAACTGTGAGGGAAATAGGAATGAAAAGAAAAACGTGGTGAAAAATAAATTTAAAATGTTTAATTTGTTATCACTTCCCTTCCTCTTTTCTTGAATTCCTTTTGTATTCAGAAAGTTTTGAAGTCGCAATGTTGTTGAATCATATGGAGGAAAACACTAAGGAAGGGTTTCCCTTATTGCTTTCCTTTCCTTTTCCTTCTCTAAATTTGCAAACGAAACGGAGCCCAGTCGGTTTTGGATGCTCAATAGGGGTACAGTTATCCTAGAACGTGATGTACAACTCATGCTTATAATTCCCAATCACTTTTGGATTGTAATGGCTGAAAAGTTCTGTTTGGGTTAAGTATGTAAATATACAAGGTCCAATTTCATTCCAAAAAAAAAATTCGGCCAATTGTGATCATTCAACTAATTCCGAAAATATAAAAGTTCCTAACTGGCTCTCTTTTTACCATAACAGGTCTTTTTATTTCCATTTCAAACTAGTTTAGTGTACGTAAATATATATATGTAAAGGCCCGGTTTCTTTCCTCTCTGTAATCTAATTTCAAGTACTGTTACTCTCATATCACATGTTTGTTTCACCATAAAATAGTTAGAATTTTTGTCAAAGATGAGTTTTTATGCATTCAGATATCTGCAAAATCTTCACAAATGGGACCTTTTTTCTGAAAGGAAAGTATTAAATCAGCTTATTACCCACTACTGTGTTATGGTTTTCATCTCCGAAATGTTAAAGGGTATTTCCAAATACGCATGTGACAGTAATACAAATAACAAAATACATTTTAAATATCTAAATAATATATATGTATATGTTTGGTTTTTATATAAAAGTGCATGTTAATTATCATAATGAAATATTTAAGAAGGAAAACTGGATTAACCCAGCATTCGTGCATTCATTTCTTAATGTAGTACTTATGGTCTCCAGGAAGCTGGTCCAGATGGTGGGAAGATACAACTGCACTTTGAAGAACTACTGAAGCACAACACTACAATTTTTGTGGTAAGCACTATCCAATTACTTCAAAATCTTGTTTGCATAGAAAATCAATTCTGTTGAAGTCAAACAGTATCAACCCTGGTTGTCCAATAGGTCACAACCCCATCGCCGCGTAGACGACTCGGTCGCGGCGCCATGGGCTTTATCGGGCGATATGCAAAGATACGCTAGATTTAAGGTTCAAAAAAATCTGAAAAAATAGTAAATTCTAAAATCATCTGAATAACAAATTTGGCCTAATTGATTGTCACAATACACAACATACCAATTGCAATGTCACATAATATCCAATACACACGCTGCGGATTGAGTATCTGATAACACTACATACATAATTAGGATCACCTTCATCAATAACTATCAAATCAATGCCACATGGAGTGTTGTGGGGGTTGAAAATTATCATAGTCGTTATTCCCCTGGTTATTGAATGCATTCGATGGATATGGAAATTGAAGGCCCCCAAAACAATATGGAAGCATAATCTGAAGGTGCTTGTTGAGATGACTGTCTTGATGACCCATAATATGGGTTCTGTGTTGAGAAGAATTGACAGGCTAATAATGATAATATCCAGCTCCTCGATACTCAACGCTGCTACTCGATGATCCATCATGATGGCGGCCCAAATCATAGCCACTATAGCTTCCTCCACCGCCCGTGCCAGTGCTAGCTGATGTATCTCTGTACCTCCTACGAGCACGATCATAATACCCATCACTACTTGTACTAGCAGATCTTTCAAGCCGTCGTACTGGTGATAGGTGACCCATACCATCAGTGGTACTACTTGAATATGCAAGATCACCCTGAGAACAATATCCATATCCTGTAATGGCATGATGGGATTGCCCGTATCCTCCATAATCCTTAAATCCTATCCCCATAGTACGCAACTGATCATCAATACCCATACTAGCATTGTGTTCATTAGAATAATTGTCACTAATAGAAATCTCACACACCCTAGCCAAATGTTGACGCTGTGCATCTATTCCTGGCCTATATCCATGGTCTGTGTCTTGTGTGGCATTATAGTGTTCATCTACCTGTGCCCATGACATGCCAGCAGGAGAGTTAGAATGACCACCCCCACCACCATCTCCATCACCGCCGCCATAATCGCCACCACCTCCCCTTTCAGTGTCATCATCACCATCATCATCATCATCATCACTACTAGAACTGGAATTAGGAAAAATTGATTACTACTTTGTGCAACACCCTGCCCTTTTTTGTTGATTAGTGATTGCTTCGACCTTGAAGGAATAGGAGTATCATCTTCCTCTTGTTCTTCATCTCTTAGTCTTTGACCTTCGTCATTGTTTTGAAGAGTTGCGTTCAACCACGTAGCATCATCTCCAAGATCAGATGGTTCAGTCTCCCTAATCCAATCAATCAGATAATATGTCATCATCTTCAAAAATATGATTAAGACCAATTGGATTATAATAATCCTCATCATTTGTTATGTACATCATATTTTTGACTCGCAATCACAAATTGTAGTGCACAAAAACTAGTTTATGCAACTTTTGCATTGCCAAGCGATTGCGTTGTTTGGTGTGAATTATTGACCACGTGCTCCAATTTTTCTCACAACCTGAAGAAGAGCACGCTTGGCCGAGGACTTTAATTGCAATTCGCCTAAGATGTGAAGCTTCCTCACCATAGTTATACCTCCATTCAGCTGCAAGAAAGCATAATTGCAAACTTATGTACTTTTTAATATACATTACATAAGGTAATGCTTCTGCATATAAACAAGAACTTGGGAGATCTGTTGTCTTTGCTTTCTTTGTTAGAGGTTTTCCAAACTCTCCTCTTGGTTTGTTTTGTCTGGATCTAACCTCTTAATTAATTCCTTCAAGCCCCACATATAAATAAAAAAAGCTGTTATTTTGTGTATTAATAATTGTATAATTATTAATAATTATATATTAATAATTTTTTTTCAAGCATTATGTAATCAAAATTAAAGAAACCATATTAGTGTTATAAATTTATAATAAGTTTTATATTTTTAAAAAATAAAAAAATTGTTTTAAGTGTTAACTTAAGCCTAACTAGCCTCTACTATTTACTTAAGTCAACTTTAAATAGAATTACCACAAAGGCACAATCAACCAAATGAAAAAAAAACACAACAAACCTAGAGAGAGAGAGACGAATTGGAGAACTTCGTGCGACAGCGACACAGATCTATGGAGAGAGAGAGAACTCCAGCCGTGACCAGATCGAAGCGAGAGAGAGACAGAGGCAAAGTGGAGAAGAGAAGTGGACTGGGATTCGAGATCGAACACACACACACACACACACACACACACAGAGAGAGAGAGAGAGAGAGAGAGAGAGAGAGAGAGAGAGAGAGAGAGAGAGAGAGAGAATCGAGCAAGAGAGAGAGAGAGAGAGAATCGCGTATGTTTGTAAGGATCTGACCTTAGGTACGATTTGCCCTCTCTTTTTTGTCTCAAATCTGTCCTTCTGATATTCGTCTCGTCCGAGATCTCGTGCTAGATGGAACCATCTCGTCTGATACATGGCGTTACGGCTGAGATGGTGTCCGATCCTACGTTTTGTTTATTTTTTTGACTCGGCTCTAGATCTCGTCTCGTTACCCCACGAAACCGAGTTGACTCGGCCGAGACGACTTGGTATCGACAAAGACTACGAACCATGTCCCCAACCCCCACCCACGCGCACACCCACACACACACACAAAGAAAATATTACCAAGCAAGACATTGGAAGCAAGGTTAATGGTTACTTTAGGTACGGTGGACAGGGGTAGATTGGAGAAAAGGAGTCTTGGGATTAATTTTGCATCAAGTAGTTGGTCTTAGAGCAAATTCATGCTATCATGCTTGTGTGTGCTAATTTTTGTTGTAAGGTATAAAGTTGTCTTTCCAACTTAGTTGTTCAAATTTTTTAGATGCAAATATAACTAAATATGTTCCATTAACCCCAAATGATCATCTGGGAGGTCGCGAGTTCAAATCAACCTTTGATGTAAATGGGGGACTACATTTGTCGGGGTAATTAGGGGTACTCAAAGGGGCGCGAGTACTTCCTACAGTCCCAGTTAATAACTAAATAAAACAAACGATTAATTTGGTTTGTGAATATTGTGTTACTTTATTAGATAGTGTTGAGAAGCACAAAATGAATTGTTGGTTTCATAGCTGATGCAAACTGAATGTGCATTGTGAAACGCAGTATTTTTGTGTTTAGTCGCCATTGTTGTTCCGAGGATGTTGGAAAGGGTTGATTTGGTCTAGGCTCTACTGTTGGATAATTTTGAAAAAAGTGGCGCCTTGTAGGCTCGAAGTTGCGATCTCATGTTTGGTAGTGGAAGCTTGTACCACTTCACCATGCAATATGATCCAACGTTGCGGTATTAGACACTGTATGGGGAGGTTTCGAGACAACCCCGTCAAGGCATTGCGTTGTGCTATCTGCGATACGCTACGATATGAAGAATTGAGACCTAGGTTTTAAAAAAAAAAAAAAACAATATTCTTAAGAACAAGATGATGCAGGACACGTCAAGAAAATTGAAGTATTAGTGAAATAATTAAAGAACAAGAAGAAAAAGATAGATTCTTAGAGTCCACCAAGAAAAAGAGAAGAACTCTTGGAATCCACCAAGGTCTATTGGAGTCCGCCAATACCTTGAAAGCTCTCAAAGAAAAACTCAATATTTCTTATTCATCATCATAAGCTGTCTCATACAATAACCATGGCCCCGAATGTATAGAGAAACAAAGACTCCTAAACTAGGCAACTTCCTAATGATAAAAATCTCTACAAGTTTTTTTTCCATAATTTAAAACTACCTAATTCATCATATCCTTAAATATATTTATTTCTAGTTGATATTATTCTTTAAATAAAAAACTTTCTAAACATTCTGAGCTTAAATAAACACATAAAATACAATATCCTCCTGGGTCAAATACAATTATTACGAAAATCTTATTTTGATCCCTATCAATTCTCCCTGTCTTCGAAAAACTCAACTCCGGTGAGTTAGTTTTAAGCTGGGAAGAATGAAGAGCGCCCGCATGATGACAAACTTTCTGAAAATGAGCAAATGTTAGGTTCAAGATTGTAGAAAGCATCACTCCATTCGAAACACTTGTCGATGAATCAAGGAGAGGCAACACGAACTCTACATGAAAATTCAAATTAGTAACCATATTTTGTGACAAGTTAAATAAATTTGCCTTTAGGTCTTTTAGAGGGTCACTACAAACATGGTTAGATGGTGGAGTAGGTGGGGAAACAAGGATCACAGTTTCCATTTTGCTTTTAGAATTTGACAGAAGGGGAGGCAATGGTGGCAAAGGGACAGGGGAGGAATTGAAATGATAGGAAGATCAAATAAAACATCGCTAATAGGTGGCATATCATCTTTTTTCTCTTTGGTTGTGTCCTTAAGGTAATCAATAGACACATTGTTGACTTTAAATGATGGGTCTTGTTTGATATGTCGTGTACTCATGAGTTGTTGAAGAGACGCTTCGATGGATTCAAATCATGAACAAGTTTAGCAAGGTCATATGCGGAAGTGGAAATGTCGGGTTTTCTAGAAACCTGTGATGGAACTTGATTACCTAGGTCATTTATGGAAGTGGAGGAACTTGGTTTACTAGAAACTACACAAAGGGCATTAGGCTTTAAAGGACATGTGAATGGACCGACCACGATGCCGAATGGTATATTTATTTTCTTTTCCCCTTTTTGCGTTATACTCATCAATCCATTCACGACCGAGAAGAATATGACCCACATCTATTGGCAAGATGTCGCACCAGATTTTCTCGAAATATAGGTTAGCCATTCGGATGACACTAAACAACTTTTGCTGGCAAAAAATTTAGAGTTATCATCCAAAACTACCTTATATGGTTGTGGGTGTGGAGAATTGAAAGATTGAGTCTTTTAATGGCGGATTGAGAAATAGCATTCATGGGAAATGTCTCATCAATAACAAGTCTACAATTAATATCTGGGCATTGGACGGCCGTAAGAAAAGTACTAGAGACTCGGGCGGGACAGTAAAAGGTGCATGACTCATCATAACGAGACATTTTTAGAATGTAAGGACCTTTATTTGCAATATTAAATGACTCGTCAAAATATAGGTACTAATCAAATTTTCAAAGAAATGCGTGTACCTCACGAGTGAAAATTTCGGACGAACCACTGAGCGATTGTTGCACGGTGTAACCTCCGATAGCTTCGAACTTTGATTGTGAAATCTCCAAGTGTCACACTGTCAAGGGAATAAAGAAATTTCCAACTCTCTCTTTTCTATTTTCCTCTTTTTATTTTTATTTTTATTTATTTATTTATTTTTAATCTCTCTTTTTCTTAACTCTTAATTTTTTTTCCTCTTTTGTTTTTTCCTTTGAATATTCAGCTCTCTTTTTATTTATTTATTTTTTATTTTTATCAAACGAACTAAAAATAACCCGAAAACAGTGGGCTGGTTTGGGTTGCGACTGCTGGGTTGGTTGGCTTAAAACAGTGAGCTTATGATAATGGGTTATGTGGGTTCATGTAATAGGAGGTGGGCTGGGTTTTGTTTTGGATATAGACTTGTGTATCAGATTGTGGTTTAGGGGTATATGAATGTGGGGGTTGGGTTTTAAAAAAAACTGGGAGCGGGATTTTGGGTTTAGACTCTTAATAGTGGGCTGAATTGCTTATAAAGACAAATGGGCCTAGATTTTCGTAGGGAATGCTGGGGTTCTTGCAAGGTAAAAGATACAACACATATGGGCTTGGGTGTATTTTAAATAGAACAAATGGGCTGGTATTATCAATTGGGTATCAAAAACCCTAAGATACAAAACAGTACGCATTGCTGAAGTGGAAAGTTGTAGCTGCACATTAGTGATCTGTTTGGCTGATGGGGATTATGAGGCACTATCTGGGAGGTGCGATCTAGGTGGGTGGTTGTGGCGGTTCAAGGCTGGTGTGAGGGCTTCGAAAAATGCTAGAAATCGATGGTCTTCGAACAAGGAATGGTCGCGAAGGCCAAGGCTGGGTTCGAATGGTGGTGTTTTGGAGTTGTGGTGGGTCGCGAAGGGGAGGCGATGACCAAGTTAGGCTGAAGTTGTGAGGGTCTGCGATCTGATGGTTGTTGATGTTTGGGTGGCCAGAAAATGTGCGATTGGGGTTTTTTGGTTACGATTCTGTGGCAAAAAGGATTCAGTGGCCGCTGGGGCTTGGATCTGTTTGGGATTACGATTCTGTGGCAAAAAGGAGATGCCATGAATTCATGGTTGTGACTGGATGTAGATGGATTACCAATGAAATCTGAAAATTAAGTTCGATTGATTGTGAACCGCTCTTTGCTCTGATACCAAATTTGACGCAGGACACGTCAAGAAAATTGAAATATTGGTGAAATAATTAAAGAACAAGAAGAAAAAAGATAGATTCTTGGAGTCCACCGAGAAAAAAGAGAACTCTTGGAATCCACCAAGATCTATTAGAGTCCACCAATACCTTGAAAGCTTTCAAAGAAAAACTCAATATTTCTTATTCATCATCATAAGCTATCTCAGACAATAACCATGGCCCCGAATTTATAGAGAAACAAAGACACTCCTAAACTAGGCAACTTTCTAATGATAAAAATCTCCAAAAGATAATTATTCCATAATTTAAAACTACCTAATTGAAAATATCCTTAAATATATTTATTCCTAGTTGATATTTATTCTTTAAATAAAAAACTTTCTAAACATTCTAAATTTAAATAAACACATAAAATGCAATATCCTCCCGGGTCAAATTCAACTATTACGAAAATCTCCTTTTGATCCCTATCACAAGAGGAATTATAAAAAAGGAATTTTAGTAAAAAATTCTTTAAAATAGACTTTTGGGTAAATTACTCTGACCTCCCTTGAGGTAAGGTCAAAGTACAGTAACCTCCCTCGTGGTATACAAAATTGCACTGACCTCCCCTGTCATTGGGTGTCCGCTACCACTGTTAAGAAGCAATGTGAGTTTACCAATTTGAGTAATGCTACACCCACACCCACTTCACACCCAAAAACTGACACCCACTCCTTGTGAGTGGGTGTGAGTTTTTGGGTGTGAAGTGGGTGTGGGTGTTGCATTACTCTTACCATTTTACCCTCATTTCTTCTTTTATTTTATGAAATAAAATAAAATTCAACTCTCTATACAAATTCCCTAATTGGAACGACGTGCTTTTGGGTTAAATTACGTTCTTCAATTCTTCTCTCTCCTTTGTACTACTTCCACAAAATCTTCCCTTCCCTCTACGTTCTGTATTAGGCATTAGCAGCAGCCAGCAAGTCAGTGAATTAATTCGCCAATTCGCCCCACTTCTTTCTTCTTCTTCTCTATCTTTCAGTATTCGACGAATCTCCCAATAAACCCATAATCCATGAACATTAATGCAGTGCCAAATGCCCTAATTGTAGCCAGTGGCCACTGCAATTTGAAGTCGCAAAGGGCATTCATGGACCTCAAATTACTGTGGTGTTCTGGTTATGAATGATGTTCGCCAATTACACCAAACAAAAGAATAGAGAGAGAGAGTGTGTGTGTGTGTATGTGTGTGAAACCCCAAAACCTCCCCTATAATACCCTTACCATGACCATTGGCCTTTTTCACTCTACTGAAGGCCACCGAATCGGCTTCCTTGTCGGTGATGAATGGCCGAAAGTGTATGTTAGATTGTGGAGTTGGTTTTGATGGTGGGATCGGAGTTTGGTAACCATGGAAATCGCAGAGAGTGGCGATCTGATACAAGGGCGTATCTGGCCCCGGGCAGGCCTGGGCTGTAGCCCAGGGTCAGTTTTGGTGAATTTTTTTTTATACAATGCTTTCAGCCCAGGTCATTTCATAGCCCACTATTGTACTATGCTTTCAACCCATTATTTTAAACACCTAAAGCGATCAACCCACTATTTTAAATACCCAAAGCCATCAGCCACTAACCCATTTGGATAGCCCACTATTTTAAACACCCAAACCCATCACCCACCAGGCCAATTTGATAGCCCATTGTTTAAGTTTATTGAATTTGAGACATTGATGGTCAATTGCCTTGATTGAGTGTATTCATTTTAGCTCCTAATTGATGTTTTGATATAGTTACTGTCTTAGGTTCTAATGTGTAAACGATAGTAATGGAAGATAATTAACTGACACATAAAGAAAAAAAAATCCGTAGATATAAAAAACAGAAATAGAAGAAGTAAAATGAAAGGTGATATAAAACTAATTTTGCCCATGTATAGACCCGAAAATAAAAATATAAATAGAATAAAATAAAAAAAAAATTCGAGGGCTACTCTCGAACCCCCGCACAGCTTTGTCTAGCCCACCTCTCTGAAAGATCCTAGATATGCCCTTGATCTGATAGATTTGTGAGAGCGGACTAATTTACATATATACATAACCGGTGAGGATCTTAAGTGGACCCAAACGAACCTATTTGGGACGGATTCGTTTTAGCAACGAAAAAGTCGCTTTAAGCGACGAAATTTTCCGTCGCTAAAAATCATTGTTTAGCCACAAAAAATTTTGTTGCTACAAGCGAGTCCGTCCCAAATCCATTGTTTGGGATCCACTTAAGATCCGGACTGTATGCATAATATTTGTATATATACATGTATATAGATACACAAACATATACACTTGTTTATTTTCCCATATGCATATATATACACACATTTACACACACACACACACATATATATATATGTACATGACTCTAGCAGATGACGTGCTGGAGAAGATAATCCTAAAACGTACTTTGTTTGGAGAGAGAGAGAGAGAGCACAAACTATTATTTTAGTGTATTTTTACTTCTCAATTTTAGTTTGGTCATGTGTATTTTGACCTTATCTCAAGGGCGGTTAGTGTAATTTACCCTAGAGTTTTTAAGTATTAGGTCCAAATGCGTGTTTTTTTATTTATTTTATTTTAGTGAAAAGTGCACATGTTATAAAGTAATGTGAAGTTTCACATTACTCTTAAAACGTAGGGATTTGATCCGATTAAGTTTCACCAGTCATGGAGTTTTGACCAAAATAAAAAATGGATTGTCCTTTAAACTTAATAAGTCTAAAATGAGGGACTTTTTACTAAATTTCTATTATAAAAATTGGTCTGTATAAACTATCTAATTGTCTAATTCTTCTAACAGGCATATTGAGAGTTTATGACATGATTATACATTAGCATAGTTAAAAAACTATCCATAAGTAATTATTTGTAAAATAAGCTAGACAGACACAATCTTCCATGTTCTCATTGTTATTTCTCTTAGAACATCATGATATTAGTAAGATGATATTTTTCTCGTTATACTTTTATAAGGGGTCGCAGCAAGGAAGCATGGACTCTTCTAAAGGCCGATGAGTCAGCACCCGATACGCATTTGACGCATGACACGTCAAGAAAATTGAAATATTGGTGAAATAATTAAAGAACAAGAAGAAAAAGATAGATTCTTGGAGTCCACCGAGAAAAAGAGAAGAACTCTTGGAATCCACCAAGATCTATTGGCGTCCACCAAAATACTTTGAAAGCTCTCAAAGGAAAACTCATTATTTCTTATTCATCATCATAAGCTGTCTCATACAATTACAATGGCCCCGAATTTATAGAGAAACAAAGACTCCTAAACTAGGCAACTTCCTAATGATAAAAATTTCCAAAAGATAATCATTCCATAATTTAAAACTACCTAATTGATAATATCCTTAAATATATTTATTCCTAGTTGATATTTATTCTTTAAATAAAAAACTTTCTAAGCATTCTAAACTTAAATAAACACATAAATTACAATATCCTCTCGGGTCAAATACAATTATTATGAAAATCTCCTTTTGATCCCTATCAGCATTCGCGCCCGCTTTTGTTGTGGATTCTTCTCGGATGCGGCTATGGTGTCTCTTTTAATTATTTATTCATTTATTTTCTAAAACAAGGAGACTAACATAATTAAAAAAATTTGGACTCAATATAAGAATGTTGGGAGTTGGATTACTTGTCAAAGGCTAATATGGCTTATTTATGCTTGTTATTTGTCTTAATTTTATAAAAAATAAAGATAATGTATAGCTTATAAACTTATTTTAAAGTATATTTTTTTAATTACTTCTCAAAGTATCCCCGCCTCCGCACCCTTGATTTTTTTAAAATTGATGAATCCCCGCACCCGGATCTGCACTGGTGCTTCCTAGGGTTGCAGTCTCGTCTTGGTGACCAGTGATACTAAGACCTATATAGCACAGACACGGGCACATGACATAGGTACGATACGATGGTACGGCTATTCCCAAAAATGTAGGGTAAGGGTATGGCTAGGGTACATTGAATAAAAATATTTTTTTTAGCTATAAAAAAACAAAGAAGAAGAAGAAGAAAATTGAACATCAATAATACATATTATTCAACCATAGCATAGCAACTAAACAGTCTAGCAACTTAACAATATTGTTTTAGCATTACAAGTCCACAACATTAATTTTTTTTTTTTAAAAAAGAAAAAGGAAAAAAAAAGGGGAAGAAAAACTGGAAGTCATAGTTTCAATCTCAATTTCCTGTAAGTACATGTGTCCCTCCCCGCCGTACCCATCCCGTACTCAGTGTCACAGTTTTAATTAAAAGCACCAGGACATGGCCAGAAGAGTGTCCAACATGTACCCAGACCCATGCGAGTAGTACCCGTGTCGGTACTTGTGGGGTACCCGATACTCGTACGGCAAACAAAATGAAGTACCCGTGCTTCCTAGACTGAGACAACTCAGGCTAGACGTATCAGTCAGGGACGATAATGATTCTTTTTGCGTGATCGTATTCAAGCTCTAAGTAACAGATGTTGTCAAATGCGTTTAGTAACAACATAAGTATGCTTACTTGATATTCCACTTGGAAGATCAGAGAAGTCAGCATGTAATTTGTCTAAACCAGGGAATCCTGCTTCCGGTGGCTTCAAATAAAAAAATTTCCTTCGCATGCCTTGAATGCCAAGTATAATTTGCAGTTTGTCTCAGAATTCGTTCATTTCCTTGCAGGAAGAGCTATTGCTAGAGCACTTCAGTGATCTCATAAAGTTTGTGAAAACCAGAGCCTGTAAGTATCTTCTTACTTAGAGAAGATCTAAATGTTCACTATCTTTTAAGTAGGATGACTGGATGGGTTTATTTGCAATTTGTTTTATCAGCTGAGGACCCAAATGCTGTTTCCGAGAGGCCGATCACTGTTGGTGAAGTTGAGCCACTTGTTAAGGACTTTGCAAGCAGATGGAAAGCCGCAATAGAGCTTATGCACAATGATGTGATTACTTCTTTCAGCAACTTCCTTTGCGGTATGGAGATCTTGAGAGCTGCTTTGACTCAGCTTCTGCTTTATTACACCAGACTCTCAGATTGCATAAAGAGGGTTGCTGGTGGGTCTGCACTAAACAAGGATCTCGTTTCCATCTCTTCAATTATGTATGAAATTAGGAAATACTCGAGGACTTTCTAGGTTTGTGCCACTAATTATTATTTTCTTTTTTTTTTTGTAGAAAATATAAAATTTGTTTTTGGAGAGGATTGAATGGTAGTTTTCATTGTATTTGTACTTGAAGGCCGTGTTGGTCATTCCCATTTACTTGCCTTTCAGAAATAATCAGTAAACAAGTTTGATCAGAGGTTGGTGCATATGCATATGGAAATTACCGATTTCTTGCTAACTATTATCTGGAAGTTATTTGACCATTCAGATTTCGTTATCTGCATTTTCAATTTCCTATTTGCATATATAGGGTTTTCATTCAGTCCATAATTTTTTTTGAGAGTCCATCACCTTTGTGGCGAGTATGTCTTACTCTAGATATGATGATTCGATCTCTATTTTCACAGCTAACCAACCCTCTACACCCCCACTCTCTCTCTCTCTCTCTCTCTCTCTCTCTCTCTCTCTCTCTCTCTCTATATATATATATATATATGATGATTCGATCTCTCTATTTTCACAGCTAACCAACCCTCTACACCCCCACTCTCCCTCTCTCTCTACCTCTCTCTCTCTCTCTATGATGATTCGATCTCTAGTTTTTCTTCTCTAAATTTCTCTCTTGGTTCATTTGCTAGATTCTCTCTCTCTCTCTCTCTCTCTCTCTCTCTCTCTCTCTCAATATGATGATTCGATCTCTAGTTTTTCTTCTCTAAATTTCTCTTGGTTCCTTTTGCTAGAATTGTTTCTGAAATGGAATGTGTATAAGAGATGTCTTTCTAGTGGAGGGTTGTTTCTTGTGAGGAGAGGATTGGCACAGTCTGGTTTAGTTCTTGCAGTTTGGTGGGTTCAATTTATTGTGCTGAAGAGCCAAATAGAAGCGTCAATGGTGGGCTGGAGCTCGCTAGCTAGTCACCCACATAAATGCATTTCTAGATTTTTGGGAATCTTATGGCTAGATGTTCATCCAACGGTTAAAATCCGTCTTCTCATATGAGAAACTTCTTACAAGACTTATCCATAATGGGCACGTCTATAGTGAGCAGTTTCTCATATGAGAAGGCGGGTTTTAGCCGTTGGATGAGCATCTAGCAATAAATGCATTTCCAGATTTTTGGAAATCTTATGGCTAAATCTTATTGCTAGATGCTCATCCAACGGCTAAAACTCGCCTTCTCGTATAAGAAGTTACACACAATAGACTTTTCCTAAAATAATAATGCCTTGTCAGAAAATAGTTTTTTAGTCAAATTAAAGGGGTCCTTTATCAATCAAGGTCCAGCAATCTCAAGTCAGAACGACCAAAGATGTCATGATTTTCAATTCTTTTATGAAAAATCCACATTGGGATTATATAGTTTCCATTTGAGTTTGCTCATTGCTGGTTCAGTTTTAAGTGCGTGGGCATGCCCGAATCCAAATGGGTTCAATGTGTGTCTAAGTGAACAAGTATTCCTATGATTAAAACCTCTTAGTAAGTAGGAATAACCCTTACTAAAAATTCTCACAATATTGAAGCATATAAGTTTAAAATTACTAGAATCATGCAAAATATACCTCATAAGCCGGAACAAACTACATATTCATCGAATCAAACATGTTACAATACTTGTAAATTGAAGAACTAGGATAATTACAAGAACTAAATGCTAAATCATAAACTATTGGATGCTTTGGATACTTTTTAGAATGCTGGGTTCGAGGGGCGTGTGTGAGAAGGCGGCGACTTTTCTTTGTGGTTGAACTTTTCCATGTAGCCTTGGGAAGTAATCAATTCAACTTGCTTTGAATAACTCACGTGGTAAAAACGACTTCTAACTTCCTGTTTGCTCTAAAATTTGGGTGATATGTGTGTTGGGCGTGCCAAGTCCACGTGGACTCGAGGAGGATTGTAGTATCTTAATTTGACTTCTAATTCGAATAATGGTTATTAACAGCGATTAAAGGGTCTTAACTCTACTCTGATGCAAGTAAGTAAATTACAAATGGAAAACGGAAAAGAAGCAAAACACTAAAACTCGAGAATACCTCCTTGAATCCCATCATCATTGATCGAATTTCAAGTAGCAATTACAAACACTCAAAGGAACAATGAAAACTCACAATCACTTGAAAACTCACAATCACTCAAGAACAATAGCAGTATTGTTATGAGGAAAATAAAACAAAGTCTACTAGAGCAGATGTGGCGTGTGTGTTAGCCCCTTTCAAATGTTGCACACCTTGCCCTATTTATAGATTTTGAACGAATAAGCGCTCATGTTAGTGGGTGGTGGTACCTTATTTCTAGGAACGAATAAGTTACTGCACCCTCTCTTTTGTCCTATGATCAGCTTCCACGATCTGTTTAGTGATCCCACTTCTGCCATGTTCCCCATTCATGCAACTACTTTTCTTCTAGCTCAGCATAACCAAATGCACATATTCTTGTCCATACTCAACTGCCTAAAAGCCTTGTGAATAGATCCTAGTTGACTGAGTGCATCCCTCTTTGAACAGCTTGACCCTCGTTGGTTTATTTCCACGCTCTTTTACACTGGTTTGGTTTGGTTGTCGTACTATAACTTGTACTGCACCGTTTAGCGTTATTAGTTGATATTTAGCATGCATGGTTATTTAGATGATTGTTATTACTTTCAATTGTTGCAACAGTCTTAATCGGTGCTATGCCTTGATAAATATTATGATATCCACTAGCTAATCGAAAGGATAGCACCTTTTCCCAATTTTCTCTATACAAGAAGTTATTAACACTCAGGTTTGGGGGAGGTGCTGACCAAATTTATAATAAAACTAGCACAATAATGTTTTGTCACTTGCACCATTGTAACCATTTATGCTTATCAATCATGCATGTTCTCATTAACCGATAGTAGTTATTTTTGTTTTATGTTTATAATAACAAGGCTAATAAATTGGTAGTTGTTTTTTATCTTTTTGTTTTCAAGTTTATCGTCTCGAGTTCCAAAGCATCACCTCATTCCTCTAATTGTCATTCTAAATCCACTAATATAGACCACCCAAACACTCCACCCTCGTCCCCAAATAGGAAATCTAGTAAGGCTAGTCACCAATCCGAATGTAGTTTATCCTCAGATGCCCTCTCACCTAGCCCTATTTCTCAAAGGGCCAAGCCCTTTAGTCCAGTCAGCCGTGCCAGTTGTAACCGATTCTCTTGGTTTCGTCATCGTCGCGTCCTTGTCCCTATCAGTTCTAATTCATCGAACGACGATAGGTTGTTTGGGTTGATCCCATGCTTATAGATGGTCCCTACTGTGCACCCTCGACTTCCTCCGAGTCTTTATCATCATCTAATTCGGCCGATTCTTCGACCGATGACGATAATGATGAGGATGAGAACGAGGATGAGAAGGCCAATATACAGAGTTTAGGAGATAACCTTTCGGATGAGCCTACTGAGAGCACTGATGCACCACTGGAGATTACATTTTTGTATAGAGATTTGCCAGACTATGTTCCGGATATTATGAGGTAGCGTCTAGGGCACCCTGATTGGTCCCCAGAGGACATAGCCTCATTTTTTTTTTGCACCGTATGGCGGTCTGGAGGTTGATGAGATGATCTTGGCACTGAAGACTGACGACGAGGATGAGGAGACATAGCTACTCCCCATTGATCCGGCAGACCATCCTGAGTGGATGCTAGTTGATTCATACAGGCGTGATAATCTGCCACCACCTTCGTCGGATGTTTTTTAGAGGAGTGAATGTTCTCGTAGTATTTTCTATGGAGTTCATTCATGTCATTGTCATGTTCCCACCTGCATAGGGACATGCAATGACCTAGTTTGGGTGAGTTTTATGGATTCTCTTTTTGTTTAGTATTGTTAGTTTTGTTATTTTGTTTCGTTCATTAGCAATTTTGTTAGTACTTCTTATGTTATGAACTTTTCCTTTTTGTTTAGATTAAATTTCAGATTCATTCTTTTAGTGGTAAAATGATAAAAAGAAGAAAAAAACATCAAAAAGTTATACTCCCTCCGTCCCATTTTGTGAGTCCATCTTTGGGAACTCAACTTATTAAGGGGACAAAAAGAATCTACACCTACTTTCCACAATCGCCCCTAATTATTACAACTACTTTTTTAGTTTTGTCTTGGTGTAGATTTCAAGGAGGGATAATTTTGGAAAGTAAGTAAAAATTGTACATCAATTTAAGGAAAGTTGACACTATTTTGGGACATCCCAAAATGGAATAATGGACTCTCAAAATGGGACGGAGGGAGTAATAATGTTCAACAATTAATGTCTTTCTTGATTGACATGATTTCATTGAAAATCGAAGTCGTGAGAGTGTATAATCCGATGTCTACAACAGTCATGAGGGTATGTTTTGAAAGATGTATATCGTTGGAATCGTAGTTTTACATCATAGATTTGCATACAAACCTATGCACTGCACATAGTCATGTGTTTGCATATTTATGCTGAACTATAATATAGTTTGGATTTCTAGATAGCACCATTGTGGAGACTAAACCCGGTGAGTCTTAGAGACTTTCATTCTTGTTTGAGGGTTATAAATAAACTTTATCAAATCTCATTGATAGAGCACATAAACTCGTTGATTAGTCTCATTATTTTTGTTTTGATTGATAGCTAAGTTAGTATTGTAATTACCATATTTAAGTATAAGATAAAAACAATTTTACCCTTGATATCATAACATTGAAGAACTATGTGACTTTAGGATATGATATTAGGCTATCCTTCGACTTAAACCCTTTTGGCCTTAGACCTACGCAGTACAATAATTTTATATCCTTCGTTAACCCCTTGAGCCTTAAAAATAAGCCATTTTTCTTTGTTCGCCCATTGTCCTACCCACGTCGATATGGAGTTCGCCGATGAATTAAATCCTCTTACCCGAGTCCGAGAGTGGTCGAAAATGGTCTTCCAAAAGAGAATTGTACTAATAGTGACTAATAAAGATTAAAGTAATGAGGATGAAAAAAAGGGGAGATAAAAGAAAAGGATGAAAAAAAGGAGTAGTAGTTTATTCTTATTATTAAAAAAGAAAGAAAAGAAAAGAAAAAAAATATAGATGAAGTGTAAATGAAAAATAAATAGTCATTGTAGTAAAAGCCCATTTACTAGACATTATGACCATTTGTAACCACTTTAGGACTTTTTTGAATTCCTTTACCTTCCGTTCTTAACTTTAACCCTTGCCCATCATTTCATCCCAAATTAAAGTCCTAATTGATCCTACGGGAGCATGTTTGAATATGGAAACGATACAAAGGGAAATAAAGCATGGTAGTGACGATATTTACATGACATTCTATATCCTATTCATGAGACTAGTACTCTTTTGTGTCGTACGTTGTTTTGAGTTATATGCGAGATTTTCTTGTTTTGGAAATGTTTATCTTCCTCGCATACACTAGAGTGATTACACCTATTTCTGAGTGATTTCATTTTAGAGTGTGATTAACTGTAGCATTTAGGTTTCGAAAAACTTAAAATCATGCACAGTGGAAAATATATTTTACAAAACTAGTTGGTTGCCCGGATCTACTACTCGTTAACTCTATAGATATGTACTAGAGAGGGGACAAGAATTATATCTTTTAAGTCTTGAACTCAATTCTGAAATCTTTGACTTCCAGCAGCCTCCACTAGATGGTCTTCACTCTTATGACTCCTATGGATGCTCTCAGAGAGACTAGGGTTGGTGGGAACCCTAATAGAGAGGATAGAGAAGGGTTGGGAAGCCCTAAATAGTTTCTGTAGCTTCTGGTATAATAAAAAGACGAACTCAGATTTCTAGATGCAGCTGCCCTATTTATAGATTCCCAGAATTGACCATACTTTCAATCGATCGAAGTGACTTCGATCAATTAAAACACTTTCGATCGATCAAACCTGTCTTGACTTCAATCGATCGAACCTCTTTCGAACGATTAAACTTGTCTTGATAGCATCCTCATGGGCCTTTCCAAGCATCCTAGCGGAGCTAAGAGTGGGACCTTCTAGACTCTTTATTGTTGGCTCAGACCAGTTGTTAATTCCTATGACCAAACTCTTTGATCAACAAATTAACCAACTGGTCAGTTAATGTTTACTCCACTATAAAATGATAATTACACTCCAACGCAAAATAATAAATCAGAAGCAATATCTAGACTTGTACGGAGCACTAATGTCCCTCTACCGTCATCATTCATAATCATATTTAGGTAGTCGGATAACTGTTACTGTCAACCTAAATAATGATTACATCTTCCATTCTTTGAGTCCCATTTACCTCTCATGATTACCAAACATGTTGATAACTACTTATCAACAAGACTGCAACTCTCAGTAATCAACTCGGTGACATTCTAAAGGGAATGCTTACTCTTCATTAGAGAGTAGATTTTATCTTGACAATATATGTTCACAACCCTATGAACATGACATACCCAAGATGCCCAGGTGTTAATCTTTTATAGACCTCACTGATTAGTAAGTCAAAGCAGTCATATCCATAGTCTGTATTCATAATCGTCTCAAGATTGAGAACACATACCTTACACAAGTTATAAGTTCCTATCTATTGACAGTCCTAAGTGTCAATAGGAAAACTCAGGTCCGTAAATGCAATATAAGTACTAGCATATTAAGTAAGAGTTATACTCTAGTGATTGAGATTAATCACTCCATCCAATGGTAGTCAATCATGCTACAGTGTACACCTGATGAGATATCCAGTCTCGTCATCCACTATGACAAATTCTAAGTATCAATGAATAATAATTTGTATCTAACTTGTATGTGTCTCATACATAAAAAAATTACCTACTATGATGCTTAAGGATTAACAATCATCTCATTGAAGCATACATAATAAAATGTAAAGCTGATATCCATATATTAAAATGTCAATGTCTCATACATAAAGTAATGGTTTGAGGGAACAAACCCAACAAACTCCCACTTGCACTCATAACCATTCAGGACTACATCTGAGACCTAGACTATCTAGATGACAATCAAAGACCCTTTTTGGCAAGGCCTTTGTAAACGGATCCGCAAGATTGTCAGCAGTGGCAATCTTGGTGACAGTGACATCTCCATGTTGAACAATCTCTCAGATTAGATGATATTTTTGCTTTACGTGCTTTCCTTTTCTGTGGTTCCTTAGCTCCTTGGACTGAGCTACTGCCCCACTATTATCACAGTATAGCGTAACAGGTGACAGTGATGCTGGTACCACCTCGAGTTCTATGAGAAACTTCTTAAGCTAAACAACTTCCTTTGCGGTTTCATAAGAAGTCACATACTCAGCCTCTGTAGTTGAGTCTGTAATGCATTTTTGATTAATGCTCCTCTAACTAACAACACCACCTCCCAAGGTAAAGAGATGTCTGGACATTGACTTTCTGGAATCTTTATCTGACATAAAGTCCCAGTCAGTGTATCCTACTGGAATTAACTCATCACCGTCATACGTAAGCATGTAATCTTTTGTCCTTCTCAAGTACTTAAGAATGTGCTTAACGACTATCTAGTGTTCTGGACCAAGATTCAACTGATACCTGCTAACCATGCCAATGACAAAGTTGTTATTTGGTCTAGTGCATAACATCGCATACATGAGACATCCCACTACCAAAGCATAGGGAATTTCTGCCATGCGATTCCTCTCCTCATGTGTCTGTGGACACTGGTCCTTGGAGAACGCTAAACCATGCCTAAAAGGTAATAAACCTTTCTTTGAATTATCCTTGGAAAACCTAGTTAGTACCTTATCGATATAACCAGCTTGAGATAATCCCATTATCTTTTGCTTATGATCCCAAAAGTGCTTTATCCCAAGGATATAGCTCGCCTCTCCTAGATCCTTCATATCGAAAGTACTGGCTAGCCAAAACTTAATTGATGACAATGCCCTTACATCATTACCAATGAGTAGAATGTCATCAATATAAAGCATAAGAAAAGCCACCACTTTTCCTTCACACTTCTTGTATACACAAGGCTCATCCAGATTTTGTATGAAACCAAATGAATTGACCGCTTGGTCAAAATGAATGTTCCAACTCCTGGATGCTTGCTTGACCCCATAAATGGACTTTTGTAACTTGCATACCAAGTTACCTTTCCCACCAGCTATGAACCCTTCTGGTTGCTGCATATAGATGACTTCCTCAAGATTGCCATTCAAAAATACGGTCTTGATGTCCATCTGCCAGATCTCATTATCTAGGCATGCGACAATGGATAAAAGTATTCTTATGGACTAGAGCATGGCTACCATCGAGAAGGCTTCCTCATATTCAAGGCCTTCCCTATGAGTAACCTTTCGCTAAAAGCCTCGCCTTAAAGGTCTTAACCTTTTCATCAAATCCTCTTTTCCTTTTGTAGACCCACTTACAGCCAATGGGTTTAATATTGGCTAGAAGCTTTACAAGATTCCAAACCTGATTGGAATCCATAGACTCCAATTTAGCCTTCATATCTTTAACCCAATGAGTTAAATCAATATCAACCATTGCCTCTTCATACGTGATAGGATCAGATTCAGATTCTATGAAGACAGCTTCAAAAACTTCTCCTAAGAACATGTATCTATCAGGCTGGCTGATAATCCTCCCACTACGATGATGTACTAATGCGAAAATAGGTGAAGAAGTGGTATTTTCTTATCTTACATTGCTTTTAACTATTGGAGGAATACAGGGCTCTCTATCTAATTCTCTCAGATCTATCCTTCCCTTAGGATTATGGTTCATGATATAATCATCCTCTAAGAAAACAACATTTGTACTAACAAATACTTTCTATTCCCTTGGATCATAAAAATACCATACATAAGTACACTTTGGATATCCTACAAAATAACATACTTCTAATCTAGAATCCAACTTGCTCATCTTTCCTTTCAGCACATGTGCCGGACACACCCATATCCAGAGATGTTGCAAAGAAGGCTTATGCCCAATCCACATCTCCCATTGTGTCCTGGGAACAGATTTGCTTGGTACTAGATTTAGTATATATGCAGTGATTTCCAAAGTATAACCCCAAAGGAATAATGGCAGCTCAGAATAACTCATCATCGCCTTGGTTATGTCTAAAAGAGTCTGATTCCTTCTCTTTGCTACACCATTCTGCTGAGGCATACCAGGTACAGTCAACTATGACAGAATCCCATTATTCTGTATGAGGTGATCAATAAACTCATTAGAGAGGTACTTGCCACCTCGATTAGATCGAATGGCCTTAATATGTGTGCCCAATTACTTTTCCACTTCAGCCCTAAACTCTTTGAACTTTTCAAAGGCTTCAGACTTGTGCTGCATTAGGTACGCATATCCATACCTAGAGTGGTCATCAGTAAATGTTATGAAATAATCATAACCACCCCGTGCTCTAATATTTATTGGTCTATACACATCAGTATGAACTAATTCTAACAATGCATTGATCCTATTGCCCTTTGCAGGAAAGGGCCTTTTAGTCATCTGACCCTCTAAACAAGACTCGCAGACTTCTATTGGTTCGAGAACCAAATCGCCTAATGTAGACACCCAATTTTGACTACACTGATAGGTTTTTATGGTGGATGATGTCTTGGGCAATTCAATGATGAAAACTATATTGTGGAAGGTATTGGATTCCACACAATCGAAAGATCAAACTTTCGAAAGTCACTTCAAGCTCAAAATAGCCCTTTTCTATGCATAAAGTCCCAGTTTTGTCAAAATTGTCTCTAAGAATTCATATTCACTCAGGGTTATATGAACATGAAGTATTTTAAACACAATATTCTAGGTATCTAGAGATTCAATTTCAAAGAATAACTTAAAATCAATGCACATTGAAAAATAATTTTGAAAAAGAAGTCGTTTGATTTTAAAAAGACGACGAAGGTTCCAGAGGACTTCTGGACTTTAATTAACCTTCAATTCTCATCTCAAATCCTCCTGGAATATTTTTATACTAAAATTCAACTCAACAGCTTTCCAATGGTACGTAAATGGACGATTTCAAACACCAAAAAACATTTTTACGAAATCTGGAAAAGCAGTGCATGTAATTTTTGAAACAGGACATGAAGGCAACCAGGGGACCATAAATAGTAGATGGCGGGTCCCCCCTAAGTCTCCACCAATATATTTCCCCCTCTATCGAGCTTGTTGAGTTCTAAACCCTTCTAGAGGCTTCCCACTGTGAGAAAATTGCCCAGAAACTGCGTTTAGGCACTGAAATGGCCATTTTAACCATTTTCTGACCTCTAAAATCTCTATTTTAACCCTAAAACTTAGGAGTTAAGTTTTCAAAACTCTCTATATAGATCCCATGCATCTTGAATCATATTGAATACACCTTGAATATACTTGAAGATACAATCACATACACTTAGAATTCAAGATATTTCTAGAGAGAGAATATTGAATCATGAATTGATTTCTTCTAAAATAACTAGATAAGATAATTGAGGAGAGTATAGACATCTATTGCCTCCTTTAACTTACACCATGGATGAATGCTTGAAGAACTTGAAGAACACTTGAAGAAGAAGATCCTTCAAATCAACTTTGATTATATAATTAAGAATCTTCCAAGAGGTAAGCACCATAATTCATCTCTAATTTTTATTTTTATATATAGATCTATAAGACTTGGATCTAGTTTAGTTTTTGTTTTCTTTGTTAGAACACTCATCTTCTTCCTTTTTTGTTCTTCACACACTCACATCGCTAGATCCAAGTCTTCCTTGATTTTGTTGATCATTCATAATTAGAGATTGATTTTCACTTTGATTTTCAATTTTGATTTCATTCTTCTATTTATTTTAGATCCATGGATACATGATTATATATATGTATCTACTTTGAATTCTATGATGGTTTGGAAATATAATCTATGAGAAGGATGATTCCTATATTCATACATTTCTCTTGATTGTTCCTATTACCTAGAATTCCTAATAAATTTCATCTCTAATATGATATTTGTAAGTTCCTTTGATCCATGATCTAAAGTTCTTCATAGAACTTGAGCGCTAAATTGATTGGAAATCCTGATAATCAAGTTGAACTATGAGTTTGATCTCTCTAAATAAGCTTAAATCAACACTTAAGATGTTTTTCTCACACTTCAAAATGAATTAGTTAAAATTAAGCAAAACAAATTGATTTTATCTATAGGATTTGGTCCATCAAAACCCATAGTTTGATGGATTTCAAATTTTCTGGGTAAACTTTGATGAATTAGCTTTCATTCGATCTGTTTTGAGAGTCATTAGGATCCATTGCTATTTTTAGAAATTGTTGAAAAATCGGTTGACAGATTTGAACATTGTCTTTTGTATTTGAATTTCAAAAAATCTACAATAGTTATCAATGATTCGCTTTTTGGAGATGATTCCTAACTCATGTATCTATATGTTGATGTAAAATAGTTATCAATGATTCACTTTCAGAGACATTAGGGTCATGAAATATACATAGGATTATTGTTTTCATAAACTATAATGAAATAGCTTTCTTTTGACACCAAATAGAGCTTTATATGATTTTTATAGAATTAATTATGATTTTTACAAGAACAGTGGATAGTCCTGATCCATTGTTCCTAAAACTCTTATTTCTCGAACTTCAAAAATGCTAATGATGTCCTACTTTTTGTAAAAGTTCCCTAAGACATGTATCTAACTTTTTGTAAAAGCATTTTTACCTAACTCAAATTTAAGATCACGTTTGATAGGATTCATTAGAGGTTACTGAATCTGGAAATTTGATTGATGATGACTTCTTCTTGTTTATCATGCATATCATTTGTTTGCTTGTAATTATGCAATGCTTGGCTATTCCTTGGTGTCTTTGTATAGAGATTTCAATGTCGTTGATTTGGACTTCGATTTGTGAGCTTACCTCGTCTACATATGGCTTAGTGCCCATGTATCATATACTAGCTCTACCCTTTTTCTTAGAATTTTTTAGGTTTACAACTTTGTTTTCAATGACACGATTCCCTTAGGATAGTCTCCATTTACATGCTTATATGTTATAAACATCTTATCTAGGATTGTTGCATGATTGCAATACAGGTTTCCTTTCTTTTTCTTTTTGCAACTCCAGATGAGTCAATCCAATGTAAGTCTTCTTGTTCCCTTTTGCATATCATGGCATGTTTCCTTTATGTGCACTAGTCCTGGGCGGGACTAGCCTATATGAGTATACCTCTCTCTTGTATTGCATGTGCATCTGATTGCTACTTGATTTAATCTCTTGAAATGATTTTCATTAGATGTTCATTTTGTCATGTATATATTATCTAGTTTGATTGAGGAAACAAAACCTATTATGAATTAAGAACAAGGATATTTGAATCAAGGCCTACCATTCAGTGGGGCGAGGGGGGGGGGGGGGGGGTGTTTTAGTTCTACTCAGGCTCCTTCCCCTCTCGTACCATGACTCCCGAACCTTGTTTCTAGTGAAGAAGGGCGAGTAACCTAATTTAATTTTGGGCGAGTCAAATTTGGTTTCCTAATTCCTGATAAAAATTAGGTGGCGACTCTTAGTCTCTAGGATCGCATGAGGAGTTCTAGTTCTAGAAGTGTGCTCCTTGGATCCATCTCGGGACACTGTCAAGGAACGACAGAACTCCCCGCCGCCCTTGCGTGCGTGGTCCACTATCTGGCGACTGTGCTGGGGCCTTGAACATGAAACTTATGGTTTCTTGTCTCTCAGAATTTGATAATCGTGTTGTTTCTGCCTGCATTTGCACTTGCATTGTTCTTTCACCGCGACTGCTTGAGACCATTGCCTTGAGGGTGTAGGGCCCCCTTTCCTCCATTTGTCAAGAGACTTTGGTAGCATGGATTCATCATTAGCCTTGTACTGCGTGCAGTATATAGAGCCCATGTGTGAACGGCATGCCCTCGGGGAGGCAGTCATCCACACTGCTGAGCTTGCTATTGGACCCTTTATGAGACTAAAACCCAGCCTTTACATATAGTTTCTATAGAACCCTTCAATTAGGATCTTGATTATCATCTTTGATTAGGATGATGTGATGAATTATTTATGTTTACCTATAAGGGATTATGTGGATGATGAGGACGTGCATGCGAAGGCATCATCAAACCTTGTATGGTAGATTCCTCTAGGGGTAGTATGGTCTTTATCCAAACATCCAATCATTATTCAAGGATGATTTTTGAAAATTTTGAAAATACAAGCACTTCTTTGAAAAACCCAAGTCTTTTGAAAATTCCGGGAATATCCCTTTTGAAAATTTGCTTTGATATTCACTTTCACAAAATCCTTCCAAAAATTTCTCCATATATTTTAGAGAATTTAAAAACCTTGGTTTTAAAAAAAATCATGATTTCACACTTTAATGATTCAATTTCAAAATTTTTTTTTCCTCTCCGATTTTAGAAAAATTCAAAATTTCTACCTTGATTTTCAAGAATCATGATTTCACACCTCGGGCATTGATGGTTCAAAAGCGCTTTTGAAAACTACAAATCTCCCCCTTTCTTTTAAGATTTTCATGAAAAATTCAATTTTGTAAACATGAGCCATCAAGAATAAGCTAAAAATTCTTAGATAATGATTGGATTAGTAGAGTGATTAGCATACTCAAGGAATCTTATGTGTTTATGTGCTAATATGCTAGGTCTAAGCTAGATTAAGGGGCATTGCATTTAGATTAGATTGCATTTCATCTGCATTCCATACACTACACAAGCATTGTTTTCAGAAAGAAAAAGAATTGTTTGATTTTAGAAAAGAATAAGAATAAGAATTGTTTTCCTCAGAATTTTGAAACTTGAAGTGACTTCTTTTTAGAAAGATTTCTTTGATTTTAGAAAATTTTTTTTTTTGAAAAAAAAGGAAAGGATTTTCCAGCTTTGATGTTCCATCTTTATAAATCCACTTTTGTAAATATCATTCTTTGAAAATTCTTTTGAAATAAAGATACCTGATTATTTGAAAATCCCTAATAAACCAGAAAAGAAGATAGGACCAAAAGTTGTACTCCCTCCTGGGTCAGAGCTCCGAATAGTCGTTTGATCAGATCAGGAACAGCCGAGTTGACTAGGTTGAGGATATGACATACAAAGCTGATATGGAAGCTAGGTTGGCCGCAATGCAAATTGCGTTAGATTAGAGCAGAGAACAGAATCAGGAACAACTTGCCACTATGGTGAGAATGATTGAGCAGCTGACTAATCTGCCACTACCACCGCCTCCGGTGCATCATGAGGAAGAAGAATTTGGGGAGACAGTTCAACCAAAGGTTCAGCTAGATCAAGAAACCCATGACAAGTTAGCCAAAATTGACAAGCTAGAAAGCGTGATCAGAAAAAGCAAAGGGGTGGATGAGTATTTATTCACCGTTGAGGGATTGTGTGACTCCCCGAAAGCCAAACTCCCAAAAAAGTTTAAAATGTTACATATTAAATTCTTCAATGGAACTGGAAGTCCAAAGAGCCACCTGAGGCTTTATGTAGGAACTTTGCAACCTATGGGCATTGGGCCTGATTTCTTTGCTCTGTTATTTCCAAGAGTTTTGAGTGGAGCAGCATACCTAATGGATCTAGATGGAGTTGAATTCAATCAGCCAATCAACATTGATCGTCTTAAGAATATTATGCTTAAAACCTTTTTTTTTAAATCTTGCTCTTTCAAAAACCTCCAGCCTTTGGGGAACTATGCTTGACCTGATTCCCACTTAGAGATACATAGGCAACCTATTCGGTTCGGTCACTGCTCCTTTAACACTCATCCACATCTCAAATACCTTCCTTCAAACCTCGGCCGAACTACTTTGGACCTAATTCCCACTTGGGGATAAGTAGGCAAGCTTCCCTAGGCTCTCAATCCCTGAACCTTGCAAACTAGGGGCAAACCTTTCAAGTTTGCCCAGAGCCTCAAGATACCATTGGCACACTAGGGGCAAACTGCGTTTGCCCAAACTTCCATTTATCCCTATCAACTAGGGGCAAACTGTCATTTGCCCATACCCTACTACCTGTCCTCTCTGGATCACTTGGCTATCAGAATTAAGCACCTAAGACAAAATCTAGTAATTCTTAATATTAAGTTGAAAAGTTTTTTTTAAGTAATTTAAAGATGTGAGTTTAATGTCAAGACTGAAACATTACGTGAAAATTTTTCAAAGCTTCAAGATTACATGCTTTGCCAATACAATATCTTGCTACAAGATACATTTTCATTTCAAACATGCGAATCCTTAGAAATTCAAGCATCAAAGTCAACAGACATTGTCGAGAAAGGGAATCGTCAGAAATTTCTTCTCCATATAACCGAGTCCTGTGTATCAATGTGCAAAGTGTCAAGCAAACCAACTTCGTGACAAGGAATGCAAAGTAAAAGTAAAGGATAGCATAAAGCAGCATCAAGGGTACAAACCCATCAAGTCTTAAATAGAATACGCCGACATCAGTCTTAGTACATAAAGCGAGAAAACAAGAAAGAAAGTCATGGGTACATATGAAAGGGGTAATCATCATATTCAGCGACGACGAGTAGCCCGTAGGTACCGAGCGGGCATATCTGAGGTCGTAGAACTATCATCATCATCAATTTGGAGCCTTCGCTTACACACGCTAGCCCCACCAGAAGGGCCTACATTCATCCGCTCTAACAGTGATTGAAGCTGCCTGATTTGGGTCACCTGTCGAAAGAAAGAATCAGTACAGGGTTAAAAATGCAATGAAAAGAGGGAGAGATCAAGAAATTTACCAGAGTCGCATCTCGATCTATATAAGTCTAACATATGCCATTCTATTTCAAAAGAAGAAAGATGAGCTCAGAAAGATCAGGAGAATCAGAAGTAATGATTTTAGAAGTACTCACATGTCCCTCCTAGGCAAGGCTCCAAGCTCTCAGATTCTGTGCATCAGCTCGCTCTTCATTGAAAATAGCTCAGGAAACTGACTCATATTGCTCTGAAATTAGCTGAGGTTCCGCAAGATCACGGGGAATCTCCACTGAGGATATAACTTCATGTAGCATAGTTGAGGCTCGCCAGTCCCAAGGAGGAATGGGAGGTAAAGGTCGACCAGGGCCATCCACAAAAGAGCTCCCCTGTAAATGATAATAAGAAATAAGAGAAAACAAGCATTTCATTAGAAATGAAGAAGCCATGAAATATCTACAGGTCATCCGAGAGTGGGAAATTGGGCATTAGATAAGTGGTCCTAAAGATGTCATAGTTCTCCTCAAACAGAGTAAATGAGGCAGAAGAATTCCATTCAAAGCATCAACAAGATCATCATCCTCCAAATTTTGCGCCAACCTCATGCAAGAAGGGGATTCTGTGGCACTAAGAGATGATCCTCCAAATCAGTCTGAGGAGCTACTCTCTCTCCAAGATACCACTCAAGAATAGAGGGGCCCTCAAGAAGAATCCTCTCGCCTATCATCTGTCTGGCTAAGCCGATCTTAGTCACATCACCATTTGTCGCCCAAGGTTGCCAGTTAACTTGATCGAACTTGAGACAGGTAAGGAAATCCCGACAAGAAATAACATTGTGAGCACCATTCTTGACACCTATGGCTTGGCAACGCCACTTTAAAGCATGTGGAAAAATGTGCATCTCTTCTTCCCAGAATGATGGACCTGTCATGGAAAAGTATTCAAAGGCCCACACTTACAAAAGAAGATATAGCAGTGGTTAGAAAACAGGATATCGATGACAAAACTTGAAATGAAAATATTTTTGTACCTCCTAAGCTCTTTAGAAGCCACCAAATCTAAGGGATTTGCCTCGAGAATGATCCCCCATATGACTATAAAGAATGGCTAAGCCAGCAGAGCCCCAGTCAAAGCCTGCAATCTCTTCAAGATTCCGAAGGCTATCTGTGGACACGCGGAATCCCGCTTTCCTTTTAGTTTTGAAACTGGTTTGAAAGGAAAGAATGAAGGTCTGATGAAAACAGATACAGAGTCACCACTTGGTCTTTAGGGAACCAAGAAACCCAATTTGACTCACCCAAACGGATAAAGGGCACCGGTCCTTCATAACCAAAGAACTTGGCTCGGGGTTTTAGTACGAGAGAGTAAGGAGCCTTTGTCACGACTAAAACACCCTAAACTCGCCCCGTCTCTTGACGGGCCTCAATTAGCATCCAAATAATCATCTTATACTATGTTTAGCTCAGCAGTTAATATTTATGATGGGTATTACATCACATAGGAAACTTGAAATTGAAGATCTAAAGATAAGATATCATTCATAAGATCTAAGCTAAATATCACACAATGCAAAGTGAAAGATCACACGAACAAACCTAGGAAAAAATCATCTAATCACATATCAAGTAATAAAGTTTTCCTAATCTAAGGGGACAAGAATTGTTCTTGAAACAAATTAATCAAAGAAATCAAAAAATGCTTAGCAAGTTAATATGATGCATGTTAATCTTTGAGAAAAGAAGACCTCTTAATCCCCGGGACGGATGAGAAATGAAAAATTAATCGAGGGGGAGCATGAACGTATGATCTAGTTCATTCCTTATAATCTTCTTAGATTAGGGGTCACAAAAACCCCAAATCTTGCATGAATGCAATGCATGTTCCTAGGATGTGCAAAGGTTGTTGTGTGTTTGTGTACATGGACTTTCTAAAGTGACTTATAAGTCTAAAAAGATGAATGAATGCATGGAGGAAATCATCATGGGATATGTACAAATTTAGTATGGACTACTTCGTAAGATATGAACAAATTTGGAGTGCATGTATGCATCAAATCAAAGAATGAGAGTAAAAGAATTTTTGCTGTGAATAGTGGACAGAACAGTGACTTGATCTTGTAGAAAATGAAAAGTGGGGTTATAAAGGTTTTAAATGCATGATTTTTTACGGAGATCATCCTTATTGTGTCTAGAGAACAAATCAAAAATCCAATCTACAATAACTATTATAAATTGAGAGAAATCATATGAACAATAGAGGTTACTCAGAAACAGAGTTCATACTGTCGACTGAAATGTTAGAAAATCTTAGAAAATGAAAACAAAACATCTAGAGGCTCATATTATACAGAAAGTTCCCTAAGACACTGAAGTTCAAGGTAAAAATAAGTTGGGACCACTCATGTTGGAAAGGTTTTCTGAAAAACAAGTTGAAAGTCAACCAAGCTGCTGTGACAATAAAGACAGAATGTTTGGACAAAAATGGACCCCTTTCAAGTGCTTTCAAGTCAAGCCAAAAATCATGAGTGTTCTACAATGGGTTAGGAAGAATTTCCAAGTGGTCTTGCATCTATACCTTGAGTATTGAACTCAAAATAATTCTTTGAAATTAAACAACTCACTGTTTCGAAGATTTTTTGAGAGAAATAAGGTTTATTTCTTGGAATCCCAATATTGGGGTTTTAGAGGGGTTTTGAAATAGGGGTTTTGAAAGTATATTTTCAGTACTCAAACAAAATTAAAACTCCTTAGAACATCTACATCAAACTTATTTAGAGAACCTCCAAGATTGTTGGAAAGACTTGTTTTTATTTTGGAAATAACCTCAAGAATACATGGGGATGTATTGAGGTGATAATCATCATCTATCAAACATGTTTTTGAGGTCAAGAGCTACTATCCATAAGGATTCACTCACCTCAAACTTCATGTCCTCATCTAGATGATGATGAACTAGTAAGTAAACAAGAAAAAGAAAAAGAAATGAGATAAGAGGAGATGAACATCAAAGTAATCAAACAAGTATATAGCAATCAATGGATGATATTCATGATGATTTTGGACTTGTAGCTTGATGTTTCACTCATAGATGGTGACTTTGGACATGGAAGTAGCTTTTCCTCTCATAAATTTCCCACTAAAATGGTAGTTGGGTGTATTTAAAGTGAAGTAAATAGAAGTAATCAAGTAAAAACAAAGTTTAGAACTCACTTTCTTGTTTGAAAATCAAAGAAGGAAGCTTCTTTTCTCTCTACTCTAACCTTATCTCTACAACTTTCTCTCTAAAACTTTTCAAAGCTTGCATTTGACACCCCAAAATGAGAAGTCAGGGGGGGGGGGGGGATAGGCCAATTTGGGGGTGGTTTTGGGGTTTTACAAGTACTTCCATTGGTCCCAAACAACTGAAAACATAGAGGTACGTCGTTTTGGTTTCTAATTAATCAAAATGGACCCCCAAAAGAAATTGCAAAAATGGACTGCTCTGGAAGAGAGTGCTGCATCAGCACTGGGCCTATTCCATGGTGGTAGTGGGCCAGTACCGTAGCGGCACTGCTCCTCATACGTCCAAATAATTCTTTTTAGGCCCCCCAGAGGTCCCAGTATTCGCGAAAAGACCCCTATTTCATCCAAAATTCACAAAAAAATGTATACGAATTCCAAACTGAGCTTTTGATATACCATTGGAAAGGTAATGGAGTCTATTTTCCGTAAAAAATAGTTTGGAGATAGGTCACTTTGAAAAAGTTTTGCAGTATTCGTGATGAAAGTCGATTTGTTGTCTTTTTCACCTTTGGAAATTCATAATAAATTCGTTTTAAATCCAGAAATTATGTACGATATACCGTTAGAAAGCTATTGACCTCTAGTATCCGTGAAAATGTTTGAAAAATGATCAGTGCTCTGGTTTCAAAGTCAACTTTTGGTCAAACTGATCAAATCAAGGACCTCCAGAAAGTTCTAGGAACCTCTGGGAGCTCCTAAAAGCTGACATTTTTGTGTGTTTTTCTTTTGAAACTCGTTTTAGTACCTTTCACATGATCTTGAACTTTTTGGTGAATTTGGACGATTTTGGTCAAACCTTGGTCAAATCTGGTCAAGACTTGTTTAAACCAGTCAATAGGGACTTTCTGGGAACTTTCGGGACTTTCGGGAGTCTCTAGGAGCCGACAATTTCAACTAGTTTTGCTTTAAAACTCATTTTACCACTTTTCTTATGATATAGTATGTTTCCAGAGCTTTTGGTCCCAAATCTGGGAGTTTTCGAGCTTTCTGGGGCATTTTGGTCATTCTGAGCATTTTGAGAGATAAAACTAACTTCCAAGAGTCCTTTTTGAGTCTTTTCGATCATTAAGAACCATCAAGCCATGGGTCTCCTAAATCTTATAGCCAACAAAATGGGGTGTCTATAGTTTGCCCCTCTTTGATATGAACTTGCGAGGCAACGCATGTCGCAAGCGAGTGCCAAAGCTTTGAAGAGACAAATCTTTTTGGAGGCTTTAGATTTAGGATTAAAAAGTGTTACAAAGATGCAATGATAGAAACATGATGCTGGGGCTGGGGCTAGGGCTGGTCGTGCTCTACGTGAGATGCCTACGTATCCCAAGGGGAATCAGACCAGGATGTAGTTCGGGGCATAAAGGAACAAATTGCACATGCACAACAAGACAAGCGGATGCTATGTATTGAGGATGATGTGCAGTGTATGGATGTGTCCTAAGTCCTATCATGCTTAGTGTTCCGATCCTAGTATGAGTCAGTGGTAGTGTTTCCGACTGTGATGTAATGACTGACTTGGATAAAGACACAACAGTTTGGAAGACTCTGGGTCTCGGGGCAAATTTTTTTTTTAAATTCTAAGAAACGTGCTTTATAAGCGAAATGGATTAGACGTAGGGTCTTTAGAGGACGACAACTAAAGGTGACCGAGGGATCCCATGATAACCTATAGGTAAGAAAGCTATAAAAATTGTCAGATGATAAAGCTCATGATAATCAGGGGACACGGAGTCGTGAATGACCGATTTTTTTGGAAGTCGGTTATGCTTTTTGCTACTTTCTGCTGGGGATAGTGGGAGCTAGTATCCTTTTGTATTTATCCTTGGGAGATGGCGTAGAGCTTTCGGAGAATCTCCCTTAAATGTTTCTTGATCGGGAACGAAGACCCATCTCTGAATCTCTCACGGTTGATCAGATCTTTGCAATGGTCAGTTCAAAAAGCCAATTCTGGCCTTTGGGAGTTGATATCTTTCTGTTTCCGTCCTTAGGGGATGGTGTAGGACTCTTGGGGAATCTCTCTTGACTGTTTCATGATCAAGAACCAGGACCCATCTCTGAATCTTTCGCGGTTGATCAGATCTTTGCAATGGTCAGTCTGAAAAGCCGATTCGGGGCTTCAGGAGCTGATATCGTTCTGTTTCTGTCCTCAGGGGATGGTGTAGGACTCTCGGGGCATCTCTCTTGACTGTTTCTTAATCAGGAACCAGGACCCATCTCTGAATCTCTTACGGTTGATTAGATCTTTGCACTGGTCAGTCTGAAAAGCCGATTCGAGCCTTCGGGAGCTGATATCTTTCTGTTTTTGTCCTCGGGGGATGGTGTAGGACTCTCGGGGAATCTCTCTTGACTGTTTCTTGATCGGGAACCAGGACCCATCTCTGAATCTCTTATAGTTGATCAGATCTTTGCATTGGTTAGTCCGAAAAGCTGATTCGGGCCTTCGGGAGCTGATATCTTTCTGTTTCTGTCCTCGAATGATGGTGTAGGATTCTTAGGGAATATCTCTTTCATGATCGGGAATCAGGACCCATCTTCGAATCTCTCACAGTTGATTAGATCTTTACAATGGTCAGTCCGAAAATCCGATTCGGGCCTTCGGGAGCTGATATCTTTCTATTTCTATTCTCGGGAGATTTACTGAATCTGTTGGGGATAAATTGCATCTGTTGGTGATAAAACCTCAGAAATCTTGACTAAAATGGGCCACCGGGGCTAATCGGGACCAAAACGGGTTGAAACGGTTTAGAATGGGCCAAAATGGGCTGAAATGGAGTGAAGCGGGGCCAGTAGGGAGCAGTGCCACGACGACACTTGACACGACTAAATAGTTGTGCGCTCTTGTGCAACACCCAAGTGTAGGTGATCGTGCAAGTAATACTGGATAAGTCCAGGTCGATCCCACAGGGAAGGAATATGAAGAATGTCTACTAAGTTATAACCTAAAGAAAAAGAAAATAAGAATGAATGATTGGAGGTTCTACGAATCCTAATTAATTAACTTAAACTAAATAGCAAACTAAATCATAAAGAAACATAACTAATTAAACATATAAACTAAGGTGTTGGAAACACGAGAATCCACATTGATCCTAACCATCTACCATGCAAATTCACTAACGTTCTATGGAGTTCATTCCTCTTCAGTATTCCGTATTTTTCTAAAGATAAAGAATCAGTAGCCCTTTCATGACCGGGACTACATCATCACAAGTGATTTAAAATACTTAGAAGACGGTTTAAAACAATGCTAATTACTTGCACTCTAAATGGTGTTAGCATTCAAAGTGGTTTTCAAAAGTCATTGAAGAAAAGGCCTTAAGGCTTTAAGTTCTAAAAAACTGTTTTGACAAACTGAGCTTATAGGGACAATTTGATGACAGATTTCTAAAATAGAAAGTCATGGAATACTTAAAAGAATCATCTCAAGATTTAACATGTTCGATCGATCGAAGCGCTCTCGATCGATCGGACAGCATCATCCTTCAATCGATCGAAATGCCTTCGATCGCTTGACTATGGCTCTGGTTCGATCGATCGAAATACCTTCGATCGATCGAGCCCAAGGTTTCTAAAGATTGCATGGCAGAGATTGGGAGTCAATATTTCATCACATATTCCCAACGTCTAAACTACGGAAACATGATTAAACTAATACAGAAAGAGTAAAACCAAACAATCATAACAACTAGAGTCATAAACAATCAAATAAAGAAAAGAGAAAGTAAAACCTGGAATAAATCTGAAAATAACTTGTAATAATCTTGAACCTTCAATAATCTTCAGTATAATAATGAAAAAGAGGAAGAAAAAGATGAATCTAACCTAATCTACTCCTAATCTAACCCTAAAACTACACAAAACTGCTGTTTTCTGCGTTCTGGAGCGTCCTCTCTTCGTCTGGCGTCAAAACGGCTTATATATAGGGTTCCTACAAAGTTTACGCAACTTTTGGGTGAATATAAAGTTCGATCGATCGATCTTAGTTCGATCGATCGATCTTAATTCGATCGATCGATCTTAGTTCGATCGATCGATCTTAGTTCGATCGATCGATCGAAGGTTCGATCGATTGAACTCTCCTCAATCGCTTGAACTTCTCTGATTTTGACAGCTCTGCCCACCGATGGGAGAATGGCCATAACTTTTCAATCGGACCTCGGATTGACCTCCTGTTTGTGGCCACGCGACTGTAACTCAAAGATCTAAATTTTATATGTTTGGTAAAATATTCCAAATCTGAAGTCTTTATTGTCAAAATTGGCGTTTTCTCAGCTGCTTAAGTTGTTCTCTTCACCAGAATCACTTTTCTTTAGCTCCACTTCATCGAATTACATCCTAATACCTATAAAATAATGCAAAAACATATATTTAAGCATTAACACAATAAAAAGAACATTGTTATTAGAATGCACCTACATATAGGGACTTTGGGGATAAAAGTATGCATAAAATACCACGTTATATACTAGAAATATGCACTTTTCACCACGAATCACACCCCCCAACTAGCTCGTTGCTAGTCCCTAGCAATGAAGCGAACTACAACAGTGTTTATTTAACTCTAAAAATTAAAAATAAAATAAAGTAAAAATCCTAACTCACTTTCGCAGGAATCGCGATTGCATTTAGCGTATGCAACAAGCCTTTAAACCCCTAGGTTCCCCCTAGTGGACGAGTGTTGTCTCGTGAGGGTTTGCAGTGAATCTACCCACAAAATTCATATTTAAGGTAATGGTTCCCATTTAAATATTTTCAAGAAATTTTTTTCTCTCATTTACAATATAGTTAAGCTCAACAATCTCATGAAACTCTCTAGTATGCCATAGCAATACAACACACATTACAGTTAATCTACTATCAAAGTCATTAAGATGTTCCATACCTATTAATCTGCAAGTGTGTGTGTGAATGGACAACCCAAATACAAAACTTTAATTTCAAAGCTCGCATAACCTAAGACACTATCAAGATGTTCATTTTGACTCAACTCTCACCGGAATTACACTCTCAAGATGAAGTCACTCCGAATTAGGTGTAATAATTGTCACTCATGATATGGAAGCTATAAAGAGTAAATGTAAATGGAATCTAATGTTTCTCATATCTAAATAGAAAAACGGAAATTTTATAGTGAACAAAGTCTCATGAATGGATACTTTTCACTAGAAGAGCGAGATACCGTGGAGAACTCCCTCATTACCTTAACTTCTAATCCACTTAACTTAAAATCATCAGGACTTTGAAAAACAGGTGTTCGATTAAGAAGAAAGAGGTTTATAACATTCAATTGGGTCAAAGGATGTGATTGGAATGTCTACTACAATTTTTCAAACTTCCCCCACATCTCCAATCTCTCTTTTCTCTTTCTCTTTTTTTTTTTTTTTTTTCTTTTTTTCCACACTCTTCTTTCTATTATTTTTTTCTTTTTTGTAACAACCATTGCCACTTTTTTTTTTCATGATTTTTTTTCTTTTCTTTTTTTTTTTCATCATTTTTTTATTTCTTTGCCAACATTCCCTTATTCACACTACCAAACTTCTTGTCAAGATAACGCATCCCAATCACTCCTAGAGAAAAGAAGCTCAAACTTGTATTTTGGAGTTAGGCTTAGATTTAAGGAATTATAATGACAATGTAATTATGATAAGGCTCAAGAGGTGAAGTAAAGGAATATATAGAGGCAGGCCAAGGTTGTATTATGCGTGTATGGTTAAAAGATGGCCTAAATCATCTTCTAAGTTCATAGGATTATTCATTTCAGTAAATTCAAAAGCTCTAGATTTTGGTAAATCCTGAACGTTCTCTTCTAGTGATCAGTCAAAATGAAGAAAATTGAGACTTACAACGAATGAATACGCTTTTCAAAAAGTAAGAGTAATTTTATAAAACCCTCAAAACAAAGAATGGCACAAAAGCTCACTTGGGTTATTAGTCTCCACTACAGTCTCTTAAGATACCTAAGCTATGCTTACTAATCCATTTTAGCTAAGTACAAGGTTGTCACAATGTGCTCAAAGTTGTTTGAAGATTAAAAGGCATAAAATATACTATAACTAAGATAGTAAACAAACTACCATAGTGTATCACATACTAGTAGCATACAGAAAATAACACCAATGCATCATAACCAACTACATTAACTAAGGGAGAAATACAAGAACCATTTTATTATCTTTTTAAAAATATATATATATATATATATTAAAAAGTTTAAAAATTTTGCAATTTTTTAATTTACTATTACTGAGTTACATATTGCTAAGCAGGTATATGACATTAAAGCACAACAAAAAGATATGAGGCATGCAATGACTCACTCCCCCCAACTAAAAACTAAACATTGTCCTCAATGTTCTAAACTAAGCACATGGACATGTAAAGTAAAGCGAGAGAAGGAAGGATGTTACCTCGAGATGTTAATATCCGGATTTTTTTTCTTTTATTTCTTTGTTAAGTTACTTGCAAAATCATTAGTAGCAACAAGGAAAAAAATAGAGAATATACTACAACTACTCAGTACATGAATTCGGTTAATCAAGATTTTTATTATAAAGTAATAACCGAAATTTTTGAGGATCTTCCCAATGAAATAATTTAACAGTGAGAAGACTTTTGGGATCCTCATAAAATTGCAACTCCCCCCAACTAATGTCAAGCTCAAGGTCAGAGGAGATGATGCAAAACCTATGGCTTCCAAATTTGTTGTGGATAGTTATAAGAGATATACCACACTTTTTAGGAATTATACTCAAGAAACGATCTTTGGTGTTGGTATTTTCTATAACAGCCTCTATTTTAATACAAGGAGGTGGCCACAGTTCGATAAAAGGAGTAGGGTTTAAGTAATGTTGTAATAAAGTTTCATTACCCTCTTCTTGTATTAGAACAGAATCTATAGAGATATGATCATATGAATTGTATTTCTGTTCTATGCACATGGTTTTGGACTGGACTTGGATGAAGCTATTTATTTGGGCCTCAATATCATTATTACTCAAGAAAGTCAAACAGTCTAGAAGATTACTAGCTTCTTGTTGAAGTTTAAGATCATCTAAAGTGGGCTCAATATCTTCCAAGTCTTCTCTCAAAGAATTATGAAAGTTAAAATTTTGTGAAAAACATGTGCTAGAATCCTTATCATCCTTTTCCACAACATATTCTATTTGTTCAATATTAGGGTACACATAACTTTTAAACTCAGGATGAGAGCTTTGATTGATAGAAAGGATAGGTGATGGGCAACTTAGTGACACCACCTCTTCGGCCGAAAAAGGTGAGGGTTCATGAATATCATTTGAATCTAAATCGAAGTTAGAATTTTTAATAACGTCCTCCCTGGGGTCACTATTAAAGGTATTGGTAGAGTCAACAGAGGACTCATCCTTTCCTAGTTGCGTGTAATCACCTAAACTCTTATCATCTTTTAAATCCTCAATCTCATCCTTGTAACTCTCCTCACTATGTATGTCGTCTATTGAGGTGCTTTGGACAAAGATATTGTGCAATTTTATCCAGGCAGTGAAGGAGTTGATGTCTGGGGTTGCATATTGAGGAGAAGATGGTTCTACAACTTCATGCTTAATGATTTGGTTTTGGAGTTCTTGTTGGGTTATGACTTTCTCGAGTGAGTTGTTAACCTCATTTGGTATAAACCTGTCATTGTCCTCCATTTCCATTCCATTGTTAGTGTCTTGAAATTTAGGTTGTAGTGTTGAAGGATTGGTATAGTCTTCTAAAAGGTGGCTAGCATATTCTTGTTGATATCTAGTTTCTAATTTATCAAGTGCACTATCTAGCCTTTTCATTTCACTAAGCAGTAATTTTAACATACCATTATCCTCAACATGGTTATTCTCCTCATTATTACTATATGAAGTTTCGCCCCATTGTTGTTGATAATAGTCCCCTTCCATTGTGTTTGTGTGCAAGACTCCTCAGAAGAAAAGTCTTGGTGCATTTGATAATTGTGTGAACTACTATCATATCCTACATTATTATCTTGGTTATATCCCCATTGCAATTGATAGAACTCTTCATATGGAGGTTCTTGATATGTTTGATAATATGGGGGACTAAAACTATCATTTTCCCATTGTGGTGGTTGGTAGCACTCGGGTTGATAATGCGCATCATATGTGGGTGCTTGCTAACTTGGGGGATAGTTTTCATTACCTAAAGTGTACCTATTGGTGGCATTTGTGTTTGTGTTGGAAGGTAACATGGATAAGACATGTTTATCCAAAAATTTTAAACAATAAAATTTTTATTTATTTAATTTTTTTTTGTACTTGTGAGAGAAAATGCCCAAAGTTTTTTTTTTTTTTTTTGCAAAGTAAAAAAAAAACTTGGAAATAACTTAGTAAATTCCTAACCTAGTTACCTTCCCCGGCAACAGCGCCAAAAACTTGACACGACTAAATAGTTGTGCGCTCTTGTGCAACACCCAAGTGTAGGTGATCGTGCAAGTAATACTGGATAAGTCCAGGTCGATCCCACAGGGAAGGAATAGGAAGAATGTCTACTAAGTTATAACCTAAAGAAAAAGAAAATAAGAATGAATGATTCGAGGTTCTACGAATCCTAATTAATTAACTTAAACTAAATAGCAAACTAAATCATAAAGAAACATAACTAATTAAACATATAAACTAAGGTGTTGGAAACACGAGAATCCACATTGATCCTAACCATCTACCATGCAAATTCATTAACGTTCTATGGAGTTCATTCCTCTTCAGTATTCCGTATTTTTCTAAAGATAAAGAATCAATAGCCCTTTCATGACCGGGACTACATCATCACAAGTGATTTAAAATACTTAGAAGACGGTTTAAAACAATGCTAATTACTTGCACTCTAAATGGTGTTAGCATTCAAAGTGGTTTTCAAAAGTCATTGAAGAAAAGGCCTTAAGGCTTTAAGTTCTAAAAAAATGTTTTAACAAACTGAGCTTATAGGGACAATTTGATGACAGATTTCTAAAATAGAAAGTCATGGAATACTTAAAAGAATCATCTCAAGATTTAACATGTTCGATCGATCGAAGCGCTCTCGATCGATCGGACAGCATCATCCTTCAATCGATCGAAATGCCTTCGATCGCTTGACTATGGCTCTGGTTCGATCGATCGAAATACCTTCGATCGATCGAGCCCAAGGTTTCTAAAGATTGCATGGCAGAGGTTGGGAATCAATATTTCATCACATATTCCCAACGTCTAAACTACGGAAACATGATTAAACTAATACAGAAAGAGTAAAACCAAACAATCATAACAACTAGAGTCATAAACAATCAAATAAAGAAAAGAGAAAGTAAAACCTGGAATAAATCTGAAAATAACTTGTAATAATCTTGAACCTTCAATAATCTTCAGTATAATAATGAAAAAGAGGAAGAAAAAGATGAATCTAACCTAATCTACTCCTAATCTAACCCTAAAACTACACAAAACTGCTGTTTTCTACGTTCTGGAGCGTCCTCTCTTCGTCTGGCGTCAAAACGACTTATATATAGGGTTCCTACAAAGTTTACGCAACTTTTGGGTGAATATAAAGTTCGATCGATCGAAGGTTCGATCGATTGAACTCTCCTCAATCGCTTGAACTTCTCTGATTTTGACAGCTCTGCGCACTGATGGGAGAATGGCCATAACATTTCACTCGGACCTCAGATTGACCTCTCGTTTGCGGCCATACGACCATAACTTAAAGATCTACATTTTATATCTCTGGTAAAATATTCCAAATCTGAAGTCTTCATTGTCAAAATTGGCGTTTTCTCAGCTGCTTATGTTGTTCTCTTCACCAGAATCACTTTTCTTTAGCTCCACTTCATTGAATTACATCCTAATAGCTATAAAACAATGCAAAAACATATATTTAAGCATTAACACAATAAAAAGAACATTGTTATTAGAATGCACCTAAATATAGGGACTTTGGGGATAAAAGTATGCATAAAATACCACGTTATATACTAGAAATATGCACTTTTCACCACGAATCAGCACTGGGCCACTGTCATAGTGGTAGTTGGCCAGTGCCACGCCGGCACTGGGTGGCCAGACTCCATTGATGTATATCTTGGGTTTTTGATCTCCAAATGCTCATTTTTGGCCATTTTGGGGTGTTTTTGGAGCCAAAATTTGTCAAAACGCAGCTTGTGCACGCTCAGGCGAGTAATCTTTTCCCATGACTAGAATTTTGATTGGGTTTTTACTTTTTTCAAAATCTCAAGAAGAAAGTTGAGCTCCCATTTTTATTTTTTTTTGCAGATCCATGGCTTCAAGCTCAAAGAGGCCGTCCAAGAAGGCCAAGGAACGGGCAAAGATCGAGAGTCAACCTCCGGAGTTGGTTTTGCGCGACCCTGAATGTCACCTTTCAGCTACGGCTCTAGCTCATCAGGTATGTGAAACTTTAGGTAGTTCAGGACTATTCCTATGCATTGTGCTAGTTTTGTGAGCTGTAGTGTGCACTTAGAGATCGTTAGAAGTTCGATTTGTGCTCAAATGTTGATTTTGTGAAGTTTGGAATCCGGGCTATGAATAGTGACTTTTGTGCCTATTTTGTGTTATTTTTGGTATGTGTAGGTGCCGGAGGTAGCTTTAAAAGGCCACGGTAGTCTTGCCCATGCTTTCCAGTGGTATACCCAACTGTCGTCCACCGTCAAGCAGATGGTTGATGATGCAGGTTTTGGTGGCTTCGTTCATTTTTTTTCAAAGAGTACCAATGACCTGGCCCATTTTTATGCTCTTGCTGAAAGGTGGTGGGAAATGACTAATACCTTTCATCTTCCGTTCGACGAGATGACCATGACGCCTTTTGATTTCTCAATGATTATCGGCTTGGGGGTTGGCAAGAAGCGCCTAGTCTTGGATTGCTGCTATGAGATTGACCCTGAAGCTGTCGAGATGCTGATTGGGGCTGTTCTTCCTAATCTGGAGAGGAACTGGTTCCCCTGTGGCTGGCTTTATCGGGCCTACGGAAGAGGGAGACACACTTTGAATGACTGGCAGTTGTTACGGACCTTTCTGCTGTATGTTCTTGGCTGTTCAATTTTTACTACACGGAATGACCGGGTGAGCCTGCGGCTCCTTACTTGCTTGGAGACTGTTAATGAGATTCCTTCCTATGATTGGGGTGGTGCTGCCCTGGCCCACCTTTATAAGCATATGGGCGAGGTCTCTCGTGGCGGCAAAAATCTACTGGAGGATTCTGGCGAGTTGGGGAGGTATGTTCTATGAATTTTCCTTTTCTTTTGGCCCTTTTTTTGTTTTTGCTTTCTGATTTTCACTTTCTTCCTGTGCAGCTCTGGAGCTTTGAGTATTTGAACATGCTGGCTCCCACCTTTGCTGATGAGTCGGGTGAGGATGAGGATGTCATGGCTCCTGTGCCTTTATTTCCTTGGGGTTTGAGGTGGCGGAGAGACGTTGTCGGAGTCAAAAGTGGGGCCCATTGGATTGTCCTTTTGATGATATTCTTATTTGAGCTGACGGTTGCCAGTGTTGACTGGGCGCCTTGGGAGGGTGTTTCTTATGTGGCTCCTGAGGTGATCCAGGCGGTTAGGCCTCTTGATTCTTGTCGCCTCTTGATGGAGAGCACCGAGGGTAGGTAATGGTACTTTGGCGAGCGAGTATCCCGGCAGGCGATTGGTAGCCTGAGGTATTTTGTTCCTCATAATCCTCCTATAATGGACGCTAGTGACCTTTCTGGTGCTGCTCTATTAGCGGCTCTAGCTGGCACTGATGTTTGGGATCACATCCACTCTGAGACTGGCTATGAGACATACCATGGCCGCTTCCTGATGCCGAACTTCCCACTCCTAGATGTGAGTTTCTTTTTACATTTTTTTGTCTCCATTTGTCACTTATGTTTTTGGACTCATCTTTTCCTAACTTGTCTTGTGCCTATAGTTTCACGAGGTGTACAGGAGATAGGCTACTCTGACTCCCGACCCTATCCCTCCTTGGGATTGGACCGTCAATGTTTTAGGTGCCGATGGTTCTCCTCAGGTGATGGAGGTCCCACAAGTCACATGTGGGTATCCTACTCAGCCAGCGTCCTCAATGTTCCTTGGAGTTACGCTGAGGAGGGTCACGCCTTGGCAGCTAGCTTATAGTCCTTGGTCCTTACGCGAGACCACTGGGTATGTCTCTAATTTTATGCTCCTTAAGGTTATGAGGTTCTAACCTTAGACTTTACCCTCTGACAGATAGATGGCATGTGGCAGTTCGCCACTAGCCAAATGGCATCCTTGGTAAGTTTCTGACTCGACTCTATTTTTGTACTTTTGTTGTTTCTTGACTGATTGCTTTTATTTTGTGTGTGCAGTGTCGAGGAGGTGGTACCGACTCGTCGAGGACCTGGCCAAGGTGTAGGGGTGGCGGGAGGAGGCCATCACCGACATACACTCCGGGTGGTCCGACAAAGGATGAAGAAGAGGAGGACTGAGGCCTTTTAAGCAGGGACTTTTGTTTTATCTCTATTTCATGTCTTCGAATGTGTAGGATGATGTATAGGATGATGTGTCACCATTGATAGAGTATTATGATGTTTTGCCTTTTGAGCCGGATAGTTTCTGGTTTGAAGGCGTAGTTGTGTGCTTGTTTTGGTTGGTGGTTATCAGACGATATATGTACACGGTGATTCTGTGATTGTTGATGTTACTGCGATGAGCAGCTTTGTGATAGTGAGTGTGTTTGCCTTGTAGGTGGGATAGTCCATGAAACGGAGAGGTGCTGCCGACATTTTGAATTTTGCTAAAGCCGCGACAGAAAATATGGCATTGTATGATCCCGCTCAACTCACGGCTTGGTTGAACATCACGGATGGTGTGGAATGGATCAACCTCTTTAGCTATGGTCTGACTGAGCTATTTTCTCTTCACCAGATGGTTCTGAACACTGAGTTCATGCGTGCTGCTATTGCCCACTAGGACCCGGTAAATCATCTCTTTAATTTTAATGGCCTAGAGATATGCCCCCTATTTGAGGAGTTCTGTGCTATCCTCGGCTTCGATCTGGACTCTGACCTGATTCTTCCTTCTGCTGATACCCCCAGTCCTACGTAAGGCCTGGCTGAATACCTGAATTGTTCCACTGCTATTTCCCGCCAACTGATTCATGGTGAGGTTCTAGACATTGCTTCCATAATTGCCCGGTATGTTAGTCCTGGGAATCCCAGCGTATATGATGCCACCTGTGGGGCTGCTCTGATATTATGCATGACTTTGCACTTTCTATTCTCAAGTACTTCCCCTGACTTGGTGCATGTGTACCTCGGGCTAAAATTGAGTAAGAACCCCATGGCCATGGTTCTGGCCGAAACTCTAAATGGTTTGGATCGTGCTTTTAATTAAGGGATTCTCCTTCTTTCTGGGGCGCCTTTGGTGTTACAGGCTTGGCTCTATGAGCGCCTTCAGTTATGGACTGGTAGCTTACTGCCAGTTTACTTCCGCAGGGTCGTGCTTCATTCTCATTACACTTCTGCCGATTGGGTTGGCATGATGGGTGCGTTATCTGAGGCCGACATTTGCTGGATTGTGGGGCGTTGGGGCCTCATGCTGTAACCACCAGCCTCGGGGATTACCAGAGAGTGTGGTTGATGGGCCTGAGAGAGACTTCTTTCTATCATCCTCGTTGATTGGCCAGACAGTACGGGCGAGTTCAAGAGGTCCCCCAGGGGTTTGCTGAGAGGGTCTTTGCTTCCTGAGTCAGAGCTGTTACTAATAATGCTTTCATCAGTGGATGGGCCTGCTGAGTAAAAGCCTACTTCTAAAGGCTTTTGAAGAAATAAAAGACACAAAATAAAACTAGACTTGATTGATTTCTGCTTCTTTCCTCCAAGTGTCTTTGATATTTGTGATTGCTTTCTGAAAGAACTTTTTGTGCTCTCATTTATCCCTGCTTATGTAATATTCAAAGTTTATTTATTGGTGAACCTTGGTTACTTGGAGAACCTTATTTAATGCATTTGGCTTTCTGAAAACATTTGTAGTATGATTTTGATCAGATGTTTGCCTTTGCTACTTATTTGGGCACGCTAGGACGATTAGAGGTAAACGAGGCGAGTGTCCGAAGTTTGCCCCCTAGTTTGGGATATGTATGGTTGTGAGGTAAACGAGGTAGATGACTGACGTTTTCCCCCTAGTTTGGAAGAGGTTCAGGCAAACGAGGCGGGTGGCCGAAGTTTGCCCCTAGTGTGGAGGGTGATTTCTGGGTTATGGTAAGGACCATGACTTTATTTCTCTCACACGCTCATAATTTTGCCTAGGCACCAGTTAGGCGACCTAGCAAGCTCTTTTTTCTCTTTTGTTATTGCTCACTTAACTCTAATTTTTACCTAGGCGTCCTTTCGGATCTTCGACCTAGCGAGCCATCCTTATTTTTTCTTCTAAAAGTCTGCCTACGTAGCCCGGAGCGGGGATCAAGTCTAATGTAGTTCGGGCCAATGTCTTGAAAAAAAGGGGTTGATTATGATGGTGTTGACCAAACCGATGCGGTTGCCTACGTATCCTCGAGTGGGAATCAGGTCGAGCGTAGTTCAGGGCGAGGCTTAAGAGGAATTGGGCTTACTTTTTCTAAGGTGGAGCGACCGAATCGATGCGGTTGCCTATGTATCCCCAAGTGGGAATTAGGTCGAGCGTAGTTCAGGGTGAGGCTTTGAAAGAAGTTTGGGGAATGGTCAAGCATAGTACTTTTTGAGGCGATCCATGTTGATTGGTTCTTTGAATTCGACACCATCGAGGTCCATGAGGTAGGTCGCTCCTCTGGAAAGGATAGCTTTGATGATATAAGGGCCGACCCATTTGGGTTTGAACTTTCTGCGTGGATCAAAGATTGGGGCTCGCAGTTCCTTAAGAACAAGGTCACCTTTGACAATTTTCCTCGGACGAACCTTTTTGTTGAAAGCACGGGCTATCCTCTTTTGATAGATTCGGACACGGTCGATTGCGGCTAGGCACTTTTCATCTATGAGAGCCAACTCTTCGTATCTTTCTCTTAACCAGTCGGATTATGAAATTTCACATTCTACCATCACATGCAGGGACGGTAGTTCTATCTCGATTGGAAGTACTGCTTCCATCCGATATACCAGTGAATAAGGAGTTGCTCCTGTAGACGTTCTTATCGATGTTCTGTATCCCCAAACTGCGAATGGTAGCTTTTCGTGCCAGTCTTTGTAAGTATCCGCCGACTTCTGCAGTATAGCCTTGATATTCTTGTTTGCAGCTTTGACTGCCCTATTAGTTTGCAGCCTGTATGGTGACGATTTGTGATAAGTGATTTTGTATTCCTCACACAGATCCCTGACTTCTCCTTTGAAATGACTACCATTATCTAAAATGATCTCATGGGGGACTCCATAGCGACATATGAGGTTCTTCTTGATGAACTTGGCCACTTCCTTGGCCCCTAACTTGGTGTAAGATGCAGCTTCTACCCACTTTGTGAAGTAGTCAATGGCCTCCAAAATGTATCGGTTCCCATTTGAGGCCTTCGAAACAATTTCGCCAATGATATCGATTCCCCAAGTCGAGAATGGCCACGGGGAGATCATACTATAGAGCAAAGATGGCAGTACATGCATCATTTTTGCATGGATCTGGCACTTGTGCCACCTCCTCATGTATTCGCAACAATCTTTTTCCAACGTTGTCCAATAGTATCCTTGTCTTACAATCTTTTTGGCCAGCATGTGACCGTTCATGTTTCGACCGCATACCCCTTCATGTATTTCTTCCATCATCCTTCTGGCTCCCTTCCCGAACAGGTAAGTTAGATTGTGACCATTGTACCCTTTCTTCAACAATTTTCCCCCGCAAATGATGAACTGGGATGCGAACCTGCGAATTGCTCTTTTATCTTTCTCAGTAGACTCTTGGGGGTATGTTCCCTTTTCTATAAAGTTCCAGACATCTTGATTCCATGGCTTTTCATTCTCTTCTTCTTCGATTGCAGCGATCATGGTAAACGTCGGTTGATATCTGTGCTCGATTACTAGAGGCATGATTTTTACTCCCATGGGAATTTTGATCATGGAGGCTATGGTAGCCAATGAATCTGCTAGCTGGTTCTCTTCCCTAGGCAAGTAGAAGAATGTTATGTTCTTGAATTGTCTCTTGAGTCCATTGAGATGATCATGATATGGCTTCAACCTTTCTTCTTTCACTTTCCATTCTCCTCTAGCTTGTGATATAATGAGGTTTGAATCTCCAAAGACATCCAACTTTTGAACTCTCAGTTCTATGGCTGCTTCCATCCCAGAATGCATGCCTCGTATTCAGCAGTTTTGTTGGTGGAGTTATAATTAAGCTTGACTGCCAGTGGGGTATGGTACCCATTTGGTGACACTAGAATCATTCCTACTTCGTAGCCTTTCATGTTGGTTGCTCCATCAAAGTACAACTTCCACTGTTCTTTGATTTCTATGATATTCTCCTCCAAGAATGAAAAATCTCCATTTTCTACAGAATCAATGGCATGTTCAGCAAGATGTTCAGCTATGGTTCTCCCTTTTACCGATTTGCTTGTAACATACTTGATATCGAATTCGGACAGTAGAAGTAACCAATGGGATATACGATCGGCCAGGGCAGTTTTTTTGAGGAGGTACTTTAGAGGATCCATGCGGGATATGAGCACAACCGGGAAGGCTAGCATGTAGTGTCTCAGTCGGCGAGTATACCAAACCAAGGCCCAACATATTTTTTTGAGGGTAGAGTAGTTGAGCTCATACCCAGTCATCCTCTTACTAAGGTAATATATGGCTTTTTGGGAGTGGCTTTCTTCTCCTTCTTGGGCTAGCATGCATCCCATGGCATTCTCAGAGATAGATAGTTACAGAAGCAAAGGCTTATGAGGGGTAGGCAGTGAAAGGATGGGTGGTTTTTGGAGGTAGGTTTTTATTTTGTTGAAGGCGACTTGGCATTGGTCATCCCATTGGAACTTCTCTCATTTCTTTAGCAGTTGGAACAAGGGATCACATGTGGTTGTGAGATTGGAGATGAAATGGCTGATGAATTGGATTCTCCCGAGGAACTCCCGTACTTCTTTCTCACTTTGCAGTGGTGCCATTTCTAAAATTGCTTTGATTTTGTAGGGATCCACTTCTATCCCCCTTTGTGTGATGAGGAAACCCAGGAGCTTTCCAGAGGTCACACCGAAAGTGCATTTCTTGGGATTTAGCCTCATCTTGTACTTGGTCAATCTTTTGAAAAACTTCTTCAGCGCCACCAAGTGCCCTTCTCTATCCTTGGATTTCATGATCATGTCATCTACGTACACTTCTACTTCCTTGTGAATCATGCTATGCAACAAAGTAGTGGCGGCTCTTTGGTAGGTTGTTCCAGCGTTCTTGAGTCCAAAAGGCATCACCCTATAACAGTAAGTCCCCCATGGTGTGGTGAATGTTGTCTTTTCCCGATCTTCTGGAGCCATTAGAATCTGGTTGTATCCCGAGAAACCATCCATGTATGACAATAGATCGTGTCCGGTGGTGTTATCTACCAAAACATCAATGTGGGGCAGTGGGAAGTCATCCTTTGGACTTGCCTTGTTTAGATCACAGAAGTCGACGCACACGCAAACTTTTCCATCCTTCTTAGGGACTGGCACGATGTTGGCGATCCATTCCGGATACTCGGTAACAATGATGAACCCTGCATTAAACTTTTTTTCTACTTCTTCTTTGACCTTGAGTGTCCATTCTGGTCTCATGCGCCTAAGTTTTTGCTTTATGGGTTTAGAATCAGGAAGGAGGGGAATATGATGTTGGACGATGTCGGATGTCCTCGTAAGACCAAGCAAAAACATCTTTGAATTCTTTTACCAAAAGAGTCATTTTTCTTTTTCTTCTTTATTAAGTGTTGAGCCAATTTGCACAGTTTACGGATTATCTACTTCACCTAGATTAATCGATAAAGTATCTTCGGTTATTTCATAAGTAGGTGGCTTTTCAATTAGTTATTTTAGTTCAATTGGGAGATCCTTGGAGGGATTTGTGCATTCACAACTATTAGACACAGAGGAATAAGCAGAATAATATTTTATTTTATTCATGATAGGTAGAGTGATTACATCAGACAGTAGTGGGCTTACAGCAGCCGACTCTGGTACAGACTCGATAATTAGAAGTACAGACTCTGGGGGAATAGGGAATTGGGAGACATAGACAGATGACTCTATAGCCAGGTTGCTCAGACCCTTCTCTGTTGGCATGATCTAATCATCTTGGCTCTTGGCCCTCTTTCCTTCCTTTTCCTCAGCAAATTCTTCCTACATTTTCTCGATAGCTTCGGTGTCTAGGCATTTCAACCAATCTTCCTCTGGGGTTTTGGTAGCTTTTTTTGGATAGAACGGATCTTGATAGGGGGGCCTTTTGGCAGTCAGTGAAGATTTCAAGCCCGGGGTGCCTTTTTCTAGTGGCCTGATGGATCCAAGGTTCAGGGAACCCAAGATAGGGGAAATCATCCCCTTCTTTGATGAATTGCCCATTCAAGGTCTTGCAGTATGGTGGGAGACTCCTCACTAATCATGTGGACCTCTTCCATGAAGAATCCTCCAATTTCTCCTTCTTCTAACTCAGGTATTTGGATTTCAAAGATGGGAGCGTAGCTTGGAAAGGCTTCATTACCCCAACTGTTGCTGAGGATGATTTTCACTTCCTTCTCATGACTGTACTTGATCATTTGGTGCACAGTGGATGATACAGCTTTATCGACTTATAGCCAAGGCCTTTCGATTAGCAAATTGAATAAGGCAAGTATATCTATGACTTGAAAGAGTTGAGTGCAAACCAAAGACCCTACTCGAATCTGGAGAAAAATGGTCCCCATCACATTTCTCTTGGTGTTATCATAAGCCCTCACGGATTACACAGACGGAGTGATGTCCTGGATGTTGACCCCCAAGGCGGTGGTGATCCTTCGAGCACAAACATTTAATGCGGCGCCTGTATCGATCAAACAGACTGGCACTTGCTGCCCCTTGTACCCAACAGTGATGTATAAAGCTTTATTATGTGCAGACCCTTTCGTCGGCAGGTCTTCATCAGAAAAGGCAATGATTGGGTCAGGGGTGAGTGCGCCCAAGAAAGCCACCATGTCATCCAGTCCGGCGTCGATGGGGACCTCAATTCCAGCCAAGGCATTCTACACGGCTTGCCTATGCTTGTAGGATGTTACCATGATGTCCCACATCGAGAGATGTGCTTGGGCTTTCTTCAACTGCTTTATCAACTCATTGTCTTTTTCGATGATCTCATCCAGTTTCCCCTTCCCCTTGTCTTGGACTGGACTTTTCTCGATCGCTTCACTAGTAGGCTACGGAGGCTGATAATGACGGCCTAACCTAGTTAGATGATCAATCTCGACAAGAGTAGGCCCTTCTACAGTCCCATCTTCTTTGAACCAGTCACAATCTGTTCCCACAAATGGTTTCTCTGGTTCGTTCCAGATAGAAACATCACTTTTATTGTTAGGATCATACCATTTGAGGTCCACTGTCCCTAGATCGTGTTCTTCCAAGAAGAATAGATCTTGTTCATCAGCCAGCTGTTGCTACCACTCATCATCCCCTCTTTCAATCAGATGAATTTCCACAGAATTTGGGATGTCAATGAGGGGTAAAGGTTGACCTAAGGGGGTGATATAAGTAACAAGGTTAAAGGATACAGGGTTGGACTCAATGAGGCTGATATTTTAGTGGTTTGGTAGAGGATTTTGAGTGATATGGGGCTGCTTTGGAGGTGGCTCAATGATATTCTGGTCAATGAGGTCTTGGATATCATGGCGGAGGCGCCTGCAATTAGCAGTGTTATGGCTAGGGGCTTAGTTGTAGGTACACTGTTTGGACATATTGCAGTTCGGCAGGAGCAGGGTATTTCTAGGCTGGAGTAGTTAGAGGTGACCCTTTTTAAGGAGGCGATCTAAGGCTGAGCAGAGGGGGATTTCTAACTTGGCAAAATTGCGAGGGGGCTTTTTCTGAAAAGGGCAATTAGAGGAGTTAGCTTGGTTGGGAGGTTGGTACGACCTAGGAGGGTAAGCCATAAGTTGACTGCTAAGGGCATTGGCATCCGGAGGGTTGCGGGAGTAGTTGGGCATTTTTGACCTACTTAGAGGCTCTTCTTTTTTGATCTTTCCTTCCCTTATGGCGTCTTCGATTCGAGTTCCAACTTCAAACAATTCCTCAAAGGTGGAGATGCACTGGTAAAACAATTTCTCATGGTAGAGCGGTTGCAGATTCTAGATTAGCATCCTTACCTGTTCCTTTTCAATCGGCTGGTGGGTCATTTGGGCTACTTTATTCCTCCATCTGCTCATAAATGCAGTGAATGTTTCATTGTTGTTCTGCCGAGTTGTTTCCAAATCCCTGATAGTGACATTAAGTTCTTGGTTGTAGGAATCATGATCAACGAAGACCCAGACTATATCTTCCCATGCCCGAGTTTTAGAAGCTTCCAAGGTAAGGAACCATGACAATGCAGACTGATCCACGACGAATAGTTGCCGTTTATAGTCCTAAATATACGCTTTGTTAGCCCATTTCATGTAGTTATTAGTTGTTTTTTAATAATTATTCTTAATTTTGTAGGTTTTGGAGCTTTAACTTAAAATTGCACAAAAATCCAATGATTAGTGGCTTTGGAAGTCATTCTGGGCTCAAACGGTGATTCCGGTGAAAGCTGAATGCAGTAGCAGCCTCGAAAAATCACATTTTTGACAAAGAATACTTCAGATTTGAGAAATTTCTCCATAGATATAAAATGTAGATCTTTGAGTTACGTACGCGTAGCTGCAAATGGTAAGTCAATACGAAGTCCGAGTCAAAAGTTATCGTAATTATACGATCGGTGCGCAGAGCAGCGGAAAATCTGAAAAAAGTTAGAAAATGGCCTGGTTGCTAGAGCGACCCGCACGCGTGACCTGTTGAAAAAGTCGAAGTTGCATAGTTGGTGCGATTTGGCTTCGGAAAGCTTCCTAAATCCTTCTAAACTCTATATAAATCCTATTCTAAATCAATTTTGTGGTTACACATCATTACACAACATTAGATACATCCATATATAACTAAAACTTCAGCCATTGAAGAGTGGAAAGCAAGGAGAAGAAGAAGAAGACCAAGGATTCCCATGGCCTCCTCCATCAACCTCTTGCCGTTCATCAATTCTATGGCCAACTAAACTCAAGATTTAGGGTTTCAATGAAACCCTAGCCAAGTAATAGGGTGTATTTTATGTTTTTATTTTAGTTTTATTATGTATGGATGACAGTTACATGTTCTGAGGATTTTTATAAATAAATCGTGCTTTTATTGATTAAATCGTTACTTTCAAAGTTTACTCTTGTCTTAGATCTATTTTGATGGTAGTGTGCTCAATGATCTATGCTTGCTGTGCGTGTTTAGATTACTTACATGTAATGGTGCTTAAATTGAATTGTGCTATCAAGTATCCGAATAGTCCATGCCTAGATTAGACGGATTATACCACAACCCTAGTTTAGTGTGGGATAATTCGTGCTAACCGAAGATGGATTATGTTGTTGCTTGAACCATAGTTATTTTCTTGACGGAGGAATTGAGCTTGTAGCTACAATTTCCCATTATCATCCAACTTAATACGCTGAAGTAATTCGTAAATACCCTTATTATAAAGCTAGTGGTGGATTTGCAATCCTAGGTTCCTTAAACTTATTATAAAAACAAATATTTAGTTGCTTTCATAATTTAGATTTACTTTTATTGTTATTAGTTTAATTCAAATTAAATCCAAAATCCTTTTCTTAATTAACTAAATATAGGTTATAAAAATTAAAGTGTGTAGTATTCAATCTCTTTGGGTTCGACCTTTACTTCCACACTGCAAATCTTTTGAAAGTAAAGCATAAGTTAAGCATACTTTTATATCTTGATTTTGACAAGATCAAATTTTGGCGCCGTTGCCGGGCATTGTATTACTAGCCAATTAGTTTTAGAATCTTAGTTTAGGTTGGGGAGCGATGCATAGGTTGGGGAGCGATTCTGGCGCGATGCATCGCTCCCCAACCTATCTAATTGTTTTTCATTTCTCTTTTTTCTTTTAAGTTCTTTTCGTTTAAGTTTATCTTTGTTTCCATAGTTCTAGTTTTGTTTTTCTTTATTTCCTTTACGTTCTTTTAATTCTAGTTTAGTTTCTATTGTTTACAAAAAAATAAATAAATAAATAACAAAAGAAAAAGAAAAAATATATGTATTTTATATTAGCTTTTATTATTTATTTGTTTGTTTAATTTTCTTTTGTTAAGTATTAACAAGTGAAATAGTGCTCCATTTGGAGTAATTGAACTTTGATTCCATATTATTATACGTTCACCTGTTTATGAGTGCCGAGATCGAGGTATTATCGTTCCTTTCTTACTTACTCTCCTTTCTTTCATTTTATTGTTTCATTGGGGACAATGAAAGGTTTAGGTTTGGGGGTATGCATACACATGCACATTATTACACTAAATTTTCAAAATTTTTCGATACTTGTGCTTAAATAAACGATGTTACCGATGTTTTTGTAATCTCGAATTCGATACTTCTTAGTATGTAACGTGATTCGTTATAGAATGGTAAACAAGAGAAGATGTAATTAAACATTTCTTGAAGTCATGATATAATGCTTTAGGTCATGTATCGTTCGAATCGTAGTTTTATATCATATATTTGCACACAAACCTATGCACTGCACGTGGTCGCTTGAATACATGTTTGATGTGAACTATAATATGATTCGGATTTCCAGATAACACATGGTGGAGACTAAGTCCAGTGAGCTTTTGAGCCTATCTTTTCTTTATAAGAGGGTTATAAATGCATTTTGTGTTTGTTGAATTTCATTGAAATAGCACATTAACTCGTTGTTTAGTCTCATTATTCTTGTTTTGGTTGATAGTCAAGTTAAAATATTTGTTACCATGCTAAATAATCTTCCGTCGTAAACGTTGAAAAATCATATCACCATAGGACATGATTTTAGGCCTTCTTTGTTTTCCACCCTTTTGACCTTTGTCCTATCCAGTGAAATGATAGAAATTTCCTTAGTTCGCCCTTTGAGCCATAAGATACCCTCTTTCTTTAATCACCACTATCCTGTTGTTGCTTCAACTTGACAAACTTGGAGTTCATCATTGAGAGATTTGTCAACTCTTAGTGTTGATAAGGTGATGTTTTGATTGAGAAGAAGAAGAAAATAAGATGATGTTTGGGGTGGTTGCCTTGTTATTCAATGAATATTTGTTTAAAGAAGCAACAAGAAGGAAAGAAAAAAGATAAGGATTGAAAAAAAAGTTGAAAGTAGAAAGAAGAATAGAAAAGAAAAAAAAAAGAAATTAAAGAAAAAATATATGGAAAAAAGTATGAAAAGATGAAGTTGGTAGAAGAGACGAATGAAAGAAATCGTACATGCCTTACAATGCCATTATGAGATTACCTACCTAATGAATCCTTTCTATTCTTTTTCACTGCCTGAGCCACATTACAACCGTTGAAAAGTCCTATTTGATCCTAGGAAACATGGTTTGGATATGAAAACAATGGGAGGGGGATTAAAACATGGTAATGATTAATTTTTCTTGACTGTTGGCGTCCTATCCATGAGACTGCTGTTCCTTTGTGTCATGCATCTTTTTCGAGTCATATGTGAGGATTTCTCGTTTTGAAAACATAATTCCTTTGCTCCCATATATCGGATAAATTATAGATGTTCAGAGCGTTTCATTTGAGAGTGTAATTCATTGTGAGATTCGTAGTCGAAGCATAGTTAGATGGTCATCCGAGTTATATTCCAAGTTAATGACATGCGCGCATTCATTTGACTACCATATCATACACTTGTAATTTTATGAGAAACTCTATTGATTTATACGATGAATGTGCTTGGGATTGCTTTCCATGATGTAGGTAGACGTTTGATTCCGTTTCTTCTTGTTCGCTATTCTATTTCAAATCGTCGTTTTATAATAAGGAGTATTGAATGTTGTTTTTCGTTTTAATAAAACTTTTCTTTACAAGTTAATAAAGATGGTTGTGGGTGACTTGCTGACGAGAACCCTCACGAGACATCACTCATCCTACTAGGGACACCTAGGGGTTTAAAAGGCTTGTTGCATGTGCTAAATGCAATCGCGTTGCCTGCAAAGTATAGGTTTGGGGGTGTGATCGGCGACGAATGGTTGCCGTTTATAGTCCTAAATATACGCTTTGTTAGCCCATTTCATGTGGTTATTAGTTATTTTTTAATAACTATTCTAAATTTTGTAGGTTTTGGAGCTTTAACTTGAAAATGCACAAAAATCCAATGATTAGTGGCTTTGGAAGACATTTTGGGCTCAAACGGTGATTCCGGTGAAAGCTGAATGCAATAGCATCCTCGGAAAATTACATTTTTGACAAGGAATACTTCAGATTTGAGAGCTTTCTCTAGAGATATAAAATATAGATCTTTGAGTTACGGACGCGTGGCCATAAACGATGAGTCAATACGAGGTCTGAGTCAAAAGTTATCGCAATTCTACGATCGGTGCGCAGAGTAGCGGAAAATATGAAAAAAGTTGGAAAATGGCCTGGTCGCTGGAGCGACCCGCTCGCACGACCCGCCGGAGCGACCCGTTGAAAAAATCAAAGTTGCGTATTTCGAGGTCCTGAAGTGCTCTGTGCAATCCGAATTGGCTGAATACGTCCAGAAACGTAAAAACAGCTGTTTTAGTGCGATTTAGCTTAGGAAAGCTTCCTAAATCCTTCCAAACTCTATATAAATCCTATTCTAAATCAATTTTGTGGTCACACATCATTACAAAACATTATATACATCCATATACAACTAAAACTTCAGCCATTGAAGAGAGGAAAGTAAGGAGAAGAAGAAGAAGACCAATGATTCCCATGGCCTCCTCCATCAACCTCTTGCCGTTCATCAATTCTATGGCCAACTAAACTCAAGATCTAGGGTTTAAATGAAACCCTAGCCAAGTAATAAGGTGAATTTTATGTTATTATTTTAGTTTTATTATGTATGGATGACAGTTACATGTTCCGAGGATTTTTATAAATAAATCGTGCTTTCATTGATTAAATCGTTACTTTCAAATCTTACTCTTGTCTTAGATCTATTTTAATGGTAGTGTGCTCAATGATCTATGCTTGCTGTGCTTGTTTAGATAATTTACATGTAATGGTACTTAAATTGAATTGTGCTATCAAGTATCCGAATAGTCCATGCCTAGATTAGACGGATTATACCACAACCCTAGTTTAGTGTGGGATAATTCGTGCTAACCGAAGATGGATTATGTTGGTGCTTGAACCATAGTTATTTTCTTGACGGAGGAATTGAGCTTGTAGCTACAATTCCCCATTATGATCCAACTTAATACGCTAAAGTAAGTCGTAAATACCCTTATTATGAACTTAGTGGTGGATTTGCAATCCTATATTTAATTGCTTTAATAATTTAGATTTACTTTTATTGTTATTAGTTTAATTCAAATTAAATCCAAAATCCTTTTTTCTTAATTAACTAAATTTATGTTTTAAAAATTAAAGTGCGTAGTATTCAATCTCTGTGGGTTCAACCTTTACTTCCACACTGCAAATCTTTTGAAAGTAAAGCATAATTTAAGCATACTTTTATATCTTGATTTTGACAAGATCACAGACTTCGCGAGAGTTTGTGGGAACAATATTGCAATGAGCTCATGAGTGCAGCCCATTGATTGAAAAGTGTTCATACACAGATTTACATGACTTTTCAAATTTCTGGTTCCATCAAAACGGTCAATGACAGGCATCTTAAAGTTTTCTGGCAGCTTCAGCTTAACAGGCTCGAAAAGTCCTTCTAAGTCTAGCATGTAATCATATACCCCTTTACACTTCCTCAATACGCTTTCCAGTTTGTTGACTTTATCCATTTTTACTTGAAACTTTTTCTCATATGCGGGCGGCGGGGCTCCTTGAAACCAGTCTTCTTCCCCATTATTCTCAGGAGGTGGTACAAACCCTGGCAGTGGAGGTGGCACAAAACCTGGTGGTGGCGGGAACCCAGGTAGATATTGCGGCTGCTGTTGTTTTAATTCTTCCATAAACCTCAAGACTTGGGCCAGGCTGGCGGACTACTGACTTATGGTGACTCCCAATTTGGTGACCTTTTTTTCCAACTCTTCCTGATTCATGTTGAAATAACTTGTTGGACTGATTCTGACCAAACGATTATCTGAATTTTTGACTCAGGACGAAGATCCCAGCTGTTGACTTTGAGAATCTATAGTGACCCTATAGATTTGATAGGATCATATCAGGTTCTGACAGTAATGACTTTAGACAAACAAATAGTGGTGTTAACAGACGTGGACTGACTTGTGTACAAACTGACTAAAACAGTGCGTGTGGACCGATGGGAATAGTACATGCAGATGAGACAAGCATGCAGATGTAAGCCCTAATCTATATGATGCCCCTATTTTTAACAGATAGCAGTTAAACAAGTAAGGTCCTAGCCATATAGAGTGTGCTAAACTTCTTTTCAGTATAATCACCAGTGGTTAACAGGGGTTTCCAAGCCATTTTGGGAAGTTTGGACAGAGTTTCTGGGGAAACTTGTTATATTTGGGATATCTGGACAGAGTTTCCAGGGGAAACATGTTATATCTGGAATATCTGGATAGAGTTTCTGGGGGAAACAGGTTATATTTGGGATATCTGGACAGAGTTTCCGGGGTAAACAGGTTATATCTGGAATATTTGGATAGAGTTCTGAGGGAAATAGGTTATAACTGGGATATCTGGACAGAGTTTCTGGGGGAAATAGGTTATATCTGGGATATTTGGACAGAGTTTCTGGGGGAAACAGGTTATATCTGGAATATCTGGATAGAGTTTCCGGGGGAAACAGGTGCATATGACATGAGCATGTGATGATGGTGATCATACTGTCTAGCAGGTTTTCATACTCCTATGTCTTAGGAGCGACAAACAAGGTTTGCAGTGTATATATTTGTGAGCATGGAGCAGACATCCTTGTCATGGTGCCTAGGCAGGTCAACTCAATGTGATCACATGTGAGTGATTGCCTTGGGAATCATAAGAAAGCGGTTCTGCCTCATGCCACATAAGCGTCTACACCGCGCAGGTAATCCCGTTAGGGCATTCAACAGTTATATCACATTGTCCTATCTGAAAAGATAAATGAACAGTCCTATAAAAGGTTCTACAGGAATCTATATGCAAAGGCTGGGTTTAGTCAAAGAGGGTCTGTTGACGAGAGTTCCAATATACCGTCAGAGAGACAGTACAGAGGTTTTTTACTCTTTTTGATATACCTTGGAAGGTACAGTGTCAATGGTGACTTGTACCCTGGCACAGCAAGACTTGAACAGTGTCAGCGCCGCGTTACAGACATAGTCGGGGGGTGGGGGGGAGAAATGCATGAGTGCAATGCGGTACAATAAAAAGATGATTTTAAGGATGCTTCTTATGAGTCAAACCTCTGTATTATTTTGTTTTGAAAATAAAAGTCCCCAGCAGAGTCGCCTGATTGTGGACATGCGAAATCCCGCTTTCCTTTTAGTTTTGAAACTGGTTTGAAAGGAAAGAATGAAGGTCTGTTGAAAACAGATACAGAGTTGCCACTTGGTCTTTAGGGAACTAAGAAACCCAATTTGACTCACCCAAACGGATAAAGGGCACCGGTCCTTCATAACCAAAGAACTTGGCTCGGGGTTTTGGTACGAGATAGGAAGGAGCCTTTGTCACAACTAAAACACCCTCAACTCGTCCCGTCTCTTGAAGAGCCTCAATTAGCATCCAAATAATCTTCTTATACTATGTTTGGTTCGGAAGTTAATATTTATGATAGGTATATTACATCACATAAGAAACTTGAAATGGAAGATCTAAAGATAAGATATCATTCATAAGATCTTGGCCAAATATCACACAATGCAAAGTGAAAGATCACACGAACAAACCTAGGAAAAAATCGTCTAATCACATATCAAGTAATAAAGTTTTCCTAATCTAAGGGGACATGAATTGATCTTGAAACAAATTAATCAAAGAAATCAAAAAATGCTTAGCAAGCTAATATGATGCATGTTAATCTTTGAGAAAAGAAGACTTCTCAATCCCCGGGACGGATGAGAAAGGAAGAATTAATCGAGGGGGAGCATGAACGTATGATCTAGTTCATTCCTTATAATCTTCTTAGATTAGGGGTCACAAAAAACCCCAAATCTTGCATGAATGCAATGCATGATCCTAGGATGTGCAAATGTTGTTGTGTGTTTGTGTACATGGACTTTCTAAAGTGACTTATAAGTCTAAAAAGATGAATGAATTCATGGAGGAAATCATCATGGGATATGTACAAATGTAGTATGGACTACTTCCTAAGATATGAACAAATTTGGAGTGCATGTAAGCATCAAATCAAAGAATGAGAGTAAAAGAATGTTTGCTGTAAATAGTGGACAGAACAGTAACTTGATCTTGTAGAAAATGAATAGTGGGGTTATAATGGTTTTCAATGCATGATTTTTTCTGGAGATCATCCTTATTGTGTCTAGAGAACAAATAAAAAAGCCAATCTACAATAACTATTATAAATTGAGAGAAATCATATGAACAATAGAGGTTACTCAGAAGCAGAGTTCATACTGTCGACTGAAATGTTAGAAAATCTTAGAAAATGAAAACAAAACATCTAGAGGCCCATATTATATATAAAGTTCCCTAAGCCACTGAAGTTTAAGGAAAAAATAAGTTGGGACTACTCCTTTTGGAATAGTTTTTTGGAAAATAAGTTGAAAGTCAGCCAAGCTGCTGTGACAGTAAAGACAGAATGTTTGGACAAAAATGGACCCCTTTCAAGTGCTTTCAAGTCAAGCCAAAAATCATGGGTGTTCTATAATGGGTTAGGAAGACTTTCCAAGTAGGGGTGGAAATTTTTGACACGACAACCCGTTTTACTGAGACAACCCGATTATGACACGACACGACACGATTAAATAAAAAAAGTTAATATTTTTTTTATTGAATAATACTCAAAACTAAAAATCAACCCAAAATCACGCAACCCGTTTATGACCCGATTATGACCCGTGTAACCCGAATTGCCACCCCTATTTCCAAGTGGTCTTGCATCCATTGCTTGAGTATTGAACTCAGAATAATTCTTTGAAATTAAACAACTCACTGTTTTGAAGATATTTTTGAGAGAAATAAGGTTTATTTCTTGGAATCCCAATATTGGGGTTTTAGAGGGGTTTTGAAATAGGGGTTTTGTAAGTATATTTTCAGCACTCAAAGAGGATTAAAACTCCTTAGAACATCAACATCAAACTCATTTAGAGAACCTCCAAAATTGTTCGAAAGACTTATTTTTATTTTGGAAATAACCTCAAGAATACATGGGGATGTATTGAGGTTGTAATCATCATCTATCAAACATGTTTTTGAGGTCTAGAGCTAGTACCCATAAGGATTCACTCACCTCAAACTTCATGTCCTCATCTAGATGATGATAAACTAGTAAGTAAACAAGAAAAAGAAAAAGAAATGAGATAAGAGGAGATGAACATCAAAGTAAACAAACAAGTATATAGCAATCAATAGATGATATTCATGATGATTTTGGACTTGTAGCTTGATGTTTCACTCATATATGGTGACTTTGGACATGGAAGTAGCTTTTCCTCTCATAAATTTCCTACTAAAATGGTAGTTGAGTGTATTGAAAGTGAAGTAAATAGAAGTAATGAAGTAAAAACAAAGTTTAGAACTCACTTTCTTGTTTGAAAATTAAAGAAGGAAGCTTCTTTTCTCTCTACTCTAACCATATCTTTACAACTTTCTCTCTAAAACTTTTCAAAGCTTGCATTTGACACCCCCAAAATGAGAAGTCAAAGGGGGTTTATATAGGCCAATTTGGGGTGGTTTTGGGGTTTGAGAAGCACTCCCATTGGTCCCAAACAACTGAAAACATAGAGCTACGTCGTTTTGGTTTCTAATTAATCAAAATGGACCGCCAAAAGAAATTGCAAAAATGGACTGCTCTGAAGGAAAGTGCCACGGCAGCACTAGGCCTATGCCACGGTGGTAGTGGGCCAGTGCCGCAGCGGCACTGCTTGTCATATGTCCAGATAATTCTTTTTAGGCCCCCCAGAGGTCCCAATATTCGCGAAAAGACCATATTTTATCCGAAATTCACAGAAAATGCATACGAACTCCAAACTAAGCTTGTGATATACTGTTGGAAAGGTAATGGAGTCTATTTTCCATAAATAATAGTTTAGAGATAGGTCACTTTGAAAAGTTTTGCGGTATTCGAGATAAAAGCCGATTTGATCGTCTTTTTCACCTTTAGAAATTCATAATAAATTCGTTTTAAATCTAGAAATTATGTGCGATATACCGTTAGAAAGCTATTGACCTCTAGTATCCGTGAAAAATATTTGAAAAATGATTGGTGCTCTGGTTTCAAAGTCAACTTTTGGTCAAACTGGTCAAATCAGGGACCTCCAGAAAGTTTTAGGAACCTCTGGGAGCTCCCAAAAGCTGACGTTTTTGTGTGTTTTTCTTTTGAAACTCGTTTTAGTACCTTTCACATGATCTTGGAACTTTTAGTGAATCTGGACAATTTCGGTAAAATCTTGGTCAAACCTAATCAAACCTTGGTCAAACCTGATCAAACCTTGGTCAAACCTGATCAAACATTGGTCAAACTAGTCAACAAGGACTTTCTAGGAACTTCTGGGACTTTCAGGGGTCTCTGGGAGCCAACGATTTCATTTGGTTTTTCTTTAAAACTCATTTTACCACTTTTCTTATGACGCAGCATGTTTCCAGATCTTTTGGTCCCAAATCTGGGAGTTTCCGAGCTTTCTGGGGTATTTTTGTCATTCTGAGTATTTTGAGAGATAGAACTAACTTTCAGGAGTCCTTTTTGAGTCTTTTCGATCATTGTGAACCACCAAGCTATGGGTCTCCTAAATTTGATACCTGAAAAAATGAGGTGTCTACACTATCAAGCATGTTCAGTGTAACTCGCTTAGCTCGAGTAGAGAGAAGAGAGCAACTGATCAAATATAAGATAAAAGCATGGGTAAGCTGCATATCAGTGAAGTGAGCCACTTTTTCAAAAGGCCGAAAGTTGTTGGTAAACTATGTAATACTCACACTTGATCCATGAAGATCTCTTTGGGTTGGAATAATGCCTAGAAGTCGCTCGATAATAGTAGGATATCTATGGATGTTCTTTGCAAAGGCAAGACAATGCCCACCAAATAAGATGCCAGTAATCATTGGAAAGTCAAGTGGGGTTATGGTTATCTCCCCAAAAGGCATGTGGAAAGTATTTATGGAATCCTACCACCTCTCAGCAAGAGCTTGAATCATGGCCAAATCATTGGCAGATCTCTCCAACAAAGTTACAAAATACCCAAATCCCGCTTGTTTAATATTGGCTGCTACTTGGGGATGTGATTCCAATATTTCATTAAACCATTCAAGACATTTTTTGTGGCTATCATGACCTTTAAGGTGCCCTAGCACATTCTAGAATAAAATTGAAGGATGATTCCTATGAATTTGCAAGAATTTGGAAGCACACATACATGAAGCGAAGAAATAGTGCAAAATTGAAGAATGGGTTACCCCTTGGCGAAAAGCCCTCTTGGAGATGTGATTTAGTGGCTCCTTCATAGTTGGATACTCTATGGATTGAGTTGATGAAGCTCTACTAGCTTGAAATTGTCTTCAACGCATTCTAGAATTCTCACCTTGTCCATGGGAACTCATGATTGTTGATGCTTGAAGCTTAAAGATAGAGGTTGAAGATGATGAATAATGAAGCCCTTGGAACTTGAATCTCCTAGAATAGAGAGGAGTTGATGAAATTAACAAGGTTTTTGGAGGTTTTGATGCATGAAATCACTTAAAACATCAAGAAATTACAAGGCTTTAGCACCTTAGAGAAGCAATGTGATGCATTGGAGATGAGATAAATGAAGAACAAGAAGAAAAATGGGTTAAAACCCTATAGTTGCGGCTAGCGGCTCCCAAGAGGATGTGGAGAACCGCCATTTATTGTTGACTTCCTGCCAATTCCCCATTTTGCTCTATATTCACGTTTTGGCCCCCAGAACTCTTATTTTGCCCCCAGATTGGTCCAATCTTTATGAATAAGCCTTAAGAGTGCTTGAAACTTATTGGAATTGCTCTAAAGGACCCCTTAGAGATTTAAATCTTGGTTGAAAATCATTCAGACTTGAAGAAAAGTCCCCAGACATGAAGAATCGAGGGCACCGCAACTTGAAAATAGTCAAGAAATGATGATTTACAACGAACTCCCGTTGTTTTGAGATTGATTATGTGATTGTCTTAGAAAATGGACAGTTGGGTCTACTACCACTCGAGAATTACAACCAGAGAGGATTTGTTGGATAGACAAAAGATGGATCAGAATACAGAACCTTCAAAACCATGATCAAGATATTTATAAAAGGGTCAGAATAAACCCGACGTGTTGCAAGAATTTTTGAACTAGTTGAAGCACCAATATGAGTCTCAGGTAGAACCAGCAGGGCCTCCAGAATATGAGCCTTTTACTCACATCTCAGAATCCTAGAATCTCCCCGGCAGAAAACTTTTAGATATCATCAGAAATACCTTTAGAGGAAGGGTATCTCTCAAATTCGTGTATCGGAAATACCTCTGGAGGAAGGGTGTATCTCAAATTCGTGTATTAGGGTTACCTCCAGAGGTATGGTATCTCTCAGATTCGTGCATCAGAATTACCTCCAGAAGTAAGGAATCAATCATAATCGTGTATCAAAATTACCTCAAGAGGAAGGGTAAATCTCTCAGTTATCGTCAAAATTACCTCCAGAAGTAAGGTATCTATTAGAATCATGTATCAAGATTACCTCCAGAGGAAGGGTATCTCTCAAATTTGTGCATCATAAATACCTCCAAAGGAAGTGTATATCTCTCAGAATCGTGTATCAGGGTTACCTCCAGAGGAAGGATAAATCTCTCAGAATCATGAATCAGGGTTACCTCCAGAGGAAAGGTATCTCTCAGAATCGTGTATCAGAATTGCCTCCAAAAATATGGTTTTTCTCAGAATCTGTGTATCTCTCAGATATCCTGCATCAGAATATAAGATTTATCTCCGACGGAGAGACCTATTTCGGAAGATTTACCTCAAGACCTATAGACTTGTTTCAGAAGATTTATCCCCAGAGGAAGGACCTATTTTTAGAAGAACAGAAGATTTGTCTCCGACCAAAAGACCTGTTTCAGAAGATTTGTCCCCAGAGGAAGGACCTATTTCAGAAGATTTGTTCCTAGAGGAAAGACCTATTTTAGAAGAATAAAGGATTTATCTGTAGAGGAAGGACTTATTTTAGAAGATTCATCCAGCTATAGAAAGGTTTATCCAGAGGTTAGGACTCTACAACAACTATTGTCCAAAGGTTAGGACTCTACCTCAGCAATTGTCCAAGGGTTAGGACTCTACATCAACAATCGTCCAGGGGTGACTCTACATCAGCAATCGTCCAGGGTTAGGACACTTCATCAGTCATCCGAGTTTAAGGAAGCATTATTTCAAAGATCGTCCAGGCTTTAGGACACTTTTTATCAGATGTTGTTTGAACATGATTCAAAATTCATCCAAGATACTCCGTAGTCGTCCGAGATGTAGATGACACCTACAAACCTCAAACTTAGAAGAAAGACTCTGATAAGACTCTAAGAATCATCCAAGACACAGATAATATACTTCTCTTTAAACATATTCGACTGTGAGAGTGAGTCGTTACATCCCATGCATTTGATTTTGCATCTAGAGAACCCTTGAGGACAATTCCTCCAGCACTTGCACATTCACATTTGCATCAGCATCCTAGGATGGGAGCATTTCATCCGTGTTGTTGTTTGTGCATGTTGTCTATCTCCTTGTGCGCTTGAACTATGCCCTGGTCTGATTTTTTGAAAGGATACGTAGGCAACTCTAAGGGAGTATGACCAGCAGCAGCCTCAACTTAGCAGCTTCTACCCAGTATTGCATTGCATTTTAGCTTTCGTAATTCTTAATTTTCTCAAATTTTGAATTTCTTGATTTTTGTTGACTTTTGTTTTCCTAAAACCTCTTAGTATGGTTATTGGGTACCTTCTGACTTTGGCACTCACTTGCAGTTCACGTTGTTCACAACAAGATTTGCCAAAGAGGGGCAAACTGTAGTGTAGACACCCCATTTTGTCGGCTATCAGATTTAGGAGACCCATAGCTTGGTGGTTCGCAATAATCGTAAAAGACTCAAAAGGACTCTCGGAAGTCAGCTCTATCTCTCAGAATGCTCAGAATGACCAAAACGCCCCTGAAAGCCCGAAGACTCCCAGATTTGGTCCCGAAGTTCTGAAAACATGCTATGTCGTAAGAAAAATGATAAAATGAGTTTTTAAGTAAAACTGGATGAAATCGTCAGCTCCCAGAGACCCCCGGAAGTCCCGGAAGTTCCCCGAAAGTCCCCGTTGACCGGTTTGACCAAGGTTTGACCAGGTTTGACCAGAGTTTGACCAAGTTTGACCAAGTTTGACCGAAACTGTCTGAATTCACCAGAACCATTCTAAATCATGAGAAAAGCGTTAAAACAAGTTCCAAAAGAAAATCGAGCGAAAACATCAGCTCCTGGGAGTTCCCAGAGGTTCCCAGAACTTCCCGGGAATCCCAGGTTTGACCGGTTTGACCAAGATTTGACTTTGGAATCGGGACACCGAAACAATTTTCAAATATTTTTCATGGATACTAGAGGTCAATAGCTTTCCAACGGTATATCGCACATAATTTCTGGATTTAAAACGAATTTATTATGAATTTCCAAAGGCGAAAAAGGCGATCAAATCGGCTTTTATTGCGAATACCGCAAAACTTTTCAAAGTGACTGTGGACCGTCGCGAATGGAGGAGGAGGTCCTGACGCTCTCCCTCGATAGTGTCCCGGGACGGATCCCAAGGAGCACACTTCAGGGAAAACTAGGACTTCCTCACGCGATCCTAGAGACAAAGAGTCGCCACCTAATTTTTATCGGGAATTAGGAAACCCAAGTTTGACTCGCCCAAAATTGAATAAGGTTACTCGCCCTTCATTACCAGAAACAAGGTTCGGGGGTCTTGGTACGAGAGGGGAAGGAGCCCAAGCAGGACTAAAGCACCCCCTCCTCGCCCTACCGAATGGTAGGCCTTGATTTAAATATCCTTGTTATTAATTCATAATAGATGTTGTTTCCTCAAACATACTAGATAGATATATACATGGCAAAAAGAAACATCTAATGAAAATCATTTCAAGAGACTAAATCAAGTAGAAAGCGGATGCTCATGCAATACAAGGGAGAAGTATACTCACAGTGGCTAGTCCCGCCCGGGACCGATGCAAATAAAGTAAACATGTCATGATATGCAAAGGGAACGAGAAGACTTACATTGGTTGACTCAAGCGGAGTCGCGAAAGCAAAAAGAATGTAAACGTGCAATGCAATCATGCAACAATCCTAGATAAGATGTCTCTAACAAATAATCATATAAACGGAGACTTATCCTAAAGGAAATGTGTCGTTGAAATCAAAGTTGTAAACCTAAAAAAAATTCTAAGAGAAAGGATAGAGATAGTACATGATACATGGGCACTAAGCCACATGTAGACGAGGCAAACCACAAATTGAAGTCCGGGTCCGAGGCACTTAATTCTCTGCACTAATATACCAAAGAATACCCAAACATTGCAAAAATACAAGCAAACAAATGATATGCATGATAAACAAAGAAAACATGTCATCAATCAAATTTCCAGATTCAGCAACCTCTAATGAATCCTATCAAAAGTGGTCTTAAACATGAGCTGGATAAAAACCCTTTTACAGAAAGTTAGATACATGTCTTAGGGAACTTCTCCAAAAAGTGGGACCTCAATATCAATTTTATTGTTTGAGAAATAAATGTTTTGGGAACAGTGGATCAGGACTGTCCACTGTTCTTGTAAAAATCATAATTAAATCTACAAAAATCATATGAAGCTCTATTTGGTGTCAAAAGAAAGCTATTTCATTGTAGTATATGATAAAAATAAACCCATGGACATTCTGTAATCACAAGGTTTCTGAAAAAGTGTTTTAAACAGACTCTGTTATTCTGGAAATTTGGTATCATTTGACAAATGAATGCAAAACATAATAGAAGTATAATAGAAGTTCATGAATCATGTTAACCAAGTTGATTTAAGCTTTTGATCTCTCATCCATTTATCCTAGGTGATTTCTAAACCAAGTTTTATTCATCAATTGTTGTTGAGTGATCAAGGTGTGACCATTTTGTATACATAATCATATTTGTAATTAAACTTAGAAAATTCCAGAATAGTTGTATCAACTTTAAACGCTTAGAAAACGATCCTAACTCGATCGTATGCTCACGATTTTACATCGGCATATAGATATATGAGTTAGGAATCATCCCCAAAAAGCGGAACGTCGATAACTATTATAGATTTTCTGAAATTCAAGCACAAAGAGACGATGTTCAAATCTGTCAACCGATTTCTCAACAATTTCTAAAAATAGTATATGAATCCCAAAAGCTCTCAAAACGGACCGGATGAAAGCTAATTCATCAAAGTTTACCCAGAAAATTTGAAATCCATCAAACTATGGGTTTTGATGGACCAAATCTAATGGACAAAACCAATCTGCTTTGCTGAATTTTTATCTAGTTCATTTTAAAGTGTGAGGAAAACATTTTAGTGATAGTTGAAGCTTATTAGAGAGATCAAACTCATAGATCAACTTAATTATCATGATTCCCAATCAATTTAGCCCTCAAGTTCTATGAAGAACTTTTAGATCAAGGATCAAAGGGACTTATAAATATCATGTTGGAGATGAAATTCAATAGGAATTCTAGGTAATAGGAATAATCAAGAGATAGGTATGAACATAGAAATCATCCTTCTCATAGATCATATTTCCAAACCATCATGGAATTCAAAATAGATATATGTATATATATATAATCATGTATGCATGAATCTAAACTAAAATTGAAGAATGAAACCAAAATTGAAAATCAAAGTGAAAAAAATCTCTAATTGTAAATTATCAATAAAAATCAAAGAGATTTGGATCTAACTATGTGAGTGTGTGAAGAACATGAGAGGAAGAAGATGAGTGTTCTAATAAGTAGAAATAGAACTAAGTTAGATCCAAATCTTATAGATCTATATATACAAAGTAGGAATTAGAGATGAACTATAGTGTTTACCTCTTGGAGGATTCTCAATTACAAGACCAAAATTGATTTGAAGATCTTCTTCTTCAAGTGTTATTCAAGTGTTCTTCAAGCACTCATCCATGGAAGTTGAGGGAGGCAATTGATGTTCAAATTGTGGTCTAATTAGCCTAAGTTAATCTAAATTCAATTCATAATTTTCTCTCTCTAGAATTCACCTAAATTGAAAGTATATTCAAAGTATACTTATCTCTCTTGTATGTGCTTCTATGTGTGTTTGTATCTCCAAGTATATTCAAGTGTATCTCTTCCAAGTGTCTAGTGTGTTAAGATGTGATCTCATATGAGATGTATGAGATCTTATATAGAGTTTTGAAGACTTAGCTCTTAAGTTTCAGGGTTAAAACAGGATTTTTAGAGCTTAAAAGAGGGTTAAAATGGCCATTTCGGAGCTTAAACGCAATTTCCAGGCAATTTCCTCGCAGTGGGAAGCTTCTAGAAGGGTCTGGAACTCAAAAAGCTCCGTGGAGGACACAAATGGAAGTGGCGGTTATGGTGGGACCCGCCACCCCCATACCCAAAACCGCCACTTACTATTCTTGCTCCTCTGGTCACCCACAAACCCTGTTTCAAAAATCACGTGCACTGCTTTTCCAGATTTTTGTAAAAATGCTTTTTGGTGTCCGAAATCGTCCGTTTACGTACCGTTGGAAAGCTGTCAGGTTGAATTTCAGTATAAAAATATTTCCAGAGGTTTTATAATGAGAATTGAAGTCCAATTGAAGTCCGGAAGTCCTCCGGAACTTTCGTCGTCTTTTTGAAATCAAATGACGTCTTTTCCAAAATTGCTTTCAAATGTGCGTCGATTTCGAACTTTTCTTTAAAATTGAATCTCTGGATACCTAGAATACTGCGTTTAGAACACTTAATGTTCATATAACCCTGAGAGAATATGAATTCTGAGAGATGATTTTGACAAAACCGGGATTTATCCATGGAAAAGGGCTTTTCTGAGCTTGAAGTCACTTTCCGAAGTCCGATCTTCTGATTGTGTGGAATCCAGTACCTTCCACGGGGTACTTTTCATCATCGAATCCTCCAAGACGTTGTCCACCCTAAATCCTATCAGTGTGGTCAAAATTGGGTGTCTACAGTTTGCCCCTCTTTGGCAGAACTTGTTGTGAACAACGTGAACTGCAAGTGAGTGCCAAAGCCTTGAAGGCACCCAAATAACCATACTGAGAGGTTTTAGGAAAAACAAAAATCCGCAAAATCAAGAAATTCAAAATCTGAAAAAAAAAATCAAGAAATTACAAATGCAAGAATGCAATGCAATGCTGGGTAGAGGCGGCTAAGTTGAAGCTGATGCTGGTCGTGCTCCGCTGGAGCTGCCTACGTATCCTTTCCAGGAATCAGACCAGGGCGTAGTTCAAGCGCGCGAGAAGACGGACAACAAATAAACAACAACAATGCGGATGAAATGCTCCTATCCTAGGATGCTGGTGCAATATGAAAACATGAAATGTGAAAGTGCTGGAGGAATCATCCTCAAGGGTTCCCTAGATGCAAAATCTAATGCAAAGGATGCAACGACTCTCTCTCACAGTCGAATATGCTAAAGGTATCTTGGATGATTCTCGAGGTTTTTGTCAAAGTTATTCTTCTGATCTTAAGGCTCGTAGGCGTCATCTGTATCCTGGACGACTCTTGAAATAGCGAAGTATCTTGGATGAATTCTGAGTCATGTCAAACAACTGGACGATTGCTGGTGTAGAGTCCTTCTGCTGGGGACGATTACTGATGTAGAGTCCTTCTGCTGGGGACGATTGTTGATGTAGAGTCCTTCTGCTGGGGACGATTGCTGAAATAGGTCCTTCTGCTGGGGACGATTGCTGAAACAGGTCCTTCTTCTGTGGACGATTGCTGATGTAGAGTCCTTTTGCTGGGGACGATTGCTGATGTAGAGTCCTTCTGCTGGGGACGATTGCTGATGTAGAGTCCTTTTTCTGTGGACGATTGCTGATGTAGAGTCCTTTTGCTGGGGACAAATCTTCTGAAACAGGTCTCTCTGCCGGAGATAAATCTTCTGCTCTTCTGAAACAGGTCTTTCTTCTAGACAAATCTTCTGTAACAGGTCTGGAAACAAGTCTTCTGAAACAGGTCTCTCTGCCGGAGACAAATCTTCTGTTCTTCTGAAACAGGCCCTTTTTCCGAGGACAAATCTTCTGTGGCAGGTCTAGAAACAAATCTTCTGAAACAGGTCTCTCTGCCGGAGACAAATCCTCTGTTCTTCTGAAACAGGCCCTTCTTCTGAGGACAAATCTTCTGTTCTGATGCACGGATTCTGAGAGATACACAAATTCTGAGAGATGACCCTTCTTCTGAGAGCAACCCACGGATACACGATTCTGATTTTGAGAGAAACCCTACATTCTGGAGGCAACCCTGATATGCGATGCTGAGAAATACATGATTCTGAGAGAAACCCTACATTCTGGAGGCAACCCTGGATACACGATTCTGATTCTGAGAGAAACCCTACATTCTGGAGGCAACCCACGATTCTGAGAGAAACCCCACATTCTGAGAGCAACCCACGGATACACGATTCTTGGCATAAACCTTGTATTCTGGAGGTGACCCACGATTCTGATTCTGAGAGAAACCCTACATTCTGGAGGCAACCCACGATTCTAAGAGAAACCCTACATTCTGGAGGCAACCCTGGATACATGATGCTTGGCATAAACCTTGTATTCTGGAGGCGATTTTGATGCTCAAATTCTGAGAGATACCCTTTATCTGGAGGCAACCCGTGGATACATGATGCTTGCGAGAAACTTAATTCTGAAAGTTCTCTACTGGGGAGATCCTATGATTCTGAGAGATGCACGAATTCTGTTATACCTTGACAATATCTGGAAATTCTCTGCTTGAGGAGATATCTGAGGTTTCTGGGACGCGAGCACATATTCTGGAGGCCCTGCTGATTCTTTCTGAGACTCATATTGGTGCTTCGACCAACGCAATCATTCTTGCAACACGTCAGGCTTACTCTAACCCTTTCTGAACATCTCGCATTCTGACCCATCTTCTGAAAGTCCTTTCTGGATGTAATTCTCAAGCGACAGTAGACTCAAATGTCCATTTTCTAAGACAACTTATAATCAATCCCAAAACGACGGGAGTTTGCCGTTTCTCGGCCACTTTCAGGCTGCGGTGCCTTTGATTCTTCTCATCTGGGGGACTTTTTTCAATTCTTGAATGGATTTTTACCAAGATTCAAATCTCTAGATGTCCTCTAGACCAATTCCAACAAGTTTTAAGCACTCTCAAGGCTTATATATCAAAAATGGACCAATCCGGGATCAAATCAAGAGTTCCGGGGGTCAAAACGCGAATATAGAGCAAAATGGGGAAATGGCAGGAAGTGAATAGTAAATGGCGGTTCCCCATACCCCCTTGGGAACCGCCAGCCGCAACTTTGGGGTTTTAAACCCATTTTCTTCTTTGTTCTTCATTCATTTCTTCTTCAATGCATCACCTCTTCCTTCTAAGGTGCTCAAATCTTGCAATTTCTTGATGTTTTGAGTGATTTCTCGCATTAAAACCTCCAAAAACTTTGTTGATTTCATCAACTCCTCCCTATTCTAGGGGATTCAAGTACCAAGGTTTTTACTATTCATCATCTTCAACCTCTTATCTTCAAGCTTCAAGCATCAACAACCATGAGTTCCCATGGACAAGGTGAAAGTTCTAGAACACGTAGAAGCCAATTTCAAGCTAGTGGAGCTTCATCAACTCAAACCATGGAGTATGCAACCATGAAAAATCCACTAAATCATATCTCTAGGAGGGCCTTTCGTCAAGAGGTAACCCATTCTTTAATTACTCCTTTGTTTCACATCTTCATACGTGTCTCTTTATTCTTGCGATTCCTTAGAAATCATCCTTTTTCTTTTTAGAATGTGGTTGGTCATCTTAGAGGTCATGGTAGCCATGGAAAATGCCTTGAATGGTTTAATGAATTGTCGGAGTCGCGTCCCCAAGTAGTAGCCAATATCAAGCAAGCGGGCTTTGGGTCGTTTGTAACCTTATTGGAGAGATCGACTAATGATTTGGCCATGATTCAAGCTCTTGCTGAAAGGTGGTGGGATTCCACAAATACTTTTCACATGCCTTTTGGGGAGATAACCATGACCCCTCTTGATTTTGCAATGATAACCGGCATCTCATTTGGCGGGCATCGTCTTGCCTTTGCAAAGAACATCCATAGATATCCTACTATCATTGAGCGTCTCCTAGGCATCATCCCATCCCAGAGAGATCTTCACGGATCGAGCGTAGGCATCACATGGTTCATCAACAACTTCAGGCCTTCTGAAAGAGCGGCTCAATTTACCGATATGCAGCTTACCCGTGCTTTCATCTTGTATTTGCTTGGTTGCTCTCTTCTTTCTACTCGAGCTGAGCGGATTACATTGAATATGCTTGATAGTCTTCGAAATCTTGAGGAGATTGCAGATTTTGATTGGGGCTTTGCTGGTTTAGCCATTCTGTATAGTCATATGGGGGAGCATTCTCGAGGCAAATCCCCTGGATTCGGCGGATTCTGGAGAGCTTGGGAGGTACTGAAAATATTTTCATTTCCAGTTTTTATCATTTGATGTTCTGCTGTTTTGACCACTGCTTTATTTTCTCTTGTAGGTGTGGGCCTTTGAGTATTTCTCCATGACGGCTCCATCATTCCGGGAGGAAGAGATTCATATTTTTCCACGGGCTCTGAAGTGGCGTCGCCAAGCCGTAGGTACCAAGAATGATGCTCATAATGTTATTTCTTGCCGGGATTTTCTTACCCGTCTCAGATTCACCCAAGTTAACTGGCATCCTTGGGTGACAAATGGAGATGTGACTGAGATTGGCTTAGCTAGACAGATGACTGGAGAGAGGATTCTTCTTGAGGGTCCCTCTGTTCTTGAGTGGTATCTTGGAGAGAGAGTAGCTCTTCAGACTGATTTGGAGGATCGTCTCTTAGTGCCACAGGATCCGCCTTTTTGTATGAGGTCGGCGCAGAATTTGGAAGATGAAGATCTTATTAATGCTTTGAACGGAATTCCTTCAGCCTCTTTTACTCTGTTTGAGGAGAACTATGACGTCTTCAGGGTTACTCATCTGATGCCTAATTTCCCGCTCTCGGATGACCCGCAGGTATTTCACGACTTCTTCATTTCTGATCGAATGCTTGCTTTATCTTATTTCTCATCATCATTTGCAGGGGAGTTCTTTTGTGGATGGCCCTGGTCGACCTCTACCTCTCATTCCTCCTTGTGATTGGCGAGCCTCGACCATGCTGCGCGGAGTTATATCTTCTGTAGAGATCCCCCGTGATCTTGTAGAGCCTCAGCTAGTTTCAGAACAACATGAGTCCGTTCCCCGAGCCGTTTTCAATGAAGAGCGAGCTTATGCACAGAATCTGAGGGCTTGGAGCCTTGCTCGTGAGGGACATGTAAGTAATTTCTGAACTCATTACCTCTGATTCTTCTGATCTTTCTGACCATATCTTCCTTCTCTTTGCAGTGGGATGGCATGTGCCAGACTTACATAGACCGTGATGCGGCCCTGGTAAATTTCTTGACCTTTTCTTCTTATCTCATTGCTTTTTCAAACCCCTATACTGATTCTTTTCTTCCACAGGTGGCTCAAGTTAGGCAGCTTCAATCACAGTTGGAGCGGATGAATGCAGGCCCTTCTGGTGGGGCTGGTGGGTCTAGGCGAAGGCGCCAAATTGAAGATGATGATAGCTCTACGGCCTCAGATATGCCTGCTCGGTACCCACGGGCTACTCGTCGTCGCTGATGATGATCATATGCACCCATGACTATCTTTCTGTTTTTCTTGCTTTCTGTGCTGAGACTGATGTTGATGTATTCTGTCTGAGACTTGATGGGCTTGTACTCTTGACTTTGCTTGATGCTGCTTTATGCTATCCTTCTGTTTCGCTTTGCATCCCTCGTCACGAGACTGATTTGATTGACACTTTGCACACTGACACACAGGACTCGATTTTACAGGGAAAGGAAATTTCTGACGATTCCTCTTTCTCGACAATGTCTTTTGACTTGGATATTTGAATTTTCTAAGGATTTGCATGTTTTGAAAATGAGATTTTATCTTGTAGCAGGATATTGTGTTGGCTTTGCATGTAATCTTGAAGCTTTCGAAAATTTTCCACATAATGTTTCAGTCTTGACATTAGATTCACATCTTTAGATTGCTAAAAAACTTTTCAACTTAATATCAAGAATTACCAGATTTTTCACTTAGGTGCTTTAATTCTGATAGCCAAGTGATCCAGAGAGGACAGGTAGCGAGGTATGGGCAAACGACAGTTTGCCCCTAGTTGATAGAGATAAATGGAAGTTTGGGCAAACGCAGTTTGCCCCTAGTGTGGCAGTGATATCTTGAGGCTTTGGGCAAACTTGAAAGTTTGCCCCTAGTTTGCAAGGTTCAGGGATCGAGAGCCAGGAAAGCTCGCCTACTTATCCCCAAGTGGGAATCAGATCCAAAGTAGTTCGGCCAGGTCTTGAAAGAAAGTATGGTTGAGGGTTTCAGGAGCAGTGACCGAACCGAGCAGGTTGCCTACATATCCCCAAGTGGGAATCAGGTCAAGTGTAGTTCCTCGAATGCTGGAGGTTTTGAAAGAACAGGTTTTGAAAGAAAAGGCTTTTAAGCATAGTATCTCTTGAGACGGTCAATGTTGATTGGCTGATTGAACTCAACTCCATCTAGATCCATCAGGTATGCCGCTCCTCCAGAGAGAAGCTTCTTGATGACGTATGGGCCAACCCAATTTGGCTTGAATTTCCCTCTAGGATCGAAAACGGGTGCTTTTAAGGCTTTAAGCACAAGGTCGCCTTCCTCAAGTTTTCTTGGACGGACCTTCTTGTTGAATGCTCGAGCTATTCTTCTCTGATACACATGCACATGATCAATTGCGGCCAACCTTTTCTCATCAAGTAACATTAGCTCCTCATATCTATCTCTTAGCCAATCAAATTCTGGAATCTCGGATTCTGCCACAACTCTCAAAGATGGTAGTTCTATTTCAACTGGGAGTACTGCTTCCATTCCGTAAGCCAATGAATAAGGAGTGTGCAAAGCGGGGGTATTTGTAAAATACAACCGCGCTAAAAGGAAGAATTGTAGTAGTTTTGATCACAACTTCCCGTATTATCTGCAATTTGCATTGCAAGGCTAATTTTTATACAGTATGATTAATCTATGATAAGTTGTATTGTTTTAGCTGTTGTTTATGCAGATCACTGCTGTGCGGACTAAACAGATGAGTATCAGAATAAATGGAATGCTGGAATGCAAACAAAAGAAGTCAAAGCTGAAAAGTGAAGTTCGATCGATCGTAGAAGGTTCGATCGATCGAGAGTTCGATCGCTCGAACAGAGTAGAAGCGCTTGAAGATCAAGGGTTCGATCGATCGAAAGCAGTTCGATCGATCGAACGGGGTATTTCCAGAAACATTTGCGTGCGCAGCAGAATGCGGGTTTTAACCCTAGTGCTTTAGGTTTTTCTTTATATATGTGTTTTGTTCACGTCTTTTGGGACGCCACTTTAACATTTTAGCAGTTTAGAAGGAGAGATAGAGAGTTTGTTTGGTTTTTGTAGGTTTTTCATTGATTTCTCACATTGTGGATTGGATTCTTCTAAGTTTACACAAGTATCTTCTATTCCAGGTTATCTATATACTGTTTATTCATACTCTGCACGTATTAGAAGTAGTTTAATCAATCATCTCGTGATATTGTATGCTAAACATTGGTAAAACCATAGATTTCATAGTTTTAATGAATAACTCACAACCAAACATGGTATTAAAGTTTTCTTACGTTAAAAATCAATCCTCGACACTCCAGACGATGTCTGAGTAGTCCCAGGTTGGGAGATCACGATGAAACAGTGATCTCCAGCCTCTGCCATGCAGCAGGATAATCGCTGTGTTCGATCGATCGAAGTCGGTTCGATCGATCGAACCAGAGACAGTCAAGCGATCGAAGTTAGTTCGATCGATTGAGGGATGAAGGTCTTCGATCGATCGAAGGCGCGTCGATCGATCGAACTCTCGGATTCTTGAGGATGTTACTTGCAGTATTCCAGGACTTTTTGTTTTAGGACTTGTTATCATTCTGTCCCAAATAAATGCTCAGTCTGTCAAAACAGTTTTAAAACTAAGGCCCTAAGGCATTTTCTTTCAATACATTTTGCAAACCATCTTCAATGCTAACACCATTGAGGATGCGAGTCTTAACTATTGAATTAAACCGCTTTCACGTATTTAAATTAACTGTGATGATATGGTCCCGGTCATGAAAGGGCCATAGAATCTTTATTTCTTTTGAGGAATACGGAAAACTGTAGGTAATATGCTCCATTGTGCTTCAAGGTAAATGCATGGTAGATGGCTAGGTTACTGCGGATTCGTGTAATCCCAACACTTTCTTTTAAAAGTTAAACACCTTAATTTAGAATATTGTTTTCATTAGCTAGTTAAATTGTTTAATTAATTTTAATTATTGCCAGTAGTAATCCTAGTTTGTGGAACTTCGTGTTCTGCACCTTCATTCAAACTTAGTTTTGTTATTTTGTTTTCTTTAGAGGTTAGTCTAATTCATTAGGTCAACACCTTCCCTGTGGGATCGACCTGGTCTTACCAGATATTACTTGCACGTCTACCTACACTTGGGTACTGCACAAGAGCGCACAAGAAAATTCTCGTGTCAAGTTTTTGGCGCCGTTGCCGGGGAAGGCGACGATCAATTCTTTAGATTACCTCAGTCTCTCTTCATCTCTTTCTATTTTTCCTTTCTATTCTTTTCGGTTCTTTTGGGTAAGTTTTCACCCTAGGGACTCTCCTAGTTCATGTCCGAGAATTCTATCGAAGGATTCTTTGGAAACCCATTCTACTGCTCTGACTCGGATAGTTCCATCAACCCGATTATCACTCCAACTGCATCAATGGATGATCATCAGAGTGAAAACGGTGACAATGTTGTGGTGCCAATCGATGAGGCACTCCGTCCTCTTTGCGATCTTATGCAACCAGAACATGCACCTACGCCCTCTTGCATTCAAGTCCCACCACACAATGGCGAATTTCAGTTTCGCAATGGGATGATTCAATTGCTTCCCACTTTTCATGGGATGGACAGCGAGAAGGCGTATTTACATGTCACCGATTTCGAGGATGTTTGCAAAACATTCTCGCAAAATTGTCCTAGGGAGGTGACGCATTTAATGCTATTCCCCTTCACTTTGAAAGATAAAGCGAAGGCGTGGCTCCACTCTCTAAAGCCTAATTCCATTTTCACCTGGCATGCGATGAGCACCGCATTTCTGAAGAAATTCTATCCTACTCGCATGACCACAGATCTTCAGCGTCAAATTAATTCCTATAAACAAAAGAGCAATGAAACCTTCACACAAGCGTGGGAGCGTTTCAAAGATTTGCTTCTCTCATGCCCACACCATGGGTTTGAGAAATGGCGAACGATCAGCTTCTTTTATCAGGGATTAAATGGTGAAACAAAGAAGTTGGTGGAAACAATGAGCTCTGGGCCATTTCTGCGAAAAAATACTGAAGAGGCCGAAGCCCATTTCGAATGGTTAGCTGAATACGCTCATGAATGGTCAAATTCTGACAATATCTCACGATCACAGATATCCTGTGTAGAAGAGAAAAGCTTATATCAGCTAACCAATGAAGATCACCTCATGACTAAGTATGCAGAGCTAGCAAAGAAGGTGGAAGAGTTAAGCATGAAAGGAGAGAGTTCTAGGCAAGTCATGCCTGAAGAACCATGTGGCACATGCAACATGTTGGGACATACAACTCAGTATTGTCCTAATGTGCCATATTTTCAAGAGCAAGCCCCTGTAGAAATGAATGCCATGCAAGGTTTTCGTGGGGCGGGGAATTCCAATAATAATTTTCAAAATAACAATAGATGGAATCACCCCGGTTTTGATTGGAGAAATAATGCTGGGGCCCAAAATCAATATCAACAGCAGCCCTACAACAATAATCAATATCAAGGGCAACACAATAGGCCAGCCCAGCATTACAATCAAAACAGAACTAACAATTACAATCAAGCTCAACCCTCCAATGCACCACAAACCAATGCCTATGTGCCCCCGCACAAGAAGGTACAAGAGGAGGAGCCACTTGCTAATGCCAATCTAACGCAACAACTCATCCAAATGATGAGTAAAATGTCTGCCACGTTAGAGAGGATAGATGCACGGCAAGAGAGCTCAGGAGGAACATTCCCTGCCCAACCACTTCAGAACCCCAAGGGACATAACAATGGTCCTAACAATCAAGAGCATGCTAAAGCTGTGACTACACTGAGAAGTGGAAAAGTCATAGAAAAAGGCATACCTCTGTCCACTCCCGAAGTGTACAAGGAGGGTGAAGTGTTGGATGAAGAAGTTGAGCTACCATCTACTCGAGAGGAGGAGCCGTCTACTAATGACGAACCAATAAAGGCAAACATTGCAGCTCCCAGAGTAGATGAAGAAGTTGAGCGAAGGCCGGGAAAGGAATCTGTTAAGGAGGAACCACCAAAATGCCCCTTTCCTGCACCTTATCCTCAACGGTTGAAGAAACCCAAGAATGAGACGAAGAATCAGGAGTTTTTGGAATTGTTTAAGCAAGTTAAGATTAACCTTCCACTCCTAGATGCTATCAAGCAGGTGCCGGCCTATGCAAAGTATCTCAAAGATCTATGCACGGTCAAGAGGAGGCAAAGCGTGAAGAAACATGCTTATGTCGCGTGCCAAGCTAGCGCGATCATTCAAAACGAGTTGCCTCCAAAACTCAAAGATCCCGGTGCACCTACTGTCTCATGCAGAATTGGGAATCAAAAGATAGACAATGCACTCCTTGATTTAGGAGCAAGCGTTAATCTGCTGCCATATTCAGTCTATAAACAGCTAGGGTTGGGTGAACTCAAACCCACTCGAGTTGCTTTGCAGTTGGCAGACAGATCCGTGAAGTACCCTAGAGGGGTATTAGAGGACGTCCTGGTCCAAATAGACACTTTCGTATTTCCGGTTGATTTCGTGATATTAGACACAGAACCTGTGTCTAATCCTGGTGCACATATCCCGGTTATTTTTGGACGTCCATTCATCAACACCATTGATGCCACAATCAAGATTAGAACTGGTATCATGACTATCGTATTCGGGAACATGACGTTGAATATCAAGATCTTCTCTAATCCCCGACCTGAAGAATACGATGATGAGGAAGAAATCCATTATATAGACACGGTCATTGAAGATGAAGTTGACTTGGTCGACTATAAAGATCCTTTGGAAGTTGTGATGACTCAATTTGGCGATATTTATCAGCCTGAAGAGTCAACTCCATTGGATTCTGACCTAAACCAGACGTGTCTTATGATGGATACGCTAGAGGAGGATAGAGCCGATTGCATGTGGGTAATGCCATATGAACAACTGCCTCCTAAAACCAAATTGGTAATGCCCTCTAGTTTCCAGTTCCCAGAGTTAGAATTGAAGGAGCTCCCAAAAGAGCTGAAATATGCATTCCTAGGAACTGGAAAAACTTATCCTGTAATCATTTCATCTGCTTTAACTCATGAACAGGAAAGTAAGCTAGTGGACATGCTGAAAAAACATAAAGATGCTATGGGATGGACAATTGCTGACCTCAAAGGCATAAGCCCATCCATATGCACGCATAAGATATATCTGGAGGAAGACGCTAAACCCTCAAGGCAAATGCAAAGGCGTCTGAATCCCAACATGCAAGAAGTGGTTAAGAAGGAAGTGCTTAAACTGCTTGATGTTGGGATGATATATCCAATATCTGACAGTCCTTGGGTTAGTCCTACCCAAGTAGTTCCAAAGAAAGCTGGCATAACGGTCATTCCGAACAAAGAGGGTGAATTAGTACCGACACGAGTCCCCACTGGATGGAGAATGTGTATCGACTACAGGAAGCTAAATACTGTGACCCGAAAGGATCATTTTCCTTTGCCATTCATGGATCAAATGCTAGAACGGGTGGCGGGTCATAAGTATTACTGCTTCTTGGATGGATACAGTGGGTATAATCAAATTGAGATTGCTCCTGAAGATCAGGAGAAAACCACGTTCACGTGTCCATTCGGTACTTTCGCCTACCGACGAATGCCATTTGGCTTATGTAATGCACCGGCTACCTTTCAGCGGTGCATGTTAAGCATTTTTAGTGACATGGTCGAAAACATCCTTGAAGTCTTCATGGATGACTTTTCAGTTTTCGGCCATAGCTTCGAGGATTGCCTCAGCAATCTCGAACAGGTTTTAATGAGGTGTGAGGACAAACACCTAGTCTTGAATTGGGAGAAGTGTCACTTTATGGTGACCAAGGGTATAGTTTTAGGCCACATAATATCCGATGAAGGAATCCAAGTGGATAAGGCTAAGATCGACATAATCTCAAACCTACCTGTCCCCCGTACAGTGCGAGACATTCGTTCATTTTTGGGGCATGCGGGTTTTTATCGTCGATTTATCCAGAATTTCAGTGCAATCTCTAGACCCCTGTGTCAACTTCTTGTCAAAGATGCACCTTTCGAGTGGTCAGAGAGTTGCCAGAAGTCCTTCGAGGATTTAAAGGATCTCCTCACCTCCGCACCTATAATACAGGCACCCGACTGGAGTTTGCCTTTTGAATTAATGTGCGATGCTAGTGATTACGCCATTGGCGCAGTCCTAGGCCAGAGGAGGGACAATAAGCCGCATGTGATATACTATGCCAGCCGAACCTTAAATGAAGCTCAAATGAATTACACTACTACTGAAAAGGAGCTGCTGGCCGTAGTATTCGCTCTGGACAAGTTTAGGTCTTACCTGATAGGGTCACCAATCGTCTGTTTTACAGATCATTCGGCCCTCAAGTATCTTTTGTCAAAGAAAGACGCTAAACAACGGCTTATCCGCTGGATACTCTTACTCCAAGAGTTTGATTTAACAATCAAGGACAAGAAAGGAGTAGAGAATGTGGTTGCGGATCATTTATCCCGGTTGACTTTTACCGATAACACTGAATCCCAATCCATCAAAGATGAGTTCCCAGATGAACAACTACTGGCAGTAAGTAGTCTGCCTTGGTATGCTGATGTGGTAAACTACCTGGTCACGGGTGAGACACCGACTCATTGGTCAAATCAAGATAGGAAACGGTTCCTCTCGTTTGCACGCCATTTTTTCTTTGATGACCCATACCTTTTCAAATACTGTGCTGATCAGGTCATCAGGCGTTGCGTACCCAACGAGGATATAACCGTTATCTTAGCGTCATGCCATTCTGAGGCATGCGGTGGCCATTTTGCGTCACAGAAGACCGCACAAAAAGTGTTGCAAAGCGGTTTTTACTGGCCCACAGTCTTCAAAGATGCTTATTCCTTTTGTAAGACATGCCAACGCTGTCAAAAGCTTGGAACCATTTCTAAAAGAAATTCTATGCCTCTAACCCCTATCATCACAATTGAGATATTTGATTGTTGGGGCATAGATTTTATGGGCCCATTTCCCAAGTCGAATAACTGTGAGTACATACTCCTTGCTGTGGAGTATGTATCGAAATGGGTAGAAGCGATACCAACGAGACGAAATGATCACAGAACAGTCATGTCATTTCTCAGAGAGCATATTCTGTCTCGCTTTGGTACTCCGAAAGCTTTACTAAGTGATCAAGGCAAGCATTTCTGCAATAAGCCCTTGGAGTCACTTCTCAAGAAATACGGAGTCCATCATAAAATCGCTCTTGCTTATCATCCACAGTCAAATGGGCAAGCAGAATTGGCTAACCGAGAAATCAAGCATATTCTCGAGAAAACGGTTAGTTCCAATCGAAAAGACTGGGCATACAAATTGACTGACGCGTTATGGGCATACCGTACTGCCTATAAGACGAATCTTGGTATGTCCCCGTACAGATTGGTTTACGGGAAAGCTTGCCACCTTCCTGTTGAAATTGAACATAAAGCTTATTGGGCGACACGCTCATTGAACTTTGATATTCAAGAGGGAGGTCAGCTACGCAAGCTCCAACTTGCAGAGCTAGAGGAAATACGACGAGATGCGTATGACTCTGCAAAGTTGCATAAGGAAAAGTTGAAGGCTCGTCACGATCGTACGATTTTTCGTAAATCATTTGAGCCAGGGCAGAAAGTGTTGCTATATGATTCTCGCCTCCATCTTTTCCCAGGTAAACTCCGTTCCCGGTGGACAGGCCCGTTCATCGTTAAAACTGTTTTTCCACATGGGGCGGTCGAGATTGTCAATCCAAAGAACGACGATTGTTTCAAGGTCAATGGCCAAAGATTGAAGCCGTTCTTGGAGAATTTCCACTCTGAAGTTGAGCACATCCAGCTGGATGAGCCCAGCTATTCCACCACTTAAAAAAATCTCAGGTGGAATTTCAACTTGTTGTTGTATTTCTTTTCTTTCCCTGCATTTTAGTTTCTTTCTTTCTTTTGTGTTTAGTTTTTTTGTTTGTTCTTTCGTGTTTGTGATTTAGTTCTAATCCATTATTCCTTAAACCACTCTGTTGCAGGTGAATATGCGAGGTGATGATGTCCATTCAATTGGTTCATGGACTGATTCCGAGTGTTGTTGTGGCACTTGGACTGAGGGTGAACCCACGCCCTGCCCCTTGCATCCTTATGATCCTGAAGTTCACACTCGAATCAATGCTTCCATCGGTTATATCCCATTCGACCCTGCTCTCCTGGACATCAATCCGTATGAAAATATGGACTTTCCTAATGAGGAGGAGTTGGATGAGGAAGAAGACCTGTATATGGGACGCATGGTGGATGATGCCCTCATGGCCCAATGGGAAAACGATGACATGTGGGAGCCATGGGAGGATCATGTCCTGCAGGATGTCGTCCCAGAACGCCACAATGCTGTATTTGTTTTCGTGGACGATTTCCTCATACTTGAGTTGGTCCCATACCGCTACGTGCACCTGAGCTACTTGCTATTCAGGCTCCAATGCCCCTTACCAGCTAGTGCACTTTGGGAACCAATGCCAATAGTGAGGTTGGAACGTGTCACATTTCTTTGTAATTCTTGTTTCTTTTCTTTGATCTTCTTTTTGTGATAATTTGTGTTTCTTGTGTTCTGTTGTTTTAATTTCAGTGTGTTGTCTTTTGTCCAGGATTGTCACTATGTTCCTAAATAGCATCCCGGTATTCCTTCCACATCAACTGATTCATGGTCTTGGGCCATACATAAGGCCCCCACTCACTCCGCCGCGAGAGGACAGTCCGTTGCGCATTCACACTCCGTTATCCTTGTCTCCATCCGGATCACCTCTTGCGTGGGCTTTTAATTCCTTGGAGACTCCAGACTTGGTTGATGATGTCCTTGCTGCGTTTCGATTGTTCTGGGAAAGGGAATCGTCAAGTTTGGACTTCACATCTGAAGTTTCGGAGGATTATGAAGAGATCGTGGAAGAGGAAATTTTTATACTCGAAGACTAGTGCTACATTTCAGTTGTTTCTGTTCAATTTCAATTCTTGTTTAGCAACTGGAATGTAATCCTTGACAATTTGTTTTCAGTTTTAGTTTTAGTTTTATTTTTGGTTTTCTAGTCCAATAAGGTTTTAACCACAGTTGGGGATGATAATGGTGCAATTTGGATGCAATAATAAAGTTTTATTTTGATATAAATTGCAATCTTCTATTTTGGGGATACATTTCTGCACTACATGCTTGTTCTTCAACTGTTCTTTCAGTCTATCTGCATGTCCAGATTTGTTTGTGATAGTTGGGAGTGATGTGGTTCATATCCCATTGAATTCTGGAATTTTTGTGTTCGATCGATCGAACTCAGTTCGATCGATCGAACCCTGAATGTTCAAGCGCTTGTAGTTTACGTTCAATCGATTGAAGGATTTGTGTTCGATCGATCGAACATTCTTCGATCGATCGAACAACGCATTTAAACGAGGCGTCTTCAGGACATTTCTTCATTTCCCTCACTCTCACCCTCAAGCGCTCGAAGACAGAGGAAAGGGCGACTCGGAAAATTTCAATTTCTGGCATCCAAAAGGACGCCCTGAACAATCCTCTGATCCCCCTCATCTTCATCTCATCATCTCTCCGTCCCCACTGCAGGTTCTGACCTGAGGTAGGCCCCGTTCGTTTGTGTTTTCTTTTTCCTTCTTGTTTGTGTTAGAAAATCCCAAGGGGGTGTCCCCTTGGTCTTAGGATCGTCTGTTGGTAGCGTAACTTAGGTTTTCTTTTTGTTTCTGCGATTTCTGAACACCGCTGTGTTCGATCGCTCGAACTGGTGTCGAGCGATCGAAGGGGTGATGTTCGATCGATCGAACAATTTTCAAGCGATCGAAGTCTACTCCAGTTCGATCGATCGAACTCAGTTCAATCGATCGAACTCCAGCAGTGTTTGTTTTGTTTCTTTTTCTTCCTATTCTGATCCGTATCTTGTGTGGTCTTATTTTCAGGACTGCAAGATGAATCCAGTGACGGGCTATCATAAGTCCAAGCCCCTCGATCGTACTATACCAGATCCAGTACCCGCTCACGGGTTCCGAAATAACGAGGATAGGGTTTGGTTCGAGCGGTACTTCCAGACTCGGATGGTTATGATTGAGCGCCCCATTGAGCATATCTGGACTGAGAGCCCGTGGTTCCTCACACGGATCCGCGCGATGCCGCACTGGTTCGATCTCCTGTCGTTAGCCAAGAGGGTCAACCTATCCTGGATCAGAGGTGCGTGTGCGACTATGATCAGCGACCCGTTTGTACCATTCACTTATCATGCCTTCTTCCGGAGTCGTTCATTCATCATCAGTCCCGCGACCGTTTCCGCCGCGTTGGGGGTACCAGAGGTACCTGATTATGTTTGCCCCCACCGGCCTGATGCACCCGTGACCCCACCATCCGCTATTATCAGGGAGCTCACTGGAGGCGCCGTTCCGTCTTGGGATGGCGATGCTTTGATCGAGGACCACTCTCTCACCGATGACTACCACATGCTTCATTTGGTCCTCAGTAACTGCCTCCTAGTGACGTCCTATAGAGAGAAGATCGCGGCTTGGTATGCGCGAGTCTTATATGCTGTGGGGACGGGTCAGCCAGTTTGTATACCACGCCTATACATCGATTTTATGGTCCACCCCACCCGTTATATCTCGTCCAGGAAGCACCTGAAGGGTGCCTGGGCTATTCAGAGGGTCATGGCCGATGCCGGGTTCCTCGAGCTCCCTGGTGATGATATCCGCCCTTCTCCCCGCCGATTTAGCGAGGCGGCTGCTCGCCGCTCCGACGCTCAGAAGAGGAAGCGCAAGGGGAAAGGGACAGCGAGGGTGCGGGGGAGGAAGAAGAGGCGTGGCGGTACAGACACGGAGGCCGGAGCTTCAGGGACACCCACCGAGGTGGAGGAGCTTGACTCGGATGAGGAGGATGATCCAGTTGCTGCGGTTCAGCAGTTTGAGCTGCGACAGCGGTCGCAGTCTCGTGCCCAGGGAGAGTCTTCTTCTTCTGTGCCTCTCCCGACAGTTCGCGAGCTATTATTGGAGGAGAGAGAGGCCAGGATTAGACTCGAGGGCCGGATGGATCAGATCCAGACTTTACTGGAGTCCATTTTGATTCAGATAGGGGTTGATCAGGCTGTTCACTCTGCTCACCATCCCACGGCCACCCCATCTGCTCCGCCTGCTGCTGATCCGTCACATGTTGCTACTCCTACGGATCCACCACTTCCTGATCCACCATCTGCTACCCCAGCTGCTGAGGCTACTGATCCGGTTGCGACCGCTACTTCTGAGCCATCTACTACTCCTACTACTACTGTATTGCCGCCTGCTCCTATCGACATCCCTTCTGAGATAGCCGATGATACGCCATCTGGGGTCGATTAGTTTTAGTCGGGGAGGTGGCATTTATTTATTTTTGGTTGGTTGTATATGCTGGTGGTTTTTGGGTGTTTTATTTGGTTAGTTGGTATTGTATGGACAGTATTTATCACTTCTTGTATTTTATTTTATTTTGTTCATATTCCAGTGGTTTCGATTGATTGGATCATGGTTTTATTGTCTTATTGTTATCTTTTGATCCTGTCCGTTTTGGAGATTGTGTTCTAATTTTTATGCTAGGTTGCTTTGCTTGCGATCATCATTTGCGCTATACAGGTGATACCCATCTCTTTTATTTATTGAAAATCAACTTCTGAGGACTTTGTTGTTTTCAGTTGGGGGTAGGAGACAATAGATAGGTATACACCCGTAATAATCAGGTTTTGCACTTAGATATGTTTTAAATTTAATGAGAACACAGTCTGTTAAAATTTGAAAAAATTTTTTTTGAATAGTATTGATAGAATAACTCTGAATAACTTCTTCTGCTTGTTAATTAGACAATGATACATTTGTAGTATTCTTATCTTTTTATGGATTAAATCCACGCGTTTTTCTGTATCATTGAAATGAATTGCATCTGTAAAGCTGTTATGTACCCAACACTTTTTGTGCACTAATTGGCAGCTATGTAGAAAACTTGAAAATGGAGTTAAAATGAATATTGTGCGGAAAAGAACAAGTAGTGGAAGCTAATAACCCTTTGTGAGCTTTTGAGCCAATCATCATTTCTGAGGGGATTCTCATACATTGTCAAATGTTTTTTCTTGCATATACCTGTGAATTCGTTGTTAAGTCTCAGTTTTCTTTAAAAGTTTTGACCGCTTGTTAGAGGAGAATGTTCAGGATTTACCAATTAAACTCAATGAACACTTAAGTGCTAAAAATTGAAAATTGAGAAAATGATTCAAGCCATCGTATTACCCATTCCTTTACCTAACATAGCCCACCTACATTCATTGAATTCATTCCTGATCCCACCTCAAATAAATATTTCCAATAAAAATCACAAGAATCCAAATCCTTGATTTATACCTTGACCTCATCGAACTGTTTGATAAATTTATTGAGAATGAGTCATCGAAGTATGTGAAATGGAAGGAAGTTGTTGTGGGATATTCCAGGTTATTCATAAAAAAAAAAAAAAAAAAAAAAAAAAAAAATGTGATGATGAATGAAGGAGTTCTTTAAAAAAAAAAAAAAAAAAAAAAAAAAAAAAAATGAATGGGAGATTGGGTGGAGAAAAGAATAAAGAATAAAAAGAGAAGTGGAAATTCCATCACATACTAAAAAGCACATTCTTCTCTACAACACCCCCACCTACTAAATAAAAGCCATAATTCAAAGTCTTGAAGATTCTCAACAATTGATTTGAACATGAAAGTGTGAGTTGAGTTATCCACGGTATTTCGCTCCTCTAGTAAGTAGTATTCCATTCATGAGACTTTACACTCTTAAATGTCCGTTTTTCATAGAGTAAAGTATGAAAGCATTAGCACTTAGAATATCATTCTTCTCAAAGCTTTCATACTATGTGCGATCATTGTAAAGCAAGTTTCTGAGAGACGTTCGTTTTGAGTGTGACCAATGTGAGAATTGAGCTAAAACTGCAAGTTTCCAAAGTACAATAATCTAGATAACTCCTAATAAGGGTTGGCTGCATGGTTGTTAAGTCCACACACACACGGGTGCATGATGGTAATACATTTGTATATTTTACTTGGTGATATAGGAGAGCATGTGGATCTCTTTCATGGGTTGATAGAGGATATTATATTCTTGTAGAGTTGAATTAACAGTTTAATGAAAGGGGGAATTCTACAAAGTTATTCTAATTCTTTTTGAGCTAAAAATTGGAATTTTGTGGGTATATTCACTGCAAACCCTCACGAGACAACACTCGTCCACTAGGGGGAACCTAGGGGTTTAACGGCTTGTTGCATTCGCTAAATGCAACCGCGATTCCTGCGAAAGTGAGTTAGGATTTTTCTCTCTATCTTAGTTAGGTTGTTTTTAGTTTTTCTTTGTTTCTTAGTTGTGATAGTATTAGTTTAAGAGTTTTTGTTTTATTTTTATTTTCGCTTTATCGCTAGGGACTAGCAATAAGCTAGTTGGGGGTTGTGCAAAGCGGGGGTATTTGTAAAATACAACCGCGCTAAAAGGAAGAATTGTAGTAGTTTTGATCACAACTTCCCGTATTATCTGCAATTTGCATTGCAAGGCTAATTTTTATACAGTATGATTAATCTATGATAAGTTGTATTGTTTTAGCTGTTGTTTATGCAGATCACTGCTGTGCGGACTAAACAGATGAGTATCAGAATAAATGGAATGCTGGAATGCAAACAAAAGAAGTCAAAGCTGAAAAGTGAAGTTCGATCGATCGTAGAAGGTTCGATCGATCGAGAGTTCGATCGCTCGAACAGAGTAGAAGCGCTTGAAGATCAAGGGTTCGATCGATCGAAAGCAGTTCGATCGATCGAACGGGGTATTTCCAGAAACATTTGCGTGCGCAGCAGAATGCGGGTTTTAACCCTAGTGCTTTAGGTTTTTCTTTATATATGTGTTTTGTTCACGTCTTTTGGGACGCCACTTTAACATTTTAGCAGTTTAGAAGGAGAGATAGAGAGTTTGTTTGGTTTTTGTAGGTTTTTCATTGATTTCTCACATTGTGGATTGGATTCTTCTAAGTTTACACAAGTATCTTCTATTCCAGGTTATCTATATACTGTTTATTCATACTCTGCACGTATTAGAAGTAGTTTAATCAATCATCTCGTGATATTGTATGCTAAACATTGGTAAAACCATAGATTTCATAGTTTTAATGAATAACTCACAACCAAACATGGTATTAAAGTTTTCTTACGTTAAAAATCAATCCTCGACACTCCATACGATGTCTGAGTAGTCCCAGGTTGGGAGATCACGATGAAACAGTGATCTCCAGCCTCTGCCATGCAGCAGGATAATCGCTGTGTTCGATCGATCGAAGTCGGTTCGATCGATCGAACCAGAGACAGTCAAGCGATCGAAGTTAGTTCGATCGATTGAGGGATGAAGGTCTTCGATCGATCGAAGGCGCGTCGATCGATCGAACTCTCGGATTCTTGAGGATGTTACTTGCAGTATTCCAGGACTTTTTGTTTTAGGACTTGTTATCATTCTGTCCCAAATAAATGCTCAGTCTGTCAAAACAGTTTTAAAACTAAGGCCCTAAGGCATTTTCTTTCAATACATTTTGCAAACCATCTTCAATGCTAACACCATTGAGGATGCGAGTCTTAACTATTGAATTAAACCGCTTTCACGTATTTAAATTAACTGTGATGATATGGTCCCGGTCATGAAAGGGCCATAGAATCTTTATTTCTTTTGAGGAATACGGAAAACTGTAGGTAATATGCTCCATTGTGCTTCAAGGTAAATGCATGGTAGATGGCTAGGTTACTGCGGATTCGTGTAATCCCAACACTTTCTTTTAAAAGTTAAACACCTTAATTTAGAATATTGTTTTCATTAGCTAGTTAAATTGTTTAATTAATTTTAATTATTGCCAGTAGTAATCCTAGTTTGTGGAACTTCGTGTTCTGCACCTTCATTCAAACTTAGTTTTGTTATTTTGTTTTCTTTAGAGGTTAGTCTAATTCATTAGGTCAACACCTTCCCTGTGGGATCGACCTGGTCTTACCAGATATTACTTGCACGTCTACCTACACTTGGGTACTGCACAAGAGCGCACAAGAAAATTCTCGTGTCAGAGTGGCTCCTGTAGATGTTCGGATAGATGTTCTGTATCCCCACAGTGCATACGGTAACTTCTCATGCCAATCTCGGTATGTATCAGTCATCTTTCTTAGGATCGTCTTCAAATTCTTATTAGCTGCTTCAACTGCCCCATTTGTTTGTGGCCTATACGGCGCTGACATGTGGTGCATGATCTTGTATTCTTCTAGTAGATCCAAAACCTCTTTCTGGAAGTGACTGCCATGATCGGATATCAACTCATGAGGGACCCCGTATCGGCAGATTATATTTCTTCTGATAAATCTGGCCACATCTTTAGCCTTCAATGTCGCATAAGACTCTGCTTCCACCCATTTTGTGAAATAATCAATTGCTACCAGGATGTATTGATGCCCATTAGACGCCTTCGGGGTTACTTCTCCAATAACATCTATTCCCCAAACTGAGAATGGCCAAGGGGTAGTCATGTTGTATAGCAGTGACGGCGGCACATGCTTCATATTGGCATGGATCTGACATTTGTGACATTTTCTGACATATTCATAGCAGTCCTTGTCCATAGTAGTCCAATAATATCCTTGTCGGATGATCTTCTTAGCTAACATGTGTCCACTCATATGAGGACCACACACCCCTTCGTGAATTTGCTCCATCATCTTTCTCGCACTGTTTCCATATAGACATGTCAAGTTGAATCCATTGTAAGATCTCTTCAATAGACTTCCACCACAAATCATGAACTGAGCCGAGAATCTTCTTATGGCTCTCTTGTCTTTCTCGGAGGCGCTTTCCGGATATTCCCCATTTTCAATGAAGTTCCACACGTCGGTGTACCACGGAAGTTCTTCTGCTTCTTCTATTTCCCCAATCATCTCATAAGACGGCTTTTCCCTTTGTTCAATCATCAAAGGAGTTAGCTTTATCCCCACAGGAATCTCAATCATTGACGCTAAAGTAGCCAAAGAGTCTGCTAGCTGATTTTCTTCTCGAGGCAGGTAGAAGAACGTGATATGCAAGAAACGAGTTCGTAAAGAATCAAGATACTCATGATAGGGTTTTAACTTCTCTTCCTTGACTTTCCAATCTCCTCGAACTTGGGATATGATCAAATTGGAATCCCCGAATACATCAAGTTTCCTTACCTCCAAAGTCAATGCGGCTTCTAGCCCCAAGATACAAGCTTCATACTCAGCAGTGTTGTTGGTGGAAGTGTACTTCAGCTTAATAGAGAACGGGGTATGTGCTCCTTCAGGGGATACAAGGATGATCCCCACTCCATATCCTTTCTGGTTTGCAGCTCCATCAAAATACATTTTCCACACATCTTCTTTTAATTCCATCAATCCTTCGTCAGGGAACATGAACTCTCCTTCGTTTTCCAGATTTATCGGATGTTCTGCTAAATGTTCTGCGACAGCCCTTCCTTTAACAGATTTACTCGTAGCATGTATCAAGTCAAACTCAGATAGCATCAATGTCCATCGGGAGATTCTTCCGGTCAATGCTGGTTTTTCAAATAGGTACTTCAAAGGATCCATTCGGGAGATTAAAACAACAGGGAAGGCCAACATATAATGCCTCAGACGACGAGTGGCCCAAACCAAAGCCCAACATGTCTTTTCTAACGGAGAATACTTCAATTCGTATCCAGTCATCCTTTTACTTAAGTAGTAAATGGCTTTCTCTGTACGCCCTTCATCTCCTTCTTGGGCTAACATGCATCCCATAGCATTCTCTGACACGGATAAGTACAACAGCAAAGGCTTCCCTGATTTCGGGGGTGAAAGAACCGGTGGGTTTGATAAATAAGCCTTGATCTTGTCAAAAGCTTCTTGACATTGATTGTCCCATTCGAATTTCTTCTCTTTTCTCAACAAGCTGAAAAGCGGATCGCAAGTAGCAGTGAGCTTAGATATGAAGCGGCTGATGAATTGGATTCTTCCCAGAAATCCTCTTACTTCCTTTTCATTTGTCGGAGGCGGCATATCCATAATAGCCTTGATCTTTGTGGGGTCAACCTCAATTCCTCTCTGTGTGATGAGAAATCCCAGCAGCTTTCCGGTGGTAACTCCAAAAGTACACTTCTGTGGATTCAATCTCATTCTGTATTTCCTTAATCTTTCAAAGAACTTGGCGAGTGCTGTTAAATGCCCACTTCTTTCTTTGGACTTAACAATCATATCATCCACATAAACTTCTACCTCTTTATGGATCATGTCATGTAACAAAGTAGTAGCAGCTCTCTGATAGGTCGCTCCGGCATTCTTTAACCCAAATGGCATTACTCGGTAGCAATACGTCCCCCAGTGAGTTGTGAATGTAGTCTTTTCTCTGTCTTCGGGTGCCATTAAAATCTGATTGTACCCTGAGAAACCATCCATGAATGATAACAACTCATGCCCCGCGGTGCTATCTACCAGAACATCTATGTGTGGAAGCGGAAAATCATCCTTAGGACTAGCCTTGTTTAGATCTCTGAAGTCAACACATACACGGATCCTTCCATCCTTCTTTGGCACAGGAACTATATTGGCTATCCATTCCGGATATTGGGTTACCATCAGGAATCCAGCTTTCAATTGTTTCTCAACTTCTTCTTTGATCTTCAAAGTCCATTCGGGTCTCATGCGTCTCAACTTTTGCTTAACAGGTTTTGAATTTGGAAAGAGAGGGATGTGGTGTTGGACAATCTCTGGATCGATGCCTGGCATATCTTGGTAGGACCAAGCGAAAACATCTTTAAATTCTTTTAATAAGTTGATTAGTTCATTGCTTTCTTGTGAAGTGAGCGTGGTGCCAATATGAACATTTTGTGGATTATCTTCATTATCCAAGTTTATTAGCAAAGTTTCTTCAATAATCTTGCATGCAGATTCATTTTCATTTTCAATTAATCTTTGCAAATCCTCAGAAATTTCAAAATCAAGATCATCAGACACAGAAGAGTAAGCAAAATCCTCGTTCATTTCATTAACATTTTTGGGTACATCAAAAGCAAAAGCAGACTCAACATCATGGCTCATATTGGCCTTTACAGACTTCCGGGGAAATGGGGGAGGGGATTTGTTGACTTCCGATTCTATCACCCAATTGTTCAGAGCTCCCTCTATTGGCTTGATTTCTTTCACATTTCCCAGTGCTTCTTCGGCATCCATCAGCATGTTCAGCTCTTCATCCATTAGCATGTTCAAATCATCACTTGTCATCAGCTCAGCCCAGTCCTTCCTTTCTTTCTTGATAGGCGGAGTATACAAGAACGGATCCTCATAGTCGGAGAACTCATGTTTGAAGAAAATCTCAAATCCAGGCTTAATGTTCTTGGTAGCCGGATCATACCATGGTTCAGGGAACCCACAGAAGGGAAAGTCATCGCCTTCTTTCACGAAGTATCCATTCAGGATTCTTGGCCCAGAAACAACCATCGGCCCTTTTCCTTTTGTCATCTTCTTTTTATCTTCTTCAGTCAATTGATACCCAAGCCCAGATTTATCTTTCTGTTCGTGGAAGTTCGGTGGTTCAGTTATTCCTTGTTGACGACGACCTAGTCCCATTCCAGGAAAATAGTTCATCTTCCGCACCATATGAGCCACTTTAGGATTGGCATACTGGTCAAAGTACAATGGCATGACTTCAGGGATCCAATTCTGTCCCACTTCTTCTTGTAGATCTTTGGCAACCGGGTTTCCCTTCTCGAACATCTTTCTATATTCGCGTCCGGTGATGAACGGCTTCTTTTTCTTGATCGGAGTGATTTCTTCGCCCCAGACAGATGCATCAGGAAGTTTCTTCTCATAGCTGAGTCGATCCCAAACGGATTTCTTTTTCTTAGCTCCTTCATTTATCATTCCCACAAAGTTGAATCCTCCTAATTCATTTTCTTCTTCCGGTGTTTGGACTTCTAGCACAGGACCATGGCTTGTCCCTTCTTCTTTGATCCAGCTATCCCCAAAGATTGTTACCACATCCTCTTTCCAGATGAACTTGACTTTCTGGTGGAGAGTGGAGGCGACTGCATCATTCACATGTAACCACGGACGTCCCAATAGCAGATTAAAGCTAGCCGGAATATCAATCACTTGGAAATCAGCTTCTTTGTTTAATGGCCCGACTTCAATTTTCAACTTAATCATTCCCACAATGGCCCTTTTGGTGTTATCATAGGCCCTCACAGTTTGTGTTGATGGCAAGAGTTCTGAAATAGACAACCCCATTCTGAGAGCTGTTTGGAGAGGACATACATTCAAGGCTGACCCATTATCTACCAAGCAGACCGGTACTCTATTCCCCAGGCAATGTACAGTGATGTAGAGAGCTCTGTTGTGGTGTGCCCCTTCCGGCGGTAAATCTTCATCTGTGAATGTGATTACAGGCTTACAAGGCTTTGAAGAGATCATGTTTACTAGATCTTCGGGAGTAGTATTGACAGAAACATCCAAACGATTGAGAGTATCGAGCATGGCCTGCCTGTGTTTGTGAGAGGTCATAAGTAATCCCCATACTGAGATCCAAGCTTGTGTTTTCTTCAATTGCTTTAGGATTTCATCTTCTTCTTCGCTCACGGCTCCTTTACCAGCCTCTTTTGCTTTGACGACTTCTTTCTCATTCCATGTTTCTTTTCCACGATTTTCTAACTCATGAGGCTTGAAATGACGTCCGGAACGGGTCAAGTGGTTTGCTTCATTGGTGATCCAGATAGACTCAAGTTCTTTGGCTAACTTTTCGGTGCCAACAGTGATTTTCCAAACAGAATCATCGGGGATTATGGTATTATTAACGGAATCATCCTCATCATCATACCACCAATCTTCTTCTTCTTCCATCATTGCAATAAGATCGTCATCTTTGATTTCAAGGTTCTTGACAGGCTTTAGCAATTCTTCTATCGGCTCAGTGCTTTGTTTCTCGGTGACTGCTTCTATGGGCTTTTCTTCCTCATACCAGATCGAGTCGTCGGTGATGGCATTGGGATCCCACCATTCAATTGTAAGATTTCCGTTGGCTATTTCTTCTTCAAAAGCCAGTGCTTCTTCGACCCATTCTTCCTCTTCCATATTCCTCAAGATGCAAATTGCAGCGTCTTCCGGAAGTTGAACATCCATAGCTGGTTGATTCGAGGATGTGATGTAGATCTTTGGGTTATAAATCTGAGATCCTTCTTCTACAAAGTTAACATTTGGCATGTTCCCCTTATGATTAGGGAGAGGATTCTTCTGAACATTTGGCTGAGAGGGAGGAGGGGAGATGACCCCTTTTTCAATCAAGTCTTCAATTTCATGGCGAAGTCTCCAGCATCTATCTGTGCTATGTCCACGGCCTTGATGAAAGTCACAAAAGAACTCTGTTTTGAAACCCGGTGGAAGTGGATTTGGCTCTGGTTTAGGTTCTAATTTCTGCAAGTACCCTTTTTCTATCATTCTTTCAAGTGCGGTGCTTAGTGGCATCCCCAAGTCGGAAAATTCTCTTTTCTCTCTCGACTGTTTCTGATTTTGACTTCCTCTTGCATTAGCCATACTTCGACGCTCTTTCTGAAAAGGCTGAGGAGATAGTGTGTTGACGTCAGCAGACTGATGATAGACTGGCCTTTCTGTCTTTCTGTATCGATTGCTCATGTTTTCTTTCTTGATCTTTCCATCTCTAATGGCATCTTCTATCAAAGTTCCCACATCAAACAGCTGTTCGAAACTCACAATGGACTGAAATTCTAGCCTTTCCAAGTATTCGGGCTGTAGATTCTTGATGATCATTCGGACCTGATCTTTTTCCGCTGGCCTGCTAGTCATTTGAGCAGCTTTAGCTCTCCAACGAGTAAGGAAACCTGCGAAGGATTCCCTATACTCTTGTCGGGTGGTTTCTAGATCTCTTGCAGTTACATCAAACAACTGGTTATATGAATATTGAGCCACGAAAGCTTTGGCCAATGCCTCCCAATCTCTGGTTATGGCTGGTTCCAACGTCAAGTACCATGAAAGTGCTGCTCCACTCAAAACTCTTGGAAACAATAGAGCGAAGAGGTCAGATTCAATGCCCATAGGCTGCAAAGTTCCTACATAAAGCCTCAGATAGCTCTTCGGATTTCCAGTTCCATTGAAAAATTCAATATGCGGCATCTTAAACTTCTCTGGGAGTTTGGTTTTTGGAGCGTCACACAACCCTTCAACATCGAACAAATACTCATCCACCCCTTTGCTCTTTCTGATCACACTCTCTAGTTTGTCGATCTTGGCCAACTTGTCCTGAATTTCCTGATCTAGCTGAACCTTTGGTTGAACTGTCTCCCCAAAATCTTCTTCTTCATGATGCTCTGGAGGTGGTGGTGGTGGATTAGTTAGCTGCTCAATCATTCTCATCATAGTGGCAAGTTGTTCTCGATTCTGCTCCCTGCTCTGATCCAAGGCAGCTTGCATTGCGGCCAATCTGGCTTCCATATCCGCTTCGTATGTCATATCTTCAACCTTAGTCGACTCGGCTGTTCCTTCTTCTAACCCTGATCTGATCAAACGGCTGTTCGGAGCTCTGACCCAGAAAGGAGTACAACTTTTCGGTCCTATCTTTTCTTATCTGGTTTATTTAGGGATTTTCAAATAATCAGGTATCTTTATTGCAAAAGAATTTTTCAAAGAATGATATAAGAAGGTGGATTTACAAAGATGGAAATCATAAATGGAAAATCATTTCCTTTTTCAAAAATATTTTTCTTAAAATCAAAAGAAATCTTTTCAAGCTTTCAAAATTCTGAGGAAAACAAATCTTTTCTTTTGAAAGTATATTAGAGGCGTCGCACTCGTGAGTCGTATATGCAATGCTCGTGTAGTGCATGCAATGCAGATGAAATGCAATCTAATCTAAATGCAATGCACCTTAATCTAGCTTAGACCTAGCATATCAACACATAAGCACATAAGATTCCTTGAGTATGCTAATCACCCTACTAATCCAATCATTATCCAAGGATTTTGAGTTTTGAAATTCTTGATGGTTCATGTTTTCAAAATTGAAATTTTTCATGAAAATCTTTGAAAGAGATGGGGAGATTTGTAATTTTCAAAAGAATTTTTGAACCATCAATGCTTGTGGTGAGAAATCATGATTCTTAAAAATTGAGGTGGGAATTTTGAAATTCTAAGATCTGAGAGGAAGATTTTGAAATTGAATCATCATGATTTCTTGAAGACCAAAGTAAAATTTTTTTTTTGAAATTCTCTAAAATCTAGGAGAATTTGAAATTGAATCATCAAAGTGTGATCATGATTTCTGGAAATAGGAATTTTGAAATTCTCTAAAATCTAAGGAGAATTTTGGAAAGATTTTGTGAAAGTGAATCTTAAAGCAAATTTTCAAAAGGGATATTCTTGGAATTTTCGAAAGACTTGGGGTTTTTCAAAGAAGTGCTTATAATTTCAAAAATTTTCAAAATTGTCCTCAAATAGTGATTGGATGTTCGGATAAAGACCATACTATCCTAGAGGAATCCACCATACAAGGTTTGATGATGCCTTCGCATACACGTCCTCATCATCCACATAATCCCTTACGGGCAAGCGCAAATAATTCATCACATTGTCCTAATCAAAGATGATAATCAAGATCCTAATTGAAGGGTTCTATAGAAACTATATGCAAAGGCCGGGTTTTAGTCTCATAAAGGGTCCATTAGCAAGCTCAACGGTGTGGTTGACCGCCTCCCCGAGGGCGTGCCGTTCACACATGAGCTCTATATACCGCATGCGGTACAAGGCTAACGGTGACTACATGCTACCAAAACTCTTGACAAATAGAGGAAAGAGGGCCCTCTATCTTCAAGGCAATGATTTCAAGCAGTCGCGGTGAAAGAACAATGCAAGTGCAAATGCAGGCAGAAACAACATGATTATTGAATTAATAACAAGGATATTCTTTGGCTCAAGTCAAACCCTCGAAGAACAAGAAACCATCGGTTTCATGTTCAAATCCCCAGCAGAGTCGCCAGATTGTGGACCGTCGCGAATGGAGGAGGAGGTCCTGACGCTCTCCCTCGATAGTGTCCCGGGACGGATCCCAAGGAGCACACTTCAGGGAAAACTAGGACTTCCTCACGCGATCCTAGAGACAAAGAGTCGCCACCTAATTTTTATCGGGAATTAGGAAACCCAAGTTTGACTCGCCCAAAATTGAATAAGGTTACTCGCCCTTCATTACCAGAAACAAGGTTCGGGGGTCTTGGTACGAGAGGGGAAGGAGCCCAAGCAGGACTAAAGCACCCCCTCCTCGCCCTACCGAATGGTAGGCCTTGATTTAAATATCCTTGTTATTAATTCATAATAGATGTTGTTTCCTCAAACATACTAGATAGATATATACATGGCAAAAAGAAACATCTAATGAAAATCATTTCAAGAGACTAAATCAAGTAGAAAGCGGATGCTCATGCAATACAAGGGAGAAGTATACTCACAGTGGCTAGTCCCGCCCGGGACCGATGCAAATAAAGTAAACATGTCATGATATGCAAAGGGAACGAGAAGACTTACATTGGTTGACTCAAGCGGAGTCGCGAAAGCAAAAAGAATGTAAACGTGCAATGCAATCATGCAACAATCCTAGATAAGATGTCTCTAACAAATAATCATATAAACGGAGACTTATCCTAAAGGAAATGTGTCGTTGAAATCAAAGTTGTAAACCTAAAAAAAATTCTAAGAGAAAGGATAGAGATAGTACATGATACATGGGCACTAAGCCACATGTAGACGAGGCAAACCACAAATCGAAGTCCGGGTCCGAGGCACTTAATTCTCTGCACTAATATACCAAAGAATACCCAAACATTGCAAAAATACAAGCAAACAAATGATATGCATGATAAACAAAGAAAACATGTCATCAATCAAATTTCCAGATTCAGCAACCTCTAATGAATCCTATCAAAAGTGGTCTTAAACATGAGCTGGATAAAAACCCTTTTACAGAAAGTTAGATACATGTCTTAGGGAACTTCTCCAAAAAGTGGGACCTCAATATCAATTTTATTGTTTGAGAAATAAATGTTTTGGGAACAGTGGATCAGGACTGTCCACTGTTCTTGTAAAAATCATAATTAAATCTACAAAAATCATATGAAGCTCTATTTGGTGTCAAAAGAAAGCTATTTCATTGTAGTATATGATAAAAATAAACCCATGGACATTCTGTAATCACAAGGTTTCTGAAAAAGTGTTTTAAACAGACTCTGTTATTCTGGAAATTTGGTATCATTTGACAAATGAATGCAAAACATAATAGAAGTATAATAGAAGTTCATGAATCATGTTAACCAAGTTGATTTAAGCTTTTGATCTCTCATCCATTTATCCTAGGTGATTTCTAAACCAAGTTTTATTCATCAATTGTTGTTGAGTGATCAAGGTGTGACCATTTTGTATACATAATCATATTTGTAATTAAACTTAGAAAATTCCAGAATAGTTGTATCAACTTTAAACGCTTAGAAAACGATCCTAACTCGATCGTATGCTCACGATTTTACATCGGCATATAGATATATGAGTTAGGAATCATCCCCAAAAAGCGGAACGTCGATAACTATTATAGATTTTCTGAAATTCAAGCACAAAGAGACGATGTTCAAATCTGTCAACCGATTTCTCAACAATTTCTAAAAATAGTATATGAATCCTAAAAGCTCTCAAAACGGACCGGATGAAAGCTAATTCATCAAAGTTTACCCAGAAAATTTGAAATCCATCAAACTATGGGTTTTGATGGACCAAATCTAATGGACAAAACCAATCTGCTTTGCTGAATTTTTATCTAGTTCATTTTAAAGTGTGAGGAAAACATTTTAGTGATAGTTGAAGCTTATTAGAGAGATCAAACTCATAGATCAACTTAATTATCATGATTCCCAATCAATTTAGCCCTCAAGTTCTATGAAGAACTTTTAGATCAAGGATCAAAGGGACTTATAAATATCATGTTGGAGATGAAATTCAATAGGAATTCTAGGTAATAGGAATAATCAAGAGATAGGTATGAACATAGAAATCATCCTTCTCATAGATCATATTTCCAAACCATCATGGAATTCAAAATAGATATATGTATATATATATAATCATGTATGCATGAATCTAAACTAAAATTGAAGAATGAAACCAAAATTGAAAATCAAAGTGAAAAACAATCTCTAATTGTAAATTATCAATAAAAATCAAAGAGATTTGGATCTAACTATGTGAGTGTGTGAAGAACATGAGAGGAAGAAGATGAGTGTTCTAATAAGTAGAAATAGAACTAAGTTAGATCCAAATCTTATAGATCTATATATACAAAGTAGGAATTAGAGATGAACTATAGTGTTTACCTCTTGGAGGATTCTCAATTACAAGACCAAAATTGATTTGAAGATCTTCTTCTTCAAGTGTTATTCAAGTGTTCTTCAAGCACTCATCCATGGAAGTTGAGGGAGGCAATTGATGTTCAAATTGTGGTCTAATTAGCCTAAGTTAATCTAAATTCAATTCATAATTTTCTCTCTCTAGAATTCACCTAAATTGAAAGTATATTCAAAGTATACTTATCTCTCTTGTATGTGCTTCTATGTGTGTTTGTATCTCCAAGTATATTCAAGTGTATCTCTTCCAAGTGTCTAGTGTGTTAAGATGTGATCTCATATGAGATGTATGAGATCTTATATAGAGTTTTGAAGACTTAGCTCTTAAGTTTCAGGGTTAAAACAGGATTTTTTAGAGCTTAAAAGAGGGTTAAAATGGCCATTTCGGAGCTTAAACGCAATTTCCAGGCAATTTCCTCGCAGTGGGAAGCTTCTAGAAGGGTCTGGAACTCAAAAAGCTCCGTGGAGGACACAAATGGAAGTGGCGGTTATGGTGGGACCCGCCACCCCCATACCCAAAACCGCCACTTACTATTCTTGCTCCTCTGGTCACCCACAAACCCTGTTTCAAAAATCACGTGCACTGCTTTTCCAGATTTTTGTAAAAATGCTTTTTGGTGTCCGAAATCGTCCGTTTACGTACCGTTGGAAAGCTGTCAGGTTGAATTTCAGTATAAAAATATTTCCAGAGGTTTTATAATGAGAATTGAAGTCCAATTGAAGTCCGGAAGTCCTCCGGAACTTTCGTCGTCTTTTTGAAATCAAATGACGTCTTTTCCAAAATTGCTTTCAAATGTGCGTCGATTTCGAACTTTTCTTTAAAATTGAATCTCTGGATACCTAGAATACTGCGTTTAGAACACTTAATGTTCATATAACCCTGAGAGAATATGAATTCTGAGAGATGATTTTGACAAAACCGGGATTTATCCATGGAAAAGGGCTTTTCTGAGCTTGAAGTCACTTTCCGAAGTCCGATCTTCTGATTGTGTGGAATCCAGTACCTTCCACGGGGTACTTTTCATCATCGAATCCTCCAAGACGTTGTCCACCCTAAATCCTATCAGTGTGGTCAAAATTGGGTGTCTACAGTGACCTATCCCCGAACTATTTTTTATGTAAAGTAGACCCCATTACCTTTCCAACGGTATATCACAACCTCAATTTGGAGTTCGTATGCATTTTCTGTGAATTTCGGACGAAATAGGGCCTTTTCGCGAATACCGGAACTTCGGGGGGCCTAAACAGCATTATCCAGACGAAGGGAGGAGCAGTGCCGCCGCGGCACTGGCCCACTGCCGCCGCGGCAGTGGCCCAGTGCAGCCGCGGCACTACCCTCCAGAACAGTAAGTTTTTGTAAATACTTTTGTGGTCCCATTTTGATTAATTAAAATCCAAAACGACGTGGTTTCATGATTTCAGATGTTTGGAACCAATGGGAGTACTTTCTAAATCCCAAAAACACCCCAAGTTGGCCTATATAAACACCTCATTACTCCTCATTTTAGGGGAGTCAAATACAAGTTTAGAGAAAGTTTGGGAGAGAAAGTGTAGAGATAAGGTTAGAGTGGAGAGAAAAGAAGCCTTCTTCTTTGATTTTTCAAAACAAAAGTGAGTTCTAACTTTGTTTTTACTTCATTACTTCCATTTACTTCAACATTCAATACTCCCCAACCACCATTTTAGTGAGCATTCAAGAGTGTGGAAGCTTCTTCCATGTCTAGTGTCATTACATATGAGTGATACACCAATCTACAAGTCTCATGCTTCATGAATATCATCTATTGATTATCATCTATTGATTATCATCTACTTGCTTGATTATATATATGTTCATCTCTCCTTATCTCATTTTTTTTTCTTTTCTTTATTTACTTACTAGTTCATCATCATCTAAGTGATGACATGAAGTTTGGGGTGAGTGAATCCTTATGGATAGTAGCTCTTGACCTCAAAAACATGTTTGATAGATGATGACCATAACCTAAATACTTCCAAGGTATTCTTGGAATGTATTGAAGTTATGTCCAAAAACAAAATAAATCTCTCCAACAATCTTGGAGGCTCTTAAATGATGAGTTTGATGTAGGTATTCTAAGTGGCTATGATCCTTATTAAGTGTTGAAATTCAAAACACCTATTTCAAAACCCCTCTCAATCCCTCTCATTTGGTTTCAAGGAACAAAACTTTGTTTTCTCCAAAATCTTCAAAACAATGAGTCAAAACAGTGAGTGAGTTGAGTTCAAAGATTTTTCTAGAACACAATACTCAACATATGAATACAAGGCCACTTGGAAAGTCTTTCTAACTCATTGGAGAACACCCATGATTTTTGGTTTGACTTGGAAGTACTTGGAAATGGTCCATTTGGGTCCCAACATTCCTTCCAAACATTCTGTTTTTGCTGTCACAGCAGCTAGGTCAACTTACGACCTCTTTTTCAGAAAACTTTTCCAAAAGGGGTGGTCCTAACTTATTTTTCCCTTAAAACTCAATGTCTTAGGAAACTTTCTGTATAAAATGGGCCTCTAGATCATTCTTTGTCATTTTCTAAGATTTTCTAACATTTCAGTCGACAGTACGAACTCTGTTTCTGAGTGACCTCTATTGTTTATATAATTTCTCTCAATATGTGATAGCTATTCAAGATTGGCCTTTTGGGTTGTGTTCTAGACACACTAATGAACATCTCCATAAAATATTATGCATTGAAAACATTCCTAACCCCTCTTTTCAAATTCCAAAAGATCATGCTACTGTTCTGTCCACTATTCACAGCAAGTACTTTTCAACTTTCATTCTTTGATTTGATGCTCATATGCATTCCAAATTAGTTCATATCTTAGGAAGTAGTCCATACTACATTTGTACACATCCCATGTTAATTTCATTCATTCATTCATACACATTTTAGACTTCTAAGTCATTCTAGAAATCCATGTACACAAAACACACTACAACCTTTGCACATTTTAGATACATACATTGCATTCATGCAAGATTTGGGGTTTTTGTAACTCTTAATCTAAGAAGATTATAAAGAATGATCACGATCATACGTTCATGCTTCCCTTTTGATCTAATCATCCTTTCTCATCCGTCCCGGGGATTGAGAGATCTTCTTTTCTCAAAGAATAACATGCATCATACTAGCTTGTTAAGCATATTTGGATTTCTTTGTTTATTTGTTTCAAGAACAATTCATGTCCCCTTTAGATTAGGAATACTTTATTATCTGATACATGATTAGACGATTTTTCCTAGGTTTATTTGTGTGATCTTTCACTTTGCATTGTGTGATATTTGGCTTAGATCTTATGAATGATATCTTATCTTTAGATCTTCCATTTCAAATCTCCTTATGTGATGTAATATACTATCATAGTATTATTTGTCGAACCATACATAGTATAAGATGATTATTTGGATGCTAATTGAGGCCCGTCGAAAGACGGGGCGAGTTGAGGGTGTTTTAGTCGCGACAAAGGCTCCTTCCTCTCTCGTACCAAAACCCCGAACCAAGTTCTTTGGTGATGAAGGGACGGTGCCCTTATCCGCTTGGGTGAGTCAAAATTAGGTTTCTTGGTTCCTTAAAGACCAAGTGGCGACTCTGTATCTGTTTTCAACAGACCTTTTCTTTTCCTTTTCAAAACAATCTCAAACAAGAGAAGTGGTCCACTTCCGGTATCCACAATCTGGCGACTCTGCTGGGGACTTTTATTTTTAAAACAAAATAATACAGAGGTTTGACTCATAAGAAGCATCCTTAAAATCATCTTTTTACTGTGTTTTGGTTCACCGCATTGCACTCTTGCATTTTTCCCCCCCGACTGTGTCTGAAACGCGGCGCTGACATTGTTCAGGTCTTGCTGTGCCAGGGCACAAGTCACCGTTGATACTGTACCTTCCAAGGTATATCAAAAAGAGTAAAAACCTCCGTACTGTCTCCCTGACGGTATATTGGAACTCTCGTCAACGGACCCTCTTTGACTAAACCCAGCCTTTGCATATAGATTCCTGTAGAACCTTTCATAGGACTGTTCATTTATCTTTTCAGATAGGACAACATGATATAACTGCTGTATGCCCTGATGGGATTACCTGAGCGATGTAGACGCTTGTGTGACATAGAACAGAACCTCTTTCTTATGATTCCCAAGGCAATCACTCACATGTGGTCACATTGAGTTGACCTGCCTAAGCATCATGACAAGGATGTCTGCTCCATGCTCGCAAAGATATACACCGCAAACCTTGTTTGTCGGTCTTGAGACATAGGAGTATGAAAACCTGCTAGAAAGTATGATCACTATAACCGTACTTACCAGTTTCCCGGAAACTCTGTCCAAATATCCCAGATATAACTACATTAACCAGTTTCTCCCAGAAACTCTGTCCGAATATCCCAGATATAACTACATTAACCAGTTTCTCCCAGAAACTCTGTCCAAATATCCCAGATACAACCACATTGACCAGTTTCTCCCAGAAACTCTGTCCGAATATCCCAGATATGACCATATTGACCAGTTTCTCCCAGAAACTCTGTCCAAATATCCCAGATATAACTACATTAACCAGTTTCTCCCAGAAACTCTGTCTGAATATCCCAGATATGACTACATTAACCAGTTTCTCCCAGAAACTCTGTCTGAATATCCCAGATATGACCACATTAACCAGTTTCTCCCAGAAACTCTGTCCGAATATCCCAGATATGACCATATTGACCAGTTTCTCCCAGAAACTCTGTCCGAATATCCTAGATATAACCACATTAACCAGTTTCTCCCAGAAACTCTGTCCGAATTTCCGGGGTATCTTGGAAATCCATGTTATCCCTTGGTGATCATACTAGAAAGTAAGGTTAGCACACTCTGTATGGCTAGGACCTTATTTGTTTAGCTGCTATCTGTTAGAAATAGGAGCATCATATAGATTAGGGCTTACATCCGCATGTTTGTCCCATTTGCATGCACCATTCCCCATCAATTTGCACGCACTGTTTCGAGTCGGTCCACATCACTATCTTTGTCTGCCTAAAGTCACCACTGTCAAAGATCTAATCTAGCCCTTTCAAAATCTGTCAGGTCAGTATAGATTCCCAAGGTCAGCAGTCAGGGTCTTATTCGTGGGTCAGAAGTGCGGATAATCGGTTAATCAGAATCAGTCCGACAGCTTACGTCAGCATGAATAGGGAAGAGTTGGAAAACAAGGTTACTGAATTGGGAGCGACTATAAGCCAACAATCAGACAGTCTAGCCCAAGTCCTAAAATTCATGGAAGAACTGAAGCAGCGACAGCCGCGACCTCCGCCCGAGTTTCCGCCACCAGGGTTTGAACCTCCTCTACATGAGAATAATGGGGAGGAAAACTGGTTTCAAGGGGTCCCACCGCTTACGTATGAGAAGAAGCTCCAAGAAAAATTGGACAAGGTCGATAAACTGGAAAGTGTGCTCAGGAAAAGCAAAGGTATCGACGATTACATGTTAGATCTGGAAGGCCTCTTCGAGTCTGTCAAGCTGAAACTGCCAGAGAATTTCAAAATGCCTGCCATCGATCGCTTTGATGGAACGGGAAACCCGAAAAGCCACGTGAAGCTATGTATGAGTATCTTCCAGTCCATGGGTTGCACCCACGAGCACATTGCGATGCTATTCCCGCAAACTCTGGCAAAATCCGCACTATCGTGGTTCCTAACCTTGGAAGCCTCCAAAACCCGGGCCTGGGAGGACATTGTTCGAGTCTTTGTCGATCATTACTCTTACAATCAAGAGCTGGACGTCACCGTCAGGGATTTGGAAACAACCCGGCAAAGCAACAATGAATCCTTCGCTGCATTTCTGAGCAGATGGAGGAACAAGGTAGCCCAAATGACCCACCGGCCAATCGAGAAAGAACAGGTAAGGATGCTCATCCGGAATCTGCAGCCGCTCTATCATGAGAAATTATTCTACCAGTCCATCTCCACCTTTGAGGAGTTGTTTGAAGTCGGAACCCGAATCGAAGATGCTATCAGGGAGGGGAAGATCAAAAAGGAAGACCCTCCGAGTCAGCCAAGAAGGCCCAACTACTCCCGGAATCCCCCGGATGTCAATGCCCTTAGCGGCCAACCCATGGCATATCCTCCAAGGCCATACCAACCCTCCAACCAGGCAAATTCCTCCAACCGTCCTTTCCAGAAAAAGCCCCTTCGCAGTTTTGCCAAGCTAGAAATCTCTCTCTCCTCGGCCCTAGATCGCCTCCTCAAAAAAGGCCATCTCCAATTACTCCAGCCTCGAAATACCCCGCTCCCGCCTAACTGCGATATGTCCAAGCGATGTACTTACCACCAAGCCCCCGGCCATAACACTGATGATTGCATGCGCCTCCGCCACGACATCCAAGACCTCATCGACCAGAATATCATCGAGCCGCCACCAAAGCAGCCTCATATCACCCAAAATCCCCTACCAAACCACCAAACTGTCAACCTCATTGAGTCCAGTCCCGTACCCTTCAACCCTGCTACTTATATCACCCCCCTAGGACAACCCTTGCTTTACATTGACATCCCGGATTCTGAGGGGATTCATCTGATCGAAGGGGAGAATGACGAGTGGCAGCAGCAGCTTGACGACGAGCAGGACTTGTTCTTCCTGGAAGAGCATGACCTAGGGGCGGTAGACCTCAAATGGTATGACCCTAACGACGAGAGTGATGCTTCCATTTGGAACGAGCCAGAAAAGCCATTTGTGGGAACGGATTGTGATTGGTTTAAAAAGGATGGGACCGTAGAAGGGCCTACTCCTGCTGAGATTGATCACCTAACCAGGTCAGGCCGCCATTATCAGCCTCCACAGCCTGCCACCGAAGCCATCGAAAAAGGTACAGTTAAAGACAAGGGAAAGGGCAAGATGGATGAGGTCATCGAAGAAGACAATGAGCTGATCAAGCAGCTAAAGAAAACCCAAGCGCATCTCTCGATGTGGGATATTATGGTGACGTCTTATAAGCACAGGCAAGCCGTGTTAAATGCCTTGGCTGGGATTGAAGTCCCCATCGACACCGCGCCAGAGGACATGGTAGCTTTCTTGGGTGCACTTACCCCCGACCCCATCATTACATTCTCCGACGAGGACCTGCCGCCAGAGGGATCCGCGCATAACAAGGCGTTATACATTACTGTGGGATGTAAGGAGCAACAGGTGCCGTTTTGTCTAGTCGATACAGGTTCTGCTTTGAATGTTTGTGCCTTAAGAACTGCCACTGCTTTGGGGGTCAGTATCCTCGACATTACGCCATCTGTGCAATCCGTGAGAGCCTATGACAATACTAGAAGGAATGTGATGGGAACTGTTTCTCTCCAAATCCGGGTAGGATCTTTGGTAAGCACCGAGATTTTTCAAGTCATGGACATACCTGCCTCATTCAATCTGCTAATTGGGAGACCCTGGCTTCACGCCAACAAAGCTGTATCATCCACTGTGCATCAAATGATCAAGTACATTCATGAGAGGGAGGTAAAGGTCATCCTCGGTAATAGTTGGGGAAGTGAGGCCTTCCCGAATTACGCTCCCATTTTTGAAGTCCAAATACCTAAACTGGAAGAAGGAGAAATCGGAGGATTCTTCATGGAAGAAGTTCATGTGATCGAAGACGAAGACCGATTCCCTGAGGTCCACTCCGCAGTCGTCAACATTGTCCGTAAGATGAACTACTTCCCCGGAATGGGGTTGGGTCGGCGCCAGCAAGGAATTCGGGAATTCCCGCAGATCAAAGGGCAACAAGGCACTTTCGGGTTGGGGTACAAGCCCACTAATGAGGACGCCGAGCTACAAAGGCCATGGAAGAAGAGGGTGAAGGGTCTCCCGCCATACCGCAAGACTTTAAATGGACAATTCGTCAAGGAAGGGGATGATTTCCCTACTTCGGGTTCCCTGAACCATGGATCCATCGAACCACCGGGAGAAGGCACCCTGGGCTTGAAATCTTCGCTGACTGCGAGAGGCCCCCATATCAAGACCCGTTCTACCCCAAAGAAGTTGAAAAGACCCCAGAGGAAGACTGGTTAAAATACCTTGACACTGAGGCGATCAAGAAGATGTGGGAAGAATCCGCTGAAGAGGAAGAGAAGAAGAGGGCCAAGAGCCAAGATGATCAGATCAAGCCAGCTGAGGAGGGTCTGAGCAACCAGGCTGTAGAGTCATCTGTCTGTGTCTCCCAATCCCCTATCCCCCCAATGTCTGTACTACCAGTTATCGAGTCTGTACTGGAGTCGGCTGCTGTAAGCCCACCACTATCCAATGTAATCACTTCACCTGTCATAAATGAAATGAAAGACGATTCTGCTTACTCCTCTGTGTCTGACACTTGTGAATGCACAGATCCCTCCGAGGATCTCCCAATCGAACTAAAGCAACTAATTGAAAAACCACCTGCTTATGAAATAATCGAAGATACTTTATCAGTTAACTTAGGTGAAATAGATAATCCACAGATTGTGCAAATTGGCTCAACTCTTAATAAAGAAGAAAAAGAAAAATTAACCCTCTTGCTAAAAGAGTTCAAAGATGTTTTTGCTTGGTCTTACGAAGACATGCCTGGGGTCGATCCCGACATCGTCCAACATCATATTCCTCTCCTCCCTAATTCTAAACTTGTCAAGCAGAAACTGAGGTGCATGAGACCGGAATGGGCACTCAAGGTTAAAGAAGAGGTGGAGAAGCAGTTCAAGGCAGGGTTCATCATTGTCACCGAATACCCGGAATGGGTTGCCAACATCGTGCCAGTCCCGAAGAAGGATGGGAAAGTTCGTGTGTGCGTCGACTTTCGTGATCTGAACAAGGCCAGTCCCAAGGATGACTTCCCGCTTCCCCACATTGACGTTTTGGTAGATAACACCGCAGGACATGAGCTACTGTCTTTCATGGATGGCTTCTCAGGGTATAATCAGATTCTAATGGCGCCAGAAGATCGGGAAAAGACGACGTTCACCACCCCTTGGGGAACCTACTGTTATAGAGTAATGCCCTTTGGACTCAAGAACGCAGGGGCAACGTACCAAAGAGCTGCCACCACTCTGCTGCATGATATGATTCACAAAGAGGTAGAAGTATATGTAGACGACATGATTGTAAAATCCAAGGATAGAGAAGGGCACCTGGTAGCGCTGGAAAAGTTCTTCGAAAGGTTGCGCAAATACAAGATGAGGCTGAATCCAAAGAAATGCACTTTCGGCGTAACCTCCGGTAAACTCCTGGGTTTTCTCATCACACAAAGGGGAATAGAGGTGGACCCCTCTAAGATCAAGGCAATCCTCGAAATGACGTCACCACGGAATGAAAAAGAAGTAAGGGGGTTCCTCGGAAGAATCCAGTTCATCAGCCGCTTCATTTCTAAGCTCACAGCTACATGCGATCCTCTGTTCCGATTGTTGAGAAAAGGGGAGAAGTTCCAATGGGATGACCAATGCCAAGCCGCTTTCGACAAAATAAAAGCCTACCTTCAAAATCCACCTGTCCTTTCACCACCCACCCCTCATAAGCCCTTATTCCTTTACCTGTCTGTCTCCGAAAATGCCATGGGTTGCATGCTAGCCCAAGAAGGAGAAGAAAGCCACTCCGAAAAAGCCATATATTACCTCAGCAAAAGGATGACTGGGTATGAGCTCAACTACTCTACCCTTGAAAAAACGTGTTGGGCCTTGGTTTGGTGTACTCGCTGACTGAGGCACTACATGCTGGCCTTTCCGGTTGTGCTCATATCCCGCATGGATCCTCTAAAATACCTTCTCGAAAAACCCGCCCTGACCGGTCGTATATCCCGTTGGTTACTTCTATTATCCGAATTCGATATCAAGTATGTTACGAGCAAGTTGGTAAAAGGGAGAACCGTAGCTGAGCATCTCGCAGAACATGCCGTTGACTCCGAAGAAAGTGGGGACTTTCCGTTTCCAGACGAGAGCATCATGGGAATCAAGGAAGAACAGTGGAAGTTGTACTTCGATGGAGCAGCCAACATGAAGGGATACGGAGTAGGGATGATCCTAGTATCGCCGAGTGGGGACCACACTCCGTTAGCAGTCAAGCTCAATTATAACTCCACCAACAACACTGCTGAGTACGAAGCATGCATTCTGGGAATGGAATCAGCCTTAGAGCTGAAAGTTCGGAGGTTGGATGTCTTCGGGGATTCAAACCTCATCATATCACAAGCCAGAGGAGAATGGAAAGTAAAAGAAGAAAGGTTAAAGCCCTATCATGATCATCTCGACCAACTCAAAAGGCAGTTCGAAAATATCACATTCCTCTACTTGCCCAGGGAAGAGAACCAACTGGCAGATTCCTTGGCCACTCTAGCATCGATGATCAAAATTCCTGTGGGAGTCAGGATGATGCCCTTGGTAATTGAGCAGAGGTACGAGCCTTCGTTCAGCATGATCGCCATAATCGAAGAAGAAGAGAATGAAACACCGTGGTACCAGGACATCTGGAACTTCATAGAAAAGGGGATGTACCCCCAAGAATCCACCGAGAGAGACAAAAGGGCAATTCGAAGATTCGCAGCGCAATTCATCATTTGCAGCGGGAAACTGCTGAAGAAAGGATACAACGGTCACAACCTGACTTGCTTGTTTGGGAAGAGCTCCAGAAGAATGATGGAAGAAATACACGAAGGGGTATGCGGCCCACACATGAACGGCCACATGCTGGCCAAGAAAATCGTGAGACAAGGATACTACTGGACAACATTGGAAAAAGATTATTGCGAATACGTGAGAAAGTGTCACAAATGCCAGATTCATGCAAACATGATGCACGTGCCGCCATCTCTTCTATACAGCATGACCTCGCCTTGGCCATTCTCCACCTGGGGAATCGATATTATTGGTGAAATCGTTCCGAAGGCCTCAAATGGAAATCGGTACATCCTGGTAGCCATAGATTACTTCACAAAATGGGTAGAAGCTGCATCTTACACCAAGTTGGGGGCCAAGGAAGTGGCCAAATTCATCAAAAGAAATCTCATTTGCCGTTATGGAGTTCCCCATGAGATTATTTCAGACAACGGAAGTCATTTCAAGGCAGAAGTTAGGGATCTGTTCGAGGAATACAAAATCACCTATCACAAGTCGTCGCCATACCGACCACAGACCAATGGGGCAGTCGAAGCTGCAAACAAGAATGTCAAGGCCATACTGCAAAAATCAACTGATACCTACAAAGACTGGCATGAAAAGCTACCATTTGCACTTTGGGGATACAGAACATCGATAAGAACGTCCACAGGAGCGACTCCTTACTCACTAGTGTATGGGATGGAAGCGGTACTGCCGGTGGAGATAGAATTACCATCCCTACGCGTAATGGCAGAATGTGAAATTCCTGAATCAGATTGGTTGAGAGAAAGGTATGAAGAATTGGCCCTCATAGATGAAAAGCGTCTGGCGGCAGTCGACCATGTCCGAATCTATCAGAAGAGGATAGCCCGTGCTTTCAACAAAAGGGTTCGTCCAAGGAAGATTGTCAAGGGCGACCTTGTCCTTAAGGAGTTGCGGGCTCCGATCTTTGATCCCCGTGGGAAGTTTAAACCTAAATGGGTCGGCCCTTATATCGTCAAGACTGTTCTTTCCGGAGGAGCAACCTATCTCATGGACCTCGATGGTGTCGAATTCAAAGAACCGATCAACATGGATCGCCTCAAAAAGTACTATGCTTGACTATCCAATAACCATTCCTTTCAAGCCTTGCCTTGAACTACGCTCGACCTGATTCCCGCTCGGGGATACGTAGGCAACCATATCGGTTCGGTCGCCCCACCAACAAAATAACCATTCCTTTCAAGCCTTGCCTTGAACTACGCTCGACCTGATTCCCGCTCGGGGATACGTAGGCAACCACAACGGTTCGGTCACCCCACCTACCTAAAAATCAACCCGCTTCTTTCCAACCATGGCCCGAACTACGTTGGACCTGATCCCCGCTCGGGGGTACGTAGGCAGACTTTCAAAAAGAAAAAGAAGGATGGTTCGCTAGGTTAAAAATCCGAAAGGACGCCTAGGCAAAAATTAGAGTTAAATCCAAAGTGAGCAATAACAAAAGAGAGAAAGTAGCTCGCTAGGTCACTTCCTTGGTGCCTAGGCAAAAATTATGAGCACGTGAGGGAAATAAAGTCGCGGTCCTTACCATAACCCAAAAACCACCCTCCACACTAGGGGCAAACTTCGGCCACTCGCCTCGTTTGCCTGAACCTCTTCTAAACTAGGGGCAAACGTCGGTCATCTACCTCGTTTGCCTCACAACCATATATATCCCAAACTAGGGGAAAACTTCGGCTACCCGCCTCGTTGCCTCTAACAATCCCAGCATGCTCAAGCAAGTACCAAAAGCAACAACTAAATTGAAATCTCAAGTTACAACATGTTTTCAGAAAGCTAAAATGCATAAAATGAGATTCCCAAAATAACCAAGGTTCACCGATAAACAAACTTTGAATATTACATAAGCAGGAATAATCAAAGAAATAAAAGTCTTTTAAAAAGCAACCACATGTTCAAAGACACTTGGAGGAATGAGCAAAATCAGTCAGGACTAGTTTTGTCTTAGTGTCTTTAGAAGTAGGCCTTTACTCGGTCAGTCCAACCATCAATAAAAGCAGCAATAGTGGTAGCTCTGATCCTGGAAGCAAAGATCCTCTCAGTAAACCCCCGGGGAACCTCCTGAACCTGTCCATACTGTCGGGCCAAACGGCGAGGATGATAGAAAGAAGTCTCTCTCAGACCCATCAACCACACTCTCTGGTGACCCCTGAGGCTCGTGGTGATAGCATAGAGGCCCCAACGCCTCACGATCCAGCAAATGTCAGCCTCAGATAAGGTGCTCATCATGCCCACCCAATCGGCAAAGGTATAGTAAGAATGAAGCACGGCTCGACGGAAGTAAACTGGTGGTATACGGCCCGTCCACAGCTGAAGGCGCTCGTAAAGCCAAGCCTGTAACACCAAAGGCGCCCCAGAAAGAAGAGGAGTCCCTTGGATGAAGGCATTGTCCAAACCATTCAAAGTTTCAGCTAGAACCATGGCCATGGGATTCCTGCTAAGTTTCAGCCCGAGGCACACATGCACCAAGTCAATGGAAGTGCTCGAGAACAGGAAGTGCGAAGTCATGCACAATATCAAAGCGGCCCCACGGGAAGCATCATACACGCTGGGATTCCCAGGACTGGCATACCGAGCAATAATAGAAGCAATGTTGAGAACCTCACCTTGAATCAGCCGGCGAGAAATAGTGACAGAGCAATTCAGGTATTCTGCCAAGGCTCGCGTAGGGCTGAGGGTATCAGCAGAAGGAAGAATCAAGTCAGAGTCAGAATCATAGCCGAGAATAGCGCAGAACTCCTCAAACACAGGGCATATCTCCAGGCCATGGAAGTTGAAGACATGATTCACCGGGTCCCAGTGACCAATGGCGGCACGCAAGAACTCAGTGTTCAGGGTCATCTGGCAAAGAGAGAATAGCTCGGTCAAGCCGTAGCTAAAGAGGTTGATCCGCTCCACGCCATCCGTAATGTTCAGCCAAGCTGTGAGGAGGGCGGGATCATACAAAGCCATATTTTCTGTCACGGCTCTAGCAAAATTCAAAATTTCGGCAGCACCTCCCCGTTTCACGGACTATCACACCTGCAAGTCAAAAGCACTCACTATCACAAAACTGCCCATCGCAGTAACATCCAGCAATCACAATGCACATATATCAACAAGCACACAACTGCGCCTCTAAACCGGAAGATATCCGGCCTAGGAGACAAAACATCATAATACTCTGTCAAAAGGTCACAAATTGTGCTACACATCGTCCTACACTGTCCTAATAATCATATCATCAGTACAACCCAATCGAAAACAGGAAAAGAAAATAAAATAATAATTCCCGCTTGGGAAGCCTCAGTCCTCCTCTTCTTCGTCCTCCGTCGGACCACCCGGAGTGTACGTCGGCGACGGCCTCCTCCTACCGCCTCTACATCTTGGACCAGTCCTCGATGAGCCAGCCCCGCCTCCACGATACTGCACACACGAATAAAAAATGAAGGCAATCAGTAAGGGAACAACAAAAAAATACAAAAACAGAGTCGAGTCAGAGACTTACCAAGGACGCCATCTGATTGGCGGCAAATTGCCGCATACCATCCATCTGTCAAAATAAAAAAATCCAGGGTTAGAACCTTGTAACCTTAAGAAAGTGCAAAATTAAAGACATACCCGGTGGTCTCGTGTAAGGACCAGGGACCGTAGGCTAGCCGCCAAGGCGTGACCCTCCTCAGCATAACTCCAAGGAACGTTGAGAACGCCTGCTGGCTGAGTAGGGTACCCACATGTGACTCGCGGCACCTCCATCATTTGGGGAGTGCCATCAGCACCTAGAACATTGACAGTCCAATCCCAAGGAGGGATAGGGTCGGGAGCCTGAGGAGCCTGTCTCCTGTACATCTCGCGAAGCTAAAGGCACAGAATAAGTTAAGAAAAGATAAATCAAAAACATGGACAATGAATATAAACAAAAAAATACAAAAAGAACTCACCTCCAGGAGTGGGAAGTTAGGCATCAGGAAACGGCCACGGTAAGCCTCATAACTGGTCTCAGAAAGAAGATGGTCCCAAACATCGGTGCCAGCTAAAGCCGCCAGCAGAGCATCTCCAGAAAGGTCACTAGCATCCATCACAGGAGGATCATGAGGGACGCGATACTGGGAACCACCAACCACCTGCCGAGATACCCGCTCACCCAGGAACCACTGCCTGCACTCAGTACTCTCCAGCAGAAGGCGGCAAGAGGTAAGAGATTTAACCGCTTATATCTCCTCAGTGGCGGCATAAGCGACGCCTTCCCAAGGCGTCCAATCAACACTAGAGGCTGTCAACCCAGTTAAGAAGTTCTGAAGCAAAACAATCCGATGGGCCCCGCTCTTCACCCCAACAACGTCCCTCCGCCATCTCAAGCCTCGTGGGAATAGAGGCACAGGAGCCATACCATCCTCATCCTCGCCTGACTCGTCCGCTGGGGAGGGAGCCAACATCTTCAAGTATTCAAAACTCCAAAGCTGCACAGACAAAGGAGAAATCAGAACAAGTATGAAAATCAAAAAGATGGAAAATAAAAGAAGAAGCAGTGCATACCTCCCAAGCTCGCCAGAATCCCCCAGTAGATTTAACATCGCCCCGAGAGACCTCCCCCATATGCTTGTAGAGATGGGCCAGGGCAGCACCGCCCCAGTTGTAGGAGGGGATCTCATCAATGGTCGCCAGGCAAGAAAGGAGCCTCAAGCTCACCCGATCGTTCCTTGTCGCAAAGATGGAGCACCCGAGGACATACAGAAGGTAAACCCTCAAAAGCTGGGAATTGTTCAGATTGTGATTACCTCTACCATAGGCCCGGTAAAGCCAGCCGCAGGGGAACCAATGCCTCTCCAGGTTAGGGGGAACAACCCCAATCAACATCTCCACCGCCTCCGGGTCAATCTCATAAAAATAGTCCAGAACCAGGCGCTTCCCGCCGACCCTCAAGCCCGTGATCATGGAGAAATCAAAAGGTGTCATAGTCATCTCTCCGAACGGCAGGTGGAAAGTGTTGGTAGTGTCCCACCACCTCTCAGCCAGTGCATAGAAGTGAGCCAGATCATTGCTACTTTTCGAAACCAAGCGGACGAAGCCTCCGAACCCGGCATCATCAACCATCCTCTTAACGGTGGGCGAAAGCTGGGTATACCATAAGAAAGCATGGGCGAGGCTACCATGGCCTTTCAAGGCCACTTCCGGCACCTGCACACAACAAAGGCGACAAAAGATGCACAAAATCACTATTCACAACCCGAGAGCAAAAATTCACGAAATCAACATTTGAGCACAAGTCAAGCTTCTAACGGTCTCTAAGTGCACACTACGGCTCACAAAACTAGCATAGTACATAAAAGTGGTCCTAAAATGTCGAAAGATTCACATACCAAGCTCGCTAGAGCCGCGGCCGAAAGGTGGTGTTGGGGGTCTCGCAAAATCACGTCCGGGGTGTGCATCTCGGCCTTCATTTGTCCTTTGGCCTTCTTAGACGGTCTCCTTGAGCTCGAAGCCATGGATCTACAAGAAAATTGGAAGTCACATTTAAACTTTCTTCTTGAAAATTTGGGCAAACCAAAACACCAATCAAAAATCCAACTACGGGGAAAGATTACTCACCTGAGCACGCACAAGCTGCGTTTTGGTGAATTTTGGCTTCAAAAACACCTCAAAATGGCCAAGAATGAGCTTGGAAAGCTCAAAAACCCGACATATAAGAAGATGAAGTCCGGCCACCCAGTGCCGCCGCGGCACTAGCCAACTGCCGCCGTGGCAGTGGCCCAGTGCCGCCGCGGCACTGCTCCCCGTGGGCCCCGCGTCGCTCCGTTTTGCTCCGTTTCGCCCCGTTTTGGCCCGTTTTGGCCCTTTTCAGCCCGTTTTTAGCCCCGATCAGCCCCGATGGCCCATTCCAGTCAAGATTTATGAGGTTTTACCCCAAGCAGACTAAAAGTTGTCAGAACTACCTCCAGCAGGCAAAAACTGGGAAATATCGGCTCCCGAAGACCCGAATCGGTCGTTTCAGGACAATCGTCGCTAGTTTCGATCAATTCCGATAATTCTGGTAACTGATCCTGGTTTTGCACCGAAGAAAGAAAAGAGATTCCCCGTGAACCCTGCATCATCCTCCGAGGACAAAAGCAGACAGATACCAGCTCCCAGAGGCCCTGACAGGCTCTCTTGGATTGAGCGCCAAAAGAGATTCCCCGTGAACCCTGCATCATCCTCCGAGGACAAAAGCAGACAGATACCAGCTCCCAGAGGCCCTGACAGGCTCTCTTGGATTGAGCACCAAAAGAGATTCCCCGTGAACCCTGCATCATCCTCCGAGGACAAAAGCAGACAGATACCAGCTCCCAGAGGCCCTGACAGACTCTCTTGGATTGAGCACCAAAAGAGATTCCCCGTGAACCCTGCATCATCCTCCGAGGACAAAAGCAGACAGATACCAGCTCCCGGAGGCCCCGACAGGCTCTCTTGGATTGAGCACCAAAAGAGATTCCCCGTGAACCCTGCATCATCCTCCGAGGACAAAAGCAGACAGATACCGGCTCCCAGAGACCTCGGCAGGCCCGAAAGATTCGATCAAAAGGAGCAGTTGAAGAGAGATCCTAGAAAGTATCGCTTCATCCCCAACAGATTCAGATTAATCCTCAGCGGGTTTATACACCGTCAGTAGTCCATTGTCGACTCGTCATCTCGATGCAAACATCGTCGGTCCATCGCTCTCATCGCACCATTGGAGCCTCCAGGATTTCACATTCGTCCCGTGACTTCTATGCCAGTCTCTTAATTTCCGGAGCCCCTGTGTCCGTCAGTTATTTGCCAAAAGACATCTTCGATCATAGTCCTCTGAGACCCCACACCCAATTACATTCGCTCGCAAAGCGCACTTCCAGAAGTTTGCCCCTAAACCCGGAGTCTTCTAGACTTCAATACCCTTATCTGAGTCACCCACCACGTCACAATCACAAACACTAGCACAACACTAGCCCACTCGGAGTGGCACACCCCTTGGCACCTGCTCATTCTAAGATCAGAAAAACTAGGCATGATAGGACTCATGTATGAAATCATATCACATCCACACATTGCATATCATCCTCATATAGCATAGCATCCGCCTGATTATTGTGCATGTGCATATGTGATTTATCCCTTTGTGTCCTGAACTACGTCATGGTCTGATTCCCCTTGGGATACGTAGGCAGCTCACGCGGAGCACGACCAGCATCATCCTTCCATCTTTTGCAACGCTGTTTGTCCTAAATCTATAGCCTCCAAAAAGTCATGTCTCTTCAAAACTTTGACACTCGCTTGCGACATGCGTTGCCTCGCAAGTTCATGCCAAAGAGGGGCAAACTGTAGACACCCCATTTTGTCGGCTATCAGATTTAGGAGACCCATAGCTTGGTGGTTCGCAATGATCGTAAAAGACTCAAAAGGACTCTCGGAAGTCAGCTCTATCTCTCAGAATGCTCAGAATGACCAAAACGCCCCTGAAAGCCCGAAGACTCCCAGATTTGGTCCCGAAGTTCTGAAAACATGCTATGTCGTAAGAAAAATGATAAAATGAGTTTTTAAGTAAAACTGGATGAAATCGTCAGCTCCCAGAGACCCCCGGAAGTCCCGGAAGTTCCCCGAAAGTCCCCGTTGACCGGTTTGACCAAGGTTTGACCAGGTTTGACCAGAGTTTGACCAAGTTTGACCGAAACTGTCTGAATTCACCAGAACCATTCTAAATCATGAGAAAAGCGTTAAAACAAGTTCCAAAAGAAAATCGAGCGAAAACATCAGCTCCTGGGAGTTCCCAGAGGTTCCCAAAACTTCCCGGGAATCCCAGGTTTGACCGGTTTGACCAAGATTTGACTTTGGAATCGGGACACCGAAACAATTTTCAAATATTTTTCATGGATACTAGAGGTCAATAGCTTTCCAACGGTATATCGCACATAATTTCTGGATTTAAAACGAATTTATTATGAATTTCCAAAGGCGAAAAAGGCGATCAAATTGGCTTTTATTGCGAATACCGCAAAACTTTTCAAAGTGACCTATCCCCGAACTATTTTTTATGTAAAGTAGACCCCATTACCTTTCCAATGGTATATCAAAACCTCAATTTGGAGTTCGTATGCATTTTCTGTGAATTTCGGACGAAATAGGGCCTTTTCGCGAATACCGGAACTTTGGGGGGCCTAAACAGCATTATCCAGACGAAGGGAGGAGCAGTGCCGCCGCGGCACTGGCCCACTGCCGCCGCGGCAGTGGCCCAGTGCCGCCGCGGCACTCCCCTCCAGAACAGTAAGTTTTTGTAAATACTTTTGTGGTCCCATTTTGATTAATTAAAATCCAAAACGACGTGGTTTCATGATTTCAGATGTTTGGAACCAATGGGAGTACTTTCTAAATCCCAAAAACACCCCAAGTTGGCCTATATAAACACCCCATTACTCCTCATTTTAGGGGAGTCAAATACAAGTTTAGAGAAAGTTTGGGAGAGAAAGTGTAGAGATAAGGTTAGAGTGGAGAGAAAAGAAGCCTTCTTCTTTGATTTTTCAAAACAAAAGTGAGTTCTAACTTTGTTTTTACTTCATTACTTCCATTTACTTCAACATTCAATACTCCCCAACCACCATTTTAGTGAGCATTCAAGAGTGTGGAAGCTTCTTCCATGTCTAGTGTCATTACATATGAGTGATACACCAATCTACAAGTCTCATGCTTCATGAATATCATCTATTGATTATCATCTATTGATTATCATCTACTTGCTTAATTATATATATGTTCATCTCTCCTTATCTCATTTCTTTTTCTTTTCTTTATTTACTTACTAGTTCATCATCATCTATGTGATGACATGAAGTTTGGGGTGAGTGAATCCTTATGGATAGTAGCTCTTGACCTCAAAAACATGTTTGATAGATGATGACCATAACCTCAATACTTCCAAGGTATTCTTGGAATGTATTGAAGTTATGTCCAAAAACAAAATAAATCTCTCCAACAATCTTGGAGGCTCTTAAATGATGAGTTTGATGTAGGTATTCTAAGTGGCTATGATCCTTATTGAGTGTTGAAATTCAAAACACCTATTTCAAAACCCCTCTCAATCCCTCTCATTTGGTTTCAAGGAACAAAACTTTGTTTTCTCCAAAATCTTCAAAACAATGAGTCAAAACAGTGAGTGAGTTGAGTTCAAAGATTTTTCTAGAACACAATACTCAACATATGAATACAAGGCCACTTGGAAAGTCTTTCTAACTCATTGGAGAACACCCATGATTTTTGGTTTGACTTGGAAGTACTTGGAAATGGTCCATTTGGGTCCCAACATTCCTTCCAAACATTCTGTTTTTGCTATCACAGCAGCTAGGTCAACTTACGACCTCTTTTCCAGAAAACTTTTCCAAAAGGGGTGGTCCTAACTTATTTTTCCCTTAAAACTCAATGTCTTAGGAAACTTTCTGTATAAAATGGGCCTCTAGATCATTCGTTTTCATTTTCTAAGATTTTCTAACATTTCAGTCGACAGTACAAACTCTGTTTCTGAGTGACCTCTATTGTTTATATAATTTCTCTCAATCTGTGATAGCTATTCAAGATTGTCCTTTTGGGTTGTGTTCTAGACACAATAAGGAACATCTCCATAAAAAATTATGCATTGAAAACATTCCTAACCCCTCTTTTCAAATTCCAAAAGATCATGCTACTGTTCTGTCCACTATTCACAGCAAGTACATTTCAACTTTCATTCTTTGATTTGATGCTCATATGCATTCCAAATTAGTTCATATCTTAGGAAGTAGTCCATACTACATTTGTACACATCCCATGTTAATTTCATTCATTCATTCATACACATTTTAGACTTCTAAGTCATTCTAGAAATCCATGTACACAAAACACACTACAACCTTTGCACATTTTAGATACATACATTGCATTCATGCAAGATTTGGGGTTTTTGTAACTCTTAATCTAAGAAGATTATAAAGAATGATCACGATCATACGTTCATGCTTCCCTTTTGATCTAATCATCCTTTCTCATCCGTCCCGGGGATTGAGAGATCTTCTTTTCTCAAAGAATAACATGCATCATACTAGCTTGTTAAGCATATTTTGATTTCTTTGTTTATTTGTTTCAAGAACAATTCATGTCCCCTTTAGATTAGGAATACTTTATTATCTGATACATGATTAGACGATTTTTCCTAGGTTTATTTGTGTGATCTTTCACTTTGCATTGTGTGATATTTGGCTTAGATCTTATGAATGATATCTTATCTTTAGATCTTCCATTTTAAATCTCCTTATGTGATGTAATATACTATCATAGTATTATTTGTCGAACCATACATAGTATAAGATGATTATTTGGATGCTAATTGAGGCCCGTCGAAAGACGGGGCGAGTTGAGGGTGTTTTAGTCGCGACAAAGGCTCCTTCCTCTCTCGTACCAAAACCCCGAACCAAGTTCTTTGGTGATGAAGGGCCGATGCCCTTATCCGCTTGGGTGAGTCAAAATTAGGTTTCTTGGTTCCTTAAAGACCAAGTGGCGACTCTGTATCTGTTTTCAACAGACCTTTTCTTTTCCTTTTCAAAACAATCTCAAACAAGAGAAGTGGTCCACTTCCGGTATCCACATGTAGACACCCAATTTTGACCACACCGATATGATTTAGGGTGGGCAACGTCTTAGAGGATTCAATGATGAAAAGTACCCTGTGGAAGGTACTAGATTCCACACAATCGATAGATCAAACTTAAAAAAGTCACTTCAAGCTCAGAAAAGCCCTTTTCCATGCATAAAATCCCAGTTTTGTCAAAATCGTCTCTCAGAATTCATATTCACTCAGGATTATATGAACATGAAGTGTTCTAAATGTAGTATTCTAGGTATCCAGAGATTCAATTTTAAAGGAAAACTTAAAATCGATGCACACTTAAAAGCAATTTTGAAAAAGAAGTTGTTTGATTTTAAAAAGACGATGAAGGTTCCGGAGGACTTCCGGACTTTAATTGGCCTTAAATTCTCATATCAAATCCTTCTAGAATATTTTTATACTGATATTCAACTCGACTGCTTTCCAATGGTACATAAACAGATGATTTTAGACACCAAAGATCAGTTTTACAAAAATCAGGAAAAGTAGTGCACATAATATTTGAAACAGGACATGAAGGCAACCAGGGGACCATGAATAGTAGATGGCTGGTCCCATATGTGGGGTGGAGGGTCCCCCTTAAGTTGCCACCTATATATTGCCCCCTCCATCGAACTTTATGAGTTCCAGACCCTTCCAGAGGCTTCCCACTATGAGGAAATTGCCCATAAACTGTGTTTAGGCACTAAAATGGTCATTTGAGCTCTAAAATCTCTATTTTAACCCTGAAACTTAAGAGTTAAGTTTTCAAAACTCTCTATATAGATCCCATGCATCTTATATGGGATCATCTTGAATCATATTGAATACACCTTGAATATACTTGAAGATACAATCATATACACTTAGAATTCAAGAAATTTCTAGAGAGAGAATAGTGAATCATGAATTGATTTTTTTAAAAATGAATCCTAAGATAACTAGATAAGATAATTGAGGTGAGTCTAGACATCTATTGCCTCCTTTAACTTCTGATATGTCCAAAATAATCCAGCCATGAAGACAGTCTGCCAAGTCACTGAGAGGTGCAGATTATTACAGTGAGGGTTCGTTAGGACCGTGCGGTTCTTACCAGCAGCCGGGCATGAAAGACCGCGGTGTCCCGAGGACCTGGCCTATCCAGCAGTTTCCTAAACCAGCTACAAGTCTGTAAGATGGAATGTGGCAGTTTCCTAAACCACTTAGGAAACTTTCCCCAAATTATGCAAATCAATTGTAATCAGATTAGGTTTTCTAATCTTATTAACTTACCATGTAAGGGTTAACTCTTGCATCTATAAGAGAGCCCACTTACGTGTTGACCAACTTTGCGATCGTAGAAGCCCCATCAGCCTACAATGTCATTCTTGGCAGGCCGACCCTCAACAAGGCCAGAGCGGTCGTCTCTACCTACAGCTTAGCAGTGAAGTTCCCAACTCCTCAGGGGCCCGGATGCTTGCGTGGAGATCAGACTACCGCCCGGAGTTGCTATGTCAGCTCGTTACGCCGGGAGGCTATCACTGAAACATTAAACATTCAAGTGATGGACCCCTGGGACAAGAGCAACGCGGTAGGTCCGGTGGAAGAATTAGAAAGTGTGACGATGAATCCCGAGTACCCCGACCGTACGGTCAGCATTGGCACCCTACTGGAGCCAGGCCTGAAAGAAAAACTGACTCAGTTCCTGAGGCAAAATCAAGACGTTTTTGCTTGGAGTCATGAGGATATGCCCGGGATTGACCCCCGGATAATGTTCCATCGTCTCAATGTCAGTCCAGATTGCTGGCCGGTGAAGCAGAAAAGGAGGGTCATGGCCCCTGAGAGACAAAAAGCAATGAGTGAGGAGGTCGAGAAGCTCCACAAAGCCTGTTCCATACGAGAAGTCCACTACGCCAGAAGTATTATAAACCGGCGGCGTGCGGCCAGAGGGGAGGAGTCAGGACGGAAGGCCCGGGAATCGGCCGAGGACCCTGCGGCCCTGAGCCAGGGGGATCTTAGGCACACAATTTCCCGGACCAGGAGCCGGGTCCTATCCCTGAGGTCGATGCGCTTTGAGGAAGAGGCCTCGTCATCCGATTCGACCTACCGCTCAGATATAGAGAGGAGAACCTGGCGGGATGACGTAAAGGCCCAGGTCAAGGAGCTGCAGTAGCAGATTGAGAGGTTGAACCGCAAGTCCGACCACGACCTCACCAGCACGGAGAAGGAATCACCCTATACCGCTCGGGTGACACAGTTTCCTATTCCACGGAAGTTCAAGCCCCCTCACCTTAGCTCCTATGACGGCACAGGGAGCCCGGTGGACTACATCTGCACCTATAAGGCTCAGATGGCACTGGTCACCATGGTGGATGAGCTACTATGCCTGGCCTTTCCCAGTACCCTCAAGGGGCCAGCAGCACAGTGGTTCCATGCTTTAAAGCCCCGGACGGTCGATGACTTCAAAGCCCTGAGCAAGCTGTTCATCAGCCAGTTTGTTGGGATGCTCGATCGGTCGCAACCGGACACTCAGCTGCTGACCGTCAAACAGCGCAAAGGGGAGTCCCTGAGGGAGTATGTAGACCGTTTCAACCAGCAAAGGCTTCTGATTCGCAATCTCAATGAAACGACCGCAATTATGGCCTTCTGTTCAGGAGTTCAACACACCAAGGTTGCCACGTCGTTTCATCGCGACCGACCGACAACTCTGGTGGAGCTCTCGGAGAGGGTCGGAAAGTATATAGACACTGAAGAGTTCCTGAAGGCGAAGCATGCTAGCCAGGTGGGAGATGAATACCCGAAAGCCAAGCGCAAGCGTGAAGGATTTAAGAAGGGCTCGGGAAAGAAGCCAAAGCAGGATCAGAAGGATGTCTGGGGTCAGCCCCCGATTGCTTTCACACCCCCTTCCCAGCCCATACAAGAAGTCATGGCCGCCGCCGAGGCACAGAGGCTGCTTCAGCAGTCGGCGAAACTCAGAGCCCTGCCCGTTAAGAGGAATCGGGACAAGTTCTGCCTCTACCACAGGGACCATGGCCATGAAACGGAGGATTGCTTTAAATTAAAGATAGCAATAGAGAAGCTGATCAAGCAGGGACACCTTGCGGAGTTCATCACAGTAGATAGACAACCCCGACAGGACACTCGAGCTCTCGATCAACCACCACCACTTGGCTACATCCACGTGATCTTCGGAGGAATGTCAGGCGGAGGGGATTCACAGTCGGCACGGAAAAGTCATGGTCGGGCATCCCGGGCGGATGTCTGGCAGGTCCAATCCACCGGCTCCTCCCCAACTGATGTTCTAACATTCATATCCGACGACTTGCAGGGCATCCACTACCCCCATGATGACCCGCTAGTTGTGACGCTCTCTATGGCCAACTATTTGGTCAAGAGGGTGCTAGTGGACACAGGCAGCTCGTCTGACATCATGTTCACATCAGCATTCGATCAACTCGGGATTGCCAGGGATTGGCTCTGACCGGTTGCTACCCCCTGGTTGGATTTAATGGTTCCAGCACACAACCGCTCGGAACAATTGATCTTCCAATTCTCATAGGGACCTACCCTTAACAGGATTCCGTGTTGACCAACTTTGTGATCGTAGAAGCCCCGTCGGCCTACAATGTCATTCTTGGCAGGCCGACCCTCAACAAGGCCAGAGCGGTCGTCTCTACCTACAGCTCAATAGTGAAGTTCCCAACTCCTCAGGGACCCGGATGCTTGCGTGGAGATTAGACTACCTCCCGAAGTTGCTATGTTAGCTCGTTACGCCGGGAGGCTATCACTGAAACATTAAACATTCAAGAGATGGACCCCTGGGACCAGAGCGACGCGGTAGGTCCAGTGGAAGAATTGGAAAGTGTGACGTTAAATCCCGAGTACCCCGACTGTACGGTCAGCATTGGCACCCTACTGGAGCCAGGCCTAAAAGAAAAACTGACTCAGTTCCTGAGGTAAAATCAAGACGTTTTTGCTTGGAGTCATGAGGAGATGCCCGCGATTGACCCCCGGATAATGTCCCATCATCTCAATGTCAGTCCAGATTACTGGCCGGTGAAGCAGAAAAGGAGGGACATGGCCCCCAAGAGACAAAAAGCAGTGAGTGAGGAGGTCGAGAAGCTCCTCAAAGGCTGTTCCATACGAGAAGTCCACTACCCCGACTGGCTAGCCAATTTGGTACTTGTCAAGAAAAGTAGCGGGAAGTGGAGGATGTGTGTGGACTTCACCAACCTCAACAAGGCTTGCCCCAAGGATTGCTATCTGCTACCCAGGATAGACCTCCTTGTGGACTCCACGGTAGGTCACTCACTCCTCTCATTCATGGACGCTTACTCAGGGTACAACCAGATCAGCATGTACCCCGGGGACGAAGAGAAGACTGCGTTCATCAGTGACCAGGGCACGTATTGTTACAAGGTTATGCCATTCGATCTCAAGAATGCCGGGGCCACCTACCAATGCCTGGTCAAATACATGTTCAAAGACCTAATTGGAAAGTCTATGGTGGTATATGTGGATGATCTGCTGGTCAAGAGCCGGGATGAGCCCGACCATCTTGATCATCTGGCCGGGGCCTTCAGCATTTTGAGAAAATTCAGGATGAGATTGAACCTGGCCAAATGCACCTTCGGCATCTCGTCCGAAAAATTTCTGGGCCATCTAGTCAGCAGACGGGGGATTGAGGCAAACCCCGAAAAGATCAAAGCCATCATCAACATACGGTCGCCCAAATCAACGAAGGAAGTACAGAGCTTACCTGGACGGGTGGCTGCATTGAACAGATTTGTCTCCTGAGCTACCGACCGGTGCCTGCCATTCTTTAAAATCCTCCGCAAAGCGTTCCAGTGGTCAGAAGAGTGCGAAGAGGCGTTCCAAGAACTCAAGAAGTACTTGGCGTCCCCTCCTCTACTCTCAACACCCGTGCCGGGGGAAGAATTGTTTTTATACTTGGCAGTGTCAGCATCAGCGGTTAGCTCGGCACTCATTCAGGAAGAGCACGGGATACAGTTCCCCATATACTATACCAGCTGAGCTTTACAGGGCGCAGAGAGCAGATACTCTCGTATCAAAAAACTGGCATTCGCCCTCATCACCTCGGCCCGAAGGCTCTGTCCGTATTTTCATGCCCATGCCATTGTGGTCCTCACAGATCAACCTCTCCGCAGAATCCTCAGCCATCCAGACATGTCCAGGAGGCTCATCAAGTGGGCATTGGAGTTGGAGGAATTTGAAGTGATCTACCAACCCCGGAAAGCCATCAAGGGACAAGCCGTGGCAGACTTTTTGGTTGAGTTCACGTATCCAGAGGACCTGGTTGAAGAGTTTTGAGTCGTCGGCCTTACTACCCTGGTTACACTCTGATATCCCAACCTGGGTACTGGATGTGGACGGTTCATCCAATCAGCAAGGCAGTGGTGCAGGAATCATCCTGACTACCCCCAACGGTATCCAGCTCAAATACGCGCTAAGCTTTGGGTTCCGTGCCCCCAACAACGAGGCTGAATACAAAGCCCTATTGGTCGGATTGCAATTGGCCATCTCTATGACTGCGCAACAGGTCCAGGGATACAACGATTCCCAGCTCGTGGTCAATCAGGTCAACTAAGAGTACGAAACACGGGAAGACAACATGGTAGCCTACTTGGACCTTATCCGAGCGGTTTCCAAGAAGCTCCGGGGATTTTCCATCATGCAGATACCCAGAGAAGAAAACACCAGGGCCAACTAGTTGGCTCGCCTTGCCTCATCTTCTGAGTCAGACTTGCTCGGGATAAGGATAGAATATCTACCCGAGCCAAGAGTGATCAACTCGAAAGGCATGGAAGTGGATCCGGTCACCTTGGGACCCAGCTGGATGGACCCGATCGTGACATTCTTGACAACAGGCGAGCTACCAGAAGAGAAAGAAGAAGCCCGCCGGATCAAGTACCGGGCGGCCCGATACCATCTTGCTAACGGCATCCTCTATAAGAGGGGATTCACTATCCCGTACCTCTGCTGTGTTCACCCTACGTAAGTCCAAGCGATACTGTTTGAAATCCACAAAGGAGTGTGCGGGAATCACATCGGAGGCCGGGCACTCTCCAGGAATGCCCTATTGCAAGGTTACTACTGGCTAACCATGGCCTGGGATTCTCAGGAGTATGTCAGAAGGTATGACAAGTGTCAGAGATACTCTCCCATGATCAACTGACCGGGATAGCTCCAGACACCAATCCACAGCCCCTGGCCGTTCGCCCAGTGGGGAATCAACATTGTCGGTCCCTTACCGATGGGAAAAGGACAGGTCAAGTTCGCCGTCATCACTGTTGATTACTTCACCAAATGGGTAGAGGCCGAGCCCTTGGCGACAATAACCGAACGGAAAATGAAAAGCTTCGTGGAAAGGAATATTCTCAGTAGGTTCGGTATTCCCTGGATCCTGGTCAGCGATAATGGCAGACAATTCGACACACCTATCTTCATGCAGTTCTGCTCGGGCTACGGGATACTAAATCATTACTCCTCCCCTGAGCACCCACAAGCCAACGGTCAAGCCGAGGTAACCAACCGGACAATCTTGCAGTCAATCAAAACAAGGCTTGAAGGCGCTAAAGGGTTGTGGGCTGAAGACCTACCGACCCTTCTATGGGCCTATCGCACAACACCCCGAGCGGCAAGAGGCAAGACGCCGTTCTCTTTAACCTTCAGATTTGAGGCGATGGTCCCCACAGAGCTCGGGTTGCCTACATATCGGGTGGCTAACTTCAGTGCGCCGGATAACGAAGAAGCTCTTAGGTCAGAACTGGATCTGGTGGAGGAAAGGAGAGACCAAGCCTACCTAAAGGTGGCAGCCTACAAGCAATGGGTCTCGCGGTACTACAACAGCAAGGTGAAGCACCACAGTTTTCAAGTCGGTGACCTCGTCCTTAAGGCAGTGAACCGGTCTACTCGGATCCCGAGCCATGGAAAATTGGGGGCAAACTGGGAAGGCCCGTGTAAAGTAACCCGGGTCAACCGACCGGGAACCTACTGGCTACAGAGCATGGACAGGCACGATCTATCTCATCCTTAGAATGTGCAACACCTCCGCAAGTATTATCAGTAGCATTTGGCCACGGGAATTTAGTATTGGTACAGAAATTTCTTTTTGTAGCTCTAATTGAGCAAACGCTATAAATTTTTATTTTAAAATAAAATTGAATAGTTTACTTTGCAAATTTACTCCTGTCAGTACACCGTGCAATGCTTCAAACCCAGGCACTAAAAAGACCTCGGGCTCCGAACCCAGGCACTAAAAAGACCTCGGGCTCTAAACCCAGGCACACAAAGACCTCGGGCTCCGAACCCAGGCACAAAAGGACCCTATAACCACCCATATTCCAGGTCGGTTTCCTATGGTCTTTCCTCAACACGCCCTCGCCTTCACAGGACGCTCGGGGGGCAAGGGGATACTAGACCTAAATAGGGAATTACTTAAAGCTTCGTTTAGGTCCAGCCGACGACGGGGGCAAACCCCTAGGTGGCCGACGATGGCGAGCTTTAAAGGACCTTGCAACCACCCATGTTCCAGGTCGGTTTCCTACGGCCACTCACTCCTGCACTCCCGCCTTAGCAAAATGCTTGGGGGGCAGGGGAATATTAGGCCAAAATAGGAAATCACACCGGTCACTAAAAGAACTTGGAAAATATTCCTAAGTACTTACAGTGATCAGAAATAATATCCCAGACGGTAAAACATGATACACCTAATAATACATCGGGACATCCCGGACGGTAATACAGAGTACTCCTATAATACACTGGGCAATCCCAGACGCTAAACAGGACAAGTTCCTATGGCATACTGGGCTATTACCTTTTAAACAGGTCAGGAAGACTAGGTGTTCTACTGGTTACGGTCATAAACCATTTGCTAAGGCAGGGGTTAGGTCGGCTTAAAACAGGGCGGACACTAGCAATTGCAAACAGGCACAGTACAGATAAAAGTAAATTGTTAATGAAAAGTCAGCAGAAAATGGAAAGAAAGTTCGACCTCGAGGGCCTTTTCATTAATAGTAAAAACACTATACAAGGCCTGGGGGGCAGTTGTAGTAGCCTCCCCAAAAAAGAAAAAAACTACAACAATAAAAAAAAAGAAAAAACTAGTTGTCCACAACCACCACTTCTCCCTCCTCCGCAGCCTGCTCTTCAACAGAGTGGTCCCCTACCGGTGCAGCTTCAGAGCGACCTCGGAGTCAGCCTGGCCCTCCTCTCAGTAACTAGACTCTGCCCAAGAGTAGCCGGACAGGTCCCAGTCAGGGTGGTCTGCAGCGGCTCGCTTCACCAGGTCAGCGTAGCCCGTGAGGAACCCTGCCTCGAACTCTTCCTCAGCATCCTTGGCTTCAGCTTCCCGAGCGGCAGTGAGCTCCGAAAGCGTGGCCGTCATGGCTGCCAAGTCCTTCTCAACAGTGATCCTCCCGGCCTCCGCGGCTGTAACTTTCAACTCCGCAACCTTCCGGGCAGCCCGCTCGGTACAAAGAGAGTCACAGGTCTCCCCCAGCTCCAGGGCCGCTGCTCAGGATTTTTCTTCCTCCACAGAGAGAGCAAACTCTGCAGACTCCCGGGCAGCCATCTCCACAGACAGGTCAGCCTCTGCAGCAGCCAACCTTTCAGCAAGCCGGGAAGGGTGGTCTCAGCCCCGGTTGTAATACAGCCAATCTGCAAGAACAAGACAACGTCAGTATACGCATGGAGGAAAAGTTAATGTTCATATTATAAAGTAACTCACCATATGGCTGATGCTGTATAGCCAGCCGATGATGGCTTCGGGGCTTAGCAGGGCGCATTTCTCGATTTGACTCTGTAGTAGCCCAGGCCGGACCCTTTCGCGGACATTGTCCGCCGTTTCAACTACCAGCCTTGAAGAGGGGCCCACATGAGCTTCCTCCATGCTCGGGAAGGAGACCCTGGATGGTTTGGCTACCGGGGGAAGTGGTGAAGGCGCAATGATGGTTACGCTAGATGTTGAGGCTGCGGCAGCCTCCTTCTCTGCCCGGATAGAGATCCCCCAGGAGATCCTCTTGAGGGCGGGGTCTGGCTTCTTTCTCTTCTGGCCAGCTCGAGCCATCAAGGCCGCCTCCTTCTCCTTCAAAGCTGCCGCACTCTTGGGGGCCATCTCTACAAAATTGGAGAAGAGCACGTGAGAATTCAGCAAAGTACCAAGTAAAAAGAAAATCGGACGGTCAAGAGATGGTATTTACCAGGAATGATCGTCGGGAGGATGGGAGCTATGAAGTGGTGCTGGGGCTCGTAGGAGATCTTCGGGCTTCCTGACCGGGTCAGCACCTGCTTGATGTCAGTTGGGTCCTCCACCAAAGACAAGATCCTTGCTTGGAACTCGTCCGGAAGACTTGGCAAGTCAACTGATCCTACTACAAAGCAAACATACAAATGGGTTAGTTAAGGCAAAATAAAAAGACTAATCAGGAAAGAAAAGTGGTCGGGCTTACTCCTCAGCTTCCCCGGCCAGGAGGTCCTCAGCTGAACACCCGACGCCTTCTCACACAGCACCAGGGTGGACACTTGGAAGAATTTCTTCTTCCATCCTTGGACAGTTCACTATTATCTTCCGCCCCTGCCTGGCCCCAAGCGAGAAGAAACCAGACTCCCCGTGAACTTGGAAAGGCCGGTGGGTCCAGAAGAACTCTTGTGGGGTGAGCTCATACCCTAGAACTTGAGGCCACAAGGAGATGCACCCCATCAGATACCGCCTTCCGTTCGGGGCGAGCTGCCCGGGGGAGATCCCGAGGTAGATGAGGGCGTCCCGAGCAACGGGATGGAGCGGTAGGCGAAGGCCTGCCATAAAGGCATCTTGGTACAAAGTGACGAAGCCTGACTAGTGGAAATGGGCCCCGCCATCATGGATAGAAAGAGAAAAGGGGCCGGGAATGTCATATCCCTCCCTGATTTGACCCAAGTCAGGACCTCGCAGGGTGTTGATGATGGACTCACAGGCAAAGACGACGCCGGGACTGTTTGGTATAGACCCTTCATCGCTTGACCCCCGAGACGTTGAGGCCACAGGAGAATCTCGGTGCGTTTCCTCGGGAGACGCCCGGGTAGGTATCCTTCCCTCACTATGCTGGTCAGAGGGGGCTGAAGAGGGGGGATCTAGACTTGTGCTTATGGTCCCTGACCGTGACCGTTCGTCTTCCGAGCGGGATGACGAGTTGAAGTCTGAGTGGCACATGTCTACTTCAACAATGGACCTAAGAGGCAGACGACCTAAAAATGGGTCAAGAACTCCAGGCCTAATATACAAAGGAGGTAGATCTAACAACCTAAATGGCAGGTTGTACAAGGCTCTAGAGGAAAGGTAACACTCTCTCAAGACTATCCCGGGAACACCCGTTCGGTCTAACTGCTCTAGCGTACCTCCGGACTGGAAGAAATGACAGAACCTAAAAAAGAAAAAATCCCACGCTCATTCTAACCTAAGTGGGTTCGCTCCCTCCAGCTTTGTTTAGAAAAGAAGAAGAGAATGAAGAACTGAGGACAGAAAGGAAAGACTTACAAGGTTTAGCGCAGAAAAGAGGTCGGGAATCTTGCTCGGGATCTTGTTTGCTCTCAAACCGCTCGGTAAACTCTCTCACTTGGCAGCAGGAATTGAAAAAAATGAGCGAGTGTTCCTTATATAGGAATAACGGGCGGTCTAGATCAATCAGATCCAACGGCTCAGGATCTTTCTCGCCAAGAGCCGCCAAACAGCTGTCGCTTCGGGATCATGAAAGGTCACCTCAAAATGCGCACGCATTAAATGCGTGACGTGATGGTCCGATTACCATGCAGCTGTTTGGTTACATCTGAACTGACTTCGTTGGATCCTGATCAGGCCAATCACTCCATGACATGTGGCGATACCAGCGCTCGGGCCTCTTCCTATACCGGTCGGTTATTCCACCGGGTGACCTAAAAGGTGGGCCCTGTCCCGAGCAGCATTCCAGGAGGATATCTGGACGGTTTCCAAGGCAATACTGATTTTTGATCCTCACCCGATGAAACATCCAGTCAGTTCCGAAAATGGGGGGCAGCTGATATGTCCAAAATAATCCAGCCATAAAGACAGTCTGCCAAGTCACCGAGAGGTGCAGATTATTGCAGTGAGGGTGCCGTAGCCAAGCAATCCCGAGGTGTTCATCAGGACCATGCGGTTCTTACCAGCAGGCCAAGCATGAAAGACCGTGGCGTCTCGAGGACCTGGCATATCCAGCAGTTTCCTAAACCAGCTACAAGCCTGCAAGATGGAATGTGGCAGTTTCCTAAACCATTTAGCAAACTTTTCCCAAATTATGCAAATCAATTGTAATCAGATTAGGTTTCCTAATCTTATTAACTTACCATGTAAGGGTGGACTCTTGCATCTATAAAAGAGCCCACTTACCCTGTCAAGGGGGATTCGATCCAATCTTAATAACTCTCTAGCTAGCAAGCATACAACAGAGAACTCACCATCATACGCATATACCTGGCTGGTATTACTGGTAGTGCTGCCCATCTTTGTTGGCTCACTAGGCCCACCGGTGATCTGCTAGTGAACGCGCACAGACGCAACCGTGGACGTAGGTCACCTCGTTAACGGGACCGAACCACCTACAAATTGTTCTTGTCTTTTTTTCTCTCTAAATTCTTCTTACCAATTTTAGGCATCATCAACTTCCACCATGGATGAATGCTTGAAGAACTTGAAGAAGAAGATCCTTCAAATCAACTTTGATTATATAATTGAGAATTCTCCAAGAGGTAAACACCACAATTCATCTCTAATTTTTATTTTTATATATAGATCTATAAGACTTGAAACTAGTTTAGCTTTTGTTTTCTTTGTTAGAACACTCATCTTCTTCATCTTTTGTTCTTCACACACTCACATAGCTAGATCCAAGTCTTCCTTGATTTTGTTGATAATTCATAATTAGAGATTGATTTTCACTTTAATTTTCAATTTTGATTTCATCCTTCTATTTAGTTTAGATCCATGCATACATGATTATATATACGTATCTACGTTGAATTCTATGATGGTTTGGAAATATAATCTATGAGAATGATGATTCCTATGTTCATACCTTTCTCTTGATTGTTCCTATTACCTAGAATTCCTATTGAATTTCATCTCCAATAGGATATTTGTAAGTCCCTTTGATCCATGATCTAAAGTTCCTCATAGAACTTGAGGGCTAAATTGATTGGGAATCATGATAATCAAGTTGATCTATGAGTTTGATCTCTCTAAATTAGCTTAAATCAACATCTAAGATGTTTTTCTCACACTTCAAAACAGATTGGCTTTTCCCATGGGATTTGGTCCATCAAAACCCATAGTTTGATGGATTTCAAAATTTTTGTGTAAACTTTGATGAATTAGCTTTGATTCGATCCGTTTTGAGAGTCATTAAGATCTATATGCTACTTTTAGAAATTGTTGAGAAATCGATTGACAAATTTGAACGTCGTCTCTTTGTATTTAAATTTAAGAAAATCTACAATAGTTATCGATGATCCGCTTTTTGGGGATGATTCCTAACTCATGTATCTATATGTCGATGTAAAATTGTGAGCATACGATCAAGTTAAGATCATTTTCTAAGCGTTTGAAGTTGATACAACTATTCTAGAATTTTCTACGTTTAACTACAATCATGATTATGTATACAAAAAATGGTCATACCTTGATCACTCAACAACAATTGATTAATAAAGCTTGGTTTAAAAATCATTTAGGATAAATGGATGAAAGATTAAAAGCTTAGATCAACTTGATTAACATGATTCATGAACTTTTATTATGTCTTGCATTCCTTTGTCAAATGATACCAAATTTCCAGAATAATAGAGTCTGGTTAAAACAGTTTTTTAGAGACCTTTAGGTTCATGAAACGTCCATGGGATTATTTTTTTTTTTTCATAAAATACAATGAAATAGCTTTCTTTTGACACCAAATAGAACTTCATATGATTTTTGTAGAATTAATTATGATTTTTACAAGAACAGTGGATAGTCCTGATCCACTGTTCCCAAAACTCTTATTTCTCAAACTTCAAAAATGTTAATGAGGTGTTACATTGTGGAAAAGTTCCTTACGACATGTATCTAACTTTCTGTAAAAGAATTTTAACCCAGCTCATATTTAAGATCACTTTTGATTGGATTTCATTAAAGGTCACTGAATTTGGAAATTTGATTGATGACGTCTTCTTCTTGTATATCATGCATATCATTTGTTTGCTTGTATTTTTGCGATGCTTGGGTATTCCTTGGTGTCTTAGTGCAGAGAATTGAATGCTGTGGATCCGGACTTCGATTTGTGAGCTTGCCTCGTCTACATGTGGCTTAGTGCCCATGTATCATGTACTATCTTTATCCTTTCTCTTAGAATTTTTCTATATTTACAACTTTGTTTTCAATGACACGATTACTTTAAGATAGTCTTCGTTTACATGCTTATATGTTAGAGACATCTTATCTAGGATTGTTGCATGATTGCATTAAACGTTTCCTTTTTTTTGCTTTTTATGACTCCGCTTTAGTCAACCCAATGTAAGTCTTCTTGTTCCCTTTTGCATATCATGGCACGTTTCCTTTATTTGCATCAGTCCCGGGCGGGACTAGCCACTGTAAGTATTCCTCTCTCTTGTAATACATGTGCATTCGATTGCTACTTGATTTAATATCTTGAAATGATTTTCATTAGATGCTCATTTTGTCATGTATATATTATCTAGTATGATTGAGGAAACAACACCTATTATGAATTAAGAACAAGGATATTTGAATCAAGGCCTACCGTTCGGTAGGGCAAGGAGGGGGTGCTTTAGTCCTACTCTGGCTCCTTCCCCTCTTGTACCAAGACCCCCAAAACTTGTTTCTGGTGATGAAGGGTGAGCAACCTTATTTAATTTTGGGTGTGTCAAATTTGGTTTCCTAATTCCCGATAAAAATTAGGTGACGACTCTTTGTCTCTAGGATCGCATGAGGAGTTCTAGTTCCAGAAGTATGCTCCTTTGATCCATCCCGGGACACTGTCAAGGAATGACAGAACTCCCCGCCGCCCTCACGTGAGTGGTCCATACCTAAGACCCTTCTTTGACTAGTTTGCTAATCCTATTTAGATTGATACGGCCAAACCTCATATGCCGCAGCCTTGTTGGATTAGTGGAAGGTTCCTTTCTTTTAAATGTTACAGTTACCACTGAGTTATTAAGTTCCATGTTAGAATCATTGGAAATATTAGGAGTAATCACATACAAGTCATTAGTTTTAACACCAGAACATATAAAAGAACAATTTCTTTTAATGACAACTTCTGTTCTAAAATAAAAGAATAATTTTTATTCGATAACTCTGAAACAAAAATTAAAATAGGTCTCATTAAAGGGACATAAAGTACATCTGATAAAACTGTTGTCTTATTGTCCAAAAAATCTAAAGCTACTACTCCTATAATAATTACGGAAACGGTTGCACTAGAACCTAGAGTCAGCACGATTTCTCCATCACTGCATTTCCTGGTTGATCTGAACCCCTGTAACGAATTACAGATATGGTTAGTCACACCAGAATCAATGCACCAAGTGTTTGAAGTGTCCGTTATAAAACTTACTTCAATCACATGTGATTCAACCATACCTTGAACTCTTGTAGCTAAGAATTTTGGACAGTTCCTCTTCCAGTGGCCCTTCTCACCGCATTGGAAACACTTTCTTTTGCCTTGGCCACCCACCTTTCCTTTGTCCTTACTTTTTCATTAGATTTTGCAATCTTGGGGACCGGTCAAACACTTGGACCACCAGTGCTAGCCTTCTTCTTCCCTTTCTTACCTTTCAGCACAGATCGGGAAGAGGAAGAGCTTTTTTCAACGTTCAAAACGTTTCCCCAGGTTTGATCACCCCTTCCGCTGACAGTAAAGAACTCATTAATTCACTCATTAAGAAATTCATTTGATTCATATTATAGTTAAGTTTAAATTGAGTGAATGAAGGCGACATCGAATTGAGGTTCATATCAACTTGGGTCTGTGCGTCGATGTTGGCACCCAGTGTCTCCAGTTCGTTCAGATAACCAATCATTTTTAAAATATGTTCTTTGACTGGAGTCCCTTTCGACATCTTCGCACTCATTATCTTCTACATGGTAACCTATCTGGTAGGCTTGCCATACTCCCCAAACATTTCTTTTAGGGATTTGATAATGGCACTGGCAGAATCATTCGACTGGAATTGGTGTTGCAACACACCAACCATAGAGGCCAGAATGTAGCAACGGGCCATTCCATTCGATTTCTTCCAATTTTTGAACTTGCGTCTAGCAGCAGCCGTAGCATTTATAGTGGGTTCTTTGGGGCATGGGGTGGTGAGGACATAAATGTGATCCTCCATAGTTAAAATAATGTCAAGGTTACGTTTTCCATTCAATGTAGTTATTTCCAGTTAACTTGTTCTGAGTGAGTATAGTGGCAAGTGGATTAAATGCAGATCCAGACATTATGATTACTGAAAAATCAAACAGACAAAATAAATATAGATATCATAATTTGACAATTTGAAATAAAAGAATCTTTAAAAACTCTTATTTTAAAACAAAGTCGCCGGAATATCAAGACGAAAGAGTAAAGCCTCCGTGTGGCGGTCAATACTCGATCTTTCGATTTATCATGACTTGTCCGCTATGCTACTCTTGCAGAACAAGTTATGACTCCTGGACCTATTTGATCTCTAAGTTTATGAATAATGCCCCATGTGGGATTCCTTATCCATAGCTTAGCTAGTGTGAACCATTAACTAGGATCCAATCACAACTACCTTAAGTAATGCCTCTGTGTGGTGGTCACCCTCTAACACGTCTGATTGATCATATCCGTAGGAAGTTCACATCTAGTAACTAATGAGTAGTGTACCCTCCATATGGAATGATCACCTCTGGTGAGGTGACATAGAATGCACTACTCATCTTATAGTGAACTGTTAAAGGAAGATCATGGGTGTTATAAATAAAACCCTCTCCCACTAGATTTAGTAAATAAGGATTTTTCTTTTGGAAAAATTGTTTCTACACATTACCCATAAACATCCAATGTTTACTAATGCGTTGAAACGATTTTTGATTTTTATTTTAGAAAACTTGTTTTAAGTGCATGCAAGTAGTAATAATGTATAAAATGCCAATCACAAACCAAGCACTTAAAACAAAAAAACTAAAATTGAAATAAAGGCATTCAAATGCCTCTATCTCCTATGGCTCTATCTCCATAGAACCTCCTCTGGTTTGGTCGCCTCCAGCTCCATCTTCATGGATAACGGCTGCTCTTCCATCTTCATGGATTTCCTATTCTATTACATCGGTCCTATGCTTCTTTCGAAGCTTACAATTTATCTAGAAATAGAAAACAACAATAAAATAAAAGGCTAGGGAAACCGGTTCAACTTTTTTATGCGCAGGATTGAAGTCGCAACGCCCTTTACATATGCCTTAAAACCAAACCAAATATACACCAATCATAAACTTAAATTCAAATACAATAATTTAAATCATTGGAATTTGGTGCCATGAGAGATAGCGGACTAACTAGCTGCAAAAGGGTTAGATATACACACATCCACGCATATATACATCCATTGGAACTACTAATTGAGTCGTATACACCATAAAACACTTTATGGAAGTAATTAGAACTAAAACAACATCTCTGGTTCTCTTTCACACTTCGATCGATTGAAGAAGGTTCAATCGATTGAACTCAAAATTCCATAAACTGATTTAAAATTTTTTAGAACAGTATAAACCATTAAGTAGATAATTTTAAAACTTTAAAAACTGTGAAAAGAAGATCTAGTCAGAGAATCTATTTCGATCGATCGAAGCTAGTTTGATCGTTCGAAGCCTGCATTGGTTTGATCGATCGAAACTCTTTCAATCGATCAAACACAGAGAGTTTCAATTAATCAAAACAAGTTAGATCGATCAAAATTGCTATGCATCCAATGCAATCACAGATTTGTTCTCTACTGCGAAAATACTGCAAAAACAGATCTGTGATGATGCAGTTTCAAAACAGTACTAAATACTAACATGCAAATCAAACTAGTATTCCTAAAATGCATCTATAGATCAAAACAAGCATGGCTCTGATACCAATTATACAATTTAGGTTTCAAAAAACTTTAAATCATGCACTAATTGGTAGCCCGAATCTACCACTTGTTAACTCTATAGATGCGTACTAAAGAGGGGACAAGAATTATACCTTTAAGTCTTGAACCCAATTTTGAAATCTTTCACTTCCAACAACCTTCACTAAATGGTCTTCACTCTTATGACTCCCATGGATGCTCTCAGAGAGACTAGGGTTGGTGGGAACCCTAATAGAGAAGATAGAGAAGGTTTGGGAAGCCCTAAATAGTTTTTGTAGCTTCTGGTATAATAAAAAGACGAACTCAGATTTCTGGATGCAGATGCCCTATTTATAGATTCCCAAAACCGACCATACTTTCAATCGATCGAAGTAACTTTGATCGATTGAAACACTTTTGATCGATCGAACCTCATTCGATTGATCGCACTTGTCTTGATAGCATCGTCACGTGCCTTTCCAAGCATCTTAGTGGAGCTAAGAGTGGGACCTCCTAGGTTCTTTATTGTTGGCTCAGACCAATTGTTAATTCCCATGACCAAAAATTCTTTGATCAGCAAATTAAACAACTAGTCAATTAATGTTTACTCCACTATAAAATGATAACTGCACTCCAACGCAAAAGAACAAATCTGAAGCGATAACTAGACTTGCATGTTACACTAATGTCCCTCTACTATCATCATTCATAATCATATTTAGCTAGTCGGATAACTGTTACTCTTTACCTAAATAATGATTACATCTTCTATTCTATGAGTCCCATTCACCACTCATGATTACCAGACATGTTGATAACTACTTATCAATAAAAATGTAGTTCTCAGTAATCAACTTGGTGACATTCTCAATGGAATGCTTACTCTTTATCAGAGGGTAGATTCTATTTTGACAGTATATGTTCACAACCCTATGAACATGACATACGCAAGATACCTAGGTGTTGATCTTTTATAGACCTCACTGATTAGTATGTCAAAGCAGTCATATCCATAGTCTATGTTCATAATTGTCTTAAAATTGAGAACACCTACCTTATATAAGTTATGAGTTCCTATCGATTGTTGACAGTCTTTAGTGTCAATAGGAAAACTCAAGTCCGTCAATGCACTATAAGCACTAGCATATTAACTAAGAGTTATACTCTAGTGATTGAGATTAATCACTCCATCCAATGGTAGTGAATCATGCTACAGTGAACACCTGATGAGATATCCAGTCTCATAATCTACTGTGACAAATTCTAAGTATCAATGAATAATAATTCGTATCTCACTTGTATGCATTTCATACATACATGAATTACTTACTATGATAATTAAGGATTAACAATCATCTCATGAAAGAAACATACATAATAAAATGTAAAGCCGATATCCATATATTAAAATGTCAATGTCTCATACATAAAGGAATAGTTTGAGGGCATAAATCCAACATTAACAATGTGAGATTTGAAGTCAAAGCATTGCTAAATAGTTATCCAAGTTATATTCCACGTTCATGATAAATGCATATCTAATTGATTACCACTCACACAAGTGTAAGTTTTTAAAATATTCTATTGATTCTTTCAATGCATGTGATTAAAACTGTTTTCATGATTCAAGTAGACATTTGATTGTGATACTCTTGGTGGCTGAAGGCTTTATTTGAGACTCTGTTTTAGCAAGAAGGATGTTGAATGTGGAAGTTTTGAATAAAGTTTTTCCTTTTACTCTAATAAAATGGCTGTGGGTGTCTTGTTGACGAGAACCTTCACGAGACTTCACTCATCCATCTAGGGACACCTAGGGGTTTAAAAGTCTTGTTGCATGTGCTAAATGTAATCGCAACTCCTGCGAAAGTGAATTAGGATTTTTATTAGTAGTTTAGTTTTTATTTTTATGTTTTTTTTTGCTCGAGGACTAGTAAAATGTAGGTTTGGGGGTGTGATCGGGGACGAATAGTTCCTGATTGTAGTTTATCATTTGCAGTTGTTAGCACTTCGTATTCTATTTTCTCGTACTTTTACTTCGTTTTTCACTTTTTGTCAGGTTTTAGAAGAAAGCAATTATCCCATGCTATTTGGGGTGAAAAAATAGATCAAAACAAGCAAAAACGGCCTTCTCGCTCGCACAACTTGGTCGTGTGATTTAGCAGCATCGTGCGCGATCAGCCCGCTTATGCGACCTATGAAAAAAACCAGTTTTGAAATTTTGATGTGCTAAAGACTCCTACGGAACAAAATTGCCTGAATGCGTCCAGAAAAGAAAATACAGTTATTTTAGTCAGATTAGGTTTATGAAAGCCTTCCTAATCCCTCCTAATCTATGTATACCATATTCTAATTCAATTTTGGGGTTACACACTAATGATGCCGAAAACTGGTAAGAAAGATTTGGACGAAAAACGATGTAAGAAAGGATTTGTATGTGGTTCGATCCCATTAACAAGGTGACCTACATCCACGGTTGCGTCTGTGCGCTTCTCACTAGCAGATCACCGGCGGGCCTGGTGAGCCAACAAAGATGGGCGGTACTACCAGTAATACCGGCCGGGTGTATGCGTGTAGATGGTGAGTTATCTGTTAATCGCTTGTATGCTTAGAGAATTGATTTCGGGATCCCTTTGATAGGGTAGGTGGGCTCATTTATAGATGCAAGAGTCCACCCTTACATGGTAAGAATTCGTGAGATTAGGGAACCTAATCTGATTACAATAAATTTGCTTGATTTTAGGAGAGTTTCCTAAATGGTTTAGGAAACTGCCATATCTCCTTCCTCAGACTTATAATTGATTTAGGAAACTGCTGGCCGAGCGGTGCGAATCGCCCGGTCCCAAGGTTACCTCGGGAATGCTTAGCCAGATGGGCGCCCTCACCGGAAGAACCGGCGTCTCCTGGCAACGTGGCACTGTTCCATTGGCTAGATTATTTTGGACATACCACACACATTCTTACATATAACTTTGGAGGTAACTTGGAAGATCAAGCCAGAAGAGAAAAGAAGATGTAGCTTGAAGGTTTCTAATGGCAACCATCATCTCCATTTCCATGTTCTCATCAACCTTGTGCAACTAAACATCTAGTCTAGGTTTTCAATGAAACCCTAGCCATGTAAAGGGGATTTCTTTGCTTCTATTTTTTAGGGTTTTTGTAGTTGGATAGTTGATTGTATGTTTGAGGATTATAAATATATAATTAGTTTTAATGTTAATAATCAATATTATTTAGGATTTATTTCTTGTCTTAGATTCTCCCTTGTATCTATTGAACTCAATATTCTTTGATTTCTGTGATTAATAGGAGTATTTACATGCAATGGTGCTTACTTGATTACGATGTTTTTATCTTTTATGATTCATGCATAGGGAAGATGGGTTGTGCTACACCCTAGTTCTAGGTAGACAATCCATGCCAACCGAAGATGAATTATGCCTAGATTGAACTAGTAATATCCTCTTGTCGACACTACTGGGCTTATAGCTAAGGCATATTTTAACTAACCAATCGCAAATCTTAAAATAAGAAGTATAGACCCCCAATGCATGGTTAGTGGTAGATTTGTGACTCTAGATCCCATACAGATCTATTAAAACAACCTTAAACATTGCACTTGTTTAATTAGTTTTAGTTTTAGTATTTCTATAGTTCCATAGTTTAGTTCATAAAAGTTGTTAAATCGAAAATCAATCAAACTTCTGTTTTATATAACTAAATAGATCTAGGTTTTATAAATTAGAGGCTAAAAATAAACAGTCTCTGTGGGTTCAACCTTTACTTCCACACTACAAATCTTAGTAAGTAAAGCATACTTTTCATCTTGATTTTGACTAGATCATCTATAAATTACAAAACTTTTTGTCTAAGTTCCGTTTGGGTCTGAAATTACGTTCCAAAACTATTTCCGTGGAATCTCTATATAACCTACCTTTTAGGCAATGTATTAGCCACGTTGTCACTATAGTATTCAAAATGATCTAAAACAAGATCAACAATATTAGAATTTATTCTACACAGGTAAAATTACTATTCACATACTCTAGATATTTCAAATAACATTTATATCAAATAAATGTCACTTAATCACATAAATGCCTCAATGATTATCGAATCACCGTGTCTTCACTTGACACCTTCCGTTAACCACAGTCAACCACTCATCACAATTTCCAAATAACATTGAAAATCCTTGAAATTCAATTATGCAATTTAAAACAAATGATTTTTCCTGGGACAGATGTTACAACTCTCCTCTCCAAAAAGGAAGTTTGTCCCTAAACTTATACTTCATGCATCGAAAAGGTGCGGATATTCATTCCTCATCTCTTCCTCGTTCTCCCACATTGCTTCCTCGAATGAATGTCTATGCCCCAATACTTTCACCATTGGAATTATCTTCGTTCTCAACACTTACTCTTTTCGATCCAAGATTTCTACTAGACACTCAACATAGGTCAAGTCCTCTTGGATCTACAACGGTTCCGGTACTATGTTCTTACTCATGTCTGTCATACACCATCTCAACATAGACACATGAAATACATTACGCACATATTCCAACTCGGACGATAAGGCTAGTCGGTAAGCCACTGGTCCTACTCTCTCTAGGATCTCAAAAGGTCATACAAATCTCGGATTGAGATTCCCCCTCTTTCCAAATCGTACAATGCCTTTCGAAGGAGATACTCTCAAATACACAAAGTCTCCTACTTTGAACATCATCGGTCATCGCGTAGAGTCGGCATAACTCTTACAACAACTCTGAGCCACCTTAAGTCGCTCTTAGATCAGTTTCACCTTTTTCGTAGTCAACTATAATATCTCTGGCCCTATCAACCTTCTTTTCCCAACCTCGGTCCAATAAATCGATGAACAACACTTACACCCATATAAAGCTTCATACGGTACCATCCGAATACTTGACTGAAACATGTTGTAAGCGAATTCAACTAATGGTAAGTGTCTCTCCCAATCACTTCCAAAGTCTAGTACACAAAGTCTAAGTATATCTCCCAAAGTTTTTTACGCTCTGACTGTCCGTCGATTTGAGGATGAAAGGCGATACTAAAACTCAATTTGGTACCCATGGCCTTTTACAAACTTCCCCAAAACCTCGATGTAAAACTACTATCATGATTCAATATAATCACTGTTGGAACCCCGTGTAGTCTCTCCATCATACAACTCTGCTAGTCTAGACAGCTTAGTCATCTTGATTGGTAGAAAATATGTTGATTTCGTCAATCTATTAACTATAATCTAAATCTTATCACTCTTGTTAAGCGAACGTGGAAAGCTAGAAACAATATCCATTGTGATCTCATCCTATTTCCACTCTGACACTGGTAATGGTTGTAATCCTGCTGACAAGCGGGGGTATTTGTAAAATACAACCGCGCTAAAAGAAGAAAATATACTGAATTAGTTTATAATTCCCTTGTTTATCTACAATTTGAATTACAATGCTAGTTTTTACACAATATGATTAATCTATGATAAGTGGTATTGTTTTAGTGGTTATTTGTGCAGATTACTATTGCTGTGTGAAGAATTGAATAAGCAAGATAAAAGGAAGTGTTTGGTTTCAATGAAGACAATTCAAACATGAAAATAGAGTTTTGAGCAATCGAAGAGGTCTCGAGTGATCGAGGCTTCGATCGATCGAATGCAGTTCAAGCGCTCGAAGATCTCAGAAGTTCAATCGATCGAACATGGCTTTTATCAGAAATAACGCGTACGCAGCAGAGAGGGAGATGTAACCCTAGCCTTAGGTTTTGTATATATAGTCGTATTATATACGTCTTGGAGGCCGCCCACTTTCAGTTTTTTTTTATCATTTTTATATAGAGAGTAGAGAGTGTGTCCTTGTTCTTGGAGGTTTATCAAGATTCCTCATTGTTTTGGCTTAGATTCTTTAGAATTTAATAATAGTTCAGCATTGCAAGTTACTTTATATTGTTTTATTTACATTCTGTCAGTAGTTATCGTAGTTTCATCTGCTAGAATCATAGCTTTGCATGTTAGGTAATGTTAAATTATTTGTTTTTTTTAGAGATTTCATGTTTAAATCACAACCAAACGACACCTTAATGGATCTTTACGTTAACAACGCATCTGTGACACTCCAGACCATGTCTGAGTAGTCCCCAGGTTGGGAAATCATGATGAAACTGTGATTTCAAGCCTCTGCCATGCATCAGAATAATTCATGTGTTCGATCGATCAAAGACATTTCGATCGATCGAGACAGAGATACAGTCAATCGATCAAAGACATTTCGATCGATCGAGAGAAGATGTTCGATCGATCGAAAGCGCGTCGATCGATCGAACCCTCTGATTCTTGAGAACATTCAATACAGTATTCGAGGACTTTCTGTTTCACAGATTTGTTATCAAACTGTCCCCAAATGCTCAGTTTGTCAAAACAGTCTCTAAACTTGAGGTCTTAAAGTATTTTTCTTCAATATCTTTTGCAAACCACCCTCAATGCTAACACCATTGTAGGTGCGAGTCTTAACTATTATTTTAAATCGCTTTCATGTATTTCGAACTTAATTTGGATGATATAGTCCCGGTCATGAAAGAGCTACGGATTCTCTAACTTTAGAAAAATACGAAATATTGTAGAACATGTGCTCCAATGAGCTTTAACGCAATTGCATGGTAGATGGCTAGGTCACTGTGGATTCGCATGATCCCAACACTTTCCTTTTACTAAGAAAACTAGTTTTAAAATATCGCTCTAGTTAACTAGTTAGTCATCAGTTTAAAGTAATTTAGTTGCTTTTAATTTTAATAGTTGTTAATTATAGAACTCCGTGTTCTATAGTTTCCTTAAGCATTAAATTTTCTTTTTCTTTTTAGAGTTTAATCTAGGTAATTAATTTTCAACCTTCCCTGTGGTATCGACCTGGACTTCCAGTACTATATTACTTGCACGATTACCTACACCTGGGTATAGCACACAAGAGCACACAGAAAAATTCTCGTGTCAAGTTTTTGGCGCCGTTGCCGGGAAGGCGACGCGTTAATACTTAGTTTACCTCAATCTATCTTTATCTATTTCTGTTTTCTTTTTCTTTTCTTCTTTAGATTAAAACCTTTTAGGATCTTTTCCCGTTCATGTCCAAAAATTCCATCAAAGGAATTCTTGGAAATCTATTCTACTTAGCTGATTCTTCTAATTCTATTAATCCCATAGCCACATCTATTGATTCAATGGCCGATAATTGAAGTAAAAACGGTGATAATGTGGTTGTCCCAATCGATGATTCACTTCATCCTTTGTGCGATCTCATGACACCTAAACATGCTCCAACACCTTCTTATATTCTCATTCCTCCTCATGCTGGCGAATTTCAATTTTGCAACAGAATGATTCAACTCCTTCCTACCTTCCATGGAATGGATAGCGAGAAGGCATATCTACACGTTAAGGACTTCGAGGATGTTTGTAAAACATTTTCACAAACTTGTCCTATAGACGTGACACGCCTAATGCTATTTCCTTTCACTTTGAAGGATAAAGCAAAAGCGTGGCTACTCACGTTGAAGCCAAATTCAATCTACACCTGGCATGCAATGAACACTGCATTTCTAAAGAAATTCTTTCCACCTCGCATGACCACTAAGCTTAAACGACAAATTAACTCTTATAAACAAAAGAGCAATGAAACCTTCACCCAAACTTGGGACCGTTTCAAGGATTTGCTTCTATCATGCCCACATCATGGGTATGAGAAATGGCGAACCATAAGCTACTTTTACGAAGGGTTAAATGGTGAAACTAAAAAGTTGGTCGAGACCATGAGTTTAGGACCATTTCTTCGTAAAAATACTGAAGAAGCTGAAGCTCACTTTGAGTGGCTAGCTGAACATGCCCATGAATGGTCCAATTCTGAAGATATCCCACGCTCACAGATATCCTATGTAGAGGAGAAGAGTTTATACCAACTAAAAAGCGAAGATCACCTAATGAATAAATATGAGGAATTAGCTAAGAAAGTAGAGGAATTAGGGATGAAAGGGGAAGGTTCTAGGTAGGTTTTGCCTGAAGAACTATGCGGCACATGCAATATGTTGGGACATACCAATCAATACTATCCCAATGTGCCGTATTTTCAAGAATAACCCCCCATGGAAATAAATGCCATGCAAGGGTATAGGGGGGCGGGGAATTCCTATAATAATAATTCACAAAATAATAACAATAGATGGAATCACCCCGGGTTTGATTGGAAAAATAATGCTGGGACCCAAAATCAATACCAACAATAGCCCTATAACAACAATAACCAATATCAAGGGCAATACAATAGGCAGCCCCAGCCATTCAATCAAAACAGACCTAATAACTATAACCAAGCTCAACCCTCTAATCAACAATCGAACGTGTACGTTCCCCCACACAAAAAGGCACATGAGGAAGATCTTCTTTCTAACGTGAATCTAACGCAACAATTAATTCAAATGATGAGCAAAATGTCTGCGATGTTAGATATGATGGATGCACAATAAGAGGGATTGGGTGGAACATTTCCGGCCCAACCACTTCAAAACCCTAGGGGATACAACAATGGTCCCACTAATCATGAACAAGCTAAAGCCGTGACTACTCTGAGAAGCGGCAAGACTATAGGGCTAAATATGCCTCTCTCTACTCCCGAAGAGTATGAGGAGGACGAAGTGGTGAATAAAAACAAACCTTCTACTCAGGAAGAGGAGCCATCCACTAATAATGAACCATTAGAAATAAACACTGAAGCTCCTAAACAAGTAGAAGAAGTTAAGAGAAAGCCCGAAAAGGAGCCCGTTGATGACGAAGTCCCTAAATGCCCTTTTCCCCGCGCCCTATCCTCAGAGGCTTAGGAACCCAAAAAACGAGACAAAGAATCAGGAGTTTTTGGAACTGTTCAAACAAGTCAAAATCAATCTTTCACTCCTTAATGCAATCAAATAAGTGTCGGCCTATGCTAAGTACCTTAAAGACTTATGCACGGTCAAGAGGAGGCAAAGTGTGAAGAAACACGCTTATATGGCTTGCCAAGCAAGCGCAATCATCCAAAACGAATTGCCTCCAAAACTCAAAAACCCCGGTACCCCAACTGTCTCGTGCCGAATTGGAAATCAAAGAATAGACAACGCCCTCCTTGATCTAGGAGCAAGCGTGAACCTGCTGCCATACTCAGTTTATAAACAACTAGGGTTGGATGAACTCAAACCTACCCGAGTTGCGTTGCAACTGGCAGACAAGTCCGTCAAATACCCTAGAGGAATACTGGAGGACGTTATAGTGTAAATAGACTCCTTTGTATTCCCGGTTGATTTTGTAATTTTGGACACCGAACCCGTGTCTAATCCATGCTCACAAATCCCGATGATTTTCAGACGTCTATTCCTCAACACCATAGATGCCACAATAAAAATAAGAAGTGGTATTATGACCATCGTATTCGGGAATATGACTTTGAATGTCAAAATATTCTCAAATCCCCGACCTGAAGAATACGAGGACTAAGAGGAGGTCAACTACGTTGAAACGGTCATCAAAGATGAGGTAGATTTTGTTGATTATAAAGATCCTTTGGAGATAGTTGTGTCGCAATTCGACACTATCTATTGACCTAAAGATTCTACTCCGTTGGATTCTGCTTTAAATCACACTTGCCTCATGATGGATACGCGAGAGGAGGATAGAGCTGAATGCATGTGGGTAACACCATATGAACCCCTACCTCCGAAAACAAAATTAGTTTTGCCCTCCAATTTTTAGTTTCTCGATATGGAATTGAAGGAGCTTCCTGAAGAGCTCAAATATGCTTTCCTGGGGACTGAAAAAACTTATCCTGTTATAATTTCATCCACTCTCAGTCTGGAACAAGGGGCAAATGAATCCAAATGCTAAAACAACATAAGGGAGCATTAGGATGGACCATTGCCGATCTCAAAGGCATAAGTCTGTCCGTGTGCACTCATAAAATATATTTGGAAGAAGACGCTAAACCTTCGCGACAAATGCAAAGGCATCTGAATCCCAACATGCAAGAAGTAGTCAAAAAGGAAGGATTAAAATTACTCAATGTTGGGATTATATATCCGATCTCTGACAGCCCCTGGGTCAGTCCGACCCAAGTGGTGCCCAAAAAAGGCAGGCATAACGGTTATTCCTAATAAAGATGGCGAATTAGTACCAACACGCGTCCCCACCGGATGGCGAATGTGTATTGATTATCGAAAATTGAATACTGTGACCCGAAAGGACCACTTTCCATTACCATTCATGGATCAAATGCTAGAACGAGTGGCGGGTCATAAGTACTATTGCTTTTTGGACAGATACAACGGTTATAACTAGATAGAAATTGCTCCTGAAGATCAGGAGAAAATAACTTTCACGTGTCCGTTCGGTACTTTCGCCTACAGAAGTATGCCTTTCGGGATATACAATGCACCTGCTATGTTTTAGCGTTGCATGTTATGTATCTTTAGCGATATGGTTGAACAAATACTTGGGGTCTTTATGGACGACTTTTCAGTGTTCGGCCATAGCTTTGAAAATTACTTGGATAATCTGGAACGTGTGTTAGCACGATGCGTGGACAAACACCTAGTACTAAACTGGGAAAAGTGTCTCTTCATGGTGACCAAGGGAATTGTCCTCGGCCACATTATTTTTGATAAAGGCATCCAAGTCGATAAAGCAAAAATTGATATAATCTCAAACCTACCTGTCCCTCGTACAGTCAAAGACATCTGATCTTTTCTGGGACATGCGGGATTCTATCGTCGCTTTATCAAAAATTTTAGTGCAATCTCCCAACCACTGTGTTAACTGTTGGTTAAAGACATGCCATTTGAATGGTCAAAAAACTGTCAAACATCTTTTGACGCACTAAAAGAACACCTTACCTCCACACCGATAATAAAGGCACCCGACTGGAGTGTGCCTTTTGAGTTAATGTGCGTTGCTAGCGTCTATGCCATTGGCGCGGTTCTAGGATAGAGGAAGGATAATAAGCCTTACGTAATCTACTATGCTAGTCGAACACTTAACGAAGCTCAAATGAATTATACGACTACCGAAAAAGAACTACTGGCAATAGTCTTTGCTCTAGATAAGTTTAGGTCATATCAAATAGGGTCCCCAATCGTCTATTTTACAGACCACTCAGCCTTGAAGTACCTTTTATCTAAGAAGGATGCGAAGCAAAGGCTTATCCGTTGGATACTCCTACTCCAAGAATTCGATATCACAATCAAAGACAAAAAAGGAGTAGAGAATGTGGTCGATGACCATTTATCTCGGTTAGCATTTGTTGATAACACTGAACCCACACCGATAAAGGATGAATTCCCAGATGAGCAATTGATGACTATTTCCAGTTTGCCTTGGTATGTGGATATGGTGAATTACCTAGTTACGGGAGAGACCCCTAGTCATTGGTCAAATCAGGACAAGAAACGATTCCACTTGTTCGCACGTCATTTCTTTTTTGATGACCCTTAATTATTCAAGTATTACGCTGATCAAGTCATCAGGCGTTGTGTCCCGAATGAGGATATAACCGTTATTTTAGAATCCTGCCACTCTGAGGCTTGCGGAGGCCATTTTGTTTTGCAAAAGACCGCCCAAAAAGTTCTATAAGTGGTTTCTACTGGCCATTTTGCTTCGTTTGTTTTATTTAATTTCTTCCTTTCTTTTTGTTCTCTTTTGGTTTCCTTTGTCAGGGTTGTCACTATGAATCAAATGTTACCGTCGCTGTTCCTTCCGCATTAGTTGTTCCATGGATTTGGACCATACATAAAGTCCTCGGGTACTCCGCCGCAAGAGGAAAGTCCGTTGCAAACTTGCACTCCGTTATCGCTGTCTCTATCCGCATCACCTCCTGCATGTGCGATCAATTCCTTGGAGAGTTCAGACTTGCTTAATGATGCCCTAGCTGCTTTTCGACTGTTCTAGAAAAGGGAATCATCAAGTTTGGACTCCACATTCGAAGATTTGGCGGAGAAAGAAGTTGTGGAAGAAGATATTTTCATGCTAGAAGAGTAATGCTTCACTTCAATTGTATTCTGTCGTTTAATCTTTCTTTTATCAATTGAAGTGTAATCCTAGACAAAGCTTCATTAGTTGTAGTTTATTTTAGTTGTTTTGCTAATAATAAGTTTTAAATACCATGTTGGGGGCAACAATGTTGTAGTATGGATGCTATTCCTACGTTTTATCTATAAAAATTTGCAATTTTCTATTACGATGATGACTTTTGGCTTACATATCCTGTTGAGAAACTGTTTTTATCCAATTCCTGTATGTCCAGAATAATCTTGGTTCGTTGGGGGTGCATAGATTTTCAATTCAAAGATATTGTAGAATTTTCAGGTTCGATCGATCGAACTAATTTTGATCGAACGACGTCGTCTCACCCTCGAGTGCTCCAACAGTGTTCAATCGATCGACAGTTCGATCGATCAAACTTTCTCGATCGATCGAGCCTTGTATTTAAACGAGGCATCTCCAGTACACTTTATCAGTTTCACTCTTCCTCTCCCTCATTCTCGAGTGATTAGCGACAGAGAGAGACTTCGGGTGATTCTTGTCCTCTCTCATTACTCACGCCATTCGAGGAGCCCTTGGTCCCCCTAATCATCATTTTCATCCCCATTATCCTCCCCTCTGCACGTATATTCGAGGTAAGGTCCATGGAACCCCCTCTCATCCATTTTATTCAAATTTCTGTAGGAGTGCCCCTGTAGACACCCCAATTTTGACCGAACTATTAAACTTAGGGGGATTTACCTCTAGAAATCAATGATGAATAATATCCCGACGATTTTCTTCAAGTTCATCACTTCGACTTCTGAAAAGCTTCAAGTTCCCAAACCTTGCTCCTAATATCCCTAGATTTGGCCAATCACTGACCATCTATCTTGAGCTCACTGGATCATGGGTTACTTTCTAAAAAAAATGGAATAGATTGAATAATAATAATTATTATTATATTTTCTAAGAATAACATTGTTTCCTGTATTTTATTTAGATTCAAAAAGATAAAAAAGAAAAAATATACTATTTGGTGACTCATGATTAATTTAGATTTAAAATGAAAAATGTGCCTATACATATATATATATATAGGAAAAAGGAAATAAAAAAAGAAAGTAGCCCATGTGATTTGGAGAGTTAGAGATCCCTTGGCATATTCCTTATCTAAGAAATACCCAAAAAGCCCTTTGTTGGGCACTAATCTCCCATGTGTTTTGAAGATGCTCTAGAATGTTCCTTTATTCTAGCCAACTTAAATGCCTTTCAAGTTTATTGGAATTACATAGAAGTGCCATGGAGAATTAGAGATGCCATAGAATATTCCTAACCCACCATAAATTGACCTATCTACCCTTATCTTAGCCCCTAAGATAATGAAAGTCTATAAAAAAACCATTTTTTCTCTCATTTTGAAAAAGGAAAAAGGGAGACACTTGAATTGTATAGAGAAATGTTGGGAAAGCTTTAGAGGAAAGAAATATAGAGAGAGAAACTCTACCAATTATTTTACCCAAATCCCACCAAAACTCTACCCAACCATCAAATCACCATTGAAGGAGCTTGAAGCTTGAGGAAGAAGAAGAGGAAAAGCTTGAGGAATTCAACATCTCTACAAGTTTTGAGAAGATCTAGAGGTAAAGCCTTCAAATATATATATATATATAATAATTCAATCACAAGTTCTTAGATCTAGAAACTTTACACATTTTCAAAACCTCTCTTCTTACCCCATTTCATCACACACCACCAAGAACTTGTGATTGAACCTCATAACACTTCATTAATTTGGATCTAATTAATGCCTTGGGTTTGAGATAAATTAATTTTGAAGTATTTGTGTTCCTAAATAAAACTTTGTTTTCCTTTATTTCTATTTCATTCATAAGGTTCATGAGATCTTCCATATCTCATTGAAACTCTTTGAATTTGATTCCTTAGTTTCCTATGATCTTATGATCCATATGGAGATTAAAATGAATCATGATCATAATCTACACATAGTTGGTGAGATACTAGTATCAACTCATGACTAGGATCTCTTTACTATGGATCTTATGGAATTCATACTATATTCCATGGAGATTAAAGTAGATTTGTTTTTTTTAGTCTCCAATGACCATCAAACGGTAGGAGAAGTAGTTTAGTTTAAGTCCATCTCTATGGCTTAGACTAATTCATTGTTTGGGATTTTGTGAAGTCCATTTCATACTTCATTAAAAGTCCATAAGTCTAAATAGGTCCTTAGTCTTCAATGACCATCAAATGGTAGAAGAAATGATTTGGTTTAAGCCCAACATTATGATCTAATAGTTGAGGTCAACCAACAAAGTTGAACTAGCAAAATGAAAACAGTGAGTTCACAAACTATTTTTGATCAAAGATTTTTAATTCGAAATCTAACCGTTGAAATCAAGTGAAACCAACGAGAAAGTGTCAATAACACATTGTTTTACCACTGTAATTTTTGTTTTGGTAAGAGCTTATGCTTAGAATGGTTTGATCATGAATTTTGTGAGACAACCACAATCTGTCCAGAATTTCAGAATAGTTTCAGAACAGCAAACCGGTTCTAAAACTGATAGATCAGAGCTCTAACCAAGTTTTCATGACCTCTAATAATTTTTTTATAAGAACCTTAATGTGTTAGGAAGGTTCCCTAAAACGAATGAAGCAATTCGGATTTGTGTGCTATTTTTAAACAATCATGCAAGATCTCTGGACAGAGAGTTGTAAAATCCTGAGTGAGGACTCAAATATTATTTATTTATTTCAACTCAAATAAAAACTGCTACTATTTTTGTCTAATATTATTTATTTCAACTCAAATGGTCTCTTAATGTCTTAGGACTCAAACCATGTTTTGAATAATGATAATTTAGATTAAACCTAGAGGCTTAGGGATCCAAATTAGTGAATAAATTCATATCTCATTCTTGTTCATATTCATGCATTCATTCATACATGTTAATATTCATAAGTAGGACTTATCTCTTGTCTTATTTGAATCTAGTTGAACATTGACTTAGGATTAATTACTCTTTGATATTATATCTTGTCTAAGGCATGTGTACTAACTTTTGTTTTGTAGCGCATTTGAGGTACAATTCCTCACCTTTTCTCTAGTTTAATTCTATTATTTGATTTATATTGATTTTCGACTCCATGTGCGACACCTTAGCCTAGGTTTTGCCTTATGTGTATATATGTGTTAGAGACCTTTTCTTAGATTTATTTTGTTCTTGCATGCATTGCACGTTTAATATTCGCGGCCGGATTCCGGGTATGTTTTCTAGTTTTCTATTGCATATCATGTTGCTTGCTACTTGAATTATGTGGCTTATGAATGATATTTTACCGTTAGCAATTTACACCATTTCCAACATGCTTGTGTAATGTATATGTATATATGTATTAGTTGAGGGCATGTTTAGATTATTAATTTGATTAAAAAGGATGTTGAGTAGAGGCCTATCGCGAGATAGGATGAAAGGGGGTGTTTTAGTCCGTCGGGCTCCTTCCCCTTTCATTCCATAATCCCCGGACCCAGTTTATCTTTGGTTTCGCAAAAGATCAGTTTGCTTTAAAATGGTTTCTTATTTTTCCTTTTAAAAATTAAGTGGCGACTCATTTGTTTTAAGAAATTGATTTAAAAGAAAAGCTGTGGGTAAAAGAAAGAAAAAACCTGCGATATCCACAATCTGGCGACTCTGCTGGGGATCGAACCCAGAATCTCTGGTTTCGCAGACCAGAATTTCTGATTTTGGGTTCACTCGAGGATTAGACTTGAAAGCATCCTTTTAATCGAGTTAATTAATTTTTGTATGCCCGTTGCATTGCACTTGCATGTCTCGCCAGTCGATTGCACGGAACTATGACCTTGGTGGCTCGGGGCAACCCGGTCGGTCAGGCCATCATGGGGCCGTGTGATCACCCTTGATCTCGTACCATGTTTTGGTATATGAAGCATCCTATCGGGTGTGTGTCAAGGGTCCCTTATTTGACCAAAACCCGGCCTTTGCATGGTAGCTTCCATAGAACCTTTCGATCTTAGGAAATCAAATCTTGATTAGGATTGTGTGCTAGGGAGTTTTGTATGCCCGGAAGGGATTACTTGAGATGATGACGATACTTGCTTGATGAAAGATATATAATCTTTCAATCACCTTTTAGCAAATTCTCCTCATGTTCTGCAACATTTGGAGAACATGCTGAACCTTGATTATAAGATTATACTTCTTATATCGTGCTAGCTAAGCATCATTGACCTTGTATGCATCCGAATTCATGGAAGGTACGGTGATAATCCGATCACGTGATCCTCCTACCCAAAGAGTTTTGAGTCCATCTTTGAAAGCAAACGGATTTCTGCCATCTTTATTCCAAAGTTTTCAATCTCTTTTTCAAAAAAATCTTTGGAGTTCACTTCTTGATTAAAGCTCCAAACTGACCTCTGTTAAGGTACATTTTCCAAAAAATTTTGGAAATTGTTTTTAGAAGAAATGCTTTTCAAATGAATTTTAAAGCAAAATTTTAATCCAATCATCGTTATCAAGAAACATTTTCACATCCTCATTTTTAAATAAAAGATTCAAAATCCTTGAGAATTGTTTTTTGAAAAAAATCTCATCATTTTAAGAAATACTTTTTCGAAACTATTGAAATATCCAACCTTTGAGAGGGTAAAGGGGATCACAATGAAAGGAAAAATTAGCACACTTGACATGGGTGAGGATTTATGTGCTTATATGTTTATGTGTTAGGATTAGAATTTTCCTTTCTTTTGCATATACAGTAGGCACACACACACATGCATTTCATCCGTGTGCCGTATGTGCGGTGCATGCATTCAGTTGCATCAAACCATCTAAGCATGAACATGTTTGTCACATTAACCAATATCATTGCATACAAACCCACAACATCTTCCTTCCAATTAAGATCAAAATAATTCCTCAAAATTCCTTCACTCTTGAAAATCGATTCTGCATGCGGACCTTTCCATGTCACGAATCTGTAGAAAGAGTGGAACAACTAGATCCCCTAGTGAGGACACTTCTAACCTCTTGGGTTCGTCTTCTTGATTTTAGGAGAACATGGACCATCATCTTGAGATTGATTCGCCAGTGGCCTTAAGAGATTTGGAAGAGAAAGTGAACAAGCTGCAAGCCACTATTGAGCAACAGAACTTAAGGGTGAATCAATTGGAGAGGATAACGTTTGAGCTCTATCAGTTACTCAAAAAGCAAGTGGGTTTGAATAAGGTAGTGATGAACAAATTGGAGAGGGGAATAATGGATCACCCGGTCGAGCACCAAAATCCACATCCGAGTCCAACCAATCACCAAAGCGCATGTCCAAATCCAACCCATCCCCAAAGTCCATACCCAAGCTCAACCAGTCACCAAAGCCCCTATCCATGCTCAATCCCAACGAACCAAAGAGTTATTCCAAGCCCACATCTCAGCCCAAAAGGCAACTCAAGTTCAAAGTCGAATTTGAAATTAAGCCGAGCCGGCAGGTCAAGAATATTCACCAACCTCGGCATGACATTATCCATGGCCCTTGATCACCTCATCAAGAGTGGTCACCTTAATCCCCTGGACCCAAGGCCACCATCAAAACCCTTACCTCGCCAATACAACCTATCCTTGTACTGCACCTATCACCAGACTCAAGGCCACCGTACTGATTCTTGCTCGAGACTCTGCCATGAGATCCAGGATCTCATTGATAGGAAAATCATCACTCCTCCGCCAAATCCACAGAGTGACCTTTTGCATAACGATCTTGACTTACGAGCTTTTCAATCTCTGACCTCTCAATCCCAGCCATCACTAAGAACCCTCAAGGGATTTGCTGCATCCATGAGTGCGCAACAACCAACTGGCCCTCGCCTAATCAACAAGTGCGGAAAAGACATTGATAGCACTTGGTGTGAGTCAGATGAATACTGTCCTACTAAAAATTGGCCCATGGATGCGGATGATATTTCTACACACATGCTGTTGGAGGAAGGCGGACCCGGAGGTTCAAATGATGATAGTGAAGTGATAGTGTTTGGAAGTACTGTTGTTGAAGCAAATGTGGATGCTCTTGGAAATCTAACAAATTGAAAATCATCTATGACGCTCCAGTTGAGACCAAGTCAAGTCTAGTCCAATAATCGAGTCATGTCAAGTAGGAGTCAAGTGTCAAGTCTAGTCTAGTCTTTGAGTCAGTCGGTTATCGAGTTTTTTTTTAAGTCTCTTTTTATCGAGTCAAGTGATGTAATCCTTTTTCCCTACTAGTTGAATAAAATCTCATTCTGTTTGATTCAGTGTGCCAAGTCGTGAATGTATGGATCATTAAGCCAAGAAAGAAAAAAGAAGAGAAAAAATAAAAATCATTTTTCAAATGATCATGGAAAATACTTTGTTAATAAATCTTTGCATTAAAAAGGATCCCCAAATGATCAAAGCAAATTCTGTGCCAAATCCAAGGAGGAGGAGAGAATTTATTAGCTTTACTTTAAGAATTTAAAGATGCTCTTGCTCAATCTTGAAAAGATGAACTTGGAACTTGAAGTTTGCTCACCATCCCCTTTTCTTAAATACCAAGCCTAAAAGATGAGCCCAACCAGTCCAAAGTCATAACTTGATCCTTGATGGTAGCCAAATGTTTTAAATGAACTTCTTCTTCCAAAAAAGAAAAAAGAAAAAAAAAAGAAGAAAAGAAAGAGCTCGCTAGGATGAAAACCCAAAAGGGCGCCTAGGCAAAAGTAAGAGCATGAAAAAAAAAGAGAAATTAAAAAAAAAAAAAAAAAAAGGAGAGAAGAAAAAGATGAAGATGAAGGAGCTCGCTAGGATGAAAACCCGAAAGGGCGCCTAGGTAAAAGTTAGAGCAAGAATAAGATGCGTATTGATTTCAAAATCCGAATCCTAGCCAGTCAAAATCATGAAGAGAATAAGAGATAGTGAGGTAGAGAAAAGAAAGGAAAGAGAAAAGAAAAGGCAAAGAATAAATAAGATTGAGAATTCTTGAGCACTTCAAAGTACATCATTGGTAGATGAATTATCCCAAAGCTTTGTGTTGTTCTCAACAAAGAAAATAAATTGGAAAGAGAGATTTGAAAGTATCAATTAGTATCAAAATTTTGTGAGAGGCTCATGGCTAAGTGGGCCTATAACAATGCAAAAGTATCTTTAAGAAAAATAAAGAGTGATTTGGAGGGCTGCTATTGCTTTATGAGTATGGTAGAGTATGATTTAAACACGATGTGTTATGATAGTTGTAAAGATTGACTGGCTAGTGAAAAGGTGAAAAGAATCAACCGCCATAAAAAAAAAGAAAATAAAAGAAAAAAATAAAAAATAAATAAAAGGGAGACGTAGTTCATGTTCTCATCATTTTGTTCAAAAGCTACCACAAGGAATCTGTTTTAGAAAATCTGCCCAGAAAAAAGCACTCATTGGACTCAAATGAAAACAAGGCTCGTAAAGCCCATAATTATTGAAGCCTTATTCTTTCAAGACCTCCAGAGTCGATGAACTACGTTTTGACCTGATTCCCACTTGGGGATACGTAGGCAACCGGCTCGGTTCGGTCATCACCCCATCATCTCATGCTATCTTTCATTCAGGCCTTGGCCGAACTACTTTGGACCTGATTCCCACTTGGGGATAAGTAGGTGAACCTTCCAAGGTTCTCGGTCTATAACCATTCCTAAACCAAAAGCATCACCCTTTGCACCTTTGGTTTCCTTCCTTCAGACTAGGGGCAAACTTGTGTTTGCCTGGAGCCATATATCTATTGCCAAACCAGGGGCAAACAAAGTTTGCCCATCAACATTGGGTTTTCTGCTTCAGCCCACCATATTCATGATGATTACCTCTAGGATGAGCCTATTTGCCCTTAAGACTAGGGGCAAACTTTGTTTGTTAAAAGCCCTCTATGCCAGAGGCAAGTTCTTAAGTAATTGAGTTTGTTTTGAAAGGATTGAAATAGAGTGCCTTTCATTCTATAAGCTAAAGTACTAATTTGAAGCACATTCTAGATGGGCAAATAATTCGCTAAATCGAAAAGGAGAAGTTTTCAAAGCTTAGATTTATCAGCAAAGCACTACCATTGTTAGATGATGAATAAATGAAAGGTGAGATGATAAATTATTCATGATGAAAGCACATTCATTCATAATGAATGTAGAGTTTGAGTCAGTCATCTTGAGTAACTAGCTTTGTCAGGTCTGTCCTCCTTTGATGAGTCAATAAATGGTCTCAAATGTGTGGGTTTAAGATGATGAATAAAGATTTGAAAAGTCTTCATGAGCATCCCAAGATCAGTACGAGCAGAGATTTCAAACACTATCACAGCATAAAGTGGCAATATAAGAAGAGTCCAAAACTAGGGGCCAAGGTGACTTCCCTCTTTTGACAGAATCGATGTGTTTCTTCGAAAGGTCCGTAAATATGGAAAATGATTATTTCTATCAGCTCCGTTCAAATTTTTTAGTCTCGTTTAGAAAATAGGTTGATTTGAGTTTGATTGACTCCCGATCTAAGAAATTGAACTGAATTGAATTGATTTGAGTCTGATTCTCATTTTTTGAATTAAATTGACATAAGTCCTTGCGAGGCTGTTGATCTTCATTTTTGCAACATAAGTCCCCTAAAGGGCTGTTGATCATTGCTTTCGGAACATAAGTCCCCAAAAGGGCTGTTGAATGTCGCTTCTGCAACATAAGTCCTTGCGAGGCTGTTGATCTCTACTTTCGCAACATAAGTCCCCAAAAGGCTGTTTGATCTCTGCTTTTGAAACATAAGTCCTTGAAAGGCTATTGACTATCGTTCTTGCTTGTAAGCCCCTGAGTGGCTATTGACCAATATCTTACCATGTTGTTTAGTCCTCAATGGCAACCTTGCATTAGTCCTCAATGGCAGCATTATATTTGTTAGTCTTCAATGGCAACCTTGCATTAGTCCTCAATGGCAGCATTATCGGTGTTAGTCCTCAATGGCAACCTTGCATTAGTCCTCAATGGCAGCATCATCGGTGTTAGTCCTCAATGGCAACCTTGCATTAGTCCTCAATGGCAGCATTATATTTGTTAGTCCTCAATGGCAACCTTGCGTTAATCCTCAAATGGCAACCTTGCATTAGTCCTCAATGGCAGCATTATCGACATTAGTCCTCAATGGCAGCATTATCGGTGTTAGTCCTCAATGGTAACCTTGCGTTAATCCTCAAATGGCAACCTTGCATTAGTCCTCAATGGCAGCATCATTTGTGTTAGGCCTCAATGGCAACCCTCATTAATCCTCAATGGAAATTTCTATTAGTCCTCAAAGGCAATCCCCATTAGTCCTCAATGGAGATCTCTGTTAGGCCTCAATGGCAATCCCCGTTAGTCCTCAATGGCAGCATCATTTGTGTTAGTCCTCAATGGCAACCTTGTATTAGTCCTCAATGGAAGCATCATTTGTGTTAGTCCTCAATGGCAACCTTGTGTTGGTCCTCAATGGCAACTTTGCATTAGTCCTCAATGGCAGCATCATTTGTGTTAGTCCTCAATGGCAACATCATTTGCGTTAGTACTCAATGGCGATCTCTTTTAGGCCTCAATGGCAATCCTCGTCACTCCTCAATGGCAATCTTTTTTGAACTTGCATTAGTCCTCAATGGCAGCATCTTTTTGGTCGATATTAGTCCTCAATGACAATCTTTGCTGAAGTCCTCTAGATTGAGGCAAATCTCTGTTGAAGTCCTCTAGATTGAGGCAAATATGTTGAAGTCCTCTAGATTGAGGCAAATCCGCTGAAGTCCTCTAGATTGAGGCAAATCTCTGTTGAAGTCCTCTAGATTGAGGCAAATATGTTGAAGTCCTCTAGATTGAGGCAAATCCGTTGAAGTCCTCTAGATTGAGGCAAATCTCTGTTGAAGTCCTCTAGATTGAGGCAAATTCGTTGAAGTCCTCTAGATTGAGGCAAATCTCTGTTGAAGTCCTCTAAATTGAGGCAAATCTCCGTTAGAGTCCTCTAGATTGAGGCAAATCCTTGTTGAAGTCATCTAAGTTGAGGAAATTCATATTGGTGTAAGGCATACAATGCATTCATATCACCAGAAAGAGCATGATCATGGGTCTTCGCATCTATATAGCATGACATTGCATTGACAGTCGTTATTCCATGAGCATGTGCATCACGTTAGGATATGTGCATTCATCCGTGTGATTATTTGTGCTTAGGAGTTGTTCCTTGCCCGAACTACGCCCTGGTCTGATTCCCAAAGGGATACGTAGGCAGTTCACCGTTGAGCACGACCAACACCGACCGTCTCTGCGAATGTTTTGCAACGCATTTTATTTTTACCTAAGTTCAATAGCCCGGTCAAAGGCTTGTCTTTACACAGGCTTCGACATTCACTTGTGATATGCGTTGCTTCACAAGCTCTGCCGAAGAGGGGCAAACTGTAGACACCCCAATTTTGACCGAACTATTAAACTTAGGGGGATTTACCCCTAGAAATCAATGATGAATAATATCCCGACGATTTTCTTCAAGTTCATCACTTCGACTTCTGAAAAGCTTCAAGTTCCCAAACCTTGCTCCTAATATCCCTAGATTTGGCCAATCACTGACCATCTATCTTGAGCTCACTGGATCATGGGTTACTTTCTAAAAAAAATGGAATAGATTGAATAATAATAATAATTATGATATTTTCTAAGAATAACATTGTTTCCTGTATTTTATTTAGATTCAAAAAGATAAAAAAGAAAAAATATACTATTTGGTGACTCATGATTAATTTAGATTTAAAATGAAAAATGTGCCTATACATATATATATATATAGGAAAAAGAAAATAAAAAAAGAAAGTAGCCCATGTGATTTGGAGAGTTAGAGATCCCTTGGCATATTCCTTATCTAAGAAATACCCAAAAAGCCCTTTGTTGGGCACTAATCTCCCATGTGTTTTGAAGATGCTCTAGAATGTTCCTTTATTCTAGCCAACTTAAATGCCTTTCAAGTTTATTGGAATTACATAGAAGTGCCATGGAGAATTAGAGATGCCATAGAATATTCCTAACCCACCATAAATTGACCTATCTACCCTTATCTTAGCCCCTAAGATAATGAAAGTCTATAAAAAAAACCATTTTTTCTCTCATTTTGAAAAAGGAAAAAGGGAGACACTTGAATTGTATAGAGAAATGTTGGGAAAGCTTTAGAGGAAAGAAATATAGAGAGAGAAACTCTACCAATTATTTTACCCAAATCCCACCAAAACTCTACCCAACCATCAAATCACCATTGAAGGAGCTTGAAGCTTGAGGAAGAAGAAGAGGAAAAGCTTGAGGAATTCAACATCTCTACAAGTTTTGAGAAGATCTAGAGGTAAAGCCTTCAAATATATATATATATAATAATTCAATCACAAGTTCTTAGATCTAGAAACTTTACACATTTTCAAAACCTCTCTTCTTACCCCATTTCATCACACACCACCAAGAACTTGTGATTGAACCTCATAACACTTCATTAATTTGGATCTAATTAATGCCTTGGGTTTGAGATAAATTAATTTTGAAGTATTTGTGTTCCTAAATAAAACTTTGTTTTCCTTTATTTCTATTTCATTCATAAGGTTCATGAGATCTTCCATATCTCATTGAAACTCTTTGAATTTGATTCCTTAGTTTCCTATGATCTTATGATCCATATGGAGATTAAAATGAATCATGATCATAATCTACACATAGTTGGTGAGATACTAGTATCAACTCATGACTAGGATCTCTTTACTATGGATCTTATGGAATTCATACTATATTCCATGGAGATTAAAGTAGATTTGTTTTTTTTAGTCTCCAATGACCATCAAACGGTAGGAGAAGTAGTTTAGTTTAAGTCCATCTCTATGGCTTAGACTAATTCATTGTTTGGGATTTTGTGAAGTCCATTTCATACTTCATTAAAAGTCCATAAGTCTAAATAGGTCCTTAGTCTTCAATGATCATCAAATGGTAGAAGAAATGATTTGGTTTAAGCCCAACATTATAATCTAATAGTTGAGGTCAACCAACAAAGTTGAACTAGCAAAATGAAAACAGTGAGTTCACAAACTGTTTTTGATCAAAGATTTTTAATTCGAAATCTAACCGTTGAAATCAAGTGAAACCAACGGGAAAGTGTCAATAACACATTGTTTTACCACTGTAATTTTTGTTTTGGTAAGAGTTTATGCTTAGAATGGTTTGATCATGAATTTTGTGAGATAACCACAATCTGTCCAGAATTTCAGAATAGTTTCAGAACAGCAAACCGGTTCTAAAACTGATAGATCAGAGCTCTAACCAAGTTTTCATGACCTCTAATAATTTTTTTATAAGAACCTTAATTTGTTAGGAAGGTTCCCTAAAACGAATGAAGCAATTCGGATTTGTGTGCTATTTTTAAAAAATCATGCAAGATCTCTGGACAGAGAGTTGTAAAATCCTGAGTGAGGTTTAGTATTTTCTGTATTTCCGGAGATCTAACCGTTCAAACCTTAATTTTCTTTTTGTGTTAGAAACTAGACTCATAGAGGCATAACATATCCAAAAATCATTAAGATCCAACCATTGGAAGTATTTTATTCCTATTTTTGAACATCTGGTCTGCTCTCTGTAATTCATAAAAACTGCTACTATTTTTGTCTAATCTTATTTATTTCAACTCAAATGGTCTCTTAATGTCTTAGGACTCAAACCATGTTTTGAATAATGATAATTTAGATTAAACCCAGAGGCTTAGGGATCCAAATTAGTGAATAAATTCATATCTCATTCTTGTTCATATTCATGCATTCATTCATACATGTTAATATTCATAAGTAGGACTTATCTCTTGTCTTATTTGAATCTAGTTGAACATTGACTTAGGATTAATTACTCTTTGATATTATATCTTGTCTAAGGCATGTGTACTAACTTTTGTTTTGTAGCGCATTTGAGGTACAATTCCTCACCTTTTCTCTAGTTTAATTCTATTATTTGATTTATATTGATTTTCGACTCCATGTGCGACACCTTAGCCTAGGTTTTGCCTTATGTGTATATATGTGTTAGAGACCTTTTCTTAGATTTATTTTGTTCTTGCATGCATTGCACGTTTAATATTCGCGGCCGGATCCCGGGTATATTTTCTAGTTTTCTATTGCATATCATGTTGCTTGCTACTTGAATTATGTGGCTTATGAATGATATTTTACCGTTAGCAATTTTACACCATTTCCAACATGCTTGTGTAATGTATATGTATATATGTATTAGTTGAGGGCATGCTTAGATTATTAATTTGATTAAAAAGGATGTTGAGTAGAGGCCTATCGTGAGATAGGATGAAAGGGGGTGTTTTAGTCTGTCGGGCTCCTTCCCCTTTCATTCCATAATCCCCGGACCCAGTTTATCTTTGGTTTCGCAAAAGATCAGTTTGCTTTAAAATGGTTTCTTAATTTTCCTTTTAAAAATTAAGTGGCGACTCATTTGTTTTTAGAAATTGATTTAAAAGAAAAGCTGTGGGTAAAAGAAAGAAAAAACCTGCGATATCCACAACCCCCCATGGGTTTTTAAACGATTTAAGTGTTATTTTTGTTTGCTATTGTGTATTTGCGGTCCGTTCTCGTTCTCAGCTCTTGTCTCTGTTATTTTGCTATGTTTGATCGATCGAACCCAACATCTTTTCAATGGATCAAACTCGGTTCGAGCGATCGAACCTGGTACCTTCTCAATCGATCGAACATTCTTCGATCGATCAAAGTACAGCAGTTTCAGCTTCTTTTCTGTTATCCATATTTTTATGTATTTTCTGTTTGTTTCTTCCATTTCAGGGCTTTTGCGATGAATCCTATCACAGGGTACCATAAGTCCAAGCCACTTGACCTCACTATACCAGACCCTATACCAGTTCATGGGCTCAGAAATAAGGAGGAGCGTGTATGGTTTACCAGTTACTTTCAGTCCAGGAAGGTGATGATAGAGTAGCCCCTCGAGGCAGTTTGGTTGTCCGCCCCGTGGTTTCTCACACGTCTCCGTGCGATGCCTAGTTGGTTCACCATGTTGACGCAATCTAAGCGAATCAACATCACATGGGTACGAGAGGCGTGTGCGAGTATGATTAAGGATTCTGCGGCTCCGTTCACTTACAGATAATTCTTCTGGGGTCGCGAGATTATTTTCAGCCCGGCTACTGTGGCCACAACTTTGGGTGTACCAGAGACGCCTGACCACTATTACCCACACATACCTGGTACACCCGAGTCTCTTCCATCTGTCATCATTTAGGAGATCACCGGTGGTGCAATTCAGATTTGGAACGGCATCTCCCTGGTTGAGGACTGATTTCTGACCGAGCAGTACCACCTTCTCCACCCGGCGCTCGCCAATTGTAAATTGATGACATCTTACCATGAAAAGGTGGTGCCATGGTATGCTCAGGTTCTGTATGCCATAGGGACGGGGTGGAGTGTCTATCTCCCTCGGCTATATATCGACTTTTTTGTCCAGCCTACGCGATACATTGCCGCCAAGCGTCATTTGAAGGTCGCTTGGCCTATCTATAGTGTGATTGAGCAGGCTGGATTGATAGCATTGGCAAGTCGATTTGGGGAGACAGCAGCACGCCGCTTAGATGTGCAGAAGAAGAGGAAGCTAAAAGGGAAGGCGAAGGTAAGGGCGAAGAGGAAGAGGGGATGAGGCACCGATATAGAGGGTGCAGCTTCTGGGACACCCACAGAGGTTGAGGAGCTAGATTCTAATGACGAGATTGATCCTCGTATTGAGGTTGCACATTTCGTGCTGAGACAGCGGTCTCAGGCTCCCACCCAGGGAGAGTCTTCTTCATCTGTGCCTCTCCCTACTGTTCATGAGTTACTATTAGAGGAGAGAGAGGCCCGGATCAGACTCGAGGGCAAGATGGACTGCATGGCGACTCTTCTTGAGGCTATACTGATTTAGATGGGGGTTGACCAGTCTTTACATACACCTCCACCACCCACTACTGGTCCTTCATCCTCAGCTCCTCAGGTTGATCGTTCTGCTCCATCTACATTGGCAGCTCCATCTATTACTGATCCTCCTCCTTCTGTACCACCTACTGATCCCTCTATTCCATCCACATCGGCGGCACCGCCTACTACTGAGACACCATTTCCACCACCTCCAGTCGCGACTGACACATCATTCTCTACACCAGCTGCTACGATTACGAGTGACCCGGCGAAGGCTACTACTGTTGCTGATGGTGGAGATGGGGATGCTCCAAATGTGCTTATTGAGATCTTATCGGACGTCGCCGATGATGTATAGATTCTGCTAGATCAGTGTTTATGGCTGTTAGGTTGTTTTGGTTGGTTATGACTGTATTCTCTTCTCTCTCATGTTTTTTCTTGTGGTTTGGTTAGTTTGGATATGTTAGACTTTCGTTTTTTATGGATTTTATAATCACTGTTCTATTATTTCACTCTATTATATTTCCAGTGATTAGTTCTATTTTATGTATGGATCCCATGCTCTATCTTTCATATTCTATTTGATCTTTCCTGCTTGGAGTTTGTATGCTTTCTATACAAATTGGTACACTTGCAGTTATTACGATGTTTTATCAGGTGATATCTCTCTACCTATTTTTGAAAATCACCTTCTGAGGACATTACAATTTTCAGTTGGGGGTGGGCTGTAGATAGATAATCACCTATGCATATTTATATTTATACTTAGCAATCTGGATCACTTTATTGCACATGTCATACAATCTCAATTAGAAGTTTTTTTAAAAAAAAAAAAATTTCCAAACTATTAAGTAAGTTTTAAATTAAATTGGTAGAATAATTTGGAATATTCACTTCTATTTAGCTGTTATCAAGCAATGACACAACCATTTTATTCTCATCCTTTTATGAATTAAGTTCATGCAATTTTCTAGTTCTCTAGGATGAATGCATATGTTGATCATTCTTGTATCCAAAATCCATTTGCACATGTTAATAGCTATGCAGAAAACCTAAATAAGAGTTAATATGCCTTTTGTACTTTAAAGAATAAGTAGTGGAAACTAGTTACCCTTAGTGAGCTTTTGAATCCAATCTTCAGTTCTGAGGGAGTTATCACATTAAATTAGAATTGTTTTTCTTGAATAAGTGTATTAAATTCGTCGAATAGTCTCTAATTCTTCATTTTGGCTGCTTAGTAGAGGAGAACGTTCAGGTTTTACCAACAAAACTCAATGAACACTTAAGTGTTAAAAATTAAGTAGTTGAGAAAATGATTTAAGCCATCGTTATTTGCTCCTTACCTTTCATATACCTGTATCAATATTCCAGAATATGCATTGTTCTCAATCGCACACCTAGTAAATACTGCCAAATCTATTATGAAATCCTAAATCCCTAATCTTATACTTTGACCTCAATACACCCCATTGCACATCCAATGAGATTAAATTGATGAAATATGTTATGGGGAGGGAGTAATTATTAGAGGGGCTGTATAAAAGAAAAAAAAAAGGAAAGAAGGAGTCTAGGTTAAGAAAAAAAAAACATTTATGAGAATAGAGGATGGTCGGAATGAAGTGAAGAAGAAATTACTTCACTCAATCACATGCTAAAAATGTGCAATTTCTTTCCCTTTCATTTCTACCCTACTATATAAAATTATACCAAAAAGTCAAAGCCTTAATGATTTTTAACAACTTAGTTTAAACACAAACGTGTAATTTGAGTTATCCACGGTATTTTGCTCCTCTAGTAAGTAGTATTCTTTTCTTGAGACTTTGCACTCTAAATGTTCGTCTTTATTGAGTCAGGCGTGAAAGCATTAGTAAACAAAACATTACTCATATCAAAGCTTTCACATCATGTGCGATCATTATTAACCAAGTTTCTGTGAGATGTTCATTCTTGAGCGTAAAACCATTTGAGAATTGAGTTGAAACTACAAGTTCTGAGAGTATGATAGTCTAAACAACTCTAAATAAAGTTTGATGTATAGCTATTAATTTCACACACGCACGGATACATGGATGTGATGCATATGTTATTCTTTCTTGGTGACATGAGGAACATGTGTATTTCTTTCATGGTTTGAATGAGGATGATATGTTTTGTAGAGCTAAATTAATAGTTGAATAGAAGAGAGTATTAACAAGTTATTCTATATCCTTTTTTAGCTTAAAATTGGAGAATTTTGTGGGTATATTCACTGCAAACCCGTACGAGACAACACTCGTCCACTAGGGAAAACCTAGGGGTTTAACGGCTTGTTGCATTTGCTAAATGCAACCGTGATTCCTGCGAAAGTGAGTTAGGTAGTTTCTTTTTATTTAGATTAGTTTGCTTTAGTTTTAATTTGTTTTATTCATTGTAGTATTAGTTTAGCTTGTTTTATTTCCGCTTTATTGCTAGGGACTAGCAAATCGCTAGTTGGGGGTTGTGACAAGTGCGGGTATTTTTAAAATACAACCGCGCTAAAAGAAGAAAATACATTGAATTAGTTTACAATTCCCTTGTTTATCTGCAATTTGAATTACAATGCCAGTTTTTACACAATATGATTAATCTATGATAAGTGGTATTGTTTTAGTGGTAATTTGTGCAGATTACTGTTGCTGTATGAAGAATTGAATAAGCAAGATAAAAGGAAGTGTTTGGTTTCAATGAAGACAATTCAAACATGAAAAGAATGATTTGAGCGATCGAAGAGGTCTCGAGCGATCTAGGCTTCGATCGATCAAATGCAGTTCAAGCGCTCGAAGATCCCAGAAGTTCAATCGATCGAGATATGTTCGATCGATCGAACATGGTTTTTATTAGAAATAACGCGCACGTAGCAGAGAGGGAGATATAACCCTAGCCTTAGGTTTTGTATATATAGTCGTATTATATACGTCTTGGAGGATGCCCACTTTCAGTTTTTTTATCAGTTTTATATAGAGAGCAGAGAGTGTGTCCTTGTTCTTGGAGGTTTATCAAGATTCCTCATTGTTTTGGCTTAGATTCTTTAGAGTTTAATAATAGTTCAGCATTCTAGGTTACTTTATATTGTTTTATATATATTCTGTCAATAGTTATCGTAGTTTCATCTGCTAGAATCATAGCTTTGCATGTTAGGTAATGTTAAATTATTTGTTTTTAAGAGATTTCATGTTTAAATCACAACCAAACGACACCTTAATGGATCTTTACGTTAAAAACGCATCTGTGACACTCCAGACCATGTCTGAGTAGTCCCCAGGTTGGGAAATTGCGATGAAACTGTGATTTCAAGCCTCTGCCATGCATCAGAATAATTCCTGTGTTCGATCGATCGAAGACATTTCGATCGATCGAGACAGAGATACAGTCAATCGATCGAAGACATTTCGATTTGATCGAGAGATGAAGATGTTCGATCGATCAAAAGCGCGTCGATCGATCGAACCCTCTGATTCTTGAGAACATTCAATATAGTATTCCTGGACTTTCTGTTTCACATATTTGTTATCAAACTGTCCCTAAATACTCAGTTTGTCAAAACACTCTCTAAACTTGAGGTCTTAGAGCATTTTTCTTCAATATCTTTTGTAAACCACCGTCAATGCTAACACCATTGTAGGTGCGAGTCTTAACTATTGTTTTAAGCCGCTTTCATGTATTTCGAACTTAATTTGGATGATATAGTCCCGGTCATGAAAGGGCTATGGATTCTCTACCTTAGAAAAATACGGAATATTGTAGAAAATGTGCTCCAATGAGCTTTAACGCAATTGTATGGTAGATGGCTAGGTCACTGTGGATTCGCGTGATCGTAATACTTTCCTTTTACTAAGAAAACCAGTTTTAAAATATCGCTCTAGTTAACTAGTTAGTCATCAGTTTAAAGTAATTTAGTTGCTTTTAATTTTAATAGTTGTTAATTGTAGAACTCCGTGTTCTACAGTTTCCTTAAGCATTAAATTTTCTTTTTCTTTTTAGAGTTTAATCTAGGTAATTAATTTTTAACCTTCCCTGTGGGATCGACCTGGACTTCCAGTACTATATTACTTGCATGATTACCTACACTTGGGTATAGCATACAAGCGTACACAGAAAAATTCTCATGTCACCTGCAAGTACTTGTCTATCCTTTTTGACCTGTTGACATGCTAAACATTTTGAAACGTACTTGGGGACTTCCCGTTTCATTCCTCTCCACCAAAAGTTCGTTCGCAAGTTTTGGTACATCTTGTTACTTCCCAGATGAACTGAATATTTAGTACTATGACCCTCCTCTAAAAGTCACTGTTTCAAGTCTTTTACGTTCGGTACATACAATTGACTCCCAAGCATTAATACCCCTTATTCCAAAGTAAAATGTAGTATCTTTCCCAAAGACATCTCATCTCTCATTTTACACAAGTAATAATTGTTGAACTGTTCCACCTTGATCTCATCTATGAGCTATGATTACCATCATTAAGCCACTATTGGTCTCTGGAATTACATCTAACTCCAAACGCTTCATCTCCTTTACCAATTCTTTTTGTTGGGTTAGCTCGTCGGTTAATTCCTTGTCGTCTTTCGACTTAAAGCGTCGACTACTACATTAGCCTTTCCCTGGACGATACTCAAGTGAAAGGTTGCAATCCTTCATCAACTCTAACCATCTCATCTATCTCATGTTCAAGTCTTATTGCGTGAAAATGTATTTCAAACTCTTGTGGTCCATGAAGATCTCACACTCTCCCCATACAAGTAGTGTCTCCAAATCTTCAAAGCATGGATTACCGCGACTAATTCAAGGTCGTGAGTTGAATAATTTATCTCATGTGTCTTCAACTACCTTGAAGCGTAAGTAATCACCTTGCTACCTTGCATAAGTACACATCCCAAACCCTGATGTGATGCATCACTATAGATTACAAATCCTTTAGTTACGGATGGTATAGTCAAGATAGGTGCTCTTGTTAACCGCGGCTTTAACTCTTGAAAATTGTCTTCACAATCTTGACTCCATTCAAATGTAATACCCTTCCTCATCAACTTTTTCATAGGCAATGAAATCTTTGAGAAATTCTCAATGAAACGACGGTTGTATCCAACTAATCCTAAGAAACTCTGAATTTCAGATACAGATGTTGATCTTTGCCAATTAGATAGTGCCTCCACTTTATGAGGATCAACTAAAACTCTATTCTTGTCAATAACATGGCTAAGAAAAGTAATGTTAGGTAGCCAGAATTCACATTTCTTAAATTTTCCAAATAGTTGCTTCTCTCGTAACTGCTGAAGTATAAGTCTCGAGTGTCTCTTATATTCCACTTCATTTGGAGAATAGATAAGAACGCCATCTATGAATACAATCACAAAGTCATCTAAATAATCCTTAAAAACTTAGTTCATAAGGTCCATGAACATGGCTGGTGCATTGGTAACTCCAAATGGCATTACTAGGAACTCATAATGTTCGTAATGCATTCTGAAAGCTGTCTTCTCTACATCTTTGGCTTTTACTTTCAACTGATGATAGCCCGATCTCAAATCAATCATGGAAAATACTTATGCCCCACTAAGTTGATCAAATAGGTCATCGATTTTGGGCAGCGGATACTTGTTCTTGGTTGTCAACTTGTTGTGTTCTAGATAGTCAACACACATTCGCATTGAACTATCTTTCTTCTTTACAAATAACACTGGAGTTCCCCATGGTGATATGCTAGGTTAAATGAAACCTTTTCAAGTAACTCTTGTAATTAGATTTTTAATTCTTTCAATTCTATAGGTACCATTCTATACAGTGCTTTAGATACGGGTCTCGAGTCTGGCATTATCTCAATAGTGAATTCAATCTCTCTCTCGATAAGGACATCTGGAAAGTCATCTGGAAATACAGCTGGATACTCTAGTACTATTAGAATGTCTTCTACTTTTAATCCAATCATCGAAATATTAATTACTGAACATAAAAATCCCTGACATCCCTTTTTCAATAACTTATCTGCTCAGATAGCTGAAATCAAATACGGCCGCGGTATAACCCCACTCCCTTGGAAACAAAAGTCTCAGTGCACCGGTGATAAAAAATTGACTCCCTTCCTTTCACAATCTATTGTGGCTTGGTTAAGAGACAACTAATCTATTCCTAGTATCACATCGAAATGGTTCACAATAATCGGTATAAGGACTACGATCATCAACTTCTCACCTAGTTTGATCTCACAGTCCTTATATATTATAGACGTAATTATCAGCTTACTACAAGGTACATTAATAGACAATTTGTATCCTAGTGGTGAGAACATAACATTCAAATGTTCAACAAAATGATGTGACACAAATGAATGAGTAGATCCCGAATCAATGAGTATGCGTGCTAAGTGTGAATATACAAACACCATACCTGAGACCACTGTATCTGCAGTAGCCACTTCTCCAGGATTCATTTAAAATGACCTCCCTTTTCATTAGATTGCTTAGGGTTTTAACCACTAGAAGCCATGGAACTCGCTCCTTGTTGGGGATGTCTCCTCGGAAAATTCCTAGATTGATGCCCAACTATCTCACAATCATAACACTTGCCTCTCATATCAGGTGCCAAACTAGTACTGTTCATCCATTGAGTTTTATTCTGAAAGTTAATTAGAAAACATCGGCCGGTATGTGGTCGATTACAAAGTGAGCACAACGGTATGTTACTTATTGCCATCCTAGAATCACTAAAACTAGAACTAGAGCCTCGTGTAACGGCCTCCTGAAAGATCCTCCTTGGTTTAGATCATCACCCTCATTACCTCGCTTGCCTTGCTGATTGTGTCTCGATCTCTCCATCCCACTTTCAGCTATAAGTGGCGTTTGTTGCACTACAACCAAAGTTGAATGCTCATAGGTTTTGACCCTCAAACAGATATTCTCCCTTAAACTTTTCTTAAACTTCCTCGCTTTATCCTCCTTCTCTAGCACTAACTTTCCAAATCTCAATAATGCATTATACTTAGAAGTGTATTTGGTTATAGTCATATCCCCCTATTTAAGGTTGTCAAAATCCCTCTTCTTTGCATTATGAGCAGCTCATGGAAAGAACTGAAGATTGAACTCCGCCTTGAACCCTTCCCAAGTTATCAGTGTCCCTTGATCCAAAACATTTACCCAACAATTCTGGGCTTCACCTCTTAGTACATCACTTGCATTCTCTATCTTTAGTGCATTGGACATTGGGATAGAACTAAAAATCCTCTCCATGTCCATAATCCAATGCTCTGCGAGTGTGTTGTTAGACGTTTTATGAAATTCCATTGGTTTCTTTCTAGCAAACTATTCAAACACATGTCATCTACCTGTTCTCTAGTGCCTGTACCATAGCTATTAGTGCTACCTCGAATAGAGGTGTTGGAGGTAACTGCTCTGTTAAATTCTGAACCAAGTCTCCAATGTTTCTGATCATTTTAATTATATGGTTCATTCATCGAGTATGTGGCGATAGATTTCGATCACCGTCACTTATGATTATACAATCTTGTTAATCTCAATGCATAAATACTATGCATATATGACAATGAACAAAATCATGTATGTACAACCACATACCATATGCATCAAACATCTCTACCATTTTCCTTCCAATCCCTCAGCGGTGAGGGAGGCATGAGTGAGAGTAGCAGTGATCGACAAGGTCTTCCATACAAAGCTTTAAATGGCTACATTCATATACTCGTGTGATAGTTGTTGTTGTAGGCGAACTCGATCAATGATAGGTGCGTCTCCTATGTGCTCTCAAAATCAATCATGCAAGCTTGTAGCATATCTTCCATCAGTTGATTGACTCGTTCCGATTGACTATTGATCTACGAATGAAAGTAGTTCCCAGTCTGAAGACTCTTCCAAAACTCTAAAGTGAAATGCGAATCTTGGTCCGACACGATCAAAATTGGTATGTCGTATAGTCATACAACTTGCTGTAGGTACATCTAGCTCAAACTTTCTACTAGATATGTCATACTATAGGCGATGAAATGCGATGTCTTGGTAAGTCGATCCACTATTACCCAATAGCGTTGTGGTTTTTCTGAGACCTTGGCAAACCTACCACTTTAGCAAAACCAACTACAAATTGATGGTTATGTATTCCCATTTTTATTACGGAATCGGTGACGGTTGTAGAAGTTTGGGTGGTTTTTGATGTTCCACCATCACTTGCTTATAAGTAAGACATTGAACTACATACTCAGCTATTTCTCTCTTCATTCCTTTCCACCAAAAATTTCTCTCTAAATCTTTATACATCTTTATACCTCCAAGGTATACAGTCATTCATGACTTATGTGCTTCATCTAACATGTCATTCCTGAGATTATCCTTGTTAGGCACACAAAGTCTACCCTTATACCGTAAGGCTTTGTCTGAACTAATACTCCAGACTTCTGGTTCTTTCACCGACATCTTTGTGAACCATAGTTTCAAATCCTCATCTATTTATTGAGCTTCCATAATACAGCTGATGAGGGTCGGTTAAATAACGAGACTACTAAAATATTGTCCTTTTCTTGATTCTACTGGGTGAAGATCAAACTCAACTAAAATCTCCAATACTTGCCATTCTTGAATTAATATGGTAGCAATTACTAGACGGGGCCGACGACTCAAAGCCCCAGCCATAACATTCACTTTACCCGAATGGTATTGCAAAGAGCGTCATAATCCTTGAGCAACTCCATCCATCTCTGTTGACGCGTGTTCAACTCCTTATGATAGAACAGATACCTTAAACTCTTGTGATCTGAGAACAGATCAAACTTTTTTTTATTATACAAGTGGTGTCTCCAAATCTTCAGGGCAAACACCATCGCTGCTAACTCCAAGTCATGCGTAGGGTAGTTCTTCTCATGTGCCTTCAATTGCCTTGATCTACATGCAATCACATTTCCATCCTACATAAGCACACAACCAAGTCCTTGGTGTGATGCATCATATATTTTAAACTCATAGAGGGAATATATGAACCATAATTGGCTAAAATCAATATTACAAGATAATCAGGACCATGATGAGTGGTTGTGGTTATGGGGAATGCTAACTTACAACACGGAGCCCTTTTAGCGACCAAAATTTTCACCTTTAGCGACAATATTTTTTTTCACCTTTAGTGATGAAATATTTTAAAAAGATTTTTCGCTAAAATATTTTTGTCGGTCGCTAAGATGGTGTACAATGCTATCCTACAACCTTCATGTTGTAGGATAACAGCCCCTAATAAATATATATATCCAAAAACTATTTAGCAATCATGGGATAAGGTGAGAGGAAATCCTCACATGTTATACCAATTTTTTGTGCATTATACACATGTAAGATGATCAAAGTAATAAATACTCTAGTACCCAATGCATCAATTTACATAATTGTTATTTATTTATTTATTTATATGAGATGTATATCTTCTTTAGACATTGATCATTCATGTGGTAGAATATTAAAGTGATTATGCAAAGCTCGTTTTATCATTTGTTAAATGAGAACTTTGTCTATGTAACAAGCACTAACCACATATTCAACCATAAGACATAATATTGATAGGCCTGTTTTTGTTTTTTGTTTTTGTTTTTGTGACAAAATGTGCACAGGGGGTAATATCCATGTGATCCTTTATTAGCCTATAGATGGCTAATGGAGCACAGGTCAATTATATACCAGAAATGGGATTTAGGTCAAGCACAAAAGGTGAGGAAGCATCTCATGCCTTTTTGATGGTGTTATGAGTGCACTAGGAACATGTAAGATATGCAATATATGAACTTTTGGTATATAGATCAAACTATGGAATTTCTAGAAACTTAATTTTCATGCAGTTTTCAATGAACAAAAAGAGAGTTTGGGTTTAAGATATTGGGGTGCATTATGGTTGTCAAACATACTTACTTCCCGATCTAAATGAGCATAAATGCCTATAAAGGAACGTTCTAGATACCAACGAGAAGGTCTCATTGATAAGATCCTTTTTGAGGGAAGAAAGAACACTATAGAAGTTTTCATTCCCATAGACGGCACCAAGCTGATGTAGCCAAAATCTACATAGAACGATGATTGGTTTATGTTCCTCGAACACTTGCAATGAAAAGGCGAAGGGTATGTACCATAAGCCTCCTCCGACGATCAAGTTAGTCTCAGAAGGAGAAAGAGAATATTAAGTATTTTAGAATTCCTATAAGTCATACTTTGTTGGTACTTTCATACTTGTAAGTTATGGTAGGTTTAGGAAACATCTTGTTGACATCTTCTTACTTTATCAGTAATGTTCCTTACCTAATTAGGAGTTTTTACTCCTTGAATTAGGCTTATCTTATGGATTTCCTAGAGTCATAATAGGACTCATTTTAGGAAACTCCAAGCTGAATTAAGGACCTTGCAGGTTGTCTTGCTAGGATCAAGGTGTTGGGGACTGTAACGCCTGTATTTTTCCATATGTATTTCCCCGAATTTTCATATTACCTTGTAATACTCTTTGTTATATATAATAAGAATCTGTTTCTTTCTCTACTCACTGTTTTACATAACTTACTTTTCATTTGGATGTGTGCTTGTGACCTTGGGGAAACTTTCTTTAGAAAGTAACCCCGAGCGATCGAGATAGCCTAAGCGCTCGAGCAACGCAAGCGCTCGAGCCATTAAATATGTGAAATGACTATTTTACCCTTGTTCCTTAGAAAACTATAAATACCAAGCCAATTCTCAACATTTCTACATTTAGAAATCCAGAAAACTAGAGAGCTTGTTGTAGAGAGAGATTTTGAGAAAATCTTCATGGTTCTTCATAAATCAACTTGCATGGCCACTTACATGCATGATCCAACTCCTTTTTCACACACAAACACATAGATTCACTTGCTACTGAAGTGCTGGAGTTAAAAGATTGAGGAATTAAGAGGAGAAAGAAGATCAAACACCCTTGAAGCAATCTTAAAGCTACATAGGAGCAAGATCAAGCATTCTCAACACCTATACTCATGTTTTCTTCAACTATTCACAATCTAAGCTTGTGTGAGTATAAAATCTCACTTAGAAACCTGGAGGATCAGTTTTTACATGATTTTACAACCATGCATGTGATCCATATATAGTTATAGTTCTTGTATGTAAAGCAAAACTAATGATCAGGCTCTTTCTTAATTAATTAATATTTTTGATCATAATCCAAACATACCTTAACTCATTATGAGGGTGGATTCTCACTACGAATCCTTCAGACTCAATTTTTACAAGTTTTTATAGCTTGCATGTGTCCTTAGAATCAATTCATGACAATGTATGTGTGCTAAAATTAGAAATCTGGTTTTTACAAAGACCGAGCGCTCGCGCTAGGCCAGAGTGCTAGAGCCTTTGAACCATTGAGCTCCCTGATGCACTGTGGGTGATCAAGCGACTATTAAAGTACATATAGTATACTACTCACTTAGCTATTCAAGCATGTTAGGGAAGCTCTTTGACCTTGAATATCTGGATCGAGTCGGCTATTAAGGCATGATACTATCTTGATGCCCTAAGGGTGATTAAGCGGCTATTAAGGCATGTATAGTATACTCATCAAGCAACTGTTAAGGCATACATATTCTAAACCAATGACCTAAGCCAAGAATGCAAGTAAGAGAAGATGTTGAGTTTGAGAATGTAAAATTAAGTGACTCGACGTATGATTCCTCCCATCATGAATGTGTAGTGCAGGGTGAGTCTATTTTTTTTTACCATATTGCGATTAGCCTGAATTTCCTTGATACTTGGTGAGGATGTAAATATGCTGACTAATGGATAATGAACTTAATTGCTTATTTAACTATTCCTAACGAAGCTATGCAAGACTTTATACTCACTCAGCTTGCATTCAAGATGATAGTGTTTTATACCGCTGGACCGTTCACATCCAGCTATGCCAGATTTAACAGGTGGTGTATAGCCCAGGAACAACTACGGTGAGGATGGGTATGCTGCTGAGGGCTTTATGGATGAAGGTTACTATGAGGATGGGTATTCTGGAGAAGACTTCTACGTGGACCATTACGGCTTCGCTAGTTGAAGACTGCTTTCCATTCTCCTTTTATCTTTACTACTTTAATGTAATAACTTAGTTGATTATGGATATTAGTGACCAGTGTTGTCACAAACTTATGATGTTATACTATGCTTTTGGTCCTTTGGGTCTTTAACATATGCTGCCACTTATGACTATCAATGTTTTATATAGTACCGTTGTGTTTGAATTAGGCACATGCCAATTATTATTATACTCTTTGTTATTATTTCTATTGAGGACAATGGGAGACTTCCAACTAACCATGCATCCACGGATCCAAAAAGGAAAATTTGAATTTTCTTTATTTTTGGTCAACTCTGGGGCGTGACAGGAATTGTTTTTGGTATCAAAGCTCTAGGTTTAGACGAGCTCTTCGATTATCCTACACATCTTGAATAATAAGATTCCCTGAGCTAGTATTGACTATAAGATAGTTTTATTTTCAGGACAACATGGAGCCGATTTTTGTTGAAGATGCATTTGGAGGATACTTTTTGTTTCCCAATTTCCTTTAGCTCGATAATCAAGAGCTACATTTCTAGAGAGTTAGATCACATGCACAACGTCTTATAGAGGATGATTTATGGAGATCTATTCATATTGATGGTGTTCAGGACTTGGAGAGGGTACGTGTTGAGGCTCTACACCGACTACTTACTCTTTTACGGTTTAATTGAGAGATGGAGGCTATATTATGAGATATTTTCCATTTCCAGGAAATCTTTGCACAAGTCATATATATGCCACTAGCTCATGCAATTTCGCCACCACTACCAGTACAACCTGCACCCCTAGCGTTAGTAGTACCCAAGCCTAAGATGGATGATGATAACTATGTTGATGCTGGCCCTCAGGAGGACCCTATAGAAGAGGGTGTCAGGGGAGAGGATGAGGGGGATGATGATGCAGAGCCCAGCAATCTAGTTGAGGACAATGAGGAGGATAACAACGATCCAGAGGAGGAGCCAACAGACGTTGCTATAGAGGGAGAATTTGAGGTTAAGATTGGAAAGGAGCTGGAGCTAGACCCTGAGGATAACCCGGGGGAGGAGGTAGAGAAGATAGGACCTGAGTAGGAGAAGGCCAAGGATGACCTTGATGTTGAGCATGGGGAGATCATTCCTATAGCACCAGCTCACCCTGTTCAGCTGGCAGCACTGCAGGATCCAGTAATGGGAGATGTAGCATGGGTAAAGGATTTGGGCGATCACCTGGATGGACCCATGATTGATGAGTTTGACTTCTGACTGGATTGGGTGCCACCAGAGGAGATCACATTGCCAGAGGATGAGGTTCTGCCAATAGTGTCAGATTTGGAGGATTTTTGGGACCTCTTCCCCAGAGATTCACTTTCTATTGTCTATCTTTTGTAGGCTTTATGCCACTTCTTTTGTGTATGTATTGTACATATGGTTATGGTACATTGTATAATTGTGTAGCTAGTACGGTAGCTACCACACAGTCCACACTGTTTGTGGTTCTAGATGAAACCACCATGTACATGATTTTGACTACTAGTGTACTAACTCTACCTACAAATTTCTTGTTCATATTAATGAAAGAGCTATTTTGGATAATTGTTTGTTTATCGATGTTTCAATCTTATTAGTTATCAAATTTGTGAGACAGTTCTCTTATGTATCTTACCATGCTATCCACCTATAAATCGATTTGGTATTGATCATGGGATACTTGTGTTAATGCACTTGTAGTTAGGTTCTAATGGCTTACGATACCAGAGGTTCAAGAAACCAGAATGGAACAGGATCATCAAACCCAATCCCACGAGAGATAGATTCGATAGGACTTTTGGGAGCCTTAGTGGGAATGATTGAGAGGGCTTCTAATTTGGTTAGAGATAACAATAATCACCCAGCACCATCGCCAAGGTAGACTGAAGACAAATTGCTAGAATGCTACCTTGCCCTAAGGCCTGAAAAATTTGATGGATTAATGAAACCATGGAAGGCGGAACAGTGGCTAAGAGAAATGGACCTTATTTTTAGAGCTATTGACTACAGCGATTAACAACCTTTCAACTGACTAGTGTAGTTGCTGATTGGTGGGAGGCGGAAGACGCTGCCATGGGGAAAGAAGTAGCTAGAAGACTTACTTGGAATGAATACAAAGAAAAGCTTCTAGCCAAGTATTTTTCGTTGATTGAAAGGAATCTGAAGAAGAAAGAGTTCATGGAGATAACGCAGGGTAACAGGACGGTGCATGAGTACACTACTCAGTTTGAGCATCTATCACGCTCTGCTTATCACATAGTTGATACCCCAACAAAGAAGAACGAACAATACCATTAAGGATTGTCTTTGCCACTTCAAGAGGTCACAATGGTGTATGTGCACCAGTCATTTGAGTCACTAGTTGGGTTGCCTGTTCAGATGGAGAACATACACAAGAAGAAGCGATTTTTGCCAAGATTCAACCCAAGACTGAGACCAATGGTACCATATCAAGGAAATAAACGTGCACAAATGGGTGAGAGGAAGCCCCAACCAGCATACCACTGATGCCAGGTAGCTCGACTAGCAGTACCACGACAATGACTAGTCCAGAAAAAAGCACTTGCTCCGGTAGGAGGACATGTTATACCTCCCGTTCCCCCAAGAAAAGAGGATATGAATTGTTTTAACTATGGAACCCCGGAGAATCTGGCCAAGGATTGTCATACACCTAAGACTTTCAACTAGAAGGAAATTGCATGCTTCGACTATGGTGAGATAGGCCACTTGATTCGAGACTGTAAGGCGCCCCATCAACGATACTATGGATTAGCTGTTCAAGGTCAGGCTGCTCAGACCCGCTTGAATGCAATTATTCCAAAGGTAGCAGGATTTGATGCCGAGGCCCAGAATCTAGAAGGTGCGCTTGTGCTCTACAGTAATAAAGTTAAAGACTTATTTAATACTGGTGCATCAAATTCCTTTATTGCAAGTAAAATTGTTCAAGATTTGGGTTTAGAACCTCAAAATCTTTCCATAGCATTGAATGTCATATCCCCAATGGGAGTGTCCATTAGGTTGGGTAAATTGTGTCAGAATTTCCCCATTAACCTAAGGATAGAGAACTTCTAGCAGACTTAGGGACCATTTGATAAAACTGAAAATAAAGTACTAAAAATTAAGTGCTGAATTTTAAGTACTGAAAATTTTAAGTGATTGAATTTACAATACTAAGAACAGTGTTTCAACTACTGAAATAGACTGCATTCAATGATCATTTTTAGCAGAATTTTTTCACTTGAAGTTTTTAGTGAATTTTTGGCTGGTTTTTCAATTAAGTGGTTATTATCAAATGCACTAAAAAAAGTGCTGAAAGCTTTCATTTTTACCACTTAATTGGGTTATCAAACACACCCTTAGTGGTATTGTCGATGAGAGAGTTTGACTTAATTCTAGGAATTGACTGGTTGACTAAGTACCATGCCAACTTGGACTGTGTAAGCAAGTTGATTACCTTCTCGATACCCGGAAGTCAATCTTTCAACTTTCAGTGTAATCCATTGAGTGACGTTTTTCTCACGAGCCGCTAAGCTGCTACTAAGGGCATAAGTTTAGAGATTACAATTGTCGAGATCCCAAAATTCAAAGATTTCAGTGTAACACTTGTATTTTTGTATTTGCATTTCCCCAAATTTTTACATTACCTTGGAATACTCTTTCTTATATAAAAAGAATCTGTTTCTTTCTCTCTTCACTATTTTATATAATGATTAGAGTGGAAAAGTGCGTATTCATAGCATATTACAAGGTCTTTTATGTATACTTTTATCCCTAAGTCCCTAGATTTAGATGCATATCAATGATTAAGTGTTTTCTATGATATTGAGACTCAAACAAGTGTTTTTACACTATTTTATAGGTCATGGAAAGTACGCATTGCATAAAAAATGATTCTGGTGGAGAGAACAACAGAAGTAGCTAAAAAATGCCATTTTTGACATTGAAGACTTCATATTTAGAAGATTTCCCAAGAAATATAAAATGTAAATCTATGAGTTACGATCGCATGGCCATAAATCGGAGGTCAATCCGAGGTCCGAGTGAAGAGATATGGCCATTCTCCCATCAGTACGTAGAGCTATCAAAACCAGAGAAGTTCAAGCAATTGAACATAGTTCAATCGATTGAACCTTCGATCGCTTGAGAAAGTTCAATCAGTGGAACTTGATTTTTTTGCAAAAGTTGCGTACAGTTTTCAGGAACCCTAGAAATAAGCTGCTATGATAACAGACGCAAGAAGGACACTCCAGAACCTGAAAACAACGATTTTAGGGTAGTTTTAGGGTTAGTTTAGGAGTAGATTAGGTTAGTTTGATATTATTCTTCCTCTTTTCCATTGCTATACTCAAGGTTAATGATGATTTTAAGTTAATGTCCGATTATTTTTAGGTTTTTTCTTTTCCTTTATCTTTATTTAATTGTTTATTAGTTTATATGCTATGATTGCTCTAAGTTATTATATCTGCATTAGTTTTAGTATATGTTTCCATAGTTTAGAAGTTGGGATTATGTGATGAAACCTTGATCCCCAGCCTCTACCAAGTATTATATAGAAAACTTGAGCTCGATTGATCAAAGTTATTTCAATCGATCGAACCGAGGACACAATCAAGCGATTGAACGTATTTCGATCGATCGAACATGTTAATTCCTGAGATAATTCTTTTAAATATTCCAAGACTTTCTGTTTTAGAAATCTGCCATCAAATTGTTCTAGTTAGTTCAGTTTGTCACAACAGTTTTTAAAACATAAGCCTTAAGGCTATTTTCTTTAATGACTTTTGAAAACCACTTTGAATGCTAACACCATTTAGAATGCAAGTATAAACCATTGTTTAAAATTGTCTTCTAAGTATTTTAAATCATTTGTGATGAGATAGTCCCGGTCATGTCAGGGCTATTGATTCTTTATCTTTAGAAAAATACGGAATGCTGAAGAGAAATGAACTCCATAGAACGTTAATGAATGTGCATGGTAGATGGTTAGGATCAATGTGGATTCACGTGTTTCCAACACTTTTAATTTATTTATTTCATAATTATGTTGCTATATGCTTTAGTTTATTATTTAGTTTAATTCAATTAATTAGAATTTATTAGTACACCTCCACTCCTATATTCATCTTTCCCTTTTCTTTAGGTTGTAACTTAGTAGACATTCTCCATATTCCTTCCCTGTGGGATCCATCTGGACTTTTCAGTATTACTTGTATGATCACCTACGCTTGGGTGTTGCACAAGATTGCACAACTTTTTAGTCGTCTCAAGTTTTTAGTGCCATTGCCGGGGAAGACAACTAGGTTAGTATTTTGCTAAGTTATTTCCAAATTTTCTTCCTTTTCTATTAAATAAAATAACAAAAAAAATAATAATAAAATAAAAAAATCAGTAAATAAAGTTTGGGCTTTTCTCTCACAAGAAAAAAAAAATTTAAATAAATAAATTTTCTATTGTTTTAAAAATTTTAGGTAAATATATCATCTCCATATTATCCTCCATACAACACAAACACCACGAATAAGTACATATTAGATAATGAAAACTATCCCCCAAGTTGGCAAGCACCCACATATGACGTACATTATCAACCCAAGTGCTACGAACCACCACAATGGGGAAACAATAGTGGTAGTCCCCTGATATGCTCAGAATTATCCAGCGTGGGTCCAACGGCCACGTCAGCATCGAAGACCAAGCAGAACTCTGGGGTCCACACCCAGGGCTTGCCAGCGTCACCGCTCGGGGTGCCAGCACAGCCCGGGCGTGATCTTCGGCGACTCTCCCGGACGCGCGGCTCAACGCCAGCAGTTTCCTTGTGCGGCCGGAGTCCTATTAGGAATAAAACTCGATAGATTCCTAATCTGATAATGATCTTCCCTTAACTTGTGCACATTGAATTGTGATTGATATAGGCTTCCTAATGGATCGAAGTTTCCATGTAGAGGTGGACTCTTGCATCTATAAAAGAGCCCACCCATACCCTTCTAAAGGAGAGAAAAAAAACGATCTTGAGAAAACCTAATCACTAGAGCATACACTGAAACGCATATACCCGGACGGTATTACTGGTAGTGCCGCCCACCATTGTTGGCTCACCAGGCCGCCGGTGATCTGCTAGTATAACGCCTAGATACACACGTGGACGTAGGTCACCTCATTAACGGGGCCGAACCACATACAATTCCTTGGTGTCTCTCTCTGAATCCTCTCTTACCAATTCTAGGCATCATCAGTTTGGCGCCGTCTGTGGGAAACGTCAGTTTCCTCATCGAAAAATCTTTGACTGATCGACATGCCGAAGAAGAAGGGTAAGAAGACCGCTGACTCGACCGGTCAGGCGGATCAGTCAGGTCAGGCGGACCAGTCAGGCCAGGAGGGTCTACAGATCGAAACACGGGCTGCCTCCATGTCCACCGAGCAAGTCACGGCGGCACTGGAGCAACTCTTGGAGAGTCAGATCCGGGCGCAACAGCAAATAGAGACGCTCATGGCCCAGCATGGAAAGGTGGTCAAGGACCACGAGAAAAACCCTTCGTCGGGAAAGCGGCCCGAAAGGAGCGTTCCTAGCCAAAGGCCCGCTCGGACCCGCGGAAAAGCCCGATCTGCACCAGTGTCCCCACCAGATCGAGAACACCATGGAGAGGGAGAACGTAGCCAGCCTACGAGGCGTCCAAAGGAAGGGCCTCGGTATGTTCCTCGCCGAGCACGCCGAGTGGAGGACGCCCGGTTACTCATCGAACGACGCCGAGCCGCAAGGGGAGAAGCGTCCGGACGAAAGGTGAGGGAGCCGGTCGACGATCCGCCCACCCTGAGCCGGGAGGATCTTAGGCACAGGCTATCCCGGACCCGTAGCCGAGCGCTATCCCCAAGATCGACACGCTTCGAGGATGAGGACGAGGCATCATCGTCCGACCCCACTTATTATTCAGATGCAGATAGGAGGACAGGGCACACTGATGTTAAAGCCCAGGTCGAAGAGTTGCAGCAGCAAATTGAGAGGCTGAACCGTAAGTCCGGTCACGACCTCACAAACACGGAAACAGAGTCGCCCTACACCTCCCGGGTGACACAGTTCCCCATTCCGCGGAAATTCAAGCCCCCGCACCTTAGCTCTTACGATGGCAAGGGGAGTCCGGTGGACCACATCCGCACCTATAAGGCGCAGATGGCACTGGTCACTACAACTGACGAACTGCTGTGCCTGGCCTTCCCCAGCACCTTAAAGGGATCGGCTGCGCAATGGTTCCATTCGCTGAGGCCCCGGACGGTTGACGACTTCAAATCTCTGAGCAAACTCTTCGTCAGCCAGTTCGTGGGAATGCTTGACCGATCACAGCCGGACACCCAGCTGCTCACTGTGAAGCAGCGCAAAGGGGAGTCTCTGAGAGAATACGTGGACCGCTTCAATCAGCAGAGGCTCCAGATCCGTAATCTCAATGAGACAGCAGCAATCATGGCCTTTTGTTCAGGGGTCCAACATACCAAGGTTGCCACGTCGTTCCATCGTGACCGACCGACAACCCTGGTGGAACTCTCGGACAGGGTCGGCAAGCACATCGATACCGAGGAATTCCTAAGGGCAAAGCGCTCCGGAACCGGGGAAGATGAGTCTCCGAGGTCCAAGCGCAAGCACGAAGGGCCGGACAAAGGCTTGGGCAAGAAGCCCAGACAGGATCAGCAGCGAGGCGGCCGGGACCAGCAGCGGGGTGGCCGGGATCAGCCCCAAGCCACCTTCACGCCACTCTCCCGACCTATCCAGGAAGTAATGGCCGCTGCCGAGGCTCGGAGGCTACTCCCGCAGCCAGCAAAGCTTAGGGCACCCCCCGGCAAAAGAAACCGGGACAAATTCTGCCGTTTTCACAGGGACCACGGCCACGACACGGACGACTGCTTTAAGTTGAAGATAGCCATAGAGAAGCTGATTGAGCAGGGGCACCTAGCCGAGTTTGTCACAACAGACAGGCAACCCCGACAAGGTAACCGAACTCCGGATCAGCCTCCACCTCTCGGCCAGATCAATGTGATTTCCGGCGGTACCTCGGGCGGAGGGGATTCGCAGTCGGCAAGGAAGAGGCATGCTCGGGCATCCCGGGCGGATGTCTGGCACGTCCGATCCACCGACTCCCCGCCGTCCGACGTGTTGACCTTTTCTTCCGACGATGTGCAGGATCTCCACTGCCCCCACGATGACCCGCTGGTTGTAACGCTCTCTATCGCCAATTATGTGGTCAAGAGGGTACTAGTGGATACGGGCAGTTCATCGGACATTATGTTCATCTCAGCGTTCGAACAGCTAGGGATATCCCGGGATCGATTACGACCGGTGACGACCCCACTGGTAGGCTTCAATGGGTCCAGCACATTGCCGCTCGGCACCATCGACCTTCCAGTCCTCATGGGAACTTACCCTCAGCAAGCCTCTGTGCTGGCGAACTTTGTTATCGTGGAAACACCATCCGCCTACAATGCCATCCTCGGTAGGCCAACCCTCAACAAAGCCAAGGCGGTCGTCTCGACGTACAGTCTGACAGTTAAGTTCCCGACCCCCCAGGGGCCCGGGAGCCTACGCGGAGATCAGATGACCGCACGGAGTTGTTACGTCAGCTCCCTGCGAAAGGGCGCCGCCACAGAATCCTTCAGCGTCCAGGAGATGGATCCGAGGGACCCAAGCGACAAAGTCGGCCCGGTAGAGGAGTTGGAAAGAGTGGTCCTGGACCCTCAACTCCCAGACCGGACTGTCAGCGTCGGTACCCTCCTTGAGCCTAGCCTCCGGGAAAGACTCATCCAGTTCCTGCGCCAAAGCCAGGACGTCTTCGCATGGTGCCACGAAGATATGCCCGGGATTGACTCACGGGTTATGTCTCACCGCCTCAATGTCAACCCGGACTCTCGGCCGGTGAAGCAGAAAAGACGAGGCATGGCCCCCGAAAGGCAAATTGCGGTCTCTGAGGAAGTAGAGAAGCTCCTCAAGGCGGGCTCAATCCGAGAAGTCCTCTATCCCGACTGGTTGGCCAACGTCGTGTTGGTCAAAAAGAGTAACGGAAAATGGAGGATGTGCGTGGACTTTACGGACTTGAACAAAGCTTGTCCCAAGGATTGCTATCCACTGCCTAGGATAGACCTCCTTGTGGACTCCACCGCCGGCCATTCGCTCCTCTCTTTCATGGACGCCTACTCCGGGTACAACCAGATAAGCATGCACCCCGGAGACGAAGAAAAAACTGCCTTCATCACAGATCAAGGCACGTATTGTTACAAGGTGATGCCCTTCGGCCTCAAGAACGCCGGGGCAACCTACCAGCGGTTAGTCAACCACATGTTCAAAGATCTAATTGGTAAAACTATGGAAGTATACGTTGACGATCTGCTGGTCAAGAGTCGCGATGAGACCGACCACTTGGACCATCTGGCCGGAGCCTTCAGCATTTTGAGAAAGTTCGGAATGAGGTTGAACCCGGCCAAATGCACATTCGGTGTCTCGTCCGGAAAATTCCTTGGCCACCTTGTCAGCAGGCGGGGAATCGAGGCTAACCCCGAGAAAATACAGGCCATCATCAACATGAAGTCCCCCCGATCAACCAAAGAAGTCCAAAGTTTGGCCGGACGGGTAGCCGCACTGAACAGATTCGTCTCCCGAGCCACTGATCGTTGCCTGCCATTCTTCAAAATCCTCCGAAAGGCGTTTCAATGGTCGGAGGAGTGCGAGGGGGCATTCCAGGAACTCAAAAAGTACTTGGCCTCTCCCCCTCTGCTCTCAACGCCAGCGCCGGGGGAAGAACTGCTCCTATACTTGGCGGTGTCACCTTCAGCGGTCAGTTCAGCTTTAGTTCGGGAAGAGCACGGGATACAGTTCCCCGTGTACTACACAAGCCGAGCACTCCAGGGCGCCGAAAGTAGATATTCCCGGGTTGAGAAGCTCGCTTTTGCGCTCGTGACATCTGCTCGGAGGCTCCGCCCATACTTCCAGGCCCACACAATTGTAGTGCTCACAGACCAGCCGTTGCGCCGGATCCTGAGCAGACCCGAAACATCGGGAAGACTCGTCAAGTGGGCCCTGGAATTGGAAGAATTTGAAGTGGTCTACCGACCCCGGACAGCCCTCAAGGGGCAGGCAGTGGCAGATTTCCTGGTCGAGTTTACCTATGCAGAGGATCAGACCGAAGAGCTCGACCCACCAGTCTTGCCGCCCGGGCTGCAGATCAACATCCCGACCTGGATACTCTACGTCGACGGTTCTTCCAACAACCAGGGCAGCGGAGCAGGAATCATCCTGACCTCTCCTGACGGAATCCAGCTCGAGTACGCGCTGCGGTTCGGATTCCGCGCTTCAAACAATGAAGCCGAGTACGAGGCCCTATTGGCAGGGTTACAGTTGGCTACATCTATGGGAGCACAGCAGGTCCAAGGGTACAGTGATTCCCAGCTCGTGGTTAACCAAATTAGTCAGGAGTATGAGGCCCGAGAAGACAACATGGTGGCCTACCTGGCCCTTGTCCGAGCGGTTTCGAAGAGACTCAAAGGACTGGCCATCACACAGATACCGCGGGAGGAGAACACCAGGGCCGACCGGTTGGCCCGCCTAGCTTCATCCTCTGAGTCAGACTTGCCCGGGATAAGGATAGAATACCTGCCCGAGCCAAGTGTGATCAATTCAGAAGGAATGGAGGTGGACCCGGTGGACCTGGGACCCAGTTGGATGGACCCCATAGTTACATTCTTAGCGACCGGCGTGTTACCGAACGGAAAAGATGAGGCCCGCCGCACCAAATACCGTGCAGCCAGGTACCATTTAATTGATGGCATACTCTACAAAAGGGGCTTCACCATCCCATACCTCCGCTGCGTTCATCCCGGGCAAATTCAAGCGATCTTGTATGAAATTCATGAAGGAATTTGTGGGAACCACGTTGGAGGTCGGGCACTCTCGCGGAAAGCGCTGCTGCAAGGCTATTACTGGCCAACTATGGCTCGGGATTCCAGGGACTATGTGAAAAGGTGTGACAGATGCCAAAGGTTCTCCCCCATGATCAATTGTCCGGGAGAGATGCAGACACCCATCCTTAGCCCCTGGCCATTTGCTCAATGGGGCATCGACATAGTAGGCCCCCTGCCCATAGGAAAAGGGCAAGTCAAGTTTGCTGTCATAGCCGTGGACTACTTTACCAAGTGGGCAGAAGCCGAGCCATTGGCCACCATCACCGAGAAGAAGATGGAGGGTTTTATAGAGAAAAATATCCTCAGCAGGTTTGGCACCCCCCGTGTACTGGTGAGCGACAATGGCAGACAATTTGACACCCCGGTGTTTCGGCAGTTCTGCTCGGGCTACGGGATATCCAACCATTACTCCTCTCCCGAGCACCCTCAGGCCAACGGCCAGGCCGAGGTGACGAACAGGACAATCTTGCAGTCAATCAAGACTCGGCTTGAAAGTGCCAAAAGTCTGTGGGCTGAAGAGTTGCCGACCCTCCTGTGGGCCTACCGTACCACTCCCCGAGCAGCAACAGGCGAAACGCCGTTCTCACTCACCTATGGCTTCGAGGCCGTGGTCCCCACAGAGCTCGGATTGCCTTCCTACCGGGTAGCCAATTTCAGTGAGCAAGGCAACGAGGAAGCTCTGAGAACCGAACTTGATTTGGTAGAAGAGAAAAGAGATCAAGCCTATCTGAGAGTGGCAGCGTACAAGCAGAGGGTGTCGAGGTACTATAACAGCAAGGTCAAGCATCGCAGCTTCCAAGTGGGTGATCTTGTCCTGAAGGCGGTAAACCAGTCGACTAGAATCCCAAATCATGGGAAGTTGGGGCCAAACTGGGAAGGCCCATATACGGTCACCCAGATTCATCGACCGGGAACCTATTGGCTACGAGATCTTGACGGGCATGAGCTTTCCCACCCGTGGAACATACAGCACCTTCGAAAATATTTTCAGTAGCTGGGATGAAGGGGGTTAGCGATCGATTAGGACTCTTTGTAGCTCTACCCGAGCAGTTAAAATTTTTTATTTTGGAATAAAGCAATTACCTTTCTGCAAAGTTCCTGCTTAAGTGTTCCACCAAGGCACAAAAAGACCTCGGGCCTAACCCTGAGGCACCTTCAAAGAACTTGGCTAAGCACCAAGGCACAAAAAGACCTCGGGCCTAACCCCGAGGCGCAGGCTTCGCCTAGGTCCCGCCAACGATGGGGCCTAACCCCCTAGGCAGCCAATAATGGCAAGTCTCAAAGGACCCTGCAACCACCCATGTTCCAGGTCGGTTTCCTACGGTCGGTATTCCCGTCCATCTCCCTAACAAAACGCTTGGGGGGCAAGGGAATGCTGGCTCAAACAGGAAATTAAACAAGGTTTAACCTAGGTCCAACCGACAATGGGGGCAAACCCCCTAGGTGACCCACGATGGCTAAAACCCCAAAGGACCCTGCAACCACCCATGTTCCAGGTCGATTTCCTAAGGTTGCTCGCTACTACGCACCCGCCTTACCAAAATGCTTGGGGGGCAGGGGAATGCAGCCTTAAACAGGGAATCACACCGGTCATTAACAGTACTTGGAGTCCTAGCATTCCCAAGTACTAACAGTGATCAGAGATAAATAACCCGGACTGTAAAACAGGACAAGTCCTATAATACACCGGGTATGCCTTCAAAAACAGGTCGAGAAGACCAGGCGTTCTACCAGTTACGGTCCTAAACCATTTTGCTAAGGCAGTGCTCGGTTCGACTAAAACTGGTCAGATACTGGCAGAAGACCAATTATCCAACCGGTTGCAACCCTAATCCATATGCTAAGTGAATGCAATTGAAAACTGGTTGGGGATTGGCAATCACATGGGCATGCAAGTACAAAATACAAACAGTTGATGGAAAGGAAAGTGGCCTCAGGGGCCTTGTCATTGATTAAAAGCGGACTTGTACAGACCCTAGGGTGAGCAGTTGTAGTAGCTCACCCCCCCCCCCCACAAAACAAAAAAAAATACTACAACAGTAAAAGAAAGGGCATAAAAGCCCTACTGGTCACCCACAACGTCCAGCTCTTCCTCCGCAGCAGGAGCGGCTCCAACTGGCGCAGCCTCCGCAGGCCCCCCGCCAGCAGCCCGGTCCTCTTTCCAGTAATCGGATTCGGCCCAGGAATAGCCGGAGATGTCCCAGTCCGGGTGATCCGCCATAACACGGGCAATCAGGTCCTTGTAGCCCTTGAGGAATCCAGCCTCGAATTCCTCTTCGGTATCTTTCGTCTCCGCTTCAAGGGCGGCGGTCGCTTCGGACAGAGTGGCGGTCAGAGCCTTAGCATCCTTCTCGGCAGCAACCCGACCGGCCTCCGCGGCAGCAAGCTTGGCCTCTAAAGCAGCGAGCTGGGCCTCAGCAGCCGTTCGGGAAGCCCGCTCGGTTAACACCACACCTCGGGCCTCCCCCAGCTCCTGGCCCAAAGCCCTAGCCTTCTCCGCCTCAGCCTCCCGGGCCGTCTTTTCCATGGATAGGGCCTCCTCAGCAGCCGCCAGTTTCCCGGTCAGCGCGGGAAAGGTCGCCTCGGACCCCGCTGCTATACACCCGACCTGCAAACGAAAACAGCTATAAGCATTATGAGCGAAACAAGCAATAAGAGCCTATGAGAAGTACGAAATATCGACGCACCATATGGCTGATGCTGTAGAGCCAAGCGGTCACGTCCTCCGGGCTCAACAAGGAGCACTTATCCACCTGACCCGGCAGTAGAGCGGGGCGGATCCTCCCGCGTACCTCATCCGCCCTCTCAACCGGCGGCACTGCAGGAAGCCCTGTATGCACGGTCTCCTCCACAGTAGGGAAGGAGACGCCAGCGGTTTTGGAAGCAGCGGGCGTCTTGGGGGGCACGGCAATGGTCACCCCGGGCGCCGAGGTGCCTACCCCCTCCTTGACAGGGCGGATAACGATGCCCCGGGTGAGCCTCTTGAGCTTCTGGCCCTCGGTGGGCTCCAGCCTCTTCCTCTTTGATCCAGCTCGGGCAAGTAGGGCCTCCTCTTTCTCCTTCAACGCCGCTGCGTCCTTGGGAGCCATTGCTGCAAAACAACCGGAAAGATATTAGGCCGCAAAGAAAGATGCAAGATATCAGGCCGCAAAGAAAGTGGTAAGGGGAAACAGGGGAGTAGATAGAGTGCTGACCGGGAACAGTAGGAGAGGAAGCAGGGACTTCTGAGGGCTCCTCGGGGGAATAAGACACCACTATGTCTCCCGTCGGGGACAGTACGTTCCGAATGTTGGTGGGCAACTGTGCCAAGCCCCAAATCCTGGCCTGGGACGCCTCGGAGATCTCAGGAATGTCTGCCGACCCAGCTGCAAGTAGAAGCATAAAACCGGTTAACAGGCTGATAAATCCATAAAACCGAAAGAGACAAACAAAAGAAAGACAGGTAGCCTTACCCCTCAGCTCCTTCACCCAGGATGTCCTCGGCCGGGTCCCCGCGGCCTCGTCACAGAGGAGAAGGGTGGACACTTGGAAGAACTTGCTCTTCCACCCCTTGTTGTTACTGGGGCACTTGTCGATAATCTTTCTGCCCGGCCGGGCGGAAAAAGAAAAGAACCCCAGTTCCCCGTGTACGGCAAACGGCCGATGGGCCCATAGAAACTCCCCGAGGGTCACCTCACACCCGAACGCCTGAGGCCACAGAGATATACAACCCATCAGGAATCTCCACCCGTTGGGGGCCAGTTGCCCGGGAGCAATCCCAAGGTGAATCAGGATGGCCCTGGCTACTGGGTGGAGCGGAAGGCGGAGACCCGCCATCATTGCATCCTCGAAAAGAGTCGTGAAGCCCGGATAGTAAAGGTGCGCCCCCCCGGAATTCACCGCCAAAGAGCAACTACCCGGGAAGGAGTATTTCTTCCTAATCCGGATAAGGTCCTCGGAACGCAAAATCGAGAATATAGACTCACAAGCAAACCCAACGCCGGGATCGGACTCCCCGGGCGCCTCGTCGCCCAAACCCCTAGAGACGGAGGCAACGGGGGCCCCCTCGGCGGATTCGTCATCAAATTGACGGGCTGAGATCAAGCCCTCACTCTGGTGGTCAGAAGGAGGGTCCAAAACCGGGTCGGAGCCATCCGACCGGAACATCTCGCTAATCGAACGGGACGCAGAATTGAAGCCGGAATGCTCCATCTCAGATGCCCCTGGGGAAGGAAGAGGGAGTAGATCGCGACCTAAATACGGATCGGAAACCCCGAGCCTGAGGTACAGGGAAGGCAATGTCACTAACCTAAAAGGCAGAGAATATATGGCCCTAAACGTCAGAAGGCACTCTCTCAGTGAAACTACGGAGACACCGGTCCGGCTCAAATGGCCTGAGTCTCCACCCGACCGGAAAAACGAACAGAATCTAAGGAAGAAAAAATCCCACTCCCGCTCGAACCCTACCGGACTCACTCTCTCCAGTCTCGCTACGAAAAGAAGAGAAAATGGGAAAGGGAAGAAGGGAACAACAGACGAAAGTTCGAAAGGAAGAGGACTTACAAGGCTTGCGCAGAAAAGAGGACTCGAGAATCTTGCTCGGACTAGCCTTTGCTTTCAGGACGTTCGGCGATCTCTCTGCAGTAAAGGGCCAGAGAAGTGGGCAAGCATTCATTTTATAGAAACCGGGGACGGCCCAGATCAAAACGTATCCAACGGTCCGTGTGATCCCCCGCCCGAAATTGCTGACAGTTGTCTCCTCGGGCGCATGAAACGTCGCCTAGAAAGGCGTGCGCATTAAAGGCCTGACATGACTGTTCGGTTGGCGCGCAAGTGGCTTGGTTGCGTCCGCGCTAGCGTAGTTCGAACCTAACCAGGTCAACAACCAGCGAACACGTGGCAGCAGCGACTCCCGAACCAACGGATCGCCCGCTCGGGGAATGCCCCGACCGACGTCTTCCTCCGGCCCCGCCCGAAGGACAACATCCCGGTCTACTACCGAACGGTTCCCAGGGAAAATTTCAGTTTTCAACCCTCATCAGACGGAGCGTCCAATCAGCTTTGAAAATGGGGGGCAGGAGGTGCATGAGAATCTCGGCGTAACCGCACAGCAAGTCCACGAGGTCTATTGGACGCTGAAGGTTTGGACGCTGGTTGGAATTTTGGAACTCCAACCGAACAAACCAGTGTCAAAATAGAAATCGGAAATACAATTAACGCGAAAGGGATGGCCTCAAGGACCTTGTTCATTGATAAAAAGAAAAACTGTACAAGTTCGGGGGGCAGTTGTAGTAGCCTCCCCAAAAAAAAAAAAAAAAAAAAAATATGAATAAAAAAAAAACAAAAAGAGAAGGACGGCAGACTTCAAGTGCCCTTATCCTTCAAAGCCTTGACCTCCTCTTCCAGGGCAGCCACCTTCGCCGTCAGCCCCTCTACGGCCAGCTCCAAGGCGTGGACATCCACCCCCCGCAGGGCGGAATCCATCTGCAGCTCGGCGCCCATCTTCTCCACCGCCTGCAAGCGTTCTTCCATGTTCACAAGAGAGAAATCCGACCATGAGCCCGGCATGCGAGGGTCGATGAATACTTCCGGTCGGCTCCTCTTCGGTGGGGGCTGAGGCTCTTCTTCGACCTCTCTCTCCTTGCCCTTTCGGGATGGGCCCGGAGGCGGGCTTGCATCCTCAGATGAGGAGGAGTCGGTGCTGGTGGACAAGGAGACCGGCCCCTCGGGTTGGCCCGTCCTGCTGGCCGGGCGCGCCCCGGTCGCCATCGACCGGGTATAGCGGCGCGATCCAGATGCCGCAGCAGCAGCGGTTGCAGAAGACGATCCGACGCCCGAATTCTCCGCAGGTCTCCCTTTCAAGTAGGAGAACGACATGCCGGCCTCAATGGCTTGATTAAATGCCTCCATGTCATCCTCGGAAGGAACGACTCCACGAAGGTCGGTGAAAGCCTGTCTGCAGCGGTCGGGATTATAATTCGCAGGAGGGGAGAGACCGTCATTCTCCAGCCAGTTACCAGCAACCAGGACCCAAGGGTACCGTTGCCAGTTCTTGTTTGGGAAATCTAGACCTCGGACAAAGTCTTTTCCCTCAGTCTTAGGGCGGAAGTAGGGGCCTCCGTTGTCAATGCCCATTATGTAACACCTCGCAACGTCGGCGGCCCGGAGAAATAACCCCAGTCGCTCGTTCAGCGCTGCAATCCCCCACAAGAGGCGGGCAACGTTTGGTCGGCATTTGTGTAGTGGGATATCCAATCCCTGAAGAAGGTCGCAGAATGAGACCGGCAGAGGAAAGCGTAATCCCACAATCAGCAGCAGATAACTGCTGATGAGGAAGAAAGGATGGGCTACTTCTTCTCCCTCAATGTGCGGACGAACTACTACGTCGTCCGGAATTTGGCAGTCCTCTCTGAAGGCTCTGAGCCCTTCGTCCGACGACAGGTCGATGTTGGAAGCCATTGGGAGGAAGATTGAATTAGTATGAATAGAGGAAAAGGGGTCGGGAGTGCTTTGCTCTGAAAACCCGCTCGGTGATTATTGATCTTCAAACAGTGGTGAGTATGTAGAATGAACTGACGCTCCTTTTATAAAGACAAAGGACGGCTCAGATTGAATCAGATCGGACGGTCAGGACGTTTTCCCGCTCTTAGCGACTGACGGCTGTCACATCGGGCATACCATACGCCGCCTCAAAAGGCGCATGCATTAAATGCACGACGTGACGGTTTGGTCCCAACGCAAACGGTTCGGTTACCTCCACGATGGCCCCGTCGCATTTCAACCAGGCCTGCAAGCAGCTGACACGTGGCCCTGGGCAATACCGGACCCTCCAGTCTCCCGCTCGGTCCTTTCTCGGAAAGACAACCCCGGGTCAGCCTTACCTCGGGGAAGGCCTCGGCCTCTTCCCGAGCGGTTTCTCGTGAACTGCTCTGATTTCCAAACCTCATCAGACATGGCGTCCAATTAGCTATGGAAATGGGGGGCAGCTGATATGCTCAGAATTATCCAGCGTGGGTCCAACGGCCACGTCAGCATCGAAGACCAAGCAGAACTCTGGGGTCCACACCCAGGGCTTGCCAGCGTCACCGCTCGGGGTGCCAGCACAGCCCGGGCGTGATCTTCGGCGACTCTCCCGGACGCGCGGCTCAACGCCAGCAGTTTCCTTGTGCGGCCGGAGTCCTATTAGGAATAAAACTCGATAGATTCCTAATCTGATAATGATCTTCCCTTAACTTGTGCACATTGAATTGTGATTGATATAGGCTTCCTAATGGATCGAAGTTTCCATGTAGAGGTGGACTCTTGCATCTATAAAAGAGCCCACCCATACCCTTCTAAAGGAGAGAAAAAAAACGATCTTGAGAAAACCTAATCACTAGAGCATACACTGAAACGCATATACCCGGACGGTATTACTGGTAGTGCCGCCCACCATTGTTGGCTCACCAGGCCGCCGGTGATCTGCTAGTATAACGCCTAGATACACACGTGGACGTAGGTCACCTCATTAACGGGGCCGAACCACATACAATTCCTTGGTGTCTCTCTGTCTCTCTCTGAATCCTCTCTTACCAATTCTAGGCATCATCATCCCCCATATTATCAAATGTATCAAGAACCTCTACATGGAGAGTTCTATCAATCGCAATGGGAATATAACCAAAATAATGTTGAAAGATATAGAAGTAGTTCCCATGATTACCAAACGCACCAAGACTTTCTCTTTGGCGAGTCTTGTCCACAAGCATAATGGGATGGGAATTACTACCAACCACAATGGGGCGAAACTTCGTATAGTTATAATGAGGAGAATAACCAAGTTGAGGATAATGGTATGTTAGAATTGCTGCTTAGTGAAATGAAAAAGCTAGATAGTGCAATTAATAAATTAGAAACTAGATATCAACAAGCACTTGCTACCCAAACTACAGAAGACTACACCAGTCCTTCAACACTACAAGCCGAATTTTAAAACACTAACAATCGAATGAAATTGGAGGATAATGATAGGTGTATAATGATGTCTGAACTCCAAAATCAAACCATTGAGTATGAAGTTGTAGAGCTATCTTCTCCTCAATATACATCCCCAGACATCAACCCACTCACTGCCTGGTTAAATTTACACAATCTATTTGTCTAAAGCACCTCAATAGATGACATATATAGTGAGAATAGTTACAAGGATAAGAATGAGAATGTAAAAGATAATGAGAGTTTAGGTGATTGCACACAATTAAGAAAGGAAGAGTCCCTTGTTGACTCTATCCCTACCGTTGATAGTGACCCTAGGGAGGATGTAATTGAAAAATCTAAATCCAGTTTAGATTCATGTGATATTCATGAACCCTCACCACTTTCGATCGAAGAAGTGGTGTCACTAAGTTGCCCTTCACCTATCCTCTCTATCAATCAAAGCTCTCATCCTGAGCTTGAAAGTTATGTGTACGCCAATATTGAACAAAAAGAATGTGTTGTGGAAGAGGATGGTAAGGATTCTAGCACATGCACTTCAAAAAATTTTACCTTTCAAAATTCTTTGAGAGAGGACTTAGAAAATATTGGGTCCACATTAAATGAGCTTAAACTTCAATAAGAAGCTAGTAATCTTCTAGACTGCTTGACCTTCTTGAGTAACAATAACGTTGAGGCCAAAATAGATAGCTTTATACAAGTCCAGTCCAAAACTATTTACATAGAATAGAACTTAAATTCATATGATCATATCTGCATCGATTCTGTTCTAGGACAAGAGGAGGGTAATGAAGCTTCATTAGAACATCACTTAGACTAATAGATAATTATTGAAAATATTATTTTATACTCATTAAATAAGTATATGTGATTTTGTGTTTAAAGAAAAACTCTTTATTATTAAACTTGTATTCCCAAACATTCATTTTCATTATAAAAGAAATTAAACTCCATTACACATTATATCCTTTCGATTAACAAAAGAAGTATTATATTCATTCCATAAAACCCTCTTTACAGGTTCAGTGGAAAGAAAATAAATAAGCATAAAAATCCATTCATCCATTGGTCAGAACAACTACAATGTTCCCAATACCCAATATATAATCCTTATTACAATTATACACATGTGGTCCACACTGCCAGAAATAAAATAAAGTACAAAAAAAAAGTACAACTCTAATAATAAACAACACCGCGACAATCTCTTCACCCAAAACGAAGCTCCAAAGAAAATCTCCAAATACTAAACCTGCGTATACATTCGACTACGTTTCATATAGAAACGCCCCGAATGCATTACGCACCCGGGTCAGTATATAAATACTGGTGTGAGTTAACAAAAAAATATAAAACGAGTCTGAGGGAACAACGGTGTCCCATAGACTCCCAAAAGTACTCACAAAGAAACAACATGACCACCCCATATCATACAATATCGTTGCATAGAAAATAAACAATGTCATCACACATAATTCATTTCGGGTTAGAATAGTAGTTCCACGCACATTTCAGGACAGAACGGTAGTTTCCTTCAATGTGGTGGCAGTGGCTCCAACCCCGAATAAACACAACTGAATACTTACCGGTCGGATATCTATGGTGAGTCAGCCCTGCATAAAAGTTAGTGGACCCACCATCCTGTAATATATAGTTATCACAAACCAAGCAAATAAGTCAGTAAACAACATTTCCACATTCTAACTTAAACGCCGCATTAATTATTCCAAACTTATCAGTCTTATGAAATACTCCATTGTCATTATTTATTAGCCTTTAATTATCTTTGTGTTCCTTAGGTTCACCACTTGGCCACCCTCCATGGTACAGCCCACACATATATCCCATGTGTGCCCGGACATACTACCAACACCCACTCCGGTGCCAGTTTGGTTGGGGTATCAACCAAACCAGGTATACATAACGGACGGCTGGTCAATATGTCAAGACGTCTATACAATATAAGCCGAGCATAAGGCTTAGGCCAGCTTGATCACGAAGCCACTGGCAAAAGTACACTCAACAAGTCATAAGCCAGCTTGATCACGAAGCCACTGGCAAAAGAGTGTGAGCTACCAAAAACAATAACACAACAACGGGGAGTAGTGAACACTAAGGTCTTTTTTCAGTTTCTTACCATCTACGTTAATTCTCATAAGTACTCATTCATGAGGGTTTAATCACGTCATTAACCACTTCGGGAATTTATCATTTATTCCATGGAATATCATTATCCAATTATTCACGATAAGGCCCTCTTTTTTTTTTTTTGCCAAAATTCTATTCAAGTCTCTAGCGTAGTATTTTCATAATAATTATCTAATACGACACAGAATAAGTTAGGGTTTCTTAACACATAGCATATAAAATCGACACTCAACAATACTATTTAAAACAGTCCCAAACACACCCTTACATTAAAGGGTCTCAAAACCAACATGGACTAAAATTATTCCTCATAATAATTCCGCACAAAGAAACATCTCTAACAATTTTCATAAACATAAATTAGAAATTCGGAGTTACCATTCACTGCTACTGTAATATAATTTTTCTGCCCAAACGGTGCAGAATTAGGAAAAATGCTATTAGACAAAAGTTGTGCAGAATTGCGTTTCCTACAGGCCTACGTGCCCTGAATCACGAAAACTCTAACGTATGATTTATTATGAATTTGCTACTAAAATCTGATCCGTGAAAATCCCAAATCCGAAAATTGAATAATTGCTCAAATGTATGTTCAATGTGTTAGAATTAGTTTTATTAGCTTTAGGGTAGTTTAGTCTTTTCTTTTATATTAGGGTAATACTGTATACCTAGATATTCTATTATTATTGCCTCTTCTTTTCCATTGTATTCATTCATTCAGTTTTAGTGTTATGAAAAACTCTAGCTTTCTTTTCTCTTTCCCTTTGTTGTTTTTCTTGATTATTTAATATATTCACATGGTATCAGAGCAGGTTCGAATCTCATCCACGATTTTCGCAGATTCAGATTCTATTATTTTGGTTCGTTGTTGGATTTCTCGCTGATTCATATTCGGATTCGTATTTAGATCTCGCACTGCTTTGCGCTCGTTTTTGGATCTGTCTGTCACTGATTCTGGTTCGTTTGTTTTGTGTTTTTGGATCTGTCTTTGATTTTGGGTTCGCTTGTTTTGTGTTATTTAATTACTTCGTTTTCGTAATGGCTACTGAACGTGATGATTCGCTTCAAGCGATTAGTGTTAAACTCGATGGCAAGAATTTTGCATATTAGAATTATGTGATGAAAAATTTTCTGAAGGGGAAGAAGATGTGGGGTTATATCAATGGGGATTTTAGTAAACCTACGAATGAAAATGCTGATAAATTTGCAGAGTTGCTAGATGTTTGGGACACAAATAATTCGAAAATCATTACTTGGATCAACAACTCCATTGTTCCCTCAATAGGTATGCAGTTGGCAAAGTTTGAATATGCAAAGGAGGTGTGGGATCATTTGGCTAAATTATTTACACAGTCCAATTTTGCGAAAAGGTACCAATTAGAGTGTGATATTCGTGCCCTTGAACAAAAAAATTTGAGTATTCAGGAGTTCTATTCTACAATGACAGATCTTTGGGATCAGTTAGCTCTCATGGAGTCGCCCGAATTGCGGGCCTTTGCACCATATATCGCTAGTAGGGAGGAACAACGTCTGATTCAGTTTTTGATGGCTCTACGTGAAGATTTTGAGGGCCTTCGTGGGTCCATTCTCCATCGTAGCCCACTTCCGTCCGTTGATTCTGTTGTTCATGAGTTAGTAGCCGAGGAAATACGTCTCAAGACACAATCTGGAAAGGGAATTCTCCCCGACTCTACTCCGTCTGTTTTAGCAGCCCCTTTTTGACCACAGTCCAACAATCAGAATAAGCCTTACTCGAGAGTTGGTAGTGATGTATGCAGCTACTGTAAGGAGAAGGGTCATTGGAAGGCTCAGTGTCCTAGGTTGGGTCGTGCAAACCAGCCCAATAGCAGCAACCAGCCCTCACATGGTCGACCACCACAACAACAGCAACCTCAATCTTCTCATTGGAAATCTGACAACCAATCTCAGCAGCGTTCATATAGGCCTCCACAGCCTAACACTGCAGCAGTTGTACCACCATCAGACTCATTTGGACCCGGTTCCCCTTCCCTATCCACTCCGTCCATGACCTCCCTTGCTGAGCAATTTCAGAAGTTCCTTGCCACATAGCCACATGCTATGGCCACCTCTTCACTAGGTATGTCTTCAGGTATGTCTTTAGGTATGTCCTCAGGTATTTGGGTCTTAGACTCTGGAGCTTCTAATCATATGTCGCCTGACTTGTCGTCTTTTGATTCCTTATGTCCTGCTTTCTCTTTGCCTGTTATGACTGCTGATGGTACTCCCATACCATTAGCAAGTGTTGGGTCTATTGTCACACCTCATGTATCTCTCCCTAGTGTTTACCACATTCCTAAACTTACTATGAATCTTGTTTCTATTGGTCAGCTTTGTGATGCAGGTTATTTAGTCTCTTTTTCTTCTACTTTTTGTCATGTGCAGGATCCGCAGTCTCAGACGCTGATTGGGATAGGCCGTAGGCAAGGGAGATTATACATCTTGGACAAGCTCAATGTACCAGTGATTGCAGCTTCTAGTGTTGACTTGTCATCCTTTCGTTTGAGTTCATCTTCGTCTATTTTTATTTATGACATTCTCGCCTTGGTCATGTTTCAGCCTCTCGTTTAAAATATTTAGCTTCTACAGGAAAATTAGGAGATTTACAAACTCATGACATTTCTGATTGTAGTGGTTGTAAACTGGCAAAATTTTCCGCTTTACCATTTAATAGAAGTATTTATTATTCTCTTGCACCATTTGATTTAGTTCATTCTGATGTGTGGGGACCCTCTCCTGTTACTACAAGAGGGGGGTCTCGATATTATGTATCATTTATTGATGATTACACTCGTTACTGTTGGGTTTATCTTATGAAACGCCGTTCAGACTTCTTTGATATTTACAATACCTTTCGTGCTTTTGTTAAAACTCAACATTCTGCTGTCATCAAATGTTTTAGATGTGATTTAGGTGGAGAGTATACCTATCATAAATTTCGTGAGTTGCTTGCTTTAGATGGAACTATTCACCAGTCCTCTTGTACAGACACTCCTGAGCAAAATGGTGTTGCTGAAAGGAAACATCGGCATATTGTTGAAACTGCTCGCTCTCTATTATTATCTGCATATGTCCCTAGTGATTTTTGGGGAGAGGCTGTCCTTACTACTATCAATCTAATTAATAAAATTCCGTCCTCTCACTGCTCAGGTCTGTCACCTTTTGAAAAATTGTATGGGCATGCTCCTGATTATTCTTCCTTAAAGGTGTTTGGTTGTACTTGTTTTGTCCTTCGACCTCATGTAGAGCGTACCAAATTGTCACCTAAGTCTGCTATTTGTGTTTTTCTAGGTTATGGTGAGGGTCAGAAGGGATATCGTTGCTTTGACCCACTTACTAAAAAACTATATGTCTCTCGTCATGTTGTGTTTCTCGAGCACATACCCTTCTTTTCTATTCCTGATAATCATCATGACTTGACTAAATCTGATCTCATCCATCTTGACCCATTCTCTGATGATACCGATAGTGTGACCTCTTAAGCCCTATGCACCACTGATATTGTCTCACCTCATGGTTCTACTTCTGCTGATACTGGTACCTTACCGCTTGATGCTACCTCCCTTCCAGAGGCCACCCAAGCACCTACTGAGACTGTGGAACCTCCTCGCTATCCTGCTCACACTCGTAAGTCTACTCAATCACCTGATTTTGTTTATTCTTGTTATTCGGATTCTTTTGCTTCATTTTTAGCTTCAGTTCATGATCTCTCTGAGCCTCTGTCCTATAAAGAGGCAGCTCTTGATCCTCTTTGGCAACAGGCTATGGCAGAGGAACTCTCAGCATTGTATAAGACAGACACTTGGAGTTTGGTTCCCTTACCTTCTGGTAAGAGCGCTATTGGTTCTCGTTGGGTTTATAAAATCAAAATCAAGTCAGATGAGTCTGTTGAGCGGTACAAAGCAAGATTGGTTGCCAAGGGTTTTTCCCAACAGTATGGTATGGATTACGAGGAGACTTTTGCTCCTGTTGCTAAAATGACTATTGTTCGTACTCTTATTGCAGTTGCTTCTATTTGTCAGTGGCATATAACTCAGATGGATGTTAAAAATGCTTTCTTGAATGGAGACCTCCAAGAGGAGGTTTATATGGTTCCTCCTCCGGGTGTTCCTCATGGTCCTGGTGAAGTTTGCAGGCTTAAAAAAGCCTTTTATGGTCTTAAACAAGCTCCTCGAGCTTGGTTTGAGAAGTTTTCCACAGTGATTACCTCATTTGGGTTTTCCTTGAGTGAGTATGATTCAGATCTCTTTATTAGGTGTACCACTGCTGGTCGTATTATGCTTTCTTTGTATGTTGATGATATGATTATTACTGGTGATGATGTTGATGGGATTGCAGTGTTGAAGTCTGAATTAGCTCGTTGTTTTGAAATGAAGGACTTAGATCCGCTACGTTATTTTTTGGGGATTGAAGTAGCCTATTCTTCAAAAGGTTATCTTCTTTCTCAGTCTAAGTATACAGGTGACATTCTTGAGCGTGCTCGCCTCACTGATAATAAGATTGTTGATACCCCTTTGGAGCTTAATGTTCACCTTTCCCCTTCTGATGGCGTTCCTTTGCCTGATCCTACTTTACATCGCACTATTGTTGGTAGCTTGGTTTATCTTACTATTACTCGTCCGGATATTGCTCATGCTGTTCATGTTGTTAGTCAGTTTGTTTCTTCCCCTACTACAGTTCATTGGGCTGCTGTTCATCGTATTTTGAGGTACTTGAGGGGCACTAGGTTTCAAAGTCTTTTACTTTCTTCATCATCTTCCTTGGAGCTGCGTGTGTACTCTGATGCTGATTGGGCCGGTGATCCTACAGATCGCAAGTCTGTTACTGGGTTTTGTATATTTTTGGGTGATTCTCTCATTTCTTGGAAGAGCAAGAAGCAAGATGTTGTTGCTGTGTCTTCCACAGAAGCTGAGTATCGTGCTATGGCTTCGACTATCCGTGAGCTTATTTGGTTACGCCGACTACTTATAGATATGGGTGTCTCCCTTCCTCGCCCTTCACCTATGTATTGTGATAATAAGAGTGCTATTCAGATTGTTCACAATTCCGTTTTCCATGAGAGGACCAAGCATATAGAGATTGATTGTCACATTACTCGTCATCACCTTAAGCATGGAGCTATCACTTTGCCTTTTGTTTCTTCTTCCGCACAAATTGCTGATTTGTTTACCAAGTCACATCCGATTCAGCGTTTTCGTTTTTTAGTTGGCAAACTCTCTATGCTTTTAGCTGCAGCATCGTGAGTTTGAGGAGGGGTGTTCGAATTAGTTTTATTAGCTTTAGGGTAGTTTAGTCTTTTCTTTTATATTAGGGTAATACTGTATACCTAGATATTCTATTATTATTGCCTCTTCTTTTCCATTGTATTCATTCATTCAGTTTTAGTGTTATGAAAAACTCTAGCTTTCTTTTCTCTTTTCCTTTGTTGTTTTTCTTGATTATTTAATATATTCACACGATGCTCATCTATAAATCTCAAATCACAACTTCAATCATTGTAAATAAAAACCTAAATCTCATAATCCATAACCATACTAATTTAATATTCTATACATTTAAATTTTCAATCAAACGAGATTGAAAGTAAATAACAAGTTAACTCACCAATTTATGGATTCAAGGTTGATGATGATTAAGCAAGCCAAATGTTTGGAGTACCTATTGTCCTCTCTTGTTCTCTTCTTCTTCTCATTCTTTCTTCTTCTTCTTCTTCTTCTTCTTCTTCTTCTTCTTCTTCTCTCTCTCTCTCTCTCTCTCTCTCTCTCTCTCTCTCTCTCTCTCTCTCTTGAGGCTGCTCTCTTTTTTTTTTTAACCCTAGGATATATTATCTACCTATATACATATAATACACACACAATATATATTACTCACACAAATATTAATAATCCCGTTTTTCTTTTTATGGGCTAACAAAAGAGACCCATATGAGCCCAAAATGTAACACAAACCACTAAAATGGCTAGCCCAAAGGGTACTCATACCCCGGGTACTTAATTTCAATACCAGATACACTATTTGACACATTCGCGGGCCTGTAAATACTGTATAAAACAATACATATCAACCCTTTATTTTTTTTTTATAAATTTAAATTAATAAAATGTAGCATTCAAACTAAAGGGCTCACTAATGATTCAATTTATATGTCCACCAAACACTTAAAATTTTCAAGCACGTTTCTTACATAGGCACACTCAGATAATATTGCTAACTGAAAATAATAATTAAAATAATTATTTATACACTTAGAAATTTTAGGGTTGTTACATTAGCATAGCTTTGGTGTCTTGAGAGACTGGAGTGGAGACTAATAACCCAAGTGAGCTTTTGAGTAAATACTCTTACTTTTTGAAAAATGTATTCACTCGTTGAAAGTCTTAATTTTCTTCATTTTGACTGATCACTAGAAGAGAATGTTTAGGATTTACCAAAATCTAGCGCTCTTGGATTGCTGAAATGAATTATCCTACTAGCATAGAAGATGATTTAGGCCATCTTTTGACCATACATACATAATACATCCGTGGCCTACCTCTATGTTGTTCCTTTGTTTCACCCTTTGAGCGTTACTATAATTGCCTTATCGTTACAATCCTAGAATCTAGGCCTAACTCCAAATTACAAATTTGAGCTTCTTTTCTCCAGCTAGGAGTGATTGGGATGTGTTGTCTTGACAAGAAGTGTTAGTGTGAATAAGGAAAAGTTGGCAAAGAAAAAGATAAGAAAAAAAGAAAAAGAAAGAAAAGCATGAAAAAAGAAAAAGAAAAAATATGCCAATGGTTGTTACAAAAAAAAAAGGAAAAAATAATAAAAAGAAGAGGAAAAAAAAAAAAAGAAGAGGGAGATTGGAGATGTGGGGAAGTTTAAAAAGTTATAGTAGACATTACAATCACATCCTTAGACCCGATTGAAAGTCACGAACCTCTTTCTTCTTAATTGAACACCTCTTTTTCAAAGTCCTGATGATTTTAAGTAGATTGGATTTGAAATTAAGGTAATGAGAGAGTTCTCCACGGTATCTCGCTCTTCTAGTGAAAAGTATCTTTTCATGAGACTTTGTGCACTAAAATGTCCATTTTTCAATTTAGATATGTGAAGCCTTTGTTTCCATTCCATTTACTCTTTATCGCTTCCATATCATGAGTGATAATTATTACACCTAATTCGGAGTGATTTCATCTTGAGAGTGTAATCCCGGTGAGAGTTGAGTCAAAATGAATGTCTTAATAGCATCTTAGGTTATGCGAGCTTTGAAATTAAAATTTTGTATTTTGGTTGTCCATTCACACACACACTTGATGATTAAGAGGTATAGAATATTCTAATAGCTTTGATAGTAGATTAACTATAATGTGTGTGTTGCATGGCTATGGCATACTAGAGAGTTTCATGAGATTGTTGAGCTTAACCACGTTGCTAAATGAGAGGAAAAATTCCTTTAAAACATTTAAACAAGAACCATTACCAAAACAATGAATTTTGTGGGTAGATTCACTGCAAGCCCTCACGAGATAACACTCGTCCACTACGGGGAACCTAAGGGTTTAAAGGCTTGTTGCATACGCTAAATGTAATCGCGATTCTTGCGAAAGTGAATTAGGACTTTTGCTTTCTTTGGTTTTCAATTTTTAATGTTCAAATAAACATTGCTGTAGTTCGCTTCATTGCTAGGGACTAGCAATGAGCTAGTTAGGGGTGTGATTAGAGGTGAAAAGTGCACATTTATAGTATATTACATGGTCGTTTATGCATAATTTTATCCCCAAGTCCCTAGATTTAGATACATATCAATGATTAAGTGTTTTCTATGATGTTGAGACTTAAACATGTGTTTTTTTTATACTATTTCATAGGTCATGGAAAGTATGCATTGCATAAAAAGTGATTCTGGTGGAGAAAACAATGAAAGCAGCTGAGAAAATGCCATTTTTGACATTAAAGACTTAAAATTTGGAAGATTTCCCAAGATATATAAAATGTAGATCTATGAGTTACGGTCGCGTGGCCACAAAGGTCAATCCGAGGTCCGAGTGAAGAGATATGGCCATTTTCCCATCGATGCGTAGAGTTTTCAAAACCAGAGAAGTTCAAGTGATTGAACATAGTTCAATTGATTGAACTTTCGATCGATTGAACTTGATTTTTCCCCAAAAGTTGCGTACAGTCTGCAGGAACAATATAAATAAGCTGCTATGATAGCAGACGCAAGGAAGACACTCCAAAACACAAAAATAGCAGTTTTAGGGTTAGTTTAAGAGTAGATTAGGTTAGTTTGACATTATTCTTCCTCTTTTCCATTGCCGTACTCCAGATTAATGATGATTTCAAGTTAATGTCCAATTATTTCTAGGTTTTTTCTTTTCCTTTATCTTTATTTAATTGTTTATTATTTTATATGGTATGATTGCTCTAAGTTATTATGTCTGCATTAGTTTTATTATGTTTATGTAGTTTAGACGTTGGGAATATGTGATGAAACATTGATCCCCAGCCTCTTTCATGTAGTATATAGAAAACCTGAGCTCGATCAATTGAAGATATTTCGATCGATCGATCGATCGAACCGGGGACACAGTCAAGCGATTGAAGGTATTTTGATCGATTGAAGGATGATGTAGTTAGATCGATCGAAAACGTATCGATCGATCGAACATGTTAATTCCTGGGATAATTCTTTTAAGTATTCCAAGACTTTCTATTTTAGAAATCTATCTTCAAATTGTTCCAGTACGTTCAGTTTGTCATAGCAGTTTTTAGAACTTAAGCCTTAAGGCTATTTTCTTCAATGACTTTTGTAAACCACTTTGAATGTTGAAAACCACATTGAATGCTATCACCATTTAGAGTGCAAGTATAAACCATTGTTTAAAATTGTCTTCTAAGTATTTTAAATCAATTGTGATGAGATTGTCCCGGTCATGTAAGGGCTATTGATTCTTTATCTTTAGAAAAATATGGAATGCTGAAGAGGAATGAACTCCATAGAATGTTAATGAATGTGCATGGTAGATGGTTAGGATCAATGTGGATTCACGTGTTTCCAACACTTTTTATTTATTTATTTCATAATTATGTTTCTATATGCTTTAGTTTATTATTTAGTTTAATTTAATTTATTAGAATTTATTAGTACACCTCCACTCCGATTTTCATCCTTTCCTTTTCTTTAGGTTGTAACTTAGTAGACATTCTCCCTATTCCTTCCCTGTGGGATCAACCTAGACTTATCTAGTGTTACTTGCACGATCGCCTACGCTTGGGTGTTGCACAAGAGAGCACAACTTTTTAGTCATGTCATATAACTTACATTTCATTTGGATGTGCGCTTGTGACCTTAGGAAAACTTTCTTTAGAAAGCAACCTCGAGCGCTCATGATAGCCTGAGCGCTCGACCCACGCGAGCGTACGAGCCATTAAATATGTGAAATGACTGTTTACCCTTGTGCCTTGGAAAACTATAAACACCAATCCAATTCTCAGCATTTTTACGTTCAGAAATCCAGAAAACCAGCGGGTTTGTTGTAGAGAGAGATTTTGAGAAAATCTTCATACTTTTTCATAAATCCACTTGCATGGCCACTTAAATGCATGATCCATCTCCTTTTTCACACAGTAACACATGGATACACTTGCTACTGAAGCGCTGGAGTTCAAAGATTGATGAATTAAGAGGAAAAACAAGATTAAACACCCTTGAAGCACTCTTGCAGCTACATAGGAGCAAGATCAAGCATTCTTAAGACCTACACTCATATTTTCTTCATCTATTCACAATCTAAGCTTGTGTTAATATAAAATCTCACTTAGAAACCTGTAGGATTAGTTTTTACATGATTTTACAATGATGCATGTGGTCCATATGTAGTTGTAGTTCTTGCATGTGAAGCAAAACTAATGATCAAGCTCTTTCTTAATGAATTAATAGTTTTGCTCATTATCCAAACACACCTTAAGTCATTGTGAGTGTGGATTCTCACTAAGAATCCTTTAGACTCGGTTTTTTCAAGTTTTTATGGCTTACGTGTGTCCTTAGAATCAATTCAAGACCTTGCATGTGTGCTAAAATCAGGAATCTAGTTTCTACAAAGGCCGAGCGCTTGCGTTAGGCCAGAGCGCTCGAGTTTCGTAGTTTTTCTTTGACATTTTGTTTCATATACTTTGATCAAATTGTTGAAAGTTTTAGGTACGATTTGAGATGCTAATCTATGTTTTAGTTCACGCATGTCCACCTATTACACTGACAGTTAGGTCTACTTGTTAATTTATGAGCCATGCCTAGTTAAGTAGCTGTAAGATTATCTAAATGCTTAAGTTCAACCTTTAAAGCATGTATAGTATACTACTCACTCGACTGTTAATGCATGTTAGGGTAGGTCTTTGACCCTGAATATCTTGATCGAGTCGGCTGTTAAGGCATGATACTATCTTGATGCGCCAAGGGTGAACAAGCGGCTGTTAAGGCATGTATAGTATACTCATCAAGCGACTATCAAGGTATGCATATTCTAAACCAACAACCTATGCTAGGAATGCGAGTAAGAGAAGATATCAAGTTTTAGAATGTAAAATTGAGTGACTCAGCATACGATTCCTCCCATCATGAGTTTGTGGTACAATGTGAGTCTAATTTCTTACCATATTGCGAATAGCTTGAATTTCCTTGATACTTGGTGAGGACGTAAATAAGACGATTAACGAATAATGAACTTAATTGCTTATTTAATTGTTTCTAACGGAGCTATGTGAGACTTTATACTTACTCAGCTTGCATTCAAGCTGACGGTGTTTTATATCGCTGGACCTTCCACGTCCAAGATTTAGCAGGTGGTGTACAACCCAGGAACAACTACTGTGAGGATGGGTATGCCACTGAGGACTTTGTGGATGAAGGCTACTATAAGGATGGGTATTCTAGAGAAGACTTCTACGGGGACTATTGAGGCTTCACCAATTGAAGATCGCCTTCCATTATCCTTTTATCTTAGATGATTTGATGTAATAACTTAGTTGATTCTAGATATTAGTGGCCCATGTTGTCATGAACTTATGATGTTTTACTATGCTTCTGTTCATTTGGGTCTGTAACATATGTTTCCACTTATGACTATCAATGTTTAATATGGTACCGCTGCATTTAAATTAGGCACATGCCAATTATTATTATGGTCTTTGTTATTATTTCTGTTGAGGAAAATTGAGCGACTTCTAACAAGCCACATATCCACGGATCCAAAAAGGAAATTTTAAGTTTTCCTATTTTTGGTCTACTCTTAGGCATGACAGGTTCCGTACTGATCAGGCTTGGCTTGTGTACACTATTGGACCAGTTTAGAAGTGTCTTAGGCCTGACCGACCTAGGTCAGAATGGCCTAACTTTATTCATCTAGCCTAAGTGATTAGGCCTAGTTACGAATTATGTGCCATGTCTCCACGTACTATTTGTTGGGTAAATTTTGGTCATATTAGAAAGTAACTGAAAATATAAATATTAAGTAGAAACTAAAACAATAACAAAGCAATGGATGCTTGGAAAATTAAAAAAGAGTGATGGAATGCTGGTTACAATGCTTTTTTTGAGATGTGCTGTGGAGGAGAGGTTCACTGTCTTTAATTAACCGTCCATTTCTCATTGTTGATAACCAACCACTAGTGAAACAGGTACAAGTCTATGTAATAATCACTCGCCGAAGGATCCTCAACTTTCCTTTTGTGGGTAGCACCCATGTGGTGCTTTAAAAAAAAACCAACCGCTGGAGAATCCTTATAGGCACCCCAATTTTGACCGAACTGTTGAACTTAGGGGAGAATAACCTTTGGATGTAGTGATGATACTGTCCGCCATGATACGACAATCTTCAAAGGACGCTTTATGAACTTCTGAAAGCTTTACAAACTAATTTTAGCCAAAAGACCAAAAGGTCCCTAAGATGGCATTCCCATGACTTTTGAGTGAAAATATGCATGATAGAGAAATAAGAATGCTTGGGATAATCCTTAAATCCAAGGGAAGAGATTTAAGAACTCAATTTTTTTTATTTCAATATTTTTATTTATTATTAAAAGAAAAGTACAAGTTCATTGAAAAATCAAGAAAAATAGCTCTTTAGAATGAATTTAATTTGTTCTAGACTTTAAAACCTTTCCAAAGATATTTCATTTGTATTTTTTGAAGCCAAAATGAGTTAAATAATGATTTTCAAAGGATGAAATAGAAAAATTAATAAAGAAAAAAAAATGATAAAAAGGCAAGAGTCGGCACTCGGGGTCGCGAGCCGAGTGCAGCACTAGCACTCAACAAGTGCCGGCTCGCGACTTGGCTTTTGATCTCATGTAGATTTAGTTGATCTCATGATTTGGCTTTTGAATTCAAGTGTTTAGATTCATTCATAGGATTGAGTAAGACCTTAGAACCCATTTCTAGGCTCTCTTATGAGGTCTATGTTGAGGTTTCTTCAAGGCTAAATCCATTAATTTCTATGATATACAAGTGATATTGTGTTGATTACAATCATACTTGGTCTAGATTCTCCCTAGAATTATGGATCTAGTTTGGTTTTGAATCATGAACACTAATTCATCAAAGGTGCAGTGACTTCAATGATGATATGTGATCAAGGATTTTTATTAAATCATGATCCGTTGGATTTGAATGAGACCAATTGGAATGTGTTCATAACACATAGATCTACCACTTTCCAGAATTCCAGAACAATGAGCTCCTCTTAAAATGAATGGATCAGAACCTTAATTAAACTTTTTGGATTTTAAAATATTTTTCCCATGAACGTTGATGAGTTAGTGAGAATCTCTGAGAAATTTGAGTATCTTAGGGGTGATATGATAGTTTTAATAAATCATGAAAGATTGCTGGACAGAGAGATGATAAAATCTAAGTGACCTTGTTTCTAAGGTCAATTCCTAGAGATGGAGCCATGTGATCTTCGATTTTATTTTTGATTTAGAAACTAGACTCACGTAGGCTTGTTATATATGAATATCACCCAATTCAAATAATAGGAGCCACTGGTTTCTAATTTTTGAAGTTTGTGTTTCTGTTCTGTAAATTCTAAAATTCTGAGACAGATTTGATGAACCTTGCTAATTTGAACCCAAATGATGTTTTAAAGCCTTAAGGCTCAAATCATGTTTTATTTATGACCAATTGAACCCAAATGCAGAGACTTAAAGATTCAATTCAAGTGATTCATGTCATGCTAATTTCCATGCATCCTCATTATCATGATTTAGGATAATTCTTGTATCTAAGGAATGTTAGAGCTTAGATTATGATGATGAACTATAATTTTTAACTTAGTTTAGGATTCTTTCCGATCATGCTGAGGTCATGTCACTTCTATGTTGACATTACATTGGCTCTAGGTTAAAGTCTCTTTTGACCTTCACGTTGAGACTCGTATACCCATAGAAATGTTGCGGCTTCTTTGATAAGAAAGAGTTCGGGACTTAGTTTTTCCACTCGATAGTACTAGGTGAATTCTTTATTTTTTTCTCTATCAATGTGGATTAACCCCTATTTTGTAGCGCACTATCACGGTAAGATTTATCACATTCCCTCCTATTTATCTAGTCTAATTGCTTTATCAAATTTTACAACTCCATGTGCGACACCTTAGATTAGGTAAATACCTTATACGCTTTTGTGAATTAGAGACCTTTTTTTAGGTTTTATATTGTCGTATGGAATGCACGTTTCCCTATCATAGCTAGATCTTGGTGAGCTTTCTTGTTACCTTTTGCATCTCATATTGTGTGCTATTTGAACCTACTTGATTTTGGATGCTTCTTTTAACATTCTTATACCCCTTTTAGCTTGCTTATGCCATGTATACCTATATCTATATATTGTATGGGACACATATAAAACTTTTCAATTGATTAAAAGGATGGTGACTAGAGACCTATCTATGATAGGATAAGAGGAGGTTCTTTAGTCCCATCGGGCTCCTTCCCTTCTCATTCCATAATCCTTGGACCTAGAAATCTCTGGTTTTAGAAAACAATAGCTTTTTAAATGGTTTCTTTAATTTCCTTAAAAAAAGTAATTAGCATCTTCCATTCTTTTGAAAATTGAAAACCCAAAAGCAGTGTATAAAAGGCGATGTCCACAGTCCTCGGCTCCCCTTTTGTGGGTAGCACCCATGTGGTGATTGCAAGACCACATGTTTTTTCTTCATTTTCTTTCCTTTTTAAAAGCAAACAAATTGTGGTCTTGCATGGACCACATGGGTGCTACCCAAAGTGTTTCCCATAAGGAGAGCCGAGGATCCTTACCCTAACCACCCACTCACTTTAACCTCTAGCACAATATGTAGATATTCACATAACCACATATGTAATAGTAGATATATTTTCAATCATACATCCACTTGCATATGATTATTAATGTTGCACAAAAAAGTTCCTTCCTGGATCAGTTGAGATGAATTGGTTTGAGATAGAATTCTTCCAATCTCGAGCTGGAATTCACCTGCAAGAAGACCTCGGTGGGGTTAACACCAAAGCCCTCCCGATGGTTAAGTTAGTAACCAGATGGATATGGGAGAAGATAAAAGTATTTCCTTAAGTTTTTGTTAGGAATCAGAATGGAGAATACATACCTCATTGCACCCAATTTATTGTACAGTTACTTGCCTATTGATGATGCCAAAATTTGGTTAAAGTAATTAAACCAGATTAAGGAGAGAGAGAGTAAGAGACTAGTTTTTTGTATATGGTTCGGCCCTATTAACGAAGAAACCTACATCCATGTGGGTGTCTTAGCACGTTCACTATACTGTTAAAAGCCAGGGACTTGTGGTGAACCAACAATAGTCTGGAGCTACCGTAGGTTGGCCGGGCGTGTTGATGACTGCTATAGAGGTGCTGTATAGACTGAAAAGTTGATCCCTTTCTATGGGAGTGAGGGGTCTCTTTTATTGATGCAAGAGACCCACTACTACATGGATAAGGAAATATAATCCAATTAATATTGATTGGCATTAATTATGGGAGTTTCTTAATTGGCTTAGGAAATGATGTGCTCTTTCCATTAGTCTTCTAACTTGATTAGGAAATAGCCCGGAATATTCTAGAGCGTATCTCGTGGCCCTGGCTTGACTGCACCTGTATGGACCGTGCTTGCGCGATCTTCTCAACCTGTTGGTCGGGTCTTGGATGAACCGCTCGGGAGGCCTCGGGTAGACCAAACGGCTCGAGTTGATGCTTATCCAAGAAACTGTGCATGATTTGGTTGAGATAGGGGTCGGCCACTGAGTGGAACCGCTCGATCATAGGATAGAGCCAATTTTGGGGGTATTAGCTGCCCCCATTTCCAAGGTTGGTCGGATGCCATATCAGGGCAAGTTTGGAAATCTATTCGATGCCACTTGCCACTATCTGAGTGCTTGGGAAAGTTACTTTGGAGCTTCTGAGTCTTGTGAACTCTCGGGAGCTGGATAAAAGTTGAGACTCAGCCTAGCTCAGAATCTTTTAGTGCTCGGGAATTGGCCAAGAGTTGAGACCCGACCTAATTTGGAGTCTTTTGCTTGAGTTAGCTCCCAGGATGGTTTTCTTCTACCCGTAAACCTTCCTCAAGGTTGTGGGTAAAAGAATTTGACCATGTTGGAAAAGCCGACCTAAAGCGTATTGCTTTAGGGTCTTTTTATGTTAACTCACCAGGATGGTTATCTTCTACCCATCCAACCTTCATCAAGACTGTTGGGAGAAGAGCTTGACCATGTTGGTGGAGCTGACCTAAAGTGTAATGCTTTAGGGTCCTTTACTCCTCTATCATGGGCCAACCTAAGAGGTTTTAGTCACCTCTATTGTCGGTTTAGACCTAAGTGGAGTTATTGCCTCTAAGTACTATAGGCCCCTGGGTTATCTAAGAGTTTGACTTAGTTAACCCCAAGTCCTATAAATACCCAGTATGATTGCCTTTTTAGTTTATTGAGCCTTCCTGCCCCCCAAGCTTTTGCTAAGACGGGGGTCTGTAGAGGCTATGACTGTAGGTAACCGACGTGGAACGTGGGTAGTTGCAGGGTCTTTTGAAGCTTGCCATCATCAGCAATCTAGGGAGAGTTGCCCCCATTGCCGGTTATTGACCTAAGCGAAGCCGGTGCCTCGGATGTGACCCTGAGATCTTTTGTGCCTCGGGTGTGGTCCTGAGGTCTTTTATGCCTCGAGAGTCATCCTGAGGTCTTTTGTGCTTGGGGTGTGGTCCCGAGGTCTTTATGCCTCGGATGTCATCCCGAGGTCTTTTTCCAGCTGATAACAGTGGTCTTTGGTTGCCTCGGGGTTGAGCCCAAGGTCTTTTTAGTGTGCTCTGGGGATCAACGAGAAATTGATAGGCGATCCGAATCTTTGCAGGAGTTTTTTTGTAGTCTGAGTTTTGCTTTATAATTAGGAAAAAGTACCATTGTAGTTGATCTCGTATAGATTGTTGGAGATAGGAGGTCAGCTTGGGATGACTGGGCTCCTGGTTATTCCGAGCTGGAGGCAAGGTCGGGATCACTGGATCCTGATTGTTGCAAACTAGAGGTCGGGTCGGGGTTGTCGGACTCAGACTACTGTGAACTGGAGGTCGGGTCGAGGCTACCGGACTTAGACCGTTGTGAGTTGGAGGAACTGCTAGAACTACTGGGCTTCTCCATATTGTTCCTCCCAAGCTGTTCTCGCTTCTGCTTACTTCCAGAAGGCTCGTAGCTTTCTTGCCCGGGGTCTTTGGTCCTTAGAAACTCTTTAGTGTCAATGTATTTTCCAACCCTCTCTGCCAGTTCAACCAAGGTTGCCGATTGATTTCTGTGAAACGATGTGGCGCACTTGGTGTGCTGAACTCTTGAGCAGAAGGCTGTAATAGCGACGATTTCATCAAGATCATAGATCCCGAGCTTCTCTTGATTAAACCGATCGGTGAATTCCTTAAGGGTCTCATTATTCCTTTGTCTGACTGTCAGTAGCTGCATGTCAGGCTTTGGCCGTTCATGCATACCGATGAACTGGTAAATGAACTGCTTACTAAGTTGCTTAAAACTCTAGACCGATCAAGGCTTCAAGGAGTAGAGCCATTGGGCGGTCGAGCCTTTCAAAGTGCTAGAGAAGGCCAGGCAGTATAGTCCATTGGCTTTGGTGGCCAGGGCCATCTGAGCCGTATAGGTCCGAACGTGGTCTACTGGGCTACCCAAGCCGTCGTATGAATCCAAGCGAGGATGCTTGAATTTTCATGGGATGGCAAACCTCGTGATTAGGCTAGAGAACAATGACTCTTTCTCGGTATTGACATGGTTCTAAGTAGCTTTCTGACCTACCTCTTTGGCCATTCTGTCGATCTGTTTCTTCAAATTATGGATACAGGCCATGACACCTTCCTGGGCGGTATCCGGGGGGTTGGTCGAGTTGGTGGAAGAGGCTTCTTTTTCATGGCGGTGTGCTGTCCTCTGGGATCAGGTTTGACCATGACTCTAACTGATCGTGACCTCGATTCTTGATTGAGTGACCCTGGACTGATTCCCTAGCCATATGCTCATGCCCCTCCTCTCAAGCAACACGCATACCGCTAATGTCTGTGGCACCCTCAACGCGGAACGGGTTAGTCCAGGCACGTTGTCTGGTCAAGATCGGTTCCCGACTGTACGCAACATTCCCAGGCTATTTCCCGGCCACTATAAGTGTCACGCCCCGACGTAGCATAAATATGGAAAGCGTTTAATTTCCTTCATGGACCCGTAGGTCGCGACAGTTTGAGGATCGATTCCGTCCCAAACGTCGAACAACAAAAACATAATAATCATAGCAGAGCAATCAAGGCTTACAACATTTTTCTAACTTAATAGTTATTACAGCACGGAGTCTCTAAAGGCACATACCGCCTTAAATCAAAACAATAACTTAACATCAATTACAGTCATCCTTATTACAGAATTCAGTTTATAACTTAAAACATATAAAAGTAAATTCTCTTTCCAGCAGTGTTTCTCAATTTGCGTAGTCGTAATGTTCCGCTCAATCAAAACCTGAAAAGCCTGAACACGAATGCCCAGGGCGCATCAACGCCGTCAACTTCAAGAAGCTGGTGAGTATTAAAAAAATAACTTTGAATGTAACACATACTCATTTACCATTCTCCAATTCCCATTTAATTAAACAAGTTTACATTAAAGTAAAGAGTTCATTTAGAAAACAACCACAATATCATTTGAAAGCTTTAAATCACATATATATGACCGTGTATGAAAAACAATGCACCATCTCATCTTACCAACTCTTTTCTCTCGACAAACACAACAACCCACTATCTCACACCAATATCTTTGAAATACTCCGATAGCCACACTTTAGCATAGGGTTGCCAGGGAATGTCCAACTTGCCTCACACTTTAGCACAGGGTGCTAGGGAATATCCAATGCCTGACACTTTGGTACCTAATCCGCCTCACAAATACATCACACAGTATCCAGACTTAGGTACCCAGGAGTGTCCGAAGGCCACACTTTAGCACTACCATGGGTGCCAGGGAATGTCCATGTTCGGTGTCACACACTTTAACGCTTCCATAGGTGTCAGGGAGTGTCTAGTTTTGGCACCGTCACATTTCAAAGACACTCTCGCCGCAATCTCAACCACAACACACTTTAGTACTCACTTGCCAGGGAGTGTCCGCAACACAAACTCAATCACACATTCTTTTCCACACTGACTACCACACACCACACTCACCATGTATGTACAACTGACACCATATGAATGCCATGTAACTATCCACAGAGCATATGAAGTACTAGGAATAATAACAATGTATGCTTGAAAAGAATTAAATTCATAATCGTTCCTTAATGACCAATCATACCCAAAACATAATATGTTTTAACATTTTTTTCACAAACAGATCCTTAAAGACCCACAAGTTAACAACCAAACAGTTCCTTAACATGAAATAAGCAAAAAACAAAAAAACTGTCAGAAGTCGCGCGCGTAGGCCGCTTGCTCGAGGGGTCGCTCGCACGGGCTGCTCGAGCGATATGCCCAATTTTCATTTTCTTTTATAAAACCATTCCAGCTGCCAGAATACAGGGAGATCACGCGCGCGAGTTCTTGCAGTGGCTTCATCTTCTTCGCTGAAACTCCCCTGTTTCCAGATTTTGAAGCCAATTTCACCTATTTTCAAATTTGAAACTACATATATCATACAATTTATGGATCTCTTCGGTTTTGCACAAGGATCATGAATTCATAATCAATTTTAGATGAATCCAAACGTAGTTCATGAATTTTGCGAAAAACTAAAAGAGGTCAAAACTTCAATTTTAATATACTTCCCCCTATAAACAAACTAAGCTCTAAAATTTTAAATACGGCAACTATGGTGTATAATCTTTCATTTTTATCTCTAAAAACATATTTTGGTTAAGATTGAAGAATTGAGTTTTGAAGCTCCAAGCTTCCATGGATGATCAACAATGGTGATTTTAAAATCAAGCAATCATAATAGTAGATAGGCATGTAATTACATTCATAGTGAGTTTAGAATACTCACTGAGATTTGGAGAGTAGAGATTGTTGAGAAAGATTAGCAAAATAAAGAAACCCAAATGAAGCTTGTAAGCTATAGAGTTGATGTTCTTTCTCTCTCTTTCTACAAATTTTGAAAGTTCTCAACTCTCTGAATACTCTCTTATTCTCAGTACATCTTCCAGGTTGTGTGTGTGAGTAGTATACATATATAGAGAAGGCCAAACTTGGCCACCAAATTCAACCCCAAAGGCTCAACAAATTAATTTGATTTACAATTAATCAAGGCTGTAGAATATACATACACAGATACATACATATATGTCTTCACAGATTTTGAAAGGGTAGTATAGGTCCATAGGGGTCAAGCTTAAGTTGTTTGGGAAATGAAGCTTAAGGTATAAGAATACACACATACACACACACACACAAAGCATTCCCAAATAAGCCCAACCCAATGATTACTTTCCATAATTAGAAAAATAAAGTAATTGTCCAATTACACTTTACGTCACTTCCAAAATCTGTGGAAGTTTAACATGGCACGGACAGTTTTAAACAGAAACTGGTATTTTCGTGGTGCGGTGTTCACCACAAAAATATAGAAAATTCACTTTATCGTAAGAAATGGTTTTCTGGTTTCATAAAAATACAGTTTGAGTTTAAAAGAACTATTTCTACCGTTTTGAAATACAGACTTTGAAATCCAACACAGGTACTTCTAAATTTATAAAAATTACAGTTTGGTCCCAACAATGATTTAATATGAAATAAAACTAATAACAAGGTTTAACACATGAATATAGAAATTAAATAAAAGTAGGCAATTCCAATTAAATTGTAAATGTGACAAATGAAATTACACTATATTAAATATGGACATAAATTTTAAATTAAATGGAAATGCAGGTTGTTGCACCATTCCTCACTTAAACAGGAATTCGTCCCCGAAATCTAGACTAACTAGTCATGAAACAACTCCGGGTACTTCTTCCTCATATCAGCTTCCACTCACCATGAGGCTTCGTTCTCGTCATGGTGATTCCACTAAACCTTCACCAACAGAATGTCCTTAATCCTCAGCTTCTTGATATTCTGATCTAAAATCTTCACAGGCCTCTCCTTGTAAGAAACGTTATGACTCGTCTAAATATCATCATAACTGACCACATGCGAGGGGTCTCGTATGTACTTTCTCAGCATACTCACATGAAATACATTGTGAACCCCAGACATCTTCGGTGGTAGCGCCAGTCGATATGCCACTTTCTCGACACGTTCCAAAATCTCGAACGGTCCGATGAAACGCGGAGCCAATTTTCCTCTTTTGAGACCGAAACGTACAACTCCTCGGGTCGGTGAAACCTTAAGAAGTACGTGATCTCCAACACTAAATTCTAAATCTTTCCGGCGTCGATCAGCATAACTCTTACACCTGCTTTGAGAGGTTCTCATCCTTTCCTTAACCAAAGAAATCTTTTCGTTAGTTTCTCTAATCAAATCTAGTCCCAACAACTCCGTGTCCCCAACCTCTGCCCAACACAATGGAGAATGACATGGTCGTTCGTACAGTGATTCGAACGTAGCCATCCCGATACTCGCATGATAACTGTTGTTATAGGTAAATTCAAACAACGGCAAGTGTGTTTCCGAAGATTCTTCAAAATCGATCACACAAGCCCTAAGCATATCCTCCATAATCTGATTAACACGTTCAGTTTGCCCATGTGTCTGAGGGTGAAAAGCAGTACTCATCTTGAACGAGGTTCCCATAGCTTCTTCCAGACTTTCCCAAAATCCAGAAGTAAAACGTGCATCACGGTCTGACACAATCGACACAGGTGCACCGTGAAGTCACATAACTTGTTGTATGTACATCCGGCTCATCTTTTCTACCGGGTATGTCATACTGTAAGCAATGAAATGAGCCGATTTTGTCAATCGGTCCACGATTACCCAAATGGCGTCATGATTCTATTACGATAGAGACAAACCCACTATAAAATCCATCGTGATGTGCTCCCACTTCTAACCAGGAATAGGTAGTAGTTGCAACAATCCTGTGGGTCTCTGATGTTCAGCTTTGACTTATTGACATGTCAAACACTTGCATACAAATTCGGCCACGTCTTTCTTCATACCTTCCCACCAGAAAATTCTCTTCAAGTCTTTGTACATTTTCGTTCCTCTTGGGTGAACTGTATATTTTGACTTATGTGCTTCTTCCAGGATATCCTTCCTTAGCTCTCCATTACCTGGCACATATAATCTATCCCTGCATCGATATCCTCCATCGATTCCCACCTTCCATTCTGTCGAGTCTTTCTCTGACATCTTAACGAACCATGTCTGAAACTTCTCATCTTCTTTCTGAGCTCCAATAATGCGATCGATAAGAACAGGCTGTAGGATAAGACATCCAAAAAGTTATCCTTCTCCTTCCTCAGCACTCTATACATCGAACTCTGCCAACATCTACAATGCTCGCCATTCTCTAACCATTAAGGAGGCGATCGTCTCACGAGTCTGCCGACTCAAAGCATCAGCGACCACATTAGCTTTACCAGGGTGGTACTCTAATGTGAAGTCGTAATCTTTGATCAACTCCATCCATCTGCGTTGCCTCATGTTCAACTCTTTCTGTGTGAACAAATATTTCAAACTCTTGTGATCAGAGAACAAATCAAACTTCTCACCGTAGAGATAGTGTCTCCAAATCTTGAGTGCAAATACCACTGTCGCCAATTCCAAATCATGAATGGGATAGTTCAACTCGTTTGGCTTTAGCTGTCTAGATTCATAAGCGATAACTCTACCATCTTGCATAAATACACACCCTAGTCCTTGATATGACGCGTCACTAAAGATAGTGAACTTCTCATCAGGCTTGGGTATAGCTAGTACCGGTGCGGTAGTGAGTCTCTCTTTCAACTCTAGAAAGGCATGCTCATGCTTCTCTGTCCAGTTGAACTTCAAATTCTTCTTTGTCAACCCAGTTAATGGTGCAGCTATTTTTGAAAACCCTTCAACAAATCTTCTGTAATAGCCTGCGAGTCCAAGGAAACTCCAAACCTCTATAGGGTTGCTCGACCTAACCCAGTTTGACACAGCATCCGTCTTGGATGAATCTACAAAAATTCCTTGAGATGACACCTTGTGTCCCAAAAATTTAACTTCTTGTAACCAGAACTCACACTTACTGAACTTGGCATACAAGTGGTGGTCCTTAAACGTCTGCATCGTAATCCGTAGGTGTTGCTTGTGTTCTTCTGCTGTCTTAGAATAGATCAAAATATCATCAATGAAGGCGATGACAAACTGATCCAAATAAGGCTTGAACACTCTGTTCATCAGATCCATGAACACTGTCGAGGCATTCGTCATTCCAAACGGCATTACCAAAAACTCATAGTGACCATATCGGGTTCTGAATGCAGTCTTAGGTATGTCTTCCTTCCGTACCCTCAACTGATGATATCCCGACCTTAGGTCTATTTTGGAAAATGTCGTAGCTCCTTGTAGTTGATCAAATAAGTCATCGATCCGGGGTAAGGGATACTTGTTCTTGATAGTCACGCGGTTCAATTCTCTGTAATCGATGCATAATCGAAGTGTCCCATCTTTCTTCTTCACGAATAACACCGGTGCTCCCCAAGGCGATGTACTTGGATGTACAAAACCAAGGTTCTCAAGCTCTTGAACTTGTTCCTTTAATTTCAATAGTTCGGTGGGGGCCATTCTGTAGGGGACCTTGGTGATTAGAACAGTACCTAGTATAAGCTCAATACAGAACTCTATACTTCTCTCAGGCGATAAACCATAAACGCCTTGAAATACTTCCTCGAAGTCCTTGACTACAGGTATAGATGACGCTGTAATCTCTACACTGATGACGTCGATGTTTGCTAAGCATCTTGTGAGGAACATATCTCCCAAAGGGTTACATTGAAATTCAAAGGGTTGATTCTCATTATCGGGGAATATAATTCTCTTCCTCGCACAATCCAACTTCGCTTGATTCTGAGAAAGCCAATCCATTCCTAGGATTATGTCAAACTCCATCATCGATAGAACAATCAGCCTTGCAGGGATTTCATGGTTTCCTAGCCGTAAGGGACAATCCTTGCACACGTATCCTAACTTGATTATAGCTCCTAATGGTGAGGTAGCCCTCAAAGCTTTCTCTAAACGATGAGGTAAGATTCCCAATCTCCGAATCGTATTAACAGATATGAACGAAAGAGCAGCACCCGTATCAAATAACACTTTAATATGGGAGTTAAATAGAGTTAATGTACCTTCTACCGCTTGCTGATCAGGTTGAGCTTCTTCATAGTTTCCTTCTTCGTACACAATCCCATCATATCCCGCAGCATTAGGGATAACAGCATTGACGCGAGTCTGACCTTGCTGACCATAAGTCACTTGCTTAGGGGCAGTACAATATTTACTGATGTGACCTGGTTCACCACAGTTGTAGCAGACTATGCCTTGCTGAGCAGCATACCTTGGTGCCTTGTAATCTCGAACAAGATGTCCGGGGTTGCCACAGTTGAAACACTTTCCAGCATTACTACCTTCTCCCATTCGAGGTTGAGTCGAATAGGTGATAGCTTGGGTTCTCTTGCTTCCGTCGAAATTCCTCTTCTGCCCTTGGGTACGATTCATTGGTAGTCTATTCCCAAAGTTACCCCTTTGAGCCGGCCAGAATTCGAATTGCTTACGGTTCACTCGAGCGTCCTCTTCTAGATCGGTAGCCAGGCCAACCAATCCCTCAAACGACTTATCTAGGTGACCGAGAGTCAGGCGGCAAAACTTTAGTGCTAACCCTTGGTTATACTTTTGTATCTTCTTGTTTTCAGTATCGACCAGGTGTGGAGCGAACCGAGACAGTCTCTTGAACTGTGTGGTGTACTCTTGCACCGACTTGGTTCCTTGTGTTAGATCCATGAACTCCTTTTCTCTTCTGTGCCTCTCTGTAGTTGGGAAAAACTTCTCCAAAAATTTTCCTTTGAACGTAGTCCACGTCATTCCCATTGCAGCTCCATTCCCAATAGTATCTATAACCGAATCCCACCAATCTGCGGCAGCATCGGTTAATTGGAAAGTAGCTAACCTTCTCTTGTCCATCTCATTGCACTGGACAGCCTTGAACATGCGGTCCATCTGTCTTAGCCACTATTCCGCTTTCCATGGTTCCGCAGTACCCGCAAACTGCTCGGGCCTTAGCGTACAGAATCTCTCCAGCAGCTTATCTCCAGTCTGATGGCCTCGTCTGTTGTCATTCGTAGTACTGATTCTTTCCAAACGTCTGACAAATGCTTCGAACATCCCCGTAGGACCGGCAGCCTCAGGCGCTCCTTCGATCAAATTCCTGTCCCTCCTGGGTCTCCCAACCATTCTATGCATGATAGTGATAGTAGAATGAGGAAAATGCATGAAGCAAAGATGTACAGTAGTTTAAGCAGCGACAATATCAAAAAGGGTATTTCTATATATGACTTCTCGATCAAGATGATACAAAAAGCATGTATGACTAGGTCAATGCCTACCCTAGCTATATGGGTTAGGACGTACATTGTCGATGCAAAAGTTAGAGTTACAAAAATGGGGACATTGCCCTATACTCGAATGCATGTAAATATAGTTTTCAAAAAGAGAATAGAGCTACTAGTAAAAAAAATAGTCAATATATATAAGGCGACATCTAAACAATTAGTCATAGCCGTAGGTAGTCATCAAAAGGTCAAGCGAGTCGGCCTGATGAAAACGCTGAACGTGAGAGGGGCCTGCCCCAAAATTACAGCTTTGTGAGGTCAACAACGAAGCAGGTCCAGGCGCATATGCCTCTGGAAAAGCTAGCTCAAGTGCTAGTGCCTCCTCAAGGTCAACTGCGAGGTCGTCCCAACCTATGCCATCCTCCTCATCAACACCCTCCCCACCTATAGGAGCCAAATGAACCACCTCAGCATCGTCCTCATCAGCAGGGACAACTGGTGGAGGCATATCTAGCTGTGCAAGGTGAGCCTGCACAACCTGAACCTCAAGGGGTAAATAAAAAGTATCATTGTTAACCAAGCGAACCATCTCTATAAGCACTAAGCGCTGAATCTCGATAAAGTAAAGGATCTCGAGGCAAGCACGGGATAAATCAACTAGCCCTAACACGTGGATCTGGTGCCAGAGATCTAACTCGATGGTAGCAGCTGCACGCTACCCAACAGCAGTGAAATAAAGTATCATCGAAGCAGACACTATCGCTCCCACAGTAACCCAATGCCCTCCAAAAGCATCAGGTACAAAAAGGGGCTGAGCTGGATCCATACCTGAAAAAGGTACTAACTTAAATCAGGACAGAGATAATCTTAGGCGTTTGGGTAACTGAGTCTATCCTCCCTATCGTATCATCGGGGTGCAAAGCTTAAGCTAAAGATCGTGGAATCGGGTATAAACTGGTAAACCCTAACCTGGCTAAACTATCTTGAGATGAATAACCTGGCTCTGATACCACTAAATCCTGTCACGCCTCGATGTAGCATAAATATGGAAAGCGTTTAATTTCCTTTATGGACCCGTAGGTCGCGACAGTTTGAAGGATCGATTCCGTCCCAAACGTCGAACAAAAAAAACATAATAATCAGAGCAGAACAATCAAGGCTTACAACATTTTTCTAACTTAATAGTTATTACAACATGGGGTCTCTGAAGGCAGATACCGCCTTCAATCAAAACAATAACTTAACATCAATTACAGTCATCCTTATTACAGAATTTAGTTTATAACTTAAAACATATAAAAGTAAATTCTCTTTCCAGCAGTGTTTCTCAATTTGCGTAGTCGTAATGTTCCGCTCGATCAAAACCTGAAAAGCCTGAACACGAATGTCCAGGGCGCATCAACGCCGTCAGCTTCAAGAAGCTAGTGAGTATTAAAAACATTACTTTGAATGTAACACATACTCATTTACCATTCTTTAATTCCCATTTAATTAAACAAGTTTACATTAAAGTAAAGAGTTCATTTAGAAAACAACCACAATATCATTTGAAAGCTTTAAATCACATATATATGACCGTGTATGAAAAATAATGCACCATCTTATCTTACCGACTCTTTTCTCTCGACAAACACAACAACCCACTATCTCACACCAGTATCTTTGAAATACTCCGATAGCCATACTTTAGCACGGGGGTGCCAGGGAATGTCCAGTTTGCCTCACACTTTAGCACGAGGTGCTAGGGAATGTCCAATGCCTCACACTTTGGTACCTAATCCGTCTCGCAAATACATCACATAGTATCCAGACTCGGGTACCAGGGAGTGTCCGTAGGCCACACTTTAGCACTACCATGGGTGCCAGGGAATGTCCAAGTTCGTCGTCACACACTTTAATGCTTCCATAGGCATCAGGGAGTGTCTAGTTTTACCACCGTCGCATTTCAAAGACACTCTCGCCGCACTCTCAACCACAACACACTTTGGTACTCACTTACCAGGGAGTGTCCACAACATAAACTCAACCACACACTCTTTTCCACACTGACTACCACACACCACACTCACCATGTATGTACAGCTGACACCATATGAATGCCTTGTAACTATCCACAGAACATATAAAGTATTAGGAACAATGTATGCTTGAAAAGAATTGAATTCATAATCGTTAATGACCAATCATACCCAGAACATAATCTGTTTTAAATTTTTTTTCGCAAACAGATCCTTAAAGACCCAGAAGTTAACAACCAAACAGTTCCTTAACATGAAATAAGCAAAAACCAAAAACTGTCAGAAGTCGCGCGCGCGGGCCACTCGCGCTAGGGGTCGCTCGTACGATATGCCAAATTTTCATTTTCTTTTATAAAACTTTTACAGCTGCCAGAATACAGGGAGATCGCGCGCGCGGGTCGCTCGCGCGATCTGCCTAAGTTTCATTTTTTCTTATTAAGATCTTTTCTATCTGCCTGAAACCACACGACTCATGCGCGCGGGCCGCTCGCGCGAGGGGTCGCTCGCGCGGACCGCTCGTGCGACCCTCAATCCCGCGAGTTCTTGCAGTGGCTTCATCTTCTTCGCTGAAACTCCCCTGTTTTCAGATTTTGAAGCCAATTTTACCCATTTTGAAATCTGACACTAAATATATCATACAATATATGGATCTCTTCGGTTTTGCAGAAGGATCATGAATTCATAATCAATTTTACATGAATCCAACCATAGTTCATGAATTTTACGAAAAACTAAAAGAGGTCAAAACTTCAATTTTAATATACTTCCCCCTTATGAATAAACTAAGCTCTAAAATTTTAAATACGGCAACTATGGTGTATAATCTTTCATTTTTATCTCTAAAAACATATTTTGGTTAAGGTTGAAAAATTGAGTTTTGAAGCTCCAAGCTTCCATGGATGATCAACAATGGTGATTTTAAAATCAAGCAATCATAACAGTAGATAGGCATGTAATTACATTCATAGTGAGTTTAGAATACTCACTGAGATTTGGAGAGTAGAGATTGTTGAGAAAGAGTAGCAAAATAAAGAAACCCAAATGAAGCTTGTAAGCTATAGAGTTGATGTTCTTTCTCTCTCTTTCTACAAATTCTGAAAGTTCTCAACTCTCTTAATACTCTCTAATTCTCAGTACATCTTCCAAGTTGTGTGTGTGAGTAGTGTACATATATAGAGAAGGCCAAACTTGGCCACCAAGTTCAACCCCAAAGGCTCAACAAATTAATTTGATTTACAATTAATCAAGGCTGTAGAATATACATACACAGATACATACGTATATGTCTTCATAGATTTTGAAAGGGTAGTATAGGTCCATAGTTGTCAAGCTTAAGTTGTTTGGGAAATGAAGCTTAAGGTATAAGAATACACACACACACAAAGCATTTCCGAACAAGCCCAACCCAATGATTACTTTCCATAATTGGAAAAATAAAGCAATTGTCCAATTACACTTTACGTCACTTCCAAAATATGTGGAAGTTTAACATGGCACGGACAGTTTTAAACATAAACTGGTATTTTCGTGGTGCGGTACCACAAAAATACAGAAAATTCACTTTAATGTAAGAAATGGTTTTTTGGTTTTATAAAAATACAATTTGAGTTTAAAAGAACTATTTCCACCGTTTTGAAATACAGACTTTGAAATCCAACACAGGTACTTCTAAATTTATAAAAATTACAGTTTGGTCCCAATAATGATTTAATATGAAATAAAACTAATAACAAGGTTTAACATATGAATATAGAAATTAAATAAAAGTAGGCAATCCCAATTAAATTTTAGATGTGACAAATGAAATTACACTATATTAAACATGGACATAAATTTTAAATTAAATGGAAATGCAGGTTGTTACAACAAGATTGCTTTATTGGGCTAGTAGGGTTTCAATCTGCTGCTGAGTTTGACGCTGGATCTTTAGGAGTTGTGTGATGGTTGCGGTGATCTGCTCCGGGGTCAGGACAGCTGCAGCCAGCACCGGGGCTGGCGGAACATCCCGGTTGGCCTGCTGCGTAGCCTTCTTACCCTTATTCGGAGGTATGACAATCAGTTAAGTGATTTGTAAATGAGAAATTTATCGTTTCCCACAGATGGCCCTGTTAATGAAGGAACCTACGTCCACGTGTGTATCTAAGCACATTCACTATTCTGTAAAAAGTCGTGGACCTGTGGTGAACCAACAATAATCTGGAGCTACCGTAGGTCGGCCGGGCGTGTTGATGACTGCTATAGAGGTGCTGTATAGACTGAAAAGTTGATCCCTTTCTATGGGAGTGAGGGGTCTCTTTTATAGATGCAAGAGACCCACTACTACATGGATAAAGAAATATAATCCAATTAAGATTTATTAGCATTAATTGTGGGAGTTTCCTAATTGGATTAGGAAATGATGTGCTCTTTCCATTAGTCTTCTAACTTGATTAGGAAACAGCCTGGAATATTCTAGAGCGTATCTCGGGGCCCTAGCTTGACTGCGCCTATACAGACCTTGCTTGCATGACCTTCCCGACCTGTTGGCTGGGTCGTGGATGAACCGCTCGGGAGGCCTCGGGTAGACCAAATGGCTCGGGTTGATGCTTATCTAAGGAACTGTGCATGATTTGGTTGAGATAGGGGTCGACCACTGAGTGGAATCGCTTGGTCATAGGATAGAGCCAATTTTGGGTGTATCACCTGTTACCTGCTTGATTTTTGGCGATTAGTTGGTGTGGCTATGACATTGGGAATCGAGCCGATCATGGGATCTTTATTGCATTGCAACAGCTACATAATGAGCTATTACGTGCACTGCTCATGCCTTTTAATCTTATCTTTGAGCTGGGAAGTTTGATTCCATGGGTACACGTTCTTACCGAGCTTGGGATGAATTACTTGAGGCTTATCAACTATTCCCCCCAAGCTTGGATTATGTTTCAGTGAGCCGAAGTCCTTGGCAACTGCTAGAATGTCCATTGAATGAGCCGCACGTGCATGCACTGAAGTCAATTCATAACAGCTCATTATTCTTGTGCAGGCTTTTTAATAATAAGCTCCTTGATTAGCTGATTTTGAACCATTGGATTGGCTTTTAAACTATTTTAAAAACTATTGTTTAGTTCGAGTGCTATTGCTTGTAGTTTAGAAAATCTGAGAGTCATCCAGGAGAGGTCTGATAATCTTTTTCATTCTCGTGGAGCTTTTCTTAACGATCAGAGATATTTTTCATCTTTTAGTTTAGTTTCTTTCTCCCGCTATCATGTCTGATTCGAGCAAATTAGCACTAAATCCATAATTCCCCTTAGAGTTAAGGTTTTCCGTGATGAAAATTGTTGAGGGTTTTGTCATTAGGGATATCAAGGGTGCTCAAGAGCCTGTGGCTTCAAACAATCCAAAGGCGGAACCTTACATCTCCATAGTTGGGGTTCTTTGGGTGTTGGGCCTAGCCATCCTCATAGCAAGAAGGGACATTGTGAGAGGGAAATTCTTGATTTTTGAAAGGAATACGACATCCCCGAAGATGTACATGTTCATGTTTGGAAAGGTGGATAATCCTCTATATCACTGGAGAGCGTGGTGGCTCTTTCTGTGAATCTCTTCAAAGATAAGTTCAGATTCACTATTCCTTCTCTAATGTATGATTCAAAAATCTTTCAAGTCTGTCTGATGCAAATGACCTCTAGTTGTCGATTGAGGTGGTAGCTCTTGCCTTTAACTAGAAGGTCGAGTTGAATTTAGACATTCTTAGGGCCATGTGTGATATAAGGAAACAATCAAAAGCACCTCATGAATGGTATTTGATGTTTTCAAACAAGATTTTCCTGACCTTCCATCTTCTCACAATGGTTGAAAGGACAGGGTTTACTTTTTTAGAGGAAAGGTAGGCGACCTCAGGAGGGAATGTTGGGTTTCATGTAAGAGTCCCTCTAATTTTTTTCTTAATTGTATGTATACATACATATATAAACACCCCATTTTTGCCCCACCAAAAAGAACTAATTATTACAGGGGGACCCACCATGCACACGAAAGAGCTTCAGAGTCCAATCAGCAGTCCTAGAGGTCAAATTGATGTCCTGAACTACGCCGATACAAATGTACTGCATTCTAGATCTCCCAGAAGTCAATAATCAGTGTCGATTCGAGCAAAAAGTCAACATATCATAGTCTGGGATGACCGGATGTTAAGTCGAAGTCATTACAGAGCCCACTGCTAATCAGCGGACATTACAAAGCCCGAGATCACCCGATTCAGATAATTGACGATGTTTTCAATAGAAATTGAAGTTCGGCTCAAAATTCGAGACCAGAATCAAGTTCGGGATGACCAAAAGATGAACTAGATTACATCAGGGAAAAATAGGTATCATATCAGGCCCACATCACTTCAAACCATCAATTTCTGACAACCGACAGAGAATCCAGCTCCAATCGAAGTTTTGGTGCACAGAAATCAAAGGATAAAGGAAGGGTCATAAAATTGAAAGCGCCGAAAGTCCAACTGGGCATGACTGAAACAAAAATACAGAGAAAATAGAGATTCTATGACTTGAATCAGTCCAATTAGACAGTCGGAGAAGAAATGGCACCCGGCTAAAGTTTTAACGGCTAAATCGGCCAGGACAGGGGCGTACAAGTCTTTATTTGGGCTCAGAAATTGCCGATCCAACCGTATAGATCTGGAGGGGATGTCAATATGAGTCCAAATCATTTTGAATAGCAAAGATTCGACTGGTTAATTAGAAATTATCCACGACCAAAGTTTTCGGACGATCGCCATCAAAGGTTGCATCGATTGGCTAGTGGCTCACCTACATGGGATCGAAGCCCATGTAGGGTTTTCCTATAAAATGAAAGGTTTCCCTCTCATAGTGCCCACACAAAAACCCTCCCCTCTCATTTCCTAAGTCTTTGTTTGGGTAAAACACAAAAAAGGGGAAGAAACCTTCCTTTAGGCTTTGTTTCGTGAAGACTTGCACCACCACCACAATATACCCTCACTACACAAAAACCACACACCATCCTAATCTCCAAACAGAACCTAAGCCTCATCACCTTCTCTCACTGATATGATCCTGTTTGGGAACTTCTTCCTTTTCTCCTTCCCAAAGCCTTGTTCGGCCATACCAAAACAACACCATTATCACCACTACCACCAAAAGCACCACACCAAACACCACCCTTACTTCCATCACTCAAAACCCAAGCTCATCACATCATTAACCATTCACTCAGGGCAACCCCAGTTAACAATAGCCCCAAAAAATAGCCCTTTACCCACCCTCTCAGAAAATAAAAAAAGGACCAAACAGTGCCATAATCACTTCCACTTTTCTTACCGCCAACACTACTAGATCCCCGTCGCTAAGACGAAGCCAGTCTAACTGGTTAGATCACCAAACCATCTCCATAAAAGGCCCATGCGCCATCTAAAGTAACCCACGCACCTCCGCTAGCTTCCAGGTGCTATGATGACCTTTCCAACCACCTTGTCCACCACCATCGTCCACCATAGACAATTTTAGCGTCGTCAGTTTTGTCCACCTAGCTCATTGAAAACACCCTTTATGGCCTACATGCGCTACCAGTACTATGTCGCCTCCCCTATGCACTGGTAAGGCAGACCAATATTCATATACGAGCTACTACGTGGCATGGTTAATGGTTGACTAGCCAACTAGAGGCTGTCACGTGGCCAGTTCAAAAGTTGACTAACTAACCACTAGGCATCGCATGTCCCTAATAGCCTGACACACGGCTGTGTAGCCCAATCAGAGTGCGGTACATGTTCCACGTCGTTGCTGACCAATCAATGCTTGACATGGGGCGTTGACCCTGCCATGTGGTTGTGGGCCCTACTTTGTGATTTTACCTATTTTTGCCATTTTGGGTCCAATTTTTGATGAGCGGACACTTGTTCTAATTAATTTCTCTATTCTAAACGCACCGGTGACCTCAGATTTGGCCAATTCTAACTTTTAAGGCCTGTTTGGGCTTTCATAAGCCCTTTTCAGACTATTTTGATAAGATTTTGACTCCCACGGGTCCTGCTTAGCTCAGCTCGAGTCCGCTCCAAGTGAACTTATAGGCTTATTGACTAATTAGACTTGAGCATTCCTAGCTCATTTCTGCGACATTTCTCATTTAAAATTCTTCCAAATTCAAAATTCTTTCATTCAGTTTGTTATTCGTAAATAAATATACAAATAAATAATGATTGGACTTCCAAAGCTGCCTTTATACTGGGGTGGACCCCACAGGTAGTACTTTCTATCTCTACTCATCGAGGTTGGCCTTAACCGATAAACCCAATCGAGTATGGTATTCAACTAGGTTTTATTTCTGTTGTAGATATGTAATACTATAAATAGCGAGTCTATGAACTTGTCACCATTGTGAATTGGTTTCATCCTAGATCTCTTGGTTTTCTAGTTAGCCAGACTAGAGTTGTTGGAATTACTTTACATATTTACTACTTTCATTATTACTTTTGTATATACTTACTATTGTAAATAATGAGTCATTGAACTCGTCACCATCGTGATTTGGCATCATCCTAGATTACTTGATTTTCTGGCTGACCGGACTAGAATTGTTAGATTTACTTTATGTCTTTACTGCTTTTATTATTACTGTTGTATATACTATTGTAAATTACGAGTCCTTGAACTCGTCACCATCGTGAACTGGATTCGTTCAAGATCGCTTGGTTTTTCGATAAGCCAGACTAGTATTGTTATATTTTCTTTCTGTATTTACTATTTTTCCTAACTAATCTAATCATGACTGTACTGACTTATTAATGTGCTAACCCATAGTCGTATTAACTTGTAACTTTACTAATTGATTACTGTACTAATTCGTAATCGCACTGAACTTATAACTATATTAAAGTTACTAACTCTTAATTGAACTTCTTTCATTAGTTTTACGATTGCTTTCAAACCCCTTCAAAGTGGGCATCGACCCTTACTTCTAGCACAAAAACAAGAGGCAAAAAAATCATAAAAACAAAATACAAAAACACATTTTCTCACATACCTCGAAGGGGCCTTTTCCGTCAAAGTTAATCAATAGCTTGACAAAAGGAAATTCGGGCACAGTTCTCATCGCTCAGTCGATCTAATCCACTTTTACAAGGTTAAAGTCTAGGACTACACCATACAGGTTCCTAGCTACACTAACTTTTTACTTAAATCAATTTCTTCAAAACTTACTACTCATTCAAAGGTTAAAGTCTAGGACTACACTGTACAGGTTAAAGTTCCTAGCTATATCGACTTTTACTCAAAACACATACACTCGCACATATACAAAGCACAAACCTACGTACGACCTAATTCTCGACTAGAGATAAGTAAGAAACCCCCTATATGGTGCAACCATAGCCATTCTTGTACTTTTTCCATTCTCTTGTACATATTTATATTCTATTATCTCTTATTACCCCCCATTGCTATGAAAATCACTAGAATCGGTAACCGTGCTTGCACGGATGTTCGAGGGTGCCTAACACCTTCCCTCGACATAATCGGTCCCTGAGCCCATCTCAAAATCTCTAGTTTTTGTATGGCTATTTAGAGTTATCACTTTTAAAGGGCCCACTTTTTTCAAAACTGTTTTTAAAAGTCAAAGATGATTATTTTAATGGGTTAATTACACTCAGCTCCCTTATGTTTTGCCTTAATTACACAGACCTCCCTCGCATTTTGGAATTACACAAACCTTTCCTAAAATTAGTATTCTATAACCCTTTTCCCTTTTAAAATTAAGATTCCATAACACTTTCTTCCCTTAAAGTGTAAATAAATACAAGTCATAAGGGAGTTTGTGTAATTTCCCAAAATGCGAGAGAGGTCTGTGTAATTAAGGCAAAACACAGGGGAGGTAAGTGTAATTAACCCTATTTTAATTATCTTTGCAGGGATCCTAACTCCTGAATAAAGGGTAGGGGTTACTCTGAATTTTTACTTGGCCCTATACCCCACTTTCACATACTTTAGGCCTCTTTTGAATTCTTTGTGAATGTAAGAAACACCTACATGTATTAGATTGTGTTTGCCATGTTTATTATTCAATTGAATCACTAAATATTTTGGACATTTAAGATTTACGTTTATTGAAAGAAATAAATTCATATCAGTCTATACGTTGCGTATCTTAAGACTCTGCCCGCGAATCCCATGGAAAATGCAATTCTGTACACTTTTTGTTTATGGAGTTTTTCCCGATTCTGCACCATTTGGGCAAAAAAAATAAGAATTTCAGTTGCAGTTTTTAATATGTTCAAAATGTTCAAAGTTGGTGCATTATGCTTCTTAGTCAATTTTGTATTAGTTATTATGTTTTTACTAGAGTTTAATTATAGATTTGTGAAACACCATGGAAAGTTGGGCTTTGTGAATTTGTGGCTATTTGATCATCAGTGTGAATTTTATAACCGAATTTAATATAATAAAAAGTCATAGAGTTCACCACTACTCCTTATGATTTTAGGTGATGACTTCATGGAAGACCTGTCCTTGTGTGATTAGATGGCGATTATGCTGATGACCCATCTCTTCATTATTTTAAGCCTTTTGCCCCACTTGTTGGTCTATTTCATGTGTATCTAGACATTATTTTATTGACGTCAAGAACATAAGGACTAGCCTTTCGGTGTATACTCAAATCCCAGTGATATCCCATGGGAGTTGGGACTAGAGTGGGAGTTAGTATTATGTTAGGAGGCACATAAAATACGTGTGTAGGCTATACCAAGGGTAGGGTGGCTGAGGTGGTGAACCTAAGGTAAAAATTTTACAAATCTACATACCGTGCATGAATTTGAATGTGATAATGCATAAAAGTTAGTAGGCCCACCATCCTGAAAATATAGTTATCACAGTTCTAATCATACACATCACTACTTTTTGAATTAAAGTCCATAACAATTCAAGAGCCAATAATAGTACCATCCAACCTTATAGTTCAACAACAATATTAATTCATAGAATTCTCGCATCAAAATTCTCCAAAAATAAGTTAAAACTTAAATATTCAATTGGTAGTATTCGGATTTGGAACCACTGCTACTACATTGAAGGAAACTACCATTCTGCCTTAAAATGTGTGTAGAACTACTGTTTTAACTTGACAGGGATTCTGTGTGATGGTGTTGCTTATTTTATGTGTGAGGATCTTGTATGATGTGATGTGGTTATATTTTTTTGTGAGTATTTTTGGGAGTCTATGAGACACCGTTGTTCCCTAAGACTCGTTTTATATTTTTGGTTAACTCATACCAGTATTTTTTATACTAACCTGGGTGCATAATGTATTCAGGGCGTTTCTATATAAAACATACTCTAATGTATTATGTAGGTTTATTGTTTGAGAATTTTTTGTGGAACTGTTGTGTCGTGGAGTTCTAGTTGTGTAGAATTGTACTTTACATTCAGTTGTATTTTTAAATTTTTTTTTTGTTTCTAGCATTGTAGGCCATGTTTGTATAATTTTAATAAAGATTGTATACTGGGTATTGGGAACGTTGTTAACACTCTGACCAATGTATATATAGATTTAATTTTGTTTCTGCTGAACTCTATAAAGAGAGTTTTATTTAATGAAATGATATTTCTTTTGTAAATCAAAATGATATAATATTTGTAATTGAGCTTTATTTCTTTTATAGTGAAATGGATGTTTGGAAATATCTATACTATTCTATAAAGAGAAAGGGAGGGGTACCCAAATTCTTTTCCCCACCACCATATCTACATTAAAACCAATAACCATATTCCTACAAAAGCACTAGGGGTACTAAATTGTCATTTTCTATCATGATTTGAACTTCAAATTACAAAATAGTAACTGCCATGCAAGTTCACATCTCTCTTAAGTCTCAACTAGCCAAAACCACAATTGCCTCCTCTATATACACCATCTACACAGACTAGATAGAAGTGAGAAAAGCAGAGCTTTAGGGGAAAAAGGAGGAACAAGTTGTGATAAGCCCTATGTACATATACATATATGTTTATCTGTCTACATAGTAATTGTGTTGATCAGTCATTGTGTTAGAATGATTTTTATTTTTGTATTTTGATTTTGTTCCTGTTTTTGGCACTACAAAATTTCAGTACTGATATTGTTTGATCGTATTGCAATAGTAAATAACTAGAATGGTGAACTCATAACTTTAGAAGTGACATTGATTCCTTGATATAGGCAACATGCAGTCAAGGGAAAAGAAATAAATAAGTTCACTTAGAGTTAGGATTGTTTTTAGGCTTTGTTTGGTTCATGAATTTATTGAGGGAAAAGTAAAAGGAAAGACAAGCAAGAGCAAAAACTCTTGCCCTTTTATTTTCCTCCTACTTAACTAAATTAAAGTTTGGCATATTTCAAAAAATGATTTTAACCTTAGAAAAAAAGGGGAGAAAATTGACTCATTCAAAATTTCAAATTTATATCCCACTATAATGTTTTTCCTCATTATCTTCTTCTCTATTTTCTTTGGTAACCAAGCAAAGAAATACGTATTCCTTTTTTTTTCTTTCTTTTCTCTCACTAAGTCCATGAACCAAAGAGAGCCATAAATTCATAAATCAAGCAAAATGATAAGTAAAGATGGTATCAAATTCATATCAGACTACAAGCTTTCCTTGAATTTGATGGATGCATTTTTTTTTAATATTTAATTATGCGCACATTAACTCACAAATAGATAAGGCCGCTTCAATTGGATGCATGTCTGGCATTGCTTGAAAATAATTAGATGTAGTTAATTGCCTAAACTGTAAGTATAATGTGAGTCAGTGGTTCAATAATTGTGAATAGTTTTGGTAAAATATTACTATCCAATTTACTCTTTTGTAAATAGGACGAATGTAATGTGTGCTGTAGATTAATATGTCTTTTCAGTAAGTAATATCAAAATTATTCTTCAAAAACTATTTTTAATCTTGCAACGGGGTGTGCCAGGACGACTAGTATGTTTAATAATAAAGCATTTTGTTACAAGAACCTGTGTTCTCATTTAATGGGTATTATATTTTGTTTTCACTAAATTATGTGTTAGCCTATGTGGGGTAGATCAATTATTTGGTTATCCAAAAATCGGGGTGTGACAATTTGGTATCAGAGGTTATGGTTAGCTTAGCGAGTTTAGGTGATTCTCGGATCATGGTTTATGGGTTTGTCAGAGATTTAGGCTTGTGAATTTTCTTGGGTTCGGGGCTATGTGTTATCTATGTGCTTTGCTTAGTCTGGTCTATGTGCTTTTTATAGTTAATTCGTTTAAGTTTTTTTGCCTGACACTCGCATGATGATTGTGTGAAATCATGCATAATTTTATCAAGTGGCATAGTAGTACATTCATTTTATTAATATGTGGAGTAATGGGGGAGTTGGAAGCTGACAACGATATATGGCTTTATCAATTATTGTAAAATGGTTGACGACTACGTTGTTGTCTACACATACAATATGGTTATCTTCATCAGGTATTCAAGTTGAGTTAGGATTATATTACATCTATCGATTATTATCAAGAAGACCTCTTAATATCTTGGTGAAGAATATTTATTAACTTCTGGCGCATATCAGAGTATTGAGATGTTTCTGTATTAGAATATTTCTAATCTAATCATTACTAGACATTCTGGACTTTTCTTAGTATTGGATTATTAACGACTGATTTCTAGTTTTCTCATCTCTATTGATTATCGACTAGTGTTCTGATGCTGGATCTATTATTGGTATTTGGAATTTCTTATATTGATAGTACCATTGGGTATTCTACTGCGGTATTCTTTTCTTATATTTCTATGAAGGAGGCATATTCTTTATGGATTCTGAAATATCTATCAAGTTGGTGTATTATTTTCTCAAACTTATTCTCAGTGGGGACTTCTAGAAGGATGAGTATCAGTGGGTCGATCGATACGATCAATTATTTGGATATTCTAATGAGGACTAGTGTGGGGGTAAACAAGTTTCATGCATAATTTTATTCTCATATTTTGTATTATTTTCTATGTCTTAAATATCTGCTAGTGTTTAACAAATGACTATACGAGGCTCAAGGTATATATACGAGGGTTTCCTTGTTTGGATTATTCGCTCAACGTATTAGGTCTCGTATGATTGAGAGTTAAATGTGAATATGTGCTTTGTGTTAATTGTGCATTTAACATTACTCATGGCTGTTATATGTTTTACCATCGTTTCAAATTTCGGAATGAAATTCCTTTAAGGAGGTTAGAATGTAACACCCTATATTTTTCTGATATAAACATTAATTTTTTTTAAAATATGCTAATGAGGCAACCTGAATGTTTATGTGTTATTAACTGGCAGTGTGCATTTACATTTTATGGTCATTTATTAATCTGTGTGTATTTATTTTAATTACCATTAAGGTTAATTACACTCACCTCCCTGTATTTTGCTTTAATTACATGGATCTCGCTCTCATTTTTGGAAATTACACAGACCTCCCTTAAAATTTGTATTCTATAACACTTTCCCCCCTTAAAAATTAATTTTATGTAACACTTGTCCACTCATTTCCCACCACTCCCCCCCCCTCCCCCCTAAAGTGTAAAAAAATACTAGGCATAAGGGAGGTTCATGTAACTTTCCAAAATGCGAGGGGAGTCTATGTAATTAAGGCAAAACACAGGGGAGGTGAGTGTAACTAACTCTTATTATTAATTACTGTGTGAAATCTTTTAAATCTAAGTGATGTGGTTAAGTTGTAAAAGTTTAAGTTGGACAAGTTATTGAAGAGTTGGTGTGTTTATTTTTGAGTAGTGTTTATAGGTCCGTAAATATGTTAAATAATGTAATTAACATTAAAATTAAGTATTGGGGTCATGTATAGCCGGGCTAGTGTTTTAAGTAATTTGGAATGCATTTTGGCCCCATATGAAACCTTTTTTGTGGGATCCTATGCCAAAAAATGAGATTTAGTATTTATTTGTGTTTGTGTTATAATATATGTGGTTGTAACATAGATAATATATCCTAGGGTTAATAAAAACAAAAGAAAAGAAAGGTGGAAGAGGCAACCACAAGAGAGACGTGAGAGAGAGAGAGAGAGAGGAAGAAGAAGAAGAAGAAGAAGAAGAAGAAACAAAGGACAGGAGGAGGAAAGAAAGAAGGGACCTCCCCTTGATTTTTTTATTCTCTACACGTCATCATCATCAAACCTTAAGCTATTAAAGGTGAGTTAACTAAATGAGTTAATATACATGTATATATATATACTTGTGGTATTCTACGTGCGAGGCATGCATTTTTAGTGTTAGTGTCCGTGGTTTTTTAGTTGGTTGCATAAATTGTTAGAGGTTGTGTCTTGTTTTTTTTTTTTATATATATAGAAGATAATATTGACAGTGGCTGTTTTTATTACATAATTTTCTTCTAAGTTACAAAGGACACTAACCATTGCCATTGCATTGAACATCATATTGGTAACATTAATCGTTACCACTACTTGCAATATTATTTATCTACACTCTAATTTTTTGATTCAAAGTTATAAAAGACATGAACTATCACCACCACCTTCAGCATTACTTTGGTAACATTTACCACTATCACCACTTAAACATTCACCAATACCACTAGCTTCAACATTATTTGGGTAACATCAAACAACTACTACTATTACTTCAACACTAACCAATACCATTACTTTCAACATTAACACAAAAGACATTAAGTATTACCACCACTACCATCACTTAAACATCAAGTAATACCATTACAACATCATTCATTCAGATTGCAGCCTTATTTTGACTTCGAAGGTAAGGATATCATTGCACCAGCTAGTTGGTTTTCTTTAACCCAATTTTTTTGGTTTTTGGGTGTGTTGCTGTTCTTGATTTAGTGGTTGAGCTAGATTTTGCATGTTCTGAGCTCATTGACGGTGGACGTTCATGTTTGCTTGTGTGGTCACTTTTCTCTTCAATTGTGGACATAGTTGCACTTTCACCTTCATCTTGTTGTTGATCAACTGTAATAATTGTTCTTTCCATAGCTGAATTTCTGTGTGATTCTTTTTTCAGCAAGAGAAGTTGGATGGAATGCAATTCAACTAGTTGATTTGTTTGAAAAGCTTCTAATGCAATAATCCCTTCCTACAGAATTTTGTAGAATTAGTTGGTGTTTCTTAAGATTGTTTTAGTAGTTTAATTGTTGTAGTTACCTCCGATGTGTTGTCTGCAAGATTTGATGCTCTAATAGATAACAAGCTTTTAGCAAGTTATTCCACTTGCATCTTCTAATTGAACGATCACCCGACATCTGTGTGTGTTTTCATGGGAAAAGAGAGCAATATTTACACTTGGTTTCTTTTTTTTTTGGGGTTTTTTTTTTTGAATTTGTGTGGTGATGGATTTACCTTGGCTCGGCATATGTTACTCTTTCACATGCCGTACATGTAATAATGTCACCTCTTTCTGCTCGGTTAATTTGATGGCATAGGCTACAGCTAAAAAACCAAAAGTGTTGGTTGTAATCTGTTATCGTAGCCTTGGTTCTTACCCAAAATGCTTATCTCTATATTTGTAATGTTGTTATGGTTGTATAGAAAATACAGAAATAATAGAAAGGAAAATTGAAATAATATGAAGATTTACTTTTTGGGTTGGGGTTGGAAGTTTGTTGATTGCGACAATATCACTTATTGGAGGAGGTAAGGGTTGTATGTCTACATAATATCTGGAGATGTCTCTTGGAATGTTTTCAATTGATTGTGAATTACTTCTTGGCCTGTGTCAAATTTATTGGTTTAATGCAGTTATAATAATTGTAATAATAAATGCAGCTACAGTTGTTTAAGATGGATATCATGAAGAGTTACCAATTCTGTAGATTTAAAGCTATTGTTGATTCAGAGTTGATGTGATTGAAGTGTTTGGTCTGGTTGTTAGAGACAGTCCTATAACAAATCATAGAGATTAGATAGTGTAGCTTTTTTAATTGTTATTAAAAATGATGTATCAATGATACTCACCATTATGTGTACTCGCAGGCCAATGAATGTCGGTGTTGACTTTTCCATTTGTGCTAGATGCGCCCCTTCATTTTCTAGAAATTTACTCCACAATGTCAAGTTCACTGGTTTTAGCACATTATAGCCAGTTTTTTTTTAGTAAACTGGTATTTATTGTTTTTTCATGTGATGTTTTTGGTACTATTGGTAGAACTTGTCAGAAATCACCGCCAAATACTACAATTTTGCCTCCGAATGGTAAATTGCATTTGTTTATATCTCTTAACATTCTATCAGTTGCTTCTATGATTTCTCTTCTTGCCACAGATGCTTCATACCATATTGTTAATCTATAAAGTTTTTGGAGTTTGGCAAGATTGCTTTGTTTGCTGATGTTACATATCATAGTAGGATCTATTTGTATAGGAATCTTGAAGCTAGAATGTGTTGTTCTTCCTCCTGGAAGATTAGAAGCAGCTACTCCTGAAGATGCTGTTGCAAGAGCTACGATTTTTTTTATCTAAATGTGGCTAAAATTGCACGGTAGAGAAACGTTTTGCCAGTTCCACCTGGACCTTCTATGAAAAAATATTTTGCTGTGCTTGTTAAAACATTTTGAACTATTTTGTGGTAAATGTTACTTTGTTGTTTGTCTAAAAGAGATATTGACATTAAATCAGTTGCTGTGGGAATTATATTTTCTTCATCTTCAATTTCTGTGTACTTTTCACTGTTTGTGTCTTCAAAACCTAATGGTTTTGTGATTCCACATTGCTCAATATTTTTTCCCATTGATTCAAGAGTTGTATTTATATTTGTTAACATTTTGTGATATCTTTGTCTTTGGTTTAATGTTGTATCATTTTGATAATCTTCATACATGTATGCTTTATATTTTTCCCACAATTGTTGCGGATTTTTGGGAATGCAATAGACTAATATTGTTGCAAATAATTGGCGTAGAAATTGGGCATTTGGTAAAGAATTGCTTCTTGTAGGCATTCTTCTATACTGTTATCAGCTTCAAATAAATTAAGTGAAGCAGTTCCTTCTCGGAATGTTTGTAGTGTTTTCCCGTGAATAGTTTTGAAGTCTTCGTAAGATTTTGGGCCTCGGCCATGGTTTAATAAAAGTCGAAGAAATTATCTTTCGCCTTCAGTTGGACTTACTGTGATGATATGTCCAATAGCTCTTCCTTTTTTCTTTTTAGTCCATCTATTATCAAAGATCCAAGTAAAATGTTCGGGGAATTCTCGATATAACAAGTTTTTAGCTTTAGTAGTAGCTTTTGTTCAGTTCATTAAGAAGAATTGGGTGAGCATTATTTCAGAGTAGGTGTCATTGTTTGCAATATATGTTAGATTTGTAGTTATTTTAAATGTAATCAACTGTGAATTTGGTAAATGAAGTTGGAGTTTAATATCTTGGGAAAATACTTCATTCATAGGGAATCTATAAATTCGCCATATTGCTTTAGGAGCAGAAATCCATCGAGCAGATTAGAATTGTTGTAATTCATCAATTGTGTCAAGGTTGGTATTTTCACTTAAATGGAATGAAATTCTATCATGCCCTTTATAGATATATTTATATGAATATTTGACAGCTTTGATTGTACAGCAAATTTCTACATTAATATGATAATTATATTTGGCAAGTAAGTAAGGGTTATATGGGATTACCCATCGATTGCCAATAATTTGATTATGTATATATGCTTGTTTTCCATCTTCTCGTCGTCTATAAATTGGGTACGATTTATTTCCAATGGTAGTGATTCAATTGAAGGATTTTGGATGGTGGTTTTTACATTCTCTATTTTGCATGTATGCGTTTGTTTTATTAAATATCCCACATGTTTTAATACCATTGAATTTATATGAGGTTGTATTTGAGCATTAGGTAGTTCATCAGAAACGAAAGGCATCATATTGCTCAGATGATCTAAGTTTTGATTCTTTTGCTAAGATCAATAGAAAATGTACATGAGGTAATCCTCTTTTTTGGAATTCAATAACATATGTATATGCAACTACTGTTCCAAATATTTTCTTTGTAATAAGATCATGTTTAAACTCTTGTAGTTTACTATGAAATATACGGGCAATTAGATCGGGTCTATTTTGAGCTTCATCTGTAGGGGCTAATTGTTGGGTAATCTCGGGCCAAGAAGGGTTACATGTCATTGTTAGGAAAATATCAAGTTTGCCATATTTTTGTACGAAGCTCATTGCATCAATGTAATGTTTTCTCAAATCTCATGGACCACCAATAAATGAACTAGGTAGAACTATTCTTTTACCAATTGTAGTAGGATTTGTTTCTCCTTGAGCTATACTGTCCATTATTCCTTGATGTAAATCAGCGCGAATTACATTTTGATTTAATATGAAATAATCTAATCTTGATGTTTCTATCTTGATGTACATATCAACAACAAATTGTTGGAGTAAACGTCCTGAATGTAGTATTATTGATGTAATATTAGGTCTTATTTATAGTTTGTAACAATAATATTCTCGACATGAAATAGTTTCTCGTTTGCTTTGCTTTTCTTGAAGCATTGCATATTGGAAAAGGAGAAAACTCGTTTAGTGACAATCACTACAACAAACGGGACTTTTGTGGTGCACAGTATTTGTGGCGCACGATACGCGTCACATATACTAGTTATTTGCGAAGCACCTTTTTTTTTTGCGACGCTAAATTTTAGGTCGTAAATAAAATAGCAAAACTAGTCAAATATTTGTATTTGTGACGCATATATGCGCCACAAATAGTGGAGTGGTTATTTATGGCGGAATGTGTGTGTCGAAAATAGTGGAGTTGTTATTTATGGCACAATATGTGCGCCGAAAATAGTGGAGTGGTTATTTATGGCACAATACATGCGCCACAAATATCTATCTATTTATTTATGACCAAAATAGTTAAGGGTCTATTTGATTACCACTTCGTTCTGGTGTTTTTTTTTTTTTTTTGGTTTTCATTTTTTTGAAAATGGCAATAAAATAAGCGCTGAGACCAAAAAAGTATATAATCGCAAAATGACCAAATTGTCCTTAGATCTTACCTTTAATAAATTAAAAAAATCAAGTCTTCAAATAACACAAGGTGACATACCCAAAAGTTATTCGAGGTTCAGGATTTAATGGCTGGGTCCATTTGGTATGAATCTATTTGTAAAATGACAATTTTGCCCTTTATACTTCAAAATGCCATAACTTGTTAAGACTAAACTAGAATTGAACGCAGTCGGATGCTATGAACTCATTCGAATATTAACACTATTTGGGGAGTTAAAAAACATATATATGGTAAACGACCAAATTGCCTTTGCAACATTACATATAAGAAGTTTACATTGTTAGAATTATCAATTTATACAAAGTGACCTACGCTTAGGTTTTTCGACATTCTGGATCCAATGGTAGGATCCATTTGGCCTGAATATATTCAAAAAATAAATATTTTTCCCTTCAAATATATATATGTATACATATACATATACATATACATATATCTATACATATATAGATAGTAATGTAGAAGGCATGCCACATGGCATTGCTAATCTATTGGAGTATTTACAAATGATGCTATGTTAAGGTAGGCCTTTTTCAGCCTATCATAAATGATATGTATCCATGAGTGCTTGTTTGAGTGTTGGTGCACTTAATACATACCCACTCTCGCACATAGTAAACTTCACGGTGAAAATTTCATTTGATTTGTTATATGTTAGCTCCATTTAACATTGTTTGTATCTACATTTATTTGACATTTTCCAATTGAATGTCTAAATACTAATATCAAAAATTTGATGTCATTTTTAAATTTAGAAGTATAACTAATTTTGAACCTATAACAACAAAAGAAAATAGAACAGTAGTATACCCCCAAACCAAGAAACAAAATTAACAAATACATGGGAGTTGATACAAAATTTGTAATTGCATTTAGGAATGGTTTTTTGTAATCTTACGTAGTTACGCTTTCTTCTGTAATTTTAGGGTATTGCCCCTAAATTGTGTAGTCTTTACTTTTGTTTTCCGTTTGTTATAATCAAAATTACAATTACAATATCAGAGATTTTATTTAGTTTACCTTACTGAAAAGTGTAGAAAGATCAAATATTTTGGAATTTCGTGGACAGAACTTTGTGATGAACTAGGATAGAGATAGAAGAGGCCCTTTTAAATATAAGATTAATGTTATGCTTTCCAAATGTTGAATCCCAAATGAGTTGTACTTAATTCATTAATTTGATATGATTATTAAAATCTAGATAATTTGATGCAACGATTGCAATTATTATTTATAATTCCTAAATTTACTAATTTAATTGAAATTTTTTTAATACGCATGGGCCAATGCTAGTACATATATATATATATGTATATACGATTCCGTCAAGATAGATTAATATGCAAAGGCTACAAGAGAACATGTCATAAATTCATATTAGTTGCTCATTCCATTCAATATTGCTTGACCGAATATACTATTAGGATTATAATTAAAAAAAAAAACAAAAAACAATGAGTCATACTATGCAGACTTTGGCTTCATAATTATTACTCTCTCCGCCCCTTTTTTTGAGTCCATCTTTGGGAACTCAACTTATTAAGGGGACAAAAAAACGACGTTAGATGACACTCCAGTATTATCTAGTGTTGGTAAGATCAAGTTTTTCACCATACTAGCATAACTTCACAATTTATTTGGTCTATTTAAAGAATTGTTCTAATTGTTGTTTCAAATTTGTTTATAGCTTCTACATCAACCAAAAAGGGACGTGGGAGATCAAAGAATCTTGCCCTCCAAAGAGAGCTTGCCAAGAATGGAGGTCAACGTATATCCATTGTCATCCCACCCGGTTTAACGGAACCAGTTGGGCTGTACTGTCAAATGTTTAAGACAGAGGTGGGGATCATAGTCAAAATGAATCCCCCAGTGGCTGCGAGCACTTGGAATGAGGTCCCAGAACAGGTTCTTAGTGCGTGGCATAGATGGATTCAGGTAGCATTTGTGATATTTGAGTTGTTGCTTTGTTATTTTTACTAAACTATATTGTTAGAGATTATCTTTTATTTTTAAACCCCCTTGCAGGAATCTTTCGATATTGATCTTCTCGATCTCCATACGGCGAACTCGTTCAAGTCATACTGTATGAAACGACTCAAGGAGTTTAGATACGAGCTCCACAAACATTTTAAAAACACCGAGGATCCAAGAAGCCACCCCCCAGCTAATGTGTCACATGCTGATTGGGACGTGTGTTGCGCGCGATATGAAAGCAAGGAGTTTAAAGTGATATAGATATTTGTTTTCTTATTTTAATTACATTGATAAGAATGTGTGAACTAACTACACAGTTTCAAACTATAGGCACTTAGCGCTCAAAATAAAAGATAAACGGTCACAACAGTCGCTTAGCCATTGTGGTGGATCTAGGTCATTCGCCCAACACCGTTATGAGTTTGTAAGTCTAATACTAGCTTAAGGGGGACCCATATCTTAAGTGGATCTAGGTCATTGTGGTAGAGTTGCTGAGAGGCCAAGGGGGACCATCTAGTTGATATGGTAAGAATTAATAAATTTTGCATACATTTAAAATAGAACTTCCTATTTGCAAGTTATATTTTGTATACACATGCTTAAAGAAACTTGTGGGAACGAACGGAACCTCTATCGAATGCCCGGTTTGAGAGTTAGGCAAAAAAAATAGAATTTCACACATCTAAGTTTTATAAAACGTAGTTTTGGGGTTTGAACGGGTGAAACGGAGAACCGACAATCGGAAAAGAATGAAACTTCACCAACACCTCACACACGCCTAAAAGAAACTTATGGGAACAAATGGGACCCTTATCGGATCCCTGGTTTGAGAGTTAGGCGAAAAAATAGAATTTCACACATCTAAGCTTTATAAAACGTAGTTTTGGGGTTTGAATAGGTGAAACGGAGAACCACCAATCGGAAAAGAATGAAACTTTACCGATATCTCACACACGCCTAAAGAAAATTGTGGGAACAAACGGGACCCTTATTGGATCCCCGGTTTGAGAGTTAGGCAAAAAAATAGAATTTCACACATCTAAGCTTTATACAACGTAGTTTTGGGGTTTGAACGGGTGAAACGGAGAACCGCCAATCGGAAAAGAATGAAAGTTTACCGACACCTCACACACGCCTAAAGAAGCTTGTGGGAACAAACGGGACCCTCATCGGATCCCCGGTTTGAGAGTTAGGAGAAAAAAAATAGAATTTCACACATCTAAGTTTTATAAAATGCAGTTTTGGGGTTTGAACGGGTGAAACGGAGTACTACCAATCGGAAAGGAATGAAACTTTATTGATACCTCACACACGCCTAAAGAAACTTGTGGGAACAGACGAGACCCTGATCGGATCCCCGATTTGAGAGTTAGGCGAAAAAATAGAATTTCACACATCTAAGCTTTATAAAACGTAGTTTTGGGGTTTGAACAGGTGAAATGGAGAACCGCCAATCGGAAAAGAATGAAACTTCACCGACACCTCACACACACTTAAAGAAACAAGTGGGAACAAACGGGACACTTATCGGATGCCCGATTTGAGAGTTAGGCAAAAAAATAGAATTTCACACATCGAAGCTTTATAAAACAAAGTTTTGGGGTTTGAACGGGTGTAACGGAGAACCACCAATCGGAAAAGAATGAAACTTTTCCAACTCTTCACACACGCCTAAAGAAACTTGTGGGGACAAACAGGACCCTTATCGGATTCCCGATTTGAGAGTTAGGCAAAAAAATAGAATTTCACACATCTAAGCTTTATAAAACGTAGTTTTGGGGTTTGAACGGGTGAAATGGAGAACCGCCTATCGGAAAGGAATGAAACTTCGCCGACACCTCACACACGCCTAAAGAAAATTGTGGGAACAAACGGGACCCTTGTCGTATGCCCAATTTGAGAGTTAGGTGAAAAAAATAGAATTTCACACATCTAAGCTTTATAAAACGTAGTTTTTGGGTTTGAACGGGTTAAACGGAGAACTGCCAGTTAGAAAAGAATGAAACTTCACCGACACCTCACGCACGCCTAAATAAAACCCTTATCGGATGCCCGATTTGAGAGTTAGGCGAAGAAATAGAATTTCAAATACTTGGGAATAATAAGTTTTTTGTTTTTTGGTTTTTTTAATCTCTTATTACTTGTAGATTGTAAATACTAAATTACTTCTTTTTTTTTTCAGGTCTAGAGTTTTATTGGAAGATGGCGGTCTTTGGAATGATTTTGTTTTCTATAGAATTCGGAGACACTTAAACTTTCGTGACTTAATTTGTATTGAATTAAACATGATGGACATGATTTTGGATTTATTAAGTGACTTTATTTACATACTTTGTATGAATTGTTGGATCTTGTATGTGAATAATTATTTTGTGAGCATAAAATTTATGTTTATGATTGAAAATATATTGAACATTGTTTATGGCGCAAAATGTGCGTCGCAAATACAATAACACTAAATTTCTGAAAATTATTTGTGGCGCAGTCAACGCGCCACAAAAGGTAATTATTTGTGACGCAAAATCCATGCGTTGCAAATAGTTATACTATTTGTGGCACAATAGATACCCAATACTAGATGTCCATTTCCGACGCAAATAGCTTTTATTTGTGGCGCTCCGCGCCACAAATAATATAGAATTTATGGCACGTTGACTGCGCCACAAATAACTGTCAGGGACGCGACGCGTTGAACGCGTCGGAAAAGACTTTTTGTGGCACGAACGAAAGTATTTGTGGCGCGAATGCGCGCCACAAAAAGTCTGCTTTGTTGTAGTGAATTATTGCAATTTATCTAGTTATTTAATCTTAAGGTTAAATAGTACCTATTTCTTCATTATCTATGATTGTACTTGCTGTCGTCATTGTTGCTGGATTTAAGAGAGGCTCCCTAATAAATGTATTGTTGTGTTTTGTGTTGGTGGTGTATTTGATTCCTTCATGCCATCCAGGTTCACCGAGAGTAAAAAGTAAAGGATACTGTAGTGGATCATAACAACCATAATAATATTTGACTGTTTCGCTATGCCTGCCATGTTTGTGTACTATAATATCACATTCTCTATAATTGTCGTCATTGGTATGTTCAATCCACATAGCTGCTACTTGTGAGACCGTAGCGTGATTGTATACTCATTGGTCTAAATCTGGAGTTGCTCGCATGACTCTTTCATATGTGTCTAGGTTTTCAACATCTTGGAAATTTTTGAAAATTTTTTTGTATGGATTTGTGGACATTTTGGACATTAATCTTTTGATAATACAAGGATTAAATTTATCATATTGCATTGTATGATGTTCTAATTCATGATCTGTATCGTAAAAATATAATTGTAAATAATTTGGTTTGGAATTAGTTAGATATAGTTCATTAATTGTCACGCCCCGGAGTAAGCCAAAAATAGGGAAAATAAAAATTTTCCTTTATGGGTCCGTAGACACGTGACTAGTTTGTTAACCGTCCTGTCTTTCTAACTCCGCATCATGCAATCATAAGGGAAAAGCTAGAGCATAAGCATGATCTAAACTTATCAGAGTATAAATACAACAGCGAAAAATTAAACAAGGATTAAAATAACTTCAAATCCTAATACAAGGGGCCATACTAAACAATTTACATAATCTTAAAACTTGAGAAACTGTCTATCCGATCTTGGGCAAGGCTTTATTCTCCTTGGCTCCACGGTACTGCATCCTGAACTCTTCTATCCATCTCCAAACCTGCATCACTCTGGACATACGAATGCCCAGGGTGTAACATGCCGTCAGCCTTGGAGCAAGGCTGAGTAAGAGTCTCAACCGCACAATAATCAATAAATACAGAACATCTCTCAACTCACGTCATAGTTTAGTATCTTAAGATATGGTTAATCTCTTCTCAAAAGACGCATTCTCACCACAGGTATAACAGAGGTCTCTACAAGACAGGTAGATAGATAAACATAACATCATAGAATATATTTTCCTTATTTTATCCTCGTGTGTGCAATGCATGACCGATGCGACTTACTCCCAACCCTTGTCAAGACACTTGCTTTTCAAAACAAATACTTTTAAAAACCATTTCATTTTAAAACCAAAACTTTCCAAACCAAATCATTTGAACCAAACCCTTTTTGCTCATCAATTCAATCTCATCATTCACTTTCTCTTTCTCATCCACTTCACAACACGCGGTATATCAAGGATGACAACATGCTATCACAGCCAATTCATACTTATTCCCTTGATAGGTCACCTGACGTCTTCACAGTGCATACTATTTGTAAACAATGAAACTGGCACATGGGACGTCTTCAACCATGTGTATACTCTCACCGGTCGTCTACACGGCTGAGAAGTATATTAGGACACTAGTCGGATGTCTTCAACGATACATGGGACGTCTTCAACCACGTATGCGAATCACCGGACGTCTTCAACGGTGAGAGGCGCGCTAGGAACCCTAACCGTTCATGTCCACCAGGCTCGTCAGCCGTTGATCCATCGGATCTAGAAATCACATCTCATTCACATTCACATGTCTCGTCTCATTCACATTCTCATCAAACACTTATTTTTCTCACACAGCGTATACTGACACATGTCATGAAATGCACGTGTGTCCATTAACAATACTCACATGCAAATCTACTTTTATTCCTCTTTATTACTAACATGGCATGCGTTATCTATTCCAGTCTAGAACATCGTAAAACATGTATTTAACAGTTAGCAGCAGAAACGTAACATATAGAGCATGGATCACATAACATGGATTTGATACCGATAACCATATAGAAAAAACCCTTGACATGCTCACGTATGCGATAACACTACCATAACATGCTTTGCATAGTCTTACAATTATTGAAAATACACGTGACATCATAAATCAGCATATCACTTATACAAAATATCATACATGTAGCTTTTAAACATCTTATATTCATCTTATTAGAACTATAGTGAGGTTAGGAAACTCACCTTGAGTCACCGATCCTCAGAAAGTAGATAACCGTCAAGTTCTACAACATTAAACGGAAGAAACAATAGTAAAGTATGAGTGCAACTACAGGGGCAAAATGGTAATCTTACCAAATGAAGTCATAAACCTCAAGGTAGTGATCTACGTGTCATTCTAAGTCCAACGCCATTGACTAGACTCAAATCAGAGTCTGTCGCATTTTACGAGGTAAAAGGTAGGGCTTGCTATACTAATGCGAGTCCTAAAAGACAGGCTGTATTTTCGACCGAGTCGAAAAGTCACCAAACTTTAAGGGAATGTTCTAGACATTATTCTAAGACTCTGGGAACTGACCGCGTAATTTTTGGAGTCCTAGATTATTTATTATGAATTATTGAAGATAATATATACAAGAAAATACCCGAAACGGGATTTAAATACATAATTATAATTATACAAATAAATCAGTACTTAGAAGTATTTTTATTAAATACTAGATATTAAAATACACTACCAGTATTTATCTCATAATTTTCGGAGCTCGTTTGGTATTTTTAATAATTAATATACTCATAAAATAGCTCCTTATTACTTATTGAAAATATTGGAGTATAATATTATAGCTTTATAACTTATATTATGTAATAAAATAGTCCCTGGGTCATTACCCTAATTTTCTAGAATTTATAAATACATACAGGTATTTATTAACTATTTAAAACTGATATTTATTATTTATATTACCCATATAAATAATAAATATATAATATATATAATATAATAATGATATATATTAAAATAATATACTATAATATAAAACCTTAATGGTATTAATTGTAAACTATTTATAATTATTAAAACAAGGGTAAATTGCATTTTGCACCCTCAAACTATACCATATTTTGTACTTTGGTCCCTAAACTATCATTTTTCGTATTTTGGTCCTTCAACTATCATTTTGTGGCAGTTTGCCCCCTCCTTTACTTTCAGTGACGAAAAAAGTCACTTTTTAGTGACACCAAAAGCGACGCTAAAAGTGAGGGAGGGGGCAAACTGCCACAAAATGATAGTTGAGGGACCAAAATGCAAAAAATGATAGTTTAGGGACCAAAGTGCAAAATATGGTATAGTTTGAGGGTGCAAAATGCAATTTACCCTTAAAACAATTAAAAAAAACCTTTTATACTAATTAAAACTAATAATACTAATAATTATAATAATTATTATTATTATAATATTCTCATACCCGACGGGTCAACCCGAACCGACCCGAGATTAAACGGGTAACCCGTTTACACACACGAAGAAACCCAACTGGGCTGGCCCGCTGGGTCACACCTGACCCGACCCTAACTAATTGAACTATCCAATTATACACTCAACTAGACCCAACCCACAAGTTATTAGGGTTGAACCAAACCCGAGACCGAGACCCAATAACACTAACAAACTAACCCTACCCATTTACTTAATCCGAACCGAACCCGGATCCACACCGAACCACTTCTATTAACACCGTGTCCCGTCCCATTTGCCCAGCCCGACCCGAACTCCAACCCGACGCCCAAAACGGCGTCGTCCCACTTAAACTTGCCCACGGGTTGATTAAACAACCCGACCCACTACCCATACCCATCTACTCTCACACACTAACCCGCTCCGTTTACCTAAACCCGACCGAAACCCAGCCCGATGTCAAAACGACGTCGTGCCACTTAAGTTGACCCACGGGTTTTATTGAAACAAACCCGAATCGCGACCCTACCCACTTCTACACACATCCTAACCCACCCTAACTTAAACCCGACCCGGCCCAAACCCGGATGTTATAACCCACTTCCCCTTCATCTTCTCAGGCGAAGCAACGCCGCTGGAAAATCGAGACATCGCCGGAAAACTTTCCAAGCTCACATCTCTCTTATTTCTCCATCAAAACACCTTATTCCAATGCCAAATGGATCGATTCTCTTTCCTCTACAACATAGTATAAACCCACAGTCTAGTTTATACGTTTGGGTCTCCTACCAGGCCATTATTCTTTCGGTCATTTCAAAGATAATGGCCTGCATGGCCATCCAAACATCGCCCAAATCCAAACCTACTATAAGGGGGTCTATCTGGGTTCATCAGGGTCAAATTGATATAACTTAGGGCTCGTTTGGTTGAGTTCGAACGTCCGAGCTCCGGTGAGGAGCTCCAATGGTGTCTGGGCTTAACCAGAGCACCAGGCTCTGTTTGGCTCATTGCATGTGGTCCTAAGGCCCTCTAAGTAACACGCAAGGGTGCAGAAATGAAAAGGGAGTGTTGGTTTACCTCTAGGAGCTTCGATTTCCTTTCCTTTCTCTCCGATCAACTATTCTCTCTCCCTCTCTCTCCCTCCCTCCTGCTGCGTCTCTTTTCCCCTTCTCCAGCTTCTCTGCATGTACGTGTGGTGGTGAGGCTAAGACATAGAGGTTACAGAGAGGGGGTGTATGAGTGTGTACAATGTATGGGGGGGGGTATGTTGTGTATTGGCCGAAAATGTGATGGGGTGAGGGTGGGGTTTTTTTCAAGCTTGCTCTCTAATCTCACTCGGTTTCTCTCTCTATAAACAATCTGTATATACAGATTGTGGCTGGAAGGGAAGTCAAATGAGGGGGTGATGGTGTTTATATAGAGGGGGTGAGGGGGAATTGTTTATCCCATGTGTTGGGTGCACCACGTGTATACAAGTATGTGTGCTTGTGTGAGCCTAAGGGTAGATCATAAAGGCGCGGTCCACATAAGGTTGGTGATGTGGGTCCCACTCTTGAGTCGGTATACTGGAATGTGCTGCTGAGTCATAGTATAAGTGCAATACTGCGAAAGTGAACGCAGATATAAGATATGAATGACCAGGGCTATACACAAGCCTATATTCAAGTATGTCTAAGGATTTCTAACTTAGAAACTATCCATGCCGAGGTTACATCTATACTAATAGACACTAGGTTATTACTAACGTTGTCGTCATCGTCAAGACAATTACTATAGGACCTGGTAAGGATTCCTAATTAGGTTTACCCTAATGGATCTTCTGTAACCGTACTATGGTGACATCATCATTCCTAAATTCTTACGTGAAATTTCTGGGGAAATTCTGGGTGCTACATCTATACCCACCTTATTTGAGGATTTCATCCTCGAAATCTAGGGTTGCTAGCTCTTAAACATACAAATTCTTATCCATTTGGTTAGTCTTTCTACACCAACTCAGGCACTCTTATCAATCTAAATGGTCTATCAGACCATAAGTTGTTGTCAACTGTTCAGGGATCTGATTTCCTGGAAATACCTCAGTTCTTTCTCATGATTTCTCTCGAATGTCCCAAACATCTTGTAATACCATCCCCATATAAGATTCAAAATTCTGGCAGTGGGCATAGTACCTTTAGACTTCCATTCTGTTCAGTGCTGGGATTGATTTACTGATCTGCGAGCTCTCTTTCTGGATCTTTGTGGTAGTGGAGCATTGTTCTGAAATTCTTGTCAGTGGGCATAGTACCTTTAGACTTCCATTCTGTTCAGTGCTGGGATTGATTTACTGATCTGCGAGCTCTCTTTCTGGATCTTTGTGGTAGTGGAGCATTGTTCTGAACTTCTTGTCCAAGGCAATCTTTGCGTACATGACCAGTCTTTCCATAATTGAAACACCATACCTGTTGCCATGTGAGTCATTTCGGTGCTGTGCATTCTTTGGAGTGGTGTCCAGGTGTTTCGCAGTTGTAGCAGATATCTCGTTGCTTTGCGTGTGTCTGAACGGCTGTCTGACTAACTCTTCTGTCACTGATTCACTGTCTCTGGTTATGATTCTGGGTGTGTTTAGAGTTTCCTCCGGTGATTACAGACTGCATTCGAGTGGTAGCCCATGACACTTGATTGCTTCTTCGACTTCCTCCTTGTTGGTGGCTTTCTAGTTTCTTGCTGTTTAGGGCTATATTCTCCAGTTGTGTGGCTAATTCGACCATTTCTTTGAATGGTTGGTCGAGGTATACTGCTGCTGTCTTTTGAATGTCTGGATTAAGTCCTTCATAATATTGCAGTGTCTTATTTCGCTGAGTATCTACCATGTAGGGAGCAAATCGCGATAGTCTCTCAAATTTTGCCGTGTATTCTTGTACTGTCATGTTGCCTTGAACTAGCTCTATGAATTCCTTTTTCTTCTTGTTTCTTTCTGTTATTGGGAAGTACTTTGCTAGGAATTTCATTTTGAATGCTTCCCATGTCATTCTCCTTGTAACATCTTTGCCCACTGTAGCTTCGACAGATTCCCACCAGTCTGCTGCTGAATACGTCAATTGGAAAACAACCAAGCATCTTTTCTCCGTCTCATTGCATTCGAGGGCTTGAAACATTCGTTCCATATCACGAAGCCATTATTTAGCTTCCCAGACTTCTGTCATTCCAGTGAAAGTTCCTGGTTTAAGTGCACAAAATCTCTCAAGTAGTTTATCTCCTGTTTGACGAGTATTTCTGCTGTTGATGACGCGGTCCTGGTAATCACTTGCTTGCTCCACACATCGGACAAGGGCTCCTATCAATCCTGTTGGATCCATTGCTGGAGGTATCACATTTGTTGGTTCGTAGGGTGAATTCTGAGTATACCGTTTTCTCTTAACCATGGTGTATGCTAGCAAGGGTTATACCTACGAGTTGACACCTATTTGGTCAATACCTTATCTTATCTCATTTGACCACATGACAAATAACAGTAACAGTTCATTGAGTCAACAGAGATTCCTAACATATAATGGTCGCCACAACTACTACTAGGATCAAGGGTAAGGCATTCCTATCCTTGGTCTTTCTAGACTCTAGGTTGAGCTGACTGTTCGAGATATATCTCAAGAAGTTCGTCAGTGTTTAACTATCTATCAACCAATGGTCAATCCTATATTCTTATTAGTAATAAATGTATAAGAGGCAAGATTAGCAATTAGTAAGAATTCGTCTCATCCATACAATTATGCTTAAGTTAAGTCACAAGCAAACTACTACTGATAAGAAAATAAAAAGGTACAGCAAAAGTACAAATACTAGTTCTACCGATCTGGGATACATCAAAAGAAGTGGAACAGAATAAGATGAACTAACTAAGGGTCCAATCTCCATCTCTCTCTACATCAGAGTCCGAAGTCACCTCTCTTAAGTCACTGGATGGTGGAAAGTCAATCGGAGGGATACCTATAAATGCATCCCAGGCTAGCTCCAGGGGCCAATCAGGGTCCTCTATCATCTCAGGCTCCGCTAGTGGGTCTTCATCTGGATCATCATCTGAGTCATCATCAGAACCTGCAGGGGTAACAAAGTGTAATATGTCCTCTTGTGGCTCGTCCTGGTCGTGGATCACAAGGTTTCCAAGGGCATGAGAAACCTCCTCCATCTCAGCAGACAGCAAGCGCGGTGCTACCACTCTATGATATGCTAACTCTGGAACAGGTCTCTCACGGAAGAAACAACGTGTCCACTTCCTTATACTCTGGCGAACTCTATGCCTGATGGTGTTGCTAACATATCCAAATCCTTGAGGGGCAAACTGTCTCTCCAAGGTAACTCTGTACCGTCCTTCCGCAACATCGTACTCTATCTGGTGCTCTATGCTAGCCTGCCCAACACAGAAAACTAACTTAGTACTGATGCTAATTAAAGAAATATCTCAAAATTTCATAGTGATAAGGGGTACCTTTCTTAATTCTATCTAAACCTTGAGTTATTGCCAAGTGTTCCATGTCTGACTCCCTGAACCTACATTACTTCCTAATTCTATATTTATTACACTTGTGACTTCTATGGCTCAACTCACCGCAAGGATTTATTAGTCATTCTTATAGACTAAGAGTATACAAGTTTAAATAAATTACTAATTATAAGCAAGCAGTACATCCATGTGATAATACATAAGTCGGGTTAAAGATAATCTCCATAGATAGATTTAAACATAGTGCAACATAGTTACAAAAACATTTACATTAGAGAGTGCGTACGCAAAGTAAGTACATAGTAGGGAATAGTGCCAACAACAGATACATGAAAGGCGTACACGTTACTACTACTACGGGTTACATGCCTGAGTACAACTATATACATAAAAGATGGACTAACAGTCCTATTACAAAGTCCTTCAATCATCTTGATCCTCTACCTTTGATTTTCCCCTCTCAGTTATGTCTTTCTTGGATGGTTTCTTGCCCACATTCTCAGTTGGATCAACATTGATTGGGGAATCAGCATCCTCCACAGAATTGGTCTCCTTTGCCGGAACTTCTCCATCATCATCCTCCTCCCTATCAGTCCTCATGACTGGCTCAACAGTCAAGGGTTCATGAGCTATGGACTCCTCTGGTACCGGGGGTGGCATAGAAAGAGATGGCCCTACGGGTCCTAGTGGAGGTGTCAGCTTAACTCGAAAAGTCATGACTTGGAGGGTATAGCTGTCATGAGTCATCCTGGCTGCTTCCTGATGAACAAGTCTAAGGGTGTTTTCTCGGTAATGTGCCTCTCTTTGCAGGGTCTCTAGGTCTTCAATTCCCAACACGTGTACGTCATGCCACATATTTCCCTCCAAATGCCGCTGAGCACTCCGTCGAATCCTTTGCCGGTACAACACTGGGTCTGTAGGCTCTATACGATCTGGGTAAACCCAATGTCCTCCAAACCAGTCTTGGACATAGAAGGGTTCCATGCTAACCTATCCAATATAAACTATCATAGGGTTAGTATCTTCATAAGTGGGGAAAAGGATCTAATGGTTTATAACTTAAAGTGTATAGGACAAACGGTAAATGCCTAAACCTAGGCTCTGATTCCACTAAAAACCCTGTCACGCCCCGGAGTAAGCCAAAAATAGGGAAAATAAAAATTTTCCTTTATGGGTCCGTAGACACGTGACTAGTTTGTTAACCGTCCTGTCCTTTTAACTCCGCACCATGCAATCATAAGGGAAAAGCTAGAGCATAAGCATGATCTAAACTTATCAGAGTATAAATACAACAGCGAAAAATTAAACAAGGATTAAAATAACTTCAAATCCTAATACAAGGGGCCATACTAAACAATTTACATAATCTTAAAACTTGAGAAACTGTCTATCCGATCTTGGGCAAGGCTTTATTCTCCTTGGCTCCACGGTACTGCATCCTGAACTCTTCTATCCATCTCCAAACCTGCATCACTCTGGACATACGAATGCCCAGGGTGTAACATGTCGTCAGCCTTGGAGCAAGGCTGAGTAAGAGTCTCAACCGCACAATAATCAATAAATACAGAACATCTCTCAACTCACGTCATAGTTTAGTATCTTAAGATATGGTTAATCTCTTATCAAAAGACGCATTCTCACCACAGGTATAACATAGGTCTCTACAAGACAGGTAGATAGATAAACATAACATCATAGAATATATTTTCCTTATTTTATCCTCGTGTGTGCAATGCATGACCGATGCGACTTACTCCCAACCCTTGTCAAGACACTTGCTTTTCAAAACAAATACTTTTAAAAACCATTTCATTTTAAAACCAAAACTTTCCAAACCAAATCATTTGAACCAAACCCTTTTTGCTCATCAATTCAATCTCATCATTCACTTTCTCTTTCTCATCCACTTCACAACACGCGGTATATCAAGGATGACAACATGCTATCACAACATCGTAAAACGGCATTTAACAGTTAGCAGCAGAAATGTAACATATAGAGCATGTATCACATAACATGGATTTGATACCGATAACCATATAGATAAAACCCTTGACATGCTCACATATGCGATAACACTACCATAACATGCTTTGCATAAGTTTGCACAAAAGCTAATTTTATTATGGTTACCAAACCATACTGATCATGGTGGTATATGTATCATATATATGTACAAACATTACATCCCAATCTATGGCAATCAGTCAAAAGGAATAAATACATAAATGGTATTCTAAGGCTTTAGACTAGGGATCTAATGTTGACCATAGTTAATGGAGAGTATTAATCACATGGGTTTTATGACCCAAAATCAATTCTTTGATTTGGAGATATCACGTGGGTATTATTGACCCAAAATCAGTTCTTTGATTTGGCTTGGTAAGTTTATCACTATCAACAATTATTGGAAATACACGTGACATCATAAATGAGCATATCACTTATACAAAATATCATACAAGTAGCTTTTAAACATCTTATATTCATCTTATTAGGATTAGAGTGAGGTTAGGAAACTCACCTCGAGTCACTGATCCTCGGAAAGCAGATAACCGTCAAGTTCTACAACATTAAACGGAAGAAACAGTAGTAAAGTGTGAGTGCAACTACAGGGGCAAAATGGTAATTTTACCAAATGAAGTCATAAACCTCAAGGTAGTTATCTACGTGTCATTCTAAGTCCAACGCCATTGACTAGACTCAAGTCGGTGTCCGTCGCGTTTTACGAGGTAAAAGGTAGGGTTTACTATACTAATGCGAGCCCTAAAAGACAGGCTGTATTTTCGACCGAGTCGAAAAGTCACCAAACTTTAAGGGAATGTTCTAGACATTATTCTAAGACTCTAGGAACTGACCGCGTAATTTTTGGAGTCCTAGATTATTTATTATGAATTATTGAAGATAATATATACCAGAAAATACCCGAAATGGGATTTAAATACATAATTATAATTATACAAAGAAATCAGTACTTAGAAGTATTTTTATTAAATACTAGATATTAAAATACACTACCAGTATTTATCTCATAATTTTTGGAGCTCGTTTGGTATTTTTAATAATTAATATACTCATAAAATAGCTCTTTATTAATTATTGAAAATATTGGACTATAATATTATAGCTTTATAACTTACATTATGTAATAAAATAGTCACAGGGTCATTACCCTAATTTTCTAGAATTTATAAATACATATAGGTATTTATTAACTATTTAAAACTGATATTTATTATTTATATTACCCATATAAATAATAAATAATAAATATATATAATATAATAATGATATATATTAAAATAATATACTATAATATAAAACCTTAATGGTATTAATTGTAAACTATTTATAATTATTAAAACAATTAAAAAAAAACCTTTTTATACTAATTAAAACTAATAATACTACTAACAATAATAATAATAATTATAATATTCTCAGACCCGACGGGTCAACCCAAACCGACCCGAGATTAAACGGGTAACCCGTTTACACACACGAAGAAACCCAACTGGGCTGGCCTGCTAGGTCACACCCGACCCGACCCGACCCTAATTAATTGAACTATCCAATTATACACTCAACTAGACCCATCCCACAAGTTATTCGGGTTCAACCAAACCCGAGACCGAGACCCAATAATACTAACAAACTAACCCTACCCATTTACTTAATCCGAACCGAACCCGGATGCACACATGAACCACTTCTACTAACACCGTGACCGGCCATTTGCCCAGCCCGACCCGAACTCCAACCTGACGCCCAAAACGGCGTCGTCCCACTTAAACTTGCCCACGGGTTGATTAAACAACCCGACCCACTACCCGTACCCATCTACACTTACACACTAACCCGCTCCGTTTACCCGAACCCGACCGAAACCCAGCCCAACGTCAAAACGACGTCGTGCCACTTAAGTTGACCCACAGATTTTATTAAAACAAACCCAAACCTCGACCCTACCCACTTCTACACACATCCTAACCCACCCTAACTTAAACCTGACCCGGCCTAAACCCGGGTGTTATAACCCGCTTCCCCTTCATCTTCTCCGGCGAAGCAACGCCGCCGGAAAATCGAGACATCGCCGGAAAACTTTCCAAGCTCACATCTCTCTTATTTCTCCATCAAAACACCTCATTCCAATGCCAAATGGATCGATTCTCTTTCCTCTACAACATAGTATAAACCCACAGTCTGGTTTATACGTTTGGGTCTCCTACCAGGCCATTATTCTTTCGGTCATTTCAAAGATAATGGCCTGCATGGCCATCCAAACATCGCCCAAATCCAAACCTGCTACAAGGGGGTCTATTTGGGTTCATCAGGGTCAAATCGATATAACTTAGGGCTCGTTTGGTTGAGTTCGAACGTCCGAGCTCCGGTGAGGAGCTCCAATGGCGTCTGGGCTTAACCAGAGCACTAGGCTCTGTTTGGCTCATTGTATGTGGTCTTAAGGCATTCTAAGTAACACGCAAGGGTGCATAAATGAAAGGGGAGTGTTGGTTTACCTCTAGGAGCTTCGATTTCCTTTCCTCTCTCTCCGATCAACTATTCTCTCTCCCTCTCTCTCCCTTCTACTGCGTCTCTTTTCCCCTTCTCCAACTTCTCTGCATGTGCGTGTGGTGGTGAGGCTAAGACAGAGAGATTACAGAGAGGGGGTGTATGAGTGTGTACAATGTATGGGGGGGGGGGGTATGTTGTGTATTGGCTGAAAATGTGATGGGGTGAGGGTGGGGTTTTTCTCAAGCTTGCTCTCTAATCTCACTCGGTTTCTCTCGCTATAAACAATCTGTATAGACAGATTATGGCTGGACGGGAAGTCAAATGAGGGGGTGATGGTGTTTATATAGAGGGGGTAAGGGGGAATTGTTTATCCTATGTGTTGGGTGCGCCACGTGTATACAAGTATGTGTGCTTGTGTGAGCCTAAGGGTAGATCATAAAGGTGTGGTCCACGTAAGGTTGGTGATGTGGGTCCCACCCTTGAGTCGGTATACTGGAATGTGTTGCTGAGTCATAGTATAAGTGCAATACTGCGAAAGTGAACGCAAATATAATATATGAATGAGCGGGGCTATACACAAGCCTATATTCAAGTCTGTTTAAGGATTTCTAACTTAGAAACTATCCATGCCGAGGTTACATCTATACTAATAGACACTAGGTGATTACTAACGTTGTCGTCATCGTCAAGACAATTACTATAGAACCTGGTAAGAATTCCTAATTAGGTTTACCCTAATGGATCTTCTGTAACCGTACTATGGTGACGTCATCATTCCTAAATTCTTACGTGAAATTTCTGGGGAAATTCTGGGTGCTACATTAATAAAATGATATACTTGTCCTTGGACTCTAAATGTATACATTCCTTTGCTTTTAATGCATAATTCTTTGTGGTAGTTAATGCCCATTGAGGAAAATGTGAATTTGTTGTTATATGACCGTACATATTGTCGAAATGATTGCATTTCATCTTTATTTTCAATGTATAGATGATGTAAATTCTTGTCAACATTATCTGGTTGAAGAGCTATTTTCTCTTTGTTGCAACAAAAGTTTTGACTTTCATGTTTAAATAATTGGCTTCACAATATGTACATGTTGTCAGTGGAGGTAGGATGGAAGGATGTGTTGGCACAATACATTTAGAGTTCTTATTTATTGGAATGTCTTCTAACTGTTTTCTTTTTTTTTCTTTGTTATTTTTGACGTTGTGCTCGATATCTTTTCTTTTGTGTGCTGGTAAGATTTGAGTATATTGTAGAGTCTGAGATATGGTCTTGTCTCTTTGCAGTTGATGTCATGTTATACTCCCTCCGTCCCATTTTATGTGTCCATCTTGGGGAATCCAACTATTTAAGGGGACAAAAAGAATCTACACCTACTTTCCACAATTGCCCATAATCATTGCACTTTCTTTTTTTGTTTGTGTTGACTACAAGGAAGGGTAGTTTGGCAAACTATATAAAATTTGCATACTAATTTAGGAAAATGGACAACAATTTTGGGACATCCCAAAAAGGAAAGATGGACACATAAAATGGGACGGAGGGAGTATGTAAGAAGCTGCAGCAAATTCACAAGCAGCTTTCTTAATATTAATGGAGATTTATTAGTTGTTTTTTCCATTAGGCTTACATAAGACCATATAAAACATGTCAATTTCACAAGCAGCTTTCTTAATATTAATTATTGTTATTAACAAAGTTGCATTGGATAAATATGATGTTTGTATAATACTCCTTTATGATGTAGAATCAATTCAGTCATATGTTTATGTAAAAGAAGTGGTAGTCTAGGGGTGGCAATCGGGTCGTGTCGGGTCATAATCGTATCGGGTCATTATCGTGTCAGGTCATTGTCGTGTCTGGTCATAATCGTGTCATTCTTAACTTGTGATAATCGTGTTGGGTTATAATCGTGCCGGGTCATATACGGGTCCCCCGTTTAACCCGTCCAACCCGTGTAGGGTGTCATCGGTTCGGTTCAATTTGGTTCAGTTCGAATTTTTATTTATTTTTGTTCTTGATTTTTTCCCATATTTTGAAAAGCAACCGAAGTGGTCAATTCGGTCGTTTTTTGCCTTTTACTCGATTTCGCCAATTTGGGCGGTCGGATAAATTTTTTATTTGTAAGTAATTTTAAGATAACCGACCGGTTAGCTTGGTTTGGCTATTCGAAATAAGCTTACAGCTCTACTAAGAACACAAACAAGCCTTCCACAAAATGTATCAATTATTAACACGTACATCTTAAATACCAAAATACTACAAATATAACAATATCCAATTATTATAAACTTAACACCCAAGCACATCCAAACAAAATGAATAAGAAGAAATATTGTCTTTACTAACTGTACAAACAAAATTTCTTCACTTTCCATCCATCAAGAATCAAAAATTGACAGTTGTATTTATCTAATTGACTAATTTATCTTCCTCCCAATCTAGCAATCCTAGCGGGCTTCCTCCCTTTTATTTTTTATTATTTTTTATTGTTATTCATTTTTTATGCAATGCTTGATGAATGAATGCTTCCAGGCTCTAACTTCCTCCCTCCCTTATTAGTTATTAATTATTATTTCTTTATTACATTAGTTATTAATTATTATATGTAAATTTACTTGTTTGGTAAGTTGGTAACTACTCTTTTTTTTTGTGAGCAAAAAAAAAAAAAACAATTTTAGTTTATATATATATTTTAAATAATTATTTTTAAAAAAAATATGCATTTTTTTAATTTTTATTTATATTATTTGTATTTTAGACTTCCAGATTATAAAAATTATTTTTAAAACAAAAAAAAAATGCCCTAACTGTACTTAAATACTTAATCGGGTCAAACGGGTTAGACAGGTTGACCCGCTTCAACCCGTTTATTAATCGTGTCAAACAGGTCGACTCGTTTATGACCCGTGCCCTTATACAGGTCACCCAAACCAGATTATTTTCGTGTCGGGTTGCCGTGTCGGGTTGAAAATTGTCACCCCTAAGTGGTACACGTGAAATTGAAGGAAATATAAGGTGAAATCGTGGTGGACAAAATACAAAGTATAGTTATACTAACTAATCTAATGTATGCATAAACTACAGGTTGTACAGATAGCCAAATATTTGTAAAATGTAAGTAAAAGTTCTTAACAGTTCTAGAGATTGTCGAAGTGGAAAGTCAACATGCATTTAGTGTAATAACTAATATACTTGACAAGCTAAAATGTTTGGGTAAATTACATATGTTTTTTTCCCTTTTTTTCCGTCATGGTAACAAATTAGCATATATATATTTGTAGTGTACCTGTTTAAGGATGGATAAAATGCCAGTTTTAGATCTTGCTAGTGGTGTACCTGTATGATCGAAGTAACCAAGGAGTGAGAATTGATCCTTAGTTTAATGAAATTAATAATGTAAAAGAGAAAAGATAAGATTGGTTACAATAAAATAAAGCATAGTTGAAAGTTATTCTTTTCCCTGTTATTTTTCCTTAATAGCTCAACAAAGTATCCATTATATTCAACGATTTTAAAATGTGAAAATACTTTAGTTAAGTGATGTTTCATTTGAACATTAAAAAGCTTAAGACAAGATAGAATCATAGATTATCATCTAAGTTGATGTAAATATTGAACACATTCCTCCTTATGTTCTCAAGGAATGGAATGAAGAAGGATAGAGGCATACCCTTTTTTTTTTTCCTTTTTTTTTTGGCCTGGTTGTTTGCCCCTTTTTTTTTCTAATGAATTATCTTCTCAGTCAAAAAAAATAAAAATAAAATCTAAACTGATGTAAATATTGAACACCACAAAATACTATACATTTGCTTCATTTGAGTTAATTTTGCTTGTATTTGAGACATGAATGTTCATTAGAATGAGATTTGTATCTATTGCCATATTTCATAAATAAACAACTCTGATGTATAGCTATATGTGAGATCAACTCTATTTTCTCATAAAGTTTCTTATACTTTTTGGTAATTTTTATTACACAAATTGTTATGAATATAGCTTCTTCTTCATTTTTTTTCTTAAATTATATTTCCTTGTGTCTAAAGTACAATAAGATTTCTAAAAGCATATACACATATACATTCTGTTGTGGGTAGTTGCAATAAGGCGTTACTGGATGGAGCTTAGACTTTAATATGCAACTATTATGACCAACAAAACAAAGGCCCATAGTTGGGCTTTTCAATTTCCCTTATTTTATTTCATGTTGGTTTAATAATTTCAAACACAAAGCCCCTATAACAAATTCCAATATATGTTAGTGTACCTATTTCACCGAATACTCACATAAAATTTAGGCTGCAAAGAAATTAATTTCTAGCTCATGTGTTGAAACCTATTATTTATGTTCCAATTCAAGCAGCTTGATATCAACTACGATGTTCCTTGCTCGAAATTCCTATTTTCCCCTACCAGCCAAACTGATGTTCACATTTCTCTTTGCCACCTGCCTTCTACATGGGACTATCTTTCTCTAAATATGTGTACCAGCCGTAGGGCTCTATTTGGTTCATTGATTTAGGGAGGGAAACGAAAACAAAACTCTGACGAAAGCACTTTTCTATGAACATTTACCTACTTATTCGGTGTATTCTTTTTACATTTTCAATCTTCTAAAAAGCATGGGAAAAAAACCCAAGGAAAAATGAAAGTAGTTGTTCTCGTTTTCCTTACCCTTTTCTTTTCCTTCTATAATTTTGTCACTTTTGACTGAGTTAGTTTTGCTTTCACTATTTTGCAGTGCCAGAGATCTCCATGCAAATTATTCAAAAGAAATAGGTTTCCCAGGTCAACTGATGGAATCCTTGAAGTTGTTCTGTGGGTATAAATCTTTGCCTAAACTTCATGGTGTCTTTATTGGAAATTCAATGTTCAGAATTGATGATGCCAAAAATTGGTAGAAGGGAAGAAAAACTGAAACAAAAGAGATTTCAGTGTGGTTCAGCCCAGTTAATCAGGTGACCTACGTCCACGGGTGCGCCTGAGCGCTTGTACTAACAAATCACCAGCGGCCTCTAGTGAACCAACAAGGAGGGCGGTACTACTAGCGACCGGCCGGGTATATGAGCAACTTTCCTATTGCTACTGCTATTCTATAAAGGTAGAAAATGATCCCCCTTAACGGGGGTGGGTGGTCCCTTTTATAGATGTAAGAGACCGCCCGTACAAGTTGTTAGATCAGGAAACCCAATCTAACCATAACTGATTCACACGAATTAGGAGAGTTTCTTAAGTGGTTTAGGAAACTACTTGATCCTTCCATTAGTCCTTTAGGCAAGATAGGAAATTGTTCGGAGCCTTGAGGAGCAAGCCAAGGGATACGCTGGAGGATTATCCCATATTTTGCGCCCGACCTGTGGGCCTGGACTGGGCAGTTTCTGTTGAACAACCCAGGACGTGAGCCTCTACCTTGACAACCTGGCCCTTCATGCTGAGGTGGCGAAATTTGACCTTCACCTGATATTTTTGTACATATCAGCTGCCCCCCATTTTCAAAGCTAATGTGATGCCCCATCAGATAAGGGTTGAAAATTTGTACTGATCTAAAAAACCGTTCGGGGTCAAGGCCGGGACTCGCCTGGGCTAAGACCGACCGTTCACACAAGCGCGGGATTCTGACTGACCGGTGGAACGTGGGCCCAGGCCGGGTCCCTACCACGTGTCTACTGGCGATTGGCCTAATCAAGATCCAATTGGATCGACATGTGGATAACCGAACAGTTGCATTATAACTGGACTGTCACATCTTAAATTAAATGCGCATGCCTTTTGAGGCATCGCTTCATGTGGCTGAGGGGACAGCTGTCAGGCGGTTTGGGCACGAAAGCCTCTTGGCCGTTGGATTTGCTTTGATCTGGACCGTCCGCTCTTTATATATAAAGAATGCATGGTCATTCCCTTCATTCCTGCTGACTTGAGATAGAGATCACCGAGCGGTTTGAGAGCAAAAAGTTCCCGATCAAACTTCCCGAGCCCTTTTCCTGCTTTAATTTTTGTAAGTCCTTACTTCCCCAGTTTCAATTTACTGCTCTCTTCCTTTTTCTTTTATGTTCTTCTTCCCTGAGTGACACTGGAGAACACAAACCATTAGGGCTTGCGCGGGAGTGGGATTTTTTCTTCCTTAGGTTCATCTTCCTTCTTAGGTCAAGTAACACATCCTCCGTGATAGAGCAACTAAACCGGTCGGGTTATCCGATAACAGTGCTGACAGAGTGTTTCTTTGCCCTAAAAGCTCTGTACACCTTACCCCATAGGTTGTTCGATCTGTCCCCCTTATACCTTAGACTTGGAGTCGCTGACCCCTATTTAGGCTGCCAGCTACTTTCCCGTCCAATCCCAGGAGCCTTAGAGATGGAACACTCTGGTTTGATTCCTCTTCTCGGTCGGAGGATGAACAGTTGCGATCCGGGACCCCAGACAAGAGCCTAGATCCACCCTCCGCAACACCATCGGACCACCACAGTGAGGGTAGGACCCCGATTCGGGTCTGTGGATACCAACATTTGGGCCCACTTTTGATTTTAAAACAATTTATTTTCAAATTCAAAGATGAGTCGCCACTTAATTTTTAAAAGGAAACTTAAGAAACCATTTTGAAAGCAAACTGATCTTTTGCGAAACCAAAGATAATCTGGGTCCGGGGATTATGGAATGAGAGGGGAAGGAGCCCGGTGGACTAAAACACCCCCTTTCATCCTATCTCATGATAGTCCTCTACTTAACATCCTTTTTAATCGAATTATTAATCTAAGCATACCCTCAATTAATACATATATACATATACATTACAAAAGCATATTGAAAAGGGTGTAAGATTGCTAACGATAAAATATCATTCATAAATCACGTATTTCAAGTAGCAAGCAAGATGATGTGCAAATAGGGAACTAGGAAACTTACCCGGGATCCAGCTACGAATTTAAACGTGCAATGCACAAAAAAAGTAGAAATCCTAGAAAAAATGTCTCTAATCACATATACACATAAGGCAAGACCTAAGCTAAGGTGTCGCACATGGAGTCGAAAATCAATAAAATCAACAAATGAAATAAACTAGAGATGAGATGAGAAGTCAAACCTCCAAAGTGCTACAAAACAAGGGTTAGTGCACATGCTTCACACAATAATATGACATCAAATAATCAATCCTAAATCTCTAGCTTAGATCTATCAAGTAGAGAAAGAATTGATTAAACAGTGAATTCCTTTTGATTAGTTGGAGCCATAGCATCTCTATAGATAAACAAGTCTCAACTAAGAGCCAATGTTATGTCCATATAGGGGTGCTATAATCCCGATATGATCGTAAGGAATCAATGGTTATGTTTAATTAGGTTTAACTAAGTCCAACTTTATCCAATAACTAGTTCTAATCATAAGCATCAATGTACATGAATGAATGAATGAATATGAACAAGAATGAGATATGAATTTATTCACTAATTTGGATCACCTAGCCTCTGGATTTAAGCTAAATTATCATTACTCAAAACATGATTTGGGTCCCAAGACATTAGGAAACCATTTAAGTTAAAATCAATGAACCTAGACAAAAACAGTGATTATTTTTTCTAAATTATAGAGATCAGACCAGATTTTAAAAGGTAGAAAAACCATACTTCCAACGGTTGGATCTTAATGAAGTTTTGTTATGATATGTCTTAATGAGTCTAGTTTCTAACCAAAAAAGAAAATCAAGGTTTGAACGGTTAGATCTCTTAGTATTTGGAAAACACTAGACATCACTCAGGGATCTGCAACTCTCTGTCCAGAGATCTTGTACGATTTTCTAAAAATAGTAAAAAAATGAGAAACACTTAGATCGTTTTAGAGTATCATCCTAACACATTGAAATACTTAGAAAAATTTATTTTGGGCCAAGAAAGACCGATTAGGTTTCTGATTTATTAATTTTAAAACGGACTTACTGTTCTGAAATTATGGACAGAGAGTTACTTGTTTTGAAATCACAAGACCAAACCATCTTAGACATGGAATTTCATCAAAACAAAAATCGCAGAGGTACTTAAATGGACTATGAACATCCTCCAATTGGTCTCATCCAATTCCAATGACCATGATTTTATAAAGAAATCTCTAATCACAGTTGGTTTATGGATTGACTGCACCTTTGTTGAATTGGCGTTCATATTTTGAATCAAACTTGATCCATGATTCTAGTGAGAACTAGGATCAAGTATGATTATGATTATTGGAATAAATAATGAAACATGAAGAGATTCATAGATTTAGCCTTAATGGATTTCCATCATAGATCTCATAGCAAGAGAATCCTAAGGTCTTGCTTGATCTTATGAATTTTGAAGATAAACTGTGAGAATCTACATCTAATTCCTCTCCCAAACAACATGATCCTTGAGGAATATAGAGTCATGACATCCTAATCCCCTCTCAAATTAATGGTCCATGGAGACTAAATGAGATCCAAATCTACATAACCCTCTACGGAATATAGCATGAACTCCATAAGATTCTTAGTGAGGAGATTCAAATCATGAGCTAAGACTTGAACTCAACCATTAACTATATGTAGACATGACTATAGTTTTCCTTAATCTCCATATGAATCATGAGACTGTAGAAAATTAAGGAATCAAACAAAGAGATTCAATAAGATATATTAAATCTCATGAATCTTAAGAGGAAAATAGAAATGAAGAATCAAAGTTTACTTAGAGAAATTGGAGCACAAATTCTTCAAAACCAAACTTATTTTAAACCCAAGGCACCAATTACATCCAAATTAATGAAATACTATGAGATTCAATCACAAATTCTAAGTGGTGTGTGATGAAATGAGGTAGGAAGAGAGATTTTGTAAATGTGTAAAGATCCTAGAGCTATGAACTTGTGATTTAATTTTCCCAACTCTACCAAAGATTGAGAGGTTACCTCTATGACCTCAAGGATTTCTTCTATCTCTTGTGACGCACTTCCAAAAATCTTCAAATTCTTCAACTATTCTTCAAATTCTTCAAGAAAACTCTCTTCTTCTCTCTCAATTCTCTCTATTGTATATATATATATCTCTTGTGTATCTCAATTTGATTCAAAGGTTAAGTCAAAAGTCCCAAAAATGGAGATGAAGGTCTGTTTACATAGACCAATATTTCAAGGTTAAATGGGTAAATTCAGGTGAAAACCCATGTGCAAAGTTTTTTTTTCTAGAACATGTGAGAAAAGCAGTCTGTTACAGCGCGCGTCACTCGACGACTTGCCTGCAGCACTCACTGACTGCCGGTGCGACACTCAGTGAGTGCCGCCGGCTTCGCCGTGTGCCACGGCTAACAGAATTCTTGCCTTCTTTTTAATTTTCAAAATTTATATTAACACAAACTTAATTTTTATCAAACTACATACTAATGTACTTGTATTTGTAATGTACTTCATTAGGATATATCTATATGTATAGTATATACTTTAATATACCATTTTATTTAGTATATACTTTAATATACCATTTTATTTCTTTCTTTTTTTCTTTTCTTTTCTTTTCTTCTATCCTTTTCTCTTTTCTTTTCAAAACTTCTTTTCATTTTCTCTTTTTCTTTTCAAAACAAAATCTTCTTTCATATCCTATTTTTTAGGATAATTCCCCAGACTGACTTTCTCATACGTTCTTCAACATTCGGGTTTCTCCCGAACACCCAATTTCTCTTCTGATTTTTGAAACTTGATTTAAGGAATCTTTGAAGAATTTGAATTCTTTTGAAAAACTTCGAATTTCACGGGTCATCGTCATCATCAATCTTTTAGAGGCAACCAATCCCTGGATTTGACGTTTGGTCAAAATCGGGGTGTCTGCAGTTTGCCTCTCTTTGGCAAAGCTTGTAAAGCAACGCGTATCACAAGTGAATGTCGAAGCCTGTGTGAAAGACAAGCCTTTGACCAAACTGTCGAATCTAGGTAGCACGCTGAAACAAAAGGTGTGTTGCAAAAATCAGGTGCGCAGAGAGCCAAAAGCTGGTCGTGCTCCATGGTGAGTTGCCTACGTATCCCATCGGGAATCAGACCAGGACGTAGTTTGGGCAAAGGACAACACATAAACGCAAATAACCACACAGATGGATGCTCCTATCTTATCGTGATGCATATGCTCAAACAGTTTCATGTCTCATGCTCCCAAATGTGATGATCCTAAGTCATGTTGCTCTTCATATTATTAGAAATGCGCCTTATCCTTTAAATTCTCTGGTTATAGTTTTATTCTTGGGAACATGTGTTTTGAGGAATCATCTGATCGACTGAGCCGCTTTACGCCTTGCACTCCATAGTTGAATCAAGTAACGTGCTGAAAGATTGAGTCACTTCATGCCTTACACTCCATAATACTCCAAAAAATCATCTGATTGACTAAGCCGCTTCACGCCTTACACTCCATAGTCGAATCAGGTAGCACACTGAAGGATTGAGTCGCTTCATGCCTTACACTCCATAATCCTCCAAAAATCATCTGATCGATTGAGCCGCTTCACGCCTTACGCTCCATAGTCGAATCAGGTAGCACGCTAAAAGATTGAGTCGCTTCATGCCTTACACTCCATAATCCTCCAAAAAATCATCTGATCGATTGAGCCGCTTCATGCCTTACACTCCATAGTCGAATCAGGTAGCATGCTAAAAGATTGAGTCGCTTCATGCCTTACACTCCATAATCCTCCAAAAATCATCTGATCGCCTGAGCTACTTCACGCCTAACACTCCATAGTCGAATCAGGTAGCACGCTGAAAGATTGAGTCGCTTTATGCCTTACACTCCATAATCCTCCAAAAATCTTCTGATCGATTGAGCCGCTTCACACCATAGACTCCATAGTCGAATCAGGTAGCACGCTGAAAGATTGAGTCGTTTCATGCCTTACACTCCATAATACTCAAAAAATCATCTGATCAACTGAGCCACTTCACGCCTTACACTCCATAGTCGAATAAGGTAGAATGCTGAAAGATTGAGTCGCTTCATGCCTTACACTCTATAATCCTCCAAAAATCATCTGATCGACTGAGCCGCTTCACGCCTTACACTCAATAGTTGAATCAGGTAGCATGCTGAAAGATTGAGTCCCTTCATGCCTTACACTCCATAATCCTCCAAAAATCATCTGATCGACTGAGGCGCTTCATGGCGATTCCTAGTTTAGTTTCCTTTTTAGGGGTTACTTTTTTTTTCGAGATTCAATTTCGAATTACTTTTCCTAAATCTGGAAGCACTTGGATTCGTATCTGCTTTTAATTTCTGAAATTGAAAGCAGATACGAATCCAAGTGCTTCCAGATTTAGGAATTTCAATTTCTGAAATTGAGGATCTAAATCGACTTGATTCTCCCATAATCTAGAGTCTACCAGATTCAAAATCAAATTAAATTCCAAAATCGGGATCCAATTGGACTTCAATCAAATCAAAATTCTTTCAAAATCTGGAGTCAATTAGACTCAACTTTATTCAAATTTCCAAAAATCCAGAGTCAATCAGGCTCTAATCAAATCAAATTTCCAAGTTCGGAGCTAATCAGAGTCCAACAAATCAATCTTTCGAAATCCGTATCAATTCAATTTTCAAAATTCTGGAGTCAATCATACTCCAATTAAATCAAATTTTTAAACAATCCAGAGCTGATCAAACTCCAATTTATTCACTTCCCAAAATTCGGAGTCAATTAGACTCCAATTAAATCAGTCTTCGAAAATTCGGAGTCAATCAGACTCCAATCAACTCAATTTTCAAAATTCTGGAGTCAATCATACTCCAATTAAATCAAATTTTTAAAAAATCCAGAGCTGATCAAACTCCAATTTATTCACTTCCCAAAATTCGGAGTCAATTAGACTCCAATTAAATCAGTCTTCGAAAATTCGGAGTCAATCAGACTCCAATCAACTCAATTTTCAAAATTCTGGAGTCAATCATATTCCAATTAAATCAAATTTTAAAAAAATCTAGAGCAGATCAAACTCCAATTTTATTCACTTCCCAAAATCTGGAGTCGATCAGACTCCAATCAACTCAATTTTCAAAATTCTGGAGTCAATCATACTCCAATTAAATCAAATTTCAAAATCCGGAGTTGATTTGACTCAATTTAGTTTATTTGCCAAAACTGGGTATTTTTTGACAAAAATTCCTCACAATCAGGGCTAATTCTGATTTGCAAAAGGGCTTAAGAACTCATTTTTTTAACTCCGAGGGTCCTTTCGAAACGAGGGAAAATCTTTAGGGACATGGGAGCAAAATTCGGTGGTCCTCATCATAAATATAAAAATTAGGAGGAAGAGGGCCACCTGGCACATGTGGCGACACTCGGTGGGGAGGAGCAGCACTCACTAAGTGCCGGTCGGCATTCCATCAACTGCCGCGCGGCACTCACTGAGTGCCTGTGCCTTTTCGTCGAGTGCCGACCTGTCCAGCAGTGTTTACAAAACTTGATTCTTCTTCTTTCTTTTTCATTCTCTTCCTCTTTTATTTTGGACTTCTCTCCAAAACTCTCTCCCTCTTGATTCTTTACTCAAGATTTATCAAGTAAACAATGTATGTCTACTTCATTAATCATCAAGATCACAATTTTGCCTGATTTTACACTTAAAATCATGATTATCTTCATGTTTCCCCCACAAATTCCATATGAAACTTTAACTTTCCTCCTCTTTTGCTTGTAGATTCTACAATGGCTAGTGGTTCACGGTCCCATGGTCCCCCCAAGAAGAAATATAAACCCAACCCTGGCCATAGCTCATTAATTTTACTTGCCGAGCCTTCAACAAATTGGTATACTTCCAAACCCCCTTTTTATGCTTATGATAAAATAATGCAATGCAATGCAATCCATGATGAACAATGCATGTATGAGTGCCCCCATGACTTTGTGCATTTGAATGTATTAAAACTTATTTGCGATATCCCCTCTTCTTGAATTGATTTTCTTGTCATGATTTGGGGTTCAATGCTTGGTATTGTGCTTTTCGCTTACCGCCCTTATTTGGGTTCATTAATTTTCCATGCTCACAAATTCCATTATTTCATTTATCCACTGCTAATGTGGGGTTGTACCGACCCTGTGAAGTACTCGAATTTCATGTAGACCTTGCTTTTACTGGACTTAAAGTCTATTGTTGCAGAACCAAGAACTTTATTTTTCCTCTCAATTAATGAGTCGCTTAGACTCACAAATTTTATTATTTTCAACGAGTCGCTTAGACTAAAATTTTTTCTTATTTTCAATCAACAAGTCGCTTAGACTCGAAAGAATTTTCTTATTTTCAAATCAACGAGTCGCTTAGACTCGAAAGAATTTTATTATTTTCAAATCAATGAGTCACTTAGACTCAAGAATTTTCTTATTTTCAATCAACGAGTCGCTTAGACTCGAAAGAATTTTCTTATTTTCAAATCAACGAGTTGCTTAGACTCGAAAGAATTTTCTTATTTTCAAATCAACGAGTCGCTTAGACTCAAAAGAACTTTTGTTCTTTTTCTTAAAAATAACGAGTCACTTAGACTTGAAAATCATCACTCACTTTTTCTCTTTTCTCCCTTTTTTCGAATAATCGAGTCACTTAGACCCGGAAATCAAAACTTATTTGAGTCGCTTAGACTCGAAGATCACCACTTTTTTTTCCTTTTACAAAGAATCGAGTTGTTTAGATTCTAAAAATCATTTATTTTCTTTCTTCTTCTTATTTTGTTTTTCTTCTGTCCTTTTTTTTGCAGACTCTGGAATTTGTCCTCAAGGGCCATGGGAGCCTGGCCCACGGCCGGAGATGGTACGAGGAGCTTTCTGATGAGGTTAGAACCATGGTCAACAATGCTAGATTTGGGTTTTTTGCGCTACTTTTAGAGAAAAGTTCGAACGATACGACCCATATCCTGGCTCTGGCGGAACGATGGTGGGACACAACAAACACATTCCACATGCCTTTCGGGGAGATGACGATGACTCCTCTAGATTTCGCTATGATCACTAGCATCCCATTCGGCAGCCTTCCGGTTGCTCGCTATGACGATCTCCAGACTCGCCATGAGGAGATTATTGACCTACTCGGGGCTCACCCAGGAGAGTTCATAGTGCCCGCAAAATGGTTCCTGGATACCTTCAAGGGTCAGGCCTTTACCGACGACCAGATGGCTAGGGCCTTTATCATGTATGTGCTGGGTTGCTCGCTGATGAGCACAAAGGGGATAAGATCAACCTCGGGTACCTGGCCTCTCTTGCAAACATCGACCACATCTCCCAGTATAACTGGGGAGGGGCAGGACTGGCTACTCTTTACAACCACATGAGTGAGGTCTCTAGGGGAAACTCACCGTCCACTGGCAGGTACTGGAGAGCTTGGGAGGTAAAACTTTGTTATTATGTTTCAATCACACTTTTATTTTATTCATCTCCTCTTATTTTATTTCGAAAACCGAATTCATTATTTTTTCTTTTTCTTTTGCAGATATGGTCTCATGAATACCTTCGCATGAGGGCTCCTAGTACCTGAGAAGGCGAGGCTGTGATCATGCCTTAGGGTTTAAAATGGATGAAGGCAGTGACAGGGCGAAAGGTCGGGGCCCACGACTTTGTAGGCTACAGAAACCTCCTTATCAACTTACGTGAGGTTCATGTTGTATGGAATCCTTGGGAGGCGGCCCTTCCAGAGGCCAGCGAAGAAATCTAAACTACTGTAGGTTTTTCCAGGATCAGGATCCTAATGGTAGGCGAGGCATGCCGAGAGTGGTACCTTGGTGAGAGGGTGACCAGGCAATCCCTTGCAGCCCCGGCTTTTTATGTGTCGAGAGCTCCCCCGACGACTATGAGGAGTACGGAGACTTTGGATCATGATGACCTGGTGGCTGCTCTAGACGGGGAGGGTATTGCAAACTTCTTGGATGGTCTAGATGATTATCCTGCCTTCAGATTAAATTCTCTCATGCATAATTTTCCTCTTATGGATGTCACCCAAGTAAGAGACTTTTATTTCTTTTACTTCTGCTTTTCTTTTCCTCTCTCTTTTTAGATACGCGACCACATTTATTAATATTAAAATTCTCATTTGCAGCCTGTTCCTGGGGTTGCCGACCCTCTAGCTCTCCCATAGTAGAACTGGAATGTTCCCATGGTACACATGGGCCAAGAGACCATGTACCAGCTGGCCCCTTATACCCAAAATGTTCCGTCCATCCCTCTATAATATGATACAGTCCCTAGAGATTATGTAGAGGAGGGTCTATTATATGCACAGACTGTCCAGCATTGGGTTCATGGACGCGAATGGAGGGTACATCTCTTTCTGAAAATAACCTTCTCATTATTTTTTCACAATTAAAATTTTATCTTTATACTGACTATTGTATCCAAACTCTTTTTCAGGCTGATGGAGCAAGGGCCACTGCTGATCTTTAGGCCAGAGATATGGTATCACCATTTTTACACATTTTCTCTTTCCCCTTTTCTTTCTTCTCTTTCTTCTTTTTCTTTTTTATGATTTCACTTATTCTTTATTTCATTTTGGCTTTTCAGGAGACCGAGCTTGCTGCCTTGAGGAGGCAAATTCAAGAGTTTCAGCTGGGTCAAGGCAGAGGCTATCAAAGAGGTGCTGGTGGCAGTGGCCAAGGCGGTGATGGTGGTGACGGAGGTGACGGTGGAGATGGCGGAGATGGTGGAGATGGCAGAGCTGGGGGAAGTCAGACAGCTCTGCAGGCACCTAGAAGAAATCCTCGTCGCCGACGAGGATAGACGATCTCTCTTTCTTTTATATTACGTCCTTGTGAGGACGAGAACTCCAAACTTTTATCTCTTTAGCGGATTTATTTAGGCAGTTGATTTCAAGGTGAAAAGTGCATGTTCATAGCGTATTACATGGTCCTTTATGCATACTTTTATCCCCAAAGTCTCTACATTTAGGTGTATTCTAATAAAAATATTCTTTTTATTGTGTTAATGCTGAACCATATATTTTTGCATTGTTTTATAGGTATTATGACGTAATTCGATGAAGTTGAACTAAAGAAAGTGATTCTGGTGAAGAGAACAATAGAAGCAGCTGGGAAAACGCCATTTTTGACAATGAAGACTTCAGATTTGGAAGATTGTCCTAGAAATACAAAATATAGATCTTTTAGTTACGGTTGCGTGGCCGCAAACAAGAGGTCAATCCGAGGTCTGAGTGAACTGTTATGGCCATTCTCCCATCGGTGTGTAGAGTTGTCAAAATCAGAGAGTTCAAGTCCTTGAGCAGAGTTCAATCGATTGAACTCGATCGATCGAACTAAACTCGATCGATCGAACTTTATTTTCATCCAAAAGTTGCGTGAACTCTACAGGAACCCTATTGTTAAGTCGTTTTGACGCCAAACGGAAAGAGGACGCTCCAGAACATAGAAAACAGCTGTTTAGGATAGTTATAGGGTTAAATTAGGAGTAGATTAGCTTAGATTCATCTTTTTCTTCCTCTTTTTCATTAATATATTGAAGATTATTGAAGATTCAAGTGGATTTTATGTTTATTTCAAGTTTATTTCAGATTATATCCATGTTTTTCTTTCCAATCCTTGTTATTTGATTGCTATTAGTTTATATGCTATGGTTACTCTAGGTTACTGTTTCTGCACTAGTTTATTCATGTTTTCGTAGTTTAGATGTTGGAAATATGTGATGAAATATTGATTTTTAGCCTCTGCCATGCAATCTTTAGAAACCTTGGGCTCGATCGATCGAAGGTATTCGATCGATCGAACCAGAGCCATAGTCAAGCGATCGAAGACATTTTGATCGATTGAAGGATGATGCTGTCCGATCGATCGAGAGCGCTTCGATCAATCGAACATGTTAATTCCTGAGATGAATCTTTTAAGTATTTCATGACTTTCTATTTTAGAAATCTGTCATCAAATTGTCCCTATAAGCTCAGTTTGTCACAACAGTTTTTAGAACTTGAAGCCTTAAGGCCTTTTTTTCAATGACTTTTGAAAACCACTTTGAATGCTAACACCATTTAGAGTGCAAGTAATAACCATTGTTTTAAACTGTCTTCTAAGTATTTTAAATCAACTATGATGATATAGTCCCGGTCATGAAAGGGCTATTGATTCTTTACCTTTAGAAAAATATGGAATACTGAAAAGGAATGAACTCCATAGAACGTTAATGAGTATATGCATGGTAGATGGTTAGAATAAATGTGGATTCACATGTTTCCAACACCTTTATTTTATCTGTTTAATTAGTTATGTTTCTTTATGCTTTAGTTTTCTATTTAGTTTAAGTTAATTAATTAGGATTCGTAGAACCTCCACTTCTATATTCTTATTTTTTTTTTCTTTTGCTTTAGGTTGTAACTTAGTAGATATTCTTCCTATTCCTTCCCTGTGGGATCGACCTGGACTTATCTAGTATTACTTGCACGATCACCTACACTTGGGTGTTGCACAAGAGCGCACAACTTTTTAGTCATGTCATTAGTTTGATAGTATTCATGCATGGTGGCCTGTGCGCCAATTTTGAATTTTGTTTATATTCATACTTGATTACTATCTTAGCATTAGGCTTTATTCCCCTTGCTTACTCAAAATGTAAATGCCTTTATTACTTATTGATGAATGGTGCTTGAATGATGAAAATGGTGATACTCTTGTTCAAATTTCTATGCAGGTTTGGGCTAATTCAAATTATAAACTAACCCATGAACATATTAAAACCTGGGCGGCACTCAGAGAGGCTGACCGGCACTCAGTGGCTGCCGCGCGGCACTTAGTGACTGCCGCTGTTTTTTCATCGAGTGCCGGTTTGTGCCATTTTCTTATATAAAGTGTCATTTGCCCATTTCAATACCCATTTGAAACTCCTAAGGCACTTTTTTTTTTCTCTTCCTCATTCACACTTTTCTTATATATTCACTCTCCTTCTTCATGGCTCCCATAAGTTCTGACACTCTATACCCGTGGATGGATTCTCTTTCCGGCATTGACCGACTCAACATCGAGTGTCACAGATTGACAGACCTCTTTGAATTCCATCGTATGACTCTAGAAGAGAGCTTACTCTGAGTTGCTATCATATGTTAGGACCCCTCTTTGCATGTCTTCTAGTTCGACCATGAGGAGGTTTGTCCACTCTTCGAGGAATTTAGCGTCATTCTCCATACCGACCCTTATGCTGATTTGATCATCCCCCAGATACAGGCAGGGTACATCCAAGATCTAGCAGCTCTTCTTCGTATTTCCCGGGGTGCCGCCAGCTCTTTTGTTTGGGACCGACGTACTGACTTCGATCGCCTTTCTTCTATTTATGCTCCCATTGGCGATCCAAATGACGGAGGGCATCAGATCATCAGATGCAGTGCCCTTTCTTTGGCTATGCTCTCCCATTTCCTATTCCAGTCTTCCTCCGACATCCTTATCCCTATTATTTATGGTCTTTGAGAGATGCGGAGTGCTATCATGCTTGTTCTAGGAGAAACCTTACTGGGTTTGGATCATGCACAGAGCACCAGATCGATGTTGCTTTCAGGGTCACCTCATGTTTTGTAGATCTAGCTTCTTGAGCGTTTAGGCCTCTTCGCTCACTTTCCTCCTGGGAGACTACTTCCCTATGATCGCCTGGATGTTCATTTCCTTTATTGCACGGTTGACGGCTGGCTTACTTGGCTCCTATGGTCAGAAATAAGCTCATTCGGTACCCCATATCTGTAGACTATGTTCTTCTCGATAAAACTTGCCACATCCTTGGCTTTCAGAGTTGCATATGATGCTGCCTCCACCCATTTGGTGAAATAATCTATTGCCACGACTATGTACCGATGTCCATTTGAAGCTTTCGGGACTACTTTCCTGATGATATCAATACCCCACATAGAGAACGGGCAGGGGGTGGTCATGTTGTGAAGTTGGGAAGGTGGGGTATGCATAAGATTTGCATGGATCTGACATTTATGACATTTCCTAACATACTCACAACAATCCTTATCCATAGTTGTCCAATAGTATCCTTGTCGAATTATCTTTTTGGCCAACATGTGTCCATTTATGTGGGGCCCGCAGACTCCTTCATGTACTTCTTCCATCATTTTTCTTGCTTCCCTTCTATATAGACATTCTAGGTTATAACCGGTATAGGATTTTTTCCATAACTTTCCTGCATAAATAATAAACTGAGCTAAAACCTTCGGATCGCCATCTTATCTTTTTCTGACGCCCCTTCAGGGTACTTTTCTTTCTCAATGAAACTCCAAACATCCGTATACCACGGTACTTCTGTCTCTTCTCCTCCTTCAATGGCTGTAATTGTCTCGAATGAGGGCCAGGTTCTCTCTTCTATGGACAGTGGAATCATGGTAACTCCTACAGGGATTTGGATCATCGAGGCCAAGGTTACTAAAGAATCAGCTAGTTGGTTTTCCTCACGAGAAAGGTAATAGAATGAGATTTTTCTAAACTGCACTTTTAGGCTCTCCAGGTACTCATGGTAAGGTCTCAATTTCTCATGCTTTATTCTCCAATTACCCCTCACTTGGGATATTATCAGATTTGAGTCCCTAAAAACATCAATCTTCTCAATTTTTAAGGCCAAGGCTGCTTCCATCCCAATTATGCATGCTTCGTATTCTGTCGTGTTGTTGGTTGAGTTATACTTAAGTTTAATGGCCAACAGGGTGGGGGCCCCATTAGATGATATGAGGATGATTCCAACTCCGTATCCTACCTGATTGGCTGCTCCATCAAAAAACATTCTCCACAGGTCTTCCTCTACTTTCATCACCTCCTCATCAGGAAACTTAAATTCTCCTCTTTCTTCGAATTCTATGGCAAGGTTAGCTAAGTATTCGGCGACGGCTCTCCCTTTGACAAATTTGGAAGTGACATATCTAATATCAAATTCGGCCAGCATCATGGTCCAGCGTGAGGTCCTACTGAAGGCAGGTTTTTCAAAGAGATATTTGAGTGGGTCCATTCGGGATATTAGGGTGACAGGGAAGGCTAACATGTAATGCCTAAGGCGACGTGTATACCATACCAAAGCCCAACATGCTTTTTCCAACGGCGAATAGTTCAACTCATACCCGGTCATTCTCTTACTTAGGTAATATATGGCTTTCTCTACATGCCCCTCTTCCTCTTCTTGGGCCAGCATACACCCCGTAGAATTCTCGGTAACAGATAGATATAGCAATAAAGGCTTCCCAGGTTTAGGAGGTGATAGGATAGGTGGGTTTTGAAGGTAGGTTTTGATCTTTTTGAAAGCTTTCTAGCATTGGTCATTCCATTCAAACTTTTCCCCTTTCCTCAACAACTTGAATAGAGGGTCACAAGTCATGGTGAGTTTCGATATCAAACGACCGATAAACTGTATTCTTCCAAAGATCCCCTCAACTCCTTCTCATTTTGGGGTGACGGCATTTCTATTATGGCTTGAATTTTGGTTGGATCTTCCTCAATCCCCCTCAGTGTAATCAGAAACCCCAACAATTTCCCCGTGGTGACCCCAAAAGTACATTTCTGCGGGTTTAATCTCATTCTGAATTTTCTTAACCTCTCAAAGAATTTCCTTAAAGCCTTTAAGTGGCCTTCCCTCTCTTTGGACTTCACTATCATGTCATCTACGTACACCTCTACTTCTTTATGGATCATGTCATGTAGTAGGGTGGTGGCGGCTCTTTGATAAGTTGCCCCTGCATTCTTAAGCCCAAATGGCATAACTCTATAACAATAAGTCCCCCAGGGTGTGATAAAGGTAGTCTTTTCCCTATCCTTAGGTGCCATTAATATCTGGTTGTACCCTGAGAACCCTTCCATGAAAGATAAAAGTTCATGTCCTGCCGTATTGTCTACTAACATGTCAATGTGGGGTAAAGGAAAATTGTCCTTACGGCTGGCTCTATTCAAATCTCAGAAATCCACACCGACCATCTTTTTTTGGGACTGCTACAATATTAGCGGCCCATTCTGGATACTCGGTGACAATCAAGAATCCAACTCCTAACTGCTTTTCAACTTCCTCTTTCACTTTTAGCGCCCATTCAGGCCTCATTCGTCTCAACTTTTATTTTACGGGTTTTGAGTTTGGGAAGAGGGGAATATGATGTTGGACTATTTCTGGGTCAATCCCTGGCATATCATCATAGGACCATGCAAAGACATCTTTGAACTCATTTAATAAATTGATTAACTTTTTGCTTTCCTCATTAATAAGTGTGGAGCCAATAGAAACATTTTGTGGATTATCTTTTTTCCCAAATTAATCGTTAAAGTGCCTTCAATGATTTTACATGCATATTCATTTTCTTTTTCAATTAATTTTTGCAATTCATCTGGTATTTCACTACATTCATCACAATTATTATGCGCAGTCGAGGAAGCAGAATTAGTCATATTCTCATTAACTTCCTTGGGAGCAATTACAACAGACATAGAAATTGAAAGATGCCTGATTTGGGCCAATACAGACTCTGGGTGAGGGGGATACCTATCACTAGACTCAAAAACCCATTCCTTCTTCCTTTCTCCTCCAAGATCAGTAATGAAGCATTCTTCCAGGTCCCCTGTCTGAGTAATTTTCCCCATTTCTTCTTCCTCTGGTTCTTTTCCAAGTTCTGATTTCTCCCTTTCCGCCTTTTCCTTGCTTCCTTCTTCACCTCTGTTTTTTCTATCTTTATTCACACTTTCCCCGGTACTACCCTTTGTGATCCCTCTGTGTTCCTCTTCTAGCAGGTCCTTCATCACCAAGCCATCCAAAGTGCACACCTAATCCTGAATAGTGGTGGATTTTGTGGGTACTTGCAGGTAAGGGTCCTTATAGTCAGAGAAGTCATGTGCAAAGAAAATCTCAAATCTCAGCTTCATGCATTTTTCCACCTTATCCAACCATGGCTCCGGGAAACCGTAAAATGGAAAATCCTCTCCTTCTTTGACAAAGTATCCATTGAGAGTCTTTGAGTATGGTTCTATTGGCGCATCTGCCGATTTCTTCTTTTTCTTCATTTCTTCCCTTGTCGGCTGATATCCCAACCCACGGGTATGCGTTTGCATGACAATGTTTGGAAACTCGGGCAATCCTTGGTGCTTCTTACCCAGACCCATCCCTGGGAAGAATCCCATCTTTCTCATAATTCTGGCTACCAACGGACTTACATACTGATCAAAGTAAAGAGGTAAAAACTCTTTTGGCTTGCTGTCTTCTATCACATTAATGAATTCGAACCCGCCCAAGCTTGTTTCTTCCTCTTGCATTTGTACTTCTAAAACTGGGGCACTAGATGAAGCTCCAAACGTATGTATCCAACTATCCCCTAGAACATCACAAACTTTACCCTTCCAAATGTACTTAACTTTCTGATGGATGGTTGATGGGATAGCACCCAAACTGTCCAGCCATGGCCTTCCCAGAAGTAGATTGAAAGATGTAGGAATATCGATAATCTGGAACTCTGCATCCTTTTCCCCGGTCCTAATAGAGAGATTCAGAAAAATGACCCCCATAACTGCTCGCTGAGTATTGTCATAGGCCCTTACCTTTTGCTCCGATGATATAAACGTGGATTCATCAAGCCCCATCCTTTTGACTGTTCGGAATGGGCATACATTCAATGCAGACCCGTTGTCAACTAGACAAGTTGGCAAAAAATTTCCTAGACACTCAATAGTAATGTGCAACGGCTTATTGTGAGCAGGTCCTCTAGGAGGTAAGTCAGTTTCAGTAAAGGAGATAGCGAGAGTCGAGCTCTTGTTGATCATACCGACAAGATCTTCTGGGGTGATGTTGATGGAGACATCATATTGATTAAGAGCATTGAGAACCGCTTGTCTATGACGCTTGGAAGCAATTAACAATCCCCAAATAGTGATATTCGCTCGTGTCTTCTTCATCTGTCTCAAGACCTTATCTTTCTCTTCTTCCTCATTCAGTTTCCCTTTCCCCTTATCCAATTCCTGGCCTGAGTGGTCTTCCTCAAGTTCGTGTGGTTTGAAACTGATCGTGTTAAATAACTGACCTCTTCTTTAAACCAAAGATCATCCTGTGCTTTAGTGACTTCTGGATTTTCTTCTTCTTTCTCACTTTCATACCAAAGATCCTTCTTAACTTTATTGATGTCCTGACTGTCATCCCCTTTATACCAAATAGAGCTGTCATCTTTGGGTGCCCACCAATCCACAATGAGAGCCTTTTTTATCACTTTTCCCTTGTTTCTATCTGCCAGTCTATCCAAAGTACAGATGTTCAAATCTCCCGGTATCTGGTAAATCTTCTTCAGACACCCCAACTTAGTGATCAATGTTGATGGGTCAAAAGAGCTTCCTTCATTTTCCAAATAGTAAACTCCGGGTGGCGGTACCGCATGATGATTTGGTAATGGATTCTTGGTGATGTTTGGCGGGTTGGTGGGTGGTTCAGATATTACCTTATTATTTATCATATCCTAGATTTCATGTCTCAACCTTGAGCATCGATCGGTTGAGTGTCCCTGCTCATGATGGAATTTGTAGTATAGATCAGCTTTGAAATTTGGGGGTGGTGGATTTGGTCTCGGTCGTGGCTCCAATAGGTGAAGGTGCCCCTTTCCTAGTAGCCTATCCAGAGCGGTGGACAATGACACTCCCAAGTCGAGAACCTCCTTAAAGGCTTATCTCCTCCTCTCTTCGGGTAACTCCTGACTGTATCGAACTTCTTCTCTGGTTCGCTTAGCGCATTAACATTTGTAGGACTTGAATGACTTCCTGAATGCCCTCCTCCTGTCCCGTAATTCGGACGCCTATACCTATTCACCGGTTCTTCTCTCTTGATCAATCCTTTTTGTATCGTATCCTCTATCCTAGTTCCCATATCGAGCACTTCTGCAAAGGTGTTGATAGATTGAAACCTCATCTTCTCTTGATAGACGGGCTAGAGATTTTTCATTAGCATTTGGATTTGTTCTTTCTCGGTTGGCCTCTGTACCATTTTGGCTGCTTTTTCCCTCCAATGGCTCAGATATTTAGCAAAAGATTCCTTATTTCCCTGCTGGGTAGTCTCTATATCTCTAACAGTAACATCCAAATACTGATTATTCTCGTACTGGGCTACGAATGAATTGACAACCTCCTCCCAAATTCTGGTCTTACCAGGCTCTAATGTAAAGTACCAAGATAAGGCAGCTCCGGTTAATGTTTGTTGAAACAGAACAGCTATCATAGTCGTACTCAAGCTGCTTGGCTGAAAAGCCCCTATACACATCCTGATATGGCTACGGGGGTTTCCTATCCCATCGAATTTATCAAACACAGGCATTTTGAATCCTGCAGGTAGTACTTCACAAACCCCTTCATATAATCCCTCTAGTTCCAGCAAGTAGGTGTTTACTCCTTGGGCCTTTCGGACTACCCTCTCCAGTTTCTCTAATTTCTCGGTCATCAGCTTCTCTTTCTCAGCCTTTTCTTTCTCTATCTTTTCTTTTTTTTGCCCTCGGCATTTCAGCTCTTTCTGGGTCATCAAACCAATCATCCTCCCTAACAGGGTGGATGAGAATCAACAACTGGCGGCTGTCGTGCTAGTGTTTCCATCATGGTCATTATCCTTGTCATTTGACCTGCTTGTTGTTCCACTATGACCCTCAAATCTACTATCTCTCTTGCGTTGGCTTCTTGTGCCATCTCTCTTCTTGCTAACCTTGCGATAGAGTCTGTGTACCAAACTGTGTTCGTAGCTGATTCTATCTTTTGCCTATAAGCATATTTTATTTTTTATTTATTTGTTTAAATTTCAAAATCAAAGAAATTTTCTTTATTTTGTTATTTTGCTTGCCAATGCTTTTTAAGAAATTTTCATGAATGGCTCATATGTCATGCGGATTCAAATGCATGTGTACGTGTGTGCCTACTCTATATGCAAAGAAAGAAAAATTCTAATCCTAACACATAAACATATAAGCACATAAAATCCTCACCCATGTCAAGTGCGCTAATTTCTCCTTTCATTGTGATCCTCTTCACCCCTTCAAAGTTTGAAAATTTTAGAACTTTTGAAATTCATTTGACAAGCATTTCCCTAGTTGATGGGATCTTTCAAATTCTTATGAAGCTTTCCTTTGAAGGCAACAACATTCCTCAACAAAAGATGATTGGGTTGAAACTTTGCTTTGAAATTTATTTGAAAAGCATTTCTTTAATTGCAGAGATCTCTCAAATACAATTCTCAAGAATTTTGGATTATGTTCCTCAACCTAAAGGTGATTGGGTTGAAATTTTGCTTTGAAATCCTTTTGAAAAGCATTTCTCATAAAAATAATTCCCAAGATTTTCGGGTTCTTCCTTCAAAGATGAGAATGTGAAAATATACCTCAACAAGGGTTGACTTGAAATTTTATTCAAAAAGTAAACTCCCAAAAGGTTGGTTTATTTTATTTTATTTATTTATTTTTTTTTTTTGAAAGAGCGATTGAAAACTTTGGAATAAAGATGGCAAAAGTCGTTTTGCTTTTAAAGATGGATTTAAGATTCTTTGGATAGGGGGATCACATGATCGGATAATTATCGCACTTTTCATGGATTCGGATGCATACAAGGTCAATGATGCTTAGCTAGCAAGATATAAGAAGTGTAATCTTATAATCAAGGTTCGGCATGTCCTCCAAACGTCGTGGGACATAAGAAGGAATTGCTCAAAAGTGATTCAGAGGTTACACATCTTTCATCAAGCAAGTATCGTCATCATCTCAAGTAATCCCTTTTGGGCATACAAAACTCCCTAGCACATAATCCTAATCAAGAATTAATTTCCTAAGATTGAAAGATTCTATAGAAGCTATCATGCATAGGTTGGGTTTTGGTCAAATAAGGGACCCTTGACACACACCCCATATGATACTTCATATACCAACACATGGTACGAGATCAAGGGTGATCACACGGTCCCATGATGACTTGACCAACCGGGTGGCCCCGAGCCTCCAAGGTCATAGTTCCGTGCAATTGACTAGCTAGACATGCAAGTGCAATGCGACGGGCACACAAAAATTAATCAATTCGATCAAAATGATGCTTTCAAGTTTAATCCTCAAGTGAACCAAAAATCAGAAACTCTGGTCTGCGAAATAAGAGATTCTGGGTTCGATCCCCAACAGAGTCGCCAGATTGTGGATACCGGTATTTGGGCCCACTTTTGATTTTAAAACAATTTCTTTTCAAATTCAAAGACGAGTCGCCACTTAATTTTTAAAAGGAAAATTAAGAAACCATTTTGAAATCAAACTGATCTTTTGCGAAACCAAAGATAATCTGGGTCCGGGGATTATGGAATGAGAGGGGAAGGAGCCCGGTGGACTAAAACACCCCCTCTCATCCTATCTTGTGATAGGCCTCTACTTAATATCCTTTTTAATCGAATTATTAATCTAAGCATACCCTCAATTAATACATATATACATATACATTACAAAAGCATATTGAAAAGGGTGTACGATTGCTAACGATAAAATATCATTCATAAACCACGTATTTCAAGTAGCAAGCAAGATGATGTGCAAATACGGAACTAGGAAACTTTCCTAGGATCCAGCAGCAAATTTAAACGTGCAACGCACACACAAAATAGAAATCCTAGAAAAAATGTCTCTAATCACATATACACATAAGGCAAGACCTAAGCTAAGGTGTCGCGCATGGAGTAAAAAATCAATAAAATCAACAACTGAAATAAACTAGAGATGAGATGAGAAGTCATACCTCCAAAGTGCTACAAAACAAGGGTTAGTCCACATCCTTCACACAATAATATGACATCAAATAATCAATCCTAAATCTCTAGCTTAGATCTATCAAGTAGAGGAAGAATTGATTAAACTATGAATTCATTTTGATTAGTTGGAGCCATAGCATCTCTATAGATATACAAGTCTCAACTAAGAGCCAATGTGATGTCCATATAGTGGTGCTATAATCCCGACATAATCATAAGGAATCCATGGTTATGTTCAATTAGGTTCAACTAAGTCCAACTTTATCCAATAACTAGTTCTAATCATAAGCATCAATGTACATGAATGAATGAATATGAACAAGAATGAGATATGAATTTATTCACTAATTTGGATCACTTAGCCTCTGGATTTAAGCTAAATTATCATTATTCAAAACATGATTTGGGTCCCAAGACATTAGGAAACCATTTAAGTTAAAATCAATGAACCTAGACAAAAATAGTGACTGTTTTTCCTAAATTATAGAGAGCAGACCAGATTTTAAAAGGTAGAAAAACCATACTTCCAACGATTGGATCTTAATGAATTTTTGGTATGATATGTCTTAATGAGTCTAGTTTCTAACCCAAAAAGAAAATCAAGGTTTGAACGGTTAGATCTCTTAGTACTTGGAAAACACTAGACATCACTCAGGAATCTGCAACTCTCTGTCCAGAGATCTTGTACGATTTTCTAAAAATAGTAAAAAAAATGAGAAACACTTAGATTGTTTTAGGGTATCATCCTAACACATTGAAATACTTAGAAAAAATTATTTTGGGCCAAGAAAGACCAATTAGGTTTCTGATTTATTAATTTTAAAACGGACTTACTGTTCTGAAATTTTGGACAGAGAGTTGCTTGTTTTGAAATCACAAGACCAAATCATCTTAGACATGGAATTTCATCAAAACAAAAATCGCAGAGGTACTTAAATGGGCTATGAACATCCTCCAATTGGTCTCATCTAATTCCAATGATCATGATTTTATAAAAAAATCTTTGATCACAGTTGGTTTATGGATTCACTGCACCTTTGTTGAATTGGCGTTCATATTTCGAATCGAACTTGATCCATGATTCAAGTGAGAACTAGGATCAAGTATGATTATGATTATTGGAATAAATAATGAAACATGAAGAGATTCATAGATTTAGGCTTAATGGATTTCCGTCATAGATCTCATAGCAAGAGAATCCTAAGTTCTTACTTAATCTTATGAATTTTGAATATAAATTATGAGAATCTACATCTAATTCCTTTCCCAAACAACATGATCCTTAAGGAATATAGAGTCATGACATCTTAATCCCCTCTCAAATTAATGGTCCTTGGAGACAAAATGAGATCCAAATCTAGGCAAGAACTCCATGATTCTTAGTGAGGAGATTCAAATCATGAGCTAAGACTTGAACTCAACCATTAACTATATGTAGACATGACTATAGTTTTCCTTAATCTCCATATGGATCATGAGACCATAGAAAATTAAGGAATCAAACTCAAAGAGATTCAATAAGATATATTAAATCTCATGAATCTTAAGAGGAAAATAGAAATGAAGAATCAAAGTTTTCTTAGAGAAATTGGAGCACAAATTCTTCAAAACCAAACTTATTTTAAACCCAAGGCACCAATTAGATCCAAATTAATGAAATACTATGAGATTCAATCACAAATTCTAAGTGGTGTATGATGAAATGAGGTAGGAAGAGAGGTTTTGAAAATGTGTAAAGATCCTAGAGCTATGAACTTGTGATTGAATTTGCCCAACTCTACCAAGGATTGAGAGGTTACCTCTATGGCCTCAAGGATTTCTTCTCTCTCTCTTGTGAAGCTCTTCCAAAAATCTTCAAATTCTTCAACTATTCTTCAAATCTTCAAGAAAACTCTCTTCTTCTCTCTCAATTCTCTCTATTGTATATATATATATCTCTTGTGTATCTCAATTTGATTCAAAGGTTAAGTCAAAAGTCCCAAAAATGGAGATGAAGATCTGTTTATATAGACCAATATTTCAAGGTTAAATGGGTAAATTCGGGTGAAACCCCATGTGCAAAGTTTTCTTCTAGAACATGTAAGAAAAGCAGTCTGTTACAGCGTGCGGCACTTGATGACTTGCCTGCGGCACTCACTGACTACCGGGCGGCACTCAGTGAGTGCCGCCGGCTTCGCCGCGTGCCGCGGCTAATAGAATTCTTGCCTTCTTTTTAATTTTCAAAATATATATTAACACAAACTTAATTATTGTCAAAGTATATACTAATGTACTTGTATTTGTAATATACTTCATTAGGATACATCTATATGTATAGTATATACTTTAATATATCATTTTATTTCTTTCTTTTTTTCTTTTCTTTTCTTTTCTTTTCTTTTCTTCTATCCTTTTTTTTTCAAAACATCTTTTCATTTTCTCTTTTTCTTTTCAAAAGAAAAACTTCTTTCATATCCTATTTTTCAGGATAAATCCCCAGACTGATTCTCAAACGTTCTTCAACATTCGGGTTTCTCTCGAACACCCAATTTCTCTTTTGATTTTTGAAACTTGATTTAAGGAATCTTTGAAGAATTTGAAATCTTTGGAAAAACTTCAAATTTCACCGATCATCGTCATCATCGGTCTTTTAGAGGCAACCAATCCTTGGATTTGACTTTTGGTAAAAATCGGGGTGTCTACAGGGTCTATAACGACGAGTCAGACTAGGAGGCCCCGGTGGCCTCCGTCTCATACGGTTTTAGCGATGAGATACCGGAGGGTCCTGACCCCGAGGTGGTGTTTCCTGTGAATTCACTCCCTCTGTCCTGCGTGCTCAAGACCTTAGCTAGATTAGGGATAGGTTTGCCCTTCCCAATGGTTGCGCCTTGAACATACTAGCTGGAGGAGCCCAGCTCATTAGCCGGGCTTCGTCACTTTATACGAGAACTCCCTTATGGCTGGGTTTCGTATTCCACTTCACCCGGTAGCCCGGGACGTCCAGATCTACCTCGGGATTGCTCCCGGGCAATTAGCCCCAAATGGTTGGAGGTTCTTGATGGGATCCATTTCTCTCTAGCCTTAAGTCTTCGAGTATGAGCTCACCCTTCAAGAGTTCTTCTGGACCCACCGACCGTTCCCCGTTCATGGGGAGGTCAGGTTCTTCCCTCTTGGGGCTCGACAGGGGAGAAAAATTATTATCAACTGCCCGAGCAACAACAAGGTGGAAGAACAAGTTCTTCTAAGTGTCCACCCCCGGGCTTTGTGAGCGAGTCCCAGGGATTCAGCTAAGGACTTCCTGGGTGGGAGAGCTGAGGAGTAAGCTCGTCCATTATTTCTCCCTCTACTTTCATTTACTTTAGGTTACAATTTGGTGACTGACTGTTTCATGCTCCATTTTGCAGTGGAATCAACCGACCCACCGAGCATCCCCGAGGAGTGTCAAGCCCGGATCAGGCATTTGGCTGACCTGCCCACCAATATCTGGAATGTGCTATCCCAGATAGGGGACTTTATCGCCACATACAGCCTACCCCATTTTTTCCCCAATCATCCCAGGTAAGCATCTTGGAAAATTATCTAGCTTTATCTGTCTTCCACTGATTTTCCCAGCTACTGACTACGCGATCTTTTTCCTTCACAGAAACGGTTCCCCGATAATATATAGAAAAGCTGAGGGCCAGATAGGCCGCTGCTGCTACAACCGCCTAGGTTACGGATCGAGGCAAGAGGGCCACTACTGAGACCTTAAGTAGTAATCGTCCACTCTGGCGAATAAGGCACGGGAAAGCAACGTATAAGAAACCCAGAGGGACATCGGCCCCTCTCGTGGTGGTGGTGGGAGAAGCTGCTCCCCGGGCGGACCTACCGTTTGGGACACCGCTAGGGGAGTCGGCGGAGATAAGGGAGAGAGTCAGACCAGTCCTCCTCCCTAGCCAGGTGGAGATGTGTGCAAACATGTCTCCCCAAGTCTTCCAGGGGTGGCTGTACAGCCTCTCCTACCTCGTAAGTATCTCTTCTATCTTTCCTGTCCTTCAAGAATTTTTTTCATTTTTCTCCTGTTAAGTAACTAACCAGTTTTGCTTGTTTTTGTAGGTCGGCTGCATGGCCGCTAAAGCTGAATCCTTCCAACCTTTCTTGGCTAGGAGGGCCACTGCTACTGATGCCGCCTTATCATATGAGCGGGCAGCCTCTGAGGCCATGGAGACTACCTTGGCTATTGAGAAGGATAAGGTCAAGGGCTTGGCCCTGGGCCTCAGCGCTACACAAGCAGAGCTAGCGGTCACCTTGGCTGATTTGGAGGATGCCTGGACCAGCCTAGCAGCGACGGAAGCTCTGGAGAAGGCCCTAGCCGGGACAGTGGCTGCGGGGTCTACGGAGGAGGCCTTCGACGACTGCTTCTTTCAGTGCTATGAGGACCTAAAAAGAAGGCTAGCCCGGGATCATCCCGAGTGGGACATCTCATCCTATGAAGGGATCGACTTGGACTATTGGGACATGGTTCCCACCACTGGCAAAGGTTCTTCTAAGGCTAAACCTATAGGAGGTGCTGCCACGGGCGGAGAGGATGCCCCAGGAGGTGAGGTTGTTCCGGGAGGTGAGGTTGTTTCGGGAGGAGAGGCTGGTGAGACCGAGGACGTGGTTGTGGTGGATGACGTTTAGGCTCTCTGCCTGCCATCCAGTTTTGTTTATCTTGTTGTTTTTTTTTTTGGGAGGCTAATACTGTTGGGTATGTGCCCTCAAACCATTACTTTATGTATGAGACATTAGCATTATAATATATGGATATCAGCTTTACATTTCTTTGTGTATGTTTCTTTCATGAGATGATTGTTTTATCCTTAAGTATCATAGTAAGCAATTCGTGTGTGTATGAGATACACACAAGTGAGATACGAATTACTATTCTTTAATACTTAGAATGTGTCACAGTGGATGATGAGACTGGATACCTCATCAAGTCTACACTGTAGCATAATTAACTACCATTGGATGGAGTGATTAATCTCAATCACTAGAGTGTAGCTCTTAGTTGATATGCCAGTGCTTATAGTGCATTGACGGACCTGAGTTTCCTATTGACGCTTAAGACTGTCAAACAGTCAATAGGAACTCATAACTTGTATAAGGTACGTGTTCTTAATCTTGAGACGATTATGAACACAGACTGTGGATATGGCTGCTTTGACTTACCAATCAGTGAGGTCTATAAAAGATCAACACCTGGGTATCTTGGGTATGTCATATTCATAGGGTTGTGAACATATATTGTCAAGATAGAATCTACCCTCTGTTTCAGAGTAAGCATTCCCTTAAGAATGTCACCATGTCGATTACTGAGTACTGCAGTCTTGTTGATAAGAGTTATCAACATGTTTGGTAATCATGAGAGGTGAATGGGACTCAAGGAATACAAGAAGTAATCATGATTCAGGTTGACAGTAACAGTTATCCGATTACCTGAATATGATTACGAATGCTGACGGTAGAGGGACATTAGTACACCATACAAGTCTAGTTATCGCTTCGGATATGTTCTTTTGCGTTGGAGTTCAGTTATCGTTTTATAGTGGAGTAAACTTTAACTGACCAGTTAGTTAGTTTGCTGATCAAAGAGTTTGGTCATGGTAATTAACAAACTGGTCTGAGCCAATAATAAAGAGCCTAGGAGGTCCCACTCTTAGCTCCGCCAGGATGCTTGGAAAGATGCTTGAGGATGATGTCCAGACAGGTTCGATCGATCGAAGATGTCTCGATCGATTGAAGTCTGCAGGTTCGATCGATCGAAGATGGTTCGATCGATCGAATGTTCGATCGATCGAAGGCACTTCGATCGCTCGAAGTCTAGGTCGGTTCTGGGAATCTATAAATAGGGCAGCTACGTTCTGGAAAAGGTTGTTCGTCGTTTTAAACGTCAGAAGCTGCAGAAACTGTTTTGGAGTCCCAAAACCTTCTCTATCCTCTCCATTAGGGTTCCCACCAACCCTAGTCTTTCTGGCCTGCATCCGCAGGAGTCATAAGGGTGAAGATCATCTAGTGGAGGCTGCTGGAAGTTGAAGATCAGAATTGGGTTCAAGACACTAAGGTATAACTCGTGTCCCCTCTTGTGCGCATCTGTAGAATTGACGAGTAGTAGATCCGGGCATGCCAATAAAGTTTCATAACTTGATTTTTCCGCTGCGCGTTTAAACTTTCCATTTAAACCTGTTTTTCCAACAATTGGTATCAGAGCCACGCTCGTTTGGATCTATAGATGCGTTTTGGAACACTATTTTGATTTGCATGTTGATTTTAGAACTGCTTTCGAAACTGCATCGTCACAGATCTGTTTCTGCAGTGTTATCACAGCAGTATACAAATCTGTGATTGCATTGGATGCAAGATGGGTTCGATCGATCGAGGTAGTCTCGATCGATCGAACGCTCTGTACTCGAGCGATCGAACAGGTTTCGATCGATCGAAACCTTCTGTTGTTCGAGCGATCGAATAGAGTTCGATCGATCGAGACAGACTCTTTGTCAGGTTTTCTGTTTCACAGTTTTAAAAGTATTTTGAAATTAAAAGTTTAATTTTAACGTATTCTGCAAAATTTTTAATCATTCTGTGAAATAGAATGTTCAAGCGATTGGACAGTGTTCAATCGATCGAAGGTTCGAGCGATCGAACGGTCTTCGATCGATCGAACTATGACAGAGAAGTTAGATGCTGTTTTGAGTTCTAATTCAGTATGTAAAGAGTTTATATACTGTGTGAATCAATTAAGGGTTCCAATAGTTATATTTTGTTATATATATGCGTGGATGTGTGTTCAACTAACCTTTTGCAGCAAAAGATTAGTCGCTATCTCCCATGGCGCCAAGAGCATTTAATTTTGTGTTTGAATGTTTTTAGATTGGTGTGTTATTTTAAGTTTGGTTTGGTTTTAAGGCATATGTAAAGGGCGCTGCGACTTCAATCCTACGAAAAGGAAAGTCGCACCGGTTTCCCTAGCCTTTTATTTTGTTGTTGCTATTTCTATTTCTAGATAAATTGTAAGCTTCAAAAGAGGCATAGGTTCAATGTAATAGAATTAGAATATCCATGAAGATGGAGCAAGGAGCCGTTGTCCATGAAGATGGAGCTGGAGGCGATCAAACCAAAAGCAGGTTCTATGGAGATAGAGCCATGGGAGATAGAGGCATCGTTTGGATGTCTTTTATTTCATTTTAGTTTTTTGTTTTATGTGCTTTGTTTGTGATTGGCGTATAATACATTGTTGCATGCACGCAAAACAAGTTTTCTAAAATAAAATTCAAAAACCGTTTTCAACACATTAGTAAACATTAGATGTTTATGGGAAGTGTGTAGAAACAGATTTTCTCAAAAAGCAAAATCCTTTTTTTTTTTACTAAATCTAGTGGGAGAGGGTCTTATTAATTACACCCACGATCTTCCATTAACGGTTCACTGTAAGATGAGTGATGCATTCTGTGTCACCTCGCCAGGGGTGATCATTCCATACGGAGGATGCATTACTCATTGGTTACTAGATGTGAACTTCCTATGGATAGGATCAATCAGACGTGTTAGAGGGTGACCACCACACGGAGGCGCTACTTGAGACGGTTGTGATTGGATCTTAGTTAATGGTATACACTAGCTAAGCTATGGATAAGGGATCCCACACGGGGCATTATTCAGAAACTTAGAGATCAAATAGGTTCGGGAGTCATAACTTGTTTTGCAAGAGTTGCATAGCGGATAAGTTATGATAAATTGAAAGATCGAACATTGACCACCACACGGAGGCTTTATTCTTTCGTTTCGATATTCCGGCGACTTAGTTTTAAAATAAGAGTTTTAAAAGGATTCTTTTATTTCAAACTGTCAAATTCTGATATCCATATTTATTTTGTTTTGATTTTTTCAGTAAATCATAATGTCTGGATCTGCATTTAGCCCACTTGCCACCATACTCACTCAAAACAAGTTAACTGGAAACAACTACACTGAATGGAAACGTAATCTTGACATCGTGTTAACTGCGGAGGATCACATATATGTCCTCACCACCCCATGCCCCGAAGAACCCGCTGCAAATGCTTCGGCTGCTGCTAGACGCGAGTTCGATAAATGGAAAAAGTCGAATGGGATGGCTCGTTGTTACATATTGGCTTCTATGGCTAATGTGTTACAACACCAATACCAGTCGAACAATTCCGCCAGTGACATTATCGAATCCCTGAAAAAGATGTTTGGGGAGCATGGCAGGCCTGCCAGACAGGTAGCTATGCAGAAGATAATGAGTGCTAAGATGTCGGAAGGGACTCCAGTCAAAGAACATGTTTTGAAAATGATTGGTTATTTAAACGAGCTGGAGACCCTAGGTGCTAACATCGATGCACAGACCCAAGTTGATATGATCCTCAATACGCTGTCGCCATCATTCGCTCAATTTAAACTGAATTATAATATGAATAAAATGGATTTTTCAATGAGCGAATTGATGAGCTCTTTATTGGCAGCGGAAGGGGTGATCAAACCTGGGGGCAGCGTTTTAAACGTTGAGAAAAGCGCTTCCTCTTCCCGATCTATGCCGAAAGGAAAGAAAGGGAAGAAGAAGGCTAGCACTGGTGGTTCAAGTGTTGGACCAGTCCCTAAGATTGCAAAATCTAAGGGAAAAGGTAAGGGCAAAGGGAAGGTGGGTGGCCAAGGCAAAGGAAAGTGTTTCCAATGCGGTGAGAAGGGCCACTGGAAGAGGAACTGTCCAGAATTCTTAGCTACAAGAGTTCAAGGTATGATTGAATCACATGTGATTGAAGTAAGTTTTATAACGGATACTTCAAACACTTGGTGCATTGATTCTGGTGCGACTAACCATATCTGTAATTCATTGCAGGGGTTCAGATCAACCAGGAAGTGCAGTGATGGGGAAATCGTACTTACTCTAGGTTCTAGCGCAACCGTTTCTGCGGTTGCTATAGGAGTCGTAGTTTTAGAATTTCTAGACAATAAAGTTTTGATTTTATCAGATGTACTTTACGTCCCTTCAATGAGACGTAATTTAATTTCAGTTTCTAATTTATCGAATAATGGTTATTCTTTTCATTTTGGAACTGAAGTTGTGATTAAAAGAAATAGTTCTTTTATATGTTCTGGTGTTAAATCAAATGGTTTATATGTGATTACTCCCAATATTTCTAAAGATTCTTGTATGGAACTTAATAACTCAGTGGTAACTGTACCATCTAAAAGAAAGAGACCTTCCACTAATCCAACAAAGCTTTGGCATATGAGGCTTGGTCATATCAATCTAAATAGGATTGGCAGACTAGTCAAAGAAGGGGTCTTAGGCGATTTGGTTCTCGAACCAATAGAAGTCTGCGAGTCTTGTTTAGAGGGTAAGATGACCAAAAGGCCCTTTTCTGCAAAGGGCAATAGAACCAATGCATTGTTGGAATTAGTTCATACTGATGTGTGTGGACCAATAAATATTAGAGCAAGGGGTGGTTATGAGTATTTCATAACATTTACTGATGACCACTCTAGGTATGGATATGTGTACCTAATGCAGCACAAGTCTGAAGCCTTTGAAAAGTTCAAAGAGTTTAGGGCTGAAGTGGAGAAGCAATTGGGCACACATATCAAGGCCATTCGATCTGATCGAGGTGGCGAGTACCTCTCTAATGAATTTATTGATCACCTCGTACAGAATGGGATTCTGTCACAGTTGACTGCACCTGGCACGCCTCAACAAAATGGTGTAGCGGAGAGAAGGAATCGGACTCTTTTAGACATGACTAGGTCAATGATGAGTTATTCTGAGTTACCTTTATTTCTTTGGGGTTATGCTTTGGAAACCGCTGCTTACATACTAAATCTAGTATCAAGCAAATCTGTTCCCAGGACACCACGAGAGATGTGGATTGGGCGCAAGCCTTCTTTGCAACATCTCCGGATATGGGGATGTCCGGCACATGTGCTAAAAGGAAAGATGAGCAAGTTGGATTCTAGATCGGAAGTATGTTACTTCGTGGGGTATCCAAAGGGTACTTATGGATGGTATTTTTATGATCCAAGAGAACAGAAGGTGTTCGTCAGTACGAATGCTATTTTCTTGGAGGATGATTATATCATGAACCATAAACCTAAGGGAAGGATAGATCTTAGAGAGATAGAAGGAGAGCCCTCAGTCCAACCCGTAGTTAATAACGATGTAAATCAGGAAAACACCACTTCTTCACCTATTTCCGCACCAGTACCTCGTCGTAGTGGGAGGATTATCAGCCAGCCTGATAGATACATGTTCTTAGGAGAAGTTTTTGAAGCTGTCTCCATAGAATCTGAATCTGATCCTACCACATACGAAGAGGCAATGGCTGATGTTGATGCAGCTCATTGGGTTAAAGCTATGAAGGCTGAATTGGAATCTATGGATTCTAATCAGGTCTGGGATCTTGTAGAACTTCCAGCCAATATTAAACCCATTGGCTGTAAGTGGGTCTACAAGAGGAAAAGAGGATCTGATGGAAAGGTTGAGACCTTTAAGGCAAGGCTTGTTGCGAAAGGTTATACTCAGAGGGAGGGCATTGACTATGAGGAAACCTTCTCGCCGGTGGCCATGCTCAAGTCCATCAGAATACTCTTATCCGTTGCTGCATGCCTAGATTTTGAGATCTGGCAGATGGACGTCAAGACTGCATTCTTGAATGGCAATCTTGAGGAGGACATCTATATGCAACAACCAGAAGGGTTCATAGCTGGTCGGAAAGGTAACTTGGTATGCAAGTTGCAAAAGTCCATTTATGGGCTTAAGCAGGCATCCAGAAGTTGGAACATACGATTTGACCAAGCGGTCAAATCGTTTGGTTTCATACAGAATCTGGATGAACCTTGTGTATACAAGAAGAGTGAAGGGAAAGTGGTGGCTTTTCTTGTGCTTTACGTTGACGACATTCTACTCATTGGAAATGATGTAGCGGCATTGTCAACGGTCAAGGTTTGGCTAGCTAGTACTTTCGATATGAAGGATCTAGGAGAGGCGAGCTATATTCTTGGGATAAAGCTCTTTCGGGATCGCAAGCGAAAGATAATGGGATTATCTCAAGCTGGTTATATCGATAAGGTGCTAACTAGGTTTTCAATGGATAATTCGAAGAAAGGTTTGTTACCTTTCAGGCATGGTTTAGCGTTCTCCAAGGACCAGTGTCCAAAGACACAGGAGGAGAGGAATCGCATGACAGGAATTCCCTATGCTTCTGCAGTGGGAAGTCTCATGTATGCGATGTTATGCACTAGACCAGATATCTGTTTTGCCGTTGGCATGGTTAGCAGATATCAGTCGAATCCGGGTCCAGAGCACTGGACAGCCGTTAAGCACATTCTTAAGTACTTGAGAAGAACTAAAGATTACATGCTTATGTACGGTGGTAGTGAGTTAATTCCAGTGGGATACACTGACTCGGACTTTATGTCAGATAAAGATTCGAGGAAGTCGACGTCCGGTCATCTCTTTACCTTGGGAGGTGGTGCTGTCAGTTGGAGGAGCATTAAGCAGAAATGCATTGCAGACTCAACTACAGAAGCTGAGTATGTGGCTGCTTGTGAAGCCGCAAAGGAAGCTGTTTGGCTCAAGAAGTTCCTTATGGAACTCGAGGTGGTACCAGCGTCGCTGTCGCCTATTACGCTTTATTGTGATAATAGTGGGGCAGTGGCTCAGTCCAAGGAGCCAAGGAACCACGGAAAGGGAAAGCACGTAGAGCGGAAATATCATCTTATCCGAGATATTGTTCAACGTGGAGATGTGACTGTCACCAAGATTGCCACAGCTGACAATCTTGCTGATCCGTTTACAAAGGCCTTGCCACAGAAGGTTTTTGATTGTCATCTAGATAGTCTAGGTCTTAGATGTAGTTCTAAATGGTTGTGAGTGCAAGTGGGAGTTTGTTGGGTATGTGCCCTCAAACCATTACTTTATGTATGAGACATTAGCATTATAATATATGGATATCAGCTTTACATTTCTTTGTGTATGTTTCTTTCATGAGATGATTGTTTTATCCTTAAGTATCATAGTAAGCAATTCGTGTGTGTATGAGATACACACAAGTGAGATACGAATTACTATTCTTTAATACTTAGAATGTGTCACAGTGGATGATGAGACTGGATACCTCATCAAGTCTACACTGTAGCATAATTAACTACCATTGGATGGAGTGATTAATCTCAATCACTAGAGTGTAGCTCTTAGTTGATATGCTAGTGCTTATAGTGCATTGACGGACCTGAGTTTCCTATTGACGCTTAAGACTGTCAAACAGTCAATAGGAACTCATAACTTGTATAAGGTACGTGTTCTTAATCTTGAGACGATTATGAACACAGACTGTGGATATGGCTGCTTTGACTTACCAATCAGTGAGGTCTATAAAAGATCAACACCTGGGTATCTTGGGTATGTCATATTCATAGGGTTGTGAACATATATTGTCAAGATAGAATCTACCCTCTGTTTCAGAGTAAGCATTCCCTTAAGAATGTCACCATGTCGATTACTGAGTACTGCAGTCTTGTTGATAAGAGTTATCAACATGTTTGGTAATCATGAGAGGTGAATGGGACTCAAGGAATACAAGAAGTAATCATGATTCAGGTTGACAGTAACAGTTATCCGATTACCTGAATATGATTACGAATGCTGACGGTAGAGGGACATTAGTACACCATACAAGTCTAGTTATCGCTTCGGATATGTTCTTTTGCGTTGGAGTTCAGTTATCGTTTTATAGTGGAGTAAACTTTAACTGACCAGTTAGTTAGTTTGCTGATCAAAGAGTTTGGTCATGGTAATTAACAAACTGGTCTGAGCCAATAATAAAGAGCCTAGGAGGTCCCACTCTTAGCTCCGCCAGGATGCTTGGAAAGATGCTTGAGGATGATGTCCAGACAGGTTCGATCGATCGAAGATGTCTCGATCGATTGAAGTCTGCAGGTTCGATCGATCGAAGATGGTTCGATCGATCGAATGTTCGATCGATCGAAGGCACTTCGATCGCTCGAAGTCTAGGTCGGTTCTGGGAATCTATAAATAGGGCAGCTACGTTCTGGAAAAGGTTGTTCGTCGTTTTAAACGTCAGAAGCTGCAGAAACTATTTTGGAGTCCCAAAACCTTCTCTATCCTCTCCATTAGGGTTCCCACCAACCCTAGTCTTTCTGGCCTGCATCCGCAGGAGTCATAAGGGTGAAGATCATCTAGTGGAGGCTGCTGGAAGTTGAAGATCAGAATTGGGTTCAAGACACTAAGGTATAACTCGTGTCCCCTCTTGTGCGCATCTGTAGAATTGACGAGTAGTAGATCCGGGCATGCCAATAAAGTTTCATAACTTGATTTTTCCGCTGCGCGTTTAAACTTTCCATTTAAACCTGTTTTTCCAACAAATACAACTGCCCCCAGGCAATGTACATGTTTCTGATTAATGAAAAGGTCCACCAAGGTTGTCCTTTTTCATCAACTATTTATTTCCTGTACTTGTATGCCTGTCAATGATTAGTTGTGAGCCTTATTAGAGCCCTACCTTAGCAAAAACTTAAGACCATTACCGGTCGGGGTAATGAAATATTACCATCATTAGACTCTGCATTGTAGGTACCTGGGACTGTTTAAAGGCGATTTACACCTAGTCCCGAGTCCCGTTAACGCCTGAGCCTTATTAGAGCCCTGCCTTAGCAAAAGCTTAAGACCGTTACTGGTCGGGGTAAAGAAATATTACCATCATTAGACTCTTGACATTGTAGGTACCTGGGAATGTTTAAGGGCGATTTACACCTAGTCTCGAGTCCCATTAATGCCCGATCTGATTGCCTATTTTAGTCTAGTATTCCCCCTGCCCCCAAGCCTTTGCTAAGGCAGGAGTGCATGGACGGGAGTGACTGTAGGAAATTGACCTGGAGCATTGGTAGTTACAGGTTCTTTTGAGGATTGCTATCATCAGCTACCTAGGGGTATTTGCCCCCATCGTCGGTTATGGACCTAAGCAAAGCCGATGCCTCGGATACGACTCTGAGGTCTTTTGTGACTAAGGTAAGTCCCCAAGGTCTTTTATATGCTTAGGGTATAATTCTATGGTCTTAGGTATTCCTCGGGTGTGATCCTGAGGTTTTTGGAAAATCGAACACAAGGTGAAAAATTACTTGGCAAAAAAGGGGAAATTTTATTCACTGTATAAATAAAACTGCTCGGGGACAGCTACAACGTTCGTAATGAATACTGTTTCCATTGTTCACTGAAAATAGTTGCAAAGGTATTGCACATTCCAAGGGTGAAGGAGGTCTTGCCCCTCTAGAGTCTGTAGCCAGTAAGTTTGTGAGCGGTTGACGCTGGTGACCCAATAGGGTCCTTCCCAGTTTGGGCCCAATTTTCCATGACTCGGGACATTTGTTGACTGGTTCTCTTAAGGACCAGATCTCTCACCTAGAAACTACGGTGCTTGACACTGTTGTAGTACCGGGAGACTCGCTGCTTATAGGCTGCCACTTTCATATATGCCCGGTCTCTTTTTTCTTCTACAAAATCCAGTTCTCCTCTAAGGTCTTCCTCATTGCCTTGTTCGTTGAAGCTTGCCACCCGGTATGTTGGAAATTTGAGCTTAGTGTTTACCATCACCTCAAAGTCATAAGTGAGAGAGAACGGTGTCTCCCCCGTTGCCGCTTGAGGGGTGGTACGGTAGGCCCACAGAAGGGTCAAAAACTCATCCGCCTAAAGTCCTTTGGTCTCCTCGAGTTGATTTTAATTGACTACAAAATCAGCTGATTTGTTACCTCAGCTTACCTATTCGCCTGAGGATGCTCAGGCGAGGAGTAATGATTGGATATGCCATAGCCTAAGCAGAATTGCTTGAACACAAGGGTGTCAAACTGCCTGCCGTTGTCACTGACCAGGATCCTGGGGATGCCAAACCTACTGAGAATGTTTTTCTCGATGAAACCTTCCATCTTATTCTCGGTGATTGTTGCCAATGGCTCAGATTCTGCCCACTTAGTGAAATAATCCATGGCGATGACCACGATTTTAACTTGTCCTTTTTCAATCGGGAGAGGACTGACTATATCAATACCCCACTGAGCGAACGACCAAGGGCTGAGGATTGGCGTCTGAAGCTCTCTTGGATGGTTGATCATAGGTGAGTATCACTGACACTTGTCATACTGCTTGACATACTCCTGCGAATCTTGGGCCATCGTCAGCCAATAATAGCCTTGCAGTAGGGCTTTCAGGGAGAGTGTCCGACCTCTTACGTAGCTTCCACACACTCCTTCGTGGAGTTCACTCAATATTCCTTGCACCTTTGTAGGGTGGATGCACCGTAGGTATGGGATAGAGAACCCCCTTTTGTAGAGAGTGCCATCAATGATATGGTAACTGGCTGCCCAGTATTTAACTCGCCGGACTCAAATTCAAATTCTGGAGTCAAGCAGACTCAAATCCTTTCAATTTAGGCTCAAAGAGTTCAGAACTCCCGAAAATAGGGGTCTAATCATCCCAGGTCAATTTAAATTCCAAAATTGGGAGGGAGCCAATTTGTCCCAGAATGAATAAACTTTCAAATTTTGGGAGTCGGTTGGACTCAAAAATCCTTTCGAGGGAAAGGGAGCGAAAATATGTAAATTCTGGGGGTTTAAATTTGAATCTTGGGACCCAATTTGAATTTGGGAGGGGGGGGGGGGGGGGGGGGGGTGGGGGGAAACCAAAGGCTTTGTAACCGCCTTATTCGTGGCACACTCCCAAATATACAGCAGTCCGTGAATGCTGTGCGGCACTCACTGAATACCGCTGCGGCACTTCATTAACTGTCGTACACAAATACCAAGTGCCGCTCGGGATGGGCAGAATGCTTATATGCCAAAATTTAAATCATTTTATTTCATTCCTCATTTCCTTCCGCACTCGAATTTTTCTGGAGAAATTTTCCTTTCCTCTTGCAGCGATCTACTAGGACCATCATGTTAGTTTCTCTCGATTAAGACCTTGTTATTCTTTTTTTTCATTGTTTTCTAAAATCTGTTTCAAGATTTTGACATACGAATCCATTTTTTTCTTTGATAGATTATAGCTAGCGGCTCAGGCAGTTGGAAGAAGGTCAAGTACAGGGCCACTCCTCATCTCGACCCCACATTCCTGCTCTGGGATCCGGATAGGCACCTGTCTGCCCGCGCATTCAAACACAAGGTAAACACGTCTCCCTTAAACCATCTCTTTTCAATCCTTTTCTATGAATCTTATGAATGCAATGACAACAAACATTACATGCTTTCTCATGAATATGATGTGTGACAAAGCTTTATATCCTCCTTCACGAATACGAATACTAGGCTTGCAAAATCTTTAGAGCATTTAAATTGTTCCATGCTTATTTATTCATGTTTTAATTCCAATGCTCTTGATTCTAAAAAAAATTCTCATAAAGCTTATGACTGCAAAACTTTATATGCTTTCTCCCGAATATGAATATCGTGCTTGTAAAATTTTTTAACCGCTCTTTTCACTCACTTGTGTTCAACATATATATCCTCTTTTTCTTTTTGTTCTCTCTCTTTTTTATGAACCTTATGAATGCAATGCGTGTCAATCAAGACATTATGTGTTCTTTTTATGAATGCATGTGCTATGCCCACAGAATTTTCAGAGCTTCCCACATACTCCCTTTTATTTATTCATTATCATTATTATTTTTATTTACTTTTGTTTATTTTCTTCATCTGTTCATCTATTAACATTAAATTTTGTATCATTTGCAGCTTCAGGCCGACGTGCTGAACGGGCATGGTAGCTTGGCCCATAGCTGGACGTGGTACGATTCTTTGAGCGAAACCGTACAGGGGTACATCAATGCAACGGGCTTTGGAAACTTCATCAAGCTCTTAATGAAGAGTTCCAATGATCTTAGACAGGTCCATGCTCTCTCCGAGCAGTGGTTGGATACCACCAACACGTTCTATTTTGAGTTTAGGGAGATCACGATGACCCCATTGGACTTCAGCATGATTACTGGGATCCCTTTCGGGGGGGAGTGCCTACGGTACTTGGATACCGTTACGGAGTGGAATTGACTGCTACCGCTACTGGGAGTTGTTCCAGAGGATCCCTTGGTTACGGCTAAGTGGTTCCTGGATACCTTCAGAGACTAGGAGGGCTTCACAGACGAGCAGATGGCTTGAGGTTTATCATGTATATGCTCGGGCTTCACAGGTGGGCTGTACCATGGATGGTGGCCAAGTGGTGAACCTAGGGAACACAAAGATAAATTTAATGCTAATAAATAATGAAAATGGATTATTTCATAAGACTGATAAGCGTGAAATAATGAACGCGACATTTAAGTTAGAATGTGGACGGCTTATGTATGGAATTCTTCGCCTGGATTGTGATCATTCGATTTACAGGATGGTGGGCCCACTAACTTTTATGTAGGGCTGGCTCACCATAGATATCCGAGGTAATTATAAAACTCGTAGTAACTTCAGATTTTGGGAAAGAAACTACTTGCCACCACATAAATGGAAACTACTCTTTTGTCCAAATATGTGTGTGGAACTACCTGTCTTGGCCCAATAGTGTTGTAATGTGGTTTGTAATCGATGGTTTCAGGTTGGAGCCCTCAGATTTTATTATTTTTGTTTAACTCATACCAGTTATGTGACTGACCCGAGTGTGTTATGCATTCGGGTGTGTTTCTGTGTGAAACGTAGTTGGATGACATGTGCAGGATATTGCTTTTGATGATGTGACCATTGTGCTTGGCTATAGAGTCTTTGGGCATTGGAACGTTGTAGTTGCTCTGACCACCGGATGTACAGACTTTATTTTTTTTTATTTTCTTCTCGCTGAAATTTGTAAGAAAATTTTATTTAATGAGCTTTGTATTCCTTTCGTGCTTTCTGTGCCCAATAGGTTCTTCATAACCGAGCCATCTAGTGCACTAATCCAATCTTTATCAGTAGCTGACTTCACGGGTACCTACAGATATGGGTCTTGATACTAAGAGAATTCGTGGGGGAAGAAGATCTCAAACCCTGGCTTCGAACAATTGTCTTTATAATCCACCCATGGTTCTGGGAAGCCACAAAAGGGGAAATCCTCTCCCTCCTTTACAAAGTATCCATTGAGCGTCTTCAAGTAAGGGTCCAATGGTGCATCAACTGCTTTCTTCTTCACTCTCGGTTCCTTCTTCGATGATTAATAACCCAAACCTTTAGTGTAAGTCTGAGTAGGGATTTTTGGAAATTCTGGCAGACCTTGAAAGATTCATTCCTAATCCCATGCCTGGGAAGAAACCCATCTTTTTCATAATCCTAGCGACCAACGGGCTCGCATATTGATCAAAATATAGCGGTAGGAATTCTCTCAGCTTATCTCCCTCCAACATGTTAATAAACTCGAACCCTCCCAAACTCATCTATTCTTCTTGAAACTGTACCTCTAGAACCGGCGCGCTTGATAAAGCTTCAGACAAACAGACCCAATTGTCCCCATGGATATCACAGACTTTGTTCTTCCAGATGCACTTGACCTTCTTATGGATCGTCGATGGTATGTCACCCAGACTATCCAACCATGGCCTTCCCAATAGCAGGTTGAACAAAGCAGGTATGTCAATGACTTGAAATTTGTCTTCTTTTTCCAAGGGCCCAACAGCGAGGTGGAGAAGAATTATAACCATGACTGTCCTCTAGGTGTTGTCGTACGCTTTTACGTTATGCTCAGACAGTGTGAGCGTTGACTCATCCAGACCCATTCGCTTAGCTGTTCGAAATGGACACACATTTAGAGTAGACCCGTTGTCAACAAGACAAGCGAGTACGGTATTCCCTAAGCATTCCATAGTGACATACAACGGTTTATTGTGAACGGGTCCTCCCCGCTGTAAGTCATCTGAGGAGAAGGCAATAACCAGAGTTAGATTTTCTCTGATCATTCCCACGAGGTCCTCTGGTGCTGTGTTTATAGAAACATCAAACTGATTTAGAGCATCAAGAACTACCTGCATGTGGCACTTAGAGGCGATTAGCAACCCCCATATGGTGATATTCACCTGAGTTTTCTTCATCTGTTTCAGAACCCGGTCTTCTTCTTCTTCGTTCATCTTCCCCTTTCCATTGTCCTGTTCCCTCCCGGGGTGATCCTCTTCTAGCTCATGCGGTTTAAAATGCCTCCCCGACCGGGTTAGATAACTGACTTCTTCTCTTGCCCACAAACTGTAAACCTCTGAAATGGCTTTCGAATTCTCCTTCTCTATTTTCATCTCTTTATCGCTCTCATACCACATGTCATCTTCCACTTGATCGTCATTGGTACCATTAATTTCCTGAACCCACCAATCCCCTTGCTTTGACATTCCCTTTCTTAACTGATTCCCCAGAGTATAGATTATCAAATATTCTGGCAGCTGGTAAGGCTTCCTTGGAGTCCTGGCCTTGGTGATTAGCCTAGACGAATCGAAGGTTGTCTCTCCTATCCCCAAGAAATAAAGGCCTTGTGGCGGTGGTACAGCATGATGATTCAAAAATGGATTCCTAGTAACATTGAGAGTTTTGACAGGTGGCTCGGATATCACCTTGTTATCAATGAGGTCTTGAATTTTATGCCTCATCCTCATGCACTGATCCGTAGAGTGACCCTTTTGTTGGTGAAATTTGCAATTGAGATCTTCTTGGAAGGTTGGTGGAAGCGGACTTGGTAAAGGTCTAGATTCCAACGTGCAAAGATGCCCTTTTGCCATTAGCCTATCAAGGGCGGTTGACAGTGATACCCCTAAATCATCCACTCCTCTTCTTGGTGTTATGTCAAACTTTCTCTCTGGTCAAATTAACACGTTGACATTGGTGGGGCCAAAGTGACCTCCTGAATGTCCCCCACTTGACCCATAGTTCGGCCTTCTATACCGATTCGACTGTTCTTCCTTCTTGATTACCCCTTTTTGGATCGCATCCTCTATCCTTGTTCCCACGTCAAAAACCTTAGCTATTGATCGACTGAAACCTCGTCTTATCTTGGTAGACAGGCTGAAGGTTCTTCATTAACATTTGGATTTCATCTTTCTCGGACGGCCTTTGTGCCATCTTGGATGCCTTTCCTCTCCATCTGCTTAAATACTCAGCAAATGATTCTTTGTTCCCTTGCCTGGTGGTTTCCAAATCTCAGACTGTGGCATCCAAGTCTTGGTTGTACTCATACTGTGCTACAAATGTTTTGATCACCTCTTCCTAGACCCTAGTTTTGCCTGGTTCGAGTGCAAGATATCAAGACAGTGCAGCCCTGGTTAAAGTATGTTGAAATAAGATGGCCATCATGGTGGTGCTCAATCCGCTAGGCTAGAAGGCCCCGATGTACATCCTCATATGATTGCGAGGATTCTCTGTTCCATCAAACATATCAAAAACTGGCATTTTAAAGCCGATAGGCAGCGTCTCACGGACCCCGTCGTACAGACCTTCTAACTCCATCAGATAAGTGCCGACCCCTTGAGTCTTACGCATCACCCTTTCATGTTTCTTTATCTTCTCGGTCATTATCCTCTCTTTGTCAGTCTTTTCCCTTTCCACCCTTTCCCTTTCTGCTCTGGGAACCTCAGCCCTGGGCATCTCTGGGTCATCGTACCAACCTTCCTCCCTAATTGGCGGATCATTGAGGTAGATTTACAACCGGTGGCGGGCGTGCTATTGCTTCTATCATGACCATCATTCGGTTCATATTCTCAGCCTGTCGCCTCACCTGTTCTGCTTGTTGTTCTACCATTGTCCTTAATTCTACTACTTCCCCATCATTCCTTTCGTCTTCCATCTCAGTGTTTCCTTGCTTTCTTACTAACCTCGCTGTGGGACCTCTAAACTAGACCGTGCCCGAACTTGATGCTATTTTTCCCTACAAAAGAATTTTTGATGACTTTTAAAACTTTTTATCATTTCTTTTTATCACAATTTTGAAACATACTTGGTGAAACTTTTCATGAATGGTTCATATGTCACACAGATGCAATGCATGTGTGCGTGTGTGCCTACTCTACATGCGAAAGAAAAGAAAAATTCTATCCCTAACAAATAGACACATAAGCATATAAAATCGTCACTCATGTCAAATGCGCCAATTTCACCCCTCAATGCAATCCTTACCACCCTATCAAAGGTTTGGGCATTTAAAAATTTTCAAATTTTTTGCGATCTTTTCTCAAGAATTTTGAATATTTTATTTGAAAATGAGGATATGAGTACTTTTCTCAACAAAGATGATTGGATTCATTTGAAAAAGTATTTCTCCAAAAAAAAATTCAATTCCCAAAACTTTTCCTCTGAATACATTTTGTAAAAATTTTGTTTTAGGGCTTTAATCAAAAGTAATCTTCAAAGGTGATAAGAATTGCTTGCTTGCAAAGATGGGTTTAAAATTCCTGGGTAGAAGGATCACAAGATCAGATTATCACCGTATCTTTCATGAATTCGGATACATACAAGGTCAATGATGCTTAGCTAAACATGATATGAGAGATGTAATTTTCTAATCAAAGTCAAGATTATTCTTAAATGTCATGGGACATAAAGAGGAATTGCTCAAAAGTGATTAAGAGGTTACACATCTTTTATCAAGCAAGTATTGTCATCATCTCAAGTAATCCCTTCCGGGCATACAAATCTCCCTAGCACATATTTCTAATAAAAAATTGATTCCCTAAGATTTGAAAGGTTCTATAGAAACTAACATGCCAAGGACGGGTTTTGGTCAGGTAAGGGACCCTTGACACACACCCGATAGGGTACTTCATATACCAACATATGGTACTTGATCAAGGGTGATCACACAGTCCCATGATTACTTGACCGATCGGGTTGCCCTGAGCCTCCAAGGTCATAGTTCTGTACGATCGACTAGCGAGACATGCAAGTGTCATGCAACAGACACACAAAATTAATTAATTCGACTAAAAGGATGCTTTCAAGTCTAATCCTCGAGTGAACCCAAAATCAAGATTTCTGGTCTGCAAAACTAGAGATTCTGGATTCGATCCCCAGTAGAGTCGCTAGATTGGGATATCACATTTTATCCTACCCACAGCTTTTTCATTTAAAACTTTTCCAAATTCAAATTCAAAAATGAGTCGCCATTTAATTTTCAAAAGGAAAATTAAGAGACCAATTTAAAGTAAAGTGATCTTTTTGAAAACCAGAGATTAACTAGGTCCGGGAATTATGGAATGAGAGAGGAAGGAGCCTGACGGACTAAAACACCCTCTCTCATCCTATCTCGCTATAGGCCTCTACTCAACATTCTTTTGATTGAATTATTAATCTAAATCTGTCCTCAACTAATACATACATATGAATATACATTACAAAAGCATGTCTAAAGGGTATAAGATTGTAAATGATAAAATATTATACATAAACCACATAATTCAAGTAGCAAACAAGATGATGTGCAGATAGAGAACTAGGAAACTTACCCTGGATCCAGCTGTGATGTTGAAATGTGCAATGCATACAAAAAGTAGAAATTCTAATAAGAGGTCTCTAATCACATATATAGACATAAGGAAAATCTTAATTCAAAGGTGCCATGCATGGGGTTAAAAAATCAATAAAATTAAGAAATTAAATAAGCTAAAGAGGGTTTTGAGAAATCATACCTCATCGGCGCTACAAAAAAGGGGTTAGTCCACATGCTTTCAGAAAGGATATATAACATCGAATAATCATATTTGAATGTCTAGCTTAATTCTATCAAGTAGAAGAAACGACACAACTATGAATTCTAATTACAAGTATCAACCTACATGGGTGAATATACATGGATATGAACAAGAGTGAGGTATGGACTATTCATTGATTTGAATCACTTGGCCTTTGGATTTGAGTTTAAATAATCATTATTAAAGCATAGTTCAAGCCCTAGGTCATACAAAAGTCATTTGAGCCCTTATTTACAATGTTTATCAAATCTGTCTCAAAATTCTGCAAATTACAGAAAGCAAATCAAAACTTTAAGTAATGGAAAAGCATTGTTCCCGTGGTTTGATGTCAATGAATTTTGAACACAAGATGCCTCTGTAAGTTTAGTTTTCAACCCAAAAAAATCAAACATCAACGGTTCAATAGTCGGGAATTAGACAAACACTAGGCATTACTCAAAAATTAACAACTCTGTCCACCTTTTTTGAATGTTTTTTTAAAAATAGTGAACGAATCTAAAAGACGCTAGTATTTTTAGGGGATCTTGTTAACACATTAAACTTCATAGAAAAAATTTATTTGGGGTCAAGAATGATTGATTAAAGCTCTGATTTACTTATTTCAAAAAGGTGTGACCGTTCTGAAATTCTAGACAGATTGTTGTTGTTCCACAAAACTCATAACCAAACCACTTTAAACATGAAATCTCATTAAAACAAAAATCACAGTGGTAGAACTTTGAGTTATTGACACTTTTTCAGTTGGTTTCATTCGATTCCAACGGCTCATTATTTAACTAAAAATCTTTGATGAAAAGCGGTTGGTGAATTCACTACACCTTTGTCAAATATATATTTTACTTGCTAACTCCAACTACCAAGCCATTAAGTTTTGGCTTAACTTTAACTACTTCTCCTACCATTTGATGGTCATTGGAGGTTAATGACACGTATACTTGATAGATTTCAATGAAGCATGGAGAAGCTTCATGAAATCTGAGGATAACAAGCTCAAACCATGGAGATAGATTTGGACTTATAAACCAAACATGCTAAGTATCAACTTTAATCTTCTTATAAATCATGAACTTACAAGAAGGCTAGAAGATTTCAAGTCAAGAGATTCAAGTAAGACATTGAAAGTCTCATGAATCCCAAGAGATGAATATAATCAAAAAGTAGAGACCCAAAGTTGAAATATTATCCAAATTAACATGTATTTACAGAATAATTAGTCTAGAGTCTACCTCTAAATTTCCTCAACTTAGTGATTTTGAAGGATTTCCACAAGTTAATCAAGTTCTTCAACTCTAACTCACACACAACTTCTTCTTTTAAGCTACAAAAGTGACTCTTAAGTATATTTAGAAAATTCTCTAGAGGTTTAGGAGAGGAATAATCAAGATAAGGTTGGAAGATTCAAGAAAATCATCTCCCTTGTAATGGGATATTCACCCTCTTTATATAGGCAATTTTTAAGAGGGCATTTCAGTCATTACACAGTAAAAAATTTGATCACGTATGTCCTTTTGTAGGTTCAAAATGTGTTGTATTACAGCTGTCTACTGGAAAATGCGGCACTCACTGGAGATGGAAGCGGCACTTGGTGAGTGCCGGAACGGCACTTGATGAATGCCATCACGGCATTCATTGATTACCGCACCGGCATTCAGTGAATGCCACGTCAACTCCAGGGATTGCTGTTTCTTAAATTTTGTGGCGTTTGAAGGAAATCAGTGACAGTCACTGACTGCCATTACGGCACTTACTGACAGCTAATCCGACAATCAGTGAGTGTCACACCGACATCCCGTGACCGCTGTAGATCCTGCTATGTGCCGCATTCGTCTACTTCCCTTTTCCTTCCTTTTCTTTTCTTCCTTTTTCTTTTATTTTAGGTTTAGGAGTCTTTCGAAGAGCTTAAATCACCTTTAGAAGACCTAGATTAGTCGGACATTGTCATCATCAGATTTAGAGGCAGCACTCCCCTTAATTTGACGTTTGGTCAAAATCGGGGTGTCTACAGGGTGCTCATGAGCACTTGTACTAACAAATACCGGTGGCCTTTAGTGAGACAACAAGGAGGGCAGTACTACTAGCGACCGGCCGGGTATATGAGCAACTTTCGTATTGCTACTGCTATTTTATAGTGGCAAAAAGCAATCCCCCTTAACGAGGGTGGGTGGTCCCTTTTATAGATGTAAGAGACTGCCCGTACAAGGTAAGTTGTTAGATCAGGAAACCCAATCTAACCATAACTAATTTACACGAATTAGGAGAGTTTCCTAAGTGGTTTAGGAAACTACTTGCTCCTTCAATTAATCCTTTAGGCAAGATAGGAAATTGTTCGGAGCCTTGAGGAGCAAGCCAAGGGATACGCTAGAGGATTATCCTGTATTGCGTGCCCAACCTGTGGGCCTGGACCGGGCGGTTTCTGTTGAACAACCCGGCACATGAGCCTCTACCTTGACAACCTAGCCCTTCAAGCTGAGGGGCAAAACTTGACCTTCACCTGATATTTTTGTACCTATCAAGAATTACAAAGGGGGTTCACATCATATGGCATACAAAAAATAGAAATTAAAGAAGGCATCTTCATAAACACACACCTTGCATAAAATTAAAAAAAGGGGGAAAAAAGACACTTACTTGAAAGTTTAAGAGAAGGGGCACTTGGGTTTCTTCAAGTTTAGCAGACAGAGACAAACAAGCAACAACAGCTAGTTGGGTCATCCATGGCTTATCTCTGTGAAAATAAACGCTTAATATGAATATTTCTATCAATGTAATTAACAACTAAAATAATGGTCAAAGCAGTGAAACCAATGTGAGCATTGACCCTTAAAATCCACTCAACAGCTTCTCTCCTAGCAAACCCCCTTCTTGTAGATCCATCAGATTCAAAATCAATCTGATTACGCAAATGGGTTTCTTTTTTCTTTTTTCTTTTTCAAAATTTGAGACACAAACTCAACATCTTCCCGAAAAAAGTCGTCAAGTTCAGAGGGAAAAACCAACCGGGGGTATATCTTTCCTCAAAATGTTAATCTTCACAGTACAGATCAAATTGATAACTTTTTAGATTGTGGGTTACGTTATAATTTGAGCATGCAATCTTACTTTATGAATCTCTAAGGTTAAAAAAAATAGACTCTAATTTGAATAACTCCATAAGAAGGCTCTGAAATTGGTGGGTTTTCCCGTGTTTATTTAAATTAATGTTTCTTCAATTTAGGACTTTCACAAATTTGGGGCTTTTCCCCAAAATAGGACTCTTAAGATTGATTGCACATCTGTTTTTTCCCCCAATTTTGAATCTGAAAAGTTATGAATTTGATTTGAAATTCTAAGTAATTGCTACAAAAATATAGGAGACTGTACACAACCCATTCCAACTACAATCATATGAAGTGATTAATCAATTAAACCCTAATATGCATTGAACTCCTATTGAGCATCCCAACATGTTATCGTTGTAGTATGAACCAACAGGGAATTACATGGATCTAAATAGAGAGAGAGAGGGAGAGAGAGAGAGAGAGAGAGAGAGAGAGAGAAGAGGCAGAAATCAATAAGCAAAATCACAATAAGAAGAAACCCCAAATTTCATAAAATCAAAAATTGAGTATGAAACCTCAATTTGCCTTCATCATTATTTAAAAAAAAAAACCTACAATTTTTCCCCCCCAAATAATGTCAATTCCTAAAGAATTCAAAAGACAAAAAAATTGAGTATGAAAATTTAGTAGAATATATCAGAAAAAGGCGAAACATTTAGAACATGTTCAACTTTTGAAATCATCATTTAATTTTTTAGGAAAACCCTAATTTAAGGAAATCATAAATTGAACTACACCATCATTTTTGTATGGGAAGAAGAAAGAAGATTGAGAAGATAAACAAAAAGAAAAGAAGATTACAGTTGTTGTTCTTAAGCTGATGAGGAATTTGATGTTCACGAAAACACAGAGCAGCAAAATTTATGCAATCGGCATGCAAAAGGCGATTGAGGATCAAGATGCAGATAACGATAGCTTTGAAGAAGAAGAAGATGAGAGGGTGCAAAAATTTATAAGCAACAACAAAAAAGTGTGTCATCCTTGGTAGTTTGTGTAAATTCACACAAAAGCTGAAGTGGTAAAGGAAAAACACTGACAAATCCAAGCAGTGGAAGATCGACAAAGAGAGAGACAAATCGATTACAAGCTGAAGTTGTGGAAAAGAGATACATAAAAATTGAAGCGGTGGAAGATCGACAACGAGAGGAAAAAATTGATGAGATACGGGCAACAGAAATAGGAAAGGAAGCAATGAAAAAGACAAAATGGAAAAATCGTAAATGCTGAATCACACATGGGCAACAACGGCAGTTTGTATTATTCGACACTGGCTAGGTGATGTTCTCTTATAATATAGTAGATATGTGTGTGTGTGTGTGTGCGTGCATTTTTATTTTAAATTCTTGATTTATAAGCTATTAAAATTGTGGTGTATCAATGTGTTATTAGATTGGGCCATGAATTGATTTTTTTTGTTGTAGATATGAATGAATATAGATTTGTGTTCAATGAATGCTTTGTGAAGGTAAGAACCACCTATATGTATTAGATTGTGTTTCCCATGTTTATTGTTCAATTGAATCACTAAATATTTAAGACATTCTAGATTTAAGATCGATATAAATTTGTATAAGTCTGAACGTTATGTATTTTAAGACTCTGCCCACATGTCCAATGGAACACACGATTCTGCACATTTTTCATTTAGGGAGTTTTTCCTAATTCTGCACCGTTTGGGAAGAAAATAATAATTTCAATAGCAGTTTTTATTTTGTTCAAAATTGATTTGTGCATTATGCTTCTTAGTGAATTTCGTATTAGTTATTATGTTTTTACTTGAGTTTAATTATAGATATGTGAAACACCATGTAAAGTTGGGCTTCGTGGATTTATGGCTGAGTGTTCATCAGTGTGAACTTTATAACTGTATTTAATATAATACCGAGTCCTTAGAGTTCACCACTAATCCTTATGATTTTAGGCGGTGATTTCATGGATGACCCATCCTTGTGTGATTAGACGACGATTATTTGGATAACCCATCTCTTCATTATATTAAGTCTTATGCTCGGCTTATTGGTCTATTTCATGTGTATCTAGACAATATTTTATTTACATCAAGAACGTAAGGACTAGCCTTTCGGTGTATACTCAAATCCCAATGATACCCCATGGGAGTTGGGACCGGAGTGGGAGTTAGTATTACATTTGGGGGCACGTGAGATATATGTGTAGGCTGTACCAAGGATAGCGTGGCCGAGGTGGTGAACCTAAGGTAAAAATATTAAAAATCTACATGTCGCAAGTGAGTTTGAATATGATAATCATAAACTGTGTGTCTTAAGTCTTGAATCATTTTTGGAGAATTTTAATGCGAGGATTTTATGAATTTGTATTGCTGTTGAATTATAAGGTTGGATGATACTATGATTGGCTGTTGAATTGTTATGGACTTTAATTCGGAATGTAGTGATGTGTATTATTAGAACTGTGATAAATATATTTTGTAGGATGGTGGCCCACTAACTTTTATGTAGGGCTGGCTCACCATAGATATCCGATGGGTAAGTATTCAGTTGGTATTATTCGGGTTTGGAATCGCTGGCACTACATTGAAGGAAACTTCCATTCTGTCCTTAAATGTGTGTGGAACTACTGTTCTAACCCGATAGAGATTCTGTGTAATGACGTTACTTATTTCCTGTGTGAGGATAATATATGATGTGATGTGGTTATATTTTTTTGTGAGTATTTTTTGGAGTCTATGGGATACTGTTGTCCCCTAAGACTCGTTTTATATTTTTGGTTGAATCATACCAATATTTTATATACTAACCAGGGTGTGTAATGCATTAGAGGCGTTTCTAGATGAAACGTTGTCTAATGTATTTGTGCATATTTAGTATTTGAGAATTTGTGGAGCTGTTGATGTCTTAGAGTTGCAGTTGTGTAGAATTGTACTTTGCATTCAGATGCATTTTTTTTATTTTATTATTTATTTTTTATTTCTAGCATTGTGGTTCATATTTACATAATTCTAATAAAGATTGCATATTGAGTATTGGGAACATTGTAGATACTCTGACCAATTAATGTAGAGATTTAATTTTTTTTTCTACTGAACTCTATAAAGAGAGTTTTATTTAATGAAATGAAATTTCTTTTGTAAATCGAAAGATATAAATTTTGTAATGGAACTTTATTTCTTTTACAATAAAATGAATGTTTGGAAATACATGTTTAATAATGAAGAGTTTGTTTTTCTTCAAAACTAAGAACCCGTGTTCTCATTTGATGGATATTAAATTTTCTTTTCAATAAATTATGTGTTAGCCAATGTGAGGGCGTCACCGTCAGGGTTTTTGACAATTGAATATTAGTCCTAACATGTGCTCTGGATCAATTATTTGGTTGTCCAAAAATTAGGGTGTGACACCAGAGGTGGAAAAAACTTTTCATAACCAGTAAGCGGCACTGGATGGCTTCCCGATTTTTCACTATCTCGCACTTGCATCTGTATATAAGATCAAGGACGGATAAACTTTTCAAAACTCAAGGCACCGAAAGGCTTCCCAGATTTGTTAATTGATCTTCATATTTTATTGAGGATGGGTACATTTCTCCAAAACAAAAAGTAACAACGACACCAAATGGTTGTCTACTTTCTCTATTTTATCCTTACATTTTAATAAGGATGAATGCACTTTCTCAAAATTCATAAAAGGCGTTGAAAGACTACCTGCTCTTCTCTATTTTTATCCATACATTTTTAACATGGATGTATACGCCTAATTAAAATCTTTGGACTACGCCGAAAGGTCGTCTGGTTTTTAACATCTTCTCCTCATGTTTTTATTGAGGATGTATATGCTTTCTCAAAATTCAATAAATGGCATTGAAAGGCTACCTGACTCTTCTTTGTCTTCCCCTTGCACCTATATATAGACCAGGGGAGGATAGAACTTTTCAAAATCAATAAACGACGCTTAAAGGCCGTGTAATTCTTTTTTATCTTCTTCTTGTACTTGTATATAGACCATGGGTGGACAAACTTTTTTAAAACTCATAAATGGCGCTGGAAGATGGTCGGGCTTTTCCAAGCTCATTCTTACTTTCCAAAAAACATAAATAAAAGTTCCCAAGGGACAAAATCACTTTTTAAAACCTTTGGTGACATCAAAAGGGTATCCAAATTCATCCTGTACCTTGGGGAACACAAGCTCTCGCACCACACTGGGCAGCACTTTTCCATCTCTAACGAGTCATTGGGAGAACAATTAATCCCCGTTTCTTTATTTTGAAGCAACGTACTAACTTCACATCTATTTGTACTTTCTTTTAATCTCCGATTTAGTTACTCATCTGGCAGAAGTCAAACGGTCATGTTATCTCTTCAAAATCAGGTGGCCATAGTCCAGGACTGTTTAGAAAGTCCAACAATGTATTTTGTGATCCAAATGACAATGCTTTTTTTTTCCCTTTCATTTCAAAGGAGGCAAATCTAGTCTAATCTCTCTCTCTTAAAATTGGTCATTTGTGAAACCAAAGTGATTGATTATCATCAAAATTAGATAGAGAGTAAGATTGAGACTGAATCAAATTCTATTCTAAGCATTTCCAAGCAATCATAAGGTTTGTAAAACAGTGGATAACACTACACCATATGAGCAGTAACATATTAACCTCTTCAAATCTCCCCTCTTTCTCTTTGTGGATAATCTTTTTCAAATCCATTGGCAAATTCTTTCTAAATGCAACAACCATTTCGTTATTTATTTCTAAAAGGTGAAAAAGCAACTTAGTTGGAGGGGTTTTTTTTTTTTTTTTTTTAATTTTATTTTCGTACTGTTGGTAACAATTATTTGAGATGATGAATAATTATTGAAAGATTTTCTTCCATTTGTTTCTAAAAGGTGAAAAAAGTAAATTTTTTGGAGTTTTTTTTTTCTTTCTATTTTTTTAGTACTATTGGTAACAATTATATGAGATAATAAACAATTATTGAAAGATTTGCTTCCTTTTGGCAGCCAATGTTTACAGGTGTTACAATATATGATTTTTTAAAAGATAAAAAAAGACATTAACTTAAAAATAGCAAATTAAAGCTTTTTCAAAGAAGGCTTAACCAAAACTTAAAAATATATATATATATCCAACAAGTTTGTCATTTTGGAAAAGAAACTCTCCCTCCAACAATGCTAGAACCTAAATAATAATAATAATAATAATTTTATTTTAAGTCTCTTAGAAAAATTTCGTAAATCCGTAGTTATCCCAATGTGATGATCTAGCAAATTATCTAAATATTGCGTTTATCTTCTACATTACAAACAATTTCTTGCCTACCTTCACTAGATTTTCTAAGTTTTCAAGAGTTGCAAGGTTCATTTCAGTTAGGTCCCCAATTAGTGAGGAGTCTTGCAATTTTATTCAAACTCAAAACAACAATCGAAACCAAAATTTCTAAGATTTTGATTGGGTTGCAGCAAAAATTTGATTTAAAAGATTGACTTGCATGTTTAGAGATGGGTTCCAAACAACGATTCAGGGGAAAGGAACATTGGGTTACCCTCTTCATTGACAACCTTAATCCAAAAATTGACCCTATAAGTTTGTGGAACTTCATCTCCAGATTTTGTAAGGTTAGAGATGTTGCTGCTTTATCCGTTGGGCGTCTCCTAAAGCACTTTTCTCCCCTGAAAAATCCACAGAAAATAGAGGAGATGGAGAGCTGACTTTATGGCTTTGCAAGGTTTGATAGTGCCCAGGAAGCGGATCTTGTGGCAATAAGGAGCAATGATACGATGTTGTTCGGGAGGAAAATCATAGGTAAACTTGTAGACTATGGTCTAAATCGAAGATTAAATCCAAGATGAAATTCAGACCCAACACTATATCAGAATGTTGTTATTCATAACAGGCCAAATCTTGTGGGATTGGATTCGAGATATGGTTACACAAATTAGAGGAAATATGCCAAAGAAGGAAGACAATAGGACCAACATTTAGACAAACAATATAGTAGAGGGCGATAATTTTACGACAAAATTTTTACTCTTAGTCACTAAAGAATCAGAAGATTGGCTAAATAGATGTGCTAGATCCTATATGTGGAATCTAGATGATCTTCCCCACTTACAAAAATTAATGAAGAAAGGAAACATGTTTGGCAAAGTTATTAAATCTCTTGGTGGAAGCCGTTGAAGACGTAGAGTCTTGGAAAAAATGGTTCATAAAGATTGAAAAATGGGGCCTCGATTCAGTTAACGACCTAGATGCACTTGGATTTGATGTCTTAATATACCACTTCCTGTACGGACAAAGTTTCTGTTTACAATGTGTAGACACCCAATTTTGTCGGCTATCAAATTTAGGAGACCCATAGCTTGGTAGTTCACAATGATCGAAAAAGACTCAAAAGGACTCCTGGAAGTTAGTTCTATCTCTCAAAATACTCAAAAAGTAGTACAAATGACCAAAATCCCCCTGAAAGCCCAAACACTCCCATATTTGAACCAAAAGTTTTGCAAACATGCTACGTTTCAAGAAAATTAATAAAAAGAGTTTTAAAGAAAAATTAGATGAAATCGTCAGCTCACATAGAACCCCGAAAGTCTCGATAGTTCCCGGAAAGTCCCCGTTGACCAGTTTGACCTAGGTTTGACCAGAGTTTGATCGAAATCATCCAAATTTGCCAGAAAGTTTTGAGATCATTCTAGATCATGTGAAAAGTACTAAAAAAAGTTTTAAAACAAAATCAAATGAAAACGTCAGCTCCTGGGAAGCTACCAGAGGGTCTTAGAATTTCCTGAAGGCCCATAGTTTGACCAGTATGAGCTAAAAGTTAACATTGAAATTGGAGCACCGTATCATTTTTCAAACATTTTTCATGGATACTAGAGGTCAATAACTTTCCAACGGTATATCGCACATAATTTCTGGACTTAGGACGAACTTATTATGAATTTCTAAAGGTAAAAAAGGCGATAAAATCGACGTTTATCGCGAATATCGCAAAATTTTTCAAAGTGACCTATCTCTGAACTATTTTTTTTATAGAAAGCAGACTCCATTACCTTTCTAATGGTGTATCACAACATCGGTTTGGAGTTTGTATGCATTTTTTGTGAATTTTGGAAAATAGGGCCTTTTCGCGAATACCAGAATGTCTGGGGGCCTAAATACAATTTTTTGGAAAACTAAGTAGCAGTGCTGCTACTGTGCATGGCCAGTGCTGCGGCGGCACTCAACCCCTGATGAATCCATTTTTGTAATTTATTTTGGGGGTCCAAATTGAATAATTGAAAGCCAAAACAGCGTAGTTTCTTGTTCACAGATGTTTGGGACCAATGGGAGCACTTTTTAAATCCCAAAACCACCCCGAATTGGCCTATATAAACCCCCCTTTGCTCTTCATTTTGGGGGGCTCAAGTGCAAAACTTGAGAAAGTTGTAGAGAGAATGAGAGATATAGTTAGAGTTAGAAGTGAGAAAGTGAGTTTTTCCCAATGATTTTCTATAAGAAAGTGAGTGCTAATCTTTTTTTCTTCCATTACCTCTCTGTGGACACGTGGGCTCCTGGCAGCCCACCCCCATCGGTGTTTTGGGGTTTCAGAATTGATTTTCCTTATTTTGAAATTGATTTAAAAAAGGTCTGTTGAAAACAGATACAAAGTCGCCACTTGGTTTTTAATGAACCAAGAAACCTAATTTGACTCACCCAAATGGATAAAGGGCACCGGCCCTTCATAACCAAAGAACTTGGCTCGAGGTTTTGGTACGAGAGCGGAAGGAGCTTTTGTTGCGACTAAAACACCATCAATTCGCCCAGTCTTTTAACGGGCCTCAATTAACATCCAAATAATCATCTTGTACTATGTTTGGTTCAACAATTAATATTTATGATAGGTATATTTCATTGTTTAAGAATCTTGAAATGGAAGATCAAAAGATAAGATATCATCCATAAGGTCTAAGCAAAATATCACCCAATGCAAAAGGTGAAAGATCACACAAACAAACCTAGGAAAAATCATCTAATCACATATAAAGTAATCAAGTTTTCCTAGTCTAGAAGGGGGGACATGAATTGTTCATGCAACAAATAATCAAAGAAATAAAGAATATGCTTAGCAAGCTAGAATGATGCATGTTGATTATTGAGAAAAGAAGACCTCTCAATCCCCGAGATGGATGAGAAAGGAAGATTAGATCGAGGGGAAGCAGGAACGTATGATCAACTTCATTCCTTGTAATCTTCTTAGATTAGGAGTCACAAAATTCCCAAATCTTGCATGGATGCAATGTATGATCCTAGAAGTCTAAAATATGCATGGATGTATGAAGGAAATCATCATAAGATGTATACAAATGTAGTATGAACTACTTCCTAAGATATGTACTAATTTGGAGTGCATGTAAGCATCAAATCAAAAGATGAAAGTAAAAGCATGCTTGCTGTAAATAGTGGACAGAACAATGAGTTGATTTTGTAAAATTAGAAAAGTGGGGATAGAAATGTTTTTAATTCATGATTTCTTAGGGAGATTATCCTTATTGTGTCTAGAACACATATGAAAAGACCAAACTACAATAACTATTACAGATTGAGAGAAATCATATAAACAATAGTGGTTATTCAGAAGCAGAATTCGTACTATCGACTGAAATGTTGAAAAATCTTAGAAAATGAAAACAAAACATCTAGAGGCCCATATTATATAGAAAATTCCCTAAGACGTTGACGTTCAAGAGAAAAATGAGTTGGGACCACTCCATTTGGAAAAGGTTTTTGAAAAACAAGTTGAAAGACAACCTAGCTGCTGTGACAGTAAAAACAGAATGTTTGGACCAAAATGGAACCCTTCTAAGTGTTTAGGTCATACCAAAAATCATGGGTGTTCTATAATGAGTTAGAAAGATTTTCCAAGTGGTCCTGCTATCACCCTTTGAGTATTGAGTTCTAGAGAATTGTTTGAACTCAGATCATTCACTGTTTTGAAGATTTTTGGAAAAGAATAAGGTTTATTTCTTGGAATCCAACTATTGAGGTTTCAGAGGGGTTTTGAAATAAAGGACTTTGGAAGCATATTTTTAACATCAAATGGAGATTATGACCTCTTGGAATATCAATATTAAACTCATATCAAGAACCTCCAAGATTGTTGGAGAGGTTTGTTTTCATTTGAATGTGACCTCATGAATACATAGGAATGTATTGAGGTCATAAACATCATCTATCAAACATGTTTTTGAGGTTAAGAGCTACTATCCATAAGGATTCACTCACCTCAAACTTCATGTCATCATTTAGGTGATGATGAACTAGTGAGTAAATAAAGAAAAGCCAAAAAGAAATGAGATTAAGAAAGAGATGAATATAGTATGTAAATAAGCAAGTAAAGCAATCAATAGATGATATTCAATGAGATTTTGGACATGTAGCTTGGTGTTTCACTCATATATGGTGACTTTGGACATGGAAGTAGCTTCCTATCTCATGAATGCTCACTAAAATGGCGGTTGGGTGTTTTGAATGTGAAGTAAAGAGGAGTAGTAAAGTAAAAACAAAGTTATAAACTCACTTTCGTGTTGGAAATCAAGAGGTGGATGCTCACTTTCGCTATCCTAACCTTATCTCTATAACTTTTCTCTCTACCACTTCTCTAAACTTTGTATTTCAACCCCCCCCCCCAAATGAGAAGTCAAGGGAGGTTTATATACGCCAATTTGGGGTGGTTTTGGGGTTTAAAGAGTACTCCCATTGGTCCCAAACATCTGTGAACAAGGAACTACGTCGTTTTGGTTTTCAATTAATCAAATTGGAGCCCCAAAATAAATTACAAAAATGCACTATTTTGGAGGAGAGTGATGTGGTGGCACTGGGCCTATGCTTTGGTGGTAGTGGGCTAGTGCCACGGCAGCACTGCTCCTCCAACGTCCAAATAATGCTGTGTAGGTCCCCAGAGGTTCCGGTATTCGCAAGAAGGCCCTATTTCATTCAAAATTCACAGAAAATGCGTACGAACTCCAAATTGAGCTTGTGATATACCGTTGGAAAGGTAATAGAGTATACTTTTTATAAAAAATAGTTTAGAGTCTGGTCACTTTGAAAAGTTTTACGATATTCGTGATAAAAGCCGATTTGATCATCTTTTTCACCGTCAGAAATTCATAATAAATCCATTTTAAATCGAGAAATTATGTGCGACATACCGTTCAAAAGCTATTGATCTCTAGCATCTATGAAATTTTTTTGAAAAATGATACGGTGCTCAAGCTTCAAAGTAAACTTTTAGGTCAAATCGGTCAAACTTAAGACCTCCAGAAAGTTCTAGGAACATCTAGGAGCTCCCAGGAGCTAACGTTTTCGTCCAATTTTCTTTTAAAACTCGTTTTATTACTTTTCACATGATCTAGAATGATCTCATAATTTTTTGACAAATTTGAATGATTTTGGTCAAACCCTGGTCAAATCTGGCCAAACTTGGGTCAAACCAGTCAACGGTGACTTTCTAAGAACTTTTGGGACTTCTGTGGGTCATTGGGAGCTGACGATTTTATCTGATTTTGCTCCAAATCTCCATATATTACTTTTCTTAAATCATAGGATGTTTTCAAAACTTTTTATCCAAATCTGGGAGTGTTTGAGTTTTTAGGGGCATTTTGGTCATTCTGAGCATTTTGAGATGTAGAATTAACTTCCCGGAGTCCTTTTTGAGTCTTTTTCGATCATCGTGAACCACAAATCTATGGGTCTCCTAAATCTGACAGCCGACAAAATGGGGTGTCTACAGTTTGCCCCTTTTTGGCATGAACTTGCGAGGCAACGTATGTCGCAAGCAAGTGCCAAAGCCTTGAAGAGATTGGACTTTTGGAGGCTATAGATTTAGGATAAAAGCGTTGCAAAAGATACAATGATAGAAACATGAATGTTGAGGCTGGTAATGGTCGTGCTCTGCATGATCTACCTACGTATCCCAAGGGGAATCAGACTAGGACGTAGCTCGAGGCACAGAGGAATAAATCATACATGCACAACAAGACAGGCAGATGCTATGCTATGAGGATGATATACAATGCATGGATGTGATGTGTACTGGGTCCTATTATGCCTAGTGTTCTGAAACTAGCATGAGCCAGTGCTGTGGGTATGCCCCACTCCAAGTAGACTTATGTTAATGTTTGTTTGACTCTTATGCAGTGGTTGATTCTGATAAAGATATCACACCGTTGAAAACTCTAGGTCTCAGGGAAAATTTCTTAAACTTCGGGAAGCGCGCTTTCCTAGCGAATTGTATGTGAGGTCCTTGAGGCTGACAACTGAAGACACCGATAGGTGAGGGAGCTCAGGATACCTGATAGTTTTGGGGAAATTTATGATAACTAAGGTAAGGAGGCTCACGATAAGTGATGGAGCTCCTGACGACCGATAAGTAAGGAGGCTCATACTAAGTGAGGTAGCTCATAATAACTGACAAATGAGATAACCTGAGTGAGGTGAAAGCTCACGACGACCAATAACAAAGCTTATGATAAGTGAGGAAGCTCATGATGACCGATGGGTGAGGACTCTCGCGGTAGCTGATAGGTGAAGGAGCTCACGGTGACTGATTAATGATGAAGCTCACAAAATGACAGGCGATGACGGTAACTAATAGATGCGGAGTCTCGAACATCAGAAAGTAGTCTGGTTATGACTGGGCAATGCTTGCCCTAGGAGCCAGGATCTCTAGGCTGTTGATAATATTCTGATCAAAGATCGACACTTATCCAATCCGAAAATCTGGTTCTAGTTTTTAAGAGTCGTTGTTCCCTATTCTCTAGGGATGGTAGGGGACTTTCTGAGATTCTCTCTTAACTTTCGACCAAGAACTAGGATCCGTCTTTGAATCTCTCATGGTTGATCAAATTTTCTGACCGAGAACCAGGATCCATCTCTGAACCTCTCACAGTTGATCAAATTTTGTGATGATCAATCCAAAAGAGTCGGTTAAGGCCTTCGGGAGCTGACTTTTGTCCTCTGGACTCTCTAAGAAACTCTCCTATTTATTTTCATATGTATTCTGACCAAGAACCAGGAACCGTTACTGAAACTCTAGTGGTTGATCAAAATCTTGTGACGGTTGATCCAAAAACCAATCCGGACCCTCGGGAGCCGGTCTTTTTCAATTTTTTCTTGCTGGGGGTAGCCCTGATGACTTTTGGACCTCTAGGGGTAACATATCATAAATATTGACTGAAATGGGTCACTGGGACTGATCAGGGCAAGAAATGGGCTAAAAACGGCCAAAATGGGTCAAAACGGGCTAAAACAGAGCAAAGCGGGACCTACCGGGAGCAGTGCTGCGGTGACACTGGGCCACTGCCATGGTGGCAATTGGCCAGTGCCATGGTGGCACTGGGTGGCCGAACTCGATGTTTGTATATTTTGGGTTTTTGTGCTCCAAATGCTCATTCTTGGCCATTTTAGGGTGCTTTTGGAGGCAAAATCCATCAAAAGACAGCTTGTGCACACTCAGGTGAGTAATCTCTTCCCAAGATTGGAATTTTGATTGGTGTTTTAGTTACTTCTAATTTTCCAAAAGAAAGTTTGGTTCCAACTCCCATATTCTTCGCAGATCCATGGCTTCAAGCTCGAGTAGGCTCTCTAAGAAGACCAAGGAACGGGTAAGGGCCGAGAGCCAACCCCCAGAGTTGATTTTGCATGACCCTCAATGTCATCTTTTGGCCATGGCTCTAGCGAGTCAGGTATGTGAATTTTTTGACAGTTCAAGACTATTCATGTGAATTGTGCTAGTGTTGTGAACTGTAGTGTACACCTAGAGATTGTTTAAAACTCGTTTTGTGCTCATTTGTTGATTTTTCCAAGTTAGACTTCGGGTTGTGAATAGTGATTTTATGCTTATTTTTGCTATTTTTGATGTGTGCAGGTGTCGAAGGTGACCTTGAAGGGCCACGGTAGTCTTGCCCGTACTTTCCTGTGGTATACTCAACTTTCGCCTACTGTTAAACAAATGGTTGACGAGGTGGGTTTGACGGTTTTGTCCATTTGGTTTCAAAGAGTAACAACGACTTGGCGCACTTTTATGTTCTTGCTAAGAGATGGCAGGACATGACCAATACTTTTCATCTGCCGTTTGGTGGGATAACGATGATGCCCTTCGACTTTTCTATGATTACCGGCTTGAGGATTGGTGGGAAGCGCCTGATTCTGGACTACTTTTATGAGATTGATCCTAAAGCTATTGACATGCTGATTGGGGTTGTTCCTCCTAATCTGGAGGGGCATCAGTTTCCTTGCGACTGTCTTTATCAGGCTTACAGGAAAGGGGGGCACAACCTGAATAACCGCCAACTGTTGAGGGTATTCCTTCTGTGTATCATTGATTGTTCGATCTTTGCAACACAGAATGACCGGGTGAGCTTGAGGCTCCTTTCTTGTTTGGCGACTGTCGATGAGATCCCTTCTTATGACAGGGGTAGCAGTGCCAAGGGTAGCATTGCCTTGGCACATCTTTACAAGCATATGGGTGAAGTTTACTATGGGGGCATCAAATCGACTGGCGGGTTCTGGCGAGCTTAGGAGATATATCCTGTGACTTCTTTCTTTCTTTTGGCTTTTTGATTTTCCATACTTCTATTTTTTTTCTGATTATTATTTTCTTTCTATAGCTCTAGAGTTTCGAGTATCTGAAGATGTTGGCTCCTACTCCAGCCGATGAGTCGGGTGAGGATGAGGATGGCATGGCTCTTGTTGTGCCCTTGTTCCCTCAGGGTTTGAGATGGCGAAGAGATGTTGTTGGGGTCAAAAGTGGGGCCCACCGTATTGTCCTCTTGAGGAATTTCTTATCTGAGCTAACAGTTGCTAGTATTAATTGGATGCCTTGGGAGAATGTTTCCTATGCCACCCCATAGGAGATTCAGGCAGTCAAGCCCCTCACCTCTTGCCGACTTTTGATGGAGAGTACTGAAGGTATGCAGTGGTACCTTGGCGAGCAAGTGTCCTGGCAGGTGGTTAGTGGTCTGAGATACCGTGTTCCTTATACTCCTCCGGTAATGGACGCTGACGACCTTTCTGGTGCTGCTTTATTGGCAGCTTTGGCTGGTACTAATGCTTGGGATCATTTCTGTTCCGAGACTAGTTATGAGACATACTGTGGCCGCTTCCTAATGCCCAACTTCTAACTCCTGGCTGTGAGTTCCTTTTACATTTTTTTTCTCTATTCGTCACTTACGTTTTGGATTCATCTTTTCCTAATTTTTTTTTGCTTACAGTTTCTCAAGATATATAGGAGACAGGTGATCGGCGACGAATAGTTACCATTTATAGTCCTAAAAATACGCTTTGTTAGCCCATTTCATGTAGTTATAAATTGTTTTTTAATAAGTATTCTAAAATTTGTAGGTTTTGGAGCTTTTAACTTGAAAATACACAAAAATCCAAGGATTAGTGGCTTTGGAAGTCATTTTGAGCTCAAACGATGATTCCGGTGAAGGCTGAATGCAACAGCAGTCTTGGAAAATAACATTTTTGACCAGGAATACTTAAGATTTTAGAAATTTCTCCAGAGATATAAAATGTAGATCTTCGAGTTACGGACGCGTGGCTACAAGCAATGAGTCAATACGAGGTCCGAGTCAAAAGTTATAGCAATTCTACGATCGGTGCGCACAAGCGAAAATTCTAAAAAAAGTTGGAAAATGGCCTGGTCGCTGGAGAGAACTGCGCACACGACCCGCTCGCGTGACCCGCACGAGCGACCCTTTGAAAAAGTCAAAAACGCGTATTTTGAGGTCCTGAAGAGCCCTGTGCAATCTGAATTGGCTGAATACGTCCAGAAACGTAAAAACAGCTATTTTAATGGGATTTGGCTTAGAAAAGCTTCCTAAATCCTTCCAAACTCTATGTAAATCCTATTCTAAATCAATTTTATGGTTACACATCATTACAGAACATTAGATACATCCATATACAACAAAAACTTCAGCCATTGAAGAGAAGAAAGCAAGGAGAAAAAGAAGAAGACCAAGGATTCCCATGGCCTCTTCCATCAACCTCTTGTCAATCTTCAATTCTATGGCCACTTAAACCTAGATCTAGGCTTTTAATGAAACCCTAGCCAAGTAATAGGGAGTATTTTATGCCTTTCTTTTAGATTTATTATGTATGGATGATGATTACATATTTAGAGCATTTTAATAATAAAATCGAATTTCTATGAATTAAATCATTGCTTTCAAAATCTATTCTTGTCTTAGATCTATTTTGAATGTGATGTGCTCAATGATCTATATTTGCTGTGCTTGTATGGATTATTTATATGTAATGGTACTTAATTGAATTGTGCTATCAAGTATCTGAATAATCCATGCCTAGGTTAGACGGATTATGCCACAACCCTAGTTTAGTGTGGAATAATTCGTGCTAACCGAAGATGGATTATGTTGGTGCTTGAACCATAGTTATCTTCTTGACGGAGGAATTGGGCTTGTAGCTACAATTCCCCACTATCATCCAACTTAATAAGCTAATTGAATGCATAAATACCCTTATTATGAAGCTAGTGGTGGACTTGTAATCCTAGGTTCCCTTTAAATATCTTTAAAACAACTTTAATTGCTTTCATAATTTAGATTTACTTTTATTGTTATTAGTTTAATTCAAATTAAATTCAAAATCTGTTTTTCTTAATTAATTAGATTTAGGTTGTAAAATTAAATTGCTTTAGTAATTCAATCTCTGTGGGTTCGACCTTTGCTTCCACACTGCAAATCTTTAGAAAAGTAAAGTATACTTTTATATCTTGATTTTGAAAAGATAAATTTTTGGCGCCGTTGTCGGGGATTGTATTACTACCTTTAGTTTTATAATCTTAGTTTAGTTAATTTGTAAATATTAGATTAGGTTTTCTTTTCTTATTTTTCGTTTTTATTTTGAGTCACTAACTTTTCTTTTTATTTTGTAGTTTCTCAAGTAATCACATTCTAGCATTTTGAGTGGAGCAGCTGTGCACGTCAAAGGAGCTTACGCGAAAAAAAAAATTCAAGTAATCGATTCTTTTTAAATTTCGCATCAACTCACTGTAAGTCAGGGCGCTGAGACGCAAGTACTTGCATTAGATTAGGTGTGGCGTGAGCACTGCATTAGCTAGGAAACTCGGGGCGCTGGGTTTTGACGCGAATCACTGCATAAGGATAATTACATGCATCATAGTAGTACTGTGTGCTTGCTTGTTGTCTTACTTGCGTGATTATTTTTTTTTTGTTTTTGTTTTAGTCAGTCTTTATTTTAGTTTATTTTCTTTTTAGTTTATGTTTGGTACATGTTCTAGTAAACCTGAATTAATTTCTATTGATCCTGAACTTGAACGTACCCTTAGAGTTAATCGGACTCCTCAACCGTCGTCGTTGTTTCAGGCCAAAATTCAAAGTACACTTAAAAGGTTAAGAAAAACAAGAACTTTTCCAATCGAGCCTATTCTAATGGCCGACAATGGAAATAATGGAAATAACCCTAATATACCTCCACCTCCTCCACTTAAAGATTATTTTATTCCTATGACTTACACGCCTCAAGCTGGTATCGAATTAACGGAGGCGACGACATCTCACTTTGAGATAAAGTCATCTACCATCTCGCTACTTCCTTCTTTCCATGGCCATTTAAATGAAGATCCATATCAACACTTAGGAGATTTTCAAGATATTTGCTCTACATTAAAAATCCAAAATTTCACTGATGATGAATTAAAACTGCATCTCTTCCCACTTTCTTTAAGGGATAAAGCGAAGTATTGGCTTCAATCACTTGAGCCAAACACAATTAAATCATGGGAAGCCTTACACAACGCATTTTTACAAAAATTTTTCCCAATCACAAGAACTAATCAAATAAGAAAAGTCATAACAAATTTTGTCATGCAAGATGGGGAAACGCTTTATGACACGTAGGAGAAATTTAAAGAATTATTACGCTCATGCCCACATCATCAGGTTCCTAAGTTGCAATTAGTTCAAGTCTTCTACGAGGGGCTTATTCCCTCTGTTCGGAATACCGTCGACGCCGTTTGTGCAGGTACTTTCCTGCACAAAAGTGCCAACGAGGCCTGGAAAATATTTGAAACATTAAGCGAGAACTCGATGCATCAGGCTGTGTCGGTATGTTCTGAGGGATATCTTTCGCAACCTAAACGTGAGGTAAACTTTGAGTCAAGTCATTCAATTGAATTTCAAGAATTAAATAAAAAACTTGACCAACTTATGAGGATGGGGATTAGGTCCAATCTACCCTCTTCAGAAGTATGTGCATTATGTTCTAAACCATCTCATAATATCTTTGCATGTCCTTCTGCATCTCAATTCCCGGAGTTTGTTGAGCAACACGTTAATTCTATGCAACAATTCTCACGGAATAATTATAATTCTATGTCGAACAATTTTTCTAATACTTATCGACCCCAATATCAACAAAATCAATACCAACACCCACCTCCTAATCCTAACCCTTTAAGGGATAACACGTTTGAGGCTACGGTGTTGGCGTCTCTAAAAAATTTAGAAACGCAAGTCCAAGCACAAGCACAAATAGTGCACTCTCATACACAATCCATTGCGAAGCTTGAGTCCCAAATGGGACAAATAGCTACTGCTGTGAGTCGTAGAAATGAGAGAAAGTTGCCTGCGCAAACTATTCAAAACCTTAAGCGACAATACTAGAATGGGGGGGTCGAGTGAGCATGTAAATGCGGTATCGACTAGGACGACTACTAGAGAAGAGGAGGTTGTTGAAATTCTGGATAAGAGGGAGAAAAATGTAAATACTAACTTGAATAAAGAAAAGGGTGAGGATGTGGATAGAGTTAGGAAAGAGAATGAACCGGTCCCAACGAATTATATTCCGAAAATGCCATATCCACCAAACGTTGAGGGACCGTCACTGTTGTCTAAGAAAGGGACAAAAATGGAAGATGTACTCGAGGTATTCAAACAAGCAAAAATTAATATTCCATTCCTCAATGCTATTAAACAAATTCCCGCATATGTTAAATGTCTAAAAGACCTATGCACTCAAAAGCGCAAGTTGCGCAGCCATACTTCGAAAAAGGTCTTCCTCACCGAAAAAGTAAGTTCAATCTCTCAACACGCTACTCCAAAATATAAAGATTCAGGTACACCTACGATTTCATGTGTCATAGGTGACATTATCATTCATCGGGCTCTCCTTGACTTGGGAGCTAGCGTTAATCTCTTACCTTATCACGTCTATAAACAACTAGGTTTAGGTGAACTTAAACCTACGGCCACTACCATACAATTAGCGGATCGTTCTATTAAAATACCTAGAGGAATCGTCGAGGACATCTTGGTTAAAGTTGATAAATGCTATTATCCTGTCGACTTCATGGTCCTTGACAATGAACCCGTGCTAGATGCTCAGAAACATACTCCTGTCATCATCTTAGGCCGTCCATTCTTAGCAACCGCTAACGCTCGTGTTAACTGTCGGACAGGGGTAATGAAGGTGTCATTTGGGAACATGAACTTAAAATTAAAATGTTTTTAATGCTATGAATCAACCATCTAAAGACGACGATTACCTATGTGAGGCGGAATGTGAGGTAAGACAGAATATTGAGCCTAACAAAGAACTGAATATGGGTGAGGAAAATATTATAATTCGTAATGAGCGGATGAATCCTGACAACCAAGATCTAAAAGATGAATTTGCTCGAAAGGTATGAAATTAATTTGAACATAATCTGGGAGAACCGTCGGTCGAATTAATTCAAAGCGACGTTATTTCTGCTTATCACCGGCTCTTCCTGATATCCTAAGGGGTACAAACTCTGATTTTCAACCTCCTTAAATCTTGAGCTAGAATGGTCTAGCTAAAGACGTAAAAGATAGCGTTTCTTGGGAGGCAACCCAAGCTTTAGTTCGTCTATTTCTATTATTTTTGGTCATTTTTGGGTCTTTTTGAGTCAATTTTGGTCATTCTGAACAGGTTTGGGAGTCGGAGTAAACTTATTTTCAGTTTATATACAAAAAAATAAAGAAAAAGAGGAATAATGGCAACTCGCGCGCGCGGCCCGCTCGCGCGAGCTTGCCGCTTAGTGAAATTTTTTTAAAATCTTATGTGATATATAGCCTCAATATCAACTCGTGCCGGAATTCGCGCGCACGAGGAGGTCGCTCGAGCGCCCCGCTCGCGCAATCTGGGGACGTAGAAATCTTTCTTTTATAAAATGTAAAATAAGCTTCTGTTTAAACTCGCAGAGGGATTCGCGCAAGCGAGGGTAGCTCGCGCGGTCCGCTCGTACGAGGTAGGAATTTCCCACTTTTTCTTGTTGTTCTTTTACTTTCTTTTACATTCTGTTTCCCAAACCTGGTCCGTTGTTTTTATTTGTTCTATTTTATGTTCTTTATTTTCATAGCTTCGTTTATGTTTGTGTTTTTATTCTTAATTATTTTCATTAGTTCTTTCAATTATAGTTAGTTTTTATTTCTCTTTTTATTGAAAAAAAAAACATATGTATATATATTAGCTTTTATTATTTATTTGTTTGTTTATTTTTCTTTTGTTAAGTATTAACAGGTGAATTAGTAGCTCCAATAGGAGCATTTGAACTTTCCTTCCAGATTCATATACTTCACTTGTTTGTGATTGCCGAGATCGAGGTATTGTCGTTCCTTCCTTACGTACTCTCCTTTCTTTCATTTTATTGTTTCATTGGGGACAATGAAAGGTTTAGGTTGTGGGGTATGCATGCACATGAAAATTATTATGCACTAATTTTTAAAAAAAATTTATTCTTGTGCTTTAAATAAATGATGTTACCGACGTTTTTGCAATCTTGATTCGATACTTCTTGTTATGTAACTATGATTGTTATAGAATGGTAAACAAGAGAAGATGTGGTTAAACATTTGCTGAAGTCATGATATGACATTTTAGGTCACGTATCGTTCGAATCGTAGTTTTATATCATAGATTTGCACACAAACCTATGCACTGCACGTAGTCGCTTGAATAAATGTCTGATGTGAACTATAATATGATTCAGATTTCTAGATAGCACATGGTGGATACTAAACCCGGTGAGCTTTTGAACCTATCTTTTCTTTTTAGAGGGGTTATAAATACATTGTGTTCGTCGAATTTCATTTGGAATAGCGCATTAACTTGTTGTTTAGTCTCATTATTCTTGTTTTGGTTGATAGTCAAGTTAAAATATTTGTTACCATGCTAAATAATCTTCCGTCGTAAACGTTGAAGAACCATATAGCCATAGGACATGATTCTAGGCCTTCTTTGTTTGCTACTGACCGATAAATGATAAATTTCCTTAGTTCGCCCTTTGAGCCATTAAAATGCCATTTTTTTCTTTAATTACCATTATCCTATTTTTGCTCCAATTTGGCCAACTTGGAGTTCACCCCTGAAAGATTGATCAACTTTTAGTGGTGTTAAGGCGATGTGTGATTGAGAAGAAAAAGAAAATAAGATGGTGTTTGGGGTGGTTGCCTTTTTTATTTATTGAATATTCGTTTCAAAAGCAACGAGGAGGAAAAGAATAGAGAAAAAAAAAAAGAAAGAAAAAAAAAAAGAATAAGGTTGAAAAGAAAAAAAGAAAAAGAAACAGAAGGACAAAAAATTGAAAGGAATGAAAAGAAGAGAATGAAAAGATGAAAGTTGGTAGAAGAGATGAATGAAAGAAATCAAACATGCCTTACAATGCCATTCTAAAACTACCTAATAAATCATTTCTATCCTTTTTCAGTGCCTAAGCCACGTTATAACCTTTGAAAAATCCTATTTGATCCTAGGAAACATGGTTTGGATATGAAAACGATGGGAAGGGGATTAAAACATGGTAATGGTTACTTTTTCTTGACTATTGGCATCCTATCCAAGAGACTACTGTTCTTTCGTGTCATGCGTCTTTTTCGAGTCATATATGAGCATTTCTCGTTTTGAAAACATATATCCTTTACTCCCATATATTAGATAAATTACACATGTTTCTGAATGTTTCATTTGTGAGTGTAATTAACATTGTGAGATTGGTAGTCGAAGCATAGTTAGATGGTCATCTGAGTTATATTCCAAGTTCATGACATGCGCGTGTTCATTTGACTACCATATCACACACGTGCAATTTTATGATAAACTCTATTGATTTATACGATGCATATGCTTGAGATTGTTTTTCATGACGTAGGTTGACGTTTGATTTCGTTTCTTCTTGTTCGTTATTTTATTTCGAATCATCATTCTATGATAAGGAGTATTGATTGTTTTATTTTTCGTTTGAATAAAACATTTTAAAATTTTAAGTTAATTAAGATGGTTGTGGGTGACTTGTTGACGAGAACCCTCACGAGACTTCACTCGTCCGACTGGGGACACCTAGAGGTTTAAAAGGCTTGTTGCATACGCTAAATGCAATCGTGATCCATGCGAAAATGGAGTAGTATTTGTAGTAGTAGTTTTATTTTTATGTTTTTCTTTGCTCAAGGACTAGCAAAGTGTAGGTTTGGGGGTGTGATCAGCGACAAATAGTTGCCGTTTATAGTCCTAAAAATACGCTTTGTTAGCCCATTTCATGTAGTTATTAATTTTTTTTAATAAGTATTCTAAAATTTGTAGGTTTTGGAGCTTTAACTTGAAAATGCACAAAAATCCAAGGATTAGTGGCTTTGGAAGTCATTTTTGGCTCAAAAGGTGATTCCAGTGAAAGCTGAATACAGTAGCAGCCTTGGAAAATCACATTTTTGACAAGGAATACTTTAGATTTGAGAAATTTCTCCAGAGATATAAAATGTAGATCTTCGAGTTACGGACACGTGACCATAAATGGTGAGTCAATACGAGGTCCGAGTCAAAAGTTATCATAATTCTACGATTGGTGCGCAGAGTAGCAGAAAATCTGAGAAAAGTTGGAAAATGGCCTGGTCGCTGGAGCGAACTGCGCGCGCGACCCGCTCGTGCGATCCGCACGAGCGACCCTTTGAAAAAGTCAAAAATGCGTATTTTGAGGTCCTGAAGAGCCCTGTGCAATCTAAATTGGCTGAATACGTCTAGAAACATAAAACAGCTTTTTTAATGGGATTTGGCATAGAAAAGCTTCCTAAATCCTTCCAAACTTTATATAAATCCTATTCTAAATCAATTTTGTGGTTACACATCATTACAGAACATTAGATACATCCATATACAACAAAAACATCAGCCATTGAAGAGAGGAAAGCAAGGAGAAAAAGAAGAAGACCAAGGATTTCCATGGCCTCCTCCATCAACCTCTTGTCAATCTTCAATTCTATGGCCGCTTAAACCTAGATCTAGGGTTTCAATGAGCCAAGTAATAGGAAGTATTTTATGCTTTTCTTTTAGATTTATTATGTATGGATGATGATTACATGTTTAGCGGATTTAATAATAAAATCGAATTTCTATGAATTAAATCATTGCTTTCAAAATCTATTCTTGTCTTAGATCTATTTTGAATGTGATGTGCTCAATGATCTATATTTGCTGTGCTTGTATGGATTATTTACATGTAATGGTACTTAGTTGAATTGTGCTATCAAGTATCCGAATAATCCATGCCTAGGATAGACGGATTATGCCACAACCCTAGTTTAGTGTGGAATAATTCGTGCTATCCGAAGATGGATTATGTTGGTGCTTGAACCATAGTTATCTTATTGACAGGGGAATTGGGCTTGTAGCTACAATTCGTCACTATCATCCAACTTAATAAGCTAATTGAATGCATAAATACCCTTATTATGAAGCTAGTTGTGGATTTGTAATCCTTGGTTCCCTTTAAATATCTTTAAAACAACTTTAATTGCTTTCATAATTTAGATTTACTTTTATTGTTATTAGTTTAATTCAAATTAAATCCAAAATCCATTTTTCTTAATTAATTAGATTTAGGTTTTTAAATTAAAGTGCTTTAGTAATTCAATCTTTGTGGGTTCGACCTTTAGTTCCACACTGCAAATCTTTAGAAAAGTAAAGTATACTTTTATATCTTGATTTTGACGAGATCAACAGGCTCCTCCAGCTTTTGACCCTATCCCTCCTTGGGATTAGACCGTCAACGTTTTGGGTGCCGATGGTTCCCCTTATGTCGTGGAGTTGCCGCGAGTCACGTATAGGTAACCCATCCAGCCAGTAGGCGTCCTCAACGTACCTTGGAGTTATGCTGAGGAGGGTCACACCTTGGCAACTAGCCTATAGTCTTTGGTCCTTACACGAGACATGTCTCTAATTTTGAACTTCTTAAGGTTATGAGGTTTCAACCCTAGATTTTACCCTTGACAGATGGATGGTATGTGGCGGTTTGCCACTAGTCAGATGGCGTCATTGGTAAGTTTCTGACTCGACTCTATTTTGGTACTTTTGTTTCTTCTTGACTGATTGCTTTTTATTTGTGTGTGCAATGTCGTGGAGGTGGTGCTGGCTCATCGAGGACTAGGCCAAGGTGCAGGGGTGGCCGGAGGCCATCACTAACGTACACTCCGGGTGGTCTGTCAGAGGATGAAGAAGAGGAGGATTGAGGCCTCCTAAGCGAGGACTTTTGTTTTGTCTCCATTTCTTATCTTCGATTTGGTTGTACTAGTGTATTTTGTGAATGACGGATGATGTGTAGGACGATTTGTTACCTTTTGACAGAGTATTATGATGTTTTGCCTAAGCCGAATAGTTTCTGGTTTGAAGGCACGGTTGTGTGCTTGTATTATTTGGTGATCGTGTGATGATATATATATGTGCACTGTGATTCTATGACAATTGATGTTACTGTGATGAATAGCTTTGTGATAGCGAGGGTGTGTTTGCCTTGCAGGTGGGATAGTTTGTGAAATGGGGAGATGCTGCCAAAATTTTGAATTTTGCTAGAGCCACGATAGAAAATATGGCATTGTATGATCCCGCTCAACTTTTTGCTTGGCTCAACATCACAGATAGTGTGGAACGGATAAACCTTTTCTGCTACGGCTTGACCGAGCTCTTCTCTCTTTGTCAAATGGCCTTGAATGCTGAGTTCATGCGTGCTTCCAGTGCCCACTGGGACCCGATAAATCATGTCTTCAATTTCAATGGCCTGGAGATATGCCCCCTGTGTTTGGAATTCTGTGGATTCTCAGCTTCGACCCAAATTCAGACTTGATTCTTCCTTTTGTTGATACCCCCAGTCCTACTTGCGGCTTGGCTGAGTATCTCAACTGTTCAACTGCTATCTCCCACCGATTAATTCAAGGTAAGGTCCTCAACATTGCCTTCATCATTGCTTAGTACGTTAATCGCAGAAATCCCAGCGTATATGATGTTTCCCATGGAGCTGCTCTGATCTTATGCATAACTTTGCACTACTTGTTCTCGAGTACTTCTAGCGACTTGGTGCATGTATTTCTTGGACTGAAATCGGGTAAGAACCCCATGGCTATGGTTATAGCTAAAGCTCTGAACGGTTTGGATAACGCCTTTAACCAAGGAACTTTCCTTCTTTCTGGGGCACCTTTGGTGTTGCAAGCTTGGCTATACGACCACCTCTAGCTGTGGACAGGCCGAGTGCCACTAGTTTATTTTTGCAAGGTCGTGCTTCATTCCCACTATACTTTTGCTGACTGGGTTTGTATTTTGGTTACTCTTTCTGAAGCAGACATTTGTTGGATTGTGGGGCGTTGGGGCCTTCATGCTGCTACAACTAGCCTTGGGGATCACCCAAGAATGTGGTTGATGGGTATAAGAGAGACTTCTTTCTATCATCCTCATCGATTAGCCAGGCAGTACGGGCGAGTTCAAGAGGCCACCTGGGGATTCACTGAGAGAGTCTTTGCTTCCAAAGTCAGGGCTGTCACTATTGCTACTTTCATCAGGGGTTGGACCCATCGAATAAAAGCCTATTTCTAAAGACTTTTGAAGAAAAACAAAGTAAAAGCTAGACTAGACTGATTATGCTTTTTTTTTCCAAGTGTCTTTAATATTTGTGATTGCTTTTCTGAAGAAGAAGTTTTATGTTTTCCTTTATTCCTGCTTATATAGTATTCAAAGTTTGTTTATCGATGAACCTTGGTTACTTTGAGAACTTTATTTTATGCATTTGGCTTTTTGAAAACATTTTGAAGTAAGATTTTGATCAGATGTTGCTTTTGATACTTGCTTGGGCATACAGGGGTAATTTAGAGGCGAACGAGGCGGGTAACCGAAGATTGCCCCTAGTTTGGGGCATGGGTGGTTATGAGGCAAACGAGGTAGGTGACCAAAGTTTGCCCCTAGTTTAGAAGAGATTCAAGTAAATGAGGCTGGTGGCCGAAGTTTGGCCCTAGTGTGAAGGGTGGTTTCTAGGTTATGGTAAGGACCACAACTTTATTTCTCTCATACGCTTATAATTTTTGCCTAGACACCAGTAAGGTGACCTAGCGAGCTCTTTCTCTCTTTTGTTATTGCTCACTTTAGATTTAGCTCTAATTTTTGCCTAGGTATCCTTTCAGATTTTTAACCTATCGAGCCATCCTTCTTTTCTTTTTGAAAGTCTGCCTACGTATCCCCAAATGGGAATCAAGTCCAACGTAGTTCGGGCCATGGTAGGAAAGAAGTGGGTTGATTTTTGTGGGTGGAGCGACCGAACTGATGCGGTTGCCTACGTATCCCCGAGTGGGAATTAGGTCGAGCGTAGTTCAGGGCAAGGCTTGAAAGAAATGGGTAAAAAGTCAAGTATAGTACTTTTTGAGGCAATCTACGTTGATTGAGGCGATCTATGTTGATTGGTTCTTTGAATTTGACACCATCGAGGTCAATGAGGTAGGTTGCTCCTCCGAAAAGGATAGTTTTGATGATATAAGGGCCAACCCATTCAGGTTTGAACTTCCTACGTGGATCAAAGATCGGGACTCGCAGTTCCTTAAGAACAAGGTCACCCTTGACAATTTTCCTCGGACGAACCTTCTTGTTAAAAGCACGAGCTATCCTCTTTTGATAGATTTGGACATGGTCGACTGCCGCTAGGCGCTTTTAATCTAGGAGAACCAATTCCTCATATCTTTCTTTGAACCATTCAGACTCTGAAATTTCACATTCTGCCATCACTCGCAGGGATGGTAACTCTATTTCGACCGGAAGTACTACTTCCATACCATATACAACTGAATAACGAGTCACTCCTGTAGACATCCTTATCGAGGTTCTGTATCCCCAAAGCGCAAATGGTAGCTTCTCATGCCAGTCTTTGTAAGTTTCGGCTGACTTCTGCAGTATGGCCTTGACGTTCTTGCTTGCAACTTTGACTACCCCATTGGTCTACGGCCTGGATGGTGATGACTTATGATAAGTGATTTTGTATTCCTCAAACAGATCCCTGACTTTTGCTTTGAAATGACTCCCATTGTCCGAAATAATCTCATAGGGGACTCCATAGCGGTAAATGAGATTTCTCTTGATGAACTTGGCCACTTCCTTGCCTCCCAACTTGGTGTAGGATGTAGCCTCTACCCACTTCGTAAAGTAGTCAATGGCCACCAAAATGTATCGATTCCCATTCGAGGCCTTTAGAACAATTTTGCCAATGATATTGATTTTCTAGGTTGGGAATGGCCATGGAGAGGTCATACTATAGAGCAAAGATGGCGGTACATGCATCATGTTTGCATGGATCTGGCACTTATGGCACCTTCTCACGTATTCACAATAATCTTTTTCCAATGTTGTCCAGTAGTACCCTTGTCTTACAATCTTCTTGGCTAGTATGTGACCATTCATGTGTGGACCGCATACCTCCTTGTGTATTTCTTTCATCATCCTTCTGGCGTTGTTTCCAAACAAGCAAGTCAGGTTGTGACCATTGTACCCTTTCTTCAACAATTTTCCCCTGTAAATGATGAATTGTGCTGCAAACCTTTGAATTGCTCTTTTTTCTTTCTTAGTAAACTCTTGGGGGTACGTTCCCCTTTCTATAAAGTCCCAGACATCTTGGTACCACGGCATTTCCTTTTATTTTTTGATTGCAGCGACCATGCTAAATGAAGGTTCGTATCTTTGCTCAATTACTAGAGGCATCATCTTGACTCCTACGGGGATTTTGATCATGGAGGCTAGGGTAGCCAATGAACCTGCTTACTAGTTCTCCTCTCTGGGTAGGTAAAAGAGTGTCACATTCTTGAATTGTTTCTTGAGTCATTGAGATGGTCATGATAAGGCTTCAACCTTTCTTCTTTCACCTTCCATTCTCCTTTGGCTTGCGATACGATGAGGTTTGAATCTAGGAAGACAACCAATTTCTAAACTTTTAATTCTACGGCCCCTTCCATCCCCAAAATGCATGCCTTGTATTCAGCAGTATTGTTGGTGGAGTTTTAATTGAGTTTGACTGCCAGTGGGGTATGGTCCCTATTTGGTGATACCAGAATCATTCCTACTCCATAGCCTTTCATGTTGGCTCCCCCATAAAAGTACAACTTCTACTGCTCTTCTTTGATTTCCATGATAATTTTGTTCGGGAATGGGAAATCTCCATTTTCTTCAGAGTCAGCAGCGTGTTCTGCAAGATGCTCAGCTGTAGTTCTCCCTTTCACCGATTTGGTTGTTACATACTTGATATTGAAATCAGATAGTAGAAGTAGCCAACAGGATATACGACCGATCAGGGCAGGTTTTTCGAGGAGGTAGTTTAGAGGATCCAATGCTAGCATGTAGTACCTTAATCGACAGGTGCACCAGACTAAGGCCCAACACGTTTTTCAAGGGTAGAGTAATTGAGCTCATACCTAGTCATCCTCTTGCTAAAGTAATATATGGCTTTTTCATAGTGGCTCTCTTCTCCTTCTTGGGCTAGCATGCAACCCATGGCATTTTTCAAAGACAGGTAGGTAAAGAAATAAGGGCTTATGAGGAGTGGGTGGCGAAAGGACAGGTAGATTTTGAAGGTAGGCTTTTATTTTGTCGAAGGCGGCTTGGCATTGGTCATCCCATTAGAACTTCTCTCCTTTCCTCAGTAATTGAAATAAGGGATCACATGTAGTTGTGAGCTTATAGATAAAGTGGCTGATGAATTAAATCCTCTCGAGGAACCCTCTCACTTCTTTTTCATTATGCAGTGGTGCCATTTCTAGAATTGCCTTGATTTTAGAGGGATCGACCTCTATCCCCCTCGGTGTAATGAGAAAACCTAAGAGCTTCCCAGAGGTCACACCGAAAGTGCATTTCTTCTGATTCAGCCTCATTTTATACTTGTGCAACCTTTCAAAAAACTTCTCCAATGCTATCAAGTGTCCCTCTCTATCCTTATATTTTATGATCATGTCATCTATGTACACTTATACTTCCTTGTGGATCATATCATGCAACAGAGTGGTGGCAGCTCTTTGGTAGGTTGTTCCAGCATTCTTGAGTCCGAAAGGCATCACTCTATAGTAGTAGGCCCCCCAGGGTGTGGTGAATGTTGTCTTTTCCCAATCTTCCGGTGCCATTAAAATTTGGTTGTATCCTGAAAAACCATCCACAAATGACAATAGATCATGGTCCGCGGTGTTATCTACTAGAACGTCGATGTAGGGAAGTGGGAAGTCATCCTTTGGACTAGCTTTGTTTAGATCATGGAAGTTGACGCACACACGAACCTTTCCATCCTTCTTGGGGACCGGCACAATGTTGGCAACCCATTCTGGATATTCTGTAACGATGATGAATCCTGCCTTGAATTGTTTCTCCACTTCTTCTTTAACCTTGAGTGTACACTCTGGCCTCATGTGCCTCAGATTCTTCTTGATAGGTTTGGAATTGGGGAGGAGAGGAATATGATGTTGGACAATGTCGGGATCGACTCTAGGCATGTCCTCGTAAGACCAAGCAAAAACATCTTTAAATTCTTTTAGCAAGAGAGTCAATTTTTCTTTTTCTTCTCTATTAAGTGTTGAGCCATTTTACACAATTTATGGATTATCTTTTTTACCTAGGTTAATCGATAAATTATCTTCGATTATTTCATAAGCAAGTGGTTTTTTAATTAGTTTCTTAAGTTCGATTGGGAGATCCTTGGAGGGATCTATGCATTCATAAGTATTAGATACAGAAGAGTAAGCGGAATCGTTCTTCATTTCATTCAGAACAGGTGGAGTGATTACATCAGACAGTGGTGGGCCTATAACTACCGACTCTGGTATAGACTCGATAATTAGAAGTACAGATTCCAGGGGAACGGGGGATAGAAAAACATAGATAGATGACTCTATAGCTCGGTTGCTCAGATCCTGCTCAGCTGGTATGATTTGATCATCTTGGCTCTTAGCCCTTTTTCCTTCCTTTTCTTTAGTAGATTCTTCCCACATCTGCTTGATAGCTTCAATATCTAGGTACTCCAACCAGTCTTCCTCTGGGGTTTTCTCAACTTCTTCCGGATAGAACGGATCTTGATAGGGAGGCCTTTCACAGTCAGCGAAGATTTTAAGTCCAGGGTGACTTTTTCTGGTAGCCTGATGGATCCAAGGTTTAGGGGACCCAAAATAGGGGAAGTCATCCCTTTCTTTGATGAATTGCCCATTCAAGGTTTTGCGGTATGGTGGAAGGCTCCTCACTCTCTTCTTCAATGGCTTTTGTAGCTCGAGATCTTCTTCAGTGGGCTTGTATCCCAATCCAAAAGTGCCCTTTTGTCATTTGATCTGAGGGAACTCGCGGATCCCTTGTTGATGTTGGCCCAATCCCATTCTAGGAAAGTAGTTCATTTTGCGAATGATGTTGACAACTGCAGAGTGGATTTCAGGGAACCTGTCTTCATCATCGATTATGTGGACGTTTTCCATGAAAAATCCTCCGATTTCCCCCTCTTCTAGTTCGGGTATTTGGATTTCAAAGACTGGAGAATAGCTTGGGAAGGCTTCATTTCCCCAACTATTGCCGAAGATGATTTTTACCTTTTTCTCATGAATGTACTTGATCATTAATGCACAGTAGATGATACTACTTTGTTGACATGCAGCTAGGGCCTTCCGATCAATAAATTGAATGTTGCAGGTATATCCATGACTTGGAAGAGTTGAGTGCAGACCTAAGAGCCTACTTGGATTTGGAGAGAAACAGTCCCCATCACAGTTCTCTTGGAGTTATAATAGGCCCTCACAGATTGCACAGATAGAGTGATGTCTAGGATGTTAACCCCTAAGGCGGTAGCGGTTCTTAGAGCATAAACATTCAGGGCAGAGCCCATATCGACTAGACAGAATGGCACCTGTTGCCCCTTATACCCAATTGTGATATACAAAGCTTTGTTATATGCAGATCCTTTCAGCGGCAAATCCTCATCGAAAAAGGTAATGACTGGATCGGGGTTGAGTGTGCCCAAAAAAGGCACCATATCTTTCGGTGCAGCATTAATGGGGATCTCAATTCTAGCCAAGGCGTTTAACACAGCCTGCCTATGATTGTAGGATGTCACCATGATGTCCCACATTGAGAGGTGTGCTTAAGTTTTCTTCAATTGCTTTATCAAGTCATTGTCCTCTTCGATGACCTCGTCTATCTTTCGCTTTTCCTTGTCTTCGACAGTTCCTTTCTCAACAGTTTTTGTGATAGGCTATGGAGGCTGATAATGACGGCCCGACCTAGTCAGATGATCGATCTTGACAGGAGTAGGTTCTTCTACAGTCCCATCTTCTTTGAACCAATCATAATATGTTCTAACAAATGGTTTTTTCGGCTCATTTCAGATGGAGGCATCACTTTCTTTGTTGGAATCATACCATTTGAGGTCTACCGCCCATAGATCATGTCCTTCCAGAAAGATAAAATCTTGTTCATCATCTACCTGTTGCTGCCGCTTATCATCTTTCCCTTTGATTAGGTAAATTTCCTCAAACTATCGGATGTCGAAGAGGGGTAAGGGATGTCCTAAGGGGGTGATATAGGCGATAGGGTTGAAGGATACAGGGTTGGATTCGATGAGGCTGATATTTTGGTGGTTTGGAAGGGGATTTTGGGTAACATGGGGCTGCTTAGGTGGTGGCTCAATGATATTCTGGTCAATGAGGTCTTGGATATCATGGCGGAGGCGCATGAAATCATCGGTGTTGTGGCCAGGAACTTGGTGGTAGGTGCAATGTTTGGACATGTCACAGTTTAGTGGTGGCGGGGTATTTTGAGGTTAGAGCAGTTGAAGGTGACTCTTTCTTAGGAGACAGTCTAAAGCAGAGGAGAGGGGGATCTCTAGCTTGATAAAATCGAAAGGAGGCTTTTTCTGGAAATGGCAATTGGACGAGTTTGCTTGGTTGGAGGGTTGATATGGCCTAGGAGAGTATGCCATGGGTAGACTGCTAAGGGCATTGATATCCGGAGCGTTGCGGGAGTAATTGGGCCTTTTTGACTGACTTGGAGGCTCTTCCTTCTTAATTTGTCCTTCCCTGATAGCATCTTCAATTTGAGTTTCTACTTTAAACAATTCCTCAAAGTTGGAGATGGATTGATAGAATAACTTCTCATGATAGAGTGGTTGCAGATTTCGAATTAGCATTCTCACTTGTTCCTTCTCAATTAGCCGGTGGGTAATCTGAGCCACTTTATTCCTCCATCTGCTCAAGAAAGTAGCAAATGACTCATTGTTGTTCTGCCGGGTAGTTTCCAAATCCCTGATTGTGACATCCAGCTCTTGATTGTAAGAATAGTCATTGTCAAATATCCGAACGATATCTTCCCATGCTCGAGTTTTGAAAGCTTCTAAGGTAAGGAACCATGATAGTGCAGACTTTATGAGGGTTTGTGGGAACAACATTGCAATGTGCTCATGAGTGCAGCGCATTGACTAGAAGATGCTAATAGATAGCTTCACGTGGATTTTCAGATTCCCGATTCCATCAAAACAGTCAATGGCGGGCATCTTGAAGTTTTTCTGGCAGTTTCAGCTTAACAGGTTCAAAAAGGCCTTCCAGACCTAGCATGTAGTCATCGACCCCCTTGTTCTTCCTCAATACACTTTCCAGCTTGTCAACATTGTCCATTTTCTCCTAGAGTTTTTTCTTATATACAAGCGGTGGTACCCCTTGAAACCAATCTTCTTCCCCATTATTCTCATGTATACCGACGGGAGGTTGTATAAACCCCGATGGTGGTGGGAACCCAGGTGGGTACAGTGGCTGCTGCTATTTCAACTCTTCTATGAACTTCAAAACTTGGGCCAGGCTGTCAGACTGCTGGCTTATGGTTGCTCCCAACTCGGTAGCCTTGTTTTCTAGCTCTTCCTGGTTCATGCTGAAGTAACTTGTCGGGCTGATTCTGACCAAACAATTATATGAATTTCTAACCCAAGATGAAGATCCCAGTTGCTGACTTCGGGAATCTATAATGACCTATAGATTTTGAGAGGACTATATCAGATTCTGACAGTGACAACTTTGGACAGACAATGACAGTGATGTTAACAAACGTGGACAGACTTGTGTACAAACTAATTGAAACGGTGCTTGCAGACTGATAGGAAAGGTGTATGCATACGAGACAAGCATGCGGATGCAAGCCCTAATCTACACAATGCTCCTATTTCTAGCAAATAGCAGTTAAACAAGTGGGGTTTTAGCCATGCAGAGTGTGGTAACCTTACCTTCTAGTATGATCACCAAGGGATAACAAGGGTTTCTAGGATTTTTTGAGAAGTTTGGATGGAGCTTATAGGAAAAATTGGGTATTTCTGGGATATCCGGACGGAGTTCTGGTTATATCTCTGTATTTCTAGGATATCAGGGCAGAGTTTCTGGGAGAAGTTGGTTATATCTGGAGAAGTTGGACAATGTTTCTGGGAGAAACTGGTCATATCTGGATAATTCTGGAATATATGGACAGAGTTTTTGGGAGAAACTGGTCGTATCTGGACAAGTTGGACAGAGTTTATAGGAGAAATTGGTTATATCTAAGTATTTCTGGGATATCTAGGTAGAGTTTCTGGGATAAACTTGTGTTTTCTGAGCGATTTGGATAGTGTGTCTAGGAGAAATAGGTATTTCTGAGTGAATTGGGAGATTTGGGCAAAGTTTCTGGGAGAAACAGGTATTTATGATGGGAGCAGGTAATGATGGTGGTCATATTGTCCAGCAAGTTTTCATACCCCTATGACTTTGGACCAACAAATAAGGTTTGCGGTGCATATCCTTGCGAACACAGAGCATACATCCTTACCATGGTGCCTAGGCATGTCAACTCAATGTAATCATATGTGAGTGATTGCCTTGGGAATCATGAGAAAGAAGTTATGTTCTGTGCCACATAAGCGTCTACATCGCGTAGGTATATCACATTGTTCTATCTGAAAAGATAAATCAACAGTCCTATGAAAGGTTCTACAGGAATCTATATGCAAAGGCTAGGTTTAGTCAAAAAGGGTCCATTGACGAGAGTTCCAATATACCATCAAAGAGACAGTACAGAGGTTTTTACTCTTTTTGATATACCTTAGAAGGTACAGTATCAACGGTGACTTGTGCCCTAGCACAGCAAGACCTAAATAATGTCAGCATCGCATTTCAGACACAGTCGGAGACGGAAATGCAGAAGTGCAAAGCAGTGAACCAGATACAGTAAAAAGATGATTTTAAGGATGCTTCTTGTGAGTCAAACCTCTGTATTATTTTGTTTTAAAATAAAAAATCCCCAGCAGAGTCGCCAGATTGTGGACACGCGGAATCGGTCGTCCACTTTTTGTTCATTTGAAATTGATTTTGGATCAAAGGAAGAAAGGAAGGTTGGGGATACGCAACCTCCTGGCAGCCCACCCCCGTCAGTGTTTCGGGGTTTGGGAATTGATTTTCCTTGTTTTTAAATTGGTTTGAAAAAGGTCTGTTGAAAACAGATACAGAGTCGCCACTTGGTTTTCAAGGAACCAAGAAACCTAATTTCACTCACCCAAATGGATAAAGGGCATCGACCCTTCATAACCAAAGAACTTGGCTCGGGGTTTTGGTACGAGAGAGGAAGGAGCCTTTGTTGCAACTAAAACACCCTCAACTCGCCCCGTCTTTCGACGGGCCTCAATTAGCATCCAAATAATCATCTTGTACTATGTTTGGTTCGATAATTAATATTTATGATAGGTATATTTCATTGCATAAGAATCATGAAATGGAAGATCAAAAGATAACATATCATTCATAAGGTCTAAGCCAAATATCACACAATGCAAAAGGTGAAAGATCACACAAACAAACCTAGAAAAAATTATCTAATCACATATCAAGCAATCAAGTTTTCCTAGTCTAGAAGGGGGGACATGAATTGTTCTTGGAGCAAATAATCAACAAAAAAAAGAATATGCTTAGCAAGCTAGAATGATGCATGTTGATTATTGAGAAAAGAAGACCTCTCAGTCCCCGAGATGGATGAGAAAGGAAGATTAGATCAAGAGGAAGCATGAACGTATGATCAACTTCATTCCTTGTAATCTTCTTAGATTAGGAGTCATAAAAATTCCAAATCTTGCATGGATGCAATGTATGATCCTAGAATGTGCAAATGAAGTAGTGTGCAAGAGGTCATAAGATTTCTAAAATGATTTAGAAGTCTTAGATATGCATGGATTTATGAAGGAAATCATCATAGGATGTATATAAATGTAGTATGACCTACTTCCTAAGAAAGCATCAAATCAAAAGATGAAAGTAAAAGCATGCTTGCTGTGAATAGTGGACAGAACAGTGAGTTGATTTCGTAAAAATGGAAAAGTGGGGTTAGAAATATTTTTAATTCATGATTTTTGTATGGAGATCGTCCTTATTGTGTCTAAAACACATATCAAAGGACCAAACTACAATAACTATTACAGATTGGGAGAAATCATATAAACAATAGAGGTTGTTCAGAAGCAGAATCCGTACTGTCGACTGAAATGTTGAAAAATATTAGAAAATGAAAACAAAACATTTAAAGGCCCATACTATATGGAAAGTTCCCTAAACACTGAAGTTCAAGGTAAAAATGAGTTGGGACCACTCCTTGTGTAAAAGGTTTCTGAAAAACAAGTTGAAAGTCAACCTAGCTGCTGTGATAGTAAAAATAGAATGTCTGGAAGGAATGTTTGGACCAAAATGGAACCTCTCCAAGTGTTTTTAGGTCATACCAAAAATCCTGGGTGTTCTATAATGAGTTAGGAAGATTTTTCAAGTGGTGTTGTAATCATCCTTTGAGTATTGAGTTCTAGAGAATTCTTTAAACTCAGATTATTCACTGTTTTGAAGATTTTTGGAAAAGAATAAGGTTTATTTCTCGGAATCCAACAATTGAGGTTTTAGAGAGGTTTTGAAATAGACTTTAGAAGTATATTTTTAACATCAAATGGAGATTAGGACCTCTTGGAATATCAATATTAAACTCATATCAAGAACCTCCAAGATTGTTGGAGAGGTTTGTTTTCATTTGAATGTGACCTCAAGAATACATAGGAATGTATTGAGGTCATAATCATCATCTATCAATCATGTTTTTAAGGTTAAGAACTACTATCCATAAGGATTCACTCACCTCAAACTTTATGTCATCATTTAGGTGATGATGAACTAGTAAGTAAATAAAGAAAAGCCAAAAAGAAATGAGATTAAGAAGAGATGAACATAGTATGTAAGTAAGCAAGTAAAGCAATTAAATAGATGATATTCAATTAGATTTTGGACTTGTAGTTTGGTGTTTCATTCATATATGATGACTTTGGACATGGAAGTAGCTTCCTATCTCATAAATGCTCACTAAAATGGTGGTTGGGTGTATTAAATGTGAAGTAAAGAGGAGTAATGAAGTCAAAACAAATTTGTAAACTCACTTTCTTGTTGGAAATCAAGAGGTGGAAGCTCACTTTCACTATCCTAACCTTATCTCTATAACTTTTGTCTCTACCACTTCTCTAAACTTTGTATTTGTACCCCCCCCCCCCCCCCCCCCCATAAATGAGAAGTCAAGGGGGTTTATATAGGCCAATTTGGGGTGGTTTGGGGGTTTAAAGAGTACTCCCATTGGTCCCAAATATCTGTGAACAAGGAACTACGTCGTTTTGGTTTTCAATTAATCAAATTGAATAAAAATGGACTGTTTTGGGAGAGAGTGTCGCGGCAGCACTGGGCCTGTGCTGCGGCGGCATTGCTCCTCCAATGTTCGAATAATGCTGTTTAGGCCCCCAGAGGTTCCAGTATTCGTGAAAAGACCCTATTTCGTCCAAAATTCAAAGAAATGTGTACGAACTCCAAATTGAGCTTGTGATATACCGTTGCAAAGATAATGGAGTCTAATTTTTATAAAAAATAGTTCAGAGTCAGGTCACTTTAAAAATTTTTGAGGTATTCACGATAAAAGTTGATTTGATCGTCTTTTTCACCTTCGAAAATTCATAATAAATCCGTTTTAAATGAAAAAAATTATGTGCGATATACCATTGGAAAGCTATTGATCTCTAGTATCCATGAAAAATATTTGAAAAATGATACGGTGCTCAGGTTTCAAAGTCAACTTTTAGGTCAAATCAGTCAAACTTGGGACCTCTAAAAAGTTCTAGGAACCTCTGGGAGCTCCCAGGAGCTGAAGTTTTCGTTCAATTTTCTTTTAAAACTCATTTTATTACTTTTCACCTGATCTAGAATGATCTCAGAACTTTTTGGCAAATTTGGATGATTTTGGTCAAACTCTGGTCAAACCTGGTCAAACATGGGTCAAACCAGTCAAGGGGGACTTTCCCGGAACTTTCGGGATTTTCGGGGGTCTCTGAGACCTGACGATTTTATCTGATTTTGCTCCAAAACTCCATTTATTACTTTTCTTACGACGTAGTATGTTTCTAGAACTTTTGGTCTAAATCTATGAGTGTTTGGGCCTTCAGGGGCATTTTGGTCATTCTGAGCATTTTGAGATATAGAACTAACTTTCCGGAGTCCTTTTTGAGACTTTTTCGATCATCGTGAACCACCAAGCTATGGGTCTCCTAAATATGACAACCGACAAAATGGGGTGTCTACACTCTCTTATACTTCACATTCAAATCCTCCCCAACCACCATTCTTGAGCAATCTTGAGTTTGGAATCTACTTCTATGTCCAAATGTCACCACATATGAGTGAAACACCAATCTAAAAGTCCAATATCATATTGATTATAATCTATTGATTGTTTACTTGCTTGTTTACATACTATGTTCATCTCTTCTACCTCATTTTTTTTTCTTTGATTACTTACAAGCTTATCATCATCTAGATGACATGTTCTTTGAGGAGAGTGAATCCTTATGGATGGTAGCTCTTGACCTCAAAGACATGTTTTATAGATGATGATTTTAACTTCAATACATTCATATGTATTTTTGAAGTCATATTCTCAAACAAAACTATGTTTGTGCAAGAAATATTGAGAGTTCTTGATATGAGTTTGATGTTGGTATTCTAAGGGGTTATAATCTCCATTTGGTGTTGGAAATATGCTTTCCAAATCTCTATTTCAAAACCTCTCTTAAACCCCTCATTTTGATTTCTAGAAATAAAACATTTGTTTCCTCTCAAAATCTTTAAAATAGTGAGTTGTTCAACTTTAAAATATTATTCTAAGTTCAATACTCAAAAGATAATTACAAGGCCACTTGAAAAGTCTTCCTAACTCATTAGAGAACACCCATGATTTTTGGTTTGATCTATAAACACTTGGAAGGGGTCCATTTTGACCCAAACATTCCTTCCAGACATTCTATTTTCTCTGTCACAACAGCTTGGTTGACTTTCAACGTATTTTTCAAAAAACTTTTACAAAGGGAGTGGTCCCAACTCATTTTTCCCTTGAACTTCAGTGTCTTGGAAAACTTCAAGTATAATATGGGCCTCCAAATGTTTTGTTTACATTTTACAAGAGTTTTCTACATTTTAGTCGACAGTAAGGACTCTATTTCTGAGCAAGCTCTCTTGTTCATATTATTTCTCTTAATATGTAATAGTTATTATAGTTTGCCTTTTTGATTTGGAGTTTTTGTGACTCCTAATCTAAGAAGATTATAAGGAATGAACTTAATCACACGTTCATGCTCCCTCAATATAATCAACCTTTCTCATCTATCCCGGGGATTGAGAGATCTTCTTTTCTCAAGAATCTCATGCATACATCCTAGCTTGCTAAGCATATTTTGTTTCCTTTGATTATTTGTTTCAAGAACAATTCATGTCCCCTTTAGATTAGAAAAACTTGATTAATTGATGATAGGTACAAAAATATTAGCTGAAGGTCCAGTTTTGCCACCTCAGCATGAAGGGCCAGGTTGTCAAGGTAGAGGCTCACGTCCTGGGTTCAACAAAAATCGCCCAGTCCAGGCCCACAGGTCGGGCGCGCAATACGGGATAATCCTCCAGCGTATCCCTTGGCTTGCTCCTCAAGGCTCCGAACTGTTTCCTATCTTGCCTAAAGGACTAATGGAAGGAGCAAGTAGTTTCCTAAACCACTTAGGAAACTCTCCTAATTCGTGTAAATCAGTTATGGTTAGATTGGGTTTCCTGATCTAAATACTTACCTTGTGCAGGCGGTCTCTTACATCTATAAAAGGGACCACCCACCCCCGTTAAGGGGGATCGCTTTCTGCCTCTATAGAATAGCAGTAGCAATACGAAAGTTGCTCATATACCCAGTTGGTCGCTAGTAGTACCGCCCTCCTTGTTGGTTCACTAGACGCCGCTGGTGATTTATTAGTACAAGCGCTCAGGCGCACCCGTGGACGTAGGTCACCTGATTAACGGGGATGAACCACACTCAAACCTCTCTTGTTTCAGTTTTTCTTCTCTTCTACCAATTTTTGGTATCATCAGTTTGGCGTCATCTATGGGAAAGACAGATTCCTGTGGAAAAAAAATCTCTGACTAACAAATATGTCGCCGAAGAAGGGTAAGAAAACTGCTGCTCTAGCAGGTCAGGCAGATTCACAAGCCGGGCAACTGGCTGATTCCATGACCTCCAAGTAGGTTACCGCGGCCCTTGCATAGCTCCTGGAGGGCCAGCGGCAGACTAGGTAGCAGATCAAAGCATTACTGGCCCGCCAGGAAAAGCTCTCTCAAATAGAGGAACAGCCCGAGAAGGGCGTACATGACCGGGAGCCCGTACGGGTCTGAAGGCATGCCCATACTGAGCCTATATCTCCACCGGATATGGGTTGGTTTGGGAACGACGAGCATAGCCAGGCTCCCGAGTAGACCCGGCGACACCCCCGAGCCAACCCACGCCGGGCGAGGGATGCCAGAGAAATCATCAACAGTAGGTGCGCTGCTAGAAGGGAGGGGCAAGGCCAGACTGCCCAGGATTTGGCAAAGGATCCCCCGGCCAAGAGCCGTAGGGATCTTAGGCACATGATTACCCGAACTTGAAGCCGGGCCCTATCCCCGAGAACAACGCACTTTGAGGAAGAGGCTTCATCATCTGACCTGACGTACCAATCAGATATAGAACAAAAGACCGGTCATAAAGATGTCAATGCCCAAATTGAGGACCTGCAGAAGCAAATTGAGAAACTGAGCTGCAAGCAGCACCATGATCACATTAATACTGAAACCGAGTCGCCCTTCACCATCCGGGTCACAAGATTCCCCATCCCGTGGAAGTTCAAATCACCACATCTCGACTCTTATAACAGTTTGGGAAGCCCGGTGGATCATGTCCGGACTTACAAGGCCCAAATGGTAGTGGTCACCACCACTGACAAACTACTGTGCCTGGCCTTTCCCAGTACTCTCAAAGGACCAACAGCACAATGGTTCCATGCACTCAACCCCCGTACAATCGACAATTTCAAGCCACTCAGCAAGCTATTTATTAGACAGTTTATGGGGATGCTAGACCGGTCGCAGCCTGATACCCAACTACTGACCGTCAAGCAGCACAAGGGGGAATCCTTAAAAGATTACTTCGACCATTGCGAACAGCAAAGGCTCTAGATCCGCCACCTGGATGAAACGACTACTATCATGACCTTTTTCTCAGGAGTTTAGCACACCAAAGTTGCTACGTCATTCTACCATAACCGACCGGCAACCTTGGATGAGCTTTCCCAGAGGGTTGGGAAATACATCGACATGGAAGAGTTCCTAAAGTCTAAGTGTGCCAGCTTTGCGGGGGATGAGTCCCCGAGATCTAAACGCAAGCGCGAAGGCTCTAAGAAGCGCTCGGCAAAGAAGCCTAAGTAGGATCAGCAGAAAGGCGGACGGGATCGGACCCCAATTACCTTCACACCTCTTTTCCGGCCTATACATGAGGTCATGGCCTCCGCCGAGACCCAAAGACTCCTCCAATAGCTGGCAAAGCTGAAAAGTCTGCCCTGGAAGAGAAACTGGGATAAGTTCTGCCGGTATCACAAAGACCATGGTCACGACACAGAAGATTGCTTCAAGCTTAAGATTGCCATCGAGAAGCTGATTGAACAGGGTCACCTCGCCGAGTTCATCGCGGCTAATAGGCGACCTCGGCCTGACACCCGACCCCCCAAGCAACCTCAACCACTCGGGCACATCAACGTAATCTCCAGAGGAACCTCGGGAGGAAGGGATTCATAGTCGGCCAGGAAGAGGGATGCTCAAGCATTCTGATCGAATGTCTGGCATGCCCAGTCCGTCAATTCCCTGCCAACTGACATGCTATCATTCTCATCCTATGACGTGAAGGACTTGCACTGTCCCCACAATGATCCGCTGGTGGTCACACTCTCTATTGCAAATTATGTGGTCAAGAGGGTGTTAGTGGACACGGGCAGCTCCTCTAACATCTTGTTTATCTCAGCTTTTAATCAACTCAGGATATCAATGGATTGGCTCCGGCCCGTAGCCACCCCCCTGGTAGGGTTCAATGGGTCTAGCATGCAACCGCTTGGTACAATCGAGCTTTTAGTCCTCATGGTAACCTATCCCCAACAAGTCTCTATACTTGCAAACTTTGTGGTGGTAGAAGCCCTGTCCGCCTATAATGTCATCCTGGGGAGGCTGATGCTCAATAGGGCCTAGGCGGTTATATCAACGTACGACCTAGTGATCAAGTTTCTAACCCCATAGGGGCCCGGAAGCTTACGTGGAGATCAAGCAACCGCCCGGAGCTGTTATGTCAATTCTTTACATAAAGAAGCAGTTACAAAAAGATTGAACGTCCAGGAGTTGGACCCGAGGGACGCAAGGGATGGAGTAAGCCCAACAGAAGACCTGAATCAAGTAGCTCTGGACCCCTAACTCCCCGACTGGTCCATTCGTATTGGCTCTCTCTTGGAACTAGGTCTCAAGGGAAAGCTGGTTCAGTTCCTGTGATAGAACCAAGATATCTTCGCCTGGTGTCATGAGCATATGCCTGGGATAGACCTCAAGGTTATGTTCCACCGCCTTAACATTAATCCAAACTCCCGACCGGTCAGGTAAAAGTGGAGGGACATGGCCCCAGAAAGGCAAGCAATGGTGTGTGAAGAGGTTGAAAAGCTTCTGAAGGCGAAATCCATCCGAGAGGTCCACTATCCCGACTGGTTGGCAAATATGGTACTCGTTAAGAAAAGCAACGGGAAGTGGAGAATGTGTGTGGATTTCACCGACTTGAACAAAGCCTACCCCAAGGATTCCTATCCGTTGCCTAGGATAAACCTTATCGTGGACTCCACAGCTGGCCACTCCTTTCTCTCATTCATGGATGCTTACTTAGGTTACAACCAGATTAGCAAGTACCCCAGAAATGAAGAAAAGATGTCCTTCATCATCGACCAGGGGACATATTACTACAAGGTGATGCCCTTCGGCTTGAAAAATGCTGGGGTAACTTATCAACGTGGTTAATCACATATTCAAGGACTTGATCGGGAAGTCAATGGAGGTGTACGTCGATGATCTATTGGTCAAGACCTGGGAAGAGTCCGATCATCTTGAGCACTTGGTCGAGGCCTTCAGCATCTTAAGAAAATTTTGGATGAGGTTGAACCCGGCCAAATATACATTTGGAGTCTCATCCTGGAAGTTCTTGGGACATATGGTCAGCAGGTAGGAGATTGAAGCAAACCCTGAAAAAATTCAGGCTATTATAAATATGTGGTTACCCAGGTTAGTTCAAAGTTTGACCAGACGGGTGGCAGCGCTGAACCAGTTCATCTCCCGAGCCACCGATCGATGTCTTCCTTTTTTAAAAATTCTCCATAAAGCGTTTCAATGGTCGAAAGAGTGTGAGGAGGCATTTCAGGACCTTAAAAAATACCTGACATCACCCATTCTACTCTCCACATCTATAGCAAAGGAGGAGTTTTTCTTATACTTGGTGGTATCACCCTCAGCAGTCAGCTCGTCACTAATTTGAGAAGAGCATGTGATACAATTCCTGGTTTACTATACCATCCGAGCACTTCATGGGGCAGAAAGTCAGTTCTCCTGCATTGAGAAACTGGCCTTCGCCTTCATCATTTTGCTCAGAGACAATGACCATATTTTCAGGCCCATGTCATCATTGTCCTCACAGATCAGTCGCTGCGCCGGATCCTCAGTTGGCCCAAAACGTCGGAAGGCTCATCAAATGGGCATTGGAATTGGAAGAATTCGAAGTGGTTTACAGGCTCCAGATGGCGATCAAAGGACAGGCCATGGTGGATTTTCTCCTGGAGTTCACATACCTAGAAGATCTGGATGAGGAAATCGACCCTCCCGAGTTACCACCCGATTTGCAACCTAATATCCCAACCTGGGTACAATACGTGGATGGTCCTCTAAAATAGAAGGTAACGGGGCAGGTATTATCCTAACTACACCTAACGGGATCCAGTTAGAGTACGCATTGAGGTTCGGCTTCCAGGCCTCCAATAATGAGGCTGAGTACGAAGCCCTGTTGGTCGGGTTACAGTTGGCTATTTTAATGGGGGCGCAGTAGGCCCAAGCATACATCGACTCCCAGCTTGTGGTCAATTAGGTCAATCAGGAGTATGAAGTTCTGGAGGATAGCATGGTAGCCTACCTAGCCCTCATCCGAGTAGTCAGTCTCAAAGAGGTTTGAGGGTTTCTCTGTCACACAGATACCGAGGGAAAAAAATGCGAGGGCTGACTGGTGGGCCCGCCTCGTCTCATCCTCCGAGTCAGACTTACCCGGGATAAGAATTGAATACTTTCCCGAACCCAGCATAACTGACTCAGGGGGCATGGAGGTAGACCCTGTCATTGAAGGGGCCAGCTGGATGGATCCGATAGCAATGTTCCTCACGGGGGTTACCTTACTTAAAGGAAAAGATGAAGCCCGGCGACTTAAATACCGGGCGACTAGATACCATATCATTGATGGCATCCTCTACAAAAGGGGGTTCTCTATCCCATACCTACAGTGTGTCCACCCTACACAAGTGGAAGGAATATTGAGTGAAATCTACAAAGGAGTATGTGGAAGCCACGTAGGAGGTCGGTCACTCTCTCGAAAAGCCCTACTATAAAGCTATTATTGGTCAACGATGGCCCAGGATTCACAGGAGTATGTCAAGTGGTGCGACAAGTGCCAGCGATACTCGCCTATGATCAACCGTCCAGGAGAGTTTCAGACGCTAATCCCCTGCCCTTGGTCGTTAGCTCAATGGGGTATTGATGTAGTCAGTCCTCTCCCGATCAAAAAAGGATAAGTTAAATTCACAGTCATCGCCATGGATTATTTCAATAAGTGGGCAAAAGCCGAGCCATTGGCAACAATCACTGAGAAGAAGATAGAAGGTTTCATCGAGAAAAATCTTCTCAGTAGGTTTGGTTTCCCCAGGATCCTGGCCAGTGATAATGGCAGGCAGTTCGACACCCCAGTGTTCAAGCAATTGTACTCGACCTATGGCATATCGAATCAGTACTCCTCGCCTGAGCATCCTCAGGCCATTGGGCAAGCCGAGGTACAAACTAGACAATTTTGCAGTCAAGTAAAACCAGACTCGAGGATGCCAAAAAACTTTGGGTAGATGAGTTACCGACCCTTCTGTGGGCCTACCATACCACCCCCCGAGCAGCAACGGGGGAGAGACCGTTCTTTCTCAACCTGGTTTTGAGGCGGTGGTACCCACTAAGCTTAGATTGCCAACATACCAGGTGGCAAGCTTCTACGAACAAGGCAATGAAGAAGCCCTTAGACGAGAACTAGATTTGGTGGAACAAAAAAGAGACCAGGCATATATGAAAGTGGCAGCCTACAAGTAGCGAGTCTCCTGGTACTACAATAGCAAGGTCAAGCACCACAGTTTCCAAGTGGGAGATCTGGTCCTTAAGGCAGTGAACCAGTCAACAAAGGTCCCGAATCATGGAAAATTGGGCCCGAACTGGGAAGGACCCTACCAGTTCAGCAGCGTCAACCGCTTAGGAACTTAGTGACTACAGACTCTAGAGGGGCAAGACATCCCTTACCCTTGGAATGTGCAGCACCTCCCCAAGTATTTTCAATGAACAATGGAAACAGTATTGGTTAGGAACGTTGTAGCTGTCCCCGAGCAATTTTATTTATACAATGAATAAAAGTTCCCTTTTTTTGCCAAGTAATTCTTCACCATGTGTTCGATTGTCCAAAGACCTCAGGATCACACCCGAGGCATACCCAAGACCTCAAAATTACACCCTAGGCATTTAAAAGACCTCGGGGACTTACCTCAGGCACAAAAGACCTCGGAGCCATATTCGAGGCGTCGGCTTTGCTTAGGTCCACAATCGACGATGAGGGCAAATACCCCTAGGTGGCTGATGATAGCAAGCCTCAAAAGAACCTACAACTACCAACGTTCCAGGTCAGGTTCCTACAGTCACTCTAGTCTATGCACGCCCGCCCTAGGAAAGGCTTGGGGGTAGGGGGAATACTAGACTAAAACAGGCAATCACACCGGGCGTTAACGTTACTAAGGACTAGGTGTAAATCGCCCTTAAATAGTCCTAGGTACCTAAAATGTCTAGAGTCTAATGACGATTGTATTTCATTACCCCAACCGGTAACGGTCTTAAGCTTTTACTAAGGCAAGGATCTAATAAGGCTTACAATCGATCATTGACAGGCGTACAAGTACAAAAAATAAATAGTTGATGAAAAAGGATGGCCTCGGCGGACCTTTTCATTAATCAAAAACATGTACATTGCCTGGGGGGAGTTGTAGTAGCCTGCCAAAAAAAAAACAAGATGAATAGAACTGGGGGGTAGGTAGAGAGGCTAAGTGTCGTCTACCACGACCACGTCCTCGGTCTCACCAACCTCTCCTCCTGGAACAACCTCTCCTCCTGGGGCATCCTCCCCACCTAGGGTAGCACCTCTAGTAGGTCCAGCATCAACAGAACCTTCGCCAATGGGAGGACCCATGTCCCCGTTGTCTGAGTCGATCCCTTCATAGGACGAGATGTCCCACTCGGGATGATCTCGGGGTAGCCTTCCTTTCAGGTCCTTATAGCCCTGAAAGAAGCCATCGTCGAAGGCCTCCTCCATAGACCTCAGAACCACTGTCGCGGTGAGGGCCTTCTCCCGAGCTTCCATTACCGCCAACTCCGCTTCTGCAACACTGATGCCCAAGGACAAGCCCTTGACCTTATCCTTCTCAATAACCAAGGTAGTTTCCTTGGCCTCAGAGGCTGCACGTTCCTGTGATAAGGTGGCCTCAACAATAGTGGCCCTCCCAGCCAAGGAGGGCAGGAAGGATTCAGCTTTGGCGACCATGCAGCCGACTTACAAAAACAAGCAAAACGGGTCGGTTACTTAACATGAGCAAAATGAAAAAATTTCTTGAAGGATAGGAAAGATAGAAGAGATACTTACGAAGTGGGAGAGGCTATACAACTACCCCTAGAAGACTTGGGGAGACATGTTTGCACACATCTCCACCTGGCTGGGGAGGAGGACTGGTCTGACTCTCTCCCTTATCTCTGTCGAGTCCCCAAGCGATGTCCTGGATGGCAAGTCCGCCCAGGGAGCAATTTCCTCCACCACCACCACGCGAGGGGCCGATGTCCCTCCGGGTTCCTTATGCATCGTCGTTCCGTGCCTTATTCACCAGAGCGGACGATCACTGCCTGAGGTCTCAATAACAAGCCTCTTGCCTCTATTCGTAACCTAGGCGGTGGCTGCTGCGATAGCAGCGGCGGTGGCTTGTCTGACCCTCAGCTGCTCTATATCTTGCCGGGGACCCATTTATGCGAAGGAAAATGATCGCGCAGTCAGTAGTTGGGAAAATCAGTAGAAGACAAATAAAGTTAGATAATTTGCCAAAAAGTTTACCTGGGATAATTAGGAGAAGATGGGGGCTTCAACAGGTTCGTCCGGGATGTATGCGCTGATAAAGTCCCCTATCTGGGATAACACGTTCCAGATGTTGGTGGGTAGGTTAGCCAAATGCCTAATCCAGGCTTGACACTCCTCGGGGATGGTCGGCGGGTCGGCTGATCCCACTGCAAAATGGAGCATGAAATAGTCAGTCACCAAGTTGTAACCAAAGTAAATGAAAGTAGAGGGGAAATGATGGACGAGCTTACTCCTCAGCTCTCCCACCCAGGAAATCCTTAGCTGAATCCCTAGGGCTCGCTCACAAAGCCTGGGGGTGGACACTTGGAAGAACTTGTTCATCCACTCCTTGTTATTGCTCGGGTTGTTGGGTTTGTGCCCTCAAACCATTACTTTATGTATGAGACATTGACATTTTAATATATGGATATCAGTTTTATATTTCATTGTGTATGTTTCTTTCATAAGATGATTGTTAATCCTTAAGTATCATAGTAAATAATTTGTGTCTGTATGAGATACATACAAGTAAGATACGAATTACTATTCTTTGATACTTACACTTTTCACAGTGGATGATGAGACTGGATATCTCATCAGGTATACACTATTGCATGATTAACTACCATTGGATGGAGTGATGAATCTCAATCACTAAGACTGTCAATAGTTGATAGGAACTCATAACTTGTATAAGGTACGAGTTCTCAATCTTGAGACGATTATGAACACAGACAGTGGATATAGCTACTTTGACTTACCAATCAGTGAGGTCTATAGAAGATCAACACCTAGGTATCTTGGGTATGTCATGTTTATAGTGTTGTGAACATTTATTATCAAGATAGAATCTATCCTCTAATTCAGCGTAAGCATTCCCTTGAGAATATCACCAAGTTGATCACTAAGAACTGTAGTCTTGTTGATAAGTAGTTATCAACATGTTTGGTAATCATGAGAGGTGAATGGGACTTAAGGAATACAAGAAGTAATCATGATTCAGGTTGACAGTAACTGTTTATTCGACTACCTGAATATGATTGCGAATGCTAAAGGTAGAGGGACATTAGTACAACATACAAGTCTAGTTATAGCTTCAGATATATTTTTTTTGCGTTGGAGTTCAGTTATCGTTTTGTAATAGAGTAAACGTTAACTGACCAGTTGGTTAGTTTATTGATCAAAGAGTTTGGTCATGGGAATTAACAACTGGTCTGAGCTAACAATAAAGAGCCTAGGAGTTCCCACTCTTAGCTCCCCTAGGATGCTTAGAAAGACACATGAGGATAATGTCAACATAGGTTCGATCGATCGAAGTTGTCTCGATCGATTGAAGTATGGATAGGTTCAATTGCTCGAAGATGTTTCGATCGATCGAAGGTTTGATCAATCGAAGACACTTCAATCAATTGAACGTTAGGTTAGTTCTGGGAATCTATAAATAGGGCAGCTGCGTCCAGAAAAAAGAGTTCATCATTTTACTATGCTAGAAGCTGCAGAAATTGTTTTTAGAGCTCTCAAACCTTCTCCTTCCTCCCTATAAGGGTTCCTACCAACTCTAGTCCTTCCGGCAGGCATCTACAAGAGTCAGAAGAGTGAAGATAGCCTAGTGGAAGCTACTGCACCATCCAGGAGAAAGAAATTCATAATTGGGTTCAAGACGTGAGGTATAATTTCTTGTTCCCTTCTTATGTACGCATCTATGGAATTGAAAAGTAGTAGATCCGGGCATACCAATAAAGTTTTTGAAACTTAATCTTTTTGCTGCGCATTTAAAATGATTTTAGACATGTTTTTCCTATAATTGGTATCTGAGCCATGCTTGTTTGGATCTATAGATGCATTTTGGAACACTAGTTTTGATTTGCATGTTAATTTTAGAACTGTTTTCAAAACTGCATCATCATAGATCTGTTTCTGCAGTGTTTTCATAGCAAAATACAAATCTGTGATTGCATTAGATGCATGATGGATTCGATCAATCGAAGTAGTCTCGATTCGATCGATTGAAGATCCTCTGTTCTTAAGCGATCGAAGTGTGACAGAGAACTGAGATGCTATTTTAAGTTCTAATTCAGCATGTAAAGAGTTTATGTATTGTGTCAATCAATTAGGGGTTCCAATAGTTAGACATATTTTTAATACATGCATGGATGTGTGTATGACTAACCCTTTTGCAGCAAGATTAGTCCGCTATCTCCCATGGCACCGATCATCAACAAATATTTTATTTTGTATTTTAATGTTTGTGCTTAGTGATTGTTGTATTTAATTATTGGTTTGGTTTTAAGGCATGTGTGAAGGGCACTGCGACTTCAATCCTACGAAAAGGAAAGTCGCATCGGTTTCCCTAGCCTTATTTATTTTCTTATTGTTGATTTCTATTTCTAGATAAATTGTAAGCTTCAAAAGAAGCATAAGACCAATGTAATAGAATTGGAAGATCCATGAAGATGGAGGAGCAAGCCGTTACCCATGAAGATGGAGCTGGAGGCGATCAAGCCAAGAAGGAGGTTCTATAGAGATAGAGCCATGGGAGATAGAGGCATATTAATGCCTTTGTTTCCACTTTAGTTTTTTGTTTTATGTGCTTGGTTTGTGATTGGCATTTGATTATATTGTAAATACTTGCATGCACGTAAAACAAGTTTTCTAAAATAAAATTCAAAAACCCTTTCAACACATTAGTAAACATTAGATGTTTATGGGTAATGTGTGGAAACAATTTTTTCAAAAGTAAAATCCTTATCTACTAAATCTAGTGGGAGAGAGTCTTATTAATAATACCCACTGTAAGATGAGTAGTGCATTCAGTGTCACCTCGCTAGGGGTGATCATTCTATACGGAGGGTACACTAGTCATTGGTTACTAGATGTGAATTTCCTATGGATAGGATCAATTAGACGTGTTAAAGGGTGACCACCATACGGAGGCGCTACTTGAGGCGGTTGTGATTGGATCCTAGTTAATGGTATGCACTAGCTAAGCTATGGATAAGGGATCCCACACAGGGCATTATTTAGAAACTTAGAGATCAAAAAGGTTCGGGAGTCATAACTTGTTTTGCAAGAGTTGCATAGCGGACAAGTCATGATTAATCAAAAAATCGAGTATTGACCACCAAAAGATCGCTTAAACATTAGGTCGGTTCTGGGAATCTATAAATAGGGCAGCTGCGTCCAAAAAAAAGAGTTCGTCATTTTACTATGCCAGAAGCTGCAAAAACAATTTTTAGAGCTCCCAAACCTTCTCTTTCCTCTCTATAAGGGTTCCCACTAAGAGTGAAGACAGCCTAGTGGAAGTTGTTGCACCATCCAGGAGAAAGAAATTTAGAATTGGGTTCAAGACCTGAGGTATAATTTCTTGTTCCCTTCTTGTGTATACATCTATGGAATTGACAAGTAGTAGATCCGGGCATACCAAAAAAGTTTTTGAAACTTAATATTTTCGCTGCGCGTTTAAAATTATTTTAAACCTGTTTTTCCTACACGGGCAGTTGATAATAATTTTTCTCCCCTGTCGAGCCCCGAGAGAGAAAAACCCGACCTCCCCATGAACGGGGAACGGTCAGTGGGTCCAGAAGAACTCTTGAAGGGTGAGCTCGTACCAAAGACTTGGGGCCAGAGAGAAATGGACACCATCAAGAACCTCCACCCATTCGGAGCTAACTGCTCGGGAGTAATCCTGAGGTAGATTAGGACGTCCCGGGCTACCGGGTGAAGTGGAATACGGAACCCAGCCATGAGGGAGTCCTCGTATGAAGTAACGAAGCCCAAATAATGAAACTGGGCTCTGCCATCTTGTACAGTCAAGGCGCAACCATCAGGAAGGGCACACCTATCCCCAATCTGGATAAGGTCTTGAGCACGCAGGACGGAGAGAGTAAATTCACAATCAAACACCACCTCGGGGTCAGGACCCTCCGGTATCTCATCTCCAGAACCCCATGAGATGGAAGCCACTGGGGCCTCCTGGTCTGACTCGTCGTCTGAGACCCGAATCAAGATCCTACCCTCACTGTTGTCGTCTGACGAAGTAGCAGAGGGCGGATCTAGGCTCGTGTCTGTGGTCCCGGACCACAACTGTTCATCCTCCGACCGGGAAGTGGAATCAAAACCATAGTGTTCCATCTCTAAGGCTCCTGGGATTGGATGGGAAAGCAGCTGGCGGCCTAAAGAGGGGTCGGCGACTCCAAGTCTAAGGTACAAGGGGGGCTGATCCAACAACCTATGGGGTAAGGTGTACAGAGCTTTCAGGGTAAAGAAATAGTCAGTCGGCACTATTACCGGATAACCCGACTGGTTTAGCTGCTCTGTCACGGAGGACGTGTTACTTGACCTAAGAAGGAAAATGAACCTACGGAAGAAAAAAAATACTAGTCCCGCGCAAGCCCTAATGGGTTCGTGTTCTCCAGTGTCTCTTGGGGAAGAAGAAGATAAAAGAAAAAGGAAGAGAGCAGCGAATTAAAACTGGGAAAGTAAGGACTTACAAAAATTAAAGCAGGAAAAGAGCTCGGGAAGCTTGACCAGGAACTTTTTGCTCTCAAACCGCTCGGTGATCTCTATCTCAGGGTAGCATGAATGAAGGGAATGACCAAGTGTCCTTTATATATAAAACGGGAATGGTCCAGATCAAAAGGCGCGAGCATTTAATGCAAGACTTGACGATCAGGTTACAATGCAACTGTTCTGTTACCCATAAGTCGATCCCGTTGGATCTTGACTAGGCCAATCGCCAGCAGACACGTGGCAAGGACCCAGCCCGGGCCCACGTTCCACCGGTCAGTCAGAATCCCGCACTTGCGTGAATGGTCGATCTTAGCCCTAGCAAGTCCCGGCCTCGACACCGGATGGTTTTTTTTAGATCAGTACAAATTTTCAACCCTTATCTGATGGGGCATCACATTAGCCTTGAAAACGGGGGGGGCAACTGATAGGTACAAAAATATCAGCTGAAGGTCAGGTTTTGCCACCTCAACATGAAGGGCCAGGTTTTCAAGGTAGAGGTTCACGTCCCGGGTTGTTCAACAGAAGCCACCCGGTCCAGGCCCATAGGTCGGGCGCGTAATACGGGATAATCCTCCTGCGTACTTGGCTTGATCCTCAAGGCTCCGAATAGTTTCCTATCTTGCCTAAAGGACTAATGGAAGGAACAAATAGTTTCCTAAACCACTTAGAAAACTCTCCTAATTTGTGGAAATCAGTTATGGTTAGATTGGGTTTCCTGATCTAACAACTTACCCTGTACGGTCGGTCTCTTACATCTATAAAAGGGACCACCCACCCCCGTTAAGGGGGATCACTTTTTGCCTCTATAGAATAGCAGTAGCAATACGAAAGTTATTCATATACCCCGCCAGTTGCTAGTAATACCCCCTTCTTGTTGGTACACTAGAGGCCACCGGTGATTTGTTAGTACAAGCGCTCAGGCGCACCCGTGGATGTAGGTCACCTAATTAACGGGGTTGAACCACACTCAAATCTCTCTTGTTTCAGTTTTTCTTCCCTTCTACCAATTTTTGGCATCATCACTTGATATGTGATTAGATGATTTTTTCCTAGGTTTATTTGTGTGATCTTTTACTTTTGCATTGTGATACTTGGCTTAGATCTTATTAATGATATCTTATCTTTTGATCTTCCATTTCAAGACTCTTATGAGATGTAATATACTATCATAGCATTAATTGTCGATCCAAACATAGCATAAGATGATTATTTGGATGCTAATTAAGGCCCGTCGAGAGACGAGGCGAGTTAAGGGTGTTTTAGTCTTGACAAAGGCTCATTCCTCTCTCGTACCAAAACCCAGAGGCATGTTCTTTGGTTATGAAGGGCCGGTGCCCTTTATCCATTTGGGTGAGTCAAATTGGGTTTCTTGGTTCCCTAAAGACCAAGTGGCGACTCTGTATATGTTTCAATAGCCTTTTTTTCTTTTCTTCAAAACAATTCCAAAACAAAGGAAAATCAATTCCGCGTGTCCACAATCTTACGACTCTGCTGGGGATTTTTATTTTAAAAAACAAAATAATACAGAGGTTTAACTCATAAGAAGCATCCTTAAAATCATCCCAGGGCACAAGTCACCATTGATGCTGCATTGTTCTGGTCTTGTTCTTGTCTTGCTGACAGTGTCTGAAATGCGGCGCTGACATTGTTCTGGTCTTGCTGTGCCAGGGCACAAGTCACCATTGATGCTGCACCTTCCAAGCTATATCAAAAAGACTAAAAACTTCGGTACTCTCTATCTCTGACGGTATATTAGAACTCTCGTCAAAGGACCCTCTTTGACTAAACCCAGACTTTGCATATAGATTCCTATAGAACCTTTCATAGGACTGTTGATTTATCTTTTCAGATAGGACAATGTGATTTAACTATTGTATGCCCCGACGGGATTACTTGTGCAGTGTAGACGCTAAGGTGGCATAGAACAAAACCACCTTTTTATGATCCCCAAGGCAATCGCTCACATGTATTTATATTGAGTTAACCTGCCTGGGCACCATGATAAGGATGTCTGCTCCATGTTGACAAAGATATACACTGCAAACCTTGTTTGTTGGTTCTAAGACATAGGAGTATGAAAACTTGCTAGACAGTATGATCACCATCACTGCTTGCTTTTGTCATATATCCCTGTTTCTCTCAGAAGCTCTGTCTAAATCACCCAGAAATGCCCAAAATACCAATTTCTCCTAGAAACTCTGTCTAAATCATCCAGAAATACCCAGAAAATATCTGTTTCTCTCAGAAACTCTCCCCCAGATTACCCAGAAATCTTAGTTTCTCCCATAAACTCTGATATACTTGTTACTCCTAGAAACTCTGTCCAAATCACCAAGATATTCCCGTTTTTCCTAAAAACTCTAATTTCCCCTATTTATCCCAAAAAGCTTGAAATCCCTGCTTTTCCCAAAAACCTTTCCCAAAATACCTTGTTTCTCCCAAAAACTCTGATTTCCCAGTTTCTCACAGATACTCTATCCAACTCACTCGAAAATACCTATTTCTTCCAGAAACTCTGTCCAAATCACCGAAATCTCCGTTTCTCCTATAAATTCCCCCGAATCTCCCAAATATCCTAAAAATTCTTCTTTCTCACATGGTGATCACACTAGAAAGTAAAGTTAGCACACTCTGTATGGCTAGGACCTTACTTGCTTAACTGCTATATGTTAGAAGTAGGGGCATCATATAGATTAGGGTCTGCATCTGTATGTTTGTCTCATGTGCATACACAATCCATGTCAGTTCGCATGCACGAACATCTCATCAGTCTCACATTTGTCAATCCTACACATCAAATGCATACATGTCATCACCCCTACTAATCTTAATCATTGTATAGAAGTCGTATATACATTGCACCATCATCGGTTCACTTCAATAAATCCTTCAAAATTCGGATCATCTCTCCCCACTAGGAGTACATAAGAAGTATCTCGCGCCTGTGCTAATTTTGGCTTTTACTTTTATTGTAGTCCTGGGTAAGGACACTTCTATACCTCCCCAAATTCGTTGCCTTGCTCGTAGGCTAGCCCAGACCATCATAAACCCACCAAGGCTCAGACATCTACAGCCGCATATGCCTTTGCCATGATATCCAAGACCTCATCGGTCAAAAAATCATCGAGCCATCACCCGTCCAACCTTATGTCAACCAAAAAGCCCCTGGCTTTATCAAACCAAAAGCCCCTGGTTTTATCGAACCTAAAGCCCCTAGCTTCATCGAACCTAAAGCCCATGTCTCATCTATTCAAATGATCCCCTTCGTTGACGCCCATGAATCTTGAACCTGTACAAGTGAAGTGGTGGTGTTTTGGACTTTTGCTAGCAAAGAAAATGAGGATGCTCTGTCAAAAAAAAAAAGAAAAAAAAAAGAATAAGCGAGTCACCGTGACACTCCATTTGAGACCAAGTCGAGTCTAGTCGATGTTCTATGTTTTGAGTCTATTTCAAGTTTAGTCTTGTTGTCAAGTCCGTCTGTCATCGAGTTGTTATCGGTCTGTGTCGAGTAATGTGATCCCTCTCTTTTGCTAATGGAATGAATTCTCATTTTGCTTAACCTGATGTGTCTAGTCATAAATGCATGAATCACTGAACCGAAAGTGTCACTTTTCAAAATACCATGGATATTACTTTGCTAATAATTTTTTGCAAAAAAAATAAAAAACAAATTTCCTGAAAAGTCGAAGTCGATTTCGCGCTAACACCGAACAAGAGCCGTGAATTGAATAGTCTTACTTTAAAATTTTAAGAGATGCTCTTGCCTTAATCTTGAAAAGACATACTTGGAACTGACTTGGGGCATGCCCAACACCCTTTTCCCACCATTTTAAAGCCTTGGGCCCAAACCAATTGAGAGCCATATGAAGCAGTGCAGACTTAGTCCTTGATGGTAGCCAAACACTTTCAATGAGTTTCTTCTCCCCTTTCAAAAACAAAAAGAAAAACAAAAAGAAAAAAAAAAGACAAAGAAAAAAGAAAAAGAAAGAAAATTAAAGCTCGCTAGGCAAAAAGAAAAAAAAAAGAAAATTAAAACCCGAAAAGGGCACTTAGGCGAAAGTTAGAGCAAAAAGGGTGAGAATTTCCAAAATCTGACTCTAGCCAGTCAAAATGTTGGGAAAAATTTTGATAAAACAAATGAAAGAATCGTATGCTTCAAGGTATATCATAAGAACGTGCCTAGATCACATTTCAAGGCTCAGAACGACCACAAACAAATTCCAAGAGCTGACATGCACATTCTAGAATTCTGAGATTGCGATCGAAGGATCTCACAAAAATCAACTACATGAAAAGTAAAATTGACTGGCTAGGCGAAAGTGAAAAGAATTAATCCTCAAAATAAAAAGAAAAGAAAAGAAAAGAAAGGGAGATCGAAACCGAATCCTCTTATTAAAAGCTACCACAAGTGGCTTAAGTTTGAACTTTTTTTACGATTGCTTCGAATAGCCCTCATACCTCAACCTTTCCAAGAACCTTGCCTTGAACTACGCTTGACCTGATTCCCACTCAGAGATACGTCGGCAACTGCATCGGTTCGGTTGACACCATCATAATCAAACCAATTTCTTTCAAGACCTTGCCTTGAACTATGCTCGACTTGATTCCCACTCGAGGATACGTAGGCAACCGCATCGGTTCGGTCGACACCATCATAATCAACCTCCCTTGTTTTAAAGCCTTGGCCTGAACTATGTTCGACTTGATTCCCACTTGAGGATAAGCAGGCAACCGCATCAGTTTGGTCGACACCATCATAATCAACCTCCCTTTTTTCAAAGCCTTGGCCGAACTACGTTGGACTTGATCCCTGCTCGGGGGTACGTAGGTAGACTTTCAAAAAGAAAAGAAGGATGGCTCGCTAGGTTGAATATCCGAAAGGACGCCTAGGCAAAAATTAGAGCTAAATCCAAAATGAGCAATACCAAAAGAGAGAAAAAAGCTTACTAGGTCACCTCACTGATGCTTATGCAAAAGTTATGAGTATTTGAGAGATTAAAGTCACGGTCCTTACCTCAAGCCAGAAAATCACCTTCCACACTAGGGTCAAACTTTGGCCACCTACCTCGTTTGCCTGAATTTTACTATCTACCCTTCATACAAGGGGCAAACTTTGGTCACCTACCTCATTTGCCCAAAACCTTCAAATAGCCATCATCCAAACTAGGGGCAAACTTTGGTCACCTACCTCGTTTGCCTATGAATTCTACTTCTTGCATTTCCAACTAGGGGCTAACTTTGTTTGTCGCACATCGATGGCAAGTTTTCAAGTCACCAAGTTATTTTGAAATTTTTTTAAATAGAGTATCTTTTATTCTATAAGCTAAGGCACTAATTCAAAGCACACTTTGGATGAGCGAATAATTGGCTATACTTCAGGGAGGAATTTTAAAAACCAGATTTATCAGCAAAGTGCTCTCATATTAAGATGAGGAGTGAACATAAAAGATGAGCGATACATCATTTATGACAGAGACACATTGAATTATGGCAATTTGGGCACTTCATGTTGTTGCTTTTGATGAGTCAATCCTTCTTTGGTTGAGTCGGTAATAAAACTGTATTAGAGTACAAGGTTCATACGAACCAATCCAACTTTTCTTATCATCGTTGTTCCTGTCAAGTCCATTTGTCCTAATGGTCTCAAATGTATGGGTTTAAAGTGATTCCCAATTACAAAACCTGTGGATATAACCAGAAGTTCCAAAACCCCATTACTACACTTGTCAAGGCTGCAACATGATAAGTGTCCCAAGAATCTTGAACATTAGTAGAAGTCATAAGTCAGTCCGTAAGATCCACTGGCAATCTTCCTCCAATTTCCCAGCAACCAAACCAAAATCATGTCACAAATTTCCTTCATCCCCAGTGGATTTACTCTATTCCCAGTGCAACCATCCCTTTCCAGCAGAATCTTCTCATCCCATGGAAAGTCATTCCAATAGAGCTAGTTCATCTCTAGAAAAGTTCCCTACACAAATGTGGTGTATCTCAATCAAAACCACATCCTTTCCTCAGAAGAAACCATTTTCATCCCAGAAAGAGTTGTCACCTTCCCCACATAATTAGTTCACTCTTAGCAGCAATATCCCCAGAAGAGATTTTTTTTCCTTCCAACAAGTTCAGTTCATCTTCAGTACAATCACTTAGTCCATTGGCCCTCAAAAAAGTCATTTCATCCCTAGCAAATTTAGTTTTATCCCCAGTAGGCTTATCGATTAGTACATCGCCAGTTCAATCCATGACAGTCATAGTAGTTTAGACACGTCATCTCGATTAGTACATCGTCAATTCAATCCATGACAGTCACAGTAGTTCACTATCGACTCGTCGTATCGATTAGTACATCGTCAGTTCAATCCATGATAGTCACAATAGTTCACTGTCGACTTGTCATCTCGATTAGTACATTGTCAGTTCAATCCATGACAGTCACAGTAGTTCACTGTCCACTCGTCATCTCGATTAGTACATCATCAGTTCAATCCATGACAGTCATATTAGTTCATTGTCGACTCGTCGTATCGATTAATACATCGTCAGTTTAATCCATGACAGTCACAATAGTTCACTGTCGACTCGTTGTATCGATTTGTACATCGTCAGTTCAATCCATGATAGTCATAGTAGTTCACTGTCGACTCCTTATCTCGATTAGTACATCGTCACTTCAATCCATGATAGTCACAATAGTTCACTATCGACTCGTCGTCTTGATTAGTACATCGTAAGTCCAATCCATGACAGTAACAGTAATTCACTGCTGACTCGTCATCTTGATTCATACATTGCCAGTTCTTTTGATCATGGTTAATCCAATTGTTGATCGAAACCATGACAATCATAGTAGTTAACTGTCAACTCGTCATCTCGATTTGTACATCGTCAGTTTACCGTCACTCTCATTCAAAATATGCCATGTTCATCATTCTCGTTCAAAAGAAATTAGCTCCTGAAGGCCTTAACCAGGTCTTTTGGATTAAGCCTTGGAAAATTTGATCAACCGCGAGAGATTTAGAGCTGGATTCTGGTTTTGGGGTAGCAGAATTTGATCAACCATGAGAGATTCAGAGATTGACCATGGTTCTCGATCAAAAGTTAAGAGAGATTCCCAAAGAATCACCCACTATCCCCAGTAGAAGATAACGGCAATCAGAACCAACTTTTTAGATTGGTCATCATGATCAGCCAAAACATCACCCGTAGTCAAAAGGCCCCGACTCCCGAAGCAAGCACTATCTATTCACAATTGACGACTCCGTGTCCGTTGCTTATTGTGAACTTCCTCACCTATCGGTTATCATGAGCTTCCTCACTCTAGTTATCTCACATGTTAGTTATCGTGAGCTACCTCACTTATCATAAGCCTCCTCACTTATCATAAGCTTCCTCACTTATCGTGAGCCTCCTCACTTTGGTTATCATAAATTTTCCCAAATTTTTGGTTATCGTGAGCTCCTTCACCTATCGGTTATCTTTAGTTTCATCCTCAAGGACCCCATATCCGATCCCATTCGATTGCAAAACACATTAGCCAAAATCCAAGATGTTTGTCCCAAGACCCAAAGTCTTCCAAATTTTGGTATCTTTATCCAAGCCAACCACTGCATCACAGTCAGAAACACTAGCATGACATAAGTTCACTCGAAGCGGCACACACCCCACAGTATCAGCTCATACTAGGATCAAAACACTAGACATGATAGGACTCAGGACGTAATTCATATCACATCCATGCATTGCATATCATTCTCATAGCATAGCATCTGCCTGATTGTTGTGTATTTGCATGTGTTTGTTTCTTTGTGCCCCAAACTACGTCTTGGTCTGATTCCCCTTAGAATACGTAGGCAGCTCACGCAGAGCGTGACTAGCACTGACCTCAACATCATGTTTTTTCATTCTTGAGTCTTTGCAATGCTTTTGTCGTAAATCTATAGCCTCCAAAAAGACCTATCTCTTAAAGGCTTTGGCACTCGCTTGCGACACGCATTGCCTCACAAGTTCATGCCAAAGAGGGGCAAATTGTAGACACCCTATTATGTCATCTATCATATTTAGGAGACCCATAGCTTGGTGGTTCACAATGATCAAAAAAGACTCAAAAGGACTCCTGGATGTTAGTTCTATCTCGTAAAATACTCAGAAAGTAGTACAAATGACCAAAATGCCCCTAAAAGCCCAAACACTCCCATAATTGGACCAAAAGTTCTGGAAACATGCTACGTAGCAAGAAAAGTAATAAAATGAATTTTAAAGCAAAATCAAATGAAATTGTCAGCTCTCCCAGAGACCCCCGAAAGTTCCCGTAAAGTCCCCGTTGACCAGTTTGACCCAAGTTTGACCAGGGTTTGATCGTAATCATCTGAATTCGCCAGAAAGTTTCGAGATCATTCTAGATCATGTGAAAAGTACTAAAATGACTTTTAAAACAAAATCAAATGAAAATGTCAGCTCTGAGGAGCTCCCAGAGTTTCCCAGAATTTCCTGAAGGTCCCTAGTTTAAATAGTTTGACCTAAAAATTGACTTTGAAACTGGAGCACTGTATCATTTTTCAAACATTTTTCATGGATACTAGAGGTCAATAGCTTTCAAATGATATATCACACATAATTTCTGGACTTAAAACGAATTTATTATGAATTTTTGAAGGTGAAAAAGACGACCAAATAAACTTTTATCGTGAATACTGCAAAACATTTCAAAGTGACCTATCTTTGAACTACTTTTTTTATAGAAATTAGACTCCATTACCTTTTCAATGGTGTATCACAACATCGGTTTGGAGTTTGTATGCATTTTCTATGAATTTCGAACGAAATAGGGCCTTTTCACGAATATCGAAACCTTTGGGGCCCTAAATACAATTTTTTGGGCATCTGAGGAGCAGTACCGCGGTGGCACATGGCCAGTGCTGCGATGGCACTCAACCACTGACGAATCCATTTTTGTAATGTATTTTGGGGGTCCAAATTGAATAATTGAAAGCCAAAACGACGTAGTTTCTTTTTCACAGATGTTTGGGACCAATGGGAGCACTTTTTAAATTCTAAAACCACCCCAAATTGGCCTATATAAACCCTCATTTTCTCTTTATTTTGGGGGGGTCGAGTGAAAAGATTGAGAAAGTTGTAGAGAGAATGAGAGACATAGTTAGAGTTAGAAGTGAGAAAGTGAGCTTTTCCCACTGATTTTCTATAAGAAAGTGAGTTCTAATCTTGTTTTCTTCCATTACCTCTCTTATACTTTACATTCAAATCCTCCCTAACCACCATTCTTGAGAAATCTTAAGTTAGGAATCTACTTCTATGTCCAAATGTCACCACATATAAGTGAAGCACCAAGCTACAAGCCCAATATCTTATTGATTATCGTCTATTGATTGTTTACTTTTTTGTTTACAAACTATGTTCATCTCTTCTACCTCATTTCTTTTTTTGATTTTTCTTTGATTACTTACATGCTTATCATCATCTAGAAGACATGTTCTTTGATGAGAGTGAATCCTTATAGATGGTAGCTCTTGACCTCAAAGACATGTTTGATGGATGATGATTTTAACTTTAATACATTCATATGTATTCTTGAAGTCATATTCTCAAACAAAACTATGTTGTGCAAGAAATATTGGGAGTTCTTGATATGAGTTTGATGTTGGTATTCTAAGGGGTTATAATATCCATTTGGTGCTGGAAATATACTTTCCAAATCTCTATTTCAAAACCTCTCTTAACCCCTCATTTTGATTTCTAGAAATAAAACATTTGTTTCCTCTCAAAATCTTCAAAACAGTGAGTTGTTCAACTTTAAAATATTATTCTGGGTTCAATACTCAAAAGATGATTACAAGGCCACTTGGAAAGTCTTCCAAACTCATTAAATAACACCCATGATTTTTGGTTTGATCTATAAACACTTGGAAGGGGTCCATTTTGACCCAAACATTCCTTCTAGACATTCTATTTTCTCTATCACAACAGCTTGGTTGACTTTCAACTTGTTTTTCAAAAAACTTTTAGAAAGAGAGTGGTCCCAACTCATTTTTCCCTTGAACTTCAGTGTCTTGGGGAACGTTAAGTATAATATGGGCCTCCAAATGTTTTTTTTTATTTTCTAATATTTTTCTACATTTTAGTTGTTAGTATGGACTCTATTCTGAGCTACCTCTCTTGTTCATATGATTTCTCTTAATATGTAATAGTTATTACAGTTTGGCTTTTTGATGTGTTCTAGACACAGTAAGGATGATCTCTATAAAAAATCATGAATTAAAAACATTTCTAACCCCACTTTTCCATTTTTACAAAATCAACTCACTGTTCTGTCCACTATTCACAGCAAGCATGTTTTAACTTTGACTCTTTGATTAAATGTTTACATGGATCCAAAATTAGCTCATCTCTTAGGAAGTAGTTCATACTACATTTGTACACATTGTATAATAATATTCTTCATTCATTCATGCATATTTTAGACTTCTAAGTCACTTTAGAAAGTCCATGCACACAAACACACTACAACCTTTGCACATTCTAGGATCATGCATTGCATCCTTGCAAGATTTGGAGTTTTTGTGACTACTAATCTAAGAAGATTATAAGGAAAACTTGATCACACATTCATGCTCCCTCAATTTAATCTTCCTTTCTCATCCGTCCCGGTGATTGAGAGATCTTTTCTTCTCAAGAATCTCATGCATACATCCTAGCTTGCTAAGCATATTTTGCTTCCTTTGATTATTTGTTTCAAGAACAATTTATGTCCCCTTTAGATTAGGAAAACTTGATTACTTGATATGTGATTAGACGATTTTTTTCTAGATTTGTTTGTGTGATCTTTCACTTTTGCATTGTGTGATACTTGGCTTAGATCTTATGAATGATATCTTATCTTTTGATCTTCCATTTCAAGACTCTTACGAGATGTAATATAGTATCATAGTATTAATTGTCGAGCCAAACATAGCATAAGATGATTATTTGGATGTAATTGAGGCCCGTCGAGAGACGGGGTGAGTTGAGGCTGTATTATTCGTGAGAAAGACTCCTTCCTCTCTCGTACCAAAACCCCGAGGTATGTTCTTTGGTTATGAAGGATTGGTGCCCTTTATCCATTTGGGTGAGTCAAATTGAGTTTCTTGGTTCCCTAAAGACCAAGTAGCGACTCTGTATCTGTTTCAACAGACTTTTCGTCTTTTCTTCAAAACAATTCCAAAACAAAGAAAAATCAATTCCATGTGTCCACACAATGTTTGGTGATTATTTTGGTTCAACTTTAATGGTGGATGAGAAAACCAAGAACAAGAAAAATCTCGTTTATGGAAGGGTCTTAATTGCCATAAAGTAGATAGAAACAAACAATACCACTTTGAAGCTAACAATAAAGGGAGAGTCTTTTTCTATCAGACTTATGGAAGAAACCTCATCAAATCCTCTGTCTTCAAAATTGTGCAATGTGCTGTCTGAAGTTGATGGGTTTGATGGTAATCAAGTTGGGTTGAATAATGATCAGTGTCCCTGTAGAGCTAAGAACATTTGCTTCCAATTCCCTGATGTAGCCGATTGGAACAAGCAGCCCCTTCTTTCACCGACACACAATTTGAGCACCAATTTAATTTTGAATTCAAATTTAAATTCAAAAACAATCTCGATGCCTACTAGAGTGCTAGATGAAAAGTTAGATTTTATCAATCTTAACCCATGGCCCAATTCTCATCCTGAGCCTGCATCTTACTTGTCCATTCTGAAGAGGTCCCCCTCCTGGCCCTCTTGAAAAAGCCCAATTGATCCCTTGCCCTTCTCTTATTCCTAGCCCTACTCAAACTACTTTACCAAATCACACCGATGTAGAGAAGAAAAAAGAGTCTAGCGATATGGGAAATTCAAGGACTACCACAAATTGGGTGGAAGAGGGGTGCTCATAGGTTGTTGAAACTAATCCGATCGAACAAGTATTCCTAAATAGTAGGGCTGCTCAAAATCCACCCGTCCACCCGACTCACCCGACCACTCGACTCACCCGTAGACTTTTCATTGGTTTTTAAACAATGTGGGTGGAGTCACGAGTCTTGGGGGTGGAAACCCGATAGTTTCGGGTGTAGTCACGGGTCTAGGGGGATGAAAACCCAATTCACCCGACCCGACTTGAAACACACTTAATTTTTTGAAAATTTATATGTAATATGCTTATATCAATATATGCATTATGTATTATATAATCTCTAATATATATGTAATATGCTTATACCAGTATATATATTATGTATTATATAGTCTTTAAATATATATATGGTATATTCTTGTATCAATAAAATATATATGTCACTAGCGGAGATATAAAAATATTAAAACCATCAAACTAGTACATGACTATGTTTTAATTTTTTGTTTGGTCAGAGCTTTGGTTAGCCCATGACTATGTGGACAAAAACATTCAAAGAAAAAAAAAAGAAAAAAAGAAAATGAAGACCAAGTCATGTGTAAAGCAAATGCTTGATTGAGACAAATGAGACAGTCGGGTTTCTCCCGACTCGACCTGACTCACCCGACCACCCGATGAGTCGGGTGCACCCGACAAAGCGAGTGGATGACGGGTGAAAAGAGAGCAAACTCGACTATGTTCAGATGGATGAGCGGATGAGGGCCAAACACGACTCACCCGACTCGTGAGCACCCCTACTAAATAGAGAAGATTATGTGGATAAGATAGATGATTTTGAGGGGACTATGGAACACTTTGTTGCACCATCTCCCTGTCCTAAGAGAAAGAAGAAGAAGTCCTCAATGAACACACCCATGCGTAGCCAATGTTTTCTCCAAAGTAGAAGACATGGATCTGGCCATATCAATCCTGCCAAGAAAAAAAGGAAAATGCAGTAAAGTAAAGGAATTAGCTAGGGCCTCACAAATTGCTGAGTCAGTAGCTAGCGATCTCGGATGCTACAGTTAGAAGGCTCAATTAATGGGGACGACCTGAAGCAGACCTGTCATGGAGTCTGGAAAAGAAATTACATATGTCTTTTGCTAATGACGAAATGGTTCTACTTGAAATATTGTAGAAACAAAGGTACATGAGGAGGATATATTCCTAGAGGGTTTAATCAATATTGTTGAGGTACATGATGCAGATGGTGCTCAATTAGGTTCTAAATGAAATCCATCTCATGGAATGTTAGGGGATTAGGGAGAGCGGTAAAATGCAAAGTAGTTAACAATCTAGTCAGAACGGAGAGACCAAACATCTTGTTTATCCTGGAATCCAAGCTCAACAAATCTAAACCGAGACTTCTGAAACAACTTGGGGGGTAATTATATGTACAAGATAGAACTGGTCTTCTCAGAGGGTGCTTCAGTTGGACTGATTTGTTTATGGGAAGATTCATTTTTTGAGGTATATAATGTTTTTAATAATTTCAGATTCATTAATTCAAGGAGTCATTCGAAATTTTGGTTTACATGTTGTGTTTTGCAATGTTTATGCACCACCGAGAGGGAGACAAAAAAGATCTATGGGAAGCTACTGAGGTGGAAATCTTGCCTTACAGAACCATGGTGTATGCGGGGTGATTTTAACTCGAACACGGAGCCTAGTGAGAGATTTGAAAAACAATTTGCCCTAGTGAGGCTCACAATTTCAAACATTTCATCAATGAAGGGGAGTTTTTGAATCTCAACTTGAATGGAAGATATTTTACTATAGTTACCAATCGAAGAGAAGTCAAGAAAACATTCCTTTTGGAAATTCCAACTGATTTAAAGATCCTTTAGACTCGAAAAAAATGCCGGAAACACAGAGAGAGAAAGTAGAGAGAGAAAGAGGTGAGAGAGAGAGATGAGAAGGATGTTAGAAAGAACGCCATTAGAGAATATGAAAATCAAAAATTTTCGTACAGTTTCAAAGGGTATAGACAACCGGATGGAAGTGTGAGGTATGAAGCTAAAAATTGGTATACAGATTCTGATGTTGAACAGCATGAGAAGCAAAAAGGTAAGAAAATTGGAGATGAACAGGATGATACATGGACAGTGGTAAAGGGCAGGAAGAAACAATTGATTTCAAAAGAAGCTTTACCAGCGATCTTTGTCAATAACATTCCGGAGAAGGTTGATGAGATTTGACTGGGAGGCATTTTTGATCAATTTGGGAAGGTCTTGGATGTGTTTATACCTCGAAGAAGAAACAAGGGAGGCAGAAAATTTGGTTTTGTTCGATTCCTGAATATCGAGCAGGAAAATATGGCAGTTAGGCGGTGCAATGGTGTGTGGTTACTGGAACATCGACTGGGAGTTAATATGGCCAGATTCGGAAAATATATGACTGATCAGTTTAAAAAGGGACAAGTTTATGGAAAATATGCTTGTAATGATGGATGGAATACTAGGGACAATACAGGAGTTAAGGCAGATAAATTTCAACAAGCCTCTAAGCCCACATCCTTTTGTTATCAGAAAAGGAGTGAAAAGTTTGATAAGGGTAGGAGCTCGAAGGGGTTTAGGACTGTCGATGTGGCTAATATCAAGCCTTCATATGCAGAAGTGGTGGGGGGGTTTTATGAGAAAGGAAAGTGTAGAGAAAGATGATAATTTAGTTTCTGGAGAATGTAAGCAATGCATGGGTTCCCTGAATACTAAAGTTGCTAGTTCATTAGTTAATAGTCTGGTGTGTTTCTCTCTCAAACATTGTAATGCTGATTATCTTGAAGAACAACTATACAACGAAGGAATGGTGGGGATTTCAGTCTCAACTTTGGGGTGGAATTGTTTCCTTCTTTCGTTTACGGAATCAGAAACTCTAACGTTGATGGTGAATATTAACTTTCTTTTTTTAAGAAAATGGTTTATGAAGATTGAAAAATGGAATGAAAAGTTTCTATCTTGCTCAAGAAGTGCATGGCTGAAATGCACTGGTATACCTTTGCGAGCCTGGTCGGTGGAGACGTTTACCAACATTGCAGAATTATGGGGTCAGTTTCTAACTTTAGATGCTGATACTATGAAATGTAGATACTTTGGATATGGTTGGTCCTTTCAACCACTTCAGTGTTGGAAAAAATTGACGAGGTCATTGACTTAACATTCGAAGGTAAGTGTTTCAAAATTAGAATTCAGGAAATTGAAGACGATGGAGTTAATCTGTGCGAGCTGGTTTCAGAGTCAGATATGGCGAATTCTTCCCTCAGTTCCAAGGCAAAGGACTTGTCATCGGTCTCGCCGGTAAACTCGCCGGTGGCTTTGGTTGACTCTTCTGATGTGAAGCAAGTTAATCATAGCTGCTCATTCTCCAAGAAGGACAGGGTGAGACAGGCGGCGACATGTATAGAGCTGAATGTGGGAAACTGTGAAAATAGGGGTTCGTTCTTGGTTGGTAGTTTCAAGGAAGCGTTGGTGGATGTGTAACGGGTATCTGAAGAGACTGAGGATGAGGAAGTCGTGGGCTTCGAAAAAGATAATGAAAATGATCCTCATTTACTGACTTTGGGCTCAAAGAAGGACAAGGAACTGAGTGGGCCAAGTCAATATGGAGACTATCAAATTTTGGGCCAAAGCCCAAATCCTTGGGTTTGTAGGAGTAAAGCCCTGGAGTGTTCTGTTCTAGAGACTGGACTAGAATTGGGCAAAGAAGTCCTTGTAGAGCATATGTCCAACCCACAACCTCCACTTGCAGCTTGCTCTAAACCTAACAAACATGATAACAACGTAGAAGCCTCAAAAAGTGATTCAATATCCAGGGTTTCTGAATCATCGGTGGAAGGGGTCGATTGTGATTTGAAGAATCCAGATTCTACCCTTTTTTTGGGTAATGAGCATTCTCATGCAGAATGCATAAAAGAAGGGGATGATTTGTTGAATGTAGAAAGGAATTTGAAGAAATTTGGGGCAAAGAAGTGGCGATTGTTAGGGGAATGCAATAATGCTTCATGCTCAAAGATTTTACTACGAAGGAAAAAGAAAGTAAAGAAAAGAAGAAATTGCCAAGACATACCAAAAATGGTGGAAGGGGATCCAGTGGTAGTTAATTCATCTTTGTCCGACGGTGATTTTGAAAGAAGAAATTTTTTGTTACGAAAAGAAGCCAAAGTTATTGTTAACATGGGCAAAAGATTGGAAACAAAGGTATCTTGTTCAGACGAGGTTGCTACTTCAAAGATTTTTTCCATTATCGCAAACCATGGGTGGGGTACTGACTAATTGGGAGATTCAGGAGCAGAATCCGAGGGATAGATCGTCCTTTTGGATATTCGGGTGTGATGCTTTTGCGTTTTTTAATGAAGATACTATCGTGGAATGTTAGAGGTCTCGCGCGACCTGAAAAATGTAAGATGATACAGAAAATTTTGAGACAGAATAGAGTTGAGATGGCACTGTTTCAGGAAACAAAGATTCAAAATTTTGATCGGGTAAAGGGCCGATCTCTTTGGGGATCTGATGATTTTGAGATGTTATCATCTCCTGCCTCCGGATTGTCAGGTGGTTTAGGCATCTTGTGGAACAAGAATGAGTTTATTTCTGAAGGATCGTTGATATCTAATAATTGGATTTGTATTTGGGGCCGATGGGTAGAGGGTGATTTCCCATGTGCTATTGTCAATGTTTATGCTCCGGGTGGAGAAAGCGAAAAAAGATCTCTGTGGGAAGATCTCCTGAAGCTCAAGTCTGCGATGACATTTCCATGGTGTTGTGCGGGTGATTTTAATTCAACTCGCTTCTTAGACAAAAGGAAAGGATGCATCTCATCTAGAGGGGTATGCGAATCGTTCAATAATTTTATTTTTAATGGTGATGTTATTGATCTGCCATTAATAGGTAAAAAATACACCTGGTACGGCCTGGGCGCTAAAAGAAGCAAACTCAATCGATTTTTAGTCACTGAAGAATGGTTACACAAATTTTCATTCTTGTTCCAGAAAGGCTTTAGAAGAGTTTTGTCTGATCATTGCCCTATTCTGCTGAGCAATAATGAAGTTGATTGGGGTCCGAGGCCTTTTAAATTTCTCGATATATGGCTCCAACACCCTCAATTCTGCAAGTTTGTTACTTCTAAATGGATGGAATCGTCTATGGGCCATGTTGCTGAACAAAGTTTGATGGAAAAGTTGAGAATTTTGAAAGGCAATATAAAAACCTGGAATAAAGATGTGTTTGGTTCTGTTGATCAAAAAATAGAAAGAGCTGAGGAAATGTTGGATAGGCTGGATTTGATTGGGAATGATAGGGATCTCTCAACGGTAGAATGTGAGGAGAAAAATAGGACTACCCAGAATTTATGGCATTTGTACAGAGAAAGGGAGTGTGTTTGGCGTCAAAAATCACGCATAAGATGGCTAAAAGAGGGAGATAACAATACACGGTTTTTTCACTATGTATCCAAGATTAGGGCATCGAGTAATGCATTAAAGGGTATTTATATTGAGGGACGATGGGTGACAAAACCTGATGAAATTAAGAAGGGCGTGGTTTATTTTTTTAAAAACGTCTTTAAGGCCTCTGAATGGTTTGAGCCTCTTCTTCAAGGCTTGGCATTTAAAGCTATTTCAGTGGCTGAGGCTTCCTTTTTGGAGTCTCCTTTTTCGGAAATGGAAATCAAAGAGGCGGTGTGGAGCTGTGATGGATCTAAGTCACCAGGACCAGATGGGTTTAACTTCAACTTTATTAAGAAATTTTGGGATACCTTTAAGAGTGATATTTTGCAAAGCTTCCTTAATTTCTTTGACTCAGATCTTCTTCCAAACGATATCCATTCTTCATTCATTGTGTTAATCCCAAAAGTTCAGTGTCCAGTGGAGTTGAAAGATTTTCGACCAATCAGTCTTATTTCGTCTCTATACAAAATTTTCTCAAAGGTGTTGTGTTTGAGGCTAAAAAAGGTCATTGGATCTGTAATTAGCAACTGTCAGACAGCTTTCGTAGGGGGCCGACAAATAATGGATGGTATTCTCATGGCAAATGAAGTGGTCGACGAAATAAAATAAAATAAAAAAAGAATTGTGTCATTTTGAAGCTCGACTTTGAAAAAGCTTACGATAGGGTTCATTGGGAGGATGGGTTTCGGCTCGAAATGGTGTAAGTGGATTAGCCAATGTATATCAAAGCCAAGGGTGTTAGTTTTAGTTAATGGAAGTCCCACATAAGAATTTCATATGTACAGAGGGCTTCGACAAGGTGATCCTCTCTCTCCATTTCTATTTCTTATAGTGGCAGAAGCCTTACATGCTTTCTTTGCTAAGGCAGAAGTCTTAGGATTTTTGAAAGGAGTGGGAGTCGGCAATGGGAACTTTTCTGTGTCTCATTTACAGTTTGCGGACGATACAATTATCTTTTGTAGTGGTGGAAAGTCGATGTTGCGCTCTGTAAGAAGGATTCTTATATGGTTTGAGTTTATCTCTGGCTTGAAGATCAATTATGGTAAAAGCTGTATTTACTCTGTGAATGGCAATCAGAACCATCTAGTGGAACTAGCTAGATTTTTTGGGTGTAAATATGGAAGTCTTCCTTTTTCTTATCTTGGGATACCACTTGGTGCTAATCCAGCTAGAATCAAAACTTGGGAACCCATCATAGCAAAATTTAAGTCAAAACTGTCTGGTTGGAAAAGGAAGCTGCTCTCTTTTGGGGGTCGTTTGACTTTGCTAAAATCAGCTCTGTCTAATTTACCTATTTACTTTATGTCTCTCTTCAAGATCCCGGTGGGTGTTGTACAAATACTGGATAAATTAAGGTGATCTTTCTTATGGGGAGGAGGAGTAAAACCAAAATGGATTAGCAAAGTTAATTGGTCCAAAGTCTGCTCCAGAAAGACCGTGGGAGGACTTGGGGTAAAACCTTTGGCTTCAATGAACTTGTCACTTCTAGCAAAATGGTGGTGGAGATTTGGAAGAGAAAATAATGCTCTCTGGAGAAACTTAATTTGTAAAAAGTACAGTGTGAATCCCAATGAGTGGCAGCCTACAAATGCTAGCTCTCGGCACTTCTTGAAGGTGTGGACGGAAGTTTTGAAGCTAGAAGTTACAGAGGGTATAAAGAAGTATATAGGTCTGGATGGTTTCAAATGGCTCGTTGGAAATGGTCAGTCTATTCGTTTCTGGAAAGATCCATGGTGCTCAGATAGACCACTAAATGAGTCATTCCAAACACTCTTTTTGGTTTCTACAATAAAAGATGCTATAGTATTTGAAGTTTTATCGTCAAGAAATTTTTCTTTTCGGCAAAATCTGTGGAGTTGGGAAGAGGAGGAGAAGAAAAGGTTGGTAGGTGTTTTTGAAAAGGTTTCCCTTAAACCTTGTATTGAGGATAGATTGGTTTGGCGTCAAGCGGTTAATGGCCAATTTTCGGTCAAATAATGTTCAATTGCAATTGAAAATTTGGAAAACCTCTTCTCTTGTCCTTGGGCAAAATCAATTTGGAAGTGTAAAGCTCCATCTAAGGTGGTGTGTTTCATTTGGCTAGAGGCTCAAGGAAGAATCTCAACCAAGGCATTTCTTGCTCAAAAAGGCGTTGTTTTTGAAAATTTTGATCTGTTGTGTCCCTGGTGTAAGGATACAGAGGAGGACTATAATCATCTGTTGCTTCAGTGTAAATGGGTTTGGAAGGTTTGGTCCCGGATTTGGGAGTGGTGGGGCGTTTCTTGGTGTTGTGCCCATAATATGGAAGCTTTTATTCTACAATGGGAAGGGGTTTTTTTTCCAGGTCATGTAAAGGGAAAATTGTGTGTTGTGCAGGGATGTGGTCCATTTGGTTGGCACGTAATGAAAGTTGCTTCAAAAAAAAAAGTGTGGAAGATGGAACAATTAGTGGACATCATCAAGGTTAGATCGTTTCATTGGGTTCAAGAGATGGAGGCTGACTTTCCTTACTAATTCCATGATTGGGGTTAGGATCCTATTAAGTTGGGAAGAAGAAAGAAATTATCGAATATATGTGCAAGGGCTGCAGCTACGTGGAACCCTCCTAGTATGGGTTTCTTGAAATTCAATGTTGACGGGTCAGCTTGGGGTAAGCCGGGCCTGGCTGGTTTTGGTGGTGCTCTGAGGGATGAAACAGGTTCAGTAATTGCTCTTTTTTATGGTCCTTTGGGAATCGTTGATTCAAACCTGGCAGAAGTAGAGGCGATTCGCAATGCACTCCTGTGTTTTATTAGTGCGGGTTGGGTTGGAAAAAGGAAGTTGATTGTAGAGTCGGACTCGAAGAATGCGGTATCTTGGGTTAAAAACAAAATTTTGAGACCATGGAAAATGTGGGACTCTTTTACAGAGATTGATCTTTGTATTGCAAAGATTGGTCATGTTGACTTTGTTAACATTTTTAGAGAAGGTAATGGTTTCGCTGATAGTCTTGCAAAGAAGGGAGTTACAAGCATGAGTACGTTTAAAGCTTGGTGGTAATGGGTCATCCGGAGATTTCAACATATGGTGGCTATACCTTTTTTGGAATCATGGTTCCATTTTGTGGCTGCTGATGTGTTTTTCTTTGTGTTGCTTTTTCGGGCTGTTTGTGGTTTTGTTTGCTCATGGGGCTGAATAAGGGGGAAAGTTTCGGAACAAATAAGAAAATATTTAAGTTAAATCAGAAAAAATAGAGAGAAGAAAGGTCATACCAGATGTGTGTGTCTCTTTGATCTATGGACATTTTTCTGGTTTTGGGCTTGTTTTTCTGATTTGGTTTGATACACAACTCTGCTTTCTTTCTATCTGGTTTGTGCTATGCTGAATTTGGATGGAGGGTGTTTCAAAACCCAAGGTTTGATGCTGTGACAAATAGTAAGCTGGAAGATGCTGAATTTTCGGGTCAAGATTGGTGGATGGTTGAATTGATTTTTGTTCATATGCGTGTTTTCTTCGTTTCGCTATAAGAGGATGGATGTAATCCATTTGATGCTGGTTCGTGATCGTTTTCAATTTTGGGCTGTGTAATTGGAGCATTTTCGGGTGGAAAATGATTACATTTGAGGCGATCACTTCGTGATTTGCAGTGGGCGATATGGTTCTCGGTGTTTTTGCTGGGTTCTGGTTTTAGGCAGCATTTGGCATGGCTGCCTTGGGAATGGTCTTGCTGGGAGTCATTTTTGGTTTTTGGGTGATTTGTTTTGAGGTGGTGTTGGTTTTTTCTTTTTTGTATTTTTGATGCATTGTCTGGGTGTGGCCTCTCCTTGGGGTTATTGTCCTTGGCAAAATCTTGTTTGTTAGCATTTGCTATTTGTTTTCTGTCATGTTTCATCATGATCTTTATAAAATTTGATTTTGCTGAGCAAAAAAAAAGAAGAGAAGTCAAGATGGCTAGACTCGATAGATTCCTAATCTCAGTTGATCTCATTACTAGGTTGGGAATTTTGAATCAATTGAGACTGCATAGGGGTCTTCTGATCATAGTCTAATAGTAATTAGTGGTTCAAATTGTGATTGGGGTCCTATCCCCTTCAAATGCTATAGTAATTGGATGGAAGATACTACTTTGAAAGAGATTGTCGAGAAAATTTGGAAGGATTCACTTAGAGGATTAAATGTAGTTTTTAGCCTCAAGAAGAAACTGTGGAAATCCAAATCAGCGATTCGGTCACATCTAAAGGCATGTAGGCTACTGGGTGGCAGCAAGATCAAACCATTGGAAGTACTCATTGACATATTAAAACGTAAACTGGAAGCACAACCTCTATCCATGGAGTAGAAAGGACCCATTCAAATGCAATTTGTGCCCTCTAGAAAGAATACATACAGGAGGAGAATCGATGGAGACAAAAATCTCGCATCAAATGGTTTAGAGAAGGTGATAAGATGCTACTTTTTTTACTTGGTTGCTGCTAACAGAACAAGGAAGAACCATGTGCAACAGTTATTCCTCAATAGCCAATCGGAATCTTATCCAGACATCATCAAGTCTGTGATTTTTGAACATTTCTCTTCCCATTAAAGAGAGTTTTGAAGTTAGACTAGTTATGAGTGGGCTGGACTTTCAATCCTTGCGCAGAACCAAGAGGACTCTTTAGAATTGCCTTTCTCAGAAGAAGAAGTTCAGTGTGTGTTAGATCAATGTGATGGTAACAAAGCTCTGGGCCTAGATGGTTTCAATATGGGATTCATTAAACAATCATGGGGAGTCATTAAATTGGAGTTCATGCAATTCTTATCTGATTTTCTACTCAAATGGGAACATACTAGAGGGCCTTAATTCAACTTTTATTACTTTAGTACCTAAGGTTAAATCACCAACTCTGATAAACCATTTCCGGCCTATTGACCTCTTTGGGTGCTTGTACAAGGTCCTTTCAAAAGTCTTGGTAAATTGTTTGAAGCGAGTTACGGTCGTAATTGTTGGTACCAATCAAATGGTTTTTATTAACACTTCGTTTGGATTGAGAGAAATGGAGAGAAGAGAAGAGAAAGAGTACCACTTTCTCTCCAGTTATCTCGTTTGGAAATTTAAGTGGGGAGAAAAGAGAAGAGAAATGGGGAGAACGTGGATAGAAAAGAGCTCACTTTTGTTTCTCTCCAAATCGGAGAGATTCCGGAGAGAAAAGAAGAGAAACTTAATTAAATAATGTGTAAAAGACCAATATACCCCAATATGTTATATTTTCATCTAATATATATCCCTAATAGAGGATAAAAAGGTAAATTGGTTATAAGTACTTTCTTTTCTTTTCTCTTATGAAAGTTAACCAAACGAGCAAAAGTTATGTTTCTCTTCTCTCCTCTATTGTCTATCCAAACGTGATGGAGAAAACTCAACTTTCTTTTCTCTTCTCTTCTCTTCTATTCTCTTGATAAGTTTCTCTTCTCTTCTCTCCATTTCTCTTAATCCAAACGAAGTGTAAAGGTAGACAAATAATTGACTACATGCTTATTGCTTCCAAGTTGACTTCGAATTTGCTTATGACAATGTTAATTGGGATTTCTTGAAAGAAAAATTTAGTGGAAAATCCTATTCTACCAACGTTTGTTGTAATAGACCCACCATTTGGTACTTTTCAATGATAGACCCTATAATTGTAAATGTTGTTAGAGATTAGTCCAAATTTTCCTATTATATAATTATTAGATGTCTTTTCTACCCCTAACCTGTATATATACATATATACATATATTAATTCAGATTTAATGATTGAATCAGTTACCAAATCTGACCAAATCTTATCAAATCCCAATTGATATTGGTTACAATATATATAGCAATTTTATCCTAATATTTTAGGATATTACTTTACACAACGGTTACAAACGAATTTCATCATTTCTAATTCAGTGTATTGCATATTCAATCTAGATATCACATCATAAACGAGTCTTTTTGCCGGTATTGAATTTTACACTGCAAACAGATTATTTTTATACTGTAACTGGTTTATTAGTGTGAAATTTTACACTGCAACTGGTTTATTAGGGAAATTTTACACTGCAAAATTTCACTACTTTCATTAAACCGGATTTTGACTTGCCATATATACACATTAATTCTGATAGTTATGATAGCATTTTGACTTGCCAATATCTCATTTTGTATTAATATCCCATAATTATAGTGCTTTCCGTTTTTGTGTTTGTGCCATAAATCACATAGCCTTTGAACCAAGAACATGAGTGTTAATATTCACACTACAACCTTTGAATTGTGGAGTTGTTTTTGGAACAAACTAATTAGCATTACGTTGGAATGGAGATTCAAGTAGCAGTTGACTCTTTTTAATTTGGTGCTAGTCATCATTCAAATAATAAATTATAGTACATACTAACAGTATACAATTTCGCACCACAATATAGGAATCAAGAACATGAGTGTTAAATTTCACACTAGAATGAACATGAGCGTTCAATTTCACACTAGAATAATTAAACAAAGCCACACCCAGATTCAAACAACTAGCCTCCAAAGCCACGCCCCAGATCCAAACAACTTCCAAAACACAATTAAATGGACTCAACTAAGCACCCCCTCCAAAGACTCAAAAAAGCACCCACTAAAACACCCCAAATTAAATAGTGCTCCAATACAACTAAAATAGAAGACAAAAAACAAAAAGTCAGCAAACACCAATGAAAATGCAAAATTGAAAAGCAAAGCAACATCACGAAAACAATGACTTCTCCCGCAAACCCGCGCGTGACAACAAGCTCGATCCCAAATGCAACACCCAAAAACAATCACCACCTCGTCGGAGAAGACCATCGCAAGCTTTTTCTCGTTGAATGGAGTCTCCGGTTCATCCACATCACGAAGACAACGACCTCTCCCGCAAATCCGAGCGTGACAACCAGCGCGATCCCAACTGCAACACTCAAAACAATCACCACCTCGTCGGAGAAGACCATCGCAAGCTTTTTTCTCATTGAATGGAGTCTCCGATTCATCCTAGAGAGAGAGAGAGAGAGAGAGAGAGAGAGAGAGAGGTGGAAATCTTATATATATACATATATATAAATTTGGTGTTTAAAATTTGAAACCCCTTGATTTTGGGTGTTTCCAAATTAGATAAAGAGTTTGAAAAGGAATGACTCATTGATGGGCTTTAGGGGTAGTTTGGTCACTAAATAAAAATGTGTACCTATCACCAAAATGTTGTTAGAGTTGAACCTGTTATAACAAAGTTAGACTAAATAGGACATTATACTAATTAACTCTTCTTGAAATTCGTTTTGGAAAGCATGGGCTTCAGTAAGCATTGGGTTGGGTGGATAATGGAATGTGTGTCATCTACGTCTATGTCGATTCTTATTAATGGTTCCCCTTCCCCTGATTTTCAAAAGCATGTGTTCTTATTCGAGTAGCCACAAATCAGAAGCTGCTTTCGGGGTGGCAGTTTGGAGCAAAAAATATTTCCATTTCTCATATTCAGTATGCTGATGATACTATTATCTTTAGTATTGCCGACTTTCAACAACTCCATATTGTGAAGAGGATACTACGATGTTTCAAACTTGCCTCTGGACTGAAAGTTAACTTTTCCAAAAGCTCGGTAACTGGATGTGGGGTTGATCCAGATTTAGTAAGCAGTTAGGCATCCCAAATTTTCTATTGCCATGCAAAAACCCCTTTAATTATATATTTGGGTTTTCCACTTGGGGCAAACCCGAACAGAATTGCCACCTGGGAGCCTGTATTGGATAGAATCCGGGCAAAACTATGTGGCTAGAAGGGGAAATATCTATCAAAGGGTAGGAGACTCACTCTCATCAAAGATGTCCCCAACAATGTCCCGTCCCTATTTTGTACTACCTCCGTCCCATTTTATGTGTTCATTTTGGTGAATCCAACTATTTAAGGGGACAAAAAGAATCTACACATACTTTCCACAATTGCCCATAATCATTGCACTTTCTTTTTTTGTTTTGTTTTGGTATTGATTGCAAGGAAGGGTAGTTTGAGAAACTAAGTAAAATTTGTATACTAATTTAGGAAAGTGGACAACAATTTTGGGACATCCCAAAAAGGAAAGATGGACACATAAAATGGGACGGAGGGAGTATCATTTTTTAAGATGCCGATAACCATCGCAAATAGCATTTACTAACTCCAAAGAAATTTTTGTGGAGCGGGGAAACTGACCAAAAGAAGCATCATTGGGTTAATTGGGATTTGTTTTGTGCAGGAAAACAGTTTGGAGGACTTGGCATCGGTAAAATTCAGTCCAAGAATTTTGCTTTTATTACTAAATGGCTTTGGTTGTTCAGCAGGGAGGATGATTCCCTGTGGAAACAGTTAGTTTGTGCTTAATACCTAATCCACACCAATATCTAACTCCCAATCTCACTTCATGAAAATGTTATAAAACAATTTAAAGGTTCTAGACAAATTTGCACTTACAATGAGAGAGGGCTTTCTATTAGTACTGGGGAATGGAACAAGAATCAATTTTTTGGACGATAAATGGTTGGGTAATCTTGAACTGAAACATCAGTTCCCTCGCATTTTTGATATACTATTAATAAGATAGGCTTGATAGTGGAAGTAGGTTCATGGGTGAATGGCCAGAGGGTATGGAACATTCAATTGAGAAGAAGATGCTTTGATTGGGAATTATAGCAATGGAATGCGCAACATATTTTGCTTCAACAATACCCTTTCAGAGAACGCGCGCGAAACCACTTGATTTGGAAGTTTGATTTACATGGGAATGTCTCTGTTAAATCATTTTGCTGAACAATTGATAACTCCAATCTTCTTGCTAATCCCATCTTTTCATCTACTTGGAAAGGTTGGGCACCTTCCAAGGTTGAGCATTTTTGTTGGCAACTCCTGTTAAAGAAGCTTCGAGTTAAAACTAATGTTTTTCTTATGCAAGACCAAGAAGTTTCCCTTATATTTTGCACTTAGTGCAATGAGTAACCCTAATATGTGGATCACTTATTTTGAGCTGCAAATGGGCCTGGATGGTTTGGAGTAAGTGTTTGGCTACATGGAAGATTCAAGGGTGTATTCCAAATTCAATTCAAAGTTGGTGGGAACAATGGCCTTTTCTTTGCCCTGACTCAAAAAATGCACATATGTCGAGACTGCTCCTTCTTGCCACAATATAGTCTCTATGGTTACATAGAAATGATATTGTCTTCTTGGAAAAACCTTTGGGTATGGATAACACTTGTGAACTCATCAACCTAAGGTCCATTTGGTGGTTTAAATCAAATTTTCCTAAATGCAAACATCCCATCTCAGTGATGGTCCAACATATTCAACTCACTTCCTCGACGCCCAAAGTTAAGAAAGTTATGACCCCTACCCCTTGGGTTGCTCCAGCTACGGGGTGGTCCAAATTAAATGTGGATGGTGCAGATAAGGGGAAGCTGGGCCCTTCAGCGATTGGATATGTACTCTGAGATTCGGGAGGGAGAATCCTTGCTCTATCCTCACAGTGCATTGGTGTATTTGAATTTAATTTTGTGGAGTTGATTGCTTTCAAAGAGGGACTGCAACCTTTTATGAAATTTGGTTTGGTGGATGAGTCTAACCTATCTATAAAACGTGTCTCAAAGGTGGTAATATGATGGGTTCTCAATCATGAAACCTGTCCCTGGAAATATAGAGTCTTGCTTGACGAATGTGATGATTTGTGGAAACGCATTTCAAGGGAGAAAGAGGTGATTTTGACATATGTTCCGCCGAATGCGAACTCGTTGGCGGATTTCTTGACGAAATCTGGCATCTCAAGATCCTCTCCATTTGAAGCTTTCTTATAGTGCTAATCTTGAATTTTTTTTTGTCTTTGGTCTCTGTTTCTCATACTTTTGATGGTTTGGAGGTTTTGTGTTTTGGGTATATGGGGTGTCCTCCACCTTTGTTTTGATGTTTTGACTTTGTATAGATACATGGAGGTATATCCTTTACAAGGGTCAAGGGAGCCTTTTGTGGACCTTTGTAAATTGTAAACCTCTTCTTTAAACTCAATGAAATTTCACTGTTCAAAAAAAAAAAAATTAAATAATTAAAAAAATCACCACCCCATTTGGCATGATTAGTCACAACACATATTGAGAAAATGAAATCATTTAAACTTAGTATCCCCAGATACAAAATGGCATTAAAAGTTATATAATAATGGACAAAGCATTAGCAAAATTAAGCATAGAAGTCTCTAATATACTTGAGCAAAATAGTAAATAGAGTATCCATTCCCAATCAACATGGATGGAGAATTGACTCTGGTTCTTAGCAGCAATCCTAGTTACAATCCAAACCATAGGCTTATACATATAAAGAGTATTACCATTCTTCTCACAGTAGAAGCAGGAGTTTGAGAGAGAGAGAGAGAGAGAGAGAGAGAGAGAGAGAGAGAGAGATGGAGATGGAGATGGAAAGAGATGAATATGAAGAGATTAGAGGAAGATGAAGATGACCTGAGTCCTAACCATGGTTGATGAGTTAGAGGAGAAGAACCCAAGAGTCTCAAAATATCTCTCTAGGGTTACCTCCTGATGCATTTGATGATCTCCACATCCATTGATGGAGTCTTCAAAAGTTAGCAATTAATATTAACCTAAATGCAATTTCTAAACACTATCCCTCCTACAAGCTAGTTTAGTGGTGATCATGTGGGGGCTAAAACTTCCAAATTTAAGCCCACAATTTTGAATGTACAAAGAAGAAAAAATTAAAAGAGAAACATCAAAAGTCATTCACATTCTCTCCCCTTTTCCTCAAGGGAAGATGTGAAAATTAGAGTGAAATTGGTAGAGCTTAAAAACAAAAAATATGACTAGTCAGAGTTATAAAATCCTAAGACTAGAGTTGATGTTAATTCACAACAAAAAAACATTGGGGAGAATACCATATATGCCCCCCCATGATATGCTAACACTGCCTCTACATCTCTAGAGGTAAAAAGTTGGAGGGATTAGCAATTCAAAATATCAACACTTTTTTTCCCCTACTCAAAGACTTGCTTTTCCATTGTTGAATTTACATTTTTCAAGGCAAGCCATGTTAGGAGATGTTGGTTAATTACTTTAGCCTTTTCAGGGCTAAAATTGTAACCAAAAAAAAAAAACAAAGAACAGATGATTTGCTTAGCCTTTCCAAGGGCTAATTAAAAGTTAGAGGGGTGTTTATATGTCCAACATAGCTAGTAGCTCATTGGGCTAGCTTGAGCTGGTGATGAGAGATGCACATGCATGCATGTTTTTGATTCTCATAGGAGGAACCTTTTCCTTCCAAGAGAATGCAAATGAAGAAGACTCATTCATTCAACTCTCCTCCATATTGGATGTGATAATTTTAGCTCCTATGGGGAGCTAGAGAAGTGCCCAAATGCGACGCATGGGCCTGAAAGAGAGAGAGAGAGAGAGAGAGAGAGAGAGAGAGAGAGAGAGAGAGAGAGAGAGAGATGATGATGGTGATGATGATGAGAAAGAGAGATAGAACCATGGTCAGGCCAAAAGTTGTTCAGAAGACTCTGAAAGAGTGCTGGAAATAGTTGGGAATGAATCTCTTAGCGATGAGGCATTGGTGCATGGAGAGCCATGTTCACGCCTGTGGCACAGCAAAGCAAACTGTCAAAGATATTAGTCTCTCTTTCCTCACAAGTCACAACAAGAATAACAACTGTAATTGAAAAAATAACCAACTAAATATTGAAAAAATAAATGACAATCTAATTAAATGACAGTATGACACAATGTGTAGTTATCGATGTGATCGTCGCATTTGTGTAATATCACTATTTTATCAATATTCTGTGAGTTTCACCTATTTCCTATGATGATGCAAAAATAGAAACAAAAAAAAATATATAACAATGACACTCATACCGTCACACGGTACAACAGTCGTACGGAAATATTTGTCGTGGTCATGAGAGTGTAATTGTACATATTTCTCCATAGGGTAAATTACAACATGTCGTAATTACAGGGACCTCACTTGTAATTTCAGAAATTACAGTGATCTCTCCTTAGGTTTGTTGTTGAAGAACACTCCACTCCCTTTTGTTGATCATTAATAGTATAGTTAAAACTTTTTAAAATGATTTCTTTGCTATAGGAGTGTGTTTTGAATGGATCGGAAATGAGTGATTCAAAAAAAAAAAAAAATTTAAAATTTTCGGAACATAAAAAGTCTTTCTGAAGCTAATTCTGAAATTTCAATTTCAATTCGTTTTTGAAATTTTTTGAAAATATCTATTCAATTGGTACGAAAGTGATTCAAGTCAAGGGTGTATTAGCGGATAGTCCCCCTAATCAATAAACTTTATATTAGTGCAAAAGTTTTTAAATTATATTCAAACCCCCAGATAGAAATAAAATATATGTGCAATAATTAGTATATAAATTATTTAAAAATTATAGAAATTTGAAATATTTCGGAAATCATTGAAAGTCTAGGATCGGAAAAAGTTGGGATTTATTTCATAATTTTTGGATCGGAATTTTTGGAAGTTTGAATTGCTTTTATATTGCCTAAATCATATTTTTTTTTGATAGAAATCAATCAAAGTATGAAAATAAAATAAAAAAGGGCAATGCTAGGGGCACTAACAACTTCTACTAACACTTACTAACACACTCTATCTCTCTCCTAGTGGTACTGCGGGGCCCACTGCAGACCCCACAGTACCACTAGGAGAGAGAGATAGAGTGTATTAGTAAGTGTTAGTGAAAGTTGTTAGTGCCCCAAATATTACTCAATAAAAAAAGCCTTAATAAATTTTTGTCTCCACTTTATTTTAAGGACATAGTTTGAATGCTAACTTTCGAACGCATTTGCACACATAAATTAATTAATAAGAAAAGCAAGCGCATTATAATAATTATCTGTTATTTGGAACTCGAGGGAAACACATACCCAGAGATAAGCAATAGGATTATTTTCAGTACAAAAGTTCATCATTTGACCTTTCTTTTTGAGCACCAACAAACTTACTTTTTTACCGCGTACTTTGACTGATTACCAACAAACCTTGGAAACGAACTCCCTTGAATAAAACAAGTGTTCTATTAACACACGTCTTAAGGGCATATATGAAAGAGTTAAAAATAATCAGAAATACAAATAAATATATGAGATTTACACCTAACTTTTCATCAATGTAGATTGCTAATGTATTTTCTACTACTTTAAGCTCTTTACAAGTTAACATTTCCCATAAAACAATTATTGTAAAATGCACAATGCATTCTGTTATGTGACTCAAATCAGTTGTGTCCTTTTGCGTAGGGAAAAAAGTCTCATGCATGCCAAATTTATAGGACTTTCAAAATCTTTTATTGACTAGTGGGAGAGTTAAATATAAAGTTATGTCCTTTTATTTTAACTAAATGAGTATTTTACTCACTCATATCATTTGATAACTTTTTTTTAGGTAGCTTAGTTAAATTAATATATGTTGCGAAATTCTCTATCTAGGAATAATTTATATTAGGGGCGGAATCGAAGCGATGAAATTCCGAGCTCATGCCACGAGGATCTTTATGGAAGGGCAATTTTGTTGATGCATTCCTGTTGAGAATGAAGAAAAATAGAGAGAAAGCCACTTGAACAAAAAAAGTTTAGTCATATAGTTCTTCTACTTCGCCTCATCCAAAACTGTAATTAATGCGCGAGCGAAATCAATCCCTTTACTCTTTTATTTTTTTGAACAGCTAATTTCATTGATAGAAATCAAGAGGCAAAAAGCCCACCATATATAATACATTCACAGGTATACTAAAAAAAACCCTCATTGACCCCTAAACTCATTAACTAGGTTTCCCAACTGAAAGCTGACTCCCTTTTCGAGTCTTTCAAGAGCAGATCCAAAGAACAATCCAACTGAATTGCCACAGAAAAGAACCCTTATGTACAACTCCAAAACCAGGATCTAACTTGCTAAAATCGAAAATTAGCAGATGAATTTTCCATGAAACAACTAAATGATACCCAGATTTGAGCCCACACAAGACAGGCCTTATGGACAGCCGCAAACAACTTCCAGATTTAGAAAAATTTCCCTTAACTCTTAATACATACTCATTTCCGGTTAGGGCACTGTCAGTAAATACTCGAATCCACTTTACTCGGTATTTGGTAATTAGAAATTGACAACTAAATACTTAGAGTAGATAGATTTACTTAGAAAGCTATCGAAAAAGTACCACTCTTCTTTAGTCATGAGAAAAACACAACTTTTGGAGTTGTCACTAAACACATCAGCAAGGAATCGATTATGTAAACAGGTAAATAAAAAGGAATTAATTAATTTTGTGTGGAATAAGTAGAAACTAACCTGAATGGAGTGGAGGAGTGGGTGGAAGAGACACAGAAGGGCCATAGTGCTGTGGGTAACCATTGGTCGAGTACTGGAAGAGATGGTGTGGGTACTGAACTCCATAGCCCTGCCCCGCGCTGCCGGTGTAGCTTGCTGCTCCACCACTCCCTGCTTCCCCATAATTCAGGTACGGATAGAAGGCGGCTGCTGCTGCCGCCGCCGCAGCACCGGTCATCATTCCGGCTCCAGCCCCTGCTCCGTAAACCGGATATTGGGCAGTTGCCCCTCCATACACATTATAGTAACTCTGTGCAATATAACCGAAAATGTAATATTAACCATACAAAATAGTTGAACTACTATTCCATAGTCTATATATCTTGTAAGAGAATGGAGCAAAACTCCTCATAAGTTTTTTTTTTTGGTCAGAGTTGTTACTTAAGTTGAATAAGCGGTCATTATTCTTCTTATGGTAAGGACAAAACAGAGAGATCAGCACTCCATTCACTTTCCAATGAAAAGATGTATATTATAAGTTGAATAATCCTATGGTTCTCTGGTCAGGATATCTCAAATGTAATAAGAGTGATATCACATATACAATAATTTGGGATTCAAATTTGCAATGACAAAACTCAATTCACATTCCGTTATGTGATTCATCTAAGGATTAGACACAACTAAACCAATCACATAACTTAAAAATGTTCCGAAAGCACCTTTAATGTACAAGGGGGTTACTTATAATCTAGAATACTACCCCATTGTGTTTTGTATCATCTCACATTTGATATATATATATACACTTTGTTTAGCCGTTTCAAAAAATATAAAATAAAAAAGTAGATGGCAATTGACTTTTAACAGATGGGGATTGGAGCCAAGAAATCTAGGCACCACCTATTGCCTGGTCATTATTATAGCTGTAATGTTATTATTTTGCATATAAAAACCAGGTTCCGTTTGATTGAAAATCTTGACAATGAGATTGTGAATTAATAATTAACGTTTGATTTTTTATTGTTAGCCTCGATGCCCTCTAGGCAATCCAACGACTATGAGCTCGTTTGCATGTACGAACTAGCTTATAACACATTATCCTTATTGTGAAACCGAAAAGGAAAAAATTAAAAAATAATAATGATGATGCCAAAAATTGATAACAGTAAAGTAAAGCAATTTAGGAGAGAGGGAGAGAGAGTGAGAGATTATTTTTTGTATGTGGTTCGGCCCTGTTAATGAAGGTACCTACGTCCACGGGTGTGTCTGAGCACGTTCACTAGCAGATCACCGGCGGGCCTGGTGAGCCAACAAAGAGGGGCGGCACTACCAGTAATACCGGCCGGGTGTATGCGTGTAATGGTGAATTTTGTAGAGGTGCTGTGTAGACTACAGAATTATTGGCCCTTTCAATGGGGGGTGAGAGGTCTCTTTTATAGATGTAAGAGACCTACTCATACATGGATAAGGAAATATAATCCTATTAGGGTGTGATTGACACCAATCAAGTAAGTTTCCTAATTGTATTAGGATTGATTGACATTAATTGTGGGGGTTTCCCAATTAGATTAGGAAATAGATGCACTTTCCATTAGTCTTCTAGCTTGAGTAGGAAACTGCCCATAATTTTGGGCGTATCAGCTGCCCCCCATTTCCAAGATTGGCCAGATGCTATATCGGGGCAAGTTTGGAAATCAGTTTGATGTTACTTGCCGCTGTTTGAGTGCTTCGGGAAGCTGCCTTGGGGCTTCTGAGCCTGGTGAGTCCTCAGGAACTGGCTAAGAGTTGAGACCCAGCCTAGCTCGGGACTTTTAGGTGCTCGGGAACTGACCGGGAGTTGAGACCCAGCCTAGCTCGGGACCTTTAGGTGCTCGGGAACTGACCGGGAGTTGAGACCCGGCCTAACTCGGAGTCTTTGAATGCTCGGGAAGTGACCGAGAGTTGAGACTCAGCCTACTTCGGAGTCTTTTTTCTTGAGTTAGCTCCCAGGATGGTTATCTTCTGCCCGTAAACCTTCGTCAAGGCTGTGGGTAGAAGGATTTTACCATGTTGGACAAGCCGACCTAAAGCGTATTGCTCTAGGGTCCTTTTTACTGTTAACTCCCCAGGATGGTTGTCTTCTGCCCGGCCAGCCTTCGTCAAGACTGTTGGGAGAAGAGCTTGACCATGTTGGTGGAGCCGACCTAAATCACGTTATTTTAGGGTCCTTTTACTCCTCTATCGTCGGCCAACCTAAGAGATTTTAGTCACCTCTATCGTCGGTCTGGACCTAAGTGGAGTTAATGTCTCTGAGTACTGTAGGTGCTCGGGTTGTCCAAGATTTTGACTTGGTTATCCGCGAGGCCTGTAAATACCCGGTGTGATTACCTGTTTAGTTCACTGCGCCATCTTGCCCCCCAAGCTTTCGCTAAGACGAGGGTCTTACAGAGGCTATGATCTGTAGGTAACCGACCTGGAACATGGTGGTTGCAGGGTCTTTTGAAGCTTGCCATCATCAGCCACCTAGGAGGTTTGCCTCTATCGTCGGCTGGACCTAAGCGAAGCCGGTGCCTCGGGCGTGACCCCGAGGTCTTTGGTGCCTGGGTTCGGAGCCCGAGGTCTTTTTTGTGCCTGAGTTCGGAGCTCGAGGTCTTTTGAGTGCCTGGGTTCGGAGCCCGAGGTCTTTTGAGATGCCTCGGGGTTAGGCCCGAGGTCTTTGTAGATGCCTCGGGGTTAGGCCCGAGGTCTTTGTATGCCTCGGGGTTAGGCCCGAGGACTTCGTAGATGCCTGGGGATTAGGCCCGAGGACTTTGTATGAACTCTGACAATCGGTGGAGCCTTACGCGGTGATTAGGCAAGTACCACTGTAGTCGGGCTCATCTAGACCAATGGAGACAAGAGGTCGGATCAGGATCGTTGTGCTTCTGACTTCTCTGTGCTGGAGGCAAAGCCGGAACTGCTTGATCCTGACCGATGTGAACTGGAGGTCGGGTCGGGACTGTCGAACCATGCCTGTTGTGAGCTGGAGATCCGGCCGGGGCTGTCTGACCCGGACTGCTGTGAACCGGTGGCCGAGTCGGGATTGCCGGACTCAGACCCCTGTGAACTGGAAGAACTGTAAGAACTCCCGGGCTGATCTCGCTTTCGCTTACTTCTGGAAGACTCGTTGCTTTCTTGCCCGGTGCATTTGGTCTTCAGAAACTCTTCAGTGTCGATGTATTTTCCAACCCTCTCAGAGAGCTCAACCAAAGTTTTCGGTCGATTTTTGTGGAACGACGCGGCGCACTTGGTGTGTTGAACTCCTGAGCAGAAGGCTATGATGGCGATTGTCTCGTTCAAATTGCGGATTTGAAGCTTCTGTTGGTTGAACCGGTCGGTGAACTCCTTGAGGGACTCATTATTCCGCTGTCTGACTGTCAGTAGCTGCATGTCTGGCTTTGGCCGCTCATGCATACCAGCGAACTGGTTGATGAATTGTTCGCTGAGTTGTTTGAAACTGCAGACCGATCGGGGATCCAAGGAGTAAAACCACTGCATGGCCGGGCCTTTCAAAGTGCTGGAGAAGGCTAGGCAGTGTAATTCATCGGAGTTGGTGGCTAGGGCCATCTGAGCCTTATAAGTCCGGACGTGGTCGACCGGGCTTCCCGAGCCGCTGTAGGGATCTAAGTGAGGCTGCTTGAATTTGCGCGGGATGGAGAACCTCATGATCTGGCTGGAGAACGGTGACTCTGTCTCGGTATTGGCTTGATTCGGAACACAGTTTTGACCAAGCTTTTTGGCCACTCCGTCGATCTGTTTCTTCAAGTCCTTGATTCGGGCTTCCATTCCTTCCCGACCGGTATCTGAGGAGCTGGTCGGGTTGGTGGAAGAGGCTTCTTCATGGCAGGGTGTTGTCCTCTGGGATCGGGCTCGGCTATGACTTCGGGTAACCGTTCGCCTAGGGACGACTTGGCTCTTGACCGAGTGACCCTGGACTGATTCCCGGGACATATGCTCCTGCCTTTCCTCTCGGGCAGCACGCCCACTGTTGATGTCTCTGGCATCCTCAACATGGGACGGGTTGGCTCGGGTCCGTTGTCTGGTCAAGATCGGTTCTCGATCGTACGCAACGTTCCCGGGTCGTTTCCCGGCCACTGGAGGATCACTTTGCTGGGCTAGCAGTGCTTCGATCTGTTGCTGGATTTGACGCTGGCCCTCCAAGAGTTGTGTGAGGGTTGCGGTGATTTGCTCATATGTCGGGACTGCTGCAGTCGACGCCGGGGCCGAAGGAACATCCCGGTCGGACTGCTGCACAGCCTTCTTTGGTGGCATATTGATCAGTCAAGAATTTGTTGATGAGAAGAATTGTCGTTCCCACAGACGGCGCCAAACTGATGATGCCAAAAATTGGTAACAGTAAAGTAAAGCAATTTAGGAGAGAGGGAGAGAGAGTGAGAGATTATTTTTTGTATGTGGTTCGGCCCTGTTAATGAAGGTACCTACGTCCACGGGTGTGTCTGAGCACGTTCACTAGCAGATCACCGGCGGGCCTGGTGAGCCAACAAAGAGGGGCGGCACTACCAGTAATACCGGCCGGGTGTATGCGTGTAATGGTGAATTTTGTAGAGGTGCTGTGTAGACTACAGAATTATTGGCCCTTTCAATGGGGGGTGAGAGGTCTCTTTTATAGATGTAAGAGACCTACTCATACATGGATAAGGAAATATAATCCTATTAGGGTGTGATTGACACCAATCAAGTAAGTTTCCTAATTGTATTAGGATTGATTGACATTAATTGTGGGGGTTTCCCAATTAGATTAGAAAATAGATGCACTTTCCATTAGTCTTCTAGCTTGAGTAGGAAACTGCCCATAATTTTGGGCGTATCAAATAATAATAACAATAATAATAACAACGTATAAACATCTACAATGGAGATGAAAAAAATATGATAAATGAAAATCTAATTCATGAAACTTTATTAAATATATAAAATGGAAAGAAAGTTTTGGGTACTCTCAAGCGTCGACGAAGCATATTAATGTAGTACCCTGCATGCAATAGGAAAGAATTTTGGATGGAGCCCATGTCTTCGTATTGTAATTAGTGGAACCGCTTGTATGGAGGACTAAGTGTCGAATGCAACGGGGGAAACTATGTCATATCTACAGTATGCTACATTTGAAAGTTGTGATTGTGTAGAGAAAGGATTCCTTTGAAAATAATGGATATTTAGATATCGGTGAGCATCTAAAGTAAACTGGGTTGAGTGAACTTACCTAGTGAACTGACTTTTAAGCCCGAAAGAACCCATGGGTTAGCGGGGCGCACATGTCAGCAGAGCAACCCGCGGGTTCTTTCAGGCTTAAAAATCAGTTCACTAGATAAGTTCACTCAATTCAGTTCACTTTAAATACTCTTCCATTTAGATATATATATATATAAAGTACTATTCGATATATCCATTATATATAATATATTTCATGTATGTGAGTTAACCGATAGTTGTAATTAAAAGACTCACTTTCCTTAAATGGAGGGTAGGTATGACAAGAGTACCAAAAAAATGTCTCGAAACCAAAATATATGTTTACCCTGAAATTTTGTAACTTCGAGATAAAACGGTCTAACCTTCGTGCTTTGACCCAAAAGTAAGATGCTCCTACTTTTGTCCTAATCTCCATAAATACTCTCGCTGTTTCTAAAAATTCTGTACCTACTTTTCACAATTACCTCTAATTATTATAATAATTTTTTTCTTTAGTTTTATCTTGGTGTAGATTTCAAGGAATGGTAGTTTTGAAAAATGGATAAAAATTATATATCAATTTAAAAAAGTGGATATTAATTTTGAGACATTCTAAAATGAAATATAATACTCAAAAAAAGGAAAGGAGTGAGTAATATTCTTTTCGTCCCAAATTGTTTTGCACTTTTAGAAAATTTAATTTTTTAAGAGAATATAATGATTACACTTTTGTCAAACTTTTATGTTCCAACTTTTCAAATTTACACCTCATAAATGGATTAAGATTAGTTAAAGGTGTGAAAAAAGAAAGGCAAAACAGTACAAATTCAAAATTTATTATGTTGACTTTTCAATATAGACTAACATTATAGGATAGTTCAAAATAGAAAGAGTGTCCAGAAATTTGAGACGGAAGAAGTATTACTAACAACTTAGTTCAGATTTTCTGGATTCAGAGGGCAAAGTGGCCTCTAGTATCCAAGCATTTTTGTCTTTCCACCCAAGATTACAAAAGTACATTTTGTTGAAAATTGTGTTAAAAATTAGAGAACTATTAGACCCACACAGTGAATCACACACTTTTTCCACACACAACTTTAAATACTTGTACCTTGTGCTATTTAAATTTTTTACGATTTTTTGTGCCCCACTTATATAGCACAGGGTACATGCATTTAAAGCTGTGTGAAAAAAGTGTGTAATTCACTATTTGGGTCTAACATTTTCCTAAAAATCAAACAAAGAAAAATTAATGTCGTTTTCTATTATGTGTCACTTGTTGTTTATGGAGTCACTAACACATCAAATAATATTTGATAACATATACTTCCTCTGTCCCATTTAATGTGTTCTTTTTTTCTTTTTGGAATGTTCCAAAATTGTTGTTCACTTTCCTAAATTAGTATGCGAATTTTACCCAGTTTCTCAAACTGCCCTTCTTTTCAATCAACACCAAAATAAAATAAAAGAAGAAAGTGCAATGATTATGAACAATTGTGAAAAGTAGATATAAATTCTTTTTGTTCCTTTACATAATTGAATTCACCAAAAGGGACACATAAAATGGGACGAAAGGGAGTTATATAAGAAGGGCAATGCTAGGGGCACTAACAAAATCCACTAACACTTACTAACACACTCTATCTCTCTCCTAGTGGTACTGCGGGGTCCACTGCGGACTCCACGGTGTCACTAGGAGAGAGATAGAGTGTGTTAATAAGTGTTAGTAAATTTTGTTAGTGCCCTAAATATTACTCATATAAGAAGGGACAATCAAGTCGGTAACTTACCTAGTATGTTTGGAACAAAACCCTAAGAAATAATAATTGGAGAGAGAGAGAAAGAGAAAGAGAGAGAGAGAGAGAGAGAGGGGTAAGGTACAAACCGTAGGATAAGTGTAATCTGGTGAGTATGAGGAGTACCTGTAATTTTCAAGAAGAATATAGAAAAAGAAAAAAGAAAGCAGAAAATCATTAGAATTTGAAGATTGTTATCCAAGTAACGTAATTGAACAATTAATGGACTTTATGAACCAAAAAGACATCGAAAACATGCATGTATGGGAGAATGCCTACATGTATAGTACATTAGTACATGAGCATGTTAAGTTCTAATCATTTATTAAGACATATATATTGTGTGTAGAAAAAGACTCACCAATGCTTCTCACCTACGTTTATATATGTACGTTTATGTATTGTGAGGACAGAGAAAGAGAGAGAATGATAATACGTGAAGGACAAAAAGGGAATGTATTTCTGATGGTTTACATTTCTCTCCATGTGACAACTTGTGTGTGTGTCTGTACGAGAGAGAGAGAGAGTGTGTGTGTCTCTTATGTTATGATGCAGTGTAGTTGATGAGCATGCGTGAATAGGATGCCTAGTTTAATGTGGGTTGGGTGTGCATGAGTTGGCAATGCACGTGCACTACAGAGAGAGAGAGAGAGAGAGAGAGAGAGAGAGAGAGAGAGTCTCACACAGTGTGTATGTGTTTAATAAAGAATTCATTCATAATAATTTTCATACCCATAAACATTATATGGTACCCCTTGTTGGATGGCATAATGAGGGAAGGTTGCTGCTGAAGGAAAAGATGCTCCCACTCCTCCTTGATACCCTGTCTGAAAGCTGCCCCTCACCCTAAAGCTCCTGCCTCCTGCTCCCCCTGTTCATTTCCACACGCCCACCTAATTACGTAAATATTGTACATCTACATATGTATATATATATACAAACAGAGAAAATGCTAGCATACTATATATGTAAGAGTATGTACCATTTTTTTGTTTTGTTTTATTTTTTATGAAAAAAAATAAAAAGAAATAGTCATTGCCACCTCACTGAGTGAAGAACCAAAGTAATCTTGCAAATAAGCTAAAGAAGATAAGTTCACTGCCTTCAATGCAAAATTCCTCTCTTGCCCCCATTTTTGTGTAGCAAAATGGGCTTTATTTTTCTATGTTTAAATTTAAACCCACAGATTCAAAAGTGCTTTTTTGTGTTTTAAGGAAGAGAAGAAGTTTGTGTATTGTTGAAGTTTGAGCTGAAGTTTGTGTATTGTTTTACTTTATAATTTAGAATATATGGACAAAAATGACATTTTGAAGAAATTAATATACAAAAGCAAAAGCATGGTTTATACAGTCGAATGTGAGCTGTCATGCTTTTGGAAATCACAATTCACTATATCTACCTTTTGTGGATGCAAATCAATTCTTAAGTGGACAGATAGATAGGTACTATTCATCAAAAACCAAACAAGGGAGATTAATACAACTTTTCTATATTTGGAGGAATATTCATGCAACATATATATATATATATATATCAAGATGTGAATGGGATTATATTAATTTGGATCCGGCCAATTGTTAGACATAATATTCAATTATCTTCTGTAATCAATGAAGAATATCCAGTAGATCAGCACCTAGAAGAATACAACCAAACATTAAAAGCATTTTACGATTCACAAGAAATTTTGTAAAAAAATATCACTAGTTGAGGTACTAATCAAGATAAACCCATTTTCGAATTCATATATTTATGTTCATGACAAGAAGAAATATATACCATGTTTAGGGGTAGAAGGTTTAGATCTTTGAACACCCAAAGAAGCAAGATTGCAGTTGGCCCTCCTTCCATCAATAACTGGAGCAGCATCAACACAAGCTCTCATGGCAGCGTCCGGTTCGCGAAAAGTTACCTAATTTCAATTTGGAAAAAAAAAAAAAGAGAGAGAAGATGTTCAAATTATAAAAAGATACCATTAAATAAGAATGAAAATTAACAAATCAATGAAATAAAAGAAATTCTTTGTGTTAGCCTAGTTTTCTAAGTAACTTTGTTGAACCCCACCATCATCAAATCTTTCATTTTTTACAAGATCTTGGTAAAAGCATATATGATAATTGAATGTAGGAGAGAGAAAGAGATTGTAGCTTGTGCCTATGTACATATATTAAAATATGACACATAAAATCAAGAAAAGTGAAGTATATATTGACATACAAATCCATAGCCTTTGGATCTTCCAGTGGTTTTATCAGTGATGACAACAGCTTCCAAGATCTCGCCAAACTGTTCAAAGTATTTCTTCATAGTTTCCTTCTGAGTTTCCCAAGCCAAACCCCCAACAAACACCTTGGTGTATGTGGTATCCCCAAACTGCCCTGCTAAATTAGCTGGAGTCATGATATATATATATATGGGTTTTATATCTATATATATATATATATATGTATAGCTCCTTCCTCCCCTTTTGATCTATATGTGCTTCTTGCCTCCTCCAAAGTTAGCCAAACTTTGTGCTGCAGATGATGTTCTAGGTGATCTCTAGTATGATATTATTTATATATATAGATCTATATGTGTATATATATGGAACAAGATCTAGATAGGGGGGAAGTGAATTTTGGGTGAGGAAGGAGGGGAAGGTGATGGTGGTGTGATCAGACAATTAGGTCAGAGATCCAAGGAGGGAAAAGAAAGAAGAGGGAGAGGGAGAGATTGGGAGGGAAGGGAAAGCAAAAGGTTGAAAAAGAGGAAAGACACACTAATAATACGGGACACAGCAGCCCCACCTCTTTCCATACTGGAAATATATATGTCACGCGCGCTTTCCGAACATGCAATGACACAGTACAGGTTAGGGTATCTATGATTATAATAAGAGTAATCACTTAATGAGTTAACTCTTTGGGCACATAAAAGTTACACAAAAAAATATATATATAAATCAGAATATGTCTATCTTGTGTCAGTTGACCCCACACTGTTAGTAGACCCTATGAGAAGAGAGATAGACATAAAAATTTTGTACACTCTTTTTGTGTAACTCTTATTTGCCCAAAGAGTTACTACTAACCTAATTCCCTGTAGTACTCCAATGGTATATGAAACAAGACGGGGTGTTCTAATATCCCTTTGATCTTGGGTTCGAGACTTCACATGAGTAAGGGTCTTGGTTAGGGTCTTTGGCTTCTCTAAGGTAAGGGGTTCAAAGCCCTTCAGGTGTCGTGTAAGCTAGCTAGAGGGATGGATCCCAAGTTGGTGTGACTTCAAATTCTACCGCTAGCTTGTCTTCTTGATTTACTTGGTGTGTGTGTGTGTGTTCTAGAGTCGGTGCACGTGCCTAGGGTTTGCCCATGTTCTACTTCGATAAAAACAAAAATAGATATTGATTCTGAAGTCGCGGAAGGTTGGAGCTGGATCTGTCCTCGTATCTGAAAAAATGATTATAAGAGTAATGTTGTGCTTGCCAAATTTTGTACCTCAAATTTAGTTTTCAATACATGTGGTAGACTAGTAGTGTGAGACTATCTTTAATAGTAATAGGACCACATCAACATCATATATAAGATGAAAAGATTCACTTTCTCCAACGACAATTCAGTGAACCACTGTCGTATGTGTTAAGAACCACATTTGAAATACTAATTTAATTAGAAAATGTACCGATATTACTCTAATTTTAAATACTACTTTTTATCATGCCAAGCTTATAATGTGACATTATAAGTGTGAAAATGTTAGTATAAACTGTGTTCCAATAGTATTAAGTGGAAGTAAATGTTGGGAATGTCAACATATAGGCATATAGCATGACCTCTCAAACATACATCTGTAATGGTGTGCTATATATATATATATATAACTCATGTAAAATTACAATAAGATCAAAGGTTAAGCAAAATTTGACACATGATTTAGCTTCAATGTAGTTTTAACATAAATTTTGACACACAATTAGTGGAAATGTTAATGGGTGGGTTTAGTACGGAGTAGCATGTTTCTAACTCATACTCCTATTAAAAAGTTGTTTACCATACCCGCCCCTAAACCTATTAGTAGCGGAGTCATATTATTTATTTATCAGTGTGCATGGTGACAGGTTTGCCATCGGAGCAACGTAAATAAAATTTAAAAACTTGTATTTTAGTAAATTAAGGATCGAATGATTAGTTGACAAATAATCGTGGCGGACTTCTCTTAATTCATGAGTCAAACTTTTTAATTTTTGTTCTATGTGGTATTTTTTTTTTTCCTTTTTTATATGTTGCGGTATAAGGTATATGTATAAGTCATTGTACTTTAGCAAATAAATGATAAGCATAAGGGTCTACAATAATATTTGACATTTTAATCGAGGCGGTCTAAGTTTTAATCGAAAGTAATTTCAATTACCACCTCCACCCGAACTCTCGCAGAGTTTTCATTTTTATTTAATAAATTTGCTCCTACTCCTTTAATACATTCTCCAAACTTTTTTTATTAGGAGTGAGGTCTGTAGGGGGGGAGACGGAGTTTTGCAGATGGGGAATTTTTCCCATCCCTAACAAATTATAACAATTACAAAGTTTTATTTAGAATGAAACATAAGGTGTCCATACTTTCATTGAAAAACATAACAGTCGCGCGTGGGGTGAGTTGGGACTTGCCGCAATGGGACTATAATGCCCGTCCTCGCTGTCGCTTTAAATATTTTAATTGAAGATAAGTGGGATTATTAATTAGCCTGAGTTTGTTGCAATAATTACGTGAGAACCAAGCAGCCCTGACTTAGTAAGTACGACATTTGTATAGTGGCAGAAACGGAACGGGAAAGTTTGAAATAACGGGGCGTTGTGTGGTGTGCGAAATTAAAAATACTCCCGGCAGGGGTAAAGTCAACGGTCAATCCTCGAAATGCATCTATGTCTGAATTTGGATTTGTGCACTGTGTCAGTGCCACGTCGGCATGAAAATAAATTGTGAAGGTATTAAATAGGAAAAATGCTAGACCCACATAATGAACCACACATTTTTTCCACACACATCTTTAAATGCATGTGTGTAGAAAAAGTGTGGTTCATTGTGTGGGTGTAGCATGACTCATTAAATAGAGTAAAGATTGGGACACCCAATGACACAATTTTTGGGACACAATTTAAAAGATATGTCTATATCTCTTCTGTGATGTCACTGGACCCCATAATGACACAAGAGAGAGATAGACACATCTCTTGGGTTGTGTCCCAAAAGTTGTGTCTTTGGGTGTGTCCAAGTATTACCCTTTTAAATAATGGTTAATTACACTTTGCACCCCTAAAGTTTAGAAATTTCTCACTTTGGACTCTAAAGTTTTAAATTTGGCACTTTGATCCACTCTAATCCCTCCCAAGACTTTTTGTGATGAAATATCACTTTTAATGGTGAAATCATTCGTCACTAAGGGCTAATTGGATTTTTTTGTCACATTTGTGAAACTTTAGAGACCAAAGTGCCAAATTTTAAACTTTAAGATACAAAGTATAAAATTTCCCAAACTTCAGGGGTGTAAAATGCAATTAACACTTTTAGTAATCACTTTTCTAAGCAAAAGTATTATTTAATAGGGAAATGCTATTGTGAGAAGCTTCTCATATGAGAAGGCGGGTTTTAACCGTTGGATGAGCATCTAGCAATAGATGCTTCTCCAGATTCCTGAGAATCTTATGGCTAGATGCTCATCCAACGGTTAAAACCCGCCTTCTCACATGAGAAGCTTCTTACAATAGCATTGCCCTATTTAATAAACTTCGGTGAACTAGGATTTTATCCATTGTCGTTCACTTTTATAGAATAAAACTCAATCCAGGAATAAGTCTCTAACCTATTTTGAGGATCAAAATACCCACATATCATTCTTTATATAAATATATATACATATTACATGTATATACATGGTAACTGAATTTAATATTTATATATATGGTAAATGAAATTTAATGTTTAAATATAATATTGTACCATTTTTTTAGAAACATCCATTAATATCCAATTGTATGGCTGAAAATTTGTAAAATACAAGAGTACTACGGGCGTGCCAGACAAATGTCCTCTTAAAATATAAACAACTTGACGAATTTGACAAGTGAATACAAAGAGAAACGTAATCTCTTTCAATGGGTTCAAATTACTTTAACCAAAGATTAAAGACTTGAAATGTGAGAAACACCAAGACTAATAAAGAAATAACATATTTCGATTTACACTAAATCTTTTACAAACAGAGTTCAATCAGAAGTGGTAATCATGTCATCTAATTGGGATTTAACTATGAATCTACTCCTAAAACAAGAAAAGAAACTAGAATTGAAAGATAAAGGAAAGGTGCAATAAACAATATGAAAATGGTAGAGTTAAAAGGACTCTTGGAAATTAATTATATCTCTCGGAATGCTCAGAATGACCAAAATGCCCCTGAAAGCTCGAAAGCTCCCAGATTTGGACCAAAAGTTCTGAAAACATGCTACGTCGTAAGAAAAGCGATAAAATGAGTTTTTAAGTAAAATCGGATGAAATTGTCAGCTCCCAGAGATCCCCGGAAGTCCCGGAAGTTCCCGGAAAGTCCCCTTTGACCGGTTTGACCAAGGTTTGACCAAGTTTGACCAGAGTTTGACCAAGTTTGACCGAAATCGTCCGAATTCACCGGAATCATTCTAAATCATGAGAAAAGTATTAAAATGAGTTTCAAAAGAAAATCGAGCGAAAACGTCAGCTCCTGGGAACTCCCGGAGATTTCCAGAACTTCCTAGGAATCCCAGATTTGACCAGTTTGACCAAAATTTGACTTTGGAACCGGGCCACCGAAACAATTTTCAAACATTTTTCATGGATACTAGAAGTCAATAGCTTTCTAACGGTATATCGCACATAATTTCTGGATTTAAAAGGAATTTATTATGAATTTCCAAAGGCGAAAAAGGCGATCAAATCGGCTTTTATCGCAAATACCGCAAATATTTTCAAAGTGACCTATCCCCGAATTATTTTTTATGTAAAATAGACTCCATTACCTTTCCAACGGTATATCACAACCTCAATTTGGAGTTCATATGCATTTTCTGTGAATTTCGGATGAAATAGGGCCTTTTCGAGAATACCGGAACCTCAGGGGGCCTAAACAGCATTATCTGGATGAAGGAGGATCAGTACCGCCGCGGCACTAGTCCAGTGCCGCCGCAGCACTCCCCTCCAGAACAGTGCATTTTTGTAATTTTTCTTGGGGGTTCATTTTGATTAATTGAAAACCAAAACGACGTAATTTTATGATTTCAAATGTTTGGGACCAATGGGAATACTTCTAAAATCCCAAAACCACCCGAAGTTAGCCTATATAAACCCCCCATTGCTCTTCATTTTGGGGGAGTCAAATGAAAGCTTAGAAAAAGTTTGAGAGAGAAAGTTGTAGAGATAAGGTTAGAATAGAGAGAAAAGAAGCTTCCTTCTTTGATTTTCAAAACAAAAGTGAGTTCTAAACTTTGTTATTACTTCATTACTCACATTTACTTCAACATTCAATACACCCAACCACCATTTTAGTGAGAATTTAAGAGAGTGGAAGCTTCTTCCATGTCCAATGTCATTACATATGAGTGAAACAACAAACTACAAGTTCTATACATCATGAATATCATCCATTGATTGCTATCTATTTGCTTGCTTGTTTATATAATGTTCATCTGTCCTCTTCTCATTTCTTTTTTATTTTCTTTATTTACTTACTAATCCATCATCATCTAAATGATGACATGAAGTTTGGGGTGAGTGAATCCTTATGGATAATAGCTCTTGACCTCAAAAACATGTTTGATAGATGATGATCATAACTTCAATACCTCTAAGGTATTCTTGAAGTTATGTTCAAAAATAAAATAAATCTCTCCAACAATCTTGGAGGTTCTTGATGATAAGTTTGAGGTTGGCATTTCAAGTGGCTATAACCTTCATTGAGTATTGAAAATATGCTTTCAAAATACCTACTTCAAAATCCCTTTTAAAACCCCCCCTCATTTTAATCTCAAGAAAGAAAACTCTAGTTTTTCCTAAAATTTTCAAAACAATGAGTCAAAACAGTGAGTAATTTGAGCTCAAAGATTTTTCTAGAACTCAATACTCAACATATGGATGTAAGGCCACTTGGAAAGTCTTCCTAACTCATTGGAGAACACCCATGATTTTTGGTTTGACTTGGAAGTACTTGAAAATGGTCCATTTGGACCCAAACATTCCTTCCAGACATTCTGCCTCTGCTGTCACAGCAGCTTGGCTGACTTCCCACTTCTTTTCCAGAAATCTTTTCCAAAACGGGTGGTCCCAAATTCTTTTTCCCATAAACTTCAATGTCTTAGGAAACCTTCTGTATAAAATGGGCCTCCAGATCATTTGTTTTCATTTTCTAAGTTTTTTCAACATTTCAGTCGACAGTACGGATGTCACGCCCCAGAACGGCAAAAATAGAGAAAAATAAATTTCCTTTTTGGGTCCAAAGGCAGCGACGGATGAAGTCACATGATTGTCCACACCACGCAGTACTAAGCAACGAGCAGTAATAGCGTAACAAGAATGAAGTCTAGGTTCTAATCACGACATAACATAAAGTCAACAGAAGTTACTAACTATTACACATCAGAGTCTCGAATCAAATAAAAAAACAGCGGAAGTACAAATGCCAAGGCAACATATGCCTGACTACAAAAAAGTTCTAAAACGGTAAAACAATTAGCTACAATCCTAGTCTAGTCTTCAGTTGGCGTAAAGGTAGTCCTCGGCGTAGTAGTCTTCTTCAGTCTGACCTTCGTCGGGGAAATTCTCCACGGGGACGTCGTCACAAGCATGGTAGTCTTCTCCGGCGGGCCCTCCACCTGTATAGTCATAACCAAGGTGCGCTGGAACGTAGAAATGTCCAGCGGCATAAACGCCGTCAGCTTAATGAAAGCTGAGTGAGTTAGATACTAACAGGGTATCAACTATTGAAGTTATTACAAGTTATAAACCGTAACCAAGTTAGAATTCAATGGGGGTAACTCCTTTACATCAAACCGATTATCCGATTACTAACGTCTTACGCATTTTAAGACCGACAACGCGTCCTGATAGGGGAACAGACTCGACAGTAGTTCAACTCTATAACACACCATTGCTCATCCACCGCTTTTAAGAACATATGCACAGTTCACCGCATGTCATGGATGCCACGTTAGTCCATCCCCCGCTTTTAAGAACATATGCACAGTTCACCGCATGTCAGGGATATAACGCTTTAAACAACAGTACATCATTCTATGCCACGACTTAGCGACGTCTACCAGTGATCACGGTCCACCGCATGTCATAGACACCTTCGTCTGTCTACCGCTTTTAAGAAAATATGATTAGATCATCTGGCTATCTTAGGGCAAATGGTCCGGTCCACCGCAGTCGTAGACACCTTCGTCTGTCTACCGCTTTTAAGAACATATGATTGACCAAAGCCCGCCCACGTAAAGTTCCCGAATCTTAGCAAACCTACTTAAGTTCAACTCTATTACCGATACATGACAATCCCAATGTGGCCCGATTACTCTGAATGAAATGAACGTTGACTCCAAGGGTTCACAACTATTCTGTTATTAAACATCATAAACATTATCTGTTAATCTTGTTGTAACTATGATCCTACGCTGCATTAACTCATTATCACATTTGTATTCCAATAATAAAGCATGCTGGGAAGTACTGAACAGTAAATAAACAACTAAACAGTTATTACATTATCTAAACAAGTAAAATAGTAAACTGTAACTGTCAATCGATTGGTATAGATGTCAATCGATTGGTATAAAAGTAGTGTCAATCGATTGATCAAAGGTTCAATCGATTGGATCACAATCTATGTCAATCGATTGCATAAAGTGCCAATCGATTGAAACATGAAAGATGTCAATCGATTGATATAGATGTCAATCGATTAACACTTCGTCTTCTTCACAGAGAAGACTGCCCAGCAACATATAAACGGGAAACATGGTTTACACTCCATTTCTTCATTCAAAACACATTCTAACATCAATATATAGCTACCAAGTGAGTTTAGAACTCACCTTAGGCGTTAAGGGCGTGTTTGGTTGTGTGTAATGAAGCTTGGAGCTTCAATGGTGGCTCCTCCCTCTCTCTCTAGTTCTCTGTCTTCTCTCTTCTCTTTCTCCTTCTTTTCTTCTTCCTTCTGGTCTTCTTCTTCTTCCTCTTCAATCTCTCTCTCTCTGTGTGTGTGAGTGAATAGGTGTATATATATGTGTATATATATATAAGTGTATACATATAACATACACACACAAGACTCTCCCTCTCACTCTCTCTGATTTCTGTAAACAGAAATCCGCCCAAAATGGGCTGGTATATATAGAGAGGAAGCGTTCACGTGGCCTCTCCCCAGCCAGAGCAAAAGAATCTGCCCAGCTGCCTTCAATCGATTGATATAGATGTCAATCGATTGACATAAGCAATCGATTGGTATACTTGTCAATCGATTGGTATCCAAATTATGCCAAGGGTAAGGCCAGGCTCACACAAGTATTAAAAGAAGCATACAGGGTCTTATACATATAATATATTACAAAAATACAGGGTATTACATCATCCACCACTCATTAAAGATTTCGTCCTCGAAATCCGAAACGAACAAGGTTAAAACAAAAATGGAAACTTCTCTCGCATTTCTGACTCCAGCTCCCATGAAGCTTCTCCTTCGTCGTGGTGCTTCCACTGAACCTTCACTAGCGGGATCTCCTTGTTTCTGAGCTTCTTCACTCCTCGGTCTAGAATACGCACTGGTCCTTCGTTGTAGGTCGCGTTCTCGTTCACCTCGATATCTTCAAAACTGATCTCGTGCGTTGGGTTGTGGGCACATTTCCTCAACATGCTGATGTGGAAAACGTTGTGCACTCCTGACATCTTTGGCGGCAATGCAAGTTGATAAGCAACCTTCCCAACACGTTCTAGGATCTCAAATGGTCCAATGAATCGCGGCGATAACTTGCCTCTCTTTTGTCCGAATCTGACGATACCTCGAACTGGAGAGACTTTGAGTAGCACATGATCTCCAACTACAAACTCTAGATCTTTCCGTTGCTTGTCGGCATAGCTCTTATGTCTGGATTGCGCTATCTTCATCTTTTCTCGTACAATCTGGATCTTCTCGCTGGTTTCTCGAATCATCTCAGGCCCAAGTAGTTGAGTATCTCCGACTTCGGCCCAACATAGCGGCGATCGGCAAGGTCTTCCATACAAAGCTTCAAACGGCGCCATCCCTATGCTCGTGTGGTAGCTGTTGTTGTAGGCAAACTCGATCAAAGGTAGATGCGTCTCCCATGAACTCTCGAATTCAATGACACAGGATCGCAACATATCCTCCATCACTTGATTGACTCATTCTGTTTGACCGTCTGTCTGTGGGTGAAAGGCTGAACTCAAATTCAATGAAGTTCCCATTGCTGTCTGAAGGTTTTTCCAGAATTCTGCAGTGAAGCGTGAATCTCGATCTGAAACTATTGAGACAGGTACACCGTGCAGTCGCACTACTTGCTCTAGATACATCCGGCTCAATCTTTCAACACAGTACGTCATGTTGTAGGCGATAAAATGTGCTGACTTGGTGAGTCGATCCACTATTACCCAAATAGCGTCGTGGTTTTGCTGAGACTTTGGCAATCCACCCACAAAATCCATGGTGATGTGCTCCCATTTCCATTGGGGAATCGGTAGTGGTTGTAGGAGTCCAGGTGGTTTCTGATGCTCTGCCTTCACTTGTTTGCAAATAAGACATTGCGATACATACTCGGCCACTTCTCGCTTCATTCCTTCCCACCAGAAGTTTCTCTTCAAGTCTTTATACATCTTGTTTCCTCCTGGGTGGATAGTCATCCTTGACTTGTGTGCTTCATCCAGAATGTTCTTCCTGAGACCATCGTCATTTGGCACACAGAGTCTACCTTTGTACCTCAGTGCTCCGTCCGTACCAATACTCCATATCTCTGGTTCCTTTGCGGACATCTTGGCAAACCATAACTTGAAATCCTCGTTCGAATGTTGAACTTCCAAGATGCGGCTGATGAGAGTCGGTTGCACAACAAGACATCCAAAGTGTTGTCCTTCTCCTGATTCCACTGGTCGAAGGTCGAATTCGGATAACATCTCCAATGCTCGCCATTCTCTAATCAAAATCGAAGCAACCAAAAGACGTGGCCTCCGGCTCAGAGCGTCGGCTATAACATTTGCTTTACCCGGGTGGTATTGCAAAGAGAAGTCGTAGTCCTTGAGTAGTTCCATCCATCTCCGTTGTCGCATGTTCAACTCCTTCTGAGAGAACAGGTACCTTAAACTCTTGTGATCCGAGAACAAGTCGAACCTTTCTCCATACAAATAGTGTCTCCAAATCTTTAGGGCGAACACGATTGCAGCTAGTTCTAAGTCGTGCGTCGGATAGTTCTTCTCATGCGGCTTCAATTGTCTTGATCCGTATGCGATGACCTTCCCCTCTTGCATTAGCACACAACCAAGTCCTTGGTGTGATGCATCACTATAGATTATGAATCGTCCACCACTCTTAGGTATTGCAAACACGGGTGCTGAGGTTAGTCTCTCTTTCAATTCCCGAAATGCATCCTCACATTTATCGGTCCATTCGTACTTCGTTTCCTTCCTAGTCAGGCTTGTCAACGGTCCTGCGATTCTAGAGAATCCTTCCACAAATCTCCGGTAATACCCAGCCAATCCAAGGAAACTCCTAACCTCGGTCGCGTTGGTTGGTCTGTTCCAGCTCAAGACTGCATCGATCTTAGATGAGTCTACGGAAATCCCATCCTGTGATATCACATGTCCCAGGAATTTAACTTCCTAAAGCCAGAATTCACATTTGCTGAATTTCGCATACAGACTATTGTCTCTGAGAGTCTGTAGAGCAATTCGTAGATGCTCCTTATGTTCTTCTTCTGTCCTTGAATAAATTAGAATGTCGTCGATGAATACTATAATGAATTGATCCAGATAGGGTCTGAATACTCTATTCATTAGGTCCATGAATACTGCCGGGGCATTAGTCAATCCAAAAGACATCACTAGAAATTCGTAGTGTCCATATCTCGTCCTGAAGGCAGTTTTCGGTATGTCCTTCGGTTGAACTAGCAATTGATGGTATCCTGAACGCAAATCAATTTTTGAGAATATCTTTGATCCTTGCAGTTGATCGAACAGGTCGTCTATCCGAGGAAGTGGATACCTATTCTTGATCGTGACCTTATTCAGCTCCCTGTAGTCGATACATAGTCGTAGCTCTCCGTCCTTCTTTTTCACAAATAGAACTGGTGCTCCCCAAGGTGATGTACTCGGGCGAACAAAACCTAAGTCTTCAAGTTCCTAAACTTGCTTCTTTAATTCTAGCATTTCTGTTGGCGCCATCCGGTATGGGGTCTTGGAAATCGGCAACGTTCCGGGTGCTAACTCAATGCAGAAGTCTATCTCTCTCTTCGGCGGAAGTCCTGAGATACTTCGGAATACATCTTCAAAGTCTCGAATAACGGGGATCTGGTTGATAGTAAGATCCGTGCTTGAAGTCTTAATTGTGGCTAGGCAGCTCGTGATAAACATGTCGCTCAACGGTTGGCACTGAAATATGATCTGCGGGCAACCAGGCGTCGAAAAGACAATGGTTCGACTAACACAATCCAGGTTAGCACCATACTTGGTAAGCCAATCCATTCCTAGGATCACGTCGAACTCAGACATTGACAAGACTATCAAGTCTGCCGGAAGATTTCTATCCTCTAGTATCAAGGGACAATCCTTGCACACCTTACCTAACTTAACGGATACTCCCAAGGGTGAAACGGCATTAAGGGTCGGCTCAAGTGCTAGGGGTAGCAAACCTAAATCACGTACCATCTTAATAGCTATGAAAGAACGGGCGGCACCAGTATCAAACAAAGCTCTAACTTGACAGTGAAATAAAATGAGTGTACCTTCCAAGTTCTGCTGTTCCTCAGCATTATACCCTGCATTGTCAGGGATGATGGCATTCACCCTAACCTGTCCTTGCTGTCCTTGAGCAGGCGCTCCATAGTAGCCTCCATGTGGTGCTCGACAATCCTTGCTCATGTGACCAGGCTTGTTACAATTGCGGCAGACGAGGTCATTACGGCGGTTGGTCTTGGGGGCTGTGCAATACCTTGCAATATGTCCAGGCGCTCCACAGTTGAAACATCCATCAGTGTTCTGTCGCTGGGCGGCAGGCTGTGCCTGAGGTGGTCCTCGCTGTTGATTCTGTTGTCGAGGAAAATTAGCTTGGGGCTTCCTTGTCCCATCCCAAGTGCGCTTGGTTCCCTGGTAGTTGTTGGTCTGGGGTTTCCATCCCTGATTGCTCCTTGATGATTGCGCAAGAAAGTTCCTTGGTTGGAAGGTCCTGGGTGGAGGTCGATTCGCTTGTGGTCCTTGTACGGGGTAAGCATCCTTCTCCAAACTCGAAGCAAGACGGACAATCCCTTCAAACGACTGGCCCAGATGGCCTATTATCATGTGCCGGAGGTGTGGGTTGAGTCCTTGGTGGAATCGCTTGACCTTCTTGGCGGAGGTGTCTATCATATGCGGAGCAAAACGGGAAAGTCGCTCGAATTGTGTGGTATACTCCCTGACTGTCCAGTTTCCTTGGGTTAGACTCAAGAAATTCCTCTCTTGTTGGTCTCTTTCGTCCTCAGGGAAATACTTCTCGAGAAATTGAGTCTTGAATGCTTCCCAAGGCATTCTCCTTGCAGCGTCAATCCCAATCGTGGCTCTCTCGGCCTCCCACCAGTCCGCAGCGGAGTAAGTCAGTTGAAATGCGGCTAGACGTCTCTTGTCAAGCTCACTGCACTCCAGGGCTTCAAAGATTAGCTCCAACTCTCGTATCCATTGCTCTGCTTTCCAGGGCTCTGCCATGCCGTCGAACTTTTCGGGTCGCAGGCCGCGAAATCGTTCTAACAGCTTATCGCCTGCCTGTCTTGGAGGGACAACGTGGTTGTTGCCGTTGTTGTTGGTGGCATGATTGTAGGTATCGCCGATGTGCTCCATCCGTTGCATGAAAGCTTTGAAGACTCCAGTTGGGTCCATACCCTCGGGAATGGGTGCTCCCAGTCGTGCTTAATTCCTTGTAGGTCCTACCATGGTGATCCGTGTGAGGTGTACCTATGAAGGATCTAACGATTAGCTGATAATCTTCTCGGGGAATGACCATAATTAAGTAACAGACAGCATAACATGGATCAAAATCACAACCATAACATAATAATGAGACGATAACAGAAATAATCAAGAGAAATGATCTGCCATATATATATACCCAAAAGATGTACAGCGGAGTACACAACAGATCATCTGTGTACCGCGTAGTACATGATCCTATACAAGATCTAAACAAAAAGGAAAGATATACACAAGACCACTACTGGTGGCTACCTATACAAAAAGGCTATGGTTAATAGCTGTCTATGTAAGCGTCAAAAGTAAATGGACAACATGTCCTAAAGTCAAACGTAAAAGTCTAAGTCCAAAAGGTACTGGACTCAAAAGTTGTCCACATCGGATCCATAGATAGAAGCCTCGTCCTCTGGGGCAACCTCAGATAAAACATCATCCTCCTCCATATCATCGTCATCCATCATGTCCTCATCCTCTATCACAACATCCTCAATTAGCTCGGGTCCATCATGCTCCACAATAGCTCCCAAATCTCCTGCATCAGCAGCCATGTCAGCCTGGGCTGCATCAAATGCGGCTGCAAGTGCCTCAGCCTGTACCATAGCCTGTGCCAACTCTGGTGCTCCAATCTCAAATCCATGGGGATGTGCAGCCATATCTACAGCCCACTCAGCTGCCAGCTATGCTATAACTCCTCCTGGTAAGACTGGTACTACTGCATCATCACCTGCGTCATCATCTGCGGCTACCTCATCCTCCCCTATCGGATAACCCTTTGCAACTACAATATCTATGCCAACTGGCACGTCCATACCGGCTGGGTCCTCGGGGTCCTCCTCCTCTGGATCATACTCCGGCTCCTTGTCATCTGTGTCCTCGTCCTCTTCATCCTCTATCTCCTCATCGGCATCCTCTGGCTCATCGTCGCCATCGCTCTCATCATCATCCTCTGAATCCTCATCTGCTGGGGGTGCATCAGCCATGTCCTCCTCTGGTGGGGGTGGAGGTGTCTGGGGTGGTGGAGGCGCTGTTCTAACCTCTGCAAGTAGAGCCTGGTACGAAGAACGGTCTCGTAACATCAGTAGAGAATCCTCCTCGATGCGTTTGAAGGTCTCCTTGCGGTAGATCATCTCCTGACGTATCACTTCTGGGTCATGGGTCCCAAATCTCTGCTGCTCAATCTGCATGTCCCGCTCTATCTCTGCAATAGCTCTTTGCCTAACCTTCCAGGCATAGTACTGTGGATCTGCTGGCGCAATACTCCTCTCATACACATAGTGTCCTCCAAACTCGTCCGAAACGAACAGCGGCGGTGCCATGCTACCTGAAAAGGAACTACCTTAAGTCAGAACTATTCTTAATACTCATCTATAGAATCTCAAGGTTCTAGGACCAGATGGTGTGGGACAATCTGTGAGCGAAAAGGTATACAACCTAGGCTCTGATACCAAAAATCCTGTCACGCCCCGGAACGGCAAAAATAGAGAAAAATAAATTTCCTTTTTGGGTCCAAAGGCAGCGACGGGTGAAGTCACATGATTGTCCACACCACGCAGTACTAAGCAACGAGCAGTAATAGCGTAACAAGAATGAAGTCTAGGTTCTAATCACGACATAACATAAAGTCAACAGAAGTTACTAACTATTACACATCAGAGTCTCGAATCAAATAAAAAAACAGCGGAAGTACAAATGCCAAGGCAACATATGCCTGACTACAAAAAAGTTCTAAAACGGTAAAACAATTAGCTACAATCCTAGTCTAGTCTTCAGTTGGCGTAAAGGTAGTCCTCGGCGTAGTAGTCTTCTTCAGTCTGACCTTCGTCGGGGAAATTCTCCACGGGGACGTCGTCACAAGCATGGTAGTCTTCTCCGGCGGGCCCTCCACCTGTATAGTCATAACCAAGGTGCGCTGGAACGTAGAAATGTCCAGCGGCATAAACGCCGTCAGCTTAATGAAAGCTGAGTGAGTTAGATACTAACAGGGTATCAACTATTGAAGTTATTACAAGTTATAAACCGTAACCAAGTTAGAATTCAATGGGGGTAACTCCTTTACATCAAACTGATTATCCGATTACTAACGTCTTACGCATTTTAAGACCGACAACGTGTCCTGATAGGGGAACAGACTCGACAGTAGTTCAACTCTATAACACACCATTGCTCATCCACCGCTTTTAAGAACATATGCACAGTTCACCGCATGTCATGGATACCACGTTAGTCCATCCCCCGCTTTTAAGAACATATGCACAATTCACCGCATGTCAGGGATATAACGCTTTAAACAACAGTACATCATTCTATGCCACGACTTAGCGACGTCTACCAGTGATCACGGTCCACCGCATGTCATAGACACCTTCGTCTGTCTACCGCTTTTAAGAACATATGATTAGATCATCTGGCTATCTTAGGGCAAATGGTCCGGTCCACCGCAGTCGTAGACACCTTCGTCTGTCTACCGCTTTTAAGAACATATGATTGACCAAAGCCCGCCCACGTAAAGTTCCCGAATCTTAGCAAACCTACTTAAGTTCAACTCTATTACCGATACATGACAATCCCAATGTGGCCCGACTACTCTGAATGAAATGAACGTTGACTCCAAGGGTTCACAACTATTCTGTTATTAAACATCATAAACATTATCTGTTAATCTTGTTGTAACTATGATCCTACGCTGCATTAACTCATTATCACATTTGTATTCCAATAATAAAGCATGCTGGGAAGTACTGAACAGTAAATAAACAACTAAACAGTTATTACATTATCTAAACAAGTAAAATAGTAAACTGTAACTGTCAATCGATTGGTATAGATGTCAATCGATTGGTATAAAAGTAGTGTCAATCGATTGATCAAAGGTTCAATCGATTGGATCACAATCTATGTCAATCGATTGCATAAAGTGTCAATCGATTGAAACATGAAAGATGTCAATCGATTGATATAGATGTCAATCGATTGACACTTCGTCTTCTTCATAGAGAAGACTGCCCAGCAACATATAAACGGGAAACATGGTTTACACTCCATTTCTTCATTCAAAACACATTCTAACATCAATATATAGCTACCAAGTGAGTTTAGAACTCACCTTAGGCGTTAAGGGCGTGTTTGGTTGTGTGTAATGAAGCTTGGAGCTTCAATGGTGGCTCCTCCCTCTCTCTCTAGTTCTCTGTCTTCTCTCTTCTCTTTCTCCTTCTTTTCTTCTTCCTTCTGGTCTTCTTCTTCTTCCTCTTCAATCTCTCTCTCTCTGTGTGTGTGAGTGAATAGGTGTATATATATGTGTATATATATATATATGAGTGTATATATATAACATACACACACAAGACTCTCCCTCTCACTCTCTCTGATTTCTGTAAACAGAAATCCGCCCAAAATGGGTTGGTATATATAGAGAGGAAGCGTTCACGTGGCCTCTCCCCAGCCAGAGCAAAAGAATCTGCCCAGCTGCCTTCAATCGATTGATATAGATGTCAATCGATTGACATAAGCAATCGATTGGTATACTTGTCAATCGATTGGTATCCAAATTATGCCAAGGGTAAGGCCAGGCTCACACAAGTATTAAAAGAAGCATACATGGTCTTATACATATAATATATTACAAAAATACAGGGTATTACAACGGACTCTGTTTCTGAGTGACCTCCATTGGTTATATGATTTCTCTCAATCTGTGATAGTTATTTAATATTGGCTTTTTGGGTAGTGTCCTAGACACAATAAGGAAGATCTCCATAAAAGATCATGCACTGAAAACATTCCTAACCCCTCTTTTCAATTTTCAAAAGATCTAGTTACTGTTCTGTCCACTATTCACAGCAAGCACATTTTAACTTTCATTCTTTGATTTGATGCTTATATGCATTCCAAATTAGTTCATATCTTAGGAAGTAGTTCATACTACATTTGTACATATCCCATATTGATTTCATTCATTCATTCATACACATTCTAGACTTCTAAGTCATTATATGAATCTATGAACACAAAGCACACTACAACCTTAGCACATTCTAGATACATACATTACATCCATGCAAAGATTTGGGGCTTTTGTGACTCCTAATCTAAGAAGATCATAAGGAATGGGCTTGATCACACGTTCATGTTTCCCTCGATCTAGTCTTCCTTTCTCATCCGTTCCGGGGATTGAGAAATCTTCTTTCCTCAAAGATTAACATGCATCATACTAGCTTGCTAAGCATATGTTGATTTCTTTGATTATTTGCTTCAAGAACAATTCATGTCCCCTCTTTTAGATTAGGAAGTCTTGATTATTTGATATATGATCAGATGATTTTTCCTAGGTTTATTTGTGTGATCTTTCACTTTGCATTGTGTGATACTTGGCTTAGATCTTATGAATGATATCTTATCTTATGATCTTCCATTTTCAAACTTTCTTATGTGATGTAATATACTATCATAATATTAATTGTCGAACCAAACATAGTAGAAGATGATTATTTGGATGCTAATTGAGGCCCGTCGAAAGACGGGGCGAGTTTAGGGTGTTTTAGTCGTGACAAAGGCTCCTTCCTCTCTCGTACCAAAACCCCGAACCAAGTTCTTTGGTTATGAAGGGCCGGTGCCCTTATCTGCTTGGGTGAGTCAAATTAGGTTTCTTGGTTCCTTAAAGATCAAGTGGCGACTCTGTATCTGTTTTCAACAGACCAACCATTTTCTTCCTTTGATCAATTTCAAATCAAGTTTTCAAAACAAAACAAAAAGAGGTGGAATCCCGGTGTCCACAATTCCCTAAGGTGTGATGAAAGTGGTTTTCTCCTATCCTCTGATGCCATGAGAACTGATTATACCCCAGAACCCATCCATAAAAGATAAAAGTTCATGTCGCGTAATATTATCAACTAGTATATCGATATGAGGTCAAGCAAAATCATCTTTGGGGCTGGTGTGATTTAAATCTCAAAAATCAACGCACACCCTTACACGACCATCTTTCTTCGGAACCGACACAATGTTTTAGGGTACTCGGTGATAATCAAGAATCCATCCCTCAATTACTTTTCAACCTCCTCTTTCACTTTAAGGGCACATTCAGGTCTCATTCGCCTCAATTTTTGTTTTACGGGTTTTAAGCTTGGGAAGATAGGGATATGGTGTTGGACTATGTATGGATCGATACCTGGCATATCATTATAAGACCATGCAAAGACATCTTTGAATTCATTCAATAGAGAAATCAATTCTTTGCTTACTTCATTGCTAAATGTGGAGCCAATAAAAGCATTCTGTAGATTATTTTCACTTCCCAGATTAATTGTTAAAGTGCTCTCTGTGATTTTGCATGCAGATTCATTTTCTCTTTCAATTAGTTTTTACAATTCACTTGGTATTTTAGGGTCATCACATTCATTACATTTATCACATTCACTGAGCGCATTCGAGTAGGCAGAATGAGTCATATTATCATTAACGTTTTTCGGAGTGATTACAATAGACATAGCAATAGTAAGACGCCTTATTTGGGCCATTACAAACTCTCGAGGGGAGGGGGGAGGGATACTTATCACTAGACTTAAATACCCACTCTTTATTGACCCCTTTCGAGTTTCACGGTGTCGCATTATGGAAAATCCCCTATTCCCATCTCGATTCCTTCTTCATTTTTTGGCTCTTCTTATTTTGCTTCATTTCCCTTGATCACTTCTTCCAATACTTTTACCACATCTCCCACCTGATCTTTCCTGGTCTGTATTTCTATGATCTTCTCTGGACCGTTCTCCTCGGTCTTTCCACTTTCTTCACTCAAAAGATTCTTCATAGTTGGGCTATCCAGTGCACAAATCCAATCTCAGACAGTGATCGGTTTTGCAGGCATTTGTAGGTACGAGTCCTCATAGTCAGTGAACTCATGCGAGAAAAAGATCTCAAACCCTGGCTTCAAACATTCATCATTATGATCCACCCATGGCTCTGGAAAGCCACAAAAGGGGAAATCTTCTCCTTCTTTGATGAAGTACCCATTGAGTGTTTATGCATACGGCCCCAATAGCGCGTCAGCTGCTTTCTTCTTTTCTTCACTTGTTTCTTTGATGGCTGATAACCCAACCTACGAGTATGGGTCTGCATCATTATATTCAGAAATTTTAGTAGACCTTGGTGCTTTTTTCCCAATCCCATTCCTGGGAAGAAACCTATCTTCCTTATGATTCTAGCGACTAGTGGACTTACACACTAATCGAAATATAATGGAAGAAATTCTCGTGGCTTCTCATCTTCTATCATGTTAACGAACTCAATTCCTCCTAGGCTTATCTTTTTCCTTTGTAGCTATACTTCTAAGACCAAAGCGCTTAATGAGGCTTCATTGACATGAATTTAACTATCCCAAAAAATATCACAAACTTTATTACCCCAAACGCACCTGACCTTGTGATGGATCATCGATAGAATTACGCCTAGGCTGTCCAACTAGAGCCTACCTAATAATAAGTTAAAAGAGGCGGGGATATCAATGATCTAAAATTTGGCTTCTTTCTCTAAGGGCCCAATGGTAAGATTAAGAAAAATAATGCCAATGACCGCCCTTTGGGTATTGTCATATGCCCTCACCTTTTACTCAGACGGTATAAAAGTTGACTGATCTAAGCCCATGTTCCTGGCTGTTCAGAACGGACACACGTTTAAAGAAGACCCATTATCGATAAGACAGGCATGTAGAGAATTCCCCAAAACACTCAACAGTTACATACAATGGCTTACTATGAGCAAGCCCTCCGGGGGTCAAATCATTTGAAGGAAAAGTGATAGCAAGAGTTGGAATCTTGCTGATCATTCCTACAAGGTCTTCTGGGGTAATGTTGATAGAAACATCTAATTGATTTAGAGCATCCAAGACTACTTGCTTGTGACACTTTAAAGCGATCAATAACCCCCAAATTGTGATGTTGGCCCATGTCTTCTTAATCTATTTTAGCACTCTATCCTCTTCCTCTTCTTCATTCAATTTTCCTTTCCCCTGATCTAATTCTTGACCCGTGATGAGAGCTGATATTAGCTTAATATTAGCTCGATAAAGAGTAAAAACTGACTGGACTTAACCCCATTTCTCTAGTGTTACCTGCACTTGTGTTTTAATTCGTTTCTTTACACAATGCTGTATTTTTCGTGGTATATTGTTGTGTTTAGCTCTTTGAATGCAGGTTCTGAAGTTAAAATGAATAACCAGTTGAAAGGAATAACTCAAGAAACAAATTGATGAAGTTTTGATACCAATCGATTGACATAATATCAATCGATTGACATGTTTTCTTTACCAATCGATTGAACTCTTTATCAATCGATTGACATATTAATCAATCGATTGGCATTTTTTGTCAATCGATTGACTTAAACTGGAAACAGTCTATTTTAATGGTGCAAGATTTCAGCAATCAGGACGACGACCAGCCGTTATGAATGAACCTGGACGCCTCTAGCCTGTATATTTGACATTATATATAGAAGAGAGTAAAGAGGAGAAGGGGTTAGCTCATTTTTGTTTAATTTTTTAGGATTTCCTTGTTTCTCTGAGAATAAAACAAAGCTCAAGTTGGAGAATTTTTGTATTTTTCGAATCAATTGGAGTTCAGGTCCATTTACATTCTTGTTATGTTGCTTTTGTAATTGTGAGATACCTTGATTTGATTTGAATTTGATTTTTGAAAGTTCTTGTTTTTAAAGTTTAATCCATGCCTATTGGTTATAATTTCCTTCGAAATATTCCTGTTTTTATTAGATTAAACATGTTTGAGTAGATCCTGGTTGGGAATAATGTGAAGAAACATTGTTCCCAGCCCACTGCCATGATTCTGTGAGAGAGTCAATGTCAATCGATTGGATACAGAATCCAATCGATTGACATAGATTCCAAGTCAATCGATTGAAAGCCATTTCATGTCAATCGATTGACAGTATGTCAATCGATTGGTATGTTTATGACTTGGGTTTACTCCTTTTTGTATTCCAGTAACTTTTGTTTCAGAACTAAGCCCAAATTGATCTTCCTAGTTCAAATTGCAGTCTGATTTTGAAATAAGAGCTCTTTTGATTAATTAACTCAATGAACACCCATAACAAACACCTCGAATATTTCATACTCAATTTGTTAGTTATTGTTCATGGCTTTAATTAACTTTCTATTTCAGTCCTTCATAAATAAGTTAGGTAAACAAACCACTAAGTATGCAATTTACATACTTAATGTCTAGAACGTTTAACTTAATCATTTTCGAAATAAGGAATACTCTAAGGACATAACCCCAGCTGTTCGTTTTTGTTAAATCATGGTAGTGGCTGGAACTTTGTGGACTCACATGTTCCCAATTCTTTTTCATATTTAATTTCATATCGCGGTTTTTAATTCTACCTAGTTAAGTAAACGCTTCACTTTATCTTGTTTCTTTTATTTACTCTATAGGACTGTTAGCAACCCCCATCTTAAAGAAATCATCTTTTATTTCATTTTAGGATTCAATCTAGAGTTTTCTGCCTTTATCTTCCGTCCTTTGGGATTCGACCCGGTCTTACCGATTTTAACGCGACGCGACCGTCTACACTTGGACGTACTCTTCAGAGAACACATTTCAAGTCGTGTCAAGTTTTTGGCGCCGTTGCCGGGGACGGTAACAAAGGCCAGATTCTTTCGATTGATCCAATCTTTTCTTATCCCAATTCTATCTTTCTTTTTCTTTTTGTTCTTCAGAACACAAGCCGTATTGTTGTGTCCTTCTATGTCCTTTGTTTCCACTTAAGCCTTCATCACAAATCTATTTGAAGATTCCATCCATAGTGCTGATAATCCCATTTTCACTCCATCCACTTCTAACTCAATGTCTGATACGGAGAGCCAACAAGGAGAGAATAGGCATGACCTCATCGATGACGGTCAACGACCTCTACTAGAACTCTTGGCTCCTGATCGCACTGCCACACCTTCTTGTATCCGCATTCCCCCACACACGGGTACATTCCATTTTCGTAATGGGATGATTCAACTGTTACCCACATTTCACGGGATGGATAAAGAGAAGGTGTACTTACACATTCGAGATTTCGAAGACGTTTGTGGCACTTTCACAGATCAGACTTGCCCGAGTGATATAATCAGACTGAAGCTTTTTCCCTTCACCTTGAAGGACAAAGCGAAGTCATGGTTATTGTCACTCAAACCGAATTCGATTTCGACTTGGCCAGAAATTCATGAAGCCTTTCTCATAAAATTCTTCCCTAATCGGTTAACGACTGACATCTTGAGGCAAATCAAGATGTATAATCAAAAAGAGGAAGAAACTTTCGCTGAAGCATGGGAGCGTTTTAAGGATTTGTTACTTCTCTGCCCGCATCATGGTTTTGAGAAGTGGCGAACAATAAGCTTCTTCTATGATGGCCTAAGTCCAAAATCAAAGAAGCTCGTAGAAACTACGAGTGATGGTGAGTTCATGAGCAAAAATGCAGACCAAGCAGAAGCTCATTTCGAATGGTTAGCCGAACATGCACCGGAATGGGAAACTCAAGTGACGAGAACTCAAACCAGTGCAAGTTCAAGTAAAAAGAGTATTTATCAGCTAAAGGCAGAAGATGGCTTACTGGAGAAATACGAGCAACTGGCTCGTAAATTGGAAATTTTGGAAGCAAAGAAGGACCCGGTAATACAATTTTCATCTGAAGAATCATGTTCGAGTTGTCTACAGATGGGGCATACCTCTCAACATTGCCAAATATACCCTGTTTACCAAGAACAGAGTCCAGTGGAGGTACATACTGTAAATGCCTCTGGTCGTTTCAACCCCAATGATAGGTGGAGTCATCCTGGTTTTGATCAAAGAAACAGTGCTGCTGCGGCAAACCCATCTCAACAGTGGCAGCCGAATAAAGGAAACCAATACCGACCTCAAAACCAAGGGTACCACCAGAGTTACCAACCCCCTCCTACTTATCAACAAAATCAAGGGTATCACCAGAACCAATATCAAAATCATTCATCTCAATCCAACTACAATCAGGGGGGCAACAACCAAACCTCATCAAACACTTATGTGCCACCCCATAAGAAGGCACAAGAGGATCCTAATACACTCATGATGCAGCAGATGATGCAGCTAATGAGTAAACTCAACACAAGTGTAGAGAGGTTAGCTGCCCAACAAGGGGATCGAGAACGAACTATGTTCCCTGCACAGCCAGAGCCAAATCCTAAAGGCCAACACTCGGGTACACAGGACCCTCGGGATCTGGACCACATGAGGAGGCCAAGGCTGTAACTGTGTTGAGAATTGGAAAGGAAATTGAGAAAGTCTCTTTGCCCTCACAACCTGTAGTTAGTAATGAAGAAGAGGTAGAGAATGAAGAAGAATTGGTGGAAGAAGGAAGAGAGGGCGAAACAGTTGAGCCCAAAATAATAGTTCCTGAGGATACTGAAATAAAGAAAAGACCCGGAAAAGAACCTCTCCTTAAGGAGGCACCCAAATGCCCTTTTCCGGCACCATATCCTCAGAGGTTGAAGAAACCTCTACAAGAAACTAAAAGTCAGGAGTTTCTGGAGTTATTCAAACAGGTGAAAATCAATCTCCCACTCCTGGACGCAATTAAACAAGTGCCTTCCTATGCCAAGTTCCTAAAAGACTTGTGCACTGTTAAAAGGAAGCAAAGTGTTAAGAAGAGTGCTTACTTGGCATGCCAGGCGAGTGCAATTTTAAAACACGACCTGCCACCTAAATACAAGGATCCAGGCACACCAACAGTTTCTTGTATAATCGGTCAGAAGAAAGTGAACAATGCGTTACTCGATTTGGGATCAAGTGTTAATCTCTTACCTTATACTGTTTATCAACAGTTAGGGTTAGGAGAACTTAAGCCCACTCGCATTACTCTCCAACTGGCAGATCGATCAATTAAATATCCGCGAGGAGTGCTGGAAGATGTCTTAGTCCAGATTGACACCTTTGTCTTTCCTGTTGACTTTGTTGTTCTGGACACTGAACCAGTTTACAATGCTAAATCTCATATTCCAGTGATCTTTGGACGTCCTTTCCTCGCGACAATTGATGCGACGATTAAAGTAAGGAGTGGAGTTATGACCGTTGTTTTTGGGAATATGACATTGAATATCAAGATCTTTTCAAATCCCAAAATTGAAGATTTTGATGAGGAGGAAGAGGAGGTGAATTGGGTAGAAGCAGTAATTCAAGATTGCTTTGATTCAACTGCTCACTCTGATCCTGTGGAGTCCGTTATGACTAACTCATGTTATGAATTGGAAAGATACACTCCACAAGATGAAAGGATGAGTCAGATATGTTCTATATTGGAGGTTGTTGAAGAGGAAGTTGCAAGAACAATGTGGACGGCTCAATATGAGCAGCTACCGCCAAAGACCAAGTTGGATGTGCCTTCAAACTTGCAATTCCCAGAGTTGGAATTTACAATACAAGTTGGCCTTGAAGTTCAGAGGAGACGAGTTTAGCATCGGTCGTGGTTATAGTAAATGGAGATGCCCTTTCGCTACCAATTTATCAAGGGCAGTGGATGAGACTCTCAAATTTGAAAATTTCCTTTGCGGCTTGTCCATTTCTTGACAACCCCTTGTTATATCAAACTTCACCTTCTGCATTCTTAATGCATTAACATCGGTGGGGCCTGAGTGACCCCCCCCCCCCCCCCCCTGAGTGTCCTCCACCTGACCCATAGTTTGGTCACCTATACCTACTTGATGGTTCTTCTTTTTGATTACCCCCTCTTAGATTGCATCATTTATCCTTGTTCCCACATCGAAGACCTCGGTGAAGGTGTTGATCGATTGGAATCATATTTTCTCTTGATAAACTGGTTGAAGGTTCTTCATTAACATTCAAATTTGCTCTTTCAACCATCTTGGTTGCCTTACCACTCTACCTGCTTTAATACTCTGCAAAGGACTCTTTGTTGCCTTGCCTTGTGGTCTCCAAATCCTGAATGGTCGCATCAATATCTTGATTGTACTCGTATTACACAACAAATGACTTCACTAGTTCTTCCCAGATTTAGGTCTTGCTTGGCTCAAGCATAAGATACCATGATAAGGTAGCCCCGGTCAGGGCCTGCTGAAATAGAATGGTCATCTAATATATGGGAGCAAAGGAAATATGTTTTCAAAATGAGAAATGCTCACATATGACTTAAAAAAGACGCATGACACGAAAGAACAGTAGTCTCCTGGATAGGATGCCAACTGTCACGCCCCGACGTAGCATAATTCAGGAAAGCATTTAATTTCCTTTATGGACTCGTAGGTCGTGACAAGTGAGTATGACCAATTGTCCCTGCAACAAATAACTTAACAATATTTCTAGAGCAAAAGATACTAACAAAACATAAGCTCCAAAATTAAAACTTACTAACTATTACAGCAGTCATAAACTTAGGCACAAAACGCCTTATTCAAAAGTCTAAAACTAGTTTATTACAATCCGAATTAAAAAGACATAGGAAATATAAAGCAGCCTCCTGGAAAGTTCCCTGCCTCTAACTAGCATAGTCGAAATACCCTGGCTGCTCCTGACCCTGAAAATTTGGACATACAGTCCAGGACGCATCAACGCCGTCAGCTTATGAAAGCTGGTGAGCAAAATAAACAAGTGCTCGCAATGTATATATAAGCATATAAACAACGGTGCAATTTAACTGTAAAAGCAATAATTCAAGGTTCCAACTTCAACATAAGTCACGTGGGGATGTAGTAAACAATAAATATGAGACCGTGCATGAACAATGTTATATCTCATCTTACTGACTCTTTTCTCTCGACAAAACCCAAGATCATATCATCCAAACTCCCTCGTTCTAGTACCTTGAAAATACTCGGGCAGCCACACTATAGTACAACGGGTACCAGGGAATGTCCAATCAGCCTTGATCCACGGCATCACACTATCATACCACCACGGCATACCAGAGACAACCTCGATCAGTATCCGGAACTCGGGTATCAGGGAGTGTCCGTGGAGGCGTCACACACTATAGCATTACCATGGGTGCCAGGGAGTGTCCAATTTTCCACCATCATATTAAAGAGGTACCCTAAAACCACATCATCACGACATCCACTGCCTCCATCCATGGCATCACACTATAGTACCACCACGGCATACCAGAGATTACCTCGATCAGTATCTGGAACTCGGGTACTAGGGAGTGTCACTATAATACCACCACGGCATACCAGAGATAACCTCGATCAGTATCCGGAACTCGGGTATTAAGGAGTGTCCATAGAGGCAACTCATACTACTACACAATCCCTTTTACTCTTTTCACACTTTTCTCACATACTATGCATGCTGACTCCACCTCGACCCTATCATGCATGTCAATGTCCATGAAATTGTAACCCTAAACAAATGTATGAAAAGTGTGAAATCATTGAGTTAGCACCCACGATCTAAATTATCAAGTCATATATGAAACAATAAGCAAATTCATCAAAAACTACTTTAACACGCTTTTACAGCTACTATTACACAAGCAGTTCTACTTTGAAGCAATGCCCTTAAAAATGAGTTATAATTTTTATGGGTGAATTACACATCAAAAGAAAGGTTTTTGAGTCTAGTTTCCAACGCTTCGAACGCTGCGCGTTTTCGAGTTTCCTAGAGGAAGTTATGACCGTTTTAGTAAAAGCCGTCAATGCTGAAATATGTCAATAGATTGACAAAAGTGTCAATCGATTGAATGACATGTCAATCGATTGGAACACATGTCAATCGATTGGATGACATGTCAATCGATTGGATATGTTTCCAATCGATTGGTATCAGCAGTTTCTCCCCTGTTACGAGTTTGAAGCCTGTTTTTGACCCATTTTTCAATTCTGCTCAAACCAAGACATGTAATACATGAATTTCTTCATTTTTTCGCAAGGATCATGAATACATGATCGGTTTAAGCTAATTTGAACCGTAGCTCCCGGGATTTATGAAAAACCGAGAGGTGACAAAATTTTAAATCAACGATACATCGCGATATAGATGAATTACTGCGTAGGATTCGAACCACAGCTTATTGGGACTAAGATCTTTCATTCCCAATTCACGGAATTGATTTTGGTTAACTTTTATAAAACTCCAATTTTCAAAGCTTCAAAGGTGTATCTATATATATACATATATACACACATATATACACTGAAATATACATATATATACGTTGGGAGTGAGTTTATAATATCACAGAGGTTAATTACACAGAGAATTGAGACCGAGAGTTTTCCGCCGAAGTTTCCGTCGTTCGCAATTACTCCCGTTCTTACTCTTGATCTTGAGATGTATATATATATAACTATGTATGTGTGTTATGTGTGTGTATATAATCTGAGTGTGTGTGTTGTGTGATGATCTTGAGAGGTAGAGAAAATTGAAAGAGAATTAGAGAGAGTTTGTGAGGGAGAGAAAGAGAGACTGTGAGAATTTGAGAGAGATACACACATATATACACTGATATGTGTAGGCTTCAAGCAAAGCCATAAGAAACGCACGGTGTGGTTGAGCTCACGTGCTCCCACACCCAAGTCGCGGTATAGACGCAGATTTAAAACAAAACTGGTATTTTACGGTTGAAATAAAGATACAGAAAATTATATTAGTGTAGGAAATAAATTCCCAGTTTGTACAAAAATATAGATATCGTTTTTGAAACCATAGAAAATATTTTGGAAATTACAGTTTGACCCCAGATAATTAATTCTAAAAAAACAAATAAAATCAAATGCTCATGGAAATGAAATGCAATATTTATTTATTAATGAAAATAAAATACAGGGTGTTACGCTCTACCCACCTTAACAGAGATTTCGCCCCGAAATCTAAGCTAACTAATCCTGAAACAACTCGGGGTATCTAGTCCTCATGTCTGACTCTAACTCCCACGACGATTCTCCCTCGTCATGATGCCTCCACTGAACCTTAACCAAATGAACGTCTCTTCTTCTCAGCCTCTTGATACTCTGGTCAAGAATCCTCACAGGTCTATCCTTGTAGACAACATTCTAACTCGTCTCTATATCGTCAAAATTAACCACGTGTGAAGGATCCCTTATGTATTTCCTTAACATACTGACATGGAACACGTTATGAACATCAGACATCTTTGGTGGCAACGAGAGTCGGTAAGCCACTTTCCCAATACGCTCCAAAACCTCGAATGGTCCGATGAAACGAGGTGCCAACTTTTCTCTTTTCTGAGCAAAACGTACCACTCCCCGAATGGGTGAAACCTTAAGGAGTACATGATCTCCGACACTGAACTCCAAATCCTTTCTTCGCCGATCCGCATAACTCTTGTGTCTACTCTGTGTAGTTTTCATTCTTTCCCTGACCAGTGAAATCTTCTCATTAGTTTTTCTCACCATATCTGGTCCCAACAATTCTGTGTCTCCCACTTCAGCCCAACACAATGGAGATCGACATGGCCGACCGTACAAGGCTTCAAACGGTGCCATCCCAATACTCGAGTGATAACTGTTGTTATACGCAAATTCGACCAACGGCAAGTGCGTCTCCCAAGACTCTTCAAAGTCAATTGCACAAGCTCTGAGCATATCTTCCATAATCTGATTAACACGCTCGGTCTGTCCATCGGTCTGAGGATGGAATGCAGTACTCATCTTGAGCGAAGTTCCCATAGCCTTCTGCAGACTTTCCCAAAATCCCGAGGTAAAGCGTGCATCTCGGTCTGATATAATAGATACAGGCGCACCATGCAGTCGCACCACTTGCTGTAGGTACATTCGACTTATCCTCTCTACTGGGTAAGTGATATTGTACGCGATGAAGTGTGCGGACTTCGTCAGACGATCCACAATTACCCAAATCGCGTCATGATTCTGTTGTGATCGGGGTAATCCAACCACGAAATCCATAGTTATGTGTTCCCACTTCCATCCTGGAACAGGTAAGGGTTGCAACAATCCTGAGGGTCTCTGATGTTCGGCCTTCACTTGTTGACAAGTCAAACATTTAGACACAAACTCGGCTACTTCTCGTTTCATCCCTTCCCACCAGAAGTTTCTCTTCAAATCCTTATACATCTTTGTTCCTCCTGGGTGCACTGTCACTCTCGATTTATGTGCTTCTTCGAGAATATCTTTTCTCAAATCTCCTGAATCTGGCACACACAATCTGTCTCGACATCGGTATCCTCCATCGGTCCCAACCTTCCATTCTGTAGGGTCCTTTTCTGACATCATGGCGAACCATGCTTGAAATTTCTCATCTTCCTTTTGGGCTTCGATGATTCGACTCACAAGTATTGGTTGTACCATGAGGCACCCAAAGTGATGTCCGTCACTTCCCTCAGAAATCTGCATATCAAATTCTGCGATTGTCTCTAAAGCTTTCCACTCCCTCACCATTAATGAAGCAATCGTTCCTCGAGGTTTCCGACTTAGGGCGTCAGCGACTACATTAGCCTTACCAGGGTGGTACTCTAATGTAAAGTCGTAGTCCTTAATCAGCTCCATCCACCGATGTTGCCTCATGTTCAACTCCTTCTGAGTAAACAAATACTTAAGGCTCTTGTGGTCTGAGAACAAATCAAACTTCTCCCCATAGAGGTAGTGTCTCTTGATCTTGAGTGCAAACACAACTGCTGCCAGTTCCAAATCATGAGTTGGGTAATTCAATTCATTCAGCTTCAACTGTCGTGAGCCATAGGCTATGACCTTTCCGTCTTGCATAAGGACACATCCCAATCCTTGATACAAGGCGTCACTAAAAATAGTAAACTTCTCACCGTCCTTTGGTATCGCAAGCACGGGCGCTGTTGTCAATCTCTCTTTCAATTCCACAAAAGCGCGTTCATGCTTATCAGCCCATTTGAACTTCAAATCTTTCTTAGTCAAACCAGTTAACGGGGCTGCTATCTTTGAGAAACCCTCTACAAATCTCTGATAGTAACCGGTGAGTCCCAGAAAACTTCTGACTTTTGTAGCATTGGTCGGCCGAGTCCAATTCGCCACTGCATCGGTCATTGAGGAGTCAACTGCGATTCCTTGTTGTGAGATCACATGTCCGAGGAACTTAACTTCCTGAAGCCAGAATTCACACTTGCTTAATTTAGCATATAGGCGGTGATCTTTGAGAGTCTGCATCGCAATCCGTAGATGATGCTCATGCTCTCCCTCTGACTTGGAATAGATCAAAATATCATCAATAAAGACAATAACGAATTGATCCAAATAGGGCTTGAATATTCTATTCATCAAGTCCATAAACACAGCCGGAGCATTCGTCATCCCAAACGGCATCACTAAGAACTCATAGTGTCCGTACCTCGTCCTGAAAGCAGTTTTAGGTATATCTTCCTTCCGCACCCTCAACTGGTGATACCCTGACCGTAGATCAATCTTAGAAAAGGTCGTGGCTCCTTGCAACTGATCAAATAGATCATCTATCTGAGGTAAAGGATACTTATTCTTGATAGTAACCTTATTCAGTTCTCGATAGTCAATACACAACCGCATTGTCCCATCCTTCTTCTTCACGAATAACACTGGTGCTCCCCAGGGTGAAGTACTTGGACGAACAAAACCCAACTTCTCAAGTTCTTGAACTTGTTCCTTCAGCTCCAATAGCTCTGTAGGGGCCATCCTGTAGGGAACCTTGGTTATAGGTCGAGTGCCTGGTACCAGTTCCACACAGAATTCTATGTCCCTTTCTGGCGGTAATCCTGAAATCTCTCGGAATACTTCCTCAAATTCCTTGATCACCGGGATTGATGACACTGTCACCTCTGCACTGACAACCTCAATGTTTGCTAGGCATCTGGTGAGGAACATATCACCTGAAGGGTTACATTGGAAATCAAAGAGTCGATTCCCACTGTCCGCAAATGTGATCTTCTTCCTTGCACAATCCAACTTCGCATGATTCTCCTCGAGCCAATCCATTCCCAGGATTATATCAAATTCTTTCATCGACAGAACCACCAATCTTGCCAAAAGTTCACGGTCTCCTAACCGTAGAGGACAATCCTTACATACATGTAATAACTTGACGGTGGTTCCTAACGGTGAGACAGTACTCAAAGCTTCATCTAAACATTGCGTCACTATACCCAACTTTTGAATAATCTTAACAGATATAAAGGAATGTGTAGCACCCGTGTCAAATAAAACTTTAAGATGAGAGTTAAACAAAGTTAGAGTACCTTCCACTGCTCGTTGCTCAGGCGGTTCCTCCTCATAAACACCTTCTTCATACTCTGTTTCTTCATAGCCAGCAGCCTCGGGGATAATAGCACTCAGGCGGGCCTGTCCTTGCTGACCATAGTTACCCTTCCTGGGAGCCTTGCAGTCCTTACTTATGTGACCTGGTATGCCACAATTATAGCACAGAACTCCTGGTCGATCAAAACGCCTAGGGGCTTTGCATTCTCGAGCTCGGTGGCCGGGGATACCACAATTGTAACAGTTATCATTGTTGCTTCCTCTTATCGCTCGAGGCAGATACTGCTGCATTGCTTGTGTTTGTTGGGGTTTCTTCCCTCCGTCCCAAGTCCTTTTCTGTCCCTGAGGGTACGCTGGTTTCTGTCCAGAATAGCCCTTCTGCGGAGGCCGATTTCCAAATGGTTTTGAATTCTGACAACCATCATTCTCTAACCCCGTAGCCAATCTCACCAGAGCTTCAAATGACTGGCCCAGATGCCCCATAGTCAGATGTCGGAGAGACAAGTTGAGACCCCGATGATACTTCTTGATTTTCCTCTGGGGTGTGTCCACCATATGTGGAGCAAAGCGAAACAACCGTTCAAACCGAGTAGTATACTCACGGACAGTCAGATTCCCTTGAGTCAACTCCATAAACTCTTTCTCTCTCTTTTCCTTTTCTTCTTCAGGGAAATACTTCTCGAGAAATCTTTCCTTGAACACCACCCACGGCATTCTCCTTGCAGCTTCCTCCCCTATGGTCGCCTTTTCAGCATCCCACCAATCAGCCGCTGCATAAGACAGCTGAAAGATAGCCAGACGCTTCTTTTCCAGATCCGTGCACTCTATGGTCTCAAAGATACGCTCCATCTGGCGTAGCCACTGCTCCGCTTGCCAGGGTTCATCAGTCCCAGTGATATACTCAGGTCGTAGAGCGCGAAACTCCTTGAGAAGCTTGTCTCCAGTCTGGTGGGCTTGCCTCCCATTCCCATTGTGATTCCCATTCTGATTATTGTTCCTTGCATTCTGATCACTAACCCTCTCCAATCTTCTTACAAAAGCCTCAAACATTCCGGTTGGATCTATTACCGGGGGTGCATCTTCAATAGCGGGACGATTCCTGAGATTTCTTCCAGCCATATAATCGAGAGAATGGTACCTATCCATTGATCAACAAGAAATCGGTCAATCTCTCCAGAAGAAAGAAAAATTCTAAATGATAGAAAGCGACTAAACACGGAATAAAGTTGAACTATCTTATCTTAATTCTATCTTAACGGGTGATCCTATGTGTCTTGGACAATTGGTCGAGCCATAACCTGGCTCTGATACCAAAAAGCCTGTCATGCCCCGACGTAGCATAATTCAGGAAAGCATTTAATTTCCTTTATGGACTCGTAGGTCGTGACAAGTGAGTATGACCAATTGTCCCTGCAACAAATAACTTAACAACATTTCTAGAGCAAAGGATACTAACAAAACATAAGCTCCAAAATAAAAACTTACTAACTATTACAGCAGTCATAAACTTAGGCACAAAACGCCTTATTCAAAATTCTAAAACTAGTTTATTAAAACCCGAATTAAAAAGACATTGGAAATATAAAGCAGTCTCCTGGAAAGTTCCCTGTCTCTAACTAGCATAGTCGAAATACCCTGACTGCTCCTGACCCTGAAAATTTGGACATACAGTCCAGGACGCATCAACGCCGTCAGCTTATGAAAGCTGGTGAGCAAAATAAACAAGTGCTCACAATGTATATATAAGCATATAAACAACGGTGCAATTTAACTGTAAAAGCAATAATTCAAGGTTCCAACTTCAACATAAGTCACGTGGGGATGTAGTAAACAATAAATATGAGACCGTGCATGAACAATGTTATATCTCATCTTACTGACTCTTTTCTCTCGACAAAACCCAAGATCATATCATCCAAACTCCCTCGTTCTAGTACCTTGAAAATACTCAGGCAGCCATACTATAGTACAACGGGTACCAGGGAATGTCCAATCAGCCTTGATCCACGGTATCACACTATAATACCACCACGGCATACCAGAGACAACCTCGATCAGTATCCGGAACTCGGGTATCAGGGATTGTTCGTGGAGGCGTCACACACTATAGCATTACCATGGGTGCCAGGGAGTGTCCAATTTGCCACCGTCATATTAAAGAGGTACCCTAAAACCACATCATCACGAAATCCACTGCTTCGATCCATGGCATCACACTATAGTACCACCACGGCATACCAGAGATTACCTCGATCAGTATCCGAAACTCGGGTACTAGGGAGTGTCACTATAATACCACCACGGCATACCAGAGATTACCTCAATCAGTATCCGAAACTCGGGTATTAGGGAGTGTCCATAGAGGCAACTCATACTACTACACAGTCCCTTTTACTCTTTTCACACTTTTCTCACATACTATGCATGCCGACTCCACCTCGACCCTATCATGCATGTCAATGCCATGAAATTGTAACCCTAAACAAATGTATGAAAAGTGTGAAATCATTGAGTTAGCACCCACGATCTAAATTATCAAGTCATATATGAAACAATAAGCAAATTCATCAAAAACTACTTTAACACGCTTTTACAGCTACTATTACACAAGCAGTTCTACTTTGAAGCAATGCCCTTAAAAATGAGTTATAATTTTTATGGATGAATTACACACCAAAAGAAAGGTCTTTGAGTCTAGTTTCCAACGCTTCGAACGCTGCGCGTTTTCGAGTTTCCTAGAGGAAGTTATGACCGTTTTAGTAAAAGCCGTCAATGTTGAAATATGTCAATCGATTGACAAAAGTGTCAATCGATTGAATGACATGTCAATCGATTGGAACACATGTCAATCGATTGGATGACATGTCAATCGATTGGATATGTTTCCAATCGATTGGTATCAGCAGTTTCTCCCCTGTTATGAGTTTGAAGCATGTTTTTGACCCATTTTTCAATTCTGCTCAAACCAAGACTTGTAATACATGAATTTCTTCATTTTTTTCGCAAGGATCATGAATACGTGATCGGTTTAACCTAATTTGAACCATAGCTCCCGGGATTTATGAAAAACCGAGAGGTGACAAAATTTTAAATCAACGATACGTCGCGATACAGATGAATTACTGCGTAGGATTCGAAACACAGCTTATTGGGACTAAGATCTTTCATTGCCAATTCACGGAATTGATTTTGGTTAACTTTTATAAAACTCTAATTTTCAAAGCTTCAAAGGTGTATCTATATATATACATATATACACACATATATAAACTAAAATATACATATATATACTTTGGGAGTGAGTTTATAATACTCACAGAGGTTAATTACACAGAGAATTGAGACCGAGAGTTTTCCGCTGAAGTTTCCGTCATTCGCAATTACTCCCGTTCTTACTCTTGATCTTGAGATGTATATATATAACTATGTATGTGTGTTATGTGTGTGTATATAATCTGAGTGTGTGTGTTGTGTGATGATCTTGAGAGGTAGAGAAAATTGAAAGAGAATTAGAGAGAGTTTGTGAGGGAGAGAAAAAGAGACTGTGAGAATTTGAGAGAGATACACACATATATACACTGATATGTGTAGGCTCCAAGCAAAGTCATAAGAAACGCACGGTGTGGTTGAGCTCACGTGCTCCCACACCCAAGTCGCGGTATAGACGCAGATTTAAAACAAAACTGGTATTTTACGGTTGAAATAAAGATACAGAAAATTATATTAGTGTAGGAAATAAATTCCCAGTTTGTACAAAAATATAGATATCGTTTTTGAAACCATAGAAAATATTTTGGAAATTACAGTTTGACCCCAGATAATTAATTATAAAAAAACAAATAAAATCAAATGCTCATGGAAATGAAATGCAATATTTATTTATTAATGAAAATAAAATACAGGGTGTTACACCAACAATCAAGAAAAATTAATCGTTACCATGTTTTAATCCCCCTCCCATCGTTTTAATATCCAAACCATGTTTCCTAGGATCAAATAGGACTTTACGTTCAAGCTCGAGGTTAAGTGAATTAAATTTAGGTTTACTTGAATGGGTACCAAACATAAACTAAAAGAAAATAAACTAAAACAATGACTGACTCAACAAAAACATAAAGCAATCACGTAAATCAGACAGCAAGCAAGCACACAGTACTACTATGATGCATGTAATTATCCTTATGCAATGATTCGCGTCAAAGCCCAGCGCCCCGGGTTTCCTAGCTAATGCAGTGCTCACTCCAGACTAACCTAATGCAAGTACTTGCGTCTCAGCGCCCTGACTTACAGTGAGTTGATGCAAAATTTAAAAAGAAGCGATTACTTGAAATTTTTTTTTATTATTTATTTTTTTTCACGTAAGCTCCTTTGATGTGCTAAGCTATTCCTCTCCAAGACGCTAGAATTTGATTACTTGAGAAACTACAAAATAAAAAGAAAAATTAGTAACTCAAAACAAAAACAGAAAAGAAGAAAAATAAAAACTAATATAATATTTACGAATTAACTAAACTAAAATTTTAAAGCTAAAGGTAGTAATTTGCAATCCCCGGCAACGGCGCCAAAAATTGATCTCGTCAAAATCAAGATATAAAAGTATGCTTACTTATGCTTTACTTTCAAAAGATTTGCAGTGTGGAAGTAAAGGTCGAACCCACAGAGATTGAATACTACGCACTTTAATTTTTAAAACCTAAATTTAGTTAATTAAAAAAAACGGATTTTGGATTTAATTTGAATTAAACTAATAACAATAAAAGTAATCTTAAGTATGAAAGCAATTAAATATTTGTTTTTATAATAAGTTTAAGGAACCTAGGATTGAAAATCCACCACTAGCTTCATAATAAGGGTGTTTACGAATTACATTAGCTTACTAAGTTTGATGATAATAGAGAATTGTAGCTACAAGCCCAATTCCTCCATCAAGAAAATAACTATGGTTCAAGCACCAACATAATCCATCTTCGGTTAGCACAAATTATCCCACACTAAATTAAGGTTGTGGTATAATCCGTCTAATCTAGGCATGGACTATTCAGATACTTGATAGCACAATTCAATTTAAGCACCATTGTATGTAAATAATCTAAACAAGCACAGCAAACATAGATCATTGAGCACACTACCATCAAAATAGATCTAAGACAAGAGTAAACTTTGAAAGTAACGATTTAATCAATAAAAGCACGATTTATTTATAAAAATCCTCGAAACATGTAACTGTCATCCATACATAATAAAACTAAAATAAAAACATAAAATACACCTTATTACTTAGCTAGGGTTTCATTGAAACCCTAGATCTTGAGTTTAGTTGGCGATAGAATTGATGAACGGCAAGAGATTGATGGAGGAGGCCATGAGATTCCTTGGTCTTATTCTTCTTCTCCTCCTTGCTTTCCTCTCTTCAATGGCCGAAGTTTTAGTTGTATATGGATGTATCTAATGTTGTGTAATGATGTGTAACCACAAAATTGATTTAGAATAGGATTTATATAGAGTTTAGAAGGATTTAGGAAGTTTTCCAAAGCCAAAACGTACTAAAACTGCTATATTTACGTTTCTGGATGTCATATGCACAAACCACCTTCGTTGGACACTTTAATTTAACAAAATATGCGTTTTTGGTTTTTTCACAGGTCGCTCGCGCGAGGTAGTTTTTGCTGCACTGCGCAACATTTGTAGAATTGCGATAACTTTTTGCTCAGAACTCGAAATGACTTGACGTTTGTGGCCATCCGTCCGTAACTCGAAGATCTACATTTTATATCTCTAGAGAAATTTATCAAATGTGAAGTATTCCTTGTCAAAAATGCAATTTTCCGAGGCTTCTACTGCATTCATCTTTCACCGGAATCACCGTTGGAGCCCAGAATGACTTCCAAAGCCACTAATCATTGGATTTTTGTGCATTTTCAAGTTAAAGCTCCAAAACCTACAAAATTTTGAATACTTATTAAAAAATAACTAATAACTACATGAAATGGGCTAACAAAACGTATTTTTAGGACTATAAACGGCAACTATTCGTCGCCGATCAGATATCAGCACAAGGCTGAAGGGGTTGGAGGTGGCCCTTTTTAAAGAGGTTATCAAGGATAATGGACAACGACATACCCAGGTTGGTAAAAGTTCTTGGATTGCGGGCTTTGTAAAACTTTAAGTTCAAGTTGGTCCTCGGAGCGGCTCTTGTGTTTGGATATGGAATAGGATTACCCAGGCAAGGGTGTGGACTTGGACACGAGTAAGGATTCGGATGTGGAAATGGGCTTAGATAGACGGCATCGGACAACCCATACTTCCTTTTATTGATGCTCTGCACCATGTTCTCAAATCGGCTTATCCTTAAACTTAGATGTTCAATAGTGGTTTATAGTTTGCTTACTTTTCCTTCGAGACCTTGGTAGGCCATTGGTAGGCTTATGACAATCTGGGCTAGCCCATGAATGAGATAATGAATCCGGGGAGGTACAACAGTGTCCTTACCCGGGGCTACATTTTCTGTAATGAATCAGAATTTTAAAGGATTTAACGATACGAACCGAGGACGGTTGCAGTAAGTATACGACTTCTGTACAATGATTAAGATGGGTAAGGATGATGATACGTATGCATTTGATGTGTAGAGACTGACTTGTGTGAGATTGACAAGATGTGCGTGCATGTAGACTGACACGAATTGCGTATGCATATGAGACAAGCATGCGGATGCAAGCCCTAATCGATATGATGCCCCTACTTTTAACAGATGGCAATTAAACAAATAAGGTCCTAGCCATACAGAGTGTGCTAACCTTACTTTCCAATATGATCACCAAGGGATAACAGGGATTTTCGGGATACTTCAAGAATTTTGGACAGAGTTTCTGGGAGAAACAGGGGTTTGGAAGATTCGGAGGAATTTCTAGAAGTCACTTGAGTTTCTAGGAGAAATAGGGATTTCTAGTTGATTTGGACTGAGCTTCTGGGAGAAACTGGTATTTCTGGTATTTCTGAGAAATATGGATAAAGTTTCTAGGAGAAACAAGTATATCTGGGCATTTCTGGGTGATTTGGCCAGAGCTTTTGGGAGAAACATGCACTTTGGGTATTTCTAGGAAATCTGGATAGAGTTTCTAGAAGAAACAAGTATATTTGGGTGAGTCGGACAGAGTTTCTGAGAGAAACAAGTATATCGGAGTTTCTAAGAGAAACTGAGGTTTTTGGGAAATCTGGGGAGAAATAGGGATTTCTGGGTGAAACTAGAATTTTTGGAAAATCTGGATAAATTGGACAGAGTTTCCGGAAGAAACAGGTATATATGAGAGTTTCTGGGAGAAACAGGGATCTTAGAGTTTTTGAGTGAAACAGGGGTTTCTGGGTGATTTGCACAGAGTTGCTAAGAGAAGCAGGGATATCTGGATAGTTCGGGCAGTATTTTCGGAGAAACAGGTACATTTGGGTGAGTTTATGGGAAATGGGAATTTCTGGGAAGTTGGATAGAGGTTCAGGAGAAACATGGATTTTCTAGAATTTAAGGTGAAACAAAGATATTGGGGAGTTTGAATAGGATTTCTAGGAGAAGCAAAAGTATCCGGGTGATTCAGGTAGAGTTTCTCGGAGAAACAGGGATATCCTGATGACTTAGGCAGAGTTTCTGGAAGAAACAGGTGTGACAGGAGCATGTGATGATGGTGATCATACTATCTAGCAAGTTTTCATACTCCTCTGTCTTAGGACCAATAAACAAGGTTTGCGGTGTATATTTTTGTAAACATGGAGCAGACATCCTTGTCATGGTGCCTAGGCATGTCAACTCAATGTAATCACATGTGAGTGATTGCCTTGGGAATCATAAGAAAGAGGTTCTGTTCTATGCCACATAAGCGTCTACACCGCACAGGTAATCCCACCAGGGCATACAACAGTTATATCATATTGTCTTATTTGAAAAGATAAATGAACAGTCCTATGAAAGGTTCTACAAGAATTTATATGCAAAGGCTGGGTTTAGTCAAAGAGGATCTGTTGACGAGAGTTCCAATATACCATCAGAGAGACAGTACGGAGGTTTTTACTCTTTTTGATATACCTTGGAAGGTACAGTATCAACGGTGGCTTGTGCCCTGGCACAGCAAGACCTGAACAAAGTTAGCTCCACGTTTTAGACACAGTCGGAGGGGAAATGCAGAGTGCAATGCGATGAACCAGACACAGTGAAAAGATAATTTTGAGGATGCTTCTTACGAGTCAAACCTCTGTATTATTTTGTTTTGAAAATAAAATTATCCCCAGCAGAGTAGCAAGATTGTGGACACGCGGAATTCCACCTTTTTATTTTTGGTTTGTTTTGAGATTGTTTTGAAAAAGGAAAGGAAAAGGTCTGTTGAAAACAGATACAGAGTCGCCACTTGGTCTTTAAGGAACCAAGAAACCTAATTTTGACTCACCCAAATGGATAAAGGGCACCAGCCTTTCATAACCAAAGAACTTGGCTCGGGGTTTTGGTACGAGAGAGGAAGGAGCCTTTGTCACGACTAAAACACCCTCATCTCACCCCGTCTTTCGACGGGCCTCAATTATCATCCAAGTAATCATCTTATACTATGTATGGTTCGATAATTAATACTATGATAGTATATTACATCACACAAGAATTTTGAAATGGAAGATCAAAAGATAAGATATCGTTCATAAGATCTTAGCCAAATATCATGCAATGCAAAAGTGAAAGATCACACGAATAAACCTAGAAAAAATTGTCTAATCATATATCAAGTAATTAGTTTTCCTAATCTTAGGGGGCAAGAATTGTTCTTGAAACAAATTAATCAAAGAAATAAAAAAAAAATGCTTAGCAGGCTAATATGGTGCATGTTAAACTTTTAGAAAAGAAGTCCTCTCAATCCCAGGGACGGATGAGAAAGGAAGAATTTATCGAGGGGGAGAATGAACGTATGATCTAGTTCATTCCTTGTAATCTTCTTAGATTAGGGGTCACAAAAACCCCAAATATTGCATGAATGCAATGCCTGAGCCTAGGATGTGCAAAGGTTGTTGTGTGTTTGTGTACATGGACTTTCTAAATTAACGTAGAAGTCTAAAATATGCATGAATACATGAAGGAAATCATTATAGAATATGTACAAATGTAGTATGGACTACTTCCTAAGATATGAACAAATTTGGAGTGTATGAAAGTACCAAATCAAAGGATGAAAGCAAAAGTATGCTTGCTATGAATAGTGGATAGAACAATGAGTTGATCTTGTAGAAATTGAAAAGTGGGGTTAGAAATGTTTTCAATGCATGATTTTATATGGAGATCATACTAATTGTGTCTAGAACACATATCAAAAATCCAATATTCAATAATTATTACAGTTTGAGAGAAATCATATAAACAATAGAGGTTACTCAGAAATAGAGTCCGTACTGTCGACTGAAATGTCAAAACATCTTAGAAATTGCAAACAAAACATCTAGAAGCCCATATTCAACATAAAGTTCCCTAAGACAATGAAGTGCAAGGGAAAAATGAGCTGGGATCACTCCTTTTGGAAAAGTTTTCTGTAAAATAAGTTGAAAGCCAACCAAGCTGCTGTGACAGCAAAAACAGAATATCTGGAGAGAATGTTTGGACCAAAATGGAACCCTTCCAAGTGTTTTCAAGCTAAGCTAAAAATCATGGATGTTCTATAATGAGTTAAGAAGACTTTCCAAGTGGTCTCATGATCATACCTTGATTATTGAGTTCTAGAGAAATCTTTGAACTCAAATCATTCACTGTTTTGAAGATTTTTGGTAAAACAAAGATTATTTCTTGGAATCCAAATATTGGGGGTTTTAAAGAGGTTTTGAAATAAGGGTTTTGAAAGCACATTTTCAGCACAAAAAGGGGATTAAGACCACTTAGAACATCATCATCAAACTCATATCAAGAACTCCCAATATTACTTGCACAAACATAGTTTTGTTTGAGAATATGACTTCAAGAATACATATGAATGTAATAAAGTTGGAATCATCATCCATTAAACATGTCTTTGAGGTCAAGAGCTACTATCCATAAGGATTCACTCTCCTCAAACAACATGTCATCTAGATGATGATTAGCATGTAAGTAATCAAAGAAAAATAAAAAAGAAATGAGTTAAGAAGAGATGAACATTAATGTAAGCAAGCAAGTAATAGCAATCAATAGATGATAATCAATATAATTTTGAACTTGTAGCTTGGTGTTTCACTCATAGATATTGACATTTGGACATGGAAGTAGCTTCCTAACTCAAGATTGCTCAAAAATGGTGGTTGGGAAACACTTGAATGTGAAAGATAAGAGGGGTAATGGAAGAAAACAATATGAAGAGCAAAGGGGTGGTTTTGGGATTTAAAACTCATTTTATGACTTTCCTTACGACACAGCATGTTTCCAGAACTTTCGGTCCAAATCTGGGAGTGTTTAGGCTTTCAGGGGCTTTTGGTCATTCTGAGCATTTTAAGAAATAGAACTAACTTCCATGAGTCCTTTTTGAGTCTTTTTCGATCATTGTGAACCACCAAGCTATGGGTCACCTAAATCTGATAGCCGACAAAATGGGGTGTCTACAAGGTCGCAGTCTACCAAAAACTATTACAACATCTGGCTTATAATCTGAAGCCAACAACAAAATTAATAGAAGTACAATAGATGTACAAACTAACTATTACAAAGTAGCATGTTTTCGCCTTCAAGCCTTCAGCTCCAAGTCCGGCGGAACATCAGTCTTCCATCCTCAATACCTGCAAAGCTCTAGACATTGGAATGTCCAGGGCATAAATGCCATCAGCTTTGAATACAAAGCTGAGTGAGTCTATCAACCACATTCCTCACCGTTATTGTTCAGCATCGTAAAATGCAGTTAATTTCTTATCAATGACATCACTCAAGAATATAGCAGAGGTCTCATTAAACTATACATTAAATCACAGATTACAGAAAACATGTTAAACAAAGATAAGTAAATATCATGGTATAATGTCTTGTCATTCTTCTCAATGTCTATCATTACAAAATCCATGCATGTAAACCATGCACCCACCCCGTGCATCTATCTTCATGCTGGGATGCTAAATCCCTGACTGAACAATTATCATATCATATTCACATTCATATCCTTATCCATCTATGTATTCATGCGTTGATACAATAATACAAATCTGTATCTATATGTTGATACAATAATACCAGCCTTGTTATCACATAACTTAGCCAGTAGGCCACACCGGTCGCTTTCCCGGTGGTGTCCTACATCATATGATCCCTTGATAGGATATCGGTCATCTACACGGTACGTCCTATCTGTAAACAATGGGTACAACACATCAATGTCTTCAACAATGTGTATATCCTTACTGGTCGTCTACAGCGCTGAGAATACATTAGAGGACTAGCCAAACGTCTTCAACGGTACACTGGACGTCTTCAACAATGCATATGCATCACTGGACGTCTTCAAAAATGAGAGGTGCACTAGGAACTCTAACCATCCCATGTCCACCCGGGGTGTCAACTTTTGATCCCACAGATCCAAAGTACACATATCAAGTTATTCCATAATAAGGCACATATCACATTTCTCATCATATTCTCTTACCTCTTCATATTACTATCCCATGCATGGAGAGCACATGTCATGAAATGCATTACTCTAGATACATGAATTACCACATGCTCTGTATTTATCATATCTACTCTTTAACTGGTTATTAATATGCTGTCATGTTTTGTCTACTATACAGTTTAACAATATCATCATGTAGAATCATAGTACAACATTCAAACAACGAAATAGTTTATATATGAAACAATAGGGGATATCAATATTCTGAACATGCCAATCGATTGATACTAGGGTTCAATCGATTGGGGTAAAATATAACTTCAATTGATTGAAACACTTTTGATCAATTGAGAAATAGTAAGTTCGATAGATTAAAGTCTTTTTCGATCGATTAAGGAAACAGCACTGTCAATTGATTGAAATCCATTCCAATCGATTTATAGAAATTCAATTGATTGAACATGTTTCAATCGATTGAACAGTCATCTTCTTCTCAGAATTGGGCAGAGATGAACTGGTACAACGGGGTCATTATATACACATTTATATATATAGAAATCATTCTAGAATTATCTCTTGAGTGTGTTAATGAACTCACATCACTCCAACGTTCTAGCAGCGGCGTTTTGCGCAGGTTCGCGATGGCTATGGTGATGGTGAGATTCCTCTCTCCTCTTCCTCTTTGGTCTCTCTTTCTCTCTCCTGTTCTTCTTCTTCTCCTTCTTCCTTCCTTTTCCTTGCTCTCTTCTCTTCTCCCTTCCCGAGAGGCATATATATACAGACACACACGATTATATATATTTGGAACATACACATACACACACAAACTCTCTCTCTTTCTCTCTATCTAATCTCCATGAACTGCCAAACACCCACAAATACAAAATAACACACATATATATAAGCAAGAGGAAGGGGCAGGTGGCAGTTCCAGCAGATAAGAATCAGACCACTTTTAATTAAATGAAGTGAGTTCGATCGATCGATTGAAAACAGGTCGGTCAATGTTCAATCGATTGGAAAGAGTTCAATCGCTTAGAAAGGGTCCACATCATGAATTCAGTTCAGTAGAGTTTCAATCGATTAAGAAGAAACCAAGGTCAATTGATTAAGAAAAGACCAATCAATTTGGAAAGGCTTTACACCAAGAGATCACAATCATACAGAGTCTTATTTATATCACCATGCATCCGAAAATACAAGGTATTACATGCTATCTAAAAGGTAGGACCTTCATACTGATCTTATAATCCAGTGGCAAGTTAACTTATATTAATCTAAATAGGATAGATAGGGTGTGAAGGATGAGATCCTAAACTCATTTGGTTGCAAATACCACTGCCTATCGGTCAATCCTATTTCGATGGCAACATAATCATGAGATTTTTGTCTTTAAAAGATCACAGAGCCAAAGACTTGGTAGAATTAGGCCATACTAAGAGATGCGGGGCAATAAACATTAGAATTAGACATAGTTATGACTATTTCAAATATTGATATAGATTTATCTATTGCAATGTAAGCCTCAATACTTTGGAGAAAGTCAAAGAATTTTCGAATGTGGAGCTATTGGTAAAGAATTTCATTATCTTTTGATTCAAAAAAATAGTGAGTGTTTGTCCGAAATGGAAACCTTAGAGGGGGGAATAAAGTTTTAGTGGAAAATTAACCTATTAAATCTTATAGCAAATCAAATAATATCACAAGCAATTAAGTAAAGAGAGAAGGGAAGAGACACTCGTAAGTCGAGTTTCAAGTAGTTTGGCAATCCTCACACCGCAGCCTACGTTCACCCCTCAAGAACACCCCATGAGGATTTCACTACCGACCTACTTACAAGTGTAGATCAAACTGTTACAAGAGCCTTCAATCTCTCCCAAAGAAGATCATCTCTTCTTTGCACACAAGAGCAACCCTCAATCTTTACAAAAAATAGAAATACAAATGAACTCTCTCAAAGAGTAGATAATACAATGATAGCTCACACAACAACTCCTTAGTGAGTAAATAATACAAATAAAAGTTCACACAAGGTGTCATGACCCATCCCACTACGCGTGGAATTAGGACACGTGGCACGCCATCAAGGCTTATCCAGTTCCATTAAAGTAAAAATAGCAGCGGAAATTATAAGTGGAAAACCATTAAAGTCAGAGTTATAAAAAAGTTTTGTACAATTGGAATAGTTCAAAAAGAATTCACTTTGAAATACAGGGGTCCAGTCGACTGATCAAGGGTCCAGTCGACTGAAGACCTAAGCAGTAAGTTTTTCAAAGGTCCTTCAATGAGCGAATTTATGATCCAAGAGAACAGAAAGTGTTTGTTAGTACAAATGCTGTTTTCTTGGAGGATGACTATAATATGAACCATAAACCTAAGGGAAGGATAGATCTTAGAGAGATAGAATGAGAGCCCTCAGTCCAACCCGTAGATGATAACGATATAAATCAAGAAAATACCACTTCTTCACCCATTTTCGCACCGATACCTCGTCGTAGTGGGAGGATTATCAGCCAGCCTGATAGATACATGTTCTTAAGAGAAGTTTTTGAAGCTGTCTCCACAGAATCTGAATATGATCCTGCCACATACGAAGAGGCAATGGCTGATGTAGACTCGGCTCATTGGATTAAAGCTATGAAGGCTGAATTGGAATCTATGGATTCTAATCAGGTCTGGGATCTTGTAGAGCTTCCAGCCAATATTAAAACCATTGGCTGTAAGTGGGTCTACAAGAGGAAAAGAGGATCTGATGGAAAGGTTGAAACCTTTAAGGCTAGGCTTGTAGCGAAAGGTTATACTCAAAGGGAGGGCATTGACTATGAGGAAACCTTCTCGCCGGTAGCCATGCTCAAGTCCATCAGAATACTCTTATCCATTGCTGCATGCCTAGATTATGAGATCTGGCAGATGGACGTCAAGACTGCATTCTTGAATGGCAATCTTGAGGAGGACATCTATATGCAACAACCAGAAGGGTTCATAGCTGGTCGAAAAGGTAACTTGGTATGCAAGTTCCAAAAGTCCATTTATGGGCTTAAGCAAGCATCCAGAAGTTGGAACATCCGATTTGACAAAGCGGTCAAGTCGTTTGGTTTCATACAGAATTTGGATGAACCTTGTGTATACAAGAAGAGTGAAGGGAAAGTGGTGGCCTTTCTTGTGCTTTACGTTGACGACATTCTACTCATTGAAAATGATGTAGCGGCATTGTCAACGGTCAAGGTTTGGCTAGCTAGTACTTTCGATATGAAGGATCTAGGAGAGGCGAGCTATATTCTTGGAATAAAACTCTTTCGGGATCGTAAGCGAAAGATAATGGGATTATCTCAAGCTGGTTATATCGATAAGGTGCTGACTAGGTTTTCAATGGATAATTCGAAGAAAGGTTTATTACCTCTCAGGCATGGTTTAGCGTTCTCCAAGGACCAGTGTCCAAAGACACAGGAGGAGAGGAATCGGATGACAGGAGTTCCCTATGCTTCGGCAGTGGGGAGTCTCATGTATGCGATGTTATGCACTAGACCAGCTATCTGCTTTGCCGTAGGCATTGTTAGCAGGTATCAGTCGAATCCAGGTCCAGAGCACTGGACAGCCGTCAAGCACATTCTTAAGTACTTGAGAAGAACTAAAGATTATATGCTTATGTACGGTGGTAGTGAGTTAATTCCAGTGGGATACACTGACTCGGACTTTATGTCAGATAAAGATTCGAGGAAGTCGACGTCCTGTCATCTCTTTACCTTGGGAGGTGGTGCTATCAGTTGGAGGAGCATTAAGCAGAAATGCATTACAGACTCAACTACAGAAGCTGAGTATGTGCCTGCTTGTGAAGCCGCAAAGGAAGCTGTTCGGCTTAAGAAGTTCCTTATGGAGCTCGAGGTAGTACCAGCGTCACTGGCACCTATTACGCTTTATTGTGATAATAGCGGGGCAATGGCTCAGTCCAAGGAGCCAAGGAACCATGGAAAGGGAAAGCACGTAGAGCGGAAATATCATCTTATCCGAGATATTGTTCAACGTGGAGATGTGACTGTCACCAAGATTGCCACCGCTGACAATCTTGCTGATCCGTTTACAAAGGCCTTGCCACAGAAGGTCTTTGATCGTCATCTGGATAGTCTAGGTCTCAGATGTAATCCTGTATGGTTGTGAGTGCCAGTGGGAGTTTGTTGGTTTGTGCCCTCAAACCATTACTATATGTATTAGACATTAGCATTATAATATATGGATATCAGCTTTACATTTTATGATGTATGTTTCTTTCATGAGATGATTGTTTAATCCATAAGTATCATAGTAAGTATTTCGTGTGTGTATGAGATACATACAATGAGATACGAATTACTATTCTTTGATACTTAAAGCTTGTCACAGTGGATGATGAGACTGGATATCTCATCAGGTATACACTGTAGCATCATTAACTACCATTGGATGGAGTGATAAATCTCAATCACTAGAGTGTGACTCTTGGTTAGTATGCTAATGCTTATAGTGCATTGACGGACCTGAGCTTTCCTATTGACATTCAAAACTGTCAAACAGTCGATAGGAACTCATAACTTGTATAAGGTACGTGTTCTCAATCTTGAGACGATTATGAACACAGACTGTGGACATGGCTGCTTTGACTTACCAATCAGTGAGGTCTATAGAAGATCAACACCTGGGTATCTTGGGTATGTCATGTTCACATTGTCAAGATAGAATCTACCCTCTGATTCAGAGTAAGCATTCCCTTGAGAATGTCACCAAGTTGATTACTGAGAACTGCAGTCTTGTTGATAATAGTTATCGACATGTTTGGTAATCATGAGAGGTGAATGGGACTCAAGGAATACAAGAAGTAATAATGATTCAGGTTGACAGTAACAGTTATCCGACTACCTGAATATGATTACGAATGCTGACGGTAGAGGGACATTAGTACACCATACAAATCTAGTCATCACTTCGGATATGTTCTTTTGCGTTGGAGTTCAGTTATCGTTTTATAGTGGAGTAAACGTTAACTGACCAGTTAGTTAGTTTGCTGATCAAAGAGTTTGGTCATGGTAATTAACAAACTGGTCTGAGCCAACAATAAAGAGCCTAGGAGGTCCCACTCTTAGCTCCGCCAGGATGCTTGGAAAGACACTTGAGGAAGTTGTCAAGACAAGTTCGATCGATTGGAGTATGTTCGATCGATTGAAGTCATGGCAGGTTCGATCGATCGAGAATGGTTCGATCGATCGAAGTCACTTCGATCGGTCGAAGTTTAAGTCGGTTCTGGAAATCTATAAATAGGGCAGCTGCGTTCTGGAAAAAGTTGATCGTCGTTCTTATACGCAGAAGCTACAGAAACTATAATAGTCTTCCCAAACCTTCCTATACTCTATATTAAGGTTCCCACCAACCCTAGTCATTCCAGCAGGCATCCGCAGGAGTCATAAGGGTGAAGATCGCCTAGTGGAGGTATCTGAAAGTTGAAGTTCAGAATTGGGTTCAAGACACTAAGGTATAACTCTTGTCCCCTATGCTAGTACGCATTTATGGAATTGACGGGTAGTAAATCCTAGGACACCAACAAGTTTTGTAACTTGACCTATTTCCGCTGCGCGTTTAAAACTTAATTTAAACCTGTTTTTCCATCAACCGATACTCGATTGAAACTCGTTGTTATACACAAATTCAATCAATGGTAGGTGGTTTTCCAATTACTCCCAAAATCTAGAACACAAAGTCTGAGCATATCCTCTAACGTCTGAATCATATGCTCCGACTGTCCATCGGTCTGAGGATGAAATGCAGTACTGAAACTCAACTTCGTACCCATAGCTTTTTGCAAACTTCCCCAAAACTTTGATGTAAAACTACTTTCACGATCCGATATAATCACTGCTGGAACCCCGTGTAGTCTTACAATCTCTTTCACATATAACTCCGCTAACCTGGCAGGCTTAGTCATCTTGATTGGTAGAAAATGAGCTGATTTCGTTAATCAGTCAACTATAACCCAAATCTTATCATTCTTGTTCGGCGATCGCAGAAATCCCAAAACAAAATCCATCGTGATCTCATCCCATTTCTATTCTGACACAGGCAATGGTTGTAGCAATCCAACAGGTACTTGTCTCTCTGCTTTGACCTATTGACATGTCGAACATTCAGAAACATACTTAGCAATTTCACGCTTTATACCCTTCCACCAAAAGTTCTCTCGTAAATTCCGGTACATCTTATTGCTTCCCGGGTGTACTGAATATTTAGTACTATGTGCTTCCTCTAGGATTCTCTCTTTCAAGCCCTTCACATTCGGTACACATAACCGATTTTCAAGTTTCAACGTCCCTTGTTCCAATACAAAACCAGGTCATTTTCCCAAAGGTATCTCGTCTCTCATTTTGTATAAGTAAACATCGTTAAACTGTTCCCTCTTAATCTCATCAATAATATATGGGTGTGCTATGATCGCCATCATTAAACCACCATTAGTCTCTGGAATCACATCCAACTTGAAACGTTCCATTTCCTTGATCAATTCCTTTTGACTAGTTAGCTCGTCGGCTAAGTTCCTTGGTGTCTTCCAACTTAATGCATCGGCTACTACATTAGCCTTTCCCGGGTGATACTCTATCAAAAGATCGTAATCCTTCATCAGCTCTAACCATCTTCTCTGTCTCATGTTCAGGTCTTGTTGTGTGAACAGGTATTTTAAACTCTTGTGATCTGTGAAGATCTCACATTTCTCCCCGTACAAGTAATGTCTCCAAATCTTTAGGGCATGAATTACAACGGCCAATTCTAAATCGTGAGTCAGATAATTAACCTAGTGTGTCTTCAACTGTCTAGAAGCATAAGCAATCACCCTGCCACCTTGCATGAGCACACATCCTAACCCTTGATGTGAAGCATCACTATAGATCGCAAACCCTTCAGTTCCAGATGGTATTGTCAAGATAGGTGCCCTTGTCAACCTCGACTTCAACTCTTGAAAACTGTCTTCACATTCTTGACTCCATTCAAAGGTAACCCCTTTCCTCATCAACTTGGTCATAGGTAAAGAAAGTGCTCAATAAAACGGCGGTAGTACCCAGCTAATCCTAAGAAACTTTGAATTTCGAATATAGATGTCGGTCTCTGCCAATTAGATACAGCTTCTACATTATGAGGATCAACTGAAACTCCATTCTTGTCAATCACGTGACCAAGAAAAGTAATGCTAGATAACCAAAATTCACATTTCTTGAATTTTCCAAACAGTTGCTTCTCTAGCAATCTCTGAAGTATCAGTCTTAAATGATTCTCGTGCTCTATTTTACTCAGTGAATAAATAAGAATATCATCGATGAACACTATCACAAAATCATCCAAATAGTCCTTGAAGACTCAGTTCATACGATCCATGAACGCGGTTGGTGTATTTGTATCCCCAAATGGCATAACTAGGAACTCGTAATGTTCATAACGCGTTCTGAAAGCAGTTTTCTCAATGTCTTCGACCTTTACTTTTAACTGATGGTAACCCGATCTATCTATCTTTGAAAGTACTTGTGCCCCACAAAGTTGGTCAAATAGTTCATCAATTCTTGGCAGTGGATACTTGTTCTTAATTATCAACTTGTTCAACTCTCAGTAGTCAACACACATACGCATCGAACCATCTTTCATCTTTACAAACAACACTGGAACTCCCCACGGTGAAATACTTGGTCGAATGAAACCCTTATCAAGTAGCTCTTGTAGTTGGATTTTTTAGCTCTTTCAATTCTACGGGTGCTATTCTATATGGTGCCTTTGATACGGGTCTTGAGTCTAGCATTATCTCAATAGTGAACTCAACCTCTCTCCAATTAAGACATCTGGCAAATCATCAAGGAATACATCTGAATATTCTCGCACTGTTGGGATGTCTTCTATCTTTAATTCAGTTGCTGAAGTATCAATCACTGAACATAGGAATCCTTGACATCCCTTTTTCAATAACTTTCTGCTCGGATAGCTGAAATCAAGTACGGTGGCGGTATAACTCCACTCCCTTGGAAACAAAAGTTCCCATGTATCGGTGATCAAAAATTAACATCTTTTCGTTCACAGTCTATCGTGGCTTGGTTAAGAGCTAACCAATCCATTCCTAGTATCACATCGAAATGGTTCACCACTATCGGTATGAGGTCTACGGTCATCAACTTCTCGCCTAGTTTGATCTCACAGTTCTTACATATAGTAGACATCATTATTGATTTACTAGGAGGTACGGTAATAGATAATTCATATCCTAATGGTGCCAAGTCAATAAGTATGCGTGCTAAGTGTGAACATACAAGCACCATACCTGAGACTACTATCTCTGAAGCAATCATATCTCCTAGGTTCATTTGATAGGCTCTTCATTGACGTTGTTCAGTCCTTTATCCCCCATCATTGGATTGTCTAAGCTTCGACCCACGGGAAGCCATAGAACTAGCTCCTTACTGAGAATGCTTCCTAAAAAAATCCTTGGCTTGATGTCCAAATACTCCACAATCATAACACTTGCCTCTCATGTCAGATGTAGAATTAGCACTACCTTCTCCTTGGTTTCTGTTCTGGGATTTGGACATGATACATCGGCCTGAGTGTGGTCGATTACAAAGTGAACACAACAGTATGTTACTTGGCATCCTCCTAAAATCACTGAAACTAGAACTAAAGCCTCTTAGAAACGGCCTCTTGAAAGAGCCGCCTTGGTTCTTATCGCCGCCCTCATTACCCCGTTTACCGTGCTGATTCTGCCTTGACCTTTCCATTCCACTCTCGGTCACAAGCGCCGTTTGTTGCACTGCTGCCACGATTGAGTGCTCGTAAGTTTCCACCCTCAAATAAATATTTTTTTCGTTAACCCTCTTCGAATTTCCTCGCCCTACCTTCCTCTTCTGGCACTGAACCCTTTCCAAACCTTCACAATGCATTGAACTTGGAAGTATACTCAGTCACCGTCATGTCTCTCTGTCAGAGATTGTCAAATTCTCTCTTCTTTGCATTAAGAGCAGCCCTTGGAAAGAATCGATGATTGAACTCTACTTTGAATCCTTCCCAAGTTATCGGTGCTCCTTGGTCTAGGATGTTCACCCACCAGTTATAGGCCTCACCTTTGAGTATATCACTGGTATTCTCAATTTTCTCCTTATCGATCATCGGAATCGATCAGAAAATTCTCTCCATATCCATGACCCAATGCTCTGCTAGCGTTGTGTCAGATGTCCCATGAAACTCTATCGGCTTCTTTCTTGAAAAATGTTCAGATATCGATCTCATACCCCTATTCTCAGGTACATGCATTACACCTATCGGTGCTGGCTCGAATGGGGGCGTCAGAGGTAATCGCTCTGCTATATTCTGTATAATTTCTCCCATATTCCCCATTATTTCTGCCATTTCATTCATACGTCGAGTATGTGGCGATAGATCTCGCTCTTCGTCTCTCATGATTACTATTCTATAGTTCTCAATGCATAAACACTATGCATGTTTGACAATCAACATAAACAAGTATGTATAACAAAATTCATATGCATCAAACATCTCTACCATGTATGGATGCTTTCTAGAATATGTGACAATTCACTCAACACTCCACTCATCGTCGAACGTTACCAAAGGTTTGTTACCTATTGCTCTGATACCAATAAATGTCATGATCCATCCTACTACGCGTGGAATTAGGACGCGTGGCACGCCATCAAGGCATATCCAGTTCCATTAAAATAAAAATAGCAGCAGAGATTATAAGTAAAAAACCATTAAAGTCGGAGTTATAAAAAAGTTTTGTCCAATTGGAATAGTTCCAAAAGAATTCATTTTGAAATACAGGGGTCCAGTCGACTGATCAAGGGTCCAGTCGACTGAAGACCTAAGCAGTAAGGTTTTCAAAGGTCCTACAGCCCGTCCATTCGACTGTATCGGGAACCCAGTCGACTGGTGCCTAGAATTATCAGTCGACTAAAAGTGTCCGGTCGACTGGTACTCTATTCAAGCAGAAAGTCATATCCTGGGGACCCATCCAGTCGACTGTTTTCTCAATCCAGTCGACTGATCCCCTAACATTTTCAAGCAGTGTTCAAATACGCACAGTAATCCAGCCGACTGAAACAAAAACCAGTCGACTGATTCGCAACAGCACACTAATTCTCTGCACCATTCCAAACTACACTCCTCCAATTCAACACCAACACAAACACAGCAATACACGAATGATTTAAAACATAATTACAAGTGTCTGAATACAAGATTTCAATACTACGAAACTAAACCATGATTCTATTACAATCTATCACAACTTTCCAAATTCTTTTACAAGTTTATGAAAGGAACAAAAATATGAACAAGATGATTCCCCGGCATTCTTCGACCTCACTCCTCATGCTTCTTCTTGTCTTTCTTCTTAGCTACAATGGAGTAAATCTCCACTGCTCAGCTATATGTTGAGTGCACAAGTTCTAACATATGCAATATATGATAACACATGCTTTAATCTCATAAATCACATAATTAGTCGCTAGGGAGAAAAATACGCCTTCATCCGGTAGCGGCAAGTCCAAGCCTTAAACCGCGATGTCAATGACTAGTCCAAGCCTACAACCATTACATCCCCAAGTGCCCTGGCAAGTCCAAGCCTTAAACCATGCACAATAGTCGTCGCTACTAAAATTCTCAAACATCGAGAAGCTTACTCTGGCATGAATTTGTATAAGACCCCCCTTTGACCCACCTAGACAACTCAACGTGGTCGCGTAAACTTAGACATACTTTTCACAATTTAGCGCGTGCATAATTAACGGGCCTACAATTAACACATGGATTTTTCCCGGATCTCAATTTTGTCGTCGAAATGTAAAATATGTATTTCTCTATATTCCACAAGTTAGAACTTCATACCTCGTGCGATTCCCTTCAAACTTTGAAGGATCGATTAGGGGTCCAATTAAACGTTGAATTTCAAATTTAAGATGATTCCTACAAGTTTATACCTATTTTCCCCAAAAGTCTAGAAGTTAGATTTTTATAAAAATTTGCCAAACGTGGTCAAAGTAGTATCAAAACGTAGGCCTTACCTTCACAAGTTCAAATCTTGAATTTGGTGAAAATCTGACGGACGAAAGGTCGTCAATCGTCGTCGCAACGCCCGTAGGATTAATCTCCTTTTCTTTCTCCTCTCTCAAGATATTTTGTAAAGTTTTTGACAAATGAAATCTCATCCTCATCTATTTATAGGCAAACTCTTTGGGAATTACGTTTACCTCTCCACGAGTTTCTCAAACATCTAATTAACTCCTGAAACATCGCACACGTCCATTTTATGCCTTTACGAGTGAAAATTATAAATTACAAAAGTTTTTGACTAAGTCCAGTTTGGGTCCAAAATCACGTCCGAAAACTAAATTCTGTGGAATCTCTACACAACCTACCTTTTATTTAACGTGTCACTCACGTTCTCACCACAGTTCTCAAAATAATATTCAACAATCTCAAAATTACCAGAAATTACACTACACAGGTATAATTTCACTATTCATTAAATACCAGATAAAGTCAAATAACATTTAAATCATATAAATGTCATTTACTCATGCTAATGCAAAATGAACCACCATGTTCCCGTGTCCTCACTGACATCTCCTCGTTGACTCACAGTCAACTCCTTCTCAATCCAAATATCAATTAACATTGATATACTCACAACTTTTCATTTATGTATGATGAAACTATGAAATTTTGGAATGGGTGTGACACAAGGAGTATTCAAGGATGGAATAAATTTAGGCTCAAGACTCAATTTCTAAAGCACAAATGGTAAGATGATCAATGTGACTTTTATCTAACTTGTAGTCAATAATATATCATTCAAAACTTGGTGGAGTCATTCTATATGATGTATATAAAGCTCAAGGTATGATATGACCATTTGGTATTGATTTGGGCACAAACTAGCTATTAAAAACTAGTCGTTTTGGTTGTTTATAACTTTTTGGTCGATTGGATTAAAGGTTCAGTCGATTGGGTTATCACTCCAAAGAAGAGCCATTCTGTGTACAATTTCAGTCGACTAAATTGAACCTTCGATCTACTAAATAGTACCTTCGATCTACTAAATAGTACCTTCGATCAATTGGAAATACAATTTCGGTCGATAGGTTGATTGTTTTGGTAGACGGATACCTCTACAAAACTCGAAATTGCGATCTGTCTAAAGATTCGGAAACTATATTCAAATACCTTTCCAACCATATAAAAGTCAAAATCTAGTTCCTTACCAATTAAAACAGTTTTGCCTTTAAATATGACCCATTTGCAAAGAGTTCTTCATTTTGACTTAGCCACTTGAAAATTTTTGTGACTTTAAGTGAGTTTTCTAAGTCTATTAAGGTCCTTGAAAGTATTTTAAGTATGAAACCAAGGATCCTGAAGTCCAATTAAAGACACTTGAGTTGCTAAGTGTTCAATCCACGAATACTTTACATAGGGGGAAAACAATTACAAATAGAAACACAACACGTCTTGTTTCTTCAAGTTGATCTTCTCTTGGTGATACTTAATGTGTTCCAAAGTTTTTAACAAGACTTTATCTTTTGGGCTCCTTTATCAACAATCTCTTGTATTTTAAACAAGTTAAAACATGATAAATAATTAAAAACATGATATGGAGAATATGAAAATGTCACATGATAAAAAGAAAGTATAAATCAATCTGAAGCTTGTTATTATCAAAGTCTATTTGACATCATCAAAACATAATTTAAGATGCCTTAATAAACTTTAAGGCTAACAATCTCCCCCTTTTTTATGATGGCAAACAACGAATATAAAGATCTACTAATAAGAGCACAATGGACATTTTTATGTTATCATTCATCAATAGATATGCAATGGATTAATTGTACTTTACACCCTTGAAGTTTGAATAATTGTGCATTTTGTACCCTAAAGTTTCACAAATAAGACAAATAAGTCCAAATAGCCCTTTTAATGACGAATGATTTCATCACCAAAACTAAAAATTTTCATCGCAAATAGCCTTGGAGGGACTAAATTGCAATTTATCTCAAACTTTAGGTACCAAAGTGTTAATTACATACTTTCTTCACTTTTTTTGGATGAAAATAACATTTCATTGAGAAGAAGAAAATACAGAACAACAGCCGAGTGAACATCCATGGGGTAATTCTCCACCCAAACAAAAGCTTTTCTAAATCTCACAGCACCCTTAGCAAGGAGATAGCTACCTTATTACACACCCTATTAGCAAACAAAAAGCGAGTGCCCTCAAGACCACAAGCAACAAGCCGAATATATTCCAGCCAATGTCCAAATGGAGCCCTCTCAAACTCACCTGAACTGAGAGCCTTAACTACTCCCAAAGCACTCGACTCCACATCAATATTATAGAAACCAAGAGAAGCTGCAACCTTCAGGCCCTTTTCTATTGCCAAACATTCCACAGCTTTGACGTCCAAATTTTCATGTTGGTAATCTGAGAATGAGACCAAGAACAGAACCTTGCTGCAACGATCTCGCAGTACCGCCCCAAACCCCACAGCCATCTTGCTTGAAAAAATGGGGCCATCAACATTTAGTTTAAAAGTCGGCCCTCTGTCAACCAACGATGGTCAAGCTACTCAGAGAAGGATGCAATCGGTCAAATAGGATCTGTTCACAAGGCTTTTGGGCAATTGAGCATGGACAAGAATGTGTGCACAGGATATGCCAAGCTGAAATAGAGATGGTTACATAGAGAGAGAACGTGGCAGAAATGGGAGTATCAGAGATCATGGAGGTTAATTATGGAGCAATAAGAGGGGGCAATAACTGATTCATGCCTAAAAATTAGGGACCACTAACCCCATTAACCCCACTAATAGGAGCAGTTATTCACTCAAAATCTATAAATAGGGCAGGTGGTGCAACATTTGAATGGGCTAACACACACGCCACCTCTGCCCAGATAGACTTTATTATATTTTCCTCAAAGCATTACTACTTTTGTTCTTGAGAGATCGTGAGTTTTCATTATTCTTAGAGTGTTTATAATTGCTACTTCAATTTCACTAATGAAGATGATGTTCATGGAGGTATTTTTGAGTTTTAGTATTTGATCTGTTTCCTTTTTATTTTAATTTCCATTTGTAATTACTTGCTTGCATCAGAGTAGAGTAAAAACCCATTTTGTTGTTTAAGAGTGGCCTTAATGACGAGTCACCCAAATTGGAAGTTAGATTAGGCTATCACAACCTTTCTTGGGTCCAGTTGGACTCTGGCACGCCTAATACACTACACCAATTTTATTTGTAAACAATTTTTGGCACGCGCCGGTGGGACAAGTGTCAAATGGCTGCAAAAGGGACTAGATCTAGGGGGTTATCCCAGGAGGTAGGTTCACGCGAGCCTATTTTAGAGCCTGTCTTGGAGCCCGTCATAGAACCTGTCTTAGAATCCCCATATAGCATGGTAGCCAGACAAGTGGACTTATCTAATATGAGTATTAACTTACTAGGATTTTTTAACCAACGTTTTGCTGAGATGTCCATTAGGCAAGACCAGACTTTTACCCAAGTGAGCGAGATGTTCCGGGAAATGAGGGAGTGGAAGGAACACTAAGCGGGTGATCCTTCACAGCCATCTATTCCACCAACCTTCCTGTCTCATGATGGTCAAGTCAAATTGTCCTTCTTCCTCCCAGACCAAAAAACACATTACCCCACCAAAGAGGAATGGCAAAGAAATCTTAGGGGAGAGCAGAAACCCATCCTGCGTTGTAGTCCGATCAGGTATCACCATCAAGGAGCCAATGATCGATCTAAACGGGCAAAATTTAGACCATTAGTGGGGAAGGATTAATCTATTGTTCGGAGACAACTTAGTCACCGACGACGAACTCATTGGGAAAGATAGAATCAGTCTAGAACATGAGACCGACATGAGAAGGGTTACCCCAGTCCAAACGATGAGGGTGGATCGAGAACAGATCGCCGAGGTCATTCACCACGACTTCGGCGGCCTTCTCTGAAGAACTCAACGGCCCGTGTATAGGAGGCTGCATAGCAACGCCATTGAGAGAGTATCCCTTCCCAGGGGATATAAGGTACCCAACTTTACAATGTTTTCAAGTGAAAGTGATCAATCGACCGTGGAGCATATCGGTCGATTCCTACTTCAGAGTGGAGAGGTAAGTCACCAAGGAGATATGCTACTAAAGTTGTTCCCCAATTCTCTTACTGGGGTGGTTTTCAGCTGGTATATTAATTTACCTCCAAACTCTTTCCATACTTGGAACCAATTGGAAGAAGTTTTCATGCCCAATTTTATTAGACTAAGCCCGAAGTCTCTATGGCCGATTTGACAAGGTTGTATCAGCTTCCAAGCGAATCAGCTGAAGCATACATTGCCAGGTTCAAACGGGCCAAACATCGCTGCAAGGTCATGTTGCTCGAAGTGGAATTTGTCAATATAGCATTAGGAGGACTCACCTTTAAACTTAGGAAAAAGTTTGAAGGTATGGGTTTCCGCGATCTCTTCGAACTAGCAACTCGGGTTGCCCGATATGAACGCATGCTCGAAGAAGAACAAGAAAGGAAAAACTCATTCAAGGGAACCTATTATAGGGATCCCAACTATGATATAACACGGCGGAATATGAGATCAATACCAAAGTGGATGTGGCCGAGATCGTGTCAAAACGGCTATATCTATGTCAGCCTTTACCAAAGCCAACCGATGCACAGTTGTCATCGATCAAAAAATAGCCTTTTGGGGCCGGCAAGCAGTAATTGTTTAACATTGCGATGGCTGAGCAGATTTTTGACTTTAAGATGGCCGATAAGCAAATTTGGCTTCCACACGATAAAAAATTACCTTCGGCTAATGAGCTGGAAGGAAAAGAGTATTGCAAGTGGCATAACTCTTGGCGTCATGCCACTAACAATTGTCTGGTCTTCCACAATGTTTTACAGGATATGATTGAGAAAGGAAATCTGAAGTTTGCCGAGAAAGAAAAAGAAGTCATGGGAGTTGATAGTAATCCATTCCCAGAGATCGTGGGAGCAAACATGGTGGCACCCGATTTTACAATCCTTCGTAGACCAAGGGAAAAGATCGACCTCAAGGGAGCTGAAATTGTTGAAACAAGCATGAGAGTAAACGAACAAAAGGCAAAGGCAAGACTGGCTTTGAAAGTTATGATAGACAGAACCGAGGTAGAAGTGGATAAGGTCCCAACATTGCAATGGATGGTCGATTTGATCGAACAGGGGCTATATCTGAAATGTAAGACCAAGGTAATCACTCCTCCCGTACCAAAGAATGAAAAGGTGCATCAGCCACCCAGCCCAAGAAATAATTCATAGCCGTCTTACCTATCCAAACCAGGAGTACCATAGAAAGTCTGAGTTCCAGATAAGAGAGCATGATCAGGGTGACCCAAGGTGGGAGAACAGGGATGTAAAAAGGCAAGCTTACCAACGCCAAGACCGATTTCCATGGATGGTTGTTCCGCCATGGGTAGAAGTGAACCGTTGGAAAAAGGTAGAACATCCCAAATTCCCAGTGCATGCCTACTTCACTAAGACACAGAAAAGAAGAGTGCAAAGATTACGGCAGTCAGCTCGAGACTGGGAGGCTAAGTATCGATTGGAGAAGAAGCGGGCAGATCAACAAAGTTATAAGGACATAGTACCAAGGGAGATCCTAAGCTATAAAGGAAAGGAGAAGATCGAGGCTGAGGACCGGGATAATTAACTTCAAAAGCTTAAAGTACCATTTATTCTAGAGGTGAATGAATCGGACTTGGAAATGGATGATAGTGATTCATATTACGAAGAATTATTGGACAAGTACATCCAGTTTGGAAGCATTCCAAAAGACTTATCGGTGAACATGGTGTATACATTGCCGATGTCATTCGGAGCAAGACCTGGCCAAGGGAGTCAAATGGCGGGTGACGTACATGAGGACCATAAGTACCCATCCACACCCATAATTATCAATAGTGAAGTGAAAACAGAGAAGCCAAAGGTATTGGTGATAAGGCCAAAGACTGAAGACGAAACAGGAAAAAATCCAACTAAAGTTGTTTTTGAAAAACTAGCTGAAGGAATGTCTTAACAATTGAAGCCATTATACATCAACGCAGCTATTGATGGAGTGCCATATTCCAGGGTGTTGATCGATAATGGAGCTACTATGAATATCCTACCATCAATTATGTTGCTAAAGTTACAATGTGACGAGAGTGAGTTGATCACTACTGAACTCACAGTTTGTGGGTTCATAGGGACACCGTAAAGACAAAAGGAATCCTCCCAGTGGAGCTTATAGTGGGGAAGAAGACCACCATAACAGTCTTCTTTGTGGTGGACTCCGGAGTCTCGTACAACACCTTGCTCGAATGTGACTAGATTCATACCAGTTGGTGCATCCCGTCAACCTTGCATCAGTTCCTGATTTTTTGGAATGGTGACGAGGTGGAAGTAGTTGGGGCTGATCACAAGCCTTTCATTGCTAAAGTTCATTGCTCTAAGGCCGTTTTGTAAAAAGACAATATTGGCTCGGTCAAATTTATTGAGACAAACAAGAATGGGAGACCGAGAACGGCCACCATGGAAAAGGATCAGAAGAATCAATTGATTCAAGTGTACAGACAACTCGATCGGCCATCAATTATGATTACGTCGATCAACAATGATGCAGAACTTAACATCCCAATGGACCAGAACCCATCATCAGTGAAGCTTAGAAGGACACTGGCCGTATAGGCTAGTGTTGCCAGAATGCAAGCTTTTCTGGCAGAAAAATGAACACAAATGTCATCGGCCAATGTGGCCGAAATCATCGAAGATTGTCAAGAAAAAGTATCAGAGGATTGCATAAGTCTAGAGGAGTTGGCATCGGCTCCTGCAAAGCTTGACGACTTAAAGGCCGATGTACAAGATCCTCTCCTTGAGGTCGATTTGGGGACAAGCGGGGAATGCCAACCTACTTTCATAAATCAGTTACTTGAGCTGGATTTCCAAGCACCATTGATTTCTCTTCTCTGAGAATTCAAAGATTGTTTTGCTTGGGATTACCATCAAATGCCAGGGCTGTCAAAGGAGCTCGTGGAGCACTGTTACCTATCAAGGAAGGGTGCAGGCCATTCAAGCAATCACCCAGGAGAATGTCCCCTGAGGTTGTTCTAAAAGTCAAAGAAGAGATCGAACGACTGTTGAAGGCCGACTTTATACGAACAACCAGGTACGTCAATTGGATTTCCAACATCGTACCAATAGTCAAGAAAAATGGCAAGATAAGGGTCTACATAGACTTCAGAAATCTAAACATGGCAACTCTAAAAGATGAATACCCAATGCCAATGGCCGATCAGCTCATTGACGCTGAGACCAAACATAAAATTCTATCCTTTATGGACGGGTGTTCGGGTTATAATTAGATATACATAGCTGAAGATGACGTCCCCAAAACTGCATTCAAATGTCCAGGAAAAATTGGAACATTTGAATGGGTGGTAATGTCATTCAGGTTGAAAACACTGGAGCAACATATCAGCGAGCTATGAATGCAATCTTTCATGATATGATAGGAAAAATCATGGAAGTTTACATCGATGATGTTGTTGTAAAATCGACCATGCACGAGAAGCATTTGGCCGATTTAAGGCGATCCTTTGAAAGAATGAGGATCCATATGCTAAAGATGAATACCTTAAAGTGTGCTTTTGGAGTATTAGCTAGGAAATTTCTTGGTTTCCTAGTACACCAAAGGGGCATTGAGCTCGACAAAAACAAAGTTCGATCCATTCAATCAGGAGAGCCCCCGAGTAACAAGAAGGAGCTCCAAAGACTTCTCGGGCAAGTCAACTTTTTGCGGAGGTTCATCTCTAACTGTGTAGGACGAATACCTGTTTGGTCCCCATTGCTCAAGCTGAAGGCCGAGGAAGAGATTAGGTGGGAGACTCAGCATCAAAAGGCCTTTGAAGCCATCAAGCAGTATCTATCTGAACCACCAGTAATCATGCCTCCGAGAAAGAAGAGGTCATTGAAGTTGTATTTGTTGGCCTCAGATGAGTCAATAGCATGCATGCTAGCACAGGATAATGAGTGGGGAAAGGAACAAGTAGTGTACTATCTGAGAAGGGTTCTAACTTCTGTCAAGCGTAGATATATGCCAATAGAAAAATAATGTTTAGCTTATTTTTTGCTTTGCAGAAATTAAGGGTATATATGCTTCCTGTGTTGGTTTATCTGATTTGTCAAACCAATGTCATCAAATACATGCTATCTAGACCAATAATGCATGGGCGTATAAGAAAGTGGACTCTGGCTATGATGGAGTTCACATTTCAATTCATTCCACAGAGATCGGTGAAGGGGCAGGCCCTCGCCAATTCCTGGTTGATCATCCCTGTTTAGATATCAGCCCAGAATCAAATGAGGTCGTTGACTTCACCCTCTTGTCAACAATATCTCTGGTCCCTTGGACATTAATATTCGACGGGTCAAGAAATATTGATGAGGCAAGGGCAGGGATAGTTGTTGTGTCCCCCAAAAGGACGAAGACAATCTCCTCCTTCAAGCTAGAATTTGAATGTTCTAGTAACCAAGCTGAATACGAAGCATTAATCATCGGCCTTGAAATCATGGCCGAAATGAATGTATCAGTGATTCACATTATCGGTGACTCAATGTAACAACCCTAAAATTTTTAAGTATGTAAATAATTATTTTAATTAATTTTTTTCATTTAGCAATAATATATGAGTGTGACTATGTAAGGCATGTGTTGGAAAATTTAAGTGTTTGGTGGACGTATCAATTAAATCATGAGTGAACACGTTTAGTTTGGAAGTTATATTTTATTAATTTATATTTGTTAAAAAATAAAGTGAAGGGTTGATATGTATTTTTGTTATATAGTGTTTACAAGCCCGCGAATGTGTTAAATAATGTAATTAACATTAAAACTTAGTACCGGGGTCATGGGTACCCATTGGGCTACTCATTTTAACACTTTGTACTGCATTCTGGGCTCATATAGGTCTCTTTTGTGAGCCCACAAGAAGAAAAAAGGGATTTATATATTTGTTTGTGTTTTATTGGCATGTGTTGTGTATGTGTAGTGTACATATATTCTTATATTAAAAACCCTAGCCACCCAAAAGAGATAACAGACGTGTGTGTGTGTGTGTGTGTGTGTGTGAGAGAGTGAGAGAGAGAGAGAGAGAAGAAGAAGAAGAAGAAGAAGAAGAAGAAGAAGAAGAAGAAAGGAGAATGGTCTCGGGTTCGTGGGCACGTGGGGAATCGCGGAGCATTCGTGGGTGCCAATTTTTGATCAACTAGGTGAGTTAAACTTTGTATATCCGAGTATATATATATATATACACGTATGTATATATATGTATGTGTATGGGAGTAAATTAGTGCATGTTAAATTTAATTGTTATGGTTAAATCTTTGTAATGGATCGATACACGTTGTTATTGTTGAAGTAATTTAGATACATTCTTTCCCTTCGTGTGACTTTGCGATCATGACATTAGGGTATTCGAAAGGGTTAGGTGAATCGTTAGTTTGATCAAAACTATAGGTGAAATATTCATGTTTGTTAGAAAATATAGGTGAAATTCGTTTTATGTGAAATTCACACAGTCGCAGAAACTTCAGAAAATTATTAGAAAATTGTGGCTTTGAATTTGAACATTCTGTCCGCGTGTCTCATGTAAAACGTGATTCTGCACGTTTTTCGTCTAATGGTATTTTTCCTGATTCTGCACCGTTTGGGCAGAAATTTAAGATTACAGTAGCAGTTTTCAATATAGTTCAACGTGCAAATTGGAGAATATGATTTCTTATTATGTGCTTTATGTATGCTAATATTGAATGTTGGGTTGAGATTATTGTACCTGAAATAACTAACCTTATTGTGTGATCATTTTGATAAAAAAGGAGTAAGTTTGATATGCTGAATAGTATATTTGGGGATCTTGTAAATTGATTGAAAATTATTGAGGGAAGATTGTTATGGGTTAATTGATAAAACCCTTTTATTGTAAAAAATTGGAATACATCTAAAAGTTAGAGATGTGATTAGACTATGATGAGACGGAACTATGTGATAAACGTGAAATTCACAATTATTGGGATAATACGAACGATAAACAATAATTGCAACATAATTCCTTAGTGTTCACCGCTCCCCGTTGTGTGATATGTTTTGTTTTTGGTAGCTCGACTTGCTGAGTGTACCTTTTTGCCAGTGGCTTCGTGATCAAGCTGGCCTAAGCCTTATGCTCGGCTTATTTGTTAGACGTCTAGGCATATTGACTGACCTTCTGTGTGTATACCTGGTTTGGTTGATACCCCAACCAAACTAGCACCAGAGTGGATGTTGGTAGTATGTCCGGGCACACATGGGATATATGTGTGGGTGTACCATGGAGGGTGGCCAAGTGGTGAAGCTAGGGAATGCAAAGATAAATTTAAAGTTAATAAGTAATGAACATGGATTATTTCATAAGACTGATAAGCGTAGAATAATGAATGCGATGTTTGAGTTAGAATGTGGACGGTTTGTATACGGAATTGTTTGCTTGGTTTATGATCATTCAATTTGCAGGATGGTGGGCCCACTAACTTTTATGCAGGGCTGGCTCACCATAGATATCCGAGGTAAGTATAAACCCGTAGTAACTTTGGATTTTGGGCAAGAAACTACTTGCCACCACATAAATGGAAACTACTATTTTGTCCAAATATGTGTGTGGAACTACCTGTCTTGGGCCAATAGTATTGTAATATGGTTTGTTGTCTACGGGTTCAAGTTGGATCCCTAAGACTTGTTGTTTTGTTTAACTCATACCAGTCATGTGACTGACCCGAGTGTGTTATACATTCGGGGGCGTTTCTATATGAAACGTAGTCGAATGTATTTGTGCAGGTTTAGTTTTTTTGGAGATTTTCGTTGGAGCTTCTGTTTGGGTGAAGAGATGGTCGTTGTGTTGTTTATTATTGGAATTGTACTTATTTTTGTTGTACTTGATTGTATTTTATTTTCTGGCATTGTGGGCCAGTATGTATAATTGTAATAAATATGGTATATTGGGTATTGGGAACGTTGTAGTTACTCTGACCAATGGATGTATAGATTTTATTCTTATTTATTTTTGTTTCCGCTGAACTCTGTATGTGGACATTTTATTTATGAAAATGATGTTTTTTTTTTTAATTTGAAAAGTGATATAATATTTATAATGAAACTTTATTTCTTTTACAATGAAATGGATGTTTGGGAATACATGTTTAATAATAAAGAGTTTTACTTTAAACACAAGATCACATGTCCTTATTTAAGGAGTATTAAATACTGTTTTCAATAAATTTTTTGTTAGCATATGGGAGGGTGTCGCTCTCGTGATTTTTGGTAATTGAATATTAGTCCGGATACAGGCTCTGGATTGAATATTTGGTTGTCCAAAAATCGGGGTGTGACACTCAAACCTTGTTATTAACCAGCTCAGTGGTGAGTTTAGATGGAAGAGCTGGGAGGTGTTGCCCTTCAACTCGATTGCCCTTCAACTACTACGGGAATTCGATGACGTTAGAGTCCAACATGTTGCTCGAGCCTATAATGCCGAGGCTGATAATTTAGCTCAAGTAGCATCGGGAACCAAGTTAGAAGTAACTGATAATGAGAAGTTGATAAGAGTGCAAAGAAGAATATTGCAATCAGTAAAGCAACGAGAAATGGAAACTGAAAGCTTCTCAGTGATCATGGATGATCAAGACAGGAGAATTCCATTAATCAGGTGCCTCCTGTGTCCAAGCAGACAGGCTGAGAGAAAAATTACATTATCTTTGGTCAACTACATTTTACTAGATGGCGAATTATTCAAGAAAAGCCTAAAGGACGAAGTGCTACTGAGATGCCTGGACAAACCCGAGGCCATGAAAGTAATGGCCGAGGTGCATGAAGGCATTTGCGGAGCACACCAGGCAGATACAAAAATGAAGTGGTTACTTAGAAGATACAATTACTATTGGCCGAGCATGCTAAAAGACTGCATCGATTACGTAAAATGATGCCAGGCGTGCCAAAGGCATGGGCCAATACAGCGAGTACCAACTCCCGAGATACAGGTGATTATAAGACCATGGCCGTTTCGAGGCTGGGCCATGGACCTGATTGGAAAAATATACCCACCATCATCAGGCCAACACTATTTCATTGTTTTGGCTACTGATTATTTCATGAAATGGGTGGAGGCAGTACCAGCCAAGTCCGTAAATCAAGCCTATGTGATCAAGTTCATTAACGAGCACATAATTCACTAATTTGGGCTTCCAGAAATGATTACAGCAAATCAAGGATCGGTCTTCACGGGAGATGAAGTTAAGGCATTTGCTAAAAGCTGCGGTATTAAAATCCTTAATTCAACTCCATATTTCACCCAAAGAAATGGACAGGCTGAGTCATCAAACAAAACAATCAAAGGGATAATAGAAAAGATGTGGAAGGCAATCCTAGGGTATAGGCATGATTTGTTATCTGAGGCGTTATGCGCATATCGGACATCGAAGAGATTGGCCACAAACTTTATGCCATTCATGTTAACATATGGTCATGACGCAATGTTGCCTATAGAAGTCACTGTCCGGTCAATAAGATGAGCGTTTCAACTTAGCCTTGACTCGACTGAGTACACCGAGACAATGCTGGCCGAGTTGGAAGAACTCGATGACGTTCGTCTCAAGGCATTAGACTGCATTAAGGTACAAAAGAACAGGGTAACTCGGGCATACAACAAAAGGGTCAAGCACAAGTCCTTTGGCGAGGGAGACCTAGTTTGGAAAGCGGTTTTGCCATTGGGAGGAAAAAATGGCCGATATGGAAAATGGTCAGCCAAGTGGGAAGGACCATACCAAGTCATATCAGTCATTACGGGTGGAGCGTATCGATTAATGGATCTAGATGGTAAAATGCATGCAAGACCGATAAATGGGAAATATTTAAAGCAATATATACCATCTCTTTGGGAATCAGCAAAATTAAACAAGTAGTCAAAAATTTCCTTCATTGATTTTCTCAAGAGTATACATAGTATTAACCGTATACAGAGCAAAATGGTTGTAAAAAATATATATATACATCATTACTTCTTTGCAAATTTCAATCTTAGTTCCTCCCAAGCTTGGTCCAGATATCCAGATCCCTCTCGGCATTAGCCTTATTGGCTTCCCACTTGCTTGCCTTAGCTTTGATTCCGGTCAAGGCTTCTACGTATTCCTGCGCAGTTCGCCCAATGTCAAGGATGGCCTTTTCAGAAAGAGTGAGGCCAGCATCGGCATTCTTCAGATCGGCATTGATTTTGGCAAGCTCTGCCTCAAGTCTAGCCTTCTCCTGAACGAGGCGCTCCTTCAGGGCCTTGGAACCTTCATACTGTTTCTTGCAGACCCCCAAATTATCAACTTGTGCCTTGCGTACCCTTAATTTTTCTTCAATATTGGACACACGTTTGGTGGTTGCACGATGTCTGTTCAGATAGTCTGGGAGCCTCACTTGTAAGTCCCTAAGATTGGACTTCATCTCGTCAGTTATTTCTAGACAAGACAGTAGAAGGCCCATGACCGAGTGAAACTTCTCAAAGTCTGGGAGTTGGGAGAGTTTGTGCTAGACCGTAGTCCTAAACCATTCCTCGACCCTTTGATACTCAGCAGCACTAGCCTGAGCCACAGTGGGTTCGGCCTGAAGGAGCTGCTCGGGATTCAGAAGGGCGAAGGAGGCCTTAACCGATGAGACCGAACTGAAGTTAGGGATAGGAAGGGAGCTGGAAACCTGCAAGAGAACACACAATAAGCATGTACAATTTGAAAAAGCATGTGACCAAAGCAAAAGATCTAATGAACAAGGTTACCTGGACCGATGGGGAGCTGGTAACGGTAGTTTCCTGCATTAGCACCGGAGGAGAGGCCGATGTCTCTGTGTAAGAACCACTAATAAATGGAGGCTCCTCGATAATGTCCTTCTCAACCAGGATCTCGTCATCAATAGGAGTCCCAGAGTCACCGAGGTCAATGGGATCATGTTGATCTGATCCCAGGGGCCTCTCATCCCCAGCAGTTTCCGAGGTATCACCAGCACTTGTACTGTCAGTATTGGGGGACAATACCTCGCTTGTGCTCCTCAAGAAGGCCTGCCTGGCTTCATCAAGACCTCTGAGATGTTGAAGCTCGGCCATCAGTTGCTCGTTCGTCATTTGAGGGGCGAATTCGGTTGGAGCGGCTGGAAAGGAGGCCGAAACAGGAGGTTGAAGAGGAGACTTTGGGGGTGGAGGCATCTTAGCCCGACAAACCGGGGGCTTCATTGGTGCTCGCCCAATTTTCTTGGAAGCAGCACCACTGACACCCTATTTTCAAGCAAAAGAGGGGTCAATCTCAACCTAATGTATTGGCAAGGAAAAATGAAAACATTAGGAAAAAACCAGTACCTTGCCCGATTTAAGGGAGGTCGTGGTGTGAATATCGCAATTTTTCTCCTTCTTTTACCCACAACTTTATTTATGAAATTTTTTCAATTTAAAATACAAAACATTGAGTCACCACTTAATTTTTTTAAAGGAAAATTAAAAAACCATTTAAAACAACTGATCTTTTTGCGAAACCAAAGATTAAACTAGGTCCGGGGATTATGGAACGAGAAGGGAAGGAGACCATCGGACTAAAACACCCCTTCTCATCCTATCTCGCGATAGGCCCCTACTCAACATCCGTTTAATCGAATTAATTATCTATGCATGTCCTCAATTAATACATATGTATAAATATACATTATAAAAGCATGTCTAAAGGGTGTAAGATTGCAAGTGATGAAATATCATTCAAAAACCACATAGTTCAAATAGCAAGCGATATGATATGCAAATAGGGAACTACGGAACTTACCTGGGATCCAGCCGCGAATGTTTAAACGTGCAATGAATATAAAGGATTAAAAAAAACCTAAGAAAAGGGTCTCTAATACACATATATACACATAAGGCAAATCTAAATTCTACGGTGTCGCAGACAAGGTCGAAAAATCAATAAAATCGAAGAATAACTAAACTAAAGGAGAGTCAAAAGATCATACCTCATCAGCACTACAAAGGGTTAGTCCATATGATATACAACATGTAAAATTGAATAATGATCCTAGGCTTCTAACCTAAATCTATCAAATGTAATTAACCTAAAGCAAGCGAATCCTAATTATGAACGTCAAGTCACATGGATGAATGTAAACATAAACTAGAAGAAATCGTGAAGTACTTATTGATTTAGGTCACTTAAACTTTAAATTCAAGCTTAACTAATCATTATTGAAACATGGTTTAAACCTTAACTCATGAAAATATCATCTAAGCCATTATTTATAAGATTGATCAAAATTGTTACAGAATTCTGAAAATTGCTGAGATCAGATCAGAACTTAAAAGAAATAAAAAGCATGGTTCCCATGGTTTGATCTTGATGAATTTTGGACGCAAGATGCCTCTGTGTGTCTAGTTTTTAACCCAAAAAGAAAATCAAAGTTTCAATGGTTAGATCTCCAAAAATTGGACAAAATCCAGACATCACTCAGGATTCTACAACCCTCTGTCCAGAGTTCTTGCACGATTTTCTAAAAATAGTAAAAAAAAATCAAAAATGCTTTTTTTTTCTTTTTATGGTAGCTTCCTAACACAATAAACTACTTAGAAATTTTTATTTTGGGTCAAAAGTGCTTGATTAAGGTTCTGATTTTCTTATTTCAAAAGAGTGAGACTGTTCTGAAACTCTAGACCGATTGTAGTTGTTTCACAAAACCCTTGATCAAACCACTCAAAACATGAAACTACCTTAAAACAAAAACTACAGTGGTAAAACTTTGAGTTATAAACACTTTCCCATTGGTTTCATTTCATTCCAACGGTTCGATGTTCAACTAAAAATCTATGATCAGCAACGGATTGTGGTCTCACTGCACATTGGGTTAATTCACTTTATTCTCATCAACTTAGACAAATAAGTCATGGAATTGGGCTTGTCTAAAGCTAACTCTCCTACCATTTGATGGTCATTGGAGACTAAAGATATCCATATTTGTAAATTTCAAAGAAGTATGGAAGACCTTCATGAAACTTAGTCATAACAAACCTCAAACCATGAAGATAGGTTTAGGTCCATTAGCTAATTATTCCAGTACCAACCTTAATCCCCTCATGAATCATAAGATTACAAAGAGATTAAGGAATTTCAACCCAAGAGATTCAAGTAAGGTATTGAAAGCCTTATGAACCCAAGGGATGAACACAACAAATGAAAAGGGAAATTAAAGAACTCAATGCATACCATAATTAAATTTGAACAAAGACTAATTATTCTAGAATTTTACCTCCAAAGTATTCTCAACTTGGTGATTTTGGAGAACTCCCAAAGACTAATAAAGCTCTTCCACTCTTAATTCTACTTAAATACCCCTTAAACCTTCTCAAAACCTACTTCTAATTGTGTTTATGGAAGCCCTTTTTCGAAGTTAAGATGAAGAGAATACTAATATAACCTCTAAACTCAAAGAAAATCCAACCCTTTGCAAGAGGATATTCATCCTCTATTTATAGACAATTTTAGAGGGGTATTTCAGTCATTTTAAAGCAAAAAACCCTAATTCATGCGTCCTTTTGATAGTACAAAATGTGCTATTTTATAGCTGTCTGTTACAAAAATGCAACACTCAATGGAGATGGAAGCGGCACTCACTGAATGCCAGAACGGCAATCAGTGATTGTCATCGCGGCATTCACTGAATGTCGATAATGAATGCCGCGGACAACTCCAGGGACTGCCATTTTTTTGCAAAAATTCATTTTTTCACGGTACTTGCTGAAATTCGCGGCATTCATAGAATGCCGTCTGGCAGTCCAGAGACTGCCGCAAATTGTCTCAAGTGTCGTTCTGCTCTTTTTTTCTTTTTTTCTTTTTTTCCTTTCATCATCATTTTTTGCTTTTTGTTTAGGTTGGAGAGTCTTTCGAAGAGCTTGAATCATCTTTGGAAGTCCTAGATTAGCCGGACATTATCATCATCGGATCTTGGAGGTATCACTCCCTTTAACTCAACGTTTGGTAAAAATTGGGGTGTCTACAGTTTGTCCCTCTTCGACAGAGCTTGTGGAGCAACGCTTGTCACAAGTGAATGTCGAAGCCTGTGTAAAGACAAGCGTTTGACCAAACCGTCGAATTTAGATAAAAACAAAATACGTTGCAAAAAGAAAGCCATCGCGCAACAAAATTCCAATTGGTCGTTCTCCATGATGAGCTGCCTACGTATCCCATCAAGAATCAAACCAAGACGTAGTTCGGGTAGGAGTCAGGCATACGCAAGCACAAGTAATCATACGGATGAATGCTCCTATCCTGTCATGATGCACACGCTAATGTAATAAACCGGACCGAGTAAGTGTCATACTTACTCTATGTCATGTCTTCTCTATTTATGACGCATATTTCATGATGCGCTTAGCTAGAGGAGATTTATCAAATGTTGACTGATGCAAAGATTCATTTGCAAGGGTCGAGAAAATGCATTTCCAAATTCCCAAAACGAGGGTTAACGCAAATCTGTTGCGAGAACTGAGCATGCAAATCCGTTACACTCTCAAACAAAGGATCAACGTAAATCTGTTACGAGAATCGAGAATATAAATCTGTTATATTCCCAGAACGAGGGTTAACGCAAATCTGTTATGAGAATCGTGAATGCAAATCCGTTCCACTCTCAAACAAAGGATCAACATAAATATGTTACGAGGATCGAGAATATAAATCTATTATATTCCCAGAATGAGGGTTAATGCAAATCTATTACGAGAACCGAGAATGCAAATCTGTTACACTCTCAAAAAAAGGATCAAAGTAAATCTGTTATGAGGATCGAGAAAATAAATCCGTTATATTCCCAGAACGAGGGTTAACGCAAATCTGTTACGAGAACCGAGAATGCAAATCCGTTACACTCTCAAACAAAGGATCAGTGTAAATCTGTTATGAGGATCAAGAATACAAATCCGTTATTTTTCCAGAACAAGGATTAATGAAATTCTGTTGCGAGAACCGAGAATGCAAATCCGTTACACTCTCAAACAAAGGATCAACGTAAATCTATTACAAGGATCGAGAATATAAATCCGTTATATTTCCAGAACGAGGGTTAATGCAAATCTGTTGCCAGAACCGAGAATGCAAATCCATTACACTCTCAAACAAAGGATCAATGTAGATCTGTTACATGAATCAGCCCACGGGCTCAAAATCATTTCAGCTTTCAAAATTTTGGAGCCCACGGACTCAAAATCATTTCAATTTTCAAAATTTTGGAGCCCACGAACTCAAAATCATTTCAATTTTCAAAATTTTAGAGTCCACGGACTCAAAATCATTTTAATTTTCAAAATTTTAGAGCCCGCGAACTCAAAATTATTTCAATTTTCACGAAATTGAGGACTAGTTTGATCCTGAAAACCATCCCGGGGGTTAAAAGCATAATGAGGGTAAAATTCGGGGGTTCAAATTCAATTTTTGGGACCCAATTTGAATTTTGGGGAGAAAATAAAGGGTCTAGTAACCGCCTTAATCGCGGCACACGCTAGAATTTACGGCAGTCCGTGACTGCCGTGTGGCACTCACGGAATGTCGCTGCGGCATTCAGCGAGTGCTGCACGACACTTCTCTGACTGCCGCGCATGAAAATCGAGTGCCGCGTTTGAGCGGCAGTGGCTTATACCGAGAGTTTTATTTCATTTTCATTTCATTCTCTCATCTCTTCTCTCGTGGATTCCTCTGGAGAAATTTTTCCTTTTTCTTTCTTCTTGCTTGGATTCATCTACCAGGGCTATCAGGTTAGTTCTACTTGATCCAAACTCGAATTATTCTCATTTCTAATTTGTTTTTCTGAATTTTTATGAACCTGACACGTGAATCTCTCTCCTTTTCTTTGACAGATTATGGCGAGCGGTTTTGGCAGTCGGAAGAAGGCCAAGTATCGGGCCACTCCTCATCCTGACCTTGCGTTCTTGCTTAGGGACCCAGATGCGCACTTAACTGACCACGCGTTCAAGCGCGAGGTATACACACCTCTCCCTTTCTTCTCTTGTAATCCTTCCTTTTTCGTATGAAATTCATGAATGTAATGTACAATCAACACAATTTTAAGTGCCCCATTTCAAATGCAAATGTTATGCTTGTGGCGCTTTCGAGCGTTTTGAATGCTTTAGCCAATGATTATTCAATCTCGCATCCTTTATTTTATTTCCTATGAACTCGGAGGCAATATTCCATATATTTATAAAATAAAATAAAATTAATAAAAAAAAAAGAACGCTATGCTTTATGAATTCTTGGGTGTCCCGCTTGTACCTGCTCATATTTCAATTTTCTTTCAAAGAATTTTTTGGACGTGACGCATGCCAATCAAAGCCTTGTATATCTCTCATGAATAAAGACTATTATGCTTATGAATTTTCCGAACGCTACATCCACCTCTTTACTTATTTTGACTTGGGTACTTTTGGGCCGACATTTCTTTTAAATCTTTTCTTACGAGACTCGCGATTCTGACATGTGCTACTACTTTATTTTTCTTTTTCAAGAATGTGAACGTTATATATAATTTTTTTTTTAAATCTCCTTTTCTTCCTCTTTTATTATTCATTCACCCTTTATTATCACCCCCCCTTTTTATTATTCTGCAAATGACGCCAAAAATTTACACGAATACAACGAGCGCCATGCTTGAGAAATTCTTGCGAGTATCCAGATTACTTTTTTTCTTTTTGCTTTTACTATTCATTGCTTGCCTCTTCTTTCATTATTATTATCCTTTTCCGCTTTTATTCTTCTTTCTTGGTTCATTTACTAATCTTGAACCCTGCTCGGGCAGCGCTACTGAAAGATCGACATTTTTTTACCTTGGCCAGGTCAGAAAGAAGAGACCGCCCTGCCATGGAACGATTAAAGGTACAGAAAGGAGGAATCGAGATTAGTTGCTTTAGCCTGAATTGTCGGGCTAAAGCTGGAGCGTTGTAATACTCCACCCCACACTTGTTATTATGTTCGGGTAAAACAGGACTATACAAGAGGTCTCGGCCAACTAAGAAGCTGGCCCAGATTGCTTCGTGTTCTTCTTACTCGACCTCAGGAGCTTGGCCGAGACGGTGGAGAAGCCAGCTCGGATATCGAAGCCGAGGATGAAAGGGGAGAAACTGCTGGGGCAATCAGTTGCCCATGTGTTCATAAAAGAAAGAAAAAAGATGATCAAAAGAAAGGCCTTTTGGGCCGAATCCAGCAAAATGAAAAGCGAAAGCAGAAGAGTATTCAGGGAGAGTGGTGGGATCGAAGGTATCGACCAGGCTCTTTTCTGGGAAATAAGATTTGAGCCAACACTGAAGTAGCCAAAGAGGTCCCCTTGAAATTTTAAAGTTGGAGAAAATGAGTTCGAGGACGCCACGGTAAAGGTGAGAGAGTACGAGAGGAGCGAGAGCAAGTCTCTTGCCCGAGGCCAGGGCCAGGGCAATATGATGATACTCTTTTGTAACCCCATAGGAGGCCGAGCAGAAAACAAAACGGTTTAGCCAGTAGACTAAGAAAGGAACATGCTCTTGGTCAGTGACATCTCCCTGCCCTACGCTGGCCGAGATAAAATGCCCGAAGGCAGTGATAACCCTAGACCCATTACCCTTATCAGTCTTTGGGTGTTCAAATTCTAGAGAAGAAAAAATGTTGGGAGTAATTTCCTCACCATGAGCAGGCAGACCAGTGAGGAAATAGACGTCTTGAATGATTAGGATCATGAGACCACAACGGAAGAAAAAAGCATTGGCCGAGGTCAACCAGAAGAAGAGTGAAGAAAAGAATAGAGGTTTATCAAGAAAGAATCTTTCTCGGCTAAGCATGATAGCGTCATAGATGTCAAGGGTCCTCCATAGGTCCTTTTTTACCTCCACTAATTAGTCCACCCAGAAAATCCAGTCAGTAGATGGAATAGGCCAATTCCTCAAAAGGGATTGAAGGAGTATACTGTGAGCCCCACTCAAAATCAGGAGATTGGTATAGTAATTCATTGTCCTCAACCACTAAAGGGAAATAGGGATCTAGAAAGGACGGAGGAAAAGAATCAAAAGCAGGACCAAGTCCTGTTGAAGAACCAGAAGAGAGAGGAATCAATACCTGAGGATTTATAAGCCCGGGAATGGTTTCAAGGGCTTGTTTAACGGCGGTAGCATTGGTAGTTTTGGCCGCCAGCGCAGTACCAGTGGCAGCAGGGGAAGAAAAAGTAGCACCGACGGTCTGAGAAGCACTGGCTGCAGAGGAGGAAGCCATGAAACTTGGTGAGAAAAAGAGAAGATTTTCCAGGAAAATTCCAAGGCAAAAGAAAGGGAAAAGTGAAGAAGCTGTGATTGATATGGCTTATATAAGAAAAGAGAAGAGCGTAATCATGATTACGGAACAAGTTCCCAAGAGGCGCACCTCGATTCTAGAAACGAGACGGGACGAGCCACTAGGGTGAGGGCACGTGGAGCTCCATGCCGTCAGTTGCAGAGTTAGCATTAACTTTTAAATTTCAAACGTCTCATCAAACTAACTGCACAACGTTTGACGAGAAGTTTGGGGGGCATTGTTTACACCCTAATTTGGGATTTCCCAAGGCACATGACAATCACGTGGCCTGATGACATCATCACACGAGCAGGTAGGCAAATGAACAGGGATTGAGGACGATCACGGAGAAAAGACCGATATAAGAGATACCTACCTGTAGCGATGATACATACAATAAGTGAATACCGGTGTTAAGACCGACGACAGGATGATACTGGTTAGTCAAAGAAAGACCTCGGTCTTAACACGCAAGGTCAAGGTTGCAAAGTAGGTACCATAGTCGTAACATCGGTCAAACAAGACCGATGACCAACCAATGAGTTCTAAAGTGTTGGGACTGAAAGGCAGGCATGAAAGGAAATGAAATATCGGGCTTAGAAGATGATTAACAAGTAATCAATGGAATAATTAAAGCCACAAAAAACATCTGTTAAGCAAGACCGATGGACACTAGTAGACTTCCTACCAAGCATAAGACCGAGGCCCATCAACCAACGATGGACAAGCTACTCAGAGAAGAATGCAATCGGTCAAATAGGTTCTGTTCACAAGGCTTTTGGGTAGTTGAGCATGGGCAAGAACGTGTGCACAGGATATGCCGAGCTGGAAGAGATATGGTTACACAGAGAGAGAACATAGCAGAAATAGGAGTATCAGACAGATCATGAGGTTAATCATAGGGCAACAAGTGGGGGCAATAGCTGATTCATGCCTAAAAATTAGGGACCACTAACCCCATTAACCCCACTAATAGGAGCAGTTATTCACTCAAAATCTATAAATAGGGCAGGTGGTGCAACATTTGAAGGGGCTAACACACACGCCACCTCTGCCCAGGCAGACTTTATTATATTTTCCTCAAAGCATTACTACTTTTATTCTTGAGTGATCGTGAGTTTTCATTGTTGTTAGAGTATTTGTAATTGCTACTTCAATTTGACTAATAAAGATGATGTTCGCGGAGGTATTCTTGAGTTTCAGTGTTTGATCTGTTTCCTTTTTATTTTAATTTTCATTTGTAATTACTTGCTTGCATCAGAGTAGAGTAAAAACTCATTTGTTGTTTAAGAGCGACCTTAATGACGAGTCGCCCAAATTTGATGTTAGATTAGGCTATCATAACCTTTCTTGAGTCCAGTTAGACTCTGGCACACCCAATACACTACAATTTTATTTGTAAACAGTCTGGCTGCCTTATAATCATCCAAGTAGCGAGTAACAGAGGTGACAATCGTCTCTGCGTTCATTTGGAGACCATCCAAGACCCGTTTGTTTCTTGCAAACCAGATTCACCAAGCTCCTGTGAAAATTTTAGCTTTGGTCTCTTCCTCCTTGTGTAAAAGCATAGTCGCAACCCAATCTATAAATTATATACATCATTTAATTATCTAATATATTTTTAATCAATCTGATAGATTTAGTACTTTATTTTGAAATCAAATAATTTATCCATTTGAAATAAAAATAAATAAACTAGAAAGAAAAAAGGAAGGGTTAAAGTTGGTTTTGTGGAGTTTTGCTTCATTTTTAAGAAATGTAAGAATGGTTGGCTTGCGCGTACCCTATCGTAATAAGTTTTTTTTTTTTTTTGGGGGGGGGGGGGGATTAATTGTATTTTATCTCATTGTGATGGTTGGAAGATAGGCAATGGGGTGGTGTCATTTAACAAAAAAATAGTAACATTGTGCTTTGTGCTGTCATTGAATTCACCTATGTGTGTTTAAGTTGTAAGTTGTAACATTGATCGTCTTGTGGAGCTAGTTTTGGAGTTGGCTGTCTATGTGGAATTAATTTTGACACTTCAACTCTTTTATGTGGTACTAATTTTGACACTTAAGCCCTATGTAATTATCAGTTTCATTTTAGCCCGAAAACTACAAGGGAGTTAAGTGTCCACTTTTGAAATATATTGAGTAAAGTGAAAATGGTTCTAACCACAAAGTAGTAAAATGTAATTGTCCCTTTTTTATTTATTAAACTGAGTTATTTTACATATGATACAATTTGGGGTTAATTACAGAAACACCCCTTGTGGTTAAGCCTTTTATCAGTTACTCCCATGTACGCTCTAAATTGTATCACTAATACCCCATTTGGACCAAAGTGAAACAGTCACTTTTTTCATTAAAGTTAATGGAAAATTGGTAAAAGTACAAAATTACATCTATTACATGCTAATGAGAAGACCCTTATATGCTTAAATATTTATTTGGGCATATGTAGTGCATTATTATATTGTTTTGATATTATATTTGTTGTTAAAGACCATTTTGTGTCACTTTGAGTTACCTTCATGATAGCAAATTTATTTAATTTTTCATTTTTTATTTTTGATCTACTCTTGGACACAAACAGAGCCACACACAGTCTTGGTGATCGATTATTTTATTTTATTTTATTTATCTACCCTTGAGCACACACACAATCTTTGTGATATTTTAGCTTCTTTTTTTGTTTTAACTACCCTTGGTCACACACAGTGAACTCTAGTGTAGTGATGCATTAAGATCTAAAAAAAAAAAAATTATCACCAAAACTCTCTCTCTCTCTCTCTCTCTCTCTCTCTCTCTCTCTCTCTCTCTCTCTCTCTCTCTGTGTGTGTGTGTGTGTGTGTGTGTGTGTCTCAAATTTGCTCTTACAAATGTACTCCAAAGTGACCATAGAATGGTCTCTAACAACAAATATAATATTAAAATAATATAATAATGTACCATATATGCCTAAATAAACATTTAAACATATAAGGGTATTCTCATCAGTGTGTAATTGGGGTAATTTAGTACTTTTATCCACTTTTCATTAACTTTAACAGAAAAAGTGATTGTTTTGCTTTAGTCCAGACCACAGAGGGTATTAGTGATACAATTTAAAGTACATGGAATAACTGATAAAATGCCAAATCACAAGAGGTGTTTCTGTAATTAACCCTACAATTTAAACCACAATAAAGTGTATGCATCACACGACCCGTGCACTTTTGTTTACCCAAAATTTGCTCACTAAAGTATCTCATTGGTGAAAATGTAGGACCTGCCACTTTGCTTCTTTTAATTATTCTCATTTTGTCCATGAAAAAAGAGTAATGCTACACTACACCAAATTCCACATCCAATAATCCTGACTCTTAATTCAATAGGTCCTATGTGAATTTCACATGAGTTGGACCCATAAAAATCAAGATTCACAATGTGTTAGAATTTAATATGAAATTTTGTGCAATTATAACATTTTTATAAATATTAATAGCTCTCACATACTAATTCAATGAGATGTCAGAGAGGGCAAATTTTGAACGAGAAAAAATGCACTCACCATACGAGTCTACGTAGTTAAACAAAAAAATTCGGATAAAGTTTGTTTTCTGGCTGTCTCCAACTTCTTTGACCAGAAAGCGACATACAATGCACATTCCCCTCCTCACTCTCTCTCTAGCACTCTCTCTTTCTCTCTCTAAATTCCCTGAGGTGTACAGACTTGTGCACATGCTTGTGTCTGTCTCGTAGCTTTTATCATCCACACACCTTCTGTGGGCCCCGCAGCCAGTTCACTGACCCAGTTGTACGTACAAAATTTGACCCAACTATACGATAAAATATTCATTACAGCCGTTAAAGAGCATCTGCAGACTTCAGTGGGTGGTTTGATACTACAAATTTAAGAAAATTTTACTATGTATATTTACAATTTTATAGGCTAAACATTAAACTTAGGACAGGAAATTTAGTGACTTAACTTTGTTGTACGCTCAAGTTTTAGTATTGTACGAGACATACAACACATAATATACCGTGCGAGTCTACAAATGACACACATAAAGTCATTCCACTCTAAAATGGCGCACACTAATTTGTCCAATTTCCCACACGGCACACACTGTGTCGTTTAATTTCCAAACGGTACAGTGTGAGCCGTTTGAGACATTTTTTTTGTTTTCATTTTTTGTAAAGGTTGCATTTCATATCAAAACAGTGCCGCTTTGTCTAAAGCGGCTTAGGTAGTGCCGTTTGAAAGCTACATCATTGTAAGCGCACACAACTTGTACAATAAACTTAAACTAAGTTTTATTTAAGTTTGTTGTACCCACTGTAAATGCTCTTAGTTTGATATCATAGTATCACAAGCTAATAAAATTGTCATGTTCAATCACATATCTATCTTTATTTTATAAAAAAGATAGACATAAAAAAATATTAAATATTTATATATACTAGTGAGATGATACGGATAACATGATATTACTATTTTATTAAGCAGAAAAAAACTTCAATACCTTTGTTACTATATTTAAGTGTTATTAATTTTCAACCCCTATAATTGTATCTACGGGGCATATATATGACACATGGGTCAATAAGAACATGGCCAAAAGTACTTAAGAAAAAGTATAAAGTGTTGCACCATTGAATATTTTCTCCAATTATGATTGCTCTTATTACGAAAGTAAAATTACATCCTTACTAAGCATATGTTTTAAGTAAAAACATTTGTAAAAGAAGCTTCCACAGCATCAAATTAGTTTGACAAATGTAAATATAACTTGAAAACTATATTTGCAACTGGAGGAGGGAATGCGTCTTGTAAATATTACTTGAAAACTATATTAGCTTTCTTTCTCCTCAGTCGGCTCAGATCAAGCTATGCCACAATCCGAGAAATCAAGGATTTTAGAGATTTGCAATGCAACTCAGAAGATTGTTGGGCTTATTTATCATATATTTTTCTTTCTTCGGTCTGTTTGTACTAGTTCCTTTTGAAATCTATCTTTGTTGTCATGAAATGAAATGCTCTTGTTATCCAAAAAAAAAAGGGAATGCATCTTGTAATAGAAAATGTTTTATTGTCGTAATTTAAGTAGTGTGAAAAAGCCAAACTCTTTACAATTCTGAAAAAATATTTCCTTTTATTAATCGGAAAAAATATAGAAAATTAGTGAAAAATCCCTAGTAGTAAGTACCAAGAGTTTAAAAGTTGTCACACTCGTCCCGGAATAAGTGCATTCATTTTTAAATGCATATTTTGATTTTTGGAATTATTAATATTGAATATAATTTAGATGAGGTTGACTATGAGTCAACGTGGGGTGTCAATCGAGGACACGGAGATGTGGAAATTCATGAGGAACTTCGCATGATTAAATGGCATTTATATTATTTAAATGTTAAAATTTATCTGATAAATTGTGAATAGTAAATTTACATGTGAAATACATTTTATGATAGTTTTGATCTTGATTAAGATCATTTTGAATGTTATAGTGATAATCTATATAATACGTTGCATAAAATGTAGGTTATCTAGAAATTTCACGAAATTAGTTTTCAGAATGTAATTACAGTGGCGAACAGAACTTAGACGGAAACTTCTATATTTTATAGTTTTCACTCGTGAAGTAATAAATTAGACGTGTAGAATATTTCAGGAAGTAATTAGAAGTTTTGAGAACTCATCGGGAGTTAAACGTAATTCCCGAGAGTCGTGCCTATATATAGTGAACTCAAGATATTTTCATTTACAATTTTTCTAAATTGAAATCAAGAAATGGGATTTGTGGCTTAGAAGTTCTCGAAGTCAAACAACAGACTTCTGCCCGTTTAATTTCAACCAAATTACATATTCGAACTTCTCGAGGTAAGATCTACGTTTTGATATCTCTTAGGCATCGTTTGGTTAAGTTTTATAAAAATACTAATTCCATAAATTTGGGAAAAACATGTGAATACTTAGGAACTGCTTGTAATCAGAGATTCGACGTAGAATCGGTGTTCTAGTACTTATCCTGAAGTTATAGGACGATAGCTTGAGGTATGAACTCTAGACCTATAGTTTATAGAAAATTTGCATATTTTAAATATCCAACTTGATATTTTGGATCCGAGCAAAATTCATGCATTAATTAGGCCCGTTAATTGTGCACGTAAAAATGAAATAAAAGTACGTAATTATATGAGCATGTTATGTGTCTATGTGGGACGTTGAAGGGGAGTTTGGTGCAAGTTCATCTAGGGTAAGCTCCTTGATGTTTGAGTATTTTGTAGCGACAGCTACTGTGCATAGTTGGAAGAAGGCCCAGCTAGGGCACTGAATGTGTGGCAAGGAGAAGGCCTTCCATAGCATTAGTTCCACTTACTGGATGAATGCGTACCACTCTCTCTAGAGACTATTTTGATGTGTTTTGATATTTTAAAGCATGAATTGTCTTATAAGCATATGTTTAGAATTGTACACTTAGATATAGCTGAGCAATGGATCTTTACTCCATTTCAGATGATAAGAAGAAAAGGAAGAAGAAGCGTGAGGAGTGAGGTCGTGGGAACGACGAAAATCATCCTCTTGTATATGTTTTTGTTTTCATTCCGAGGTTTTAATAAGAGATGTAAGGAACTAGAACAATGTTTGGTTTGAACTTAGAAACTTGAGAATGGTTTTGTAATGATGTAATAGGTAGTAAGAACTACTTTGGTTATGGTTGTAATGAATTCGAACTCATGGATTCATGTTGGGAATGCTTAACTTGTCAAATCCATGTTATGAATGAATGTTAACAATATTTTGTGAATCAAGCCAAACAAGCCTTTGTTTGTTCTGCTATCGTTTCCTTTCATGGATTAGTATCACTCAATGATGTTCTTGAAGTCTTGTTGTAGTCGAAAGGGTTTAGATTAACGTGCATAAGGTTGGAGTGTTGGAAACTAGTGAAGGTTGGGTGACTCCTTAACAAATTATGTTGCAAATAAGGAATTCTGTCATAGGGTCATTCGACTGGTCGAACTGAAATTCGACCGGTCGAACGGGGCAGTTCAGCTAAACGAAAATCGTGCTGCATAACTCCTTTTTTCTAATCTTCTAGAAATTATTTAAACATTTTAATTGGTTCTTAGGGTACCTTCGAGATCCTTTTTAATGTAAATTCATTCGTTTGAAATATGATTACGTTTTCAAATTTATACGGATTTTATAATACAGAAGGTATTGTTTTGAAAAGTTGTGAATACTCAATGTTGTTTTTAAATTTCTTATCCTCTGCTATAATCTTTTAAATGAGTTGGATGAGCTTTGGTGGCATGCAATGTGTCCTATTTCCGCCCGTAGCGGGATGAGTTGTCATACCCCAGAACCGGCCAAACGATTCTAGGACAAGTGACACACCACCAAGGCCTTACACAAGTAATTAAAGTTCCAAAATAAGTTTAAAATAAGTTTAAACCAAATAAGCTCAACCAACAAAGGACAAAACCATGTCTTTGCAATCAGCCAAAAACCCTACTTTTAGTAAGTAATACATTCTCATATAATATTACCAAATCACAAGTTTAAAATCAACACTAATGCTTTAAACCATTTGGAATCAAACCAGAGTCACAAATATGAGCTTTAAGGTTCAAGCAAGAGTTTTAAAATACTTTAAGAAAAGTACTAAATATAACCATTTACAACCAACCCAACAAATAAATCTTCAAGTTCAAACGTCCCAATCCAATAACACTAGTTATACAAACAGTATGACAAAACACAATCCCAACTAACACAGTCCACCCATATATTACATTATTTAAGTTACAATTCGACTATTACACATTTTCTTAATCTAATTACAAGAACTACGCAAAACATAGTCTCAACCCTAAGTTGAAATCAACATATTACAACATAAATAATCCAAATTTAAACTGTTTAGAATCATTTACCAAATTTACTCTAAAAGCAAGTAACTATAAACAAAGCAACTTTAACTCCCAAAAATCACAAGCTAGCATCTGGCTCACTTCCCCGATTCCTCACTGCGGTCACCTACGATGTTTATTCAATAACCATTACAATATATTAGCTATATGCTTAGTGAATAATGCCAATCATGAACATGGATAATAAACATGCTCAATTCAACATATTACAAAGAGCTATAGTCTTGGGAAATTACTAGTTCACTCCCACCACTACCGGCTAGCCCGTGGTTCCAGTCCCCATGCCCACATGACTAGTCATGACCCACGCCCTCACACGTTTGGTCCCTTAGGCCTCTGGCGGCCGTGGTCATCACCATAAAGATTACTTCATGGTAGTATAGAACTAGCAATCCTATTGACCCAAATAGGTAATTCAACATGCTCATTTAAACACATCATGCTTTCACAATCAAATTGGACCTAACTTAACCATTTGAATTTTGTCCAATAATAAACTAAGTAAACTAGATTATGCTAATTAGGCATGCCTTGGCATCACAATTGAACCCGACATGAAAATCATCCAAATATCAAAATTAACATCACTCACCTCTTGGGTTTCGCTCCTAATCAGAAGATTAGAGTCCTACTATCAACCAGGTACGAATCCTATACATAAATTACAAGTTATGATCTTAAACCCCAAAATAGGTCGAGAAAAACTATCCCAGAACTCAATAAAATTAGTACCAATGGATTAGACTCACCTCTAGGAGTCCGAATATATAGCATATTTTAAAAACTGGCGTTGTGAAGCGCGTCAATCGCTGTCGAAATCATCACTGTCAACGTTGTCGCAACTCTCATCTTCCTCTCAGTAACTGTATAAGTCTTGGCCGAAAATGAGATGTAGAAGGTGGTGTGTCACCTTCTTAGGAGTCATGCTTATATAAGTTTCCTATTTTATTATGACACCCCTACTAGTTTACTAGTTTTGCAACTACGCCCCTACTATTTGTTAAACTATATTAAAACTATCGCAAACCTAAATGGATATTTGTCTGTCTCGCATGGGTCCCATAAGTGGTCCCATAAGATTACATGAAGTTGCTAATTAGCCTACTAATTATGCAACATGTTCAATTCGTGCTAACAAAGGTACCTCTAACTGACTCCAAAAGTGGTCACCACCTAATAACATGATATTATTAACAATAAAATAATAATTCATTTAAGCCTTAATAAACATTTAACCACATAGGGTATTCCACATATTACTGTCCCATTTTAACTAGGACACACCAACACATATCCCAACTGGGGACTGCCATATAGGGCATAATTGGGTTCCCAACTAGACACCCAAATATAACTTAGTGGGTTAAACCCATCTCCAATAAGTGTCACATAACACTATAATTAATATTAACTCATGATTATGCATGTTAATGCAATATTAAATATGAACAGCGGGAGCGGGTGTCACATCTCTCCCCTCCTTAAAAAAGAGTTTGTCTCCAAACTCATAGTGCCTCAAGTTTCGAACAAGAACGGATATTTCTCTTTCATTTCATCTTCTCTTTCCCATGTGGCTTCCTCAACGGCGAGATTTCGCCACAACACCATGACTAAAGAAATAGTGTTCGTCCGCAAAACTTGTTCTTTTCTATCAAGAATCTTGACCGGTTGCTCGATATAAGTCAAGTCTTCCCTGACTTCCAATGGCTCTGGAACAATCACTTTCTTAGGATCTGATACACATCTTCGTAACATTGATATATAGAATACATCATGTACATTAGCCAATTTCGATGGTAATTCTAACCGATAAGCTACTGGTACCCAATAATCTCAAATGGCAACATACCTTGGATTCAACTTTCCACTTTTCCCAAACCTTGTAATACCTTTAAAGGTGATACTTTCAAGAATACAAAATCCACAACTTCAAACTCTATCGGTCTTCTTTTCAAGTCTGCATAGCTTTTATATCTACTTTGGGCTATTTGAAGTTGTTGTTGTATTATCTTTATCTTCTCCGTAATCTGCTGAACAATTTCAGGCCCTATCAATTTCTCTCACCAACCTCAATCCAAGAAAGTGGAGAACGACACTTACGCCCATATAAAGCCTCAAAAGGCATCATCCTAATACTGGATTGATAACTATCATTATAAGCAAATTCAACTAATGGCAAGTGTTCTTCCCAATCACCTTTAAAATCCAAAACATAAAGTTGAAGCATATCTTCTAGAACTTGAATTACATGCTATGCCTATCCATCAGTCTGGGGATGGAAGGCTGTGCTAAAACTCAATTTAGCACCCATCGCTTTCAGCATTCATTTCCAAATCTTGATGTAAATGCACTATCTCGATCAGAGACTATAGATACTGGAACTCCATGAGTCTCACAATTTCTTGGACATTTAATTCAGCTAATTTCTTTGGATCACTAGTCTTGATTAGTAGAAAATGTGACGACTTGGATAATCAATCAACAATCACCCATACACTATCAATTGACTTTCTAGATCTCGGTAAACCTCCTACGAATTCTACTGTGATATTTTCCCATTCCCACTCTGGTATAGGTAATGGTTCCAATTTTCTTGTTGGTTTCTGGTGTTCCACTTTTACCCTCCGGCAAGCCATACACTTTGCCACATGCTCAGCCACTTTACGTTTCATCCCTGACCACCAATAAATTTCTCGTAAGTCATGATACATCTTAGTACTACCCAAATGGATTGAGGACCTCGTATTGTGTGCCTCTTCCAAAATTACTTCGTTGATACCATCTATAATAGGTACACAAATCCAATTCCTGAATTTCAAAACACCATTCTCAAAAGGAAATTCTGGTTGCATACCTTCAGGTGTCTCATCATGAATCTTCTTCAATATTGGATCTTGAAGCTGTTTGGCTTGAATTTCATCAATAAAGGGCGGCTGTGCAATAATAGCTGACACTAAAGCACCTTTGGTTTCTTGAATCACCTCTAATTTCAATTGCTCCATTTCTTGTATCAACTTCTCTTATGAAGTTAAAGTATAAGCCAAATTGGTTATAGACTTTCAACTCAACGCATCAGCCACAACATTTGCTTTCCCTATATGATATTGGATTGTTAAGTTATAATCCTTCATTAGCTCTAACCATCTTATCTGCCTCATATTCAAAACTCACTGTGTAAACAGAAATTTTAGACTCTTATGATCAGTGTAAATTTCTCACTTTTTCCCGTAAAGATAGTGCCTCCAAATCTTCAAGGCAAAGATCACTACTGCTAACTCAAGACCATGTGTTGGGTAGTTCACCTCATGAGGCCTCAATTGTCATGAGGCATATGCAATCACCTTGTTGTTTTGCATCAATACACAACTTAAGCCCCGATATGAAGCATCATTGTATATCACAAACCCTTCAGTACCCGAATGAATAGTCAATATAGGTGTTGTCATTAACGAGTCTTCAATTCAATAAAACTTTCCTCACACTCTCGACTCCAAACAAAAATAACATCTTTCGCATAACTTGTGTCATTGGCATCGCAATTCTTGAAAAATTTTCCACGAACCTTCGGTAAGATTCAGCTAGTCCTAAGAAGCTTCGTACCTCGAGCACACTTGTCGGCGACTTCCAATTGGCCACATCTTCAATCTTTTACGGGTTTACTGATAACCCCTCTTTTGATATTACGTGTCCCAAAAATGCTATCTCAATTAACTAAAATTCACATTTTTTAAACTTTCTGAACAGCTTCTTTTTACAGAATCGTTGTAGGACTAACCGTAGATGCCTCTCGTGGTCTTCTACACTCTTGGAATACGTTAAGATAGCATCTATGAAGACAATAACAAACTCATCTAGAAAGACTTTGAATGCTCGATTCATCAAATCCATAAATGCTGCTGGTGCATTCGTAACTCCAAAAGGCATAACACGAAATTCATAATGATCATAACGGGTCCTAAATGATGTTTTCTCCATGTCTTCTTTGACCTTTAATTGATTGTAACCCTATCGCAGATCAATCTTAGAAAAGACCTGGGCTCCTTGAAGTTGGTCAAACAAGTCATCGATCCTAGGCAACGGATGTTTGTTCTTGATTTGATTTCCTGATAATCGATACACATCCTCATAGTCCAGTCTTTCTTCTTGACAAACAAAACTGGTGCACCCCACGGTGATACACTAGGTCGAATGAACCCTTTTTTCTAGAAGATCTTGTAACTGAATCTTCAGTTCTTTCAACTCCACTAGTGCCATTTTGTATGGTATTTTTAATATTGGCTAAGACCCCGAGGCTACTTCAATAGTAAATTCAATTTCCCGCTCAACTAATACATCAGGTAGATCTCAGGAAAGACATTTGGAAACTCCCGTATAACTGAAATATCTTCTACTCTAGTCCCTGTGACCCGCATGTCAATTATTGAACATAAGAACCCCCCGACATTCTTATTTCAACAACTTGCCTACCCGTATTACAGAAACCAAATATGGTGGTGCTACAACACCAATTCCCTGAAAACTAAACTCCCATTGTCCCATTGGTCGAAAAGTAACTTTTTTCTGTTCACAATCGATAGTTGCTTGGTTCACAGATAACCAGTCTATACCCAAAACCACAACAAAATAATTAATAGCCAACGAAATTAAATTCACTGTCAAAACCCTATCATTTACCCTAATATCACATGCTTTAAAATTGATGAGGTCAACACAGGTTTACGTATGGGTAACGATATTGACAAATCATACCTTAAAGGTTCTAACATGCTATCTAAGTGTCTAACAAATTCATGTGCAACAAAAGAATGTGTTGACCCTGAATCTATTAAAACATGCGTCGGGTGTGAGCAAATGAGTAATGTATCTGATACCATAGAATCGGTAGCTACAGCATCCCCCGACATTATTGGAAAATACCTTCCTTATCTTTGTTCAGGCCCTTTCCCTTTATCCACACTTATTCCTAGTTTTGCTCCAGTTGAAGCCATAGAACCTGTCCCTTACTATCATCTTGTTGGGCAATCTTTAGCTTGATGTCCTGGATGTCCACATTCAAAGCATTTTACCTTCATGTCTGGATTTATGTTCCCCATGCTCTGGGTTCGAGCTTGTGGGCAATTTCTTGCTATATGCCCCTTCTGCCTATAGATGTTTCAAACTAAGGTTAAGTGGCACACTCCCCCATGCTGACGATTACATGTCGGACATAGCAGGAGACTCTCCCCAAAAAAGAAACTTTCCCTTTAAATTCCCGACCTAGAACCAGAACCTCGCGAGAATGGCTTCTTAAAGAAACCTTGTCTTTTACCGTTTCTCTCAGCTAGCCGCTTATTATGTTGGCTCTGTTTGTACTAATCAATATACATTTCTTCTATCAAAGCAACATCTTGTACATCAGTAAATTTTCAAAGTTGATGGGTATCAACTCGGCTTTTAATATTATCCCGTAGTCCTTCTTCAAATTTTAGTGCCCTATCCACTTTTCTTGGTATTGTTCGATGTGCAAATCGAAGTAAACTATTGTATTTCACTGCATACTCATTTATTGTCATATCCCCTTGTTGTAAGTTTGCAAACTCTCGCCCCATTTGTGTCTTAACAGATGCTCGAAAGTAATGCTTATAGAAGACCTTCGTAAACATGTCCCATGTCTCCGGCTCCCCTTGTTCAATCACATTTTCCACCAGTTATGGGCTTTACCCTTCAAAGTATCGGTAGCACACATCATCTTTTCCCCGTCTGTACACTCTACTGCCCAAAAAAATATGGTTCATATCCATTACCCAATGATCTGCTTTTGATGGATCTAGGCCACCCTCGAATTTGCTCGACTTCCTTTTATAAAAATGTTCAATAACTCCCTGTTCGGTTTGTAGTGGTTTGCAGGTACCTGATCACTTACTGCCCATACAAAGTTGTTTACCACATCTTTTAGATGGTCCAACCTCGAAAGAGGTGAATGTTCCCGGTTCGAATCTATTTTCTTACCTGTCAATCAATTCAAATAAATATCTTGCATGCAATGCCAACATAGCAACAATTACTCATATGTATTCATGAAATGCAACTACAAGTTCAACATCTACACGTACTATCAATCGTTGTCTCTCGTACCCAAAGTTCTAAGCCTATTGCTCTGATACCGTCCAAATGATTCTAGAACACGAGGCACACCACCAAGGCCTTACATAAGAGATTAAAGTTCCAAAATAAGTTTAAAATAAGCTCAACCAACAAAGTACAAAACCCTATCTTTGCAATCAGCCAAAAATCCTATTTTTAGCAAGTAGTACATTCTCATATAATATTACCAAATCACAAGTTTAAAATCAACACTAATGGTTTAAACCATTTAGAATCAAACCAAAGTCACAGACATGAGCTTCCAAGTTCAAGCAAGAATTTTTTAATACTTTAAGAAAAGTACTAAATATAACCATTTACAACCAACCCAACAAATAAATCTCCAAGTTCAAATGTCCCAATCTAATAACACTAGTTATAAAAACACTGTGATAAAAACAAAATCCCAACTAACACAGTCCAACCTTATATGTGACGACCAAGAGCCACTACTAAATGTCACGCCTCGAAACCGTCCAAATGATTCTAGAACACGAGGCACGCCACCAAGGCCTTATATAAGTGATTAAAGTTCCAAAATAAGTTTAAAATAAGCTTAAACCAAAGAAGCTCAACCAACACAGGACGAAACCCTATCTTTGCAATCAGCCAAAAACCCTATTTTTAGCAAGTAGTACATTCTCATATAATATTACCACATCACAAGTTTAAAATCAACACTAATGCTTTAAACCATTTATAATCAAACCAAAGTCACAGACATGAGCTTCCAAGTTCAAGCAAGAGTTTTTGAATACTTTAAGAAAAGTACTAAATATAGCCATTTACAACCAACCCAACAAATAAATCTCCAAGTTGAAATGTCCCAATCTAATAACACTAGTTATAAAAACACTATGATAAAACACAATCCCAACTAACACACGACAACCTTATATGTGACGACCAAGAGCCAATACTCCTGAGGCAGGAAGGCCAAGATGGATAAGGTGAGGTCAGGTGTGGGGGCTTATTCCACATCGCCTGGGGTGAAGTTCCTGGACTAGTTTATAAGGATTAATCGTCCTTCTATATGTAACAAGACATTTTAAAATCGTGAGGTAGCTAAACATGAAAGAACTCTACAGTTAAGCGTGTTGTTGTCATAACAGTGCTAGGGATGGGTGACCCCTTGGAAAGTTCTTTGTGTTTTGGCCCAAAGTGGACAACATTGTTGCTAGATGGGGAGAGGGTCGTTACATTATATTACAGGATTTAAGTTACAATCCGACTATTACACATCTTCTTAATTTAATTGCAAGAACCACACAAAACATAGTCTCAACCCTAAGTTGAAATCAACATATTGCAACATAAACAACCCCAATTCAAACTATTTACAATCATTTACCAAATTTACTCTAAAAGCAAGTAACTATAAACAAAGCAACTTCAACTCCCAAAAACCACAAGCTTGCATCTGGCTCACTTCCCCGATTCCTCACCGCGGTCACCTACGCTAGTTATTCAACAACCATCACAATATATAAGCTATATGCTTAGTGAATAATGCCAATCATGAAAAGGATACTAAACATGCTCAATTCAACATATTACAAAGAACTATTGTCTCGAAAAATTACTAGTTCCATGTGACTAGCCATGACCCACGCCCTCACACGTGCGATCCGTTAGGCCTCTAGCGGGCGTGGTCTTCACCACAAAGACTACCTCATGGTGGTATAGAACTAGCAATTCCATTGACCCAAATAGGCAACTCAACATGCTCATTTAAACATCACACCATGCTTTTACAATCAAATTGGGCCTAACTTAACTACATGAATTTTGCCCAATAATAAACTATGTAAACTAAATTAAGCCAATTAGGCATGCTTTGGGCATCACAATTGAACCCAACATGCAAATCATCCAAATATCATAATTAACATCACTCACCGCTTGGGTTTCACTCCTAATCACAAGATTAGAGTCCTACTATGAACTAGGTACGAATCCTATACATAAATTACAAATTATGAGCTTAAACCCCAAAATGGATCGGCGAAAAACTATCATAGAACTCACCAAAATTAGTACCAATAGATTAGACTCACCTCCAGGAGTCTGAATATATAGCCTATTTTAAAAATCAACGTCGTCAAGCGCGTCAATCGACGTTGAAAGCGTCACCGTCAACGTTGTCGCAACTCTCGTCTTCCTCCCTGTAACTGTATAACTCTTGACCGAAAATGAGATGTATAAGGTGGTGTATCACCTTCTTAGGTGTCATGCTTATATAAGTTTCCCATTTTATTATGACACCCCCACTAGTTTGATAGTTTTGCAATTATGCCCCTACTATTTGTTAAACTATATTAAAACTATCACAAACCTAAATGGATATTTGTCTATGTCTCACATGGGTCCCGTAAGTGGTTCCATATGATTACATGAAGCTGCTAATTAGCCTACTAATTATGCAATATGTTCAATTCGTGCTCGCAAAGGTACCCCTAACTGACCCCAAAAGTGGTCATCGCCTAACAATATGATATTATTAACAATAAAATAATAAATCATTTAAGCTTTAATAAATATTTAAGCACATAGGGTATTCCACATATTACTGTACCATCTCAACTAGGACACACCAACACATATCCTAACTTGGGACTGCCATATTGGCCATAATTGGGTTTCCAACTGGACACCCAAATATAACTTAGTGGGTTAAACCCATCTCCGATAAGTGTCACATAACACTATAATTAATATCAACTCATGATTATGCATGCTAAAGTAGTATTAAATATAAACCGCGAGAGCGGGTGTCACATGAGTCGTGACAAAAGTCATTTTTAGTTCTTATTTTGTTAAAAAGTTCCTGAATTAAAAATCTAAAGTATTCTACATCCCTAGACATTTTGAACTCTTGCTTTTCTTCCCTAATGTATCCCTAAGAAACCCTAGCCTCCCATTTCTCCCTCTATTGTCTATCTCTTCTTTCTCTCTCTCTAACTCCCTATGATCTCTCTCTCACTCTACCATAGCCACCACCAATCCACCACTGAGCTACCGCCGCCAGCACTACCACCACCGATCTACCAATACCATCGTCGCCCTCTTACATAACCACCAACACTTTCCTCTGCCACGGTCACCACCACCAAGCCTTTGTTTGCTCCGTTATTGTTTCCTTTCATGGATTAGTATCGCTCAATGATGTTCTTGAAGTCTTGTTGTAGTTGAAAGGGTTTGGATTAACATGCATAAGGTTGGAGTGTTGTAAACTAGTGAAGATTGGGTGACTCCTTAACAAATTCTGCTACAATAAGGGATTTTGTCATAGGGTCATTCGACCGGTCGAACGGGGCAGTTCAACCGGTCGAAAATCGTGCTGCATGACTACTTTTTTCTACCCTTCTGAAAATTATTTGAACATTTTAATTGGTTCTTAGGGTACATTTGGGACCCTTTTTAATATAAATTCATTCGTTTCAAATATGATTACGTTTTCAAATTTATACGAATTTTATAATTCAGAGGGTATTGTTTTCAAAAGTCTTGAATACTCAATGTTGTTTTTAAATTTCTTTTCCGCTGCTATAATCTTTTAAATGAATTGGATGAGCCTTGGTGGCATGCCACGTGTCCTATTTCCGCCCGTAGCGGGATGAGTTGTCATGCCCCATAACTAGCCAAACGATTCTAGGACAGGTGGCACACCACCAAGGCCTCGCACAAGTAATTAATCTTCCAAAATAAGTTTAAAATAAGTTTAAACCAAATAAGCTCAACCAACAAAGAACAAAACCCTATCTTTGCAGTCAGTCGAAAACCCTGTTTTTAGCAAGTAATACATTCTCATATAATATTACCAAATCACAAGTTTAAAATCAACACTAATGATGTTGTCAAAATCAAGTTCTTATTTAACCCTATTAAAAATGTAGTATGTTAAAAGTAGGGTGTCGAGGCCACAGGGATTGATACAAAAACAATGTTTGGGAAGTTTAGAAACTAATTATAATTCTAAAAAGAAAGAGGTAAGAAAAGATGATGAAAAGAAAAGGAGAAAAATGACTTTGCGTCTTGCGGCTTTTTGTTTGGTTTTTAGAGGATACAAGGTAAATAAATATTAATCTAAAAAGCAATAGGTTGGGATCATTCCCCCTCATCTTGGTTCACAACAAAATGAAATGGACTAATGTTTTAAGCACATGCTAAGGTAACATCTCAATGTGGCATAATATTATCAAACACTTGGAGTGCACCTATGTGATAGATGAAATGAGCTTTAAGATTTCCATAGAAACGGATTTGAAGCTAACGTTTGACTATCAAGGATGCATGACATACAAGATGAAGCCTCTATGGCTTCTAATCCGAGTGATTTGTCCACCCTACACTAACTAATCTACTTAGTGGACAAATCACCTATGCAGCCTTCAAAAGATAGTATTTAAAACCCAAGAGTTTGAACAATCAAAGATGCTTGACATCAAAGATGAAGACCCCAAGTTATAAATCCCACACACAACATTTATCAAACACATGGAGTGCAAAACACAATGTTACATAATATTCCATATGAAATATATAAGGTAGAATTCAAAGTCTAAGTTTTGACAATCAAAGATGCAATACAAATAAGATGAAGCCCTTAGTTTTGAATATTACACAAATGAACCCTAGAAATGCTACCACATTCAATCCTAGAGCTCATGATCCACGACCTAAGTAATCTAACTAATGATAGAAAGCATAGCAATATCATCAAAAGAGAATAGATAAAAAAATATACCTAGCCATTAAAACATCAGTTGATTGCTTCCAGTTTACAAAAATTGAGAAGAAATATAAGGTAACCCAAGTGGGTACCAAAATGAGAGCAAAGAACCCTAAAAAAAACTCACTCCTCAAAAAATGACAACTCTTTCTATTTATACAAAAACATGAGAATGGCAAACTTGTAAATACAAGAGGGGAAAAACTGTAGCGGCGGATCAATCCAAGGCAAAAAGTCTGATCGATCCGATTCTTCAATTGGGAAGCAGAATGCTCAACTGAACTTGCGGATCGATCCGCATGTAAAATTCGGATCGATCCGCATTGCATTTTCTGGGCAGTAAATTCCTTTCGAACGAGCGGATCGATCCGCCTGATGTGCTTGGATCAATCTGCTTGGGCAAATCCTGAAATTTTCTCTTCCTTTGAAGCATAATCTCCCAATTTTGGTCCCAGTCTTCTACCTAGTCTCAAACATTTACAAGAAAGAGCTTTTATTAACAAAAATTTAACAACAACAAGAACAACAAAAATACAATTTATCCATTAAATCTCTCAGTATAAGCAATAATTCATGTCCAACAAGGGTAAAATTATGAAGTTAAGAATGCAATATTGGACACGAATCAACTAATGCTTTGAACCATTTGGAATCAAACCAGATTCATAAACATGAGCTTCTAAGTTCAAGCAAGAGTTTCTAAATACTTTAAGAAAAGTACTAAATATAACCACCTACAACCAACCCAACAAATAAATCTTCAAGTTCAAACGTCCCAATCTAATAACACTAGTTATACAAACACTATAATAAAACACAATTCCAATTAACACAGTCCAACCTTATATTACATGTTTTAAGTTACAATCCGACTATTACACAACTTCTTAATCTAATTACAAGAACTACGCAAAACATAGTCTCAATCCTAAGTTGAAATCAACATATTACAACATAAACAACCCAAATTTAAACTGTTTACAATCATTTACCAAATTTACTCTAAAAGCAAGTAACTATAAACAAAGCAACTTCAACTCCCAAAAACCACAAGCTAGCATCTGGCTCACTTCCCCGATTCCTCACCGCGGTCACCTACGATGGTTATTCAATAACCATTACAATATATTAGCTATATGCTTAGTGAATAATACCAATCATGAACATAGATAATAAACATGCTCAATTCAACATATTACAAAGAACTATAGTCTCGGGAAATTACTAGTACGCTCCCACCACTACCGGCTAGCCCGTGGCTCCACTCTCCAAGCCCACGTGACTAGTCATAACCCACGCCCTCACATGTATGGTCCCTTAGGCCTCTGGCGGCCATGGTCATCACCATAAAGATTACTTCATGGTGGTATAGAACTAGCAATTCTATTGACCCAAATAAGTAATTCAACATGCTCATTTAAACATCACACGTGCTTTCATAATTAAATTGGGCCTAACTTAACCACATGAATTTTGTCCAATAATAAACTAAGTAAACTAAATTATGCTAATTAGGCATGCCTTGGCATCACAATTGAACCCAACATGAAAAATCATCCAAATATCAAAATTAACATGACTTACCTCTTGAGTTTCGCTCCTAATCATAAGATTAGAGTCCTACTATGAACCAGGTACGAATCCTATACATAAATTACAAGTTATGATCTTAAACCCCAAAATGGGTCGAGAAAAAACTATCACAAAACTCAATAAAATTAGAACCAATAGATTAGACTCACCTCTAGGAGTCCGAATATATAGCGTATTTTAAAAACAGACGTCGTTAAGCGCGTCAATCGCTGTCGAAAGCATCACTGTCAACATTGTTGCAACTCTCATCTTCCTCTCTGTAGCTGTGTAAGTCTTGGCCGAAAATGAGATGTAGAAGGTGGTGTGTCACCTTCTTAGGTGTCATGCTCATTTAAGTTTCCTATTTTATTATGACACCCCTACTAGTTTACTAGTTTTGCAATTACGCCCCTATTATTTGTTATACTATATTAAAACTATCGCAAACCTAAATGGATATTTGTCTATGTCTCAGATGGGTCCCATAAATGGTCCCATATGATTACAAGAAGTTGCTAATTAGCCTACTAATTATGCAACATGTTCAATTCGTGCTCACAAAGGTACCCCTAACTGACTCCAAAATTGGTCACCACCTAATTACATGATATTATTAACAATAAAATAATAAATCATTTAACCTTAATAAACATTTAAGCACATGGGGTATTACACGTATTACTATCCCATTTTAACTGAGACCCACCAACACATATCCCAACTGGGGACTACCATACTGGGCATAATTGGGGTCCCAACTAGACACCTAAAAATAACTTAGTGGGTTAAACCCATCTCCAATAAGTGTCACATAACACTATAATTAATATCAACTCACGATTATGCAAGTTAATGCAATATTAAATATGAATCGCTGGAGCGAGTGTCACACCTCTCCCCTCCTTAAAAAGAGTTTGTCTCCAAACTCATAGTACCTCAAGTTTCGAACAAGAACAGATACTTCTCTATCATTTCATGTTCTCTTTCCCACGCGGCTTCCTCAATGGCGTGACTTCGCCACAGCACCATGACTAAAGAAATAGTGTTCGTCTGCAGAATTTGTTCTTTTCTGTCAAGAATCTTGACCGGTTGCTCGATATAAGTCAAGTCTTCCCTGACTTCCAATGGCTCTAGAACAATCACTTTTTTAGGATTCGATACACATCTTCTTAACATTGATATATGGAATACATCATGTACATTAGCCAATTCCGGTTGTAATTCTACCCGATAAGCTACCAGTTCACAATAATCTCAAATGGCGCAACATACCTTGGATTCAACTTCCCACGTTTTCCAAACCTTGTAATACTCTTTTAAGGTGATACTTTCAAGAATACAAAATCCCCAACTTCAAACTCTATCGATCTTCTTTTCAAGTCCGCATAGCTTTTATATCTACTTTGGGCTGTTTGAAGTTGTTGTTGTATTATCTTTATCTTCTCCGTAGTCTGCTGAACAACTTTAGGCCCTTTCAATCTTCTCTCACCAACCTCAATCCAAGAAAGTGGATAACGACACTTATGCCCATATGAAGCCTCAAAAGGCCTCATCCCAATACTGGATTGATAACTATTATTATAAGCAAATTCAACTAATGGCAAGTGCTCTTCCCAATCACCTTTAAAATCCAAAACACAAAGTCAAAGCATATCTTCTAGCATTTGAATCACACGTTATGCCTATCCATCAGTCTGAGGATGGAAGGCTGTGATAAAACTCAATTTAGTACCCATCGCTTTCCGCATTCCTTAGCCAAAATCTTGATGTAAAATGCATTATCTCGATTAGAGACTATAGATACTGGAACTCCTTGAAGTCTCACAATTTCTTGGACATTTAATTCAGCTAATTTCTTTGGATCACTAGTCTTGATTAGTAGAAAATGTGACGACTTGGTTAATCGATCAACAATCACCCATACACTATCATTTGACTTTCTAGATCTCGGTAAACCTCCCACGAATTCTATTGTGATATTTTCCCATTTCCACTCTAGTATACGTAATGGTTCCAATTTTCCCGCTGGTTTCTGGTGTTCCACTTTTACCCTCCAGCAAGCCACACACTTTGCCACATGCTCAGCCACTTCACGTTTCATCCCTGACCACCAATAAATTTCTCGTAAGTCATGATACATCTTAGTACTACCTGGATGGATTGAGTATCTCGTATTGTAAGCCTCTTCCAAAATTACTTCCTTGACACTATCTATAATAGGTGCACAAATCCGATTCCTCAATTTCAATGCACCATTCTCAAAAGTAAATTCTGGTTGCGTACCTTCAGGTATCTCATCATGAATCTTCTTCAATATTGGATCTTGAAGTTGTTTGGCTCGAATTTCATCAATAAAGGACGGCTGTACAATAATAGCTGACAATAAAGCACCTCTGGTTTCTGGAATCACCTCTAATTTCAATTGCTCCATTTCTCGTATCAACTTCTCTTGTGAAGTTAAAGTATAAGCCAAATTAGTTGTAGACTTTCGACTCAAAGCATCAGCCACAACATTTGCTTTCCCTGTATGATATTGGATTGTTAAGTTATAATCCTTCATTAGCTCTAACCATCTCCTCTGCCTCATATTCAAAACTCACTGTGTAAACAGAAATTTTAGACTCTTATGATCAGTGTAAATTTCTCACTTTTTCCCGTAAAGATAGTGCCTCCAAATCTTCAAGGCAAAGATCACTACCGCTAACTCAAGACCATGTGTTGGGTAGTTCAACTCATGAGGCCTCAATTGTTGTGAGGTATATGCAATCACCTTGTTGTTTTGCATTAATACACAACTTAAGCCCCGATATGAAGCATCACTGTATATCACAAACCCTTCAGTACCCGAAGGAATAGTCAATATAGGTGCTGTCATTAAATGAGTCTTCAATTCAATAAAACTTTCCTCACACTCTTGACTCCAAACAAAAGCAACATTGTTCGCATAAGTTGTGTCATTGGAATTGCAATTCTTGAAAAAGTTTCCACGAACCTTCGGTAATATTTAGCTAGTCCTAAGAAGCTTCGTACCTCGGGCACACTTGTCGGCGACTTCCAATTGGCCACATCTTTAATCTTTTACGGGTTTAATGATAACCCCTCTTTTGATATTACGTGTCCCAAAATGCTATCTCAATTAACCAAAATTCACATTTTTTTAACTTTCTGAACAGCTTCTTTTTACGGAGTCGTTGTAGGACTAACCGTAGATGCCTCTCGTGGTCTTCTACACTCTTGGAATATGTTAAGATATCATCTATGAAGACAATAACAAACTCATCTAGAAAGTCTTTGAATGCTTGATTCATCAAATCCATAAATGTTGTCGGTGCATTCGTAACTCCAAAAGGCATAACACGAAATTCATAATGACCATAACGGGTCATAAATGTTGTTTTCTCCGTGTCTTCTTCTTTGACCTTTAATTTATGGTAACCCGATCGTAGATCTTAGAAATGTCACGCCCCGACGTAGCATAATTCAGGAAAGCATTTAATTTCCTTTATGGACTCGTAGGTCGTGACAAGTGAGTATGACCAATTGTCCCTGCAACAAATAACTTAACAAACAATTCTAGAGCAAAGGATACTAACAAAAAAACATAAGCTCTGAAAAAAAAACTTACTAAACTATTACAACAGTCATAGTCTTAGGCACAAAACGCCTTATTCAAAAGTCCAAACTAGTTTATTACAAAATCCAAATTAAAAGACTTAGGAAATATAAAGCAGCCTCCTGGAAAGTCTCCTGACTCTAAGTAGCATAGTCAAAATACCCTGGCTTCTCCTGACCCTGAAAATCTGGACATACAGTCCAGGACGCATCAACGCCGTCAGCTTATGAAAGCTGGTGAGCAAAATAAACAAGTGCTCGCAATGTATATATAAGCATATAAACAACGGTGCAATTTAACTTTTAAAAGCAATAACTTCAAGGTTCCAATTCCAACATAAGCTACGGGGAAATAAAGAAAGCAATAAATATGTGACCATGCGTGAATAATGTAACACCTCATCTTTCTGACTCTTTTCTCTCAACAAAACTCAACACAACCAAACCATTATCTTAGATACCAGGAATACTATCCGATCGATATCCAAAAGAGCACACCAAACCATCGCTTCAGATACCAGGAATAATATCCGATCAATATCCGAAACAAGCGCCTTAGATACCAGGAATAATATCCGATCGATATCTAAGCCGTACACAACACTACCACCATCGCTTCGGATATCAGGAATACTATCCGATCAATATCCGAAACGCGCGCCTTAGATACCAGGAATACTATCCGATCGATATCTAAGTCGTACACAACACTGTCGCCTCCAATACCAGGAATAATATCCGATCGATATTGAGGTCGCACAACTAGAACGCCACTCTTTACTCTTTTCACACTTTCTCACACACATGCATGTTGACACAACCTCAACCCTAATATGTATGTCAATGTTTCATAAATAACACCATTAATAAATCACATGAATGTCATCAAACTTTAAACATAAAGGAATTCACATAATTAAAGAAATAATACGCGTACGGGGATTGAAAATTCGTAATTCATTGCCTTAATCATTTTAAACATAACTAATAGCATTCTAAATAAACTGCTACTGAAATCCTCGTTTTCTGTCCAAACGGTGCAGAATCTGAGAAAATTGCATTAGACGAAAAGTGTGCAGAATCGAGTTTTACTTGGGACAACGCGGGCAGAACCTTAAATTTCATTCGTTTTCCTAACAAAAGTCTGAAAACAAAATTCTGCTACTGTTAAAATTAAAAGAGAAAATATTAGATTGAATTTCTAATATACTTTGAAGTAATGCCATTAAAAATGAGTTATAATTTGTATACATGAATTACATATCAACAGAAAGCTCTTTGAGTCTAGTTTCCAACGCTTCAAACCGTGCGCGTTTTCGAGTTTCCTAGAGGAAGATATGGTCGTTTTAGTAAAAGCCGTCAATGCTGAAAAATGTCAATCGATTGACAAAAGTGTCAATCGATTGAATGACATGTCAATCGATTGGAACACATGTCAATCGATTGAATAACATGTCAATCGATTGGATATGTTTCCAATCGATTGGTATCAGCAGTTTCTCCCCTGTTACGAATTTGAAGCCTGTTTTTGACCCATTTCTCAATTCTGTTCCAACCAAGACATGTAATATATGGATTTCTTCGTTTTTCCGCGTAGATTAAGAATACGCGATCGGTTTTAACTAATTTCAATCGTAGCTCTCGGATTTCACGTAAAACCGAGAGGTGACAAAACTTTGAATCAATGGTACGTCGCGATACGGATGAATTAAGCCGTAGTATTCGAAACACAGCTTATTGGGACTAAGATCTTTCATTCCCAATTCACAGAATTGATTTTGGTTAACTTTTGTAAAACTCCAATTTTTAAGCTCTAATGGTGTATCATATATATACACATATATACACATATACATACAGAAATACACATATATAAACATGGCGAGTGAGTTTATAATACTCACAGAGGCTAATTATACAGAAAATTAAAGGCCGAGAACTTCCGCCGTAGTGATTCGTCGTTGAGAAATTCTTCCCGATCTTGATTTGATCTTGAGATATATATATATAGCTATGTATGTGTATATGTATATGTATATACTGTATGTGTGTTATGTGTGTTATGTGTGTGTGTGTGAGATCTTGCCGAGAGAAAGAGAGAACTGCAGAGAGACTGAGAGATAGATGAGAGATAGCTGCAATGGGGGGGGATTAGTGGGTGTATAAATAATATGCAAAGTGCTTGGCACTATGCATATAAAACACACCAAAGGTAGCACTACACACACAAGACACTCCACACACATTCCACTAACCACACACTGCACTAATGTGTACACAAGATACCCTTGTGTGTGTTGAGCTCACGCAATGATACACACACACAGGTAAAATTATACTGCCCATTTCTAAAACTGGTATTTTACGGTTGAAATAAAAATACAGAAAATTATATTAATGTAGGAATTCAATTCCCGGTTATACAAAAATATAAATATCGATTTTGAAACCATAGAAAATGTTTTAAAAATTACGGTTTGACCCCAGATAATTATTACAAAGAGAAATTAAATTAAAATACTCATGGAAATAAAATGCAATATTTATTTATTAATGATAATAAAATACAGGGCGTTACACCCTACCCACCTTAACAGAGATTTCGCCCCGAAATCTGAGCTAACTAATCCTGAAACAACTCGGGGTATCTAGTCCTCATGTCTGACTCTAACTCCCACGACGCCTCTCCTTCGTCATGATGCCTCCACTGAACCTTAACCAAAGGAACGTCTCTTCTTCTCAGCCTCTTGATACTCTGGTCAAGAATCCTCACAGGTCTATCCTTGTAGACAACATTCTGACTCGTCTCAATATCATCAAAATTAACCACATGTGAAGGGTCCCGTATGTATTTCCTTAACATACTAACATGGAACACATTATGAACACCAGACATCTTTGGTGGCAACGCGAGCCGATAAGCCACTTTCCCAACACGCTCCAAAATCTCGAACGGTCCGATGAAACGAGGTGCCAATTTCCCTCTCTTCTGACCAAAACGTATTATTCCACGAACAGGTGAAACCTTAAGGAGTACGTGATCTCCAATACTGAACTCCAAGTCCTTTCGACGTCGATCCGCATAACTCTTGTGTCTACTCTGTGCAGTTTTCATCCTTTCCTTGACCAGTGAAATCTTCTCATTGGTCTCTCTCACCAAATCTGGTCCTAACAGTTCTGTGTCTCCCACTTCAGCCCAGCACAACGGAGATCGACATGGCCGTCCGTACAAAGCTTCGAACGGCGCCATCCCAATACTCGAGTGATAACTGTTGTTATACGCAAATTCAACCAAAGGTAAGTGCGTCTCCCAAGATTCTTCAAAGTCAATTGTACAAGCTCTGAGCATATCTTCCATAATCTGATTAACACGCTCGGTCTGCCCATCGGTCTGAGGATGGAATGCAGTACTTATCTTGAGCGAAGTTCCCATAGCCTTCTGCAGACTTTCCCAAAATCCCGAGGTAAAACGTGCATCGCGGTCTGATACAATTGACACAGGCGCACCGTGCAGTCGCACCACTTGCTGTAGGTACATTTGACTCATCCTTTCTACTGGGTAAGTCATATTGTACGCGATAAAGTGTGCAGACTTCGTCAAACGATCCACAATTACCCAAATCGCGTCATGATTCTGTTGTGACCGGGGTAATCCAACCACGAAATCCATAGTTATGTGCTCCCACTTCCATCCTGGGACAGGTAAGGGTTGTAACAATCCCGAGGGTCTCTGATGTTCGGCCTTCACTTGTTGACAAGTCAAACATTTAGACACAAATTCGGCTACTTCTCGTTTCATCCCTTCCCACCAGAAGTTTCTCTTCAGGTCTTTATACATCTTTGTTCCTCCTGGGTGTACTGTCAGTCTTGATTTATGTGCTTCTTCGAGAATTTCTTTTCTCAAACCTCTTGAATCTGGCACACACAATCTGTCTCGACATCGGTATCCTCCATCGGCCCCAACCTTCCATTCTGTCGGGTCCTTCTCTAACATCTTGGCGAACCATGCTTGAAACTTCTCATCTTCCTTCTGGGCTTCGATGATTCGACTCACAAGTGTTGGTTGTACTACCAAGCATCCAAAGTGTTGCCCGATACTTCCCTCAGAAATCTGCACATCAAATTCTGTTATTGTCTCCAAGGCTTTCCATTCCCTCAACATCAATGAAGCAATCATTCCTTGAGGTTTCCGGCTTAGGGCGTCAGCGACTACGTTTGCCTTACCGGGGTGGTACTCTAATGTGAAGTCGTAGTCCTTGATCAGTTCCATCCACCGACGTTACCTCATGTTCAACTCCTTCTGAGTAAACAAATACTTAAGGCTTTTGTGGTCTGAGAACAAATCAAATTTCTCCCCATAGAGGTAGTGTCTCCAGATCTTAAGCGCGAACACTACTGCTGCCAGCTCTAAATCATGAGTTGGGTAGTTCAATTCATTCGGCTTCAACTGTCTTGAACCATAGGCGATAACCTTTCCGTCTTGCATAAGGACACATCCCAATCCTTGATACGAGGCGTCACTAAAAATAGTGAACTTCTCACCATCCCTTGGTATCGCAAGCACTGGCGCTGTTGTCAATTTCTCTTTCAATTTCAGAAAAGCGCGTTCATGCTTATCAGTCCATTCAAACTTCAAATCTTTCTTAGTCAAACCAGTTAACGGGGCTGCTATCTTTGAGAAACCTTCCACAAATCTCCGATAGTAACCAGCTAGTCCCAGAAAACTTCTGACTTCTGTAGCATTGGTCGGCCGAGTCCAATTCGCCACTGCATCGGTCTTTGATGAGTCAACCGCGATTCCTTGTTGAGAGATCACATGCCCGAGAAACTTAACTTCCTGAAGCCAGAATTCACACTTGCTGAATTTAGCATACAGGCGGTGATCCTTGAGAGTCTGCAACACGATCCTCAGATGTTGTTCATGCTCTTCCTCTGACTTGGAATAGATCAAAATATCATCAATAAAGACAATAACGAACTGATCTAAGTATGGCTTGAATACTCTGTTCATCAAGTCCATAAACACAGCTGGAGCATTTGTCATCCCAAACGGCATTACTAAGAACTCATAGTGTCCGTATCTCGTCCTGAAAGCAGTCTTAGGTATGTCTTCCCATGCTCTTCCTCTGACTTGGAATAGATCAAAATATCATCAATAAAGACAATAACGAACTGATCTAAGTATGGCTTGAATACTCTGTTCATCAAGTCCATAAACACAGCTGGAGCATTTGTCATCCCAAACGGCATTACTAAGAACTCATAGTGTCCGTATCTCGTCCTGAAAGCAGTCTTATGTATGTCTTCCTTTCGCACCCTCAACTGGTGATACCCTGACCGTAGATCAATCTTAGAAAAGGTCGTGGCTCCTTGCAACTGATCAAACAGATCGTCTATCCGAGGTAAAGGATACTTATTCTTGATAGTAACCTTATTCAGTTCTCGGTAGTCAATACACAGCCGCATTGACCCATCCTTCTTCTTCACAAACAACACTGGTGCTCCCCAGGGTGAAGTACTTGGACGAACAAAACCCAACTTCTCAAGTTCTTGAACTTGTTCCTTCAGCTCCAACAACTCTGTAGGGGCCATCCTGTAGGGAACCTTGGTTATAGGTCGAGTACCTGGCACTAATTCCACACAGAATTCTATGTCCCTTTCCGGCGGTAATCCTGAAATATCTCGGAATACTTCCTCGAACTCTTTGATTACCGGTATAGATGATACTGTCACCTCTGCACTGACAACCTCAATGTTTGCTAGGCATCTAGTGAGGAACATATCACCCGAAGGGTTACATTGGAAATCGAAGAGTTGATTCCCCTTGTCCGCAAATGTGATCTTTTTCTTTGCACAATCCAACTTCGCATGATTCTTCTCGAGCCAATCCATTCCCAGGATTATATCGAACTCCTTCATCGACAGAACCACCAATCTCGCCAAAAGTTCGCGGTCTCCAAACCGAAGAGGACAATCCTTACACACATGTAATAACTTGACTGTGGTCCCTAAGGGTGAGACAGCACTCAAAGCTTCCTCTAAACGATGCGGTATGATACCCAACTTCTGAACGATCTTAACAGATATAAAAGAATGTGTAGCACCCGTGTCGAATAAAACTTTAACATGAGAGTTAAACAAAGTTAGAGTACCTTCCACTGCTCGTTGCTCGGGCGGTCCCTCCTCATTGGTACCTTCTTCATACCCTGTCTCCTCATAGCCAGCAGCCTCGGGAATGACAGCATTCAGACGGGCTTGTCCTTGCTGACCATAGTTACCTTTCCTAGGAGCCTTGCATTCTGGACTTATGTGACCTGGCATGCCACAATTATAGCACACAACTCCTGAACGATCCGAACGCCTAGGTGCTCTGCAATCTTTAGCTCGATGACCGGGAACTCCACAATTGAAGCAGTTGTTGTTTTTGACCCCTTCTATTGCTAGAGGCTGATACTGCTGAACTGCTTGTGTCTGTTGAGGTTTCTTCCCTCCATCCCAGGTCCTTTTCTGTCCTTGAGGGTACCCTGGTTTCTGTCCGGGATAACCCTTTTGCGGAGGTCGATTTCCAAGCGGCTTCGAATTCTGACACCCATCATTCTCTAACCCCGTAGCCAATCTTACCAGAGCTTCAAATGACTGGCCCAGATGCCCCATAGTCAAATGTCTGAGAGACAGGTTGAGACCTCGGTGATACTTCTTGATTTTCCTCTGGGGTGTGTCCACCATATGTGGAGCAAAGCGAGACAGACGCTCAAATCGAGTAGTGTACTCTCGGACAGTCAGATTCCCTTGAGTCAACTCCATAAACTCTTTTTCCCTCTTGTCCTTCTCTTCTTCGGGGAAATACTTCTCGAGAAACCTTTCCTTGAACACCACCCACGGCATTCTCCTTGCAGCTTCTTCCCCTATGGTCGCCTTTTCTGCATCCCACCAATCAGCCGCTGCATAAGACAACTGAAAGATAGCCAGACGCTTCTTTTCCAGATCAGTGCACTCTATGGTCTCAAAGATACGCTCCATCTGACGTAGCCACTGTTCCGCTTGCCAGGGTTCATCAGTTCCAGCAAAATACTCAGGTCGCAGAGCGCGAAACTCCTTGAGAAGCTTGTCTCCAGTCTGGTGGGCTTGCCTCCCATTCCCGTTGTAATCCCCATTCTGATTATTGTTCCTTGCGTTCTGATCACTAACCCTCTCCAACCTCCTTACAAAAGCTTCGAACATCCCGGTTGGATCTATTACTGGCGGTGCATCTTCAATAGCGGGACGATTCCTGAGATTTCTTCTAGCCATCTGATCGAGAGAACGGTACCTATCCATCAATCAACAGAATTCGGTCAATCTCTCGAGAATAAAGAAAATTCTAAACGATAGAAAGCGACTAGACACGGAATAAAGTCGAACTATCTTATCTCAATTCTATCTTAACGGGAGATCTTATGTGTTCTGGACAATTGATCGAGCCATAACCTGGCTCTGATACCAAAAAGCCTGTCACGCCCCGACGTAGCATAATTCAGGAAAGCATTTAATTTCCTTTATGGACTCGTAGGTCGTGACAAGTGAGTATGACCAATTGTCCCTGCAACAAATAACTTAACAAACAATTCTAGAGCAAAGGATACTAACAAAAAAACATAAGCTCTGAAAAAAAAACTTACTAAACTATTACAACAGTCATAGTCTTAGGCACAAAACGCCTTATTCAAAAGTCCAAACTAGTTTATTACAAAATCCAAATTAAAAGACTTAGGAAATATAAAGCAGCCTCCTGGAAAGTCTCCTGACTCTAAGTAGCATAGTCAAAATACCCTGGCTTCTCCTGACCCTGAAAATCTGGACATACAGTCCAGGACGCATCAACGCCGTCAGCTTATGAAAGCTGGTGAGCAAAATAAACAAGTGCTCGCAATGTATATATAAGCATATAAACAACGGTGCAATTTAACTTTTAAAAGCAATAACTTCAAGGTTCCAATTCCAACATAAGCTACGGGGAAATAAAGAAAGCAATAAATATGTGACCATGCGTGAATAATGTAACACCTCATCTTTCTGACTCTTTTCTCTCAACAAAACTCAACACAACCAAACCATTATCTTAGATACCAGGAATACTATCCGATCGATATCCAAAAGAGCACACCAAACCATCGCTTCAGATACCAGGAATAATATCCGATCAATATCCGAAACAAGCGCCTTAGATACCAGGAATAATATCCGATCGATATCTAAGCCGTACACAACACTACCACCATCGCTTCGGATATCAGGAATACTATCCGATCAATATCCGAAACGCGCGCCTTAGATACCAGGAATACTATCCGATCGATATCTAAGTCGTACACAACACTGTCGCCTCCAATACCAGGAATAATATCCGATCGATATTGAGGTCGCACAACTAGAACGCCACTCTTTACTCTTTTCACACTTTCTCACACACATGCATGTTGACACAACCTCAACCCTAATATGTATGTCAATGTTTCATAAATAACACCATTAATAAATCACATGAATGTCATCAAACTTTAAACATAAAGGAATTCACATAATTAAAGAAATAATACGCGTACGGGGATTGAAAATTCGTAATTCATTGCCTTAATCATTTTAAACATAACTAATAGCATTCTAAATAAACTGCTACTGAAATCCTCGTTTTCTGTCCAAACGGTGCAGAATCTGAGAAAATTGCATTAGACGAAAAGTGTGCAGAATCGAGTTTTACTTGGGACAACGCGGGCAGAACCTTAAATTTCATTCGTTTTCCTAACAAAAGTCTGAAAACAAAATTCTGCTACTGTTAAAATTAAAAGAGAAAATATTAGATTGAATTTCTAATATACTTTGAAGTAATGCCATTAAAAATGAGTTATAATTTGTATACATGAATTACATATCAACAGAAAGCTCTTTGAGTCTAGTTTCCAACGCTTCAAACCGTGCGCGTTTTCGAGTTTCCTAGAGGAAGATATGGTCGTTTTAGTAAAAGCCGTCAATGCTGAAAAATGTCAATCGATTGACAAAAGTGTCAATCGATTGAATGACATGTCAATCGATTGGAACACATGTCAATCGATTGAATAACATGTCAATCGATTGGATATGTTTCCAATCGATTGGTATCAGCAGTTTCTCCCCTGTTACGAATTTGAAGCCTGTTTTTGACCCATTTCTCAATTCTGTTCCAACCAAGACATGTAATATATGGATTTCTTCGTTTTTCCGCGTAGATTAAGAATACGCGATCGGTTTTAACTAATTTCAATCGTAGCTCTCGGATTTCACGTAAAACCGAGAGGTGACAAAACTTTGAATCAATGGTACGTCGCGATACGGATGAATTAAGCCGTAGTATTCGAAACACAGCTTATTGGGACTAAGATCTTTCATTCCCAATTCACAGAATTGATTTTGGTTAACTTTTGTAAAACTCCAATTTTTAAGCTCTAATGGTGTATCATATATATATACACATATATACACATATACATACAGAAATACACATATATAAACATGGCGAGTGAGTTTATAATACTCACAGAGGCTAATTATACAGAAAATTAAAGGCCGAGAACTTCCGCCGTAGTGATTCGTCGTTGAGAAATTCTTCCCGATCTTGATTTGATCTTGAGATATATATATATAGCTATGTATGTGTATATGTATATGTATATACTGTATGTGTGTTATGTGTGTTATGTGTGTGTGTGTGTGAGATCTTGCCGAGAGAAAGAGAGAACTGCAGAGAGACTGAGAGATAGATGAGAGATAGCTGCAATGGGGGGGGATTAGTGGGTGTATAAATAATATGCAAAGTGCTTGGCACTATGCATATAAAACACACCAAAGGTAGCACTACACACACAAGACACTCCACACACATTCCACTAACCACACACTGCACTAATGTGTACACAAGATACCCTTGTGTGTGTTGAGCTCACGCAATGATACACACACACAGGTAAAATTATACTGCCCATTTCTAAAACTGGTATTTTACGGTTGAAATAAAAATACAGAAAATTATATTAATGTAGGAATTCAATTCCCGGTTATACAAAAATATAAATATCGATTTTGAAACCATAGAAAATGTTTTAAAAATTACGGTTTGACCCCAGATAATTATTACAAAGAGAAATTAAATTAAAATACTCATGGAAATAAAATGCAATATTTATTTATTAATGATAATAAAATACAGGGCGTTACAAGAAAAGACCTGGACTCCTTGAAGTTGATCAAACAAGTCATCAATCCTAGGCAACGGATGTTTGTACTTGATTTGAGTTCCCGATAATCGATACACATCCTCATAGTCCAGTCTTTCTTCTTGACAAACAAAATTGGTGCACCCCACGGTGATACACTAGGTCGAATGAACCCTTTTTCTAGAAGATCTTACAACTGAATCTACAGTTCTTTCAATTCCACTAGTGCCATTCTGTACGGTATTTTTAATATTGGCTAAGACCCAGAGGCTACTTTAATAGTAAATTCAATTTCCCGCTCAACCAATACATCAGGTAGATCTTCAAGAAAGACATCTAGAAACTCCCGTACAACTGAAATATCTTTTACTCTAGTCCCTGTGACCCGCAAGTCAATTATTGAACATAAGGACCCCCAACAACCTTATTTCAACAACTTTCCTACCCCTATTTGCTAAAACCAAATATGGTGGTGCTACAACACCAGTTCCCTGAAAACTAAACTCCCCTTGTCCCATTGGTCAAAAAGTAACTCTTTTCTGTTCACAATCGATAGTTGCTTGGTTCAAAGATAACCAGTCCATACCCAAAATCACAACAAAATAATTAATGGCCAACAGAATTAAATTCACTGTCAAAACCCTATCATTTACCCTGATATCACATGCTTTAAAATTGATGAGGTCAAACACAGGTTTACGTAAGGGTAACGATATTGACAAATCATACCTTAAAGGTTCTGACATGCTATCTAAGTGTCTAATAAATTCATGTACAACAAAAGAATGTGTTGACCCTGAATCTATTAAAACATGCATTGGGTGTGAGCAAATGAGTAATGTACTTGATACCGCAGAATCGGTTGCTACAGCATCCCCCGACGTTAGTCAAAAATACCTTCCTTATCATTGTTCAGGTCCTTTCCCTTTATCCACACTTATTCCTGGTTTTGCCCCAGTTGAAGCCATAGAACCTATCCCTTACTGTCATCTTGTTGGGCAATCTTTAGCTTGATGTCCTGGTTGTCCACATTCAAAGCATTTTACCCTCATGTCTGGATTTATGTTCCCCGTACTCTGGGTTCGATCTTGTGGGCAATTTCTTGATCTATGCCCCTTCTGCTTATAGATGTTGCACACTAAGGTCAAGTGGCACACTACCCCATGCTGACGATTACATGTCGGACATAGCAGGCAGCTCTCCCTAAAAAAAGAACTTTCCCTTTGAACTTCCATCCTAGAACCAGAACCTCGCGAGAATGGCTTCTTAAAGATACCTTGCCCTTTACCTTTTCCCTCAGCAAGCAGCTTATTCTGTTGGCTCTGTTTGTACTTGTCAATATCCATTTCTTTTACAATGCAACATCTTGTACATTAGTAAATTTTCAAAGTTGATGAGTATCACCTCGGCTTCTAATATTATCCCGTAGTCCTTCTTCAAATTTTAGTGCCCTATCCACTTCTCCTGGTATTGTATGATGTGCAAACCGAAGTAAACTATTGTATTTCGATGCATACTCATTTATTGTCATATCCCCTTGTTGTAAGTTTGCAATCTCTTGCCCCATTTGTGTCTTAACAGATGCTCGAAAGTAACTGACACGAATATTTTTCTGTGTTCGCTTGTGTGCTATACCCAAGTGTAGGTAATCATACAAGTAGTAAACTGGATTTAGTCCAGGTCGATCCCACAAGGAAGGTTGAGAATTAAGTTACCTAGATTAGACTCTAAAAGAAAAGAAAATTCAATGTTTTAAAAGAATTGTAGAACACAAAGTTCTACGCTTAACAACTACTAAAATTAAAAGCAACTAAATTAAATTAACTAACGATTAACTATTTAACTAAAGTGAGATTTTAAAAGCGGTTTTTCTTAATAAAAAGAAGTGTTGGGATTACGCAAATCCACTGCGACCTAGCCGTCTACCATGCAATTGCAACTAAGCTCGATGGAGTACATCTTCTACAATATTCTGTACTTTTCTAGAGATCTAGAATCAATAGCCCTTTCATGACCGGGACTATATCATCTCAATTAAGTTCGAAATACATGAAAGCGGTTTAATTCAATAGTTAAGACTCGCACCTACAATGGTGTTTGAGAGTGGTTTGCAAAATGTATTGAAAGAAAATGTCTTAAGGCCTTAAGTTTGAAGACTGTTTTAACAAACTGAGCATTTGGGGACAGTTTGATAACAAATCCTTAAAACAGAAAGTCTTGGAATACTATATTAGATATTCTCAAGAATCAGACTGTTCAATCGATCAACGCGCTTTCGATCGATCGACAATCGTCTTCCCTCGATCGATCGAAATGTCTTCGATCGATCGACTATGTTTCTGTCTCGATCGATAGAAATAACTCCGATCGATCGAACATATATATTATTCTGGTGCATGGCAGAGGCTTGAAATCACAGTTTCATCACGATTTCCCAACCTCGGACTACTTAGACATGGTCTGGAGTGTCCCAGATGCATTCTTAACGTAAAGATTCATCACGGGTTTGTTTGATTGTGAGTTTTTCATTAAAACTATGAAAACTTAAGATTTTAACGTATCTAGCATGCAAAGCAATAAGATTAAACACTAAACTGCGATTAACTAAGTGCAGTATGTAAATAAAACAATAACTCAGTAACCTGGAACAAAGAACTTGTATTAAAACTATGAGATTCCAATGCTAACAATGCAAAACCTTGAGTAAACACCTACAAAATAATAAAAATCTCTCCTCTCTCTATGAAAACTGATAAAAAGTAAGTGGGGCGTCCTCCTGGACGTAAACAATACGAGTTTATATAGTAGCATCCTAATGCTAGGGTTAAAACTCCGTCTTTTGCTGCGTGCGCGTATTCTGATAAAAGGCATGTTCGATCGATCGAACAACTCTCGATCGATTGAACTTCTAGAATCGTCGATCGCGTGAGACAAGTTAGATCGATCAAAACCTCGATCGCTTGAAAGGACCTCGATCTATTGAGCTTCAATTTTTAGCTTTGAATTGTCTTCATTGGAGCCAAGCACTTCCTTTTTATCCTGCTCCTTCAATTATTCACACAGCGACAGTAATCTGCACAAATCACAGCTAAAATACATAACTTATCATAGTTTAATCATAATGTGTAGAAACTGGCATTGTAATCCAAACTGCAGATATATGAGGGAATTGTGAACTAAATTAGTGTATTTTCTTCTTTTAGCGCAGTTGTATTTTACAAATACCCCCGCTTGTCACAACCCCCAACTAGCGAATTGCTAGTCCCTAGCAATACAGCGAAAATAAAACAAGCTAACTACTACTACAACGACTAAAATAAATAAGAATAAAACTAAAGCAAACTAATCTAATTAGAAAGAGACACTACCTAACTCACTTTCGCAGGAATCGCGATTGCATTTAGCAAATGCAACAAACCGTTAAACCCCTAGGTTCCCCTAGTGGACGAGTGTTGTCTCGTGAGGGTTTGCAGTGAATATACCCACAAAATTCTCAATTTTTAAGATCAAAAAGAGATAGAAAAACTTATAAACATTTCTTCCTGTTTGGCTATCAGTTTAGCTCTACAAAACATATCATCCTCATACAAACCATGAAGAAAATCACATGTTCCTCATGTCACCGAGATAGATATACATATGCATTCCATTCATGTATCCGTGTGTGTGTGAAATCAACAGCTATACATTCAACTTAGTTTAGAGTTGTTTAGACTATCATACCCTTGGAATTCGTAGTTTCAACTCAATTCTCACATGGGGTTACGCTCCAAAATGAACATCTCACAGAAACTGGTTTAATAATGATCACTCATGGTGTGAAAGCTTTAATAATAGTGATGTTCTGGCTACTAGTGTTTCACACCTAACTCGATAAAGGACGAACATTTAGAGTGTATAGTCTCATGAAAGGAATACTACTTACTAGAGGAGCGAAATACCGTGGATGCTCAAATTACACGTTCATAGTCAAACTAAGTTGTTAAAAATCATTAAGACTTTGACTTTTCGGCGTTTATTTAGTAGGATAGAAATAAGAGGGGCGAGATGTGCACATCCTTAGCATGTGATAGTGACTAGTTTATTTCTTCTTTATTCCAACCATCCTCTATTCTTATATACGTTTATTTCTTTTTTACTCCTCTTTACTTCCTTTTCTCTCTCTTTTATATATATATATATATCCAACATCTCCTTGCATATTTTCTTTTTATAACGTCCTTCCCACAACTACTCCTTTCTCGTCACATACTTCAACAATTTTAATCACATTAGATGTGCAATCGAGTTTATAGAGGTTAAAGTATCAGATGAAGGGTTTTAGGCTTTCATATTGGCAATATTTAATCGGTGTGGGGTTAAGAGATTCTTGGATGTTGATACAGGTATATGAAAAAGGTAAGGAATGAATAACGATGGCTTAAATCATTTTTCTTAACTTCTTAGTTTTAGTACTTCAGTGTTCATTGAGTTTAGTTGGTAGATCCTGAACGTTCTCCTCTAATAAACAGCCTACATGAAGAATTTGAGACTATTCAACGAATTTAAAATATATTCAAGAAGAACAATTCGAATTTATTGTGATAAGTCCCTCAGAATTGAAGTTTGGGCTCAAAAGCTCACTAAGGGTCATTAGTTTCCACTATTCATTCTTTGAAGCACAAAAGTCGTATTAACTCTATTTTCAGTCTTCAACATAGCTATCAACACGTGCAAATGGATGTTGGATACTAGAATGGTCAACATATGCATTCGTCTTAGTGACACTAGAAAAATGCGTGAATGTAATTCATAAAAGGATGACATTAACATGAATGTATCATCGCTTGATAACAGCTAAATAGAAGTGAACATTCACAATTATTCTACCAATTTAATCAAAAATTTTGTTAATAGTTTGAAATTTTTGAAATTTTGTATTTTAATTTTTAATTTTTTATAAAAAAAAATGGAGATTGTATGATGTTTGCAATAGAAAGAGCGATCCAGATTGCTAAGTAGAAAATATGCACAGGTGATTATCTATCTATATCCCACCCCCACTGAAAATTGCAATGACCTCAGTAAGTGATTTTCAAAAATAGATAGAGAGATAGCACCTGAAATAGCATCAGAAGAATCGTAACAGTAACAACATGTACAGAAAACATACACACTCCAAGCAGCAAAGATCAAAAAGATAGGAAATGGATAAAACAAGCATATGATCTATAAATAATAACAAAAACATCACTGGAAAGATAAAACAATGAACATGACAGAGTAGTGATAAAAAAAATGTAACCAAACCAAACCAACCAACAAAACCAAATATCCACATAGAGTACCACAGAACTAAAATCCAAAAGTCATAAGAGGAGAGCAGAGAGATATAAATAAGAAAAAGAAGATACAACAAAACTCTCCAAACACTCCCAAAGTCAAGACCTAAACATCATTCGCGACATCTGATAATATCTCTATCGGCGCAGCGGGGGTATCCTCAACTCCACCCTCAGCAACAGTACGAGCCGTCGCCGGGTCACTCTCAGTCATGACTGGAGGTGGTTGAAGTGGGGGCTCCGCAGAAAATGGTGCCGCCGAGGAAGATGGTGCAGCAGGATCAGCAGGTGGCGGTGGGGCCTCAGATGTGGATGGATTGGCAGTAGGATGTGCAGTAGGGGGAGTAGTGGTAGGTGGGGTTGTATGTAATGATTGGTCAACCCCCAACTGAATCAAAATGGCCTCAAGCAATGTCGTCATGCGGTCCACCCGGCCCTCGAGTCTGATCCGAGCCTCTCTCTCCTCCAGTAATAACTCATGAACAGTCGGAAGAGGCACGGATGACGAAGACTCTCCCTGGGCCTGAGTTTGAGCCTGAGATCGCTGTCTCAGCTCAAACTGTGCAATCTCCACCCGAGGATCAACCTCATCATCAGAATCAAGCTCCTCAGCCTCTGTCGGCGTCCCTGAAGCTACACCCTCTGTATCGGTGCCATCAGCTCTCTTCCTCTTCTCTCCAACTTTCGTTTTCCCTTTGCCCTTCCTTTTCCTCTTCTGAGCATCCGATCGGCGAGAAGTTGTCTCGCCAAATCGACTGTGAGCCTGAGAGGTCGTATCACCGGCTAAAGGAAGGAGGCCAGCCTGCTCGATCACCCGGTGAATGGCCCAAGCACCTTGCAGGTGCTTCTTGGCAGCAATGTAGCGAGTGGGGTGCCTCATAAAGTCAATATACAGGCGAGGCAAACAGACCGGTAACCCCGTCCCTATGGCATATAACACGTGTGCATACCAGGGTGCAATCTTCTCCCAGTAGGAGGTCACCAATAGGCAGTTTCTTAGGGCAAGGTAGAGCATATGATAATTGTCGGTCAGATAAACGTCAGCAATAAGGGCTTACCATCCCAGCGCGGTAATGCACCCCTGGTAAGCTCTCGAATGACAGCAGTCGGTGGGAGCACTAGCGTGTCAGCACGGTGCGGGCATACACAGTCGGGCACCTCCGGGACCCCTAGAGCAGCTGAGACGGTGGCCGGACTGAACACAATCTCCCGGCCGTGAAAGAATGATCGTTGTGTGAATGCGGCATCGGGATCTCGGATCATCGTCGCACAAGTCGCGCGGATCCACGAAAGATTCACTCTCTTTGCCTAAGAGAGAAAATTGTACCAATGTGGCATGGCTTGGAGGCGGGCGAGACACCAAGGAGTAGTGAGCCAAGCTATCTCCAGTGGTCGCTCAAGCATGACCGGTCTAGACTGAAAATATCGCGTGAACCATTGGTGGTCGGGGGTGCTTTGGAAGCCGTGGTGCGGGACCGGGTCAGGAATAGCGAGGTCAAAAGGCTTCTCCCTGTGATACACCGTAATAGGGTTCATTGTGAGGATCCTGAAATGGAAAGGAAAAGAAAACGACGATTAAAAATAGGAACTAAAAAGAAAACAAAGAAACTGCCACTGCCAGAGTTCGAGCGATCGAACTTTTATCGATCGATCGAACAAAGCTAAGCTTCAATCGCTTGAGCCAAGCTCGATCGATCGAGCACAGAGATGCGGCGGCAACTGGGAAACAGAACGGGGAAGAAACCAAAACAAGGAAAGGGGACTATAACTAAATAAAAATGGTCGTATGACCAATGGGGGGCACCCCCATCAAGATTCAAATCAAGAAAAAGGAAAGAGGTGGTGACTCGGGGCCTTACCTCGGGTCGACTCACCGAGAGGAGGATGAGGGTGAGAGTGGTGATGAGTGGTGGGACCAGGAGCCCTCAAAAATGGTGTGAGTGATGGGGGTTGTGAGAATCGCCCAAGTCGCCTCTGTCGCCGAGCACTCGAAGAGAGAGGAAGATGAAGTGAGACTGATGGAGGTGTACGCAGGACGCCTCATTTAAATACAAGTCTCGATCGATCGAGATAGTTCGATCAATCGAAACTTGGATCGATTGAGAACTTTTCAAGCGATCGAGGATATGAAATCGGCGATCAATCGGGTAATGTTCAATCGATCGAACCTGGAAATTCCAATACATCACAGAATGGAAAAATTAAGTACCCCCAACTGACCTAAGTTATTCAGGACAACAGTAGAATGATAAAAACAGTGTAGTAACAGGACATGTAAGCCAAAAACTCATCCTCATAATAGAAAAATTGCAATTTTTATTTAAATAAAACTTTATAATAGCATCCATATTGCAAAATTATTGCCCCCACTTGATATTTAAGACCTTATTTAACTAAAGAAAACTAAAAATTAAACTAAAACTAATAAAATTGTTTATCTAGGATTACACTTCAATTGATAACAGAAAGACCAACGACAAAATACAATTGAAGTGAACACTACTCTTCGAGCAAGAAAATTTCTTCTTCCACCATTGCTTCATTCTCCGCTAAAACTTCACATGTGGATTCCAAACTTGATGATTCCCTTTTCCAGAACAGTCGAAAAGCAACAAGGACATCATCAAGCAAGTCTGAAGTCTCTAAGGAATTGAAAGCCCATGCAAGAGGTGATCCCATTGGAGACAAGGATAATGGAGTGGAACTGTGCAACGGACTTTCCTCTTGCGGCGGAGTGCCCGGGGGCCTTATGTAGGGCCCAAAACCATGAACCAGTTGATGTGGAAGGTAAAGCGGTGGGAATGGTAGATTCATAGTGATATTCCTGACAAAGGAGAATAAAAAGAGAACCAAAGAAATGTAAATAAAAACAACATGAAAAACAAATAAAAAGACTAACTAAAGAACGAAAACAAGAAAAGAACAAAAAAACAAAAGACAACGGATTAACCTCACTATTGGCATGAGACACTCATGTGCACTAGCAGGAAGTGGGCATTGAAGCCGAAACAGCAAATAGCTCAGGTGCACATAAATGTAGGGAACCACCTTGATGACAAGGAAGTCATCAACATAGGTGAAAATAGCGTTGTGGCATTCGGGCACCACATCTTGTAGGTCCTCTTTTTCCCATGGCTCCCACATCGAGTCATTTTCCCATTGTTCCAACAGTGCGTCATCCACTTCTCCAACAGCCTAGCCTTTAGGTTCTCCTTCTGCTCCAGAAAGGTCTATGTGCTCGAAGGGGTTAATCTGGAGGAGAGCAGGGTTAGAAGGGATGTACCCATGGGTCAGGTCCACGACATCATCTGCCCCTGGTCCTTTATAAGGAGATAAGAAGAATGCTATCTCGTCGGCAGTCCAAGGTGCGTTCTGATATTCAGAATCAGCCCATGACCCTATAGAATGAACGTCGTCATCCCGCATTTTGATAACCTGCAAGAGGAAGACAGTATGAGATAGCAGAAGAAGAATCGGAGTCACATGTAGATAAAGATAAAAAGAGTTAAAAAATTGAAAGACATCAAAAGTAAAGATATACAACAACAACGTGAAGAAACGCTTAACGTTTGAGATCAAGAGTAGTTGGGTTCATCCAGTTGGATGAACTCAGCCTCTGTTTGGAAATTCTCCAAGAACGGTTTTAACCTTTGGCCATTGACCTTGAAAACTGCATCGTTCTTGGGGTTTATCAGCTCGACCACCCTATGTGGAAAGACAGATTTGACTATGAATGGTCCTGTCCACCGAGATCGGAGTTTGCCTGGGAAAAGGTGGAGGCGAGAGTCGTACAGCAAGACTTTCTGCCCCGGCTCGAATGATTTACGACAAATTGTTCTATTGTGGCGAGCCTTCAACCTTTCCTTATGTAATCGAGCATTGTCGTATGCATCTCGACGTATTTCTTCCAATTCAGCCAATTGGAGTTTTCGAAGATGCCCTCCCTCTTTAATATCAAAGTTCAATGAGCGTGTCGCCCAATAAGCTTTGTGTTCGATTTTGACAGGGAGGTGACATGCTTTTCCGTAAACTAGCCTATACGGAGACATTCCCAGATTTGTTTTAAAAGCCGTGCGGTAAGCCCATAATGCATCCGTCAGTTTGTAAGCCCAATCTTTCCTGTTGACACTAACCGTTTTTTCGAGTATATGTTTGATTTCACGATTAGCCAACTCCGCCTGCCCATTCGTTTGCGGGTGGTAAGCTAGAGCGAGTTTATGGTGTACCCCATATTTCTTAAGTAGTGTTTCCAAAGGCCTATTACAGAAATGCTTACCTTGGTCACTTAGTAATGCTTTTGGGGCACCGAAACGCGATAAAATGTTTTCCTTAAGAAAAGACATGACTGTTTTGCGGTCATTGCGTCTCGTCGGTATTGCTTCCACCCATTTGGATACGTACTCCACAGCTAAGAGTATGTATTCGCAGTTGTTAGATTTAGGGAACGGGCCCATAAAGTCTATGCCCCAACAATCAAATATTTCAATTGTGATAATAGGTGTTAAGGGCATAGAATTTCTTTTTGAAATTGTACCTAGCTTTTGACAGCGTTGGCACGATTTGCAGAAAGAATAAGCGTCCTTGAATATGGTGGGCCAATAAAATCCACTATGTAAGACTTTTTGTGCGGTCTTTTGAGAAGAAAAATGGCCACCACACGCTTTAGAGTGGCAGAAGGCTAAAATTATGGTTATATCCTCATTAGGGACGCAACGCCTGATGACCTGATCGGCACAATACTTAAATAAATAAGTCATCGAAAAAGAAATGGCGTGCAAACGAGAGGAACCGCTTCCTATCTTGATTGGACCAATGTCTAGGAGTCTCTCCTGCGGCCAAGTAATTCACCCTATCTGCGTACCAGGGTAGTCCCGAGACTGCCATAAGTTGCTTGTCTGGGAATTCATCTTTGATTGGTACAGGCTCAGTATTATCAGTAAATGTTAGCCGAGATAAGTGGTCAGCAACCACATTCTCTACTCCCTTTTTATCTTTGATCGTTATATCGAATTCTTGGAGTAGGAGTATCCAACGGATAAGCCTTTGTTTCGCTTCTTTTTTAGAAAGTAGGTATTTAAGGGCCGAATGGTCCGTAAAACAGACGATTGGAGACCCTATCAGATATGACCTGAATTTGTCTAGAGCGAAGACAATTGCCAGTAGCTCTTTTTCATTGGTAGTATAGTTCATTTGAGCTTCGTTTAACGTCCGGCTGGCATAGTATATCACATGAGGCTTATTATCCTTCCTCTACCCTAGAACTGCGCCTATGGCGTAGTCACTAGCATCGCACATTAACTCAAATGGAAAACCCTAGTCGGGTGCTTGTATTATCGGTGCGGAGGTAAGGTGTTCCTTTAGTGCGTCAAAAGATGTTTGACAGTTATCTAACCACTCGAAAGGTGCGTCTTTGACTAAAAGTTGGCACAGTGGTCGGGAAATTGCACTAAAGTTTTGGATAAAGCGACGATAAAATCCCGCATGCCCCAAAAAAGATCGAATGTCTTTGACTGTACGAGGGACAGGTAAATTCGAGATTATATCGATTTTAGCTTTATCAACCTGGATACCTTTATCAGAAATGATGTGGCCGAGGACAATTCCCTTGGTCACCATGAAGTGACACTTTTCCCAATTTAGTACTAGGTGTTTGTCCTCGCATCTTGTTAGCACACGTTCAAGGTTGTCTAAGCAATTTTAGAAATTATGGCCAAACACAGAAAAGTCGTCCATAAAGACTTCGAGGATTTGTTCGACCATATCACTGAATATACTTAACATGCACCGCTAAAAGGTAGCAGGTGCATTACATAAGCCGAATGGCATACGACGCTAAGCGAAAGTACTGAATGGACACGTGAACGTAGTTTTCTCCTGATCTTCAGGAGCGATTTCAATTTGATTATACCCACTGTATCCATCCAAAAAGCAGTAGTACTTATGACCCGCCACTCGTTCTAGCATTTGATCCATGAATGGTAATGGAAAGTGGTCTTTTCGGATCCATTTTCTTACCTGTCAGTCAATTCAAATAAATATCTTGCATGCAATGCCAACATAGTAGCAATTACTCATATGTATCCATGAAATGCATCTACATGCTCAACATCTACACGTACTATCAATCGTCGTCTCTCGTACCCAAGGTTCTAAGCCTATTGCTCTGATACCACTAAATGTTACGCCTCGAAATCGGCCAAATGAGTCTAGAACACGTGGCACGCCACTAAGGCCTTACACAAGTGATTAAAGTTCCGAAATAAGTTTAAAATAAGCTTAAACCAAAGAAGCTCATCCAACAAAGGACAAAACCTTGTCTTTGCAATCAACCAAAAATCCTATTTTTAGCAAGTAGTAAATTCTCATATAATATTACCAAATCACAAGCTTAAAATCAACACTAATGCTTTAAACCATTTAGAATCAAAACCAAAGTCACAGACATGAGCTTCTAAGTTCAAGCAAGAATTTTTTAATACTTTAAGAAAAGTACTAAATAGAACCATTTACAACCAACCCAACAAATAAATCTCCAAGTTGAAATGTCCCAATCTAATAACACTAGTTATAAAAACACTATAATAAAACACAATCCCAACTAACACAGTCCAACCTTATATGTGACGACCAAGAGCCAATACTCCTGAGGCAGGAAGGCCAAGATGGATGAGGTGAGGTCAGGTGTCGGGGCTTGTTCCACATCGCCTGGGGTGAAGTTGCTGGACTAGTTTATAAGGATTAATCACCCCTCTATATGCAACAAGGCCTTTTAAAACTGTGAGGGAGCTAAACACGAAAGAACTCTACAGTTAAACGTGTTGCTGTCATAACAGTTCTAGGGATGGGTGGCCACTTGGGAAGTTCTTTATGTTTTGGCCCAAAGTGGATGACATTGTTGCTAGATGGGGAGGAGGGTCGTTACATTATATTACAGGATTTAAGTTACAATCCGACTATTACACATCTTCTTAATCTAATTGCAAGAACTGCACAAAACATAGTCTCAACCCTAAGTTGAAATCAACATGTTACAACATAAACAACCCAAATTTAAACTGTTTACAATCATTTACCAAATTTACTCTAAAAGCAAGTAACAATAAACAAAGCAACTTTAACTCCCAAAAACCACAAGCTAGCATCTGGCTCACTTCCCCGATTCCTCACCGCGGTCACCTACGATGGTTATTCAATAACCATCACAACATATAAGCTATATGCTTAGTGAATAATACCAATCATGAACATGGATAATAAACATGCTCAATTCAACATATTACAAAGACCTATAGTCTTGGAAAATTACTAGTTCACTCCCACCACTACCGATTATCCCGCGGCTCCACTCCCCAAGCCCACGTGACTAGTCATGATCCATGCCCTCACAAGTGCGGTCCCTTAGGCCTCTGGCGGCAGTGGTCTTTACCACAAAGATTACCTCATGGTGGTATAGAACTAGTATATCCATTGACCCAAATAAGTAACTCAACATGCTCATTTAAATATCACACCGTGCTTTCACGATCAAATTGGGCCTAAATTAACTACATGAATTTTGCCCAATAATAAACTACGTAAACTAAATTAAGCCAATTAGGCATGCTTTGGGGCATCACAATTGAACCCAACATGGAAATCATCCAAATATCATAATTAATATCACTCACCTCTTGGGTTTCACTCATAATCACAAGATTAGAGTCCTACTATGAACCAGGTACGAATCCTATACATAAATTACAAATTATGAGCTTAAACCCCAAAATGGGTCGAGAAAAACTATCACAGAACTCAATAAAATTAGAACCAATAGATTAGACTCACCTCTAGGAGTCTGAATATATAGCCTATTTTAAAAATTGACGTCGTGAAGCGCGTCAATCGGCGTTGAAAGCGTCACCGTCAACGTTATCGCAACTCTTGTCTTCCTCCCTGTAACTGTATGAGTCTTGACCGAAAATGAGATGTAGAAGGTGGTGTATCACCTTCTTAGGTGTCATGCTTATATAAGTTTCCCATTTTATTATGACACCTCCACTAGTTTGCTAGTTTTGTAATTATGCCCTACTATTTATTAAACTATATTAAAACTATCACAAACCTAAATGGATATTTATCTATGTCTTGCATAGGTCCCATAAGTGGTCCCATATGATTACATGAAGTTGCTAATTAGCCTACTAATTATGCAACATGTTCAATTCGTGCTCACAAAGGTACCCCTAACTGACCCCAAAAGTGGTCATCACCTAATAACATGATATTATTAACAATAAAATAATAAATCAATTAAGCTTTAATAAACATTTAAGCACATTTGGTATTCCACATATTACTATACCATCTCAACTGGGACACACCAACACATATCTTAACTTGGGACTGCCATACTGGCCATAATTGGGTTCCCAACTGGACACCCAAATATAACTTAGTGGGTTAAACCCATCTCCAATAAGTGTCACATAACACTATAATTAATATCAACTCATGATAATGCGTGCTAAAGTAATATTAAATATAAACCGCGGGAGCAGGTGTCACTCGTGACAAAAGTCTTTTTTAGTCCTTATTTTGTTAAAAAGTTCCTGAATTAAAAATCTAAAGTATTCTACATCCCTAGACATTTTGAACTCCTGTTTTTCTTCCCTAATGTATCCCTAAGAAACCCTAGCCTCCCATTTCTCCCTCTATTGTCTATCTCTTCTTTCTTTCTCTCTCTACCTCCCTATGATCTCTCTCTCTACCATAGCCACCACCAATCCACCACTGAGCTACCGCCGCCAGCACTACCACCACTGATCTATTGACACCATCGTCGCCTTCTTACATAGCCACCAACACCTTCCTCTGCCATGGCCACCACTACCATCATGAGCACCGCCTCCACCATCGCAAGCACCACCTCCACCATCGCGAGCCACCACTTTTACTAAGACTTTGAGGAATTCTATATCCAGATCCACTGCCACTACCCTCTATCGTAGTTACCACGACTAAGCACCACCATCGCCATCGTCTTCATTCATCAACGACCGTCGTCAGTGTTGATCAAGGTCTAGTTCTAGATCTAGATCTTCATCACCGGTTCAAATCAAAATCTAAATGTCGTCGTCGTCGTCGCCATTACCACCAGAACAAATCTTGTGACCACCATGCAAGGCGACCATCACTAGGTATGAGATATGTTAGTTGCAAACTTGCAGATTTTATAAATATTAAGTGCAATTTCACTTAATATTTTTTGAAGTGAAAATTTTAAATTTTTAATTGAAATTTCTGTAACGTCGGCCCCTTTTATCTGTATTTATCTATATATGGATGTATTTTTGTATTTTTGTATTCGTATATGTAAGATACAAATTTTTGTGGATGAACGTTGATGAGAGTTAGTATGGATGTTTATTTCCTTAATCTTTGAACTCTTAAAACATTACAAGGAAAGTTGAACCAAGATCCCCAAGCGCTCGAGATGGGAACGCTCAAGCTTGTGCGAGCGCTCGAGCTAAAAATGAGTGTAATGATTGTTTTGCCCTTGGGCCCTTGAAAGTCTATAAAAACCCATGTGTTCTGTGCATTTAATACGTTTAGTTATTCAAAAAACCAGAGAGTGCCTTTGAGAGAGGGTTTGAGAGATCATGAACCCAACACACAAATCCTCATATACATTCACTTGCATGGTCTCTAATTCATGATCCATACACTCAATTGCACATAAACACACTTATTAAATCCACAATAAAGTTCTGGAGATGAGTCCTTGAGGATAAAGTGAAGAAGAAGGAATTTGAGGTCTTGAAACACTCTTGAAGCTATTTTGGAGTTTGATCAAGCATACACACATACACACTTCCATCATCTTTTGCATCATCTAGATCTTGTGAGTTCCCCTACTCATTCTTAAAACATGTTTTCTTAAGTTTGATTATGATCCATGGCCATGCATGTATTATACTTGAAGTAAAAACGAAGTTATGTTGATGAAATAACCAATCTGCTAGTAAATTGTCAAACCCGAGCGCTCGGACCAATTACGAGCGCTCAAGCCCAACGAATAGGCCAGGCATGAACGCTCGAGCTTAGCAGTACTTAAAAGAATGAGTTGTTGCATGTTAAGTTTATGTTGATCCATGATATGTTGGTTGTACTATGAGCAGTAAAAGTTGTATCTTAGGTTGTTCTTTATATTTATGCTTGCATGTGCTATGTAAATGTTGTACATCATACTGTTTGAGTAGTAACTTAATAATGGATTACTTATATAATGAAAGATGAAGGAATCTTAAAATTTACGAAGGCGAGCGCTCGAGCTCACCCGAGCGCTCGAGCCCACTGGATTAACAAAGACTATGTTTCTGTAGCAAGTAAAGGATGAATTGAACCAGTAGACGCATACGTATGAGATAAGTAAACTCTAAGAATAATATGAGATATACTTAAGTATGATAATCTGAGAATAATACGCATAAACGACTTATACCGCGCGTTAGTTGATGATGCTTAAGTTGTATAGCAAGCATGTAAACGAGGTGATCATGTCCGTCGGTCTAGTTCTTGTGTTTCATTCGTGAAAGAGTAATGAGTTATGTGATGTTGTCGAGATGTCGTTTTGGCCATAAGGGCAATGGTGGCAAGAATAGTCGTACCTCAGCAGTACTGTTTGCTATAGATGCCAGAGTCGCAAGGGCAATTGTAGTACCTCGTCGGTGCTATCAAGGTCAGTTGTGTTGAGATGGTTAACAGGCTGTTTGGACTCAGATGTCAAGCAAGTAGGCCATTTGGGGCTATGATGACAAGTTAACCAAGGCTGAATTGAATAAGATGTGGGTTACTCAGTAATGAGGCCAATTTAGGCTAAGATGTCAAGTAAGTGGCCAGATGGGCTAAAGATGACGAGAGGTATCAAGTAAGTGGCCAGTTGGGCTAAAGATGATAAGAGGATAACCCATAGGCCATGTTGGGCTATGATATTCCAGGCCAACGACATTCGTGCTGGAGTGCATGCAAAGAGTCAAGTCTATATAGATTGGATATGTAGTCCAAAGTAAAGTAAAGATTGGATCGGTGGTCCAAAGTAAGTCAAGTCGTAAGAGATTGAACCTGTGGTTCAAAGTGGATTCGTTAAGTCGATTGGATCAGCAGTGTGATCAATCGGTTAATGTTAATTGTACTTCCAAGAATGGATACTGTCGTCGAGTGCATCCTAACGTATGAGTCATGATGAGATTGAGATTAAGCGAGACTTAATGTGATGTTTTTCTAAAGTATAAAAAGGGAACGTTTAATTCTAAAACGAATTAACAAGTGTTTTCCTGTTCAGCGTAGTAGGTTTACTCACTCAACTTGCAGTAAAGCTGACGACTTTCATATCCTGGACAATCAAATGTCCAGATCTTGCAGATGCTGACTACCCGGAAGAGGAGTACACCAAGGAAGGCTATGGCTTCGCAAGTTAGCTGGTGGGAGCCGAAGACTATTAGTTTATCTATCTTATGGTTATGTTGAGGCACTAGGTGCCAGTTAATTATTATGTTGTAGGGCTTATGCCCAAGACAATGTTCTTTTCTTTCCTTTCTGTGGGTTGTACTAAGTGGATTTTAAGACTCTGATGTTTAATATATAAAACCATGTTTATTACTGTTGCTTGTTATTTATGATATCGGTTCTTTATTGTTGTGGACAATCATGAGTTATTCAACTTGTCACGGACCTATGGACCCAAAAGAGAAAATGTTTAAATTTTTCCTATTTTGGCTACTCCGGGGTGTGACAGTTTCACTTATTTTTGTTAAGCTAATGAAATTGCAAATGGATAGATATACTGAAATTTCACTTAAATTCCATTAAGATGAGTGAAATTTCACTTAAGATATATTAAGAAAATTTTCATTTCACTTAATATATGTAGTGAACAGTGCATGACATGAGCAAGCGAGGTAGTGGGGGAAGTCACTAGATTTTAGGCGAGATCGTGGGGGTGGTCGTCACTAGAGGTTAGGTGAGGTGTAGGTGAGACAGAGGTGGTCACTGGAGGTCAGACGAGGTAGGGTGTGGTGGTCGCTAAGGTGAGGTGAGGCAGGGGTAGTGGTCGGAGGTGGCAGGGGTGGTGGTCGAGAGTCAGGCAGGCAGGTGGTGGTAATAGTGGATAGAGTTTAGTTGTAGAGTTAGAAGATAAAGATGAGGGAGTTTTAGTAAGTGAGAAATTCGGGCGGGACCTAAAGGGTTTTGGCTCTACCCAAGCCCGAGCCTGAATTCAAGCAGTCTGCCCAAGCTAGATCCTAAGCCCGACATAACCCGAACTTTTCAACTCGAGTCCGGTTTGTGATTTAGTATTACAACTCGAGCCCGAGCGCGAGCACGAATTGAGTCCAAACTGCAATTTTTTTTTTTTTTTGGAAATCGATTTTTAATATGTAAACAACAATATGTAGAGTATCAAATCTATTTTTTTGTTTAGATTTGGGAAAAAACATTCATCTATTAATTTAATGCTTGAATAATATCTAATAGTGTATTGTTATCACTAAAAACACTACAATATAATGTCAAAAATAATATAATAGAATTCGGGCTCGGGCTCGGGCTCGGGATCCACGGGTTAGCAAATTTCTGCCCACGCCTGGCCCAAATTGAATTCGGGCTTATATTTTTCTGCCCAAGCCCGTCCATAGTGAAAGTACTGCAGTCCCAAGCCCGGTAAATTTCGAGCCTGGCCCGGGCTAACCACGGATTGGCCCGCCCGAGTTGCACCCCTAAATTTTAGTATATGAAGTGTTGGAATGACTTATCCTTAATGATAGATTTGAAGTATCCTTAATGCTAAGAAATCTTATGCTAATGTCTTTTTCCCTAATTCTCCCGAAAAACTCTCACTTAAATTAAGCTAATGGTTTGTGAATTCGTATTCCAAATCTGGTTTTAAATAACGTTTTTCTACTGTTACATTACTTGTTAAAAATTATAGGATACAAATTTTAGAGGCTACTATTACCAAAGTAACTTAGTTTGAATGAACAAAATAGCCCCTAGCCCCTCTTAGCAACTCCACTTTCACCAATGGGGGGGGGGAAGGGGAGGGTGGTTATTTTGTTTATTTAAATAAAGTTGCTTTGACATTAATCACTATTGCTTTGGCAATAGTGGCACTGATTTGAAAATTCATAATTTTGCTTAGCAAGCCACTATTGCCAAAATAAACTGATTGTGGCAAAGTTCCAATTTGACAAATAGTCAATTTGCTTTGACAAAAGTAGTAACCTTTTACTTAGGTTATTATTGACGAATCTCAATTAAGGTTAAGAGCTAAGCATACACTGTGTGTACGTGTCCCTTCTCAGTTTTAAAAGCTATTTTATTTTTTCTGAACAAAACTATTAAGGTCTTATTAGAGCTAACAATGAGAGGAATTGGTGAATTGGGATTTTAAGCATACAGATACTTTAATCAGACTCACTGTTATTACTCATAACTGAAACCTACCATAGTATTTGTATTGGCCCTACATGGAGGATGGGATCAATATCTTTGAAAGTCGGAAATTTTTGGATTATATTTTTTTAATGGCAGAAAAATTTTGCTTTCTGACTGAGGGTTTTTTCGATAATTGAGAATATTATTAAAATTGGACTAGAATTTAGCCAAACTATACAAAGTTTGACTGAGAGTCATTTCTCCCAGAACTGCTCTTTTCACTCATCTTTCAATAAAATTTAATTTTCAGACAACCAAAAAAAAAAAGATAAAAAAAGAGAACAATGCCATGGCGTATAGTGATTGAAGGTTTGCTCCATTCACAGATGACGTAATAGCATAGAAGACCAGAGGTAGAACAAATCTAAAATATTGCAAAATATGAAACTCAAAACTCAACGGATGACCCCATAGTCGAGAAGTTTTTTGGGTAATCCTAATCACCTGCTTACGTGGTACTCTGCAACTATATAGAAATAATTTTTTTCAGTAAGATCCACACCTCGAGACTCACAAATAGTGAAACCCCAATATGCCAAGAGCATGAGTCCTACCAAAAGACTCACTCTCATTGGCAACAGCCTGCAGAGTACCACGTAGGACCCTCAAGGTATCCACATATTTCTCAAACCAACCATAATGTTATAAACTGCAAATGCAATTCATGACTGATCATGTTTTACTCGAGGAAAAGATGAATGGGTATAACCAGCAAACATTTCCACCCTCACAGATGTATCAACCCTCAAAGCAACAGCATTCTTATCACAAGCTAATAGTAAATAAATCTACTGCCTTAATTAGGGGAAACCGATCGCATCATTCAATCACAACTAAATTTGACAGTCAAGAAGTTTCGATTTTTGTTTCTAACAAAACATCAGCTCCTCGCATGATATACTCCGCCGAGAACAAAAAAGAAATGTGAAGCACATGCACCATCTGATAAGCTGAGAACTGCCATTTTTACAGAATCCAAATGTCTTCTTTGCTACTACAACATATCTTCGTGATAAAGATGAAGGCCAAGCCCAAATCGCGCACAAGCTCTACGAAATGCCATTGCTTCTGCCTTCTGTATAGGATCTCCATACCCTGTTTCGGACACTGAAGCCGTCCCCGTCGACTCCCTATACATCTTTTTCCATATAAACAACAATCACCACCCACCAATTAGTTCCCATCTTTTCTTTTATTGGGCAAGTGATATATAAATTTGTAGGATACAACAAAGAGCAGATAATTTCCAGACAAAATGACCAATATAACCAGACAGCACATGGGGCTTTTTTGGCTATTGAAAAAAATAGGTCACTTGTGTAAAAGTGCAAATAATCTGTATCGTTAAGACCGAAAGAAAAAGGCACCAGCAAAAGGAGAAATGACGAGGTCCATAATTCGAGTCGCAATTCATTACAGTTGTTCAACAAAATAATGTAACCATTTGTTCCCCCTTTTTACCTGATTCCATTTCTCTTACAACTTCATTTGGTACACAGAGAGATTGAAAACACAGAATTTCCCCGTCCTCCAAATACCTTTACCATCATGCTTTAGATGGTTTTGAAGTTTTGAACATAACATTAATCAAGATTTTTGACTTATCAACAAAGCCCAAAAGTTGATTCGGTACCTCAGATTTTGTGGTTGCTCCATTCCATGATCCAACATGGGAACGCATACGGTGATGAACAGGTACTCAAGTAAACTTTGCAAAAGCGACATATAACATTGCATATAAAATAAAGCAACAGCTAATCAAATAAAAAACCAGTTCAAAGTTACGCCAACCTCAACTTATATGATATACTTTAACTGAAGTATGAAGATTTGCATTTCTGTGACAGGAGCAAAATCTACAACGGCCATCGACTTTAAATTTACATCCAGCAATCAAACCACATTCCTTAAAGAAGATCAGCCGACCAACTCCCTAATATCCTTGTAATTAGGCCTGGCAAGATGAGACCCAATGTTACGGATAGCTGGATGTGCCCGTATCCTATCTTCTACCAGGTCCCCCCCTCCAACCCACCCCCCCCCCCCCCCCCCCCCCCCCTTTTTCTTTCTCCCTCTGCTAACTTGTACTCACTCTAATTTAAAAACGAAAAAAAAGAAACATTACAAAATCAAGAAAATTGTGGCTTTGCACAAATACTCCAAAAGCGCCAAATCAGGTTATTGTTTATTCCAAGAAATCAAGAAACCCATAAAATAATGGAAAAACATGACTAAGAGGTTCCTTTAAAAACTCAACGAAAATATAGAAAACTCACATGAATATAAAGGAATTGAATGTTGTAAAGAGCAATCACACTTGAAAACAATGAATTGGAAAAAATCCATCTTTGTCAGGGCCTATATCTTCAAGAGGAGAGAGAAAGATGAGATGGCTTCAAGATCAGACTCATCTAGGTAAGATGAAGAAACCTCGGAGGACAAGACCAGGTTATCCTCGTTCGAGACAGTCGACATAGAACCAGCACTTGAATAATCCCCAAAAGAAGGTCCTCCACTGGCTGTTCCTAACAAACCCAGAGTATTTTTTTCCATTACAACTTGAAGGTTGAAAAGGAACAAGAAATGAAGAAGATAGAGAAAAGAGAAGAGAGAAAAAGGGTAGCTGGAGATAGAGAGAGAAAGAGGAGAGAGAGAGAGAAAAGAGGAGCGGCTGAGTGGTCTGGCTAGAGACTAGGAAGCACTGACACTACGAAAATGGCCGCATACCCGTGTCTGACACGTATCTGACACAGACACTTGCCCGACACACCTCCGACACGTATCGGGCGCGGCAAATATGTGTCTTTTTCTGTTATGCAATTTTTAGAGGCAGACACATCACCGACACGACGGGACACTTCAAGGGACATGGAGGGAAACCTCTTTTTTAACTGAAATGCTGCCTTTTGCTAGGTTTTTTTACAAGTTTTAAATCTAAACCGAGTTGATTTTGTCACGCATTACACCACTTATCCCCTCACGTTTTTCCGACATTAGTCTCTCAAGACCCTCTTTGTCCGATCTTTTCTCTCTCCTTTGATCGTCTCCCTCTATTCATATTGTTACCATTTTTTTTTTTTTTGGATAAGTAAAAGTGTATTAAAAACGTCTAAGGGGGACGAACCCGAAGAATGATAATTACAACCGTAAGCTATCCAAAAACTCTACATAAGAGTCCATGTGAGATTGGACCTTCCCATAAACCCAAAAAAGAGCAAATGCTGAAAGACATCAACAATAGGTCAAAAACAAAGACAGGCCTCTCAATGTCCTCAAAAAATCTCCTATTCCTTGGAACAATAACTTTTGAAAAGGCTATCACTATTGCCAAAGCAATCGTAGCTATTGCCGAAGCAAACTGGCTATGTGTATAAGTCCAAGTTTGCCACATAGCCAACTTGATTTGGAAATAGTGGCAACCTTTGAAAAATGTGAATTGAACATCCTGTAGATAATATATGAATTATATTTCTGAAAAATATATAAGAAATGAACTTAAAATTGAAATAGTTTTTTTTTTTTTTAAATTGTATATCCCCACCGTGTCGTGTCAACATTTTTTAGGATTTATCGTGTCAACATATCTGTGTCCATGCTTCATAGGCTGGAGAATAAAAATGCATTAAGGTTTTGTTACACATGTAAATGAGAGCAGGCCCATATCGAGCCTGTTGTTACCCGCTTAGTTAAACTATCATGCCTTTCCACAGCCCGTTAGTGAAACTTCACGGGCTCGAAGTCATTTATTTTGGGCTCATTGTCAGGCCTCCTTGTAATCAAGGAATACTTTTAGCCCAACCATTGAAAGATTAATTGAAATAACTACCTTATACAGCAAGGCCTTCCAGTGGAAAAGGGTATCTAATGATGCGGTACAGAAGAGAATAAACAGTAGATTCAACAATACGCATGCATCAAGAAGAAGTCCACAATAGGGACCCTCTCAAATGGCTTAACTCCACCTGCACTAAGGTGTGCGGCAAACCTCAGATTATTGAATTATTTTCTTGTTTAAAATTGTTTGATCTTAAACTATGAAGCATCAATATTTTATTGTTTAAAATTGTTTGATCCTATGCTATGAAGCATCCGTATGCCACGACGACAGTGTAATTTCAATGCGCATAGAACACGTATATCCAGCCCCAAGATTTAGCCATTCAACTTCGATCTATACGGACCGTGAATCTTCTTGTGGTTGTGTGTGGAATCCACATGAGCCCAGAATATAGTAAAGCTGACTGGTTTTCTATTATCTTGTGGCCAGTGCACTTTCCAGCAGTATGAAGCAGTTCACTCAGCCAATAATCAGATGATATAACACGGGATTTTCTAACTCAGTAAGTTGACTGTCACATGAGCCAAATGCAAATGTGAACTAGCTTGCTTCGAATATATTTACAAACATCCTCTGGAGCCACGAGTTCATAAGGACCTTCTAGAATCTGAGTCCATAACAACCCCGCACTTCAATACAGGTGCACCCAAATTTATTTCTCTGCCATTGCAGTTACTCATATTTTCCAGTTGATAGCTCGAAATTTTTGAAATGCATATTTACTTCAAGGCCACTTATTTGTAGTAAGACAATTGGCATCCAGTTGCCCTCAACTTCAATGTCAAGACACTCCTCAACTTACTGGAGATGTATTTACCAGAATTGTTTTAATGTACTTGAACTTAAATTTAGTCATCCTAAGACACTGATGTCAGCTATGACATTTTTCATAGATAATTGTTACCCAAATGTCAACCGAATTCAGCTAAAAGTTCTGATATTAACCAAGAACATTCTTCAACTTCCTCCAATATGAATGGTCTGTAGTTCGGATGGGGAATGAAGAAAAGAGAGGAGAGAAAATGAGGTTCATGTAAGGGTATTTAGAGAATGAGGGAGAGACAAAACTCCTCTTCAATATCTCTGCCCCCATAATTACCTAAAAGTAAGATAATTACTTAATAGTGCTCATTTTTATAAATATCCCTGACTAACAATGAATGTAACATAATCTATGTTACCTGGACCCTTCGTAATGCCTGAAGTACCCGTGTCCGACCAGATACCCGGATAAGGGTACTCCTCCCTCCGACCCTTCAAATAGTGTATAATCTTTGAAAAATGAACGAACCCGACACCCGTACCCAAGTCTGGGTAACATAGAACATAATCAACAAATTAATTTTTTTAGTAATGAAGCTTATTTAGAAGAACTACTGCTACAGACTATGTAACCATTACTGAGCCAGGTGCCACACCTGCTCCCTGAAGGGGCAGTCCGATTGGAGCCTGAATATCCCTTCAGAGTGCTCTTGGACTTGGAGGAAGATATTAAATCTCAGGGGGATGGCTAATTTTTTTTTTTTTAAAATGTATAATTAGTGTTTGTGGTATGACCAAGGATCAAAATATCATTTCGGAGTAGTGTTTCGGTGTTCCCGGAAATGGGAACTTTTCGGAAATGTGTGGAAACACCGGAAAAAATTGGAAACACTAAGAAACTTGTGGAACATAACTTCAAACTATACTATATGCGCATATAAAGCTTATAATTGATTAATTGAACCTTTGAAAGGTCTATATATGTAGTTATAATAATAACATATAGTTCAAATTGAAAAAACATGATAATTTAGGCGTCAATCTACTGTCAAGCAGTACATAGAATAAGCAGATCTCTCTGTAGAAGCAGATGGAAACATAGCAGAACGACGGCTTTCCTCGTTCTGGACATAGGCAAAAGCCTCCTGAAGGGAAGGAAGAGGTTCCATTCCCAAGATCCTACTGCGAACTGGATCCAAATCTGAGTGAAGTCCCTCAAGGAACTTAAAAATCCGTTCTTCAGTAACAAGCTTATTATAGGCCACAGAGTCAGTAGGGCAAACAGGCTTGAAGTCTAATAAGTGGTCCAATCGTTTCCAATTGATGGAGAGAGAAGTGAAGTACTGAAGAACGCTCAATTCACCCTGTTCGGATCTACCAATCAATCGTCGTAACTCAAAAATCTGTGCCGAGTTCCCCTTGCGAGAATAAGTATTGGCCATGGTCTCCCAAATATCTTGGGCAGTCGCCATGTCCAAGAAACCTTCGGCGATCTCAGGCTTCATAGAATGACATAGCCAAGTCATAACAGTGGAGTTCTCCATTTCCCACTTGTCATAGGTGGCATCCTCGGTGGACGGTGCTTTAATCTTTCCATTTATGTAACCCATCTTCCCTCGGCCCTTCAGGGACATAACCACTGATCCTGACCATGCCACATAATTTTGGCCATTAAAGAGGGAGGTAGTGAGCTTGACGTTCGGGCTCTCGCTGGGAGGAACAACATAAGTGTCACTCCTAGAGGTTGCGGTAGATTTCTCAGGGTCATCAGACATGTTGAAGAATCTCAAGAATACCCACAGCAATCAACTCACAATGGAATAAAAAAATGACAGAAAAGGAGCACCCACGAAACAGAAACAATCAGATTACCATGGAGGAGCCACCAACATTATGAATGATCTGATTAATGGCCCATAGAGGGACCCAAAAACTGCTGAGAAGTTAACCTGCTATCAAACCGAAGGCTGGATTGGAGTTAGAAGTGTCTAAGGGGTTGTCGGCTGGATGGGAGAAGAGATTAGAGGGCTGCGCAGGGGTCACTAGGTCATGGGTGACCTTCGGTCAGGGCTGGGGAAGGGATAATAGGGTGTGGCGAGTGGTTTGTGGGTGGTATATGTTGCGGCGCAGGGCAGGGAGGGTATTTAGGGTTCGGCGAGAGGCTGGGTGGACAGATGGGTGGGGGCGCAGCCCCTAGGGGCAGTGTTTGGTGGTGGCGATGTCGATGATGAGGCGCAGGTGGTGGTGGTGATGGTGGTTGTAACCCTACGTTAGGGTGGCTCTGATACCATGTAGAAAATAATAATGGAAGAACATAGGAGACTAATGAGCCTCCAAAATATTATATATTAGTCTAGAAAGACAATTACACAAATACCCTTATAAGGAAAAAATGAAAAATTACAGCTTGCTAAATAATAAGGTCTAACAATACATATGGTAATGTACCTCTTCTCTCCCCATCCACCATCTTTAGAACCTTTGCAATAGGTGCATGAATGTCGACAACAATCTTTACTTTTTCCCAAAATTTAGCATCGAGTATAGTAGCTTGTACTCGCTTCCCAATTACGTCTTTGCTACCTGCACTCATACCCCAATCATTTGATGTGAACATCCTTTGCAAACCACTTTTAAGCTCTAAAATACTTTGAAAAGCAATGTAATTAGTTCCAAATCGTGTTTGCCTTGGACGAATCAATTCTCCCTTGCAGTATGTTCGATATATTGCCAATATTATGTTGTGGTTGTAAATAAAGTTTGTGACCCTCTTTGCCTTATCTAAGACATTCCGCACAGCCTCAATGCCAACAAAATCATGTAAGATTAAGTCAAGGGAATGAGCTGCACAGGGAGTCCAATATAAGTATGGATTCACTTCCATCAACATTTCACCGACCTTCGAGTATGCACTCCCACTATCTGTGATGTTCTGAACCATATGTTTATCTCCAATTTGTTGAATGGTCTGATCCATCATATCATAAATGAATGTTACATCCTTGTCATTATTTGAAGCATTAAAGATCGGTGAAAATTAACCTTTCCATCACAATAAACCAAGAAGTTGATAATTACTAATCTGGTAGTTGAAGACCATCCATCACACGTGACTGTGACTCCATAAGTGTCAAACTTCTTCTTGAAAAGCTCAATATATTCCCTTAACTCTTCTATTTCATGATCTAATAATGGCATTCCAATCTCATAGGGTGTTGGCTCTACGACACCTGCACCACCTAATGCAATTTCATCTATAATCAATTGATTAAAGTGGCCTTGAGCCTTGGATGGTGGAATATTTTCGTATATGAAGAACTTTGCTATTGCATGTTTTACCGACATTGCCCACTTTTTTGGATTCCACAAATAAGTTAACTTTGCTTGTTGGACTTCCTTATTTCGATGCAATGAAGGAGTCACTTCATGAATGTCAAGTCCTTTTTTCTTATCTTTTTGTGATTTGGTAGACATCTTATTACAAGTTTCTTTCACACTACAAGATCGCATTAGTTTATGCATTGCATTTACGCCTCCCTTTTGAGTGGATGGTTCCCCCCTTGCTCTTCTAGACATTTCACCAGTCATATGAATGTCGTGAATATATTGTTGTTTAGCGTACTCTAAATCATCTCTCTCCTCCTTTATCATAGCATCATCATCATCCGAATCATTGATTTCAATCCCACTTCTCTTTCTAGCAGTTTGGATCAAATTCGTCCTCATTTGAGCTATTTGTTCTTCCACTTTCTCATTCTCTTTCTTATTACGATTCATGTAGTCCCTCATTGCTTTAGAAACTGCTGAAGGGCACTTACCACATCTTTCAACATTTGAATTACCTCCAGCCAAGTATTGCTTCAAACGTGACACACCACCACCCTTCATTATTTTGTGACAGTAGTTGCATTGCACATGCTACCGATTATCTCCAATCTGTGTCCCGTGCTTCCAACCAATATCTCGTTGCCGTCTCTTTTTTCCAGTTGGTTGCGAAATGCCATCTTTTTTTTTCTTGACATTCCTACACATAATACATAATATTTAATTTAATTTTTTTTTTTATAAGAATATTTATAACTTTGAATTAGTATACCACAATTATATGACTATTTACTAATTAGGATTAATTGTAATTGGTAAGTTATAAGCTAAGAAGCACTAGAGCGGAAGATTTAGTGAAGCACGCGCACTTAGTGCACGAGGAGTGCGGACGCGGCTTTAGTGTGCCTTTAGTGCGTATGGACTCCATTTGAGTTCTTGGCCATGTTCAAGTGTGGCTGAGTGCGCCAGATTCAAGAAAAAAAAAGAGGGAAGAAAGAGGAATAAAGAAGTTGAAAGGCAGGAGAAAAACGAGATTACCCATCTAGAAAACAGGTGCGTCTTCTCCTCTTCTTCTTCTTCTTCTTCTTCTTCTTCTTCTTCTTCGATTCTGCATCTTCTTCTTCTTCGATTTCTACTTCGGTTCGATTCTTCTTTGATTTCTTCTCTCTCTCTCTCTCTCTCTCTCTCTCTCTCTCTCTCTCTCTCTCTCTGTAACATGAAAATGTGAGATAACGAAGCCCTAAATTAGATTGGCCTTAAGGTTTCTTTTAAATCCTTTCTTTCTTATATATTTATACCTTAGCCCCAAATTATTTTTTTTGGATAAATAAGTATATTGTTAAATTTGAAAAAAATATATGCATGATAAAAATAGTAGAATAGTTTGTATATACTACTATATAAATGTTATACAAAACATATTTTTAATACTTTACATAAGTACCCTGCCGCATGCGTACTAGTGATTTTGGAAAAATTGCCTAACTCCCCACACTCGTGTCCCCGTATCCGCACTGGTGCTTCCTAGGTTATAAGTTGTAACTAATTTTTACATTTCTACAAATATTAGTTTCAATGAATATTCTAAGAAAATAATATTCACAAAAAAGTATGACTAATTTTTTAATTATAAGGATGTAGCTCATCTAGTAATAACAATATAATTATATAACACTAATATTTTTATAAACAGTATTTTTTTTAACAAATTTTAAAAGAGTGCAGTTTTGCTCACCCCAAAATTGCTCACCCTATGCCCACCCTCATTTCTCATTGTCTAATACAGTGGGGCCCAGTACTTTACACCATTAATTAATTCTCATTTAATCCGGGTCCCACTGCATTAACCAATGGGAGAGAGGGGTGAGCAAAAATGCATTCATTTTAAAATTAATTTTGATTCTTGAGTAAGACTAAAAATATAAGTAATAACTAATAATATAAGTAATACTAACTAATACTCCTAAGAAATACTAACTAATAAAGTATCATACCACTAGTGTTATATATATACATATATATATATATGTCATATAAGATACACGGAGAGAGAGAGAGAGAGAGAGAGAGAGTCGTGAGTGGGAGAGGGCAGAGGGAACCCTGGCGGAAGAAGAAGAAGAAGAAGAAGAAGAAGAGGAAGATCAAGAAGAAGAAAATAAAGAAGAATGAAGAATAACACGTCCGTAACCTAAATATTCTCTTTTTTTTACTGTTCTCTCGTGATCTCCTCTTTTCCCCAATATTCAAACCCCCTTTTCAGTTTCACATGGATCTCTAGCCCTCGGCACCTGATTCGACACACACACATGTTTCGCACGAAACATGCACGAAACACACCGAAAAGAGAACGTTTTGTGCGACACATAGGAATTTCGCAATTCCATTAGGGTTTTGTTTCTGTCCCCAGCGAAATCGAAAAGTTTTGTACGTTTCGAAACGACACGACATTTTGATCCTTGCTTAGGAGTATTAGTTAGTATTATTTATATTATTAGTCATACACAAGGATCAAAATTAATTTTAAAATGCACATTTTTGCTCACCCTTTGCTCACCCATCTCCCATTGGCTAATGCAGTGAGACCCAGGATTAAATGAGGATTAATTAAGGGAATTGCTATGTACACCTGTGTATTTGCTATGCACACCTAAATTCTTTTATTCTAACCACTTTTCTTCTAAAAATTCTCACTTTTGTGTAGGTGAGCGGTGTACATAGCAAAATTAGCAGTGTACATAGCAATTCCCTTAATTAATGCTGTAAAGTACTGGGCCCCACTGTATTATCCAATGGGAAATGGGTGTGAGCAAAGGGTGAGCAATTTTGGGGTGAGCAAAACTGCACTCTTTTAAAATTTGTTAAAATATGTACTGTTTAAAAAAATATTAGTGTTTTACAATTACTCCCTCTGTCCCATATTAAGAGTCCTTGAAGCCACTTTTGATGTCCCATTTTAAGAGTCCCTTTTTGAAAAGTCAAAGTAATTTAATACACACTTTCCTAATTTGCCCTTTATTATATCCAACTCTTCCCTCTCTTTTTTTATGTGACATTATAATTTTGAATTTCATAAAGGGCAATATTGGAAGTTGAAAGTCTCACCAAAATCAAGATTGTCCCCTTAATAAGTTGGAATTCCCAAAAGAGACTCTTAATATGGGACGGAGGGAGTATATTGTTAATACTAGATAAGCTACATCCTTATAAATAAATACATAAAAAAAAAAAAAAATCAGTCATACTTTTTTATGAATGGTATTTTCTTAGAATACTCATTGAAACTAATATTCTTAGAAATATAAAAATTAGTTGCAACTTATAACTTACTAATTGCAATTAATACTAATTAGTAATTAGTCATATAATTGTGGAATACTAATTCCAATTTTTAAATGTTCTTAAAAAAAAATTAAATTGAATTAAATTAAATATTATGTATTATGTGTAGGAATGTCAAGGGAAAAAAAAAAGATGACACTTCGCAACCAACTGAAAAAAAGAGACGGCAACGAGATATTGGTTGGAAGCATAGAACACGGATTGGAAATAATCGACAACATGTGCAATGCAACTACTGTCACAAAATAATGAATGGTGGTGGTGTGTCATGTTTGAAGCAACACTTGGCTAGAGGTAATTCAAATGTTGAAAGATGTGATAAGTGCCCTTCAGCAGTTTCTAAAGCAATGGGGGACTACTTGAATCGTAATAAGAAAGAGAATGAGAAAGTGGAAGAACAAAGAGCTCAAATGAGGACGAATTTGATCCGAACTGCTAGAAAGAGAAGTGGGATTGAAATCAATGATTCAGATGATTTGAATGATGATGATGCTATGACAAAGAAGGAGAGAGATGATTTAGAGTACGCTATACAACAATCTATTCACGATATTCACATGGTTGGTGAAATGTATAGAAGAGCAAGGGGGGAACCATCCACTCAAAAGGCAGGCGCAAATGCAATGAATAAAATAATGCGATCTCGTAGTGTGAAAGAAGCTTGGAATAAGATGTCTACCAAATCACAAAAAGATTAGAAAAAAAGGACTTGACATCCATGAAATTACTCCTTCATTGCATCGAAATAAGGAAGTCCAACAAGTAAAGTTAACTCATTTGTGGAATCCAAAAAAGTGGGCAATGTCGGCAAAACATGCAATAGCAAAGTTCTTCTTATACGAAAATATCCCACCATCCAAGGCTCAAGGCCACTTTTATCAATTGATGATAGATGAAATTGCATTAGGTGGTGCAGGTGTCGTAGGGCCAACACCCTACGAGATTGGAGGGTCATTATTAGATGATGAAATAGAAGAGCTACGGAAATATATTGAGCTTTTCAAGAAGTTTGACACTTAAGGAGTCACAGTCATGTGTGATGGGTGGTCTTCAACTACCAGATTAGCAATTATCAACTTCTTGGTTTATTGTGATGGAAAGGTTATTTTTCACCGATCTTTTAATGCTTCAAACAATGATAAGGATGCAACATTCATTTATGATATGATGGATTAAACCATTCAACAAATTGGAGATAAACATGTGGTTCAGATCATCATAGACAATGGGAGTGCATACTAAAAGGCTGTTGAAATGTTGATGTAAGTGAATCCACACTTATATTGGACTCCCTGTGCAGCTCATTCCCTTGAATATTACATTATTTTGCTGGCACTGAGGCTATGTGGAATGTCTTAGATAAGGCAAAAAGGGTCACAAACTTTATTTACAACCACAACAGAATATTGGCAATATACCGAACATACTGCAAGGGACAATTGATTTGTCAATGGCAAACACGATTTGGAACTAATTACATTGCTCTTCAAAGTATTTTAGAGCATAAAAGTGGTTAACAAAGGATGTTCACATCAAATGATTGGGGTATGAGTGCAGGTAGCAAAGACGTAATGGGGAAGCGAGTACAAGCTACTATACTCGATGCTAAATTTTGGGAAAAAGCAAAGATTGTTGTCGACATTCATGCACCTATTACAAAGGTTCTAAAGATGGTGGATGGGGAGAGGAGCTACACTGCTATATGTATATGACGCAATGATACGAATAAGACATGCCATTACAGAGATTGCCCCTAAATCTTACAAGAAGCATCTTGGCATTGTTGATGCTCGAAGGAAGAAGCAAATCATTCCGCCAATACACATGGCAGGTATGCTAGTGAATATTTACTATGCTATATATAGTCATTTCAGTTTGTAGTGACTAATTGAATATTCAAATGCTTCATTGTAGCTTACTATTTGAATCCCATATACCAATACGAAGAAGGTGTAGGTGTGAAAAAAAGTTTGTTGAAAGCGCATAGAGCCATGGTATCTCGATTGGAGCCCGATGGTAATCGTGCTTCTCAAGCACTTGCTGAGGTTAAAATATTTCATGAGGCAATGTATATGTTTTCAGTCCAAGCGGCAATCAGGGGGAGAATAGGACGGATCCAGGTGAATTTTGTGCCATATTTACCAGTTTGAAACTGTTCGCATTTTTAATTAACAATTATCTATTAATTACAGCTGAATGGTGGCTTTTGTATAGTACGGACGCTCCTAACTTGAGAAAGATTGCTATGAGAATTTTATCACAAATAGCTTCATCTAGTGGTTGTGAAAGAAATTGGAGCACGATTGCTCTTATTCATACTAAAGCACGCAATCGGCTCCATTATGACAAGTGAGAAAAGTTGATTTTCGAACAATACATGTGGTTGAAGGTTAAACACATGTTTAAAGAACAAAGAAATCAAGAGTTCCAACCAATTGACTTAAGTACTATAGAAAATATGGGACTTTCAGAATGGTTAGATGACCCCGGGAATGCACTTCTAGATGAGATTGATGGCAATGGTAATCCGAATAGGCCAAATTCATACTTTGCTACATGGGTAAATCACCCGAGAGATGATGGTATGGCTCAGGATAACAGTGAAAGAGGGTCAACAACACGTGGTAAGCAACCTATGGTTAGTAGCAATCATGATGATGATAGTGATAATAATGGAGATGGCAACAATGATGACAATGATGATGATACTAGTCCTCCACAAGGTAGGAGTCTGGGTGGCAATGTTGGTTTTTCATCGCCAATTGGGAGGGGCAGCCAAAGTCCTCGAGGGCCTATATTCACGGAAGAGCAAGGAATCACTCGTGCTACACAAGATGAAGATCATGGCTCCCGTCATGTGCTTCAGTATGAACGTGGTCAAGGTCGACATTGTAATCCACGCAATCAGAGAAATAATCTCACACCAACTGATGCTATGGATGTTGATATGATCAACACCAGCATGTCTAGTATGAGTATGAGCGGGGGTGACTTCTATGGGCAAGGATCATCATCTTCAAATGCTTATGGCTCAGGATACGATTCACATAGCTGGTCAAGTTTATACATCTGGATATGACTCCCAAGTATCATCCTCACAAGGCTATAGACATGGCCATGGACTTCAATTTGGATGTAGTCAGTCAAGTTGATTATGAAAGGTTTAGGACTATTTATGAGGCATGGTTTCGTGCATACATGGGTTGGACTGAGTATTGTCGATATATCCAGAACACGTATAATGTTACTCTTGGCGAATACACGGAGCCTGGACCAGTTGAGGCGCCAACTCGACACTCTACAGCCGATTGGATGTGAATTTGTTGGATGAACAACCATTTGTATTTTGGAGATATCTTATTAGCTCCTTATGTGCTTTATATGTAACTTTTCTTTTCTATAAATGGTCTTTTCTGTATTTTATGAACTGCTTGACAGTAGATTGACGCCTAAATTATCATGTATTTTCAATTTGAACTATATATTATTGATATAACTACATATATATAGACCTCCCAAAGGGTCAATTAATCAATTATATGCTTTAATGGGCATACAATTTAGTTTGAAGTTATGCTTCCACAAGTTTCTTGGTGTTTCCAATTGTTTCCGATGTTTCCACATGTTTCCAAAACGTTTCCGAAAAGTTTACGTTTCCAGGAACACCGAAACATTACTCCGAAACGAAATTTTGATCCTTGCTCCCACGTAATACTAACTAATAAAGTAGTAGACCACTTATGTTATATACATACTTATATATATATACGATCAGGCTCTTAAGTGAACAGGGTTGAGTGAACATACCCAGTGAACACATTTTTTAGCCTAAAAGAACCCATGGACGGCGCTGATTCACGTGCTCCGACCCGTGGGTTCTTTTAGCATAAAAAAACATATTCACAGGATATATTCACTCAACCCTGTTCACTTAAAAGCCTCACCGTGTATATATATATATATCATATAAGATACACTTATTGGGCAATCAAAAAAAAAGATAAACACTTACTGGCAGAGAGAGAGAGACAGGCTAGGCGACGAAGAAGAAGAAGAAAGAAAAAGGAGAGAGAGAGAGAGAGTCGCGACTGTGGAGAGGGCAGAGGAACCCTAGCGGAAGAAGAAGAATGAAGATCAACAGCCAGTAACCTAAATATTCTCTTTTTTTTATTGCTCTCTCGTGATCTCCTCTTTTCCCCAATTTTCAAACCCTCTTTTTCAGCTTCACATGGATCTCTGGCCCTCGGCACATGATTCGACACACACACATGTTTCGTGCGAAACATGTGTGTTTCGTACGAAACACACCAAAAAGAGATCATTTCGTGCGACACATAGGAATTTCATAATTCCATTAGGGTTTCGTTTCTGTCCCAGCGAAATCGAAAAGTTTCGTACGTTTCAGTCGAAACGACACGACATTTTGATCCTTGGGCATGACAATTGGCATCCAGTTGCCCCACTAATGAATAGGTAGGAAGTTTGGTGAAGCAGCTCTTCAGCTCTTCTTCATATAGCAAAGGTGGAGTAAATCATTAGGAACTTTGCTCAGAGCTGGCTGCAATTCCTATAAATGTCAATGCCAATTGAATCATTGTTATTTTAAATGTACCCCTATGGCCCTACGCCCTTCACTCCAAATCTGGACTCCAAGAATAGAGTTGTATGGACCATATCTAAGACTACAGTAAGTCTGTAACTACCCCACCAGTTCTACTTAAGCTGTAAAAGGTTCTAATGGTAAGGTTATTTGAGCAGACATTTTTGGAATACGGAAGATGTCCCAAGGCACTCTTTCATTCTGTGTCTCCTTTTTCAAGACTGGATTTCAAGTAAAGACACAATGAGAGATGGGGCAATCTAGTTCAAGGTAACTGTAATACGTGGAATCAAGGGCTGGAGTAAAAGGGCCATCACTCTTTTGCTTGCACCTTACCTAGCAAGATATGAGAAGTGTTCTAAAAAATGTTCGACGTTCAGAAAGGCTCGGGCTTGGTACCAAGAAATGAATTGGCTAATTTACAATTCAAAGGGGGAGTAGCGATTTTTTGAAGATATTGAAGGTCGCCTTGGCTGCTACTGTCTACACAATGTGGAAGGAGGTGTGTTTGATTCTCTTTCAAGGCAAACACCAACACCTTGACAGTATGTGTTATCAATTAAGGTAGCTGCTTCTTGTTGGAAGGGGGATAAGAATTCAAAATCTTGTTATCAGTTAATATGGCTGCTTGTTGTTGGAAGGGGGTTAAGAATTCATAGGAGAACTGGATACTAAATCTTAGCAAAGGTTTGCCTAATGAGAATTTCATCAAGCCTAAGTGATTGAAGCTTGAGTTAGTTCTGTTTTAGATCTTAATTTTATTCTTAGTGTTTGGTCCCCGTCCCTAGACTCTATTCTGTTTCTCTGTATTGGTTGTTTAGCTTTGAGTTGTGCGCGACTTGGTGAGTTTTTAACTCTCTTCTCTTTTCGGTACCTTTTCAATACAATACAATTACCTATCCGAAAAAGGAAAACACTCCCTTGTCTTTTTGTACAGGAAGGGTTATGCCCCTCTTAGCACTTTATGTAGTTTCGTATTTATACAACTTAACGCCCGACCACCCCCACCCCCCAAAAAAAAAAAAAAAATTTATTACTGATCCTCCTCGTCCTATTCACGAGTTCAAAGCATGCCCAAAAGTTGGGCCAGTTCCCATAGCCATCCAACCTAAAATACAAGCATAAGCTCAATCGCTTGATTAAAGCTCACAACAGTTTCCTACTGGTACCAGAGTATGCAGCAGTGGAGCACAGTTATAAATAATACAAACTCCTACTAAACATCAAGTAGAAACATTCAGAACAATCTAGAGCAAGAAATGCATCAGCCAAATGACAGGAATTTCTATATTTCAAAAAAAAAAAAACATAGTAAGGTCTTAAAGTTTCCAACAAACTCATAGTACATCACAACTTCATGTGCTTTCAGCAACCGGCACAATAGCAAGATCATGTGCAACACGAAGCGAGAGAACAAATAACACTGTGAGTGTGACCATACACAGTAAGTACATGAACGTATTTGAAAATTGGCATAATAGATACTATGAGGCATAAAGTGAATACGATACCTCTGCATCAGTCCCATAGAGTGTTACGCGATAAACAACAGATACGGAGTTTCCATCAGCAGAGTAAGTGATGCTTCGAACTTCACCAGACCATTCTACAGGAGGTGGAGGAGAACATGGAACATATTGAGAGTTGAAAGATTTCCAACGACGATGGAAACTAGAATTATTGCAATAACTTTCAAGTTGTTAAACATACCAGGAGCATGCAAGTTCATAATTCGATTCACTATGTGCCTGGAGATATGAAAAAGAGTAAAAGTCAAAGAAAATCTTTCTTAAACACTAAACATAGAGCTAGAGCTGAAAGTGAACATAGCAAAATCACCATTCCTTATGAACTTTCATGCTCCTGGTATGTTTAATAATTCTAACACTAGTCCCAAGAGCTTTCCAGCCACAGATTTTTTTTTTTTCTGTTAAGCTTCCACATTTGGAGCTGCTTGGCGAGGGGTTTTTCAAGATCAACCAGATTGGAGGCTGAAACAAATGACCCCACCCCCCCTGGCCCTAGTTTTTACATGATTATGTTATCTCGTTGGTATAATTTGAAATAATAAAATGTGAGTAGTGGCTCAACAAGATAGCTTACAAATGGAGTAACAGAATGAGAGAGAGAGAGAGAGAGAATAAAGAATGTTGTTTTGGTACCAGGGAATGTATTTGACGGGGAAGCCATCAGGTTCGGTGCGAACTCGAACGAGGGAATCGGGAACCCTCTTGTTGAGTTCTTTGAGGATTTCAGAGATAGGCCTACTTATTCCCGACGTTGGAACTGATACTGATGATGAGTCGTCTTCGTCAAAGGCCGCTCTCTCTTCTTTCTCTTTCTCTCTCTCTATCTCTCTCATCACACCAGTAGTAGTATTTGCAGCCGCTTTTGCGGCGTATGAACGCCCACAACAAATTCGCAAACCCACCACCACTAATTTCAAAGCTGAAGTACTGTGATGAACGTGATGATGATGATGATGATGAGCATTCATCGATCTTGCCATACATCTCGTCACAAACGACGCCATTGTTAGCGCTCTCTACTCTCTCTCTCTCTCTCTCTCTCTAAAACCCAGAGGCCCCCCCTTGAAAGGGTTTTAATTTAAACAGTATTCTCAATCGGCAGATTCAGTAGGGACGGTGGTTGGGTTTGTTTACTTGGAAACGATGGCCCATTTCTACAGTAGGCTACACAGGCCCAGTAATGTATGCTTCGTTTCTTTCTTTATTTCTTTCTTTGTCTTTTGGGTAAATTACACAAACCTCCCCTGAGGTTTGCCTTAATTACACGGATTTCCCCTCTTGTTTCAAAAATTACACAGATCTCTCTCGAGGTTTGTAATTAGGTAACAAAACGCCCCCTCCCCTAATGGTCCGTTAGTTTTTTTACATTAGTCTCCCCTGAAAATTACAATTAGCCCCCCTAATATTATAAAATTGTCATACTAAAGCCCCCTTTCTCTTATATTTTTGTGCTAATTATAAAATCCCTCTTCCCTCCTATGTTTTTGGGTTAATTTTTTTAGCATTAATTCATATCATCTACACAAAATATACACAAAACATATATAAATAGGTCCAAAAAAAAATTTTCCCCCGAACAAACCTCTATCAAGCCCCCCCCCCCCTCCCCTGTATTAATTTTCTAGATCCGCCCCTGTCCCTATGCTTCAAAAGTGGACACTTAACCCCCTGTGATTGTAGACTAAAATAGAACTGTTATGATTTCACTCAAAGAGCGTTAACCCCAAAATTAACATCACAAAATGGGTTAAGTGTTTATATTTTTAACCAATTTTAGAATTTTTGTCAGTTTTGAGTGAAATCATAACAATTCCATTTTAGTCCACAATCACAGGGGGTTAAGTGTCCACTTTTGAAGCATAGGGACAAGGGTGGATCTAGAAAATTAATACATGGGGGGCTTGATAGAGGTTTGTTTGGGGAAAAAAAAAATTTGGACCTATTTATATGTATTTTGTGTAGATGATATAAATTAATGCTAAAAAAATTAACCCAAAAAATATAGGAGGGAGGAGGGATTTTATAATTAGAACAAAAATATATGAGAAAGGGGGCTTAGTATGACAATTTTATAATATTAGAGGGGCTAATTGTAATTTTTAGGGGAGGCTAATGTAAAAAAAAACTAAAGGACGTTAGGGGTGGGGGCGTTTTGTTACCTAATTACAAACCTCGAGGGAGGTCTGTGTAATTGTTGAAACAAGAGGGGAGGTCCGTGTAATTAAGGCAAACCTCAGGGGAGGTTTATGTAATTTACCCTTTTTTTTTTCATCTATACCATCTACATGTCTCATATTTATCACTTGCATTGTGGTAAAGAATTGGTTTTACTTCTATATATACAATCTTTTAGTGAATGTGTGCTTCTTGCATATGCTTCTATCTATGTTCACTCTAAATATCTTTCCAAATATTGGTTATTTACCTGTTTGTGCCAAAAATAATTGGTCAACTACCATGCTAACACGTGGAAGACACAGAGTGATTGGCTGGCATGGCAACAAAGTGATGAGGGTTCAACACGTGGAGGAGTTTGGTACAAGGCCAAAGGCGCGAGCGATTACAACAAACTGGGAGATTTGAATTGAAACAGTAACTCACAAACGATTACAAAGGATTGCAGTGGTAATCGTGCCTCTAATTATAGAAACAACACACGCCTTCTTATTGTTTGGAGTGACAAAGCTCGCCTCCAAATTACAACACGAAGAAGAAGGGGGCAATGCAGCATGCCTTGTTCAAATTGGTGAAGTCCACATAGTACCTCCATTTATTATTGTATTTTTTTCACCAGTACTACGTTAGCTAGCTAATTAGGGTATTGGACTTCCTTGATTGACTTTGCTTTTAACAATTTCCCGACTTCTTCACTGGCTGCTTTCTGCATTTCTGCAGCCATCCCTCTTCTTGTCTGCTTGACAGGTCAGAAATTTGGGTTCACATTGAACTGATGAGCCATCACTTAGGTGTCAATCACTGGCATGTCTTAATGGCACCAAGCGAACACTTCCTGATTTTGCTTCAGAAAGTGAATCAGATTACGACGAAGCTCAACCTCCAACAGGGAGATAATTAATGCGTGTATATGATCCGGTTAGGAAATTGGTCGTCCAGGACAACTAGTGAGAGGTCTTTAACTGAACCTACCCCATCCCTATCGTCCCGGGGGTCTAGTCCTTTAAGATTCAAAGACTCTTGTGCAAGATTCGTAAGAAGGGAGTTAACGTGGCAATATCTGGCTGCTGCTTGGTCTCCTCGTAATATACCGACCCCTTTGGGAGTTGAAAACTTGACTACGAAATGGTAAGTTGAGACGACCGACCTGATCGGATTGAGAGTCAGCCTTTCCAAGATAACATTGTAGGCAGGTGATTCCACTATTGCGAAGTTAACAGTAGTTGAAATTTGCTGGGGATAGGTCCCTAATGAAACCAATAGTTTCATCTCCCCAAGAGGCAGCGTACTGGCTCTGTTAAACCCAATCAGGGGGGTGGCGACTGTCAGGAGTTGTTCCCTGGAGATACGTAGTTGGTGGAATGCCCCAACAAAGAATATATCCGAGGAGTTCCCAATGTCCACTGGCACTCTTCTGACTAGGTAGTCAGTAATGGAGATAGTTACCACTAGAGGATCATCATGAGGATAGTATGCTCCATGGAGGTCAGTGTCTGTGAAAGAGAGTTTGTTAAGCTGTTGATGTGCTTAGGGATGGCAATAGGACAGGTTTTCCGGGTTCCCCGCCCCGCCCCGCCCCGCCCCTAATAGGTAGGGTATGGGGGGGCCTTAATAGGGTTAGGGGCGGGTATGGGGGAGTTCTTTAGAACCCGAGTCGGGTTCTCATCGGGGTCGGGGGTAGGGTCAAAAAACCCGAACCCACCCCGTATATACATGTTATTACATTAATACCCTCAATTGCCTTGAATATTACATTTTTACCTTGCTAGTATATATAGCCCCAAATAGAATTAGGGCTTCATTGTTAACTGTTTGCGCCTCCTATCAAGTCCAAGAGTCAAAGGAGGCTCTGGATAAGACCATAGCTCTCTCTCTCTCTCTCTCTCTCTCTCTCTCTCTCTCTCTTCGAATCTGCCATGGTCCATGGATGAGACCAAAGCTGCTCTCTCTCTCTCTCTCTCTCTCTCTCTCTCTCTCTCTGAATCGGCCATGGATGAGAGTAAGCAAAGCTTAGAAGCTGTTGAAGAACCAGAGATGTCGATGCCAGACGTAGAAGAACACATACACACGGCGACTTCCACTCTCCCACCGGAAGCCACCGTTCATGAAGCCCTCCATTGACTTTGAAATCTAAAGATTCAAGGTGAGTTTGTGCTATTGAAGTCTCTAAGATTCATGGAAATCTTCTGCCGATCCGGTGAACTACTCTCAAATCTCAAGATTCTAGGCTCTGTGGAGGTAAGCTTCAAAAACCCTAACTCAAATCTCAAGATTCTAGACTCTGTGTTGCGTGTTGTGTGTTGGTTATGGATTTAATTGTTGTATATGTTTGGTGGTTTTGGTGTAGGATTGTGGGTTTTTGTTGTCAATTTGTTGTATATGATTGAATTGTTGTCAATTTGTTTTTTTTTTTTTTTTTAAATTCAAACTCTTAATCGGGGCGGGGCGGGGACGGGGACCCCGAGTGTGGGGTAGGGGCGGGGTCGGGAAGAGAATTATGCTAGGTGGGGCGGGGGCGGGGGCGGGGGAGGGTTCAGTGAAGCGGGGCGGGGGCGGGGGCGGGATATGGGGGCCCCGTCCCATACCCGCCCCGTTGGCATCCCTAGATGTGCTGCGGAGTGGACCGATGCAGTTGTGAGACCCGAACCTGAAAAGAATATTAAAATAATAAATCATTTACTCTATTAAGCTGAACTGAGTCGTTTGCCAGTTAAATTTCTGTGATTTAATTATTTAAGCTGAATTGTTATTAAATTTTTATGCTGATCTGTCAATTATTAAATAATTATGCATTGGGTTAGAACTGGAAATTTTCATTTTTGGGATTTTGAGTTAGGAAATAACTCTATTTGGGGGTCCTAGGATGAAATGGGAAAGTTTGGGAACTCAAGTGCATGTTTTAAAGAAAGTTGGGGGTGTTAAACATAATTTTTTTAAAAAAAAATGAAAATCAATTTTAGGGGAGATACGTTAGTCTCCTTTACTGTGCAGTTTGAGAGGGTTTACAGTGAAAAGGAAGAGAAGAGAAAGAGAGTAAGAGGGGAAGAAGAAGAAGAAAAAGAAGAAGAATAAAGAGAAGAAGGCTTAGAAATTGGGAGGAAGAGGAGAAAACTCATCTTCGACACCCTAGGTCCCTAGGTAAGTGAAATTAGTTGAAAGTGTGAGTTAGGGTTTTTGAATTCTTACCTTAGAATATGAAATTAAGAGATTAAAGTTGTAAATTGATATTTTAGAACTTGCTTAAATGCTCCTTGATATGTACATATGGTGTGGTATAAAGTTTTTCATGTTAAACTTGAATTTTGAGCAAGTTTGCAAGATGTGTTTTTAGGGTTTGGTAGAAATCCGAAAATTGGGGATTTGTGGGGTTGATTTTGATAGTGAATATGTGTTTTACATGCCTTGGGTGATATGTATACCATGTATGACAAGTTTTGCTTGAGTATTGTTGATTTCGCAATTGTTGGGGTGTTGAAATGTAAGGGTTTTTAATAAATCCTAAAATTGAGTTTTTGTTTGGGTTTTGATTTTGATGTTTTTGGTGTTGAGAGTATGTTATTAATGTCTTGAAACACTCCTAGTTCAAGTCTTGAAAGGATTGAGTTGGGTTTGAGGTGGTAACCACCATGGATGAAATTTGAAGCTCTTGAGCTTTATGGATTCTTAAAAATTCTTGTTTTAAATCTATATGTGGGTTGATTTTTGTTGTTAGAATGATGTTTTTAATGTTTTGGAGTACTCTTACAACAAGCTTTGAAAGAGTTGAGTTGGGAAGAGTTGGGAAGAATAATAGAGATTAGTGTGTGTTCTTGGTGTAGTGTATGGTCTTGGTGTAGTGTGTGTTTTTAAAACTTTAGTTTATGGGTCTTGCTTTATTTGTAAAAAAATTATTGATTATGAGTTAATATTTAAATTTTCTAGATGCTAATAACATATTTGAGAAGCATATAGAGAATGTTAGTTTTGGGTTTAGAAGAATTGGGTATGATTTGAGTAAAACACCATTGAAGATGTTCTTGAGCTTTAGAAGCTAAAAATGGGTTCTTGATTTTTATTTGATGGTTGTGGTGAACAATATTAGATGTGGATTTTTAATGCATTGTGAATATTATTTTGGGCTATATGCTATTGAAAACTTTTGTCTCCAAGAGTTGGTTGAACTTGAAAGCCTCCATGGAAGAGTTAATTTTTGTTTACAAACTTGATTTGGATAAAGAGAAAAAGTTAGAAATTAGGGGCTATTCGGGTTTGATTTTGGGAGTTTGGGTTGTTTCAAATTAAAACTTGAACTTCTAAAATTTTTATTTATTAAGTAAATTGTTTCTTTCTACATTTTTATTTATTATAATGTTGTTTATTTTTACTTACTAGCTATGAAATTGAAGTTTGAGAAATATGGATTTTTGTCAATTAGAAAGCCTAAGTTGTTAATTTTTTTGTTGTTATTATACGATTTTTGAATTATTATCCAAATTGAAATTATATTTGCTATGAAATCTAATTTTTAAAGATTTCAGGGACCGAAGTTGGTAGTAGCGGACCCAAGGAGTTGACCGAGGAGCAAGTAGAAAGGTGACTTTCAAAGACTTTCCGAATTTGAGGTGGGTCTTCTAGATATTGCTGTATTGCAATTTATGTTTATATACATAGCTGGCATGACATATATGTTGTGCACTTGCATTGCTGAGCTGTTAAACCAAGTAGCTGAATGCTTGGTAATATGCCGCGAAAGGCTAAAGCTGATGGGCCCGGGGGTGTGAGTCACGGTATGTATGAGTTGCATTTTAATATTGCATAAATGTTATATTTGTGCTGTGCTAAGCTGTTTATATGCTTAAACTTGCATATTGTTTTATCTAGTTGTCGTGATCTGTGATTTTGCTCACGCCCACACAGATTTTCTGTACAGGTACCCCTTTTATGAAGCTGAATTATGAATTGCACTGCCATAGGTCTGGGATTGCTGTGGGTTGCTATGGGTTGACCACAAGAGTGGTATTCTGTCGAAAAAAATTGTAAAATACAGTTTGGTTGTAAATTTTGCAAGATGTTGTAAATACTTTACTTTTAAGTTTGGTTGTGTTGGATTAGTTTAATGTATAATACTTGGGATGTGTGAATATTTTAAACTCTCTAATAAAGTGTTCTTGTATAAGTCTGTTAATCACAGGTTAAATTTAATATTGTTGATTAGTTGAGTTGTACTAGCAGATATTTCGACCACGGCAGGTCGGGTGCCACAGTTTGGTATCAGAGCTTAGGTTATAGGTTCTGTGAACTGTACGGTTGGGTCTAGACCGTGGCAGTGCTTTAGGAGTTGAGTTGTGTGGGTATATTTATTGGTGGATTAATAAATATATTATTATTGTGTTTGCATTACAAACGTGGTATGTTACAGATATTATATTATATGGATGGGGAAAGACGAACCGGATAGGAGGAAGGGGAGGGGACATACCAACCCCTGGGAAATCAAGAAGTTGAACAAGCACGACTAATGGAGCATGGGCAAACGTCTCATCCTGAACAGATGTTTGAATCAATGGCCCGATATTTTGATACGAAAATTTAGATAGCTATAGTCGAGTCAAGTAAAGCTAAGGAAATAGATAAACCTGGGAAACTTTACGAAATTTTTTTGAAATATCATCCACTAGCATATTCGGGAATTAGAATACCATTAGAAGCCGAACAGTGATTTAAAGGAATGGAAGATATATTTGAAGTAATGCAAATTGGGGGTGATCAACGGGTAGTGTTGGCAGCCTTCAAATTTACTGATCGAGCTAAGGATTGGTGGAGGGACACAAAAGCCCATCTAATGACATCTGTTGTGGGGAACATAGAGCTAAATACGATTATGTGGGAGAAGTTTAGAAACGTGTTTTATGAGAAGTATTTTACGGAAGCTTTTTGAAACAAGAAACGACAAGAGTTCATACACTTAGAACAAGGAAGAAATACCGTGGAGGAATATGAGGCGCAATTCACTTCCTTATCCAGCTTTGCAGTAAAGCTTGTGGAGAATGAATATGACAAATGCAGAAAATTTCAAGATGGGTTCCAATTTCCTATTCGATCAAAACTGTCTGCATTGAATGTTCATAATTATATGGAATTGGTGGAAAGAGCTAAAATGGTTGAGAAAGATGTACAAGAAAGTCGAGCCTTCCAAAGTCAACAAAAGCGAGGGAGAGTGGAATCGGATGGATCTAGCCGGGGAGGACCAAGACCGAGAATGCAAGACGTTCCAAATAGAGGCCGTGGTTTATTTCCAGCAAGAAAGGGTGGAGGAACTAGCAGTGCAAGTGGTTCAAGGTCTAGTGTAATATGACCACCGGCAAGCCGGAGTTTTTCTGGAGGGATGACTTGCTACCGGTGTGGGACTCCGGGTCACGTAGTTAGAGATTGTACTATGCCTGATCAGAGGGAGTGTTATAAGTGTGGCCAGCCAGGTTATCTTTCTAGAGATTGTCCGACTAGGGCTGAGATAGTATCATCGGCTACAGTGTCATCGGGCCGAGGCAGGGGCCAGGGCAGAGGACAACCGCGAGGTGGTTCAAGCATTAGTGGAATAGGAGTTCAAGCAAGGGTCTTTACACTAACAAAGAAAGATGCTGAAGCGACACCTCAAGTTGTCACTTGTATGATCTTGATTTCAAATTATGTTGCATACACCTTATTTGATTCGGGATCTACGCACTCGTTTATATCTAGAACTTTTACGAAATTTTTTTATGATTATTTAGTTGAATTAAACGAGAAGTTAGTCATGTCCACACCCTTAAGAGATAAAATTACAATTGATTGGGTTTATAAGGGGTGTGCAGTACAAATTGAAAATCACAAAATGGGGGTTAATCTATTACCTTTGGACATAGAGGACTTTGATATTATTTTGGGTATGGATTGGCTGTCGACGCTTCATGCGTCAATTAATTGCTTTAATAAGGAAGTTAACTTTCGGTTTCCGAATGGAATTGAATTCACATTTTGTGGTGAGTGGCGGGCAATGCCAACAAGTTTAATGTCAGTTATAGTTGCTAGACAGAAATTATGTAAGGGCTGTGAATGTTTGATTGCGTATGTGATCGGTGATGCAAAAGAAATGATACAGATAGAAACAATAGTGGTAGTAAAAGAATTTGCTGACGTGTTTCCCGAAGAATTACCTGGAGATGTACTGGATAGGGAGATAGAGTTTGGTATTAATTTAGTACCTGGTACTAGGCCTATTCAATCCCACCATATCGAATGGCACCTGCTGAATTGAAGGAGTTAAAAATCCAGTTAGATGATTTACTCAAGAGGGATTTTATTCAACCGAGTGTGTCACCGTGGGGGGCACCAGTCCTGTTTGTTAAGAAGCAAGATGGAACCTTACGTCTGTGTATTGACTATCGACAGTTAAACAAGATGACAATTCGAAATAAATACCCATTGCCAAGGATAAACGATCTCTTTGATCAATTATAGGGAGCAAAAGTATTTTCAAAATTTGATTACGGTCCGATTACCATCAGTTAAAGGTTCGGAAGAGTGATGTTGAGAAAACAGCTTTTCGTGTTCGTTATGGACATTTTGAGTTTTTAGTGATGCCTTTTGGGCTGACTAATGCGCCTGTTGTATTTATGGATTTGATGAACAGAGTATTCAAACAATTTCTGGATATGTTTATTATTGTCTTCATCGACGACATACTCGTTTATTCGTGTAGTCTGGGATCGTGTAGTCTGGGAGAGCATAAAATTCATTTGAGACTGGTATTACAAAAATCGAGGGAGGAGCAATTATATGCAAAATTGAGCAAACGTGAATTTTGGCTAGGAAAAGTTGCTTTTCTAGGGCATGTGATTACGGGAGAAGGAATTACCGTGGATCCAAAGAAAGTTGAAGTAGTGTCCCTATGGCCAAGGCCTATGAATGTGACACAAATTTGAAGTTTTCTGGGGTTAGCTGGTTATTATCATCGCTTCATTCAGAACTTTTCAAATATTGCTTTTCCATTAACCAAGCTGACTAGAAAGGGAGTAAAATTTGATTAGAATTTAGAGTGTGAAAACAGTTTTCAAGAATTGAAGAATTGCTTGACGATAGCTCCAGTGCTTATTCTTCCATCAAGTACTGATAATTTTGTAGTTTATACTGATGCGTCACACCAAGGGTTAGGTGGTGTTTTAATGCAAAATGGAAAGGTTGTAGCTTATGCTACGAGACAGCTGAAACCACATGAGTTAAACTACCTAGTACATGATTTAGAGTTAGCTGCAATTGTTTTTGCACTAAAGTTGTAGCGTCAATACTTGTATGGGGGTGAGTTGTGAGATCTATACCGATCATCAGAGTCTGAAATATCTGTTTATACAGAAAGAACTAAATTTGCGACAGCGACGATGGCTGGAATTAATGAAGGATTACGATTGCTCTATTCATTATCATCCGGGAAAAGCAAATGTGGTAGTAGATGCTTTGAGCCAAAAATCGTTAGGAAAAATATCGTGTATGCAGTGTAAAATAATTAATTTTATTCGGAACATGAAGACAATTCTAGCAGAATTATCAATGTTAGAAACAGAAGTATTTGTGGCACGATTTGAAGTTAGACCGATCTTGGTGGATCGAATTCGAGAATTACAGGCTACAGATACAAGGCTATTACAGTATAGAGATGATGTGATAAATGGAAAGACAAAGGACTTTATTATTCGATCTGATGAGATCTTATGTTACGGGTCACAGATGTGTGTGCCTCGAGATCCAGTGCTTAGAAAGGAAATTCTAGAGGAAGCTCATAGTTCCGCTTATGCTATGCATCCGGGGAGTACGAAGCTGTATAAGACGATTAAAGAGTTTTATTGGTGGCCTACAATGAAAAGAGAAGTAGCTAAATTTGTGAGCCGATGTTTGGTATGTCAACAAGTCAAGGCTAAACATCAACGACCATGACGCTTATTGCAACCTTTACCAATTCCAGAGTGAAAGTGGGAACATGTAACGATGGATTTTGTGCGAGGATTACCTCAGTCACAGACGGGTAATGACTCTATTTGGGTGATAGTTGATCGATTGACGAAATCAGCATATTTTTTATCGGTTAGAGCTACTACTACACTTGAACAGTATGCAAGGTTGTATGTAAATGAGATTGTGAGATTACATGGAGCACCAGTATCGATTGTATCAGATCGAGATCCAAACTTTACTTCACATTTGTGGGGACACGTGCAAGAGGCTCTAAGTACTAAACTCAAGTTTAGTACAACTTTTCACCCGCAGACAGACGGGCAATCGGAGAAAACTATTTAGACATTAGAAGATATGTTAAGAGCTTGTGTGATAGAATTTACGGGTGGCTGGAAAAATATTTGCCATTAATTGAATTCGCTTACAACAACAACTATCACAGTAGCATTGGGATGGTGCCTTTTGAGTCTCTTTATGGAAGAAAATGCAGAACGCTAGTATGCTGGGGTGGACTTGGAGAAAGTAAAGTAGAGAGTAGAGTTTTTGGACCAGAGATCATTCAAGAAATAGTAAGTAAGATTGAGGTCATTCGAGAGAAACTTAAGGTTTCACAAAGTCGCTAGAAGAGCTATGCAGACACTCGCCGCAGAGAGTTAGAGTTTGCTATTGGTGATTTAGTTTTCTTAAAGGTTTTTCCGTGGAAAGGGGTAATGAGATTTGGTAAGAAAGGGAAGTTTGCGCCGAGGTATATCGGACCTTATGAAATCCTAGAAAGAATTAGAGATGCTGCATATAAGTTAAATTGCCTCAAGAGTTATCGCGACTACATGATGTTTTTCACGTGTCGATGCTAATGAAGTATGTGAAAGTTCCTTCACATGTTCTCACAACACCACCGGTTGAGCTAGATAAAAATCTAACTTACGAGGAAAAGCCTGTGCAAATACTTGATCGACAGATAAAGCAGCTGAGAAATAAATCGATTCCAGTGGTGAAAGTACTATGGCGGAGTCAAGCTATAGAAGAAATGACTTGGGAAACGGAAGAGAGCAAGTAGAAGCAATATCCACATTTATTTGATCAAGGTATGTAAATTTCGGGGACGAAATTCTTTAACGGGTAGAGGGCTGTGAGACCCAAACCTGAAAAGAATATTAAAATAATAAATCACTTACTCTATTAAACTGAACTAAGTCGTTTGAAATTTAAATTTCTGTGATTTAATTATTTAAGCTGAATTGTTATTAAATTTTTATGCTGAGCTGTCAATTATTAAATAATTATGCGTTGGGTTAGAATTGAAAATTTCCATTTTTGGGATTTTGAGTTAGGAAATAACTCCATTTGGGGGTCCTAGGATGATATGGGAAAGTTTGAGAACTCAAGTGTATGTTTTAAAGAAAGTTGGGGGTGTTAAACATAATTTTTTTTTAAAAAAATGAAAATCAATTTTAGGGGAGATACGTTAGTCCCCTTTACTGTACAGTATGAGAGGGTTTACAATGAAGAGGAAGAGAAGAGAAAGAGAGTAAGAGGGGAAGAAGAAGAAGAAAAAGAAGAAAAATAAAGAGAAGAAGGCTTAGAAATTGGAAGGAAGAGGAGAAAACTCATCTTCGACACCCTAGGTCCCTAGGTAAGTGAAATTAGTTGAAAGTGTGAGTTAGGGTTTTTGAATTCTTACCTTAGAATATGAAATTAAGAGATTAAAGTTGTAAATTGATGTTTTAGAATTTGTTTAAATGCTCCTTGATATGTATATATGGTGTGGTATGAAGTTTTTCATGTTAAACTTGAATTTTGAGCAAGTTTGCAAGATGTGTTTTTAGGGTTTGGTAGAAATCCAAAAATTGGGAATTTGTGGGGTTGATTTTGATAGTGAATATGTGTTTTACATGCCTTGGTTGATATGTATACCATGTATGGCAAGTTTTGCTTGAGTATTGTTGATTTTGCAATTGTTGGGGTGTTGAAATTTAAGGATTTTTAATAAATCCTAAAATTGAGTTTTTGTTTGGGTTTTGATTTTGATATTTTTGGTGTTGAGAGTATGTTATTAATATCTTGAAACACTCCTAGTTTAAGTCTTGAAAGGATTGAGTTGGGTTTGAGGTGGTAACCACCATGGATGAAATTTGAAGCTCTTGAGCTTTATGGATTCTTAAAAGTTATTGTTTTAAATTTATATGTGGGTTGATTTTTGTTGTTAGAATGATGTTTTTAATGTTTTGGAGTACTCTTACAACAAGCTTTGAAAGAGTTGAGTTGGGAAGAGTTGGGAAGAATAGTAGAGATTAGTGTGTGTTCTTGGAGTAGTGTGTGTTCTTGGTATAGTGTGTGTTTTTAAAACTCTAGCTTATGGGTCTTGCTTGATTTGTAAAAAAATTGTTGATTATGAGTTAATATTTAAGTTTGCTAGATGTTAATAACATATTTGAGAAGCATATAGAGAATGTTAGTTTTGAGTTTAGAAGAATTGGGCATGATTTGAGTAAAACACCATTGAAGATGTTCTTGAGCTTTAAAAGCTAAAAATGGGTTATTGAATTTTATTTGATGGTTGTGGTGAACAATATTATATGTGGATTTTTAATGCATTGTGAATATTATTTTGGGCTATATGCTATTGAAAACTTATGTCTCCAAGAGTTGGTAGAACTTGAAAGCCTCCATAGAAGAGTTAATTTTTGTTTACAAACTTGATTTGGATAGAGAGAGAAAGTTAGAAATTAGGGGCTATTTGGGTTTGATTTTGGGAGTTTGAGTTGTTTCAAATTAAAACTTGAACTTCTTAAATTTTTATTTATTAAGTAAATTATTTCTTTCTACATTTTTATTTATTATAGTGTTGTTTATTTTTACTTACTAGCTATGAAATTGAAGTTTGAGAAATATGGATTTTTGTCAATTAGAAAGCCTAGGTTATTAATTTTTTTGTTGTTATTATAAGATTTTTGAATTATTATCCAAATTGAAATTATATTTGCTATGAAATCTAATTTTTAAGATTTCAGGGACCGAAGTTAGTTGTAGCGGACCCAAGAAGTTGACCGAGGAGCAAGTAGAAATGTGACTTTCATTGACTTGCCGAATTTGAGGTGGGTCTTCTAGATATTGCTGTATTGCAATTTATGTATATATACATAGCTGGCATGACATGTATGTTATGCACTTGCATTGCTGAGTTGTTAAACCAAGTAGATGAAAACTTGGTAATAAGCCCCGAAAGGCTAAAGTTGATGGGCCCGGGTGTGTGAGTCACGACATGTATGAGTTGTATTTTAAAATTGCATAAATGCTGTATTTGTGCTGTGCTGAGCTGTTTATATGCTTAAACTTGCATATTGTTTTATCTAGTTGTCGTGAGCTGTGATTTTGCTCACGCCCACACAGATTTCTTGTGCAGGTACCCCTTTTATGAAGCTGAATTAGGAATTGCACTGCCATAGGTCTGGGGTTGCTATGGGTTGACCACAAGAGTGGTATTTTGTCGGAAAAAATTGTAAAATATAGTTTGGTTGTAACTTTTGCAAGATGTTGTAAACACTTAACTTTTAAGTTTGGTTGTGTTGGATTAGTTTAATGTATAATACTTGGGATGAGTGAATATTTAAAACTCTCTAATAAGGTGTTCTTGTATAAGTCTGTTAATCACAAGTTAAATTTAATGTTGTTGATTAGTTGAGTTGTACTAGCAGATATTTCAACCACGGCGGGTCGGCGTGCCACAACAGTTCCCCACTCCTGTGGGAGTTGAGTGGCCTACACTAGTTGCTTCTGAGGGAATTTTTAATCTTCACTACACAATGATCCTCCTAAAATCATATTGATGTTCCCTTGTGACAGAAAACCACCATAAGGTTCGTTAGACAAGCGATCAGAGTCTATCGAAGAAGCCTCACTTTTATCTAAGATAGTCCTATGTTACGAGCGAGCTCAAACTCGACTCCGATTGATTTGGTTTTTAAGATCACCCGAGCACCTTGTCAGGGTGACATGGAGGGATTTTTGAGCCGAACGTTCCTATCATTCATGTCGGGGCAGCTCACTTGTGATTGATCATGTAACACGCGTCCTCTTGATATGCTGGGGAACTTGTCTTGACTTCAATTGATCAAAATTCTTCTAATCGATCGAACTTGTCTTAACAACATCCTCTAGTACCTTTCCAAGCATCCTAGTAGAGCTAAGAGTAGGACTTCCTTGGCTCTTAATTGTTGGCTCAGACCAGTTGTTAATTTCCATGATCAAACTCTTTGATCAGAGAATTAACCAACTAATCAGTTAAAGTTTACTCCACTATAAAATGATAACTGCACTCCAACGCAAAAGAACATATTCGAAGTGATGTCTAGACTTGTATGGTGTACTAATGTCCCTCTACCGTCAGCATTCATAATCATATTCAGTTAGACGGATAAACTGTTACTGTCAACCTAAATCATGATTACTTCCTTCAGTTCTTGAGTCCCATTCACCCTTCAGGATTACCAAACATGTTGATAATTCTTATGAACAAGACTGCAGTTCTCAGTAATCAACCTGGTGACATTCTCAAGGGAATGCTTACTCTTTATCAAAGAGTAGATTCTATCTTGACAATGTATGTTCACAACCCTATGAACATGACATACGCAAGATACCTAGGTGTTGATCTTTTATAGACCTCACTGATTGGTAAGTCAAAGCAGTCATATCCACAATCTGTGTCCATAATCGTCTCAAGATTAAGAACACGTACCTTACACAAGTTATGAGTTCATATCAACTGTTGACAGTCGTAAGTGTCAATAGGAAAGCTTAGGTCCATCAATGCACTATAAGCACTAACATATCAACTAAGAGTCATACTCCAGTGATTGAGATTCATCACTCCATCTAATGGTAGTTAATCATGCTATAGTGTACACCTGATGAGATATCCAGTCTCATCACCTACTGTGATAAATTCTAAGTATCAAAGAATAGTAATTCGTATCTCACTTGTATATATCTCATGTACACACGAATTACTTACTATGATACTTAAGGATCAACAATCATCTCATAAAAGAAACATACACAATGAAATGTAAAACTGATATCCATATATTAAAATGCCAATGTCTCATACATAAAGTAATGGTTTGAGGGTACAATCCCAACATATGTTGCTTAGGGGGAGTCACATAAGGTGTGTCAGTTGAAGAAAGCCATATACATGCTTAAACTATCTCCGAGGGCCTGGTTTGACAAGTTAATCAGGTAGCTAGCTTATATGGGTTAAAGAGGACGAGTTCTGATCACTCATTTTTTTGTGAGACATTGTGAGAAAGGCACCATTGTACTCGCAATTTACGTGGATGATATAGTGATCACTGGCAATGATAATGAAGCTATATAGTTGTTGTAATCTCACTTGAGCGAGCATTTTCAAATGAAAGACTTAGGACTACTGTATTGTTTCTTAGGCATTGAAGTTACCAGATCTAAGGAAGGAATTTGTTTGTCTCAAAGGAAGTATGTTCTTAATCTTTTAGATGAAACAGGGATGATGGGTTCAAGATCTGTTGACACTCTTATGAATTCAAACATACAGTTTAGTAAAGATGAGGGAGAAGACTTTATTGATGCTAAACGATGTAGGAGACTTGTGGATAAGTTAATTTTTTTGACCGTAACTCATCCAGACATTGCCTTGACATTGCCTTTGTTGTAGGAGTTGTTAGTCAATTTATACAGAGTCTCAAACAACAACATTGGGAGGCAGTGTGTCATATATTGAGTTATTTGAAGAGTGCTCCTGGTAAATGTTTAGTGTTGAAACCTTCAGATGAGTTGGAGATAGTGGGATTCTTAGATGCTAGTTGGGCAGGAGATCATTTAGATAGATGTCAGGATTTTGCATATTTTTTGGTGGCATTGTCACGTGGAAGAGTAAAAAGCAAAATGTAGTGGCAAGATCGAGTGCTGAAGCTGAGTATAGAGCTATAGCTCATACTGCTTGTGAGATGTTGTGGGTGAAATCTATTCTGCAAGAGATGGGGTTCTCAAGTGATAAATATATGAAGATGTATTGTGATAATCAAGCTGCCATGTACATTGCTAGTAATCCAGTGTTTCATGAAAGGATCAAACACATTGAAGTCGATTATCATTTTATTAGAGATATGGTCACGAGGAAACAATTTGTTACGTGTTTTGTTAATTCAAATGATTAGTTAGGAGATGTTTTCACTAAGGCTCTGAATAAGAGACCTTTCAATGATCTTTGTAACAAGCTGTGCATGATAGATATCTATGCTCCAGCTTGAGAGAGAGTATTAAAGTATAAGGGTATTTTTGTAATTGTTCCTTAATAATGTATATACATATATTGGCTAAACCTATTAACTTAAGCTTTCATTCTCTCTATTCCCTCTCTTTGAACAGAGAGAAAAACGAGTAGAACGCAGTTTTTTACTCCATGTTTAGAAGACACTAGAATTTCAAATTTTCAAAATACTGTAGTAGCATAAGAATAGAGGAGGGAAAATGCCCGAGAAAACTCAAAATTTTTGATTTACATTTCACTACATTCTCCTTTATTTCTTAATGAGTAATACTTGAGACACAACCAAAAGACACAACCTTGGGACACAACCTCTATTTTGTGTCTATCTCTCTCCTGACGGGTTCCACAGTGCCAGTGGACCCCACAGTACCCACTAGGACCACTAGGAGATAGATAGACACAAAATGGAGGTTGTGTCCCACGATTGTCTCTTTTGATTGTGTCCCAAGTATTACTCTTTCTTAATTCCTCAATATTGTTTTTCTCATGCATCAAATGGACAAAAACATTCAGTGTTTTTTTTTATTATCTATTTTTACTTAGTAATCAAGGAACCAGACAGAGCCTTGATAATCGCATGGCAGATGCTATTAAAGAGTAATACTTGAGACACAACCAAAAGACACAACTTTGGGACACAACCTCCATTTTGTGTCTATCTCTCTCCTAGTAGTCTTAGTGGATACTGTGGGGTCCACTGACACTGTAGGGTTCGTCAGGAAAGAAATAGACACAAAATGGAGGTTGTATCCCAAAATTGTGTCTTTTAGTTATGTCCCAAATATTACTCTTATTCAAAACGCTGGATCGAAAGTATGGTATTGTGACCAATTTCAAGAAAGTGGACATGTATTTGCGCTCATGTCATATCGAAGCTTATTTCAAACCTTACCCGTTGGTTAATTGATGTGCTATTAAATTCAATCTTCCCAGCTTGAAAAATGCTATTTGAAGTAATTTTTAGCCACTTTAATGTAATCTTTGTTATCTTAGGAAACTTTCAAAAAAATTTCAATTTTTTCTTTGAATACGATTTAAAATTTTTAATTATGTCAGTGGGACATTAGGGCTATATGTGTGTTTGCTATAATATTTATTTGGGCGTGCCAGAGCCTTATTAGGTAGGCCCAAACTAATAAAACAAAATTTCCTAAGTCACTTGTGTGAGTGATACACAAGGTTTGGAAATCTGACTTCTATCAAAACGATTGTGATGGCCAAGTAGGAAAGTACCCTTGGCCTAAGATCCTATGGCAGTATTGAAGCACACAAGCCATACAAGTGATGAAAGATGAATTAAATAAAATAGACTTTTATTTAATTAAAGAAAAGAAATTACAAGAAGTAATTGAAAAACTAGAAAAATAAAAGACTGCTATATTTGCCTAAACTAAGAATGCTAAAGGATGCATTTGGGATGCGGTTGAATGCGGTGTATCGAAGAGACGCGGAGTGAATTGATAGCTAGGCCTGCCTGCTTATTTATAGCGGCCATGGAGGTCTCCTAGATAGGGTAGGAAATCTGATCAATAATAATCTGGTATAATTTACTAGATTATTTACATAAACTGATAAGGTCTTCCATATATCTTCGAATATATACATATATGTATATGCATATATATATCTTGTATCTGGTCCATCTTGTGGCTTCATTCAGCTTGCTTCCCCTCCAAGCAAAAGATATACTTCCATAATAAATTGATATTATCTCCAAAAGTTATCCCTTCCATATCAAATAATACTTCCCATAAAGCTGATAATATTATCCCATAAAGTTGATGATATTACTTCCCTTGAAATATTATCTTAATATTCCAGTGTCAATCAAGAAAGATATTTGAATAGTGATCAACCACTGATTGTACGGAATAAACATGATTGACGTAAGTAATGTGTGTTGGCCCAAAATATAATAAAAGCCAACTTGAGGTCGGGCTGCTCATCATAATACACGGAGCCAAACGGAGCTCTGCCCGAACAGTGAATTGCTTAGCCCGATGACCACAGTAGCCACATCAAAAGAGGATGAATTAGAGTAGGGTCCCACTCACAGTGGCCCACATTAAATTCATGTCAATGCTTAGCTGATGGAAAAACACGCCAAATCGGGCTTAGGCCAATTATGTCATACCTGTTCAGTCCGATTTATATTTAGCCAACCACCTTAATTACCAAATGGTCAATCAACATGCCCAAAATTACAGAATGGCAAACTAGTGTAGCCCCAATTTAAGGCTCAATCTGGACGCAATGGCTATTTGTCACAATTGACACGGTCCCACTTCTTTGACATTTTACTTGATCTTGTGTACAAGCCGTGGCCCACCATCACTTTGATCAACCAAACCCCCACGTGAAGGCATAGAAGCAAATTGCCAAACTTGATGGTTATCATTAGGGGTGGCCCACCACTTCCGTTTAAAAATAGCCTGATATTGCTTGAACAGATCTTGGCAAGTCTGATTAATTGCCAATCTCAGCCCGATTGCCAAATGATGGCTTCAGCCCGATTGACATGTGAAGCCCGATAGACATTACCATGTCAATTTGGCAGAATGGATGTATGAACACATGGCCCACCACATACTCCATTGCCAAATTGAAGTGCTGATTGAAATGAACACCCACGTGGCTTTATGATCAAACCATTTGAGCATAATTACTAAACAATCAATTAAGTTGGCCAAATTTATAAGTAGCTCAGACTAAATGGCAAAAATCCATCGGGCTACTTACTGGACCAAAATAATATGTATGCCAATCAAACAGTCCGAATGAAATATGCTAGCTAGCCCGATGACTCATTCGGCCCTATCAACTTTGAACCAATCACTTGTCCCTTAATTTATGCAAACAGTCTCTATGTCCGATTAAAATATTCCAATCGGCCTCTACTAATTTTATAATTTAAAAAATGTATTTTTTAGGTGCAAACAATGTGTCACAGAAGTTCGCACAAAAACTTTTCCTCTATGTTGTGTGTTTATCTTCAACAACTTGATTCTCACAAAGACAAAGGGACAAAACACACAAAACACAACAACGAAACATAAAGGAATGCATCAAACGCACGGTCAATCATTGCCGCGTCAAATGTAACGCATCTATTTGTTCTCTAGCATGGTTGGAACACTATTATAAGCTCCTTTCTTGTTATTATGCTTTTTCTTATTTAATTTTAAGAGAAAAGGAGTTGCTATAACGGCAGATTAGAGTCATTGAAAGTGTTAAAATGTATAGAATAAGCTATATGACTACGAATATCATATAAAATAATGTTAATTACATTTTCACCCTTCTAATCTAGTCCCTGTGTCAATTTAGTCCTTGTGTTTTTAATTTGGACAAATTAGTCCTTACATTTTTTTAATTAGTTCCAATCCAGTCCTCGCGTCAAGGTCCGTTAAGAAAACCTAATGGAAATGATCATGTGACAATCACATGCCATTATCTGAAGGGTGGTTTAGGGATTTCATTACTTATCTCTCTCAAATCGTTCCTTGAAGTTTTGCATGCATGACAGTCTCTCGCTGTAGTATTTCGAGCTTCTCAATTTGTATAATCGGTACCTAAGCTATTTTTATTTTTTGGTTGAAAATAGGGTTAAAATCACTGCACTGCCCCACAAATTAATAGCATGTGATTGTCACATGATCATTTCTGTTTGGTTTTCTTAACAAACCTTGATGCGAGGATTGGATTGGAACTAATTAAAAAATGTACAGATCGATTTGTCCAAATTAAAAATATATGGACCAAATTGACACAAGGCTCAAACTAGAAGTGTGAAAAGTGTAATTAACCCTATAAAATATATTATGTGATTTGGATTGATATTATTTTAAGGGAATTGATTTTGACACTCCAAAAGTTACTATTGGCACTCCGTGCAGTACATTAACTACATAATACTACATGCACTGGATGTGGTACAATGGAGTGTCAATGATAATTTTTGGAGTGTCAAAATCAATTCCCTATTTTAATATGCCATTAATAATTAAGATATTTATGTAGGCTATGTATATAAGCCTTATTTATGTACCAAGTATTAATGGTATCAAATGTCTTAAAGAGAGAGCATATGAAAAAAGATTAGATAATAACACGATGAGACCAAAATCAAATACAAATTGGACAAGTGTAGCGCAGCACAAGCTCAGGCAATTCTACTTGTACTTATCAATTTGTATCTGTTTCTTCGGTTTGATAGTAATATGGAGTGAACAAGTGACGAGTGAAGAAGAACCAATTGGATATGGATATGCAATCGGCACAGTTGGGATGGATTCATCCGGAGAGTCATTAACTGCTGATCTTCAACTCATCAACAAGTCATCGGTTTTCGGGCCCGATATTCAGAATCTCCGCCTTACTGCCAGGTAAACAAACCTTGGATTTACTTTACCCACAGAATGGAAGGAAAAAAAAAAAAAAAAAAAAAAAACCTTTGAGTAGTAAGTAACTCAACATAGAAAAGCCACAATGAAAAAATAATAGAAAGAAAAGAAAATTAAAGATTTAGATTTTTATGAGTTACACATCCTTATAGCTTAGGTACCGATTATATATACAGTATACTTATTTGAAAGAATTTATTTTCTAGTATCATAGAACATAACCACAGGAAAATGTTATGATACATTCTAGTGTTTTGTTGTAACTTTTAAAATATTTTAGTGATTTCTTTTTTTTTTTTTGCAAATTGGTTTGAGTAAGTATTGAGGAGTATTTTAAAATTTGATTTGATATGAGTTTAAATAATAATTAAATATAATACTCAAATAAGAAAAAAAATGTCATATTATTACAATCAACTATATAAGATTATAGGATCATCCACAATGGTGGGGTTGGACTTAACTTAAACTTAAGCTAAGTAGTGGTACGAGAACTTAGTAACTCTCAGTGGCAATTTTAGAAATCTTGGCTAGGGGGCCTGTGTTACTGTGTATAAGAGTTTAGAGACTTAAAGTCACACGGGGGTTCGAGGGCAGCGCCTCTAAAGCAAATTAATTGTTTTGGGTCTATTTGTTGTCCCACCACCCCCCCCCCCCCCCCCCCCTCCTCCCAATTTTTGGGAGAACTGAGAATGAAGTATAATTGGACCAACATATTACATATAAAGTCATTTTTTTTAGCTTAACTAATGTTTTTTTGGCTATATAATAAATTTACTTATTTTGGGGGGCAAGACTTAATAAAATTAAAATTTTTTCTAAAATACATGTTTAGTAGCATGAGAACTTATTTTGTGGAGTTAGCAAGACGTGAATACAAAACCGTTTCAAACTTACAAAGGGGGGGGGGGGGGGGGGGTCTCATTAGTAACTCGTAGTGGCGGAGTTAGTGAGATGTGAATACAAAACCGTTTGGATCCAACCGGCATAATCAAAACCGTTTCAAACTTTAACCTACAAAAAAAGGGATATTTGGTCATAAACCTCTTATATTAAGTGTTATAGCCAAAAATTCATACGATTTGGCAAATTTTTTTTTTTTATAATCCCTCGATGGAATAGAAAAATGGCTAAGGCAATTTTTATTTTATTTTATTTGTCAATACAGATAATATCTGTCAACTTTAAACGACCATAACTCACTCGTTTTTTTAGCTTTTTTGAATGATTTATTTTTTGATTTCAATTCTCCGAGATTTATACAATAGAATTGAAAATTGTACAAAAGAATGTAATTTGGAATCTTATTTTTTGATTTTATCTGTCAAAACATATGATATTATTGTTTTGGCTAATACTTAAATTGGTGACGTGACCGGGCGTGCCAGTGGATTTGTATGAAGACTCAAACATTGTACCCAAAACGATCACTATAAGTGTGGTTTGAGAGGGATCAAGCGATGTTGGGAAGTAGAGATGACCCATCCCTTAAGGTTTAATCACTCTTATGTAAGTGATTTGATTAAGTGATAAAGTATGAATGAAATACAAACGCCAAAATGAACGTGAATCTGAATTAAACAAATAATGAAAAGAATACAAACAAATGATGGCACTGAAAGCAAAGTGGCAGTTGTTGAAATGCTTGTAATGATATTACACCATGAACACACAAATTACAAGGCTGGAAAACCAAAAAGCAAAGACAAAACAGTACATGGAAACTAGAAAATAAACAGTGTTGGGACTGGTTTGAGCTGATGGGGCTTTGGCAGCAAGTCTTCATGGTGGTTGTCATTATGTATATAGATGTTGAATGTAATTTCCCCACTAATACAACTTCTTTACTAATAAGTTGGTATCCCTCTAAGGCTTAGTTTGGTTTTTACGTGGCTTTTTAAAAATAGCTTATGAAATTTATTATTAAGTTGTTTGATAATTTTGTACAAGTGACACATTACTCTTAAAAAAAAAAATTATGAAACCAAAAAGCAACCTTGAGCTTGCAAATGCTCAAAAAAGCCCTAAGTTCAATTTTTGCAAAGCTCATAAACTAGTTATCAAATAAATTAACATGAAATTGTAATTTAAAAAAGGAGAAGCACCAAAATGGGGGCAAACTAAGCCTAAGTTGGTAACTTCCACTTGCATATAACCACTCCTTGTTGAAGTAAACTGACCACTAATTGAGAGATAACTTCCCACTTTTAAAAAATAAATAATCGGTCATAATCTAAAATTTATATTTTTTATATTAGGGTGCAAACAATTATCTGTTTTAAGAGATAACATTAAGCTAAATAATTATAGTTTTCGAATTTTTTGGCCTTTTGAGCTGGGTGTTTTTTTTTTTTTTTTTGTTATATTTATGTAAAAAAAAAATACATGTAGTTTTTCATATTTGCTTTGTTTTTAGAATTAGAGAAATAAATATATTTTATTCGAGTGCATTTTTACTCACTCTACAATTGATTATCCATTCATCACCGGACACATTCATTAGTCAATAGAGTGGGTCACAAGTCTCACTCCATTAGCCAATGTGTGAGTAGAATGAGCAATGGATAAACAAAATGCATATTCATTTCTTTCTGACTTATCATTTTATCATTTAATCCGCTGTTGTTGTTTGCTGCTGCACAGTTATGAAACAAACGATCGTTTGAGAATCCGGATAACAGATGCCAATAACCCAAGATGGGAAATCCCACCGGACATCCTATCCCTCTCCTCCCAAACGGAAAACCACCAAGCTACGCCGCAATACAACCACTCTCTCTCTCCCCCAACCTCAGACCTGGTTTTCACCCTCCACAACACCACTCCTTTCGGCTTCTCCATCTCCCGCCGCTCCTCCGGCGACACCCTCTTCAACACCTCGCCGGAGGCTTCAAATTCCGCCACATTCCTGGTTTTCAAGGACCAGTACCTCCAGTTATCCTCCTCCCTTCCGGCCAACAACCTTTCCTCTCTCTACGGCCTAGGAGAGCACACCAAGAAGTCATTCAAGCTGGCCCACAACCAGACTCTCACTCTGTGGAATGCCGACATTGGGAGTGCCAATCTCGATCTCAATCTTTATGGGTCCCATCCATTTTATATGGATGTCAGGTCAAATACCGCCGGAACAACCCATGGGGTGTTGCTCCTCAACAGCAATGGGATGGACATTGTTTACACTGGTGATAGGATTACTTATAAGGTTATTGGTGGTGTTCTTGATCTCTATTTCTTCAATGGCCCCACGCCCAAGATGGTTATGGACCAATACACACAGCTTATAGGCCGCCCTGCCCCTATGCCCTATTGGTCCTTTGGTGAGTCCACCTCTGACTGCACCACTCAAAAATCCTCCAACCAACTATTATTACATCAAATGATAAAAAAAAAAAAATGTATAGATATATATATATATATATATTTTTTTTATGGTGTTCGATTAAAGAGTATCTATTAGACGGACAACACTCGGTTGCTTTTCACTCAGCGTTTTTTTGTACTGTTCTTTATCACAAAAGTGGGATCCATGACAGTTTTTAAAAAACTGTTTTAAAGTGCTGGGTCTCAGTTCTACGAGAGGGAACAACACGAAAAGCACCGAGTGAAAAGTACCAAGTGTTGTCCCCATTACACCTTTATTACCTCTTGTGAATTAACTATATATGGACAATGAATAGTTATTAAAGGCGGCGCACTTAGGTGCAAAATGTCTTCCGGGGCCGGGGCTGCAGCGCACAAAAAAGCACGAGCCCTAACCAATGTACTGCGCACTTTTATGAAAACTTGTAAATTCAATACATTTAAACAAATATAAAGCGTTCAGCAATTAACATATACATGTAAATTACTAAAATATCAAAGTAATACTGACCTATTAGCTCAATCGGCCAATTAGTAAATGCTTCACAAAATAGGCTATCTTAGAATAAGTATGCTTCACAAGGATCTAATCAAGTATGAAACTATCACGAAATTTCTAATTTAATTCTCATGTAGGTTAATTATACAATTAGGCTTTTCCCCTTCTCTTTTCTTTTCCTTATCTGAATTTGGTTAGCAAGAAGAGATGGGTCATGAGTTGGGTCTAAAGCTAATGTTAGTTGGGTCTGAATATATGCTTTAGTTTCATGCCTAATTAAGTCATTGATGCATAATGTTATCGAGGCATGGGCTTTGCGCTTTGGACTTTTATAAAAGAAGCTCAAGAAAAGGACGCCTAGGCGTGGCCTATTTGAAGGGACTTGGCCAAGCGCAAGGTGAAGCACAAAGGTTGAGTCTGAGCCTGAGCATGAGCCTTAGCCCAAGTCTGTGTTTTAATCCAGCTTGTCACTTGCTGAAGCGTTATCTAATGAGGTTCGAGCTAAGTTATTTGAATGAAATTATATAAGCTAGTTGCCTAGTTGCAAACCTCGTCCAATCCGTATGGACTTTGTGCGAACCATGTCGTACGGGCGCACTTGGTTCATCTTCGAGCCTTATGTAACGTAACTCTCTAGAATTATAAACCTCTAGAAAGTGTCAAGCTGGCTGGATTGAGGCTCAAGTGATTGTGATTATCAAGCCAAACTTCCCGGAATTGACAAACCTTAAAGTTTTTGCAGTTACAATTTTTAGAGAGATTCTAGTGTCTGCTAATATAACCTTGAAATCATTGCCCTGTTCCTTGCTGTCCATGTGAGCCCATATACTGAGTAACGTGCTGCTGAGTTGATCATATATGCACCAACCACTATAAATAGGAGTATTCCTATACCAGGGACACTTCAACAGGATCATTCTTTTTATTTTGGTACTTTATTTGAGAGACTTTCACTGGATTCTTGCTACACTTAATGACTTCTATCTCATTTACTAGAACGTCTCAACTTTAACCTGAAATTCACAATGAGAATCTTGGCTAAGGCTATCTAATGGGAACAACTACTCCATAACAAACACCCCTCACATTACTACTCCCACATATTATGACCCATGTTCACAGATATCTTTGACTTAAAACCCATTAAAGCGTAAATGAAATTCAACTAGAAGAGTTTCAATCTAAGAGAATCGAAATAAGACTAGCTGATTTAGTTACTGATAAGTCCAAGTAGCCCTTATTTGAAATTAAATTGACTAAATTACTTTGCTTTAATTTTGTCTCTCTTGACTGAGCTTTAGGACTACATCAGTTGTTGGTTAACCTTTGACAATGAGTCAATTCTTGAGAAATAGAGATGTGCTTGTAAACTACATGCGTCAAAATGTCAGAAACTGTGGAGAAAGTGGGGAACAAAAAGCACAATTTTATCTTCCTTCTTCTTTTTACAGGTTTCAAACTGTGGTGCGGGGTGGTTTTGAAGAGTAGCTTAAATAAAATAGCCAATTCGGTTCACTCAGATGTCTGAGATAGTCTTTGCTATCGTTTCCCTGGATCTTGACAAGCTCCAAATGCGAGCTACTCACGTAACGTAATATGACCTTAAGTTTTGCTGTAGTATATTGTTGTGGAGCTAGATTGGACACTCACCTTGATGACAAGGTGGTCAGACAAAAATTCTGTTTTCTCACTTTCACGGGTTTTGTCTTTCTTGGGAGCAGGATTTCACCAGTGCAGATGGGGCTACAAAAATGTTACTGATGTTGAGGGAGTGGTTGCTGGCTATGCAAAAGCTGGAATTCCTCTAGAAGTTATATGGACGGATATTGATTACATGGACGGTTATAAGGATTTCACTCTTGATCCCATCAACTTCCCCTTGGACCAGATGAATAAATTTCTTGATGAACTTCACCGATCTGGCCAGAAATATGTGCTCATCTTGGATCCTGGTAATTAAACTCAAACCATTCCACTCTCCACTTCTGTTGACAAGTTTAAGGTCAGTTACTAGACTTTTGTTAGCTGATGGCAAAATTACTATATATACATGGCCATGTTTGGACCTAGCCAGCCATCCATTAAAAAAAAAAAAAAAACTATGGCCCTGTTTGGCAACAACTTTTGGAATTTATTGTTGAACTGTTTTGCAAACTAGCTTTTGTGCTTCTTTCAGATTTAGAAAAAACTGCGATAGGCAAGATGTTATCTTGAGCAGCGTCTGGAAAATCGCAGTTTTTTGCCATTGAATTGCAAAAGCAGAAGCTGCTGCTAGGCGGACACTTTGACTTAATCGTAAATTTTTAGGTTAACTCATGAGTTAAAGCACCCTGTTTCTCCAATGAAATTTGTATTGCCTTCATTGCAGGTATCAGCATAAACGATACTTACGGGACCTACATAAGAGGGACGGAAGCTGACATCTTCATTAAACGCGATGGTATCCCTTACCAAGGGAAGGTTTGGCCTGGACGAGTCTATTACCCTGATTTTGTAAACCCAGGAGGTGGAATCTTTTGGGGTGATGAGATCAATAGATTCAGGAATATTGTGCCCTTTGATGGCCTCTGGCTTGACATGAATGAGTTATCGAATTTCATAACCTCTGCTCCCACTCCATCTTCTACACTTGATGACCCTCCCTATAAGATCAACAACTCCGGAGGCAGAACGCCTATTGGCAGTAGAACTGTTCCGGCAACTTCTGTGCACTTTGTAAACTTTTCAGAATATAATGTTCACAATCTTTATGGGTACTTGGAATCGAAAGCCACTAATAACGCATTAATCAAAGTCACGGGTAAGAGGCCATTCATACTTTCTAGATCTACTTTTGTAGGCTCTGGAAAATACACAGCTCATTGGACTGGAGACAATGCTGCCACATGGGATGACTTGGCCTACTCAATCCCGAGCATCTTAAATTTTGGACTCTTTGGAATTCCAATGGTTGGAGCTGACATATGTGGTTTTTCTGGAAACACTAACGAAGAACTTTGCCGGCGTTGGATCCAGGTGTGGTCTTTACTGTTTCTTTTATTTTAGTCAAATGTAATTAATGTAATCCATTTCATTCCATTCGGTATTTGCAGTCGACTATAACTCTTGTGAGTCGTGTCCCCCCCCCCCCCCCCCCCCCCCCCCCCCCCCCCCCCCGCCGCAACACACACACACACACTCTATTCTAGTAATGCCTTTATCGTATATTGTTTACTTTGTTATGTTATGCAGTCTCTCTCTTTCTTTCCCCTCTCCCTCTCAATCTTTTACTCGATTACTTTTCACACTTTCTTCAAATTTGTAATGAATTGGGATGTTTGAAATAGAAGATATTTTGATTAGGCACCCAAGGTAAGGAACATTCTCAACACCTTTTGTACCCAACAAATGGGCTTTTCAGATTTTTATTCTTTTTGACAGAGAAAGAGTGGGGTTTTTTTTTTTTTTTTTTTTAAACCTTTATAATAGCGCACATTATATGAAAATTCCTACCCGTCTATTGATAGTGATTTGTGAATATAGCTATAGTTTATAGGTCTATCCAATTTTGCCCTCAAATGTCAACTTGTTATAACTTATAATGATATTACGTACCAGTTGCTTATAAATCTTAAGCTCTCTGATTTGAGGGAATGATAGCGTATTAAGTCACTGGTGGTTCCAAAAGTGTAAAGCTGTTAGAGAAAGGGCCCTACAGTGTATCTAAAACTCGAGAAATTTACTCTCTCATTAATCTAGTGACACTTATAACATATAACCCTTTAAAATTTGTCGCATGCAGCTAGGGGCATTTTATCCGTTTGCAAGAGACCACTCAGCCAAGGATACTATTAGGCAAGAGCTCTACATATGGGATTCAGTTGCTGCAACAGCCAAGAAGGTTCTTGGACTTCGCTACCGGCTACTCCCATACTTTTACATGTTGATGTATGAGGCACACAAGAGCGGAACGCCTATTGCTCGGCCCCTTTTCTTCTCATTCCCAGAAGACACGACAACATATGAAATTAGCTCACAGTTTCTTGTCGGTAAAGGTGTGATGGTGTCTCCTGTGCTCAAGCCAGGGGCAGTTTCAGTAGATGCATACTTCCCTGCAGGAAATTGGTTCGACCTCTTTAACTATTCATCTTCGGTGAGTGTAGTAGACAAAGGAAAGTATGTCACGCTTGACGCACCGCCGGATCATATAAATGTGCACATTCGGGAAGGTAATGTATTGGCGATGCAAGGGGAAGAATTAACAACACAGGCAGCTCGTAAAACACCATTCCAAGTGTTGGTGGTGGTCAGTAACTCGGGTGAGAACTGCAGCGGAGAAGTTTTCATCGATGATGGAGAAGAAGTGGAAATGGGAGAGGAAGGAGGGAGGTGGAGTGTAGTGAGATTTAACGGCGGGCTTATTAACAACAGTACAGTAGTACTACTTGGAACGAGAGTTGTGAACGGAGAGTATGCCGTGAATGAGAAATATATTGTAAATAAGATTACTTTTATAGGATTGAAAGAGGTTAAGGGGTTGATTAGCTTTGAGTTTTTGAACAAAGGAGGAGGAATAATAAGAGCAAATGCTACCACTTATGCCAGTGGAGAGTTTGTCACGGTAGAGTTTTCAGGTATGACATCGTTGCTTATTGGAGAGGAGTTCACGTTACAATTGAATCTCAACAAGTAATATATTGTAATACTCCTATTAGTTATATATCTACAGCACTTAACTTTTAGTACTGTAAGAGTATGAATTACTTTTGCAAACATCTATATACCTAAATAATATTGATTTCCAGAGAGTAAAAACGAAGAGGATGTTTCTATACGCTGCCTTGTTTTCTTTTCTTTCTTTTTTATTTATTTAATTTATCGGAGTATTATTATTATTATTATTTTTGAATGGGTACCTTTCATTTAGGTGGTTGTGAAAGTAGTTCACGACAGGATTGTATAGTAATTTTACACTCCGGTTGGAATATTGAGATTGAGAGGAGAGAAGAGAATAGAAAGCTTATTACGAGAAGAGAAGAGAAGAGAAGAGAACAAAATTGAGTTTTCTCCAGCATGTTTGGATAGAGAATGAAGAAGAGAAGAAAAACATATCTTTCTCTCGTTTGGTTAACTTTCATAAAAGAAATGAAAATAAAAAGTATTATAACTAATTTACTTTTTTATCCTCTATTAGCGCGATATATGTTGAAATAAACAAAATTTCTTTCGTCTTAGCAAAAAAATAATAAATAAATAATAATAATAATAATGTTAGAATAATTGTGTACTACATTGTACTATTGTACTATCAGTGTACTACATTGTACTACCCTATTGTACTATCTCTTTCCTTTTCTTACTCTGTTGTCTAGCCTATATAAAGAGGCCCTATATTGTATAGTAATTCATAGAATACAATACATTTTGTATCCCCTAATCTTCTCTATTTATCATGGTATCAAAGCAAACGGTGCAGATGAAATAGAGTTACTTTTATTAAAAGGCAATGCCGATTGTTTAGCAAGTTGACAAGAAAGACAATCAAAATGCTCATTATTGATGGATCCTAATTGACCTCTAGATACTAGAATTTGTAGACGACTAATAGAAGCATGTCCTAAGCGGTTGTGCCAGGTGCTAAGAGATGGAGTGGATGTGACAGAGGCTGCAGTTTGAGTGGTTAACGAAAAATGAGGCGGTATGTGGAGACTGATGAGCTCAAAGAGTCGTCCAACTTTACGGCCTATCCCAAGAGTCCGTCCCGTCTTTGGATCCTGCACACAACAACCAGAGGAAGAAAACACAACAGTGAGACCAGATTCACAAAGTTGACCAACAGATATGAGATTTAAGGTAAGTTTAGGAATGAAATAGGTATCTGGAAGGGTTGTGTGAGAAGTTGAAATGCTACCGACATGATTCACAGACATGTGGGAACCATCAGCAGTATGAATAGTAGGTGTTTGATGAGCCGGATTTTTAGTTGAGAAAATGGTGTGATCAGAGGTCATGTGATTACAACAGGCGGAGTCAAAAAACCAGGAAGAATTACCTGAGGTGACAGACATAGCAGTAGAAGGTGCATTACCAGAGTGGGCAAGAACTTGTTTGAGGAGATCCTCGAGATGAGCAACAGAGAAACCTTCTTCGATAGTTGCAGCGGATGATGGATTTTCGGTAGTTGTAGCAGCAGATTTGGATGGACCTCTATGGGACATATTGCTAGATTTTGAAGAGCCTCCTCGGGACATGTTGTTGTTGGAATTTCTGTTGGGATTCCTGAAACAGTCGCTTTGAAAGTGACCTGGGCCAAGTTTCTTGCAGTACTTACAAACACGAGTGGGACAATTCAAGAGAATATGTCCAGGCAACTTGCAATAGTTGCATTGTGGTTCAGAAGAGACAGGCTGGTTGTTTTTGAAATTAGGGAAAGATCCTTTGTGAACAGCAAGAACCGTGTCAGTAGAGGGAGTCTTGCGAGTGGCAAGACGGGTTTCCTCAGAGAGAAGCTCAGAGATAGCTTGTTCCAAGGTGGGTAGAGGACTACGGTGAAGAAGAGAGGCACGGACATGCTCAAAGTCATCTCGAAGGGCCATCAAGAAGAGAATCAGACGTTGTTTATCCCTGTATTGGTAGAATCTTTCTGCATCAGAGGAATTGGCCCATGTGGGCTCAGATGGAGTTAGTTGATCCCAGATATAGTACATCTCCGAGAGAAAATTATTGATGGATTGTCCAGGTTGTTGACGCATGCGATGGAGATTGCCAAGAAGTTGATACTGATGAGCCAGATCAGCAGTGGTATAACGATGCTCCAAGAAATCCCAGACAGATTTGGCCGTAGAGAATCTTCCAAACTGGTGGTGGATAGAACTGATAGATGTATTACGAAACCAGGTGATGATTTGATGATTTTTGCTATCCCAATCTTCTAGTCGTTCCAGATATGTAGCTTGCGGTTCATCTTTTATTGGTGTAGGTTCAGAGATATCACCAGTTACATAACGCCAAAGTTTTCGACCTTTTAGAAAACTGGACATGGCTTGAGCCCAAAGGCTAAAATTTGGGCCATCAAGGGTAGTTCCAATAGGTTGAGATGTGTCCATGCGGTCCATAGAGTGAAGGGTTGATTTTGAATGGGCTGCGTGGGATTTTGAATGGGCTGTATGGGTTGATTTGAATGGGCTGCGTGGGTTGATTTTGAATGGGCTGCGTGGGATTTTGAATGGGCTGCGTGGGTTGATTTGGGTAGAGGTGGGGCTGCGTGATGGTGATGTGATGCTTAATAAATCGGGAAGGGTCTGAGTTGGGTAGAGGTTGGGGACCTTCTCCCACTTCCACTATGGGGGGAGCAAGGTATTATGTCATTTTTGTTGATGATTATTCTCGGTACACCTGGTTATATCTCATGAATAATCGGTCTGAATTACCTCAGTTATACTTCAATTTTGCTAATATGGTCAAAACCCAATTTTCCCGTAATATAAAAGTATTTCGTGCAGACAATGCTGCGGAATACACAGATTCTAGTGTTCTCCAATTCCTTCACCAAAATGGTACACTACCTCATCGATCCTGTCCTGGTACATCCCAACAAAACGGGCGTGCTGAGCGTAAACACAGACATATACTCAACACTGTCCGTGCCCTCCTTATATCTGCATCATGTCCTGAACGATTTTGGGGTGAAGCTGCTCTCACAGCAATTTACACCATGAATCGTGTCCCCTCCCATGTGATCAACAACCAATCACCTTATGAGCGTCTTCATGGTCATAACCCTGACTACAATACTCTTAAGATTTTTGGGTGTGCTTGCTTTGTCTTACTTCAACCGCATGAACATACCAAGCTTGAATCACGATCTCGGTTATGTTGTTTCTTGGGTTATGGTATTGAACACAAAGGCTATCGATGTTGGGATCCTGTGTCTAAACGTCTTCGTGTGTCTCGCCATGTTGTTTTCTGGGAACACAAGATGTTTTCGTCAATGTCTCAATTTCACCTTGCCCCTTCCCATACTCCTCACTTCTTTACCAATTCCTCGGTTGAATTATTTCCTGAGACATTCGATACGGCCAAACCTGATGATACTCCTCATGTTCCTCTATCACAAGATACAGCTTCAGTTCCACCTCCTACATCTACTAATGAGTTCTCTGAGTCGTCCACTGCGGTACCTCCTGAGCTGCCTTCTTCGTCTGATGGGTCTACACCAACATCTGATTCCCTTCCTAGACGCAGTGATAGGGTAAAAACTCAACCTACTCGTCTTCGTGATTATGTTGTTCTTTCTACCATTCTTTCTCAGCATGAGCCTCAGTCCTACTATGAGGCAAGATCTAACCCTCTTTGGCAGAAAGCAATGGATGATGAACTGCAGGCATTGGAACAGAATCACACATGGGACTTAGTTGATCTACCCGATGGAAAGAATGCAATGGGGTGCAAATGGGTTTATAAAATTAAAACACATTCTGATGGGTCCATCGATCGTTATAAGGCCCGTCTAGTTGCCAGGGGTTTTACACAGGAGTATGGGATTGACTATGAGGAGACATTCGCACCAGTTGCCCGTCTTACTTCAGTACGAAGCCTAATTGCTGTTGCTGCTATTCGCCGTTGGGAATTGTTTCAGATGGATGTCAAAAATGCATTCCTCAATGGTGATCTCACTGAAGAAGTTTATATGCGTCCTCCACCTGGTTATCAGCATTCTTTTAATAAGGTCTGCAAGCTTCGTCGGGCTCTCTATGGCCTTAAACAAGCTCCCAGAGCATGGTTTGCCAAATTTAGCACCATCATTGAAGGTTTTGGTTTCATTTCAAGCTCTCATGACTCTGCTCTCTTCATTCGTAAGACAGATCAAGGTACAATTCTCCTACTTCTCTATGTAGATGACATGATCATCACAGGGGATGACTTGTCCGGCATCTCTGATCTCAAGTCCTATCTCAGTCAGCGTGTTGAAATGAAGGATCTTGGAAAACTCAGTTATTTCTTGGGCCTGGAGATTACATCCAACTCAGACGGATACTCCCTTTCTCAAGCTAAGTATTCTTCTGATCTTATTGCCCGTGCAGGACTGACTAACAACAAAACCAGTCCTACTCCTCTCGAACTCAATTCTAAGCTTACACCAATGGACGGTACTCTTCTAGAAGATCCCACTTTGTATCGTCAGTTGGTTGGGAGTCTTGTCTATCTCACAGTCACCCGGCCTGATATTGCATATGCAGTTCATATTGTTAGCCAGTTTCTTGCAGCTCCCAGATCAACTCATTATGCAGCCGTACTTCGTATTCTTCGCTACATCAAGGGCACCATGTTTCACAGTCTACGTTTCTCTGCTCACTCTACACTTGATCTTTATGGATATTCAGATGCCGATTGGGCAGGAGATCCCACTGATCGACGTTCCACTACCGGGTACTGTTTCTTTCTTGGTAATTCACTTATCTCTTGGCGTAGTAAAAAGCAAACTGTTGTTGCTCGGTCAAGTACAGAAGCAGAATATCGTGCTCTAGCCGATGCCACTCAAGAACTCCTCTGGCTCAGATGGTTACTAGAAGACATGGGAGTTACCCACTCCACTGCAACTAGTATTTCCTGCGACAATCAGAGTGCTATTCAGATTGCTCATAATGATGTCTTTCACGAACGCACGAAACATATTGAGCTCGATTGCCATTTTGTACGACATCATCTCACTCAGGGCACCATTTGTCTTGACCCTGTTTCCTCTGTCGATCAGACTGCTGACATCTTCACTAAGGCTCACCCTCCTGGTCGTCTTCAGGATTTAGTTTCCAAACTCAAGTTGGTTTCAATCTTACCACCTTAAGTTTGAGGGGGGATGTTAGAATAATTGTGTACTACATTGTACTATTGTACTATCAGTGTACTACATTGTACTACCCTATTGTACTATCTCTTTCCTTTTCTTACTCTGTTGTCTAGCCTATATAAAGAGGCCCTATATTGTATAGTAATTCATAGAATACAATACATTTTGTATCCCCTAATCTTCTCTATTTATCAAATAAAATAAATTCATCTGGACATACTGATCTTTTAAACAATCCTTAGTTATATTTATCTTATTCTCTCCGGAATCTCTCAGGTTTTGGAAGAAACAAAAGTGGGCTTTTTTCTCTTTACTTTCTTCCTATTTATCTTCTCTTCTCTTCTCTCCCCCCTTAAATTACCAAATGAGAGAAACAGGGAGAAATTAACAAATTATTTGGACGTATTGGTTTTTTAAACAAAAATTTACTTATCAATGCTCAAAATGATAATTTTTTTTTTTTACTATTTATTAACGCAGTTAAGAATGAATTTTAAAAAAAAAAAAAACAAAAAAAGAAAAAAAGAAAAAAGAAAAAAGAAGAAGAAAAAGAAATCCAGTTTTTACAGTCTAGACATACCCTTAGCATGCATAAAATCGGTTAGCCAGTTGAAGCACGCACATGAATAACCAAGGTTATACACTAATACAACCTTTCTTTAGTTCACATTTTTTAACATAAAAGGGAAGTTCATTTTTGCTTCCAATTTCTTTTTTAATTCCCACTATATCCCATTTTGTTACTCCCACAAATACTTTAAAAAAACATTAAATTTTTCAAGCTTCAAATGTCAAGTTTATCTCCAACTCTCATTTTGGTCTCACATTTATTTTTTTATTTTTGTGTATGGTTATTTATTTTTTATGTAAAAAATATTTTGCCCTTTCGAACTATACCCGGATTTGTAATTTGCACTCTAAACTTTCGATTGTTGCAATGTCAATCCTAAATTATTTAACCTACTAAAAACGTCAATCATCTGTCACTCCGTCTAAAAAAAGTGAGTGAAACTCAACACGTGGAAGATTGACATTCCACCACGCGGCATGAATTTACGAGTTTCCATCACTTATTTTTGATGCAATGTTGATATTGCAATTGGAAGGAAACTTGATGGACCAAATTGTTACAGTTGAAAGATGAGTGATTGTAACACCCATACCTGGAAAAAGGGTTAATTATTATCTAAATATGCATTAATTAATATAATAAGTGTATACTAAGGATTAAGGGAGAGGCTTGGACTCGCCCGTGAAAAGTGTTCAGTAAGGACACGGTTAGAAAAGTCTCCAGTAAGGTGGGATAGATAATGATGTGGGACCCAGTGTAGGGTCCGGACAAAATAATTTGCATTTACGTGTTAGATGCATTTTATATGATTAAATGAATATATGTTTAAAATATTTTCATACTATATGGTGTTATATGTGTTAGCATTTGGTACCAGTTTGGATACCCAAATAGGGGTATAATTGAAAAAGGGGCATAATGAGTAGAGTGATAGCAACTTCATAAAATATTTTGGACTACGTGTGGGACCCATACGGGACTTAGACAAACACCTATTTAGATAATAGGTAATGAAATGTTTGGGGGATTTCATAATAAGAAGTTTGAAACTATCGAGGGTGTAAATGACAAAAAAAAAAGTTGTGACACCTCACTTGCATGGAAGTGTATGTGTGTCAAGAGGATGTTAATCCTCAAAACAAATACATAAATTAGACAAGGAGAAGAGAGGCGCCGAGAGAAGAGAAAGAATACGCTCCTGATGCTGTACTTTTGCCGTTCTGTCACCGCTGGTCGTCCAATTCGCGAACCAAAACCATATTTGGTACTTCAATATCTTTTATTTACATTTTAATCGTCGGATTTTGGTACTTCATTCTAATCGGCGACACGGGGTTTGCCGAAAATGTGTGGGATCTCTTTGGAGTAGGAATTGAGCTTGGATTTGGTAAAATTCAGCATTTCTTAGCTTAATTTAGGGTAGAATTCTGCTAAGGTGAGTTTTCTAACCAAAAGCTTTGATGTGGTTCATGTTATGTGCTTCAATTGCTAGTTTGAGGTTATAAATTCTGAAATTAGAAGCTTAACTTATGTTAGAATTGCCCATTTCATGTTAATTATGTGAGAAGTCAACATGCTTATGTGACTATGTGTTTATATGTGTTAAGTGGTCAATGAATAGTTCGGAGTAATGGTTCATTGTGGTGAAATAAGAGAGGAGAAGGAGAAGAAACCGTTTTGAAACGGTAGTCCAAGGAATAGAAGTGACCGTGGGGCCATGGGAAATGTCATCGGGTCTGAGTGAACCATTAACCCAATTATTCTGCGATAACGTATGCTTATATGCTTAAAATTGCTGCATTATACAAGCCATGTCATTAAAGCACGTTAGTTAATTCACTAAGCGTCATGCTTAAGAAAACCGTTTGCCTATTTCTGTTGTAGTACATAACAACCACTGCAGGTTCAGAGCAAGGCTCGAAAAGGAGCTGACGTGTGCGTCGGGATTAGCTAACCCCAAGGTCGTTTATCTTTTAAAAATTAGAAATTTGGTAAAAATAAGTCCCCCATTTTAGACTTATTAAGTTTAAAGGACAATTCGTTTTTTTTTTTGTCAAAACTCTATGACTACTATAAATTAATCGGATCAATTCTCTATGTTTTAAAAATTATGTGAAATTTCACATGACTAGTTCATTCTTTTACAAATTTTGTGAAATTTCACATAACTTTTATAACATGTGGACTTTTCAATAAAAAAAAAAAATGCACCGGGTTAGACCTAGTACTACAAAAGTCTATTTTAAATAACTTTTGACTAAAGTTCTCATTAAAAATTGGGCAAGGGTAGTTTAGGTATATTTTAATAAACCAAATACTGTTCAATAAACTGAAAGGGGAATTTGTTATGACTAATAAAAGCTTAGGGGGAGTGTTGTTCTTCAAACCTGAGGGAGATTAGTGTTTTTAGGTCAAACTTCAGAGATGGTAGATGATATTAACCCTTACAAAATTAGTTAGAAATATGCCACGTGCCATCATATGGACCTTTTGAATGAAAGAACACATGTGACCTGTGAACGCCCAAGCAAAAAAACATAAAAAAAAAAAAAAAAGAATGAAAGAACAAGTGACCTGGACTTTGGATTTTTATCGAGTCATAGTGGAGTAGAGTCGTATTGCATGAGTGGAAGTTTTGGATGGTCAATACCAAGCGGGATCGGGTGGATCGGGTGCCGCAATACTGGCAATACCAAGGATAATTTCGTCCAATAAATTTTTTTGGACAGTTCTATAAACTAAACTACGGGTTGGATGACACTTAAAAAGTATCTAATTTGGGATCTAACACTAATTAATCCTATTATTTATGCTCTAAAATATCAAAACGATTGCAATAATTTTTCAAAACTTGCCTTGCCCACACAGTGTACATAATACTGAATTTTTTTTTGAATATTCAAGGATATTATCTTTCAGATTTTAAACTAATAAAAACTCAAATTTTAATAATAAAACTCATTGTTTTATTAATAAATAAATAGTTAAGGTTATGTTTTAATTAGTTTAATCCCACAAGGATTACTTGGGACCTGCGTTAAGCCCATTGGACAGAGTCCAAAGAATATGTGGGTGACCCATAACTCACAAAATTCTAACACCTTGAATTTTAGAATTCGAGTTTATTTAAAATTTCATTAATTAAGATAGGTTGGACAATTTTAGATTTGTTTCATTTTATCTGGATTATGCCTCTTACTATTTTTAATGGTTAACAGTAGAGGAACCTAAAAATTATGTCGGAACACCTCTTTTTATAAAAATAAAAGTAAAATATCTCCAAACGACCAAAACATTAAGGGTGCAAAACGCTAAATGAACCAAATATTAAGGGTGCAAAATGGTTTTAATTTATGATGAATGACTAAAATACTCTTAAATAAGTCACTTGACTCGCACATGAGTGAGTTTCCATTAGTTTTTGATAGAAATTATGATGGAAGGGCTACGTTGCAACTTGCTATGTACATTAAGGACCCATTTGAGAAAATTAAAACATTATGGTGCAAAGTCCAAAATAGTGTATACATTAAGGGTGCAAAATGCTTTTTACTTGAAAAGTTAATGGGGGGTGTGGGAAATAATACCTCATGTGATGGGGTGGGTAAAAAATTCCTATAAGGTGACACGAATACTTTTTGGATCCCACACTTTGTATATTGAGACCATTATTGTTCACTCAAATATTGCTCACTCCACTCTTTTATTGGTTAATGCAGTAGAATCTAGTATTTTATATCATTAATTAATTCTCATTTAATTTTGAGTCTCACTGCATTAACTAATGAGAGAGTTGGGTTGTGTCCAAAGTATTACCTTTTTGAAGGGGTAAAGTTTAGGACACTCCATTCATATAACTTTTGGGACACAACTCAAAAGATGTGTCTATCTGTACTGATAGATATATTTTTTGAGTTGTGTCTTAAAAATTATGTGAATGAGTGTGTCCCAACTCCCAAGTATTACCAATTTTAAAGACGCTTTATGATCAATCATTAAAGTTTCTAGGACAAAAAACACGGGGAAAAGATGGCGAAAGACAAGAACAAGTGCACGCACTTACGATACGGCAAGTGATTCTTTCATTTCCAATGCGGCCCAAGTTCATTGCGTTGTTGGTGTCACTTTCCAATATCCCATTTTAAAATATACTTCCGAGGAAATTCTATGAAAAATTTGAGTTGTTTACGATGTATCATACATCTTAATAATTTTTATGCTAAATCTGTTAATTTGGTGTTAGAATATAATACCAATTGAAAAAGTTGATTTAAAAAATAATGTAAATTTTTGAAAAAATAAAGTGATTTTTAAATTTACAATCAAGTTACAATATTCTAATATAACAAATGATGTCAAATTATTGTAACTAGGATCAGTGATACATTCAAAATCACTAGGATGCATCACATAAGATCCGGTATTTCTGAACACCTTTGTAGTAAAATAAGAGTTACAAGTACACTTCGTGAGTTTTAAAACCTTAACTATATGATTAGTTTATGGGATCTTTTATGATAACTTTAGTAGTTTAGGACGTGCCGAACAAAATATAGTTTTGGACGTATGTCATATATGCCAATTTTAACGCTACTTTGTTACTAAAGTATTGTAACTAATGTTGAACCTTAGGGACTTTAAAATCAACATACTTTATGAAACCTACTATTTTTCAAACAGTACAAGATTTTAATACTAAAGGACTATAAAACTACTAGAGGCTTACTTAGATATATGATACTACCTCCGTTCTATTTTATGTGTCCATCTTGGGGAATTTAATTATTTAAGGGGACAAAAAATTTTTCACCTACTTTCCACATTTGTCCATAATCATTGCACTTTTTTTTTTTAATTTTGTTTTGGTGTTGATTGCAAATAAGGGTAGTTGGGGAAACTAAGTAAAATTTATATACTAATTTAAGAAAGTGGACAACAATTTTGGGACATCCCAAAAAAGAAAGATGGACACATAAAATGGGACGGAGGGAGTATATCCTAAACTGCTAGTGCTACTATGTATAACAAGTTATGAGCCCCGTGCAATGAACGGGTTAATCGAAAACCAATTTTTTTTTTCTTCATAGTATTCACTTTGAAATTAATAGAACTAAATAGCTTATATTTCAATTAAAAAAAATCACATTTGACAGAAATCTGTAGTTTATAGTGTACAATGAGGCCCACAATAACGTATATGCATTTCATATTTTTCTTCACTTGATATAAATAATAAGACTTTAACCATATTGTTTCATTAATTTATATACAAAATAAACTTGAAAAAAAAGAAGAAGAAAATTAGATTCGTTCTGGAAGAGTTGTAATTTATTTTCTTTTTCTTTTTTTGTGGTAAAAAATAGTTGTGGATCAAATTATTAGTAATTTATCTATCTTTTATTTATGATCTTCATGACTCTCCCCAAATAAAACAAAAATATTAATCTATACTTTCTTTTTATTGTGACTTTATATATGACAAATAAGTGAAAAAAGGTTGAATATATATACACACATTTATAAAATAGTCATAGAATATACTGTCATACATTTATAAATGTATGTTATTAAACACTAATATGTACTCTCATTATCCTTTAATTGAATACATCTTTTCTGGTGTAGTTTTAAGTTTTATTAGTTTTTACTTTTTTATTTTAAAATTTTGTAAATATTATGATATATATCTGGCAAACAAAAATAGATAATTTCCGAGCTTCTAAAAATTAAAATAATAGTAATAAGAGCAGCCTAGAATAAAATTTTGGTTTGTATTATCAATGTCAATACGATCAGAAAAATAATGTATACAACATAAACGTCATAAGAATTGAAAACTTAACATTAGTAATTGCGTTGAATTGAGTAATGCTATGCTTCCCAACTTTTACAATTCAACTATGGTTCCCAACACATGTGGTAGTGGTACCACTCTAAAAAAAATTGTGGGACCACTTAAATATCATGTTAGGAACAATAGATATTAACTTGGAAAGCATAACATTACTCGTTAAAAAATTCTAACTAATTCACATTATATTAAAAAATTTAGATCTTATTTGGTCTTGCACATCTCGTTAGTTAGATCGCATTGTAATAAAATATCACTACTCTATCAAGAATCATATAGAAAATGCATAATACCAAAATAAAAAGCACATAATAGAAACTAACCTTCAATCTGCTTAAAGTGATGTTCTTATTTTCTTAATTTGAAGTCAAAAAGCTATCAAATACAAAATAATCAAGCCAAATGTAATAGTTGAATAAGAATTCAATACATGAATTAGAGAAACAAAATCAAGTAATTGTATAGTGAAGATTGTAACCAAGAAAAGAAAAGACTGGGTAGATGAAAAATGGTCAATAATTGTAATGCTAGGATATTGGTTATTCCTTGTTTAATTCCAATTCAAAGGCATATGATAAATAATATATCAAATTTAATCTACATTAAATTGGTTCTTTAATTTTGGTCAATCCTTAATTGTAAATATTAAACACAAATATAATAAGTAAAATTCTCATAAATTACCACTTGGCAAAACCAAAGTCTTTGACTTTCATATATAGATATTAGATGTACGTATGACACAAGTTTTTAGATTTAAATGTGGAAAATTTAATGATATATCCTAATGAATTTGGTTGCATACATGCTAGTGATTTTAATCTCAAAATATTGTAAGTTGGTTCCAATATATAGTAATTTTAAAAATCAATTTGGTTTCAAAACTACAGTGGTTTTAAAGTTACTACATGATAGAACCAAATTATTATTTTGACACTCAATTTAGATGTATGATACAACCAAAACTATTAAATTATATCATAGAAGATCACTATGTATATACATGTGGTTCACTTATATATATATATATATATATATATTTAAGGATACTGGGATTCTACCAAGAAGGATTACCTATTGTCGTGTTTATCAGAGTAGAACAGGGGGCCACAACACGCATAAATTAAGTGGGCAAACTAACGGTTTGTTTTGAACTCACATCAAGCTGATTTTTTTTAAAATTTTTTTATTATTTTTTATTTTCATCTTGAGATTCATCATACTATCTTACTTTGACCATGGAGGGTTTCGAACTCCTGACCTCTCTTGGGGAAGCTAGAGGCAAAGGGAGGCTCTGGCCAACTCTGTTAAACCGGATTGGTTTGTTTCACAAATCAGGTTTGAGTTTATATACACCAAAATAGTTTTGGGTAAGAAACATTTACTACTGGATGAGGAACATTTGTTTCGTTGTCAAAAATATTTGTTCCATCAAAAGAACCCAGACCACTTTAAAACAAGGGTTTAATACATTTCATACCCTTCTAGTTTGTTATCTGTGTCAGTTTGATCCTTGTAATTTAGAAAGTGTCACTTCAGTTCCTGTAGTTTTATAAGTGTGTCAAATAAGACCTTTAGTGACGAATAATTTTGGCACTGAAAGTAATAATTTTGTCACAAAAAATGTTTGCAGGACTAAAATAACACACTTATGAAATTACAAGGATTAAATTGACACTTTCTAAACTACAGAGATCAAATTAATATATAAGATAAACTAAAAGGGTGTAACAAATGTTACATACTCAAAAACAATAGTGTAGGTTACACCAAAACCGCAATGGGACTCTCATTTGTATATCACAAATCAGGATAATATCAAACGTATGGTATCACATTCAAAAGCTACCATTTTTCCTTAAATAGGAAACAGTGCCATGTGGGACGCACGCGGCACTAGCACTGAGACGTGCCGGCGTGCGTTTTTGAGGATGTTTTACTTGCACCATCTCGATCCACGTCACCTTCTTACTCATCCATTATATACACTTTTGGCTTAACTACATTTTATATTAGTTTGCTTTCTGTGCTAATTTATTCTCTGTAGTTTAGAAAGTGTTATTTTAATTTTTGTAATTTTATATGTGTGTCATTTTAGTCCTTTAAACACTTTTTGTGAGTCTGTGACAAATATTTTTTGTTACTTTTAGTGACAAAACTATTCGTCACTAAAAGACCTATTGGACTTATTTGACACACTTATGAAACTATAGGGACTAAAGTGACACTTTCTAAATTACAGGATCAAACTGACACATGTGACAAACTATAAGGGTGTAAAATGTATTTGACCCTACACTTTTTTATTAAGAAAATGCTAAGTATACCAGTATTGTGCACTTAAACTATTCACCGGTTGATGTGTCGTGGCAGTTTTGAAATTGACTCAAACTTTATTTGGTAACTGATGAATAATATTTTAGAAATACACATCAACACATGTATTATATAGGTATGCTATTTAAGTTTACCAAATACCATTACTCTTGTTAAGCACTGATCGATCCATAATCTTAATCAAATATTAAGCCATTAAAATTGGTGATTAAAGCTTGGCCATGCTCAAAGGGCATTAGAGCTTACTAAAAAAATGGGTAATGCTAGGGACACAAAATGGTCATAAATAGATGCTTATAAAAGGATATAGTATCCCATATGTTGAGTTAAGTGTGATGAGTCCTACTGCTATATGACTGCCACATGAAATATCACATCTTTTTATGAATATTTTTTGTGACTATTTTATGTCCCAAACATTGTCCAAAAAGAATATCTCACCTATAACGTCATTTGAGATGGTGCAATTAACAACAATGACTTCTCTCACAAACAAAACAAACGATAAGACTAAAAATTAGACACTCTGAATCGTGCCCCAACTAAGTTACTTATAATATTTGAAAATTATATAAGTAACTTGGCCAATGTATGTAACACATAGAGGCTGTCTGTCATTGCTTAATTGTCTGTTTTAAGCAATTTTGGTGACCCAAATTGCTTTTTAGTCTTTTGTGTTTTAGCAAAAAAGAAAGTAAATCTAGTCGAAAAAGTAGTTAAGACAATAAGTAGTAATGATACCGAAAATTGGTAAGAGAGATTCGGTCACACTCCGATTTTTTGGACAACCAAATATTTAATCCATAGCATATATCCAGACTAATATTCAATTTCCAAAGCACCGAGATTGACACCCGGCCTCACACAGACTAATTGATAATTATTGAAAACAGTATTTTATACTCATTAAATAAGAACATGTGATTTTGTGTTTAAAAAAAAAAATTCTTTTTTTTATTAAATTTGAATTCCCAAACATTCGTTTTCATTATAGAAGAAATTAAACTCCATTCCACATATTATATCCTTTAATTTACCAAAGAAATATTATGTTCATTCAATAAAACCCTCTTTACAGAGTTTAGCGGAAAGAAAACAATTAAGCACAAAATTCTATACATCCATAGGTCAGAGCAACTACAACGTTCCCAATACCCAATATATAATCCTTATTACAATTATACACTTGTGGCCCACACTGCCAGAAATAAAATAAAGTACAACAAAAAAATACAACTCTAATAATAAACAACACTGCGACAATCTCTTCACCCAAACAGAAGCTCCGAAGAAAATCTCCAAATACTAAACCTGCACATACGTTCGACTACGTTTCATATAGAAACGCACCCGAATGCATTACGCACCGGGTCAGTATATAAAATACTGGTGTGAGTTAACAAAAAAATGTAAAACGAGTCTTAGGGAAAAACGGTGTCCCATAGACTCCCAAAAGTACTCACAAAGAAACAACATGACCACCTCATATCATACAATATCGTTGCACAAAAAATAAACAATGTCATCACACATAATTCATATCGGGTTAGAACAGTAGTTCCACGCACATTTCAGGACAGAACGATAGTTTCCTTCAATGTGGTGGCAGTGGCTCCAACCCCGAATAAACACAACTGAATACTTACCGGTCAGATATCTATGGTGAGTCAGCCCTGCATTAAAGTTAGTAGACCTACCATCCTGTAATATATAGTTATGACAAATCAAGCAAATAAGTCAGTAAACAACATTTCCACATTCTAACTTAAACGTCGCATTCATTATTCCAAACTTATCAGTCTTATGAAATACTCCATTGTCATTATTTATTAGCCTTTAATTATCTTTGTGTTCCCTAGGTTCACCACTTGGCCACCCTCTATGGTACAGCCCACACATATATCCCATGTGTGCCCGGACATACTACCAACATCCACTCCGGTGCCAGTTTGGTTGGGGAATCAACCAAATCAGGTATACACAACGGAAGGCCGGTCAATATGCCTAGACGTCTATACAATATAAGCCGAGCATAAGGCTTAGGCCAACTTGATCACGAAGCCACTGGCAAAAAGTACACTCAACAAGTCTTAAGCCAGCTTGATCACGAAGCCACTGGCAAAAGAGTGCGAGCTACCAAAAACAATAACACAACAACGGGGAGTAGTGAACACTAAGGTATTTTCCCAGTTTCTTACCATCTACGTTAATTCTCATAAGTACCCATTCATGAGGGTTTAATCACGTCATTAACCACTTCGGGAATTTATCATTTATTCCATGGAATATCATTATCCAATTATTCACGATAAGGCCCCCTTTTTTTTTTGCCAAAATTCTATTCAAGTCTCTAGCGTAGTATTTTCATAATAATTATTTAATACCACACATAGAATAAGTTGGGTTTCTTAACACATAGCATATAAAATCGACACTCAACAATACTATTTAAAACAGTCCCAAACATACCCTTACATTAAACAGTCCCAAAACCAACACGGATTGAAATTATTCCTCATACTAATTCCGCACAAAGAAACATCTCTAACAATATTCATAAACATAAATTCGAAATTCGGAGTTAACATTCACTGCTGGTGTAATATAAATTTTCTGCCCAAACGGTTCAGAATTGAGAAAAATGCTATTAGACAAAAGTTGTGCAGAATTGCATTTCCTACAGGTCTAAGCAAACAGAATCACGAAAACTGTAACGTATGATTTATTATGAATTTTCTACTAAAATCTGATCCGTGAAAACCCCAAATCCAAAAATTGAATAATTGCTCAAATGTATATTCAAAGCTCATCTATAAATCTCAAATCATAACTTCAATCATTGTAAATAAAAACCTAAATCTCATAATCCATAACCATACTAATTTAATAATCTATACATTTAAAATTTCAATCAAACGAGATTGAAAGAGAATAACAAGTTAACTCACCGATTTAGGGCTTCAATGTTGATAATGATTAAGCAAGCCAAAGGTTTGGAGTCCCTATTGTCCTCTCTTGTTCTCTTCTTCTTCTCATTTTTTTCTTCCTTCTTCTTCTTTTTCTTCTTCTTCTTCTTTTTCTTTTTCTTCTTCTCTCTCTCTCTCTCTCTCTCTAGAAGTGTATTGGGGGCTAGGGTTTATTTTTTTCTTCTAAAGGTGGATACATATAACTCTTAATGATACAATTAAAGTAATTGCCGAGTTAGGCTTGTGGGCTCCCAAAAGACACATATATGACCCCGAAATACATTTCAAAATACTTAAACAACTAGTCCAAAGGGTACCCATACCCCGGACACTTAATTCTCATGTTAAATTCACTAATTAACTTACTTATGGGCCTCAAAACAGTGCCTGAAACTAAACTATTATTCTACAAAAATTGTAACTTGGTCATACAAATAATCTATCATACAATTTAATTAAAGCTCGAAATATCTTGTCATGATAATAATGAAACATTAGAAATTTGAATACAAAAACAACCGGGAAAATATTACTGGTATTACTAATAATTTAAATATGCTTATTAGCAAATATAATTCACGGGTTCTCCAAACTTAAAATTTTTAGACACGTGTCTTACCTATGCATACCCATATAATATTGCTAACTAAAAATAATTATTAAAATAATTATTTACACACTTAGAAATTTTAGGGTTGTTACATTCTACCCTCCTTAAAGAAATTTCGTCCCGAAATTTGGGACGCGACAAACACAGATAATAAATATGCATAACATTATACATGCGATAAAAGGAATCTAACACTGGAGTATCACTATCGTTTAACTCCCGATCATAATGAGACCTAGTACATCGAGAAACTAATCAAAATAAGGAAAACCTCATGTATATACCCATGGTCTCATATAATCGTTGGTTAAATTCTAACCAGCACACACGACACAACACCAGTAAGCACATAATTTCACATAAACACTAGATATTAACAATTCATAAAAAAAAACAACAATTGATCAACTACACAAAGATATGACTACGTGCATGAACATGCTCTCCTCTTACCGTTCCCCCTGCACTACTCCTTCTCGGGGTATCCAATTATCTTGTTGATCATACATATAATCTCACTGACATATCCTTTTAGAATTCCAAACCGAGAATAAGACTGAATATAATGATGCCGCTGATGATACTTCAATACTCGTCCAGATTATAGTAAGTCACACAGAGGAGAATACCATTAACAATAACTCTTGAAAACCATAGAGAACAGAATTGCCCGATGGAAGCATAACTCGTGAATTCAATAATAGAATAGCAGTAGAGAATAGAGACAAAATAATCATAAGGAACCCAGCCCGTTGATAATATCCGCATCAGGAGATAAGAAATCCACAATACCAATAGTAGTAGATTCCACATCAGAAAAATTGCAGATAATCAATAGAGATGAGAAAACCGGTTGATCACGTAAGAAGTCCATATATCCAATCTCTGCCTCCAACTCCCAAATAAGATTTTCACAGTCCTTCACATAGATAGTCATCCACATTGCTACTCCATGAGCCAAAACAACACTCTCTTCGACATGACCCCCATTGTCACAACAAAAGATGCATGCACTAACATATAAATCTAAACAGTATCATGTGTGCTCCTATAAAGTCATCTCGAAAATGACATGAATTTATGTCTAACACATTACAAAGCACATAGTAGAACAAAACACATAGTACCATAAAACTCATAGCATCATAAAGCAAAAGAAGCACATTACAACACATAACCCCTTCCCCAAAAATCCGCAAACCTAAGGCTCTAACCAACCCATAAACCACATTCCGAGAATCACTTAGACTCGCTAAGCTAACCTTAAGCTCTGATACCAAACTGTCACACCCCGATACTTTGGACAACCAAATATTTAATCCAGAGCATATATCTAGACTAATATTCAATTTCCAAAGCACCGAGAGTGACACCCGGCCTCACACAGACTAATAGATAATTATTGAAAACAGTATTTTATACTCATTAATAAGAACATGTGATTTTGTGTTTAAAAAAAAATTCTTTTTTTTATTAAACTTGAATTCCCAAATATTCGTTTTCATTATAAAAGAAATTAAACTCCATTCCACATATTATATCCTTTCGATTTACCAAAGAAATATTATGTTCATTCAATAAAACCCTCTTTACAGAGTTCAGCGTAAAGAAAACAATTAAGCATAAAATTCTATACATCCATAGGTCAGAGCAACTACAACGTTCCCAATACCCAATACATAATCCTTATTACAATTATACACTTGTGGCCCACACTGCCAGAAATAAAATAAAGTACAACAAAAAAAATACAACTCTAATAATAAACAACACTGCGACAATCTCTTCACCCAAACAGAAGCTCCAAAGAAAATCTCCAAATACTAAACCTGCACATACATTCGACTACGTTTCATATAGAAACGCACCAGAATGCATTACGCACCGGGTCAGTATATAAAATACTGGTGTGAGTTAACAAAAAAATATAAAACGAGTCTTAGGGAACAACGGTGTCCCATAGACTCCCAAAAGTACTCACAAAGAAACAACATGACCACCTCATATCATACAATATCGTTGCACAGAAAATAAACAATGTCATCATACATAATTCATGTCGGGTTAGAACAGTAGTTCCATGCACATTTCAGGACAGAACGGTAGTTTCCTTCAATGTGGTGGCAGTGGCTCCAACCTCGAATAAACACAACTGAATACTTACCGGTCGGATATCTATGGTGAGTCAGCCCTGCATAAAAGTTAGTAGACCCACCATCCTGTAATATATAGTTATGACAAACCAAGCAAATAAGTTAGTAAACAACATTTCCACATTCTAACTTAAACGTCGCATTCATTATTCCAAACTTATCAGTCTTATGAAATACTCCATTGTCATTATTTATTAGCCTTTAATTATCTTTGTGTTCCTAAGGTTCACCACTTGGCCACCCTCTATGGTACAGCCCACACATATATCCCATGTGTGCCTGGACATACTACCAACATCCACTCCGGTGCCATTTTGGTTGGGGTATCAACCAAACCAGGTATACACAACGGAAGGCCGGTCAATATGCCTAGACGTCTATACAATATAAGCCGAGCATAAGGCTTAGGCCAGCTTGATCACGAAGCCACTGGCAAAAAGTACACTCAACAAGTCTTAAGCCAGCTTGATCACGAAGCCACTGGCAAAAGAGTGCGAGCTACCAAAAACAATAACACAACAACGGGGAGTAGTGAACACTAAGGTATTTTCCCAGTTTCTTACCATCTACGTTAATTCTCATAAGTACACATTCATGAGGGTTTAATCACGTCATTAACCACTTCGGGAATTCATCATTTATTCCATGGAATATCATTATCCAATTATTCACGATAAGGCCCTTTTTTTTTTTTTGCCAAATTTCTATTCAAGTCTCTAGCGTAGTATTTTCATAATAATTATTTAATACCACACATAGAATAAGTTGGGATTTCTTAACACATAGCATATAAAATCGACACTCAACAATACTATTTAAAACAGTCCCAAACATACCCTTACATTAAACAGTCCCAAAACCAACACGGATTGAAATTATTCCTCATACTAATTCCGCACAAAGAAACATCTCTAACAATATTCATAAACATAAATTCGAAATTCGGAGTTAACATTCACTGCTGGTGTAATATAAATTTTCTGCCCAAACGGTGCAGAATTGGGAAAAATGCTATTAGACAAAAGTTGTGCAGAATTGCGTTTCCTACAGGTCTAAGCAAACAGAATCACGAAAACTGTAACGTATGATTTATTATGAATTTTCTACTAAAATCTGATCCGTGAAAACCCCAAATCCGAAAATTGAATAATTGCTCAAATGTATATTCAAAGCTCATCTATAAATCTCAAATCATAACTTCAATCATTGTAAATAAAAACCTAAATCTCATAATCCATAACCATACTAATTTAATAATCTATACATTTAAAATTTCAATCAAACGAGATTGAAAGAGAATAACAAGTTAACTCACCGATTTAGGGCTTCAATGTTGATAATGATTAAGCAATCCAAAGGTTTGGAGTCCCTATTGTCCTCTCTTGTTCTCTTCTTCTTCTCATTTTTTTCTTCCTTCTTTTTCTTCTTCTTCTTCCCCTCTCTCTCTCTCTCTCTCTCCCTCTCTCTCTCCCTGTTTAGAAGTGTATTGGGGGCTAGGGTTTATTTTTTTCTTCTAAAGGTGGAATCATATAACTCTTAATGATATAATTAAAGTAATTGCCGAGTTTAGGCTTGTGGGCTCCCAAAAGACACATATATGACCCCGAAATGCATTTCAAAATACTTAAACAACTAGTCCAAAGGGTACCCATACCCCGGACACTTAATTCTCATGTTAAATTCACTAATTAACTTACTTATGGGCCTCAAAACAGTGCCTGAAACTAAACTATTATTCTACAAAAATTGTAACTTGGTCATACAAATAATCTATCATACAATTTAATTAAAGCTCGAAATATCTTGTCATGATAATAATGAAACATTAGAAATTTGAATACAAAAACAACCGGGGAAATATTACTGGTATTACTAATAATTTAAATATGCTTACTAGCAAATATAATTCACGGGTTCTCCAAACGTAAAATTTTTAGACACGTGTCTTACCTAGGCATACCCGTATAATATTGCTAACTAAAAATAATTATTAAAATAATTATTTACACACTAAGAAATTTTAGGGTTGTTACAGATTCAGAGAGAGATATTGAGACACAATAAATTGTATGTGGTTCGGCCCCGTTAATGAGGTGACTTACGTCCACGGGTGCGTCGGAGCGCTTCACTAGCAGATCACCGGCGGGCCTGGTGAGCCAACAGTTTCGGCGGCATTACCAGTAAAATTGGCTGGGTGTATGCGTATGAATTAATATAAACTACTATTTTTTTTGGCTAAGGATGCGATCCCCGTCAAGAGGGTAGGCGGTCTCTTTTATAGAAGTAAGAGTCCACCTGTACATGGCAAGTATACATATTTGGAAGGCTAATCTGATTACAATCATCTTGCACGATTTTAGGGAGTTTCCTAAGTGGTTTAGGAAACTGTTTACTCTTCCTAATCGATTTCTGATCAGATAAGGAAACTGTTGAGAGGCCTGGTTGCCGAGCTGTGCCTTGTGGAGAGCAGCTGTACTGCGTGCCCGGGCTGTGTGAACATCCCGAACGGTGACAGCCGACGACCTCGGCATTGATGGCCACAAGTGCCCATTCCGGATAGTTCGGGACCTTTTCTGCGGACGTGGCGGTCTGGCTTTAGCTAAATATTTCTGAACATATCAAGTAGGGGGGGGGAGATATATTAACCAAACAATACTCAAACCATAATAAACAGTTCTACTTTAACACGTACTACCAATCACGATGAAAATCACATAAGCATAAGCATAGACAAACAGGCTCATACAATGTCTGATATACTCAGTTCTTTTAATTTTTATTTCCAATTCATGCTAACTTAAAAAGAAAATTATGAGGTGTATGTAGGTGATTTTGCTCACAATTGAGAGAGATCGAGAGAGAGAGCGAGAGAGCGAGAGATCGAGAGAGAGAGAGAGATCGAGAGAGAGAGAGAGAGAGAGAGAGAGAGAGAGAGAGAGAGAGAGAGAGAGAGAGAGATAAGCAATGGCCTTCAACACAAATCCAACCCTAGCCGCCCTTCCCCTTCCTTCCCTCCTTTTTTCATTATACAACTCCTCTCTTCCATTGTGAAGATTTCCACTTCCTAGGTGAGGGTTTCCCCTTCCTCTTGTGAAGTTTTTTCTTGGGTTTTTCTTTCCCCCTTTTTAGTTTTTTGAATAATCAATGGTTTCAAACCATTCAACTCTTGGTCCTCTTTGGGTTTTGGTTGGTTGCCTTTGGCTTCTCGTTTACCGCAATGTTGCCATTTATGGTTTTGCTTTTGCTACCATGAAGCCTTTTAAAGTAACTTTGGTTGCTCCGCTAAGTGAAGTTTCTTCACGGTTTTGGGCTCGACTTTGTGTCACCATCTTCTTTGGGTGGGTCTACACTATTTTCAAATTTAAAGTTGCCCTGGTTACTTGTTCTCTGGTTTCTCGTTCTCTCCACGCGACGATTTCTATGACGTGTTGGTTGGCTTCTGGTGCAGCTTGCTGAGGAGTTCATCTGGCTTCGCTTGAATCTCCTTTTTGTATCTCTTGTGTTTTATGGTTATGTTTCATTGCTTTGTTGTTTTTTGTTTTCTCTGTTTTGTTGTTTGTTGCTTCTTGTTGTTGGTTTTCTTCTTTGTAATGGTCTCTTTTAGTTAATGGGAATTGCCCTTTTAGCAAGAGAGAGAGAGAGAGAGAGAGAGAGAGAGAGAGAGAGAGAGAGAGAGAGAGAGAGAGAGAGAGAGAGATGAGTGGCTGGAAGACAACCACGTGTAACTGGGTTTGACAAAAAAATTGCAAGTAGTGACAACAAATTATAACTCATGTCTGGAAATGCAACTACTGCACAAAAAATTGTTACCTGCATCACGATAAATAGCAATGATGTTGTCAAAATCAAGTTCTTATTTAATCTTATTGAAACGTAGTACAATGGAAATAGGGTGTCGAGTCCACAGGGATTGGAATGCAACAATGCTTGGTGGGCGCTTAATGACCAATTATAATGCGAGGAGTAATTAAAAAACTAAGAAGTAAAATTTAGTCTTTTCGACTTTGGGTTTGATTCACTTTATCTTAAATTACATTACAATAACTATTTAGAAAATGGGAAGTAACTTTGAACAAAGGTAGGCTTAATGAAAAGTTGGGGATTTCGCAAATGGAGAAATTGAGGTTGGGGAGCATTCCCCCACCTTGGACCAAACAACACATGGATTCCATGTTTGTAGCATCTTCTAGAGTAGAAAATTCCATTGAGACAAACCATCAAACATGTGGTAGTAAACCTACATACTAAAAAGAGGTTTCAATGAAATACATGAGGCTAGGTTTGAAATCCAAGGATTTAACAACTTATAATGCTTGACATTGTAAGTGGGGTCCTAGAAAATCAAACCTTGCACACATGAACTCTATAAATGCTACAATACGAAAGTCTTACATTAAAGCACACATGGGTCCAATGGTGGTTTTATGATCCTCAACCTACATGATTTAGCTACTCATAACTACAATGCAATTAATATTAAAGAGAGGGAAGGAGAGATTATACCAACTATACAAAACCATCATAAATGCCATAGAAAATCCAAGAGCTTTTTCAATAAAAACTTCAAGCATTCAATACATTCACCCTCTTCTCTCTCTAACACTAAATGGAAGTAAATGTGGGTAGATGAGGAGTGATGGGGGAGAGAGATGACGGGATTAGAGAGAGAGAGAGAGAGAGAGAGAGAGAGAGAGAGAGAGAGAGAGAGAGAGAGAGAGTTTACTACCTAAAATTCAAGAAAATAAAAGCTAACCCTAACAAAAATTAATCTCTAACTATATATAATCTATACATACAATGGTAAACATGTAATAAAGAGAAAACTCTTTCAGAGGCCGCGGATCAATCCAAGGCAAAAAGCCGGATCGATCCGATTATTTATGTTGAAAGCAGAATCTTCAGTGAGATTCGCGGATCGATCCGCGGTGTAATGCCGGATCGATCTGCATTGTATTTTCTGGACAGTGAATTCTTTCAGAACGCGCGGATCGATCCATATGATATACCTGGATCTATCCGCTTGGGCTAGATTCTGAATTATTCCTCCTTTGAGATATACTCTCACACTTTTGGATCTAATCTTCGACCAAGTCTCAAACATCTACAAAAAGAGATTTTTATTAGCTCAAAGACAAGAGTAAAGAAGATTAACAAAGGTACAATTTCTCCATTAAATCTCCCGGTTTAGGTACTAATTCATGCTCAATACGGCTAAGATCATGAGTTAGGAATGCAATATTGAACACGAATCAAGCAACTAATGACAAAAAAATGCAACCACTTAAAAAAAAATTAATTGCAACCGACATGACAAAAAATTGCAACATGTGATTAAACATTATAACCCATTGACTAAACCACGATGGTTTTTATCTAATGACCAAGATTCATTTGTTTCCAAATATTTTTTGATCCAACAACTAAAAAAATTCTCTATCTATTACGAGCAAAACTATTTTCGTGCACCATATATAGAAGTTTTCCTAACTTCAGAATCGGAGGGCTTTTGTTCTACAAACAAAAATCTTTTATAGGTACACCTTCGGATGTCTGTTAAGAAGATCATAAAGAAAGCAGTTTAATACACTGATACCTTGGGAATTCTTTCATCAGCATTGAATATTTTACCCCTCATGTAGATTTGATGAGCAATCGGGGACGTGCAATGTTTTAGTATCATCAGCTAGGACCATCTGTGAGAACGATGCTATATGACACATCTTCGTTTTTAACTCTGAGCGTGTTCTATGTTTGCCACAACAAGAGTGTAAATGCATATTAATTTTGCCTTAACCAAAGCACAACATATATAAGCATTATTACACCGGGTCGGACTATTATTCTAAAAGCACTTTCTCGATCAAATCTGTTGCTGCACCCTAACACGATTAAGAATTTCTTTGCTTTACTAGTGTAGCTAGTTAGCACTTAGGGACCACCTTCAATCTATTACTTAGGCATATAGTTCATTCCTTAAATCCTTTAGACAACACTCGATCGTACGTGCAGAACTTCCTAGACAAAACTGCAAGCATCTCAACTCGATCATTATTAGGTAAACCTTAATGCGCGTGAGCTTTTTGAATCAGCCTTGATATCCTCGATAACCCATAAAGTGTATCCTTCCTGGCCTTGAATTAATCACGAGCTCTTTAACTCGATTATTACAAAAAGTAGTTAGATCTAGTTCACAAATATATTCAGATCTTACCATATCTATTCGAGTCTCATTATTTAGAACAAAATCAGTTTGGGGATTTCATTTGAATCTATAATTAAGTCATGTTGACAATTATTTTGTTTATGTGATATTTATTATTAGTCTAAGGGCTACTTTGTAATTTTCTTATTTTCCTTATTCTCGTAATATATATATAAGGGTTTGTCAACCCTAAGTTTGCCAAATCGTCTTACAACATGGTATCAAAGCCACCACCCAACATCTACTAACTTCAACTGCAGCTCACCCAAACACCACAATCATTAGCCGATAGCCCAATCACCACCACAACCACCAATTGATACCCATCCAACCACCACACACCCAGCTACAACTCACACAACCATTCCCTACACCATTACTACCCCAGTCTTAGCACACACAACCATCACCCAACCCAGTTGACCACCATGCACAATGCTCATCCCAGCCCTTGCCGACCATAGCCAGCCAAACCCCAACCCTAGTCGAACACTACCAGGCTACACCCAACCCATCCGAACACCACCAACCACCTTGGAATATTGAATCCTAACCATTTCATCCTTTTCCCTAACCCTAGCCGAGCTCCATGGGGGTAGATCTGATCCTCGTACCATTTTTTGTGTGCTGTTTTGATTAAACACTAGTTTTGTGTTTTGGGTCCTTGTATTCATTTTTGCACCTTGTATAGTGCTATGATTGGAGATTATATGTGCCTACAATCTAGCAGTGTCTTCCCTATCTTCTTTGGTTTTTGTGTGATTATTGTGGCTGTTCCCCATACATGTTGGTGCTGTGGCAGTCGATAAGAGTCCTTCATCTCAAAGTTCATGACTGTCTCAAACTGCAGGGCCCTTAGTAGTTCCATTGGACAACCCAAACCTAAAAATCACCACATCCCTGTTCAATGGCTAGAATTACTAGATGTTCTCAATTCAGTAAAAAGCTCTTCAGCTAGTAAGGTTAAAGGTTACAGTTGTTAGATTCGGGGTGTGAATAAAAGCTTATGTAAAGATTCGGGGTGTGAATGGAAGCTTATGTAAAGATTCGGGGTTTGACAACGTCCGACTAATTTAGGGCTTCCAAATGTGACTCAAGCTCTTCATAAGGCTCTTCGTTTTAAATAAAAACAAAGAAAGAAGAAAAAGAAGAAAAAGAAAGAAAAATAAGAGAGAATAAAAGAAAACGGCACTTGGCAAGTGTTTGCGGCATTCACGGGTTGCCGGTGCGGCAGTTGGTAAATGCCGTAACGACACTCAATGATCATCACAAAAATTTAAAGTACTGCAGTCCGCAGAGTTGTCCGTGGCACTCAATAAATGCCGCATCAGCATTCACTGAATGCCACGACGACTATCAGTGAGTGCCGGAACGACATTTGTTGAGTGCCACTTCCATCTCCACTGGGTGTCGGGTTTTGGCAGCCAGTTGTACCTTTTGTACCTTCAAAAGGACATCCGGGATTAGGGTTTTTGCTGCGAATTTACTAAAATAACCCTCCAGATTTTGTTTATATATAGGGAGTGAATATCCCATTACTAAGGACCCCCCCCCATTTTTCTTTATTCTTACTCCATTTTGAATATTCTTGAAGCAAAAGATTATCTTGATATTCTTAGAGAAAATTAAGAGAGTCTTAGAAAAAGTTAGGAGGATTGAAAAAAAGGAAGAGCTAGAAGAAGAGCTTGATCAATCTTGGGAAATTCTTAAAACAACCAAGAACTTGATATATAATTAGAGGTAAAATCTAAATTACTTAGTTTTTATATTCAAGTTTAATCACAATATATAGATTCTTAGGACCTTTTACACATTTTCAAAAACTCTCTTTCCACCTCATTTCATCACACACCACATATATAGTGATTAAATTTTATTTCATTGGTTTGGATCAAAGTAGCTCAAGGATTAAAGTTTAAAGTAGATCTTGAAATTAATTTAGATATTAATTGAGCCTTGGTTCCTTTTCTCTTTGATTATGTTTTTCCCTTGGGATTCATAAGACTTTCAATGTTTACTTGAATCCTTAAGCTTGGAATCCTTTGATCTTCTTATAAACTCATGATTTATAAGAGGATTAAGGTTGATATTAGTATGTTTTGATCAAAGGGTTTGAACCTATCTCTATGGTTTGAGTCCTTTCTCTTAAGATTTCATGAAGTTTTCTTCATATTCCATTGAAATCTATAAGTATGAGTGTCTTTAGCCTCCAATGACCATCAAATGGTAGGAGAAGTGATTTGGTTTAAGCCTAACTTCATGGCTTAGCAATTGGAGTTAACAAATAAAAGTTGAACTCAACAATAAAACAGTGAGTTCACAAACTATTTTTGATCAAGGATTTTTAGTTAAATAGTGGACCGTTGGAATCGAACGAAACCAACTGGAAAATGTCAATAACACAAAGTTTTACCACTGTGATTTTTGATTTGGTGAGATTTCGTGTTTAAAGTGGTTTGGTCATGTGTTTTGTGAATTAACCAAAATCTGCCCAGAATTTCAGAATAGTAACACCTTTTTGAAATAATTAAATCAAAGCTTTAATCAAGTATTCTTGGCCCCAAATAATTTTTTATATGAAGTTTAATGAGTTAACAAAGTCTCTTAAAAAGATTAGAGTCTTTCTGATTCGATTACTATTTTTAGAAAATCATACAAAATCTCTGGACAGAGAGTTGGAAGTTTATGAGTAATGTCTAGTATTCGTTTAATTCCCGGAGATTGAACCGTTGATCTTTGATTTTTCTTTTTGGATTGGAAACTAGACTCACAGAGGCACAATATAGTAAAAATCATTAAGATCCAACCATAGAAGTATGCTTTTTCTATTTTTGAAGTTCTGGTATGCTCTTTGAAACTTTTTGGACTTTTGTAACAGATTTGACAAAACTTTGTAAATAATGGTCCAAATGGTCTTTTCACGACCTAGGGCTTATACCATGCTTTAATAATGATTAGTTAAACTTAAATTCAGAGGTTAAATGATCCAAATCAGTGAATAGCTCATAGCTTGCTCTTGTTTATATTCATATACATTCATCCATGTAGATTTATACTTGTAATTAGAATTCATGTTGTATTAGGATTAAAATTGCATTTAATTGAACATGACTAGGGTTCCTTATGATCATGTTGGGGCTATGGTATCTCTATATGGACATTGCATTGGCTTCTAGTTGAGACTTGTATATCTATAGAGGTGCTATAATTCCAACTAGTTAGAAGGAATTCATAGTTGTGTCAATTCTTCCTCTATTTTGATAGATTTAAGCTGAAAGTTTAGAATTGATTATTTGATACCATGTATTGTGAGCTAACCCTTTGTTTTGTAGCGCTTTTTGAGGTACATTTTCTCAATTCTTCCCCTAGTTTATTTATTTGTCGATTGTAATTGATTTTCGACTCCATGTGCGACACTTTAGAATTAGGTCTTGCCTTTATATGCATATATGTGATTAGAGACCCCTTTTAGGATTATTTTACTCATGTATGCATTACACGTCTATTTTGCCGCTGGACTCCGGGTAAGTTCTCTATTTCTCTACTACATATCACATTGCTTGCAAATTGAATTACTTGGTTTTGAATGATATTTTGTCATTAACAATTTTATACCCTTTCGACATGCTTGTGCAATGTATATTTATATCTATGTATTAGTTGAGGGCATGCCTAAATTATTACTTTAATTAAAAGGATGTTGAGTAGAGGCCTATCACGAGATAGGATAAGAGGGGGTGTTTTAGTCCGTCGGGCGCCTTCCGCTCTCATTCCATAATCCCCGGACCTAGAAATCTTTGGTTTCGCAAAAGATCAGTTTGATTTAAAATGGTTTCTTGATTTCCCTTACAAAAATTAAGTGGTGACTCATGTTTTGATTTTAAAAGAGAAACATTTTAAAAAGCCGTGGGCAAGGAAAAATTGCAATATCCACAATCTGGTGACTCTGTTGGGGATCGAACCCAGAATCTCTGGTTTCGCAGACCAGGATTTATGATTTTGGGTTCACTCGAGGATTAGACTTGAAAATATCCTTTTAATTGAATTTATTAATTTTTGTATGCATGTTGCATTTCACTTGCATATTTTGCCAGTCAATTGCACGGGACCATGACCTTGGAGGCTCGGGGCAACCCGGTCGTTCAAGTTATCATAGGACTGTATTATCACCCTTGATCTCGTACCACGATTTGGTATATGAAGCATCCTATCAGATGTGTGTCAAGGGTCCCTTATTTGACCAAAACCCAGCCTTTGCATGGTAGTTTCCATAGAACCTTTCAAATCTTAGGAAACAAATCCTTGATTAAAAGTTGTATGCTAGGAAGTGTTGTATGCCCAGAAGGGATTACTTGAGATGATGATGATGCTCGGTTGATGAAAGATGTGTAACCTCTTAATCACTTTTGAGCAATTCTTCTTTATGTCCCATGACATTTGAGAAAATGCCGAGTCTTGATTATAAGATTACACCCCTTATATCATATTTAGCTAATCATCATTGACCTTGTATGCATCCAAATTCGTAAAAAGTGCGATAACTAGCCAATCATGTGATACTCTTACCCAAGTTTATGACAGATTTTGATTATTCATCATCTTTTATCCAAAAATATTTTAAAAAATCACTCTTTCAAAGAAAAGGTCCAATGATTGCCTTTTAAATGAAGTAAAGTTGAAAGCCCAATCATCTTCTATTAAGAAATATTTTCACATCCTCATTTTCAAAGAAAATATTCAAAATTCTTAACAATTGTTTTTGAAAGATCTCATCATCTTAAGAAATGCTTGTTAAATGAATTCCAAAAATTTTAAAACACTAAACCTTTAAAGGGGTAATAAGGATCACAAAGAGAGGTGAAATTGGCGCATTCGACATGAATGAGGATTTTATATGCTTACGTGTCTATTTGATAGGGTTAGAATTTTCCCTTCTTTTGCATATACAGTAGGCACACACACCACACACATGCATTGCATCCGTGTGACATATGAACCATTTCATAAAAATCTCATCAAATATCTTTCAGATATTAAATAGAGATTTTGATAAAAAGAAAGAAAACAAAAAAATCTTTTGAAAAACATTTCCTTTTTAGAGGGCAAGAATAGCTTCAAGTTCGAGCACGATCTGGTTTAGAGGTCCCACAGCAAGATTAGTAAGAAGGGAGGGTGACATCGAAATGGCAGACGAAAGGAATGACGGGGAAGTAGCAGAATTGAGAGCACTGGTAGAGCAACAAGCAGAATAGATGAGACGACATGTCAAAAACATGAACCGTATTATGGTCATGATGGAAACGATAGCACGCCCGCCACCAGTTGTGAATCCACCGAATATCAATCCGCCCATCAGGGAAGAAGGCTGGTATGATGACCCAGAGATACAAAGGGCCGAAGCTCCCAGAGCATAAAGAGAAAGGGTAGAAAGGAAAAAGACTGAGAAGGAAAGGGTAATGACCAAAAAGATAGAGAAACTAGAGAGGGTAATGCGCAAGGCTCATAGAGTTGACACTTATCTGATGGAGTTGGAAGGGCTATACGATGGGGTCCGCGAGACATTGCCTGCAGGGTTCAAAATGACAGTCATTGACAAATTAGATGGGACAGGGAATCCTCGTAGCCATGTGAGGATGTGTATCGAAGCTTTCCAACCAAGTGGGTTGAGCACTGCCATGATGGCAGTCCTGTTTCAATAAACCTTAATTAGAGCTGCCTTATCCTGGTATCTCACTCTCGAACCAAGCAAAGCCCGGGTTTAGGAAAAAGTGATCAAAGCATTCGTGGCACAGTATGAGTACAATCAAGACTTGGATGTCACAATCCTAGATTTGGAGACCAGTAGGCAGGAAAATATGGAGTCATTCACTGAGTATTTGAGTAGGTGGAGGGGAAAGGCAGCTAAGATGGTACAAAGGCCATCCGAGAAAGATCAGATCCGAATGCTAATGAAGAACCTTCAGTTTGTCTACCAAGAGAAAATAAGATTCCAGTCGATCAACACCTTCGCTGAGGTTTTTGATGCGGGAACGAGAATAGAGGACGTGATCCAGGAAAGGGTGATTCAGAAAAAGGAGCAGCCAAACAGATATAGGAGACCGAATTATGGGTCAAATGGGGGACATTTAGGGGGTTATTCTGGCCCCACTGATATCAATGCACTGAGTGGGCCAAAAATAAAATTCGACATAACATCAAGAAGAGGAGGGGACAAATAGCCGAGGAAGTTTTCAGATCTGGGAGTATCGCTGTCAACCGCCCTTGATAGGCTGATAGCAAAGGGGCATCTTCGTCCATTAGAGCCTCGATCTTTACCAAGCCCGCTCCCCCCGAGTTTTCGAGAGGATCTCTATTGTAAATTTCACCAGCAGAAGGGTCACTCTTCAGATCGGTGCACAAGGCTAAGGCATGAAATCCGAGCCGCCTGTCAAAATTCCTAATGTTACTAGGAATCTGCTGCCAAATCACCATGCTATTTTGCCACCACAAGGCCTTTACTTCTCGGGGATAGAAAAGATAACCTTCGATCCGTCTAGGCTAATCACTAAAGCCGGGACACCAAGGAAGCCTTATCAGATGCCGGGGGATTCGATAATCTGTACTCTGGGGAATCAATCCAGAATATGCGAAGAGGGAACAACAAAGTAATTGGACTGGTGGGTTCAAGAGACTAGCAACACTGATGTAGATTAGGTAGGAGATGACTTATGGTACGAGAGCGATGGAGAAGAATCGGGAAAAGAAAGTTTGAAAGGTGTTTCCGAGATCGACAACCTGTGGGCAAAGGAAGAAGTTAGTCATCTAACTCGGCCAGGGAGGGAGAGAATTAGATAAAGGGAAAGGGAAAATGAATGAAGAAGAGGAAGAAGATAGGATTTTGAAGCAAATGAGGAAAACTAAGGCTAACATCACCATCTGGGGTTTGTTGATTGCTTCCAAATATCACAGTAAGGCAGTTCTGGATACCTTGAACCAATCTGATGTTTCTATCGACACAGCACCAGAAGACCTCGTGGGAATGATCGACAGAATTCTGACTCTGGCTATTACCTTCTCATCAGATGACCTACCTCCAGGAGGGCCAGTTCACAATAAACTGCTATACGTCACTGTGAATGCTTGGGGAATACTGTACCTGCTTGTCTTGTTGACAATGGGTCCGCTCTAAACGTATGTCCATTCCGAACAGCCAAGCACATGGGTTTGGATGAATCAATGTTCATACCACCTGAGCAGAAGGTGAGAGCGTATGAAAACACTCAGAGGACAGTCATGGGAATAATTATTCTCCACCTCGCTGTCAGGCCTTTGGAAAAGGAATCAAATTTTAGGTCATTGACATCCCTGTTGCTTTCAATTTATTACTGGGAAGGCCGTGGTTGGATAGTCTGGGTGCCATACCGTCTACGATTCATCAGAAAGTCAAATGTGTTTGGAAAGGCAAGGTCTGTGATATTCTCGGGGACAGTTGGGTCCGTCCGTCTGAATCATCATCAAGCATGCCAGTTTTAGAGGTACAATTTTAAGAAGAGGAGACAAGTCTAGGAGGGTTTGAGTTTATTAACATGTTTGAAGAGGGAAAGCTGAGAGAGTTCCTGCCGTTGAATTTTGATCAGTATGTGAGCCCGTTAGTCGCCAGTATCATGAAAAAGATGGTTTCTTCCCAGGCATGGGGTTGGGTAAGAATCATCAAGGTCTGCTAGAATTTCCAAGATTCCCCACTCAGACTCACACTCATGGTCTGGGTTATCAACCATCGAAGAAGGAACTGAGAGAGAAGAAGAAAGCAGTTGACGCGCCATTGGACCCTTACCTGCAGACGCTCAATTGATACTTTGTGAAGGAGGGAGAGGATTTCCCCTTTTGTGGCTTCCCAGAACCATGGGTGGATCATAAAGATAATTGTTTGAAGCCGGGGTTTGAGATCTTCTTCCCCCACTAATTCTCTGAATATCAAGATCCATATCTACAGGTGCCCGTGAAGTCAGCTACTACTAAAGATTGGATTGGCGCGCTAGATGGCTCAGTCATGAAGAACCTGTTGGGCGAGGAAAGCACAAAAACTGAGGGAATGGGCCAAGAAGGGGTCGTGGAAGACACGGTCGGAGAGGAATATGCTGAGGGATTGGTAGAAGAGACACATGAAGAAGAACCATAAAAAGAAGAAGTGGAAGAAATTACGAAGACAGAGGATCAGGAAGAATGCTTCATTACTGAGCTGGGAGGAGAAAGCAAGAAGGAGTGGACTTTTGAGTCCAGTAATAGGTATCCCCCACACCCAGAGTTTGTAATGGCCCAAATAAGGCGTCTTTCAATTTCCATGTCTGTTGTAATCGATCCCAAGAACAAGATCAATGAAAGAATGACTAATTCTGCCTACTCAAATACGCTTAATGAATGTGATGAAATACTAAGTGAATTGCAAAAATTAATTGAAAAAGAAAAAGAATCCGCATGTAAAATCATTAAAGACACTCGAACGATTAATATGGGAAATGAAGATAATTCTCAAAATGTTTTTATTGGCTCCACACTTAGCAATGAAGAAAGCAAAGAACTAATTAATCTATTAAAAGAATTTAAAGATGTTTTTGCATGGTCTTATAGTGATATGCCAGGTATCGATCCAGAGATAGTCCAACATCATATCACCCTCTTTCCTAATTCAAAACCAATAAAACAAAAATTGAGGCGTATGAGGCCTGAATGGGCACTTAAAGTAAAAGAGGAAGTTGAAAAGCAGTTAAAAGCTGGATTCTTGATGGTCACCGAGTATCCTGAGTGGATCGCCAATATTGTGCCAGTCCCAAAGAAGGATGGTCGTGTTAGGGTGTGCGTTGACTTTTGAGACTTGAACAAAGCAAGCCCTAAAGACGATTTCCAATTGCCTCATATTGACATTCTAGTTGATAACACTGCTTTTATGGACGGTTTCTCAGGATATAACTAGATTCTCATGGCACCCGAAGATAGGGAGAAAACCACTTTCATCACACCTTGGGGTACATACTGTTATAAGGTAATGCTGTTTGGGCTCAAGAATACAGGGTCGACATATCAGCGGGCTGCCACTACACTGCTGCATGATATGATTCACAAGGAAGTCGAGGTATACGTGGATAATATGATCGTGAAATCTAAGGAAAAGAAAGGGCACTTAGAGGCATTAAGGAAATTCTTTGAAAGATTGCGAGAATTTAGAATGAGCCTGAACCCTCAGAAGTGCACCTTCGGAGTTACTACCGAGAAGTTGTTGGGGTTTCTCATCACTTAGAGGGGAATAGAGGTGGACCCAACCAAAATAAAAGCCATAGTTGAAATGCAGCCGCCGAAAAATGAGAAAGAGTTGAGGGGGTTCCTAGTAGAATACAATTCATTAGCCGATTCATCTCAAAACTCACCTTCATTTGTGACCCGTTGTTTAGATTACTCAGAAAAGGACAGAAGTTCAAATGGGATACCCTTTGCCAACAAGCCTTTGATAAAATCAAAACCTACCTCCAAAACCCACTTGTCCTATCACCACCCTCGCCCGGAAGGCCTTTGTTATTATACCTTTCTGTGTCCGAAGATTTGATGGGGTATATGTTGGCCCAACAAGGAGAAGAAGGGCACGTAGAAAAGACCATTTATTATTTGAGCAAAAGGATGACCGGATATGAGCTAAAGTATTCGCCTTTAGAGAAAGCATGCTGGGCTCTAGTTTAGTGCACCCGTCGCCTTAGGCACTACATGTTAGCCTTTCCCGTAACCCTAACATCGCGAATGGACCCACTCAAGTACCTTTTCAAAAAATCCATTTTGACCAGTAGGATCTCTTGATGGACCATGATGCTGATCGAGTTCGATATCAAGTATGTCACTGCCAAATCCATAAAAGAGAGAGCTGTCGCTGAGTACTTGGCTGATCTTGCTATAAAATCAGAAGAAAAGGGTGAGTTTCTGTCACGCCCTGACGTAGCATAAATATGGAAAGCGTTTAATTTCCTTTATGGACCCGTAGGTCGCGACAGTTTGAAGGATTGATTCCGTCCCAAACGTCGAACAACATAAAATCATAAATCAGAGTAGAGCAATCAAGGCTTACAAATATTTTTCTAACTTAATAAATATTACAGCACGGGGTCTCTAAAGGCACAGACCGCCTTAAATCAAAATAATAACTTAGTGTCTATTACAGTCATCCTTATTACAAAGCAGTCTATAACTTAAAACATATGAAAGTAAATTCTGTTTCCAGCAGTTGTTCTCAATTCGCATAGTCATAACGTTCAGCATGATCATAACCTGAAAAACCTGAACACGAATGTCCAGGACGCATCAACGTCGTCAGCTTCAAGAAGCTGATGAGTATTAAAAACATAACTTTGAATGTAAAACATATTCATTTACCATTTTCCAATTCTCATTTAAATCCACAAGTTTATACTTAAGATAAAGAGTTCATTTTAGAAAAACAACCACAATATTATTTAAGAGATAAATTCACATATATGTGACCATGTATGAGAACCATGCACCATCTCATCTTACCGACTCTTTTCTCTCGACAAAACCCAACAACCCACCATCACACACCGGTATCTTTGAAACTCTAAGATAGCCACACTTTAGCACAGGGGTGCCAGGGAATGTCCAGTTTGCCTCACACTTTGGTCCGGGGTACCAGGGAGTGTCCATTGCCTCACACATTGACTACCTAATCCGCCATGCAAATACCGGAGGAACCCTCACGCAGTATCCAGACTCGGGTATCAGGGAGTGTCCGTAGGCCACACTTTAGCACTTCCATGGGTGCCAGGGAATGTCCAAATTCGGCTTCACACACTTTGACGCTACCATGGTCGTCAGGGAGTGTCCAGTTTTGCCACCGTCGCATTTCAAAGACACCCTCGCCACAATCTCAATCACAACACACTTTGGTACTCACTTACCAGGGAGTGTCCACAACACAATCTCAACCGCACTCACTATACCACATTGACCATTACTCTTTTTCATACTGACCAACATTCACACTCACCATGCATGTACAACTGACTCCACATGCATGTCATGAAACTTTAAAACATGAGGCAATTTACTGAATTATATAATCGACGTGCGGACGGGGATTGATAAGTCACAATTCATTGTTTTAATCGTCCACACATAATCAAATAGGATTCTGCTTTAATAAATTTCTCAAACAGAGTTTTAACAGTTCATAAAATACCACCCAAACAGTTCCTTAACACAAAAGAAGCAAGAACAAGAAGCTGCAGAAGTCGCGCGCGTAGGCCGCTCGCGCGAAAGGTCGCTCGCGCGATGTGCCCAATTTTCGTTTTATTATAAAAACCTTTCTTTCTGCCTGAAATCAGCCACCTCATGCGCGCGGGTCGCTCGCGCGAAAGGTCTCTCGCGCGACCCTCGTTCACGCGACCTGCCTATTTTTCATTTTCTTTATAAAAACTTTTCTGTCTGCCTGGGAACGCAGCGCGAGGGGTCGTTCGCGCGGTCCGCTCGTGCGACCCTCGCTCGTGCGATCTCGCGCGCGAGATGAAGCAGAGGCTTCATCTTCTTCGTGGAGAATGCCCTGTTTCAGATTTTCAGGGTCATTTTGACCCATTTCCAAATCTGTTAGTATATATATCATATTACATATAGATTTCTTTAGTTTTTCACAAGGATTATGAATATTAAATCAATTTAACATAAAACAAACTATAGCTCTCAAATTTTATGAAATTCCAAAAGACATCAAAACTAATTTCCTTATATACTTTCTCATGTGGTTAAATTAAGCTCTAAACTTCAATCATAGGCTATATGTGTTATAAACTTTCATTATTATCTAAGAAAGCAGATTTTGCTTAAGTTTGAAAAATTATGATTTCAATGCTATGAAACTTCAAACGTAAATACATCAATGGTGACTCCTAATTCAAATACACAAATCAGTAAATCAATAGTGAATTACATTCTGAGTGAGTTAGAAATACTCACTGAGATTAATGGTGTAGAGATTGTTGAGAAAGATTTAAGATATAGAAATCCAATTGAAGCTTCAAGCTTGTAAGTTATGGAAGAGAAGTTCTTCCTCTCTCTATAATTCTGAAATACTCTGTGTATCTCTCTCAATTTTCTCTGCGTATGATTGCCAAAGTGTCCAGAACCAAGTGTGTGTGTGGTGTATAAATAGAAGCTTAAGTGGAGAACTTGGGCTCCAAGTTCATTACCATTCACTCAACAATTTATTACATTTCTATTTTTCTTTCAATCTCTAAATGAACCACAATTCTCAGATATGTGTGTGTGTTGATATACATACGTATATACATATAGCACAGATTATAAGGACTCTTAAGTGAGGCTAAGGGTCAAGTAGGTGTATAGGGGGTCAATGTGGGGGTGTTTGGCAAAACAACTTATGGCATAAAAATATACACATACATAGGAGCACAACCAAACAAGGCTTTATAAAATGATTAGTTTGCCATAAATAGCAATAAAGTAAATGTCATGTCCAACTTTACATCACTTCCAAAATCTGTGGAAGTTTAGCACAGTGCGGACAATTTTTGAACATAAACTGGTATTTTCGCGGCGCGGTGTTCGTCACAAAAATACGAAAAATTCATTTTAACGTAAGAAATGGTTTTCTAGCTTTATAAAAATACAGTTTGAGTTAAAAGAAAGTATTTCCACTGTTTTGAAATATAGTTTTGAAATCCCACACAGGTATTACTAGTTTTGTAAAATTGCAGTTTGGCCCCAATAAGAATTTCAAATATGAAATCAAGCGAGAAATAAATTCTACACATAAGAATAGAAATTAAAATAAGAGTAAACAATACCATTGAATTTAAATATGAAATTAAAATGCAGGTTATTATAGTTTCGGTTCCCGAACGAAGAAATGATGGAGATAGAGGAGAACTTGTGGAAAATGTATTTCGATGGAGCAGCCAACCAATTAGGCTATGAGGTTGGGATTATCCTTATAGCACCAAATGGGACTCCTATCCCATTAGCCATCAAGCTTAAGTACAACTCGACCAATAACACAACGGAGTACGAGGCATGCATAATCGGGATAGAAGCGGCATTGGCCTTAAAAGTTGAAGGGATTGATGTTTTCGGAGATTCCAATTTGATTATTTCCCAAGTGAAAAGTGATTGGAGGGTAAAGCATGAGAAGTTGAGACCTTACCACGACTACCTGGAGAGCCTAAAAGAGCAGTTTAAGAAGATATCATTCTACTACCTTCCCCATAAAGAGAATCAGTTGGCCGATTTCTTAGCAACTCTAGCCTCGATGATACAAATCCTCTCGGGTGTCACCATGATCCCACTATCCATAGAAATACGAATCCAATCTTCATTTGAGATGGTCGCAGCCCTGGAAGATGAAGGTGAAATGCCTTGATATGGGGATGTGTGGAATTTCATGAAGAAAGGGGAATACCCCGAGGGAGCTTCAGAGAAGGACAGAAAGGCGATTCGGAGGTTCTCTACCTAGTTTGTGGTCTATGCGGATAAACTATGGAAGAAGTCGTAGACCGGGTATAATCTAGAGTGTCTATATGGAAAAGAAGCCAAGAAATGATGGAAGAAATACACGCCAGAGTTTGTGGGCCCCACATGAACAGACATATGCTAGCAAAGAAAATAATCCGGCAAGTGTATTACTGGACGACCTTGGACAAAGACTGCTGTGGCTATGTTCGAAGGTGCCATAAGTGCCAGATCCATGCAAATCTAATGCATACCCCGCCATCTCAGCTCTATAGCAAAACCACGCCTTGGCCGTTTTCCGTATGGGTGTGGATATCGCCGGCATTCGGGCCCACTTTTAAAACATTTTTCAAATTCCAAATTCAAAAACAAATGAGTCGCCACTTAATTTTTAAAAGGAAAATTAAGAAACCATTTTTAAAGCACAGTGATCTTTTGCGAAACCAAAGATAAACTGGGTCCGGGGATTATGGAATGAAAGGGGAAGGAGCCCGGCGGACTAAAACACCCCCTTTCATCCTATCTCGTGATAGGCCTCTACTCATCATCCTTTTAATCGAATTAATAATCTAAGTGTACCCTCAACTAATACATATATATATAAATAATACATTACACAAGCATGTTGAAAAAAGTGCAAGATTGCTAACGACAAAATATCATTCATAAGCCACGTAATTCAAGTAGCAAGCAACATGATATGCAATAGAGAACTAGAAAACATACCCGGGATCCGGCCGCGAATATTAAACGTGCAATGCATGCGAGAATAGAAATCCTAAAAAGGTCTCTATCACATATAAACACATAAGGCAAGACCTAGTCTAAAGTGTCGCACATGGAGTCGAAAATCAATTCAAAAATCAAAGAAATGAATTAAACTAGAGAGGGGATGAGAAATTGTACCTCAAATGCGCTACAAAACAAAGATTAGTCCACATGCTTCACATAATATTATGATATCAAAAAATCAATCCCAATCCTCTAGCTTAGATCTATTAAGCATGAAATCCAACTTTATTCAATGGCTAGTTCTAATCATAAGCATTGATGTGCATAAATGAATGAATGTGAATAAGAATAAAACATGGATTTATTCACTAATTTGGATCACTAAGCCTCTGGATTTAATCTAAATTATCATTATTCAAAACATGGTTTGAGTCCTAAGACATTAAGAGACCATTTGAGTTGAAATAAATAAGATTAGACAAAAACAGTAGCAGTTTTTTATGAATTACAGAGAGCAAACCAGATCTTAAAAAAAACGAAATAAAATACTTCCAACGGTTGGATCTTAATGATTTTTGGATATGTTATGCCTCTGTGAGTCTAGTGTCTAACCCAAAAAGAAATTCGAGGTTTCAACAGTTAGATCTCCGGGAATATGGAAAATACGAGACCTCACTCAGGATTTTACAACTCTCTGTCCAGAGATCTTGTATGATTTTTTAAAAATAGCAAACAAATCTGAATTGCTTCATTCGTTTTAGGGAACCTTTCTAACACCTTAAGGTTCTTAGAAAAAAATATTAGAGGTCATGAAAACTTGGTTAGAGCTCTGATCTATCAATTTTAAAACCGGTTTGCTGTTCTGAAACTATTCTGAAATTCTGGACAGATTGTGGTTGTCTCACAAAATTCATGATCAAACCATTCTAAGCCTAAAATCTTACCAAAACAAAAATTAAAGTGGTAAAACAATGTGTTATTGACACTTTCCCGTTGGTTTCACTTGATTTCAACGGTTAGATTTCGAACTAAAAATCTTTGATCGAAAACAGTTTGTGAAATCACTGTTTTCGTTTTGCTAGTTCAACTTTGTTGGTTGACCTCAACTATTAAATCACAATGTTGGGCTTAAAACAAATCATTTCTTCTACCATTTGATGGTCATTGAAGACTAAGGACCTATTTAGACTTATGGACTTTTAATGAAGTATGAAATGGACTTCACAAAATCCCAAACAATGAACTCAAACTTATGGACCAAAACTTGAGTTCCAATCATTACTCCTACCACTTGATGGTCATGGGAGGCTAAAGACACACATACATGTAGGTTTTGGATGAAGTATAGAGAACTTCTCAAAACCCAAGGAAGAGATTAGTCTAAGCCATAGAGATGGACTTAAACTAAACTACTTCTCCTACCATTTGATGGTCATTGGTCATTGGAGACTAAAAAAAAACAAATCTACTCTAATCTCCATGGAATAAAGTATGAATTCCATAAGATTCATAGTAAAGAGATCCTAGTCATGAGTTAGGACTTGAATCTCACCAATCATATATAGATTATGACCATGATTCATTTTAATCTCCATATGGATCATAAGATCATAGGAAACTAAAAAAAATCAAATTCAAAGAGTTTCAATGAGATATGGAAGATCTCATGAACCTTATGAATGAAATAGAAATAAAGGAAATCCAAGTTTTATTTAGGAACACAAATTCTTCAAAACTAATTTATCTCAAACCCAAGGCATTAATTAGATCCAAATTAATGAGATGTCATGAAATTCAATCACAAGTTCTTGGTGGTGTGTGATGAAATGGGGTAAGAAGAGAGGTTTTGAAAATGTGAAAAGTTCCTAGATCTAAGAACTTGTGATTAAATTATCCTAACTCTACCAAGGATTAAGAGGTTACCTCTATGACCTCAAAGAATTCTTCAATTTCTTGTGAAGCTCTTCCAAGATCTTCAAAAACTCTTCAAATTCTTCAAGAAATTCTTCTCTTCTTCTCTCTTCTCTATATAATTCTCTCTCTAAACTCAAGTATATCTCTTGTATATGTTTGTATATTGATTCAAGAGTTCCAAGTCCCCTCAAAATGAAGATGAAGATCTGTTTAAATAGGCCATCATCTCAAGGATAAATGGGTAAATTCGGGTGGAGACCCATGTGCAAGGATTTCTTCTAGAACATGTGAGAAAAGCAGTCTGTTACAGCCAGCGGCACTCGACGGCTCCCGGCGGCATTCGCTGAGTGCCGGCGCGGCACTCAGTGAGTGCCGCCGGGTTTTCCGGGTGCCGGGACTAACTGAATTTGCTCTTTTTTTAGATTTTCGAAAGGAATATTAATCAAAACTTAATTTTGTGATTTATTTTTATATATTTATATATATTTGTGCTAAAATGCACCCATGTGGGTGGTATGCACCCATGTGCATGGTATATTCTTCAATATACTATGCTTTTTATTTATTATTATTATTATAATTATTTTTTTTTCAAGAGACAATTTTTCTTTATTTAAAACTCCCTCCCCCCTTTTTTTTTATCATTTTCATTTTATACTTCCAAAACCTCTTTATATTGAGCAAATTTTCAGACTGATTTCCTCATGTGTTCTTCAATGTTCGGGGCTCTCCCGAATACCCAAATCCTCTCTCTTCTTTCTCCTTTTTATATTTTCTATTTTTTAATTTTGAAATTTGTCTTGAAGAATCAATTGGAGATTTTGAATTTCCTGGAAAATCTTCGAATGTCACCGGCCATTGTCATCATCGGTCTTTTGAGAGGTAACCAATCCCTAGATTTGACATTTGGTCAAAATTGGGGTGTCTACAGTTTGCCCCTCTTTGACAGAGTTCGTGAAGCAACGCGTATCACAAATGAATGTCAAAGCCTGTGTGAAAGACAAGCCTTTGACCAAACGGTCGAATCTAGGTAAAAACAAAATGCGTTGCAAAATCGGGTGTACAGATGGCCAAATGCTGGTCGTGCTCAAGGGTGAGCTGCCTACGTATCCCATCGGGAATCAGACCAAGACGTAGTTCGAGCAAGGGGACAACAATACACAAACCCAGGTAGTCACACAGATGAATGCACCTATCCTATCGTGATGCACGTGCTCATGCGATAGTATTTATTATTTTATTATTATTATTAGAAAAACTCGACCGAGCAAGTGTCATGCTTACCCTATATCATGCCTTCTCTATATGTGACGCAAATCTCATGATGTGTTAGCCAGAAAAAAATTACCAAACGTTGACTGATGCAAAGATTCGTTGTACGGGTCGAGAGAAAGAGAAAAAAAACAAAAACATTTCTAATTTTGCGAACCGAAGGTTAACGCAAATCCGTTGCGAGGACTGAGGATGTAAATCTGTTACACTCTCACAAGCGGGATCAACGCAAATCTGTTACGAAGATCGAGAATATAAGTCCGTTATATTCTCAGAACGAGGGTCAACGCAAATCCGTTGCGAGGATTGAGGATGTAAATCTGTTACACTCTCATAAGCGGGATCAACGTAAATCTGTTATGAGGATCGAGAATATAAATCCGTTATATTCTCAGAATGAGGGTCAACGCAAATTCGTTGCGAGGACCGAGGATGTAAATCTGTTACACTCTCACAAGCGGGATCAACGTAAATCTGTTACGAGGATCGAGAATATAAGTCCGTTATATTCTCAGAATGAGGGTCAATGCAAATCCATTACGAGGACCGAGGATGTAAATCCGTTACACTCTCATAAGCGGGATCAACATAAATCTGTTACGAGGATCGAGAATATAAATCTGTTATATTCTCAGAATGAGGGTCAACGCAAATCCGTTGCGAGGACCGAGGATGTAAATCTGTTACACTCTCATAAGCGGGATCAACGCAATTTTGTTACGAGGATCGAGAATATAAATCCGTTATATTCTCAGAACGAGGGTCACGCAAATCTGTTGCGAGGACCGAGGATGTAAATCTGTTACACTCTCACAAGCGGGATCAACGTAAATCTGTTATGAGGACTGAAAATGTAAATCATATTCTGAGGTCAGCAGGCTCATATCCAAATTTAATTTTCTCGAGGTTTGGAGTCCACAGATTCAATTTTCAAAATTTGGAATCAACAGACTCGAATTCAATTCAACTTTCAAAATTTGGAGTCCACGGACTCAATTTTAATCAATATTTAAAAAATCTTGGAGTCAAACGGACCCAAATTCAATTTTCAAAAACCTGGGGTCAATCGGACCCAAATTCACTTTAATTTTCAAAAACCTGGGGTCAATCGGACCCGAATTTACTTCAATTTTCAAAACTGTGGGGTCAATCGGACCTAAATTCAATTCAATTTTCCAAAATTTGGGGTCAATCGGACCCAAATTCACTTCAATTTTCCAAAATTAGGAGTCAATCTAACTTGAATCAATTCATCTCTTCAAAATTGGGAGTCAATCAAGCTCAAATCAATTCGTGTTTTCCAAAATCGGAGTCATTCAGACTCAAGTCAATTCATCTTCCTAAAACCAGGAGTCAAATAGACTCAAATCAGCTTAGAAACTCAAATCAATTCATTTCTCTAAAAATCAAGAGCCAATCTAATTAATTTTCAAAAGTCCGGAGTCAAACAGACTCCAATTTATTCAAATTTCAAAGAAATCCGGAGTTGATTAGACTCAACTTACTCATTTACTGCAAGCGGGTGTTCTTGACAGAATTTTCAACAAGTAGGGGCTAATCCCAATTTACAAAAGGGCTTAAGAACTTATTCTTCAAATCTCGGGGGTCCCTTTGAAACGAGGGAAAAACTTTAAGGACATGGGAGCAAAATTCGGGGGTTCTTTTGTAAATAGTGAAAATCAGGAGTAAAAAGGCCACCTGGCACACGCGGCGACACTTGGTGAGGAGGACCGGCACTCACTGAGTGCCGGCCGGCACTTCGTGAAATGCCGGACGGCATTCACTGAGTGCCGGCGACCTTCCATCGAGTGCCGGCCTGGCCAGCAGTTTGTTTTAAAACTTGGTTTCTTCTTCTCTCTTTTTCATTCCTCTCTTTTCTCTTCTCTCGGATTTCCTCTCTAGGATTTCACTCTCTCTTGATTTTTTTTCCAAGAAACACCCACAATCAAGGTATGTTCACTCTCTAATCATAAAGATTACATCTTTGCTTGATTTTGTGTTTGAAATCATGTTTCTTCATGTTTTCCCCTCAAGACTTCTCATATGAACATTGATTTTCCCCCTTCTTGCTTGTAGTTCTTTCAATGGCTAGTGGCTCAGGATCTTATGGCCCCCCAAAGAAGAAGTATAAGCCCAACCCTGGTCACAACTCATCAGTCCTACTTGCCGATCCTGGGGCGCATCTTTTAGCGCGGGCTTTTAATAGATTGGTATACTCCTAAATCCACTTTTGTGCTTATGATGAAACAATGCAATGCTATGCAATGTAGGATGAATGATGCATATATGGATGCCCCCATGATTTTACGCACTTGAATGCAATTTGACCTATTTGTGATGTCTCCCTTTTATTGAATTATTTTCTTGCCATGTTTGGGGCTCAATGCTCATCATTATGACCCTCACCTTTATTTGGATTTATTTATTTTCCATGCTTATGAATTCCAATGTTCTATTCATCTAATGCTAATGAGGGGTTACATCAGTCCCGTGAGGCGCTCGGATGAACTATGCTTTAATGAACCTACAAATCTATTGTTGCACGACCAAGAGCTTTACTTTTATTTTCAAATCAAACGAGTCGCTTAGACTCTCAAGAAATTTTTTATTTTCAAATCAAACGAGTCGCTTAGACTCTCAAGAAATTTTTATTTTCAAATCAAACGAGTCGCTTAGACTCTCAAGAATTTTTTTTATTTTCAAATCAAACGAGTCGCTTAGACTCTCAAGAATTTTTTTATTTTCAAAATCAAATGAGTCGCTTAGACTCTCAAGAATTTACTTTTATTTTCAAATCAAACGAGTCACTTAGACTCCCAAGAATTCTTTTATTTTCAAATCAAACGAGTCGCTTAGACTCCCAAGAATTCTTTTATTTTCAAATCAAACGAGTCGCTTAGACTCTCAAAAAAAAAAAACTTTATTTCGAAATCAAACGAGTTGCTTAGACTCCGAAGAATTCTTTTATTTTCAAATCAAACGAGTCGCTTAGACTCTAAAAAAAAAAGATTTTATTTCCAAATCAAACGAGTCGCTTATACTCTCAAGAATTCTTTTATTTTCAAATCAAACGAGTCGCTTAGACTCTAAAAAAAAAAAAAAATTTTATTTCCAAATCAAACGAGTCGCTTAGACTCTCAAGAATTCTTTTATTTTCAAATCAAACGAGTCGCTTAGACTAGGGAGTTATTTATTTCTTATTCAAAGAATTGAATTGCTTAGATTCTGAAAACAAATCATTTATTATTTTCCTCCTTTCTTATTCTTCTTTTTTTCGTTTTTCTGTTTTTGTTTTTTTTTTTTTGTTTTTTTTTGCAAACTCCAGAATTTGTCCTCAAGGGTCATGGGAGCATGGCTCACGGCCGAAGATGGTACGCGGAACTTTCTGACGAGGTCAGAACTTTGGTCAACAATGCTGGATTTGGACTCTTCACGTTGCTTCTAGAGAAGAGTACAAACGACAGGACTCATATCCAGGCCTTGGCAGAGAGATGGTGGGATACAACAAACACTTTCCACCTTCCCTTTGGGGAGATGACAATGACTCCTTTGGACTTTGCTATGATCACAGGTGTTCCATTCGGCGGACTTCCTATTGCCCGCTACGACGATCTTCGGAACCGTCATGAAGAAATTATTGACTTACTCGGGGCTCATCCAGGGGAGTTCATAGTACCTGCAAAATGGTTCCTGGATACTTTCCAGGGCCAGGCCTTCACCGACGAGCAAATGGCCAGGGCCTTCATCATGTATGTATTGGGTTGCTCGCTGATGAGCACAAAGGGAGATACAATCAACCTTGGGTATTTGGCTTCCCTCACGGACGTCGATCGCGTCTCTCAATATAATTGGGGAGGGGCAGGGTTGGCGACCCTCTATAACCATATGAGTGAGGTTTCTCGGGGAAATTCACCTTCCACCGGCGGGTATTGGAGAGCTTGGGAGGTAAAATTTCAATGAAATATGCTCTCTACTCTTTTTCTTCACCTTTTCTGATTTTATTTTGCTGACCAAATTCATTTTTCCTTGCCTTGCAGATATGGTCTCATGAATACCTTCGCATGAGGGCTCCTAGTACCCGGGGAAGCGAGGCTGCGATTATGCCTCAAGGCTTGAAATGGAGGAAGGAAGCAACGGGCCGGAAGGTCGAGGCTCACGACTTTATCGGTTACAGGAACCTCCTCATCAATCTACGCGAGGTTCACGTGGAATGGAATCCATGGGTGGCGGCTCTCCCAGAGGCGGGAGAAGCGATTCAAGCGGCAGTGGCCCTTTCTAGATTGAGAATCCTGATGGTGGGCAAAGTGTGTCGGGAGTGGTATCTTGGTGAGAGAGTGACTAGGCAGTCACTTGCTGCCCCTACCTTTTACGTGCCCAGGGCTCCTCCTGCTACTATGCGGAGCACTGAGACTCTGGATCATGAGGACCTCATTGTTGCCCTAGGTGGGGAGAACATTGCGAATTATTTGGACGATCCAGATGGCTATCCAGTTTTTAGGCTGAATTCCCTTATGCACAACTTTCCTCTCATGGATGTTATCTGGGTAACGAACTTTATTCATATATAAACTTTATTTCTGTTTTCTGTTCTTTTATGAAATATGCAACTATTCATGTCAAAACTCTTACTTGCAGCCTGTTCCTGGGGTCGCCGAACCCCCAGCCCTTCCACAGTGGAATTGGAATGTTCCAATGGTCGACATGGGTCAAGAGACCATGTATCAGCTGACCCCCTATGCTCAAAATGCTCTAACCATCCCTCTGCAATACGATACAGTCCCCCAGGATTATGCTGAGGAGGGTCTGTCCTATGCGCACACCGTCCAACATTGGATCCATGGACGTGAATGGAGGGTAAATTCCCCTCTTGTCAGAGACAAAACCCTTATCACCATTATTTTTCAAAATTCAAAAGATTTTCCTTATTTATTTTTCAAAAAAATTCAAACGCCCATTTTTTAAAAAAAAAAGGTTTTCTTATTTCTTTTTTTTTTTTCAGGCTGATGGAGCGAGAGCCACTGCTGACCTTCAGGCTAGGGCTATGGTATCATAATCTTCCCCCCCTTTTTTTTTACATTACTTATTTCATTTTATTCTCTCTTGCAGGAAGCTGAGATGACTGCTCTGAGGAGGCAGATCTAGGAGTTTCAACTAGGTCAAGGTGGCGGCTATCAAGGAGGTGCTGGTGGCAGCGGCCAAGGTGGTGACGGAGGTGGTGGTGGAGACGGCGGAGATGGTGGAGATGGTGGAGACGGTGGAGCTGGGGGAAGTTAGACAGCTCCGCAGGCGCCCAGAAGGAATCCTCGTCGCCGACGAGGATAGCATATCTCTTTTTATTATATTATGTTCCTGTGAGGACAAGAATTCTGAATTTTCTTTTCAATGGACTTATTTAGGTAAACATGGTAGTACTCATGCATGATGGCCTGCGTGCCAATTTTGAATTTGTTTATATTCATGCTTGATTATTTCCCTGGCTTAGCTTTAAACCTTATCCCTTTTGCTTATTTAGAACATGAACATCTTTTCTTGATTTTATTTGATGAATGGTGCAAGACAAATGATGCTGGGATGATGACTGGTGAAATTCTGTTCAAATTTTATGCAGGTTTGGGTTGATTAAGGTTACAAACTGACCCACGAGCTTTTCAAACCCTGACCGGCACTCGGGGAGGCTGGCCGGCACTCGGGGAGGCTGGACGACACTCACTGAATGCCGTGCGGCACTCATTGTCTGCCGGCCGGCACTCAATGAGTGCCACCGCTTTACATCGGGTGCCGGTTTGTGCCATTTTTCCATATAAAGTGCCATTTGCCATTTTTAGGTTCATTTGAGATTTCCAGAGCCCTTTGCTCTCTTTGCATTCAAACTTTTCCTTCTATATTCTCCTCCTTTCTTTATGGCCCCCATTAGTTATGCCATTCTATACCCATGGATGGATTCTCTTTCCGGCATCGACCGACTCAACTTTGAGTCTCACAGACTGACGGATCTTTTTGCATTTCGCCATATGGCTCTAGACGAGGGCTTACTTCGAGCGGCTATCATGTGTTGGGACCCTTCTCTGCACGTCTTTCGGTTTGGTCACGAGGAGGTTTGTCCTCTTTTTGAGGAGTTCAGTGCCATCCTCCAGACCGATCCCTATGCCGACTTGATCATTCCACAGGTTCAGGCGGGATATATCCAGGATTTATCGGCCCTTCTTGGTATTTCCCGAGTTGCTGCCAGTTCCTTTGTTCGGGATCGACACATTGATTTTGACCGCCTTTCCTCCACTTATGCACCCATTGGTGATCCTGACAATGGGAGATATCAGGTTATCAGGCGGAGTGCCCTTTCCTTGGCGATGCTTTCCCACTTCTTATTTCAGTCTTCCACTGACATCCTGATTCCGGTCGTATGTGGCCTCCGAGAGATGCAGAGTGCCGTTATGCTCGTTCTGGGGGAGACCTTATTGGGCTTGGATCATGCACATACGAGATGCAGAGTGCCGTTATGCTCATTCTGGGGGAGACCTTATTGGGCTTGGATCATGCACATACTGCTGGATCGATGCTACTTTCGGGGTCACCTCACGTTTTGCAGGTTTGGCTCTTCGAGCGCTTAGGCTTCTTCGCTCGCCCTTCCCTCGGGAGACCGCTTTCCTATGATCGCATGGGTGCCCGTTACCCGTCCCGTACGGTTACTAGCTGGCTTGCTTGGTTTCGAGGCCTGAGCTACGAGGACATCTGCTGGATATGCCCCCGATGGTCTTATTGCTCCGTTGCGGTACGACTCCCTGGGCGCCCGGGGGTTTGGTTGCCTGGTCTGAGAGCCACTACTTTTTACATCCCCAGCCAGGTAGTCCGCCAGTTTGGCTTGCTCCAGAACGTCCCTGATGCTATTATCGCCGATTTCTCGAGGAGTTCCGCCCTACGCCCTTCTACCGTGAGGATATTCGCTGAGGCTTGGCATGATAGGGTATCGGCTCCCTTTCGAAGGACTCCAGCTTTAGTTGTCCCGACTGCAGAGTATTTGATTGAGATCCAGACCCTGGTCAGGGAATAGCTTCTAGACAGACAAAATGAAAAAGGGAAAACAAGACTTTAAAATTTTCAACAAATTCTGCTTAACTTTTGCTGTGTTTTATTTTCTGTGATGCATTTTCCTTTTCTTTTTTTCTCTTCCTTTTTCTTTTTTTTTTGAAAAGCTCTCTCTTTTTTGTTTTTTGTATTCTGAAAATGCCCTAATCATTTTGAATCAAAGTTAGCACTTCTTTAATTTCTTTGGGTTATGAACAATTTTCCTCTCAATGTCTCTTTCAGCTTTTATTTCTCTTTCATGAGTTTTGCTTAGTTTTAATCTCTCTATATAATGAATTCTTGCTTGTTTCCACATGATGCATATCTTGATAGCCAGTAGATCTAGAAATGGGTTTAGACTTTTCCTGGGTTCATCGGTTCTAGCAAATGAAGTTTGCCCCTGGTTTCGGAATTTAGATGTGGTTCTTGGGCAAACGCAAGTTTGCCCCTAGTTTGGTATAGGGAAACTCGGGATATTTAACTTTGTTTGGGCTTTATTTGGACCGAGGGCCTTGTGAGCTCGCCTACTTATCCCCGAATGGGTATCAGGTCCGCAGTAGTTCAGCTAAGGCCAGAAAGAACACACACATTTTTTCGTTATTTTGTGACCGAACCGAGCGGGTTGCCTACGTATCCCCTATCGGGAATCAGGTCAAGCGTAGTTCATCGACTCTGGAGCTTTTGAAAGACAAGGTTTCAAGCAAAATACTTTTTGAGGCGATCGAGGTTGATTGGTTGTTTAAACTCAACCCCATCCAGGTCCATGAGATAAGCAGCTCCTCCGGAGAGAAGTGTCTTGATAATGTATGGTCCGACCCAGTTAGGTTTGAATTTCCCTCGTGGGTCATAAACGGGCGCTTTAAGTTCTTTGAGGACCAGGTCGCCCTCAGCAAGCTTCCTTGGGTGAACCTTTTTGTTGAAAGCATGAGCTATCCTTTTCTGATATCCCCGAGTATGGTTTACAGTAGCCAACCTCTTTTCATCGAATAACATTAATTCCTCATATCTCCCCCGCAACCATTCCAGTTCGGTTACTTCGCATTCTGCCAAAACTCTCAAAGATGGTATTTCGACTTCTACTGGCAAAACAGCCTCCATCCCGTAGACCAAGGAATATGGCGTAGCTCCGGTTGAAGTTCTCACGGAAGTTCGATATCCCAACAAAGAGAAAGGTAGTTTTTCATGCCAATCCCTGTATGTATCCGTCATTTTCCCCAGGATTGCCTTTACATTTTTGTTAGCGGCCTCTACTGCTCCATTTGTTTGTGGTCTGTATGGTGAGGACTGGTGGTGGGTAATCCTATACTTCTCTAAGAATGGAATGACCTCTCCCTGAAAATGACTCCCATGGTCAGAAATAAGCTGACTCGACACCCCGTATCTGCAGGTTATGTTCTTCTGGATAAAATTCACCACATCTTTTGCCTTCAGAGTTGCATATGATGCCGCTTCTACCCATTTGGTAAAATAGTCTATTGCCACAATTATGTACCGGTGCCCATTTGAAGCTTTCGGAACTACTTCCCCGATGATATCAATACCCCACACAGAGAACGGCCAAGGGGTGGTCATGCTATAGAGCTGGGAAGGTGGGGTATGCATTAAATTTGCATAAACCTGACATTTATGGCATCTCCTAACATACTCACAGCAATCCTTATCTAAAGTCGTCCAATAGTATCCTTGCCGAATTATCTTTTTGGCCAACATGTGTCCGTTTATGTGGGGCGCACAGACTCCTTCATGTATTTCTTCCATCATTTTCCTTGCTTCCCTTCCATATAGACATTCTAAATTATAACAAGTGTAAGACTTCTTCCATAACTTTCCCGCATAGATTACAAATTGAGCTGAAAATCTACGAATTGCTTTCTTATCCTTCTCTGAAGCTCCTCGGGGATATTCTCCTTTCTCAATAAAGTTCCAAACATCTATATACCATGGTATCTCAACCTCTTCCTCTTCTTCAATAGCGGTGATTGTTTCATACGAAGGTCGGGTTCTCTCTTCTATGGACAAAGGAATCATGGAGACTCCCACAGGAATTTGGATCATTGAGGCTAAGGTTGCTAGGGAATCTGCCAATTGGTTCTCCTCACGGGGAAGGTAGTAGAACGAAATTTTTCTGAATTGCACTTTCAGGCTCTCTAGGTATTCATGGTAAGGTCTCAATTTCTCATGCTTTATTCTCCAGTCACCCCTCACTTGTGATATTATCAGATTAGAGTCCCCGAACACATCGATCTTTTCCACTCTCAAAGCCAAGGATGCTTCCATCCCAATTATACAGGCTTCGTATTCTGCCGTGTTATTGGTCGAATTATACTTAAGCTTAACGGCCAACGGAGTGGGGGCTCCGCTAGGTGATATGAGGATGATCCCGACCTAGCTGATTGGCTGCTCCATCGAAGTACATTCTCCACAGGTTCTCCTTTACTTCCATTACTTCCTCATCTGGAAACCTATATTCTCCTCTTTCTTCGGATTCTATGGCAAGGTCGGCTAAGTACTCGGCGACAGCTCTCCCTTTGACAGATTTGGAAGTGACATATCTGATATCGAATTCGGGTAACATCATGGTCCTTCGGGATATTCTACAGGTTAGGGCGGGCTTTTCAAAGAGGTATTTGAGTGGGTCCATTCGGGATATCAGGGTGATAGGGAAGGCTAACATGTAATGCCTAAGGCGACGGGTACACCACACCAAGGCCCAACAAGCTTTCTCCACTGGTGAATAGTTCAACTCATATCCGGTCATCCACTTACTCAGGTAGTATATGGCTTTTTCCACACGCCCCTCTTCCTCTTCTTGGGTCAGCATGCACCCCATTGAGTTTTCAGTTACGGATAGGTATAGCAGTAAAGGCTTCCCAGGTTCAGGAGGTGATAAGACAGGCGGGTTTTGAAGGTAGGTTTTGATTCTTTCGAAGGCTTTTTGGCATTGGTCATCCCATTCGAACTTTTCCCCTTTCCTCAACAATTTAAACAATGGATCACAGGTCATGGTGAGTTTGGATATGAAGCGGCTGATGAACTGTATTCTTCCTAGGAATCCTCTCAACTCCTTTTCATTCCTTGGTGAAGGCATTTCGGTTATGGCTTGGATTTTGGTGGGATCTACCTCAAATCCTTTCTGTGTGATTAGAAATCTTAGCAATTTCCCAGTGGTGACCCCGAAGGTGCATTTTTGCGGATTTAGCCTCATTCTGAACTTTCTCAGTCTTTCGAAAAATTTTCTCAATGCCTCCAAATGCCCTCCTCTATCCTTAGACTTTACTATCATGTCATCCACATATACTTCTACTTCTTTATGAATCATATCATGCAGCAACGTAGTAGCAGCTCTTTGGTAGGTCGCACCCGCATTCTTAAGTCCAAATGGCATAACTCTATAGCAGTAAGTCCCCCAAGGTGTGATAAAGGTTGTTTTCTCTCTATCCTTTGGCGCCATCAAGATCTGGTTATACCCTGAAAACCCATCCATGAAAGACAGAAGTTCATGCCCTGCGGTATTATCTACTAATACGTCGATGTGGGGTAAAGGGAAATCGTCTTTAGGGCTAACTTTGTTCAAATCTCGGAAATCTACACACACCCTAACACGACCATCCTTTTTAGGAACCGGTACAATATTGGCAACCCATTCAGGATACTCGGTGACAATCAAGAATCCAGCCCTCAGTTGCTTTTCAACCTCCTCTTTTACTTTAAGCGCCCATTCAGGCCTCATTCGCCTCAATTTTTGTGTTACGGGTTTTGAATTCGGGAAAAGGGGAATATGGTGTTGGAAAATTTCTGGATCAATTCCTGGCATATCATCATAAGACCATGCAAAGACATCTTTGAATTCTTTTAATAGATTGATTAATTCTTTGCTTTCCTCATTATTAAGTGTGGAGCCAATAGAAACATTTTGTGGATTATCTTCATTTCCCAGATTAATGGTTAAAGTGCTTTCCATGATTTTGCATGCAGGTTCATTTTCTTTTTCGATCAATTTTTGTAATTTATGAGGTATTTCATCATATTCATCACATGCATCACAGTCATTATTATGCACAGTCAAGTAAGCAGAATTAGTCACATTCTCATTAACTTTTTTCGGAGCAATTACAACAGACATAGAAATGGAAAGACGCCTCATTTGGGCCAATACAGACTTTGGGTGAGGGGGGTACTTATTACTAGACTCAAAGGCCCACTCTTTCTTGCTTTCCCCTCCCATATCGGCGATGAAGTGATCTTCCTGTTCCTCTTCCTGAGTGATCTCTTCTATTTCCACTTCCTCTGGTTTTCCTTCATACGCTGGCTTCCCCCTTTCTTTATTCCCCTTGCTTTCTTCTTTATCCCGGCTTTTCCCATCTTCATCCTTAATCTCTGCAGAGCTCCCCTTTTCGGTCCCCTCGCACCCTTCTCCTAGCAGTTTCTTCATTGCCGAGCCATCCAGAGTACATACCCAGTCCTGAATAATGGCAAGTTTTGCAGGCTGTTGAAGATAAGGGTCTTCATACTCAGAGAAGTCATGTGCAAAGAATATCTCGAATCCCGGCTTCATACGCTTTTCCGCTCTATCCAACCACGACTCTGGAAAACCGCAAAATGGAAATTCTTCCCCTTGCTTGACGAAATACCCATTAAGAGTTTTTAAGTATGGTTCCAGCGGTGCATCGGTTGCTTTCTTCTTCTTCTTCAATTCTTCCTTGCTTGGCGAGTACCCTAGCCCGTGAGTGTGGGTTTGTGTAACGATATTCGGGAATTCTGACAATCCTTGGTGTTTCTTACCTAAACCCATCCCCGGGAAGAACCCCATTTTTATCATGATCCCGGCCACCAACGGACTGGCGTATTGATCAAAATACAGTGGTAAAAACTCCTTCGGCTTCCCCACTTCTATGACGTTAATGAACTCAAACCCACCTAAACTTGCTTCACCCTCTTGCATCTGTACTTCTAAAATTGGATCACTTGATGAGGCCCCAGATACATTTATCCAGCTATCCCCCAGAAGATCGCATACCTTGTTTTTCCAGATGTACTTAACTTTCTGATGGATGGTTGATGGAATGGCACCCAAACTATCAAGCCACGGCCTTCCCAGAAGCAGGTTAAATGATGCAGGAATGTCAATGATCTGGAATTCTGTTTCCCTTTCACCGGTCCCAACAGAGAGATTTAGAAAGATGATCCCCATAACTGCCCGTAGAGTATTATCATAAGCCCTCACTTTTTGTTCCGATGGTATAAATGTGGATTCATCGAGCCCCATCCTTTTAGCTGTCCGAAAAGGGCATACATTCAATACAGACCCGTTGTCAACGAGGCAAGCGGGTAGAGAATTTCTTAGGCACTCCACGGTAACGTGCAACGGCTTATTGTAAACAGGTCCCCCAGGAGGTAAGTCAGCTTCGGAGAAAGAAATAGCGAGAGTTGGACTTCTGTTGATCATGTCAACGAGATCTTCCGGAGTAACATCGATGGAGACGTCCGATTGATTGAGAGCATCAAGGACTGCTTGTCTATGACGCTTGGAAGCGATTAACAACCCCCAAATAGTGATATTTGCCTGTGTCTTCTTCATCTGTCTTAAAACTCTATCATCTTCTTCTTCCTCATTCAGTTTCTCTTTCCCCTTATTCATTTCCTGCCCCGGGTGATCTTCCTCAAGTTCGTGTGGTTTAAAATGCCTTCCGGATCATGTGAGGTGACTAATTCCTTCTTTGACCCAAAGTCCATCCTGTGTTTCAGCAACTTTCAAACCTTCCTCCTCACTTTCATACCACAGGTCCATCTTAACTTTATTGTGAGCCTGAACATCGTCTCCTTTGTACCAAAGTGAATTGTCAGCTTCAGGTGCCCACCAATCTGCGTCAACAGCCCCTTCTATTTCTTTCCCTTTGCTTTCATCTACCAGCCCTTTTAGAGTGCAGATCTGTGAATCTTCAATCATCTGATAAGCTTTTCTCGGACTTCCCAACTTAGTGATCAATGCTTATGGATCAAATGAGCTCCCCTCATTCCCCAAGTAGTAAATTCTGGGTGGTGGCACGACATGATGATCTGGTAACGGATTTCTGGTAACATTTGGCGGGTTGGTGGATGGTTCAGATATTACTTTCTTATCAATCAAATCTTGGATCTCATGTCTTAATCTTGAACACCGATCAGTTGAGTGCCCTTGTTCCTGATGGAATTTGTAATATAGATCAGATTTGAAATTTGGAGGTGGTGGATTCAGTCTTGGTCGCGGCTCTAGTAGGCGGAGATGTCCTTTTGCCAATAGCCGATCAAGGGCCGTGGATAATGATACTCCCAATTCCGAAAACCTCCTTAAAGGCTTATCCCCTCCCCTCTTTGGGTAACTTCTGGCTATATCGAACTTTTTCTCGGGTTCGCTCAGTGCGTTCACATCTTTAGGTCCTGGATGACCTCCTGAATGTCCTCCTCCTGCTCCATAGTTCGGCCATTTGTACCTGTTCACTGGCTCCTCCCTTTTGATTAACCCTTCCTGTATCGCATCTTCGATTCTGGTCCCTACATCAAACACTTCGGCAAAGGTGTTGAGGGATTGGAACCTCATCTTCTCCTGATAGACAGGTTGGAGGTTCTTCATTAGCATTCGGATTTGCTCTTTTTCAGTCGGCCTTTGTACCATCTTAGCAGCCTTTCCCCTCTATCGGCTTAGAAATTCAGCAAAAAATTCTTTGTTCCCCTGTCGGGTGGTCTCTAAATCCCTGATAGTAACATCCAATTCCTGATTGTATTCGTATTGGGCTACGAATGCTTTGACCACTTCTCCCCAATTTCTGGTTTTCCCCGGCTCCAGAGTGAGGTACCAAGACAAAGCAGCCCCAGTTAACGTCTGCTGAAACAAGACTGCCATCATGGTTGTGCTCAAACCACTAGGCTGAAATGCCCCTATACACATTCTGATGTGGCTACGAGGGTTCCCTGTTCCGTCAAACTTATCAAACACAGGCATTTTAAATCGCGTAGGTAATACCTAACAGACCCCCTCATATAATCCTTCTAGTTCCAACAAGTAGGTATCAACCCCATGGGCCTTACGGACTACCCTTTCCAACTTCTCCATTTTCTCAGTCATCATCTTATCTTTCTCAGCCCTTTCCTTTTCTAGTTTCTCCTTTTCTGCTCTCGGCGCTTCAGCCCCTTCTGTTTCATCAAACCAATCTTCATCCCTGTGAGGAGGATCATTAATTGGTGGCTGTCGTGCTAGTGCTTCTATCATGGTCATCATTCTAGTCATTTGACCCGCCTGTTGTTCCATTACTGCTCTCAATTTCGCTATTTCCCTTGCGTTCGCTTCTTGTGCCATGTCTCTTCTTACTAACCTTGCAGTAGAATCTCTGTACCAGACTGTGCTCGTAGCTGTTTCTATCTTTTACCTACAATCATATTTTCCAAATTATCATTTTTCTATTCTAACAACTCTTCATTATTTCTCCCTTTTCACCTCTATTTTTATTGCCTTTCATCATCATATCCATTTCATTAAGTGTCTTCATGAATGATTCATATGCCACACAGATGCAGTGCATGTGTGCGTGTGTGCCTATTCTATATGCAAAAGAAAAGGAAAATTCTAATCCTGACACATAAACACATAAGCACATAAAATCCTCATCTATGTCAAGTGCGCTTAACTTCTCATTTCATCATGATCCTCATTACCTTTTCACAGGCCGGGTATTCAAAATTTTCCGAAATTCATTTGAAAAGCATTTCTTTAAATGATGAGATCTTTCAAAAACAATTCTCAAGGGTTTTGAATTTTCTAAATGAGGATGTGAAAATATTTCTCAATAAAGATGGCTGGATTGAGGTTTTGCTTTGAAATTCATTTGAAGAGCATTTCTTCCAAAAAATCAATTCCCAAAATTCTGGATTTTTTTCCTTAGAAGATGATCATGTGAAAATATACCTTAACAAAGGTTGATTTGGAATCAAAAGTGAACTTCAAAGATTTTTGAAAGAGCGGTTAAATGCTTTGGAATAAAGATTGCAAAAATCTATTTTTACTTTTAAAGATGTATTTAAAATTCTTTGGGTAGAAGGATCACATGATTGGATAATTATCGCACTTTTCATGAATTCGGATGCATACAAGGTCAATGATGCTTTAGCTAACATGATATAAGAAGTATAATCTTATAATCAAGGTTCGACATGTTCTCCAAATGTCGCAGAACATGAGGAGAAATTGCTAAAAGGTGATTAAAAGATTATACATCTTTCATCAAGCAAGTATCGTCATCATCTCAAGTAATCCCTTCCGGGCATGCAAAACTTCCTAGCACATAAATCCTAATCAAGAATTGATTTCCTAAGATCGAAAGGTTCTATGGAAGCTACCATGCAAAGGCCGGGTTTTGGTCAAATAAGGGACCCTTGACACACACCCGATAGGATGCTTCATATACCAAAACATGGTACGAGATCAAGGGTGATCACACGGCCCCATGATGGCTTGACCGACCGGGTTGCCCCGAGCCTCCAAGGTCATAGTTCCGTGCAATCGACTGGCGAGACATGCAAGTGCAATGCAACGGGCACACAAAAATTAATTAATTTGATTAAAAGGATGCTTTCAAGTCTAATCCTCGAGTGAACCCAAAATCAAAATTCTGGTCTGCGAAACCAGAGATTCTGGGTTCGATCCCCAACAGAGTCGCCAGATTGTGGATATCGCCGGCATTCGGGCCCACTTTTAAAACATTTTTCAAATTCCAAATTCAAAAACAAATGAGTCGCCACTTAATTTTTAAAAGGAAAATTAAGAAACCATTTTTAAAGCACACTGATCTTTTGTGAAACCAAAGATAAGCTGGGTCCGGGGATTATGGAATGAAAGGGGAAGGAGCCCGGCGGACTAAAACACCCCCTTTCATCCTATCTCGTGATAGGCCTCTACTCATCATCCTTTTAATCGAATTAATAATCTAAGTGTACCCTCAACTAATACATATATATAAATAATACATTACACAAGCATGTTGAAAAAAGTGCAAGATTGCTAACGACAAAATATCATTCATAAGCCACGTAATTCAAGTAGCAAGCAACATGATATGCAATAGAGAACTAGAAAACATACCCGGGATCCGGCCGCGAACATTAAACGTGCAGTGCATGCGAGAATAGAAATCCTAAAAAGGTCTCTATCACATATAAACACATAAGGCAAGACCTAGTCTAAAGTATCGCACATGGAGTCGAAAATCAATTCAAAAATCAAAGAAATGAATTAAACTAGAGTGGGGATGAGAAATTGTACCTCAAATGCGCTACAAAACAAAGATTAGTCCACATGCTTCACATAATATTATGATATCAAAAAATCAATCCCAATCCTCTAGCTTAGATCTATTAAGCATGAAATCCAACTTTATTCAATGGCTAGTTCTAATCATAAGCATTGATGTGCATAAATGAATGAATGTGAATAAGAATAAAACATGGATTTATTCACTAATTTGGATCACTAAGCCTCTGGCTTTAATCTAAATTATCATTATTCAAAACATGGTTTGAGTCCTAAGACATTAAGAGACCATTTGAGTTGAAATAAATAAGATTAGACAAAAACAGTAGCAGTTTTTTATGAATTACAGAGAGCAAACCAGATCTTAAAAAAAACGAAATAAAATACTTCCAACGGTTGGATCTTAATGATTTTTGGATATGTTATGCCTCTGTGAGTCTAGTGTCTAACCCAAAAAGAAATTCGAGGTTTCAACAGTTAGATCTCCGGAAATATGGAAAATACTAGACCTCACTCAGGATTTTACAACTCTCTGTCCAGAGATCTTGTATGATTTTTTAAAAATAGCAAACAAATCTGAATTGCTTCATTCGTTTTAGGGAACCTTCCTAACACCTTAAGGTTCTTAGAAAAAAATATTAGAGGTCATGAAAACTTGGTTAGAGCTCTGATCTATGAATTTTAAAATCGGTTTGCTGTTCTGAAACTATTCTGAAATTCTGGACAGATTGTGGTTGTCTCACAAAATTCATGATCAAACCATTCTAAGCATAAAATCTTACCAAAACAAAAATTACAGTGGTAAAACAATGTGTTATTGACACTTTCCCGTTGGTTTCACTTGATTTCAACGGTTAGATTTCGAACTAAAAATCTTTGATCGAAAACAGTTTGTGAAATCAATGTTTTCGTTTTGCTAGTTCAACTTTGTTGGTTGACCTCAACTATTAAATCACAATGTTGGGCTTAAACCAAATCATTTCTTCTACCATTTGATGGTCATTGAAGACTAAGGACCTATTTAGACTTATGGACTTTTAATGAAGTATGAAATGGACTTCACAAAATCCCAAACAATGAACTCAAACTTATGGACCAAAACTTGAGTTCCAATCATTACTCCTACCACTTGATGGTCATGGGAGGCTAAAGACACACATACATGTAGGTTTTGGATGAAGTATAGAGAACTTCTCAAAACCCAAGGAAGAGATTAGTCTAAGCCATAGAGATGGACTTAAACTAAACTACTTCTCCTACCATTTGATGGTCATTGGTCATTGGAGACTAAAAAAAAACAAATCTACTCTAATCTCCATGGAATAAAGTATGAATTCCATAAGATTCATAGTAAAGAGATCCTAGTCATGAGTTAGGACTTGAATCTCACCAATCATATGTAGATTATGACCATGATTCATTTTAATCTCCATATGGATCATAAGATCATAGGAAACTAAAAAAAATCAAATTCAAAGAGTTTCAATGAGATATGGAAGATCTCATGAACCTTATGAATGAAATAGAAATAAAGGAAATCCAAGTTTTATTTAGGAACACAAATTCTTTAAAACTAATTTATCTCAAACCCAAGGCATTAATTAGATCCAAATTAATGAGATGTCATGAAATTCAATCACAAGTTCTTGGTGGTGTGTGATGAAATGGGGTAAGAAGAGAGGTTTTGAAAATGTGAAAAGTTCCTAGATCTAAGAACTTGTGATTAAATTATCCTAACTCTACCAAGGATTAAGAGGTTACCTCTATGACCTCAAAGAATTCTTCAATTTCTTGTGAAGCTCTTCCAAGATCTTCAAAAACTCTTCAAATTCTTCAAGAAATTCTTCTCTTCTTCTCTCTTCTCTATATAATTCTCTCTCTAAACTCAAGTATATCTCTTGTATATGTTTGTATATTGATTCAAGAGTTCCAAGTCCCCTCAAAATGAAGATGAAGATCTGTTTAAATAGGCCATCATCTCAAGGATAAATGGGTAAATTCGGGTGGAGACCCATGTGCAAGGATTTCTTCTAGAACATGTGAGAAAAGCAGTCTGTTACAGCCAGCGGCACTCGACGGCTCCCGGCGGCATTCGCTGAGTGCCGGGCGGCATTCACTGAATGCCGGGCGGCAACCCGTGAGTGCCGGCGCGGCACTCAGTGAGTGCCGCCGGGTTTTCCGTGTGCCGGGACTAACTGAATTTGCTCTTTTTTTAAATTTTCGAAAGGAATATTAATCAAAACTTAATTTTGTAATTTATCTTTATATATTTATATATATTTGTGCTAAAATGCACCCATGTGGGTGGTATGCACCCATGTGCATGGTATATTCTTCAATATACTATGCTTTTTATTTATTATTATTATTATTATTATTATTTTTTCAAGAGACAATTTTCCTTTATTTAAAACTCCCCCCCCCCCTTTTTATCATTTTCATTTTATACTTCCAAAACCTCTTTATATTGAGCAAATTTTCAGACTGATTTCCTCATGTGTTCTTCAATGTTCGGGGCTCTCCCGAATACCCAAATCCTCTCTCTTCTTTCTCCTTTTTATATTTTCTATTTTTTAATTTTGAAATTTGTCTTGAAGAATCAATTGGAGATTTTGAATTTCCTGGAAAATCTTCGAATGTCACCGGCCATTGTCATCATCGGTCTTTTGAGAGGTAACCAATTCCTAGATTTGACATTTGGTCAAAATTGGGGTGTCTATAATGGGGTATCGATATCATCGGCGAAATAGTTCCAAAAGCCTCTAATGGAAACCGGTACATAATCGTCGCAATTGATTATTTCACCAAGTGGGTGGAGGTTGCGTCATATGCTACTCTGAAGGCCAAATGAGCTTCATCAAGAAAAACATAATTAGTAGGTATGGGGTCCCAGATGAGTTCATTTCCGATCACGGTAGTCATTTCCAAGGGGAAGTCATCCTACTCTTAGAGAATTACAAGATCACCCGCCATCAGTCATCTCCATACAAACCGCAAACAAATGGGGCAGTGGAGGCAGCAAATAAGAATGTCAAAGCATTCTTGGGAAAAACGATGGATACGTATAAGGATTGGCATGAGAAACTACCGTTTGCACTATGGGGGTACCGGACCTTCGTGAGAACTTCTACAGGAGCTACACTGTATTCGTTGGTTTATGGGATAGAGGCAGTTCTTCTAATTGAGGTAGAAATACCATCTCTTTAAGTTTTGGCTGCATGTGAAGTGACTAAGCTAGAATGGACACGAGGAAGGTATGAGGAGTTGATGTTGCTTGATGAGAAGAGGTTGGCCGCGATAAACCATACTCGGGGATATCAAAAGAGGATAGCTCGTGCTTTCAACAAAAAGGTCCACCCAAGGAAGCTTGCTGAGGGTGACCTGGTCCTCAAAGAACTGAAAGTGCCTATTTATGACCCCAGAGAAAAATTCAAACCCAACTGGGTCAGGCCATACATCATCAAAACACTCCTCTCTAGAGGAGCGGCCTATCTCATGGACCTAGATGGGGTTGAGTTTAAATAACCAATTAACCTCGACCGCCTCAAGAAATACTTTGCTTGAAACTGCTTCTTTCAAAACCTCATACGTTGATGAACTACGCTTGACCTGATTCCCGTTAGGGGATACAACCTGCTTGATTTGGTCATTAATAATTGCCTAAGTGGCACCCTCTGTCAAGCCTTAAACCTAACTACATCGGACCTGATACCCATTCCGGGATAAGTAGGCAGGCTCTCGAAAGCCCGTCCATGAAAAACCTTAAGAAAAAATCCTGTGCCAAACTAGGGGCAAACTTGCGTTTGCCCAGAGCCACTTCAAAGCCCCAAAACTAGGGGCAAACTTTGTTTGCTACCCGAAGAACCCAGATATTTACCTTAAATCCATCTCTGGATCTACTGACTATCAAAATGAGTACTATAAAGGAACAAATGTGAATTCATGGTATAGAAAGAGTAAAATTCTAAGCAAGATTCAAAACAAAATGAAGAGCCAAGAAACGACATTAAAGGGAGAATTTTCATAAAAAAGTTAATCAGAAGAGTGAACACATTGATTAAACATGATAGAACATATTCTAGACATAAAAACATTTTGGAAAAGAAAACCACATTCAAAAGCATATAAGAGTAGGCAGGACTTGTCAAAAATCTTGTGCAATAAAGCCTTGTCCAGTGTTTTACTTTCGTCCATGTATGTCTACGAAGTCTGTCTCTGGATCAGAGTCTAGATCTGAAGAAGGTACTTGATAGTAGGCACGACCGAAGCCGGGATTCTCTGAAAGGGAACGGCCACCCTGTCATGCCAAGTCTCAGTAAAAGCTTTCATAGTGGAAGGACGCATGACCGAACTCCTCGTGAAAGTCAGCAGTAGTATCCTCAGTAATTTCTTAGAAAAGTCCGTATTGACGAACCACTCTGTCTGGAATATAGAAAGTGGTAGCATGTAGACCAGGCAACCAGAAGCCAGGCCGCCCGGGAAGTCGTACTGCAATCGAGCGATAAACCCACTACGGGCAGACCCAGCAGATATCACCGGAAGAGAGGCCCCAGAGCCAATCGAGCCAAGCGTCGACAGAATGGAATAAATGGTGATTTTCCATATGGTCGTAAGGAAGTGGTCCTCGAAGGTATGAAGGATGCATGAAGAGATCAAGACGCTCAATAAGCTAGACTTGTAGGACGAAAGGTACTCCCGAGGATAACATGGCCCCAGCGGCGTGGGCACAATGCAGGCCCATCAAGGTCTCACCAAGGACCAACATGACGGCACTCTTCATATCCCACAGACCATATACAATGGTATGAGCACATCAGAAGAAGACTGAACGAGGAAGTAAGAAAGCATAGCTATCGATAGTGCACTATGCCATCATAAGGGTCCGCCATGGAAGCATAAACTGAGGAAAGACGCTCAAAATTGATCTGCCTATTGCGAACGAAAGAGCCGGCCACATTTTGAGATGTATGAAGAAGAGCAGCATGGTCCTGAACATACCCAGTCTACACTAGAGGAACCGTCAGATCCGCGGAAGGATCAGTGTGCAGAATAGCGCTAAACTCTTCAAACAAAGGACAAATCTCTTAGGAACCGAAGCGAAAGACGTGGAGTGAAGGATCCCAACACTGAATAGAAGCTTGAAGTAAGCCTTCATTCAGAGTCATCCATCGGAAAGAGAAGAGGTTGTTCAACTTGAAACACTCAAAGTTGAGCCTGTCAATGCTAGAGAGAGTATCCATCCATGAGAAGAGGATTTAAGAGCTAATGGGGGCCATTTGAGAAAAGAGTGAAAGAAAGGGGAGAGTGCTTTGCGAAGTTTTGGGGAAAATAGGATATAAATTAGAAGTGAATCTGCCCAGAACACGAAGCGACACTCAATAAAGCAGAACGACACTCTAGAAAGTGCCGTGCGGTAGTACGTAAATGCCGTACGACACTCACTGACTGTCATTGCGGCACTCTCTGAGTGTCGCGTAGGCCTAATCGAGTGCCGCGTGAAGCTATTTCTGGCCAGGATTCGTTTGTAATGCTTTCAGCCCACCTGCAAACAAAAAATTGAATAAAACAATAAAACGTGTGCATCATGCATCACGTAAAACAAGACCAAGCTTTGGTCACATTTATTCATTCGTAGAAGAAAAAGTAATAAAAGCACTAGCATTAACAAAGTTATAGAAAATTAAAAATAAAAAGTGCAGGACCAAGCCATGGTCACAATCAGAAAAAGAAAAACAACATGCAATAAAGTGTGAGGCCAAGCCATGGTCGCAATCATAAAGTGCAGAAGCATGCAGAGAAATAAAAGATAATGCAGATGCCTATCCTATCTCGACTATCCAGGAGCCGTTGTCAAAATAAGTATATATGAATATGTACAGTCATCCAAATGTATGTATCCTCCCAAAGCACTCAAAAGAATAAAAGAAAAATAGAGTCAACCCCGGTCCCACTGCGAGTCTGGCGGGTGACACGTCTAAGGGGCTCCTCCTCTGACTCTGCGCCACTCCCGCCGCCTCCGCCTCCACCTCTCCCTCTGCCTCTACCACTACCACTGCCTCTATCTCCACCTCGTCCGACGCCTCCATAAGCTCCGCTGGGACCTATCCCAAACTGCTGGAGCTGCTGCTCAAGCTCCTTCACTCGCAAGGTCAGCGCTCGGACCTCGTCATCCTGAATAAAAAGAAAGAATGAATAGTCCAGTCTAATTGTGCTGAAAAATGAAATTAAAGGCAGTAATAGTTTACCCTGACCCTCGCCTGAGCCTCCGCGTTCACCCGCACTTTGCCAGCCTGAAATTAGGAAGTCAAAAAAGAGAGGTTAGAAAATCAGAATGAGATACAAAAAATTAATTAAAGACGGGTCTTAGAAGATTACCCTTCACTCTCGACCGTAGACCCACTCCCTCATGCTATGGACGTAGAGTAAGCCCTCCTCAGCATAGCCCCGTGGGATATGGTTATTCGATGTGTTCGTCATGTATGTTCATTGAACTAATTAACAAAAGGTGCTTATATTTCAAAATCAGGTTGCAATTTGAACTTAAAAAGATCAATTTGGGTTTAGTTTCTGAAATAAAAGTTACTAGAATACGAAAAGGATTGTGCACGAGTCATAAACATGCCAATCGATTAGTATGAAATGACTTCCAATCGATTGGTAAAAGTACCAATCGATTGGCTTGAAATTAGTGGCAATTGATTGGTCTCTGATGACAATCGATTGCCATTGATTCTCTCACAAAAGACTCATGGCAGTGGCTGGGAAACAATGTTTCTTCACATTGTTCCCAACCATGGTTTTAAGCTAACATGTTAGAGAATTCAGATATGAAAATAATTAAGAATTTGCTATTATAATTGAATCTAAACATGGGTTTAAACATAGAATCTAAGATTACAAATGGGGATTCAAAAATACATCTATGACTAAACAGAAATATAAAGCAACAAAACAACATAAATAAAACCTAATTGAGTATAGAAATCACAAAAATACGAAACTCTCTAGTTGAATTCTTTTATATCAAAAACTAGAATGAAGAAATTCCTACAAAACAAAACACAAAATGAGCCAACCCTTGACCCCTCGCACTCTCCTCTATTTATACAATAATATCACGAGCTTAAGGCATCCAGGTTCACAGCGTAACGGCTGGTCGTTGTCACTAACCCTGATTGCTGAGAATCTGCTCCATTAAAGATATTTGACTTCCAAATTTTATCAATCGATTGGTAAGTGATGGTAATCGATTGGTAATAATACCAATCGATTGGTTTGGATCTCAGAATGGCAATCGATTGCTGTGATGGCAATCGATTGGTACTTGGGTTTCAATTTTGACTTGTTCTCTTTGTTTCTTGAGCTATCTCTTTTAACCTTGTAAATCATTCCAACTTCAGAACCTGCATTTATAGGAGTAAACACAACAACATACCACAAAAACCACATCATTGTGTAAAAAGAAAGATTAAGATACAATTGTAGGTAAAACTAGAGTTATGGGGCTAAATTCAACCAATTTTACTCATTATCAAGCCGATATTATACAAATATCAGCTCTCATCACGACCCCCAACTAGCGCATTGCTAGTCTTTAGCAAAGAAGCGGAATTAAAACAAGCTAAGATGAATAACAACCAACATTATAGTTTTATTTGAACTAAACAAAAAGAAAAACCTAACTCACTTTCACAGGAATTGCGGTTGCAATTAGCATTTGCAATAAGCCTTTGAACCCCTAGGTCTTTCGTAGTGGACGAGTTGTGTCTCGTGAGGGTTTTCAGAGAATATACCCACAAAATTTATGTGTCAAGCTTGCTAAACTCATCAAAGAATTCAATCTCTCCTTTTTGCTAAAAATTCTGCTTAACAAGGACATAGATTCCTTTATCATGCTATGAAAATAAACATGTTACAAAGTAACTATTCAAGTCAAATCTACATCCATAGCCTTTATATATCCTTGTGTGTGTGTGTGTGTGTAGAGTCTACAAATACAATCGAAATCTTCATCTCAGAATTATTTAGATTGAACATGTTCAAGATTTCATAGTTTCAACTCAATTCTCACATGGTCTACGCTCAAAATAGAATTACTCTGAAACTGGCGTACAAGTTGTGCACTCGTGGTATGAAGTTCAAATGAGTGAATGTAGAGGCAATCAAACATGCTTTCATACTAGACACTGAAAAATGCTTATTTTGAAGTGTAGGAGTCTCATGAATGGAATACCATTTACTACATGAGCGATCCGCCGTGGAAAACTCATTTCATACTCGAAATTTTATTAAAAACATCTAGAATCATTAGGACTTGTGACAAAAATAAGAAGAGAGGTTTAAGAAGGTGAGATGTGACAATAGGTTCAAGCATGTGTCAGGGTAATATCAAATTCCACTTCACGCTTTTTACATATCCAATCTCCAATTTCTTTTATTTTTTATTTTATTTTATTTTATTTTTATTTTTGTTATTTTTTATTTATTTTTTATTTTTTTACTTCTTTTCCTCCTCAAGCTATTCACACAGAACCATCACATACTCGAACTATAATATATGGTTTCAGGTATGAGCACATATTTGTGATAGGTAAGTGAGAATTTAGACTTCCTTGGGTGATGAGGTGAGCTATCGATGGCCTAAATCATCTTCTAGACACTTTTAACTTATCTCGAGTATTTCCTGAGTTTTAGATTGGTAGATCTTGAACGTTCTCCTGAAGCAACTAGCCAATTGAAATAAGAATGAGACTTTCAACGAGAAATTAGCGCATTTCAAAAATTGGCACGAGTTTTTGTGGTTAACCCCCAGAATAAAAGAATGGCTCAAAAACTCACTAGGGTTTAGAGTTTCTACTATTAATCCAATCATATGACAATCGTATTTCACTCTAATTTTAAAGATTCTATCGCAATGGTCAACTCGTGCAAATGTTTTCAGGATATATTCATGCTATGGACGTGAAACCAGATTAGTGACAAAGTAACATGTAATCGAGATCCATAATATGACAAGAAAAACATGAATGCGTCATTTGCACAATGATATTAGCTAGGAGAAACGAAGTTACTGAAAATTAGAAGCTTAACAAAATTATTTTTTTTAACTTAACGAAAGCAAACAAACAAAACAAACTAAAAAGAAAATGGAAATTTCAATATTTAACAGGTGTGCATTATGATTCAAGAATGAACAGGTGAGTAAATCTACCCCCTACCCCCAACTGAAATCGACATTGTCCCCAATAGACGTGTTTCGAGAAAAGAAAGGTAGATATCACCTGGTATAACCATAGCAGTTTACAATTCAGAATTCACCTCGCTTAATATTATAACTCCACAACAACCAAGATCAAGAATAATGGATAATAGAGAGAATATAGACAATAAAAACATAATCCATCATCAAATAGAACTATCTGTATAGCAACATCCAAAACTCCAATAAAGTCCATGTACAGATATAATCGAAACCAACTATCCAACCAACCCAAAATATCCAAATAGCCAGAATATCCACAAATCCAAAAAATAAAAACATAAAAGAGCGAAAACAAGTTAAAGAAAAATAGTAACTCTCTATCGCTCTCATACTCGATCCTAAGGCTCAATAAAAGGAGGGTCACCAGAGGTCGGAGGGGCATCGCTGTGAACGGGATCGATAACCTCACTCCTACCCTCAGTAGCTGTCTCAGTCTGGATGACAGCTGTCGGGTCACTCACAGCCAGTGTAGGAGCAGCAGCTGGAGGTGGTGGCGGTGGTGGTGCAGTCTCTGAAAAAAAGACCTCCGGTGGTGCAGAAGTAGACACTGGAGCAGCAGATGGAGGTGGAGCGGATGCTGAATGCAGAGATTACTCTATACCCAACAGCATCAAGATCTGCTCAATCAGACCGCCTAGCTGCTCGAGTCTCGAATGAATAAAATCACGGTCAGAAGCCATCTGAGCAGTCATCAACTCCTATTGTGCGGTGAACTCCCTAACCATCCCATAAAGCTGTACTCTTGCCTCTCTCTCCTCAATAAGTAGATCATGAACGGTGTAGAGAATGGCAGGAGTAGCGCTGGAGGCTGCAGGTGGCCCACGCTTCTTTAACTCGTACTGACCCTCAGCCGTAGTTGGCGTCCCTGGGTCCTCCTCCTCCTCCTCATCAATCACAACCATATCCTGACCCTCCGCCTCTGGCGTCTGTGGGTCGTCGTCTTCTTCCTCAGAATTTTTTTCCCTCTCTTACGCTTTATCCTCTTACTCTTACTAATTCCCTCTCCCATCTTCTTCTTACCCTTTGATAATTTTTTGAATTGAGCTGCTGGTCGTCTGGCAGCAGACTCACCAAAAACACCAATCTTCAATTTTTACAGTGCTTCTCCTGCAGGTACCAACAATCCAGCCTCCTTATATACTCTATGAATTACCCAGGAACCCTTTAGGTGCTAGGTCTTACTGGTATGCCGTGTAGGCTCAACAAAAAACTCAATGAATAAATGAGCTAGACAAACAGTGAGACCAATCCCTACGGCATAAGAACCTGTGTATACCACCCGGCTAGCCCCGATTTATACGTCGTAGGAAGAATACAACTACAGAGTGCCAGGTGAAGGAGGTGGTAATCCATAGTCAGACTATGATCATTAAAAGCTTTCACCCCTGTCCATTTCTTCACTTTTTCCCAAAAAATTTCAGTAGCGATCACATCATATAAGGGAAAGGGTCAGTTTGCATCGATAGGGTACATATGATCCGCAACCTCAGCAATTCCTAAAGCTCTGGCCACAAAGGCTGGGCTAAACTCAATTTAGCGGCCCTGAAAACATGAATACCAGGTGTAAGGAATGCCCGGTGCTTTAACCATGCTCGCACATGTCGATCGAATCCAAGAAGCATAAACTTTTCTATGGGTTATGATAACTGGAAATCAGCTCAGGTAAGCGTGCAGTCGAGTGAGGTAAAATGGTAATTTGTCATCGCTCTAGAGATTCTCTAGCTGTTGCTCGACCATATCCTCCCGGGTTCTCAAATACTTTGTAAACCATGAGTTTAGAAATTATGTCAATCTTTGACTTGTCTACCTGTATTCCTTCGACAGAGATGATATGCCCCAAGACTATTCCTTTTGTCACCATAAAGTGACATTTTTTCCAATTGAGGACTAAGTTCTTATCCTCATATCTTTTCAGAACTTTTTGGAGATTCTCAAGGCAATCCTCAAAGCCATTTCCAAACACGAAGAAATCGTTCATGAAAACCTTTATGATTTTTTCAACCATATCACTAAAATGCTCAGCATGCACCTCTGAAACGTTGCAGGTGCATTGCATAAGCCAAATGGCATCCGGCGATATGCAAATGTTCCAAACGGATAGGTAAAAGTGGTTTTTTCTTGATCAGCTAGTTCTGGTTACAACCACTATAACCATCAAGGAAGCAGTAAAACTTGTGACCTGCCACTCTCTCGAGTATTTGAACCATGAAAGGTAATGGAAAGTGGTCCTTTCGAGTCACTGCATTCAATCTTCTATAATCAATGCACACGCACCAACTTGTGGTCACATGTGTTGGTACCAGTTCACCTTCATTATTCTTCACCACTGTAAAGCCCATTTTCTTCGGCACTACTTGAGTTGGACTCACCCAAGGACTATCCGAGATCGGATTAATTACCCCAACATTAAGTAGCTTTAGGACTTCTTTCTTGACTCCTTCTGGCATGTTTGGGTTTAGACGCCGTTGCATTTGACGACATGGTTTGGAATCTTTCTCTTGGTAAATCCTGTGGGTGCATATGGATGGACTTATTCCTCTTAAATTAGCGATGGTCCATCCCAATGCACTCCTGTGTTGCTTGAGCAACTTTATCAGTTTACCTTCCTGTTCTTGATTTAAAACGGATGAAATTATTACAGGAAAGGTCTTTTCTTCCCCCCAAAACACGTATTTCAATTTTTTTGGGAGCTCTTTCAATTCCAACTCCGAAAATTATAGGTTGGACGGCACTGCCAACTTTGTCTTTGGCGGTAATTGTTCATACTGGGCCGTCCACATTGCCCTTGCAACTTTCTCTTCCATAACTTCCAATAAAGCACACATCTGACTCATCTCCTCATCTTGTGGAGTATATCTTTCCAATTCATAACATGAGTTAGTCATAATGGACTCCACAGGATCAAAGTGAATAGTTAAATCAAAACAATCTTGAATTACTGACTCTACCCAATTCACTTCCTCTTCGTCATCATCAAAATCTTCAATCTTGGGGTTTGAGAAGATCTTGATATTCAATGTCATGTTCCTGAAAACCATGGTCATCACTCCACTCCTTACCTTGAGTGTTGCATCGATCGTCGCAAGAAAAGGACGTCCAAAGATCACCAGAATCTGCGATTTGGCATTGTACACAAGATCTGTGTCTAAAATGACAAAGTCAACAGGAAAGACAAAGGTGCCAATCTGGACTAAAACATCCTCCAATATCCCTCATGGATATTTAATTGATCGATCTGCAAGTTGGAGAGTAATTCGAGTGGGTTGGAGCTCCCCCAACCCTAGCTTTTGGTAGACAGTGTAAGGTAATAGATTTACACATGATCTTAAATCGAGCAGAGCATTGTTCACTTTCTTTTGACCGATTATGTAAGAAACCATTGGTGTGCCTGGATCCTTGTACTTGGGAGGCAAGTCGTGTTTTAGAATTGCACTTGCCTGGCATGCCAAGTAAGCACTCTTCTTAACACTTTGCTTCCTCTTAATAGTGCACAAGTCTTTTAGGAACTTGGCATAGGAAGGCACTTGTTTAATTGTGACTAAGAGCGGGAGATTGATTTTCAATTGTTTGAATAACTCCAAAAACTCCCGACTTTTGGTTTCTTGTTGAGGTTTCTTCAACCTCTAAGGATATGGTGCCGGAAAAGGGGATTTGGGTGCCTCTTCGAGAAGAGGTTCTTTTTCAGGCCTTCTCTTTATCTTAGCATCCTCGGGAGCTATTATTTCAGGCTTAACTATTTCACCCTCTTTCTCTTCTTCCACCATTCTTCTTCATTCTCCACCTCTTCTTCCTCATCAACTACAAGGTGTGGGGGAAGAGAGACTTTCTCAATCTCCTTTCCACTTTTCAACACAGTCACAGCCTTGGCCTCTTCGTATGGTGCTGACCCCAAAGGTCATGTACCCGAGTGTTGGCCTTTAGGATTTGGCTCTGGTTGTGCTGGGAACATAATTCGTTCTCTATCCCCTTATTGAGCAGCCAACCTCTCTACACTTGTGTTGAGTTTACTTATTAACTACATCATTTGTTGAATCATGAGTGTATTGGGATCCTCTTATGCTTTCTTATGAGGTGGCACATAAGTGTTGGATGACGATTGGCTATTGTTTCCCTGATTGTAGTTAGGTTGTTGAGGTGAATGATTTTACTGATGTTGATTTTGGTGGTACCCTTGATTCTGTTGATAGGTAGGAGCAGGTTGGTAATTCTGTTGGTACCCATGGTTTTGAGGTCGGTACTGATTTCCTCGATTCGGCTGCCACTATTGAGACGGGTTTGCTGTGGTAGCACTATTTCTTTGGTCGAAACCAGGATGGCTCCACCTATCATTGGGGTTAAAATGGCTAGGGGCATTTATAGCATGTACCTCCACGGGATTCTGTTCTTGATAAACAGGATATATTTGGCAATGTTGAGAGGTATGCCCCATTTGTAGACAACTCGAACACGATTCTTCACGGGGTCTTTCTTTGCTTTTAACGCCTCCAACTTATGAGCCAGTTGCTCGTATTTCTCCAATAAGCCATCTTCAGCTTTCAACTGATATATACTCTTCTAACTCGAATTCGAACTTGTTTGAGTTCTTGTCACATGAGTCTCCCATTCCGGTGCATGTTAAGCCAACCATTCGAAATGAGCTTCGACTTGGTCCGCATTCTTACTCAAGAACTCCCCATTATTCGTAGTCTCTACCAGTTTCTTCGATTTCAGACTAAGTCTGTCAAAGAAGAAATTTATTGTTCGCCACTTCTCGAAGCCATGGTGTGGGCATAGTAATAGCAAATCCTTGAATCGCTCCCATGCCTCAGCAAATGTTTCTTCCTCTTTTTGATCGTACATCTTGATTTGTCTCAAGATGTCAATTGTTAATCGATTGGGAAAGAACTTTTTGAGAAAGGCTTCATGGATGGCTGCCCAAGTGGAAATAGAGTTCAGTTTTAATGACAATAACCATGACTTTACTTTGTCTTTTAAGGTGAAAGGGAAAAGCTTTAGTCGAATTATGTCATTCGGGCATGTTTGATTAGTGAAGGTGCCACAAACATCTTCGAAATCTCAAATATGTAAGTATGCCTTCTCTTTTTCCATCCCATGAAATGTGGGTAATAATTGAATCATTCCATTACGAAAATGGAATGTACCCGTGTATGGAGGGATACGGATGCAAGAAGGTGTGGCTGTTCGATCAGGTGCTAAGAGTTCTTGTAAAGGACGTTGACCATCATCGATGAGGTCATGCCTATTCTCTCCCTGTTGACTCTCTGTATCGGACATTGAGTCAGACGTAGATGGAGTAAAAATGGGGTTATCAGCACTATCGATGGAATCTTCAAATAAATCTGTGATTAAAGCTTCAGTGGAGTCAAAGGACATAGAAGGATACAAACAACACAGCTTGTGTTCTGAAGAACGAAAAGAAAAAGAAAGATAGAAATGGGATAAGGAAAGATTGGATCAATCTAAAATTCCTGGCCGTTGATACCGTCCCGGCAACGGCACCAAAAACTTGACACGACTAGAATTGTGTGTTCTCTTAAAGAGTGCGTCCAAGTGTAGATGGTCGCGTCGAGTTAAAACCGGTAAGACCGGGTTGTATCCTAAGGGACGAAAAATTAGGGACAGGGGAACCTAGATTAATTCCTAAAGAAATAAAAGATGAATTCTTTCAAGGTGGAGGTTCTAACGATCCTACTGAATTTGAAACAAATTTAAGTAATGCAATAACTGAACTAAATAAAAATAAATAAAAATGACTTTAAATTGTATATGAAAAAGGTGTTGGGAACATGTGAATCTGCACTGAACCAACCACTACCATGATTTAACAATAACTTCCAACCAGGGTTTCATCCTTTAGTATTCCTTATTTCGAAAAATGATTAAGTTAAGCCATCTAGACACTAAGTATGTGGGTTTCACATAACTAGTGATTCAACTAACTCACTTATTTAAAAAGGACTAAAATAATAACTAATTGAAACTATAAACTATGAAAAACAAATCGAATACAGGATATTCGATTTGTTCGTCATGTGTGTTCATTGAACTAATTAGCAAAAGGTGCTTATATTTATACAATAATATCACGAGCTTAAGACGTCTAGGTTCACAGTGTAACGGCTGGTCATCGTCATTAACCCTGATTGCTGAGAATTTGCTCCATTAAAGATATTTGGCTTCCAGATTTTACCAATTGATTGGTAACTGATGGCAATCGATTGGTAATAATACCAATCGATTAGTGAAACTGGCAATCGATTGGTTTGGATCTTAGAATGGCAATCGATTGGTACTTGGGTTTCAATTTTGACTTGTTCTCTTTGTTTCTTGAGCTATCTCTTTTAACCTTGTAATTCATTCCAACTTCAGAACCTGCAATTATAGGAGTAAACACAACAACATACCATGAAAAACACATCATTATGTAAAAAGAAAGATTAAGATAAAATTGCAGGTAAAACCAGAGATATGGGGCTAAATTCAACAAATTTTACTCATTATCAAGTCGATATTATACAAATATTAGCTCTCATCAATGGTCGTATGGAGTGGAATGGTGGGAGCACCCGAGTGATATCGGGGGTCCGTAGTAGTGACCTGCTCACCATAGGAGACTGTTCGAAGGCTCCAATTCCAGGGCGGTAGAGCTGGAGCCCGAGCTGCAGTAGGAATGGTGTGCGAAGAAGAAAAGTGAATTCAATGAGAGAGTATATATATGTGATAAAGAATTAAAAGTAAGATTAGAAAGTTAGAAGAAACTCACCCGAGTCACTTCCACTAAATGGAAGTTTTTCATTAGCTCGGCGGTGCGGAAGGCCTCGTACCCGTCAGGGGACTCCAGGAAGTCCTGAATAGAGAAACCGGTCAAGGCAGCCGTGAGCTTGGAACCCTGGAGGGTCTTTGTAGCTCTCATAGAAACGGGTGGATGCCGTGGCACGAAGTATCCAGAAGCCATCAGCGACTGCCTGGTCACCCTCTTCCCTAAATACCACTCTCTAGCGTCCAGGCCCTCCAGTAGTACCCTCTGTGGATCATTCCCCCCGGATCTCCATATTGCTGGCAAGGCAGTAAGAAGCTCGTCCACCCAGGGCTGCCACCGGACGTATGACTCTCTCAGATTCGTCAGGAAGTTCCTGAATGAGATAAAGTCGTGAGCCCCGATCTTACGTCTCACTCGCTCTTTCTGCCACTTCAGTCCCTGGGGCGTGATGAGAGTGTCCGCTTGTCGTGTCTTGGGCGACATCCTCTGTAGATACTCATGGCACCAAATCTGTAAGAAAGGAAAAGAAAACAAAAAGAACATGAGTCTTAGGATTAATGAATAAAGAAATTGAAAGAAGAATGCAAGGTTTAAATTCAGAAATATGAGTTAACAAAAGAAGAGATATACCTCCGACGCCCTCCAGAATCCACCAGTGGAGCATGGCCGATCCTGAGAGATGTCTCCCATATGCTTGTACAGGATGCCATTCCTACACCAGCCCAGTCATACTGGTAGTTCTGGTCCATGCGCTCCAAAGACTCCACCAGTGCCACAGAAATCCTGTTACCCCTGTTGCTCAACAGGGAACGTTCGAGCATATACATAATGAACCCCGAGCCATCTGCTCGTCTGAGAAACCCTCCTGGCCCTTGAATGTATCCATAAACCACTTGGCCGTGACCAAGGGCTCCTCAGGGATGACTCCTAGCAATGGCAGCACCCGATTCCACTTCGTCACCGTATCTAGACAATGAAGGCACTCCCCCCCGAAAGGGATCCCATTGATCATGCTGAAGTCAAGCGGGGTCATCGTCATCTCCCTGAACTCGAAGTGAAATGTGTTGGTGGTGTCTCACCATCGCTCTGAGAGAGCGTGTATCTTTTTCAAGTCGTTGGAGCTCTTCATCAAGAGTTTGATGAAGTCCCAAAATCCTGCTGCGTCGATAAAGCTCTGTACAGTCTGATTTAAGGACTGTACCACACGTAGCCATGAGCCAGGCTGCCATGCCCCTTCAGCACACTGGGCTGGAACTGTAAAAAAAAAAAAAAGGGAGGGGGGGCACAAGATTTGGCGTTAGTAAATAAGTGGGTGAAAGAAAATGAAAATAAAAGATAATGAAAAATAGTAATAAAAAGAACAATAATAAGGGATGAATGAATAATGGATGGATGAAGAAAGCAATTAAAACACTCGAAAGATTCCATAAATTTAATATTCGCATTATTGAGAAAACTTATGAAGTTTTTGCATCGCATCCATGAATTTTGTGTGAGAAAACTTGGAAAATATGTAAAGTAGGGCCGGGAGCGTTAAAATCAAGCATGAATGAATAAAAGAGCATTTGAAACATTTGGAAGAACTCACAAGCATAGCATTCATATTCATGAGAGGTTGTGTCGTCACATTCATAAGGTTTACAGGAAACAGAATAGAGAACACAAAAGATTGAATAAGCATGTGAGAAGCATTTGAAACACCCGAAGAATCCTACAAGCGTGACATTTGCATTCATAAGAGGACATGAAAAGTTTTGTCGCCATGTATTGCATTCATGGGTTTTATGAGAAAATTTGAAAGGAAAGAATAAAATGGATTATAATGAATAATGAATTTAAACATGAATAAATGAAAAGGAATGTTCGGAACGCTCGGAAGATCCTGCGAGCACGACATTTATGTAAATGAGTTTTATTGTCATTCACATGGTTTACATGAAAAGAAATAAAAATGGATAAACGATCAATAGACTCAGGATCCTGAGAGGGCAAGGTACATGCATCCATTTACACTTGAATAAGGAAAGATGGGGCGGTGTGTATACCTCTCGTCTGAATGCTCGTGCGGACAGATGCTTATCCGGATCCCGGAGCAAGAAAGTAGGATCAGGGTGAAGAGTGGCCACATGCTTGGCCTTCTTCCTACTGCCCGAACCACTAGCCATAACCTGTCAAGAGGGAAGGGACTCAATATCGAACCTTTAAAAGAAATCAAGAAAAACAACAAGAATAAAGAGAATAAAGAGATTTTGATCGAGAGGAACTAACCTGTAAACTCCTGAGATCAATACAAGACAAAGAAGAAAAATCTCCAGAGGGATTCGGCTTGGAGAAGTTATGAGAAGTTAATGAAAAAGAACTGAAATTGGGCGTATAAGCGTTCTGCCCACTTAACGCGGCACTCGATATTTGTGCACGGTAGTTGATGAAGTGTCGTGCGACACTTAATGAATGCCGCAGCGGCATTCCGTGAGTGCCGTACGACATTCACAGACTGCCGCAATTTTGAGCGTGTGCCGCGAATGAGGCGGTTATAAAGACTTTGGTTTCCCCCCAAAATTCAAATTGGGTCCCAAAAAATTGAAGTTAAACCCCTGGAATTTGCCATCCTTATACGTTTTGGCCCCCGAAGATGATTTTCGAGACCAAATTGGTTCTCAATTTCGTGAAATTGAAATTCCCTGAGTCTGTTTAACTCCAAAATTTGAAAATTGAAATGAATTTGAGTTTGTTTGACTCCAAATTTTGAAAATTGAATTGAATTTGAGTCTGTTTGACTCCAAATTCGGGGCCGAAGGGCTGCGGATTTTTTAGAGCAAACATATCCAACGGGCTGCGGATTTTCAGAGCAAACTCGTATTGACACCGGGGTCTAAGTCGCGAAGCGCCACCCAATCAATTGCATTCATCCGTTTGGCCGAGATAGCCACGGATCTCGGAGAGGATCGACTCGTTAATTACAGAAACCCTGAACTCCAAAAAATAACTTGTCTATAGGATAGAATAATTATCAAGCATTAAAAAAGAGCGTAAGGCATGGATTGCATCTGGATGCGTCGCGATCGTGATCGGGAGAGAACAAATCCTAATTATACGCCTTAATTCATATTTGTTAGCCGTTTTTATCCTATTTTATCGTATTTTTACTTTATTTTCTATTTTCTATCAGGATTTGGAGAAAAGTAAGGATTCTAGGCTAAATGGGGTGAAAAGGCAGAGAAAAAGAAGCGGAAAAAGGCACATCGTACGAGCGGCCCGCTCGTGTGAAATACCAAAAATCGCTTGCCCAAGTCCCCAATATCGCGCTCTCGCGGCCCGCTCGTGCGATATGTGTAAAAATTAAAGTTGCGTATTTTAGTGTACTAAAGATCCCCATGTGAACGAAACTGCCTAATTACATCCAGACTGTAAAACATAGCAGTTTTAGTGTGAATAGGTTTAGGAAAGTTTCCAAACTTGCTCCAAATCTATAAATACTCTATTCTAATTAAATTCGTAGGTTACACACCATAATACACATCAATATAAAACAGTATACACATCCATTGAAGAGGAAAAAGCAAGGAGAAGAAGAAGACCAATGGTTCCCATGGCCTCCTCCATCAACCTCTTACCAATCCTTGATTCTATGGCTAACTAAACCTAGATCTAGGGTTTCAATGAAACCCTAGCCAAGTAATAGGGTGTTATTTATGTTTTTCTTTTAGTTTTATTATGTATGGATGATGATTACATGTTTAGAGAATTTTTATAATAAAATCGTACTTCTAGTGATTAAATCATTGCTTTCAAAATCTATTCTTGTCTTAGATCTATTTTGACTGTGATGTGCTCAATGATCTATATTTGCTGTGCTTGTATGGATTATTTACATGTAATGGTGCTTTAGTGAATTGTGATATCAAGTATCCGAATAGTTCATGCCTAGGAAAGACGGACTGTGTTACAACCCTAGTTTAGTGTGAGATAATCCATGCTTACCGAAGATGAATTATGTTGGTGCTTGAATCGTAGTTATTTTCTTGACGGAGGAATTGGGCTTGTAGCTACAATTCCCCATTATCATCCAACCTAATAAACTAATTGAATGCATAAATATCCCTATTATGAAGCTAGTGGTGGATTTGCAATCCTAGGTTCCCTAAACATATTATAAAAACAACTTTTTAATTGCTTTCGTAATTTAGATTTGTTTTAATTAGTTTCATTAGTTTAATTACAATTCAAATCAAAATCCGTTTTCTTAATTAATTAGATTTAGATTTTAAAACTAAAAGCTATAGTAAATCAATCTCTGTGGGTTCGACCTTTACTTCCATACTACAAATCCTTAGAAAGTAAAGTATACTTTTTATATCTTGATTTTGACGACATCAATTTTTTGGCGCTGTTGCCGGGGATTGCAACTTAATACCTTTAGTTTTAAAAATTTAGTTTAGTTAATTCATAAATATTAGATTAGGTTTAATTTTTCTTATTTTCCATTTTTATTTAAGTTACTAATTTTTCTTTTTGTTTATTAGTTTCTCAAGTAATTAAATTCTAGCATTTTGGAGAGGAATAACTTTGCGCATCAAAGGAGCTTACGCGAAAAAAATAAATAAATAAAAATAAATTTCAAGTAAATTGCTTCTTTGAATTTCGCATCAAATCACTGTAAGTCAGGGCTCTGAGACACAAAATTACTTTCATTAGGTTAGGTGTGGAGTCAGCACTGCATTAGCTAGGAAACCCGGGGCGCTGGGCTTTGACGTGAATCACTGCAGAAGGATAATTATATGCATCATAGTAGTACTGTGTGCTTGCGTGCTTAATTACTTGCGTAGTTATTTTCGTTTTTGTTGAGTCAGTCGTTGTTTTAGTTTATGTTTGGTACACATTCATGTAAACCTAAATTACATCCGCTTAATCTTGAACTTGAACGTAGCCTTAGAGTCCCTAGGTCATCAACCCAAGCTTCTAAAGCTCGGTTGATGTTAGACGACGAGCCGACACTGAAACCATTGTTGTTGTTTGAGTCTGAAATACGGAGTACCTTAAAACGACTAAAGAAACCATACTTTCATAACATTGAACCGATTCCAATGGACGACTTAGAAAATAATGGAAATAATGTAAATAATCCTAATATACCTCCACGTCCTCCGCTAAAAGATTATTTCTTTCCTACGGTCTATATGCCACAGGCAAGCATAGAATTACCGGAGGTGATGGCATCTCACTTCGAGATAAAGTCATCTACCATCGCACTACTTCCTTCATTCCATGACCGTATTAAAGAAGACCCTTATCAGCACTTAAGTGATTTCCAAGATATATCCTCTACTTTAAAAATTCAAAACCTAACTGATGATGAGTTAAAATTGCGACTCTTCCCATTCTCTTTAAAAGATAAAGCTAAATACTAGCTCCAGTCTCTAGAGCAAAATACTATTAAAACATTGGAAGCCTTACACACCACATTTTTAGAAAAGTTTTTTCCCATCACAAGAACTAATCAGATAAGAAAATCTATAACGAATTTCGTGATGCAAGATGGAAAAACGCTTTATGACACTTGGGAACAATTTAAAGAATTATTGCGCTCTTGCCCACATCATCAGGTTCCCAAGAGGCAATTGGTTCAGGTCTTCTACGAGGGACTTGTTCCTTCACTATGTAATACCGTTGATGCTGGTTGTGCGGGTACCTTCCTACACAAAAGCGCTGACGAGGCATGGAAATTTTTTGAAACATTAAGCAAAAATTTGATGCATCAAGCCGTGTCGGTACATCTTGAGGGGTGTCTACCACCTAAACTTAAGCGAGAGGAGCGTTTCAAATCGAGTCAGTCAATTGAAATACAAGAACTATCTAAAAAACTTGACAGACTTATGACAATGAACCAAACGACAAGCGTACCCTCTTACGAAGTATGTACATTATGTTCTGAACCTTCTTATAATATCTTTGCATGTCCTTTCGCTTCTCAATTTCCCAAATTTGTGGAGCAACACATAAACTCTATCCAACAATTCCTAAGAAATAACTATAATCCTATGCCGAATAATTTTTCTAACACTTACCGACCCCAATTTCAACAAAATCAATACCAACACCCCCTCCTAATCCTAACCCTCCAAGGGTTAATGCTTTTTAGGAGAAGGTGTTGGCGTCCCTAAACAATATTGAAAAACAAGTACAGGCACAAGCACAAATAGTGCACTCTCACACATAATCCATTACAAAGCTTGAGTCCCAAATGGGACAGCACGAGAATAGGGGTTCGAGTGAGCAGAACGCTAATACAACGAGTTGTAGAAACGAGGGTAAGTTTCCTAGTCAAACTATACAAAACCCTAAGGGACAGCACGAGAATAGGGGTTCGAGTGAGCAATTAAACGCCATCTCAACTAGGATGACTACTAGAGAAGAGGAAGTTCTTGAAATTTCGGATATGGGTGAGAAAAATATAAACATTCACTTGAATAAAGAAAAGGGTGAGGACATGAGTAAAATTCGAAAAGATAATGAACCAACCCCAACTAACTATATTCCGAAAATGCCCTTTCCACCAAACGTTGAGGAACCTTCACATTTTTCAAAGAAAGGGTCAAAAATCGAAGATATACTCGAGGTATTTAAACAAGTTAAAATTAATATCCCATTCCTCGATGCTAATAAACAAACTCCCGCTTACGCTAAATGTCTAAAAGGCCTATGTACTCAAAAGCGCAAGTTGCGCAGTCATACTCCGAAAAGGTCTTCCTCATGGAAAAAGTAAGTTCAATTTGTCAACACTCTCCTCCAAAGTATAAGGATCTCAGAACACCTACGATCTCATGTATCATAGGTGACACAATCATTCATTGGGCTCTCCTTGACTTAGGCGCGAGTGTGAATCTCTTACCTTACTCCGTCTATAAATAACTAGGTTTAGGTGAACTGAAACCCACGACCGCTACTATACAATTAGCAGATCGTTCTGTTAAAATCCTTAGAGGAATTGTCAAAGATGTCTTGGTTAAAGTTGATAAATGTTGCTATCCCGTCGATTTCATGGTCCTTGACACCGAACCCGTGCTAGATGCCAGGAAATACACTCCTGTCATTCTAGGTCGTCCGTTCATGGCCACGGCTAACGCTCATGTCAACTGTGGAACAGGGGTAATGAAAGTGTCATTTGGGAATATGAACTTAAAATTAAACGTTTTTATCGCCATTGATCAACCTTCCAAGGATGACGTTGCTTATCTATGTGAGGCGGAGAGTGAGGTAAGGCAAACTATTGAACCTAATAACGCAATAAATGTGAGTGAGGAGAATAATTTAGTGAGGAATGAGTGGACGAATTTGACTAATATGGACCCTATGACAAATTTACTCAAAAGGTTAGAAATCGAATTGAACATGATAAGGGAGAATCGTCGAATGAATTAACGCATAGTGACCTTGTTTCTGCTTTTCACCAGAATCTCCCTAATGCCCTAAAGGGTACAAACTCTGATTTACGGCCTCCTTGAGTCTTGAGCTAGAACGGTCTAGCTGAAGACGTAAAAGATAGCGCTTCTTGGGAGGCAACCCAAGCTTTATTTTGATCGTTTTTCTTATTTTTGAATTTTTTTGGGGTCATTTTGGTCAATTTTTGAGTTCTCTTAACAAGTTGGGGGTCAGGGTTAGATTTTTTAAAAACTTATTTGCATAAAACAAATGAAAAACGAGGAAAAGACCAAGTCACGCGCGCCACCCGCTCGCGCGACAGGTCACTCGCACGGGCCCGCTCGCGCGATAATTCCCCTTAAAGAAAAATTTCCAATGTTATTTTTATATAGATAGCCTCAGCATCTGATCGCGCTTAAAATCGCGCGTGCAAGGGTACTCGCCTGAGCGGCCCGCTCGCGCGAGAGTTTGCCTTAGAAAAAAATATTCTTTATAAACTTAAAACAAGCCTCAGGTTTACCACGCGGAGGGGCTCGCACGTGTGAAGCTTGCTTGCGCGGTCCGCTCGCGCGAGGTAGGATTTTCAGGATTTTTCTTTTTTGTTCTCTTCCCTACTGTCTCCCGAACCTGGTCAGTTGTTTTTTATATTTTCTGTTTGTTATCTTAAGTTTATTTTAGATTAAGTATTTCCTTGTTTTCATAAGTTCTGTTTGTTTCTTTTATTGAGTCTTTTCATTATAGTTTAGTTTCTATTGATTAAAAAAAAAATACTAATATAAAACAAATTCTATTCCTTTATTTTCGTTATCATTATTCTTTTGTTGTTTAATTTCTATTGTCAAGTATTGACAGATGATTAGTGCTCCATTAGGAGTAATTGAACCTTTATCGCCATATTTATATGTTCACCTATTTGTGATTGTCGAGATTGAGGTACTATCGTTCCTTCCTTACGTACTCTCCTTTCTTTCATTTTATTATTTCATTGGGGACAATGAAAGGTTTATGTTTGGGGGTTCACATGCACTGATTGCACCAATTTTTCAAAATTTTTCAATTCATGTGCTTAAATAAACGATGTTACCGACGTTTTTGCAATTTTAATTCGATACATCTTGTTATATAACTTAGATTGTTATAGAATGGTAAACAAGGAAATATGAGGTTAAACATTTGCTGAAGTCATGTTGTAACATTTTAGGATATGTATCGTTAGAATCGTAGTTTTATATCATAGATTTGCACACAAACCTATGCACTGCACGTAGTCGCTTGAATACATGCTTGGTGTGAACTATAACATGATTTGGATTTCTAGATAACACATAGTGTGGAGACTAAACCTGGTGAGCTTTTGAGCCTATCTTTTCGTTATAGAGGGTAATAAATACATTGTGTTTGTCGAATTTCATTCAAATAGCACATTAACTCGTTATTTAGTTTCATTATTCTTATCTTGGTTGATAGTCAAGTTAAAATATTTGTTACCATGCTATATATCTTCTGTCATAAATATTGAAGAACCATATGACCATAGGAAATGATGATAGGCCCTCTTTGTTTACCACCGATCGAAAAATAACAAAATTTCCTTAGTTCGCACTTTGAGCTGTTAAAGTGCCCCTCTTTCTTTGTTTACCATTATCCTATTTTTGCTCCAACTTGGAGTTTACCATTGAAAGATTGATCAACTTTTAGTGGTATTAAGGCGATGTGTTGATTGAAAAGAAGAAGAAAATAAGATGATGTTTGGGGTAGTTGGTTTGGTATTCAATGAATAGTTGTTTCAAAAGCAATGAAGAAAAAAATGGTTGAAAAGAAAAGAAAAGAAAAGAAAGAAAAAAAAATGTTGAAAAAAAAAGAAATGAAAGAAAAGAAGAAGAAAAAGTTAAAAGAAAAATGAAAGAAGAGAATGAAAAGATGATGTTGGTAGAAGAGAAGAATGAAAGAAATCGAACATGCCTTACAATGCCATTCTGAAAGCTACTTAATGAATCCTTTCTATCCTTTTCCATTGTCTGAGCCACATTGCAACCTTTGAAAAGTCCTATTTGATCCTAGAAACATGGTTTGGTTATATAAACGATGGGAAGGGGATTAAAACATCGTAATGATGTCCTATTTGATCCTAGAAACATGGTTTGGATATATAAACGATGGGAAGGGGATTAAAACATCGTAATGATTAATTTTTCTTGACTGTTGGCGTCCTATCCATGAGACTACTATTCTTTCGTGTCATGCATCTTTTTCGAGTCATATGTAAGCATTTCTCATTTTGAAAACATATTTCCTTTGCTCCCATATATCAGAGAGATTACATATGTTTCTTAGTGTTTCATTTGAGAGTGTAATTAACATTGTGAGGTTCGTAGTCGAAGCATAGTTGGATGGTTATCTGAGTTATATCCCAAGTTCATGACATGTGCGTGTTCATTTGACTACCACATCACACACGTGCAATTTATGAGAAACTCTATTGATTTATACGATGTATGTGCTTGGGATTATTTTTCATAACGTAGGTAGATGTTTGATTCCATTTTTTCATGTTCGTTATTCTATTTCAAATCATGGTTTTATAATAAGGAGTATTGCCTATCATGTTTTTCATTTTTAATAAAACTTTTAAAATTTTAAGTTAATAAAGATGGTTGTGGGTGACTTGTTGATGAGAATTCTCACGAGACTTCACTCATCCGACTAGGGACACCTAGAGATTTAAAAGGCTTGTTGCATATGCTAAATGGAATCGGGACCCATGCGAAAATGGAGTAGTATTTTTAGTAGTAATTTGTATTTTCCAGTTCTTGTTGATCGAGGACTAGCAAAATGTAATGTAGGTTTGGGGGTGTGATCGGGAGAGAACAAATCCTAATTATACGCCTTAATTCACATTTGTTAGCCGTTTTTATCTTGTTTTATTGTATTTTTACTTTATTTTCTAATTTCTATCAGGATTTGGAGAAAAGTAAGGATTCCAGGCTAAATGGGGTGAAAAAGCAGAAGAAAAGAAGCCTAAAAATGCACATTGTGCGAGCGGCCCGCTCGCACGAAATACCGGAAATCGCTCGCGCGAGACCCTAATATTGCGCTCACGCGGCCCGCTCGCACGATCTGTGTAAAAATTAAAGTTACGTATTTCAGTGTACTGAAGATCTCCATGCGAACGAAACTGCCAAATTATGTCAAGACTGTAAAACATAGCAGTTTTAGTGCAAATAGGTTTAGGAAAGCTTCCAAACTTGCTCCAAATCTATAAATTCTCTATTATAATTCAATTCTTAGGTTACACACCATAATACACATCAATATACAACATTATACACAGCCATTGAAGAGGAAAAAGCAAGGAGAAGAAGAAGAAGACCAATGATTCCCATGACCTCCTCTATCAACCTCTTGCCAATCCTTGATTCTATGGTCAACTAAACCTAGATCTAAGGTTTCAATGAAACCCTAACCAAGTAATACAGTGTTATTTATGTTTTTCTTTTAGTTTTATTATGTATGGATGATGATTACATGTTTAGAGGATTTTTATAATAAAATCGTACTTCTTGTGATTAAATCATTGCTTTCAAAATCTATTCTTGTCTTAGATCTATTTTGACTGTGATGTGCTCAATGATCTATATTTGCTGTGCTTGTATGGATTATTTACATGTAATTGTGCTTTAGTGAATTGTGATATCAAGTATCCAAATAGTTCATGCCTAGGAAAGACGGACTGTGTTGCAACCTTAGTTTAGTGTGAGACAATCCATGCTTACCGAAGATGAATTATATTGGTGCTTGAATCATAGTTATTTTCTTAACGGAGGAATTGGGCTTGTAGCTACAATTCCCCATTATCATCCAACCTAATAAACTCATTGAAAGCAAAAATATCCCTATTATGAAGCTAGTGGTAGATTTGCAATCCCAGGTCCCCTAAACATATTATAAAAACAACTTTTTAATTGCTTTCATAATTTAGATTTGTTTTAATTAGTTTCATTAGTTTAATTACAATTCAAATCAAAATCCGTTTTCTTAATTAATTAGATTTAGATTTTAAAACTAAAAGCTGTAGTAATTCAATCTCTGTGGGTTCGACCTTTACTTCCACACTACAAATCCTTAGAAAGTAAAGTATACTTTTTATATCTTGATTTTGACGACATCAGATCGCAGGATCTCAAATCACACCATTTTGAAGTTGCATTGAACGCCATCATTTGCATGAGCACGTGCATCACGACAGGATAGGTGCATTCATCCATATGACTACTTGTTTGTGTGTGTTTGGTCCTTGCCCGAACTACGTCTCGGTCTGATTCCCGAGCGGATACATAGGCAGCTCACCGCTGAGCACGACCGACTAGAACTTTGCCGCGCTCCTATTTACTTTTGCAATGCATTTTGTTTTACCTAAATCCGACAGTTTGGTCAAAGGCTTGTCTTCACACAGGCTTTGACATTTACTTGTGACACGCATTGCTCCACAAGCTCTGTCAAAGAGGGGCAAACTGTAGACACCCAAATTTTGATCAAACGTCGAATTGAGGGGAGTATTACTTCTAAGATCCAATGATGACAATGTCCGACTAATTTAGGGCTTCCAAAGGTGACTCAAGCTCTTCAAAAGGATCTTCGTTTTAAATAAAAAGAAAGAAAGAAGAAAAAGAAGGAAAAGAAAGGAAAATAAGAGAGAATAGAAGAAAAACGACACTTGGCAAGTGTTTGCGGCATTCACGGGTTGTCGGTACGACAGTTGGTAAATGTCGTAACGACACTCAGTGATCACCGCAAAAATTTAAAGTGGGCAGTCCGCGGAGTTGTCTGTGGACTCAATAAATGTCGCATCGGCATTCACTGAATGCCGCGACAGCTATCAGTGAGTGCCGGAACGGCATTTGTTGAGTGCCACTTCCATCTCCAATGAGTGCCGTGTTTTGGTAGCCAGCTATACGTTTTGTACCTTCAAAAGGACATCCGGGATTAGGGTTTTGTTACGAATTTACTAAAATAACCCTCCAGATTTTGTCTATATATAGGGAGTCAATATCCCAATACTAAGGACCCCCCCCCCCCCCCCCCCCCCCCCCCATTTTTCTTTATTCTTACTCCACTTTAGAATTTTCTTGAAGCAAAAGATTTTCTTGATATTCCTAGAGAAAATCAAGAAAGTCTTAGAAGAAGTTAGGAGGATTAAAAAAAAGACGAGCTAGAAGAAGAGCTTGATCAATCTTGGGTTTACCAAGAACTTGAGGATAATTAGAGGTAAACTCTAAATTACTTAGTTTTCATATTCAAGTTTAATCACAATATATAGATTCTTAGGACCTTTTACACATTTTCAAAAACTCTCTTCCCACCTCATTTCATCACACATCACATACATTGTGATTAAATTTTCATTTCATTGGTTTGGATCAAAGTAGCTCAAGGTTTAAAGTTTAAAGTAGATCTTGAAATTAATTTAGATATTACTTGAGCCTTGGTTCCTTTTCTCTTTGATTATGTTTTCCCCTTGGGATTCATAAGACTTTTAATGTCTTACTTGAATCCTTAAACTTGGAATCCGTTGATCTTCTTATAAACTCATGATTTATAAGAGGATTAAGGTTGATATTAGTATATTTTGGTCAAAGGGTTTGAACCTATCTCCATGGTTTGAGTCATTTCTCTTAAGATTTTATGAAGTTTTCTTCATACTCCATTGAAATCTATAAGTATGAGTATCTTTAGCCTCCAATGACTATCAAATGGTAGGAGAAGTGATTTGGTTTAAGCCTAACTTTATGGCTTAGCAATTGGAGTTAACAAATAAAAGTTGAACTCAACAATAAAATAGTGAGTTCACAAACTGTTTTTGATCAATGATTTTTAGTTAAATAATGGACCGTTGGAATCGAACGAAACCAACTGGAAAGTGTCAATAACACAAAGTTTTAGCACTGTGATTTTTGTTTTGGTGAGATTTCATGTTTAAAGTGGTTTGGTCATGTGTTTTGTGAATTAACCAAAATCTGCCAAGAATTTCAGAACAATGACACCTTTTTAAAATAATTAAATCAAAGCTTTAATCAAGTATTCTTTTTCCCAAATAATTTTTTATATGAAGTTTAATGAGTTAACAAAGTCTCCTAAAAAGATTAGAGTCTTTCTGATTCGTTTACTCTTTTTAGAAAATCAAACAAAATCTCTGGACAGAGAGTTGGAAGTTTCTGAGTAATGTCTAGTATTCGTTTAATTCCCGGAGATTGAACCGTTGATCTTTGATTTTTCTTTTTGAGTTGGAAACTAGACTCACAGAGGCACAATATAGTCAAAAATCATTAAGATCCAACCGCTGGAAGTATACTTTTTTCTATTTTGAAGTTCTGGTCTGCTCTCTAAAACTTCTTGGATTTTTGTGATAGATTTGACAAAACTTTGTAAATAATGGTCCAAATGGTCTTTTCACGACCTAGGGCTTATACCATGCTTTAATAATGATTAGTTAAACTTAAATTCAGAGGTTAAATGATCCAAATCAGTGAATAGCTCATAGCTTGCTCTTGTTTATATTCATATACATTTATCCATGTAGATTTATACTTGTAATTAGAATTTATGTTGTATTAGGATTAAAATTGCATTTAATTGAACATGACTAGAGTTCCTTATGATCATGTTGGGGCTATGGCATCTCTTTATGGACATTGTATTGGCTCTTAGTTGAGACTTGTATATCTATAGAGGTGCTACAATTCCAACTAGTTAGAAGGAATTCATAGTTGTGTCAATTCTTCCTCTATTTTGATAGATTTAAGCTAAAAAAAGTTTAGAATTGATTATTTGATACCATGTATTGTGAGCTAACCCATTGTTTTGTAGAGCTTTTTGAGGTACATTTTCTCAATTCTTCCCCTAGTTTATTTATTTGTTGATTTTAATTGATTTTCGACTCCATGTGCGACATTTTAGAATTAAGTCTTGCCTTTATATGTATATATGTGATTAGAGACCCCTTTTAGGATTATTTTACTCATGTATGCATTACACGTCTATTTTGCCGCTGCACCCCGGGTAAGTTCTCTAGTTCTCTACTGCATATCATATTGCTTGCTAATTCAATTACTTGGTTTTGAATGATATTTTGCCGTTAGCAATTTTATACCCTTTAGACATGCTTGTGCAATGAATATTTATATCTATGTATTAGTTGAGGGCATGCCTAAATTATTACTTTAATTAAAATGATTTTGAGTAGAGGCTTATCGCGAGATAGGATGAGAGGGGGTTTTTAGGTCCGTCGGGCTCCTTCCCCTCTCATTCCATAATCCCTGGACCTAGAAATCTTTGGTTTCGCAAAAGATCAATTTGCATTAAAATGGTTTCTTGATTTTCCGTAAAAAAAAATTAAGTGGCGACTCGTGCTTTGATTTTGAAAGAGAAAACATTTTAAAAAGCCGTGGGTAAGAAAGAATTGCGATATTCACAGTCATTATTTATTTGAAGTTTCATATCCATTAGTTTCCATCAAAGGCTTCTACCATCAAGTTCTCCCCAACGTGTGATATTATACCAACTTCGTGAGTGGTCACTCGAACTGCTTTTGCCCTACTTTTGCTTGTTTTTACCTTGATGCCTCCCAATCTAATATTTGTATTTAGAAGGAGATGGTCATCCATCGGCCATCGGATTTGTTGTTCTTCCCTGTGTATGCCCTTTGTACGTTGTCTTCTTTTATTTATATTTTTTTTTTGTGTTTATATACTTACTTTTCTCAAAAACACAAAAAAATAAAAATAAACGTGTTTATTCGACAATAAATTAAGTGCATAGATAAATAAATAAAAAGTTAAAAAATAAACTCGAAGTAAGATCACGCGCGCCTATTCGACAATTCTTACAAATTAAATATGGCCTAATTGCACTTTATCCCCTCGTACTATACACGTATTTTCAATTGGGTACGTAACCTTTTTTTTTTTTTCAATTGGGTACATGAACTTTCATCCCCTTTCCAATCAGATCCAATTGATGACGCCGTTAGTTTAAAGCTAACGGGATTGCCTAGAATTGTCATTTTTTTGCAATTGGGTACATGAACTTTTATCCCCTTTCCAATCAGATTCATTCGCTGATGGCGTGAGATTTTGTTAGACAGAATTGTCCAAGTGTCCTTCCTCCAAAAATGTCTAAATTAGAACCTCTTTTTTTTTTTCATTTTATCTGTCAAAACAGATGATTTTATTTGTTGACAGACAGATAATATTGAGCTAAGCACTCCTAATTTTATTATCTTTTGGCCTTTTCGGATGATTTTTTTATTTCAAATATTTGTTCGTGATCATCGCAATGGGCTTCTAAATTTCACAAATAAATATATGTTGCAGCCTTATTTTGTTTAGCTCAATATTATTTGTCTGTCAAGAGATAAAATTATATGTTTTGACATATAAAATCAAAAAATGAGGTTCCAAATTAGTCATTTTTCTGTTCCAGCTAGGGGGTTTTCTCTCCTTTTGATGTCGAAAAGTAGTAAAGGGGTTTATAAAAAATGGTCAAAATTTGGGGGAAGGACACGTGGGCAATTCCATCCAACCAAATTTCACGTCATTAGTGAATAGATCTGATTAGAAAGGGGATGAAAGTTGATGTAGCAAATTGCAAAAAAAGGACAATTTTGGGCAATTCCGTCAGTTTTAAACTAACGGCGTCATCAATTGGATCTAATTAGAAAGGGGATGAAAGTTCATGTACCCAATTGCAAAAAAAAAAACGTTATGTACCCAATTGAAAATAAGTGTATAGTACGAGGGGGTAAAGTGCAATTAGGCCATTAAATAACCTTATAAGTTATATAGAAAATTGTTGGAAAATCCCTACAATTAACCTTCATAAGTTTAAAACTTCAATTGGTTTGACCATTTTCTAAAAAGGACAAAAAGAATCTAAGTCAGTTCTCACACGGTATAAGTGTACGCACCATAGAAGATCCCATGTCACCATCGCCCCCCTCACTCGCGCGTTTTTGGTTTCAGCCACTCATACCGTGTGAGTGGCTGTACCATATGATATCCATTTCGAAAATGTTTTTTTTTTAAACTTTAAACCTCTATAACTTTTGATCTACAACTCTTTTTCTTACAAATTTTATACCGTTGGAACCATGTCGACGAGAGGTACAAAACTAGTACTATTATTGATACCTTTTGAGTAAAAGCAAAAAATTCTTATTTTTACATGTCATGTTCCAAACGAAACTAATAGAATTTTCACATAATATTTGTGTATGGGTTATTGAATTTTCACGTAATATTCACGTATGCCAATTTGATATGATGTGAGGAAAAAAAAACCGAATGTTCACTTTGTTCTTAAGGAGAGTTTTAGTGAATTTTTACAAGAATTTTGCATTTGTTTGGATTGAAAAACTGTTTTATAATTGATTTGTGATATTTGATTTTTTTAAAACGAAATATGCATTGTTTAATATGAAAGAGAAAAAAGAGAGTAAAATTTCATTTGGCATATATGAATATTAAGTGCAATTTCAGTGAACTTGTACATGAATATTAAGTGGAATTTTACTTAAATTGACATTTGAGGGACTTTTCACCAAAGTAAGTATCAAATTAGACCTTAAACTCTAGAGAGTTACTTCTAGCGACTTTTGGGATAGTTAGTGAATTTTCACTTAACTTACTAAGTGAAATCTCACTGAACAAGTACACGAATGTTAAGTTTAACTTCAAGTTTTTCAAGAAGAAAGCATGTACGGGTTCAGTAAATTTTCACTTAATATTTATGTATGCCAAATTTATATGTTTTGAGAAAAAAAATTTAAAAAAAGACGAATTGCAACAAAGCCATTGCTACCTCATTAAGGCTTAGTTTGGCCCCCATTTTGGCGCTTCTCCTTTTTTAAAGCATAATTTCATGTTAATTTATTTGTTAGCTAGTTTATGAGCTTTGCAAAAATTGAACTTAGGGTTTTTTTGGGGGGAGCTTTTAATATTTTTCATGTATTCAATGAAATTCACTTAACATTCTATGTATATCAAGTGAAATTTCACTTATTATTTATGCTTGTATAAACATGAAATTTTTCATGTATTGAGTGAAATTTCACTTGATATTTTATGTATGTCAAGTGAAATTTCACTTATTATTTATGTATGTAAAAACATGAATTTTTTTTTTCCGCAAAACATATCAACAATAGTACTAGTTTTGTAGCTCTCGTCGACACAATTCCAACGGTATAAAATTTACGAAAAATTGAGTTGTACGTCAAAAGTTATGGATGTTTAAAGTTTAAAAACATTTTTCGAAATTGAAAATGATACGGTATACTCTCGCACGGTGCGAGCAGTCTGGGAGAAAGCAGGAGCGCGTGGCGCGTGTGTGTAGCGCGCATGGGGGCGCGTGGGTGACGGTTTGACCGAGTTCAAGCACATAGGATATATTATGGTGCGCCCACTTATATCGTGCGAGCACCAGATGTCAACTTTTTATCCTTTTTGATAAGTATACTTTTAAATTGGCTTTAAACTTAACAAGTGTTCCATAATTATCCTTTTTCGTAAATCCCCCGTTTATCCCGTGCAAAGAAATAAATCACCTTCTGATACGCCCAAATTATGGACAGTTTCCTACTCAAGCTAGAAGACTAATGGAAAGTGCATCTATTTCCTAATCCAATTGGAAAACTCCCACAATTAATGTCAATCAATCCTAATACAATTAGGAAGCTTACTTGATTGGTGTCAATCACACCCTAATAGGATTATATTTCCTTATCCATGTATGAGTAGGTCTCTTGCATCTATAAAAGAGACCACTCACCCCCCATTGAGGGGGCAGCCAATTCTGTAGTCTACACAACGCCTCTATAATTCACCATTACACACATACACCCGGCCGGTATTACTGGTAGTGCCGCCCCTCTTTGTTGGCTCACCAGGCCCGCCGGTGATCTGCTAGTGAACGTGCTCAGACACACCCGTGGACGTAGGTACCTTCATTAACAGGGCCGAACCACATACAAAAAATAGTCTCTCACTCTCTCTCCCTCTCTCTTAAATTGCTTTACTTTACTCTTACCAATTTTCGGCATCATCAGTTTGGCGCCGTCTGTGGGAAACGACAATTCTTCTCATTAACAAATTCTTGACTGATCAATATGCCACCAAAGAAGGCTGCGCAACAGTCCGACCGGGATGTTCCTTCGGCCCCGGCGTCGACTGCAGCAGTCCCGACATATGAGCAAATCACCGTAACCCTCACACAACTCTTGGAGGGCCAGCGTCAAATCCAGCGACAGATCGAAGCACTGCTAGCCCAGCAAAGCAATCTTCCAGTGGCCGGGAAACGACCCGGGAACATTGCGTACGGTCGAGAACCGATCTTGACCAGACAACGGACCCGAGCCATCCCGTCCCATGTTGAGGATGCCAGAGACATCAACAGTGGGCGTGCTGCCCGAGAGGAAAGGCAGGAGCGTATGGCCCGGGAATCAGTCCAGGGTCACTCGGTCAAGAGCCAAGTCGTCCCTAGGCGAACGGTTACCCGGAGTCATAGCCGAGCCCGATCCCAGAGGACAACACCCTTCCATGAAGAAGCCTCTTCCACCAACCCGACCAGCTCCTCAGATACCGGTCGGGAAGGAGTGGAAGCCCGAATCAAGGACTTGAAGAAACAGATCGACGGAGTGACCAAAAATCTTGGTCAAAAATGTGTTCCGAATCAAGCCAATACCGAGACAGAGTCACCATTCTCCAGCCAGATCACGAGGTTCTCTATCCCGCGCAAATTCAAGCAACCTCGGCTAGATTCATACAACGGCTCGGGAAGCCCGATCGACCATGTCCGAACCTATAAGGCTCAAATGGCCCTAGCCACCAACTCCGATGAGCTACACTGCCTAGCCTTCCCCAGCACTTTGAAAGGCCCGGCCATGCAGTGGTTCTACTCCTTGGAGCCCCGATCGGTCTGCAATTTCAAACAACTCAGCAAGCAGTTCATCAACCAGTTCGCCGGTATGCATGAGCGGCCAAAGCCAGACATGCAACTACTAACAGTCAGACAACGGAATAATGAGTCCCTCAAGGAGTTCACCGACCGGTTCAACCAACAGAAGCTTCAAATCCGCAATTTGAACGAGACAATCGCCATCATAGCCTTCTGCTCGGGAGTTCAACACACCAAGTGCGCCGCGTCGTTCCACAGAAACCGACCAGAAACTTTGGTCGAGCTCTCTGAGAGGGTTGGAAAATACATTGACACTGAAGAGTTTCTGAAGACCAAAGACACCGGGCAAGAAAGCAACGAGTTTTCCAGAAATAAGCGGAAGCGAGATCAGCCCGGGAATTCTGACAGTTCCTTCGGCTCACAGCAAGCAGGGTCCGGCAGTCCCGACCCGACCTCCAGTTCGCAGCGGTCTGAGCCCGGCAGCCCCGACCCGACCTCTAGTTCGCAGCGGTCTGAGTCCGGCAGCCCCGGCCCGATCTCCAGTTCACATCGGTCAGGATCAAACAGTTCCGACTTTGCCTCCAGCACAGAGAAGTCAGAAGCACAACGACCCTGATCCGACCTCCTGTCTCCATCGGTCTAGAAGAGCCCGACTACATTGGTACTTGCTTGATCACCACATGAGGCTCCACCGATTGTCAGAGAACTCATACAAAGACCTCGGGCCTAACCCCGAGGCATACAAAGACCTCGGGCCTAACCCGAGGCATACAAAGACCTCGGGCCTAACCTCGAGGCACGAAGAAGACCTCGAGCTCCGAACTCAGGCACTAAAAAGACCTCGGGCTCCGAACCCAGGCACTCAAAAGACCTCGGGCTCCGAACCCAGGCACTAAAGACCTTGGGGTCACGCCCAAGGCACCGGCTTCGCTTAGGTCCAGCCGACGATGGAGGCAAACCTCCTAGGTGGCTGATGATGGCAAGCTTCAAAAGACCCTGCAACCACCATGTTCCAGGTCGGTTACCTACAGATCATAACCTCTGTAAGACCCTCGTCTTAGCGAAAGCTTGGGGGGCAAGATGGCGCAGTGAACTAAACAGGTAATCACACCGGGTATTTACAGGCCTCGCGGATAACCAAGTCAAAATCTTGGACAACTCGAGCACCTACAGTACTCAGAGACATTAACTCCACTTAGGTCCAGACCGACGATAGAGGTGACTAAAATCTCTTAGGTTGGCCGACGATAGAGGAGAAAAAGGACCCTAAAGCAACGTGATTTAGGTCGGCTCCACCAACATGGTCAAGCTCTTCTCCCAACAGTCTTGACGAAGGCTGGCCGGGTAGAAGGCAACCATCCTGGGGAGTTAACAGTAAAAAGGACCCTAGAGCAATACGCTTTAGGTCGGCTTGTCCAACATGGTAAAATCCTTCTACCCACAGCCTTGACGAAGGTTTACGGGCAGAAGATAACCATCCTGGGAGCTAACTCAAGCAAAAAAGACTCCGAAGTAGGCCGAGTCTCAACTCTCGGTCACTTCCCGAGCACTCAAAGACTCCGAATTAGGCCGGGTCTCAACTCCCGGTTAGTTCCCGAGCACCTAAAAGTCCCGAGCTAGGTTGGGTCTCAACTCTCAATCAGTTCCTGAGGACTCACCAGGCTTAGAAGCCCCAAGGCAGCTTCCCGAAGCACTCAAACAGCGGCAAGTAACATCAAACTGATTTCCAAACTTGCCCCGATATAGCATCTGGCCAATCTTGGAAATGGGGGGCAGCTGATACGCCCAAATTATGGGCATTTTCCTACTCAAGCTAGAAGACTAATGGAAAGTGCATCTATTTCCTAATCCAATTGGAAAACTCCCACAATTAATGTCAATCAATCCTAATACAATTAGGAAGCTTACTTGATTGGTGTCAATCACACCCTAATAGGATTATATTTCCTTATCCATGTATGAGTAGGTCTCTTGCATCTATAAAAGAGACCACTCACCCCCCATTGAGGGGGCAGCCAATTCTGTAGTCTACACAACGCCTCTATAATTCACCATTACACGCATACACCCGGCCGGTATTACTGGTAGTGCCGCCCCTCTTTGTTGGCTCACCAGGCCCGCCGGTGATCTGCTAGTGAACGTGCTCAGACACACCCGTGGACGTAGGTACCTTCATTAACAGGGCCGAACCACATACAAAAAATAGTCTCTCACTCTCTCTCCCTCTCTCTTAAATTAGTGTAGTGTGAGCACTGCACCTATTGTTATATTAATAATGATAGGTGCATAATGAATTACACAAACGTATAGTATAGTGTTGGATTATGTGCTGAAAAGTCTATACACACAAAAAGGTGTATACAGGCTTTTCAGCACAAGGTCCAACCATGTACTGCATGTTTGTGCAATTTGTTGTACAATTCGTTGTGTGTCTATCATTACTCTTGGGGCCCGTTTGTTTGCCGGATAATTAAGGGGGATTGGACTACTTTAGTCCAATTCGGGTTAATACCATGTTTCTTTGGTCCATTTTAGTATAAATTAACTCAAGGTATGTCACACCCCAACCCGCCCCCTCGGGCTAGGACACATGTAACAAAGCCAAAGACGAAACAATCATTTTTAACGTTCCAAAAATTGCATTTTTGACTGAAATACCAGGGGTGAAATATCATTTTATCAAATAAATTAATAAAAAAGAGTAAAATAAAGTTTTAAAACCGTCAAATAGTACTTAGGCAAAGTTTCCCCTATTACAGCACCATTCACCCTGTTTTCATAAACTAAAACATTTTTAACCCCTGTTACATTTATTTATTTAAATATTGTAAAACACATCAAAAACCTAACTAAAATATATAGATTCGTTCTAACACAATAAAAGTTAAAATCATAACTTTTAATATATTCTTAGACATAAAACTGTAATCATTATACAACTCCCAACATCTCTAACTTGTAATTTAAAAATAAATAAATAAATAAATTGAATAATACAAAACCCATCTTAACAAACCCAGTCCCGTAGTCTCGATCATTTCTCACTGTGGTATTCATCTGAACCTGCGTGGTCATTAGCCACAAAAATCGAATAAGCTTTCGCTTAGTGAGTACGTGGTGCTAATCATGCAATTGGAGTATTTAATGATTCATAACACCAATTAAACATTCACAACAATAAATGGTCGCCGGCGTGTCAAGTAATCAACCACTATCGTTCTGGACCCTTGATTCCGGGCCATTCTCACTTTTTCCGTCGCATATAGCGAAATCACTCATTCTCTCGTGACTGTAGTCAATTCGCTGTGGTCGTCACCACTATCCCCTTTTCTCTGAGAACTTCATCATCATCCCCTTTTTCTCTGAGGAATGGGCGTCCCTTATATACGGGCTAAATAATGGTGATTATCAATTGACACCCTTTGACCCAAATAAGCACATAAGCAACTCAACATGTCAACATGACAATTTCAACATTTTAGACATGTTAAATAATAAATTATCACATGCTTTTCTATTTAATACTCCCTCCGTCCCATTTTATGTGTCCCCCTTTCTATTTTGGTTTGTCCCAAAATTGTTGTCCACTTTCTTAAATTAGTATGCAATTTTTACTTAGTTTCCCAAACTACCCTTCCTTGCAATTAACACCAAAACAAAACAAAAAAAGAAAGTGCAATGATTATGGGCAATTGTGGAAAGTAGGTGTAGATTCTTTTTGTCCCCTTAAATAGTTGGATTCCCAAAAATGGACACATAAAATGGGACGGATGGAGTAATAAATTAAGCATTCTAAGCATTTAATAACAAATAAAAAAAAATTAAAAAATACATTAAACATCCAATTTTGGGATTAGGACACTCACCTCTACGAATAATCAAATAAGCCTACAAATCCCAAATATTTCCTAGATCCAGCCCAAGTAAGAACCTGCATCTAATCCTACACAATTTTGGTAAACTAAATGTTACCAACCCATTTGAGTCACGGAAAATCTATCGATTAAATTGAAAACAAATTATACCAAAAGGTTAAACTTACCCCTACGAGTCTAAATATGACTTCATATCACAATTTGGACAACATATGGTGAAACTATGGCATTAGCTCTTATGAGCTCTTTGTTTATTTATTTATTTATTTATTTTTTATTAACTAACCTAAGATATGTATATATATATATATATAATACATATATATCATATACCGCCGCCGTCTCCCTGCACACACCCACGTTTTGGCTTTCCTTTTTTTTTTTTTTGATGACAAGGACACCTCTTAGGCCATAAAGCTAAACTTTAGCTTTATTCAACTTACACCCTCAAATACTTTTTACACTTTATTATAAAACTCCTAAATATTTATTTTAACTACTCAATATTTAAATGAGTTTAGTCTATGTCACGTATAGGCCCCAAACATGGTCCCAAATATTATATGAAGGCACTAATTAGCCTACTAATTATACCACATGTCCAATTACGTCCTCACAAGGGTATCAAAACTGGTTCCATAATTAAAAAATGAACAATAATAGAATATTAAAGCATTTAACATTTTATCAATTAAACAATCATATGGCATCAACATGTATTATAATGTACACATTTACATTTACATGTCTAACATTTATTCACATAAATGCAACTAAATGCAATTTACTGAATCTGGACCTCCCGTGGATCTCGTTTCACATCTCTCCAACTGTGCCCTTTATCAAGCACTTATCACATGATCGGGGTAACTGGAACTTACCCAAATCATCACATGTAATTAATTATACTAATTAATGCATGTAAATAAATATTACTACCTTTTTTCGGGTACGGGTATTACATCTCTCCCTCCCTTTTAAGTAGTTTGTCCTCAAACTTTTCTCACCTTACGAATCAAATAGCTTCTCAAACCTCTACTGGTTCATATGCAACAATACAATCATAAAATATAATATGCCCACTGGTGTGCCCACAATCGCAACCGACTGGTACCCACTCTTTCAATATTTCCAATTGGCGTACTGAAATTTCAATCTCTCTTAGTTCGTCAAACTATACCATTTTTCTGAGATAAAACTTCAAGAAGTATTTCTCTCCCCACAGTAGTCATTTCCCAATCATTGTAGAATAAAACCCACTTGCATTTATTATATTTCTCTATCAGATATCAGCGGATGATAAAATTTCTCGCAAAAAGTTCAGTTCCACTTCTATTGCTTCTTGTAAGATTCCAAAACTTCTTCATAATCGACTACTTTCCTTTTAGAATGACAGGTGTTGGTACCACATAATTGCGTAATTCTACTCATATATAGGTCGCTTAATCCCAACAAATCTGCAGTTTTAATCAATAATCACAATCTAATTGGATCAATCTGTCGACAAATCATTTATATGACGACACCTAATTCTTATTGACTTTGGCAATCATGTCATAGAAATTACTGCAATAAACATTCAGCTCAGATTGTTAATAATATCAATCATAATAATCCCATGGACCTTCATTGTTTCTCGCTTGGAAGTAGCTTTCTCAGTATCTTGGTTAAAACTTTTACCTAATAGTATTTAAATGTCAAATCAATCTTTATGAAGACTTGTGCCCATGTAACTAATTACTAAGTCATCATAACAATGAAATACAATTAGTAATGTCGTATACCCAATTACTAACATATTATATACTCAAATATCATTATATACTTCAATATTTTTTTTTCTAAACCTATTCCCTTGAGCTACCTTCACTTGAAGTAAATGCTTGACTTTGAGATTCTGATACATTTTACTGTAGAGTAGAGCTCAATCACTTTCCTTTCAATGCTTTATTACAAATTTTTAAAACAGAAACTCAAATCGATCTTTAAGTCAATTTTTCGCTCATATGTTATAATAATGCTAGTTGACTTCAATATAATTTCATAACTTCTTTGCCCAAATTTCGGAACAAATTTAATTTCTAATAAATTCTGAATCTTCACTCAAATCCTTTTCTGAATAGTCAACACGCACGCCAAACCCCCGTTGATCTCTGATTCGAGCACCAACAATTATTTTGTCTTCACCTGATTAATACAAACTTTCACACTGTAGCTATCATGAGTTCCAATTGTCCTCCGTACCATGTACTAAATTGTCATTGTATATTTTAATATCCAAGTCACGATAATTAATATAAACGTCTGGCTCGTAAAAATATTACTGCCAAAATGCTCAATATAAGAAGAATACCATGGACTCTTAATCTTGGACCAGATAATTCATTTTTATGAAATTTCAACCATATGCAGTATAAATCACTTTTGCATCAACAAATAACTGAATCTCAGCACAAATCTCTGCAATAATAATATAAGTATCATCATAGATCGATTTTCTTGGATTATTGAGAACTTCACTGTAACCGATATAAATTTCACATGCGTCCTTGTACAGAAAGAAATCTTCAATATATTTTTATAATAATATCCAGTCAATTCCGTAACTTCAAATTCATGTCATCTTCATAAGTCCTGATTGATTAATATCCAATGATACTCACGAAATCTCTATCTTTTTAAATCACATATTCTAGAAGTACAACTTATCCACCAGATGTTCAACATAAGGCGAAGCTTCACAATTCTCAAACTTTTCATACTGTAGAACTTACTTGTCTAAGCCCCAATATATAGAAATCAATATACACATTTGTCCCCTCCTTGTAACACTTACAATCAATAAGCAACTGATTTTATCGTGATAAAACTTAAACATGATCCAACACTCCTCAATTTCAAATTTTCTCCTATTTACCCAATTGGGCAATACCCTTTTTAAATGCGTCACTTGTATGTAAACATCGTCACTTGTATATAAACAACATCACTCGTTGATCTCCGACTGTAATCCCAAGCAACAAGCAATAAACTACCATTTTTTCCAATGTTAGAATTCTACACAATCATACGGTTGAAGTGCTTCATTTCCTTGTCATACTCACCTTGTAATCAAGAATATCCCAACTCAATTCCCAAGAAATAAATTGATGATCCTTATAACCCATTGACCAAAATCATGTATCCGCAGCTGACAGCATTAAGAATAATATGTAGAATATCACGAGTTACTTCCAGACCACTTTCTTACTAAAGTCATTTGGAATTTATTTAAAAATTTAATATTCCAATCAAAACCAAAGTAAAAAAGTAATGTACTCATCTGAGTTTCTTAGCCCAATAGAATTCACCTAAAATCTTACTCCATAGAATGAAAACGTTTACACCTCTATCATATAATTAAAATATTCTCCATAAATAACCCCTTTAAACAACAATTGAAATACCTATATTTCAGTAAAATCATTTTCGCTAATTTTTCTCTTCTATCCAAGTTGAGTCAAATCCAACCACTTCCTTTTATCAAAATATTTTTAAACACTTCCTGATTCACAATAAATCAGTGTTTTTTTTTTCCACAGAAGATAATTCAAAATATTTTCTACTTATTTAAACATATATAAACTCACTTAATGTCATTCAAATATCCCAGAAATTCCTAATACATTATTAGTAGCTCAATCAAAAGTCTGAAAGTTTCCAATGATATATCAGGATACTTGACAATTGCTACAGTGTAGTGCAATAGTCAGGTCTCTATTACTTACATATAAGTACAAAGAAATAATAAGAATACTATTACCTGATGCACATGGCGGTTGAACGGATCTTGCAGTGATTTAGATATCAAAGAGATTCTAATTGTAAAACTGTAAATCCATTTTCAAATTCAGATCTCTGGTAGAAATTCCGGTACCCCCGTATAGCCAATCAACCAAATTAGTTATTCGTATAACACAATTACTTAGTCTTGATCCCAATCAACCATATCTATAACTGGAAAAGAATAATATATAACCTTAGTGATACCCAATCATTAGGATCACAATAGAAAAGTCTGTTATTCTGAGTTAACCCCAAATCTACTATCCATACTGACACGAAGGATAACCAATCATTATTCGATAATAATAGAGACACCCCAAGATATAGAAATACATAATTTTATGTGGAGAGATTCCTCAACGATCTAAGATAACTCAATCGATTGGATAAATCCCCAAATATCTTAGCATCTTGACAACTCAATATTTCACTCTCAATCCCAAGAGAATGTGCCGGGAGCTCGATAAATATTCCCAAAGATCATTACCGAATAAATGAAAAAATAAGAGATAACGATAATACCATATCTGCTCATGAGGCCCATATAAATCATAAGAAATTTAGAATTCCCCAAACTATAATATTTGAATACTAGAAGACCCACCGTAAATAAAGAAATCCATATATTCATTTTCTTGACAAAAAATGTCACGCCCCGGAGTAAGCCAAAAATAGGGAAAATAAAAATTTTCCTTTATGGGTCCGTAGACACGTGACTAGTTTGTTAACCGTTCTGTCCTTCTAACTCCGCACCATAAAAATCATAAGGAAATGCTAGAACATAAGCATAATCTAAACTTATCAGAGCGTAAGTACAGCAGTGGAAATTAAACAGGGATTACCATAACTTCAATCTTAATACAAGAGGCCATACTAAACAATTTATACAATCTTAAAACTTGAGAAACTGTCTATCAGGTCCTGGGCAAGGCTTTATTCTCCTTGGCTCCACGGTACAGCATCCTGAACTCTTCTATCTATCTCCAAACCTGCAACACTCTGGGCATACGAATGCCCAGGGCGTAACATGCCGTCAGCCTTGGAACAAGGCTGAGTGAGAGTCTCAACCGCACAATAATCAGTAAATACAACACATCTCTCAACTCACGTCATAGTTTAGTACTTTAAAGCACGGTTATTCTCTTATCAAAAGACGCATTCTCACCACGGGCATAATAGAGGTTTCAACAAGAAAGATAAATAGATAAATATAACATCATAGAATACATTCTCTTTATTATAAACTCGTGCGTGCAAATGCATGATTAATAAGACTCACTCCCAACTCTTTTCAAAGGCACTTGCTTTTAAAACCGATATTTTCAAAACCATTTTATTTTAAAACCAAAACTTTCCAAAACCAAATCATTTGTACCAGATCATTTCCTCCTCCACTCAATCTCATCATTCACTTTCTCTCTCTCATCCACTTGACAACACGCGGTATATCAAGGATGAAAATATACTATCACAGCCAATTCATACTCATTCCCTTGATAGGCCACCGGACGTCTTCACGGCGCACACTATCTGTAAACAATGAAACTGGCACATGGGACGTCTTCAACCATGTGTATACTCTCACCGGTCGTCTACACGGCTGAGAAATATATTAGGGCACTAGCCGGATGTATTCAACGATACATGGGACGTCTTCAACCACGTATGCGCATCACCGGACGTCTTCAACGGCGAGAGGCGCGCTAGGAACCCCAACCGTTCATGTCCACCCGGCTCGTCAGCCGTTGATCCATAGGATCCAGAAATCACATCTCATCTCATTCACATTCTCATCAAACACTTCTCTTTCTCATACATGACGCATGCTGACACATGTCATGAAATGCACGTGTGTCCATCATCGATACTCATATGCAATTCTACTTTTATTCCTCTTTATTATTAACATGGCATGCGTTATTTATTCAGTCAACAACATCGTAAAACGTGCATTTAACACATAGCGGCAGAAACGTAACATATAGAGCATGGATCATATAACATGGATTTGATACCGATAAACATATAGATAAAACCCTTGACATGCTCACGTATGCGATAGCACTACCATAACATGCTTTTAAACATCTTATAATTAACGGCAATACACTTGACATCATAAATCAGCTCATCACTTATACAGAATATCATACATGTGACTTTAATCATCTTATATTAGTCATAATAGGATTAGAGTGAGGTTAGGAAACTCACCTCGAGTCGCCGCTCCTCGAAACGCAGATAAACGTCAAGTTCTACAACAATAAACGGAATAAACAGAAGTAATGTATGAGTACAACTATAGGGGCAAAATGGTAATTTTACCAAATGAGGTCATAAACCTCAAGGTAGTGATCTACGTGTCATTCTAAGTCCAACGCCATTGACTAGACTCAAATCGGAGTCCGTCGCGTTTTTCGAGGTAATATGTGGGGCTTACTACACTAATGCAGACCCTAAAAGACAGGCTGTATTTTCGACCGAGTCGAAAAGTCACCAAACTTTACGAGAATGTTCTAGACATTATTCTAAGACTCTGGGAACTGACCGCGTAATTTTCGGAGTCCTAGATTATTTATTATGAATTTTTAAAGATAATATATACCAGAAAATACCCAAAACGGGATTTAAATATGTAATTATAATTATACAGAGGAATCAGTACTTAGAAGTATTTTTATTAAATACTAGATATTAAAATACACTACCAGTATTTATTTCATAATTTTCGGAGCTCGTTTGGTATTTTTAATAATTAATATACTTATAAAATAGCTCCTTTTTAATTATTAAAAATACTGGACTATAATATTATGGCTTTATAACTTACACTATATAATAAAATAATCCCTGGGTCATTACCCTATTTTTCTAGAATTTATAAATGCACATAGGTATTTATTAACTATTTAAAATCATATAAAACTAATATTTATTATTTATTTTTAACCATATAAATAATAAATATACAATATATATAATATAATAATGATATATAGAATATTAAAATAATATTCTATAATATTAAAAACCTTAATGGTTTAATTATAAATTAATTATAATTATTAATCCACTTAAAACCTTTTAAACTAATAATAATCATAATAATAATAATAATAATAATAATAATAATAATAATAATAATCAATAATCTTCAGACCCGACGGGTCGACCCGAACCGACCCGACCTAAACGGATAACCCATATAGACTCACAAGACAACCCAAACTCGTGACCCGATGGGTCAGACCCGACCCGACCGAAACCCAAATGGGCTACCCATATAAACTCACAAAGAAACCCAAACCAAAAACCCATTCGGGTTGGACCTAACCCGAACCCGAACCCATACCTACTCACATACTAACCCAACCCGTAGACCCATACCCTGACTAAACCCGAACCAAACTTAACCCACCAACAGACTCAACACAAACCGACTCAAAACCCGAAACCCGACCCGAACTCAGCCCGACGTCAAAACGACGTCGTGCTACTTAAAAAGCCCATGGGTTATTTAAACCCAACCCGGCCCGCTACCCTAACCCATCTACACACTCAGACTAACCCACCCAAGACCCGACCCAAACCCGCCTGTTATAACCCGAAACCCATCCGGGTCATCACCTTCTTCTCCGGCGAGACCAGGCCGCCGGAAAGTCGGGCTTCGCCGGAGTTTCTCTCTCTCCTCATATCTCTCTCATCTCTCAACCAAAATGCATGAGATTAACGGCAAAATGACCGGGATTAGCCCCTCTACAACATACTAGAAGATGGATCAATGTTTCATTCATTTGATCCTCCTACCAGTGGATTATTGTTTCGGCCATTAAAAAGAATAATGGCCTGCATGGCCGATCCAAAGATCTCCATTCCAATTTCTGTTCATGTAGGGTTCATCTGGGTCTAATTTGGTCAGATTAGTGTAGGTGTTAGGGCTTATGGTCATAGTTGACAAATCAAGCTCCTAAATTGAGCTTTAATGGTGGCCGGAGCTCACAGTGAGCCTTAGGCTCTGTTTGGGAGCTTGCATGCAGGTCTGGAGGTGTCTAAAGGACATGCAGAGGTTGCAGAAATGAAATGGGGATGGGTTTTACCTCAGTGTATCTCTGATCCCTCTTTTCTTCTCCGATCTCTCTCTCCTTCTTCCTCTTCCTTCTTCTCTGTGTGTTTCTGTGTGTGTGTGTACAGTGAGAGGTTGGGGGAGCACAGGGGGAGAGTGTAGTGAGGATGGGTGTGTAGTGTACACAATGTAGAGGGGTGTGTGTGTGTATAAACCGAGAGTGAGGGGGTGTGTTCTCTCTCTCTCTCGGGCTCTCTCTCTCTAAGACAATCTGTAGAGACAGATTGTGGGGGAGGTGGGGCTAATATGAGGGTGAGGGGTTGCATTATATAGAGGGAAAATGGTGGGGAGGTTTGGTTGTGTGTATAGTGTTGGAAAAACAGGTTTAAATGGAAAGTTTAAACGCGCAGCGGAAAAAAAACAAGTTATGAAACTTTATTGGCATGCCTGGATCTACTACTCGTCAATTCTACAGATACGCACAAGAGGGGACACGAGTTATACCTTAGTGTCTTGAACCCAATTCTGATCTTCAACTTCCAGCAGCCTCCACTAGATGATCTTCACCCTTATGACTCCTGCGGATGCCTGCCAGAAAGACTAGGGTTGGTGGGAACCCTAATGGAGAGGATAGAGAAGGTTTTGGGACTCCAAAACAGTTTCTGCAGCTTCTGACGTTCAAAACGACGAACAACCTTTTCAGGAACGCAGCTGCCCTATTTATAGATTCCCAGAACCGACCTAGACTTCGAGCGATCGAAGTGCCTTCGATCGATCGAACATTCGATCGATCGAACCATCTTCGATCGATCGAACCTTCAGACTTCAATCGATCGAGACATCTTCGATCGATCGAACCTGTCTGGACATCATCCTCAAGCATCTTTCCAAACATCCTGGCGGAGCTAAGAGTGGGACCTCCTAGGCTCTTTATTGTTGGCTCAGACCAGTTTGTTAATTACCATGACCAAACTCTTTGATCAGCAAACTAACTAACTGGTCAGTTAAAGTTTACTCCACTATAAAACGATAACTGAACTCCAACGCAAAAGAACATATCCGAAGCGATAACTAGACTTGTATGGTGTACTAATGTCCCTCTACCGTCAGCATTCGTAATCATATTCAGGTAATCGGATAACTGTTACTGTCAACCTGAATCATGATTACTTCTTGTATTCCTTGAGTCTCATTCACCTCTCATGATTACCAAACATGTTGATAACTCTTATCAACAAGACTGCAGTACTCAGTAATCGACTTGGTGACATTCTCAAGGGAATGCTTACTCTGAAACAGAGGGTAGATTCTATCTTGACAATGCATGTTCACAACCCTATGAACATGACATACCCAAGATACCCAGGTGTTGATCTTTTATAGACCTCACTGATTGGTAAATCAAAGCAGTCATATCCACAGTCTGTGTTCATAATCGTCTCAAGATTGAGAACACGTACCTTATACAAGTTATGAGTTCCTATTGACTGTTTGACAGTCTTAAGCGTCAATAGGAAACTCAGGTCCGTCAATGCACTATAAGCACTAGCATATCAACTAAGAGCTACACTCTAGTGATTGAGATTAATCACTCCATCCAATGGTAGTTAATTATGCTACAGTGTAGACTTGATGAGGTATCCAGTCTCATCATCCACTGTGACACATTCTAAGTATTAAAGAATAGTAATTCGTATCTCACTTGTGTGCATCTCATACACACACGAATTACTTACTATAATACTTAAGGATTAACAATCATCTCATGAAAAGAACATACACAATAATATGTAAAGCTGATATCCATATATTAAAATGTCAATGTCTCATACAGAAAGTAATGGTTTGAGGGCACAAACCCAACAAACTCCCACTTGCACTCATAACCATTCAGAACTACATCTAAGACCTAGACTATCTAGATGACGATCAAAGACCTTCTGTGGCAAGGCCTTTGTAAACGGATCAGCAAGATTGTCAGCTGTGGCAATCTTGGTGACAGTCACATCTCCACGTTGAACAATATCTCGGATAAGATGATATTTCCGCTCTACGTGCTTTCCCTTTCCGTGGTTCCTTGGCTCCTTGGACTGAGCCACTGCCCCACTATTATCACAATAAAGCGTAATAGGCGACAGCGACGCTGGTACCACCTCGAGTTCCATAAGGAACTTCTTGAGCCAAACAGCTTCCTTTGCGGCTTCACAAGCAGCCACATACTCAGCTTCTGTAGTTGAGTCTGCAATGCATTTCTGCTTAATGCTCCTCCAACTGACAGCACCACCTCCCAAGGTAAAGAGATGACCGGACGTCGACTTCCTCGAATCTTTATCTGACATAAAGTCCGAGTCAGTGTATCCCACTGGAATTAACTCACTACCACCGTACATAAGCATGTAATCTTTAGTTCTTCTCAAGTACTTAAGAATGTGCTTAACGGCTGTCCAGTGCTCTGGACCCGGATTCGACTGATATCTGCTAACCATGCCAACGGCAAAGCAGATATCTGGTCTAGTGCATAACATCGCATACATGAGACTTCCCACTGCAGAAGCATAGGGAACTCCTGTCATGCGATTCCTCTCCTCCTGTGTCTTTGGACACTGGTCCTTGGAGAACGCTAAACCATGCCTGAAAGGTAACAAACCTTTCTTCGAATTATCCATTGAAAACCTAGTTAGCACCTTATCGATATAACCAGCTTGAGATAATCCCATTATCTTTCGCTTGCGATCCCGAAAGAGCTTTATCCCAAGAATATAGCTCGCCTCTCCTAGATCCTTCATATCGAAAGTACTAGCTAGCCAAACCTTGACCGTTGACAATGCCGCTACATCATTTCCAATGAGTAGAATGTCGTCAACGTAAAGCACAAGAAAAGCCACCACTTTCCCTTCACTCTTCTTGTATACACAAGGTTCATCCAGATTCTGTATGAAACCAAACGATTTGACCGCTTGGTCAAATCGTATGTTCCAACTTCTGGATGCCTGCTTAAGCCCATAAATGGACTTTTGCAACTTGCATACCAAGTTACCTTTCCGACCAGCTATGAACCCTTCTGGTTGTTGCATATAGATGTCCTCCTCAAGATTGCCATTCAAGAATGCAGTCTTGACGTCCATCTGCCAGATCTCAAAATCTAGGCATGCAGCAACGGATAAGAGTATTCTGATGGACTTGAGCATGGCCACCGGCGAGAAGGTTTCCTCATAGTCAATGCCCTCCCTCTGAGTATAACCTTTCGCAACAAGCCTTGCCTTAAAGGTCTCAACCTTTCCATCAGATCCTCTTTTTCTCTTGTAGACCCACTTACAGCCAATGGGTTTAATATTGGCTGGAAGTTCTACAAGATCCCAGACCTGATTAGAATCCATAGATTCCAATTCAGCCTTCATAGCTTTAACCCAATGAGCTGAATCAACATCAGCCATTGCCTCTTCGTATGTGGTAGGATCAGATTCAGATTCTATGGAGACAGCTTCAAAAACTTCTCCTAAGAACATGTATCTATCAGGCTGGCTGATAATCCTCCCACTACGACGAGGTACTGGTGCGGAAATAGGTGAAGAAGTGGTGTTTTCCTGATTTACATCGTTATTAACTACGGGTTGGACTGAGGGCTCTCCTTCTATCTCTCTAAGATCTATCCTTCCCTTAGGTTTATGGTTCATGATATAATCATCCTCCAAGAAAATAGCATTCGTACTGACGAACACCTTCTGTTCTCTTGGATCATAAAAATACCATCCATAAGTACCCTTTGGATACCCCACGAAGTAACATACTTCCGATCTAGAATCCAACTTGCTCATCTTTCCTTTTAGCACATGTGCCGGACATCCCCATATCCGGAGATGTTGCAAAGAAGGCTTGCGCCCAATCCACATCTCTCGTGGTGTCCTGGGAACAGATTTGCTTGGTACTAGATTTAGTATGTAAGCAGCGGTTTCCAAAGCATAACCCCAAAGAAATAAAGGTAACTCAGAATAACTCATCATTGACCTAGTCATGTCTAAAAGAGTCCGATTCCTTCTCTCCGCTACACCATTTTGCTGAGGCGTGCCAGGTGCAGTCAACTGTGACAGAATCCCATTCTGTACGAGGTGATCAATAAATTCATTAGAGAGGTACTCGCCACCTCGATCAGATCGAATGGCCTTGATATGTGTGCCCAATTGCTTCTCCACTTCAGCCCTAAACTCTTTGAACTTTTCAAAGGCTTCAGACTTGTGCTGCATTAGGTACACATATCCATACCTAGAGTGGTCATCAGTAAATGTTATGAAATACTCATAACCACCCCTTGCTCTAATATTTATTGGTCCACACACATCAGTATGAACTAATTCCAACAATGCATTGGTTCTATTGCCCTTTGCAGGAAAGGGCCTTTTGGTCATCTTACCCTCTAAACAAGACTCGCAGACTTCTATTGGTTCGAGAACCAAATCGCCTAAGACCCCTTCTTTGACTAGTCTGCCAATCCTATTTAGATTGATATGACCAAGCCTCATATGCCAAAGCTTTGTTGGATTAGTGGAAGGTCTCTTTCTTTTAGATGGTACAGTTACCACTGAGTTATTAAGTTCCATACAAGAATCTTTAGAAATGTTGGGAGTAATCACATATAAACCATTTGATTTAACACCAGAACATATAAAAGAACTATTTCTTTTAATCACAACTTCAGTTCCAAAATGAAAAGAATAACCATTATTCGATAAATTAGAAACTGAAATTAAATTACGTCTCATTGAAGGGACGTAAAGTACATCTGATAAAATCAAAACTTTATTGTCTAAAAATTCTAAAACTACGACTCCTATAGCAACCGCAGAAACGGTTGCGCTAGAACCTAGAGTAAGTACGATTTCCCCATCACTGCACTTCCTGGTTGATCTGAACCCCTGCAATGAATTACAGATATGGTTAGTCGCACCAGAATCAATGCACCAAGTGTTTGAAGTATCCGTTATAAAACTTACTTCAATCACATGTGATTCAATCATACCTTGAACTCTTGTAGCTAAGAATTCTGGACAGTTCCTCTTCCAGTGGCCCTTCTCACCGCATTGGAAACACTTTCCTTTGCCTTGGCCACCCACCTTCCCTTTGCCCTTACCTTTTCCCTTAGATTTTGCAATCTTAGGGACTGGTCCAACACTTGAACCACCAGTGCTAGCCTTCTTCTTCCCTTTCTTTCCTTTCGGCATAGATCGGGAAGAGGAAGCGCTTTTCTCAACGTTTAAAACGCTGCCCCCAGGTTTGATCACCCCTTCCGCTGCCAATAAAGAGCTCATCAATTCGCTCATTGAAAAATCCATTTTATTCATATTATAATTCAGTTTAAATTGAGCGAATGATGGCGACAGCGTATTGAGGATCATATCAACTTGGGTCTGTGCATCGATGTTGGCACCTAGGGTCTCCAGCTCGTTTAAATAACCAATCATTTTCAAAACATGTTCTTTGACTGGAGTCCCTTCCGACATCTTAGCACTCATTATCTTCTGCATAGCTACCTGTCTGGCAGGCCTGCCATGCTCCCCAAACATCTTTTTCAGGGATTCGATAATGTCACTGGCGGAACTGTTCGACTGGTATTGGTGTTGTAACACATTAGCCATAGAAGCCAATATGTAACAACGAGCCATCCCATTCGACTTTTTCCATTTATCGAACTCGCGTCTAGCAGCAGCCGAAGCATTTGCAGCGGGTTCTTCGGGGCATGGGGTGGTGAGGACATATATGTGATCCTCCGCAGTTAACACGATGTCAAGATTACGTTTCCATTCAGTGTAGTTGTTTCCAGTTAACTTGTTTTGAGTGAGTATGGTGGCAAGTGGACTAAATGCAGATCCAGACATTATGATTTACTGAAAAAATCAAAACAAAATAAATATGGATATCAGAATTTGACAGTTTGAAATAAAAGAATCCTTTTAAAACTCTTATTTTAAAACTAAGTCGCCGGAATATCGAAACGAAAGAATAAAGCCTCCGTGTGGTGGTCAATGTTCGATCTTTCAATTTATCATAACTTATCCGCTATGCAACTCTTGCAAAACAAGTTATGACTTCCGAACCTATTTGATCTCTAAGTTTCTGAATAATGCCCCGTGTGGGATCCCTTATCCATAGCTTAGCTAGTGTGTACCATTAACTAGGATCCAATCACAACCGTCTCAAGTAGCGCCTCCGTATGGTGGTCACCCTCTAACACGTCTGATTGACCCTTATCAAAAGAAGTTCACATCTAGTAACCAATGAGTAATGCATTCTCCGTATGGAATGATCACCCCTGGCGAGGTGACACAGAATGCATCACTCATCTTACAGTGAACCGTTAATGGAAGATCGTGGGTGTAATTAATAAGACCCTCTCCCACTAGATTTAGTAAAAAAAAGGATTTTGCTTTTTGAGAAAATCTGTTTCTACACACTTCCCATAAACATCTAATGTTTACTAATGTGTTGAAAACGGTTTTTGAATTTTATTTTAGAAAACTTGTTTTGCGTGCATGCAACAATGTATTGTACGCCAATCACAAACAAAACACATAAAACAAAAAACTAAAATGAAATAAAAGACATCCAAACGATGCCTCTATCTCCCATGGCTCTATCTCCATAGAACCTGCTTTTTGTTTGATCGCCTCCAGCTCCATCTTCATGGACAACGGCTCCTTGCTCCATCTTCATGGATATTCTAATTCTATTACATTGAACCTATGCCTCTTTTGAAGCTTACAATTTATCTAGAAATAGAAATAGCAACAACAAAATAAAAGGCTAGGGAAACCGGTGCGACTTTCCTTTTCGTAGGATTGAAGTCGCAGCGCCCTTTACATATGCCTTAAAACCAAACCAAACTTAAAATAACACACCAATCTAAAACATTCAAACACAAAATTAAATGCTCTTGGCGCCATGGGAGATAGCGACTAACTTTTGCTGCAAAAGGTTAGTTGAACACACATCCACGCATATATATAACAAAATATAACTATTGGAACCCTTAATTGATTCACACAGTATATAAACTCTTTACATACTGAATTAGAACTCAAAACAGCATCTAACTTCTCTGTCATAGTTCGATCGATCGAAGACCGTTCGATCGCTCGAACCTTCGATCGATTGAACACTGTTCAATCGCTTGAACATTCTATTTCACAGAATGATTAAAAATTTTGCAGAATACCTTAAAATTAAACTTTTAATTTCAAAATACTTTTAAAAACTGTGAAACAGAAAACCTGACAAAGAGTCTGTCTCGATCGATCGAACTCTATTCGATCGCTCGAACAACAGAAGGTTTCGATCGATCGAAACCTGTTCGATCGCTCGAGTACAGAGCGTTCGATCGATCGAGACTACTTCGATCGATCGAACCCATCTTGCATCCAATGCAATCACAGATTTGTATACTGCTGTGATAACACTGCAGAAACAGATCTGTGATGATGCAGTTTCGAAAGCAGTTCTAAAATCAACATGCAAATCAAAATAGTGTTCCAAAAAACGCATCTATAGATCCAAACGAGCGTGGCTCTGATACCAATTGTTGGAAAAACAGGTTTAAATGGAAAGTTTAAACGCGCAGCGGAAAAAAAACAAGTTATGAAACTTTATTGGCATGCCTGGATCTACTACTCGTCAATTCTACAGATACGCACAAGAGGGGACACGAGTTATACCTTAGTGTCTTGAACCCAATTCTGATCTTCAACTTCCAGCAGCCTCCACTAGATGATCTTCACCCTTATGACTCCTGCGGATGCCTGCCAGAAAGACTAGGGTTGGTGGGAACCCTAATGGAGAGGATAGAGAAGGTTTTGGGACTCCAAAACAGTTTCTGCAGCTTCTGACGTTCAAAACGACGAACAACCTTTTCAGGAACGCAGCTGCCCTATTTATAGATTCCCAGAACCGACCTAGACTTCGAGCGATCGAAGTGCCTTCGATCGATCGAACATTCGATCGATCGAACCATCTTCGATCGATCGAACCTTCAGACTTCAATCGATCGAGACATCTTCGATCGATCGAACCTGTCTGGACATCATCCTCAAGCATCTTTCCAAACATCCTGGCGGAGCTAAGAGTGGGACCTCCTAGGCTCTTTATTGTTGGCTCAGACCAGTTTGTTAATTACCATGACCAAACTCTTTGATCAGCAAACTAACTAACTGGTCAGTTAAAGTTTACTCCACTAAAAAACGATAACTGAACTCCAACGCAAAAGAACATATCCGAAGCGATAACTAGACTTGTATGGTGTACTAATGTCCCTCTACCGTCAGCATTCGTAATCATATTCAGGTAATCGGATAACTGTTACTGTCAACCTGAATCATGATTACTTCTTGTATTCCTTGAGTCTCATTCACCTCTCATGATTACCAAACATGTTGATAACTCTTATCAACAAGACTGCAGTACTCAGTAATCGACTTGGTGACATTCTCAAGGGAATGCTTACTCTGAAACAGAGGGTAGATTCTATCTTGACAATGCATGTTCACAACCCTATGAACATGACATACCCAAGATACCCAGGTGTTGATCTTTTATAGACCTCACTGATTGGTAAATCAAAGCAGTCATATCCACAGTCTGTGTTCATAATCGTCTCAAGATTGAGAACACGTACCTTATACAAGTTATGAGTTCCTATTGACTGTTTGACAGTCTTAAGCGTCAATAGGAAACTCAGGTCCGTCAATGCACTATAAGCACTAGCATATCAACTAAGAGCTACACTCTAGTGATTGAGATTAATCACTCCATCCAATGGTAGTTAATTATGCTACAGTGTAGACTTGATGAGGTATCCAGTCTCATCATCCACTGTGACACATTCTAAGTATTAAAGAATAGTAATTCGTATCTCACTTGTGTGCATCTCATACACACACGAATTACTTACTATAATACTTAAGGATTAACAATCATCTCATGAAAAGAACATACACAATAATATGTAAAGCTGATATCCATATATTAAAATGTCAATGTCTCATACAGAAAGTAATGGTTTGAGGGCACAAACCCAACATATAGTTGGTGCACCAATGTGTACCCACATGTATAAGTAGGTGTGTGTGTGTGTCCAAGGGTAGATTGGGGTGGGGTCCACGTATCCGTCAAGTGGTAGTGTGGGTCCCATACAGGTAATATGCACTGAGGTGTGTGCCTGAGTCTTAATGTACGTGCAAGTGTATGTTGTGTGTGTTTAAGGGTAGATTATTAGGGTGGGGTCCACTGGTTCCTAAGAATAGTGTGGGTCCCACTTCTTGGGTTGGTGTACTGTAATGTGTTGCTGAGGTATGGTATAAGGGCAACACTGCGAAAGTGCATGCAGATGAAATAGGTGAGACTATACACATGCCTATATCCAAATACGTCTATAGTTTCTAACTTAGAAACTATGTGCGTCGGGGTTACTTCTATTCTAGTAGGCACTAGATTGACTTGACGTAGTCGTCGTCAAGACGATTACTAAGGATTCTAGTAAGAGCTCCTAATGGATCTTCTGTAATCATCTCCTGGGGTGACGTCACTATTCTAGATTCTTACGTGGAATTTCTAGAAAATTCTGGGTGCTACATCTCTACCCACCTTATTTGAGGATTTCGTCCTCGAAATCTAGAGTTTGCTAGATCTTAAATGTGCCAAGTCTTACTCATATGGTTTGTCGTTCTATACTAACTCAGGCGCTCTTATCAATCTAAATGGTCTTCCTGACCATAAGTTGTTGTCCACTGTTCCTGGGTCTGATTTTCTTGGAATTACATCTCAGTTTTTCTTCACAATTTCTCTTGAACGTCCCCAATCATCTGGTAATATCATTTCCATATAGAGTTCAGAATTCTAGCAGTGGGCATGGTACCTTCAGTCTTCCATTCTGTTCAGTGCTGGAATTGATTTGTTGATCTACGAGTTCTCTCTCTGGATTTCTGTGGTGGTGGTGGAGCATGGTTCTGAACTTCTTGTTCGGGGCAAACTTTGCGTACATGCCCAGTCTTTCCACAATTGAAACACCGTACTTGTTTCCCGGTGAGTTGTCTCGGTGCTGTGCATTCTTTGGAGTGGTGTCCAAGTGTTCCACAGTTGTAACAGATATCACGTTGCTTCGCGTGTGTCTGAATGACTGTTTGACTAACTTTATTGTCGTTACTTCTCTGTCTCTTGTGAGGATTCTGGATGTGCCCAGAGTTTCCTCTGGTGATTACAGACTGCATTCGGCCGGTTGTCTGTGACACTTGATTGCTTCTTCGACTTCCTCCTGGGTTGGTTGCCTGGAACCAGTTATCTTTTCCTCTTTGTTGGTGGCTCTCTAGTTTCTTGCTATTCAGAGCTATGTTCTCCAGTTGTGTGGCTAATTCGACCATTTCTTCGAATGGTTGGTCGAGGTATACTGCTGCTGTCTTCTGAATGTCTGGATTAAGTCCTTCGTAATATTGCAGTGTCTTATTTCGTTGAGTATCTACCATGTACGGAGCAAATCGTGATAGTCTCTCAAATTTCGACGTGTATTCTTGCACCGTCATGTCGCCTTGAACTAACTCTATAAATTCCTTTTTCTTCTTGTTTCTTTCTGTTCTTGGGAAGTACTTTGCTAGGAATTTTGTTTTGAATGCTTCCCACGTCATTCTCCTTGTAACATCTTCGCCCACTGTAGCTTCGACAGATTCCCACCAGTCGGCTGCCGAATATGTCAATTGGAAAACAGCCAAGCGTCTTTTCTCCGTTTTGTTGCATTCAAGGGCTTGAAACATTCGTTCCATATCACGAAGCCATTGTTCAGCTTCCCATGCTTCCGTCATTCCAGTGAACGTTCCTGGTTTAAGTGCACGAAATCTCTCAAGCAGTTTATCTCCTGTCTGACAAGTATCCTGGCCGTTGATGATGCGGTCCAAGTGATCACTTGCTTGTTCCACGCGTCGGACAAGAGCTCCTATCAATCCTGTTGGATCCACTGCTGGGGGTATCACATTTGTTGGTCCGTTGGATGAATTCTGAGTATTCCGTTTTCTCTTAACCATGGTGTACGCTAGAAAGGGTTACACCTACGAGTTAACACCTATTTGGTCAATACCTTATCTTATCTCGTCTGATCATATAACAAGTAACAGTATTGAGTTAACAGGGATTTCTAGCATATAATGATCATCATAACTACTACTAGGATTAAGGGTAAGGCATCCTTATCCTTGGCCTTTCTAGACTCTAGGTTGAACTGACTGTTCTGAGATCCATCTCAGGAAGTTCGTCAGTGCCTAAAACATCTATCAACTAATGGTCAAGTCTATATTCTTATTAATAATAAACATTTAAGAGGTAAGAGTAGCAATTAGTTAAAAGTGAGAAATCATCTCATCCATACAATTATGGTAAGTCAAGTCAGAAACATCTACTACTGATCAGAAAATAAAAGGGTACATCAACAGTACGAATATTAATTCTACGAATCTGGAATACATCAAAAGAAGTGGAACAATTAAAATATAAGATAAATCTAGCTAAGAATCCATCCTCCATCTCTCTCAACATCAGAGTCAGAGGTCACTTCTCCTAAGTCACTGGATGGTGGAAAGTCAATCGGAGGGATACCAACAAATGCATCCCAGGCTGGCTCTAGGGGCCAATCAGGGTCCTCTATCATCTCAGGTTCCGCTAGTGGTTCTTCACCTGGATCATCATCTGAATCATCGTCATCGTCAGAACCTGCAGGGGTATCATAGTGTACTATGTCCTCTGGTGGCTCGTCCTGGTCATAGATGGCAAGGTTTCCAAGGGCATGAGGAATCTCCTCCATCTCAGCAGACAGTAACCGTGGTGCTATCACTCTATGATATGCTATCTCTGGAACAGGTCTCTCACGGAAGAAACAGCGTGTCCATCTCCTTAAGCTCTGGCGAACTGTATGCCTGATGGTGTTGCTAACATAGCCAAATCCTCGAGGGGCAAATTGTCTCTCTAAGGTAACTCTGTATTGTCCATCCTCAGCATCGTGCTCTACCTCGTACTCCATGCTAGCCTGCCCAACACAGAAAACTAACTTAGTGCTGGTGCTAATTAATGAAATATCTTAAAGTTTCATAGTGACAAGGGGGTATCTTTCTTAATTCTTTCTAAACCTTGAGTTACTGTTAATTGTTCCAAATCTGACTCTCTGATCCTATAATAGTTCTTGCTTCTACATTTATTACACTAGTGACTTCTATGGTTCAACTTATTGCGGGGATTTATTAGTCATTCTTATAGGCTAAGAGTATACAAGTTTAAATAAATTACTAATTAAAAACAAGCAGTATGTCCATGTAAAGAATATATGTGTCAGGTTAAAGAAAGTCTCCATAATTAGATTAAAACATAGTGGAACATAGTTATATAAAACATTCGCATCAGAGGTGCATACGTTAAGTAAATACATAGTAGGGGATAGTTCCAACAACAGATACATGAAAGGCGTACACGTTACTACTACTACGTGTTACATGCCTGGGTACACAAAAGATAAAATACTAGTCTTATTACAAAATCCTTCAATCATCTTGATCCTCGACCTTCGACTTTCCTTTCCCAGCTATGTCTCTCTTGAGTGGTTTCTTGCCCACTTTCTTAGTTGGGTAAGCATTGGCTGAGGAATCAGCATCCTCCACAGAATTGGTCTCCTCTGCCGGAACTCCTCCATCATCATCTTCCTCCCTATCAGTCCCCATGACTGACTCAACAGTCAAGGGTGTATCAGCTATGGACTCCTCTGGTACTGGAGGTGGTATAGCAGAAGATGGTCCTACGGATCCTGGTGGGGGTGTCAGCTTAACTCGAAAAGTCATGACTCGAAGGGTATAGCTGTCATGAGTCATCTCAGCAGCTTCCTGATGAACAAGTCTAAGGGTGTTTTCTCGATAATATGCCTCTCTCTGCAGAATCTCTGGGTCCTCAATCCCCAACACATGTACATCATGCCACATATTTTCCTCCAAATGTAGCTGAGCACTCCGTCGGATCCTTTGTCGGTACAATACTGGGTCCGCAGGCTCTATACGATCTGGGTAAACCCAATGTCCTCCAAACCCGTCGTGGACATAGAATGGTTCCATGCTAACCTGTCCAATATAAACTATCATAGGGTTAGTATCTTCATAAGTGGGGAAAAGATCTAATGGTTTATAACTTAAAGTGTATAGGACAAACGGTAAATGCCTAACCTAGGCTCTGATACCACTAAAACCCTGTCACGCCCCGGAGTAAGCCAAAAATAGGGAAAATAAAAATTTTCCTTTATGGGTCCGTAGACACGTGACTAGTTTGTTAACCGTTCTGTCCTTCTAACTCCGCACCATAAAAATCATAAGGAAATGCTAGAACATAAGCATAATCTAAACTTATCAGAGCGTAAGTACAGCAGTGGAAATTAAACAGGGATTACCATAACTTCAATCTTAATACAAGAGGCCATACTAAACAATTTATACAATCTTAAAACTTGAGAAACTGTCTATCAGGTCCTGGGCAAGGCTTTATTCTCCTTGGCTCCACGGTACAGCATCCTGAACTCTTCTATCTATCTCCAAACCTGCAACACTCTGGGCATACGAATGCCCAGGGCGTAACATGCCGTCAGCCTTGGAACAAGGCTGAGTGAGAGTCTCAACCGCACAATAATCAGTAAATACAACACATCTCTCAACTCACGTCATAGTTTAGTACTTTAAAGCACGGTTATTCTCTTATCAAAAGACGCATTCTCACCACGGGCATAATAGAGGTTTCAACAAGAAAGATAAATAGATAAATATAACATCATAGAATACATTCTCTTTATTATAAACTCGTGCGTGCAAATGCATGATTAATAAGACTCACTCCCAACTCTTTTCAAAGGCACTTGCTTTTAAAACCGATATTTTCAAAACCATTTTATTTTAAAACCAAAACTTTCCAAAACCAAATCATTTGTACCAGATCATTTCCTCCTCCACTCAATCTCATCATTCACTTTCTCTCTCTCATCCACTTGACAACACGCGGTATATCAAGGATGAAAATATACTATCACAGCCAATTCATACTCATTCCCTTGATAGGCCACCGGACGTCTTCACGGCGCACACTATCTGTAAACAATGAAACTGGCACATGGGACGTCTTCAACCATGTGTATACTCTCACCGGTCATCTACACGGCTGAGAAATATATTAGGGCACTAGCCGGATGTATTCAACGATACATGGGACGTCTTCAACCACGTATGCGCATCACCGGACGTCTTCAACGGCGAGAGGCGCGCTAGGAACCCCAACCGTTCATGTCCACCCGGCTCGTCAGCCGTTGATCCATAGGATCCAGAAATCACATCTCATCTCATTCACATTCTCATCAAACACTTCTCTTTCTCATACATGACGCATGCTGACACATGTCATGAAATGCACGTGTGTCCATCATCGATACTCATATGCAATTCTACTTTTATTCCTCTTTATTATTAACATGGCATGCGTTATTTATTCAGTCAACAACATCGTAAAACGTGCATTTAACACATAGCGGCAGAAACGTAACATATAGAGCATGGATCATATAACATGGATTTGATACCGATAAACATATAGATAAAACCCTTGACATGCTCACGTATGCGATAGCACTACCATAACATGCTTTTAAACATCTTATAATTAACGGCAATACACTTGACATCATAAATCAGCTCATCACTTATACAGAATATCATACATGTGACTTTAATCATCTTATATTAGTCATAATAGGATTAGAGTGAGGTTAGGAAACTCACCTCGAGTCGCCGCTCCTCGAAACGCAGATAAACGTCAAGTTCTACAACAATAAACGGAATAAACAGAAGTAATGTATGAGTACAACTATAGGGGCAAAATGGTAATTTTACCAAATGAGGTCATAAACCTCAAGGTAGTGATCTACGTGTCATTCTAAGTCCAACGCCATTGACTAGACTCAAATCGGAGTCCGTCGCGTTTTTCGAGGTAATATGTGGGGCTTACTACACTAATGCAGACCCTAAAAGACAGGCTGTATTTTCGACCGAGTCGAAAAGTCACCAAACTTTACGAGAATGTTCTAGACATTATTCTAAGACTCTGGGAACTGACCGCGTAATTTTCGGAGTCCTAGATTATTTATTATGAATTTTTAAAGATAATATATACCAGAAAATACCCAAAACGGGATTTAAATATGTAATTATAATTATACAGAGGAATCAGTACTTAGAAGTATTTTTATTAAATACTAGATATTAAAATACACTACCAGTATTTATTTCATAATTTTCGGAGCTCGTTTGGTATTTTTAATAATTAATATACTTATAAAATAGCTCCTTTTTAATTATTAAAAATACTGGACTATAATATTATGGCTTTATAACTTACACTATATAATAAAATAATCCCTGGGTCATTACCCTATTTTTCTAGAATTTATAAATGCACATAGGTATTTATTAACTATTTAAAATCATATAAAACTAATATTTATTATTTATTTTTAACCATATAAATAATAAATATACAATATATATAATATAATAATGATATATAGAATATTAAAATAATATTCTATAATATTAAAAACCTTAATGGTTTAATTATAAATTAATTATAATTATTAATCCACTTAAAACCTTTTAAACTAATAATAATCATAATAATAATAATAATAATAATAATAATAATAATAATAATAATAATAATAATCAATAATCTTCAGACCCGACGGGTCGACCCGAACCGACCCGACCTAAACGGATAACCCATATAGACTCACAAGACAACCCAAACTCGTGACCCGATGGGTCAGACCCGACCCGACCGAAACCCAAATGGGCTACCCATATAAACTCACAAAGAAACCCAAACCAAAAACCCATTCGGGTTGGACCTAACCCGAACCCGAACCCATACCTACTCACATACTAACCCAACCCGTAGACCCATACCCTGACTAAACCCGAACCAAACTTAACCCACCAACAGACTCAACACAAACCGACTCAAAACCCGAAACCCGACCCGAACTCAGCCCGACGTCAAAACGACGTCGTGCTACTTAAAAAGCCCATGGGTTATTTAAACCCAACCCGGCCCGCTACCCTAACCCATCTACACACTCAGACTAACCCACCCAAGACCCGACCCAAACCCGCCTGTTATAACCCGAAACCCATCCGGGTCATCACCTTCTTCTCCGGCGAGACCAGGCCGCCGGAAAGTCGGGCTTCGCCGGAGTTTCTCTCTCTCCTCATATCTCTCTCATCTCTCAACCAAAATGCATGAGATTAACGGCAAAATGACCGGGATTAGCCCCTCTACAACATACTAGAAGATGGATCAATGTTTCATTCATTTGATCCTCCTACCAGTGGATTATTGTTTCGGCCATTAAAAAGAATAATGGCCTGCATGGCCGATCCAAAGATCTCCATTCCAATTTCTGTTCATGTAGGGTTCATCTGGGTCTAATTTGGTCAGATTAGTGTAGGTGTTAGGGCTTATGGTCATAGTTGACAAATCAAGCTCCTAAATTGAGCTTTAATGGTGGCCGGAGCTCACAGTGAGCCTTAGGCTCTGTTTGGGAGCTTGCATGCAGGTCTGGAGGTGTCTAAAGGACATGCAGAGGTTGCAGAAATGAAATGGGGATGGGTTTTACCTCAGTGTATCTCTGATCCCTCTTTTCTTCTCCGATCTCTCTCTCCTTCTTCCTCTTCCTTCTTCTCTGTGTGTTTCTGTGTGTGTGTGTACAGTGAGAGGTTGGGGGAGCACAGGGGGAGAGTGTAGTGAGGATGGGTGTGTAGTGTACACAATGTAGAGGGGTGTGTGTGTGTATAAACCGAGAGTGAGGGGGTGTGTTCTCTCTCTCTCTCAAGCTCTCTCTCTCTCGGGCTCTCTCTCTCTAAGACAATCTGTAGAGACAGATTGTGGGGGAGGTGGGGCTAATATGAGGGTGAGGGGTTGCATTATATAGAGGGAAAATGGTGGGGAGGTTTGGTTGTGTGTATAGTTGGTGCACCAATGTGTACCCACATGTATAAGTAGGTGTGTGTGTGTGTCCAATGGTAGATTGGGGTGGGGTCCACGTATCCGTCAAGTGGTAGTGTGGGTCCCATACAGGTAATATGCACTGAGGTGTGTGCCTGAGTCTTAAAGTACGTGCAAGTGTATGTTGTGTGTGTTTAAGGGTAGATTATTAGGGTGGGGTCCACTGGTTCCTAAGAATAGTGTGGGTCCCACTTCTTGGGTTGGTGTACTGTAATGTGTTGCTGAGGTATGGTATAAGGGCAACACTGCGAAAGTGCATGCAGATGAAATAGGTGAGACTATACACATGCCTATATCCAAATACGTCTATAGTTTCTAACTTAGAAACTATGTGCGTCGGGGTTACTTCTATTCTAGTAGGCACTAGATTGACTTGACGTAGTCGTCGTCAAGACGATTACTAAGGATTCTAGTAAGAGCTCCTAATGGATCTTCTGTAATCATCTCCTGGGGTGACGTCACTATTCTAGATTCCTACGTGGAATTTCTAGAAAATTCTGGGTGCTACAAAAAATAAGAGAGAATATTCACTAATAATAATACGCGATAATATTCGGAAAGAATTCCATACCCACAATCATAACCCACTATTCAATAACCCTTCGTCATGTCAATACCCTTGATAATATAATATCAGTAAAATCGTTTCAGGATGACCAACACAACTCTTGATTTCTGAACCCCAATTCCACTGATATTCCCAAACTCGAATTTTCTTACTGAATTCACAATCCCCCTTTCCAACTCAATTAATTCGTCATATGAGAAAACAATTCCCCTTTATACTTCATTTTATCAAAATGAAGCCTTCATCCATCTCTCCACATACTATAGTATGTAGAATGCATGTAATATGATATGCACGCTCAACAATATTTAAATAACGTGCACTAAACATGTATGCCTCTACATGTAACTATGTGTCATGATTATTATATACATGCAATTTATTTTATTTTTTTACGTGTTGTATTCGTCTTTCGTCCCCAAATGCTCTAACCTATTGCTCTGATACCAAAATTTGTCACACCCCAACCCGCCCCCGCGAGCTAGGACACGTATAACAAAGCCAAAGACGAAACAATCATTTTTAACGTTCCAAAAATTACATTTTTGACTGAAATTCCAGGGGTGAAATATCATTTTATCAAATAAATTAATAAAAAAAAGAGTAAAATAAAGTTTTAAAACCGTCAAATGGTACTTGGGCAAAGTTTTCCCTATTACAACACCATTCACCCTGTTTTCATAAACTAAAACATTTTTAACCCCTGCTACACTTATTTATCTAAATATTATAAAACACATCAAAAACCTAACTAAAATATATAGATTCATTCTAACACAATAAAAGTTAAAATCATAACTTCTAATATATTCTTATACATAAAACTGCAATCATTATACAACTCCCAACATCTCTAACTTGTAATTTAAAAATAAATAAATAAATAAATTGAATAATACAAAACCTATCTTAACAAACCCAGTCCCGTAGTCTCGATCATTTCTCACTGTGGTAAAGATTCTGATGATATTGTTGAATGAAAAAGTTAATTTACATTGATCTTTGTGATGTATATATATACACACGTTTACATATCAAAGTGAGTCAAGATAGAATATATGAAATTAATACTAATCAAAATAGAATATGTCCTAACTAAAAATAGTTACAAATAAATATGGAAACAAATATGTCCTAGCTGTTATCTAATGGACATGGTTGAACTTGTTTATCTTGTGTTGATGGCTTGGATAGCTTAGGTTCTACATGCCCCCGCAAGATGGTGCTCCCATTGGAGACACCAATCTTGGGCCGAAGAAGAGCTAGCCGTTGGCGGGAAAGGGGCTTGGTGAGGGCATCGGCAAGTTGATCAGTAGTTGCAACATGAGCAACACGAAGTAGGCCTTGAGAAACTTTGTCACGGACAAAATGAAAGTCGATGGCAATGTGTTTCATACGAGAATGAAAAACAAGATTTGCACACACATAATTAGCTCCGACATTGTCATAGTAGATCACTGGAGGTTGAGAAGGACGGACACCAAGCTCGTGAAGTAATGATTGAACCCAAGAGAGTTCAGCGGTGGTTGAGGCGATTGCACGATACTCAGCCTCAGTTGAGGAGCGAGCAACTGAGCGTTGTTTGCGAGAGCTCCAACAGATAGGATTTCCTCCAAGATACACAATATATGCAGATGTAGATGAGCGATCATCAAGGTTGCCAGCCCAATCAGCATCGGAGTAGGCATGAAGAGATAATGGCATATTCCGCCGAAGAAATAAACCATGGAAAATGGTACCTTTGAGATACCGAAGTAAGCGCTTGGCAGCTGTCCAGTGGATTTCAGTAGGATTGTGCATAAATTGGGATAGTTTATTTACATCAAAAGAGATGTCCGAACGCGTGAGGTTAAGATACTGTAAGGCACCAATGACACTGCGATACGTGGTTGCATCGGTTGGAGCAGAACCATCGTGAAGGACAAGGGATCCATTTGTGGGAAGTGGAGTGCTAACCTCCTTGGCGCCATCCATGTGAGTCTTAGCTAGAAGATCACGAATGTACTTTTGTTGACTAAGAAAGATGCCATGACTAGTAGGAATGACCTCAACGCCAAGAAAGTAGTAGAGGGATCCCAAATCTTTGACAGAGAACTGCTTTGAGAGAGCACCGATGAAACGAGATATTTGGCTATCATGACTTCCTGTAACGATAAGATCATCAACATATACAAGGAAGTAGATAACGACATCATGGCTAGTGTAAATAAAAAGTGATGTGTCGGATTTGGCATTTATGAACCCATAGGAGAGCAAAAATGAGCCAAGCTCGTGGTACCAAGCACGGGGTGCTTGCTTAAGGCCATAAAGAGCTCGCCTAAGCTTGCAGACATGAGAGGGAAACATCGGATCAGTGAAACCCGGTGGTTGAGACATATATACCTCCTCGGAAATTGAGCTATGGAGGAAGGCATTGTTAACGTTAAGTTGACGAATTTTCCAATTGTGTTGGAGAGCGAGACTGAGCACAATCCGAATGGTGGTGGGTTTGACAACTGGACTGAAGGTTTCAGTATAGTCAATGCCTGGTCGTTGATGAAAACCTTTAGCAACTAGTCGTGCTTTATAGCGGTCAATTGTACCATCCGATTTTCTTTTAACACGGAACACCCATTTGCAGCCAATGAGATTTTGGGAGGAGTGAGAGGGAACAAGATCCCACGTGCCATTGTGGAGAAGAGCATTGAACTCTTCCGACATGGCACTACGCCACTTAGGATCACGTAAGGCCTGTGTAACACAAGGTGGCTCAAGTGAAGGTGGGAGGCTGTGTTTGGTAGTAACATTCAAATACTTGGGGTTGGGTTTAAAAATGTTATTTTGAGCTCGGGTGGTCATGGAATGAGGGTGAGGTACAATATGGGATGACTCGGCCGACGAAGGAGGTGAGGAGAGAATTGGGGTAGGTATAGGATCTGGAGCAGGGGGTTGGATAGTAGGTGCCGATGGGGTAGCAAGAGATGTGGGTAGTGGTGTAGGAGCTGTAGGCAAGGGAAGTAAACTGGTTCTAGTAGGAGGAACTGTTGGAACTGTAGGCAAAGCAAAAGGAATTGTAGGTTGCCCAGAGGATGATGACCCATGGAAGATTGGTACGTGAACACAAGCTTCAGCGTGGGTGGGGAACCAAGCACCTGAGGGGGGAAGATGAGTAGAGGTAAAAGAGGGAAAAAAGGAAGGATAGGGAAACACGGACTCGTCAAAGATAACATGACGAGAAAGGAAAATGTGTTGTGTTGACGGATCAAAGCATTTATAGGCACTTTGGGTGAGAGAATAGCCAAGGAACACACAGGGGCGAGAGTGAGAATCAAGTTTGTGGCGAGAATAGGGGCGTAACCATGGGTAGCATAGACAACCAAACACACGCAACTTAAGATAATTGGGTGATTCACCAAAAAGAGCAGCAAAGGGTGATTTATTATCGAGAATTGGTGTGGGAAGGCGATTGATTAAGTAAGTTGCAGCAAGAAAGGCATAGGACCAAAAAGAAAGAGGTAAAGAGGAGTGATGAAGAAGGGTGAGGCCAGTTTCAACAATATGGCGATGTCGACGCTCAGCTGTGCCATTGTGTTGAGGGGTGTAGGGTGGGGTGGTTAAGTGAATGATGCCATGGATAGAGAGAAGATTGCTGAGTTTTTGATACTCGCCCCCGCCATCAGAATAAATTGAAACAATTGAAGTTTTAAAATAATTTTCAACCATAGCTGTAAATTTAGGAAAGAGAGAATAGACATCGGATTTCTTTTTAAGAGGATAAAGCCACACATATTTAGTAAAGTGATCAACAAAAATGATGTAATATTTAAAATTGTCTATTGATTCAACTGGAGATGGACCCCATACATCAGTATACATTAAATCTAGAGGACCACGACTCCTAAGAGAAGACTCACTAAAAGAAAGTTTATGACTCTTGGAACATTGACATGACGAACATAATGTTGAACTAACAGATATAGACGACAGTGGTAAAGAAAAATGCTTGACAAGATATTGAAGGGTGCGAGCTGATGGATGACCGAGACGTTTGTGCCAGTCTTGCATGGGAGCTTTAACACCAATCATGGCGGAGGGCTGGGCAGCAGAAACTTGCACACACTTTGGCCATTCATACACATCATTGTTATTCGGGCCGCGAATGAAAATCTTCCCCGTGCGTAGATCCTTCACATCAAAATGAGATGGAAAAAATTCAATGGATGTAAGATTAGACTTGCAAAATTGTGAGACAGAAATTAGATTTTTTTGCATGGAAGGAACACACAGAATATTTGATAGAGTAAAGGATTTGGAGGGACTAGAAATAGTAGTTGAACCAGAATGGGTGATACTTAAACCTGAGCCATCGCCAATGATAATGTTGTCAGGACCATCATATGTAGAGGGAAGGGACAAGTTCTGGAGATCAGAGGTGACATGGTTGGTTGCTGCGGAATCAACAAGCCAAGTTTGATTAGAAGGATAGCCAGTAGAGGTGTAGTTGGCTATTGGAGGAGTGGAATGACGAGCCTGGGGACATCGTTTAGCGGTGTGGCCCTGGATATCACGTAGTTGACAAAATCCTTTGTAACCACGGCCTTGAGAGAAATTATTCCTACGATTTGGGGTGAAAGGGGTCCCTTGATTAGCATGATGCTGGGCTTGAAAAATGTTACTGGGACTGTGTTGAAGACTATGAGTAGTATTAGATCGGTAATGTGAAGACCGACCACGAGATCCACCACGGTTGGCGTGAGATGCACCGCGATTTGTGGTATTGTTGGCTCGGTAAGTTGTGTGAGCAGAGAGCACTAAGGGTTCATGTTGAGTTTCTTGCCGTTTGAGATAGGCTTCAAAATCAATCAGTTTATCATGGAGATCCTCAAAGGAGATGGAATTCTCCCTAGCACGAATTCCAGCAGTAATTTTCTTGAAGTCATCGCCAACACCATTGAGAACATGAATAACGAGGTCATCATCAAGAAGTGGAACATCGATGAGGGCTAACTCATCAGAGATAGCCTTGAGATTTTGTAGGTATTCAGTAATGGGCTTACCATCACGAGGACGAGTGAGTCGTTCTTTGAGACTCATGACTCGTGAGCGAGATCGATTAGCATAAAGGCTCTTGAGTTTGTCCCATGCTTCTTTGGAGGATTTGGTAGATGCAATAAAAGTGGCAATTGAGTCAGAGACTGAAATACGAATGGCATGCATGTAGCAGGAGCTGATCTTGGCGCTTCCAAATACTTGTTTTCATGGTGTTATCAGATGGGCATGGGTAGGAGCCATCGATGTATCTGAGTAAGTCATAGCCAATCAAGAGTGAGTCAAATTGTGCACGCCATGTTGGGTAGTTCATAGGTGTGAGTTTGAGAGGAAGTTGAGTGTTAGCAATGGCGATCAATGTCGCATTTGAATCAGTAGAAATTGAGGCACACACGGTGGGAGTTGTGACATTGGGTTGCTGGGTAGCCATTGCAGATGAATTGAATTTCTCGTGAGAGATGATAATGCTCTGATACCATAAAGATTCTGATGATATTGCTGAATGAAAAAGTTAATTTACATTGATCTTTGTGATGTATATATATACACACGTTTACATATCAAAGTGAATCAAGATAGAATATATGAAATTAATACTAATCAAAATAGAATATGTCCTAACTAAAAATAGTTACAAATAAATATGGAAACAAATATGTCCTAGCTGTTATCTAATAGACATGGTTGAACTTGTTTATCTTGTGTTGATGACTTGGATAGCTTAGGTTCTACAGTATTCATCTGAACCTGCGTGGTCATTAGCCACAAAAATCGAATAAGCTTTCGCTTAGTGAGTACATGGTGCTAATCATGCAATTGGAGTATTTAATGATTCATAACACCAATTAAACATTTACAACAATAAATGGTCGCCGGCGTGTCAAGTAATCAACCACCATCGTTCTGGACCCTTGATTCCGGGCCATTCTCACTTTTTCCGTCGCATATAGCGAAATCACTCATTCTCTCGTGACCGTAGTCAATTCGTTGTGGTTGTCACCACTATCCCCTTTTCTCTGAGAACTTCATCATCATCCCCCTTTTCTCTGAGGAATATGCGTCCCTTATATACGGGCTAAATAATGGTGATTATCAATTGACACCCTTTGACCTAAATAAGCACATAAGCAACTCAACATGTCAACATGCCAATATCAACATTTTAGACATGTTAAATAATAAATTATCACATGCTTTTCTACTTAATAATAAATTAAGCATTCTAAGCATTTAATAACAAATAAAAAAAATTAAAAAATACATTAAACATCCAATTTTGGGATTAGGACACTCACCTCTACGAATAATCAAATAAGCCTACAAATCCCAAATATTTCCTAGATCCAGCCCAAGTAAGAACCTGCATCTAATCCTACACAATTTTGGTAAACTAAATGTTACCAACCCATTTGAGTCACGGAAAATCTATCGATTAAATTGAAAACAAATTATACCAAAAGGTTAAACTTACCCCTACGAGTCTAAATATGACTTCATATCACAATTTGGACAACATATGGCAAAACTATGGCATTAGAAATGCAAAACCCCACTGCTCTCTCTCTTTCTCGCAGCTCTCATGAGCTATTTGTTTTTTTATTTCTTTTTTATTTTTTATTAACTAACCTAAGATATGTATATATATATATATATATATACTTCATATATATCATATACCGCCGCCGCCTCCCTGCACACACCCACGTTTTGGCTTTCCTTTTTTATATTTTTTATTATTTTTATTTTTATTTTTTTTTATGACAAGGACACCTCTTAGGCCATAAAGCTAAACTTTAGCTTTATTCAACTTACACCCCCAAAATACTTTTTAGACTTTATTATAAAATCCCTAAATATTTATTTTGACTACTCAATATTTAAATTGGTTTAGTCTATGTCACGTATAGGCCCCAAACATGGTCCCAAATATTATATGAAGGCACTAATTAGCCTGCTAATTATACCACACGTCCAATTACGTCCTCACAAGGGTATCAAAACTGGTTCCATAATTAAAAAATGAACAATAATAGAATATTAAAGCATTTAACATTTTATCAATTAAACAATCGTATGGCATCAACATGTATTATAATGTACACATTTACATTTACATGTCTACCATTTATTCACATAAATGCAACTAAATGCAATTTACTAAATCTGGACCTCCCGTGTATCTCGTTTCACATCTCTCCAACTGTGCCCTTTATCAAGCACTTATCACATGATCGGGGAAACTGAAACTTACCCAAATCATCACATACAATTAATTATACTAATTAATGCATGTAAATAAATATTACTACCTTTTTTCGAGTACGGGTATTACAAGGTATAATAGCTAGAGTGGTTAAAAATAATGCTGTGTAGGTGGGATCAAACAATACCAAGGGGGGGTAGTATTAAAAACACGGGGATATGGGGGGAGTGGGATTGTGAATCATTTTGACCAATATACCCCTTGAATAAAAGCACAAACTCACATCCCTGAGCTCATAATTCACGCTAACAGAAGCGAGAAGAGAGAAGAGACAAGAAAGAAGAGATGAAGGGCGCTCCGAAGAAGTCGACGACCTCCCACTCCCATCGCCGACCACCTCCGTCACGACCATCAGGTACATTGATTACTAGTTTGTATTAGTCATATATTGTGATTTTGTTGTTGATTGATTAAATCTTGAGGTTTCAAAGTTAGGGTTTCATTAAATCTCAAATTAGATCTTGAAGTTCTGAAGTTAAAAATGTTAGATCTTGAAGTTTTAATATTAAAAAGTTTAGACCTGTAATTTTTATTTTATTTGCTCATATTAACTTTTACTTATTTTCTCATTTTTAGAACTATGCTAGATCTATACGATTTTTCAATATTTCTGAAACTAGGGTTTCCTAGATTCAATGGGGCTTATGTATAAACTGTTTTTTTTTTTTTTGGGTATTCTGGACATAGAAAAGAAAGGGATTGAACAGAGGACTTGATATAGTATATGGTTTTTTTTTCCAGAATATTTTAATTTCTTGCTATTTGTTTCAAGAGATTAAAATAGGACTTTGTTTGTTTCCTCAAAAAGGAGTGGACATTGTTTTTTTAATATATATGTAGTTTGGGTTTGTAGGGATGGGAGAGAAGATATGCAGTCATAATCACCAATTTGTTGCTCAAATGCTATGGCTATGATCTTGAGTCTTTTAGTTTTTGATTTTTATTCACATTTTAATGAAATTGTTTTCTTATCTATGCTTCATTTTGTTATCAAACACCTAATTTCAATCTCAGGGATTGATATTAAAATAGACTTAGTATTCGATATATGTCATCCAACTAACTTTTTCTAGAGAGGGGTTTCGGTTCCTTGCTAAAAATGCTTCATCCAATTTTAAGGTCCTTACTTTTGCTTACTATTTCTATCTTATAGGCACTCTCTAGTTTGATTTCCATCTAAATGCTTTTGGCTTAGTGTAATGAAAAGTTGAGTTTTTCTATGTAAAAGTTTCACTGTTGCATATCCATTGGTTGCTTGGTCTTGTGAGCTAGTTTATGTCATTAATCTACCCCCAACAAATGAATTTGTATTTTTGAATACTAAGCCAAAAGTGGCTTCATTTTTGCTTTTGTAAAATCAGCAAACATTGCCCAGAGATGATATGTCATCATCAATTTTAATGTTTGAAGATAAAAAATATAATAATAATATAAAAAAAAAAAAAAAAAAAAAAAAAACTAGTTCATTTGCTAATGAGTCTCAGATTTCATCTCATTTTGATCAACAAATTGTTAGTCCTAGCACATTTCCTTCCCATTGGTTTCTCTTTTGCTAAATTTGATTTTCTTGATTGGTTTCAATTGATTTACAAAGATAGCCTGTTGTTCTGTGGCTTTCTAAGTTTGATTAATTTATTTGAAATTGAATCTAATCAAAAAACAGTGTTGGTGATTTTGAACTATTATATATGTATCCCTTGACTTGTTCTATGATGTCTCATTGGCTTTTCTGAAACTATCAACAGGCTCATGCCCTTTACAATTTTGGACCATTGAGTTTTTGTATATCAATGAAATGAGATGAAATTTACACATTGTTTTAGTATATATTTATGTGTGATTTTATCTTGAATAAATTATTTGATGTAATCTGAATGTGGGTTTTTTTTTTTTTTTTGGGGGTTGGGGGGCAGGTGGGAGATCCAAGTTTATGTTTGAAGGTAAAACAATTCAAAGAATGGAGCTTCTGGTGTTGCACACATTAAATTGGAGAATCAAACTTGCACACCATTTACTTTCATAGACCACTTCATTAGAAATGTCAATGGGGATGAACTTCAGATAGGGTCTCTGATCTCTAGATTGTTATTATGTATTTATAGTTTTTTTTTCCTTGCTCAAATGCAATGTGGGACTTTTCTAATTTGTCGCTAATGTTATGAAAACAATGCTTTATTGTGAAGGTGTTTTGGTATTTTTTTTTATGGCAATTTGATTTATTTTTAGCCAAATGGGCATTTATGGAGAATTACAGATTAATCCAGACTTATACCATGGTCATCCAAACATAGTATTTGACTAATTGAATTTTATCCCCAATATAATCCGATATGAACCAAACACAGTATAAAAATAATACTGTACTGTTTTATCCTAGGATAACTAACTACACTTTAATATTATACCCCTTTATCCTATCTGGCAACCAAACGACTTGTATTGAGTTCTCCACACGTTGGGAGTAAGTTTGCACTATGTGTTGGCTGTTTGGCAACTACGCACAACGCTGATACAACTCAAATAACACTAATTTTATTGCTTCTTATACACACTATACGGTTGATCCCAAGCTTTAGAAAATAGAAAATTGATGTTTTTGAAATTTTGTCTTTGTATTTTAATTTTTAATTTTAAGTAATATTTTTTTTTATTTACAAAAAGGTATAGACTGACTTGTAAAGGTGATACAAAAACTTGACTGAATCCTAAGTAACTCCACCCTCCCAAAGTGAAAAAAAGAAAAAAAAAAGAAAAAAAAGAAGGCTAATTAAGTAAAATTTCATGACATGTTGTTCATGCAACATCTGTTTGTCCCAACCAACTTTCAGAAACCCTAATATTCGACCCTTAAATTATATTTAGAACTATTTAATTAGTAAACTATATTGATTCTCCTCTATAAATACTTAGCCACGACTGATTCTTATTTATCTTATAAGCATACAACACAATGCCAGAGTCCTTTGCCATCACCAACAGGTCCAGTATTATCTTCTTCCTCCTACTCGTAGTATCCTCCTCCTGCCCTTTTATAAATACATGCAATGCAACACAGAGAAAAAAACCTCCCTCACTTGTCCTTGGTTTGACTCAATATTCTACCACTGTCCTTCCCGTTCCTAAAGCCAGGTTTGGCTGGACAAAGAAACCATCAGCTGTAGTAGGTGGAGGAGGAGTGGTAGACATTAGGGAACCACTGAGAGAAGTTAGAGATGGGTATCTCATATCTCTAAATATAGGGACACCCCCACAACTCATCCAAGTGTATATGGACACTGGCAGTGACCTTACTTGGGTTCCTTGTGGAAATTTGTCCTTTGATTGCATGGACTGTGATGATGAGTACTACAGAAACAATAAGTTAACCTCAGCGTTCTCTCCTTCTCTTTCCTCTTCATCTTTAAGAGACTCTTGTGCCACTCCCTTCTGTATCGACATCCATAGCTCCGATAACACCTATGACCCATGCACCGTGGCCGGATGTTCCTTATCTACCCTTCTCAAAGGCACATGTTCTAGACCGTGCCCTTCATTTGCTTACACTTATGGTGAGGGTGTTGTCATTGGGACACTGACTAGAGATACCCTAAGAGTCCATGGGGGTACATCTAGCGCTTATAATGTTAGTTCTAGAGAGATTCCAAATTTCTGTTTTGGGTGTGTTGGATCAACTTATAGAGAGCCCATAGGAATTGTAGGATTTGGAAAAGGTCCTCTTTCGCTCCCTTCACAGCTAGGCTTCCTTCGGAAGGGCTTCTCTCACTGTTTCTTGGCCTTCAAGTTTTCAAACAACCCTAACATTTCAAGCCCATTAGTTTTAGGAGATCTTGCCATTAATGATTCCAAAGACCATTTGCAGTTCACCCCAATGCTGAAAAGTCCTATGTACCCTAACTACTATTACATCGGCCTTGAGGCTATAACTGTCGCAGGCTACAACACTACTACTACTACTACTACTACTACTCCTCCTCCTCCTAGTCCCACTACTCACCAAGTTCCCTTAAGCTTGAGGGAGTTTGATTCACTAGGTAATGGAGGCATGTTGATTGACTCAGGAACCACTTACACACATCTCCCTGAGCCATTCTATTCTCAATTCCTCTTGGTGCTTCAATCGGTGATTACAATATACCCTCGAGCCAGAGAAGTGGAGACACGAACTGGATTCGATCTTTGTTATAGAATCCCGTGTGATCCAAACAAGACTTTCACTAATTGTATAGATGATGATGATAATGATCATCCACTTCCTTCAATCACTTTTCATTTCTTGAACAATGTGAGCCTTGTATTGCCCAAAGGAAATCATTTCTACGCGATGGGTGCACCAACTAATTCCACTGTGGTGAAATGTTTGTTGTTCCAAAGCATGGATGATGGTGATTATGGACCAGCTGGGGTGTTTGGGAGCTTTCAACAGCAGAATGTGAAAGTTGTTTATGATTTGGACAAGGAAAGAGTAGGATTTGAGCCAATGGACTGTGCCACCTCTTTTTCTGCAGCTTCACAGGGAGATAAAGAAGTACTTCACAATTAAGAATTTGTAATATTCTAATTGGAGATGCATGGTAGTGAAATGGCAGTTATTGCAGTTACCAAATAAAGTGGTGCTTTCTGTAATAAAGAAGAACCTAAGCTTTGGAATTAAGAACCTAAGCTTTCTCAGTTTGAAATTTGTACTTGTTTGTCAGTTTCTTTCTTTTAATGAACCAAGGTTGTACTTCTTTGCATTTTTCTTGTTTGATTATCAAGAAGAGTTGCTCTACATATATTCTCATTTCTTGGCATCAAGGGAGCAAACTAAGGTGGAAGCGTGAAACTCTAAAATTTTTTATTGCTATTGTTAATCATAAAGTAGGATGTGGGTGAGCACATTCATAAAAGAATAAAGGTGAACTGGATGATCAACGGTTTAATAATAAAGTGGATCCTTTTTTTTTTTTTTTTTTTCTCTGGAGGTCCAAGCACCCGCAGGCGCCACACACACACACTTTCAAACAGCGAGGGGGGCCATGAGCCCACTTTAAAGGGACTTTCTCCCATAGACGGCTGAGGGGGAGATAAACTCCCCCCAATTCTCCACAAGGGGAATCAAAACTCCCACCTCTCACTTGAAAAAGATGGGATAAGACCACATGGACTAAAGCCCACGGTCAATAAAGTGGATCCTTAATAGATATGGAATCTTGTTTTCTTTTTGGCAAGTCTAGTCTTGTTTTGTCTTGTCTTTTTTTTTATCTTTTTTTATAATTAAGTTGGATAAGTTATTTAGTTAGCCGTCTCACTACATCTGACAGGGTGTGATGATCGAGTGATCCCTATAAAATAGGAGTACATTGACTATAGCATCTTTACACTACTTGTTTGTTAATGTGAACAACTACTTATCATGGAACATTGAAAATAGTGGTCACATGGATACATAAGATTAGGTAGTCACACATATCATCATGCATGACGTGGTGTGATAGACTCACTGGATAATTGCTCATAAGGCTCAGACAATTTGTAAATAGTGATGCTATGTTTTCCTAATTTATATTCCAAATGGCTCCCAAACAGATATGGTAGTAGGCCTACTTGATTTTCATTGGAGGATGTTAAAGTGGTTTCACTTGAAGATGGTCTCACTGCAACATATATTTAGCAACCGTTTGGAGTGCAAAATTTGAGAAGCATAATCATACAAAAAAAAAAGCATAAAAGAAAATTGAAAAGAAAGTTCACATTGGATTTATTTATTTATTTACTTATTATTTGTTTTTGTCCCAGAATAGGTAAGTAGTATCTTAAAGGTTTGATTAAGGTTAGGTAGTCACACATAGTACGCATTGGTTAAGGTTTTGGAACTTAGAAGTCAGTATATAAAGAAATATAAGGGCCATCACTATGTACCATGGCAAAAAGATAATTAAATAGATTATTCAAGCATAGAATAAGGATTTCATAGATAAGATCAAGAAATTAGAATAACTTACTGTATAATAAACCAAAGTTACAATTTCTTTCAAATTCAACCAAGTCTGAGATTTTCATAGATTAAAGTTTAATAGCATTACCATGAAACAACTTTCTAACTATAGGCAGATTTCCAAACGCTTTGTGGAATTTCAAGTTGTCAATTATATCCTTTATGGATATTGCAACCTAATTCGGGAAATTTCTATCACAGGTATTCAATTAGTTTGGACTTGTTTAATATGGATTTGGTGCTAAGACAAAAAAAAAGTTCTTCTACCAAAGAGGCCATGCTTTCTTTGTTGAAATAAGGATAAATGGCTCAGTTCAAGATTTTCTAAAAATCAACTTACGGTCCGTTTGGTTTATGGATTCTTAGGGTGGATTTTGAATCCACCTTAAGATTACTAGTAATCTTAAAATTTTTCCTTGTTTGGTTCATGGATTATTCATTGAATTGTGGGTCCGATTGGATTTAGAATCCACCAAATGGTGGAAAATATGGTAGATTCTAAATCCTAGCTTGGAGGTGATATTCTCAAATATTACTGGGGTTTTGGTTTTCTAATTTCATACTACCTTAATTAGCCCTTATATTTGTGGAAGGTATAAGTTAATGTCATTCCTATTATGGATAGCTTTCAAGGGTAGTTTATGTATTTAACATTATTCCTATTTCATTTTCCTTGACCCAACCAAACACTGTATTCTAAATCTACCTAGGATTCCACTCGTGAACCAAACACATTGCAAGGATTCAGATTCCTAATAAATTGATTACTAGTATATATTATGATTCCTGGTAATTAGAATCCAACTAAAATAATCTATGAACCAAACGGGCCGTTAGTGAAATCTCCTATTTTGTATACTAGGAAAATGAATGATTCATCGGGTTCAGGATTGATCTTTGAAAATGGATCAAATCACACCAATACTAATCCCCTTTCTTTCATTTATTCCATTAAGGCAAGGATTCAACAATTACTTAACCAAAATCAAGGAACTATTCATACGTTATTGAATCGAAATCACGGATGTCAATCTAAATTTACTAATTTGATCATCATCCAATTGTTCTCAAATGGGTCTATTCAACGATGTAAAATATCGCAATGTGATAAAAAAAAATCAATTAAAAATGATTACCTAAGTACAATTAGGAATTCGTTGGGTCTTTTAGGAACATACCTTCAAATTGCGAAATTTTATTCATTTTCCCATTTAATAACTCATAATCAGATTTTGGTAACTAAATATTTACAACTTGACAATTTTAAAAAGACTTTTCAAGTACTTAAATATTATTTAATGGATGAAAATGGGAAAATTTATAATCCAAAACCATGCAATAACATTTTGAATCCTTTCAATTTGAATTGGTAGTTTCTCGATCATAATTATTGTGAAGAAACATCATTAATAATTAGCCTTAGACATTTTATTTGTGAAAATATATGTATAGTCAAAAATGGACCACGCCTAAATCAGGCTAATTTATAATTGGTCATGTTAATAATGCAACATACAAGCATACGGGTTGGGTTAAGACGTACCTAGCGGAATTAACCTAGGTATGTCTTAACCCGATAGATCATTGTGGTGGCGTTGTTACGAACCTGGCAAGGACCTCACGAACTGCAGCAACGAGACTGCCTCTGTGTACACTCTTAGGATTCGAATGGGTCATGAGAATGCCTACTAGAGACACCACCTTTGTATCCACGTGCTAAATCCCAAGCTTCGTGTGTGATTGAAGCTACAGAGAGAAACGAACCCAAGGAAGAGAGGGAGAGATAGCCGCGAGTGGAGAGGAGAGAGAGAACCGAGAGAGAGAGAGATATGTGTTGTGTATATCTCATTTGTATGTATCACATATATACTTATCCCCTAAGGCTTAGGGTTTCACATAGTTTCCAATTCTAATCCCTATGGGATTACTTAGAGGTTAAGTAAAGCCCATTGTTCCCCGGGTCCATGATTATATGTAGGTGACCTAAAAGACCACAAATAATTCTTACATCTCCCACTCACCCACCTAGGGCCTGCGTAAAACAAGTCCATTAGGTTCCAAATAAATCTTATCTCTCTTTATACGAGAAATAGAATGTGCGACCTCACGAAAAGAAACGTACAACGTCAGGAGATGAGTTGCTAAGCCAATCACATAACTAGTAAAACGCATCACTCAGAGGCTTCTCGTGAATTTACCTAGACAGGTTCCGCACCAGATCTAGACTCTTAATCCCTCAGAAAAGCACTCTTACACCTCATATATGTAATGTACCCATGATACCCAGTACGTATACGATTGTCGCTGGCTAGCTAATGAGTCACAAAACTTGGTGTGTCATCGAAGAGTCTTCCCTACTTACTAATGTCAATCTGACTAACTCGACCGCTTTCCTAAACATACCCCATAGGATGGTATTTGTCTCTTCGTCCCAAGATGTTATGCTTAAGTAGCGTCATCAAGCGTCCTCTTCATGACATAGTCTCAGGTCATAAGGTAACTGGTGTAGAATCCCCATTACAGGGAAACTACGTGGCTCACATATAAATGAAATAGGAATTAATTCATTGCTTCATGAATGATCGCGAAAGAGCACATACAGTATGATATGTATGCTATGGTGTTCTTTTGTGTAAATGGGCATGTCACTTAATGGTAAAAGTAACGCCACACAAATTTTAGTCTAAACGTTACATAAACATCTAACTTGACATTTCCAGCACAATCACTCCAACTAGCTGTGGATACCGGCATTTGGACCCACTTTTAAAACAAAATTTTAAATTCAAATTCAAATATGAGTTGCCACTTAATTTTTAAAGGAAAATTAAGAAACCATTTAAAAAGCAAACCGGTCTTTTGCGAAACCAAAGATAAACTGGGTCCGGGGATTATGGAATGAAAGGGGAAGGAGCCCGACAGAATAAAACACTCCCTTTCATCCTATCTCGTGATAGGCCTCTACTCAACATCATTTTTAATCGAATTATTAATCTAAGCATGCCCTCAACAAATACATAAATATAGGTATACATAGCAAAAGCATGTCGAAAGGGTGCAAGATTGCTAATAGTAAAATATCTTTCGTAAACTACATAATTCAATTAGCAAGCGAAATGACATGCGAAATAGGGAACTAGAGAACTTACCCGGGCTCCTGCTGCGAATATTAAACGTGCAATGTATACAATAAAAGAAAATCCTAGAAAAAGAGTCTCTAATCCACATATACACATAAGGCAAGAACCTAGGCTAATGTGTCGCACATGAAGTTGAAAAAATCAATAAAATCAAAGAAGTGAAATAAACTAGGGAAGAGAAGAGAAGTCATACCTCCAAAGCGCTACAAAACAAAAGTTAGTTCACATGCTTTAATCAATATGCAACATCAAATCTTAAGTAGGATCCCTAAAACCTATCACCTCTATAGGTATGAAAGTCCTAACTTGGGGTTAATGCACTGTACATGTAGAAGTAATATAATCCCAACATGACTATAAAGAATTCACAATTAGGTTTAATTAAAGACAATTTAACCTAAAACTAGATCCTAACTACAAGTAGCAATGCACATGGATAAATACGTGGATATGTATAATAACAAGCTATGAATTATTCATTAACTTGGATCACTTAGCCTCTGGATTTAAGCTTGATGTCATTATTTGTAGTAACTCGTATTTTTATGTTTAAATTGACGATTTAGACTTCGTGTGCAATTTTAAAGGAAATTGGCCACAGGGGTATTTTGGTCATTTTTCCAATTTTGTAAGTCATGAACTAAAAATATAATTTTTGAGAAAAGTTGCGTAAGGTTAAATGATTCGCTATTCGTATTGGAAGTTAAGAGTTTCGATATCTATTTAGAAGATATCTCAATTTTAGTCATTTTGAGAAAATATCCGTTTTTGTATTCATACAACATTTTCTGTATTTATTCGACTTTTAATTATATTATTTAATAATATAATTACATGAATAATAATTATAATGAAAGATAATAATTACCTAACTAGATTTCCACTATAACTAATATTATTTCGAAACTCGTAATAATACATGTGATTCCCCAAACCATACTTATACCCTAAGCCAACCCCCAAACAACCCCTGTGAGGTGTCCTATGAGGTGTCTTGTGTGCTTGAGTGCTTGTGAGGTGTCCTACGAGGTGTCTTGTGTGCTTGTGAGGTGTCCTGTGAGGTGCTTGGTGCTTGAGTGCTTGTGAGGTGTCATGTGAGGTGTCCTATGTGGTGTCTTGTGTGCTTGAGTACTTGTGAGGTGTCTTGTGAGGTGTTGTGTATAATATATATACATATTGGTGACCTTCCTCCTTTCCCTATAAAAACCCCTCCCATTAGTTGTTGAAAAGGAAGGGAAAAATAATAATAGAGAGTTAGCCGAGAGAGTGAAGGAGAAAGAAAATAAAAGAAAGGAAAGGAAGAAATCCCAAACCACATAGCAACCCCGAACGTACGAGGAGCAGAAGGAGAGAAAGGAGAAGAAAAAGAGGAAAGAGAGACACCCCGAGACCACCCACGACCACCCCGAGCTCGCCGGTGTCACCATCTTTACCGGTGAGTGCCTATACTCACTTAGTAGCGTAGATATGTATGTTTCTATATGTTTTGGCATGAAAGAATTAGCGGACCCCGAACGTATGGGAAAGGCCCAGTTCAATTCTGGAATATTACTGCTCTCAATCGATCAAACTTAGTTCAATCGATCGAAATTAATAGAATGTTAATTATTTAGTTGTTTTATATCTAATGAACTGTTAACCTGTTTATTATCATATGTTGATGTTGGAGAACTGTATGGGAATGATACATATGTGGAATAATGGACTTAATGCATTGAAAAGTGGAACCCTTTGGTTACTGTTGAGATAATAATGAGATTGAAAAGCCGACGTGCATAATAGTGGGTCTGTCGACCACAATGGTCGATACTATTTATGATTGGTATGCGTAAATGCGGTCACGAAGATCGTATGATATAGGACGGTGTGGCCAGTAGTATTGGCTGTGCGTATTGGCCGTAATGTAACGAGTGTATTGAATGGGTGTACTGGCCGTAATGTAATGGGCGTATTGGCCGTAATGTAATGAGCGTATTGGCTGGGCGTATTGGCCGTAATGTATCGAGCGTATTGGCTGGGCGTATTGGCCGTAATGTATCGAGCGTATTGGCTGGGCGTATTGGCCGTAATGTAATGGGCATATTGGCCGTAATGTAATGAGCGTATTGGATGGGCATATTTGTCACGCCCCAAATCCACACATGTGAACTCAAGACACGTGGCACGCCACCAAGGCCTTCAAACAACAATTTACAAATGAAAAGGAGGGAAAACAAACATGTTTACACTATTATGTTAGACAAATTAAGCCCAAGGGCAAAAATGGTAATTAATAAGGTATAGCAAACTTTATACTAAAAGATAGGTTTTTGAGTCCTGGTTCCAACGCAAAAAATAGTGCGCGAATCTGAGTTTTCTAGAGAGAGTTATGTCTGTTTCCATAAAAGTCAACAGTGCAGCAAAATGACCTGCGGATTGATCCGCCCCTAAACCGGATCGATCCGGTTTTGACAGAAACTCATTTTTGGCCCTCTAGAAGTGCCGGATCGATCTGCTCAAGACCCGGATCGATCCGGATTCTGCAGCACTCAATTTGACAGCAATTTCTCTTGTTCTGCAGATCCAAAACATTCCCAAATCATGTCCAAACTTCTTGAAACTTCCCAAAAACATTTCAAAACCATTCTAAATCATTCCAAACCATTTCCAAGTTATGTTAACATGTTTTTACACATTAAACAAGTTCCACAATCGCTACAACACTTGAATGTTCTCAAATTCAACACAAAACCAAACCAAAACATGAGTTTTGATCCAAACTCATAATTAACATTCCTAAACCATAAGAAATAAGAGTTTGAAAAGTCCCAACATGATTTTAAGCCATAAACAAGATGTACCATGCAATCTCCCCCAAATACTCTCCCAAATCTCTCCCAAATACTCCCAAAGCTCTCATGATCAATCAAAACAAGTTTCTTAAACCAAATCTCCACTCAAACATGCTCCAAACTATATTCACAATGCATGGAAGATACCAACAATATTTTAAGCTCCGATTACAAGATTTACTACACGTCTTGGACTGATTAAACCAAAACTACCCTAAGCTACTAAGTTCTAGTACAAACCCAAGTTCGTTATTAAAAACTACAAGTTTTACTCAAAAATAACTATAGAGATAAGTTACAACATTTACAAGCTTTCCGAACACCACGAACCCCACCCCCCCCCCCCCCCCCCCCCCCCCATGTTCATCTCCCCGGATTCTCGCCGTCGAGCTCACCTACAATGGTTATTCAATAACCACTACAATATATAAGATATATGCTTAGTGAGAGATATCAATCAAGCACACGAATGATATATCAATGTTTATATTCGACTCAACAAATATATTGATCTCCGGATAAGCAAGTATTTCATCCACCACTACCCGCAAGTCCGCGACTCCCCCGATAGTCCACGGCACAAGCCAATGACCCACGCCACACACGTGCGGTCTAATGCCGTTGTCGGCAACAAGTGGTCGTCACCACGGAACAATCTCATGGTGGATTCATACAAGCTTTCCTTTAACCCACATAGACAACTAAACATGCTCACATAAACATATCACCATGCTTTTCACAAAATCATAACTAAACATGAGTGATTAAGCTAAATAGACATGAAATCAACATCATATGAACATAACATGAATCTCATCCATAGGCAAGATTGAAACCACTCACCTCTTGGCAATTCGTTCCTAGTTGTGAAATTAAAGCTCGAATCTACTTCGGTTTCAAATCCTACATGAATTCGACAAACTACGGATTACCGCTCCGAATTGGGTTGCGAGAAATACGACGATTATACTCAATAAAATCAGTACCATAACGTAGTACTCACTTCTACGAGTCCAAATCCGGTCTCGGAATTGAAATTTGGTGTCGAACGGCGCATCGATTGACGTCGTAGAGCGTCGCCGAGTTTCCGCCGATAAATCTCGTTTTAACTCTTTTCTCTGTAAATGTTTGTTACATTAGAGAAGAAGATGACTAAGGCTCTAGCTTGTGAGTCATGGGACACTTGTCTCATGACATGTGATCCCAACTTTTAATTTCTAAGTTTGCGTCCCCTAGTTTCTCCAGTTCTGCAATTATACCCCTGGTGGTTATAAAACTTATTAAAACTATCCCAAAATTAAATGAGTGTTTGTCTATGTCTCGCATGGGTCCCATAAGTGGTCCCACATAATTTTATGAAGTTGCTAATTAGCCTACTAATTATATAACGTGTTCATTTCGTTCTCACCCAGGTATTCTAAATGACCACATAATTGGTCCCTACTAATAAACAATATATTCTAAACAACATGTAAATATTTCACATATGCCTTAATAACCATTTAAGCACATAAGAGTAATTCCACAACATTGTCCCATCATAATGGAACTTCATCAACTCATGTCCCAATTTGGAACTGCCACGTTGGCCAACATTGGGTTCCCAAGCTGGACACCCATAATCAACTAGTGAGTTAAAACTCACTTAAACATGTGTTAATAAACACCAATTAATTATGTTAATGCATGCTAAATCATAATTAACAGTTAATCGTGGGAGCGGGTGATACATCTCTCCCCTCCTTAAAAGAAGTTTGTCCCCAAACTTAAAGTACATCAAGTTTCAAATAAGAATGGATATTTCTCGCGCATCTCATCTTCCCGTTCCCACGTAGCCTCTTCAACGGAGTGATTACGCCACAAAACCATAACCAATGGAATAGACTTGGTTCTCAGAACTTGAACTTTCGTATCGAGTATTCTCACTGGATGTTCTATGTAAGTCAAGTCTTCTCTAATTTCCAACGGTTCTGGCGTAATGATATGACGTGAATCTGACACATAACGTCGCAACATTGATACGTGGAATACATTATGTACATTCTCCATTTCTTGTGGTAGCTCTAACCGGTATGCTACTGGTCCAACTTTACCAATGATTTTAAACGGTCCATCATACCTCGGATTCAGTTTTCCACATTTTCCAAACCTCATAATCCATTTGGTCGTGACACCTTTAGGAACACATAATCACCAACTTTAAACTCTATTTGTCTCCTTTTCAAATCCGCGTAGCTCTTGTATCGACTTTGAGCTGTTTGCAATCGTTGTTGTATCACCTTAACTTTCTCTGTGGTCTGCTGAACTATCTCAGGTCCCAATAGTTTCCGTTCTCCTACCTCAGCCCAACAAATCAGCGAACGACATCTACGCCCATATAAAGCCTCAAAAGGTTGAATACTGGATTGAAAACTATTATTATAAGTAAATTCAGCCAATGACAAGTGTTGTTCCCAATCACCTTTGAAATCAAGAACACATAATCTAAGTATATCTTCCAATATCTGAATTACCCGTTCTGATTGTCCGTCAGTCTGCGGATGGAAAGCTGTGCTAAAATTCAACTTTATGCCCATAGCCTCTTGTAAACCCCTCCAAAATCATGATGTAAATCTACTATCTCTATCAGAGATAATAGACACTAGAACTCCATGAAACCTTACAATTTCCTGAACATATAACTCTGCCAACTTCATCGGATCATTCGTCTTAATTACTAGGAAATGCGCAGACTTGGTTAATCGGTCAACAATTACCCAAATACTATCATTTGATCTTCTGGATTTTGGTAAACCTGCTACAAAATCCATCGTGATGTTCTCCCATTTCCATTCTGGTACTGGCAATGGTTGCAATAATCTCGCTGATCTTTGATGTTCTGCTTTTACCCGTTGACACACCATACACTTTGCTACGTGTTCGGCTATTTCTCGCTTCATTCCAAACCACCAATAATTCTCTCGTAGATCACGATACATTTTGGTACTTCCCGGATGAATGGAATATTTGGTGTTGTGCGCCTCCTCTAGAATCGTCTCTTTAATCCCATTAACATCGGGTACACTAATTTAATTTCTATATATCAATACACCATCCACATAAGTGAAATCCGGTTACTTACCCTCAGGTATTCTGTCACATATTTTCTTCAAGTTTGGGTCTTGAAGCTGTTTCATTCTAATCTCATCCACAAGTGTTGGTTGTGCTATAATAGCTGCCATCAAAGCTCCTTCCGTTCTTGGAATTACTTCAAGTTTCAATTGCTCCATTTCATGAATCAGCTTCTCTTGAGAAGTTACAACATAAGCTAAGTTTCCAGTTGAGTTTCGGTTCAATGCATCGGCCACCACATTGGCCTTTCCCGGGTGATATTGAATCGATAAATCGTAATCTTTCATCAACTCCAACCACCGTCTCTGTCTCATATTCAAGTCTCTCTGAGTGAATATATACTTTAGGCTTTTGTGATCCGTGTAAAGTTCACACCGTTCCCCGTATAGATAATGCCTCCAAATCTTCAAGGCAAAGATTACCGCTGCCAATTCCAAGTCGTGTGTCGGGTAGTTGGTTTCATGTGGTCTCAATTGTCGTGAAGCATATGCAATTACTTTGCCATTCTGCATTAGGACACATCCTAGACCCTGATACGAAGCATCGCTGAAGATAACAAACCCCTCAGTCCCCGACGGAATAGTCAGTATCGGTGCTGTTATAAGTCTAGTCTTCAATTCCTTGAAACTTTTCTCACATTCGGAACTCCAAACAAAAGGAACATCTTTTCTCATTAGCTGAGTCATAGGCATTGCAATTCTTGAGAAATTCTCTACAAACCTTCGGTAATACCCGGCCAACCCCAAGAAACTTCGAACCTCTGACACATTTTTCGGTGGATTCCAATTGGCTACTGCTTCAATCTTCTGTGGATCAACTGAGACACCTGCTTTAGAAATCACATGTCCCAAAAATGCTATCTCCGTAAGCCAAAACTCACATTTCTGCAATTTACCGTATAGCTTCTTCTCGCGAAGCCGCTGCAATACTAGTCGTAAATGTTCTCGTGATCTTCAACACTTTTAGAGTAGACTAAAATATCATCAATAATGACAATTACAAATTCATCTAAGTATTCCTTGAATACTCGGTTCATCAAATCCATAAAAGCTGCGGGCGCGTTGGTAACTCCGAATGGCATAACCATAAACTCATAATGTCCATATCGAGTCCTGAATGCTGTCTTCTCTACATCCTCCTCTTTAACTTTTAGTTGATGGTAGCCCGATCTCAAGTCGATCTTTGAGAACACTTGAGCTCCTTGAAGCTGATCGAATAAATCATCAATCCTCGGCAATGGATATTTGTTTTTAATAGTCAACTTGTTCAGCTCCCGATAATCAATACACATTCGCATGGTTCCGTCCTTCTTCTTGACAAATAAAACTGGTGCTCCCCACGGAGAAACACTAGGTCGAATAAATCCCTTGTCAAGCAACTCTTGTAACTGGTTCTTTAGCTCTTTCAGTTCCACGGGTGCCATTCTGTACGGTGTCTTTGATACTGGTTGTGATCCAGGTCCTACCTCAATAGTAAACTCAATCTCTCGCTCAATTAACATGTTTGGTAGATCTTCAGGAAATACATCCGGAAACTCCCGTACTATCAAAATATCTTCTACTCGAGTCCCCGTGACACGTGTATCAATTACACTACATAGGAATCCTTGACAACCCTTTTTCAACAACTTTCCAGCCTGAATTATTGATATCATATATGGTGGCGCTGCTACACCAACCCCTTGGAAGGTAAACTCTTTTTGCCCTGGTAATTGGAAATGAACCCTTTTCTGTTCACAATTTTTTGTAGCCTGATTTGTAGACAACCAATCCATGCCCAAGATTACGTCAAAGTAGTTGACGGTTAACGGAATTAAGTCTACAGTCAATACCCTGTCACCTACTCTGACTTCACAGGCTTTGAACACAGAAGAGGTTACTAATGGTTTACTTAGAGGTAATGATACGGATAGATCATACCCTAAGGGTTCTGACATGCTATGTAAATGTTTGACAAATTCATGTGAGACAAACGAATGCGTTGACCCTGAATCTATCAAAATTCGTGCTGGATGTGAACAGATATGAAGTATACCTGACACCACGGAGTCTGTAGCTGACATGTTCCTCGGTGCGAGTTGAAAAGACTTCCCTTGCCTCTGTTCCACGCCTTTTCCTTTATCAGTGGGCGGTCCCGATCTTGCTCCTCTGGACGCCATAGAACTTGCCCCTTGTTGTCGCTTCTTTGGACAATCCTTAGAAAAGTGTCCTGGCTGCCCACAATCAAAGCATTTGCCCCTCATATCCAGAATTGAGCTCACAGAGCTAGGAGGTCGTGTTCTGGAGTGCGGACAATTCTTGGATATGTGCCCCACTTTCTTACAAATGTTACACGTGCTTAGCAAATAACACACTCCCCCGTGTCGGCGATTACATGTAGGACACAGCGGTCGAACTCCCTTAGTAAATGAACTTCTACCTTGACTACCCGAACCTGACCCAGGCCCTCGTGAAAATGGTTTCTTGAAGAAGCCTTGCCCCTTCCCTTTATCTTCACCTTGTCGCTTTCCTTGTTGCCCTTGCTTATATTTGTTAATATCTCGTTCGGCTATGAGAGCTGCATTCTGGACTTGAGCCACAGTTCCAAATTCATGAGTATCCACCCTACATTGGATGTTATCCCTCAACCCCTCTTCAAACTTTTGAGCTTTGTCTTCCTCGGTTATCACTGTATCCTTTGCAAATCGAAGCAATTCACTGTACTTGGAGATGTATTCGTTCACTGTCATATCTCCTTGTTGGAGATTCATGAATTCCCGACGCTTCTGTGCTTTAGCTGCTCGAGGAAAATATCGTTTATGGAATTCTTCGACAAACTTATCCCAAGTGGTCGGCCTACCTTGATCAAGTAAACCCACCCACCAATTCTGGGCTCCTTCCTTCAAAGTGTCTGTAGAAAATGTAATCTTTTGTTCCTCGGTACATTCTATAGCATGAAATATTCGTTCCATATCCGATACCCAATGAATAGCTGTCATCGAATCCGGACCCCCATCAAACATAGTCGGTTTTCTCTTATAGAATTGCTCAATCGTAATACGGTCCACCCTGGGTTCAGGATTTGGATTTGCATACCTTTTATTTACTGGTGGTACTCGATCACCAACGGCACCAACGAAATTAGTTACCAAATCCACCAAACGATCCATTCTTCCATCGAAGTTTCGATTTTGGTCCATTTTTTTTTCACTAAATTCTTGCCTGCCAATCAGATATGCATGAATACTATGCTTTCTATGCCATATATCATATGATATAAATGATTCAACTATCATAACATAGCATTAATAATCATGTGCATACATGTAATGCATCTATATACACAATATCTACACGTTACTTTCAAATCGTCGTCTCTCGTCCCAAAGTTTCTAAGCCTATTGCTCTGATACCACTAAATTTCACGCCCCGAATCCACACATGTGAACTCAAGACACGTGGCACGCCACCAAGGCCTTCAAACAACAATTTACAAATGAAAAGGAGGGAAAACAAACATGTTTACACCATTATGTTAGACAAATTAAGCCCAAGGGCAAAATGGTAATTAATAAGGTATAGGAAATTTTATACCAAAAGATAGGTTTTTGAGTCCCAGTTCTAACGCAAAAAACGGTGCACAAATCCGAGTTTTCTAGAGAGAGTTATGTCCGTTTCCGTAAAAGTCAACAGTGTAGCAAAATGACCTGCGGATCGATCCGCCCCAAAACCGGATCGATCCGGTTTTGACAGAACCTCATTTTTGGACCTCCAGAAGTGCCAGATCGATCCGCTCAAGACCCGGATCGATCCGGATTCCGCAGCAGTCAATTTGATAGCAATTTCTCTTGTTCTGCAGATCCAAAACATTCCCAAATCACGTCTAAACTTCTTGAAACTTCCCAAAAACATTTCAAAACCATTCTAAATCATTCCAAACCATTTCCAAGTTATGTTAACATGTTTTTACACATTAAACAAGTTCCACAATCGCTACAACACTTGAATGTTCTCAAATTCAACACAAAACCAAACCAAAACATGAGTTTTGATCCAAACTCATAATTAACATTCCTAAACCATAAGAAATAAGAGTTTGAAAAGTCCCAACATGATTTTAAGCCATAAACAAGATGTGCCATGCAATCTCCCCCAAATACTCTCCCAAATCTCTCCCAAATACTCCCAAAGCTCTCATGATCAATCAAAACAAGTTTCTTAAACCAAATCTCCACTCAAACATGCTCCAAACTATATTCACAATGCATGGAAGATATCAACAACATTTTAAGCTCCGATTACAAGATTTACCACACGTCTTGGACTGATTAAACCAAAACTACCATAAGCTACTAAGTTCTAGTACAAACCCAAGTTCGTTATTACAAACTACAAGTTTTACTCAAAAATAACTATAGAGATAAGTTCCAACATTTACAAGCTTTCCGAACACCACGAACCCCCCCATGTTCATCTCCCTGGATTCTCGCCGTCGAGCTCACCTACAATGGTTATTCAATAAACACTACAATATATAAGCTATATGCTTAGTGAGAGATATCGATCAAGCACACGAATGACATATCAATGTTTATATTCAACTCAACAAATATATTGATCTCTGGATAAGCAAGTATTTCATCCACCACTACCCGCAAGTCCGCGACTCCCCCGATAGTCCACGGCACAAGCCAATGACCCACGCCACACACGTGCGGTCTAATGCCGTTGTCGGCAACAAGTAGTCGTCACCACGGAACAATCTCATGGTGGATTCATACAAGCTTTCCTTTGACCCACATAGACAACTAAACATGCTCACATAAACATATCACCATGCTTTTCACAAAATCATAACTAAACATGAGTGATTAAGCTAAATAGACATGAAATCAACATCATATGAACATAACCATGAATCTCATCCATAGGCAAGATTGAAACCACTCACCTCTTGGCAATTCGTTCCTAGTTGTGAAATTAAAGCTCGAATCTACTCCGGTTTCAAATCCTACATGAATTCGACAAACTACGGATTACCGCTCCGAATTGGGTCGCGAGAAATACGATGATTATACTCAATAAAATCAGTACCATAACATAGTACTCACCTCTACGAGTCCAAATCCGGTCTCGGAATTGAAATTGGGTATCGAACGGCGCATCGATTGACGTCGTAGAGCGTCGCCGAGTTTCCGCCGATAAATCTCGTTTTAACTCTTTTCTCTGTAAATGTTTGTTACATTAGAGAAGAAGATGACTAAGGCTCTAGCTTGTGAGTCATGGGACACTTGTCTCATGACATGTGATCCCAACTTTTAATTTCTAAGTTTGCCTCCCTTAGTTTCTCCAGTTCTGCAATCATACCCCTGGTGGTTATAAAACTTATTAAAACTATCCCAAAATTAAATGAGTGTTTGTCTATGTCTCGCGTGGGTCCCATAAGTGGTCCCACATAATTTTATGAAGTTGCTAATTAGCCTACTAATTATATAACGTGTTCATTTCGTTCTCACCCAGGTATTCTAAATGACCACATAATTGGTCCCTAACAATAAACAATATATTCTAAACAACATGTAAATATTTCACATATGCCTTAATAACCATTTAAGCACATAAGAGTAATTCCACAACATTGTCCCATCATAATGGAACTTCATCAACTCATGTCCCAATTTGGAACTGCCACGTTGGCCAACATTGGGTTCCCAAGCTGGACACCCATAATCAACTAGTGAGTTAAAACTCACTTAAGCATGTGTTAATAAACACCAATTAATTATGCTAATGCATACTAAATCATAATTAACAGTTAATTGCGGGAGCGGGTGTTACAGTATTAGCCGTAATGTATCAAGCGTATTGGCTGGGCGTATTGGCTGAAATGTATTGGGCGCATTGGCCGTAATGTATCGAGCATATTGGCTGGGCATATTGGCCGTAATGTATCGAGCATATTGGCTGGGCGATAGCCCAGATAGGGAGTTTTCCGCAAAATGAAGCGGAATTTGAAACAAGTCTCACACTTTAACCAAAGAAGTTAAAAATGGTTAACGAGTTGGATATAAGAATTTTCCAAGGGCCCCTTTTTTTATAGAAACTCTCCAAAGACAATGCACAACAGGTACCAAGCAAAGCTAACGTCCATCAGACCAGTCATTAACCAGATTCTTCATGATTCCCGATGGAAAACCATATAACCTGCAGATCCATCATCAAAAAGTCATGTTAGAAAGATATAGAAAGGTTATGCCCGCATCCTAGCCACTCCATGCCTAGAATACGGGCAGGGGGCTAATGTAGGTAATGGTTAACAATTCACATAGTTTAACCAGCACATGTCACCGACAACTCCACGTGTATTCAATGTTGTCACCAAGTGATGGACCCTCGGCTATAACCAATAACACCCGATCCGCAGGGCTACCCCATTAATTAACCCATTCTAATGACTTACTCTGAGGCCCACCTCAGAGTATCTACTCTAAAGCCCACTTCAGAGTAATCACTCGGAAGACCCATTTCAGAATGCCCAAAAACAGGGCTCACTATGAAACTTCACAACTGAAAAAGGGCCGCCTTAAGTAGCTCACCCCAAAGCCTACCCAGAGTAGTCACCCGAGGCCCAATACGGATGAGCCCAACCCAAACAAAGCAAAGGAATGCAAAGTGGGCCCATTCCACCCACTGCCATCTCCACTCGCTCTACCACCGCCCATTTGGCAAGTGGACATTGTTTAATCCATCGATCACTCTTCAAAGCTTGGTATCACTTGGAATGACCATTTATGCCATCGATTGGCCATCACATCGAATGACCACTCACCACGAAATCTACCATCGCTATAGAATCGACCATCGCTTGCAGTCACCACTCACCACTTATTCTCAAGCATAGCTTACGATCCTCACGCATCGTAATGGATCTCTCCTCCATACTCCCTATTAACATTGCACTACACACAAGCATACACTTACACGTGGATTCTCTACCCTTGGTCATGAAGCAATACCAAGGGTGGCCAGATTCACTAGGAACTTGAGAATTCATGGTTCGGCGGTTAGAACCAGGGGCATCTCCCTATCTGAACGCATCACAAGGAAAGCTAGGGTTGGTCCCAAAGAGAAAGAGAGACACGTGACCATCGATCACGTGCACTGCTCCTCCAGCCTCACAACCAATTAGAGAGGCCCATGGCCATAAAAACCAACTATAACCCTTGACTCTCTCACCTTGCCTAGTCGCTTCAACCTCGCTGAGCGTTCTTCAAGCCAATAGTATGACCTCGAATAACCCCAATGCTTAATTTTGAGTCGTCGCTCCAAGTGACAACACATCTTGCCAAACCAATAGAAAAGCCTTGATGTTTCCCCTACTTAAACCTTAGAACCACTAAGAGAACCTCGGTTCCCCCATCGCTGCATCTTCTGCACCAATAGTATTTCTCCTCCTTGTCTCCCTTTGACCAACCAATGGCATTAGCTCACCATCAGACGATAATAAGATAATACACCGCCTTGTCCACATCCCCATTCAATGACCCTAACCACCTCAAACAAATGAACAACTTCGAAGACATCAACTCAACTACCTCAACTGTACCAAGAACCTCAAAAACTCTGTATAAATACCCACCTCATGCAATACATCCAACAGGCTGGTTCAACCTGGATCTTAAGCTCTAACCTTGTCACGCCCCGACGTAGCATAATTCAGGAAAGCATTTAATTTCCTTTATGGACTCGTAGGTCGTGACAAGTGAGTATGACCAATTGTCCCTGCAACAAATAACTTAACAACATTTCTAGAGCAAAGGAATACTAACAAAACATAAGCTCCAAAATTTAAAACTTACTAAACTATTACAGCAGTCATAATCTTAGGCACAAAACATCTTATTCAAAAGTCTAAATCTAGTTTATTACAACCCAAATTAAAAAGACAGAGGAAATATAAAGCAGCCTCCTGGAAAGTCCCCTGCCTCTAACTAGCATAGTCGAAATACCCTGGCTGCTCCTGACCCTGAAAATCTGGACATACGGTCCAGGACGCATCAACGCCGTCAGCTTATTAAAGCTGGTGAGCAAAATAAACAAGTGCTCGCAATGTATATACAAGGATATAAACAACGATGCAATTTAACTTTAAAAGCAATAGATTCAAGGTTCCAATTCCAACATAAGTCACGGGGGAAAAATCAATAAATATGCGACCATGCATGAACAATGTAACATCTCATCTTTCTGACTCTTTTCTCTCAACAAGACCCGACTCAACCAAACCATTATCTCAGATACCAGGAATACTATCCGATCGATATCCAAAACAGCACACCATACCATTGCTTCAGATACCAGGAATAATATCCGATCGATATCTAAGCCGAACTCAATACCATCGTTTCGGATACCAGGAATAATATCCGATCAATATCCGAAACAAGCGCCCTAGATACCAGGAATAATATCCGATCGATATCTAAGCCGTACACAACACTGTCACCATCGCTTCGGATATCAGGAATACTATCCGATCAATATCCGAAAACGCGCGCCTTAGATACCAGGAATACTATCCGATCGATATCTAAGTCGTATACAACACTGCCGCCTCCAATACCAGGAATACTATCCGATCGATATTGAGGTCACACACCAGACCGCCACCCTTTACTCTTTTCACGTTTTTCTCACACACATGCATGTCGACACAACCTTGACCCTATCATGCATGTCAATGTTCAAGAAATTGTAACACCAAACAAATGTACGAGAAATCAAGTCTTTCTATCTTTATCCTTCTTTATTAACAAGGTACAATGTACTTAGAATCATTGAGTTAGCACTCACAATCTAAACTATCAAGTCATATATGAAACAACAAGTAAATTCATCAAAAACTACTTTAACATGCTTTTACAACTACTAGTATACAAGCAGGTCCACTTTAAAGCAATGCCCTTAAAAATGAGTTATAATTTTTATGGGTGAATTACACATCAAAAGAAAGGTCTTTGAGTCTAGTTTCCAACGCTTCGAACGGTGCGCGTTTTTGAGTTTTCTAGAGGAAGTTATGACCATTTTAGTAAAAGTCGTCAGTGCTGAAAAATGCCAATCGATTGGTAAACATGCCAATCGATTGGTAATCATACCAATCGATTGGTAATCGATTGGTATCAGCAGTTTCTCCCCTGTTACGAGTTTGAAGCCTGTTTTTGACCCATTTCTCAATTATGTTCCAACCAAGACATGTAATATATGGATTTCTTCGTTTTTCCGCGTAGATTATGAATACGCGATTGGTTTAAACTAATTTCAATCGTAGCTCTTGGATTTCACGTAAAACCGAGAGGTGACAAAACTTTAAATCAACGATACGTCGCGATACGGATGAATTACTGCGTAGGATTCGAACCGTAGCTCATTGGGACTAAGATCTTTCATTCCCAATTTACAGAATTGATTTTGATTAAGTTTTACAAAACTCCATTTTTAAGCTTCCATGGTGTATCTATATATATACACATATATACACACATATATGAACTGAAATATACATATATAGACATGGCAAGTGAGTTTATAATACTCACAGAGGTTAATTACACAGAGAATTGAGACCGAGAGTTTTCCGCCGAAGTTTCCGTCGTTCGAAATTACTCCCGTTCTTACTCTTGATCTTGAGATGTATATATATATAACTATGTATCTATGTAAGTGTATATGTATAATCTGTATGTGTGTTATGTGTGTTCTTGAGAGAGTTGAGAGAATTGAGAGAGTTTGAGAGTGAGAGATAAGAGACTGTGAGATTGAGAGAGAGACACTGATACATATATATAACGTATGTGTTTTGGGCTCCAAGAAAGGAGAAGATTTCTCCCGGTGTGGTTGAGCTCACGTGCTCCCACACCCCAAACGCGGTATAAGGCGCAGATTTAAGTCAAAACTGGTATTTTACGGTTGAAATAAAGATACCAAAATTATATTAATGTAGGAAATTAAATCCCGGGTTGTACTAAAAATATAGATATCGATTTTGAAACCATAGAAAATATTTTGGAAATTACAGTTTGACCCCGAAATAAATATTACAAAGAGAAATTAAATCAAATACTCACGAAAATGAAATGCAGTATTTATTTATTAATGAAAATAAAATATAGGGTGTTACACTCTACCCACCTTAACAGAGATTTCGCCCCAAAATCTGAGTTAACTAATCCTGAAACAATTCGGGGTATCTAGTCCTCATGTCTGACTCTAACTCCCACAACGCTTCTCCTTCGTCATGATGCCTCCACTGAACCTAAACCAAAGGAAGGTCTCTTCTTCTCATCCTCTTGATACTCTGGTCAAGAATCCTCACAGGTCTATCCTTGTAGACAACATTCTGACTCATCTCAATATCATCAAAATTTACCACATGTGAAGGATCCCGTATGTATTTCCTTAACATACAGACATGGAACACATTATGAACACCAGACATCTTTGGTGGCAACGCGAGTCGATAAGCCACTTTCCCAACACGCTCCAATACCTCGAATGGTTCGATGAAACGAGGTGCCAACTTTCCTCTTTTCTGACCAAAACGTACTACTCCCCGAACAGGTGAAACCTTAAGGAGTACGTGATCTCCGACACTGAACTCCAAGTCCTTTCGACGTTGATCCGCATAACTCTTGTGCCTGCTCTGTGCAGTTTTCATTCTTTCCTTGACTAGTGAAATCTTCTCATTAGTTTCTCTCACCAAATCTGGTCCCAATAACTCTGTGTCTCCCACTTCTGCCCAACACAGCGGAGATCGACATGGCCGTCCGTACAAGGCTTCGAACGGCGCCATCCCAATACTCGAGTGATAACTATTGTTATAAGCAAATTCGACCAACGGCAAGTGCGTCTCCCAAGACTCTTCAAAGTCAATTGCACAAGCTCTGAGCATATCTTCCATAATCTGATTAACACGCTCAGTCTGTCCATCGGTCTGAGGATGGAATGCAGTACTCATCTTGAGCGAAGTTCCCATAGCCTTCTGCAAACTTTCCAAAAATCCCGAGGTAATGCGTGCATCTCGGTCTGATACAATAGACACAGGCGCACCGTGCAGTCGCACCACTTGCTGTAGATACATTCGACTCATCCTTTCTACTGGGTAAGTCATATTGTACGCGATAAAGTGTGTAGACTTCGTCAGACGATCCACAATTACCCAAATCGCGTCATGATTCTGTTGTGATCGGGTAATCCAACCACGAAATCCATAGTTATGTGTTCCCACTTCCATTCTGGAATAGGTAAGGGTTGTAACAATCCCGAGGGTCTCTGATGTTCGGTCTTCACTTGTTGACAAGTCAAACATTTAGACACAAACTCGGCTACTTCTCGTTTCATCCCTTCCCACCAGAAGTTTCTCTTCAAATCTTTATACATTTTTGTTCCTCCTGGGTGTATTGTCAGTCTTGATTTATGTGCTTCTTCGAGGATATCTTTTCTCAATTCTCCTGAATCTGGCACACACAATCTATCTCGACATCGGTATCCTCCATCGGTCCCAACCTTCCATTCTGTAGGGTCCTTTTCTGACATCTTGGCGAACCACGCTTGAAATTTCTCATCTTCCTTCTGGGCTTCGATGATTCGACTCACAAGTGTGGGTTGTACTACGAGGCATCCAAAGTGATGTCCGTCACTTCCCTCAGAAAACTGCATATCAAATTCTGCGATTGTCTCTAAAGCTCTCCATTCCCTTATCATCAATGAAGCAATCATTCCTTGAGGTTTCCGACTTAGGGCGTCAGCGACTACATTAGCCTTACCAGGGTGGTACTCTAATGTAAAGTCATAGTCCTTAATCAGCTCCATCCACCTACGTTGCCTCATATTCAACTCCTTCTGAGTAAACAAATACTTAAGGCTCTTGTGGTCCGAGAACAAATCAAACTTCTCCCCATAGAGGTAGTGTCTCCAGATCTTAAGTGCAAACACTACTGCTGCTAGCTCCAAATCATGAGTTGGGTAATTCAATTCATTCGGCTTCAACTGTCGTGAACCATAGGCTATGACCTTTCCATCTTGCATAAGGACACATCCCAATCCTTGATACGAGGCGTCACTATAAATAGTGAACTTCTCACCATCCTTTGGTATCGCAAGCACTGGCGCTGTTGTCAATCTCTCTTTCAATTCCATAAAGGCGCGTTCATGCTTATCAGTCCATTCAAACTTCAAATCGTTCTTAGTCAAACCAGTTAACGGGGCTGCTATCTTTGAGAATCCTTCCACAAATCTCCGATAGTAACCGGCGAGTCCCAAAAAACTTCTGACTTCTGTAGCATTGGTCAGCCGAGTCCAATTCGCCACTATATCGGTCTTGGAGGAGTAAACTGCGATTCCTTGTTGTGAGATCACATGTCCGAGGAACTTAACTTCCTGAAGCCAGAATTCACACTTGCTGAATTTAGCATACAGGCGGTGATCCTTGAGCGTCTGCAACGCGATCCGTAGATGATGTTCATGCTCTTCCTCTGACTTGGAATAGATCAAAATATCATCAATAAAGATAATAACGAATTGATCCAAATATGGCTTGAATACTTTGTTCATCAAGTCCATAAACACAGCCGGAGCATTCATCATCCCAAACGACATCACTAAGAACTCATAGTGTCCGTATCTCGTCCTGAAAGCAGTCTTAGGTATGTCTTCCTTCCGCACCCTCAACTGGTGATACCCTGACCGTAGATCAATCTTAGAAAAGGTTGTGGCTCCTTGCAACTGATCAAACAGATCGTCTATCCGAGGTAAATGATACTTATTCTTGACAGTGACCTTATTCAGTTCTCGGTAGTCAATACATAACCGCATTGTCCCATCCTTCTTCTTCACGAACAACACTGGTGCTCCCCAGGGTGAAGTACTTGGACGAACAAAACCCAACTTCTCAAGCTCTTGAACTTGTTCCTTCAGCTCCAGTAGCTCTGTAGGGGCCATCCTGTAGGGAACCTTGGTTATAGGTCGAGTGCCTGGCACCAATTCCACACAGAATTCTATGTCCCTTTCTGGCGGTAATCCAGAAATATCTCAAAATGCTTCCTCAAATTCCTTGATCACCGGTATCGATGACACTGTCACCTCTGCACTGACAACCTCAATGTTTGCTAGGCATCTAGTGAGGAACATATCACCCGAAGGGTTACATTGGAAATCAAAGGATCGATTCCCATTGTCCGCAAATGTGATCCTCTTCCTTGCACAATCCAACTTCGCATGATTCTTCTCGAGCTAATCTATTCCCAGGATTATATCAAACTCCTTCATCAACAGAACCACCAAACTCGCCAAAAGTTCACGGTCTCCTAACCGTAGAGGACAATCCTTACAAATATGTAATAACTTGACGGTGGTCCCTACGGGTGAGACAGCACTCAAAGCTTCCTCTAAACGTTGCGGTACTAAACCCAACTTCCGAACAGTCTTAACAGATATAAAGGAATGTGTAGCACCCGTGTCGAATAAAACTTTAACATGAGAGTTAAATAAGGTTAGAGTACCTTCCACTGTCTGTTGCTCGGGCAGTCCCTCCTCATAAGCACCTCCTTCATATCCTGTTTCTTCATAACCAGCAGCCTCGGGAATAACAGCATTCAGGCGGGCTTGTCCTTGCTGACCATAGTTGCCTCTTCTAGGAGCCTTGCATTCCGGACTTATGTGACTGGCATGCCACAATTATAGCACATAACTCTCGGACGATCAACACGCCTATGTGCTCAGCAATCTTTAGCTCGGTGACCGGGATTACCACAATTGAAGCAGTTATTGTTGTTGTTCCCTCCTGTTACTCGAGGCGAATACTGCTGTACAGCTTGTGTCTGTTGAGGTTTCTTCCCTCTATCCCAGGTCCTTTTCTGTCCTTGAGGGTACCCATGTTTCTGTCCTGAATAACCCTTCTGTGGAGGTCGATTTCCAAACGGCTTCGAATTCTGACAACCATCATTCTCTAACCCCGTAGCCAATCTCACCAGAGTTTCAAATGACTGGCCCAAATGCCCCATAGTCAGATGTCGGAGAGACAAGTTGAGGCCCCGGTGATACTTCTTGATTTTCTTCTGGGGTGTGTCCACCATATGTGGAGCAAAGTGAGACAGACGCTCAAATCGAGTAGTGTACTCTCGGACAGTCAGATTCCCTTGAGTCAATTCCATAAACTCTTTCTCTCTCTTGTCCTTCTCTTCTTCAGGAAAATACTTCTCGAGAAATCTTTCCTTGAACACTACCCACGGCATTCTCCTTGCAGCTTCTTCCCCTATGGTTGCCTTTTCAGCATCCCACCAATCAGCCGCTGCATAACACAGCTGAAAGATAGCTAGACGCTTCTTCTCCAGGTCAGTGCACTCTATGGTCTCAAAGATACGCTCCATCTGGCGTAGCCACTGTTCCGCTTGCCAGGGTTCATCAGTCCTAGAAAAATACTCAGGTCGCAGAGCGCGAAACTCCTTGAGAAGCTTGTCTCCAGTCTGGTGGGCTTGCCTCCCATTCCCGTTGTGATTCCCATTCTGATTATTGTTCCTCGCATTCTGATCACTAACCCTCTCCAATCTTCTTACAAAAGCCTCGAACATTCCGGTTGGATCTATTACCGGGGGTGCATCTTCAATAGCGGGACGATTCCTGAGATTTCTTCCAGCCATAAAGTCGAGAGAACGGTACCTATCCATCAATCAACAGAATTCGGTCAAACTCAAGATAAGAAAGAAAGTTCACGACGATAGAAAGCGACCTAAACACGGAATGAAGTCGAACTATCTTATCTTAATTCTACCTTAACGGGAGATCCTATGTGTTCTGGACAATTGGTCGAGCCATAACCTGGCTCTGATACCAAAAAGCCTGTCACGCCCCAACGTAGCATAATTCAGGAAAGCATTTAATTTCCTTTATGGACTCGTAGGTCGTGACAAGTGAGTATGACCAATTGTCCCTGCAACAAATAACTTAACATCATTTATAGAGCAAAGGAATACTAACAAAACATAAGCTCCAAAATTTAAAACTTACTAAACTATTACAGCAGTCATAATCTTAGGCACAAAACATCTTATTCAAAAGTCTAAATCTAGTTTATTACAACCCAAATTAAAAAGACAGAGGAAATATAAAGCAGCCTCCTGGAAAGTCCCCTGCCTCTAACTAGCATAGTCGAAATACCCTGGCTGCTCCTGACCCTGAAAATCTGGACATACGGTCCAGGACGCATCAACGCCGTCAGCTTATTAAAGCTGGTGAGCAAAATAAACAAGTGCTCGCAATGTATATACAAGGATATAAACAACGATGCAATTTAACTTTAAAAGCAATAGATTCAAGGTTCCAATTCCAACATAAGTCACGGGGGAAAAATCAATAAATATGCGACCATGCATGAACAATGTAACATCTCATCTTTCTGACTCTTTTCTCTCAACAAGACCCGACTCAACCAAACCATTATCTCAGATACCAGGAATACTATCCGATCGATATCCAAAACAGCACACCATACCATTGCTTCAGATACCAGGAATAATATCCGATCGATATCTAAGCCGAACTCAATACCATCGTTTCGGATACCAGGAATAATATCCGATCAATATCCGAAACAAGCGCCCTAGATACCAGGAATAATATCCGATCGATATCTAAGCCGTACACAACACTGTCACCATCGCTTCGGATATCAGGAATACTATCCGATTAATATCCGAAAACGCGCGCCTTAGATACCAGGAATACTATCCGATCGATATCTAAGTCGTATACAACACTACCGCCTCCAATACCAGGAATACTATCCGATCGATATTGAGGTCGCACACCAGACCGCCACCCTTTACTCTTTTCACGTTTTTCTCACACACATGCATGTCGACACAACCTCGACCCTATCATGCATGTCAATGTTCAAGAAATTGTAACACCAAACAAATGTACGAGAAATCAAGTCTTTCTATCTATATCCTTCTATATTAACAAGGTACAATGTACTTAGAATCATTGAGTTAGCACTCACAATCTAAACTATCAAGTCATATATGAAACAACAAGTAAATTCATCAAAAACTACTTTAACATGCTTTTACAACTACTAGTATACAAGCAGGTCCACTTTAAAGCAATGCCCTTAAAAATGAGTTATAATTTTTATGGGTTAATTACACATCAAAAGAAAGGTCTTTGAGTCTAGTTTCCAACGCTTCGAACGGTGCGCGTTTTTGAGTTTTCTAGAGGAAGTTATGACCATTTTAGTAAAAGTCGTCAGTGCTGAAAAATGCCAATCGATTGGTAAACATGCCAATCGATTGGAACACATGCCAATCGATTGGTAATCATACCAATCGATTGGTATCAGCAGTTTCTCCCCTGTTACGAGTTTGAAGCCTGTTTTTTTACCCATTTCTCAATTCTGTTCCAACCAAGACATGTAATATATGGATTTCTTTGTTTTTCCGCGTAGATTATGAATACGCGATTGGTTTAAACTAATTTCAATCGTAGCTCTTGGATTTCACGTAAAACCGAGAGGTGACAAAACTTTAAATCAACGATACGTCGCGATACGGATGAATTACTGCGTAGGATTCGAACCGTAGCTCATTGGGACTAAGATCTTTCATTCCCAATTTACAAAATTGATTTTGATTAAGTTTTACAAAACTCCATTTTTAAGCTTCCATGGTGTATCTATATATATACACATATATACACACATATATGAACTGAAATATACATATATAGGCATGGCAAGTGAGTTTATAATACTCATAGAGGTTAATTACACAGAGAATTGAGACCGAGAGTTTTCCGCCGAAGTTTCCGTCGTTCGAAATTACTCCCGTTCTTACTCTTGATCTTGAGATGTATATATATATAACTATGTATCTATGTAAGTGTATATGTATAATCTGTATGTGTGTTATGTGTGTTCTTGAGAGAGTTGAGAGAATTGAGAGAGTTTGAGAGTGAGAGATAAGAGACTGTGAGATTGAGAGAGAGACGCTGATACATATATATAACGTATGTGTTTTGGGCTCCAAGAAAGGAGAAGATTTCTCCCGGTGTGGTTGAGCTCACGTGCTCCCACACCCCAAACGCGGTATAAGGCGCAGATTTAAGTCAAAACTGGTATTTTACAGTTGAAATAAAGATACCGAAATTATATTAATGTAGGAAATTAAATCCCGGGTTGTACTAAAAATATAGATATCAATTTTGAAACCATAGAAATTATTTTGGAAATTACAGTTTGACCCCGGAATAAATATTACAAAGAGAAATTAAATCAAATACTCACGGAAATGAAATGCAGTATTTATTTATTAATGAAAATAAAATACAGGGTGTTACAAACCTAGTCTTATGCTTCAACTCTAGCACTTAAGACATTAATCGTCTTCACCAAAATCCCCAAGTAGTCCAACCCAGTTCAACTCAGTCTAACCAAGCGATACTCAAATCTGAGACATTTACTCCCGTCCTTAGACTCTCCAAAAAGATCCTCGGTCATCACTTAGTCTCCACCAACTGCCTTTAGATCTTCTACCACATACCTTAAACTCTCCAAGACTCCACTAGAGACTTACCGCATACTACCACCTCTATCTAAGACCCCGACACTTACTGCTTTCTCTCTCTCTTATTTTATCATATTTAATCGATTATTCTACATGTACTAACCTGCTTACGTGTTCTGCCCATCCATATATCTCATACACATCACACAAGAACCCCACACAGGTTCCATATACCCACTCGCACAAAACCAAACATGTATAGAAATCCCTTACAAGTTTTCTAGTTTTACTTCAAAACCACCATATAACAAGTTAGAAGAACTGAGCCCCAAAGTTACTACAAAAGTACTAACACCACCATTAAAAGTACTACAATTTATAACATATTACAAGTTTAAAGAGAGATAATATACACTAGTCCCAAATCACCCCAATCTCTTCATCTCTGCCATCTTTCCTATCTCTTCCATCATTTTCTCTCTGGGTATTGCTCCGAACCTGCGGTGGTTGTTATTTATCACAACAGAAAAGGAAAATGGTTTTCTTAAGCATTATGCTTAGTGAATAACTAACGTGCTTTGGATGTCGTGAACATGTACAATGCAACAATATAAGCACGTAATCATACGTAATCGCAGAATTAATGGGTTAATGGTTCATTCGGACTGAAACACCAACTCCTTGGCCCCGCGGTCACTTCTATTCCTTGGACTTTCGTATTTATCAGATTCTTCCTCTTCCCTTCCTTATTACTCCCAACAATGAACCATTACTCCCAATTATTCATTGACCACTTAACATATAAACACATAGTCACATAAACATGAAGTTCTAATAATTGACATGAATTCAACCACAACTTCAAGAATCATCACTTCCTAACTACCAATTGAAGCACAAGACATGTACCACATCAAAGCTTAAGTTAGAAAGCTCACCTAGCAAGATTATACCCAAACTAAGCTAGAAAATGCTTAATTACACCAAACCCAAGCTTAATTTCTACTCTAAAGTGAATCCTATTAGAATTTGACAAGCGTGTGTCATCGAGTAATGTGAGCTACCAAAATTATGATGATTAAAGCATAAATTAAAAGTATAGAAACGATCGTCTCACCTCCACGAGTCCGAAAATGGCTTTGGTTCGCGAATTGGACGAACGATAGTGACGGAATGGCGTAAAAACGGTATCGATGACGTGCTCGTCTTTTTCTCTTGGAGCTTTCTCTCTTTTTCCTTGTTAATTTTTGTGAATTTGTGATGCTAAACCCTCCTATTGATACACACACATCACATGCAAGTGATGTGTCATATATTTTCCCCTTATTTTTGTTTACACCCCCGATTTTTTTTAAGTTCCTATTATGAAATCCCCCAAACATTCCACTAACTACCAAATTATCTAATGAGTGTTTGTCTAAGTCCTGTATGGGTCTCAACGTGGTCCCAAAAATTTTGTGAAGTTTCTATCGCACCTACTAATTATGAATCACTTTTCATTTATACTCTTATATGAGTATCCAAACTATTACCAAATGCTAACATATAACATTTTAATATGAAAGCATTCGTAAACAGATATTCAAGTAGTCATATAAATGCATTTAATCATGTAAAATGCAAATAGTATTATTCCGGCCCTTCACTGGGTCCCACCTCCAAACCTGTCCCTCCTCATTGGGGACTTTTCCACGGGCTAGTCCGAAGCCTTCCCGTAACCATTATATACACTAATCACATGAATTAATGCATATTAACTTATTAATCAACCCTTTTCCCGGGTACGGGTGTTACATATTGCTTATTCCAATTATCACGTGCTCCAACTGTTACTTCAAACTGCCTTATTTTCTCTTCAACACGTGTCTCAATAGTTACCTTTTGAATTCAATTCTTGTTGAATGATAAACTGCTCGCGCCCAGGTTGTCTTCTTGAATCCTTCCACGTGTCAAACTTCTATCTTCCCATGTCATGTAGTGTAATTGCCTATCCGTACTTCATGTGTCAGTGTACTACTGGTTTAGGTTTTAATGGTACAAACATTCCGCTTGCGCCAATTACCTTTAGAACATAAGTGTAATTGGCGTTTCTTGATAACAACTAGTAAATTGCACATTGGCACCTTATCAATGAAACTTTATGATCGTGGTTCGTGAATTCGATCTTTATTTAAAAAATTGCTTCTTTTAAAGGTTTAATCACTCTCAAGTTTCAAACATTTCTTCTAATCTGTTATTGAACACTTTTCTCAGTTTGTCTCCATCTCGTAAACATGGACCAAGAATGGAGGCTAGACAAATTTCTACTTGATTTTTCTGAGGATGCCAAAGTTTCCACGAAACTTAAACAACCTAAAATCCTTTTAGCTTGGGATACGACCATCCCAACCGAACCACCTTCAAGTCATTACACTCTCTCTGGCCGGAAGAAGTGTGCTATTCATGTAACCTAAACTTTAGACCTTCAAGATGCTTCCTCCTCAAACCCTAAACATGGTGATTACAATATCCCTCCTACTTGGGAAATGCCAATTTCAAAAGGAGAGGGATTGGGATTTTATAGTGGTGTGAAGCTTGAAACCCCTACTACTGCCCCTTTAGTAGCATATCCCGACCTCAGCTACTTTAAAGCTGCTAAAGTTGTAGTTCGAAGTCAAATAGTCAAGCCTTATTATCCTTTCTAAAATAATCTCACACCCGAACAAAATCTTCTCAATGCTTGGCTTGTTTCTTCTACTAGCCCTCTTGGTCTTCAATTCAAATGGGAGAAAAGCTTATTTCCTCAGGGTAGGCCTCTCGTACACACCTTTATAAGGGCCACCCATGAAAAGTTCTCCACTGAGCACTCTACCAAATTCTTGAACAAATGTGTTTTGTTCACAAAAGAGTATGAAGAAAAAGTTCTCCTCTTTGACCATACTGATCAATTAGCTTTTCCTACTACTGCGGTCAAAGGCTTCAATCCCATCGAGGAGCCACTTAATGATCCTATACGCTCACTGGACCAATTATGTCAATATGGTCCTGATTTTTAATTATACTCACCCCATCCTAGACCCGAAGTTTATTCATCTTGTCCAAGCTGTTAGGCTTCTTATCCCTTTTTCAAACCTTCCTTTCTCCATCCTACAGACACCTAGAGCATGTCTCAACTTCGAATGGGCATGCCATATCCTAGTTAGAGAAACCTCAGGACCTTCTCTAAATGTAAAGGCCCAAATTAGATTTACTGTCCACACCCTTCCATCTCATGTGAAATGGTATGCCTTCCATGACCAAGACTGGAATCGTCTAGAACATCTGGAATCCTTTTATGATCCAAAGAATACACTCATGCATTATTAGAAGAAATTAATGATTTCGAAGAGATGTATACCTTTGCCAGTGGAGGAAATACATACGATGAAGACCAACCTATCTATTTCAAAAAGGAAATCAAGGCTTGAATAGAAGCTATCAAAGAAAAGCCAAAAAGGTTTATGTTGCACTCTACGGTGAAGACCATCAAGCTCTCGAGATCCGTAACTTGAAATCTGCCCTCGAAATTGAGAGATATTATTTCTTGTACTACTGGGATCTTTTTCACAACCTTGTAAATTTTGGTTTCCACATTCTTATCAAGCTAGTTTGTAATCCTTGGTATTGTAAATAGTTGGTTTTGGAATATATGCAATATTTTGATTAAAATCGATTCAGTTTCTTCCACTATCTCATAACGACTCTAGTTTTAACTGGCATGATGGCTAGTAAAATAAAACTCGCAACCGCTTAAGTGTGCCTACCCATGACTATAAAAGAACTTCCAAATCCCAAAAGAAAGAACTCTTTCATTTCTTGCAGCATAACATCATAAGATTGAATGAAAATCTGTTTACAGTGGGTGCTAATCTTTTGAGATTAGAAGAAGTTTGTGCACTTTTGAAATAAAGAAATACAATGATTATAAATCAAAAAAAGTGAAATAGTGGAGTTGTGGCCACAACTGAGTCATCTATTTCTTTATAAAGTGCGACTTCTAAATTACGTACTCAATAGGGTTTAGCAATACCTATGGTGGTAAAGCTTAGACATATTTGTTGACAAATAAGAATGTCAAATGGTTTGATGATTTAGTCACCAGTAATAGTAAACCAACCTTATTTTAGCACATAACTAATTTCAAGGTTTAATGGGTAATAACAAGTTACTATTATGTGACAGTTTGAGCATTGAAACGATTTATAGTCCATTCCAAGATGATCAGTACTGACTGCTATGTTTTAGGAGGATGAGTTATATACTCTTAATGAAGTTCAAAATTATCTCAAGTCTACAGTAGTAGGGACACATTGAGAGAACTTCACCTATGTTAACATAAATGTGGTGCCGCTTATAGCAAGAATTGGAGTTTATTCTTGTACATGTGTCATGAAACAGGATTTAGCACATTGCCATAATAGTGCTAAAAGATACGAAGGTCTCAAAAGAAGCTAGATAAATTCATGTGTGTGATATTTTCAATTTTGACATGAAGAAGATGTGATTTAATCGACTAGACACCATAGCCTTCATTAGAACTTTGAAATATTTACACTAATTGAAGGTTTAAATCGAAAGATACCTTCTTCTATGCATGCCTTTATACTTTAGCTAACTAAGTGATTTTAATATTACAACCTAACAGGGGATTGTTGTATATTTTAATATAAATTAATTTAGTTTATAATATTCAATTGTATATAAATGATTATAATTGTTTATTTAGAGAAATGTGATAGACGCAATTCAAGGGGTGCGTTTTCGATCAAAGGCCACTACATACCTTTTAACAGGTGTCTATGATACCTGTTATAAAAAAATATCTAATAAAATGACATAACCAAAGGGTGCCATCTTTTAGAAGAGGTACCAAGTGGTCTATATAAGTATGGAAATTACCAAGCATACATTCTCTAATAATCTCTTCATCAGTCACTTGAAACCATATTCTTAATTTGAGGCTTTCTTGAAAATCTTCAGAATTGTTATCTGGTAGATTTTTGGGGCTTGCTGTATCTTGGAGGGGATTTGCTAGGAACCCTGTAGCAATCTCTTTGTGAGTAGGGGCAAATAACTCCTTAAAGATAGTGATCTACATGCCTTAAAGCTTTGCAGATTTCATATATTTATTTTTTGATTCTTCTCCATTTCGACCTGACACCAACAATTTTAATGAGTTATGAGACCTATGCGCTAGCCAACTACGCCACTGAGTGTATAATCCAAATGCACCTCTCCAGGCTAATTATGATCGTTTGAATGACTTAATTAAAAGGACTTCTATCATGTAAAATTGACAAACAATTGCAAAATGAGATCTAAACTAACTATAATACTAGATAAACTTATATAAAGACTATAAAAATAGTGAAGAACTTTAAATAAGGGAGACTACTTGATTTAGAACAAAGGAAAGTACAATCCTAATCTCGAAGGGTACTTCGAAGTGGTTTTCTACTCCTAAGGAATAGGAAAGATATGAAATCATAAATGTATTCTGAAGTGTTGGTTGCGTAGTTGCGTGCCTCATTGTCATTCCATCTCCTCTTCTATTTATAAGCCTTCGAAGTAACTGCTTCTTCCAATTATCACGTGCTCTAACTGTTACTTCAAACAACCTTATTCTCTCTTCAACATGTGTCTCAATAGTTACCTTTTGAATTCAATTCTTGTTGAATGATAAACTGCTCGTGCCCAGGTTGTCTTCTTGAATCCTTCCACGTGTCAAACTTCTATCTTTCCACGTCATGTAGTGTAATTGCCTATCCGCATTTCATGTGTTAGTGTACTACTGGATTAGATTTTTATTGTACAAATAGCACTTAAAGGGTTACACGAGATATCTGGTGTGGAACTAGGCTAATTAACCTTCCTATTGGAAAATATGATGTTTTCATATAGCCAAATACTTATTACTTCTTGGGTTGTAATTGCTATCTTATTAGGTTCAACCACTATCAATGTTCGGAACCCACAAACCATTCCGACTGGCTGTTTAATTTCTTCAAATATGTCCTTGAATTTATTCGCAATGTGAGCAAAACTCAAATTGGAGAATATGTTCCCTTTATTGGAACTATACTTTTATGTGTATTTGTTTCTAATTGGTCATGAGCTCTTTTATCTTGGAAACTCATACAATTACCTCATGGGGAGTGTCACACCCCGATTTTTGGACAACCAAATAATTAATTCAGAGAAAATATCTGGACTAATATTCAATTGCCACAAACCCTGAGGGTGACACCCTCACTTAGGCTAATACATAATTTATAAAAAATAAAATTTAATACCCATTAAATGAGAGCACGGGGTTCTGGCTAAAAAAAAAACTCTTTATTATTAAACATGTATTTCCAAACATCAATTTCATTATAAAAGAAATAAAGTTTCACTACAAATATTCTATCTTTTAAATTTACAAAAGAAATGTCATTTCATTAAATAAAATCCTCTTTATAGAGTTCAGCAGAAAGAAAATAAAATCTATGCATCTATTGGTCAGAGTATCTACAAAGTTCCCAATACCCAATATAATCTTTATTACAATTATACAAATATGGCCTGCAATGCCAGAAACAAAAAAAAAATTGTAAAAATTAAATAAAATACAGCCGAATGCAAAGTACAATTCTACACAACTGCAACTCTGAGACATCAACAGCTCTGTAGAAAATTCTTAGATACTAAACCTGCACAAATACATTCGACTACGTTTCATATAAAAATGCCCTGTATGCATTACGGACCTGTGTTAGTATATAAAATAGTGGTATGAGTCAACCAAAAATGCAAAATGAGTCTTAGGGAACAACAGTGTCCCATAGACTTCCAAAAGTACTCACAATGAAAATATAACCACATCACATCATACATTATCGTCACACAGGAAATAAGCAATGGCATCATACAGAATCCCTATCGGGTTAGAATAGTAGTCCCACACACATTTCAGGACAAAGGGGTAGTTTCCTTCAATGTGAAGGTAGTGGTTCCATACCTGAATAATACCAACTGAATGCTTATCCATCAGATATCTATGGTGAGCCAGCCATGCATAAAAGTTAGTGGGCCCACCACCCTGCAAAATATAGTAGTCACAATTCTAATCATGCCCATCACTACTTTTTGAATTAAATTCAATCCAAGAGCCAATCATAGTACCATCCAACCTCATAATTCAAGAACAGTATAAATTCATAAAATCCTCTCATAAAAAATCTCCAAACATAATTCAAAATTTAAGACACACATTCTATGTTTACCATATTCAAACTCATGGACGATATATAGATTTTTAATGTTTTCACCTTAGGTTCACCACCTCTGCCACCTTACCCGTGGTACAACCTACACATCTATCTGATGTGCCTCCTAACGTAATATTAACTCCCACTCGGGTCCCAACTCCCATGTGGTATCACTGGGATTTGAGTGTACACCAAAAGGCTAGTCCGTATGTTCTTGACGTCAATAAAACAATGTCTAGATAGACATGAAATAGACCATCAAGCCAGACATAAGGCTTAAAATAATGAAGAGACGGGTCATCCACATAGTCGCTGTCCAATCACACAAGGACAGGTCATCCACGAAGTCGCCGCAGAAAATCATAATGAGTAGTAGTGAACTCTAAGGACTTTTTATTGTATTAAATTCGGTTATAAGCTTCACACAGATGATCACACGGCCACAAATTTCACGAAGCCCAACATTATACGAGAATTCATTTATCTCCAAGTGAATTTACGTTAAGTCATATTAACGAATAAGAGCCCACACATAATCGTAATCTAACACTTACGCATGTTTTAAACCACATAAAACTGCTACTGAAATTTTAATTTTATGCCCAAACAGTGCAGAATCAGGAAAAACTCCCAAAACGAAAAGTGTGCAGAATTGCGTTTGTCATGAGTTAGGCAAGCAAAATCTTAAAATACGCAATGTATGAACTGATATGAATTTATTTCTTTCAATAAACGTAAATCTTAAATGTCCGAAATAAGTGATTCAATTGAACAATAAACGTGGGAAACACAATCTAATACACGTAGGTGTTTCTTACATTCACGAAGCATTCATGGAATAAAAATCTATATTTGTTGATGTCTACAAAAAAAAAAAAAAGCAATCCATGGCACAATCTAATAACACATTGACACACCAAAATTCTACTAGCTTATGAATCTAGAATTTAAAATAAAAATATATATACACACATAAATACATATTTAGTTAACTCACATTGTAGGGCTCAAGGTTTGATGATGAAGAAGTGTAGAGAAAAATTTAAAGTGTAGGTCCCTTCTTTCTTATTGTCTTCCTCTTCTTCTTCTTCTTCTTCTTCTTCTTCTTCTTCTCTCTCTCTCTCTCTCTCTCTCTCTCTTGTGGCTGTCTCTTCTCTCTTTCTTTTCTTTTATTTTTACTAACTCAGGATATCTTATCCATGTATAGATGATATACCCACATATATTATAACACAAACACATAAATAAATACTAAATCCTCCCATTAAGAAAAAATAACAATAATAATAAATAAATACTTAATCCCATTTTTTGGCTTAGGGCCTCATAAACATGCTTCATATGGGCCCGAAATGCATTCCAAATTACTTAAAACACTTGCCCCATGCGTATACATGACACCGGCACTTAATTTTAATATTAATGTTAAGTATATTATTTAACACATTTACAGGCATACAAATACTACTAAAAAATAAGTACATCAACTCTTCCATAACTTGTCCAACTTAAACATTACAACTTAACCCCACCACTTAGTTTTACAAAATTTCACACAGTAATTAATAATAATTAAAATAAATACACACAACTAATTGAATGACCATAAAAATAAAAATGCACATAGCCAATTAATAACACATAGAAATTTAGGCTGCCTCATTAACATATTTAAAAAAAATGAATATTTATATCATGAAAATAAGGAGTAGAATTAGTGTATTGCCCTTTTTCTCTTTAGTTTTTGATTTCAAGTAATTCTAAAAAATAAATTCAAAATTCCAGCATTTTGTGAGTCACTTTTCACTTTTTTTTTCTTTCCATTAGTTATTAAAATTACACAATTATACATGTGACCAATCACGCTTTAAGACAACAGAAAATCATGCGTTAGAAATTCAAAAGTTGTTGAATTTTGAGAGTTGTTTAGTGACATGATAGTACTATTTTGTTTTGATAAAATTTTCCAAAATAATGCAAAAAGAAAACAAGAAGAAATAGTTACATTGAAGTAGGAAGGAAGTTGTTTGGGTTTACTACATGACGAAGAGCAATGGAGTTGTTCTCACCCAAATTTCATAATCGAATTATAGAAAATTATAATATAAGCATAACAAAAGCTGTAAATTAATTGGATTTCATCAGTAAAACTAAAAATGCTAGCGACTAAAAGTTTGAGAAAAGCATGTTGTCAGCTAATGATGTATATAGAGTATCCAACATGTTAGATTGCTCACAATTCTGGTCATCCTTCTACTTTCTTTACCAATGAAATTCTATTAGCATAGGGCCTCATAACTCAATATGACTGTTGGAGTCATTATTTATTAAAAATGTGACTGTTGGAGAGTCACTATTTTCTGACTGTTAGTATCTTAATCTGTTTTCATATATAAACAGTAATCTTCTTCTTCATTATATATATGTATATAAACAATTCTCTCTTCAGTGTTCCCTCTCTATATTTTTTTGGAGCAATTCTGAGTACTCAAATTACTCTTCCAATTCAAGTGCATGTTCGGAAGAGTTGGTTGCTGAATCCTGGAGAACATAGCGATGTGACCTTGTGCATCGAGTCATTGACTCAGAGGGGTTGAATTGTTCTTAAGGGCAGTACGCGCAATACATTGCACGCCTCAACCAAGAATCATAGTTTCATCTTTCTATTTCCAACAATTAGTGCTATGAAAAATAGAAGAATAGAAAACAATTACAGAATCAAATGTGGTTACTTGATTGAAATATGTGCATACAAGTATATACAAAGAGAAGTGTTTTGTTTGGCTGGGTCTTTGTTTAGTGTTTGGAAGCCTAAAAGTTTGGCCTCTGCGTTGGCTGGGAGCTAGTGTGTATACTGTATATCTCTAAAAGTTTTTTAGACTTCTAAGTGGAATTCAAAATAAAATAAAATAATATGATGAAGAGTAATGCTATGCTTCCCAAATTTCTATTTTAAGAGTACTTCCCAAATGATGTGCCAGTGGGGCCAGTTCTAATACAGTGAGACTAGTTAAATTTTGATTGGAAATTGTTTACTTGGACCCACTATCACATTATTTGGGAAGCACTTTTGGGATAGAAATTTTGGAAGCATAGCAGTACGCATAAAAAAACAAGCAAGCAAAAATCCTACGAAAAGAACACACGTCTTCAATTTTCTCACCCAACCACTTCATTGTGCGCGAAAGTGGGACCCACCAATTGTGTCACACCCCAGAATAGCAAAAATAGAGAAAATAAATTTCTTTTTGGGTTCGTAGACAATGACTAGTGAAGTCACTGAATTGTACACACCGTGCAGCTCTAAATATATAGTAAAGGTTGAAGAGAACAATAATAGAAATTAAACCCATTGTATTACAAGATCCATAAATTATTACATCAGAGTTAAAACATAATATTAACAGTCTGAAAGCAACATATGTGCCTTTTTACAAAAACATAATAATAAATTTAAACAGACAGGAATAGAAACTATAATCTATCCTATGTATTCAACTGGTGTATATATAGTCATCAACATAGTCGTCTTCTCCAGCGTCTCTTACTCCAGTAGGCCCATATATCTCCTGTATACCCCTCCTCAGGGTATCCATCATTATAATGTTCGCCACCTACATTGTAAGTAATAGGATAGCCTGGACGGGGACTGTCCAAGCATAAAAAGCCTTCAGCTTACTGAAAGCTGAGTGAGAAGAAACTAACGCAGTATCATAGGTATAATGTAATTACCAGTAAGGAAGGACATAAAATGTAGTTGTACTAATAATATCTGTCTCTTTATTCCAACCTTTCCTTAATCGATTACTCACGTCTTGTGTACAAGAACCTACAACATCCGACTCATAGATGAACATACTAGATTGCAACACTCCTGGATATAGCAATACTCTGTCTACTACTTTTAAGAACATACTCACAGTCCACCGCAAGTCATAGACACCACGTCAGTCCATCCCCTGCTTTGAAGAACATATGCATAGTCTACCGAAAGTCAGGGATATAATGCTTTGAGCAAAGACACATAAATTCTATTGCCACAACTTAAAGACATCTACCAGTGATCATAGTTGTCACGACCCATCCTACTACGCGTGGAATTAGGACACGTGGCACGCCACCAAGGTTCATCCAATTAATTAAACGGTTATACGCAGCGGAAAAGAACTTAAAACAACCTTTAATATATAAAACTTTAGGAAACATTACCCTCCGAGTTGTAAAATCCGTATAAATTGAAAACGTTGTTGTATTTTGAATCGGATGAATATATCCCAAAGGTACCCTAAGAACCAATCAAAACCTTTTAAAAATTTCCAGAAGTGGTAGAAAAAGATTTGTTGCTGGGGATATTTCGACCGGTCGAACTACCCCCTTCGACCGCTCGAATGACCCTTTAGAAGAATTCCTTCTAGCAGCAGAATTTTGCTAAGGCATCACCCAACCTCACACTTTGCAACTTCCAAAACTCCCAATCCTGAATCCAAACTTCTTAAGTCAATCAAAAATGTAAGAACGTACATCCATCTTACTAATCCTTGAAAAAGAGCAGCAATGAAACCAATTAAGGCTTGTTTGGATTAAAATATAAAAGTTCTATTACATTCATCCAAAATCCGAATTTGACAAGTAAACATTCAAAAATAGGAACTCAAGAGTTCGGATATCTTTCCAACATAACCAAAAGAAGTTTTACAACTTATTACAACATTACTACCCCATTCCATGATTTCCATGTCGAAGTTCACATTCTAATGTTGGGTTTGTGCCCTTAAACCATTACTTTATGTATGAGACATTAGCATTATAATATATGGATATCAGCTTTACATTTCATTGTGTATGTTTCTTTCATGAGATGATTGTTTTATCCTTAAGTATCATAGTAAGCAATTCGTGTGTGTATGAGATACACACAAGTGAGATACGAATTACTATTCTTTGATACTTAGAATATGTCACAGTGGATGATGAGACTGGATACCTCATCAGGTCTACACTGTAGCATAATTAACTACCATTGGATGGAGTGATTAATCTCAATCACTAGAGTGTAGCTCTTAGTTGATATGCTAGTGCTTATAGTGCATTGACGGACCTGAGCTTTCCTATTGACGCTTAAGGCTGTCAACAGTCAATAGGAACTCATAACTTGTATAAGGTACGTGTTCTCAATCTTGAGATGATTATGAACACAGACTATGGATATGGCTGCTTTGACTTACCAATCAGTGAGGTCTATAGAAGATCAACACCTGGGTATCTTGGGTATGTCATGTCTATAGGGTTGTGAACATATATTGTCAAGATAGAATCTACCCTCTGATTCAGAGTAAGCATTCCCTTGAGAATGTCACCAAGTTGATTACTGAGTACTGCAGTCTTGTTGATAAGAGTTATCAACATGTTTAGTAATCATGAGTAGTGAATGAGACTCAAGGAATACAAGAAGTAATCATGATTCAGGTTGACAGTAACAGTTATCCGACTACCTGAATATGATTACGAATGCTGACGGTAGAGGGACATTAGTACACCATACAAGTCTAGTTATCGCTTCGGATATGTTCTTTTGCGTTGGAGTTCAGTTATCGTTTTATAGTGGAATAAACGTTAACTGACCAGTTAGTTAGTTTGCTGATCAAAGAGTTTGGTCATGGTAATTAACAAACTGGTCTGAGCCAACAATAAAGAGCCTAGGAGGTCCCACTCTTAGCTCCGCTAGGATGCTTGGAAAGACACTTGAGGAAGCTGTTAAGACAGGTTCGATCGATCGAAGCATGTTCGATCAATTGAAGTCTTCAGGTTCGATCGATCGAGAATGGTTCGATCGATCGAAGGTTCGATCGATCGAACTCACTTCGATCGATCGAAGTCTAGGTCGGTTCTGGAATTCTATAAATAGGGCAGCTGCGTTCTGGAAGTAAGTGATCGTCGTTTTTATACGCAGAAGCTGCAGAAACTATCATAGTCTTCCCAAAACCTTCCTATCCTCTCTATTAGGGTTCCCACCAACCCTAGTCTTTCCGGCAGGCATCCGCAGGAGTCATAAGGGTGAAGATCATCTAGTGGAGGCTGCTGGAAGTTGAAGTTTCAGAATTGGGTTCAAGACACTAAGGTATAATTCTTGCACCCCCTTGTACGCATCTATGGAATTGACGAGTAGTAAATCCTGGAATACCAAAAGTTTTTATAACTTAACCTATTTCCGCTGCGCGTTTAAACCACTTTTTCCTTCATCTAACTCCTCAAAATTTCATATTACAACATTGGAATGGAAAATACAATATAAACAAAAGGCGATCCCCGACATTCCCACGACCTCGCTCATCACCCTACACCTTTCCTTTCTTCTTACCTGCAATGGAGTAAATATCCATTGCTCAGCTATATGCTGAGTGCACAATTCTAATATATGCATATATGATAAATCATGCTTTAATCTCATAAGTCATATCAAATAGTCTCTAGGGAGAAAAATACGCATTCATCCGGTAGCGGCAAGTCCAAGCCTTAAACCGCGATGTCAATGGCTAGTCCAAGCCTCCAACCATTACATCCCCAAGTGCCCTGGCAAGTCCAAACCTTAAACCATGCACAGTAGCCATCGCTACTAAATTCTCAAACATCGAAAAGCTTACTCCGGCATGAATTTGTATAAGTCCCCCCTTTGATCCACATAGACAACTCAACTGGCTCGCGTAAAAGTAGACTTGCTTTTCACTTTTAATCGCGTGCATAATTAACGGGCCTACTATTAACACATGAATTTTTCCCGGATCTCACTTTCGTCATCGAAATTGAAAACATGCATTTCACCTATATAACATAGGCTAGAAATTCATACCTCGAGTTATCGTCGTATAACTTTGAGGGAACGACTAGACGCCTGACTAAACACCAAATCTCCGATCCTACGCAAAACCTACGAGTTTACATGCGTTTTCCCCAAATTTCTAGAATTAGAATTTTATAAAAAGTTAACCAAACATGGCCTAATAGATATCAAAATTTAGCCCTCACCTTGGGGAGTTCAAATATGAAGTTTGGTTGAAAACAGACGGACGAAAGGTCGTCGATCATCGTCGCAAAGCCCGTGGCAACAAACTACCTTTTCTCTCTCCTCTCTAATATTATTTTGCAAAGCTTTTGTGAAAATGAAATCTCACCCTCCTCTATTTATAGAAAAACTTCTTAGCAATCACGTTTACTACCCCGCGAGTTCTCAAAACTCCTAATTAACTCCTGAAACGTCGCGTACGTCCATTTTATAACTTTACGAGTGAAAATAAAAAATTACAAAAGTGTTCCACTAAGTCTCATTTGGATCCAAAATTGTATCTGAAAACTAGATTATGTGGAATCTCTACACAAGTTTCCCTTTTTATATAGCGTTTCACTCCCGTTCTCACCATAGTGTTCAAAATGCTCTATAGCGATATTAAAAATTACCAAAATTTATACTACACAGGTATAATTCACTATTCATAAAATACCAGATACTTTAAATAACATTTAAATCATATAAATGTCATTTAACCATGCTAATGCAAAATGCTGTACCATATTCCCGTGTCTTCACTGATATCTTTCGTTGACCCACGGTCAACCTCATCCACAATTATTAAACCACGTTAATAATTCCCAGAAATTTACTAAAGCATTTAAAAAGAGTACATTTTTCAGAACGGGCGTGACAATAGTCTACCATTTGTAAGGACATATGCTCAATCCACCCCTTTTAAGGACATATGATTAGATCACCAGCTATCTTAGGGCTATTAGTCCGGTCCACCACTTTCAAATGACTGACTAATTCTCGTCCCCGTAATCCTCTCAGAACATATCAAACCTACTTAACATTTCACTATCACTAATACATGACATTCCTATGTGGCCTGACTACTCTAATTGAAATGAACGGATGATTAAACTGGATTAGCATCAACACTTAATTAACATCCCAAACCTTGATACGTTACTCGCAACGTTATCTCATTATTGTGTCTCATTATAAACAAACATATAATGAAAGCTAGTAATCGCATTTAAACAACTAAGCAATTCGTATCATAAATAACAGGAGATATCATTATTCTGTAAGTTCCAATCGATTGAGACTAGGGTTGAATCGATTACGAAAAAGGTAATTTCAATGGATTGAAGTAATTTTCAATAAAGTGAGTAAGCAATGGTGGCAATCGAGTTCAATCGATTGAAATAATAGTTTAACCGATTGAAATAGTCATCTTCTCCAGAAACTGGGCAGAGATGCCCAAAACTCTGGGAAGCCTTTGGGTCATTTCCTTCATGTTAAACTCATAAAGACAGTACACCTAAGCTACTGAGTGAGTTTAGAATTCACCAGAGTGAAAAGAGGCGTGAACCTTGAGCTTTAATGGAGTCTCCTCCCCCTCTCCTCTTCTCTGCCTCTTCCTTCTCTGTCTCATTCCTTCTCTTCTGTCTTCTCTTTTTTCCTCTCCTTTCTTTGCTTCTTTTGCCTCTTCTTGACAGTGTGTATATATATGGTGTATGTATGTATATATATATATGAGAGTGTGTATATATGACGTCTATCTCTCTCTTTCTCTCTCTAAACTCTCTCTCTGATCAATAACCCATGCACACACACACACATACACACACACGAAGTGGTCTCATATATATAGGCAAAGAGAGGTGCATATGGCAACCTCTATGTAAGTTGGGGATAGAGTTCAGACTACTTTCAATCAATTGACATGGGTTCAATCGATTGAGAACATGTCGGTCAAAGTTCAATCGATTGGAATGAGTTCGATCGATTGTAATTGGGTCCACATCGTTGATTTAGTTCGGTAGAGTTTCAATCGATTGAAGTAGGTTCAATCGATTGAGAACTCATCAATCTATTGGGAAAGACTTTACAGGAATTATTGGCAAACATACCCAATCTCATATATTAATATACACTAAAAAATACAGGGTATTACAAATTCTAATGGGTAAAACAAAGATGATTAATGGTGGAAAGTGGTGGATCTCATTTGCTCACCTAATAAGGTGCATGCTTGGGTGAACTAAATTGTTATCTAAGATATCGAGGGAGATTTTGTAACAACCCGTATTTTCATAATTACAAAATTGTAATTTTAAAATAAATTAAATCGTTGGGGGTAATTTCAAAACTATATTTCCATTGCTTGTTTTATTTTGAATTAGTAAGGAAAACTTAGTTGTGGTGCAATTATATTTTTGAGAGGTAAAAATATTTTGTTTTGGGTCAGAACGTAAATTTTTATAAATAGAGAAATGCATGTCATAAGTATTTAAACTGTATTTTTAATTGCAAGAAAATGTTTGTCCTTAAGTCAAAACTGTATTTTTATACAACCGAAAAATTAATTTATACGCAAAAGCAATTTTTCTGTATTTTTATCACGAATGGAAACACCGCGAAAATACCAGTTAACGAACAAAAACTGACTGCGCCGTGACAGACTCCCACGAATCAGGGAATTTGCCAATCAGATTACTATTTGTACTTGCAATCTCATAAATGAAACTAATCATCTACTTAGGCCATGTTGGGAATGTAAAATCTATGTGTATTAATTTTAACCCAAATGCTAATTTCCCAAACACTAAATTGGCCCCTAACAACTCTAGCAACTCCTACAAACTAAAATTCCAGCTTACTACGTAGGAGTAATGTATATATGTACAATCTGAATGTGTGAGCTGTGACTTTATGTATAATTGTATTTATATATACAGTTTTGTTTTTTAGTTTTATTTTATTTTTATTTTTTTAATTATTGTATTGTGAGGGAGAAGGCTCTTGGAGCCCAAGCAAGAGAATTGAGTTTATATAAACTCTCACACAAGTCACAATTCAGGGCACTACACACAATTTCGATTCACTCGTGGGATCCGGGCGGTCCCCCCAGTTGTGCTGGATCGGTCGCTCAAGATCTTTGGTCTCTACCCGGACCGGATGAAAAAAATGGGATCACTTCTTATGGACTCGTTGAGAATGATTCTGATCTAGTTCATGGCCTCTTAGAAGTAGAAGGTGCTCTGGTGGGATCCTCATGGACAGAAATTTGAGAAAAAAGGAGAAAACACAGAGAGTTATACACAGAAATTTCTACTGAGAGAAAAACTTGAATACCCCATAGCCAAGCTTACTTGGATTCTTAATATTTGGATTTTCAGCTCAACACATACAATTACGAATAAGTAAGTATTCTTAACTCACTTAAAATGTTTTACATGCTTTAATCATTGTTTATATAGTTAGAATAGTGAGTGTTCTTAACTCACTTATAATGTATTTCATGTGTCAATTTCTGCTTATATGACTTGAACTGAGAATCACCATTGATGAACTTGTTTTTGAAAGTTCAAGCTAGAAAAATTATGAATTTTCAAACTTTAACCAAAATCTGTTTTGTATGATAATTATGAAAGGTTTTAGATTCTAAAATGAATTACATTGAGTATTACTAGCTCAATCTTGATGTAATCCATGACTAATTTCTGTTTATATAATGTGGATAAAAACTTGCATGATGTACTGTTAGGAAATCCAGTTCACACAATATTTGTTTCCAGTTGTGGATGTTCCTAGCAACTATCACTGTTGTATCTTTGCTTAATGTTGTTTTTTGGAAGGTGTATTATCAAACTTTCTTTATTTCATCAATGTCAAAAGCTGCAATATTATTAATTACTACTAGATTGCTATACAAAGATTAGGAGCCAAAAAGGAAAAAACTGGTAGTTGTGAAAACATTTAAAATTAATTCCTCATTTGTACTTAAAAAGTAATTTGTGGTTTCCACATTGGATCATTTTTTTTTACACATCTCAAAACCTTATAAAAGCAATACCAGGTATCAACTTTGATACTGTTTGTTCTCCTTCCATGAGATCTCTTGAAAGTTAATCCCAGTAATATCATAAATAAAAGTTGGGTTATATGCTATATGGCCTGCGCCCGTGCGCAAGAGCAAAGTTTTTGACATAAAGGTTTAAAAAAAAAAACAATAATAATTATAATTATAATAAATAAATAAATGAATGAATAAAAATAAAATAAAAGTGTTTTGCAAAACTTTTGGACAAAGTCCCGCACCCGCGACTCGGGCGAGCGGCCCGCGCTCGCGACCTGGCATTTTTCAGGTTTTGTCTGTTTATCCCTAAGGAACTGTTTGGAAGGAATTTTGGAAGCTTTGAAAGAACTAATAGAAAGTTATACTATTTTTGGAAATTTGCTTTAAATGGACTTGGTTTAAAATGAAGTTAAAGACTTACTTTAGGATTCCGCGCGCGTTCGTTGATGTTATGTTTCAGTAGTTACAATGACATACATGTTAGGGTCGAGTTAACATGCATGGTGTGTGATAGTGAGTTAAAAAGAGTCTAGAGTTTGAGTTGTGTTTCGTGGCAATCTTAATTATCCCAGGCCGGCACGGATACGGCAAATTAATTAGGAAGGATTGAGTCCAGGCCGACTCGGATACGGTACGCCAATCAGCGTTATGTTCTAGCCATAATTATCCTAGGCTGATTCAGATACGGTAGGTTAATTAAGAGGGATTGAGCCCAGGTCGACTCGGATATGGTAGGGCAGTCCGATCGTGTCCAGGCCAACTCGGATACGGTAGACCGATCAGGTTATTATAACCTTGAATGTCTAGGTACGGCCAAGCCGACTCAGATACGGTAGACATAATGATAGACATTCTAAACCTAACGGCCGTCGACAGGTGGTTCAGGGGAACCGTTTGTGTTGGGTTTCATAGTCGAGGTAAAAGAGTCAGTGAGATGAATGAGCTGCATTATTTCATGCACGGTCACATGCTATATTGAATGTCATTATGTTGATCTTTTGTTTCTTTTTAAACACGAATTCACTCATGTATTTCCAACATGTAGAATAATAAACCTGTGAGACGAAAATGGTAAGAAAGTATGTTTTACATTACAAGCATATGTTTTTAAACTCACCAGCTTCTTGAAGCTGATGGCGTTGATGCGTCCTAGACATTTATGTCTAGGGTTTTCAGGTTATGATCGAGATGGATAGTACGACTATGCTAATTGAGAATAACTTCCTTTGAAGTTACTGTTTTGTTTACTTAACTGAATTTGTAATATGGATTCTTGTAATAGATATTAATAATATTTTTGCAAGGTGGGTTGTGCCTTAAGATTCCTACATGATATAATACCTAATATCTTTGAAAAATTTTATAAGCCTTGATTGCTCTTACTTTGATATAAGTTATTATACTGTTTGGCACTTGGGACGGAATCAATCCTTCAAACTGCTGCGACCTACAGGTCGATAAAAGAAATTAAATGCTTTCCCTGTTTATGCAACGTCGGGGCGTGACAGATTTAGTAATAAATCCCCTATGCCGTTTTATATTAGAATCAAGGATAATAAATATTTTTTAAAGTGCAATTTCACTTGTAATTAAAGCATTCATTTTAGGGAGATAGGGTCAAAAGTCTTAAATAATGGATTATTTTAGTAAGAACTACACCCTGCATTTAATTTCAATGAAAACTCCTCTCATCATTTTTTGGATAGAACTATCCCTCCTTATATGTCACGCTCGTGCAGATGCTGTGCAACATTTCTAATGTGCAGTCACTCACACCCAATTATTTTGTAAACTTCAATAATTCATAACTTTCAACCTGGAAATATTTTTTTTCATAAAATTTATACTTTTAGAACCTATTCGACAAGATCTATCAAACAAGTATCATTGTCGCTATGAAATTCTGGAAAAAAAAAAAGTTACTTGAAATTTTAGTTAAAAAACTTATTATGTAAAATTTCACACAACTTTTTTTAGTATGAAATTTCATTGCAGAGAGAAAGAGAGGTAATCTCACATTTTTCCAAAAAATTTTAGGTGAAAATTTCACACAACTTTTATTTTACACATTTTTTTAGTGTGAAATTTCACACAATGAGCCAAGTACAAAAAAAATCTCTCAAACAAAGGATAGTTGTGTGACATTTACAAATTTCACTTAACTTTACAACGATGTGTGAATTTGAAATTTTCACATAACTTTACAATGAGAACTTTACAATGGTAGTTGTGTAAAATTTAAAATTCTCACATAACTTTACAGTGATAGTTGTGTGGAATTTATAAATTTGAAATAACTTTAAAGATAGACTCAAGCATTTGAAAATTTACATACTAAAATTTCACAAAACCTTTTTTATGTGAAATTTTCCACTCTATAATGTGAATAAGACTTTTAATCAAAATTTGTTTAAAACCTTTTTGAAACCATGCCTTTTCCTTCTTCTTTTTTCAATAGCAAGTAAGATTCATAGATTAATTGAAATTAAAAGGATTGAAAAAACCTTCCATTACTCATGATCAAAAAACTAAAAAGTAGCCCCAACAACCAATTTATAAGACAATTTTAAAACCATCAGCATACCCATCTCATTGAGAAATGAAAGCAAACACCTTATGGTCATTCAACCATATGATAGGGATAATCCCCTTGCAACACAACTCAAAACCCCCAAAATACGAAACATCACCCGAAAGCCTACAAAACATAAACACAATATCCCAACATTCAAGCTCAATCAATTGAGGCACATCAAAACAATTTCAGGCTTCGTGTTCTCTCTTTAGATTCTCTTCCTACCTAATTTTGAGACTAAATAAAATTCAAAGAAATTGAAAACACAAAAAACACACCAGAGCTAATGTGATTCCGGCGAGTTTGACTGCAAGATTCAGATACTTCAAAGATATGATCATCCTTGGTGATTCTGGTGAGTTCCGACACAAGATTCATGAACTAGTCTAGATCGAAAATGGATGGTAGCAGTTGGTGGAGACGATGGTGGTTGGTGGTCATTTGTGGTGCGAAGGCAATGATCGGTGGTGGGCGGTATAGCGATGGTGGTCGGTGGACTCCTCCATCCTTCTCTCTCTCTCTCTCTCTCTATCTCTACATGAACGTTTATAGTTTAATTGCAATGGTGGGTTGGTCCAAAAAAATTTCTACTTATTTGGTCAAAGGATTAGAAGTACTTATGTTTCATTAGTGGAGGAGTTTTGGCCAAAGTTAAAGTCGGGCTGGTCTTTAAACAGATGTATAAGATCCCAAATCAGGGATTTAAGACTAAGATTCTATTCATTTTACATTTTCCCGTAAGGTTGGCGTATCATTATTATTATTATTATTATTGTTGTTGTTGTTGTTGTTGTTGTTGTTGTTGTTATTATTATTATTATCATTATTATTATTATTATTTAAAATTCTATGGTATATCCTAATGGTTTTGGATGTAAAATATATGCTTACCGGTTTTAGTCCCAACCTGTTATAGTCTTGTCCTAACATATTGTTATTTTGACAATCCCTTCCTATCAGAGAAAAAACAAATTTATCAAAGTGATTTTTAGGTTACAAAGTGTTAGGACCAAATTACAACATGTTGGCTCTAAATTAGTCAGTGTAATATATCCAAAATCACTAAGCATGTATGTTTTGACCAGAAGTAATAGCCTACTTTAAAATGGTTATGTCAATTAACAAGAAACAAATGTTGTAACAATCACTTCATTTTTTCAATGAACAAGTGGTTTTCAAATTAAATTACCATACTTTTGGACTCGGTTACACATTTTGGGACCCAATTGTAACATTTCAGCACCCAAAACCACTAAGATGTAACATTTTGTCATTGGTAGAGTTCAGGTTAATTTTGACACTTTCTTTCCTTTTTCAATGGTTTTCATTGGTAAAATGACAAGTAAAAGCTTATCCTCAACACACTCCAATATATATAAAACTTTGAAATTATACATAAGCTTTCATATCTATCCCATTTGATTTTTAAATGCATTAAAACAAAGTCGAATGCTGAATTAAAAAAAAAATACAGTTGCCAACTTATGAAGAATTTCAAAATAGTGCTCGAGTTGTTCTAATTCAGGGAATTTCAAATCTGTTTTTGCAAGAAAGTGTACTTTCTTGCCAAAAAGCATTTCTCACAATTAATTTTTTTAGACTTAACTTGATGCCCAAATATAACACCAGTGGTGAGGAAAAGTATAATTTCCTCGCTATCATTGACAATTTGGTGAGAAAAATTATTTCCTCGCCAAATAAACATTAAAATATTTTTTTAGACGTAACTTTGGGCGACGAAAATTAGTTTAGTCGCCAAATACTTCACTTTAGGCATAAAAAAACACTTTAGGTGAGGAAAAAAGCTTTCGTCGCTATAACTTTACTTTTGACACTGTTGGTGGGATGATTGATTTCATTGCCAAATAAAATAGGGAAATAACATTTTCTTGAACTTACTTTAGGCGAGGAAAATTACTTTTCATCACCAGTGACTTCACTGTAGGCGAGGAAAATTACATTTCATCGCAAGAAACTTCACCTTCTGGCGAAGAAATATAATTTTCTAGTCAAAATTGACATTTTAGGGGAGGAAAAAAGACTTTTGTCGCAAATTGTGTGTGCCTTTTAGTCTTTTTGACGATGAAATATAATTTCCTTACCAACACTGTACTTTTAGGAAGGAAGTTTGAATTTTCTCGCTATGTTTTGTCGGCAAAATGTATTTCTATTGTAGTGATCTAGTTTTACTTATTCATGCTTATCCATGCTCTTCCACGCATCCATGCATACACCTGCATACTATCTACACCTAGAATAGTAGATTATTCTACCTAGGGTCATAAATACACACACATGCACTTAGTATTCATGGATGTTAGGATATTATTCATATACTTGTGTTGTTCAAACCATGGTTAATTCGGATAAGGTATAATTGGGAATGCTATGCTATCCCAGGTAAGCTTTCCAAGGAGTCCTTTTTATTTATCGCTTTCCTAACTCACATAGAAGCATGCTTAGGTGGATAAAACACGATTTTAAATTCCTTACATGATTACTTGTACTTAGGTATCATGTTTTTCTTAGGTTTTGAATGTGATTTTCATATTTACTTTTGTTTTATTTCTTCGAATGCATAGGGGAGCATAGAAGTACATTTTGTCCCCGAATTTCTGCTTTAGCACGTGCATTGCATGTAATTACTTAGCTTCTAGCATGCTTTTCTTTTCTTTATTGTTTATAACCTATAAAAATATGAGTGCATTAGAAATTAATGAAATGGTCGATATAATGTCTAGTCACCTAGCCATGAAAGTTGAGTAGAGGCCCATCTTCGAATGGGGCGAGAGGGGGTGTTTTACTCTAAACTGAGTTGTTTGGTGATGAAAGGGCAGTGCTCTCTATCCATTGGACTTAAAATATTAAGTTTTATTGGTTTCCTTTATCAAACCAAGTGGTAGATCTGTTAGTGAGGATCTTTCCGGATTTAGCCTGTCAGATATGTATCATGTGTGTCGATTGTAGCCTAGGATATGGATAAAAAGCTCCATGGAATCCAAATACAAGTAATCCAAATCGGTCGAATCAGATAAAGGCGAATGATAGGTGGTAAACTTACTTATGGTTGTTGACAAGAGATTTGTCGTGGGATCAATCGAGTGGGCTTGGATCTCTCCAAGCCCTATACTTGTTCGAGTGTGGACACGCGAAATTCCACCACTTGCTTGTTTTTGTTTGAAATTTGATTTTGATCAAAGAAAAGAAAAGGTCTGTTGAAAATAGATGCAGAGTCGCCACTTGGTCTTTAAGGAACTAAGAAACCTAATTTTGACTCACCCAAATGGATAAAGGGCACCGGCCCTTCATAACCAAAGAACTTGGCTCGGGGTTTTGGTACGAGAGAGGAAGGAGCCTTTGTCGCGACTAAAACACCCTCAACTCACCCCGTCTTTCGACGGGCCTCAATTAGCATCCAAATAATCATCTTATACTATGTATGGTTCGACAATTAATACTATGACAGTATATTACATCACATAAGAAAATTTGAAATGGAAGATCTAAAGATAAAATATCATTCATAAGATCTAAGCCAAGTATCACACAATGCAGAGTGAAAGATCACACGAATAAACCTAGGAAAAATCGTCTAATCACATATCAAGTAATAAAGTTTTCCTAATCTAAGGGGACATGAATTGTTCTTGAAACAAATAAATAAAGAAATTGAAATATGCTTAGCAAGCTAGTATGATGCATGTTAATCTTTGAGAAAAGAAGACCTCTCAATCCCCGGGACGGATGAGAAAGGAAGATTAGATCGAGGGGGAAGCATGAACTTGTGATCACGATCATTCCTTATAATCTTCTTAGATTAGGAGTTACAAAAACCCCAAATCTTTGCATGGATGCAATGTATGTATCTAGAATGTGTAAAGGTTGTAGTGTGCTTTGTGTTCATGGATTCCTAGAATGACTTAGAAGTCTAGAATGTGTATGAATGAATGAATGAAATCATCATGGGATATGTACAAATGTAGTATGAACTACTTTCTAAGACATGAATTAATTTGGAGTGCATGTAAGCATCAAATCAAAGGGGTAAGTAAAAGTGTGCTTGCTGTGAATAGTAGACAGAACAGCAACATGATCTTTTGAAAATTGAAAAGATGGGTTAGGAATGTTTTCAATGCATGGTATTTTATGGGGATCTTCCTTATTGTGTCTAGATCACAACCCAAAAATCCAATCTTTAATAACTATCACAGATTGAGAGAAATCATATAACCAATGGAGGTTACTCAGAAATAGAGTTTGTACTATCGACTGAAATGTTAGAAACTCTTAGAAAATGAAAACAAAAGATCTAGAGGCCCATATTATACAGAAAGTTCCCTAAGACATTGAAGTTAAAGGAAAAAATAAGTTACGACCACCCCTTTTGGAAAGGTTTTCTGTGAAATAAGTTGAAAGTCAGCCTAGATGCTGTGACAGCAAAGGCAGAATATCTGGAGAGAATGTTTGGACCAAAATGGGGTCTTTCTATACATCTCCAAGTCAAACCAAAAATTATGGGTGTTCTCTAATGAGTTAGGAAGACTTTCTAAGTGTTCTTACATTCATACATTGAGTGTTGAACTCAAAATAATTCCTTGAAGTTAAATGGCTCACTGTTTTGAGGGTTTTGAGAAAAACAAGGTTTATTTCTTGAAATCAAAATGAAGGGTTCAAGAGGGGGGTTTTGAAATGGGGGTTTTGAAAGTATACTTCCAGAACTTGGATGAATATTCTAGCTACTTGGAATATCAATTCCTAACTCATTTCAAGAACTTTCCAAGTATTAGCAAAACATGGTTTTATTTGGAAACCAAACTCAAGAATCTATGGGAGTATGATACATGAGAGGATAGATGATACATGATATGATATAGCATGCTAAAAGTGGTAAAGAAAATGTTCATGGGATATGGGTTCATCTAGATACAAGAGAGTGTTGCATCAAAGTGTGAAAGTCAAAAAATAAAATGCTGTGAATCGTGAACAGACTGTATGCATTACTTTATAACATCATAATGGGAGGTCAAACATGCCTAGGTAAATGTGGGACAAATCAGAGATCATCCTTATTGTGTGTAGAAAATAACCCAAAGAGCCAAACCTCAATAGCTATCACAGATTAAAAGAAATAAATCCGAATGTACACATGACTCAGAAACAAAAGCTGCACTGTTGACTGATTTTGTATGATTTTGCATAAATCAAAGAAAGGGTTTATGATGACCCATTATATACCAAACGTTTCCTAAGACACCCAAGTTTCATAAAAAAAATAGAAAAGATATATGTACAGTGACAAAAGCATCCATAATAAGTGCAAGAAGTCGGGTGAACATTCTGTGAGAACAGAGGCAGATTATGAATATGAACTTCTCACATCCAAAAATAATACTTTCACATCTCTATAATTGATGGGAAAAATTGGAGACAAACTCTGATGTCTTAGGAAGATTTTCCAAGTGGTTTCATCATCATAACGCAAGTATTTAATTCAAACAAATCTTTGAATCTGAACAACTCACTGTTTTGGATCATTCTTGAAGAAAATGGATTTGGGTTTTGAAATAGAGTTTGAGTTCTTGATTGGGGGTTTTGAAATAGATGTTTAAAGCATGAACTTAAACTCTTGAGATGACCATGTGACCACTTAGAATCTCATCCAACTTTGAATCATCAAAGAACTCCCAATATTATTTGCACAAACATAGTTTTGTTTGAGAATATGACTTCAAGAGTACATATGAATGTATTGAAGGTAGAATCATCTTCCATCAAACATGTCTTTGAGGTTAAGAGCTACTATCCATAAGGATTCACTCTCCTCAAACAACATGTCATCTAGATGATGATGAACAACTAAATAATCAAAGAAAAGTCAAAAGAAATGAGGTTAAGAGAGAGATGAACATCAAAGTAAACAAGCATTCAAATAACAATCAATAGTTGATATTCATTGAGATATTAGACTTGTAGCTTGGTGTTTCACTCATATGTGGTGACATTTGGACATGGAAGTAGCTTCCTATCTCATAGATACTCAAGAATGGTGGTTGGATGTGATTTGAATGTGGAGTATATGAGAGGTAATGGAAGAAAATAAGATTAAAACTCACTTTGATTGGAAAAAATTGAAGAAGAAGACTACTTCTTCTCTTTCTCTCTCTATATTTCTCTAGAGTTTCTTCCTAAGCTCTCTCTAAGCTTCAATGTCTCTCCCTAAATGGAAGTACATGGCTTCTTTTATAGGCAAAGGAGGGGTGGTAAATGGAGTTTTAAAAAGTTTAAAATGGTCTCCAATTGGTCCAAAATAAGCTGGGAACCAAAACTATGTCGTTTTGATTTCTAATATATCAAATTGGACCCCCAAAAAAAATTACAAAAGTGGACTGTTCTAGGGGAGAGTGCCGCGGCGGTAGTGGGCCAGTGCCGCATTGGCACTGCTCCTCCATTGTCCAGATAATGTTGTTTAGGCCCCTTGAGGTTCCGGTATTCGCGAAAAGGCCCTATTTCGTCCAAAATTCACAGAAAATGCGTATGAACTCCAAACTGAGAATGTGAAATTCCGTTGGAAAGGTATTGGAGTCTATTTCCTATAAAAAAAATGTTTCGGAGTCAGGTCACTTTGAAAGTTTTGCGGTATTTGTGATAAAAGCCGATTTGATCGTATTTTTTAAATTCCAAACTACGCCCCCCCCCCCAAATTGGCCAATATAAACCCTCTTGGTGTTTCTTTTAGGGGGTGCAAGTGAAAAGAAAAAATAATTAATTTTGGGAGAGATAGAGATAAAGATAGGGAGAGAAGAGAGAAATTAAGCTTAGCTGCTGTTTTGAATCAAAAGTGAGTTCCAACTTGATTTTCTACCATTACTACTCTATATTTCCTTCATTTATCACCTCCAACTACCATATTGAGCATTTATGAGTTAGATGTTTACTTCCAAGTCCAAAGTCACCATATATGAGTGAAGCACCAAGCTATAAGTCCAATATATTGATGATATCATGATATTATGCTATTGATTCTTGCTTTACATTTTTATGTTCATCTCTTCTTACCTTATTTCTTTCTTTTGTTTTTCTTTGATTATTTGTTTTCTATCATCATTTAGACAATGCCATGGTATTTGAGGGAGTGAATCCTTATCGATAATAGCTCAACAACTCAAAAACATGTTTGATAGATGATGATTTAACACACCAACACTCCCATGGATTCTTGAAGATGATTTTCAAATAAAAACTTTGTTTGCAGGTGTTCTTGGCAAGCTTTTGATGTGAGTTGTAAGATGACTTTACATGTGGTTAAATCTTCAAGTTGGGTGTTGAAAATCACTCTTCAAGACCTCCATTTCAAAACCCCTCTTAAACCCTAACTCTTTGTTTTTAGAGATTAGAGACTTATTTTCCTCAAAAACTTCCAAAATAGTAAGCAAACTGACTTTAAAATGACATTCTGAATTCAATACTCAATAGATGATGTTGAAAACACTTGTAAAGTCTTACTAACTCATCTAAGTATGTCAAAGAGTTTTGGTTTGAATGGAAAATGCATGAAAGGGCTCCAATATGACTCAAACATTCTTTCAAAACATTCTATTTTTCTGTCACAACATGCGGGGTTGGTTTTGAGAATTTATTTCAGAACATTTTTCCATTAAGTGTGATCAAATTTATTTTTCCTTTAAACTTCTATGTGTTAGAAAACTTTTTGTATGTTTTGGTGCTTTGGAGATTTCATATGCATTTTCTAAGATATTTCTACATTTTAGTCGATAGTACAGTCTCTATTTCTTAACAACCTCTTTTGTTTGTTTGATTTCCCTCAATCTGTAACTCTGATTGTAGTTTGGATTTCTTGTATGTGTTTCAGCTCAATAAGGATGATCTTTGTTGATTTTCATGAATTTGACATGCCTATAACCCCTCTTTTCCATTTTTATAAAGAGATGCAAACATTCTATCTACTATTCACAGCAAGCTTGCTCTAGTTTCTTAGGCTTTGATTTAATTCGTACATGTATCCTAATTTGTTCAAGTCTTATGAATGTCTGATCGGGAGAGAACTAATCCTAATTATATGCCTTAACGCGCATTTGTTAGTGCCTTTTTATCCTGTTTTTGTATATTTTTACTTCGTTTTCTAGTTTCTGACAGGTTTTGGAAGAAATCAGCTAAACCAGGCTAAACAGGGTGAAAAGTCAGAAGTAAAGAAGCTGAAAAAAACCAAGTCGCGCGCGCGGTCCGCGGGCGCGAAAATCAGAGAATCGCTCGCGCGATCCGCTCGCGCGAGACCCCCAATAACTCGCTCGCGCGATCCGCGCGCGCGAAAGTCAAAAGTCGCGCTCGCGCGACCCGCTCGCGCGATATGCCCAAAAACCAATGTTGCGTATTTCAGTATACTGAAGACTCCTGTGCAAACGAGACTGCTAAACGACGTCCAGACTGTAAATTACATGAGTTTCAGTCCGTTTCGAGTTGTAAAGGCTTCCAAAACATGTTGTAAATCTATATAAACTCTATTTTACTTCAATTAGAGGGTTGGCAACTATTATACACATTCATATACAGCCACATATACACACTTCCAGCCCTTGAAGAGGGAGAAGCAAGGAGAAGAAGAAGAAGACCAAGGATTTCTATGGCCTCCTCCATCAACTACTTGCCGATCTCTACTCCTATGGCAGCTTAGATCATTGATCTAGGGTTTCAATGAAGCCCTAGATGAGTAATAGGGTTTTATTTATGCTTTTATTTTAGTTTTATTATGTATGGATGACAGTCACATGTTCCGAGGATTTTCATAAATAAATCGTACTTACATTGATTAAATCATTGCTTTCAGAATTTATTCTTGTCTTAGATCTATTTTGACTGTGATGTGCTCAACGATCTATTCTTGCTGTGCTTGTTTAGGTTGTTTACATGTGATGGTGCTTTATTGATTCGTGCTATCAAGTATCCGAATAGTCCATGCCTAGGTTAGATGGATTAGATCACAACCCTAGTTTAGTGTGAGATAATTCGTGCTATCCGCAGATGGATTATGTTGGTGCTTGAACCATGATTATCTTCTTGTCGGAGGAATTGGGCTTGTAGCTACAATTCTCCATATTCATCCAACGTAATAAGCTAAAGTAATTCATGAATATTCCTATTATGAAACTAGTGGTGGATTTGCAATCCTAGGTTCCTTTAAATATTATTTAAAAACACTTTTAATTGCTTTCATAAGTTAGATTTACTTTTATTGTTATTAGTGTAATTAAATTCAAAATCAAATCCGTTTTTCCTAATTAATTAGACTTAGGTTTTAAAATTAAGTCGTTGTAGTAATCAATCTCTGTGGGTTCGACCTTTACTTCCACACTGCAAATCTTTAGAAAAGTAAAGTATACTTTTATATCTTGATTCTGACAACATCAATGTCTTTTTCAAATTTTGGTTGCATCCTACCATGTCAATCATCATCCATACATCCATTCTCCATGCTTCTATGTCACTTTATGAAATCCTATGTACACATGCACATTGCTACCCTGCACATTCTAGGATCATTACATTAGATTCATGCAAGATTGGGGGTCTTTGTGACTCCTAATTAAAGAGGATCATAGGGAATGAGATTGGTCACACATTTCATGTTTCCCCTAGATCAAATCTTCCCTTCTCATCCATCCCGAGGATTGAGAGTTCTTTTCTCAAAATCAACATGCATTACATTCTAGTTTGTTAAGCATGAATTCTTTTCTTTGATTGTATGTTTAAAAACAATCCATGTCCCCTTTTAGCTTAAGAAAACTTGATTATTTGTTATATTATTAGACGATTTTTTTTAGGTTTATTTTGCTTGATTTTTACTTTGCATTGTGTGATACTCAACTTAGATCATATGAATGATAACTTATCTTTTGATTTTCCAATTCATTATTCTTGTGTAATGTAGTCTAGCTATCGTACTATAAGTTGTAGAGCTGAACTTGGTATTTGATGACTATTTGGATGCTAATTAAGGCCCGTTGAAAGACGGGGCGATTAGAGGGTGCTTTAGTCTTCGCGAAGGTTCCTTCCTCTCTCGTTCCAAAACCCCAAATCTAGTTCATTGGTGATGAAGGGTTGGTGCCTTTATCCATTTGGGTGAGTCAAATTGGGTTTCTTGGTTCTCATAAGACCAAGTGTCGACTCTGTATCTATTTTCATAAGACCAATTGAAAATAAGCAACTTTCAAAAGAATTTCAAAACAAAAGACTTTCAAAAAGCCCCCCCCCCCGGGTGGAACAACGTGTCAATACTTAGTCATGTCAATAGTAGTCTCAACGGTGTCTACTCCACCTATAATGGTCTTCCCTTGCAAGTAATACAAATTAATTATTCTGAGTCCCTTCATAACAGCTAGAGCACCACGTGCCACCTTCAATACTTTGGATTCCATTGATACCTTGAAACCGTTAGATTTTAAAGCTCCCAAAGAGATCAGATGCTTCTTCAAATTAGGCATATACCACACATTCATCAAATACCTTGTGGTACTGTCATGCAGCTTCAACCTGATTACTCCAACACCTTACTTTTCACATGCATGATCGTTCCCTATAAGTACTATTCCACTACTTATAACATCCAATGCAGTAAAATAATCCATATTAGGGCACATGTGATAAGAACATGCTGAATCAAGAATCCACACATCACTACAAGTGTTCACCGTGCTAGCCAACACAAAATCTGACTCATCATCTTCAACATAGATCATGTTTGCACTAGTCTTCTCCTTTTTTTCAACTTCAGACAATCCTTCTTCTAGTGACCCAATTCTCTGCAAAAAAACATACTCATCGTTCGCCAAAATGCTTCTTCCATTGACCAAATCTCCTCTTGATTTGGAACGAGATTTGCTTCAGCCCTTTCGTTGCTTTCTTTTCTCCAATCTACCCCTTATTTCAAAAGCCTCAAATGTATTGGTTTGGGCTTGTTTGCCTCTTTTACAGAATTAATTATTCATTAAGGCATTCGACACATCCTCGAACATTATTATAACTTTCCCATAAATCAAGGTAGTTGCCAACTGTTTGTATGAATCCGATAGTGAATTCAACAACACTAAAGCCTAATCCTCATCCTCAGTTTTTTCATCCAAATTATTTAACAAATCAGCAAGCAATTTGTTGAAGACATTAAGATGATCTAATATAAACTTACATTCATTGTATTGAAGCTGAAATAACTTCCTCTTCAGAGAAAGTATGTTCTCAATATTCTTTGTCATGTACTTATCTTCAAGCTTTTTCCATAACACTTTGGCCATATTCTCTCTCATCACAATGTATTTGGCATGCTTTGCGAGGCAGAGATGAATAGATCCACATGTCAATCATATACTCCGATACCTATTGAACAAGAGTGTCCATCATCTCACACTGCAACATCCTAAAGCTATTTGATTCGTCAAACTTTTTCAACTCGAATTTTTGCATAAAAAATAATCATCTTTGTTGCATTCATGCCTAAATCGGATGCCTTAGCATCAACTCCACCCTTCTTTGATTCCTTCCCTTATTCCTCCATATCTCCAAGAACTGAACCTGGATGCTCTGATACCACTTTGTTGTGCGAAAGAGGGTGATTCAAAATACAAACAAAGAGTCCTAAGACAAGAAAACAATAAACCAATCACAAACACAAGAAAAAATGATTTCATGTATGGTTCGGCCAACGAAGCCTACGTCCACACCCCTGAAGCAACTCGAATCAATACTCTGATGATGGTAAAAACAAAACTAGAGAGCTTTACAATCCCTTCCAATAGCTCTCTAGGTCAAAGGAGAAAGATACAATGTCCAATATCAATACAAATAACCTAATACTAGGTTTATAGAGGTGGCACCTCCTAATCCAATTAAGAAACCAAAAATTGCCTAATAAACGTCTTTTGCATACAAACTTCAATCTCGTGGTTGCTTGGGTGACAACCACGATGAGTGAGAAGTTAGTGAACAAAATTTCCAATTCCCTGCCAACACGGGCCGCTCAAGTGGGCACTGCTTGGGTGAGCCACTTAAGCGACAATGCAGTATTTTGACTTTTCCTTCAAAATGAGCCACAATGTAGTAGTTCCTGCGAGTGTTAGTCTGAAAACGTGAAGTGTTTTAGAAAATGAATTAGAGTAGTAGTAGATAGGAAGGACTCAGATTTATAGAGATGATTTTTCAACCTGGATGATAAGGTTGCCCAATGGCTAAATGGTTGTGTAGTTGGGATCCCTAAAAATCCAATAAAGGTCCTATCTCTTCAAGATCAATTCGTGAGTGAAGGGAGTGTTGTTGTTGTCTTTTTAATATTTGATGAACAGGATGGTATGGAAGCTTTCATCAGCATAGGATAACAAAGGCTATCAAGATATATAGTTCATCATCATTAATCTATAGGAACCAGAGGTGTGTAGATGTATACGGTCAAGATGCAAAAGGGTAAAACTTCAGACGTGGAATGTAAAGTTCAAAAAATGGTTGGGAATCTATGGGGAAACTTCATTTTCGTAGATAAGAATTGAGCTAAGAAGCTAAATAATTTGATGTGAGTAAGGATTTTTGCACCATCGATGAGATGTATTCTATCAATGCTCATTAAAGTTTGCATTGTAGCTAGAGTAGTTGTAGTTCCTTGTTTGATATATCAAACTGATGTGAAAAAAAAAAGTCGTTAAAAGGGAAAAAATATCATAAACATTAAACAACCTAATTTGTGAGTGGTCGTGACTTTTGAATAGGCAGATTAATGGGAGACTCACTTTTTGTTTTCCTGAAGTTACTCTTGCAGATGTTGAATCATTCGCCCATTTTGTGTAGATCAAAGCAATAAGTTGCATAAGCAACTTTATGAGAGAATATTGTTTCCTTATCTTCATATAATTTCTTTCTTTCTTTTATTTTCATGCGTTTTGTTCCCCAAATTTTGTGTTTCAAATGTGATATTTTGGTCCCTAAAGTGTGGGATGAGTTGCAATTTAATTGGTCCCTCAAAGACTTTTTGCGACGAATTTTTTTTTACTTTTAATGAAGAACTTATTTGTCACTAAAGGACTAATTAGGCTTTTTTTTATGCTATTATGAAGCTTTAGGGACCAAAATACCACATTTAAAACTTTAGGGTTTAAAGTACCAAACCACCCAAACTTCAAGGGTGAAAAGTATAATTTACTCTTTTAATAAAAGCATTGAAGAATCCTTCAAAACCCAATCATTTTTTTTCATACTTTCGATAGCCCATAGAGTGATTTTTCAAGATACTATCTAGTTTTTGGATGGTCAAAACATTTAGTTGGGGCCATCTTTTGACATTGCCCCCTAATACAAGGGCTAGGAATTTTGAAGTAAAGGTACTCATTGAGCCGGTCACTGCAGGTGGAGTCTGAAGCCTTCTTGACTTGTTAAGTTAAGCCTTCAACAAAAGCCACTTAGCCACTTAATTGACTTTCTTTAACTCATACATCTTGCTTTTCCTAAACTAAATGAAAGAGAATATATATATTCCACTTTCTAACCGGCGGTGTATGTATGCCTCTGTCTTATTTGTTACAATAATTTTGAACGTCAAAGGCATGCAGCACAAGACGAAACCACGGGCTTCTGCTTAGGAGATAACATCCTCTCTTTCTTGTTGGTTAAGCTTGAGCCTATCTAATTAATCTATGACCACCAACCTGCCCTTTACCCTCTCGATGGTGCCATCGGACTGATATCCAACAGCTTGCGCTCTAGCTGGCTAGTCAATACTTTTTCACCTGAGAGATGTCATCACCTCATCCATTGCACTTTTTTACACACCCCTCCCCAATACTCCCCCCCCCCCCCCTCCCCTTCTTTCTTTTACAAAGCATTTGAATCTGATATCTGTGTTTCAAATATATTTTGGGAACTCAAAAATTTTCAAGGAATAATCCAGGGACACCACTTGCCACTTCTGTAAAGGCCTCGACTTCCATTCAATATAGGATAATAAAGGTGGATTACTATAAGACATCCTTTGACCCAATTAAGCACCTAATCAAATCAACATGTACACATGGCAGTTTCTACACATTTAACATACAAAGCTCTAATTCAACACATACTTTGTCATACCCTGGCATAGCAAGATAGGGAAAAATGGGACTTTCCACTCTTGGATCCGATAGGTCGTGATAGTTCGTGATAGGCAGATTGCCGAATCAACATAATAGTTAGAGTAATAAAGTGCTCAAGGATCATTAACTTAAACATGAGGATTACTAAGCATAGCATGAGCACAATATAAGGTTTTACATCATAAGTCTTGAAATAAAACTACAATAACCCAAAGGATACATCTACATAAGTCTAGAATACATAAACATAATAAACTAGAGGCCGGACAGGTGGCCTTGCAAGGTCTCTAAGATAATATGAACAACACTAAACATAATCTCGAGGAGCATCTCGACAAGGTCCTCTAGTAGACCATCAGGTCCATCCTCAACTGGTAAAGGGGTATCACTCCTCTCTGTAGTGCTCATCCTCCTGTAGGTCATTCTCAGAAAAATCCTAGAATGGAAGGTTTGAGCAAGGAAGGCTAAGAAGGAGTACGCCGTCAGCTATAAGGCTGTGTGAATGCAATACAACAAAAGTGCATATCCAAAACATAGACTAGAAACATATGTTGAAGCACAATTATGAATCAATAAATATTCTACAAATTCACATTACTCATATAGAATTCTCATCGCACATCTCAACTCGAAGTTAGAGAACATCTTAATACATCATTTTATCCAAAGTGACTCATGACATTACACACTTAGACAATGGGGCCACCTAACATAGTGATGACACACTCAAACATACCATGGGTTCCTCAAGTATAATTGCCCGCTTCATGGATGTTAGTTATCATAGAAAGGTAATGAATGTTCAAATTATTATTGATGCACGATGAGTTGGTGGAATTGTGCAAGAAGATTGAGGTCTAGGATAGCGATGAAGGGTAAGAAAGTTGGTTGTGGGGTCTTCGCCAACAATTGGTAAGTTTGATATTATGAATGACGATGTTGTGTGCAACAAGTAGTATCAGAACTTCCATGTTCAATGGCGTCTCCAAAGTTCAACGTAAAAAAGTTTGATGGTATGAATAGCTTCAATTCATAGTGTATCAAGATGCACTCATTGTTGTGGCGTAATGATGGGCGGAGATTTTGGAAAACGAAACAACAAGTTAACCAAGGAGAAAGCAGCGGACATGGAAACAAAGACTGTCACGCCCCGTAGTAGAAAAAATAGAGAAAATAAATTCCTTTTTGGACCCGTAGGCCATGACAGTTGAAAGTCACCATATTGTCTATAACCAAAGTCAAACCATCAGAGTAATTATTCAAACCACGCATTGGAAAGTTCTAAGGTTGATATATATAATCAGAGTTCAATACTAACTATTACAAAACCAAACTGTTTGCAGAATATATAAATTAAACATTACGGCAACATATGCTGATTACAAACTTAACTATTACAACGGTCTCTAGAAACATAAGCATAAACTATCAACAGCAAGCTCCAAGTCTTCAGCTTGCATAGTAGTCAACTCCAGCATAGCCTCCGTCATAGTAGGCTCCATCCTTATAGCCCCTATCCATGTATGCATCTCCTGCATAGTCATAACCCTGGCCAGCTGGACGTCGAATATCCAGCGGCATAAACGTCATTAGCTACGAAAGCCGAGTGAATGCAAATACTAACAGAGTATCTATAGATTTGCAGTATATAAAACAACAGCATCATAAAAAGGATCATCTTGTCGTTCATGTGCATGTATGCACCAAATCAATATATAACCACGGACGTCGTCCCAATCCCATACAAAACACAACATAGACTCCTGGGTCCATATTAATCAGACACGTAGTCCCATACCTACATTCTGTCAAACCTGACACACGTTCCCATATAATCTAGCCAAACACCTTGATATATCTTGGCCAACATGCCCCTGATGCATCTTATCCAACATGCTCTATACCTTATGGCCACTATACCCAGCCAACACGCTCAATACATTACGGCTACTACGCCCATCCAACACGCTCAATACATTACGACCATTTTGCCCAGTCAATACGTTCAATACATTATGGCCACTCTGCCCAGCCAACACACTCAATACATTACAGCCAACACGCCCAGCCAATACGCTCGATGGATTATGGCCACTATGCCCAGCCAACACGCTCAATACATTTCGGCCAACATGCCCAGCCAATACGCTCGATGGATTATGGCCACTACGCCCAGCCAACACGCGTAATACATTTTGGCCAACACGCCCAACCAATGCGCTCGATGGATTATAGCTAACATGCTCAATACCTTCCGGCCACTACGCCCAGCAAATACGCTCCATCCCATCTGGCCAATACGCCCTTTACGTTTATATTCTGGCCAATAGGCCCTTAACTATACTGGCCATCCCGCCCTATCACATACTAGCCACCATGCCCAATAGCGTACGATCTTCGTGACTGCATTCATACGTACCAACATAAATAGTATTGACCTCTGCGGTCGATAGACCCACTACTATGCATGTCGGCTTTTCAATCTCATTATTACCTCAACATTAACCAAATGGTTCCACTGTTCAACGTATTAAGTCCATTACTCCACATGGGTATTATTCCAATACAGCTTTCAAACAATCAACGTCTGATAATAAACAGGTTAATAGTCCGATAGATATAAATAACTAAATATTTAACATACTGACAAGTTTGATTGATTGAAGCCATTCAATCGATTGACCAAGGTGAAGTTCGATCGATTGAAATAAGTTCGATCGATTGAGAATATTTAAAGTTCGATCGATTGAACTACGTTCGATCAATCAAGATCGGTCTATTTTCAATCGCTCGACATCAGTTCGATCGATTGAATGCAGTATTATTCTAGAATTTGAAATGGACCATTCATGCATGCTTAGGGACTGTTCTTTCTTGCCAAAATACATATATAACAACATATCTATGCTACCAAGTGAGTATAGGCACTCACTATTAATGTCGACGACGCCAGCGAGCTCAGGAGCCGCGGGTGGTCTCAGGGTGATCTCCTCTTCTCTTTTCTCCTTCTCTCTGTCTCTCTCTTCTCTGCTCTTTCTCTCTCTCTCTCTCCTGTTCCTTCTTCCTTTCTCTAAAATTGAGAGTGTATGAGTGTTAGTGTTTATATATATATATGGGTGTGTTTGTATATATATGTATGAGTGTGTATATATAAACTATATAACTCTCTCTCTCTCTCTCTCTCCAATCTCTTCCAAAATTTAATAACCTTGGGAGTGTGTGTATATGATACATATATATAGGAAGAGGGGAAGTGTAGGTGGCAAAACACGTATACTAAAATTAAAGAGTTTGATCAATCGAAGTGAGTTCAATTGATTGAGAATAGGTCGGTCAGGGTTCAATCGATTGAGAATGGGTCGATCGCTTGAGAAAAGAAACACGTCATCAATTCTGGTCGGTAGAGATTCGATCGCTCGAAGCTTGCTCGATCGATTGGAAAATGAAACTCTTCAATTGCGCGAAGCTTGCTCAATCGATTGAGACTAAAATTGTAGGGAAAGTAAATACAAGTATATTGAATCTTAGTAATATTAAAAGGGTATAAAAGCACAATAAAAATACATGGTATTACATCATCCCCCTCTAAATAAAGATTTTGTCTCCAAAATTTGAACTAAGTGTTGCTAAACAACTCTAGATACTTCTCACACATCTCCGACTCCAATTCCCAAGAAGCTTCTCCTTCATCATGGAACTTTTACTGAATCTTCAACAATAGAATCTCCTTATTCCTCAGCTTCTTAATTCCCCAATCCAAAATTTGCACTAGTCTTTCGTGCAATGACACATTATCATTCAACTTGATCTCTTCAAAGTTGATCTCGTGACTCGAATTATGAGCACACTTCCTCAACATACTGACGTGAAACATGTTGTGTACTCCTGACATCTTAGGCGGTAATGCGAGTCTGTAGGCAACCTTTCCTACACGTTTGAGGATCTCAAATGGTCCAATGAAATGCGGTGCTAGCTTTCCTCTCTTTTGTCAAAACTTGACAATTCCTCGCACCAGAGATACCCTGAGTAGCATATGATCTCCAACACTGAATTCCAAACTTCTACGGTGTTTATCTGCGTAACTCTTATGTATACTCTGCACCGTTTGCATTCTTTCCTTCACAATTTTGATCTTCTCATTAGTTTCCCGAACTAATTTTTGTCCAAGTAGTTGGTTGTCTCAAACCTCTGCCCAACACAATGGTGATTGGAACGGTCTTCTATACAATGCCTCAAAGGGTGCCATCCCTATACTCGAATGGTAGCTGTTGTTGTACGCAAATTCTATCAATGATAGATGAGTCTCCCATGAGCTTTCAAAATCAATGACCCAAGCTCGTAGCATGTCCTACATCACCTAATTAACTCATTTAGTCTGTCCATCAGTCTGCAGGTGGAAGGCAGTGCTCAGGTTTAATGACGTCCCCATAGCTGTCTATAGACTCTTCTGAAACTCTGTAGTGAATCGTGAGTTGTGGTCTGATATGATTGACATAGGTACACCGTGCAGTTGCACGACTTATTGTATGTACATCTGGCTTAAACATTTGACCGAGTATGACATACTATAAGCCATGAAATGCTCTGATTTGGTAAGTCAATCCACAACTACCCAAATAGCATCGTGGTTTTACTAAGATCTCGACAATCCTACCACGAAGTCTATAGTGATATGCTCCCACTTCCATCCAGGAACTGGTAATGGTTATAGAAGTCCTGGAGGCTTCTGATATTCCACCTTTACTTGCTTACATGTAAGACATTGAGATACGTGCTCAGCAAGTTCTCACTTCATTCCTTTCCACCAGAAGTTTATCTTCAAATCTCTTTACATCTTTGTACCGCCTGGATGCATAGTCATACGTGACTTGTAAGCTTCATTCAAAATATCCATCCTGAGATTATCTTCATCTGGCACACAAAGTCTGCCTCTACATTTGAGTGCTCCGTCCGAACCAATACTCCAATTCTCTGGTTCTTTCACTGCATTACTTGCGAACCACTTCTGAAGACCTTCATTCTTCTTCTATACCTCCAAAATACGACTAATGAGTGTCGGTTGCACTACCAAACATCCAAAGTGTCTTCCTTTACTTGAATCGAAGGCTTGAATACTGAATTCAGCCAAAGTTTCCAATGCCTGCCACTCTTTAACTATAAGAGAAGCTACTAATATCCTCTTGGGTTTTCGAATTAACGCATCGGCCACTACATTCACTTTTCCAGGGTGATACTGCAACGTGAAATCGTAATCCTTTAACAATTCCATCCAACATCGTTGCCTCATGTTCAACTCTCTTTGAGCGAACAAGTACCTCAGACTCTTGTGATCCAAAAATAGATCAAACTTCTCGCCGTAGAGGTAATGCCTCCAAATCTTAAGAGCAAAGACAATCGCAGCTAGTTCAAGGTTATGCATCGGATAATTCAACTCGTGAGGCTTCAATTGTCATGATCCGTATGCGATTACCTTCCCATCTTGCATCAAAACACATCCAAGTCCATGGTGTGATGTGTCGCTATAAATGGTAAATTGCTTACCACTTTTGGGTGTCGCAAGTACTGACGCTGTGGTTAATCTTTCCTTTAATTCCTGGAATGTGCATTCATGCTTATCACTCCATTCAAACTTCAAATCCTTTTTCATCAGTCCGGTAAGAGGAGCTGCGATCTTGGAGAATCCTTCCATGAGTCTTCGATAGTATCTAGCCGATCCAAGAAAACTTTTGACTTCCGTTGTAGTTGTTGGTATATTCCAATCCAACACTGCATCTGTCTTTAACGAGTCTATGGCTATTCCATCTTGCGAGATAACAAGTCCTAGAAACTTAACTTCATTCAGTCAAAACTCATACTTACTGAACTTCGCATACAGTCGGTCATCTCGGAGGGTCTGTAATGCGATCCTTACATGTTCTTCGTGTTCCTTCTTAGTCTTTGAGTAGATTAGAATATCATCTATGAACACGATAATGAACTGGTCTAAGTAGGGTCTAAAGACTCTGTTCATTAGGTCCATGAATACCGCTGGAGCATTGGTTAATCTAAAAGACATAACCAAGAATTCATAATGCCCGTACCTCATCTTGAATGCAGTCTTTGAAATATCCTCTAGTCGAACCAACAGTTGGTGATATTCGGATCGTAAATCGATCTTTGAGAAAGTCGTCGCTCCTTGCAACTGATCAAACAGATCATTAATTATAGGGAGTGGGTACTTATTCTTAATTGTGACCTTGTTGAGCTCTCTATAGTCGATACAAAGTCGTTGAGTCCCATTCTTCTTCTTATCGATAGCACTGGTGCTCCCCAAGGCGGTGTGATGTGTCGAACAAACTTGAGATCTTCTAACTCCTGCACTATTTTCTTCAGTTCTTGCATCTCCATTGGTGCCATCCGATAAAGAGCCTTTGATTGCGGTTACATGTGGGGCACTAACTCGATGCAGAAACCAATCTCGCGCTTAGGTGGCAATCCAAGAATATTCTGAAACACATCCTCAAAGTCTCGGACTACAGGAATCTGTGCAATAATGAGTTCTGAAGTCAAGCTCTTGATAGTTGCTAGACGGCTAGTGAGAAAAGCATCACTAGAGCAGTTACAATGAAAATCAAATGGCTGACTTCCTGATACCGAAAAGGTAATCATCCTATTGACCCAGTCCAACTTAGCACGATACTTCGTGAGCCAATCAAATCCTACTATGATGTCAAAATCCTTCATTGACAAAATGATTAGATCTGCGGGAAGAATCCTATCCTCTAAGGTTAAGGCATAGTCCTTACATACTTTCCATAATCTTATGGTTACTCCCAAAGATGATACTGCATTCAGGGCTACATCAAACGCTTGGGGTACTAAACCCAAAAGTTTAACAATACCGATAACAATAAACGAATTCGAAGCACTAGTATCAAATAAAACTTTAATTCGAGTGCTAAATAACATAAGAGTACCTTCCATGTTCTGTTGTTCAGTCTCATCAAATCTCACATTCTCGGGAAGGATAGCATTCATACGAGCATGTCTAACTTGGCCCTGAGCAGTTGGTCCGTTGTTTGCCCTACGGGGTGCTCTACAATCCTTACTGATATGGCCATGCTTGTAGCAGTTATAACAGAGAATGCTCGCCCTGTTGTAGTTCTTGGAAGCTTGGAAGTCATTAGCCAAATGACCTGGCTTCCCGTAATTAAAGCATCCACCAGTATTGCCTCTAGTGGCAGCAGGGAGTCCTTGCTGCAAAGGTGCTTGGATTATAACATAGCAGTTCTGGGGAAATGCAGGTTATGGCTTCCTCTCTCAGTCCAATTGCGCTTGTTCCCTTGGAACCGCATCGGATGTCTCAGTCCTTGGTTACTTCTTGGTGGTGGTTGATTCCCAAAACGTCCTTGCTCTCAGCCATTGATATCCTCATGACCAATCACCATTCCCACCATGGCCTTAAAATTATGAAATTATTGGTTCAACGTCATCCATTGTAGTGGCAGTGAGAGACCCTGGTGATACTGCCTATTCTTCTTCTCTAGAGTATCAATCATATGTAGGGCAAAATGAGACAGTCGTTCAAACAGCACCGTATATTCTCTCATGGTAAGGTTCCCTTGCCTCAACTCGATGAATTCTCTCTCCTTCTTATTCCTCTCCGTTTAAGGAAAGTAGTTCTCAAGAAATAGCCCTTTAAATGTGATCCAGGGCATCCTTCCAGCTGCGTCTTCTCCTACAGTCACCTTCTATGATTCCCACCAATCAGCTGCCGCATAAGTCAACTGAAATGTCGCCAATCGACGCTTCTCAATCTCGTTACATCCCAGGGTGTCGAAGATCGTTTCCATCTCTCGGAGCCACTGTTCTGCCTGCCATGGCTCAGTATTCCCGTTAAACTTCTCCGGGAAAAAATGATGAAAGCGTTCCACGATTCTATCCTCCACGGGCCTTGGGGGTGGTCCATGGTTATTCCCGTTATGCACGTTAGGATTGTTGATCCATTCCATCCTACGCACAAAGGCCTAGAATAGTCCAGTCAGATTAGTAGCCTAGGGTGCCTAGGGGACATCTTCAATCTGAGAGGGACAATTTTGAGTAGGCATTCCTGCCATCGATGCATTAAGGTTGGGTACCTATACGAACATCTCTCGGTTAGTCGTCAACCCCGAAAATAGTTATAGAAAGTAATTAAAAAATTAAGCGTAATAGTTATAGCTATTATCACATTAATAGCAATGGAAAGAAATCTACTATACGAATAACTTCAAAGCATCTTAGACCGTCAACCCCTATCTCAAGGAATCTTAAGGTTTAAGATCAAGAAATGTTGGACAATTGGTGAACGCAACTACAAAACCTAGGCTCGGATACCAAAAATCCTGTCACACCCCGTAATAGGAAAAATAGAGAAAATAAATTCCTTTTTTGGACCAGTAGACCATGACAGCTGAAAGTCACCATATTGTCCATAACCATAGTCAAACCATCAGAGTAATGATTCAAACCAAGCATTGTAAAGTTCTAAGGTTGATATCTATAATCAGAGTTCAATACTAACTATTACAAAACCAAAGTATTTGTAGAATATATAAATAAAATATTACGCCAACATATGTTGATTACAAACTTAACTATTACAAAGTCTCTAAAACCATTTGCATAAATTATCAACAGCAAGCTCCAATTCTTCAGCTCGCGTAATAGTCATCTCCAGCATAGCCTTCGTCATCGCAGGATCCATCCTCGTAGCCCCTATCCATGTATGCATCTCTTACATACTCATAACCCAGGCCAATTGGACGTCGAATATCCAGCGTCAAAAACGCCGTCTGTTATGAAAGTCGAGTGAATGTAAATACTAACAGAGTATCTATAGATTTGTAGTATATAAAACAACAACATCATAAAAAGGATCATCTTGTCATTCGCATGCATGTATGAACCAACACAATATATAACCACGTACGTTATACCAATCCCATAGCAAACATAATATAGACTCTTGGGTCCATATTAATCAGACACGTAGTCCTATACCTACGGTCAGTCAAACCTGACACACATTCCCATATAATCTAGCCAAACGACCCGATATACCTTGGCCAACTGTAGACACTCTGATTTTGACCAAATGTCAAATTAAGGGGAGTAATACCTCTAAGATCCAGTGATGACAATGTCCGACTAATCTAGGGCTTCCTAAGGTGACTCAAGCTCTTCAAAAGGCTCTTCAATTTGAACAAAAAAAGGAAAGAAAGAAGGAAAAGAGAGAATAAAGGAAACGGCACATGGTACATCTCTGCAGCATTCTCGGGTTATCGGTGCAGCATTCTCGGGTTGTCGGTGCTGCACTCAGTGAGTGCCGCTACGACAATCAGCTAAATTCGCACAAATGCATCAAATACTACAAAAAATTGAAATTCCAGAAGAAAACGACAGTCCATGGAGTTGTCCGCGGCATTCCCTGAATGACGTATCGGCATTCACTGAATGTCCGGGGAATTCCTTGAATGCCGCATCGGCATTCACCGAATGTCATCCTGGCAATCAGTGAGTGCCGCTGTAGCAACCAGTGAGTGCCACTTCCATCTCCACTGAGCGCCGCATTTTGACAGCTAGCTATACGCCTTGTACCTTCAAAAGGACGTCCAAAATTAGTGTTTTTGCATTGAAATTACTGAAATAGCCCTCCAAAATTTGCCTATATATAGGGGATGAATATCCCATTACAAGGGGGATGACTACTACACATTTTTGGGAGAGGAAAATTTCAAGGAGAAAACGAAAAGAATTTTGGGAAAAATAGAGTTTTAAGAGCTTGAAGAAGAGCTTGGAAGATCTTAAAACTATAGAAGTTTGAGGATAGTTGGAGATGATACTCTAATCTTGTTAGTTTTCTTTTATTTCTTCGTAGTTTGGGTTAAAAGCATCTATGAACTTGAAGTAAACAAGTTTTCTTCCAAGAGGTTCTTTGATGGATTTAGAGCACTTGCTCTCTTTTTTTCTTTATTTCATTTCTTCTTGTTGTTGATAATTTTGTCTTGAGATTCTTGGAGATCTTCAATATCTCTCTTGAAAACTCTTTAGTTTGATCTTTTGATCCCATGAAAGCCTATGCTTCACATGAGAGACAAAGATTATTCATCATTTATAAGCAAGTAGATAGACCCAAGTCCATATTCATGACTTGGAATCTCTAGCCTGGGATATCATGGGATCTTCTCTATATCCTTTTGGAATCCATAAGTTATAAGTCATGCCTTGATCTCCAATGACCCTCAAAGAAAAGTAGAGTTAGGTTTGAGACAAGCCAATATCCATGGCTTGGTTGATAGAACAAGAAGGGCGATAAACCTAATAGTAGAGCAGTGAATTCATGAACCAGTTTTGATCAATGATTTTTAGTTAAATAATGGACTGTTGGAATTGAATAAAACCAACTGGAGAGTGTCAATAACACAAAGTTCTACCACTGTAATTTTTGTTTTAGTGAGATTTCATGTTTAAAATGGTTTGGTCATGAGTTTTGTGAGATAACCATAATCTATCCATAATTTCAGAATAGTAACACCTTCTTGAAATGAGTAAATCCGAGCTTTAATAAAGTATTCTTGGCCTCAAATAATTTTTTATATGAAGTTTAATGTGTTAATAAGATCCCCTAAAAAGATTTAAAGTGATTCTGATTTATTTACTATTTTTAAACAATCGTACAAAATCTCTGGACAGAGATTTGCAAATCTCTGAGTGACGTCTGATTTTTACCTTTTTCCCCGAGATTGGATCGTTGATCTTTTCTTTTTCTTTTTGGGTTAAAAACTAGACTCAAAGAGGCATCTTGTGTCTAACAATTATCAAGATCAAACCGTTGGAAGTATGCTTTTCAAAATTTAAATTTGTGATCTGCTCTGAAATTTCTAGAATTCTGTCATAAACTTGGCAAACTTTGTAAATAATGATTCAAATGATCTTTCTATGATCTAAGACTTAAAACTATGTTTAATAATGATAAGTTAAACTTAACTCCAGAGGTTAAATGATCCAAATCAATGAATAAGTTTATAGTTTGCTCTTGCTCATGTTCATGTATTTATGTATACTCGTCCATGTATGTTGATACTTGTAATTAGGATTTATCCTACATGAATAAAGTTGCACTTAGTTGAACCTAATCATGAGTTCCTTATGGCCATGTTGGGATTTGACACGACTAAATAGTTGTGCGCTCTTGTGCAACACCCAAGTGTAGGTGATCGTGCAAGTAATACTGGATAAGTCCAGGTCAATCCCACAGGGAAGGAATAGGGAAAATGTCTACTAAGTTACAACCTAAAGAAAAGGAAAAGAAAATAAGAATATAGAAGTGGAGTTGTACTAATAAATCCTAATTAATTAAATTAAACTAAATAATAAACTAAAGCTTATAGAAACATAACTAATTAAACAGATAAACTAAAGGTGTTAGAAATACATGAATCCACATTGATCCTAACCATCTACAATGCATATTCATTAACGCTCTATGGAGTACATCCCTTTTCAGTATTCCGTATTTTTCTAAAGATAAAGAATCAATAGCCCTTTCATGACTGGGACTACATCATCACAAGTGATTTAAAATACTTAGAAGACGGTTTAAAACAATGGTTATTACTTGCACTCTAAATGGTGTTAGCATTCAAAGTGGTTTTCAAAAGTCAATGAAGAAAAGGCCTTAAGGCTTCAAGTTCTAAAAACTGTTGTGACAAACTGAGCTTATAGGGACAATTTGATGACAGATTTCTAAAACAAAAAGTCATGGAATACTTAAAAGAATCATCTCAGGAATTAGCATGTTCGATCGATCAAAGCGCTCTCGATCGATCGGACTGCCTCATCCTTCAATCGATCGAAATGCCTTCGATCGCTTGACTATGACCTTAGTTCAATCGATCGAAAACCTTTGATCGATCGAGCCCAAGGTTTCTAAAGATTACATGGAAGAGGTTGGAAATCAATGTTTCATCACATATTCCCAACGTCTAAACTACGAAAAAATGATTAAACTAATACAGGAACAATAACCTAGAGTAATCATAACACATAAACTAATAACAATCAAATAACAAGTATTGGAAAGAAAAACCTGGAAATAATCTGAAATAAAATTGTAATAAACATGAAACCAACTTGAATCTTCAATAATCTTCAATATAACAATGGAAAAGAGGAAGAAAAATAAGAATCTAACCTAACCTACTCCTAATCTAACCCTAAAACTACCCTAAACTACTGTTTTTTGCGTTCTGGAGCGTCCTCTCTTCGTCTGGCGTCAAAAAGACTTATATATAGGGTTCCCACAGAGTTTACGCAACTTTTGGGTAAATATAAAGTTTGATCGATCGAGCTTAGTTTGATCGATCGAAGGTTCGATCGATTGAACTCTCCTCAATCGCTTGAACTTCTCTGATTTTGACAGCTCTGCGCACCAATGGGAGAATGGCCATAACTTTTCACTCGGACCTCGGATTGACCTCCCGTTTCCTACCGCGCGACCGTAACTCAAAGATCTACATTTCATGTCTCTGGGGAAATCTTCCAAATCTGAAGTATTCATTGTCAAAATTGGCATTTTCCCAGATGCTTCTGTTGTTCTCTTCACCAGAATCACTTTCTTTAGCTCCACTTCATTGATTTACATCCTAATACCTATAAAACAATGCAAAAATATATATTTTAGGATTAACACAATAAAAAGAATATTTTTATTAGAATGCACCTAAATGTAGGGACTTTGGGATAAAAGTATGCATAAAGGACCATGTAATACACTATGAATATGCACTTTTCACCTCGAATCACACCCCCCAACTAGCTCGTTGCTAGTCCCTAACAATGAAGCGAACTAAAGCAATGTTTATTTAAACTCTAGAAATTGAAAACAAAAGAAAATAAAAATCTTAACTCACTTTCCCAGGAATCGCGATTGCATTTAGCATATGTAACAAGCCTTTAAACCCCTAGGTTCCCCCTAGTGGACGAGTGTTGTCTCGTGAGGGTTTGCAGTGAATTTACCCACAAAATTCATGTTTAAGGTAATGGTTCCCATTTAAATATTTTCAAGAAATTTTTTTCTCTCATTTACAATATAGTTAAGCTTAACAATCTCATGAAACTCTCTAGTATGCCATAGCAATGCAACACACACATTACAGTTAATCTACTATCAAAGTCATTAAGATGTTCCATACCTATTAATCTTCAAGTGTGTGTGTGAATGGACAACCAAATTACAAAACTTTAATTTCAAAGCTGGCATAACCTAAGACGCTATCAAGACGTTCATTTTGACTCGACTCTCATCGGGATTACACTCTCAAGATGAAGTCACTCCGAATTAGGTGTAATAATTGTCACTCATGATATGGAAGCTATAAAGAGTAAATGTAAATGGAAACAAAGGCTTCTCATATCTGAATAGAAAAACGAACATTTTAGTGCACAAAGTCTCATGAAAGGATACTTTTCACTAGAAGAGCGAGATACCGTGGAGAACCCTCTCATTACCTTAACTTCAAATCCAATTACTCAAAATCATTAGGTGTTGGAAAAAGAGGTGTTTGATTGAGAAGAAAGAGGCTTGTAAAACTAATTCTTTGAGTCTGTGTGACTCCATTTGTATAAAAGTAAAGTTTGTTGGGTCTATATGACTCCGTTTGTGTAAAAAGTGAATTTGTTGAGTTCCTGTGACTCCGTTTATGAAAAATGTGAATTTATTGGGTCCGTGTGACTCTGTTTGTGTAAAAAGTGAATTTCTTGAGTCCGTGTGACTCTGTTTGTGTAAAAAGTGAATTTGTTGGGTCCGTGTGACTCCGTTTATGTAAAACATTAACTCTTGAGTCCGCATTACTCCGTTAATGTAAAATATGAATTTTTTTAAGTCAGTGTGACTTTGATTTTTTAGAATGTGAATTTTCGAGTCCGTATGAATCCGTGTTTGAGAAATGTTAATTCTCAAGATCATATGACTCTCCTTTTGTAAAATGTGAACTATTTGAGTCAGTGCGACTCCTTGTTGAAAATTTGAATTCGTTCGAGTCAATTCGACTCCCAATTTTGGAAATTTAAAATTCTTTAAGTCGAATTGATTCCTGACTTTTTGAAACTGAAATTCTTTTTAATCTGATTCGACCCCCAGTTTTGTGAAATAGAAAATTGAGTTGAGTTTGATTTGACTCCAAATTTTGGAAATTTGAAATTCTTGGAGTCTGATTAACTTTGGATTTTTAGAAATTTGTATTCTTTTGAGCATGATTTACTCCAGGGCGTTGTAGTTTGAATTGAATTGAGTCTGATTGACTCTGATTTTTTAACTTGAAATTCTTTGAGTCTGATCGACTCCTAATTTTAGATCTGAGTCTGATAGACTCTCGGTGTTGTGAAATAGAATCCGATTCGAGTCTAATTCTAGAAATTTGAAATTATTTTGAGTCTGTTTAACTTTGATTTTGAAATTAAAAATTCTTTTGAGTATGACTAACTCATGATTTGGAATTAGAAATTCTTTTAAATCCGATTGGCTCATATTTTTGAAAATTAGAAATTCTTTTGAGTTTGGTTGACTCCTGTTTTAGAAATTTGAAATTTTTTGAGTCTGGTTGACTCCCAATCTTGTGAAATAGAAATTCTTTAAGTTCGATTGACTTCCAATTTTGTAAAAATTCTTTTGTGAAATGAATTAAGTCGAGTCTAGGCGACTCCTAATTTAGCATTTGAATTAGAACTCGAATTGAGTCGAATTGACTTCGGACTTGGTGAAATTGAGTTTATTTGAGTCTGGCTGACTCCTGATCAAAATTTGGAAAATTGAATTAGATTGAGTCTAACTGACTCTCGATTTTGAAAATTGAAGTGGATTTGAGTCCATTGGACTCTCGGCTTTAGAAATGTGAAATAATTTGAGTCCGTTGAAATTAAAAAAAAATCGAGTCCAGTGGACTCCCGATTTTAGAAATTTGAATTAATTTGAGTTTGATGTACTAGACTCCTAATTTTTTAAAGTAAATAGAATAAAATTTGTTTGACTAAGAAGGGAATTTGTTTAAGTCTAATGGATTCTCGATTTTAGAAAATTGAATTAAGTCTTAAGGACTCCGGATTTTTGGAATTGAACTAATTCGAGTATGACTGACTCCAAATTTTGAAATAAATCGAGTTGAGTTTGGTTGACTCCCAATTTCGGAAATAGAAATTCTTTTTTAGTTTGGCTAACTCCGGATTTTTAAATTTGAAATAATTTGAGTCTGTCGGACTCCCATTTTGAAAATAAATTGAGTTGAGTCTGTTTAACTCCCAACTTTAGAAACTTGAATTAATTTGAGTCTGACTGGCTCTCGATTGTAAAAAATGAATTGAGTTTGATCGATTCTTGATTTTAGAATATGAATTGACTTGAGTCTGATTGACTCCTGATTTTGAAAAGTTGAATAGAGCTTGATTGAATCTTGTTTTTGAAAATTGATTTGATAAGAATCCGATTAACTCCTAATTTTAGAATTTGAAATGATTTGAGGCCAATCGACTCGCGAGTTTTGAAATATTGGATTGGCTTGAGTCTGATCTGACTTCTGACTTTGAAAAAGTTGAATCGAGTGGAGTATGACTGACTCTTGATTCTGAAAATTTTGAATTGACTTGAGTCTTTTTGACTCCTGATTTTGAAATTTTGAATCAAGATAAGTCTAAATTTTTTTTTGTTTTTGAAAATCCAAGTTGAATGAAGTCTGATAGATTTCAGAAAATTAATTTGAATTGAGTCAAATTGACTATGAATGTTGAATTGAGCCTGAACATTTTGAGAAGTGAGAAGTTCTCTGAGTCTGATTGACTCCTGATTTTCAAATTCAAAAATCGAAAAGAATTTGAGTCAGTTTGACTCCAAAATTTGAATTTGAGTCTGTTCGACTCCTGATTTCGAAAAAGTAAAAGGATTTGAGTCTGTTTGACTCCAGAATTTGAATTTCAGTCAGTTCGACTCCTGATTTTGAAAAATTAAAAGGATTTGAGTCTGTTTGACTCCAGAATTTGAATTTGATTTTGTTCGGCTCCTGATTTCGAAAAATTAAAAGGACTTGAGTCAGTTTGACTCCAGAATTTGAATTTGAGTCTGTGTAACTCCTGATTTCGAAAAATTAAAAGGATCTGAGTCTGTTTGACTACAGAATTTGAATTTGAGTCTGTTCGACTCTTGATTTTGAAAAATTAAAAGGACTTGAGTCTGTTTGACACTAGAATAATCTGAATATGATTAACTCCTAAATTTCGAGAAAGTAACAGATTTATATTCTCGGTCCTTGATCGGGAGAGAACAAATCCTAAATACACGCCTTAATTCACATTTGTTAGCCGTTTTATTCCTGTTTTATTGTATTTTTATTTCGTTTTCTGTTTTCTGTCATGATTTGGAGAAAAGTAAGAATTCCAGGTTAAATGGGGTGAAAAAGCATAAAGAAAGAAGCTGAAAAAACACCTCGCGTGCTCGACCCGCTCGCGCGAAGACTAGAAAATCACTCGCGCGGCCCGCTAGTGCGATCCGTACGAAAAATTTAAAATGCGTATTTTGAAGAGTTGAAGACCCCTACGTGGACGAAAATTGTCCAATTACGTCCAAAACGCAATTTACAGCAGTTCTAGTACGATTTGGTTTAGGAAAGCTTCCTAAATCCTTCCAAACTCTATATAAATCCTATTCTAAATCAATTTTGTGGTTACACAACATTAGATACATCCATATACAACCAAAAACTTCAGCGATTGAAGGGGAAAAAGCAAAGTGAAGAAGAAGAAGACCAAGGATTTCCATGGCCTCCTCCATCAACCTCTTGTTGTTCATCGCTTCCATGGCCAACTAAACCTAGATCTAGGGTTTCAATGAAACCCTAGCCAAGTAATAGGGAGTTATTTATGTTTTTCTCTTAGATTTATTATGTATGGATGATGAGTACATGTTTAGAGGATTTTTGTAATAAGATCGCACTTCTATTGATTAAATCATTACTTTCAAAGTTTATTCTTGTCTTAGATCTATTTTGACTATGATGTGCTCAATGATCTATATTTGCTGTGCTTGTATGGAATATTTACATGTAATGGTGCTTTAGGGAATTATGATATCAAGTATCTGAAAAGTTCATGCCTAGGAAAGATGGATTGTATTACAACCCTAGTTTAGTGTAAGACAATTCGTGCTAACCGAAGATGAATTATGTTGGTACTTGAATCGTAGTTATCTTCTTGATGGAGGAATTGGGCTTGTAGCTACAATTCCCCATTATCATCCAACCTAATAAACCAATTGAATGCATAAATATCCCTATTATGAAGTTAGTGGTGGAGTTGCAATCCTAGATTCCCTAAACACATTATTAAAACAACTTTTAATTGATTTCATAATTTAGATTTATTTTCATTGTTATTAGTTTAATTGACATTAAATCAAAACTCTATTTTCTTAATTAACTAAATTTAGGTTTTAAAAGTGAAGTGCTTTAGTATTTCAATCTCTGTGGGTTCGACCTTTACTTCCAACCTACAAATCTTTAGAAAGTAAAGCATACTTTTATATCTTGATTTTGACAAGGTCAATTTTTGGCGCTGTTGCCGGGGATTGCAAATTACTACCTTTAGTTTTAGAATCTTAATTTAGTTAATTCGTAAATATTAGATTAGTTTTTATTTTTCTTATTTTCCGTTTTTGTTTTGAGTTACTAATTTTTCTTTTTGTTTTTGTAGTTTCTCAAGTAATCAAATTCTAGCGTGTCGGAGTGGAAAAGCTTAGCACACCAATGGAGCTTACGCAATTAAAATAAAATAAAATAAAATAAATATACATTGCTTCCTTTAAATTTCCCATCAAATCATTGTAAGTCTGGGTGCTGAGACGCAATTACTTGCATTAGGTTAGGTGTGGAGTGAGCACTGTATTAGCTAGAAAACCCAGGGCGCTGGGCTTTGACGTGAATCACTGCATAAGGATAATTACATGCATCATAGTAGTACTGTGTGCTTGCATGCTTGATTACTTGCGTAGTTATTTTCGTTTTTGTTGAGTCAATCATTGTTTAAGTCTATTTTCTTTTAGTATATGTTTGGTACACGTCCAAGTAAACCTAAATTACATCCGCGTAATATTGAACTTGAACGTAGTCTTAGAGTCCTTAGGTCATCAACCCAAGCTTCTAGAGCTCGGTTGATGTTAGACGACGATTCGACACCAAAACCGTCATCGTTATTTGAGTCTGAAATACGGAGTACCTTAAAACGACTAAAGAAACCACACATGAATACCATTGAACTAATTCCAATGGCCGACTTAGAAAACAATGGAAACAACGTGAATAACCAAAACAACGAAAATAATGTAAATAATCCTAATATACCCCCACCTCCTTCGCTTAAAGATTATTTCATTCCTACGGCCTATACGCCACAGGTAAGCATAGAATTACCGGAGGTGACGACATCTCACTTTGAGATAAAGTCATCTACCATTGCGCTACTTCCTTCATTCCATGACTGTATTAAAGAAGACCTGTATCATCACTTAAGTGATTTCAAAGATATATGCTCTACTTTAAAAATGCAAAACCTAACTGATGATGAGTTAAAATTGCGACTCTTCCCATTCTCTTTAAAAGATAAAGCTCAATACTGGCTCCAGTCTCTAGAGCCAAACACAATTAAAACATGGGAAGCCTTACACACCGCATTTTAACAGAAGTTTTTCCCTATCACAAGAACTAATCAGATAAGAAAAGCGATAACAAACTTTGTGATGCAAAATGGGGAAACACTCTATGACACTTGGGAACAATTTAAAGAATTGTTACGCTCATGTCCACATCATCAGGTTCCCAAGTGGCAGTTAGTTCAGGTCTTCGACGAGGGACTTGTTCCCTCAATACGTAACACTGTCGATGCCATTTGTGCGGGTACCTTCCTACACAAAAGCGCCGACGAGGCATGGAAGATTTTTGAAACATTAAGCGAGAATTCGATGCACCAAGCTGTGCCGGTCCGGCCTGAGGGGTGTCTTCTACCTAAACTCAAGCGAGAGGAGTGCTTCAAGTTGAGTCAGTCAATTAAAATACAAGAACTATCTAAAAAACTTGACCGACTTATGACAATGAACCAAATGACAAGCGCACCCTCTTACGAAGTATGTGCATTATGTTCTGAACCTTCTCATAATATCTTTGCATGTCCTTCCGCTTCTCAATTTTTGGAATTTGTGGAGCAACACATAAACTCTATCCAACAATTCGCACGAACTAACTATTGTCCTATATTGACTAATTTTCCTAATGCGTATCGACCCCAATTTCAACAAAGTCAATACCAATACCCCCCTCCTAATCCTAACCTTCCAAGGATTAACGATTTTGAGGAGAAGGTGTTGGCATCCCTTAAAAATATTGAAATTCTAGTGCAGGCATAAGCACAAATAGTGCACTCTCACACACAATCCATTGCGAAGCTTGAGTCCCAAATGGGACAGATAGCTAATACAATGAGTCGTAGAAATAAGGGTATGTTTCCTAACCAAACTATGAAAAACCCTAAGGGACAGTACGAGGGTGGGGGTTCGAATGAGCAAGTAAACGCCGTCTCAATTTGGACGACTACTAGAGAAGAGGAAGTTGTTGAAATTCCATATACGAGTAAAATTCGAAAAAAAAAATGAACCAACCCCAACTAACTATATTTCAAAAATGCCTTTTCCACCAAACATCGTTGAACCTTCACATATTTCTAAGAAAAGGTCAAAAATCGAGGATATACTGGAGGTTTTTAAACAAGTTAAAATCAATATTCCATTCCTCGACGCGATAAAATAAATTCGCGCTTACGCTAAATGTCTAAAAGACCTATGCACTCAAAAGCGCAAGTTGCGCAGTCATATTCCAAAAAAGTTCTTCCTTACCGAAAAAGTAAGTTTGAATTTCCAACATGCTCCTCCAAAGTATAAGGATCCCAGTACACCAACGATATCATGTGTCATAGGTGACACTGTCATTCATCAGGCTCTCCTTGACTTAGGTGAGTGTATGAATCTTTTACCTTACTTCGTTTACAAATAATTAGGTCTAGGTGAACTAAAACCCACGGCCACTACCATATAATTGGCGGATTGTTCTGTTAAAATTCCTAGAGGAATCGTCGAAGACGTTCTAGTTAAAGTCGACAAATGTTACTATCCAATCGATTTCTGGTCCTTGACACCGAACCTATGCTAGATTCTAGGAAATACACTCCTGTCATCCTAGGTCATCCATTCTTGGCTACGGCTAACGCTCGTGTCAACTGTCGAACGAGGGTAATGAAAGTGTCGTTTGGGAACATGAACTTAAAACTAAATGTCTTTAACACTATTGATCAACCTCCTAACGATGATGCTTATCTATGTGAGGCAGAGAGTGAGGTGAGATTAACAATTGAACCTATTCCAGAAATAAATGTGAGTACGGAAAATAATATAGTGGTTAATGAGCGGACGAATTTCAATAACACTGACCCTAATGACGAATTTACTCGAAAGGTGAGAAATTGATTTGAAAATGATAAGGGAGAAACGTCGAATGAATTAACTCGTAGCAACATTCTTTCTGCTTTTCACCGGAACCTCCCTAATTCCCTAAAGCGTACAAACTACGATTTACGGCCACCATAAGTCTTAAGCTAGAACAGTCTAACTGAATGCATAAAAGACAGCGCCTCTTGGGAGGCAACCCAAGCTTTGTTTTGTATGTTTCTCTTATTTTTGAATATTTTTTGTCAGTTTTGAGTCTTTTGTGAGTTTTCTAGACAAGCTTGGGGGTCAGGGTTAGATTATTTTAAATTTACTTACATAAAACAAATGAAAAACGAGGAAAAGACCATGTCGCTCGCGCGGCCCGCTCGTGCGATATTTCCCCTTAGAGACAAATTTTCAAAGTTTCTTTTATATAGCCTTAGCATCTGCTGGCGCCATAAATCGCGTGCGCAAGGGGTTCACTCGCGCAAGACTTTGCCTTAGAAAAAATATTTTTTAGAAACTTAAAACAAGCCTCAGGTTTACCTCGCTGAGGGGCTCGCGCGATGTAGGATTTTCAGGAATTTTCTCTTTTGTTCTCTAACTTCCTGTCTCCCGAACCTGGTCAGTTGTTTTTATATTTTCTGTTTGTACTCTTAAGTTTATTTTAGATTAAGTATTTCCTTGTTTTCATAAGTTCTGTTTGTTTCTTTTATTGAGTCTTTTAATGATAGTTTAGTTTCTATTGAAGAAAAAAAAGAATAAATATAAATATAAATATAAATAAAAAATAAAATTTTCCTTTCTTTTCGTTATCATTGTTTTTTTTTTTTTTTTTTTTTTCTGTTGTTTAATTTTTGTTGTCTAGTATTGACAGGTGAATTAGTTACTCCATTTGGAGTATTGATCTTTATGCCATATTCATATACGTTTACCTGTTTGTGATTGTCGAGATCGAGGTAATATCGTCCTTCTTTACGTACTTTTCTTTCTTTCGTTTTATTATTTCATTGGGGACAATGAAAGTTTTAGGTTTGGGGGTATGCACTCACACGCATATTTATTATTATGCGCTAATTTTTCAAAAAATTTCAATACGTGTGCTTAAATAAATGACGTTACTGATGTTTTTGCAATCTTGGGTCGATATTTCTTGTTAGATCACTTAGATTGTTATAGAATGATAAACAAGGAAAAATGTGATTAAACATTTGCTGAAGTCATGATGCGACGTTTTAGGATATGCATCGTTCGAATCGTAGTTTTATATCATAGATTTGCACACAAACTTATGCACTGCACGTAGTCGTTTGAATACATGTCTGATGTGATCTATAATATGATTCAGATTTCTAGATAACACATGGTGGAGACTTAACCCGGTGAGCTTTTGAGCCTATTTTTTTTTTCTTTATAGAGGGTTATAAATACATTGTGTTTGTCGAATTTAATTGAAATAGAGCATTAACTCGTTGTTTAGTCTCATTATTCTTGTTTTGGTAGATAGTCAAGTTAAAATATTTGTTACCATGCTAAATAATATTCCATTGTAAACATTGAAGAACCATACGACCATAGGAAATGATGGTAGGCCCTCTTTGTTTACTACTGACCGATAAATGATAAAATTTTCTTAGTTCGCCTCCTTGAGCCATTAAAATGTCATTTTTCTTTAATCTCCATTGTCTTTTTTTTTTTTGCTCCAACTTGACCAACTTGGAGTTTACCACTGAAAGATTCGTCAACTTTTAGTGTTGATAAGGCGTTGTGTTGATTGAGAAGAAGAAGAAAATAAGATGCTATTAGGGTAGTTGCTTTGATATTCAATGAGGATTTGTTCCAAAAGAAAAGAAAGGAGAAGTAAAGAAATGAAAAAACAAGGGTTGAAAAAAAAAAGTAAACAAAAGTTGAAGAAATATGAAAAGAAGAGAATGAAAAAAATGAAAGTTGGTAGAAGAAAAAAATGAAAGAAATCAAACATGCCTTACAATGCCATCCTAAAACTACCTAATTAATCTTTTCTATCCTTTTTTATTGCCCGAGCTACATTACAACCTTCGAAAATTCATATTTGATCCTAGGAAACATGGTTTGGATATGAAAACAACGGGAGGAGGATTAAAACATGGTAACGATTAATTTTTCTTGACTTTTGGCGTCCTATCCATGAGACTACTGTTCTTTGGTGTCATGCGTCTTTTTCGAGTCATATGTGAGCATTTCTCTTTTTGAAAACATATTTCCTTTGCTTCCATATATCAGAGAGATTACGTATGTTTCAGAGTGTTTCATTTGAGAGTGCAATTCATTGTGAGATTCGTAGTCTAAGCATAGTTTGATGGTTATCCGAGTTATATTCCAAGTTCATGACATGCGCGTGTTCATTTGACTACCACATCACACACGTGCAATTTTATGAGAAACTCTATTGATTTATACGATGCATCTGCTTGAGATTGTTTTTTATGACGTAGGTAGACGTTTGATTCCGTTTCTCCTTGTTCGTTATTCTATTTCAAATCATTGTTTTATACTAATGAGTATTGCCTATTATGTTTTTCATTTTACATAAAACTTTTAAAATTTTTAAGTTAATAAAGATGGTTGTGGGTAACTTGTTGATGAGAACCCTCACGAGACTTTACTCTTCTGACTAGGGACACCTAGAAGTTCAAAAGGCTTGTTGCACAAGCTAAGTGCAATCGTTATCCATGCAAAAATGGATTAGCAATTTTATTATTAGTAGTTTATTTTTCTATTCTTTTTGCTCGAGGACTAATAAAATGTAGGTTCAGAGGTGAGATCGGGAGAGAACAAATCCTAAATACACTCGCTTAATTCACATTTGTTAGCCGTTTTTATCCTGTTTTATTGTATTTTTATTTTGTTTTCTTATTTTTTGTCAGGATTTGGAGAAAAGGATTCCAGGTTAAATGGGGTGAAAAGCACAAAGAAAGAAGCTGAAAAAGCCACCTCGAGCGAAGACCAGAAAATCGCTCGTGCGATCTGCTCTCGGGACCTCCCAATATCACGCTCGCGCGGCCCGTACGAAAAATGTAAAACGCGTATTTTGAAGAGCTGAAGATCCCTACGTGGACGAAATTGTCCAATTACGTCCATAATGCAATTTACAGCAGTTTTAGTGCGATTTGATTTAGCAAAGCTTCCTAAATCCTTCTAAACTATATATAAATCCTATTCTAAATTAATTTTGTAGTTACACAACATTAGATACATCCATATACAATCAAAAACTTCAGCGATTGAAGGGGAAAAAGCAAGGAGAAGAAGAAGAAGAAGACCAAGGATTTCCATGGCCTCCTCCATAAACCTCTTGCGGTTCATTGCTTCCATGGCCAACTAAACCTAGATCTAGGGTTTCAATGAAACCCTAGCCAAGTAGTAGGGAGTTTTTTATGCTTTTCTCTTAGATTTATTAGGTATGTAAGATGATTACATATTTAGAGGATTTTTGTAATAAAATCGTACTTCTATTGATTAAATCATTACTTTTAAAGTTTATTCTTGTCTTAGATCTCTTTTGACTGTGATGTGCTGAATGATCTATATTTGCTGTGCTTGTATAGATTATTTACATGTAATGGTGCTTTACTGAATTATGATATCAAGTATCCGAATAGTTCATGTCTAGGAAAGATGGATTGTATTACATCCCTAGTTTAGTGCAAGACAATTCGTGCTAACCGAAGATGAATTATGTTAGTGCTTGAATCGTAGTTATCTTCTTGACGAAGGAATTGGGCTTGTAACTACAATTCTCCATTATCATCCAATCTAATAAACTAATTGAATGCATAAATATCCCTATTATGAAGCTAGTGGTGGAGTTGCAATCCTAGATTCCCTAAACATATTATTAAAACAACTTTTAATTGCTTTCATAATTTAGATTTATTTACATTGTTATTAGTTTAATTGAAATCAAATCAAAACTCTATTTTCTTAATTAACTGAATTTAGGTTTTAAAATTAAAGTGCTTTAGTAATTCAATCTCTGTGGGTTCGACCTTTACTTCCACCCTACAAATCTTTAGAAAGTAAAGCATACTTTTATATCTTTATTTTGACAAGATCAGTCCTCGCAACAGATTTGAGTTGGTAAAAATGACAAAAATGACAGCTTTGTAACAACCATGAGAAAAAATGATAACATGATAAGGAAATATTGTAACCACGATGAGGAAAGATTATAACAGCCAAAACCACCGTGGTTTGGGCCCCCTCAACTCTCTCTTTCGCTCTCCTACGCGCATGGTGCAGTCAAATCACCATGCGCGCATAGTACATCCATCAGGCATATATTGAATCAATGGTTGTGCTCCAGCTAGATAGTCAGTACTTTTTCATCATGCACGCATTTCCACATCCCTTGCACAATTTCACCCCCCCCCCCCACATCACTTCTTTCTTTTACAAAGCATTTGAATGTTTCAAATATATTTTGTTAACTCAAAAATTTTCAAGCAATAATCCAGGGAAATTGAGTACTTATTGAAAAAACAGTCAAATTGAAGTCCACGATTAAAAAAGTAGTGCCTCTTGTTGAAGTTGTTCTAAATGTAGTTCTATTAGTTTCAGAACTGCAGAGTTTCAATTGTTTTGCCTCGTGGTGTTTTTTAATTCATAGATACAGTTGCGACAAGGTTATATATATATGTTTTTTTTTCATAGTAAATTTGTTTCGAGTATTCTTTTTATAGATCAAGAGAAGTACAAAATCTTCAGATGCTCCATTAATGTGGGCCTTTTGGCATTTCTGATCCTAGTTCCAGGCAATAAACACGTATGGCTACTCGACTAATTAGGGAAATATATAATTACATCAATCAGTATATCCTTATTTTACCTTACTTTTGTACTTCACGTTTGGTGTCTTAACTCGTTTTTGGAATAACACCCGGCTTACTTTGTTAGTTTCAACCATGGAGATTGTCAAATAAACTAATCAAATGCTCCAAAAGTAAATTCTGGTGTTTTTCTCTCGTTTATGTGAAACTGCCAGATCAATTAATATCCAATAGTTCAAAAGTAAATTCTTGAGTTTTTCACTTTGGTGAAATGACAACCTTAATTTTATATATGCTCCGATTATAGGGGTTGTTAGAACATAGTGGTGTAATAGAAAAAAGGTAGGGAAAAAGCTTTTATGGAATGTTTTAAAAGTTCCCTCTTGTTTTACATCATTTTCAAACAAAACCAACTTAAAGTCATTTTCCCTTGTCTCACATTGGGAAAATAGAGGACTTTAGAAGGCCTTATATAAGGATGTGTTGAGTGTAAGGGTTGGGACCCTTGGGGTACCCAATTTTTTGGATAGGGAAGGACCTAGACCCAATCTGTAAAACACACACACGCGCGCTGCCGCCGTCACCACCCCGGGTCGGACGTGGGTGTGAGTTGGACTTGTTTGGTAAATACCTTATCTTTTTGTAGACAATTATTTTATACATTTTGCAATCTGAAACAATTTTAAACTCTTCAAATTTCCTCACGTTTTTTTTATGACTGTTGAACCGTCCAACGTTTTGATTCTTTAAATGGCCCAACGTTCTGGTTCATTAAAGGCCCAGTGTTCTGAATTCGTTCTATATAAACATGACTTGTTCCTGCAGTTTATCATCCAATTCAGAGTCTTCCAGTGAGTTTTACAGTTCTGAAAAGATAGCTTTTTGCTGAAAATTTTCCAAATAAAACCTTTGTTTCATTTTAAGTTTCCGAGCAATTCAATCTGAGAAGGTGTTTGGTATTCTGATTATTCTTCTATGCAAAGTTTATCAAGACAGTGGTATGAATTATGCGTCGTTTTATTCGGGAGACGGCGTGACAACTTGACGAAGTACTTGAACAATTTGGGCAGAGTTGTAAAACGTCTTAAAGAGAGCGAGACCCTTGACTCAACCCAAAAGAAATTTTTACATATTCTACTTCCTGGTAATATTGTTCCTGTATGATAAATATGCACGCAAGCATACTAGTCAGGTTTAGGTCACTTACCTAGCGGAATATAGCCAGACGTAAGTATACGAGCCCAGTCTAGAACCACGAGCTGCTGCAAGTACATCGCTTCTGTGTACACCCTTGTGTTTTACCTAGGTCATAGAAGATGCTTCTGGAGCAATCCCCATGACAGTCACGCGCTAAATCCAATGGCGCGATGGTGATGGCCAAGAGAAAGAATCCGTGAGAGAGAGAGGAGAGAGAGAGAGGCCAGTTGTATTGTGTGTAACCCCAATATATGTGTGCAATATAAATATATATAGGCACACACCCTAGGTCACCAAGGCCAAGGGCAAGGCCCATTGGACCCGGTCCAATGTATGTGGATGCACAAAATGACCAACAATTTCTTGAAGGAAAAAAGTGGTTTAAATTAGAGTTTAAACGCGCAGCGGAAATAGGTTAAGTTATAAAACTTTTGGTATTCCAGGATCTATTACTCGTCAATTCCATAGATGCGTACAAGGGGGTGCAAGAATTATACCTTAGTGTCTTGAACCCAATTCTGAAACTTTAACTTCCAGCAGCCTCCACTAGATGATCTTCACCCTTATGACTCCTGCGGATGCCTGCCGGAAAGACTAGGGTTGGTGGGAACCCTAATAGAGAGGATAGGAAGGTTTTGGGAAGACTATGATAGTTTCTGCAGCTTCTGCGTATAAAAACGACGATCACTTACTTCCAGAACGCAGCTGCCCTATTTATAGATTTCCATAACCGACCTAGACTTCGATCGATCGAAGTGACTTCGATCGATCGAACCTTCGATCGATCGAACCATTCTCGATCGATCGAACCTGCTGACTTCAATCGATCGAACATACTTCGATCGATCGAACCTGTCTTAACAGCTTCCTCAAGTGTCTTTCCAAGCATCCTAGCGGAGCTAAGAGTGGGACCTCCTGGGCTCTTTATTGTTGGCTCAGACCAGTTTGTTAATTACCATGACCAAACTCTTTGATCAGCAAACTAACTAACTGGTCAGTTAACGTTTATTCCACTATAAAACGATAACTGAACTCCAACGCAAAAGAACATATCCGAAGCGATAACTAGACTTGTATGGCGTACTAATGTCCCTCTACCGTCAGCATTCGTAATCATATTCAGGTAGTCGGATAACTGTTACTGTCAACCTGAATCATGATTACTTCTTGTATTCCTTGAGTCCCATTCACTACTCATGATTACCAAACATGTTGATAACTCTTATCAACAAGACTGCAGTACTCAGTAATCAACTTGGTGAGATTCTCAAGGGAATGCTTACTCTGAATCAGAGGGTAGATTCTATCTTGACAATATATGTTCACAACCCTATGGACATGACATACCCAAGATACCCAGGTGTTGATCTTCTATAGACCTCACTGATTGGTAAGTCAAAGCAGCCATATCCATAGTCTGTGTTCATAATCATCTCAAGATTGAGAACACGTACCTTATACAAGTTATGAGTTCCTATTGACTGTTGACAGCCTTAAGCGTCAATAGGAAAGCTCAGGTCCGTCAATGCACTATAAGCACTAGCATATCAACTAAGAGCTACACTCTAGTGATTGAGATTAATCACTCCATCCAATGGTAGTTAATTATGCTACAGTGTAGACCTGATGAGGTATCCAGTCTCATCATCCACTGTGACATATTCTAAGTATCAAAGAATAGTAATTCGTATCTCACTTGTGTGTATCTCATACACACACGAATTGCTTACTATGATACTTAAGGACAAAACAATCATCTCATGAAAGAAACATACACAATGAAATGTAAAGCTGATATCCATATATTATAATGCTAATGTCTCATACATAAAGTAATGGTTTGAGAGCACAAACCCAACAAACTCCCACTTGCACTCACAACCATTCAGAACTACATCTAAGACCTAGACTATCTAGATGACAATCAAAGACCTTCTGTGGTAAGGCCTTTGTAAACGGATCAGCAAGATTGTCAGCGGTGGCAATCTTGGTGACAGTCACATCTCCACGTTGAACTATATCTCGGATTAGGTGATATTTCCGCTCTACGTGCTTTCCCTTCCCGTGGTTCCTTGGCTCCTTGGACTGAGCCACTGCCCCACTATTATCGCAGTATAGCGTAATAGGTGACAGCGACGCTGGTACCACCTCGAGTTCTATAAGGAACTTCTTGAGCCAAACAGCTTCCTTTGCGGCTTCACAAGCAGCAACATACTCAGCTTCTGTAGTTGAGTCTGCAATGCATTTCTGCTTAATGCTCCTCCAACTAACAGCACCACCTCCCAAGGTAAAAAGATGTCCGGATGTCGACTTTCTCGAATCTTTATCTGACATAAAGTCCGAGTCAGTGTATCCTACAGGAATTAACTCACTACTGCCGTACATAAGCATGTAATCTTTAGTTCTTCTCAAGTACTTAAGAATGTGCTTAACGGCTGTCCAGTGCTCTGGACCAGGATTCGATTGATACCTGCTAACCATGCCAACGGCAAAGCAGATATCTGGTCTAGTGCATAACATCGCATACATGAGACTTCCCACTGCCGAGGCATAGGGAATTCCTGCCATGCGATTCCTCTCCTCTTGTGTCTTTGGACACTGGTCCTTGGAGAACGCTAAACCATGCCTGAAAGGTAACAAACCTTTCTTCGAATTATCCATTGAAAACCTAGTTAGCACTTTCTCGATATAACCAGCTTGAGATAATCCCATTATCTTTCGCTTGCGATCCCGAAAGAGCTTTATCCCAAGAATATAGCTCGCCTCTCCTAGATCCTTCATATCGAAAGTACTAGCTAGCCAAACCTTGACCGTTGACAGCGCCGCTACGTCATTCCCAATGAGTAGAATGTCGTCAACGTAAAGCACAAGAAAAGCCACTACTTTCCCTTCACATTTCTTGTATACACAAGGCTCATCCAGATTCTGTATGAAACCAAACGACTTGACCGCTTGGTCAAATCGGATGTTCCAACTTCTGGATGCCTGCTTAAGCCCATAAATGGACTTTTGCAACTTGCATACCAAGTTACCTTTCCGACCAGCTATGAACCCTTCTGGTTGTTGCATATAGATGTCCTCCTCAAGATTGCCATTCAAGAATGCAGTCTTGACGTCCATCTGCCAGATTTCATAATCTAGGCATGCAGCAATGGATAAGAGTATTCTGATGGACTTGAGCATGGCTACCGGCGAGAAGGTTTCCTCATAGTCAATGCTCTCCCTCTGAGTATAGCCTTTCGCCACAAGCCTTGCCTTAAAGGTCTCAACCTTTCCATCAGATCCTCTTTTCCTCTTATAGACCCACTTGCAGCCAATGGGTTTAATATTGGCTGGAAGTTCTACAAGATCCCAGACCTGATTGGAATCCATAGATTCCAATTCAGCCTTCATAGCTTTAATCCAATGAGCTGAATCAACATCAGCCATTGCCTCTTCGTAAGTGGTAGGATCAGATTCAGATTCTATGGAGACAGCTTCAAAAACTTCTCCTAAGAACATGTATCTATCAGGCTGGCTGATAATCCTCCCACTACGACGAGGTACCGGTGCGGAAATGGGTGAAGAAGTTGTATTTTCTTGATTTTCATCGTTATCAACTGCGGGTTGGACTGAGGGCTCTCCTTCTATCTCTCTAAGATCTATCCTTCCCTTAGGTTTATGGTTCATGATATAATCATCCTCCAAGAAAACAGCATTTGTACTAACAAACACTTTCTGTTCTCTTGGATCATAAAAATACCATCCATAAGTACCCTTTGGATACCCTACAAAGTAACATACTTCCGATCTAGAATCCAACTTGCTCATCTTTCCTTTAAGCACATGTGCCGGACACCCCCATATCCGGAGATGTTGTAAAGAAGGCTTGCGCCCAATCCACATCTCTCGTGGTGTCCTGGGAACAGATTTGCTTGGTACTAGATTTAGTATGTATGCAGCGGTTTCCAAAGCATAACCCCAAAGGAATAATGGCAACTCTGAATAACTCATCATCGACCTAGTCATGTCTAAAAGAGTCCGATTCCTTCTCTCCGCTACACCGTTCTGCTGAGGCGTACCAGGTGCAGTCAACTGTGACAGAATCCCATTTTGTACGAGGTGATCAATAAACTCATTAGAGAGGTACTCGCCACCTCGATCAGATCGAATGGCCTTGATATGTGTGCCCGATTGCTTCTCCACTTCAGCCCTAAACTCTTTGAACTTTTCAAAGGCTTCAGACTTGTGCTGCATTAGGTACACATATCCATACCTAGAGTGGTCATCTGTAAATGTTATGAAATACTCATAACCACCCCTTGCTCTAATATTTATTGGTCCACACACATCAGTATGAACTAATTCCAACAATGCATTGGTCCTATTGCCCTTTGCAGGAAATGGCCTTTTGGTCATCTTACCCTCCAAACAAGACTCGCAGACTTCCATTGGTTCGAGAACCAAATCGCCTAAGACCCCTTCTTTGACTAGTCTGCCAATCCTATTCAGATTGATATGGCCAAGCCTCATATGCCAAAGCCTTGTTGGATTAGTGGAAGGTTCCTTTCTTTTAGATGGTAAAGTTACCACTGAGTTATTAAGTTCCAAACAAGAATCTTTTGAAATATTGGGAGTAATCACATACAAACCATTTGATTTAACACCAGAACATATAAAAGAACTGCTTCTTTTAATGACAACTTCAGTTCCAAAATGAAAGGAATAACCATTATTCGTTAAATTAGAAACTGAAATTAAATTACGTCTCATTAAAGGGACGTAAAGTACATCTGATAAAATCAAAACTTTATTGTCTGAAAATTCTAAAACTACGACTCCTATAGCAACCGCAGATACGGTTGCGCTAGAACCTAGAGTAAGCACGATCTCCCCATCACTGCATTTCCTGGTTGATCTGAACCCCTGCAATGAATTACAGATATGGTTAGTCGCACCAGAATCAATGCACCAAGTGTTTGAAGTATCCGTAATAAAACTTACTTCAATCACATGTGATTCAATCATACCTTGAACTCTTGTAGCTAAGAATTCTGGACAGTTCCTCTTCCAGTAGCCCTTCTCACCGCATTGGAAACACTTTCCTTTGCCTTGGCCACCCACCTTCCCTTTGCCCTTACCTTTTCCCTTAGATTTTGCAATCTTAGGGACCGGTCCAACACTTGAACCACCAGTGCCAGCCTTCTTCTTTCCTTTCTTACCTTTCGGTGTAGATCGGGAAGAAGAAGCGCTTTTCTCAACGTTTAAAACGCTGCCCCCAGGTTTGATCACCCCTTCTGCTGCCAGTAAAGAACTCATTAATTCGCTCATTGAAAAATCCATTTGATTCATATTATAGTTAAGTTTGAATTGAGCGAATGATGGCGACAGCGAGTTGAGGATCATATCAACTTGGGTCTGTGCATCGATGTTGGCTCCCAAGGTCTCCAGTTCGTTTAAATAACCAATCATTTTTAAAACATGTTCTTTGACTGGAGTACCTTCCGACATCTTTGCACTCATTATCTTCTGCATGGCTACTTGTCTGGCAGGCCTGCCATGCTCCCCAAACATCTTTTTCAGGGATGTGATAATGTCACTGGCCGAATCGTTCGATTGGAATTGGTGTTGTAACACACCAGCCATTGAGGCCAGAATGTAACAACGGGCCATTCCATTCGACTTCTTCCATTTGTCGAACTCGCGTCTGGCAGCTGCCGAAGCATTTTCCGCGGGTTCTTCAGGGCTTGGGGTGGTGAGGACATATATGTGATCCTCCGCAGTTAAAACGATGTCAAGGTTACGTTTCCATTCAGTGTAGTTATTTCCAGTTAACTTGTTTTGAGTGAGTATGGTAGCAAGTGGACTAAATGCAGATCCAGACATTGTGATTACTGAAAATCAAACAAACAAAATAAATATGGATATCAGAATTGACAGTTTGAAATAAAAGAATCCTTAAAACTCTTATTTAAAAACAAAGTCGCCGGAATATCGAAACGAAAGAATAAAGCCTCCGTGTGGTGGTCAATGTTCGATCTTTCGATTTATCATGACTTATCCGCTATGCAACTCTTGCAAAATAGCCATGACTCCCGAACCTATTTGATCTCTAGGTTTCTGAATAATGCCCCGTGTGGGATCCCTTATCCATAGCTTAGCTAGTGTGTACCATTAAATAGGATCCAATCACAACCGTCTCAAGTAGCGCCTCCGTGTGGTGGTCACCCTCTAACACGTCTGATTGATCCTATCCATAGGAAGTTCACATCTAGTAACCAATGAGCAGTGTACCCTCCGTATGGAATGATCACCCCTGGCGAGGTGACACAGAATACACTACTCATCTTACAATGAACCGTTAATGGAAGATCGTGGGTGTTATTTGATAAGACCCTCTCCCACTAGATTTAGTAAATAAAGGATTTTGCTTTTGAAAAATGTTTCCACACACTACCCATAAACATCCAATGTTTACTAATATGTTGAAAACGGTTTTTTGAATTTTATTTTAGAAAACTTGTTTTAAGTGCATGCAACAATGTATTATACGCCAATCACAAAACAAGCACATAAAACAAAAACTAAAATGAAATATAGGCATTCAAACAATGCCTCTATCTCCCATGGCTCTATTTCCATAGAACCACCTTCTTGGTTTGGTCGCCTCCGGCTCCATCTTTATGGATAACGGCTCCTTGCTCCATCTTCATGGAATTTCTAATTCTATTACATTGGACCTATGCTTCTTTTGAAGCTTACAATTTATCTAGAAAAAGGAAATAGCAAAAAAAGAAATAAAAGGCTAGGGAAACCGGTGCGACTTTCCTTTTCGTAGGATTGAAGCCGCAGCGCCCTTTACATACGCCTTAAAACCAAACCATTAATAAATTACAACATGCACCAATCTCAAACAATTTAAATATAAATATTTAAATGACTTGGTGCCATGGGAGATAGCGACTAATTTTGCTGCAAAAGGGTTAGTCGTAGACGCATCCACACATACATAACAAATATATGTAACTATTGGAACACTTAATTGATTCACACAGTATATAAACACTTTACATACTGAATTAGAACTTAAAACAGCATCTTACTTCTCTGTCACAGTTCGATCGATCGAAGACCGTTCGATCGCTCGAACCTTCGATCGATTGAACACTGTTCAATCGCTTGAACATTCTGTTTCACAGAATGATTTAAAAATTTTACAGAAATAATTTAAGATTAAAGTATAATTTAAAAAACCTTTACAAGTGTGAACAGAACACCTGGACAGAGAATCTGTCTTGATCAATCTAACACTATTCGATCGATCGAACACCAGAAGGCTTCGATCGATCGAAACTAGTTCGATCGATTGAGAACAGAATGTTCGATCGATCGAAACGGGTTCGATCGATCGAAACCACCTTGCATCCTATGCAATCACAGTTTTGTATTCTGCTGCGATAACACTGCAGAAACAGATCTGTGACGATGCAGTTTTGAAAACAGTTCTAAAATCAACATGCAAATCAAAACTAGGGTTCCAAAAACGCATCTATAGATCCAAACGAGCCTGGCTCTGATACCAATTGAAGGAAAAAAGTGGTTTAAATTAGAGTTTAAACGCGCAGCGGAAATAGGTTAAGTTATAAAACTTTTGGTATTCCAGGATCTATTACTCGTCAATTCCATAGATGCGTACAAGGGGGTGCAAAAATTATACCTTAGTGTCTTGAACCCAATTCTGAAACTTTAACTTCCAGCAGCCTCCACTAGATGATCTTCACCCTTATGACTCCTGCGGATGCCTGCCAGAAAGACTAGGGTTGGTGGGAACCCTAATAGAGAGGATAGGAAGGTTTTGGGAAGACTATGATAGTTTCTGCAGCTTCTGCGTATAAAAACGACGATCACTTACTTCCAGAACGCAGCTGCCCTATTTATAGATTTCCAGAACCGACCTAGACTTCGATCGATCGAAGTGACTTCGATCGATCGAACCTTCGATCGATCGAACCATTCTCGATCGATCGAACCTGCTGGCTTCAATCGATCGAACATACTTCGATCGATCGAACCTGTCTTAACAGCTTCCTCAAGTGTCTTTCCAAGCATCCTAGCGGAGCTAAGAGTGGGACCTCCTAGGCTCTTTATTGTTGGCTCAGACCAGTTTGTTAATTACCATGACCAAACTCTTTGATCAGCAAACTAACTAACTGGTCAGTTAACGTTTATTCCACTATAAAACGATAACTGAACTCCAACGCAAAAGAACATATCCGAAGCGATAACTAGACTTGTATGGTGTACTAATGTCCCTCTACCGTCAGCATTCGTAATCATATTCAGGTAGTCGGATAACTGTTACTGTCAACCTGAATCATGATTACTTCTTGTATTCCTTGAGTCCCATTCACTACTCATGATTACCAAACATGTTGATAACTCTTATCAACAAGACTGCAGTACTCAGTAATCAACTTGGTGACATTCTCAAGGGAATGCTTACTCTGAATCAGAGGGTAGATTCTATCTTGACAATATATGTTCACAACCCTATGGACATGACATACCCAAGATACCCAGGTGTTGATCTTCTATAGACCTCACTGATTGGTAAGTCAAAGCAGCCATATCCATAGTCTGTGTTCATAATCATCTCAAGATTGAGAACACGTACCTTATACAAGTTATGAGTTCCTATTGACTGTTGACAGCCTTAAGCGTTAATAGGAAAGCTCAGGTCCGTCAATGCACTATAAGCACTAGCATATCAACTAAGAGCTACACTCTAGTGATTGAGATTAATCACTCCATTCAATGGTAGTTAATTATGCTACAGTGTAGACCTGATGAGGTATCCAGTCTCATCATCCACTGTGACATATTCTAAGTATCAAAGAATAGTAATTCGTATCTCACTTGTGTGTATCTCATACACACACGAATTGCTTACTATGATACTTAAGGACAAAACAATCATCTCATGAAAGAAACATACACAATGAAATGTAAAGCTGATATCCATATATTATAATGCTAATGTCTCATACATAAAGTAATGGTTTGAGAGCACAAACCCAACATTTCTTACATCGCCCACTCACCCACATAGGGCTTGTTACTAAAAACAATCTCTTGAAACAGAACTTCTCATCTCTTCATACAGGGAAATAGAACGTGCGACCTTACGAAAAGAAAGTACAGCGACAGGAGTGCACTACCAATTCATCACCATAACCAGCAAGACACATCACTCAGAAGCTTCTCGTGTTTGCCTTAGACGATTCAACCACATTGGACACAGCATTCTCAATCCCTTAGTGAAAAAAATTGCTGCACCACCTTAATGTAATGTACTCATGACATATCAGTAACAAAATACGATTGTCGCAGACATGATAATGAGTCACAAAACATGGTGTGTTATTGAATGGTCTTCCCTGAGCCCATATGTCAATCCGACTAACTTGACCGCTTACCCAGACACACCCCATAGAATGGAATTATCTCTTCGTCCTAGGATAGCATGCTAAAGTAGCTGTCATCAAGCGTCCTTTTCATGACATAGTCTCAAGTCGTGAAGGCAACCAGTTTGTAGGATAACCAATGTCTTGGATATGCTACATGGCTCACACAGTAATGAAGAGGAATCCATTCATTGCTCCACTATCGATCGCAAAAGCACATACAGTATAAAATGTATGCTATGGCGCTCTTCCATAAAAATGGGCATGCCACTCTGAGTTTGGAAACAAGTAACGCCATACAAATATTAGTCTAGACATTACACAAAATGTCTAACCTGAGTTTTTCTAACACAGTTGCCGCTCCTGGCACCTGTCTGAAAACTCACATTCGACTGTAACAGGCTACATAGAGTCGTGGGATCTCTCTATGTTCGACAAAATATAAAGATCTCATCTTAGCCCTATCTAAGGCGACATATAGAAATAATAAGGGTTTATATCTAGCTCGATGATCTTACACTGCGTAGATATAAGTGTTCAAGCTCGCTTTCTAAGCACTAAGGACACACATGTCTTATCTAGCTATCTAAGCTTCATGAACACAAATGTCTCATTTTGCTTGCCATCTAAGCGCCATGGACACGCATGTCCTAGTTCACTATCTCCGCCCCAAGGTGAATCACCCATGTGAGCAGGTCGATTCAAGTCCAGTGACATATTAGAAATGTGCATTCATTTCATTCATATAACAAATATATATGTATGAAAATCGACTAGTTTATTATTAACTGATCATAAAACTTGAAAAATAATGTCAATACCACAATAAAATGTCCAAGCGTGGAGACGTGCCTCAAGACAACTTCCCTTTGCGCTAACTACATCTCAAATGTGACAAAAGGAATGTCTACATGCTAGAATGGTTTTTGAGATCTTTTGAATATACTCAGGTTTATGTGCTATCACCGTAGATGAGCACAACCTCATCACTATAGGGTGAAGAGCTTAGGCACTACAAAAACTCTTCAACGAAAAAAACTTCTTAAATAGCTGCAGAGCACACCACATATTATGCTTCCATCGTGGACATCATGAAGCAAGGTCCACAACCCTGCGAACATATCGCAAGATGCTCTTCACTACTCTCTAGTGACATGACCTGGTTGCTATGGCAACAACTAATTAAACCAACCGCATAGCAAACATCTGACTGAGTACACAACATAGTATACTTTATATTCCCTATTGCGGACGTATATGGCAGACTGGACATTTGTTTCATTTTCTCATTATTCTTAAGACATTGATCTAAGGTCAAGGCGAGTCCCTTAAAAATTGGGATGTCAATGGGTTTACAGCTTTTCATGTGAAAACATTCAAGAACCCTCGAAATAAACAGAGAAGCTTTTGAGAATGATCTCTGACAATCTAAACTCCTAATACATAGTTAGCATCACCCATGTCCTCAATCTCAAACTGAGAGGACAACCACTCTCAAGTGGAGACAATGGAACTCATCTCATTCCCAGCTAGAAGGACGTCCTCAACATATAAAGAATTAGAGAACTTTCCTTGGACCATTTAATGTACACACATTGTACCACTGCCTAGACGATCACTAGCTTGAGACAATAAATGGAACGTTTGAAACAACATACTTTTGCGCTCATTCCCTTTGGTCACAACACCAATGGGCTGATCCATATTTATCTCGTCATCTTGTTCTCCATTAAGAAAAGAACAGTTTAAACATCTAACCAAAAAAGTTCTAAAACTAAACACGCGACAATTGCTAGGATAAAGAGAATGGAGTTAGATCTCACCCTTTGGGAGAACATGTTTCCATGGTCTATACCTTCTCTGGATACAAACTATTGCCACAAGGTGTGCCTAATACTTGTCAATTGACCATCTGCCTTGAGTTAGATTTTGAAAACATACTTGTCTCCAATAGTCTTATGCACAGGCGGAATGTCAACTAACTCCCAGACCTTAATCGCATCCATAGAGCTCATTTCATCTGGCATAGCAACTATCCACTTAGCTTTAGCAGATGAAGAAAAACGCTTCAATAAAAGAAGCAGGCTCATCCTCATCCACTTTTGCACACATTTGCACACATATGAAAACGCCTTTCTCAACTTCAAAGCAGCGATAGAGAGCTATTTTCTCATCACCTATAGTGTACTACCTGAGAATCTTGAGTGCCTAGTGGTGCACTCCCACTATCTGGCACACTCCCACTAGTGTCTAGCAGTGTACTCCCACTCTGCTGGAGACTAGTACTATGTTACAGCGATTACTGGATGTGAATTCTCAATCTCTCAACCCTATCTTAAAAGCGGTATGTTGCCTTCAACATCTGCTAATTCGTTGAGGTCCAGATATCTCTTAATATTACAAACCTGGGGAAGTCATTCTCAATATCGTGTGACACCATTTCTACCATTCCTATACCCAGTCGTTCATTATATGTAACGTAGCCTTTCGAGTTATTAGAATACCTTATAAAGATATGCTTTCTAGCTCTTGGGCGTAGTTTCTCTCACTTATCCGAGGTATAGTCAACATAACCTCCCGAGCTCCGCGGGCGCAAATGCTCCAAAGTGAGCTTTTCTCCTTTTTATAGCTAATAAGGGGTTAGAAAGAACTGACTGAGAAGAGGCACTCTAGTATGTAGGCAAGAATCAAGAATACATCCCCTCAAAACAACATTGGGAGGTTGACTTGCGCCATCATAGTCCTAGCCATATCTAGGAATGTCTTATTCCTTCTTTCTGCAACACCATATTATTGTGGAGTTTTCAGAATAGGAACTTGTCTTCTTTTCGCATTTTTCCTCACACAGTTCCCTGAATTGATTAGATAAGTACTCGTGATCTTCATATCGCGCGAAATCATCTAATAAAAGTGAGAAAATAAGATGCGCCATGACGTGCCTTTACAACCATAGGTCCTCAAATATCTGAGTGAACTAGCTCTAATGCTTGAGTAGTTCTAATAGCCTTTCTAAAAGGCTTTCGGCATTCTTTTCCATCTAAGCAAGACTCACATATAGGCAGGTCAACCTTAGCGAGTGAGCCCAAAAGGGCTGCTCGAGCTAATCAAGTCATCATGTCACATCCTATGCGTTAAAGTCCAACATGCCATGTCTTAGAATAAATGAATAACAGAGGAAATTAGAAATTATTAAAATAATTCTTAAGTAGTTATCCTTAGATGACCATGTCCTAGTAACACTACCATCCAAAATATCCATCCTATTACCATCAAATTGAAAAACACATTCGATTGCGCGCTTCCACCTTGTTAGCCTTGGGCGCAAAAATTGCTAGCCCCACCCTGCCTCTTAGCGGGTTTACTCTCACCATCGCGTTTAAGCCCATTAGCCTTGCGCTCACTTCCACTTGTGGAAGTTGTGGTCAAGAGTCTAGCTATACGCTTTGCCTTCCCTTTTGGCGCTCCATATTTAGCTCGACATGTCGGGAAATGTCAAAACCAAAAATTCAACATTTCCGTTGTGGATCAATATTTGTTTTCTGTGGTCCTGCGAATCAGGCAACGAACCATTCATAGCCAAAACTGTAGTTCGCCAGTAGAGATGTTCCCAGTAATCTTAAATCATAAATCAGACCTGACATCGACCTTAGATGTTCAGTCATCGTGTACTTTGAACGTTTTCTTTACTTTCCCAAACTTCATAACTAGATGCTCAATCTAGTAGTGAATGTGCCACCGAAAACAAATTCGAGCTGATTTGACAATACTTTGGCTATTGGGTAGTACATATACTTCCCAGCAAGATTATGGTTCATCCTGCTTATCACAAAGTTCGTACTATGATCCTTCTCGAGCCAAGTGTTATAGGCTTTCAAGGTTATAGTGAAATTCGGCCCATCTTTTGGTTCAATGGGTTGGACTATAGAATAAGTCTAAAGCCCATAAACTCTTACTTATTCTGTAGGTGTGTTACTTTACAGTGCCATATTACAAAAATTAGTCCCTTTTAAACTTGCTACTTTTGTAAAGATCGACAAAGTGTGGTTTTGAAGAAAAAATATTTGAGAACTTGCGTAAGGGATTGACATTATTATTTGCGCATTTAATAAAGTTTGTTTTAAAATCCAATTACAAATGAGTTTTCCCTTTTTTACAATTTAAGACCAAAAAATTCGCTATTGCTCATTAATCAAATCTTAATTTTGTAAATCAAGAAAAATCTTTTTAATTGATTTTTCTAAACAAACATCAAATAGATGGTACAAATACCTATCTAAGATCATCCACAAGATATAAAATGCGCCATACAACAAAGGTGTGCATGGACCCACACGTGGGTCCGAATCGACAACTTAGAGCTCATGCTAAGGTAATTCAAGTGTATGATGTATGAATAAAGAAAACCATCCCTTTACAAGTAGGCTTTTCCTATACAAGAAATTTAAACGCTCATCTTTACATTACATTTATAGCCATAAAAATAAGGATGCTTTGTTTATATACATACATAGAAATAACCTTAAACATACATAGTAAGGACACAAGCTCCATAAATTATCAATTAATCGTCAATTCATTGATCCAGATTAATGCATTAATCACATACACCAAGCACTCATGCGGTCTATTTAAAATGAATGGACTAATCCATCACTCCATTTAAGGAGTAGGATTAGAGGTCTCTGGTCATCCAATCACAAAAAGCAGTAATTAAAACATGACCAAGAATACAACGAACCTCTAAAAAATGATAAAATGTGCAATAAAAAGATTATTGCACAGCCCAGATAGCTCCCATAAGCTAAATAAAATCAATAAAAAATTATGGATTTTTCATAAATTTTAACAAAATTTTCGGTCTTAAAACATATTTTAAAACAAATTCATTAGGGCTTTTAAATTAACACATTAATTTAAAACCTCATTGAAAATTTAAAGAACTGAAAAAAAGATTTTCCATTAAATATAAAAAATTTTCAGAATTTTATCAAGGCCCAAAAATATTTTGAATCAATTTTAACAAAATAAATTAATTTAGTTAAACAAAATTAACTATGAGCAACTAAATTCCCAAAATAAAAAAAAAATTGAGGAATTTGTTCTCCAAGGATTTCTAGTGGTCTAATATGGTGTTCTAAACATCCATATTAATTTCAAAAATTAATAGTCTATTTTGGCTATTTTAAACAATAAAAAAAAATGCCCATAAGCATAAATTTTATGCTCTAAAATACCAAAATAAAAATGAGATAATTCATAAAAATTTTCTCAAGTCTCCAATCAGTGTTCAAAAACACCATTTATTAGTTTCAAGAATTAACAACTTTATTTGTTATATTTTAAGCAATTAATATTGCGTACTTAACACAATATATGCTATAAAATATATCCCAAAAAGCGAGAAAATTCACTAAAAAATTTCCTCAAGCTACCACCATTGTGCTAAACACACTGTGTTAATTCCCTGAACTAGTAATCAATAAAAAAATTTGAGCAATTTAATACGTGTACAAAAATACATAATTATATGCTCTAAACTATTAATATGATTAAGATAATTTACCAAAAATTATATATGAGCCCACAAAATTTTATATGGTTTCACAACAGTGTCCCTTATGTACCTTATTAATTACAAAAATTAATAATATATTATGACTATTTTAAGCAATTAAATAAATGCCCCAAATCACTAATTATATGCTCTAAAATACCATAATACATGAAAATTTACCAAAAATTATCTAAAAGTCCCTTACAGTGTACTAAACACTGAAAAATTATTATTTTAAAAATAGTATTTTCTGGATTTTTATGAACTTTAAAACTATTTTAAAACTATTTTTAAACTAATTAAAACTTAGTTTTAATAAACAGAGGGCTGAAAAAAAAATTACCAGGATTTGTTTTGCAAATCCAACATTATAGAAAAATACAAAAACTGAATTTTTCTACAAGTAATCAACACAAAAGTTCTATAAATGCCATGAGCTACGTGTCTTACATTCTTGATCATTGTGCATTCAAAAATTGCATCATGACTTCATTGTCTTGCACTCCTGTGATTTATGTGAGTGAAGTAGGCCTGCCCACATGCTCCAAACATGCCTCAAGCATTTCATGTGGGTGGTACGTGCCCTCTGGCGCGACTGAGACTGCCGTGGCAGTCTTAAAAAAAAATTGGCAGCGATGGGCAGATCGTTTCATGAAATTAGGGTTTCAGATTTCTCCCATATTAGAGATAATCAACCCATAAAATTTCATGGGGGGACTCTAGGGGCCATTAGAAATACAACTATGTAAAAAATTCGGACCCCTATTGGAGCTTTGTATTAGACCCACTTCAAAATTAAATTTTTAAAGTTTTTCTTACAAAAACAAGGTCCATCAATGGTGGATCTTTTTTGGGTGCATATTAGGGTGAACAACCAACCTATAGGCTCTGATACCAATGTAAGATAAATATGCACGCTAGCATACTAGTCGGGTTTAGGTCACTTACATAGCGGAATATAGTCTGACGGATCACCGAACGGAGTTATTACGAGCCCAATCTAGAACCACGAACTGCTGCACCTACATCGCTTCCGTATACTCTCTTGTATTTCGCCTAGGTTGTTGAAAACGCTTCTGGAGCAATCCCCATGATAATCTCGCGCTAAATCCCATGGCGCGATGGTGATGGCCAAGAGAGAGAATACGTGAGAGAGAGGAGAGAGAGAGAGGCCGGTTGTATTGAGTGTAACCCCAATATGTGTGTGCAATATAAGTATTTATAGGCACACACCCTAGGTCACCAAGGCCAAGGCCCATTGGACCCGGTTCAATGTATGTGGGTGCACAAAATTATCCAGAATTTCTTATAGTTCCAATTCTGAATTTCTATTTTTACAATTTTAAGATGTTCTTTCTGCCATGGATTCTGGTTCATCTTCCTCTAAGTCCCCTCACCTTAACAAGCCTTTTCAATTTGAAGGACTTCATTTTAAAAGATGGAGGCAGAAAATACTTTTCTTTTTAACTACAAAAAAAAAGTCACTAATTATAAAGTGCTATAGAATATTAATGCTTGATTTGATGGCATTCAAAACATAATAGGTTTGTCTGCGACATTACCAATTAATACAGCACTTGAAAACAGATCTGTGTGTGTCCAATTGTGGATATAAGCATGGTACAACTCAAAAACCGTCTGTTTCTAATGCTCAGCTGCCTCTTAACTTATGCTTTTATTTCAAAGTACCACATGGTCATGCACACACACACACACACATTTGTGCTCTGTAATGCAACTAAAGACACACAAGTTACACTCATGGTGCCAACAGAAGAAAAAACAAATCACCAAAACTTAAAAGAAAAAAAAAGAAACGAAAAAAAAGAAGGAAAAAACATGGAGAAGGGAAACATCAAGAATTGATGAGAGACATTTGCTGGAGGTTGATTGGGTAGCAGTCGTTGGGTGGACCAGAGTAGGCCCTTTGTGCAAGGATGCCATTGGCAGCTTGAGTTGGATGGAAGGCATCCCAAAACACATACTGATTCCTATTAGGACATGGCACTGCAAACGGAAGACATGTAATCTGTCCTTGATTCCTCCCTATTCCACAGCAACCCCTGTCTGCTACACTGAACCCTATCAACATAAAAAAAAAAAAATTTAATAAAAAAAAAAACCCCACTCCACTTTAGTACTAGCTTCAATTTAATTAAAACTTTAAACCCCATCATAGTTTCCCAATTTCAAAACACAAAAAATGAATATGAGTAGAGATTTTGAAAGAAGAAGACTTCGTTTAATTTGTTTGTGGATTCAGAGAAAGCAAACGTGAAGAAAATTGTTCTCTAATGTTGTCCGGATTTCCCTACTGTCTTCATCCATTCTTAAATGAACATAGAAACTAAAGTACTCAGAGCACATATTTGAAATCATAAGCGCGTAGTTTTATTTACGGATTTAGAGATGGAAAAGGAAAAGAGTCCCCAAAAAATTGCTCCCCTAATTTTATTTTTTCCTTTTGTCTTCATTCTTTAGTAACAATGAAAATTTTCAATTTATAATAATGATCACAAAAAAGAAAGGAAGGGAAATGAATCAAAAAATTCAAAATGGTTTTAAAAAAAATTAATAATTTGATTTTGACCTTGTGTTCTTCTCCTTCCTTTTTTTCTCACTTTTTCTTTGTTAATTAAACAAAGAATTTCCTCACTAGATCCTCGAACCAAACAGAGTCCAAGGTGATAAGAATTTAATGATCCACTATATATGGAACACGTAAAAAATGTGCAGAGGCTTGATTTACGTACCATAGGTAGAAGGATTATTTAGGATGTCGCCAAATACACCGTAAGTATTGCCATAGACAAATATAGCGCCGGGATGTGTGCCATTGTTTAGTATGGTGACAAGATATCTGAGTCCTTCGTTGAATGTACCCAACATCTGATTCACATTGTCAACACACCTCCCGGGTGGTGCCTGGCCTGTAGCTAACTGGTTAGGGATGCAACCCAGTGGACCAACTCCTGCTAGAAAAAACTTTCTAACTCCTACACTGTAAAGTGCCTGCAACCCACAAAACCAAAAAGAGAAAATATGTAGTCCATTATGTTGGAGAATGATCCATATATAGTCCATTAAGTTGGAGAGAAAATAAAACAGCAACGATGATTGATTAATCAAACCCCCTACCCCAATTTTGGCTCCAGATAAACATCTCATGAACCATAATTCATGTGTCATGAATGGTACACGTTAAACCCTTAAGGATCCGTTTGTTTGCAGATTACGAGGAGGAAAATGAAAAAAAAAAAAAAAAAACGAGAAATAGCATTATTTTTCTAAAGTTTAATTTCCCAGTATTCTCCTCCGTGCTTAACGGACAATACAAATTCAAAACTTATAAAAATATAGTATGAACTCAAGAAAAGAGGAATTAACATGACTTTTCATAATTGCTTTCCTCAGTGTCAATCAAAATAATACAAGTACTTCTATTTGTATTATCTTTTCCTTACTATCACTATATCCATTAATCAAATGGAGTTTTAGCACCGATCTCTTATATCCATGAATCAAACAGAGTTTTAGCATCGATCTCGATCTGATTTACCCTATCCTTGTGTTGATCCACTAGGATATATAGGTTGATTCTAAAAGAGAAGGGGAAAAAGATAGATTGATTAACTAGAAACAGAGTAAAAAATTGAAGTCATACCACAATTTGGCGGGCATAATGATTGAGGAGAAGATTAGCAAACTGAGGAGGATTGTAATTGAAGCTCGAAGTGTAGATAGAAGGCAAGAGGTAGTTATTGATGTAATCATTGCTTCCAAATACCATTATTGCTACTGATCTTGCCAGATACTGCATCAAGTTCCCCCCGCTCATCATCGTTCTTAGCTGATTCAAAGTGCTCTCAAAATTCACCACCTGTTGGCTCAGCGTGTACCGGTCTCCCTGCTCTCACATTGCATAAGCATTAATTAGTACGATCTTTGAATGCTCGTAATTATATGCATAATCTTTCACAAATATATTGATAACTGATATAGTCGGATGAATCAATAAAGTTATTTTCACAGAACATCGTATTATGAAATTTGATTATATAATTACCGAAAAAAAAGAAGAAAAAGAAAAAGAAAAAAGAAAAATACATATAAAATTGTTAGAGTTGAATTATTAGCATTCAACAGAACTTGAACTTCTTGATTAATTTACATAATAGTTTATGTGAGACCGTCGGACCGATATACCAAAATTTACACTCACACACACTCACACACACACACACATGTGACAAGCCTAAAGTAATAGACTTTAAAAGAGATTTAATGGAAAATGTACATAGTGTTGGCCAGTTTCATCAAGGATGCCAGCAGCAGCAGAAGCATAATTGACTCCTCCAAGAATTCTTGCTCCTCTTGTGCTTGGATCTGCAAAGGCCGGAGGTGATGCCACTCCCAACGCTTCCCCTACAAACCCGACAACCTACTGATTATGAGTTTTATATAATTTAAATTTTTTTGAAATTACACCTAGCTTTTATATATACATATATCTATAAATGTATGTGAGTTATGGTATAAGAACTGTTCACCAAGAAGATCAACAAATGTTTTGCCATTAGAGAACCTCCCAGTTGGGCCACTGTTGAGGTCACACCCATATGGGTAGTAATTTGCTTTTGCAATGGAATTGAGGAAGTTGTTATTCCCATCATCAACCAATGAATCTCCAAACACATACATTCCAGTCACCTGTGACCCCATCACCACACTTGAGCATTGCATGATCAATAACACAAATGGTACCCACAACCGTCCATCGAAAATGGCTGACATATTTTTTTTTTTTGCTGTTCTTTTTACTATGACAAAAAAGACACTTAATTAAGATGGGCTTTTGACGAACATGAAAAATAAATAAATGTGGGCTTATGGCAATTTATATGAGAAGAGATTATGAGTTAGAATCGGATAACTTTGAGTGTGTAAGGAAATGGGTAGCTATCCCTTGAAATATTGCTTTTTATTTAGGCTTTATTCCTTGTTTTTGGGATGTTCTTTTTAACGGCCGTTTTTGTTTGCCTTCTCATTTTGTTAATCCTCTTTTGTCTTCTTATAAGTACTTTGCTAGTAAGAATCATGTGATGACTTCTATTAAGAGTAAAAATATGCCATTTCTCTGTTTTCTCTTGTTTTCATTGTGTTAAAGACGGTTGATAATGATAATGAAGAGGATGCCATTATCCTGTGCAACCCGTCCTTAAGAAAAAAAAAATAAAAAAAAAAATACATAATTAATTTGACGAGGACAAATTTTCGAAACGGATATGGTTAGGCTCGCATGGTAACGTTTCCTGTTTTGAGTTTTCAGTTTTTTAAAAACGAAAACCAGTTTTGGTTTTTTTTTTTTGAAAAAAAAAATAAAAACTTATTTGGTAACATTGTTGATTTTTATTTTTCAAAAAAAAAAAAAAAAACAAAAACAGGAAACTCAAAACGACTTTTTGGTGTTTTCATTTTTTACCCAAAATTTGAAAACGTTTTTTAAAAACAAAAAACAAAAACGTTACCAAACGTGTTTTCAATTTTCGTTTTCTAAAAAACGAAAACAAAAACAGAAAACAGAAAACGACAATGTTACCAAACGAGCCCTTAGTTTATATATAGTCACACCGTGACCTCAAAAGGAACAGCTTTAGAAGCTGCAGCTTCAACACCAAAACTTGGAGTGTTGTGAAGGGAAATTAAATGACTAACGAGTCTGTTATCAAAATTTTGACAATACTAGCTTGAGAGTTCAGTCCCTGCAGTACGCAGACAAACATTACGAAGATTCTATGTACAAACATTGGCGAATGATATTGCTAATCTAATTAATTAGACAGCTATATTATTACCCTTTTACTTTATTTTTGGTAGAATATGCTTTTGCATTGAGGATTTGCAATTATACAGATTAAGGAAGATGATAAGTTTTAGGGTAATTAAATTACAGTAATTCCCCCTGAACTATGACCATTTTTCACTAACACCCCTACACTTTAAAACTGAACAAACTCACCCCTTAAACTATCCTTTGTTGACACTAAAACCCCTTCTTCAAGAGGTGAGTTTGTTCATTTTTGGATAATTTAGTGGTGAGTCTGTTCAATTTTAAAGTTTAGAGGGTGTTAGTGAATAACGGTCATAGTTCAAGGGGTGGTGCTGTAATTTACCCTAAGTTTTATTGTATATGTTACTTGCCTAAAGGCACTACAGCCACATGTCTTCAGCATTTGATAATTTAGTATTTCTTCGGTACTTTATGAAATATTACGCTAAAAAAATTTTGTAATATAATTCTAAAGCGAGAACCCCTTAAGCTGAAAACCAAACATCTCTTAAGCTAAAAATCGTTAAACCAAACTGCCCTTAAGCCAAAATTAAGGGAGGATTTTTTGGGCTAGTATTGCTTAGGCAGTGGCGGATTTGTTGAAGCCCCCCTAGATTTTGAAAACAATTTATAGTTTCCCTAAAAAAAAATTAAAATTTACACTTAAGCCCCCCAAAATATTTAACTGTTTTACAAGTATTTTTGGTTGTAAAATATTTAACTGTAAAATTTACACTTAAGCCCCCCAAACTGCCCTTAAGCCAAATATTTTTGGTTGTAAAATATATCCAGTTTAATAAGGTCTCTCAATTTGTAGTAATACTGGGAAGCAGGGGCGGAGCATACAAGGGAAAAGCCATCCACAAACACCCCCCAATCCCCTCACCACCCTCCCCCCCCCCCCCCCCCAAAGTTTTTAAAATTTCTAATTTTACCTATACATTTCTAAAAATTACAAATGTTACTTGCATTAGGCCCCTACAAGATATTTTTTTTTTTAAATTGGGTATGTTTATGTTGTAAAAATTTTAAAATAACTTACACATTGGTCCCTTAAAATTTTTAGCTTTTACAAAATGGTCTGTGCTTATACATATATGTATATATATATATATAGAAACACTAATTATTATCTAATAATATTCATGCTAAACCATTTAAAGTCATAAATTTCAAATAAAGAGCTATTGAGTTTATATTAATTTGTTTGCACCCAAAAACCGCTAAAGGTTTTTTAGCCCGAGTGAGGTGTTGAAATAGGCTTGAGGATGGTCGGCCCATAACTTAACAAGGTGCAGCCGGCCCAAGTCCGCAAAGGGCTATCGGGCTCGAGGAAAGGATGTCACGTTGTTTGGAAAGACGAGGCTGTTATCCCAGTATAGTCCAGCCCAATGGGGAATAGGAGCAAGGCATTAATCGATCGGGCACCACACTTGCATAAATGGGCACTGGCGTCAGGGGAGCCCGATGAATGACTAAGAGTACACTTGGCAATCGGACACTATACTTGAGGTAAACGGGCTATCGGTTGCACGAGCCCGATTGATCAGTGAGCATTCATAGGACTGTCATCGGGCATGGAAGTCAGAAAGCATGACAAATGGAGGTTGCACAAGACCGATAAAGTTACAACAAGCCCGATGGTGAAAAGGAAAAGGCAGTTCCCCTCTTAGCTGTCATAGTGATGTCACGTTGAATTTTAGGAGGCAAAGTCTGTTTGGGAAAGGAATCTGATGTCGTCCAGCTGGATATGGAAGGCTAATCCCTAAAATATTGGGATTGATTCAATCAGGATTGGGATAAGGCAAGAACTTGGGATTAGGAAAGATTCCACAGTCAATCATCTGGTTGGAGCGCAAGTTAAGGAAGTCTTTGCCTTATCAGAATTGTTCAGGGTCGCTATAAATATAGAAGCAGGCCAAGCATTCAAGGGACTCCGTGTCACTCACGAAAAACAGCACTCAATAGCATTCACACTGCATTCAAAGTATTCAAACCTTTGTGTTCTTGTTATTCTGCATCCACAGCATTCGTAGTAACTAGGTCTGCCCTCTTTATTATTCTTTACTGTTCTTTCATCCATTTGAACAATTAGAGCCTGTTCTGATCATGTTCTTTTCTTTGTAATTATTTTCCAAACATTCAATAAGATACCTTATATTTTGCTAATTCGTTTGTGATTGTTTACCTGGTAGACTCTTGCACTATTTGGCTTTTGTGCTTTAGTGCTGCCAAAGGATTTTGGTTAGGGTACTTTCCTACTCATCACACACAGTCACCCTATTTAGAAGTCACATTTTAAAGCCTTGAGTATCACTCACTCAAGCGTACAGGAAATTAGCTTGCACACACACCGAGCCCATTTGGCTCTGGCATGCCTGAACAAACTACTAGCAAACGTTTTGGCATGCCCGATGGGACCCATAGTGCTAAGTTATACCTCTGAACAAAAAGGGAAGAACGGACAAGACGATCTTGCCATTGACCCAGCCGCTGAAGAGAGTACCGATCGTTCTCCACACGATAGCGGTGCGACTCTAGAAGCAATTTCAGGGGTTCTGAGAATGAATGTTGAACCTATGAGGCGAGACTATAACGTCTTGATAGGCATAATGGGTAACTTCAAGGAGCTAATCGGCCAAACGACCGAAATACATCGGGGTCAGATTGACCTCGTCTCATCTACTAGGACCTCACACGATAAGTTAGACAGCCTAACTTTAGAGATCTCAGGCCTGTCAAAAATCCTCGCCACACTGGCAGAGAAGCTAACTATAGAAAGCCTTGAAGAACACATCGGCTCGTCTGGATGGGCCGATAAAAAGAAAGATCCTGTTTACGTCATCCTGAATCTACAAGGGCAGAGCGAGTTAAATAAGTAGCCCAACCCACAAGGAGGGGAATCAGGCAGCGGAGAGGTCACCAATCCCAATGGATCGGTGACACCAAATTTTATTCAACCATCCGGCCACACGGCCCTCCCTGTCCACGCTGTTAGTGGGCAAAGAACTAATGGAGTTTTTTTGACTCAATAGGCCAATAACAATCAACACCAAATACCACCTCTTATAACACCCCCGTGGTGGTAGCTCAGCCTGTTGCTCCACAACCTATCAGCAGGGAGGAGTTGGTGGCGGCCATACACGAGGATTATGGCCTTTTTATGAGAAGAATGGAGAGGTCGACATATAGACGGCCATATCCTCCTGAGATCAATCTAGTCAAATTCCCCTCAAGGATACAAAGTGCCAAACTTCACTTTGTTCTCTGGGGAAAGCGAACAATCCTACGTAGAACATATAGGTCGTTTTATTATGCAATGTTGCCATGTAGGTAGCAGTGACCCATTAAAACTGAAGTTGTTCCCAAACTTGCTCACGGGCATAGCATTCTTATGGTATGTCAATCTTTCGGCCAACTCCATGTGGGATTGGCAGGGGATGGAATAGTTGTTCCATGGACAGTTCTATAGGACTGAGCCCGAAACATCGTTGGCCGATCTGTCCAGGATCCTCCAATTGGTGGGAGAGTCAGTGGAGACTTATATAGCCCGATTCAAGAAAACTAAATATAGGTGCAAGACTGTTCTGCCCAACGAAGAATACGTTAAGATGGCTGTGGGGGGAACGTTCTTTGAACTTCGAAAGAGGTTTGAAGGGACTGACTTCCGTGATTTATTCCAATTAGCCACGTGGACCGCTCGCTATGAGAGTATTCTCTTGGATGAACATGAGAAGAAAAACTCGTCCAAAGGAAACGTACTACAAAGATCCTAATTACGAGGTTCACTTAGCGGTCTGTGACCTCGAGACAGAAATTGACATGGCTGAGCTAGTCCGTAAATGGCTGATTGTATATGACGCCTTAAGCAAGCCCATCAACAATAACACTGCTGCAAAAAAGATGACGTTTGAAGTGGGAAAAAACTATACGTTTGATATAACTATGACTGATCATATTTTTGATGTCTTGCTAGCCGAAAAAGTGATCAAGCTTAGTGATGGCCGTCGGATTCCGAAAGTCGATGATGTTAAAAATAGAGAGTATTGTAAATGGCATAATTCTTGGAAACACTCTACTAATAACTCTGTGGTTTTTCGTAATGTTATATAGGAGAACGTAGAGAAGGGAGTGTTCAAATTCTCAAACAAAGCCATGGGTGACGATACAAACCCATTCCGTCAAATCACCGGCGCCAACATGGTGTCGCCCGATTTGACCAAGCTCAAAAAGCCAAGGCCAAAGGTGGATTTGGCCGAAAAGGAGGAAAGGCCGCGGTAGAGAGAAGGAAAACATATTGCCATTTCGGCCACCGAGGGGCCGAAGGTAACCATTCATGAGCTCCAGAAGACTTATCAAGAGTGGAAGCAAAATATAAGGCCAAAGTCGAAACGGCCCGATCAACCACTGATAGCTTGATAGCTAACTTGCGACACCAACTTGATCTGATAGAACAAGGTCTCTGCCCAAGATGCAAGGCCGATGTCAGAAAGGAGGCCTCCATCCCGAGCAAGAGGCCCAGGATGAACAAGCATAGAGGGAAAAGCCCGAGAAGGTCCATGCACGAGAGACTATCACTACCTAAGCTAAGTCAGGGTAAGCCTGAATGGAAACCCAAGCCATTACCAGCTTCTCAAACCAGCCCCAGAGACTCAGGCCGGTTGGAGACAAGACGTCACTAAACGTTTCCCACAAATTTACCAGAAAGGGTCCTAACCTTAGACAGATGTTCGAAAATGGTTGTGCTACCAAAGGTTGGTGAAGAAAAGTGGTATCGGGCTGAACATCCTAAATTCCCAATGCAGCCGAGGTACAGCAAGTCCCAAAAGAGAAGGTGTCAACACGCATAACAAGTTGAGAGAGAGAGAGAGACAACTGGGAGGATCGGGCTTACATTCCCCTAAACCCAGTGCACCCGTATTGCCCGATTCCCGAGATCTAGTTGGGGATGAACTCGCCTTTGACAAAAAGCGGGTAAAGGAGCGATGCATGCCACGGAGCACCTGGAGGAAATTTTTAGCCGAGAAAAGCTAAAAGAGGAATGTAAACCCAAGATTGACGCCATGGACGTCGAGGTCGATGATGATTTTTCAGATTCAGACGTGAAGCCAATCTAGTTTGGGACTGTTTTTGTGAGTCTGACATCAAATATGGTGTTTACCTTACCTATATCCTTCATGGCCAATCCAGACCAGCCAACAACCATGGAAGGAGATGTGATAGAAGGCCTAACCAAAGAGTCGGCCACTATAGAAGACATATTCTGGAGTAGAGGAGAAACCGTCAAGCCAGAGATGGTGGAAGCCAAGAGTAAGAACGTGGATGCAACCGAGCAATAGTCCGATTGGCCCAAGATAACCATCTTAAGGCCGAAAGGGAAACAAACTGAGAAAGGACAAATGCCCGGAGGGCTTGTTAAAGTGGGTTTTGAAAGACCTACATATCAAATGTTGCAGCACTTGAAGCCGTTGTATATGAAGGGGCACATTGAAGGGGTTCCCATGAATAGGATTCTCCTTGATGGGGTTTCCACCATCAATATCATGCCCCAAATAATGCTAAGTGTGCTATAGAAGTCCGAGTCAGAGTTAATCTCGATCGAAATGAATGTTCAAAGTTTTGCTGGAGCACCCTCAAGGACTTAAGGCATCATGCCCTTGGAGCTGACAATAGGAAGCAAGATAGCAATGATTGCTTTCTTCATTATTGAAACATAGGCTGCTTATAACACGTTGTTGGGATGAGATTGGATACACCCCAACTATTGTATTCTCTCCACTTTGCACCAGTTATTGATTTTTTAGAAGGGAGACGAGGTAGAGGTGGTGGGGGTCGATACAAAACCATTCGTGGCACGTATTCAAATGGATGATGCATTTTTGTACGAAGACGACATCGGACCTGTGAAGTTGCTAGGATGTAGAAATATAGGCAAGCTAAATGCAACAACATTCATCAAAGAGAATCTGAAGTGCTGCCCTCAACTCAATCGGATAGAATAAGTTAGGCTGGTTGAACTCAAAGAAGAAGACGTGATCAATGAATCAACAGCCAATTGAGGTTCGGAGACAGCTGGCCCTAAATGCCAGCATGGCTAGATGGTGTGCATATCTAGCTGATAGACGATTAGAGATCAGCCCAATTGATGGTATGGTTAACCTGACCGATTGTATCTATGAAGAAGAAACGCCAACGAAGGAAAAGATCCAAATAGATGAACTGGAAACGGCCACATCAAAGATGGATGATCTGAGGCCAACATTCAAGATCCACTATTGGAAATCAACCTAGGCAATGAATGAGAGCACAAGCTTACTTATGTAAGTCAGATGCTAGGCCGAGATGGTATCACTCTTATATAAGTACAATGATTGCTTTCCTGGGACTATGATAAGATGACAGGGCTATCTAGGGAACTGGTGGAACACCGATTTCAAATTAAATCGGGGTTCAGGCCATTCAAACAGCTACCGCAGTGCATGTATGTGGATATCGCAATTTTCCCTTACCCACAGCTTTTGTTTAAAACCTTTTCTAAATTCAAAGAGTCGCCACTTAATTTTTTAAAGGAAAATTAAGAAACCATTTTAAAAGCAAACCAATATTTTGCGAAACCAAAGATAAACTGGGTCGAGGGATTATAGAATGAAAGGGGAAGGAGCCCGGTAGACTAAAACACCCCATTTCACCCTATCTCGTGATAGGCCTCTACACAACATCCTTTTTAATTGAATTATTAATCTAAGCATGCCCTCAACTAATACATATATAATTATACATTACAAAAACATGTCGAAAGGGTGTAAGATTGCTAATGACAAAATATCATTCATAAACCACATAATTGAAGTAACAAGCAAGATGATATGGTGTAAGATTGCTAATGACAAAATATCATTCATAAACCACATAATTGAAGTAACAAGCAAGATGATATGCAAGTAGGGAACTAGAGAACTTAACCGGGATCCATCCACGGAATAGAAACGTGTAATGCATGCGAACAAATAAAAACCTAGTAAAAAAGTCTCTAATCACATATAAACACATAAGGCAAGACCTAGTCTAAGGTGTTGTGCATGGAGTCGAAAATTAATAAAATCAAGAAATTAAAACAAGCTAGAGGAGATTTTGAGAAATCGTACCTTGATAACGCTACAAAATATAGGGTTAGTTCACATACTTTAAATAAAACATATCATTAAATCCTAAGTAACAAATCCTAACATCAGGTGAATTCTATTTACAAGTATCAATCTATATGGATGAATGCACATGGATAGATGAATATGAACAATATAAAGCTATGAACTATTAATTGATTTGGATCATTTAGCCTTTGGTTTTAACCTTAATCAATCATTGTTAAAGCATGGTATTAACCATAGGTCATGAAAATATTATTTAAGCCATTATTTACAAGATTGATTAAAATTGTGACGAGATTCTGAAAATTGCTGAGAGCAGATCAGAACTTCAAAGAAATAAAAGGCATGGTTCCATGGTTTGATCTTGATGATTTTTAGACCCTAGTTGCCTCTGTGAGTCTAGTTTTTAATTCAAAAAGAAAATCAAAGTTTCAAGGGTTAGATCTCTGGGAATTAAACAAACACTAGACATTACTTAGAACTTCATAACTCTCTGTCCAGAGTTCTTGTAAGATTTTCTAAAAATAGTAAAGAAATCTAAAAGACTCTAATCTTTTTAGGGGGTCTTACTAACACATTAAATTTCACAGAAATATTTATTTGGGGTCATTAATACTTGATTGGGGTTCTGATTTACTCATTTCAAAAGGGTGTTGCTGTTCTGAAACTCTGGACAGATTATTGTTGTTGCCAAAAATTCATGACCAAAACATTTTAACCATGGAATCATGTTAAAACAAAAATTACAGTGCTAGAACTATGAGTTATAGACACTTTCCTATTAGTTTTATTGAGTTCCAACGGTTCGATGTTTAACTAAAAATCCTTGATCAAAGGTGGTCATTGAATTCACTGCACCATTTGTTCAAGTTCATCTTTCTTGGTTAACCCCAACTACTAAACCATGAAGTTCGGCTTAATCCAAACCATTTTCCCTACCATTTGATGGTCATTGGAGACTAAGGATACTTAAACTTGTGGATTTTAATGAAGTATGAAGAGACTCCATAAAACCTCAACACAATGAATCTAAACCATGGATATAAGTTTAGACTCAAATTATTCCTCCTTCCATTTGACGGTCATTGGAGGCTAAGGACACTTAAACTTGTGGATTTTAATGAAGTATGAAGAAATTTTATAAAATCCCAAAGTAATGAATTCAAACTATGGTAAAAGTTCAAACTCATTGACTCAATACACTAATACCAACCTTAATCCCCTCATAAATCATGAGTTTATAAGAGTACTAGGGGTTTTTAAAAGATTCAATTAAGACATTGAAAGTCTTATGAATCTTAAGAAATAAACATAATCAAAAGGAAGGAGACCAAAGTTCTACTTCAAGATTTATTTAAGCTTTAAAATCTAAGCTATTTTGATCCCAACTCATGAAATGAAAGTTCAATCACAATATTGGTGGTGTGTGATGAAATGAGGTGGGAAGAGAGTTTTTGAAAATGTGTAAAGAGCATAAGAGAATCTAAATATTGTGATTGAACTACTAAATAATCTAATTACTCTAGAGTTTACCTCTAATTATCCTCAACTCTTTTGTTGCTTTGGGACCTTCCAAATGATGATCAAGCTCTTCTTCTAGCTCCTTCTTCTAATTCTACTTCTCTCTTAATTTAGAAAGTTTTTGAAGGAGAAACAATGTTGGGATCCTAACATTCTCCCTTTTCCAAGTCCTCATTAATGGGATACACATCCTCTATATATAGGCAATCTTTAGAGGGTTATTTTGGAAAAATCGCAGCCAAAACCCTAATTTTCGCCGCCTTTTGAAGGTATAAACTGACCTACTTTAGGACAGGCTGTCATAAAAATGCGACATTCTGAGAGGAAGGAGTGGCACTCCGTGAGTGCGGGAACGACACTTGGTGAATGCCGTTACGGCATTCACTAATAGTCGCACTGGCATTCAGTGAGTGCCGTGGACAACTCTAGGGACTGCCCTTTTTTTTTTTTTTTTTTTTTTTTTTTTTTTTCTGGGAATCCATTTTTTCGCGGCATTTAGTGAAACTTGCAGCATTCATAGAATGTCGAAACGACACTTAAGTGAGTGTCGTACGGCAACTCGTGACTGGCGCATATCTTACTATGTGCCGTTCTCCTCTATTTTCCCTTTTTCTTGCTTTTTTCCTTTTTGACATGAATTAAAAGAGCCTACGAAAGAGCTTGAATCACTTTTGGAAGTCCCAAATTGGTCGGACATTGTCATCATCAGATCTTAGAGGTAATGCTCCCCATAACCCGACGTTTGGTCAAAATTGGGGTGTCTACAGTTTGCGCTCTTCGACAGAGCTTGTGGAGCAATGCGTGTCACAAGTGAATGTCAAAGCCTGTTTGAAGACAAGCATTTGACCAAACTGTCAGATTTAGGTAAAAACAAAATGCGTTGCAAAAGAAGACAAGCGCGGAGCAAGGCTCAAATCGATTGTGCTCAACAGTTAGCAGCCTACGTATCCGCTCAGGAATCAGACCAAGACGTAGTATGGGCAGGGGTCAAACACACACACAAGCACAAGTAGTCACACATATGAATGCACCTATCCTATCATTATACACGTGTTCATGCAATGATGACTATTAATGCAACTTCATGCTACATGCTTTCGAATTATGTAAATGTACAGATTTGAGATCTTGCTATTTCGATGTATGTAGATGCAAGCCATGCCTTATACTACTCAATGATTATATTAACTCTCTTCAATATACGCAGCCATTTCTGCCGAAAGGACAAATGCAATTGAATGGGCAGTGCTTCGCGACTTAGACCCTTGTGCCAACGCGCATTTACTCTAAAAATCCGTAGCTGTTCGGCCTCGTTGGAAATGTTTGCTCTATTTCGTGCATTTACTACATGATGTATGATGCATGATGTGGTCGAATATGTTCGCTCTATTTCATGCGTTTACTACATGGTGTATGATGCATGATGCAGTAATCAGAGAAAATTCACAAAGACTGGCCAACACAAATCCGTTATGAGGACCGAGAAAGCAAATCTGTTACATTCTTAAAATTTTGATCATCACAAATCCATTACGAGGATCGAGAATATATATCCATTATAGTCCCAAAAGCGGGGTCAACGTAAATCTATTACAAGGACCGAGAATGCAAATATATTACATTCTAAAAATTTTGATCATCATAATTCCGTTATAAGGATCGAGAATATAAATTTGTTATATTCCCAAAGCGAGGTCAACACAAATCTGTTGCGAGGACCGAAAATGCATATCTGTTACATTCCCAAATTTTGATCATCGTAAATCCGTTATGAGGATCTAGAATATAAATCCGTTAGCGGGGTCAACACAAATCCGTTGCGAGGACAGAGAATGCAAAAATTGTTAAATTCTCAAATTTTAATCATCGTAAACCCGTTACGAGGATTCGAGAATATAAATCTGTTATATTCCCAAAGCGAGGTCAATACAAATCTATTATGAGGACCGAGAATGCAAATTCGTTACATTCTCAAATTTTAATCATCGTAAATTCGTTACAAGGATCGAGAATATAAATCCGTTATATTCCCAAAGCGAGGACAACACAAATCTGTTGCGAGGACCGAGAATGAAAATCCGTTACATTCTCAAATTTTTATCATTGTAAATCCATTACGGGGATCGAGAATATAAATCCGTTATACTCCCAAAAGCGGGGTCAACGTAAATCCATTACGAGGACAGAGGATGAAAATTCGTTACATTCTCAAATTTTGATCATCGTAAATCTACTACGAGGATCGAGAATATAAATCTGTTATACTCCCAATAGCGGGGTCAACGCAAATCCGTTGCGAGGACCGAGAATGTAAATCTGTTACATTCTCAAACTAGGTCAAATTGACTTAATTCAATTCAAAACTTCCTCAAATCCAGGAGTTGAACATATTCAAATTTAATTCAATCTTAAATCTTCAAAATCGGTAGTCAGTCAGACTCAACTCATTTCAAATTTTCAAAGTCAAGTCAGTTAGACTCAAATCAATTCAATCTTCTAAAATCAGAGGTTAATCATACTTAAATCAATTTGATTCTCAAAATCAGGATTCAAATTTTCCAAAATCACGGGTCAATTAGACTCAAATCAATTTAATTTTCAAGATCAGAAATCAATCAAACTTTACTTTATTCAATTCTTTCAAAATAAGGAGTCAATCACACTCCAATCAATTCATTTTTTTCAAAACCAGAGTCATTCGGACTCCAATCAATTCAAATTTTCAAAATCAGGAGTCAATCAAATTTAATTCAATTCAGTTCAATTTCTAAAATCAATAGTCAGTCAGACTCAATTCTATTCAAATTCTAAAATCAAGAGTCAGTCAGACTTAATTCAATTCAATTCTTTGAAATCAATAGTCAATCAGACTCAATTTAATTTCAAATTTCTAAACTCCAGAGTCAATTAGACTCAAACGAATTCAATTTCTCAAAATTCGAAGAAAGAATTCAAATTTTCTAAAATCGGGAGTCAATTCAAATTAAAATAATTTCTATTTCAACAAAATCTGGAGTCAATCGGACTCAAAGAATTCAAATTTTCTAAAATCGGGAGTCAATTCGACTCGAAACAATTTCTATTTCATCAAATCAGGAGTCAATCAGGCTTAAAGAATTTCTTATTTTCAAAAATTTGGATTCAATCGGACTTGAAGCAATTTTTACTTCACAAAATCGGGAGTCAATCAGACTCAATTCCAAAGTTGGGAGTCAATCAGGCTCAAAGAATCCGTGTTTCACGAAATTGGGAGCCAATCAGACTCAATTTAGTGCAAATTCTAAAAAATAGGGAGTTAATCTGACTCAAACAAATTCAATTCCTCAAAATCCAGAGTTCATTAGACTCAAACGAGTTCAATTTAACAAGATCTAGAGTCGGTTCAACTCAACTTAATTTAAAATCATAAAATTAGGAGTCGATCAGATTTAATTCAATTTAATTTCATAAAATCCAAAATTCAAATTCGAAAATCTGGAGCCAATCAAAATCATATTTCAAAATCGGGAGTCAACCAGACACAATTCAATTTTTAGTCAATCAGACTCAAATCAATTTATTCTTCTAAAATCAAGTCATTCAGACTCAAATCGATTCATCTTTTCAAAATCGAGAGTCAATCATACTCAAATCAATTTCTATTTCCAGATTAGGGGTAAAAAAGAATTTTAATTTTCAAAATTGAGATTTTAAATGAGACTTAAAGAATCATTGAAGATTAAAGCGAATGTTAGATTGCCACTGAGGACTAACATAATGCCATAAACGACTAACGAGGATTGCCATAGAGGATTAATGGGGGGAGTCGCTAGAATGGGAATCAATTTGACTCAAACTAAATTCTATTTTGATCAGACTCAATAACTTTCAAAAAAATTAGGAGTCGATTTGGCTTCAAACGTATTTCTACTTCTCAGCAACTCGGAGTCAAACAGACTCAAAGAATTTCTTATTTCCAATGGGAGTCGATCAGACTCAAAACAAATTCTATTTCCAAAACACGGAGTCCATCCGACTCAAAAAATTTTCATTTTCAAGTTGTGAGTCGATCAGACTCAAAGCATTTATTTCAAAAATTGGGAGGCAATTCGATTCAACCAGAATTTAAACTTTATAAAATCTGGAGTTCATTGGACTCGAAGAACTTCTTCTTCACAAAATCGGGAGTCGAATCGGACTCTAAAAATAGGAATCGAATCAGACTCAAAGAATTTCTATTTCACAAATTTGGGAGTCGGATTAGACTCAAAGAATTTTCAAATTTTCTAAAAATAGGAGTCGATTCAGACTCAAAGAATTTCTATTTCACAAATTTGGCTGTCGGATTATACTCAAAGAATTTTCAAAATTTCTAAAAACAGGATTCGAATCAGACTCAAAAATTTTCTATATCACAAATTCTGGAGTCGGATTAGACTCAAAGAATTTTTTATTTCCAAAAATAGGTGTCAAATCAGACTCAGAATTTCTATTTCACAAATTTGGGAGTCATATTAGACTCAAAGAATTTTCAAATTTTCTAAAAATAAGAGTTGATTCAGACCCAAAGAATTTCTATTTCACAAATTTGGGAGTCGGATTTGACTCAAAGAATTTTTTTATTTCCAAAATTTGAGAGTCAAATTAGACTCAAAACATTTCAAATTTGCTAACAGAGATTGTCATAAAAGACTAACAGGGATCGTCATTGAGGTCAAACAGATTACTAGAAAGAAGCTGCCATTGAGGACTAACGCTTATTCAAGAGTCTCCTTGTTCTCACTTCGGACTCAAAGAATTGATTTCAGAAAAGTTCGGGAGTCCATGGAGTCAGAGGTTGATTGATTTTTATTTTTTTTGTTTTTTTTCAAAATTTGGGGAGTCTTGAGACTCAAAAAATTTGGACGGAGTTGATAGAAAGAATGATTTTCTGCATTCGCGGACCTTTGGGAGAAACACATCGATCTTGTCAAAGGAGGGAAGTCACCTTTGACCCTAGTCTTGGACTTTTCTTATATCATCACTTTAGCATTATGTTATAATAGTGTTCGTAACTCATGCTTGTATTGCTCTCGGGATGGAGACTTGTCAAATCTTTATTCATTATCTTGAACCCACACAGTTGAGACCATTCATTGACTCACCAAAGGGAGACGGATTTGACAAAGCTAATTACACAAGATGACTGACTCAAATTTTGTATCAATGTGTTTTCACCGTGAATAATGTGTCATCTCACTTTTTATTCATCAATTTACAAATGGCAGTGCTTTACTGATAAATCTAAACTTCCCCTTTTGATTTAGTGAATTTTTTGCCCATCTAGAAGTGCTTCAAATTACTGATTTAGCTTATAGAATGAAAGGCACTCTATTTCAATCTTTTCAAAACAAACTAAATTTCTTGAGAACTTGCCTTTGGCATAGAGGGCTTTTGGCAAACAAAGTTTGCCCCTAGTTTGAAAGAGACCTGGGGGTTTGCTTCTATGATAAAAGGGGTTTTCAGCAAACGAAGTTTGCCCCTAGTTTTGCGATATATACGCGGTTCCAGGTAAAGTTACGCAAGTTTGTCCGCATAGTCTGAAGGAAGGAAACCTGAGGCGCAAAGGGCGATGCTTACAGTTTAGGGATGGTTATGGACCGAGAGCCTTGGAAAGTTTGCCTACTTATCCCCAAACGGGAATCAGGTCCAACGTAGTTCGGCTGAGGCTTGAAAGAGAAATATCACGTTGTGCAATGATGTTTGTGACCGAACCGCACAGGCTGCCTACATATCCCCAAGTGGGAATCAGGTCAAAACATAGTTCATGTACTCTGGTGGTTTTGAAAGAATTGGGCTTTAAGAATTGATGGGCTTTTGAGCCATATTTTCATTTGGGTTCAATGAATGCTCATTCTGAAATGGGTCGCTTGTGGTAGCCTTCGAATAGGATGATGAGAACATGAACTACTTCTCCCTTTTATATTCTTCTTTTCTTTTCTTTTTCTTTTCTTCTTTTTTTTCCTTTTCTTTTCTTTTTGTTTGTGGCGGTTGATTCTTTTCACAATTTTAATAGCCAGTCTATCTTTACAATTCTTATAATACATCATGTTTTAATCATACTCTATCATGCTCACAAAGCAATATTAGCCCTCCGAATCACTATTTATTTTTCTCAAAGATATGTTTACATTGTTTTAGGCCCACTTAGCCATTGAGCCTCTCACAAAATTTTCATACTAATTGATACTTTCAAATCTCTCTTTTCATTTCAAATTTCTTTACTTTGTTGAGAACACAAAGCCTTGAGATAATTCATGTACCAATGATGTACTTTGGAGTGCCAAAAAAATCTCAATCTTTTTTATTCTCTACCTTTTCTTTTCTCTTTCTTTTCTTTTCTCTATCTCACTATCTCTTATTCTCTTCATGATTTTGACTGACTAGGATTCGAATTTTGAAATCAACACGCATCTTTATTTTTGCTCTAACTTTTACCTTGGTACCCTTTCGGGTTTTCATCCTAGCGAGCTCTTTTTTCTTTTTCTCTTTTCTTTTCCTTTCTCTTCTTCTTCCTCTTCTTCTTCTTCTTCTCCTTCTTTTTTTTTTTTGGGAAGAAGAAGAAGAAGATGTTCATTTTAAAATATCTGGCTACCATCAAGGACCAAGTTTATGGCTTTGGACAGTGGGCTCATCTTTTAGGCTTTGTATTTGGAAGAAGGGGATGGTGAGAAAGCCTAATGTTGCAAGCTTATCTTTTCAAGATTGAGCAAGAGCATCTTTAAATTCTTAAAATAAAGATAATCAATTCTCTACTACTCCTTGGTTTTGGCACAAAATTTGCTTTGATCACTTGGGGATCCTTTTCAATGCAAAGTATTTTCCATAATTATTTGAAAAAGTGATTTTTTTTTGGACTTAATGATCAATTCATTCACGACTTAAGACACTGAATGAAGCAAAATGCAATTTTATTCAACTAGTAAAGAAAGAGTGTTACATTACTTGACTCAATAAACAAAGCCTTGAAAAATGACTGACTGACTGAAAGACACGACTGAACTTGACACTTGACTCCTACTTAATATGACTTGATTTCTGGACTAGACTTGACATGGTGTCAACCGAAGTGTCACAGATGATTTTCAATTTACTGGGTCCCCAACAACATCAGTTCCAAATACTATCACTTCACTATCATCATTTGGACCTTCGGTTCACCTTTTCCCAACAACCCGCCGTAAACATCATCCACGTCCATGGCCCAATTTTTAGCGGGACAGTATTCATCTGACTCATACCAAGTATTGTCAATTCTTGTTCCAAATTTGGTGATTGGGCCAGGGCTAGTTGGTTATTGCGCACCCATGGAAGCAGCAAATCCCTTGAGGGTGCTTAGCAATGGCTGGGATCAAGAGATCATAGAGTAAAAAGCTTGCAAGTCATTGTGCCAAAGGTCACTCGGTGGATTTAGTGAAGGAATGATAATTTTCTGATCAATGAGATCTTGGATTTTATGGCGAAGTCTTGTGCAAGAATCGGTCTTATGGCCATGGGTCTGATGGTAACCATAGTACAATGAGGAATTATAGTTGCGAGGTATGAGACTTGGTGGTGGCCCTGGGTCTAGGGGTTTGAGGTGGCCTTTCTTGACGAGGTGGTCAAGGGCTGTGGACAATGGTAAGCCAAGGTTGGAGAAGGTTCTTGGTTTGTGGGTTTTGCTTGATTTTTTATTTGATTTTGAGTTGGCTTTTGGATTAGAAAGGATTGGACCTGGATATGGACTTGAGATCGGAAATGGTTTTTGGTAATTGGCCAGGCATGACTGCTGGATTTGGTGATTGACTAGATATGAGCTCTAATGATTGATTAGGCTTGGGTGCATGGCTGGATTTGGACATGGGCCTTGATGCATAATTAGGTTTGGACATGGCTGTTGGTGCTTGGTTGGGTGATCCATTATTCCCTTCTCCAGATGATCCATCTTTTTCTTATTATGGCCTATTTGATCTTTTAATAATTGAATGAACTCAAGCATGACTTTTTCCAATTGCTTCACCCTTGAATCTTGTTGCTCAATAGCGGCTTACAGTTTGCTCACTTTCTCCTCCAAAGCTTTCAACGCCATTGGTGGATCGATCTCCACATGATAGTCCATGTTCTCCTCTTTAATCAAGAAAGATGAACCCAAGAAGATTAAAAGTGTCCTCACTAGGGGACTTGGTTGTTCCACTCTTTCTACAAAATAGATAGGAAAAGAAAGGTCCACATGCAGAATTGATTAGTATAAGGATTTTTGAGGGACTTTGATCTTGATTGGGAAGAAGACGCTGAGAGTTTGTATTTGTATGCTACACGCATATAATGATATCGATTGGAGAGAGTACAAAACCTACATGCTCTAACAATTTGATGTAGCTAAATGCATGCACACCACACATGGCACACGGATGAAATGAAAGTGTGTGCATGCCTATTCTATATGCCAAAGAAAAAGGAAAATTCTAATCTTAACACGTAAACACATAAGCACATAAAATCCTTACTCATGCCAAATGCGCCAATTTCAAAGGTCGGATATTCAAATTTTTTTGAAATTCATTTGAAAAGCATTTCTTTAAATAATGAGATCTTCCAAAACAATTCTCAAGGATTTTGAATCTTTTATTTAAAAAATGAGGATGTGAAAATATTTCTGTCACGACCCATCCCACTACGTGTGGAAATAGGACACGTAGCACGCCACCAAGGCTCATCCAAACATCATATAACTATACGCAGCGGAAAGAACTTTAAAACAACCCTGAGTAATTTAAAACTTCAGAAAACATTGCCCTCTGAGTTGAAAAATCCAATAGAATCAGAGTTATAAAAAGTTTTGGCCAATTGAATCCGATAAAAAGAAAACAGTTTTGAAAACAGAGGTCCACTCGACTGATCGAGGGCCCGGTCGACTGGTGATCTCAAACGGATAGATTTCAAAATATAACAGCCCATCCAGTCGACTGTGTCGGGGACCCAGTCGACTGGTGCCTAAAATTATCAGTCGACTGAAGAAGTCCAGTCGACTGGTACCCTACTCAAGCAGAATGTCATGGCCTGGGGCTCCATCCAGTCGACTGTTTTCTTAACCCAGTCGACTGAACCTCAGACGAAACCAAGCAGTAACCAATTCAACACAGCGATCCAGTCGACTGGATCAAAAACCAGTCGACTGATTCCTATCAGCAAACCCAAAACTGCAGCTTTCCCACTCCAGGTTCTTCCAATCTCAAACCAACATATAACCACTCTATTCCATCATTCAAAACATAAGTACAAGAGCGTTTACTAGGAATTACAAGTACTAAATCTAAGTTCAGATTATATTACAACTGACACGACTTGAAATGTGTTCTCCGAAGAGTACGTCCAAGTGTAGACGGTCGCGTCGCGTTAAAACCGGTAAGACCGGGTCGAATCCCAAAGGACGGATTGTAAAGGCGAAAGAATCTAGATTGAATCCTAAAATGAAATAAAAGATGATTTCTTGTAGAAGGGTATTCTAACAGTCCTATAGAATAAGTAAAAGAAACAATTTATAGTGAAACAAAGACTTAACTAGATAGGATTGTAAAATCAAATATGAAAAAGAGTTGGGAACATGTGAGTCCACAAAGTGCCAGCCACTACCATGATTTAACAAGAATGAACAGCTGGGGTTTTATCCTTAGAGTATTCCTTATTTCAAAATGATTAAGTTAAGCATTCTAGACACTAAGTATGTGAATCTTGCATAATTAGTGGTTCGTTTACCTCACTTATTTATGAAGAACTGAAATAAGTAGTTAATTAAAACTATGAACAATAACTAACAAATTGAGTATGGAGTATTCGAAGTGTTTGTTATGAGTGTTCATTGAGTTAATTATTCAAAAGAGCTCTTGTTTCAAAATCAGGTTGCAATTTGAACTAGAAAGATCAATTTGGATTTAGTTTCTGAAACAAAAGTTACTGGAATACAAAAAGGAGTAAACCCAAGTCATAAACATACCAATCGATTGCTATAATGTCAATCGATTGATAAGAAATGACTTTCAATCGATTGACTAGTATATCAATCGATTGACTTGGAATCAATGTCAATCGATTGAATTCTGTATTCAATTGATTGACACTGACTCTTTCACAGAATCATGGCAGAGGGCTGGGAACAATGTTTCTTCACATTATTCCCAACCAGGAATCTACTCAACCATGTTTAGAACTGAATAAATATAAATACACTGAAAAATAAGATCAAACATTGCCATGGATTGAAATTTTTAATTAAAAATGTTGAAATCAACTAAAACTATAATATAAGTCACGAACAGACAATTCCTAAGCAACTAGAATCAAGAAAAGAAAACCTGAACTTGAGATTGAATGTAGAATGTTAACTTTTCACTGGAGTTCAATCCAAAAACCAAAATAATTGGAGAAATCCCTACAAAAACAATACAAAGTGAGCCAACCCTTGACCCTCTTCACTCCCCTCTATATATAGTGTTAAGTCCACGAGCTTAGTGCGTCCAGGTTCACTCCATAACGGCTGGTCGTCGCCTGATTGCTGAAATCTTGCTCCATTAATCACAGACTGTTTCCAGTTTAAGTCAATCGATTGACAAAGAGTTCAATCGATTGAAAAATAATTCAATCGATTGATAAAGAGTTCAATCGATTGGTAAGGAAAACATGTCAATCGATTGATATACTAGTCAATCGATTGGTATCAGGATTTCAAAAATTTGTTTCTTGAGTTATTCCTTTCAACTTGTCATTCATTTTAACTTCAGAACCTGCATTCAAAGAGCTAAACACAACCACATACCACAAAAAATACATCATTGTGTAAAGAAACGAATTAAAACACAAGTGCAGGTAGCACTAGGAAAATGGGGTTAAATCTTGTCAGTTTTTACTCCTTATCGAGCTAATATTAAGCTAATATCAGCTCTCATCACGACCCCCAACTAGCGCTTTGCTAGTCTCTAGCAATGAAGCGGAATTAACACAGACTAAGACGACCGACTATTGACGTTACAGTTTATTGAACTCAAACAAAAAGAAATCCTAACTCACTGTCACAGGAATCGCGGTTGCATTTAGCGTTTGCAACAAGCCTTTGAACCCTTAGGTTAACCCTAATGGACGAGTTGTGTCTCGTGAGGGTTTTCAGAGAGTTTACCCACAAAATTCAAATGTCAAATTGTCTAAACCCATCAAAGAACTTTAGTTTATCTTTTATGCTAAAAATTCTGCTTAACAAGGACATGAATTCCTTTATCATGCTATGGGAGTAAACAACATGTTACAAAATAATTATTCAAGTCAAACTACATCCATAACCTTTATATATCCTTGTGTGTGTGTGGAGAGTTAACAACTACGATTGAAATCTTTTTCTTAGAATTATTTAGATTGACATGCTTAAGACTTCATAGTTTCAACTCAATTCTCACACGGTTTACGCTCAAAATAAAAAATCACTCTGAAACTGGCGTAAAGCTTATGCACTCATAGTATGAAGCTCAAATGAGTAAATGTAGAGGCAATCAAACATGCTTACATACTAGACACTGAAGAACGCTTATTTTTGAGGTGAATGAGTCTCATGGATGGAATGCCAATTACTTCAGGAGCGATCTACTGTGGAAAACTCATTTCATACCCGAGATTTATTAATATAATCTAAAATCCTTAGGACTTGTGACAGAAATATGAAGAAAGGTTAAAGATGGTGAAAGGAGAAATGGGTTCAAGCATGTGACATATAATATCAACTTCACTTCGCCAATTTTATTTATCAGACCTCCAATTTCTTTCATTTCTTCTTTTTTCACTGATATTATTATTATTATTATTATTATTATTTTTTTTTTTTAGATCTTCTCTTCCTCCTTTAATAATTCTCACAAAACCGTCACATGCTTGACTAAAAATATGTAATTGTAAGTAGAAGCATTGATTTGTGATAGGTAGGTGGGGATTTAGACTTTCTCATGGTAATGAGGCGAGAAAACGATGGCCTAAATCATCTTCTAAACATACTAACTTATCTCGAGTATTTCCTGAGTTTTTAAATTAGTAAATCCTGAACGTTCTCCTGACGCATCAGCCAAATGAAACAAGAATGAGACTCTCAACGGGATAAAAGTGTATTTCAAGAATTAACACGAGTTTTGCGATTAACCCTCAGAATAAAAGAATGGCTCAAAACTCACTAGGGTTAAAAGTTTTACTATTAATCCATTAATCATAACAATCGTATTTCATTCTCATTCAAAGATTCTTTTGTGATTGTCAACTCGTGCAAAATGTTTCAGGATATATTCGCGTTATGGACGTAAAACCAGATTAGTGACTAAGTAACATGTAATCAAAATCCATAATATAACCAGAAAGACATGAATGTATCATTGCACAATAATTTAGCTAGGAGAAACTAGGTTTTGATAGTTAGAAATTTAACAACAGTTTTTTTTTTTTTTTTTTGAGAAGAACAACAAGGAAGTTCTAGTATTAAAACAGGTGTGCGAATAAATTCAAGAAAACACAGGTGTTGGATATCTACTTCCTACCCCCAACTGAAATTGACATTGTCCCCAATGGAAATATTTCAAGTAAAAGAAGGTATCACCTGTTTCAATCATTTCAGCATAATTCAGAGAATTCACCTGTTTGAATAAAACAAACTCCCCAAACAACCAAGATCAAGAGCATATGGATAATAATCGAAAGTATCAACAATAGAAGCATAATCCATGAACAAAAAGAACTATCTGTAATAAAAATATCCAAAATCAATGAAGTCCAAGTACAGATATAAGCGAAAACCAACTATTCAACCCAGCTTTCCAACCCACCAAAATAACTATCCACAAAAGTACCAAAATGTCTACAAATCAAAAATAAGCGAGATTACAGGATAAGAAACAACAATAAACTCTCTCGCTCTCCAACACTCCCTCCTAAGGCTCAGCAGACTGGTCACCAGATGGCACAGGCGCATCGTCATGACCTGGATCAAAAATCACCTCACTGTCACCCTCAGCAGCTGTCCCAGTCTGGGTGACAGCCGCCGGGTCACTCATAGCTGGCGGTGGAGCAGCAGCCGGGGGTGGTGGTGGTATAGGTGTCTCCATAATAACTCCCTCAGGCTGAGCCGATGTAGAAGCTGGAGCTGTCGGAGGAGGTGGCATAGATGAGCGCAAGGATTGCTCGATCCCAAGCAACATCGAAATCTGCTCAATCTGACCACTTAGCTGCCCGAGTCTCCCCTGAACAGCATCACGATCTAACGACATCTGGGCAGCTAACAAACACAACTCTGCAGAGAGCTCTCTGACCATCCCATGAAGCTGTAGTCTCGCGGTTCGCTCCTCTACCAAGAAGTCGTAAATGGTCTGGAGAGATGGAGGGGTAGATGTTGATGCTGTAGGTGGCTCACGCATCCTCAACTCATACTGACCCTCAGCCACGGGCGGCGTCCCTGAGTCCTCATCCTCCTCCTCCTCAACTACAACCGTATCCTGACCCTCCGCCTCGGGCGTCCCTGGGTCCTCATCCTCTGACTCTGACGTTGTATCTCCCCTCTTCCTTTTCTTTTTCTTACTGCTCTCTCCCATCTTCCCTTTCCCCTTAGACAATTTTTTAAATTGCGCTGCTGACCGTCTAGCAGCAGACTCACCAAAAACACCAATTTTTGATTTCTGCAGCGACTCTCCTGCTGGGATCACCAACCCTGCCTCCTTGCACACTCTATGGATCACCCATGCACTTTTGAGGTGCTGGGCCTTGCGGGGATTGCGTGTGGGCTCAACGAAGAATTCGATGAAGAGCCGAGCAAGGCAAATAGGTAGACCGGTCCCAATAGCAAATAAAACTCTCGCATACCACCCAGCAAAATCTAACTTATAAGTCGTGGGTAGAATACAGCTGCAGAGAGTCAAATGTAGTAGATGATAGTCTGTTGTCAGGTCATGGTCGTCGAATACGGTGATTCCCGAGTATTTCTTCACCTTCCCGCCTGAGATCTCCGTGGCCACAACATCATATGATGGAAATGGACGGTCAGGATGAATAGGGTACATATGATCAGGAACCTCTGGGATACCAAGCGCCTGAGCGACTGTGGCTGGGCTGAACTCAATTGCCCGTCCTGATACACACGAGAAATATGTGTAAGGAACGTTCGGCACCTTAACCAAACTGGCACATGCTGGCCGAATCCACGAAGCATATACTTTATTATCTGCTGTAAGAACTGGGAGCCAATCGGGAAAAGTTCTAAGGCGGGTTAGATGGAATGGGGTCTTATCATCGCTCCACAAATTCTCGAACTGCCTTTCCACCATGATTGCGCGCGTTCGGAAGTATTTGGTGTACCATGTGTTCTCTTTGGCGTTCCTGAACCCGTGAGCGAGCGGTGGGTCAGGGATCTCGAGAGACGTAGATTTTTCCGGGTGGGGCCCACTGTCCTTGGGCTTTGGAGCCATGGGAGCTGAAATGAAAGCATAACAGAGAGTTAAAATGAGAAAAAAGGGATTCTGCTTCTCTGTTTATGTCAATCGATTGACATAAGTTGTCAATCGATTGAAGTAGTATTCTAATCGATTGAGCCCTGATGTCAATCGATTGACATCAGCGATTATAGGGGGCTGCCCACAATAAGGTCTCACGTCCCCCTATTACTAATTAATGGTCTTAAGACCAAGAGGGGCTCCCTCTATCGTTCAGCATCACAAATGAAAAGGAAAAATGAGTAGTGGGATTGTGAGTTACCTTAATCAGAAATCACAGCAAAAACTGTGCCCACAGATTGTTGATGACGAGATTGATGATGATAAGATGATTTGCGACCTGAATCACTCTCCTCTTTCTTTTCTTTTGTCCACGCGAGGACAGAGGCGGTGGAGATGGTATGGGCGAGGTGACGGTGGAGGTGGAGAGATGATGATGATGATGAAAGTATGGGGAGGGGTCTCCTTCTTACTCCCTGGAAATCGCCTCCTCCCTCTCTCTCTCACAGATTTTTGAAATGAAATGAGAGAGAGGGAGAAGAACAGCCATTACGTCTGGGGGAAATATCAATCGATTGATATTCGATATCAATCGATTGAAAAAGAATTCAATCGATTGACCTAAACGTTCAATCGATTGACACAGAAAATGCTCAATCGATTGACAATCATGTTCAATCGATTGACACAGAAAATGTATGTAATCACCCCCAACTGTTTAAGAATGCATTTTTACGACAGAAACAATACTTTGAGCATTCAAACAGGAGTCAAACCTATCAATCACACAAGTTGGAAGAATTTATTCCAAACATCATCAATTTAAAGTTCGAAATGGATTATTATCACCCAAAGAGTACAAGATCTTGGTCGGGAATCAAACAAACACAAAGAAAACAAGAAACAAAATTTTGTCTTTATTCATCTGCCATAGGAATTATCAATTCTGCTCAGGTTCAGGGGAAGAAAAGTCTTCTCCTACAGCATAATCCACAGAGTACTCCACGACTTCCCCCTCCGAATTGATTTGAAGGTCTTCCAGAATTTCACGAACTGCGCAAAGCAAATCCCAGGTATTTAAATGAGCAACAACCGCAATAGGGGAATCTGGGCATGAACTGGAAAGTGGAGTAAAAATTGGCCTTTCTTGTTCCCTCTGTTCTGGGGTTCCTGGAGAACGGACCCCATGGTAGAGCAAATGTGGTAGGTAATGCAATGGATTCATCCTATAGCCAATCAAAAGATAGAATAAGAATAAAAAGAAACAAAGAAGCACACAAAGAAAAGAAAACTACTATACAACAACACTAGGTTCTCAAATTTCAAGAAGAATAATCAGGATCATCCAGGTGGATGGTCTCTGATTCTGGTTCGAACCTCTCCAAAAATGGTTTTAAACGTTGTCCATTGACTTTAAAAGCATTACCATTCTTGGGATTAACGATTTCTATTGCTCCGTGTGGAAACACTTCCTTGACAACAAATGGTCCTATCCACCTTGACCTCAGCTTCCCGGGAAAGAGATGAAGTTTTGAATCGTAAAGTAACACTTTCTGCCCCGGTTCAAGCTTCTTTCTCAAGATCGATCTGTCATGCTTAGCTTTTAATTTTGACTTATAAGTTCGAGGACGATCATATGCATCATTCCGGATCTCTTCCAATTCATTGAGTTGTAATTTCCTCAATGTACCACTTTCATGGATATCAAAATTGAGCAATCTCGTTGCCCAATATGCCTTATGCTCCAATTCCACAGGCAAATGGCAAGCTTTTCCATAAATTAGCCTGTAGGGAGACATCCCAAGATTCGTCTTATACGCTGTCCTGTACGCCCACAAAGCATCAGTTAAACGTGACGACCAATCCTTTCTATTGATGTTAACAGTCTTTTCCAGGATATGTTTGATCTCCCTGTTGGCTAACTCTGCCTGACCATTTGACTGTGGGTGATATGATAAAGCAACCTTATGGTTGACCCCATACTTCTTCATCAGCGCCTCAAAGGGCTTATTGCAGAAATGGGTTCCACGATCACTAATCATGGCCTTTGGTGTTCTGAATCTTGACAGAATATTCTCCTTTAAGAATGAGATCACTGTTCTGTGATCACTTTTTCTTGTCGGAATGGCCTCAACCCACTTGGACACATATTCGACCGCCAGAAGAATATATTCGTACTGTGACGACGGCGGGAATGGTCCCATGAAATCGATGCCCCAGCAATCAAAGATTTCAATAGTCATGATCGGGGTCATCGGCATTTCATTTCTCTTTGACAAGCTTTCCAACATTTGGCATCTAGCACATGCTCTACAAAATGCATAACAGTCTTTAAAAACTGTCGGCCAGTAGAAACCACTACTAAACACTTTTTGAGCAGTTTTCTGAGCTGAGAAATGGCCACCGCAGGCCTCTGAGTGGCAAGAAGCTAGAATTTGAGAGATATCCTCCTCGGGGACACATCACTTGATTACTTGATCCGCACAGTACTTAAACAAGTACGAATCATCAAAGTAAAACCATCGGGCGATGGATAGAAACCTCTTTCTGTCAGGGGTGGACCAATGAGATGGAGTCTCCCCTGTTGCCAGGTAATTGACAATGTCAGCATACCAGGGCAGACTAGTTGCAGCAAAAAGTTGCTCATCTGGGAAAGATTCACTGATCGGAATAGATTGTGAAGAATTGTTTTCAAACGTCAATCGTGAGAGGTGATCGGCTACAACATTCTCCACCCCCTTTTTATCTTTGATAACCAAATCAAATTCTTGGAGCAGGAGAATCCAGCGTATCAATCGCTATTTTGTATCCTTCTTGGATAACAGATACTTCAATGCAGCATGATCAGTGAAGTAAATGATCTGCGAGCCAATCAGATATTGCCTGAATTTCTCCAGTGCAAATACAATTGCTAGCAACTCCTTTTCGGTAGTAGAGTAATTACGTTGAGCTCCATCAAGGGTTCTGCTAGCATAGTAGATCACAGTAGGCTTTTTGTCTTTCCTTTGCCCTAAAACAGCTCCGATCGCTGTGTCACTCGCATCACACATCAGCTCGAAAGAAAGACTCCAATCCGGAGATTGCATTATCGGAGCTGTTGTGAGGTGATGTTTGAGTTTATCAAAGGATTCCTGACACTTGCTGTTCCACTCAAATGGTTGGTCTTTAACAAGGAGTTGACATAGTGGTCTAGATACATCACTGAAATCCTTAATAAACCTCCGGTAGAAACCGGCGTGACCTACAAACGATCGTATTTCTTTCACTGTAGTGGGGACAGGAAGATTGGAAATTATATCGATCTTTGCCTTGTCTACTTGTATTCCCTCAGCAGACACGATATGTCCCAAGACAATCCCTTTCGTCACCATAAAGTGACATTTTTCCCAGTTGAGAACCAAATTCTTTTCCTCACATCTTTTCAAGACTTTCTGGAGGTTCTCCAAGCAATCATCAAAGCTGCTTCCAAATACGGAGAAATCGTCCATAAAAACCTCCATAATCTTCTCCACCATATCGCTGAAGATGCTAAGCATGCACCGTTGAAAAGTAGCAGGTGCATTGCATAATCCGAATGGCATCCGGCGATATGAAAATGTTCCAAACGGGCAGGTAAACGTGGTTTTCTCTTGATCAGCAGGATCAATTTCAATTTGGTTATAACCACTATAACCATCCAGGAAACAATAGAATTGGTGACCCGCTACCCTTTCGAGCATTTGATCCATAAATGGCAATGGAAAATGATCTTTCTGAGTTACCGCATTCAACCTTCGATAGTCAATACACATGCGCCAACTTGTGGTTACACGTGTGGGAACCAATTCTCCTACTTTATTTTCTACCACTGTAATGCCAGCTTTCTTCGGCACTACTTGAGTCGGACTTACCCAAGGACTATCCGAAATTGGATAAATAGCCCCAACATCCAGCAACTTCAAAACTTCCTTCTTCACCACCTCTTGCATGTTTGGGTTAAGACGCCTTTGCATTTGACGACAAGGTTTGGCATCTCCCTCAAGGTAAATTCTGTGGGTGCATATGGAAGGACTGATTCCTCTTAAATCAGCAACAGTCCATCCTAATGCACTCCTGTCTTGCTTAAGCAACTGTATCAGTTTGCTTTCCTGTTCGTGATTTAAAACAGATGAAATTATCACAGGAAAGGTCTTCTCTTCTCCCAGGAATACGTATTTCAATTCTTTTGGGAGTTCTTTCAGTTCCAACTCTGGAAATTGCAGGTTTGACGGCACAGCCAACTTGGTCTTTGGCGGTAGCTGCTCATATTGAGCCGTCCACATTGTTCTTGCAACTTCCTCTTCAACAACCTCCAATATAGAGCATATCTGACTCATCCTTTCATCTTGTGGAGTGTATTTATCCAATTCATAACATGAGTTAGTCATAATGGACTCCACAGGATCAGAGTGAGCAGTTGAATCAAAGCAATCTTGAATAACTGCTTCTACCCAGTTCACCTCCTCTTCCTCATCATCAAAATCTTTAATTTTAGGATTTGAAAAGATTTTGATATTCAATGTCATATTCCCAAAAACAACGGTCATAACTCCACTCCTTACTTTAATCGTCGCATCAATTGTTGCGAGGAAAGGACGTCCAAAGATCACTGGAATCTGAGATTTAGCATTGTAAACTGGTTCAGTGTCCAGAACAACGAAGTCAACAGGAAAGACAAAAGTGTCAATCTGGACTAAGACATCCTCCAGCACTCCTCGCGGGTATTTAATTGATCGATCTGCCAGTTGGAGAGTAATGCGAGTAGGCTTAAGTTCTCCTAACCCTAACTGTTGATAAACAGTGTAAGGTAAGAGATTAACACTCGATCCTAAATCGAGTAATGCATTGTTCACTTTCTTCTGACCGATTATACAAGAAACTATTGGTGTGCCTGGATCCTTGTATTTAGGAGGCAAATCGTGTTTTACGATCGCACTTGCCTGGCATGCCAAGTAAGCACTCTTCTTAACACTTTGATTCCTTTTTACAGTGCACAAGTCTTTTAGGAACTTGGCGTAGGAAGGCACTTGTTTAATTGCGTCTAGGAGTGGGAGATTGATCTTTACCTGCTTGAATAACTCCAGAAAGTCCTGACTTTTCGTTTCTTGTTGAGGTTTCTTCAACCTCTGAGGATATGGTGCCGGAAAAGGACATTTGGTTGCCTCCTCAAGGAGGGGTTCTTTTCCAGGTCTTCTCTTTATTTCATTATCCTCAGGAATTGTTATTTTGGGCTCAACTATTTCGCCCTCTTTTCCTTCTTCCACCAATTCTTCTTCATTCTCTACCTCTTCTTCATCACTAACTACAGGTTGTGAGGGCAAAGAGACTTTCTCAATTTCTTTTCCACTCCTCAACACAGTTACCGCCTTGGCCTCCTCATGTGGTCCAGATCCCGAGGGTCCTGTACCCGAGTGTTGGCCTTTAGGATTTGGCTCTGGCTGTGCGGGGAACATTGTTCGTTCTCGATCCCCTTGTTGGGCAACTAACCTCTCTACACTTGTGTTGAGTTTACTCATTAGCTGCATCATCTGCTGCATCATGAGTGTATTAGGATCCTCTTGTGCCTTCTTATGGGGTGGTACATAAGTGTTTGATGAGGTTTGGTTGTTGCCCCCCTGATTGTAGTTGGATTGAGGTGAATGATTTTGATATTGGTTCTGGTGATACCCTTGATTTTGTTGATAAGTAGGAGGAGGTTGGTAACTCTGGTGGTACCCTTGGTTCTGAGGTCGGTATTGGTTTCCTTTATTCGGCTGCCACTGTTGAGATGGGTTTGCTGCAGCAGCACTGTTTCTTTGATCAAAACCAGGATGACTCCACCTATCATTGGGGTTGAAACAACCAGGGGCATTTATAGCATGTACCTCCACTGGACTCTGTTCTTGGTAAACAGGGTATATTTGGCAATGTTGAGAGGTATGCCCCATCTGTAGACAACTCGAACATGATTCTTCAGATGCAAATTGTATTACCGGGTCCTTCTTTGCTTCCAAAATTTCCAATTTACGAGCTAGTTGCTCGTATTTCTCCAGTAAGCCATCTTCCGCCTTCAGCTGATAAATGCTCTTTTTACTTGAACTCGAACTGGTCTGAGTTCTCGTCACTTGAGTTTCCCATTCCGATGCGTGTTCGGCTAACCATTCGAAATGGGCCTCTGCTTGGTCGGCATTCTTGCTCATAAACTCACCGTCACTCGTAGTTTCTACGAGCTTCTTTGACTTTGGACTTAGGCCATCAAAGAAGAAGCTTATTGTTCGCCACTTCTCAAAACCATGATGCGGGCAGAGCAGTAACAAATCCTTAAAACGCTCCCATGCCTCAGCGAAAGTTTCTTCCTCTTTTTGATTATACATCTTGATCTGTCTCAAGATGTCTGTCGTTAACCGATTAGGGAAGAACTTTTTGAGAAAGGCTTCATGAATTGCTGGCCAAGTCGAAATCGAATTCGGTTTAAGTGACAATAACCATGACTTCGCTTTGTCCTTCAAAGTGAAGGGAAAGAGCTTTAGTCGGATTATATCACTTGGGCAAGTCTGATCTGTGAAAGTGCCACAAACATCTTCGAAATCTCGAATGTGCAAGTATGCCTTCTCTTTATCCATCCCATGAAATGTGGGTAACAGTTGAATCATCCCATTACGAAAATGGAATGTACCTGTGTGTGGAGGGATGCGGATACAAGAAGGTGTGGCTGTTCGATCAGGGGCCAAGAGTTCTCGTAAAGGTCGCTGACCGTCATCGATGAGGTCATGCCTATTCTCTCCTTGTTGGCTCTCCGTATCAGACATTGAGTTAGAAGTGGATGGGGTGAAAATGGGATTATCAGCACTATGGATTGGATCTTCAAATAGATTTGTGATGAAGGCTTCAGTGGAATCAAAGGACATAGAAGGACACAACAATACGGCTTGTGTTCTGAAGAAATGTAAAGAAAAAGAAAGATAGAAATGGGATAAGAAAAGATTGGATCAAATCAAAATTCCTGGCCTTCGTTACCGTCCCCGGCAACGGCGCCAAAAACTTGACACGACTTGAAATGTGTTCTCCGAAGAGTACGTCCAAGTGTAGACGGTCGCGTCGCGTTAAAACCGGTAATACCGGGTCGAATCCCAAAGGACGGATTGTAAAGGCGGAAGAATCTAGATTGAATCCTAAAATGAAATAAAAGATGATTTCTTGTAGAAGGGTATTCTAACAGTCCTATAGAATAAGTAAAAGAAACAATTTATAGTGAAACAAAGACTTAACTAGATAGGATTGTAAAATCAAATATGAAAAAGAGTTGGGAACATGTGAGTCCACAAAGTGCCAGCCACTACCATGATTTAACAAGAATGAACAGCTGGGGTTTTATCCTTAGAGTATTCCTTATTTCAAAATGATTAAGTTAAGCATTCTAGACACTAAGTATGTGAATCTTGCATAATTAGTGGTTCGTTTACCTCACTTATTTATGAAGAACTGAAATAAGTAGTTAATTAAAACTATGAACAATAACTAACAAATTGAGTATGGAGTATTCGAAGTGTTTGTTATGAGTGTTCATTGAGTTAATTATTCAAAAGAGCTCTTGTTTCAAAATCAGGTTGCAATTTGAACTAGAAAGATCAATTTGGATTTAGTTTCTGAAACAAAAGTTACTGGAATACAAAAAGGAGTAAACCCAAGTCATAAACATACCAATCGATTGCTATAATGTCAATCGATTGATAAGAAATGACTTTCAATCGATTGACTAGTATATCAATCGATTGACTTGGAATCAATGTCAATCGATTGAATTATGTATTCAATTGATTGACACTGACTCTTTCACAGAATCATGGCAGAGGGCTGGGAACAATGTTTCTTCACATTATTCCCAACCAGGAATCTACTCAACCATGTTTAGAACTGAATAAATATAAATACATTGAAAAATAAGATCAAACATTGCCATGGATTGAAATTTTTAATTAAAAATGTTGAAATCAACTAAAACTATAATATAAGTCACGAACAGACAATTCCTAAGCAACTAGAATCAAGAAAAGAAAACCTGAACTTGAGATTGAATCTAGAATGTTAACTTTTCACTGGAGTTCAATCCAAAAACCAAAATAATTGGAGAAATCCCTACAAAAACAATACAAAGTGAGCCAACCCTTGACCCTCTTCACTCCCCTCTATATATAGTGTTAAGTCCACGAGCTTAGTGCGTCCAGGTTCACTCCATAACGGCTGGTCATCGCCTGATTGCTGAAACCTTGCTCCATTAATCACAGACTGTTTCCAGTTTAAGTCAATCGATTGACAAAGAGTTCAATCGATTGAAAAATAATTCAATCGATTGATAAAGAGTTCAATCGATTGGTAAGGAAAACATGTCAATCGATTGATATACTAGTCAATCGATTGGTATCAAGATTTCAACAATTTGTTTCTTGAGTTATTCCTTTCAACTTGTCATTCATTTTAACTTCAGAACCTGCATTCAAAGAGCTAAACACAACCACATACCACGAAAAATACATCATTGTGTAAAGAAACGAATTAAAACACAAGTGCAGGTAGCACTAGGAAAATGGGGTTAAATCTTGTCAGTTTTTACTCCTTATCGAGCTAATATTAAGCTAATATCAGCTCTCATCAACAACGTACTACTAATTCAAGGTTTTTATTACAAGTTCGGAGTAGAACAAAATATAAACCATTGATTCCCTGGCATTCCACGGCCTCACTCCTCATGCTTTCTCTTGTCTTTCTTTTTACCTGCAATGGAGTACATCTCCACTGCTCAGCTATATGCTGAGCATACAAGTTCTAACATATGCAATATATGATAAACATGCTTTAATCTCATAAATCATATCAATAGTCTCTAGGGAGAAAAATACGCATTCATCCGGTAGCGGCAAGTCCAAGCCTTAAACCGCGATGTCAATGGCAAGTCCAAGCCTACAACCATTACATCCCCACAAGTGCCATGGCAAGTCCAAGCCTACAACCATGCACAGTAGCCGTCGCTACTAAAATTCTCAAACATCGAGAAGCTTACTCCGGCATGAATTTGTATAAGACTCCCTTTTGACCCACATAGACAACTCAACGTGCTCTCGTAAATTTAGACATGCTTTTCACAATTTAGCGCGTGCATAATTAACGGGCCTACAATTAACACATGGATTTTGCCCGGATCTCAATTTCGTCGTTGAAATATAAAACATGTATTTCTCTATATTTCACAAGTTAGGACTTCACACCTCGTGCGATTTCCCCTAAACTTTGAAGGATCGACTAGGAGGCTAATTAATCGTCGGATTTCGAATTTGAGAAAATTCCTACAAGTTTATACCTATTTTTCCCAAAAGTCTAGAATTAAGATTTTTACAAAACTTGGCCAAACACGGCCTAAGTAGTATCAAAACGTAGATCTTACCTCCACGAGTTCAAATCTTGAATCTGGAGAAAATCTGACAGACGAAAGGTCGTCGATTGGCGTCGCAAAGCCTTTGGCCACCAATCTCTCTTCTCTCTCCTCTCTCTAGATATTTTGGAAAGTTTTGGATGAGATTGAAATCTCATCCTCATCTATATATAGGCAAACTTTTCAGAAATTGCATTTTCCTCCCCACGAGTTTCTCAAACTTCTAATTAACCCATGAAACGTCGCACACGTCCATTTTATAACTTTACGAGTGAAAACTATAAATTTCAAAAGTTTTCGACTAGGTTTCGTTTGGGTCCAAAATAACATCCGAAAACTATATTCTGAGGAATCTCTACAAAACCTACCTTTTTAAATAACGTATCACTCACGTTCTCACCACAGTTCTCAAAATGATATACTAAAATATCCAAAATACCAGAATTATACTACACAGGTATAATTACTATTCACAGGAATACCAGATAAAGTCAAATAAAATTTAAATCATATAAATGCCATTTACTCATGCCCATGCAATATGAACTACCATGTTCCCGTGTCCTCACTGACACCTTACCGTTGACCCACAGTCAACCTCAACTCAAATTATTAATAACATTAATAATTTCAAAAATCTCAAATGATGCATTTTCAAAATCATAAATTTCTAGAACGGGTGTGACAACTCTCCCCTCCAAAAAGGAAGTTTGTCCCCAAACTTATACCTCATACGTCGAACAGGTATGGATACTCATTCCTCATGTCTTCCTCACTTTCCCACATAGCCTCTTCAACAGTGTGACTACGCCATAATACCTTCACCATTGGAATCGTCTTAGTTCTTAAGACTTGTTCCTTTCGATCTAGAATCTCTACCGATTGTTCCACGTAAGTCAAGTCTCCCTGAATTTGCATTGGTTCAGGTACAATGATCTTACTAATATCAGTCATACACCGTCTCAACATCGATACGTGAAATACGTTATGCACATGTTCCAACTCTGATGACAAGGCCAATCGATAAGCCACTTGACCTACTCTCTCTAGGATCTCAAAAGGTCCTACAAATCATGGATTAAGCTTTCCCCTCTTTCCAAATCGTACAATGCCTTTCGAAGGCGATACTCGCAAGTATACAAAATTTCCCACTTCAAAATTCATCGGTCGTCGTTTAGAGTCCGCATAGCTCTTATATCGACTCTGAGCTACCTTAAAACGTTCCTGAATCAATTTCACCTACTCAGTAGTCACCTGTATTAACTCAGGTCCTAACAACTTTCTTTCTCCCACCTCGGTCCAACAAACCGGTGATCGACACTTACGGCCGTACAAAGCTTCATATGGTGCCATGCCAATACTTGATTGAAATCCGTTATTGTACGCAAATTCAATTAATGGTAGATGCTTCTCCCAATCGCTCCCAAAATCTAATACACAAAGTCTCAACATATTCTCTAGCGTCTGAATCATGCGCTCTGACTGTCCATCGGTCTGAGGATGAAATGCAGTACCGAAACTCAATTTTGTACCCATAGCCTTTTGCAAACTTCCCCAAAATCTTGATGTAAAACTACTATCGCGATCTGATACAATCACAGCTGGGACTCCATGTAGCCTTACAATCTCTTTCACATACAATTACGCTAATTTGGACGGCTTAGTTGTCTTAATTGGTAGAAAATGAGCTAACTGTGTTAATCGGTCGACTATAAGCCAAATCTTGTCATTCTTGTTACGCGATCGCAGAAATCCAGAAACAAAGTCCATCGTGATCTCTTCCCACTTCCATTCTGACACTGGCAATGGCTGTAGTAACCCCGCGGGTACTTGTCTCTCTGCTTTGACCTGTTGACATGCCGAACAGTTAGATACAAACTTAGCGACTTCATGCTTCATACCCTTCCACCAGAAGTTTTCTCTCACGTTTCTGTACATCTTATTACTTCCCGGGTGCACTGAATATTTCGTACTATGAGCTTCTTCTAGAATCCTCTCTTTCAAGTCTTTCACATTTGGTATACATAATCGATTTCCCAGTTTCAACGTTCCTCATTCCAACACAAAACCATGTCGTCTCCCCAAAGGTATTTCGTCCCTCATTTTGTACAAATAAACATCGTTGAATTGTTCTTTCTTAATCTCATCGATAATATCTGGGTGTGCAATGATCGCCATCATTAAGCCATCATTGGTTCCTGGAATCACATCCAACTCTAAGCGTTCCATCTCTTTTACCAATTCTTTTTGTTGTGTTAGATCATTGGCTAAATTCCTCGGCGTCTTTCGGCTTAATGCATCGGCCACTACATTTACCTTTCCCGAATGGTACTCAATCGAAAGATCGTAATCCTTCATCAATTCCAACTTTCTTCTCTATCTCATATTCAAATCCCGCTGAGTAAAAATGTACTTCAAACTCTTGTGGTCGGTGAAAATCTCACATTTCTCTCCATACAGATAGTGTCTCCAAATTTTCAAAGCATGAATTACTGCGGCTAACTCAAGATCATGGGTCGGATAGTTAACCTCATGTGTCTTTAACTGCCTAGAAGCATATACAATTACTTTACCACCTTGCATAAGCACACATCCCAACCCTTTATGTGAAGCATCACTATAGATTACAAATCCTTCAGTTCCAGATGGTATTGTCAGAATAGGTGCTCTCGTTAGTCGTGGTTTCAATTCTTGAAAACTGTCTTCACATTCCTGACTCCATTCAAATGTAATTCCTTTCCTCATCAACCTTGTCATAGGTAAAGAAATCTTTGAGAAATGTTCAATAAAATGGCGGTAGTATGCCGCTAATCCCAAGAAGCTTTGAATTTCAGATACGGATGTCGGCCTCTGCCAATTAGATACAGCTTCTACTTTGTGAGGATCAACTGAAACTCCATTCTTGTCAATCACGTGACCAAGAAAAGTAATACTAGATAACCAAAATTCGCATTTCTTGAATTTACTAAACAGTTGTTTCTCTCGTAATCTCTAAAGTATTAGTCTCAAGTGATTCTCATGTTCTATCTCACTCGGTGAATAGATATGAATGTCATCGATGAACACTATCACAAAGTCATCCAAATAATCCTTGAATACCCGATTCATAAGATCCATGAACGCGGCTGGTGCATTCGTAACCCCAAACGGCATAACTAAGAACTCATAATGTCCGTAGCGCGTTCTGGAAGCTGTTTTATCAACATCTTCGACCTTCACTTTCAACTGATGGTAACCTGATCTCAAATCTATTTTCGAAAATACTTAAGCCCCACGAAGTTGATCAAATAGGTCATCGATTCTCGGCAGTGGATACTTGTTCTTAATCGTTAACTTGTTCAGTTCCCGGTAATCAACACACATACGCATTGAACCGTCTTTGTTCTTTACAAACAACACTGGAGCTCCCATGGAGAAATGCTTGGTCAAATGAAACCCTTGTCAAGTAGTTCTTGCAGTTGAATTTTCAGCTCCTTCAATTCTACTGGTGCCATTCTATACGGTGCTTTGGATACCGGTCTTGAGTCTGGCTTTACTTCAATGGTGAATTCAATTTCTCTCTCGATCAGGACGTCTGGAAAATCATCGGGGAATACATCTGGATACTCTCGCACTATTAGAATGTCTTCTACTTTTAATTCGGTCGTTGAGACATCAGTCACTGAACATAGGAATCCTTGAAATCCCTTTTTTAATAACCTTCCCGCTCGGATAGCTGAAATCAAATACGGCGGCAGTATAACCCCACTTCCTTGGAAACAAAAGTTCCCATGCACCGGTGATCAAAAATTAACCTCTTTCCGTTCACAGTCTATTGTGGCTTGGTTAAAAGCTAACCAGTCCATTCCCAGAATTACGTCAAAATGGTTCACCACAATCGGTATAAGGACTACGGTCATCAACTTCTCACCTAGTTTGATCTCACAGTTCTTATATATCGTAGACGTCATTATCGATTTACTGAGTGGTACAGAAATAGACAATTCATATCCTAACGGTGCCGATTTAATATTCAAATGTTCAACAAAGGCATGTGATACAAATGAATGCGTAGATCCCGAGTCGACGAGTATGCGTGCTAAGTGTGAACATACAAGCACCATACCTGAGACTACTGTCTCGGAAGCAGTCAGATCTCCTGGGTTCATCTGATATGCCCTTCCTTGACGTTGCTACATCCTTTGTCCCTCGTCATTAGTTTGCTTAGGCTTCGAACCACTAGAAGCCATAGAACTAACTCCTTGCTGAGGATACAATCCTTGGCTTGGTGTCCAAACACTCCACAATCATAGCACTTGCCTCTCATCTCGGGTGTAGAATTAGCACTACTCCCTCTTTGATTTCTGTTCTGGGGTTTGGTCATGAAACATCGGCCTGAGTGTGGTCGGTTGCAAAGTGAACACAATGGTATGTTACTTGGCGTTCTCCTGAAATCATTAAAACTAGAACCAGAGCCTCTCTGAAACGGTCTCTTGAAAGATCCACCTTGGTTCCTATCACTACCCTCATTGTTTCGTTTACCGTGCTGATTCTGCCTCGACCTTTCCATCCCACTCTCGGCCACTAGCGCCGTTTGTTGTACTGCTGCTACAGTCGAATGTTCATAGGTTTCCATCCTTGCTTCAAGTTATCAAATTCTCGCTTCTTTGCATTGTAGGCGGCTCGCGGAAAGAACCGGCGATTGAATTCCGCCTTGAACCCTTCCCAAGTAATCGGTGCCCCCTTGATCCAGAACATTTACCCACCAGTTCTGGGCTTCACCCTTTAGCACATCACTTGCATTTTCCATCTTCTCCCTGTCATTCATCGGAATAGATTGGAAAATCCTCTCCATGTCCATAATCCAATGTTCTGCGAGCGTTGGATCGGGTGTCCCATGAAATTCCATTGGTTTCTTTCGAGCGAATTGTTCGGATACGGATCTTATGCCCCTAGTTTCGGGTGCATGCACTACAGTTATTGGTTCCACTTCGATGTGGGGCGTGGGAGGCAGTCATTCCGCTATATTCCGTATCATTTCCCCCATATTCCCCATCATCTCTGCCATTTCATTCATACGTCAAGTATGGGGTGATAACTCTCGGTCATCCAGGATTACAATCCTGTAGTTCTCAATGCATAAACACTATGCATGTACAACAATAACAATAGCATGTATGTAAAATAACATACATATGCATCAAACATCTCTAATATGTATGGATGCAATTTAGAACATGTGGCAATTTACTCAACACTCCTCTCGTCGTCGAATGTTCCCGGAGTTTTGTTACCTATTGCTCTGATACCAATAAATGTCACAACCCATCCCACTACGCGTGGAAATAGGACACGTGGCATGCCACCAAGGCTCATCCAAACATCATATAACTATACACAGCGGAAAGAACTTTAAAACAACCCTGAGTAATTTAAAACTTTAGAAAACATTGCCCTCTGAGTTGAAAAATCCAATAGAATCAGAGTTATAAAAAGTTTTGGCCAATTGAATCCGATAAAAAGAAAACAATTTTGAAAACAGAGGTCCAGTCGACTGATCGAGGGCCCGGTCGACTGGTGATCTCAAACGGATAGGTTTCAAAATATAACAGCCGATCCAGTCGACTGTGTCGGGGACCCAGTCGACTGGTGCCTAAAATTATCAGTCGACTAAAGAAGTCCAGTCTACTGGTATCCTACTCCAGCAGAATGTCATGGCCTGGGGCTCCATCCAGTCGACTGTTTTCTCAACCCAGTCGACTGAACCTCAGACAAAACCAAGCAGTAACCAATTCAATACAGCGATCCAGTCGACTGGATCAAAAACCAGTCGACTGATTCCTATCAGCAAACCCAAAACTGCAGCTTTCCCACTCCAGGTTCTTCCAATCTCAAACCAACATATAACCACTCTATTCCATCATTCAAAACATAACTACAAGAGCGTTTACTAGGAATTACAAGTACTAAATCTAAGTTCAGATTATATTACAACGTACTACTAATTCAAGGTTTTTATTACAAGTTCGGAGTAGAACAAAATATAAACCATTGATTCCCCGGCATTCCACGGCCTCACTCCTCATGCTTTCTCTTGCCTTTCTTTTTACCTGCAATGGAGTACATCTCCACTGCTCAGCTATATGCTGAGCATACAAGTTCTAACATATGCAATATATGATAAACATGCTTTAATCTCATAAATCATATCAATAGTCTCTAGGGAGAAAAATACGCATTCATCCGGTAGCAGCAAGTCCAAGCCTACAACCATTACATCCCCACAAGTGTCATGGCAAGTCCAAGCCTACAACCATGCACAGTAGCCGTCGCTACTAAAATTCTCAAACATCGAGAAGCTTACTCCGGCATTAATTTGTAGAAGACTCCCTTTTGACCCACATAGACAACTCAACATGCTCTCGTAAATTTAGACATGTTTTTCACAATTTAGCGCGTGCATAATTAACGGGCCTACAATTAACACATGGATTTTGCCCGGATCTCAATTTCGTCGTTGAAATATAAAACATGTATTTCTCTATATTTCACAAGTTAGGACTTCATACCTCGTGCGATTTCCCCCAAACTTTGAAGGATCGACTAGGAGGCTAATTAATCGTCGGATTTCGAATTTGAGAAAATTCTTACAAGTTTATACCTGTTTTTCCCAAAAGTCTAGAATTAAGATTTTTACAAAACTTGGCCAAACACGGCCTAAGTAGTATCAAAACGTAGATCTTACCTCCACGAGTTCAAATCTTGAATCTGGAGAAAATCTGACGGACGAAAGGTTGTCGATTGGCGTCGCAAAGCCTTTGGCGACCAATCTCTCTTCTCTCTCCTCTCTCTAGATATTTTGGAAAGTTTTGGATGAGATTGAAATCTCATCCTCATCTATATATAGGCAAACTTTTTGGAAATTGCATTTTTCTCCCCACGAGTTTCTCATACTTCTAATTAACCCATGAAATGTCGCACACGTCCATTTTATAACTTTACGAGTGAAAACTATAAATTTCAAAAGTTTTCGACTAGGTTTCGTTTGGGTCCAAAATAACATCCGAAAACTATATTCTGAGGAATCTCTACAAAACCTACCTTTTTAAATAACGCATCACTCACGTTCTCACCACAGTTCTCAAAATGATATACTAAAATATCCAAAATACCAGAATTATACTACACAGGTATAATTACTATTCACAGGAATACCAGATAAAGACAAATAACATTTAAATCATATAAATGCCATTTACTCATGCCCATGCAATATGAACTACCATGTTCCCGTGTCCTCACTGACACCCTACCGTTGACCCACAGTCAACCTCAACTCAAATTATTAATAACATTAATAATTTCAAAAATCTCAAATGATGCATTTTCAAAATAAAATTAGAAATTTTGGTCTGCGAAACCAGATATTCTGGGTTCGATCCCCAACAGAGTCGCCAGATTGTGGATATCACAAGTTTATCTTACCCACAACTTTTGTTTAAAACCTTTTCCAAATTCAAAGAGTCGCCACTTAATTTTTTAAAGAAAAATTAAGAAACCATTTTAAAAGAAAACTGATCTTTTGCGAAACCAAAGATAAACTAGGTCTGGGGATTATGGAATGAAAGGGGGTGTTTTAGTCCGCCGGGCTCCTTCCCCTTTCATTCCATAATCCCCGATCCCAGTTTATCTTTGGTTTCGCAAAAGATCGATTTACTTTTAAAATGGTTTCTTAATTTTCCTTTAAAACATTAAGTGGTGACTCTTTGAATTTGGAAAAGGTTTTAAACAAAAGCTATGGGTAAGAGAAAATTACGATATCCACAATGTCACCAGAGGTTACTCTGAAGGTGAAGGAGAAAATTGAGAGACTCCTGGGCACTAGTTTTATTCGGACAGCTAGATATGTAGAATGGGTCTCGAATATAGTCCCAGTGGTAAAGAAAAATGGAAAACTTCGAGTATGCATCGACTTCAGAAACTTAAATCTGGTAACCCCAAAAGATGAATATCCAATGCCCATGGCTGATCAGCTTATTGATTTGGCCGCTAAGCACAAGATCTTGTCCTTTATGGGCAGGCACTCAGGGTGCAATCAAATTTACATCACCGAGGGGGATGTCCCAAAGATAGCTTTTTGGTGCCCGGGGGAAATTGGAACCTTTGAGTAGATTGTCATGCCTTCGGGCTGAAGAATGCAGGAGCCACCTATCAATAGGCAATGAATTCAATCTTCCATAACATAATTGGATGAATCATGGAGGTCTACATTGATGATGTGGTGGGAAAGTCTGGTGACAATACTGATCATTTAAGGGATCTTGAGAAGGCATTTGAAAGAATGCGAACTCACAAGTTGAAAATGAATCCCCTTAAATGTGCATTTGGTGTTTTAGTAGGGAACTTCTTGGATTTCCTAGTGCACCAACGAGGTATAGAGATAGTCAAGAACAAGGCTTGGGCTGTCCAAGCGACCAAGCCCCTAGCCAATAAAAAAGAGTTATAAAGGCTACTCGGACAAATCAATTTCCTTAGGAGATGTAATTCTAACTGTGCAGGGAAGACTCAAGTATGGACTCCACTACTGAAGATCAAGACCGATGAAGAATCAAAGTGGGAGGACATCCATCAACAGGCCTTTCAAGGGATAAAACAATACATGTCTTCCCCTCCCGTCTTAATGCCACCCAAGAAGGGTAGGTACCTTAAATTGTATATATTGGCCTCTGATTTCTCATTAGGAAGTATGTTAGAATAGGATAATGCGTAAGGTAATGAGAAGGCCATATATTACTTGAGTAGAATATTAACTCCAATCGAGCAGCGCTATGCGCCGATTAAGAAGCTATGTCTGGCATTGTATTTTTCATCACAGAAATTAAGAACATATATGCTTCTTGTTTCTACTTATATTATAGGTCAGACTGACGTGATTAAATACATGCTATCAAGACCTATCATGAGAGGTCGAATTGGGAAATGGACCTTGGCCTTGATGAAATTTGCCATTCAATACCGATCACAGCAATCGGTCAAAAGCCATGCCATAGCTAATTTTCTGACTGATCCCTCAGACCCTACTGATATGGGAGACTTATCACTAACACCGATAATACTAAATATGTCCTTGGTCCCATGGACATTGATCTTTGATGGGTCTAAAAATGTAGAATGTGCTGGAGTAGGAGTAGTCATTATACCGCCCAGATATCAGAAGTTAAAGTTGTTATTTTGGCTCGATTTCAAATGTACGAATAATCAGGCTAAATACAAAGCACTTATTATCAGACTAGAGATACTCCTTGAAATGGGGGCATTGTCCGTACACATAAAAGGGGACTTAAGATTGGTTATCGGGCAAATATAAGGTAAATTTCAGATAAAAAGCTGGGAACACTGCCCATTTCAGTTAGTGGTCACTCAACTTATGGATTCATTGATGATATAAGTGTGAGTTATATCCCTAGGTCAACAAATACAGAGCCCAAAAAGCTAGCAAAAATAGGATCAACCTCGTCTGCTAGAAAGGGTGTAGAGGGTCAAGCCATCATGGTACAAGTCTGATTGTTGCCATCAGTGGCAAAGAGAGGCTGGTATACTATAACTAATTCAGTCTTGATGGAGGATGATGATTGGAGAATCCCTATCATTGAATACTTAAAACACCTAAATATTAGGGTAGACCATAAAGTCAGGTTGTTCGCAGTCTAATTTGTGGTGCTTGATGGAGAACTATTCAAGAAGCCCATCGATGATGATGTAAGCTTAAAATGCCTCGGTAAGAAATAGGCCATGCAGGTAATGGCCGAAGTGCATAAAGGGATCTGTGGAGCTCATCAGGCCAGTACCAAGATGAAGTGGCTTTTACGAAGATATAACTATTACTAACCGGGCATGAAGGACTACATCAGCTATGCTAAAGGGTGCCAAGGTTGCCAAAAGTATTGCCCAATTCAAAGAGTGCCAGCTAAAGAACTCCAACTTATTATAAAACCGTGGCCCTTCAAGTGATGGGACAAGGACCTAATTGGCAAAGTACTCCCACCATCATTGGGCCATCATTGTTTCATTATACTAGCTACAGACTACTTTACTAAGTGGGCCGAAGCTATGCCTTGCAGGACGGTGACTCAAGCCACCGTGATCAAATTCATTGAAGAACACAATACATCGATTTGGCCTACCAGAAACAATAACGGCCGATCAGGGGTTAGTCTTTACAGGAACAGAGACCGCAGCCTTCACAGAGAGCAAAAGAATTACGATCCTCAATTCTACTCTATACAATCCTCAAGCCAGTGGACAGGCCGAGTCAACAAATAAGATCCTCAAGGGGATCATTGAGAAGATGATAAATGAGAACCCAAGGGAATGGGATAAATTACTGCCTGAAGCTCTTTGGGCCCACCGAACATCTAAATGGTCCAGTACTAGGGTCAAACTATTTACGCTGACCTGTGGGCATGATGCTATGCTACCTAGGAAAGTCATAGTCCGATTAGCTAGGAGAGCATTGCAAAATCAGCTTAAGCCCGCTGAATACAATAAGGCTATGATAACTCAATTAGAAGGGCTTGATGAAACCAGATTGGTAGCCTTGGACTCATTAAAGGTGGAGAAGTTTTTCTGCACAGAGGACTTAGTTTTGAAGGTCGTCTTGCCTATTGGAGACAAGGACAACTGATACGGTAAATAGTCGATCGATTGGAAAGGTCCCTTCATCGTCCACCATGTGAAGAGAAGTGGAGCATACAGGCTGCGCTATATGGATGGGATGATTCATGTTAGGTTAATTAATAGTCAGTACCTGAAGTCTTATTATCGTACCTTATGGGAGACCATAGATCTAGAGTACAAACCAAATATTGGGTTAGAATATGAACCATTTAATTATGAGCCTGAGCTTGAATGATTAAAAACGTCATTGTATTGAATAGTGCTGAGCACAGCTTACTTACAAAAGAGTATATATAAATAAATCAATAGTAAAAATTTCAAAGGATTAAAAGCGTCCTCTAGGCTGGTTCAAAATTCCTAAGCCTTGCCCACAAGTCCTCTTATGTTCTTTCAGCCCCAGCTTGAACTTGTTTGGCTTTGTTGAGCCTTTGGGTCCAGATTCAGGTGGGTGGAGTATTAGCTTATAGTTGGTCGCTGCAGTTTTGAGTGTCACCTCCTAACTAGGCCAAGGCCTCATCAACCTTCACTAGAGCTGCATCATTGGCCACGACTTCAGCCTAATATTTCTCCAGTTATACCATGAAAGACGCGATACGAGCTTAGAACTAGGTGTCTCGGGCAATCACTTGAGCTCAAGTCAGTTTCCCAGCTTCGTATTTTGTCTTGGCACCTTTAAGAAATTGCATTGGTTTTTGTCGAGCTCCAAGATGAGTTTCGGCCTCGATCTAAACAACAAAGGCTGATTGATGTAAAACACGGGAGTCGGGAACCGTTCCTAGATCTCGACCAACAAAGCTAGCTGCCTGGGTGAGAAAGAAGGATCTTCGATACGGGTGGCTAAGGCGGCATCAAGCTCAGAGGTCGGAGGGAGACCGCTCAGACCATAGGAAATTAGCCCAAGAACTAGGTCCTTAGATCACATCAAGCTTGAGGGCGAGGCGGTGGCAGGTTAAAGTGGTCCCGAGTCTAACGTCCCAAGATCTAGGACGGCGAAGAAGTCATCGAAAGGAATGAATGACTATGGACCCAATAAGATGGCTTGCTTAAAGTTATACAATTAAAGGGTTAGTATTAGCAAAAGAGGAAAGATACATGCCCAAATGCAAAGCATAATACCTGGGCAGATAGTGAGGAGGAGACCGAGGTATCCTGTGGCACAACGGCCTCGTCACTGGGATAAGAAGTGGAAGGCTGAGATGATTATTGGCTTGGCCTAGGGGGAAGTACCACTGCTATTTCCTCTATTGAAACTCCAACTCCTATACTTGTTGCAGTCTGAACAACTTCTGTCGAGACCGAAACATCCGCTAGAGTTCGACCGCCAGCGCTTGGAATAGAGTTTTCAGGAATAGAGGTGGTAGGATCGGCCTCGATTATCTCTACTACACTTTCAATGGCCAACTCTGTCGTCGTGGTTAGATCAGCCTGATCTGTTACATCATCTTCAGTTTGTTCTGTTGCTGGTTGGACTGTTTATTCAACTTCGTCTCCAGTTGTCTCCACAGTGGCATCCCTCCCCAACAAATCCTCACCGTTGGAGGATAGGACCACCTGTTCTAGAGCAATGTTATCTACAATATCAACATCCTCGTCTCCATTCAATAGGGTCAGTGGTGGTATCACTCGGAGGGGGACCACCCTCTGTGCCATCTGTTCAAGAATGGCTGAATTAGATCGTTCAGAAGAGGTTGGAACAGGGAGTGGAGGAGCAATTCGTTGTCAAGTAGCTATGGGAACAACTATTTTCATTTCTAAAGTGGGCCCAGTAGGTAGTAATTCTTCTCTAGAATCTTCATCCATTAGCTGAAATGAAATGGAAAAAATTTAGGAAAAGAAAACGAGTAAACAGAAGTAAAGATGAATGAAAAATACCTGAGCAGAAGAGGTTGGGGGCTTTTTCTTCTTTGACGGTCCCTCGCCAGACGCATTTTTTGGGGGCGGTCTCTTTGTCGCTTATTTACTACGAGGTGCGGCTAGTGGGGCAGCAGGTTGGTAGGTCGTAGTGACTGATGACATGGTAAATAGGAGTGATACCTCAGCGATAGAGCCCCTGAATATCTGGGCTGTCCGATCGGTCCCTCACTTGTCAAATGTGTCTGTAGCAATTAGACGATGCTTAAGGGTTGGAAAATGAAAGTCTTCAATTTGTCAGACTGGTCACATATTTTTTTTACTTGCTCATTAGTCCCGAGCAAGTCCCATTCTACCCAATCCTGATTAGCAGTGATAGCAGGTAGGACGGGCAAAGAGAGGAGCAAAGTAAAATTGCACCCCACACTTGTTATTGCTACGAGGGATGGTAGGACTATAGATGATGTCTCTGGCTACCAGGCAGCTAGAGAAGACTTTGTTATAAGCAGACTGGGTGCCTAGCCCCCAGTTGGAAGGATTATTGGATAATTAAAGGAACGGGCATATATGAAGTGAGAAAAGGGTAAGAATTCAGAAGGAGTCCAATTGGATCACCCTTCATAGAAGAAAGTGAAACATTCCTCAAAGGAGTGAGGAGAAGGGGCAACGTCCATGAAGTGGATAGCAAAAATGGGAACATCAATCAAACCCCTTGATGGAGGCCGATGGGCGATGAAATAAGACTGCAGCCAGAGTGCAGAATCCAGATCGAGCTACCTTCGGATTGAAAGCCCGAGTCAATAAAGTCTGTCACACATCGGACAAGGTGTACCCAGACAAAAGTAGCCAAAGCAAGGGGCTGGCCAGCAGCCAAGACCAGGGCTAAGGTGGTATATTCTTTGGTAATGGCCAGGCTGGCAAAGCAATAAATGTACCTATTTAGCCAATGGATCAGGAAGGCGGTGTGCTCAGCATCAGACACTTCTGTTCCTTCTGCATCTATACAGGAAGCTATGAGTGGCCCATAGGCGGTGATGTGTTTAAGGGAAACGGCCCCATCCCTGACCGTTTCACATTGGGGATAGGCGAAGCTGGCCGTTCCTACGTCTAGACCAGATCTGATCACTTGCCCATAAGGGTGTGAGATAGCTGATATCTTTGATAGTTGGCCCAACAGTTCACAATGAAAGAGAAATCCATTATAGGATTGGGACCAGAACAATAGAGCAGAAAATAGGAAGGGCTAATCAATTTTGAGTTTTAATCGGCTACGCATGATGGCATCGTGGATGCCCGTTTGTTTCAAAAGATTGGCCTTAGAAGCTGAAACTCTAAGAAGCCATTTATCCTAATCTGGTAAAGGCTGAGGCCAACCCCTGATTGGATGGTTGGACATCCAAACTTCTTGCCAGTAGGAGAGGGGATGGAGAAAATATTCATTGGATACCAGAGGAAAGTATGATTTGAAGCCTGCCGGAGGATCGACACAGAAAATTGTGCTGAAACCAGGTACCGCCGGCATCCCATCAGAAGAGCAACTGGTAAACCAACTCGTGGAAATGGTATAGGCATGGGTTTTGGCTAGTTGTCTGACTTCTTTACACCAATTCTGTGGGGGAGGAGCATCCAAAAATGACTTTTTTCCTTTAGAGGATGCTACCGGAGTAGTCTTAGGAGCCATTGATGTGGGCAGAAGAGTGGGGGTTTACTTGTCAGAAAAGATGGAGGTCCTTAAGGAGAGAAGCTCTAAGTTTCTAGAAAGAGAAAGAAGAAGACGCAGATGAATAGAAGTGAAGAGATTTTGAAATCTCATCACTTTATACAATTAGCATTTAATGTGGAGTGACTGGTGGGATTCTCAAAGATCTGACAGTCTCTGCATGGTGGACACGTGGCAGGTTCACAGTCAAAATGCCACATCAACCAAGGGCGGGACATTTGAAATGACCTTTTGGGGGGTAATTGTTTGCACCCAAAAATTGCCAAAGGTTTTTGAGCTCGAATGATGCGTTGAAATAGTCTTGAGGATGGTTTGGAGAGATGAGGTTGTTATCCTAGTATAGTTCAGCCCGATGGGAAATAGGAGCAAGGCGTTAATCGATCGGGCACCGCACTTGCATAAATGGGCACTAGCGTTAGGGGAGCCCGATGAATGACTAAGAGTACACTTGGCAATCGGACACTATACTTGAGGTAAACGGACGACCAGTTGCACGAGCCCAATTGATCAGTAAGCATTCGTAGGACTGTCATCGGGCATGGAAGTCAAAAAGCATGACAAATGGAGGTTGCACAAGTTTGATAAAGTTACAACATGCCCGATGGTGAAAAGGAGAAGGCAATTCTCCTCTTAGCTGTCATAGTGATGTCACCCTGAATTTGAGGAGGCAGAGTCTGTTTGGGAAAGGAATCTAATCACGTCCAGCTGGATATGGAAGGCTAATCCCTAAAATAATGGGATTGATTCAATCAGGATTGGGATAAGGCAAGAATTGGTGATTAGGAAGGATTCCATAGTCAATCATTTTCTTGGAGCGCAAGTTAAGGAAGTCCTAGCCTTATCAAAATTGTTCGAGGCTGCTATAAATATAGAAGTAGGCCATGGATTCGGACTCTGTGTTACTCACAAAAACAGCACTCAATAGCATTCACACTACATTCAAAGTATTCAAACGTTTGTGCTCTTGTTATTCTGCATCCACAACATTCGTAGTAACTAGGTCTGCCCTCTTTATTATTCTCTACTGTTTTTTCATCCATTTGAACAATTAGAGCCTATTCTGAATATGTTCTTTTCTTTGTAATTATTTTCCAAACATTCAATAAGATACCATGTATTTTGTTAAATCATTTCTGATTGTTTACCTGTTAGACTCTTGCACTACTTGGTTTGTGCGTTTTAGTACTGCCAAAGGATTTTTGGTGAGGGTACTTTCCTACTCATCACACACAGTCACTCTGTTTAGAAGTCAGATTTCAAAGCCTTGAGTATCACTCACTCAAGGTATAGGAAATTAGTTTGCACACACACCGAGCCCGTTTGGCTTTGGCACGCCCGCACAAACTACTAGCAAACAATATTTGCCCAATTGAACTCCAACTCACCCTAAATATTTGGTCCAAAATATTTTATTCTCACTTCTTACTTTAGCCTATATCCAATATGTTAACACTAGCCTAAGTTTTACAAATTAGCAACTAAGATTAGACCATAGTATCGGAAAAAAAAAAGAAAAAAAGAAAAAATTTACAATATATAAGCAGGGGCAGAACTAAAAAGGGGTCTAGGGAGAGGAAGATCAAATTCTCTATACACAATAAAGATTACAAGCACCAGACATTCAAAACTCTCAAAACGGCCAAAAAGACCTTACACAAAACTGTAGTCTTTCTGGTATAGAAAATCCTATATGAAAATGTGTATAAACATGCCAAAAAAATTCAACTTGGAGGTGGTGCCCCAAAACTTCTGTGCGAGCCTTTTTTACTGACGAGCCTAAGGCCTATAAAACTCGCAACCTCCCCACCCCCCAAGTGAAAATTTATGCCTCCACTCCTACTAGGATGTGGTGTTTCCAGTGGCGGACGGGTAAGTCTCTCATCATTTTGTTATCTTATATGCCATTTAGTAGTTACTTTCTTATTGCCATTGCGTAGTATGACTTGTACGTGCCATTTGGTATTAACAATTTTGCATTTTGTAGTAATTAGGTCTAAAGTATTGCGACTTTGACATAAATATAATACAACAAAATTACTTGGTTGTATGAGATGATTTCTTAGTTTTAGAAAAATTTAATTTATAGCAAAAAATACGTGTAAAAACTTTTCAATATTCGATATCTACTTTCTATTGAACATAGTGATGCGTAGTAAAGAGGACATTCCTCTTTGGATGCAAGAATTAAAGGCTTGAACTCATGCTATGAAGTTTTAGAAGCTTCAACCAGAAAAATATTCACTAGAGAGAGAACGACGTTCAATCTGTTTCTTCCCTATAGGTTAGCTATTTACAAGTTTTCTAACCGACCTAAGTGGCAATCGATTAACTCAATCCTATTGATTGCCTGAGGTAGCAATCGAATGCTTACCTAATCAATCACTTGAAGTGGAAATCGATTGGTTCCTTCTTTCCTTAACTTTCTTGCATTCTTAGTGAATAATAGGACCTCCTAGGTTCTTAATTACTGGCTTAGATCAGTTATTAATTCATTTGTGATAAAACACTTTATCAGAGAATTAACTAACTGATCAGTTAACATTAGTACTATTAAACGACAATTACTGCACTTCGATGCATAATTATTGAAGTGGTAACTAGACTTGTAAGGTGATATACTAATGCACCTTTACCTTCAGCATTTGTATTCACATTCAGTAGTCGAATAACCAGTATTGTCAACCTGAACTATGAATACTTCTTATAGTCCTTGAGTATCATTCACCTATCATGATTACCAAACATGTCGATAACTACTTATCAACAAGACTATAGTTCTCAGTAACTAACTTGGTGACATTCTCAAGAGAATGCTTACTCTTCAACATAAGGTAGATTCTATCTTGACAATTTATGTTCAAAATGCTACGTGATATGATTACCCAAGTGTTGATCTTGCAGACCTCATTGATTGGTAAGTCAAAGTAATCAAACACATATAACTTATGTTCATAAATGTCTCAAGATTAAGTCAAAGCAATCTAATACAAGTCATGAGTTCTCATTAATTATTGACAGATATTAAGTGTTAATCTTAAAGCTCATAGTCTGTCAATGCATTATATGCATTAGCATATTAACTAAGAGTCACCCACTATAGTAAATGAGATACATCACTTCATCCTATGGTAGTTAATCATACTATAGTGTAAACCAGATGAGGCATCCAATCTCATCATCCACTATGACAATTCTAAACATCAAGGAATTGTAAGTCGTATCTCCCATGTATGCATCTTATACATGTATACGAATTCCTTACAATTATGTATAAGGATTACCTACAAACATCCATTCATCTCATGAAACATACATAATGAAATGTAAACTGATTCTAAGACTCAAGTGCTAAAAATTATGCACACGGATGTATATATTTAGTATACACACATATATGTAAATTAGAATGCATGTTGTGATTTTGTTACTCACCTTAGCATTAGGACTATTGAAGTATTTGTTGACGAAAGCATGATTGCTGGGGTCATTGTTAAAGAGTGTCATTATAGGCACACTACTTCTTCCACAAATTTCTCTAAAGCATCTACTCTAAAATTCTACAAGTACCAGTGAGGGATTAATACTGCATATTAACTAACAACAGTTGTCCAATCAAGACTTACAAATATTTTTCTAACTTATTACATATTACAATACGGGGTCAACTAAATGCACAAGCCGCCTTAAAACAAGACAATAACTTAACATCTATTACAGTCATCCTTATAACAAAACAGTTTATAACTTAAAACATAGGATATTGATAACAGTTCTATCTTCCAAAGCAGCCGTTCTCAGTTTGCATAATCATAGAGCCCAGCATAGTCATAACCTGAAAAGCCTAGACACGAATGTCTAGGACGCATCAACGCCGTCAGCTTCAAGAAGCTGGTGAGTACTAAAAACATAACTTTGAATGTAACACATACTCATTTACCATTTTCCAATTCTTATTTAATTCAACAAGTTGACATTAAAATAATGAGTTCATTTTTAGCAAACAACCATCATATCATTTGAAAGCTTTAATTCACATATATGTGACCGTGTATGAAAAACAATGCACCATCTCATCTTACCGTCTCTTTTCTCTCGAAAAACACAACAACCCACTATCTCACACCAGTATCCTTGTAATACTCCGATAGCCACACTTTAGCACAGGGGTGCCAGGGAATGTCCAGTTTGCCTCACACTTTGGTCCAGGGTACCAAGGAATGTACAATGCCTCACACTTTAGTACCTAATCCGCCTCACAAATATCGGAGGTAACCTCATGCAGTATCCAGACTCGGGTACTAGGGAGTGTCCGTAGGCCACACTTTAGCACTACCATAGGTGCTAGGAAATGTCCAATTTCGGCGTCACACACTTTAACGCTTCCATGGGCGTCAGGGAGTGTCCAGTTTTGCCACCATCGTACTACAAAGATACTCTCACCGCAATCTCAACACGTCACACTTTGGTACACAATTACCAGGGAGTGTCCAGAACACAATCTCAACCACACACTCTTTTCCACACTGACCATTACTCTTTTTCACACTGACCAACATTTACACTCACCATGCATGTACAACTGACTCCACATGTATGTAATGAAACCATCCACAGAACATAAGTAATAACAACAATGTATGCTTGAAAAGGATTGAATTCATAATCGTTCTTAAATAACCATTAACTCCCAAAATGTATATTGTTCTAACATTTTTTCGCAAACAGAGCTTTAAAGTTCATAATACACCACCCAAACAATTCCTTAACATGAAATAAGCAAAACCTAGAAACTGTCAGAAATCGCGCGCACGGGCCGCTCGAGCGAGGGGTCGCTCGCGCGGGCCGCTCGCGCGATATGCCCAATTTTCCTTTTCTTTTATAAAATGTTTCCAACTGCCAGAATACAGGCAGATCGTGCGCACGGGTCGCTCGCGCGGTCCGCTCTGGCGATCTGCCTAATTTTCATTTTTCTTATTAAAGTCTTTTCTATCTGCCTGAACCCACACGGCTCGCGCGCGCGGGCCGCTCGCGTGAGGAGTCGCTCGTGCGATCGCGTGCGCGAGTTCATGCAGTGGCTTCGTCTTCCTCGCTGGTTTTCCCTTGTTTTCAGTTTTGAACCCAATTTTGACCCATTTTGCAATTCTGAATTAAATATGACAAGTAATATATGGATCTCTCCAGTTTTTTGCAAGGATTAAGAATCCACAACTAATTTAACATGATTTCAAACGTAGCTCAAGAATTTTATGAAAAACCAAAAGAAGATCAAACTGATTTTCTTATATACTTTTTCATATGAATAAATTAGACTTTAATACTTGAACTGTAGCTTCTAGGAACTATAATCTTCCTAAATCATCTCTAAAAACTCATTTTGGTTTCGTTTTGAAATTGGTGATTTTGAAGTTCAAACTTCCATGGTTAAGATCAACAATGGTGATTAACAATTTCATACACCCAAGTAGTAACTAAGCATGAATTGCATTTAAGAGTGAGTTTACAATACTTACTTAGATTGAAGATTAACTGATTGTTGAGAAAGAAATAAGAATCAAGAACTCTAATTGCACTTTGCTATGGAGGATTGAGAAGCTTTCTCTCTCTATAATATTCTGTACAACTTTTATAAGAAACTCTCTCTAATTGCTCTCTGAATTCAGTCCTAAGGAGTGTACAAATTTGTGAGCTGTATGTGTGTATATATAGAGCCAACCTTGGGGGAACTTAGAGCCCAAGAACCCTCAAGTTTACTCTACAAAATAGATTCAATTTCTAATTATCTACACACACAATACCCAGCATACAAAAAAAAATACGTATATACATATATTTAGTTTCCAAACTGTAATTGCCTCACAAATTGGTTGAAAGGTCAAATAGGTACTAGGGGGCAACTATAAGGTGTTTGGGAAATGTAGATTAAGTCTCAGCTAACATACACACAAGAAATACATCACCAAACAAAGCACAAGCCAATGATGAGTTGCCATAAATGGAAAAGTATGTGTCACATCTTGATTGGAGGAGTTTCCGAAACTATAGGAGATCAATGCGGCGCGGATAGTTTTGCACATAAACTGGTATTTTCGCGCCGCGGTGGTCACCACAAAAATACAGAAAATTTATTTTAACGTAAGAAATGATTTCCCGATTTTATAAAAATACAGTTTGAATTAAAAGAAAACATTTCCACCGTTTTGAAATACAGTTTTAAAATCCAACACAGGTATTGCTAAATTTTATAAAATTTGCAGTTTGACCCCAAAAGAATTTTAATATACAATAAGATAGGTCATAAGGTTATAAAACATGACCATTGAAATAAAATGAACACAGATAATACAAATTGGATTTAAATATGGAAATGAAATTGAAATTAATTAATGAAATGCAGGTTGTTACCTCCTTCCTCCCTTAAACAGGATTTCGTCCCCGAAATCAAGACTAGCTAGTCATGAAACAACTCCAGGTACTTCTTCCTCATCTTAGCTTCAACTTCCTACAAGGCTTCATTCTCATCATGGTGATTCCACTGAACTTTCACCAACGGAATGTCCTTGTTTCTCAACTTCTTGATACTATGATCCAGAATCTTCAAAGGTCTCTCCTTGTAAGAAAATTTATGACTCATCTCAATATCGTCATAACTAAGCATATGTGAGGGGTCTTATATGTACTTTCTCAGCATACTCACATGAAATACATTGTGAACCCCAGACATTTTTGGTGGTAGTTCCAGTCGATATGCCACTTTCCTGACACGTTCCAAAAATCTCGAATGATCCGATGAAACGCAGAGCTAATTTCCCTCTCTTGAGACCGAAGCGTACTACTCCTCGGGTCCGTGATACCTTAAGAAGTACGTGATCTCTGACACTGAACTCCAAATCTTTACGGCGTCAATCAGCGTAACTCTTGTACCGGCTCTAAGCGGTTCTCATTCTTTCCTTGACCAAAGAAATCTTCTCGTTGGTTTCTCTAACCTAATCTGGTCCCAACCATTTGGTATCTCCAACTTCTGCCCAACACAACGGAGAACGACATGGTTGTCCGTATAATGCTTCGAATAGAGCCATCCCGATACTCGTGTGATAATTATTGATGTAGGAAAATTCAACCAAAGACAAGTGTCTCTCCCAAGATTCTTCAAAATCAATAACACAAGCCCTAAGCATATCCTCGATGATCTGATTGACACGCTCAGTCTGCCCATCTGTCTGAGGGTAAAAAGCAGTACTCATCTTAAGCGAGGTTCCCATAGCTTCTTGCAGACTTTCCCAAAATCTAAAAGTAAAACGTGTGTCACGGCCTGACACAATCGACACAGGTGCACCATGAAGTCGTACAACTTGTTGTATGTACATCCGGCTCATTCTTTCTACCGGGTACGTCATACTATAAGCAATGAAATGTGCCAACTTAGTTAGTCGATCCACGATTACCCAAATGGCGTCATGATTCTGTTGCGATCGAGGCAATCCTACTACAAAATCCATGGTTATGTGCTTTCACTTCCAACTTGGGATAGGTAGCGGTTGCAATAATCTCTAGGGTCTTTGATGTTTAGCTTTGACTTGTTGACACGTCAAACACCTGGATACAAATTCGGCCACGTCCTTCTTCATACCTTCCCACCAGAAATTCCTTTTTAAATCCTTGTACATTTTCGTTCCACCTGGGTGAACTGTATGTCTTGACTTATGTGCTTCCGCCAGGATATCATTTCTCAAATCCCCACAGTCTGGTAAACATAACCTATTTCTGCATCGATATCCTCCATCGATTCCCACATTCCATTCTGTTGGATCTTTCTCTAACATCTTTGCAAACCATACTTGAAACTTCTCATTTTCTTTCTGAGCTCCAATGATACGGTCGATAAGATCAGGCTGTAGGATAGGACATCCAAAAAGTTATCCTCCTTCTTCAGCACTCTATACATCAAACTCCGCCAACATCTCCAATGCTCGCCATTCTCTAACCATTAAGGAGGCGATCATCTCACGAGTCTGCTGACTTAAAGCATCAGTGACCACATTAGCTTTACCAGGGTGGTATTCTAACGTGAAGTCGTAATCTTTGATCAGCTCCATCCATCTGCGTTGTCTCATGTTCAACTCTTTATGTGTGAACAAATATTTCAGACTCTTGTGATCGGAGAATAAATCAAACTTCTCATCGTAGAGATAGGTCATAAGGTTATAAAAATACAGTTTGAATTAAAAGAAATCATTTGTACCGTTTTGAAATACAGTTTTAAAATCCAACACAGGTATTGCTAAATTTTATAAAATTTATAGTTTGACCCCAAAAGAATTTCAATGTACAATAAGATAGGTCATAAGGTTATAAAACATGACCATTGAAATAGAATGAACATAGATAATACAAATTGGATTTAAATATGAAATGAAATTGAAATTAATTAATGAAATGCAGGTTGTTACAGTAAGAATTACTAATAACAGAAAAAAGAATTAATAATACATATTAACTAACACGAGTTGCTTGAAATAAACAAAATTCAATTACTGGTGGCAAATAGTAAATAGCAAACACCTAATACGTGGTCCAATCCATGATGAAATAAAATTAAAAAAAAGTGAGACTACAAAAGAATTTTTAAACCAAGTAGCTTTGTAAACAATTAGTGATATTAGAGATGGTCCCAATTGTTGGTAGAATGGTCGGACTAAAAAATTGTGTTTTAGTGTATGGACCGGGACGTGGGGGGAATTGCTTTATTTTGGGATGAATATGCGACTATTTCTCTTCAAAGTATGTCTTCCTATCATATTGATGGTGTGATTGAGGATGGCGACAGAGACAATTGGTGATGGTTTATTGATTTTTATAGGCATCCTAATACCTCAAAGCGACATTTTTCGTGGAACTTGCTTATGTCGATGAAGTCTGTTTCGAATCTTCCATGGTTGTTGGTGGGGACTTTAATGAGATTTTGTATTTATGGGAGAAAGATGGTGGCAATTTCAAAGCCCTTAAGCTGCAAAATATGTTTTGAGAGGCTATTGACTTCTGTTAATTACATGATTTTCTGTACTGACGCAGTATGTTCACGTGGCAAGGTAATAGGGACAATGGAGTTTTCATTCAAGCGTGTCTAGATCGGTTTATAACTTCTATAAGCTAGAGGTCTCAATTTTTGAATGCTTGTGTACACCATTTGGTTGCCTCAGTTTCGGATCATATTCCTATTGTCCTTCGTCTTCATGACAATCATTACGCTCAACCCTATAGTGCACGTAGGTTCCATTTTGAGGCTATGTGGATTAGTCATAAACAATGTGAGGAAGTCATTTTTAAGACGTGGGAGGAGGGGCTAAATCATGGTGATATTATGGGGAAAATCAAACACTATGGGAAGGGTTTGGATACTTAGACCTGGACAACGTTTGGACATGTTTAACAGCAACTCAAAAACTAAAAGAAAGGCCCTGGTTCATCTCAAAGGGCTTCCTTTGGGAGTAAAGGACTTGGAAGCAGAACGAGCTATTTCCCAAGATATCAATACTCTTCTTGAGAAGGAAGAGGTCATGTGTAAACAAAGATCGAGGCAGACTTGGTTTAAGGAGGATGATCGGAATATTGCTTTCTTTTATCATAAGGCTTCTTAGAGAAAGAGGAAGAATTGTATCGAGGGTCTTGTTGACAAGCATGGGAACATGGGGTCCACCAAAGAACACATGTAGGCTACGAAAATTCATTATTTTGTAGATATTTTTACTTCCACAAATCCCGATGATGTGGACAATTTCCTTTCCTCTGTTGATTCCCATATTTCAAAAAAGGACAATAGAAGACTTCTGCATCCAGTGACCATGCAAGAAGTCAGAGTTACCTTATTTCAAATGGGACCCATGAAAGCACCCGGACCTGATGATTTGTGTGCTCTCTTTTATCAAAAGTTTTGGCATATTGATGGCCAGGATGCTTTTCAATTAGTAAGTGATTTTTTTATTCATGGATCTCTTCCACCTGACATTAATTCTACACACTTTGCTTTGATTCTGAAGGTTAAAAATCCCAAGCATGTTCGTGAATTTAGGCCTATAGCCCTTTGCAATGTTATTTACAAGATTATTTCAAAAGTGTTGGCTAACAAGCTTAAGCTTAGTCTTCCTAGAATTATCTCCCAAAACCAAAGTGTTTGGTTCTCGGAAGGTTAATTACAGCAATGTTCTTATTGATTTTGAAGTTATGCATCTTTTAAAATCTAAATTGAAGGGACAAATTTGTTAGATGGCTTTTAAACTTGATATGAGTTAAGCATGTGATCGGCTTGAATGGGTTTTTATTGAAGGAATGTTAATTCAGCTAAGGTTTTGGAAAAGATGGATTGATCTGATTATGAAATGCATTTCCTCAGTTTCTTTCTCTATTATCCTTAATGGGAAAATCACTCCATGTTTCGAGCCAGTCTGGGAATTAGATAAGGGGATCCGCTCTCCCCACATTGTTTATTATCTATGCTGATGTCCTATCTTCTGTGTTAAATGTTGAAAGATCATGGGGGAACATTGGTGGCATCAAGGTTGGAAGGAATGGCCGAAGAATTACACATCTTTTCTTTGTAGACGATAGTCTCCTCTTCTGTCATGCTCGTGAGAAGGAATGTACTCGGATTATGAATATTCTTCAGCATTATGAGGAAGTCTCGGGTTAGAAAGTGAATGTGGACCATTCAAGTGTTTTCCAAAGTCCGAACACTTCAGCGGATGTGTTTGAAAATGTAAAGGCTATCTTAGGTGTTAATTCATATGTGGCTCATGAGAAATATCTAGGTTTGCCCTCCCTCATTGGATGCTCTAAAAATCAAAATTTTTCTACCTTTCGGGATAGGTTTTCTTGTATAGTCAAGGGATGGATAGAGCACTTACTCTCTAGAGGGGGTTGAGAAATTCTTTTCAAGGCGGTGGCCTAAGCTATTTCGACTTTTGCCTTATCTTGTTTCCGTCTGCCCACGAACCTTTGCACGGATATTCAAGCCAGTTGGCTCGGTTTTGGTGGGGAAGCTCAAGAGAGAACTAAAAAAATCCATTGGACCTCAAGGGAAAAACTTTGCAAGCCGAAAGGTGAGAGAGGCTTCGGTTTTAGAGATCTGAAGGTTTTCAATAAAGCTCTTTTTGCTAAACAAATTTGGTGGCTTCTTAAAATCCAAGACTCCCTTGTGTTTCAAGTTGTCAAATCTTGATATTTTCCAAATGGTGATTTGTTTAATGCTTGTTTAAGTTTCCTATCCTTCCCTTATGTGGTGATCTATTTGGGGGGCTATGGATCTATTCAAACGAGGGATCCAGTGGCATATTGGAGACGGCAATTCAATTAGAATAGGCTTGGATCTGTGGATTCTGGCACCTTCTTCTTTTAAACTGGTCTCCCCCATGGCAGATAGCTTGAAAAATAATAAAGTTGCTACATTAATTGACTAGCACTTAGGTGTTTGGAAGGAAGGTCTGCTTCGTTAGTGTTTCATGGAACATGAAGTTAATTGAAATTTTAGTATTCCAATCCTTGCTAGGGTGACTATGAATACTTTAATTTGGCATTAGGATAAAAGATGTGGGTTTACAGTTTGCTCGGTTTACTATGTTAGCATGCAAATGAAGAGGGAAGCTTATGATAGAGGCGTGATATTGGGTCTCCATGAGAGTTTTCACTGGAAGCAGCTTTGGGCACTCCCAATCCCGCGAAGATCAGGTGTTTTGGTTGGTCTACTATGCACGACTTTTTGGGGTTTGCCGATTTTCAAGGGAGGTTTGGGAGCACCATTTCTCCAGTAGTCTTGCTTCCTTTAGGTCTCGGATGTGAATGGGCAATTGGGTGGATCATGTTTTGGGTACAGAATCGATAGACAGAGCTTCTCTCTTCCTCATTATGGCTTGGGTAATTTGGAATGATAGAAACAAATGGATTTGGGAGGGTGCTGGTAACATTTCAAACAGGGTTCGGGAATTTAAGAATAAGTATTGGAATGAAGTTTCCCAGATTCATTTGAATGGTAGGAGTTGTGCTAGAACCTCTATGCTAATTAACCGAACGCTTTAATGACAAGCACCCCCAAATGGCTGGCTCAAATTTAGCATTGATGGGGCTTGTTTTGACGAGCTTAATGGCTATGGAGTTGGCGTTGTGCTTCAGGATCACCGAGATCAAGTTCGTTTTGGACTTTCCCTTTTTAGTCCAGGAGCCTTAGACCCCACTGTCTGCAAGGCAATGGCTACCCTTCGAGCTTGTGAAGCTTTGGAGAAAGCGGGTTTGAAATGTGATGCCCTTGAATTAGATTCCCTGAATGTGGTGCATATGCTTAATGAAATGGGATCGGATCTTCATCCAGGTGCACACATTATCGATGCAGCTCTTGAGCATGTTGCTCATCTTAGTGCTTCTGATGTCATTTGTGTTGCGCGTGAGGGCAATAAGGTTGCCCATGCGCTTGCTTGGCTCGCCTGTCCACCGATCACATATTTGTTTCTTTTATGTTTTTCCTAATTGAATTCAGTCTCTCGCCTTTGTTGAGGCTGTGACAACTTGATTTGGCAATGAAATTTCCTCTGTAAATTAAAAAAAGAAAAAGAAAAAGAAAAAGAAAAAGAAAAAGAAAAAGAGATGGTCCCAATTGTTTATGCTAAGCCCTGAATGTGGTGTATATGCTTACTTTTGTCACCAATTCCAATTTGTCACTGTCAGAGACGGTGACAATTTTGTCTCCGCTGAAGAGAGTGGCAAAGCTAGTGAAAATAAGTGTGACAATTTGGCCATTTTGGTGTAGTGAATATGCATATGTATTGTTTGGAACACATTAACTAATAAATTGAATAAAAGGATGGTGACTAGTGGCCTATTGATGATAGGATAAGAGGGGGTGCTTTAGTGCCACCGGACTCCTTCCCTTCTCATTCCATAATCCTTGGATCTAGAAATCTCTAATTTAAAATAACAATAGCTTTAAAAATGATTTTCTTAATTTTTCCTTAAAATTAAGTGGCAACTCTATCTTTTTAAAACCAAAATCCAAAGCTGTGGATGTCTGTGTCCACAGAATGTCCTATACCTCTTTTGAGGTTTACAATTGATCTAAGGAAAAGAAATAACAAATCGGCTAGGGAAACCATTGCAACTATACAATGCCTTAAAACCATTATACAAAACATACAACATTTAAAATAAATGTGCCATGAGAGATAAGGCACCCTGCAAGAGAATAACTGTACATATCCATGCATATACATAGTATATCCTATAGAACCCCTAATAGGTTTATGATACGTACAAAAATGTTTAGCGAAAGTGAAGATCCACTCCTGCGTGACAGAGAGCCAGATTGTCTAGGGACCAACCAGGTCCCTTTCATGGTTTAACCTGAGCAGTACACCCAGTATCGCAGGGCCTGACCAACAAGTCCAGAACACCACGCGGGCTCAGTTCGTCACTGGTACAACCTAACCAAGCTCCAGGATGTAATCCAGAATATTCTGGACAGTTTCCTATGCACATGAGAAGACTAATGGAAAGTGAAGACTGTTTCCTAATCCAATTAGGAAACTCACACGATTTATGCTAATCAATCTTAGTTGGATTGTATTTCCTTCTTAGATTACTTGCCATGTATGAGTAGGTCTCTTGCATCTATAAAAGAGACTGCTCAACTCCTTTAAGAGAATCACATATTTTTTTCACACACACGTATACTTACCCGACCGGTCTCTAGTAGCTCGATTCCCATTGTTGGTTCACTAAAGTCCCCCGGCAATTTGATAGTACAAGTACTCCGACACACACGTGCACGTAGGTCTCTTCATTAATAGGGCCGATCCACATATATTTTCTTCTTCTTTTTTATCTCTAACCCAAATTAAGGCATCATTAGTTTGGTGCCGTCTGTAGGAAATGATAGATTTCTCAAAAAAACAAATCTCTTGTTTGATCATCATGCTGTCGAAGAAGAGCAAGAAGACCACTCAGCCAACAGGTAAGGCGGACCCATTAGTCATGCAACCGGCGGTTCCCATGACTCTAGAGAAAATTACTGTGGCTCTTACATAGCTTCTAAAGGGTTAGCATCAGGCCCAATTGCAAATCGAAGCTCTGCTGGCCCAACCATGCAAGCCCCCTCAGACTGAGGAACAGCTTGGGAATGATGGGCGTGGTTGGATGCCCGTATGGACTTGATGATGTGTCCGAGCTGCTCCAGCATGTCCCCAGGCTGTGAGATAGTCCGGGAATGATTATCGTGGCTGGGGTCCCATATATACGAACTCGGCAACATGCCCTGGCAAACTTGAACCACACAGGGTATGCCACAGAGATCATCAATGATAGGTGCGTGGCCAGAGGAGAGGGACAAGAGCGATTGACCCGAGAATTAGCACAGGATCGCCCGGCTAGGAGCCAAAGTAACCTCAAGCACACGATTAACCAGAGTAAAAGCCAAGCCTAATCCGTGAGGATGGAACAGTTTAAAGGAGAAGCCTATTCCTCTGACCCCACCAACCATACTAATTCTGTATAAGACACCGGTCAGGAGAACGTGGAAGCCCTCGTTAATGATTTGAAAAAATAGACCGGGAAGTTAGGGTACAAATCAGATCATGATTATACCAACATAGAGACAGAGTCACCATTCACTGATCGGGTCACGGGAATTGCTATTCCACGCAAATTTAAGCAGCTATCTTGACTCTTATGACTGTTCAGGAAGTCTGGTCAACCATATCCAAACTTACAAGGCTCAAATGGCGTTAGTGACCAACGCTGACGAACTACACTGTCTGGCCTTTCCAATCACTCTCAAGGGGCTAGCCGCATAGTGGTTCCACTCACTAAAGTCTCGATCGGTTGATGACTTTAAGGAACTCAGTAGACTCTTCGTCAGCCAGTTCGTGGGTATGCTTGGTTGACAACAGTCTGACACCCTACTACTGACTATCAAGCAACGAAAGGGAGGGTCCTTGAAGGATTATGTTAACTGGTTTAACCAGCAAAAAGCTTCAAATCTACAACCTGAGCGAGACAGTCATCATCATAGCCTTCTGCTCGGGGGTTCAAAACACCAAGGTCGCCACATCGTTCCACTATCAATGACTGACAACCCTAGTTGAACTCTCATAGAGGGTCTGAAAATACATCGATATGGAGGATTTCTTGAAGTCTAAGCGGTCGAACTTTACAGTGGATGATTCCCTGATTGCCAAAAGAATATGGAAGGGCTCTGAGAAGAGCTCAGGAAAGAAGCAAAATTAGGGTCAGCAACGGGATGGTCAGGAACAAGCCTTGATCGCCTTCATGCCACTTTTCCTTCCCATCCAAGAGTTCATGGTAGCTGTCGAGGTTCAGAATCTACTCAAGAAATCCACCAAGTTGAAGAGCCCACCTGAGAAGAGGAATCAGGATAAGTATTACCGGTACCATAAAGACCACAACCATGATACAAAGGACTGCTTCAAGCTCAAAATTACTTTTGAGAAGCACATTGATTAAGGTCATCTAGCCGAGTTTGTCACCATAAACAGATGACCGTGACAAGATACCCGGGCTCCTGAGCAGCAGCAACCTTTATGCCATATGAACGTGGCCTCTGGAGGAACTTCGGGAGGAGGAGACTCATAATTGGTCAGGAAGAGGCATGCTCGGGCATCCTGAGCGGATATTGTGCAAGTTCAACTAGCCAACTGTCCACCGATCGATATCATGACCTTCTTATCTGACGATGTTCAGCAACTGCACTACCCCTATGATGATCCACTCGTGGTAACTCTCTCCATAGCCAACACATGGTCAAGAGGGTGCTCATAGACATGGGTAGCTCCTCTAACATACTGTGCATCAGCTTTTGATCAGCTCATAATATCAAGGGACTGGCTCTGACCAGTGGCCAAACCCTTGGTAGGGTTCAACGGATCAAGAACACAACCGCTCGGGATGATCGAGCTGCCAGTTCTGATGGAGACCTACCCACATCAGGCCTCTGTTCTCGTAAACTTTATTATGGTAGAGGCCCTGTTAGTTATAATGTCATTCTCAGGAGATGAACACTCAATAAAGCCAGAGCAGTTGTGTCAACGTAGAACCTGGTTGTCAAGTTCCCGACCCCGTAGGGACTGTGAAGCCTGACGGGAGACAAGGCCACTGATCGGAGCTATTATGTCAGTTCCCTACACAAAGAGGTGATTTTTAAAGCACTAAACATTGAAGAGATGGACCTAAGGGATGTCCAGAATGATGTCACCCCAATTGAAGAGCTCAGTCAAGTGGTACTGGACCCTCTGTTTCTCGATCTGATCGTTAGTATCGGCATTCTCCTGGAACCAAATCTTAGAGAAAAGCTAATCCAATTCCTAAGACAGAACCAAGATGTCTTTGCTTGGAGCCATGAGTACATGCCTAGAATTAATCCATGGGTCATATCCCACCAACTCAACTTTAACACGAGCTTCTACCCGATTAAACAAAAGAGGAGGGGAGTGGTCCCTGAAAGATAGGAAGCAGTACGTGAGAAGGTTAGGAAGCTTCTCAAAGCAAAATCTATCTAGGAAGTTCACTTTCCTGACTAGTCAGCAAACATGATTCTGGTCAAGAATAGTAACAGATAGTGGAGGCGGTCTATGGACTTTACCGATCGAAACAAAGCTTGCCCTAAGGATAGCTACCCACTGTCGTGGATAGATCTCCTAATGGATACAATGGCAAGCCACTCATTACTCTCATTTATGGATATGTACTCTGGGTATAATCAGATCTGCATGTACCCAGGTAATGAAGAGAATACCTCCTTCATCACCAACTAAGGAACCTACTGCTACAAGGTGATGCCCTTCGGCCTCAAGAACACTGGAGTAACTTATCAGCGCTTGGTCAACCATATGTTTAGAGACTATGTTAGGAAGACAATGGAGGTATACGTGGATGATCTCCTGGTCAAGAACTGGGATAAATCTGGTCATCTCGAGCACTTGGCCGGGGCCTTCAGCATCCTAAGGAAGTTCCGAATGAAGTTGAACCCAACAAAGTGCACATTCGGAGTCTCATCCATGAAGTTCTTGGGGCAACTGGTCAGCAAGTAGGGAATTCAAGCAAACCCAGAGAAGATATAAGCAATCATTAACATGTAATCACCCAGATCAACCAAGGAGGTTCAGAGTCAGGTAGGGCAAGTGGCAGTATTAAATAGATTCATGTCCCGAGCGACCAACCAGTGCCTGTCATTCTTCAAGATCCTCCTCTAAGCCTTTGAGTGGTCAGAAGAGTGTAAATAGACATTTCAGGAACTCAAGAAGTACCTGATATCGCCCCCTCTGCTCTCAATGCCCTTACCAAAGGAAGAGGTGTTTCTTTACTTAGTAGTATCACCCTCGACGATAAGCTCTACACTAATCAGAGAGGAACACGGGATACACTACCCGGTATACTACACAAGCTGAGCAATCTAGGGCGTAGAAATTCAGTACTCCCGTATAGGGAAGCTCGCTTTTTCACTCACCACCTCAGCTCGATGGCTTTGCCCGTACTTCTAAGCCCATGCCAGAGTTGTCCTCATGGATAAGCCTTTGCATAGGATACTGTTCTAGCCTGATGTTGGAAATATTATAGAAAATACAGCGGACGGATTTCAAAATTTTTCTGGATCCTCACAGTGGTTGATGAATCAAACGATTAAGTAAAACAATATTTTTTTTAATTCATTACCTCAAGCTCTAAAGTTGAAGATGATGCAGTATGTAGCCTTTGTTACCACCGGACATTCACCATTGTTCTCCAACCTTCAGATGCTCGGGAAGATGGTAGGAATCTCCCAAGCCACTCAAAGATCTCAATATGCTGTATGTAATTTTTCAGAACGTTAGTTTTTTCCTAACAGATATGCATGTATATATAAGATATGGATACAGAGATACAATAGCACTAAATCTCTTATCTCTTTTAAATTCAAATTAAAAATTAATTTAAATTTAATATATACATTTATCATTATAAAAAAGATAAATTATCCACATACTTATATATAAATCTAATCTATTAAATACAAACACCATACACAGCTTTAGTATGCACCCTACGGTTAGGAGCCAACGATGGCATCTAATGGCCATCATTTTTCCTAGTTTCCAATCACATCTTAACCAATCTGATCAATCCTTGATCTAACTAAAATTGATTAATTATGGACACACCCTACTACAATGCTATAATTGCACTTCAGGAAACTAGAAATTATATTAAGGCCCAACTCACTAAATTTATCTGCAAATATACCCTCCATGTAAATAAGCAACACAAGGTAAAATATTAATTGACTGTCTACATTTTTGATCACCTATTATTTACCACTTTTTGGAAACTCTAGTTATCCACAATCGATCACGTATGAAAAGACCATACTACCCTTTTGTAAATAATTATTACTTAACTAAAAATAATATATAAAAATTGGTTTAGGAAAAAATCCAACTGAGTACTCAGATTTCTGTGATCGAATGAAACTATCCAAAAGTTATCCAACATGGATTCCATATTGAAGATACAAGTTCACAGACCTCATATACTAATCACCCAAAATATTGAGGTATTGATCATAGGATCTCACTATGTAGTATATAAAAGTAACTAACAAAAGAGTGCTGAGTTCATTTATCTCCACAGGATTAAGAGTAATTTACAATTTAATGAACTAGATAAACAATCACTTAAGATACAATCATTTAGTACAGTAATCTAGTTAGCGATCATGTTCAACGCATCAACCAGGCTAACATATAAGTTGTGAGCTCGACCACTCTAATGACAGAGTTACGTCACCCCACCAAGTAGCAACTATATGCTACAATCGTCCATATGAATTGTCCGAAATTCATACTAACTGTGAACTAATTTTCAAGTTAAAAAAGATATTGATGATCATGAACTCCCATGTGTGAATCCTTTCCATACACCTAGATCATCTACAATTCAACTTGAGGACACATCAATACACTACTCATGTATTAAAATGATACAGATATACCCATAATATGTAATAATAATCAATAATAAATTCAATTTATTTATAATAAAATGTCTGAATGAGTGGCTTTAAGGGCATACAATCCCAACACCTAAAACCTCCGGGAGACTCATGAAGTGGGCGTTAGAGTTGGAAGAGTTTGAGGTTGTTTACAGACCCCAAACAACAATCAAGGGGCAGGAGGTAGCATATTTTTCTCATAGAGTTTACCTATCTAGAAGATCCAATCGAGGAGTCCAACCTGCTCGAGTTACCGCCCGAGATATAGCCCTACATCCCGACTTGGATACTTTATGTGGATGGATCCACAAATAAGTAAGTTAGTAGGGCAGCAATCATTCTGACCACCCCGACGGGATCCAGTTAGAGTACACCCTAAGGTTTGGATTTTAGGCTTCTAACAATGAAGTCGAGTATGAAACCTTGTTGGTCATGTAGTAGTTGGCTACCTCGATAGGCGCACAGTAAGTTCAAGTGTACAGTAACTCCCAGCTAGTTGTTAATCACGTCTGATAGGAGTATGAAGCCCAGGAAGACCTATTTGGCAATTGTCAGTGCAGTTACCATCAAACACAAAGGGCTATCTATCACACAAATCCTGAGGGAAGAAAATGCAAGGGCTGATCGGTTAGCACGCCTAGCATCATCTTTTGAGTTAGACCTCCCCGAAATAAGGGTAGTACTTGCCCAAACCCAGTGTGTCCAACTCAGAAGGTATAGAGGTAGACCCAGTTAATTTAGGGCCTAGCTGGCTGGATCATATCATAGTGTTCCTTACAAATAGGAGTCTCCCAGCTAGCAATGATGAAGCCGGACAAGTCAAATGCCAAGCAGCCAGGTACCACTTCGTTGACAGTGTGTTTTATAAGAGGGGATTTTCCATCCCCTAGCTCCGATGCATCCACCCTACCAAGGTCTAGGAAATCTTGTATAAAATCCATGAAGGAGTGTGTGGAAGCCATATTAGAGGTCAAAAACTCTCCTGCAGAGTCCTGTTGTAGGGATACTATTGGCCAACAATGGCCTGGGATTCTGGGATTATTTCAAGCAGTGTGACAAGTGTCTAAGGCATGCAAGCATGATCAACCGACCGACAGAGTTCCAAACTCTAATCCTCAGCCCCTGGTCGTTTGCTCAGTAGGGCATCAACTTAGTAGGGCCACGTCTTACGGCAAAAGGTCAAGTCAAGTTCACTGTCATTGTAGTGGACAAATTCACCAAGTGGATAGAAGTTGTGCCTTTGGCAACAATAATCGAGAGGAAGATGGACAACTTCGTTGAGAAGAACATCCTTAGCAGGTTCGGCATACCCCCGATACTAGTCAGTAACAATGGTAGATAGTTTGACAGGTTGGTATTTCAGCAGTTCTACTCGGGTTATGGGATATCAAATCACTGCTCTTCTCCCGAGCATCCTTAAGCTAATAGGCAAGCTGAGGTAACAAATCGAATGATTTTACAATTCATTAAAACCAGGCTTGAAAAGGCCAAGGGACTCTGGGCAGAGGTACTACCAACCTTTCTGTGGACCTGTCATACAACTCCCCAAGCTGTAATAGGAGAGACCCCATTCTCACTTACGTATGGCTTTAAGATAGTGGTCCCTACAAAATTGGGACTACCAACTTACAGGGTAGCAAACTATACCGAGCAAGGTAACGAGGAAGCCCTCAGAGGGGAGCTCGACTTGATGGAAGAAAAAAGGGATCGGGCATACCTAAAAGTGGTAGCATATAAATAAAGAGTCTCACAGTAATTTAACAAGAAGATAAGGTACCGTAACTTCTAAGTGGGAGTCCTCATCCTCGTCCTCCAGGTAGTAAATCAATCTACCAAAATGCCGAGCCACAGGAAGCTGGGACCAAACTGGGAAGGGTCCCATAGGGTTACCCGGGTTAACCAACTGGGAATCGAATGGTTGCAGACAAAATAAGGATAGGATTTATCACACCATGGAACGTGGAGCATCTATGGAAGTGCTTTTAGTAAAATGAGGAACAGTATCGGTTAGGGACTTTTAGGTTTTCTTTAAACAAGTTGTGGCTCTTCCCGAGCAATCAAAATATTTTTTCAGATGGAAAAAATAATTTTTGTTGCAAATAGTGTTCCCTACTAGTATCTCACAGCAAAAAGACCTTGGGAGTACACCCGAGGTAGTAAAAAACCTCGGGTCACACCCGAGGCACCAAAAGACTTCAAGATCACACCCGTGGCACAAAAAAAAAACCTCAAAATCACTCCCAAGGTAATAATTCCACTTAGGTCCACAATCGACAATGGGGGCAAACCCCCTAGGTGGCCCACGATAGGGAAATTATACCTGCGTTGCCTCCTAAGATGTCAGGAGTGCATAACGTCTTTCACGTAAGCATGTTGAGAAGTGCGCCCATAATCCAAATCATGAGATCAACTTTAAAGATCTCGGGGTTAATGACAATGTATCCTTCAATAAAGAACCAGTAAAAATTCTGGATCGAGGAATTAAGAAACTGAGGAATAAGGAATTTCATTGGTGAACGGTCAATGGAAGTTCCGCGATGAAGGAGAAGCTTCTTGGGAGCTAGAGTCAGAGATGCATGAGAAGTATCCAATTTTGTTTAGCGACACTTAGTTCAGATTTCGGGGATGAAATATTTATTTAGAGGGGGATGATGTAATACCCTGTATTTTTGGATGTATACTATAATCTGATCTTGTCAGAATCAAGATATAAAAAGTATACTTTTACTTTTCTAAAGATTGTTGTGTGGAAGTAAAGGTCAAACCCACAGAGATTGAATACTACATACTTTAATTTTTAAAACCTAAATTTAGTTAATGAAGAAAAACATATTTTGGATTTAATTTGACTTAAACTAATAACAATAAAAGTAAATCTAAATTATGAATACAATCAAATATTGTTTTTAAAATAAATTTAAGTAACCTAGGATTGCAAATCCACCACTAGCTTCATAATAAGGGTATTTACGAATTACTTTAGCTTGTTAAGTTGGATGATAATGGGAAATTGTAGCTACAAGCCCAATTCCTCCGTCAAGAAAATAATGGTTCAAGCACCAACATAATCCATCTTCGGTTAGCACGAATTATCCAACACTAAACTAGAGTTGTGGTATAATCCATCTAATCTAGGCATGGACTATTCGGATAATTGATAGCACAATTCAATTTAAGCACCATTACATGTAAATAATCTAAACAAGCACAGCAAGCAAAGATCATTGAGCACACTACCATCAAAATAGATCTAAGACAAGAGTAAACTTTGAAAGTAACGATTTAATCAATAAAAGCACGATTTATTTATAAAAATCCTCAGAACATGTAACTGTCATACATACATAATAAAACTAAAATAAAAACATAAAATGCACCCTATTACTTGGCTAGGGTTTCATTGAAACCCTAGATCTTGAGTTTAGTTGTCCATAGAAGTGGTAGATGCCAAATAGTTGATGGAGGAGGCCATGGAAATCCTTGGTCTTCTTCTTCTCCTCCTTGCTTCCCTCCCTTCAATGGCTGAAAGTATGGTTGTATATTGTGTGTATAATAATTGTCAACCCAAGAATTGAATTATAATTGAGTATTTATAGATTTGGAGCAAGTTTTGGAAGCTTTTCTAACCCAATTCGCACTAAAACTGATGTGTTTAGCTTTCCAGACGTAATTAGGCAGTTTCGTTCGCATGGGAGTCTTCAGAATACTGAAATACATGTATTTGATTTTTACACAGGTCTTGCGAGCGGGCCGCACGCGTTATGTGGTTTTTTCAGCTTCTTTTCTTCTGCTTTTTCACCCCATTTAGCTTGGAATCCATACTTTTCTCCAAATCCTGACAGAAAATAGAAAACGAAGTAAAAAATACAAAAATAGGATAAAAAAGTACTAACAAATGTGAATTAAGGCGTATAATTAGGATTTGTTCTCTCCCGATTACACCCCCAAACCTACATTTTGCTAGTTCTCGAGCAAAAAGAACATAAAAATTAAACTACTAATAAAAATCTATTCCATTTTTGTATGGATCACGATTGCATTTAGCTTATGCAACAAGCCTTTTAAACCCCTAGGTGTCCCTAGTTGGACGAGTGAAGTCTCGTGAGGGTTCTCGTCAACAAGTCACACACAACCATCTTTATTAACTTATAAATTTAAAAAGTTTTATTCAAACAAAAAATACAATATTCAATACTCCTTCATCATATAACAAAGATTTGAAATAGAATAACGAAAATAAAGAAACATAATGAAATATCCACCTAAATCATGAAAAACAATCCCAAGCACATGCATTGTATAAATCAATAGAGTTCCTCATACAATTGCACGTGTGTGATGTGGTAGTCAAATGAATACGCGCATGTCATGAACTTCGAATATTACTCGGATAACCATTTAACTATTTCTCGACTGCGAATCTCACAATGAATTACACTCTCAAATGAAACACTCAGAAACAGGTGTAATTTTTCTAAAATATGTGAGTAAGGAAATATATTTTTAAAACGAGAAATTGCTCATATAGGACTCGGAAAAGACGCATGACACGAAAGAACAGTAGTCTCATGGATAGGACGCCAACAGTTAAGAAAAATTAATTGTTACCATATTTTAATCCCCCTCCCATCGTTTATATATCCAAACCATGTTTCGAGGATCAAATAGGACTTTTCAAAGGTTATAATGTGGCTCAGGCAGTGAAAAAGGATAGAAAGAATTCATTAGGTAGGTAATCTCAGAATGACATTGTAAGGCATGTACGATTTCTTTCATTTGCCTCTTCTACCAACTTCACCTTTTCATACTTTTTTCCATATATTTTTTATTTAATTTCTTTTTTTTTCTTTCTTTTTTATTCTTCTTTCTACTTTCAACTTTTTTTTTCAATCCTTATCTTTTTTCTTTCCTTCTATTCTTTTCCTCCTCGTTGCTTTTGAAACGAATATTCAATAATTAACAAGGCAACCACCCCAAACATCATATTGTTTTCTTCTTCTTCTCAATCACACATCGCCTTAACACCACTAAAAGTTGATCAATCTTTCAGGGGTAAACTCCAAGTTGGCCAAATTGGAGCAAAAATAGGATAATGGTAATTAAAGAAAAAACGGCATTTTAATGGCTCAAAGGGCGAACTAAGGAAATTTATCATTTATCGGTCGGTAATAAACAAAGAAGGCCTTAAATCATGTCCTAGGGTTATATGGTTCTTCAACGTTTACGACAGAAGATTATTTAGCATGGTAGCAAATATTTTAACTTGACTATCAACCAAAACAAGAATAATGAGACTAAACGAGTTAATGCGTTATTTCAATGAAATTCGACAACACAAAATGTACTTATAACCCTCTAAAGAGAAAAGATAGGCTCAAAACCTCACTAGGTCTAGTCTCCACCTTGTGTTATCTAGAAATCTGAATCATATCATAGTTCACATCAAACATGTATTCACGCGACTACGTGCAGTGCATAGGTTGTGTATAAATCTATGATATAAAACTACGATTCGAACAATACATGACCTAAAACATCATATCATGACTTCAGCAAATGTTTAATCACATCTTCTCATGTTTACCATTCTATAACAATCCAAGTTATCTAACAAGAAGTATCGACTCAAGATTGCAAAAACCATCGGTAACATCGTTTATTTATGCACAAAAATTGAAAATTTTGAAAAATCGGTGCATATAATAATGTGCATACCCCCAAACCTAAACATTTCATTGTCCCTAATGAAATAATAAACCAAAAGAAAGGAGAGTACGTAAGGAAGGAACGATAGTACCTCAATCTTGGTAACCACAAACCAGGGGAATGTATAATAATATGGAATCAAAGTTCAATTACTCCAAACGGAGCACTATTTCACCTGTTAATACTTAACAAAAGAAAATAAAAAAAAACAACAAATAAATAATAAAAGCTAATATATAATACATATGTTTTTTCTTTTTATTTTTTTTAAACATTAGAAACAAAACTATAAGTAAAAGAACGTAATAAAAAGAAAATAAATAGAAACAAAACAATCTAAACAAAGACAAACTTAAATGAAAAGAACTGAAAAGAACAAAAAAAAAAAAAAAAACACTAACTAGGTGCGGGAAACAGAAGGTAAAAGAACAACAAGAAAAAGTGAAAAATCCCTACCTCGCGCGAGCGAGGAGCGAATTCCTCCGCGAGGTAAAGCTGAGGCCTGTTATTAATTTTATTTAGGAAAATTTCTAAGTGTCAGAATCACGCGAGCAGGCCGCGCGAGCGACCCCCTCGCGCGCGCGAATTCTTGCACGAGGAGATACTGAGGCTATATATAAAAAACTTGAAAAAAATTTTGTCTACGGGGGAATCTCGCGCGAGCGGGCCGCGCGAGCGACCTGTTGCGCGAGCGGGTCGCGCGCGCAACTTTGGTCTTTTACTCTTTTTCTTTATTGAAATGTAAATAAGTGCAAAATAATTTTACTCCGACCCCCAAACCTGTCCAAAATGACCAAAACTAACTCAAAAGACTCAAAAATGACCAAAAACAATAGAAACATATGAACTAAAGCTTGCCTCCCAAGAAGCGCTATCTTTTACGTCTTTAGCTAGACCATTCTAGCTCGAGATTCATAGAGGTTAAAAATCAGAGTTTGTACCCCTAAGGATATCAGGAAAAGTCTGGTGATAAGCAGAAATAATGTCACTTTGAGTTAATTCAACTAATGGTTCACCCTGATTATGTTCAAAACGATTTCGCACCTTCCGAGTAAATTCATCTTTGGAGTCCTGATTATTCAAATTTGTCCGCTCACTACTCACCATATTATTTTCATTACTCACAGGTATTACGTAATTGGGTTCAATTGTTCGTCTTACCTCACTCTCTGCCTCACATAGGTAATCGTCGTCTTTAGGAGGTTGATCCATGGCATTAAAAACATTTAATTTTAAGTTCATGTTCCCAAATGACACCTTCATTACCCCCATCCAACAGTTAACACGAGAGTTAGCGGTTGCTAAGAATGGACGGCCTAAGATTACAGGAGTGTGTTTCCTAGCATCTAGAACGGGTTCAGTGTCAAGGACTATAAATTCGACAGGATAATAGCATTTATCAACTTTAACCCAGATGTCCTCGACGATTCCTCTAGGTATTTTAATAGAACGATCCACTAATTGTATGGTAGCGGCCGTAGGCTTAAGTTCTCCAAGTCCTAGTTGTTTATAGACGTGATAAGGTAAAAGATTAACACTAGCTCCTAAGTCAAGGAGAGCCCTATGAATGATAGTGTCACCTATGACACATGATATTGTAGGCGTACCTGGATCTTTATATTTTAGAGTAGTGTGTTGGAAAATGGAGCTTACTTTTTCTGTGAGAAAACCTTTTTAGGAGTATGACTGCATATTTTGCGCTTTTGCGTGCAAAGGTCTTTTAGGCATTTAGCATAAGCGGGAATTTGTTTTATAGTATCGAGGAATGGAATATTGATTTTTACTTGTTTAAACACCTCGAGTATATCTTCCGTTTTTGAATTTTTCTTTGATAAATTAGACGGTTCCTCAACATTCGGTGGAAAAGGTAACTTTGGAAGATAGTTAGTTGGGACCGGTTCTTTTTCTTTTCTAACTCTATCCATATCCTCACCCTTTTCTTTATTCAAATTAGTATTTACATTTTTCTCCCTCTTATCCGGAATTTCAACAACTTTCTCTTCCCGAATAGTTGTCCTAGTCAAAACGGCATTCACGTGCTCACTCGACCCCCCATTCTCGTATTGTCCCTTAGGGTTTTGAATAGTTTGCGCCGACAACTTTCCCTCATTTTTACGACTCACCGTAGTAGCTATTTGTCCCATTTGGGATTCAAGCTTCGCAATGGATTGTGTGTGAGAGCACTATTTGTGCTTGTGCTTGGATTTGCGTTTCTATATTCTTAACAGACGCCAACACTTAAGCCTCAAAAGCATTAAACCTTGGAGGGTTAGGATTAGGAGGTGGGTGTTGGTATTGATTTTGTTGATATTGGGGTCAATAAGTATTAGGAAAATTGTTTGACATAGAATTATAATTATTTCGTGGGAATTGTTGTATAGAATTAATGTGTTGCTCAACAAACTCCGGGAATTGAGATGCAGAAGGACATGCAAAGATATTATGAGACGATTCAGAACATAATGCATATACTTCTGAAGAGGGTGGATTGGACCTATTCTCCATCCTCATAAGTTGGTCAAGTTTTCTATTTAATTCTTGTATTTCAATTGATTGACATGACTCGAACTTTACCTCTCGCTTAGGTTGAAGGTACCCCTCAGAACGTACCGACACCGCATTTTACAGAAGATCAAATACTCGGCAACGACGCCAAAAATTGATCTTGTCAGAATCAAGATATAAAAAGTATACGTTACTTTTCTAAAGATTTGCAGTGTGGAAGTAAAGGTTGAACCCACAGAGATTGAATACTACGTACTTTAATTTTTAAAACCTAAATTTAGTTAATTAAGAAAAATAGATTTTGGATTTAATTTGAATTAAACTAATAACAATAAAGTAAATCTAAATTATGAAAGCAATCAAATATTGTTTTATAACAAGTTTAAGGAACCTAGGATTGCCAATCCACCACTAGCTTCATAATAAGGGTATTTACGAATTACTTTAGCTTAATAAGTTGGATGATAATGGGGAATTGTAGCTACAAGCCCAATTCCTCCGTCAAGAAAATAACTATGGTTCAAGCACCAACATAATCCATCTTCGGTTAGCACGAATTATCCCACACTAAACTAGGGTTGTAGTATAATCCGTCTAATCTAGGCATGGACTATTCGGATACTTGATAGCACAATTCAATTTAAGCACCATTACATGTAAATAATCTAAACAAGCACAGCAAGCAAAGATCATTGAGCACACTACCATCAAAATAGATCTAAGACAAGACTAAACTTTGAAAGTAACGATTTAATCAATAAAAGCACGATTTATTTATAAAAATCCTCGGAACATGTAACTGTCATCCATACATAATAAAACTAAAATAAAAACATTAAATACACCCTATTACTTGGCTAGGGTTTCATTGAAACCCTAAATCTTGAGTTTAGTTGTCCATAGAAGTGGTAGATGGCAAGTAGTTGATGGAGGAGGCCATGGAAATCCTTGGTCTTCTTCTTCTCCTCCTTGCTTCCCTCCCTTCAATGGTTGAAAGTATGGTTGTATATTGTGTGTATAATAATTGCCAACCCAAGAATTGAATTATAATTTAGTATTTATAGATTTGGAGCAAGTTTTGGAAGCTTTCCTAACCCAATTCGCACTAAAACTGTTGTATTTAGCTTTCTAGACGTAATTAGATAGTTTCGTTCATGTAGGAGTCTTCAGAATATATTAAAATACACGTATTTGATTTTTACACAGGTCGCGCAAGCGGGCCGCGCGCGCGCGATATTGGGAGGTCTCGCGAGAGGGCCGCGCTCGTGATGTTGTTTTTTCAGTTTCTTTTCTTCTGCTTTTTCACCCCATATAGCTTGGAATCCTTACTTTTCTCCAAATCCTGATAGAAAATAAAAAATGAAGTAAAAATATACAAAAATAGGATAAAAAAAGTACTAACAAATGTGAATTAAGGCGTATAATTAGGATTTATTCTCTCACGATCACAATCGAATTTCAATTATGACTTAATCATATAACCGTATCTTTCCTTTGGTGAATTTTGGGTCCCAATCGATTGGCCTTTAATCCAATCGATTGCCACTTTCGATTCCAATCGATTGCCATCCTACCGATCTGAATCCATTATGTGGCACCATCCCAATCGATTTCCTTGATATATCTGATGCCAATGGATTACCAACTACAGAACATGGTTTTCAACTTTGCTTCGTATTTTTATGCATGATACTCTCTTTCCCTATACATATGAGTTCATTTCTTGCCTACGGGGTTCTTTTGATAATCTTGGGAGAGCGAGCGAGAGAGAGAGAGAGTGAGCATATATCTCATACATACATACACTCATACACGTATATATACCCCCACACTTATCTACACACACACACACACAAAAACTAGAAGGAAAAAGAGGAGAAGGAGAGGAAAAGAAAAAAGAAAGAAAATGACAGAAGAAGAAGAAGAAGAAGAGAGACAGAGAGGGAGAAAGAAAGTGAAGTTTCCGAGCTCCATAGCTTACCCACAAGCACACACAAGGAGATGAGTGTTTATACTTATATAGTAGCTTAGTTATTTTGTTTATAATTGTTTCAGTAAGAAAGAACGAGCATAGAATGTATACGTATATATTTTAATTCATGTTTTATAGTTTCTTGGGAAAAAGACGACTTCCCAATCGATTAGACTTTTATCTAATCGATTGCCATTCAATCCCAATCCTATGTTTGTTAAGCCAATCGATTGTACTTTTCCCCAATCGATTGCTAACCCAATTATCCAAATCAATTACACTCTTACCCAATCAATTGTGTACTTCTAAATATTGAATATTTCAGTTCTTTATAGATGTTGAGTTGTTACGTTGATATACATTCTATGTTGATAGTTAGTGTCGTATTGAATATTGCACACATTTGAATAATGGACCTATGGTGCATTGAATAGTGGAACTGTTTGGATAAGGATGATATTATGTTGTTAATCGTATTAATAAACTGACATGCATAGTAGTTGGTCTATCGACCGTCAAGGTCTATACTATTCATGATTGAAAGCATGGATGCGATCGCGAAAACTGTATGATGTCGAGTGGGTGCACACGAACGGGCTTATACCTTTGAGGTCGGCAATAGTCCATCCCAATGCTTCTTTATGTTGTTCCAATATTTTGATTAATTTTCCCTCTTGGTCCAAACTGAGAGTGGATGAAATTATGATGGGGTAAGTCTTTTCACTCCCTAGGAAGGCATATTTGAGCTCTATTGGAAGCTCCTTTAATTCCAAATCGAGAAACTGAAATTTTGAGGGCATGACTAGTTTCGTTTTTGGAGGTAGTGGTTTATATGGTGTTACACACATGCATTTAGCTCGATCCTCCTCTTTGGTTTCCATCATGAGGCAAGTTTGATTCAAAATAGCATCTAAAGGAGTAGAATCGTTAGGTTTATATATATTGTCAAATTGTGACACTACTACCTCCAAAGGGTCTTTATAATCAACGAAGTTGGCCTCATCTTCGATGATTGTTTCAATGAAGTTATCTTCTTCTTCTTCATCCTCGTATTCTTCAGGTCGGGAATTTGAAAAGATTTTTACATTCAGAGTCATTTTCCCGAATACAATGGTCATAATACCACTTCTTATTTTGATTGTGGCATCAATGGTGTTGAGGAATGGACGTTCAAATATTACCGGGATTTGTGAACATGGATTAGACACAGGTTCAGTGTCCAAAATTACAAAATCGACCCGGAAGACGAAGGAGTCTATTTGCACTAGAACGTCCTCTAGTATTCCTCTAGGGTATTTGACTGACCTATCTGCCAATTATAATGCAACTCGGGTAGGTTTGAGTTCACCCAACCCTAGTTGTTTATAAACTAAGTATGGCAGTAGGTTTATGCTAGCTCCTAGATCAAGGAGTGCGTTGTCTATCCTTTGATTCCCAATTCGGCATGAGACAGTTGGGGTATTAGGGTCTTTAAGTTTTGGAGGCAATTCATTTTGGATGATTGCACTTTCTTGGCAAGCAACATAAGCATGTTTCTTCACACTTTGTCTCCTCTTAACCATGCATAAGTCTTTAAGGTACTTTGCATAGGCCGGCACTTGTTTGATTGTATCAAGGAGTGGAAGATTTATTTTTACTTGTTTAAACGATTCCAAGAACTCCTGATTCTTTGCCTCATTTTTGGGTTTCTTAAGCCTTTGAGGGTAAGGCACAGGGAACGGGCATTTAGATAATTCGTCTTTTACTGTTTCCTTTTCGGGCCTTCTCTCCACTTCTTCTACTTCTTTAGAGCCTCATCTTGTGCATCTAATGGTTCGTTATTATTGATTTGCTCCTCTTCTTGAGTAGATGGTTTGTTTTTAGTTACCACTTCGTCCTCTTCATACTCCTCGGGAGTAGAGAGGGGTATATTACACCCTATAGTCTTGCCGCTTCTTAGAGTAGTCACGGCTTTTGCCTGTTCATGATTATTGGTACCATTGTTGAATCCCTTAGGGTTTTGAAGTGGTTGGGTAGGAAACGTTCCTCTCGACCACTCTTGTCGTGCATCCATTCTCTCTAATGTTGCGGACATTTTACTCATCATTTGAATTAACTGTTGTGTTAAATTCACATTAGAGAGTGGATCTTCCTCTTACACCTTTTTATGAGGTGGCACGTAAACATTTGACTGCTGTTTGTTAGAGGGTTGAGATTGGTTGTAGTTGTTTGATCTATTTTGATTGAATGGCTGGGGATGCCTATTGTATTAACCTTGATAGTGATTATTATTATTGTAGGGCTGTTGTTGTTGGTATTGATTTTGGGTCCCAGCATCATTTTTCCAATCAAAATCGGGGTGATTCCATCGATTATTATTATTTTGCGAATTATAATTATTATAAGAATTCCCCGCCCCCCTATACCCTTGCATGGCATTCATTTCCATGGGGGTTGTTCTTGCAAGTACGGCACATTGGGACAATATTGATTTGTGTGTCCCAACATGTTGCAGGTACCGCATGTTTCTTTAGGTAAAACCTGCCTAGAACTCTCTCCTTTCTGTCCTGACTCTTCTACTTTCTTAACTAGTTCCTCATATTTGTTCATCAGATGATCCTCACTTTTTAATTAGTACAAACTTTTCTCTTCTACACAGGATATCTGTGAGCGTGGGACATCTTCAGAATTGGACCATTCATGAGCATGTTCAGCTAACCACTCGAAGTGAGCTTCAGCTTCTTCGGTGTTTTTGTGAAGAAATGGTCCTGAACTCATTGTTTCGACCAAATTTTTAGTTTCACCATTTAACCCTTCGTAAAAGTAGCTTATGGTTCGCCATTTTTCATACCCGTGATGTAGGCATGAGAGAAGCAAATCCTTGAAATGCTCCCAAGTTTGAGTGAAGATTTCATTGCTCTTTTGTTTATATGAGTTAATTTGTTGTCTAAGCTCAGTGGTCATGCGCGGTGGAAATAATTTCTTTAAGAACGCAATGTTCATCGCATGCCAGGTGTATGAATTCAGCTTCAAGGTGAGTAGCCACGCTTTTGCTTTATCCTTCAGGGTGAAGGGGAATAGCATTAGATGTGTCACATCTACAGGGCAATTTTGTGAGAATGTTTTACAAACATCCTCAAAATCTTTGACATGTAGATATGCCTTCTCACTCTCCATTCCATGGAAGGTAGGAAGGAGTTGAATCATTCCGTTGTGAAATTGAAATTCACCAGCATGAGGTGGAATGAGAATACAGGAAGGTGTAGGTGCGTGTTCGGGTGTCATGAGATCGCACAAAGGACGAAGCGAATCATCAATTGGTACAACCACATTCTCACCGTTTTCACTTTGATTGTCGGCCATTGAATCGGTAGGTGTGGCTACAGGATTAATAGAATCAGAGGAATTGGCTAAGTAGAATAGATTTCCATAAATTCCTTCGATGGAATTATCGAACATAAAGGAAAAGATCCTAAGTAGTTTTAATCTAAAGAATAAGAGACAAAAGAAAAAAAATAGAAAGAGGTAAAGATAGATTGAGGTAATCTAAGCGTTAGCTTGTCACGATTCCTAACAACGGCGTCAAAAACTTGACACAACTAAAAAGTTGTGCGCTCTTGTGTGCTATACCCAAGTGTAGGTAATCGTACAAGTAGTAATTTGGTCAAGACCAGGTCGATCCCACAGGAAAGGTGATAAACTAAATACCTAGATTAATCTCTAAAAGGGAAAAAAATTAAAAATCAATATTTGAAAGGTTGTAGAACACGAAATTCCACGAAGTGACTACTAAAAATAAAGCAACTAAATTAAATTAAACAACTAATTAACTAATCAACTCAAGCAAAATTTTAAAACGTGTTTTTCTTAAGAAAAGGGAATTTTGGGATCACGCGAATCCACAGCATCCTAGCCATCTACCATGCAGTTTACATTTAAGCTCTAGGGAGTGTCTATCTACAGTATTCTACATTTTCTAAAGATAAAGAATTGATAGTCCTTTCATGACCGGGACTATATCATCATATTTGTTTCCAAAACACATGAAAGCGGTTTAAATCAATAGTTAAATCTTGCATTCTGAATGGTGTTAGCATTCAAAATGGTTTGCAAAAGTTATTGAAGAAAAAGGTTTTGAGGCTTAAAGTAATGAAACTGTTTTGACAAACTGAGCATTTGGGGACAGTTTGATAACAAATCTCAAAAGCAGAAAGTCTTGGAATACTGCAAAAAGACTACTTAAGAATTAGAGAGTTCGATCGATCAACGCGCTTTCGATCGATCGAAAATCTTCATCTCTCGAGCAATCGAAAAGTCTTCGATCGCTTGACTGTGTGTCTGCTTCGATCGATCGAACTACTTCGATCGATCGAATGAAGGTTTTATACTGCTGCATGGCAGAGGCTGGAGATCACTTTTTCATCGCGATCTCTCAACCCTAGGACTACTCAGACATGGTCTGGAGTGTCTCAGATTCATTTTTAATGTGAAAGTCCATTAAAGTTATGTTTCTTTGAGATTTTATCATGAAAACTATGAAAACTAATTGTTTAAATACGATTTAACATGCAAATCTATAAGATTAACAGAGTAAACTACAATAAACGGCAAGTAGAATGTAAATAAAATGATAAGAAGTAACCTGGAATGACGAACTTCAATTATAATTAAGAGAAACCAAGCCAAACAATAAAAATCTGTGGTAAAACCTACAAAACACAAGACAAAACTCTCTACCCTCTATAAACTGATAAAAACTAAAGTGGGCGTCCTTCTGGACGTATACAAAAGGAGTATATATACTCAAACCTAAGGCTAGGGTTAAGAACTCTCTCCCTGCTCCGTGAGCGTAAATTCGGATAAAAGCCATGTTCGATCGATCGAACATCTCTCGATCGATTAAACTTCTGGGATCATCGAGCGCTTGAGCTTATCTCGATCGATCGAGATCTCGATCGCTTGAAACCTCTTCGATCGCTCGAGACTTCTTTTTCATGTTTGAATTGTCTTCATTAAAACCAAACACTTCCTTTTGTCATGCTTCTTCAATTCTTCACTCAGCAATAGTAATCTGCACAAATAACTACTAAAATAATACCACTTATCATAGATTAATCATATTGTGTAAAAACTGGCATTGTAATTCAAATTACAGATATACAAGGGAATTGTATACTAAATCAGCGTATTTTCTTCTTTTAGCGCGGTTGTATTTTACAAATACCCCCGCTTGTCATCGAGTGTGGAATTCTAATGAGGTAAGACAGTTATGTGATATAGAACTTTCAATCAAGCATAATGTATTGGGCATATTGGCAGTCAGGTTTTGGGTGTATTGGCCGTAATGTATTAGCCGTATTGGCTATAAGGTATTGGGTGTATTGGTCATAATGTATTAGGCATATTGACCGTAAGGTATTATGCGTATTGGCCGTAATGTATTGGGCGTATTGGCCGTAATGTATTGGGTGTATTGGCTGTAAGGTATTGGGTGTATTGGCCATAATGTATTGGGTTTATTGGCCGTAATGTATATGGTGTATTGGTCGTAATGTATTGGGCGTGTTGGCCATAATGTACAGCATATGTTGGTCGTAGTGTATCAGGATATGTTGGTCATAATGTACAGGGCATGTTGGCCATGGTGCATTAGGGCGTGTGGGCCAGAGCGATATGTTGAATAGAAGTCAGGACTTCGTGTCGGGTTTGGTAGATCATACGGTATGGGACTACATGTCTGAGTAAGTATCGTGAGATGTGAATCTACATGTGAGTTATGGACCCAACAATCTATATTATGATTGGGATTATTTGTGTAACACCTGTAATTTTTCTTTCATTAATAATATCAGTTTTCCAAATTTCTGATTTGGACCGACTGTATTATTATATTATTATTTTAATTACGTGACAGTATGGACGTGTTGTAGTATTACCATATAGACTGTAGTAACCATACCAACTCGACCATAATAAGATTTAACTTAGTCCCGTACCCGGACCCGAACATTAGAAATAATACCATATAGCACGTAATTTGAGACCGACACGCATACCGAGGAATTTATGTATGTAAAAGGGCCCCTTTACCATTCTGTATAAATGGGCCGAGGATGTGGCACACAACCTGAGGTGGGCCCACATGGTCGGCCATGTGGCAACCACATGCCACCCTCTTTGACACATGGCATAGCATGTACACATGCTCCATGACACCTAGCACATGCATCTCTCCTATATAAGCACACTTACATGCATACACACACACACATTTGACACTCTTTGTATTCATAATCTACACCTAAGTGAAGAAAGAGAGCTGGGAGTTATAAATCCCATGGAAATATAGAAGACAAACGAGGAGAAGAAGAAGGTGACACCATCTAAAGTTGAGTTCAAGCTCCATTAAGCTCACATCAACATCCAAGCTCAATTTCAAGATTTGGTGAGTAATTGTGAGTAATCTAACTCAATTTAGAACATATTTAGTATGTATTAATATTTAGTAGGAGTTTGATGTTGTTGTGTTGAAGTTTTCATGACATGCAAGGCAAGTGCTTTAAATCTGAGAAATTGAACTTCCAGCAGAATGTGGTTTACTTAAATGAATGTTTTGAGGAGCTCAAAAATTGGAATTAAGCTAGGTTTTTTTTTTGGTGAAAGCTAACTCATTTATCTACAAATAACACTTTTACATCTCAGTCTAGAAATCAGTCATTCATGGGTGAAATGCATGTACAACGCATTGTTATGGGAAACAGAAACTTTCAGCAGAATGTAGTTTAGTAAAATCAACGTTTGGAGTAGCTCAAAAATGCGAATTAGGCTAGGTTTTTTTGGGAGAAAGCTAACTCATTTATATACAAATAACGCTTGTATAGCCTGGTCTAAAAATGACTCCATCATAGGTGAAAGTCACATACAATGCAGTACTATAAATCTGGGACAGAGTAGTCCAAAAATATAGAAATGTCTAAGTAAAATAAATATTTTTAGGAGCTCAAAAATGTAATTGAAGCTAGATTTTTTTTACATGAAGATGGTCCAAATACCTATAATTTTTTAGTTTTGAGTTTGATCTACAAAGCAATTTATCATGCCCAAATAAATCATATTGTTTCAGTCAACACAGTGAAAATGTATCCTGGCAGATTGTGTAGCTTTTTGTATGATGTTTTGTTTATGCATGTTATTGATTGTTGATGCTAGTTTCCTGTACCTGTGTTATGAAAATATTGTGCCATGGTAGTGCTATCGCGTAGATGATTATGTTAAGGGTTTCATCTATATGTTTATTGGCATTAAATCCATGTTATAAATCCATGAGCTACGTGCTATGTTTTCCATTGTTGTGAATATAGTCTAATGATCGTTGAAAGTTCATACCCAAACTATCAGTATGTTGTATGGCACGATTACCGCATTAATAAGTGATCAGAAAAGTTTCCATCGTAAGTATATTCAGAGGTAAAACGAAATGTCAGATGTATAGCGAAATATTAACGGTTATAAATTGATGATATTAATGAACTAAACTACGAAACGTACGAACGTGAAAAATAACGATAAAACCTTCAATAACAGATTTAATGCGAATAAGGGACGTTGGGTTTCATTTCTAGTCGTGTGACTACCGGTCAAAGTTGCTTCGTGAACTTTCGTGTCGTGTTTGAATAATTCTTGCAAAGTTGGTCTCTCGATTATTCCATGGAGTCAATTGGTGAGTTATGTTCTGTTCCTTGATCTGAGGATCGGCATGATGTGTTCGGTCAAGTGCGGATGACCTGAGGATCGTCATAACGTGTTCGATTAAGTAGTTGATTAGTTTTCCGTACCCTTGGTTTGAGGATCGGCATGACGTGTTCGGTCGTACGGGTGACCTGAGGATCGGCATGACGTGTTCGACCAAGTGAATGTGAATATACCGCAGGAGTTGTGAAATATTTTGTACCCTTGGACTGAGGATCGACATGACATGTTCGGTTATGTACGGGTGACCTGAGGATCAGCATGACGTGTTTGTCCAAGTGATTATTAATTTCCCGTAGCCCTTGGTCTGAGGATCGGCATGACGTGTTCGGTAACGTTCGGGCGACCTGAGGATCGGCATGACGTGTTCAACCAAGAGATTGTTAATATCCCGCACACTTATGCCATTTGGGCGACAAGTTGAATGCTAGTTGGGTGATAGTTTGAATGCCATTTGGGCAACAGTTTGAGTGCCAGTTGGGCGACAGTTAACTATTCATTGTTGAGTGTTGTTCTTTCTTGACCAATAAATGTGTTTGGAGTTAAGTCTTCTTTCAGTCAATGTCATTGGTCAGTTCAGTTCTGGGTTAAGTTTCAAAGGGAATGATTGGGTTTAAATAAGACATGGTTTTGAGAATAAGAAAAGACGAAGTAGACATAGTATCGAGAATAAGAAATGATGAACGAGATATGGTTTCGAGAAATAAGAAGAGATGATGAATAACTTACCTTGGTGGTGGTAACCTTAAGGGGACCCTCACTTAGCTTAACCGCTAATGGCTTTTACTACTATGATCAAGATACAGATTTTACTACTAAAGACTATGCTGGTGAAGATTACTACGAGGAAGACTATGGTTTCGCCAGCTGAAGATCTTGGAGTTTTTCTTTTATCATAGTTTTGTTATTAATATGTTTAATGAGGTAATAGCTTAGTTGAACTTGTAATATCTATCTTTTGGATATCTTTTAGTCTGTAATATGCTAATCATGTAAGACTTGAATGTTTAGATTCTTCCTTCCGCTGAACTTAGCACTTTCCCGTATTATATTATTATTTTAAGCATTTTTGGACAATCAGGTGACATTCACAACCAGTCACGTGTCTATGAACGCACAAAGGAAATTTGTTTTTCCTTATTTTTGGTACTTCGGTGCGTAACAGGGATATTCTGTATCGGAGCCTAGGTTTAGGCGTTTACCGTCTGTCCAACACTCTTAAGCTATGAGCCTTAAAATAATTCTTTTGGTTAGCACCAGTACTAAGTTAGTTTTTTGCATTGGGCGGGGTAGTATGGAGTTTCAAGTAGAGCATGATCCAGTGGAAGGAAAGTACAGAGTCACCCTACAGAGACAAACTGCTTCCAGAGGATTAACTCATATCGATGCCACTGTCAAGCGCAGTGTTTGCTAGAGGATAGACAGATTGAGTTGTTGTTTCTTCCATAAAGACGTGTTCCAGAGTTAGCATATCATAGAGTGGTAGCATCGCGCTTGCTATCTGCTGAGATGGAAGAGATTTCTCATGCCCTTGGAGACCTTGCGATCCATGACCAGGACGAGCCTCAAGAGGACATAGTACATTTTGTTACCCCTGCAGGATCTGATGATGACTCAGATGACGATCAAGATGAAGACCCACTAGCAGAACCTGAGATGATAGAGGACTCTGATTGGTCCCTAGAGCCAGCCTGGGATGCATTTATAGGTATTGCTCCGATTGACTTTCTGCCATCCAATGACTTAGGAGAGGTGACCACGGACTCTGATGTTGAGAGAGATGGAGATTGGACCCTTAGCTAGTTCATCTTATTTTGTTCCACTTCTTTTGATATAATCTAGATTAGTAGAACTGGTATTCGTACTTCTGTTGTACCTTTTGATCTTTTGATTAGTAATAGTCTTCTTGAGACTTAACTTAATTATAATTGTATGGATGAGACAAATTCTTACTTTTAATTAATTGCTAATCTTACATCTTATACATTTATTACTAATAAGAATATAGGATGGACCATTGGTCGATAGATGTTTAGGCACTAACAAACTTCTTGAGATAGATCTTGGAACAGTCAGCTCAGCCAAGAGTCTAGAAAGACCAAGGATAGGAATGCCTTACCCTTGATCCTAGTAGTAGTTGTGACAACCGTTATATGTTAAGATTCTTTGTTGACTTGATTGACTGTTACTTGTCATGTGATCATATGATATAAGATAAGGCATTGACCTATTAGGTACCAACTCGTAGGTATAACCCTTGTTAACATACACCATGGTTAGGAGAAACCGGAATGCTCAAAATCTACCCAACGGATCAAAGGATGTGATACCTCCAGTAGTGGACCCAACAAGATTGATAGGAGCTCTTGTCCGACGTGTAGAGCAAGCAAGTGATCACCTGGACCGCGTCATCAACAACAGAAATGCTCGTCAGACGGGAGATAAACTGCTTAAGAGATTTCATGCACTTCAACCAGGGACTTTCACTGGAATGATAGAAGCATGGGAAGCTGAGCAATGGCTTTGTGATATGGAATGAATGTTTCAAGCCCTTGAATGCAACGAGATGGAGAAAAGACGCTTGGCTGTGTTTCAATTGACGTATTCGGTAGCAGACTAGTGGGAATCTGTCGAAGCTACAGTGGGCGAAGGTGTTTCAAGGAGAATGACATGGGAAGCATTCAAGACGAACTTCCTAGCAAAGTACTTCCCAAGGACGGAAAGAAACAAGAAGAAAAAGGACTTCATAGAACTAGCTCAAGGCAACATGACAGTACAAGAATACACAGCAAAATTTGAGAGATTATCGCAATTTGCTCCATACATGGTAGATACTCAGCGAAATAAGACACTGCAATATTACGAAGGACTTAACTCAGACATTCAAAAGATAGGAGTAGTATACCTCGACCAACCATTCGAAGAAATGGTCGAATTAGCCACACAACTGGAGAACATAGCTCTGAATAGCAAGAAACTAGAGAGCCACCAACAAAGAGGAAAAGATAACTGGTTCCAGACAACCAACCAAGGAGGAAGTCAAAGAGGCAATCAAGTGTCACGGGCAACCACTCGAATGCAGTCTCTAATCACCAGAGGAAACTGTGAACATATCCAGAATTACAATAAGAGACAAAGAAGCAATGAAAGAAAAGTTAGTCAGACAACCGTTCAGACACACACGAAGGAACGTGATATCTGCTACAACTACGGAACATCTAGACACCACTCCAACGAATGCACTGCACCGAAACAACTCACAGGGCAACAGGTGCGGTGTTTCAATTATGGAAAGGATGGACTTGTACGCAAAGATTGCCCCAAACAAGAAGTTCAGAACAATACTCCACCACCACAAAGATCCAGAAAGAGAGCTCGTAGATCAGTGAATCAATCCAAGCACTGAACAGAATGGAAGACCGAAGGTACCATACCTAACAAGCTCTGATTTTGAGGACGAAATCCTTTAATAGATGGTGGAAGATGTAACACCTGCAATTTTTCTTTCACAAATAATATCAGTTTTTCGAATTTCTAATTTGGACTGACTGTATAATTATATTATTATTTTAATTACGTGACGGTATGGACGTGTTGTAGTATTACCATATAGACTGTAGTAACCATACCGACACGACTATAATAAGATTTAATTTAGTCCCGTACCCGGACCCGAACATTAGAAATAATACCAGCTTGTACGTAATTCGAGACCGATACGCATACTGAGGAACTTATGTACATAAACTAAGGAAGTGGCACACAACCCAAGGTGGGCCCACATGGCCGGCCATGTGGCAACCACATGCCACTCTCTTGGACACATGTCCACTTGTTGGACACATGGCACAGCATGTACACATGCTCTATGACACCTAGCACATGCATCTCTCCTATATAAGCACACTTACATGCATACACACACACATTTGACACTCTTTGTCTTCATAATCTGCACCTAAGTGAGGAAAGAGAGCTGGCAATTACAAATCCCATGGAAATATAGAAGAAAAACAAGGAGAAGAAGAAGGTGACACCATCTAAAGTTGAGTTCAAGCTCCATTAATCTCAAATCAACATCCAAGCTCAATTTCAAGCTTTGGTGAGTAATTATGAGTAATCTAACTCAATTTAGAACATATATAGTATTTATTAATGTTTAGTAGGAGTTTGATGTTGTTGTGTTGAAGTTTTCATAACATGCAAGACAAGTGCTTTAAATCTGAGAAACTGAACTTCCAGCAGAATGTGGTTTAGTTAAATGAATGTTTTGAGGAGGTCAAAAATCGGAATTAAGCTTGGTTTTTTGTGGTGAAAGCTAACTCATTTATCTACAAATAACACTTCTATATCTCAGTCTAGAAATCAGTCCTTCATGGGTGAAATGCATGTACAACACAGTGTTATGAATCTGGGAAATAGAAACTTTTAGAAGCATGTAGTTTAGTAAAATCAACGTTTGGAGTAGCTCAAAAATGCGAATTAAGCTAGGTTTTTTTTGGAGAAAACTAACTCATTTATCTACAAATAACTCTTCTATATCCTGGTCTAAAAATGACTCCTTCATAGGTGAAAGTCACATATAATGCAGTACTATAAATCTGGGACAGAGCAGTCCAAAAATATAGAAATGTCTAAGTAAAATAAATATTTTGAGCAGTTCAAAAATGTAATTGAAGCTAGATTTTTTTTTACATGAAGATGATCCAAATACCTATAATGTTTTAGTTTTGAGATTGATCTACAAAGCAATTTATCATGCCCAAATAAATCATATTGTTTCAGTCAACACAGTGAAAATGTATCCTGGCAGATTGTGTAGCTTTTTGTATGATGTTTTGTTTATGCATGGTATTGATTGTTGATGCTAGTTTCCTGTACCTATGTTGTTATGAAAATCTTGTGCCATGGTAGTGCAATCGCGTAGATGAGTATGTTAATGGTTTCATCTATATGCTTATTGGTATTAAATCCATGATACAAATCCATGAGCTACGTGCTATGTTTTCCATTGTTATGAATATAGTCTAATGATCGTTGAAAGTTCATACCCAAACTATAAGTATATTGTATGGCACGATTATTGCGTTAATAAGTGATTAGAAAAGTTTCCATTGTAAGCATATTGAGAGGTAAAACGGAATATCGGACGTATAGCGAAATATTAACGGTTATAAATTGATGATATTAATGAACTAAACTACGAAACGTACGAACATGAAAAATAACGATAAAACCTTCAATAACAAATTTAATGCGAAAAAGGGACATTGGATTTAATTTCTAGTCGTGTGACTACCGGTCAAAGTTGATTCGTGAACTTTCGTGTCGTGTTTGGATAATTCTTGCAAAGTTGGTCGCTCGATTATTCCATGGAGTCGATTGGTGACTTATATTTTGTTCCTTGATCTGAGGATCGGCATGACGTGTTCGGTCAAGTGCAGATGACCTGAGGATTGTCATGACGTGTTCGATCAAGTAGTTGATTAGTTTTCCGCACCCTTGGTTAGAGGATCGGCATGATGTGTTTAGTCGTGCGGGTGACCTGAGGATCGGCATGACGTGTTCGACCAAGTGAATGTGAATATCCCGCAGGAGTTGTGAAATGTTTTCTACCCATGGACTGAGGATCGGCATGACGTGTTTGGTAATGTACGGGTGACCTGAGGATCGGCATGACATGTTCATCCAAGTGATTATTAATTTCCCGTACCCTTGGTCTGAGGATCGGTATGACGTGTTCGGTAACGTGCGGGCAACCTGAGGATCGGCATGACGTGTTCAACTAAGAGATTGTTAATGTCCCGCACACTTATGCCATTTGGGCGACTATTTGAATGTCAGTTGGGCGATAGTTTGAATCCCATTTGGGCGACAGTTTGAGTGCCAGTTGGGCGACAGTTAACTATTCATTTTTGAGTGTTGTTCTTTCTTGACTAGTAAATGTGTTTGGAGTTAAGTCTTCTTTCAGTCAATGTCATTGGTCAGTTTGGTTCTGGGTTACGTTTCAAAGGGAATGATTGGGTTTAAATAAGACATGGTTTTGAGAATAAGAAAAGACGAACGAGACATAGTATCGAGAATAAGAAATGATGAACGAGATATGGTTTCGAGAAATAAGAAGAGATGATGAATAACTTACCTTGGTGGTGGTAACCTTAAGGGGACCCTCACTTAGCTTAACCGCTAATGGCTTTTCATGCCGCTGGACCTTCCACGTCTAGCCTTTGCATGTCCAGACGGAGCTGGCTATGATCAAGATACAGATTTTACTACTAAAGGCTATGCTGGTGAAGATTACTACGAGGAAGGCTATGGTTTCGCCAGCTGAAGATCTTGGAGTTTTTCTTTTATCATAGTTCTGTTATTAATATATTTAATGATGTAATAGCTTAGTTGAACTTGTAATATCTATCTTTTGGATATCTTTTAGTCAGTAATACACTAATATTGTAAGACTTGAATGTTTAGATTCTTGCTTCTGCTGAACTTAGTCACTTTCCCGTATTATATTATTGTTTTAAGCATTTTTGGACAATCAGGTGACATTCACAACCAGTCATGTGTCTACGAACCAATAAAGGAAATTTATTTTTCCCTATTTTTGGTACTTCGGGGCGTGACAATTTGGGATGATCTCAGTAAGTATATATTGAGTTGGTACATTTATGAGCGTGAACGATGAGATGATTCTACTAATAACATTGTTTTATATATACTGCATAACGGTAAATACTCTGTTAGTATTTGCATTCACTCAACTTTTGTAACTGATGGCATTTTATACCGCTGGATATTCTACGTCCAACTGGTAGAGTTTGTGAACACAGGGGGAGAATACATGGCAAGGGACTATAAAAAGGAAGCCTACTATGATGGAGGCTATCCAGGAGACGACTACTACGCAAGCTAAAGACCTAGAGCTTCGCTGTAGATAGTTTATATTTATATTTCTAGAGACTTCTGTAATAACTAGGTTTATAATCTGCACAGATGTCGTAATACTTTATTTATGTTTCTGCAGACACTTGAGGTTCGTAATAGTTTGGTATTAAACTCTGATTTTCTCTATCGAACTTAGCACTTTCCAATGTGTAGTTTGATTCATTAATCTGAAGATTAGACATAATTTATGGACAATGTGGCGACTTTCAACTATCATGGCCTAAGGGTCCAAAAAGTATTTTTTTTCTCCATTTTTGTTGCTGCGAGGCGTGACATCACTACCCCATGCCCTGCTGAACCAGCGGCAAATGCTCTGGCAAATGCCAAATGTGAGTTCGATAAGTGGAAGAAGTCGAATGGAGTGGCTCGTTGCTACATTTTGGCCTCTATGGCTGGTGTGTTGCAATACTAATTCTAATCGAACAATTCTGCTAGTGCCATCATGACCTCCCTGAAAGGAATGTTTAGGGAACATGGCCAACCTACCAGACAGACAGCCATGCAAAAGATCATGAGTGCAAAAATGTTAGAAGGAATTCCAAATAGAGAGCACGTTTTAAAAATGATTAGTTATTTACATGAACTGGAGACTCTGGGTGCCAACATTGACGCATCGACCCAAGTTGATATGATCTTCAACTCACTGCCTCAATCATATGCTCAATTTAAACTTAATTATAATATAAATAAAATGAATTTTTCTATGAACGAATTGATGGGCTCTCTTCAGTCAGCAGAAGGTGTGATCAAACCTGGGGGCAACGTTTTCAACGTTGAGTAAGGCGCCTCTTCTCGATCCACGCTGAAAGACAAGGGAAAGTGTTTCCAATACGGAGATAAAGGCTGCTAGAAGAGTTGTCTAGAATTCTTAGCTACAAGAGTTCAAAGTTTGATTGACTCACATGTGATTGAAGTAAGTTTTGCAACGGATACTTCGAGCTCTTGGTGCATTGATTCTTGTGCGACTAACCATATCTATAATTCGTTGCAGGGCTTTTGATCAGCCAAGAGGTGCAGTGATAGGGAGATCGTGCTGACTCTAGGTTCTAGCGCAACCGTTTCTACGGTTGCTATAATAGTGGTATTTTTAGAATTTCCAGACAATAAGACTTTAGTTTTATGAAATTTACTTTACGTCCCTGTAATGAGACGTAATTTAATTTCAGTTTCAAAACTTTCAAGTAAAAATTATTCCTTTTCTTTTGGAACTGAAGTTGTGATCAAAAGAAATGGTTCTTTTGTGTGTTCTGTATTAAGTTGAATGGATTGTATGTGATTATTCTAATTATTTCTAAAGATTCTAATATGGAACTTAATAACTCGGTGGTAATTACACCCATCTAAAATAAAGGAACCTTCTACTAATCCAACAAAATTTTGGCAGATGAGGCATGGCAATATCAATCTAAATAGGACAAATAGACAAGTCAAAGAAGGGATCTTAGGTGATTTGGTTCTTTCACCAATGGAAGTCTGTGAATCATGTTTAGAGGGTAAAATGACCAAAAGGCCTTTCCTACAAAGGGCAAAAGGACCAATGCATTGTTGGAATTAGTTCATACTAAAGTGTGTGGACTAATAAATATTAGAGTGAGGGGTGGTCATGAGTACTTCATTACATTTACTGATGACCACTCTAGGTATGGGTATGGGTACCTAATGGAGCACAAGTATGAAGCTTTTGAAAAGTGCAAAGAGATTAGGGCTGAAGTGGAGAAGCAATTAGACACATATATCAAAGCTAATCGATCAAATCGAGGTGGGGAGTGCCTTTCTAATGAATTTATTGATCACCTCATACATAATGAAATTCTATCATAGTTGACTGCACCTGGTACGTCTCAGCAGAATGGTGTAGCAGAGAGAAAGAACCGGATGCTTTTAGACATGACCAGATTGATGATGAGTTATTCGGAGTTGGCATTATTTTTTGGGGTTATGCTTTGGAAATCGCTATGTACATACTAAATCTCGTTCAAAGCAAATTTGTTCCTAAAACACCATGGGAGATGTGGATTGGATGCATGCCCTCTTTGCAACATCTCTGGATATAGGGGTGTCCAACACATGTGCTTAAAGAAAAGATGAGCAAATTAGAATCACAATCATAAGTATGTTACTTTGTAGGGTATCCAAAGGCTACTTATGGTTGGTAATTTTATGATCCAAGAGAACAAAAAGTGTTTATTAGTACAAATTTTGTTTTCTTGGAGGATGATTACAACATGAACCATAAACCTAAAGGAATGATAGATCTGAGAGAAATAGATGGAGAGCCCTTCATTCTTCCAATAGTTGAAGACGATATAATACAGGAAAATACCATATCTTCACCTACACCGGTACGACATCGTAGTAGGAGGATGGTTTGCTAGCTTAATAGATATATGTTTTTGGGAGAAGTGTATGAAGGTGTCTCCATAGAATCTAAATCTGATCCTACCACGTACAAAGAGGCAATGGATGATGTTGATTCAGCTCATTGGGTCTATGCTATGAGGGCTGAATTGGAATTTATAGATTCTAATCAGGTCTGGGATCTTATAGAACTTCCTACCAATATTAAACCCATTGGTTGTAAGTGAGTCTATAAGAGGAAAAAAGGTTCTGATGGAAAGGTTGAGTCCTTTAAGGCAAGGCTTGTAACAAAAGGTTATACTCAAATAGATGGTATTGACGCCGATAGCCATGCTCAAGTCCATCAGAATACTCTTATCCATTGCTACATGCATAGATTATGAGATATGGCAAATGGATGTCAAGACTACATTCTTGAATGGAAATCTTGAGGAGGACATCTATATGCACCAACCAAAAGGTTTCATAGCTAGTAGGAAAGGTATCTTGGTATGCAAGTTGCAAAATTCTATTTATGGGCTTAAGCAGGTATACAGGAGTTCAAACATTCCTTTTGACCACGCGGTCAAATTGTTTGGTTTGATACAGAATTTTGACGAACCTTGTGTATACAAGAAATGAAGGTAAGGTGGTAGCTTTCTTGTGCTTTATGTTGATGACATTCTACTCGTTGGGAATGATGGAGGGTCATTATCATCAATCAAGGTTTGGCTAGCTAGTACTTTTGATATAAATGATCTAGGAGAGGCGAGTTATATCCTTGGGATAACGCTCTTTCAAGAATGTAAGCAAAAGATAATGGGATTGTCTTAAGCTGGTTATATCAAAAAGGTACTAACTAGGTTTTCTATAGATAATTCAAAGAAAGGTTTACTTCCATTCAGGCATGGTTTAGCATTCTCCAAGGACCAGTGTCCTGAGACATAGGAGGAGAAGAATTGTATGGTAGGAATTCTATAAGCCTCGGTAGTGGGAAGTTTCATGTATACGATGTTATGCACTAGACCAGATATCTACTTTGTCGTTGGCTTGGTTAGCAGGTATCAGTCAAATCCTGGTCCAGAGCACTGGACAATCGTCAAGCACACTCTTCAGTACTTGAGAAGGACTAAAGATTACATGCTTATGTATAGCGGCGATGAGTGGATTCTAGTGGGATACACTGACTCAGAGTTTATGTCAGATAAACATTCGAGGAAGTCGACGTCCAGACTTCTCTTTACCTTGAGTGGTGGTGCTGTTAGTTGGATGAGCATTAAATAGAAATGCATTATAGACTCAGCTACAGAAGCTGAGTATATGGCTACTTGTGAAGCCATAAAGAAAGTTGTTTAACTCAAGAAAATCCTTATGGAGCTCAAGGTAGTACCAGCGTCATTGTCACATATTACACTCTATTGTGATAATAGCGGGGCAGTGGCTCAGTCCAAGGAGCCAAGGAACCATAGAATGGGAAAGCACGTAGCAAGGAAGTATCATCTTATATGAGATGCAGTCTAGCGTGAAGATGTGACTGTCAGAAAGATTGCAATCACTGACAATCTTGCGGATTCATATGCAAATGCTTTCCCACAGAAAATCTTTGATCGTCATCTAGATAGTCTAGGTCTTAGATGTAATGAGTTATGAGTACAAGTGGGACTTTGTTAGGATTTTGCCCTCAAACTCGGTCTTTATGTGCATGACATTTGGCATTTTATATATGAATATCATTTTATACATTTATTTTTGTATGTTTCATAAGATGAATGTTTGTAATCCTTAAATATCATAGTAAATAATTCGTATATGTATGAGATACATGCGCATGGGATACGAATTACTAGTCTTTGATATTTAGAATTGTCACGTGGATGATGAGAATGGATATCTCATCAGGTATACACTATAGCATAATTGTCTACCATTAAATGCACATAGAGCTAATCGGGTTCAATGAAGATTTCATCATAAGAGTTGCAGCTTGACCATAATAGTGGGATTCCCATTTTATTGTGGTTTCCTTATTTATGTGTGATTGAATGATTATTATTGTTTCATGTTTAATGAATAGGACAACATGGATAATTGTTCCTAGACCTATTTCAAATGTCTAGCTATATGCTTAATTTATATTAATTTAAAATAATGGACAACTACATGTGTATTTAGAAATAAAACTAATTCCATATTTTGAAAACATAAGTATTTATTTTCTAAAATCATGATAATCGAATAATTTTATTATCTATACATGTGTGTTTGACAAGTAATGATGGACTAATCCATGTCAAGTATTCTGTTATTTTTTATTAATTAAATTAAAAGTTTTTCTAAAAATTATAGCCCTTAAAATTTTTTTTTTTAAATTCTAAGTGGGAGAAGGAATTTATCAAGTATAAATCCCATGGTCTCCATCACTGGTTTGTAGATTATATGATTAATTTTGTGTGATGGCTCTAGTGCCATCCTCCCCATCGGATGCAGTTAATCATGGAATTATCGGCACAAACTTTTTTAAAAGAATGTTTTGGGTGATTGTTAGTATGGGTCACCTCTCCATCATAGGTGCTCCTCACGGAACTCTTGACCTAGAATTAAGTTATGGTATACACTTAGCTATAAATGATAATATCCTCTCCATCTGAGTCACTGTTGTTATTTATAGGACCAAAGCAAGTCAGTAGTTTAATTTTACTAGGCAAGGTACATCGCCTGGATAGTAAAATTAAAAGGCAATCGCCTATCTGAACAAATGATGGATAGTATATGGCTTCCCATCGAGTCATACTATTCGCGGTGTATCAGGTTTCTGGCAGATTCTTTTCAAATATGGTAGAGGGAACCAATATTTTCAACTCCAATCCATAGTAATTTTTTGTCCAAACGTAATTATTTATATTATGTGATTCTCAGGCTTTTAAATGGGTCCTTACAATCCACTCGCTGTTATACTTAAAGAAAACAAACTTACTGGACCAAACTATATAGACTGGAAAAGTAATTTGGATATTATGTTAACTGCTGAAGAGTACAAGTTTGTGCTTACTCAAGACTGTCCTGAGCAACTTAGTGAGGGTAACCGCTGAGGAAACCCAGGCTCACAAGAAATGGTTCAAATCTGATGAGATGGCGCGATGTTACATTTTGGCATCCATGTCTAATGTTCTGCAACATCAGCATCAGTCAATGGCCAGTGCCTATGACATGATGGAGAGCCTCCGAGAGATGTTCGGGGATCAAAGTCGTGCTACTAGGGAGGTTGCCATGAAATACTTGATGAACAAAATCATGGCTGAGGGGACGCCTGCAAGGGATCATGTCCTTAAGATGATATCTCTTCTTATTGAACTAGAGATCCTTAGAGCTTAAATCAATGGGGAAACCCAGGTCGATATCATACTCCAGTCACTGCCAGAGTCTTTTAAGCAATTATTCCTTAATCACAACATGAATAAATTGAAATATACTTTGACGAATCTGCTTAAACAACTCCAAGCAACTGAGGGTCTCAATAGAAAGTCTGGGAGTGCTCTTGTGTTTGAGAAAGGTTCTACTTCAAAGTCGAAAGGTAAGAAGAAAATGAAAAAGGCTAAAAAAAAAAAAAAAGGCCACGGGTCCTCCGCTAATCCAAAGGCCAAGAGGACAACAGGAAAGCCTAAAGGCAAATGTTTTGTTTGCAAGCAGCCAGGACACTGGAAGAAGCAATGTCTGGTTTATCATGCCAGACAGAACAATCAATGCAAATTTCATTTACTAGTTGTTGAATCGTGTTTAGCGGTCCGATCTACCGGTACCTGGTGTGTAGATACGGGAGCCACTAATCATGTATGCAATTCTTTGGAAGGGTTCTAGGGGACCAGGCAGCTAAGTGATGGAGAGATTTATTTATATATGGGAAATGCTACGAGAGTAGCATCAATTGCAGTAGGAGATCTTCATCTTAGTTTTGGTAGAGATAGGAATTTAAAATTAAGAAATTGCCTTTTTGTACTTTCGATTAGAAGGAATTTAGTTTTAGTTTCTAGTTTAATCAAGAATGGATATTCAGTTCATTTTAATAATATAGTAGTTATTAAAGAAAATAAACGTTTTATTTGTTCTGGTCAAATGGTGGATGATCTTTATATTATAATTCATGTCTCTCCAATACTGCAACTTAATGAATTGAATAACACAAATAGTTTGCCATTTAAGAGAAAAGAACCTTCGAGGATGAACCAAATGCATCTTTAGCACTTATGCCTTGGTCATATTAATTTGAAAAGGATTCAAAGACTAGTTCAAAATGGGCCATTAGGCTCATTGGAAGTGGAGGCACTTCCAGTCTGTGAATCCTGCTTGGAAGGTAAAATGACCAAGGGGTCGTTCTCGGCCAAGGGCTATAGAGCAAAAGAGTCATTGGGACTGGTTCACTCTGATTTGTGTGGTCCTATGACTGTCCAAACAAGAGGGGGATTTGAGTACATTGCCACTTTCATCGATGATTACTCAATGTATGAGTACATTTATTTGATGCGGCATAAGTCTGAATGCTTTGAGAAATTCAAAGACTTAAAGCCTGAAACGGAGAAGCGTCTAGGTAAATGTATCAAGACACTACGATCTGATCGTAGTGGAGAGTACCTCTTGGGAGACTATAGGGAATACTTATTGGAGTAAGGGATTACATCCTAGTTGTCTGCACCCCGCATGTTTCAGCAGAACGGTGTAGCAGAAAGAAGGAACAAGACTCTCGTGGATATGGTAAGATCTATGATGAGTTATTCGAATTTACCAATTTCCTTTTGGGGACACGCATTAGAGACAGCTACATACATTCTAAACTTGGTACCATCTAAATCAGTACCTACTACTCCCACAAAATTGTGGACTGGGCAAAAGCCTAGTCTGCGGCATATTCGGATCTAGGGTAGTCCAGCACATGTGCTGAAAGGGAATGTATAAAAGTTGGAATCGAGGATAGAAGTATGTTTCTTTGTTGGGTATCCAAGAGTAACTAAAGGTGATCTTTTATAGTCCTAAGGATCAGAAGGTCATTGTTAGCACCAATGCCACATTCTTAGAAGAGGACTATGTTATGGACCACAAGCCTAGAAACTGTATTGTTCTAGAGGAAATGAGAGAAGAGACACTGACACATAGTTCTTCAATACCATCAGTACGAGAACAAACACCACAACAAAGAGTTATCGATATTCCATTACCACGTCGTAGTGGGAGGATTATCAAAACTCGTGTAGATTCCAAACCAACCATTAACACACAGGTTCCTGAACCAGTACAACGTGCAAATAATGGTGTATTAGATTCAGAATCTTCACAATGAAATATCATTGATACACAGACACAGGTTGTGCCTGATCGTAGTGGGAGGGTTATTATTCAACCTGGCCAGTGTATGTTCTTGGGAGAGTCTCATGATAGGGTCCCTGATGAACAAGGTTTCGATCCCTGTAACTACAATGAAGTACTCCAAGATAAAGATGCAGATCTTTGGCAAAAGGCTATGACGATCGAAGTAGAGTCTATGTACTCTAATAAAGTCTGGGATCTTATAGAACCACCCAGTGAAATAAAACCCATTGCATGCAAGTGGATCTATAAGAATAACAGAGGAGCAGACGGTAAGGTGGAAACCTTTATAACAAGGCTTGTTGCGAAAGGGTTCACTTAAAACGAAGGAATCGATTATGAGGATACTTTTTCGCCAATGGTCATGCTAAAGTCTATCCAGATTCTCATATCCATTACTGCATATTTTGATTATGAAATTTGGTAAATGGGTGTTAAGAGAGCATTTCTTAATGGGAATCTTGACGAGTGCATCTATATGGTGCAACCAGACGAGTTCCTCATGAAGGGCCAAGAACATATGTTGTGCAAGCTTAAGAAGTCAATTTATGAACTTAAGCAGGCATCTAGGTCTTAGAACATCCGCTTTGATCAAGCAATCAAGTCCTTTGGTTTTGATAAATGTGCAGATGAATCTTGTTTGTACAAGAAACATGATGGAAGCGTGGTGGTGTTCATAGTACTATATGTGGATGATATCTTGCTAATCAGAAACGATGTGGGGGTATTATCTTCTGTAAGGGTATGGTTGTCCAGTCAATTCAATATGAAGGACTTGGGAGATGCCGGTCACATCCTAGAGATCAAGCTTATGCGAGATCGTAAGAATAGGATGTTGGACTTGTCACAAGGCACTTATATCGACAATATTCTTGCTAGGTTTAGCATACAAGATTCCAAGAAGGGATTCCTTCCCTTCAAACATGGAATTACTCTATCTAAGGATCAGTGTCCTAAGACACCTGATGAGATAGAGAAGATGAAGGCAGTTCATTATGCCTCGGCAGTAGGAAGCCTAATGTATGCTATGCTATGTTCTAAACCTGACATCTACTTTGTTGTTGGCACGGTTAGTAAACATCAGTCTAGTCCAGGACAAGAACATTGGACTGTAGTGAAAAATATTCTAAAGTACCTTAAAAGGACTCGAGACTGTATGTTAGTTTACCAAGCAAACAGTCTTGTAGCCATTGGGTACATAGATTCTGATTTCATGTCAGATAGTGATTCCAGAAAGTCTACCTCAGGATATGTGTTTACCGTAAGGAGGTGGATCCATTAGTTAGAGGAGTATCAAGCAGTCATGTATTGCTGATTCCACCATGAAAGCCGAGTATATGGCTACTTCAGAAGCCGCTAAGGATGTCGTTTGGCTCAGAAACTTCCTTAAGGATCTAAGAGTAGTACCTGTGGTATAATTTGCTATTACCCTTTATTGTGATAATAGTGGAGCAGTTGCTAACTTAAAGGAACCTAGGGCCCATAAGAAGGGAAAACACATTGAGCATAAGTATCACCGGATACGAGAGATCGTGCAAAAGCTGATGTTGAAGTGACAAAGATAGCATCAGCAAATAACCTGACAAATCCTTTCACCAAGAGCTTACCGGCCAAGACTTTTGATAGTCACATAGAAGGGATAGGAGTGAGGTGTGTCATATCATGGCTTTGAGTCTAAGTGGGTGATTGTTAGGGATATATATATACTAAAAGCCATGCTTTATGTAGTTAATTTATTATTCATTCAATAAAATCAGTTATTTCATGTTTATGAGAATCTGTGTGGGCAACGTTTGTATTATATTAATTTATTTAATATTATGCATGTGTGTCTCACATTCTACATAGTAGGTGGTTTGGTGTGTAGAGTTCGAATTATACACGAAACATCAGACCATCAGATATGGTAGAATGTAAGATTTTGGTTTACAGTCATAGATGGGATTGGACACACCATCGGTAGGACTGTAGCATGGTGTTGTAGTAGGTTTGTCTTGACTTCGGGAAACGGTATAGTTTCAACTTACTATGCAGGTACACTTTGTGTATTAATCGGGACTGACTTGGGGTAATTATCTTTATACTGACTTATAAGATAATTAATACCTCATGGCTATTATGAGTGCTTATGCTCCAAATCCTAAGTTAATTTGTAGACATGTGCATTTGATATTTATACTTTGATCCCTAAAAGGGTGAGATCCTTAAATGGGTCAATATATCGTTGGATTGGGTGACAATATTGATTGTATGGTGGATATAAATTAATGATGGAATCCATGTCTCAATTTTGGGATTGATGATATCCTTTTGAGAAAGCTTATAAGTTTTGATTATGTCAAACCCTGCAGGTGGATTTTGTATCCGACGTATCAGATAAGTTAAGGAGAGGATCTCAAGAAATTTTAAGATATTAATTAAATATGATTGTCAGTAATTATATTTAATTAATGGATATCTGTAATCTTCACGTGGGGAGATAATAAACAATTAATAACATGGAGCTCGAAATATATTTTTGAGATAAGGGTTGGAGTGCAATTATAATTCTTTAGTGGTATGAATTATAATTTATGGAAATAAGAATCTGATTCAGTTCGAATTGGGGTTTCCTAATTCCATAAGAAAGCCTATTCCTTATTGACTTCTTATGGTCTCTATCGTAGCCTATATATATATATGCTACTTGGGCTCTCCTCTCAGTTTGCATTTTTCCATCAAGAGTATTATAACTCGGAATAGAAAAGAGAGTGTAAAAGAGGGAGAGCAGAAAACAGAAAGGATTTCGATAGAGCCCACACTCAGTTTGATATTCCGGCAGCAGAGGAATACGGTAGAAGATCGTGAGCTATTATCGAGCCCGTGTTCTCGATTCGTCTACTACAGCAATCCGTTTTGTAGTTCAAGGTAACCCTAGTTTCGCCCTTATAGGGTTATTGTAGCTTTCACGTAAATTTTTGCAGAACCAACTTATACGGGCTGTCAACGGATTCTGGGAACGCAGTTTTCCTAACAACAAGAGTTCGAGTATATATTCCATGATATCAATGGACTTCTACCAGAGAGTGAAATAGACTTTTGAGTGGACTTAATACTTGGAACCTAGCCGATTTCCAAAACTCCGTATAGGATAGCACCAAATGAGATGTTGGAGTTGAAGAAGCAAGTTCCAGAACTTGAAGATTTGGGATCTGTTTGCCCATGTACATCACCTTGGGGAGCACCAGTTCTATTCATGATGAAGAAGAAAGATAGGACACTTCGACTCTATATTGACTACAGGGAATTGAACAAAGTTACCACCAAGAATAGATGTCCACTTGCTTGGATAGCTGATCTATTCGACTAGTTGTAAGGATCAAGGATCTTTCCAAAGATCAATCTACGTTCAAGATATCACCAGTTGTTAGTTCGAGCAGAGGATATGTCAAATACTGCATTCAGGACCAGATATAGGCATTACGAGTTTTTGGTTATTCCTTTCGGGTTGACAAATGTGCTACCAGTATTTTTGGACTTAATAAATAAAGTATTCAGACCACGTCTGGATCAATTCATTATAGTTTTCATTTACGACAACTTGATCTACTCCAAGACAAAGGAAGATCATAAGGAGTACTTATAGATTGCCTTATAGATACTTCGAGATAGTAAGTTGTATGCAAAGTTCAGCAAATACAAATTCTGGCCACAGGAGGTCAAATTTCTAAGACATGTGATTTCTCAGGATGGTATCTCTGTAGACTCATCTAAGATCGATGTAGTCTTAAGCTGGAACAAACCAACTAGTGCGACAGAGGTTAGAAGTTTCCTTGGCCTAGCAGGATATTATCAGAGATTTGTTTAAGGATTTTCCAAGATAGCAGTAATTTGATGAATTTGACTTGGAAAGAGACAAAGGATGAATGGACTGATAAGCATGAAGATGCATTTCACGAGTTAAAAGAAAGGTTAATTTTTGCACTGGTGTTGGCAATACCGAAGAGAGTAGGACAATACATAATCTACAATGATGCTTCGCACCAAGAACTTGGTTGTGTGCTTGTGCAAGACAAGAACATGATTGCATATGGATCGAGACAACTGAAGCTGCACGAGAAGAATTATCCTATGTATGGCAGAGATAGTGTTTGCATTAAAGATCTAGAGACACTATCACTATGGGGAAAAGTTTGATTTGTTTTTTAATCATAAGAGCTTGAAGTATTTGTTCTCTCAAAAGGAGTTGAACATGCGACAACGAAGGTGGATAGAATTACTTAAGGATTAAGTTTTCATTTCAATACCATCCGGGTAAAGTGAATGTCGTAGTAAATGCTTTGAGTTGTCGACCTCAACTAGTAATCACTGTGTTACTGATGCGAGAATGGCAATCATTGGAAGTTTTAGTTGAATTCAATCTTTAACCAGTGGAACCAATGGAAGGACTACATCTTGGATGTCTTATGGTACAGCCAACTCGAATCAGCCGTATCATGGAGGCTCAATAGACAATGGAGGATTTATATTTATGGTTCGCCCATATGTCAGTGAAGGAACCAGAAATTTGGAGTGTTAGTATAGATAGAACCTTGCAATGTAAAGGTAGACTCTATGTACCTGACGAAGAAAATCTCCAGAAAGAAATATTGGACGAAGCACACAAGTCACGAATGACTGTTCATCCTGGAGGCACAAAGATGTGCAAAGACTTGAAGAAAACTTTTTAATTAGAAGGAATGAATAGGGAAGTAGCTGAGTATGTATCTCAGTGTCTTACCTGTAAACAAGTAAAGATGGAACATCAGAAACCACCCAGACTATTATAACCATTATCGATTCTCCAGTGGAAATGTGAACACAAAACCATGGATTTTGTGGTAGGTTTGCCAAAGTCTCAGCAAAACCACGACGCTTTTTGGATAATTATGGATCAACTTACGAAGACTGTGCATTTCATTGCCTACAACATGATGTACCCAACGGAAATGCTTGAGCCGAATTTATCAACAAGAAGTCGTGCGACTACACGACGTACCTGTTTCTATCATATTAGATCGAGATTCCACTGTATTGAGCATTTTGGAAGAGTCTCCAAATAGCGATGGAAACAACACTAAACTTGAGTTCAACTTTCCATCTGTAGACCGACAGACAGACTGAATGAGTCAATCAAGTGATGGAGGACATGCTATATGCTTGCGTCATCAATTTTCAAAGTTCTTAGGAGATGCACCTGCCGCTGATCGAGTTCGCCTACAACAATAGTTACCATATGAGCATAGGAATGGCGTCGTTCAAAGTTTTGTACAGAAGACCTTGCCGATCGCAACTATGTTGGACTGAAGTCAAAGATACTTAACTTCTTAGGGCAAAAATGGTATGAGAAACAAGCGAGAAGATCTAAATTATTCATGAGAAGATAAAGACAGCTCAAACCCGACATAAGAGCGATGCGGACAAGCGACGCAAAGACTCAGAATTTGCTGTTGGAGATCACGTGCTGCTTAAGGTTCCACCTGTTCGAGGGATTGTTCATTTTGGACAGACAAGAGACAAGCTATCGTCGCGATTCATTGGACCATTCGAGATTTTAGAACGCATTGGAAAGGTTGCTTATCGACTTGCGTTGCTACCGAAGATGTCAGGAGTGCACAACATATTCCACATCAGTATGCTACAGAAGTGTGCCCACAACCCAAGGCACGAGATCAACTTTGAAGATATTGAAGTCAACGACAGAGTAATGTTCAATGAAGGACAAATGCAGATTTTAGATCGAGATATCAAGAAGCTAAAAAATAAGGAATTTCATCAGTAAAAATTCAGTGAAAACATCATGAAAAAGGTGAAGTTTCATGGGAGCTGAAGTCAGAGATACGAGAGAAGTTTTTGTTTTTATTTTAATTCTACTACTTCCGATTTCGAGGACGAAATCTTTTAATAAGTGGTGGATGACGTAATATCCTATATTTTTGAATTATATAAATAACACATTATATTTGGTGTACTTCGCTTGACCATACTTGAAATCTTACTTTCAATTGATCGAGCATGTTTCAAGTGATCAAGAATTTCATTCTTTAATCGATCGAGCCATGTTCAATCGATCAAAACCCTATCGACATGAATTTATTATGTGTCCCCTTTTCAATCGATCAATTCGGTCTCAATCGATCGAACCTGGCCGATTTACTCTCAATCGATCGAAGTCACTTCGATCGATAGAGCTTTCTAGAATATCTTATCCCTGTTTGTGCACTAAAATGATACTTTGCCTCATCCTTTCGCTATATATATGTATATTTTGTGTGTGTGGGTTTTGGTTTCCCAACTTGGAGAGAGTTAGATAAAGAGTGTGTGTTTATATCATATATATACATATATGTACATACACACCTATACACTCTATACATATATTCTGTGAAAGAAAGAGAGAGACAAACAGATGAGAGAGAAGAAGAAGGAGAAGACGAAGATAAGGAAGAGAGAGAGAGAGAGAGAAAGAGAGATAGAGGTTGAGACAGAGGAGAGAGAGAGAGAGAGGAGGCCATTGGAGGAGCTCGGAGCTTGACACTTTGCCAAACGTGCCTTAACGATGTTCAGTGAGTTTTAAACTCACTCGGTACCATTTGTATGATGTTTTACAAGTTTTAGATGTAAATAAATAGACCCAAACGCACCCTAACACTTCTGGACGTTCATTTTCCAGAACCTCTAGAGAAGAAGACTCTCGAGCGATTGAACTGGGTTCAATCGATCTAAAGGACTTCGATCGCTTGAACCTTATTATTCCCAATCGATTGGAATAGTTTCAATTTATTAAACTTTGCAAAACATGGTTCATTTATTTTGTTTATTATTTATGGGGTTCGATTGTTCGATTCTCGATTCGAACTGCCATTATGGGGATAATCAGGGATAGTATAATACCAAAGATAGAGACGAGAAGGAATAATGGATTAATGTCATAACGTTAGTTATTATGATTGTTCATGTTTGAGTTTGATATCCGTTTCCTTTTACTCAAGGTAGTCAGGCCACCATGGGAAAGTCATGTGTCGGTATTATTGCAGAATCTAAATCAGTTTGTTAAGCTCTGGGAATTGTACATGGATAGGACCAAATATTCTTGAGATAGCCAAATGATCCATGTTACATCCTAAATGAGCGGTGGATGGGTTATATCCTTTACGAGCGGTGGATTGGGATCATTGGTAGATATCGTTAGGTTATGGCAATAGATTTGATATATTGTTGTTCAAAGCATCGTATCCCTGACATGTGGTGAACGGTGATATGTCCTTAACGAGCGGGGGATGGATTGATACAGTGTCCACAACATGCGAAGGATGGGTTATATCCTTAAGGAGCGGTGGACAAAATGATGGTATGTCGATATATGTTAAACGATTAAGTCTGTTCCTTCGAGTCTCTCTAGTCAGAGTATATTGGTGGTCGACATTAGAATAATCAGAAGATAAAGGATTGGTTACTATGCGTTTGCCGAAGGATGAAGATACTATTGTAACTCTATATCTTATTCAGTTCATAACTTGTTATTTCGTTATATAACTGGTACCTGGTTAGTTCTATGTACTCAGTTGAAGTAAGCTGGTGGCGTTTATGCCTGGACATTCTCCGTCAAGACTATCCTGTCCTTATTTTTTCAGTTAAAATAGATATCCTTATCAAAAAACTGATTGACTGACTCTTAGTTATCCCGCAAAAAGGTAACTGAAATTTAATTTTCTTAAAAATATATACATTGAGTTCACCCCCTCAGAAAATGTAACAACCCTCCGGCACACTCCAAATGTTACGAAATAATTATGGACGGGTGGATTGACAAAGGGGCAGAGGGGCGTCCCAGGATTTTAAAAAAATTCTGGAGTTACACTAAGTAATATAGGGATAATTAAATTTAAGTCACCTTTTTGTGCGATAATTAAGAGTCAGTCAAGTACTTTTTTAATTTTAGAAGGATTTCATTTTAATTGAAAAAATTAAAAATACATCAAAATTTGTCGGGAACAACTCATCAAACTGTGTGGAGAGCAACTGTCCAAACGTGAGGAGCAACCTGTCACACCCGTCCTAGAAATTCATAATTTTATCATGCATATTTGTACTTTGGGAGTTATCCATGTTTGTTGATAATGGTGATGAGGTTGACTGTGAGTCAACGGTAAGGTGTCAGTGAGGACACGAGAACACGGAATTTCACATTTTGCATTGGCATGACTAAATGACATTTATATGATTTAAATGTGATTTGACTTTATCCGATATTCCTGTGAATAGTAATTATACATGTGTAGTATAATTTCTAGTAATCTCGATATTGTTATATCAGTTTGAGCACTATGGTGAGAACGTGAGTGATACGTTAATTAAAAAGGTAGGTTATGTAGAGATTCCACTGAATATAGTTTTCGGACATTATTTTGGACCCAAACGAAACCTAGTCAAAAACTTTTGAAATTTATAATTTTCACTTGTAAAGTTATAAAATGGACGTGTGCGAAGTTTTATGGGTTAATTAGAAGTTTGAGAAACTTGCGGGGAGGTGAACGTAATTTCCAGAACGTTTGTCTATATATAGAAGTGGATGAGATTTCATTCTCATCCAAACTTCCAAAATATCTAGAGAGAGGAGAGAGAAGGGAGATTTGAGCCAACGGACTTTGTGACGCCGATCGACGACCTTTCGTCCGTCAGATTTTCTCCAGATTTCATATTTGAACTCGTAGAGGTAAGATCTACGTTTTGATACTACTTAGGTCGTGTTTGGCTAATTTGTAAAAATCTTAATTCTAGACTTTTGGGAAAAACAGGTATAAACTTGTAAGAATTTTCTCAAATTCGAAATCCGACGATTAATTGACCTCCTAGTCGATCCTTCAAAGTTTGGGGGAAATCGCACGAGGTATGAAGTTCTAACTTGTGAAATATAGAGAAATACATGTTTTATATTTCGACGACGAAATTGAGATCCGGGCAAAATCCATGTGTTAATTGTAGGCCCGTTAATTATGCACGCGCTATATTGTGAAAAGCATGTCTAAATTTACACGAGCACGTTGAGTTGTCTATGTGGGTCAAAGGGGAGTCTTATACAAATTCATGCCGGAGTAAGCTTCTCGTTGTTTGAGAATTTTAGTGGCGACGGCTACTATGCATGGTTGTACGTTTGGACTTGCCATGGCACTTGTGGGGATGTAATGGTTGTAGGCTTGGACTTGCCATTGACATCGCGGTTTAAGGCTTGGACTTGCCGCTACCGGATGAATGCGTATTTTTCTCCCTAGAGACTATTGATATGATTTATGAGATTAAAGCATGTTTTGTCATATATTGCATATGTTAGACTTGTACGCTCAGCATATAGCTGAGCAGTGGAGATGTACTCCATTACAGGTAAGAAGAAAGACAAGAAGAAGCGTGTTGAGTGAGGCCGAGGAACACCGGGGAAACCACCTTTGTATATGTTTTTGTTTTAGTCCTAAAACTTGTGTGAGGATTGGGAATCTGTAATAGGTTGTAACAGAACTATAGATTAGTTTCATAGTATTGTAATCTTGTAATTGAACTACTGTAGTTGTGTTTTAAATGTTGAAATTCAGTGGTAATTGTAGTTGTTATTGAAGTGGAGAAACATGAGTTGTAATTATTTTCATACAAGCTGCCCAATAGGGGAGCAGTCGACTAGACCATGGATCTGTCGACTGAATCCCGTGGGGATGAGACACTGAAAGTGAATAGTAATGGAAACAGTCGACTAGACCCTTGATCAGTCGACTGAACACTATTGATTTTGGCCACTGCTTCGAATAATGGTAAAACCAGTCGACTGGACCTCCATATCTGTCGACTGGACCCCTTATAAAAATGTTGTATTTTGGTTCTGCTTAACACAGTCGACTGGGGGGAGTGAGCAGTCGACTGAACCACTGTAGATTTTAGTTACTGGTCCAAATAGCAATTAGTGCAGTCGACTGGGTTCCCTGAGCAGTCGAATGGACCTCTGTTTAGAATTTTGGAATTTAGTTTCTACTAGGCACAGACGACTGGACCCTAGGCACAGTCGACTGAACCTCTATTTTCAGAACTGATTCTTTTGAATGTGTTTTCACTTAGCCAAAACTTTTTATAATTCAAATTTTCAATGGATTTGTCAACTCAGAGGGCAATGTTTCCTAAGTTTTAAAATATCCAGGGTTGTTTTAAAGTTCTTTCCGCTGCGTAACGTTAGAGGATGATTGGATGAGCCTTGGTGGCGTGCCACGTGTCCTATTTTCCACGCGTAGTGGGATGGGTCATGACATTTAGTGGTATCAGAGCTAGAGGTAACAAAACTTTGGGAATGTTCGACGACGAGTGGAGTGTTGAGTGAATTGCCACATGTTCTAGATTGCATCTATACATATTAGAGATGTTTGATGTATATGTATGTTGTTTTACATACATGCTATTGTTATTGTTGTACATGCATAGTGTTTATGCATTGAGAACTGCAGGACTGTAATCATGAGTGACGAAGAGCGAGAACTATCGCCACACACTCGACGTATGAATGAAATGGCAGAAATGATGGGGAACATGGGGGAAATGATACGGAATATAGCGGAACGACTGGCTCCTACGCCCCAAATCGAAGTGGAACCAATAACTGTAGTGCATGCACCCAAAACTAGAGGCATAAGATCCGTATCAGAACAATTCGCTCAAAAGAAACCAATGGAATTTCATGGGACACCCGACCCAACGCTCACAGAGCACTGGATTATGGAAATGGAGAGGATTTTCCGATCTATTCCGATGAACGACAGGGAGAAAATGGAAAATGCAAGTGATGTGCTAAAGGGTGAAGCCCAGAATTGGTGGGTAAACGTTTTAGATCAAGGGGTACCGATTACTTGGGAAGGGTTCAAGGCGGAATTCAATCGCCGGTTCTTTTCGCGAGCCGCCTACAATGCAAAGAAGAGAGAGTTTGATAACTTGAAGCAGGGAGATATGACTGTAACCGAATATACTTCCAAGTACAACGCTTTGTTGAGATTTGGAAAGGGTTCCGTACCAGAGGAGGAAGATAAAGCAAGGAAATTCGAAGAGGGTTTAAGGAAAAATATTCGTCTAAGGGTGGAAACCTACGAGCATTCGACTGTGACAGCAATACAACAAACGACGCTAGTGGTCGAGAGTGGGATGGAAAGGTCGAGGTAGAATCAGCACGGTAAACGAAACAATGAGGGTGGTGATAGGAACCAAGGCGGATCTTTCAAGAGGCCGTTTCAAAGAGGCTCTGGTTCTAGTTTCAGTGATTTCAGGAGAATGCCAAGTAGCATAACGTTGTGTTCACTTTGCAACCGACCACACTCAGGCCGATGTTTCATGACCAAACCCCAGAACAGGAACCAAGGCGGGGGTAGTACTAATTCAACACCCAATATGAGAGGCAAGTGTTATGATTGTGGGGTTTTTGGGCACCAAGCCAAGGATTGCCCGAGGAAGTATTCTCAACCAGGAGCTAGTTCTATGGCTTCCAGTGGGTCGAAGCCTAGACAATCCAATGACGGGGGACAAAGGACTGAGCAATGTCAAGGAAGAGCATATCAGATGAACCCAGGAGATATGACTACTTCCGAGACAGTAGTCTCAGGTATGGTGCTTGTATGTTCACACTTAGCACGCATACTTGTCAACTCGGGATCTACGTATTCATTTGTATCGCATGCCTTTGTTGAACATTTGACTGTTAAATCGGCACCGTTAGGATATGAATTGTCTATTGTTGTGCCACTTAGTAAATCGATAATGACATCTACTATATATAAGAACTGTGAAATCAAACTAGGCGAGAAGTTGATGACTGTAGACCTTATACCGATTGTAGTGAACCATTTCGATGTGATACTGGGAATGGATTGGTTAGCTCTTAACCACGCCACAATAGACTGTGAACGGAAAGAGGTTAATTTTCGATCACCGGTACATGGGAACTTTTGTTTTCAAGGGAGTGGGGTTATACCGCCGCCGTATTTGATTTCAGCTATTCGAGCGGGAAGGTTATTGAAAAAGGGATGTCAAGGATTCCTATGTTCAGTAACTGATGTCTCAGCGACCAAATTAAAAGTAGAAGACATTCCGATAGTGCGAGAATATCCAGATGTATTTCCTGATGACCTACCAGATGTTCTTATTGAGAGAGAGGTTGAATTCACTATTGAGGTTATACCAGACTCAAGACCCGTATCAAAGGCACCGTATAGAATGGCACCCATAGAATTGAAAGAGCTGAAAATCCAATTACAAGAGCTACTTGACAAGGGTTTCATTCGACCAAGCATTTTGCCATAGGGAGCTCCAGTATTGTTTGTGAAGAAGAAAGATGGCTCAATGCGTATGTGTATTGATTACCGAGAACTGAACAAGTTAACGATTAAGAACAAGTATCCACTACCGAGAATTGATGACCTATTTGATCAACTTCGTGGAGCACAAGTATTCTCCAAGATAGACCTGAGATCGGGTTACCATCAGTTGAAAGTGAAGGCCGAAGATGTCGAGAAAACAGCTTTCAAAACGCGTTATGGACACTATGAGTTCTTAGTTATGCCGTTTGGGGTTACGAATGCACCAACCGCGTTCATGGATCTTATGAATCGAGTATTCAAGGATTATTTGGATGACTTTGTGATTGTATTCAATGACGATATCCTTATCTATTCACCGATTGAGATAGAACATGAGAACCACTTAAGGTTGATACTTCAGAGATTGCGAGAAAAACAATTATTTGGTAAATTCAAGAAATATGAATTTTGGTTGTCTAGTATTAATTTTCTTGGTCACGTGATTGACAAGAATAGAGTTTCAGTTGATCCTCACAAAGTAGAAGTTGTATCTAATTGGCAAAGGCCGACTTCCGTATCTGAAATTCGAAGTTTCTTGGGATTAGCGGGATACTACCGCCGTTTTATTGAACATTTCTCGAAGATTTCATTACCGATGACAAAGTTAATGAGAAAAGGAGTTACATTTGAATGGAGTCAGGAATGTGAAGACAGTTTTCAAGAATTGAAAGCACGACTAACGAGAGCACCTATTCTGACAATACCATCTGGAACCGAAGGATTTGTAATCTATAGCGATGCTTCACACAAAGGGTTGGGATGCGTGTTGATGCAAGGTGGTAAAGTGATTGCTTATGCTTCTAGACAGTTAAAGACACATGAGGTTAACTATCTGACTCACGATCTCGAATTAGCCACAGTAATTCATGCTTTGAAAATTTGGAGACACTACCTGTACGGGGAAAAGTGTGAGATATTCACGGACCACAAGAGTTTGAAATACATATTCACCCAATGGGACTTGAACATGAGACAGCGAAGATGGTTGGAGTTGATGAAGGATTACGATCTTTCGATTGAGTACCATCCGGGAAAGACGAATGTAGTAGCCGATGCATTAAGCCGGAAGACGCCGAGGAATTTAGCCGACGAGCTAACACAACAAAAAGAATTGATAAAAGAGATGGAACGCCTAAAATTGGATGTGATACCAGGGACCAATGATGGCTTAATGATGGCGATCGTAGCACACCCAGATATTATTGATGAGATCAAGAAAGAACAATTTAACGATATCTATTTGTGCAAAATGAGGGACGAAATACCTTTGGGGAGACGACCTGGTTTTGTGTTGGAACGAGGGACGTTGAAACTGGAAAATCGATTATGTGTACCGAATGTGAAAGACTTAAAAGAGAGGATTCTTGAAGAATCACATAGTACTCGATATTCAGTACATCCGGGAAGCAACAAAATGTATCGAAACTTGAGAGAAAACTTCTGGTGGAAGGGTATGAAGCGTGAAGTCGCTAAGTTTGTATCTGAATGTTCGGCATGTCAACAGGTCAAAGCAGAGAGACAAGTACTCGCGGGGTTACTACAACCATTGCCAGTGTCAGAATGGAAGTGGGACGAGATCACGATGGACTTTGTTTCTGGATTTCCGCGATCGCGTAACAAGAATGATAAGATTTGGGTTATAGTTGACCGATTAACCAAGTCAGCTCATTTTCTACCGATTAAGACGACTAAACCGTCCAAGTTAGCAGAATTATATGTGAGAGAGATTGTAAGACTACATGGAGTACTAGCTGTGATCATATCGGACCGTGATAGTAGTTTTACGTCAAGGTTTTGGGGAAGTCTACAAACAGCTATGGATACGAAGTTAAGTTTCAGTACTGCATTTCATCCTCAGACCGATGGACAGTCGGAGCGTATGATTCAGACATTAGAGGATATGTTACGATTGTGTGTGCTAGACTTTGGGAATGATTGGGAGAAACACCTACAGTTGATTGAATTTGCGTATAACAACGGATTTCAGTCAAGTATTGGTATGGCACCATATGAAGCTTTGTATGGCCGTAAGTGTCGATCACCGGTTTGTTGGACCGAGGTTGGAGAAAGAAAGTTGTTAGGACCTGAGTTAATACAGGTGACTATTGAGAAGGTGAAGTTGATTCAGGAGCGACTTAAGGTAGCTCAGAGCCGTTATAAGAGCTATGCGGACTCTAAACGACGACCAATAATTTTGAAGTTGGAGATTTCGTATACTTGCGAGCATCGCCTTCGAAAGGCATTGTACGATTTGGAAAGAGGGGAAAGCTCAATCCCAGATTCATAGGACCTTTTGAGATTCTAGAGAGAGTAGGGCCGGTGGCTTACTATTTGGGCTTATCATCAGAGTTGGAATATGTGCATAACGTATTTCACGTGTCTATGTTGAGACGTTGTATGACTGATATGAGTAAGATCATTGTACCTGAACCGCTCCAGATTCAGAGAGACTTGACTTATGTGGAACAACCGATAGAGATTCTAGATCGAAAAGAGCAAATCTTAAGAACTAAGACGATTCCGATGGTAAAAGTATTGTAGCGTAGTCACACGGTGTAAGAAGCTGCATGGGAAAGTGAAGAAGACATGAGGAATGAGTATCCGTACCTGTTCGACGTATGAGGTATAAGTTTGGGGACAAACTTCCTTTTTGGAGGGGAGAGTTGTCACACCCATCCCAGAAATTCATAATTTTATCATGCATATTTGTACTTTGGGAGTTATCAATGTTAGTTGATAATGGTGATGAGGTTGACTTTGAGTCAACGGTAAGGTGTCAGTGAGGACACGAGAACATGGAATTTCACATTTTGCATTGGCATGACTAAATGACATTTATATGATTTAAATGTGATTTGACTTTATCTGATATTCCTGTGAATAGTAATTATACCTGTGTAGTATAATTTCTAGTAATCTCGATATTGTTATATCAGTTTGAGCACTGTGGTGAGAACATGAGTGATACGTTAATTAAAAAGGTAGGTTGTGTAGAGATTCCACAGAATATAGTTTTCGGACGTTATTTTGGACCCAGACGAAACCTAGTCGAAAACTTTTGAAATTTATAATTTTCACTTGTAAAGTTATAAAATGGACGTGTGCGAAGTTTTATGGGTTAATTAGAAGTTTGAGATACTTGCGGGGAGGTAAACGTAATTTCCAGAATGTTTGTCTATATATAGAAGTGGATGAGATTTCATTCTCATCCAAACTTCCAAAATATCTAGAGAGAGGAGAGAGAAGGGAGATTTGAGCCAACGGACTTTGTGACGCCGATCGACGACCTTTCGCCCGTCAGATTTTCTCCAGATTTCATATTTGAACTCGTGGAGGTAAGATCTACGTTTTGATAGTACTTAGGCCGGGTTTGGCTAATTTTTGTAAAAATCTTAATTCTAGACTTTTGGAAAAAACAGGTATAAACTTGTAAGAATTTTCTCAAATTCGAAATCTGACGATTAATTGACCTCCTAGTCGATCCTTCAAAGTTTGGGAGAAATCGCACGAGGTATGAAGTTCTAACTTGTGAAATATAGAGAAATACATGTTTTATATTTCGACGACGAAATTGAGATTCGGGCAAAATCCATGTGTTAATTGTAGGCCCGTTAATTATGCACGCGCTATATTGTGAAAAGCATGTCTAAATTTACGCGAGCACGTTGAGTTGTCTATGTGGGTTAAAGGGGAGTCTTATACAAATTCATGCCGGAGTAAGTTTCTCGTTGTTTGAGAATTTTAGTAGCGACGACTACTGTGCATGGTTGTAGGCTTGGACTTGCCATGGCACTTGTGGGGATGTAATGGTTGTAGGCTTGGACTTGCCATTGACATCGCGGTTTAAGGCTTGGACTTGCCGCTACCGGATGAATGCGTATTTTTCTCCCTAGAGACTATTGATATGATTTATGAGATTAAAGCATATTTTGTCATATATTGCATATGTTAGACTTGTATGCTCAGCATATAGTTGAGCAGTGGAGATGTACTCCATTGCAGGTAAGAAGAAAGATAAGAAGAAGCGTGTTGAGTGAGGCCGAGGAACGCCGGGGAAACCACCTTTGTATATGTTTTTGTTTTAGTCCTAAAACTTGTGTAAGAATTGGGAATCTGTAATAGGTTGTAACAGAACTATAGATTAGTTTCATAGTATTGTAATCTTGTAATTGAACTACTGTAGTTGTGTTTTAAATGTTGAAATTCAGTGGTAGTTGTAGTTGTTATTGAAGTGGAGAAACATGAGTTGTAATTATTTTCATACAGGCTGCCCAGCAGGGGAGCAGTCGACTGGACCATGGATCAGTCGACTGAATCCCATGGGGATGAGACACTAAAAGTGAATAGTAATGGAAACAGTCGACTGGACCCTTGATCAGTCGACTGAACACTTATGATTTTGGCCACTGCTTCGAATAATGGTACAACCAGTCGACTGGACCTCCATATCAGTCGACTGGACTCCTTTTGAAAATGTTGTATTTTGGTTCTGCTTAACATAGTCGACTGGGGGAGTGAGCAGTCGACTGAACCACTGTAGATTTTAGTTACTGATCCAAATAGTAATTAGTGCAGTCGACTGGGTTCCCTGAGCAGTCGACTGGACCTCTGTTGAGAATTTTGGGATTTTGTTTCTGCCAGGCACAGTCGACTGGACCCTAGGCACAGTCGACTGAACCTCTGTTTTCAGAACTGATTCTTTTGAATGTGTTTTCACTTGGCCAAAACTTTTTATAACTCAAATTTTCAATGGATTTGTCAACTCAGAGGGTAATGTTTCCTAAGTTTTAAAATACCCAGGGTTGTTTTAAAGTTCTTTCCGCTGCGTAACGTTAGAGGATGATTGGATGAGCCTTGGTGGCGTGCCACGTGTCCTATTTTCCACGCGTAGTAATCGTGATTGTATTTAGATATGCAACAAGCATTTAAACCCCTAGGTTTTCCCTAGTGGATGAGTGTTGTCTCGTGAAGGTTTACAGTGAATCTTCCCTCAAAATTCATGTCTATGGTTTTCATTTAAATCTTTCAAGAAAGTTCTCTTTCCTATATCAATGCAATTATGCTCAACAATTATAAAATTCTCTAGTATGCTTTAGCCTTGCAACACATACATCATAGTTAATCTACAATCAAAGTCATTAGAATGTTCTGTACCTATTAATCTTCAAGTGTGTGTGTGAATGGACAACCAAAGTACATAACTTTAATTTTAAAGCTCGCATATCCTAAGACACTATCAAGACGTTCGTTTTGACTCAACTCTTACCTGGATTACACTCGCAAGATGAAATCACTCTGAATAAGGAGTATTTATTATCCCTCGTGATATGGAAGCTATAAAGAGTAAATGCAATGGAACTAATTCTTCGCACATCTAAATTGAAAAATGAATGTTTTTAAGTGCAATAGTCTCATGAATGGATACCTCACACAAGAAGAGCGAATACCATAGAGAACTCTCTCATTACTGTAACTTCAAATCCAATTTACTTAGAATCATTAGGACTTTGAGATTCATTGATGTAAGGGAAAGAAAGGTATAAATTTTCAATATTGCCTTAGCATGTGACTGGAGTATGTACCCACATTGAATACATAAATTTGCAATCTTTATTCAACTTCTCATCTTCTCCAATCTTCATGACTCAGCCCTCTTTCTTTTTGCTTTTTTTTTTCTTACAACTCTTTTTTTTTTTTTGTTTTTCTTTTTTTTCACTTCTTTTCCTTCTTCTTTTTTCAATTCTCCTTTCTTCACGTGACGTATTTCTTGTCAAAATCATCACATCCCAATCACACCTAGATAAAGAAATGAGGTGCAAACTCCAGATTTGGAGTTAGGTCTAGATATTAGGATTGTAAAGACAAGACAATTATAAAAGGCTCAAAAGGGTGAAGTAAATGAATAGTATCAAGGTAGACCAAAGTTGCATTATGTGTGTATGGTCAAAAGATGGCCTAAATCATCTTCTAAGTAAATTAATTTATCCATTTCAGTAAATAAAGAGCTCTAGATTTTGGTAAATCCTGAACGTTCTCTTCTAGTGTTCAGCCAAATAGAAAGAATAATGAGACTTTCAACGAATTCAACGCTTTTCAAAAAGTAAGTGTAAAAATATGAAACCCTTTAAAATGAAAGAATGGCTCAATATGCTCACTTGGATTATTAGTCTCCACTACATGTCTCTTACGATATCTAAGCTATGCTTACTAATCCATTTTAGCTAAGTACATGGTTGTAACTCGTGCTCAAGGTGTTTGAAGATTAAAAAATATAAAACATACTATAACTAAGATAGGAAACAAACTACAATTTTGTTCATCACATACTAATGACATACATTAAATGACATAAATGCATCATAACTAACTACATTAACTAAAGGAGATACAAGAACTATGTTATTTTATTCAAAAGTTTAAAAATTAAATATTTTACTAAGTTCATGTTTATTAAGTTCATGTTGCTATGCACATGTATATGACATTAAGGCATAACACAAAAGAAACGAGGCATGCAATGACTTACTCCCCCCAACGAAAACTAAACATTGTCCTCAATGTTCTAAACTACGTATATGGACAAGTAAAGTAAAGCGAAAGAAGGAAGAATAGCACCTCGAGGCTTTAAGGTCCAAATTTAGATTATCTGCAAAATTCTATTAGCAACAAGAAATGATAGAGAAAATAATCGATAAACTCCATAATTCATGACCACCAATGAGCGGTTATGCAAGATAAACATCATATATTAATAATCGAAATTTCAGTGGATTCTCCCTACAAAACAAGTAAGCAATTGGAACATTATGTAGGATCTCGGGATATAAAATCTCCCCCCAACTAATTTCAGAAGTAAGTTTGGAGGTAATTATGAAAGCCTTTTTGTTACCAAATTCGAGGGAACATTAACAAAAATAGGAAATATTTGTTCAAAAGATTTAAAAGAAAAAACTAAGGAAGGAGGCCTTGATTTTTCAATGAGAAAAGGTTCGAAATAATGATCGAAGATATAAGCAACACATACTTCCTTGTTTAATGGAATAGTTTCTATTGGAGCATAAACACAAGGGCGTGATTTTGTATTTGGACTTGGTTGGACTTGTATAGGATTGGACATGGGCTTGACTTGGCAAAATTTGTCTATCTGGGCACCCAAGTCATCATCGTCCATATATGTAAAGAAATCCAAAAAGACACTTGCCTCTTGGTGAAGGTGAAGATCATCTAACTTAGGACTGCATTGGTCTACGTCTTCAACAGAATGTTCGTTGCTCAAAATCACATTACTATCCTCACAATTTTCTTGTTCATCAAGTTCTAAGTTTTCTAAAAAGTCAAGGATGATAGATTTTTCATCCTCATATTTTGGTAATAGCTCTTCTTTCTGCCTCTCCACCAACAGTTCCATTATCGTGTGATCATTTACTTGCTCTATAGGTTCATCAAGTCTAGTCGAATCCAAATAATCTTGTGGAATAGACTCAATGCATTGTACTTCCTCATCCTCTTCCTCTTGGTGTTGAGGGTTTGATAAAATCTTGACATTCAAAGTCATGTCTCCAAAAACCAAAGTCAGTATACCACTCCTAATATGAATTATAGCATCTATAGTTGTCCCAAAAAGGGTCTACTAAAAACAACAGGAATTTGTGAAATTGGACCAGGGACTGGTCTGTGTCTAACACCACAAAGTCTACCGAAAAATAAATCTATCAACTCTAACAAGGACATCTTCTAAAATACCTCTAGGTATCTTAATAGACCTATCAGCTAATTATAGTGTGACCCGAGTTGGATTGAGATTCCCAAGTCCTAACTATTTTATAGACCGAATATGGAAGCAAATTAACACTAGCTCCTAAATCAAGTAATGCATAATCTATCTTTTGGTTTCCTATAATGCATGAAATTGTTGGCGTGCCTGGATCATGATATTTAGGTGGTAAGTTATGCTTTATTATTGAACTCACTTGCTCAGGAAGATATGTTTTCTTCTTTACACTTTGCTTACGTTTAATAGTGCATAAATCTTTTAAATACTTAGCATAAGCAGGGACATGATTTATAGCATCCAAGAGGGTCAAGTTAATTTTTACTTGTTTAAAAAGTTCTAAGAATTCTTGGTTCTTAACATCATGTCGTTTCTTTAATCTTTGTGGGTAAGGGGCTGGAGGAACGTATTTAGATGTTTCATCTTCTTCTCTCTCACCATCTTGCCTCTCAGTACTCTTAGGGTGGGTTTGTTCATATTCTTTAATGTTGTCACTCTCAACTACCTCTTCCATATTATTATCTTCAAAATCTTTTTCTTCCTCAATTACAGGAAGAGAGATATTTTGCCCTACAATTTTACCACTTCTTAATGTTGTTATCGATTTAACATGTTCTTGATTCCCCAAACTAGAATTTTAGTTGACCTCTAGGATTAGCTTGTGGTTGAACTGGGAAAATTCCTTTTTGACTATTTTCAAATTAATTACCTATCCTTTCCATAGTTGATTGTAATTTTTCCATAACTTGAACTATTTATTGCATCATTACATCTCTAGGGTCTTCTTGTGCCTTCTTGTGAGGGGGCATTGGAACTATTTTGATTATTTCCTTGATAGTTCTGTTGTTGTATGGGTTGATATTGTTGATTATATTGCTGATTATATTATTGAGGAGGTGGTTGATATTGATTTTGATTCAGTTGGAAGAATTGATTTTGTTGAGATGATGGATTAAAACTATTATTAGGTGCTTGATTTACCTCATTTGTCCAATTATTTACATTTGGTTGATTCTTCCAATTATACCCACCATATGCATTCGTAGGACCATTATAGTTACTCATCACATTCATATCAACAGGTAGTGTTTCTTGAAAAACGAGTATATTATGGCAAGTTTGTGCTTGATGTCCTATAATATTATGGTTACTACACATTTCTTCTTGATATATTACTCTAGGTTGTTCTGTTATTCCTTTTGCTAACGCCTCTACTTGCTTAGCCAATTTTTAATATTTAGTAGATAGTTCATCTTCAGCCTAAAGTAGGAATATACTCTCTTTTTTAGCCTTATCAGGTTCACTGGGATGTGTGCGCGTTATTTCACGTGGTTCCCATTGAGGTGAATTCTCAGCAAGCCAATCAAAATATGTTTCAACTTCATTCGCGCTTTTATGCATGAATGTTCCTTGACACAGTGTTTGCACGAACCTTTTAGATTCTGGGGTTAATCCCTCGAAAAAGAAACTCATGAGATGCCATTTTTTGAACCCATGGTATGGGCAAGATAAGAGTAGATCTTTAAATCGTTCCCAAACTTTAGCAAAGGTTCATTAGCATTTTGAGTAAAAAGCTTGATTTGCCGCAGGAGGTCATCTGTTATATGCTTTTGAAAGAATTTTTTCAAGAATTCCTCGTGCATAGTAGGCCATGTATGAATTGAGCCAGGTTTAAAATTAAAAGCCAAGCTTTTGCTTTATCTTTTAATGAAAAAGGGAATCGTTTCAATTTAACAATTTCTTGCGGACACGTTTGGTCTGCAAATGTTTCACAAACAGATTCGAAATCTTGTAAATGCACACATGCCCTCTCATTCTCCATCCCATGGAAAGTAGGTGAGAGTTGTATCATACCATTTCTAAAGTAAAAAGTACCATGATGTGGTGGGATAGTTATACACGAAGGAATCATGTTCTTATCAGGGGCTAATAAGTCCCTTAGTGGACGTGTATTGTCATTTATCCTTTCTCTAGGGTTGAAGTTATGTTGGCATTTAATATGATCATCATTTAGACTTAGGTGATTCTCTCCATTATTCTCCTTGTTCCCATTAAGACCATTAAGGTTAGGTGGTAGAAAGCCAGTCATTAGGTCAGAATGTTGAGGTATACCTATTGGATTATCAGAAGAATCAGAGGAATCGTTAAAAATTTGTATTTGTTGAAATAAGCCTTTGTTGGAATTATATGACATGAAATACAATGAATAAAAGGATAGAATAAAAATACATAAACAAACTAGATAAAATTAAGCAAATTGCCTCTCCCCGGCAATGGCGCCAAAAACTTGACACTAATAAAATTGTGTGCTCTAAATGGTACACCCAAGTATAGGTGATCGTTCAAGTAATATATTTTCTAGTAAGCCTAGGTTGAACCCAAGGGAGAGAGATGATTTCAATTGATTAATTATACCTAGTTTATTAATATTAAAAATAATGAAAAGATGATTTCTTTGGAAAATAATTTTAACTACTCTTTTTATGAAAATGAAACTATTAACTAAAAGAAACTTTTACGAATATTAAATTGCTAGAAATAATATTAAACTAATGAAATTTACTAACCAAGTGAAATTACTAATTAATTATAACCATAATTTAAGTTTTAGAGTGATTTAACTAAGTGAATTAACGACTAACTAAGAATTAATTAAAGCAGCAAATTTAATTAAGATACTTCTAAAGATGAGAAAAACGTTAAGAAATCACAAATCCATGGTAAACTCCTTAACTCCCATGCTTATGGAGAGATGTGACAATCCCAATCATCCAGAAACATGCCTCTAACGTATAGGTTTCATTAAAATAATGAAATATCCTTTAGCCGGCACAAAGTTATAAAACTATTTCAATTAATCCCCTTTTTATGAAGTACGGGCAGATTGCTTATGACCATGATTCATGACTGAAACTAATCTACAGTGCTTGAAAATAATTAAACTAAACTAAAATCATGAAGCAAATTCACAAACTATTGAAAATCCAAGTTGAAAGTCATTAACGTCATGATTGTTAACATTGTTCATGTTAGAAAACATGAAATCATATGAATCTCTGCTTAAACACTCATTGATCCTTGGATTTAGGGCTGCCCGCTAATAACATGCATGGAAATCAAGTTGTTTACAACATCATTGCTCTTCGCTAACTAGGATTTAGCCTAACATAGTAAAAATGAATCTAGCAACCATGTATAGCATAAACATAATGAAAACCATGATTAAACAGTAACTAATTGACTAAAAGTATATATAATACATAGCAATAGAACATGGAATGAAGAATAACTACTTTATTGACTTGAAATCTTGAAAAAGCATCCAAACATGACCTTAGAGATCCTAACTTAGGGTTTAGGAGAGCTCTAATAGCCTCTCTAATGCCTACTATATGTAAAATATGATAAAAGTTGAGTATCATACATTTACAAGTCACATATATCAATATAGGAGTCCTAGACCTAAAAAGAAGCTACTGGGGCGAATCTGCTAAGTGGGGCCGGTCCCACTTCACTATCAGGACTGGTCCCGTATATGTTTTGGGACCTTCCCCGGTCTTCTACAGTTGACAGCTCTGCGCACCGATGGGAGAATTACGATATCTCTTTGCTCGGACCTCGGATTGACACACGGTTTGTGGTCACGCGATCGTAACATGACAAATGACAACGTTTATCTCTGGAGTAAGCTGGCGACGTTTATGCCTGGACATTCTCCGTCAAGACTATCCTCTCCTTATTTTTTGCACTTAAAATAGATATCCTTCTAAAGTCAAAAAATTGATTGACTGACTCTTAGTTATCCCGCAAAAAGGTAACTGAAATTTAATTTTCTCAAAAATATATATATTGAGTTCGCCCCCTCAGAAAATGTAACAACCCCCCGGCACACACCAAATGTTTCGAAATAATTATGGACGGGTGGATTGACAAAGGGGCAAAGGGGGCTCCCAGGATTTTAAAAAAATTATGGAGTTACACTAAATAATATAGGGATAATTAAATTTTAGTCACCTTTTTGTGCGATAATTAAGAGTCTGCCAATTACTTTTATAATTTTAGAAAGATTTCATTTTAATTGAAAAAATTAAAAATACATCAAAATTTGTCGGGAGCAACTCACCAAACTGTGTAGAGAGCAACTGTCCAAACGTGATGAGCAACTCACCAAACGTTGTTGGATTTTTCTCAACACCTTATGGTGAGTTGTTCCCGACCCGTTTGATGAGTGGTTACTCACGTTTGGACAGATGCTACAGATACCGTTTGATCAAGTTTTGAAGTGCTTTTTTTTATGGGGCAATTAGGACTTAATCCAATTTAAGGAAAGTATAGTGGTTTTGGTATAACTAGCAAAAATATTTGAGATTAGGTCCACTCCTTCGTATTTTGACAAATCTGTCCCTAATATTGGTCTACACCAAGTGTTTTACCCTCTGCACCTCCGGCAACCTCGCCTGACCTCCGGCGACCACCACCATCACCTCGCCTGACCTTCAGTGACCTTGCCTGACCTCGGGCGACCTCGCCTAAGCTCCGTCGAGTACCATCACAACCTTCCTTGCCTCCACCGACCACCACCACCACCACCACCACTAGTAGCGATCACCACCACAACTTCCATCGACCACCATGACCTTACTTGATCGACCTCCTTCACAACCAAACCATCAGATCAACATACAATTATCAGAAACATGTTTTCTTATATCATACCACCGAAAAGTTGTGAAATTTATCACAAAAATAGTTGTGAAATTTCTCAAAAAAATCCATAACCTTAACACGATTTTTTCAGTAGAAATTTTTTTTTTGAAAACTAAGATCAACTTAATAGAGCATTCACAACCTGGAAACAACCCAAATTAAAGCTACATTGATCCCAAAAAAAAAAAAAAAGTTGTGAAAATTTTTCATGCAATGATCACAAAACAAATTTCTCAAACCACCGAAAAGCTGTGAAATTTCACAAAATTCGTGAAAATTCACAGAAAAGTGAAAATGCTTGCTGTGCACTGGCTTGTGGTGATGTGGTGGTCTTGAATCTGCTCGTGGTGGTCCCAGTGGTAGTAGATCTAGTCGCAGTGGTGGTGGATCTGATATTGGTGGTGGTCGAAGGAGACATATCTCCAAGCTTTATCCAACACTTCAATCTCTCTCTCCATTGCCTCTACTACTTGTTTCTCAATTGTAACTCATTTCTAATCAGCCTCATTCTCAACATCACCTCCACTAACCAAATTATCCTCTAATTCGACCATCATCAGGCCGGGTTATGGTGGTGACGACGGTGATAGTGGTCAGTGCTAAGAGAGAGAGACAGAGAGAGAGAGAGAGAGGTGGTCGATGTGGTGGTGGCGACAGAGGTGATGGTGGTCGGCAGTGATGGTGGTTGGTGGTCCACTGAGAGAGAGAGAGAGAGAGAGAGAGAGAGAGAGAGAGAGAGAGAGAGAGGTGGTTGGTGGTCCACTGAGTTAGAGAGAGAAATGGAAGAGAGAGAGAGAGAGATGAAAATGAAAATGCAAATGAGGGTAAAGTATGTCCAAAAAATATGTGGTCAACCGGTCAAAAGAGCTAATTCTAATACTCTTACTGAATTATGTCCTTATTACTAAAAAGGCTTCTCTTGTGTTTCATAACCAAATAATTCTCCTAATGTGTGATTTAATACCAAATTTCTATTTTTTTATTCTTCACTTCAAATAGATATCCTTCTAAAATCAAAAAATTGATTGACTGACTCTTAGTTATCCCTCAAAAAGATAACTAAAATTTAATTTTCTCAAAAAAAATATATATTGAGTTCGCCTCCTCAGAAAATGTAACAACCCCCGGCACACACCAAATGTTAACGAAAATATTATACTATCTCCCACTACATAAAAATAGACCATATACCATTGGGAAATAATTTTTTAGGTGTCATGTGTTAGTAACAATCTTATATTGGATAATAACAATGTCCCAAAATGTTGTACCTTTGATATATGTATTGTAGACACCCCATTTTTACCGTCCTTTAAAAAATACAAAAAAAGAAGAAGAAAAAAAAAAAAAAAGCTCTCCAAGCTCAAAAGAAGCTCTCTCTCTCTCTCCACCATTGTTATCCTCTCCAAAAGCTCCAAAAGAACCCAAAAAAAATCACCACCATCTCCACCACCACACCACCACTGTCTCCACCACTCAAAACCCATAAACTTCACCTCATTACCCAGTCCCCCTAAAAAATTCAGCTTCCAAAAACACCCAGAAGACCCAGAAAAGCTGTCTGAACCAAACAAGGCCTTAAACCTGCGCAGTTTTTGAAAAACACAGCCAAACAGGCCCTTACAGGGCTCTCTGCACCTCACCTCCCCATCCAGTGGGTCCGCAAGGCCAAGCCGAAGCCAACCACGGTGGTCCCGTCAGCAAATCATACCGGAGAAAGCCGCACGCGCCGCCGGAAGCCCCCCACGCGCCGCCGCTGCACAAATCACACTCCGGTGGCTTTTCAGGAGATCCCCTCCGTAAACCACCACCACCATCCCAATCGTCTGGCCCAGACAATCCAGATCCCGGCAGATACACCCCCAACGGCCACCGTACGCCGCCGCACGCGCCACCACGGCACCGTTCCGCCTCCCTCACGCGCAGCTACACAGTCAGCGCTGAGTCAGCGTTGACCGACCAATCAGAAACTGCCACGTGGCACACAAGCCACGTCATCTGCCACGTGTCACTGTCACGTGTCATGCCACGTCAGCTGCCACGTCACTTGGCAAACCAACCAAAGGGTGACACGTGTCACTGACTGCCACGTCATCTTCCACGTGGCATGCCACGTCACTGCTACGTCACTGCCACGTCAGCATGCACTAACCAATCAGGCTTTGACACGTGTCATTGACTGCCACGTCATCTTGTTGACTAGCCACGTGTCACTTCCACGTGTCACTGCCACGTCATCTTGGACTAGCCAATCAGAAGGCGCCACGTGTCTTTGACTGACACGTGGCCTGCTGACGTGGTACTTTGGCCCCATTTTTGGTTTTTCCCAATTTTCTCCATTCCGGGTCCAGATTTCAACGAACGGACACTTGTTCCGAGCTAATTTGGCCGTTCCGGACGCACCCGTGTGCTCAGAATTGCAAAATTCCACCGTTTGAAGCAGTTTCTCCATTTTCAAGCCCATTTCTGCTCAAACCGGCCAGTTTGGTGTCGGCCGGTGATCGGGAGAGAACTAATCCTAATTATACGCTTTAACGAGCATTTGTTAGTACCTTTTTATCCTGTTTTTGTATATTTTTACTCTGTTTTCTAGTTTCTGACAGGTTTTGGAAGAAATCAACTGAACCAGGCTAAACAAGGTGAAAAAGCAGGAAGAAGGAAGCTGAAAAAGACACTTCGCGCGCGCGACCCGCGGGCGCGGAAATCCAAGAATCGCGCGCGCGATCCGCTCGCGCGAGAATCCAGAAACCGCTCGCGCGATCCGCTCGCGCGAGACCCCCAAGAACTCGCTCGCGCGATCCGCGCGCGCGAGGTACCCAATGTCGCGCTCGCGCGATATGCCCAAAAATCAAAGTTGCGTATTTCAGTATACTGAAGACTCCTGTGCAAACGAGACTGCTAAACGACGTCCAGACTGTAAATTACATGCGTTTCAGTCCGTTTCGAGTTGTAAAGGCTTCCAAAACATGTTGTAAATCTATATAAACTCTATTTTACTTCAATTAGAGGGTTGGCAACCATTATACACACATTCTACAACCATACTTCCAGCCCTTGAAGAGGGAGAAGCAAGAAGAAGAAGAAGAAGACCAAGGATTTCCATGGCCTCCTCCATCAACTACTTGTCGATTTCTACTTCTATGGCAGCTTAGATCATCGATCTAGGGTTTCAATGAAGCCCTAGATGAGTAATAGGGTTTTATTTATGTTTTTATTTTAGTTTTATTATGTATGGATGACAGTCACTTGTTTAGAGGATTTTTATAAATAAATCGTACTTACATTGATTAAATCATTGCTTTCGGAATTTATTCTTGTCTTAGATCTATTTTGATTGTGATGTGCTCAACGATCTATTCTTGCTGTGCTTGTTTAGATTGTTTACATGTGATGGTGCTTTATTGATTCGTGCTATCAAGTATCCGAATAGTCCATGCCTAGGTTAGACGGATTAGATCACAACCCTAGTTTAGTGTGAGATAATTCGTGCTATCCGCAGATGGATTATGTTGGTGCTTGAACCATGATTATCTTCTTGTCGGAGGAATTGGGCTTGTAGCTACAATTCCCCATATTCATCCAACGTAATAAACTAAAGTAATTCATAGATATTCCTATTATGAAACTAGTGGTGGATTTGCAATCCTAGGTTTCATTTACATATTTATTAAAAACACTTTTAATTGCTTCCATAGTCTAGATTTACTTTTATTGTTATTAGTTTAATTAAATCCAAATCAAAATCCGTTTTTCCTAATTAATTAGACTTAGGTTTTAAAATTAAGTCGTTGTAGTAATCAATCTCTGTGGGTTCGACCTTTACTTCCACACTGCAAATCTATTGAAAAGTAAAGAATACTTTTATATCTTGATATTGACAACATCAATTTTTGGCGCCGTTGCCGGGGATTGCATTACTACTCTTAGTTTTATAATCGTAGTTTAGTTAATTCGTAAATATTAGATTAGTTTTTATTTTTCTTATTTTCTGTTTTTGTTTTTAGTTACTAACTTGTTTTTCCTTTACTTTGTAGTCAACGTTTCCGAGTGGAGCAGCTAATTACATCAAAGGAGCTTACGCAAAAATAAAATAAATAAAATTACATAAATTGCTTCCTTTGGAAATTCGCTTTAAACCGCTGTAAGTCAGGGCGCTGTGACGCACTATTTGCATTAGTTTAAGGTTAATTGCACTGCATTAGCTAGGAAACCCGGGGCGCTGGGCTTGACGCGGTCATTGCATTACAGGATAATATTCATGCATCATAGTAGTACTGTGTGCTTGATTGTCGTCTTATTTGCGTGATTGCTTGCTATTTGTTTTTTTTTTAGTTTAGTTGGGTCAGTCTTTGTTTTTAGTTTCTTTTTCTTTATTTCAGTTTATGTTGGGTACACGTTCAAATAAACCAGATTTAAAATCTTTCGATCTTGAACTTGAACATACCTTAAAAACTAGTAAGTCCACAACCCAAGCTTCTAGAGCTAGGTTGCAAGACGACGAATCAACTCCGATTCCGTCGTCGTTGTTTGAGGCCGAAATTCAGAGTACCCGTGAACGGATAAGGAAAACTCGAACTTTTCAAATTGAACCGATTAAAATGGCTGACGGTGGAAATAACAATAACAATCAAAACGACGGTGCGAATATGAACGATCTTAATATACCGCCACCTCCTCCACTTATAAATTATTTTATTCCCACTACTTACACGCCACAAGCCAGTATCGAATTACCGGAGGCGACGGCATCTCACTTTGAGATAAAGTCGTCTACGATCTCGCTACTACCTTCCTTCCATGGCCGTCTAAATGAAGACCCTTACCAACACTTAGGAGATTTTCAGGGTATCTGTTCTACTTTGAAATTACAAAACCTAGATAATGATGAATTAAAATTGCGGCTCTTCCCATTCTCCTTAAGAGACAAAGCGAAGTATTGGCTTCAATCTTTGGAGCCAAACACAATAAAAACATGGGAAGCCTTACACACCGCCTTTTTACAAAAGTTTTTCCCTATTATGCGTACAAATAAGATAAGAAAAGATATAACTAATTTTGTGATGCAAGATGGGGAATCACTTTATGACACGTGGGAGAAATTTAAAGAATTATTACGTTCGTGTCCACATCATCAGGTTCCCAAGTGGCAATTGGTTCAAGTCTTCTACGAAGGACTTATTCCCTCGGTCCGTAATACCGTCGATGCCGTTTGTGCGGGAACTTTCCTACACAAAAGCGCCGACGAGGCCTGGAAAATATTTGAAACGTTAAGCGAGAATTCGATGCATCAGGCTGTGTCGGTACGTTCTGAGGGGTACCTTCAACCTAAGCGAGAGGTGACAGCTGAGTCAAGTCAGTCAATTCAAATTCAAGAATTAAATAGAAAACTTGACCGACTTATGCAAATGAACAAACCGTCTAATCCATCCTCTTTAGAAGTATGTGCATTATGTTCTGAACCGTCCCATAATATCTTTGCATGTCCTTCTGCATCTCAATATCCGGAATTTGTTGAACGACACGTTAATTCTATGCAACAATTCTCACAAAATAATTACAATCCTAGGTCGACTAATTTTCCAAATACGTACCGACCCCAATACCAACAAGGTCAATACCAACCACCTCCTCCACCTCCACGCAATAATGCATTTGAGGAGAAGGTGTTGGCCTCACTTGAAAACTTTGGTTCGGTGGTTCAGTTAGTACACTCTCACACACAATCCATCGCAAAACTGGAGTCCCAAGTAGGGCAAATTGTTAATACATTAAACCGGTTAACTGAGAATAAGTTGCCAAGTCAACCTACTCAGCAACCTAAAGGGCAATACGCAGTGGGTAGTACGAGTGAGAGCGTGAACGCTGTTTCGACTAGGACGACTATCCGAGATGAGGAAGTTGTTGTAATTCCGGATGAGAGTGAGAAAGATGGGAAAATTAACTTAAATGTGAATAAGGAGGGTGAGGGAACGAGTAGAATTCAAAAAGATCAAGGACCGGCCCCAACAAACTATATTCCAAGAATGCCATATCCACCAAACGTTGAGGGACCGTCACATTCGCCTAAGAAAGGGTCTAAGGTTGAGGATATACTCGAGGTGTTCAAACAAGTTAAAATCAATATTCCTTTCCTCGATGCTATTAAACAAATTCCCGCTTATGCTAAATGTTTAAAAGACCTTTGTACTCAAAAGCGCAAAATACGGAGTCATACTCCTAAAAAGGTCTTCCTCACGGAAAAAGTAAGCTCTATATTCCAACACGCTCCTCCAAAATATAAAGATCCAGGTACGCCTACGATTTCATGTGTCATAGGTGACACTATCATTCATAGGGCTCTCCTTGACTTAGGAGCTAGTGTTAATCTCATACCTTATCACGTCTATCAACAACTAGGATTAGGTGAACTGAAACCTACGGCCGCTACAATACAATTAGCGGATCGTTCTATTAAAATTCCTAGAGGAATCGTCGAGGACGTTTTGGTTAAGGTTGACAAATGCTATTATCCTGTCGACTTCATGGTCCTTGACACTGAACCCGTGCTAGATGTTAGGAAACATACTCCTGTCATCTTAGGCCGTCCATTCTTAGCAACCGCTAACGCACGTGTTAACTGTCGGACGGGGGTAATGAAAGTGTCGTTTGGGAACATGAATTTAAAATTAAACGTTTTTAATGCTATGGATCAACCTCCTAAAGACGACGATTCCCTATGTGAGGTGGAAGGTGAGGTAACACGGAATATCGAGCCTACTAAAGAAATAAATGTGAGTGGGGAAAACAATATAGCGGACGATGATGAGTGGATGAATCCTAATCCCGTGGACCCTAATGCGGAATCTACTCGAAAGGTAAGAAATCGATTTGAACATAATGACAAACCGTCAATCGAATTAATTCAAAGCGACGTAATTTCTGCTTACCATCGAGCTCTACCTGACATCCTTAGGGGTACACAGTCCGATATACGGCCTCCATAAGTCTTATGCTAGAAAGGTCTAGCTAAAGACGTAAAAGTTAGCGCTTCTTGGGAGGCAACCCAAGCTTTATTTCATCCGTTTTTCTTGTTTTTGGTTGTTTTTGGGTCTGTTTGTGTCTGTTTTGGACATTCTGGATAGGTCTGGGGGTTGAAATTAATTTATTTTAATAGTATATACATATTTTTAGTTAAAAAGTGGAAAACTCCAATCTCGCGCGCGCGACCCGCTCGCGCGAGACGTCGCTCGCGCGGCCCGCTGGCGCGAGATGGCCCCTTAGCGTTTTTCTTTTGCTTTTCTTTTTATGAAGCCTCAGGATCTCCTCGCGCCTGGATTCGCGGGCGCGAGACACCTCGCTCGCGCGACATTTAAAAAAAAAAAAAAAAAAAAAAAAAATTCTGGGATTTCGCGCGCGCGACGGCCGCTCGCGCGGACCGCGCGCGCGAGTCCCTACTTTCTGCATCTTTTCTTTTGTTTTCTTGTATCTTCCCCCATACTTGTTCTGGGAATGTTTACGTTTCTGTTTTTGTTGATTACGTCAATTTTAGATCGAGTTAGTTATTGTGTTCCTTATTATATTTATACTTTTTCGTTTTCTTTCTTTTCCTTTTGCTAGTTTAGTTTAGTTTAACTTAGTTTTTAGATTTATTTGTTAAATTTTGGTTTCATTTCCTTTTCCTATTCTTTTGTAGTTCTTTTCATTTATCTAGTAGTCACAGGTAACATTGAACTTTATTGTCATATTCCTTTGTGTTCACCTGGTTGCCATTGTCGAAATCGAGGTATTCTCGTTCCTATCTTATGTACTCTCTTTTCTTTCGTTTTATTGTTTCATTGGGGACAATGAAAGGTTTAGGTTTGGGGGTATGCACACACATGCACGTTATTATGCACTAACGTTATTATGCACTAAAATTTTAAAATTTTCAATACGTGTGTTTAAATAAACGATGATTACCGACGGTTTCTGCAATTTTAATCCGATACTTCTTGTTATGTAACTTGAATTGTTATAGAATGGTAAACAAGAGAATATGTGATTAAACATTTAATAAAGTTATGATGAACCGTTTTAAGTTATGTATTGTTTGAATCGTAGTTTTATATCATAGATTTGCACACAAACCTATGCACTGCACGTAGTCATTAGAATACATGTAGGTTGTGAACTATAATATGATTCGGATTTCTAGATAACACATGGTGGAGACTAAACCCAGTGAGCTTTTGAGCCTATCTTTTCTGTTTAGAGGGTTATAAATACATTGTGTTTGTCGAATTTCATTGAAATAGCGCATTAACTTGTTGTTTAGTCTCATTATTCTTGTTTTGGTTGATAGTCAAGTTAAAATAGTTGTTACCATGCTAAATAATCTTCCGTCGTAAACATTGAAGAACCATATGCCCCTAGGACATGATTTTAGGCCCTCTTTGTTTATGACCGATAAATGAAAAATTTCCTTAGTTCGCCCTTTGAGCCATTAAAATGCCATTTCTTTCTTAAATTACCATTATCCTTGTTTTTGCTCCGATTTGGCCAACTTGGAGTTCACTTCTGAAAGATTGATCACCTTTTAGTGGTGTTAAGGTGATGTGTGATTGAGAAGAAGAAAATAAGATGCTATTGGGGTAGTTGCTTGGTATTCGATGAATAATCATTTGAGAAGCAAGAAAAGAAAAAGGAAAAGAAACAAAATAAAGAAGAGAAGGTTGAAAAGAAAGAAAAAAGAATGAAAGGAAAGAGAAATATATGAATGAAAAGTTTGTAGAAGAAGAATGAAAGAGATCGAACATGCCTTACAATGCCATTCTGAAACTACTTGTTATATCCATTCTATCCTTTTCCAGTACCTGAGCCACATTACAACCTTTGAAAAGTCCTATTTGATCCTAGGAAACATGGTTCGGATATGTAAATGATGGGAGGGGATTAAAACATGGTAATGATTAATTTCTTTTGATTATTGGCATCCTATCCATGAGACTACTGTTCTTTCGTGTCATGCGTCTTTTTCATGTCGTATGTGAGCGTTTATCGTTTTGAAAATATATTTTCTTTGCTCACATATATTAGAAAAATTACACATGTTTCTGAGTGTTTCATTTTAGAGTGTAATTGACATTGTGAGATTCGTAGTCGAAGCATAGTTAGATGGTCAGCCGAAGTATATTCCAAGTTCATGACATGCGCGTGTTCATCTGACTACCATATCACACACGTGCAATTTTATGAGAAACTCTATTGATTTATACGATGCATGTGCTTGAGATTGTTTTTCATGATGTATGTAGGTGTTTGATTCTATTTCTTTATGTTCATTATTCTATTTCGAATCATTGTGTTATAATAAGGAGTATTGAATGTTTTGTTTTTCATTTTTAATAAAACTCTTTAAGGTTACAAGTTAATAAATATGGTTGTGGGTAACTTGTTGACGAGAACCCTCACGAGACTTCACTCGTCCGACTAGGGACACCTAGGGGTTTAAAAGGCTTGTTGCATACGCTAAATGCAATCGTGATCCATACGAAAATGGAATAGATTTTTATTTGTAGTTTTTATTTTTAGTTTTGCTCGAGGACTAGCAAAATGTAGGTTTGGGGGTGTGATCGGGAGAGAACTAATCCTAATTATACGCTTTAACGAGCATTTGTTAGTACCTTTTTATCCTGTTTTTGTATATTTTTACTCTGTTTTCTAGTTTCTGACAGGTTTTGGAAGAAATCAACTGAACCAGGCTAAACAAGGTGAAAAAGCAGGAAGAAGGAAGCTGAAAAAGACACTTCGCGCGCGCGACCCGCGGGCGCGGAAATCCAAGAATCGCGCGCGCGATCCGCTCGCGCGAGAATCCAGAAACCGCTCGCGCGATCCGCTCGCGCGAGACCCCCAAGAACTCGCTCGCGCGATCCGCGCGCGCGAGGTACCCAATGTCGCGCTCGCGCGATATGCCCAAAAATCAAAGTTGCGTATTTCAGTATACTGAAGACTCCTGTGCAAACGAGACTGCTAAACGACGTCCAGACTGTAAATTACATGCGTTTCAGTCCGTTTCGAGTTGTAAAGGCTTCCAAAACATGTTGTAAATCTATATAAACTCTATTTTACTTCAATTAGAGGGTTGGCAACCATTATACACACATTCTACAACCATACTTCCAGCCCTTGAAGAGGGAGAAGCAAGAAGAAGAAGAAGAAGACCAAGGATTTCCATGGCCTCCTCCATCAACTACTTGCCGATTTCTACTTCTATGGCAGCTTAGATCATCGATCTAGGGTTTCAATGAAGCCCTAGATGAGTAATAGGGTTTTATTTATGTTTTTATTTTAGTTTTATTATGTATGGATGACAGTCACTTGTTTAGAGGATTTTTATAAATAAATCGTACTTACATTGATTAAATCATTGCTTTCGGAATTTATTCTTGTCTTAGATCTATTTTGATTGTGATGTGCTCAACGATCTATTCTTGCTGTGCTTGTTTAGATTGTTTACATGTGATGGTGCTTTATTGATTCGTGCTATCAAGTATCCGAATAGTCCATGCCTAGGTTAGACGGATTAGATCACAACCCTAGTTTAGTGTGAGATAATTCGTGCTATCCGCAGATGGATTATGTTGGTGCTTGAACCATGATTATCTTCTTGTCGGAGGAATTGGGCTTGTAGCTACAATTCCCCATATTCATCCAACGTAATAAACTAAAGTAATTCATAGATATTCCTATTATGAAACTAGTGGTGGATTTGCAATCCTAGGTTTCATTTACATATTTATTAAAAACACTTTTAATTGCTTCCATAGTCTAGATTTACTTTTATTGTTATTAGTTTAATTAAATCCAAATCAAAATCCGTTTTTCCTAATTAATTAGACTTAGGTTTTAAAATTAAGTCGTTGTAGTAATCAATCTCTGTGGGTTCGACCTTTACTTCCACACTGCAAATCTATTGAAAAGTAAAGAATACTTTTATATCTTGATATTGACAACATCAGCCGGTCCCGCCCGAAATCTGCCCGGACCGATTTTGCTCCGGTTTATACCATTTTCGGGGTTTTCGGCCATTCCGGACTCACCGGTGACATCCGTTTGGGCCCATTCCAAACCAAAATTCAACTTGGGCCCCGTATAGCTATTTCCGAGCCGTTTTCTCAAGTCACTATGCTGTAAATCCTCAAATCAACTCAAAACGGGCGCCGACCCTTACTTCCGGTAACTTTCAAAAACCTTTCTTTCAAAATGAACACTTCAAGTTATCCCGTTGTTCAATAACGCCGATAATATGAATGTTCAAATTCAGAACGGGCACCGACCCTTACTTCCGGTATTCAAATCCTTTCTAAAACCGAACATTTCGATTAGTTACGTTGTTCAATAATGTTAACGACTTGAATGTTCGAGACTCAAATGGGCACCGACCCTTACTTCCGGCACATAATCAAGGTTAAAGTCTAGGACTCGATTACGGTGATCGACGTCCTGGCTACACCGACTTTTCAAAAACACTATAACACACGAGCACGGTCAAACGTGACCAAAAATTTCAAAAAAAATAATAAATAACAAGTTAGAGCTACGTTTGGCCTGATTCTCAACCCGAGATACGTATGCAACCCCCAAAAGGGTGCGGCCATAACTTTTCATCTTTTTTCTTTTTGTAAATTCTTATTCTTTTATCTTTATGCCCCGTTATCATGAAAATCGCCAATTTGGCAACCATGCTTCGTCATGGATGTTCGAGGGTGCTTAATACCTTCCCTCGACATAACCGAGTCCCCGAACCCCTTTCTAAATCTCTGGTTTACTTGTCAAAAACATAGGCCCACTTTCCCAAACTGTAAAAATATAAAGATATATTTCCGTATCTTTATCGGGATCCTAACACCCGTACAAAGTTAGGTGGCGACTCTGAAAAATCTACTTGGCCTATTTTTCAAAATAAAAAAAATCCTTCCCCCACATTCCTCTTTTTCCATTTTCTTTAAAAAAGAACACGCCCTCTTTCTTATATTTAAAAAACCTATTTTTCCCGTCGCGGTGCGACAGCTGGCGACTCTGCTGGGGATTAACTTAAGAGGACTCAAGCCATTACTTTGGCGATCTTCATACTAACGGGGCATTTTCTTTTACTAATTTCTTTTCTTTCTTTTTCAGTCTTGTAAATATTTTGCTTGCACAGGATTTGCGGCCAATGCCAAAAAAACAAATTGCAAGGCCAATGCCAACTTTATTTTGCTCAAGCATTATCACGCACACTACACATTGAGCATGTTCATAACCCGGTTCCGAGGAACCACCCTTAAGATTAGATAGGGAGTTGAGTAGGTGGCGTGGCCGTTGCGGTGTTACCGTCGGTACCAGCACTGAAATTCTCCCGCTCGAACCACCAACCTGAGAAGGTGCTCCGGCACTGGAGGTTTGAAGGTTCGGGAACCTGGCTTAAACAATAAGGCTGCATTAGGTCTCAAAATCCTCGCCACATGGTCACATCCCATCCACAGCATCCAAAAAAAAAAAAAAAAAAAACAGGAAAAAATCAGAAAAACAAAAAAAAAAACAAATTTTCCTCCTCTTAAGTTCATTTCAAATTTTTCAATACTTTTTTCAAAGGCATGAATGATTGTATCTGAGCAAACATGGTCCTTTTTGTCAGATTATCAAACTCAAGAATTTTTCAAAAATGACAAGTCAACCGCCAAAGCTGGGTTTTGCCACCGAGACCGATCCCCGGCTATCCACTTGGTATCACAAGTTGTCACTCGAAGATTCAGCGAGATTCCAGAGGCACTTTGGGTTCCTAGGGTCTTTACTCCAAGTCAGAACGGACAGGCACATGCTCGAGTCAGTAGTCGCCTTCTGGGATCCAACAGTCATGGTATTCCGTTTCGGAGAGCAAGAACTTACCCCGACTCTTGAGGAATACGCCGGGCTGCTCAAATTAACAATCACCGGCGACCCGGTACTGCCGAACTTTAAACCCGGCAAGAGTCGGACGGCGGACTTCTTGGGTATGAGAAGAGATATTCTGGAAAGGGCCGTAGGAGGGGACTTCATGCGATATCCTATCAGCTTCCTCCTTGACAGATTTATGGACCCTGAGGGGTTCTGCAAGCATCATTTCTCATGCTCATTATCAGAATGGGCAGAAAATCGACTGTGGGTTCTTGCTCTCTGCCTCGTGGCCCACCTGCTATTCCCACGCGAAGACAGAAAGATTGACATGGCCCTGATCGATGTCATCATACAAGTTCGCAGCGGCCGGACCTTCATTCCTACAATTATAGCCGAAACCTTGCGAACTCTGACTTTCTGTAGAAACAAGGGTAAGGGGTTCTTCACAGCCAGCGTCGGTCTGCTACAAATATGGATGATGTCCCACCTCATCAAATGTCCGCGCCCAGTGCAACATTTTATGAATGTAGATATCATCACGCCACTCAGCAAGCTACCATCGCCTGTGCAGGGGAAAACCGAGTGGTACAAATACTTGGCACAGCTGCAAGACTCTGGCATACAGTGGTATTTGGGGTTGTGTTCTTCCTCATCCGTTCGGATCCGAACCAGTGAGCTCTCATTCATCCCGTTGATCGGGTTGACCGGAGGAACGCCATACGCTCCGGGTCGGGTACTCAGACAATTCAATAGGACACAGTACATCCCACGAACAGAAGACATGTCCTACTTCTATTTCGATCACAACATCTCCACTAAGGATCGTTACAGTGGGGCATTAAATCAGTGGCGTTCAGTCCACCCCAATGAAGATCATACCGACCACTTAGCCGGTACGGGACCTGCGTACGACGGGTGGATACAAGAAGAACTGGGGCATCAGCCGATCGAGCCAAAGAGACCAAGGATCGAGGAATCAGAAGTCAACGACCACATCAAGAGACTCCGGGTCGCTCTTAATCAAGAAGAAGCTATCCGAACTCGGATAGAACAAGAAAATGGTCAATTGCAAGTCAACCTTCAAGATGCACATGCCAGGATCAGTCAGCTTGAAGAAGCGCTCGAGCAAGAAGAAGCCGCCAGGACTTTGGAGAGGGAACAACATCGAGCATACATACAAAGGTCTCAAGTCCGGCTCCACCAGCTAGAGATTGACATTCTCACCAAAGCCGAGTCAAAGATCGGTGCACTGCATGAGCAACTTCAACAAGAGGCAGCCGAAAATGACAGGCTGAAAACAATCCTTGGCTGCATCAAAGAGCTGACGATGGATCTTTCGCAAGGGGACTTTAGTTCATTTCAAGTAGGACTAGATACTGCTAGGACTTACATGTGGAATGTACTACAACTTTTATTTTAAGAACCCTTGTATTATCCCTGATTTGGTCATCAATGAAAAATTCGAGTTTTTGATAATCTGACTACGTAACCACGTTTGCAAAAGACCGTAATCATTCATGCGCATATTATACATACTCATGCTTGCATATGTCTACAGGAGGGTAAAAAATCAAAATTCCGGGGGCATCAGAAGATTGGGCCCACAGCCCTATTTTGACTAGAGGATACCTTCGACGGATACAAATGGCTCAGGACGATCCCCCATCCGACTCCGGAGAAAGCTCACAAGTTGCTCAGAGCCCCGAATTTCAGGTCCTGCAACAACAAGTCAATGACATGTCAAAACAAATGGCCACCATCATAGCTTTGCTCTCTGACAGAGCCGCCAACACCCCCGCTCCTAATGGTGCTGCTCCACCAACTCCACCGTCTTCAGATGTCCATGATCAGGTCCCCCCAGGACGTGTGTACACCGTAGACCCCCGAGGATGTGTATACCCCGTAGACCCTCCGGCTGGCAATCGACCGACAACTCCCAAAACTGCTGCCGTTCCGCCAGTGATAATGGTCAACGAGGGAGTTGATCACTACCTCGAGGAAGAAAGGTTAAGAAAGGAATGAGAGATGAGCTTGCTGACACAGCAAGTGAAGCGACTGGAAAGCTCAATTCAGAGCATTCAAGGGGCAAACAAATACGGAGGGATGTCATTTCCTGATCTCACAGTTGCTCCGGGCAAGATATTTCCGGACAAGTTCAAGATGCCAGACTTAACAACAAAATATGATGGATCAGGGGATCCATACGTCCATTTGAGAGTTTACATCGATGAGCTTGGACCATGTGCGACCGACGAAAAGCTGAGGGTCCATCTCTTCTCTAAAGGCCTGACTGGGGCAGCTTTACGGTGGTTTGTCCGTTTAGATAAAACCAAAATCGCTACATGGGACGACCTTACCAAGACTTTCTACCAGCATTACCGGTATAATACTGACATCGCTCCAACACGGCAATCACTGGAGAAAATTCGCAAAAAGCCGAGCGAGTCATTCCGTGAGTACGCTCACCGTTGGAGGGAGATTGGGTCCCAAGTACATCCACCGATGGACGACTCTGAGATGACAGAGGCATTCATACTCGCCCAGCAGCATCCCTATTATGACCGGCTCATCAACGGGACAGGCCGATCATTCGCCGAGATAATCAAGCACGGCGAATTAATCGAGGAAGGGATACAGACTGGAAAAATCAAGATCGGGTCAGAGCAGGGTCAGGCAGGGTCTTCTTACAAAAAGCCCAAGAAAGAGAATGAAATGGCTGTGGTCTACCCCGACGCAGGACAGTATGCCCCTGTAAACTTCATCCAGCAGCCGGCTCCGCCTCCTCCGAGATATCAGCAAGCCGTGCCCGTGTACCAACAGCCAATGGGGCAGCCTCAACCATTCACGCCTCAACAGCAGGGCTACTATCAGAATCCGCAGCAACCAGCCAAAACTGAAAATTTCCAGCGGAAGAAGCTCAACCGAGCTCGGGTCTTTGCACCACTGGCTGAATCGCAAAGTTCTATCATGAGCAAGCTACTGGCCCAAGGAGCCATTACTCTAATCCCAGTTGGGAAGACACCCGATCCACTCCCGAAATCCTATGATCATAGCCGACGCTGCGAATATCACTCGGGAATGGTGGGGCATTCCACGGACGACTGTTTCTCCCTCAAGCATAAAATTCAAGATTTGATAGACGACGGGAAAATCGCTGTGAAACCAATTGAGCAACAGGCCAATATCGCCCATAATCCTCTCCCGCAACATGAAGCTGGGGGGTCGATCAATGCTGTGATCGTAGAGGAAGAAGGGGCCGTAATGGCCATCAATCAGCATCCTCGGCCAAGGTGGGTCGGCCGTTCTCCATCAGAATCTATCAGGAGGAATCTCTCCTGCCTCGCTCTGCATACCACTCCTGCTACTCCGCTTGTTGTGCTCACTGCACCGGAGCCGATCGTTCCCAGCTCGGTGACTCAAGAAGATAAAGAAGTTCACACCGCTCCCGCGAAGAAAATCCAAAAGGGTACGAAATCCCCCTTCACTCCCGATCCAACAATCCAAAGGGGAATCCAGATCACCCCAACTCCAATAAGACCTTTGTTGGAAGTCCTTTCTGCTCCCGACCCAACAATCCAAAAAAGCATTCAAGCCATTCCGGCTCCAGTAAAGCCCTTGCTAGAGGTCTTCACCACTCCTGCTGACCCGATAATTCTCCACTCTCCTCTACCTGTCATCCAACCACCGGTGACTGATACTCACGCCATCCCGTGGATATATCAGGCCCAAGGCCAAGACAACCAGGGGGAGGTCTCTAATACAGAAGGGTTCTTAGGCCAGACCGAAGTTGCCCGCACAGATTGCCCGCCAAAACTGCCGGTTTCGGCCGAAGATGCGGAGAAATTCTTGACGCTGCTCAAACGCAGTGAATATCAGATTATCGAGCAACTACGGAAAGCTCCAGACCACTCTTCCATGCTGTCACTGATTTTGACCTCCGAGACTCACCGAGATGCCTTTCTCAAAGTCCTTAACGAGTCCCATGTGGCTGACGGCATCTCGGCCGACAGGTTTGCCGATATTGTGGGGAATGTCTCCACCTTCAACATCATCTCCTTTTCTGATGAGGAGATGGGACCAGAGGGCACCGGACATAACAAGGCCCTGCACTTGACAGTAAAAAGCAACGGAATGATCCTCAGTCAGGTTCTCGTCGACAACGGGTCAGCAGTCAATGTTTGTCCCCTGAGCACAATCAAGAGGATGGGTATTGACCCAGAGAAGGTACAACGGTCAAACACAGTGATCCGGGCGTTTGATGGATCTCGAAAGGAGACAATCGGAATGATTCACCTGCCAGTCGAGATCGGGCCGTATGAATTTCAAATCACCTTCCAGGTCCTAGACATCCCGGCAGCCTATAGTATGCTCCTCGGAAGGCCATGGATCCATCCAGCCGGGGCGGTTCCCTCCACCCTGCATCAAAATATTAAATATGCAATCGATGGGCTTCTAGTCGTCGTCCATGGCGAACGAGAGTTTGCCACATCCGGAAAGCCATCACTACCGCATATTAATGCAGGCGAGGAGACTGAACCTGCCTCATACCAAGTCTTTGAATTGGTCTCTGCCACCTTCGCTCCAGAAGGGAAACCAACAAGAAAGCCTGCATACTCGCAGGCTCATCTGAACATGGCCAGGCAATTGAAGACGTTCGGATATGAGCCCGAAAAGGGGCTTGGGAAGTCAAACCAGGGGCAGATACAGCCGGTCGATCTGCCAAGTCAGAAGGACACCTGCGGTCTTGGATACAAGAAGAGACGGGGAAAGGACAAGAGATCCGGTCGCAAAATCGGAGGGCCAATTCCACACATTCGGGAGACCTTCCCCCACCCGGCCGAGACAATATTCCCTGACCAGGCAAGTCAGCCCACTCTGACGATCGACTGGACGTCCATGGTCCCGACAGGCAGTATCCGAGACCTATTCGAGGAAAATGTTGCCATGATCACTGGGCCAGGAGCCTCCACCAAGCCAACGGTCCGCCGGTTAGAGCCAGGGGAAACTCCGAACAACTGGGAGATCCGCCCTCTGCTGTGTAAAAGGGCATCTGGGTAAAAAACGGATATCTGTAAAGGTTCTCACTTGACTTAAGCCGGTCGAGTGAGAAATAACAATCTTTGTAAAAGGCTTCTATCTTTTTGTTTAATGAATGAAATTCAAGTTTACTGGCCTTGTTTAAAGCTCTGTTTCTGAATCTTTCTTTTTCTTTTCTTGCAAAATTGATTTCAGGGAATCTGTGACTAAACTCATTAATCACCTGGATATCACACAAATTGAACAAGTCAAGAATCACTCGAAAACGGAAATGGACTTTAATCATTTGGGTATGGAGGAGGAATCTGATTCCGACGACGAGACCCCCTCTGAACTTGAAAAAATGGTATCGGAACTTGAGGACAAACCAAAGCCTAACTTAGAAGAGGCCGACACCATCAATGTTGGTACAATCGAGAATCCTCGAGAACTGAAAATCGGCCATCAACTCACACCGGAGCACAAGCACGAACTCTTTCAATTCTTGAAAGAATATCAGGATGTGTTTGCTTGGTCATACCAGGACATGCCGGGCCTAGCCGCTGACATCGTCACACACAAACTCGCAGTCAAGCCGGAATTCACGCCGATCAAGCAGAAGTTGCGGAAACTAAAGCCAGAGTGGAGCCTCAAAGTCAAAGAAGAGGTAATCAAGCAGTTCGAAGCCGGCTTCATCATGGTTGTGAACTATCCAACATGGCTTGCAAACGTGGTGCCCGTGCCGAAGAAAGACGGTCGCATTCGGGTCTGCGTCGACTACAGGGATCTTAACAAGGCAAGCCCAAAGGACGATTTCCCTCTGCCCAACATCCACATATTGGTTGACAACACAGCCGGGCACGAGATCTATTCCTTCATGGATGGATTTTCTGGCTACAACCAAATCCTGCTGGACGAGGAAGATAGGGAAAAGACTGCCTTCATCACTCCCTGGGGCACTTTCTGCTATAGAGTCATGCCGTTCGGGCTTAAAAATGCTGGGGCAACCTATCAGAGGGCCATGACCGCGCTTTTCCATGACATGATGCATCAAGAACTTGAGGTCTACGTCGATGACATGATCATAAAGTCTAAAAGAACCTCTGAGCACATGGCCGATCTCAAGAAACTCTTCGATCGCCTCAGAAAGTACCAACTCAAGTTGAATCCAGCAAAGTGTGCCTTTGGCGTCCCCTCAGGAAAGCTTCTAGGGTTCATGGTTAGTCAACACGGCATCGAGATTGACCCCGGAAAAATCAAAGCAATCACCGAGATGCCTGCTCCCACAAAGGAAAAGGAGATTCGGGGATTCCTAGGACGGATCAATTTCATCAGCCGTTTCATCTCACAACTCACAGACAAGTGCGAGCCGATCTTCAAATTGCTCCGGAAAGGCTCCAACAAAAAATGGAATGAGGACTGTCAGGGCGCTTTCGAAACAATCAAGAAATATCTCCTGAATCCGCCAGTCCTCGTTCCACCAGAGCCAGGACGTCCTCTTTTGCTGTACTTGTCAGTACTTGATAATTCGATGGGATGTGTACTGGGGCAGCACGACGAAACCGGACGAAAGGAACATGCTATCTACTACTTGAGCAAGAGGTTCACTGAAAGCGAATCCAGATACTCACTACTGGAACGGACTTGTTGCGCCCTCGCTTGGGCCGCCACAAGACTCCGTCATTATCTGCTCAGCCATACGGTATATCTGATCGCTCGAATGGATCCACTCAAGTACATCTTCGAAAGGCCCGTCTTGACTGGGAAGATATCTAAATGGCAGATGCTTCTAACCGAGTTCGACATCGTCTATGTCACTCAAAAGGCCATCAAGGGACAGGCGATCGCCGATCAACTTGCAGAATCACCGGCAGACAACTACGAGCCAATGAACACGGCTTTCCCAGACGAGGCTGTCCTTTTTGCTACCGGTGAAAATGAAGGCGAAGACTTCGATGGATGGCGAATGTACTTCGACGGAGCATCCAACAGTAAAGGAGCTGGGGCAGGGGCAGTTGTCATATCAAAAGACGGAATGCACTTTCCGGCCTGTTGTAAACTGAACTTCGACGCGACCAACAATGTCTCGGAATACGAAGCATGCATCCTAGGTTTGAGGTTGGCCCTCGACATGGATATTCACAGGTTGGCAGTATTCGGAGACTCTGAGCTTGTCATCAAACAATCTACGGAGGAATACGCTACGCGAGACACCAAGCTCATCCCGTACAGGAGGTGTTTAGTCGATCTATGTCAAGGATTCGACTACGTCGAGTTCAACCACATTCCTCGAGATCAGAATGATTTCGGCGACGCTCTTGCAACTCTATCATCCATGATCAAAGTCCCCAACTCGGATGAAATTCCGCCTCTGACCATCGAGGCAAGATCAAGGCCAGCTTACTGTTATCAAATTGGGGAAGGATCAAGCGACAAGCCGTGGTATTTCGATATCATCAACTTCCTGGAAAAGCAAGAGTACCCTCCAAATGCTAATATTGCGGAACGCCGCACTCTCCAAAAGCTCTCCTCACAGTTCTTCCTCAGCGGTGGCGTTCTATACAGGAGGAACCACCATCTGGGCTTACTTAGATGCGTGCCAGCCACAACCGCTGATCACCTAATGGAGAAAGTACACGGAGGAGTTTGCGGTCCACACATGAGCGGCCTCATGCTTGCCAAGAAGATAATGCGAACAGGACACTTCTGGCTCACCATAGAGCGCGACTGCGTCAATTTTGTAAAGAAGTGTCGTCAATGTCAAATCCATGCCGACCAGATCCACGCGCCGCCAAGGGACTTGCATCCTATGACGACTCCATGGCCCTTTTCCATGTGGGGAATGGACGTCATCGGTCCTATCACTCCGAAATCGTCCAACGGTCATCGTTTCATACTGGTGGCTATCGATTACTTCACAAAGTGGGTCGAGGCAGAATCCTATGCACGGGTTACAAAAGAGGTCGTCACGAGATTCGTCAAGAACATTCTGATATGCCGATTCGGTCTCCCGGAGTCCATCATCTCGGATAATGCCAGAAATCTTAACAATGACATGATGACAGAACTCTGTCAGCAATTTCAGATCACTCACAGGCATTCCGCACCTTACCGTCCAAAGATGAATGGGGCAGTTGAGGCAGCCAACAAAAATATCAAGACGATCATGCGAAAGATGTCCGATAACTACAAGACATGGCACGAAATGCTACCATTGGCTCTTATGGCCTATCGAACATCGATCCGAACATCAACAGGGGCAACTCCCTACTCTCTGGTCTACGGAATGGAGGCCGTCATCCCAGTTGAAGTCGAGATCCCATCACTAAGGATTCTCATGGAGTCCGAGTTGGAAGAAGCTGAATGGGTACGCGAAAGGTATGAGCAATTATGTCTGATCGACGAAAAGCGCCTAACCGCTTTGTGTCACGGTCAATGCTACCAAAAGAGGATAGCCCGAGCCTACAACAAGAAAGTCCGACCTCGGCATTTCAAGGAGGGCGACCTGGTCCTAAAGAAAATCTTTCCCTTCCAAGAAGAAGCACAAGGAAAATTCGCCCCCAACTGGGAGGGCCCGTACGTCGTCAAGAAAGCACTGTCTGGAGGAGCTCTGATATTGACTGAAATGGACGGCGATGTGTTTCCGGAGCCCATCAATTCTGACTCGGTCAAGAGATTCTATGCTTAATGTCAAACCAGTGTACTTGATTTTTGATCAAAATGAAGAGAGGCCTTCAATTCTGCTATCTGTACAAATTAATAAAATCCATTTGTCAGCCATTTTGAGCCTTTTGTTCATTTCAAATACTTTCAAAACGACTGTATCTCAATACTGGGGCAAGGAAAAAAAAAAAAAAAAAAAGAAACAAGTTGATGAACATGCAACAAAATCCCGACAAGGGAAACTCACTCGAATCCAAACAATGAAAAAAAAGAAGACAAAAGAGTGAGTCAAAATGCATGGAATTCAAAAACAAAAAGAAGAGAAAAATAATCCCCGAGGAAAAACAAAAAAAATCAAACGGTCGTAACAACCAAAACCCAAGGAAAAGAAAGAAGAATCCAACTTGAGCCTTCATGCCATCTTTTCTTTTCAGCCATCACCCTTGGCCCTCATTACAACCCGACAAAGTCCTCTCTGATTGATCAAATATTAAGCACACTCGGTTGACTAAAAGCCGAAATCAAAGTACCGGCCAGCCTCCAAAACTCTGGAAGGCAACGTCTGCCATTTCCACAAAAGAGCTTCGCACTTAAAGACCAAAAATAAAGGAGCATAGACCGAAGGGCATGGTGAAAACCCGCGAGGGCGCCGTGAGTAAAAATGTAGGCTATGGCAAGAAACAAAACTGTCGAAGCGGTGAAAACCTGAGAAGGCGCCGACGTGCAACAATGACAGAGCCGGACTTGGCGAAAACCTGAAAGGGCGCTAAGGGTAAAAACGCGCTTCAAAAAAAAAATTAATAATAATAAAAAATAAAAATAAAAATAAAAGTAAAAAACAGAGGACCCCATGTCGAAGGTTTCAGCATTCGAATCTCTACACTTACGATCCAAGGTCCGTTCGAACACGAGCGAAGCTCTAGACAAAGTCGAAGAATGTGATATCCAATTGGCACGATGGGTTCTGTCCAGGTTTCCACGAAAAACTTTCAAAAACCTCTAAGGTCAGTAAACTAGCGTATCATTCACTAACACATCGATAGAGCATACGGATATCCTTCTTTTACAGGAAAGTCCCAGCTATACGATGGAGGGACGAACTCCTAACAGAAAAAAGTTCATCAATTCAAGGACTCGGCATCATCAGAAATCTCCCAGAGTCAAAGACTTCCAGCCAGGAGGACCATATCCTCATCCCAAAACTCAGATAGAAAGGTACATTTCTCACTCTCCGACTCGACGTGGCATCCACTAGCATGCCTTCGAATCGGCACTTTTTCAAAAAAAATCTGACGCGACGTGGCATCCACTAGCATGCCTTCGAATCAGCACTCTTTTCAAAACCCGACACGACGTGGCATCCACAGGCATGCCTTCGAATCGGCACTTTTTCAAAAAAAAAAAAAAAAATCCGACGCGACGTGGCATCCACTAGCATGCCTTCGAATCGGCACTCTTTTCAAAACCCGGCTCGACATGGCATCCACTAGCATGCCTTCGAATCGGCACTTTCAAAATACACTTCTCGATTTTTGGTTAGAATTCAAGATTACGCGACTTCGCACTTCTTGATTACACCAATTTTCTCGTTTGCTTCAAAACAGCAAACTTCTGTTCACCAAACGTGGTGTTCCCCCTCTCTCGCCCAACGTGGCATCCCTCGTTTTGCTTCAAAATGGGAAAACACTCAAATTCTAAGTTCGTTCACGAACTACGCCCGGTCTGATTCTCCCGACGGGAGATACGTAGGCAGCTTTTACGAAGCCCGACCACACCATCCATTTAATTCATATCATCCACCTAACCTCACAGAGTCTTTCCCCAACGGAACGTACTCGCCACACCATCCGATCATTTTTTTCGTCCACCAAGGTACGTTCTCTTCTTGCCCTACGGCACTTGCACCCGAACTACGTCCGACCTGATTCTTCCTAACGGAGGATACGTAGGCATCTTGAACACTTTTCGAGATCGGTCATACCATTGTACATATTTTCTCATGTTTTCAAAAGGATTCGGCAAAAATGGGTCGTCTCTCGAAATCTTTGTCCTGATTTGCTCCGCAAAACTTGACAAAGAGGGGCAGCTGTAGACACCCCATTTTTACCGTCCTTTAAAAAATACAAAAAAAAGAAGAAGAAAAAAAAAAAAAAAAAGCTCTCCAAGCTCAAAAGAAGCTCTCTCTCTCTCTCTCCACCATTGTTATCCTCTCCAAAAGCTCCAAAAGAACCCAAAAAAAATCACCACCATCTCCACCACCACACCACCACTGTCTCCACCACTCAAAACCCATAAACTTCACCTCATTACCCAGTCCCCCTAAAAAATTCAGCTTCCAAAAACACCCAGAAGACCCAGAAAAGCTGTCTGAACCAAACAAGGCCTTAAACCTGCGCAGTTTTTGAAAAACACAGCCAAACAGGCCCTTACAGGGCTCTCTGCACCTCACCTCCCCATCCAGTGGGTCCGCAAGGCCAAGCCGAAGCCAACCACGGTGGTCCCGTCAGCAAATCATACCGGAGAAAGCCGCACGCGCCGCCGGAAGCCCCCCACGCGCCGCCGCTGCACAAATCACACTCCGGCGGCTTTTCAGGAGATCCCCTCCGTAAACCACCACCACCATCCCAATCGTCTGGCCCAGACAATCCAGATCCCGGCAGATACACCCCCAACGGCCACCGTACGCCGCCGCACGCGCCACCACGGCACCGTTCAGCCTCCCTCACGCGCAGCTACACAGTCAGCGCTGAGTCAGCGTTGACCGACCAATCAGAAACTGCCACGTGGCACACAAGCCACGTCATCTGCCACGTGTCACTGCCACGTGTCACGCCACGTCAGCTGCCACGTCACTTGACAAACCAACCAGAGGGTGACACGTGTCACTGACTGCCACGTCATCTTCCACGTGGCATGCCACGTCACTGCTACGTCACTGCCACGTCAGCATGCACTAACCAATCAGGCTTTGACACGTGTCATTGACTGCCACGTCATCTTGTTGACTAGCCACGTGTCACTTCCACGTGTCACTACCACGTCATCTTGGACCAGCCAATCAGAAGGCGCCACGTGTCTTTGACTGACACGTGGCCTGCTGACGTGGTACTTTGGCCCCATTTTTGGTTTTTCCCAATTTTCTCCATTCCGGGTCCAGATTTCAACGAACGGACACTTGTTCCGAGCTAATTTGGCCGTTCCGGACGCACCCGTGTGCTCAGAATTGCAAAATTCCACCGTTTGAAGCAGTTTCTCCATTTTCAAGCCCATTTCTGCTCAAACCGGCCAGTTTGGTGTCGGCCGGTCCCGCCCGAAATCTGCCCGGACCGATTTTGCTCCGGTTTATACCATTTTCGGGGTTTTCGGCCATTCCGGACTCACCGGTGACATCCGTTTGGGCCCATTCCAAACCAAAATTCAACTTGGGCCCCGTATAGCTATTTCCGAGCCGTTTTCTCAAGTCACTATGCTGTAAATCCTCAAATCAACTCAAAACGGGCGCCGACCCTTACTTCCGGTAACTTTCAAAAACCTTTCTTTCAAAATGAACACTTCAAGTTATCCCGTTGTTCAATAACGCCGATAATATGAATGTTCAAATTCAGAACGGGCACCGACCCTTACTTCCGGTATTCAAATCCTTTCTAAAACCGAACATTTCGATTAGTTACGTTGTTCAATAATGTTAACGACTTGAATGTTCGAGACTCAAATGGGCACCGACCCTTACTTCCGGCACATAATCAAGGTTAAAGTCTAGGACTCGATTACGGTGATCGACGTCCTGGCTACACCGACTTTTCAAAAACACTATAACACACGAGCACGGTCAAACGTGACCAAAAATTTCAAAAAAAATAATAAATAACAAGTTAGAGCTACGTTTGGCCTGATTCTCAACCCGAGATACGTATGCAACCCCCAAAAGGGTGCGGCCATAACTTTTCATCTTTTTTCTTTTTGTAAATTCTTATTCTTTTATCTTTATGCCCCGTTATCATGAAAATCGCCAATTTGGCAACCATGCTTCGTCATGGATGTTCGAGGGTGCTTAATACCTTCCCTCGACATAACCGAGTCCCCGAACCCCTTTCTAAATCTCTGGTTTACTTGTCAAAAACATAGGCCCACTTTCCCAAACTGTAAAAATATAAAGATATATTTCCGTATCTTTATCGGGATCCTAACACCCGTACAAAGTTAAGTGGCGACTCTGAAAAATCTACTTGGCCTATTTTTCAAAATAAAAAAAATCCTTCCCCCACATTCCTCTTTTTCCATTTTCTTTAAAAAAGAACACGCCCTCTTTCTTATATTTAAAAAACCTATTTTTCCCGTCGCGGTGCGACATGTATGATACAACCAAATTATTAGTTGTATACTTGTATCCGAAAAGATCTTCTGAGTTTTTGTACTAATTTATATAGCCTTAATTAGTTTTCATTTACACAAAAATATGTACAAATAATGTCGAAAAAATACCCCCAAATCCCCATAAAAACTCGCCACCACCAGTGCGACTTCTTGGTTTTACCCATTTTTCAAGTCCCGACTTCAAATTTCTGCCCCTATTCTATTTACGAATGAGAAGTTTTACTAGGGGTTCCTTTACAATCATAATAAAAGTTTTGAGAAGTGAGCTCCCGACATAGAACTCCTACTTGGCCCTGAAAACAGTCTCTCTTCCCACATTTTCAAGAATTTGTGATGAAATCTCTCTAGGCTCTCTATCTCTCTCCATCTCACAGACACACACACATGGAGAGAGAACACATATATGCGCGCGTAAGTGGCACTCATAATTAAGAGAATACCCTAATAGACAAACGAGTTTTTTTTTTAATTAATTTCTATTTAAAGCAGACAGTTTGTTGAGCCATGAAAACCACATGATTGAACTGCCAAACCTCGCAACCAAAGCCATCTAACTAACTAGACAAAGAGAGGCAGAGAGAGAGAGAGAGAGAGAGAGAGAGAGAGAGAGAGGGTATTAAATAAGACAAAGTTCATTCAAGAGCACTTATGCTAACAAAACTAATTGTTCGGATCAAAATTCTCTTGATCTTAATGATCGTGTGCTTAGCAGGTACTTTGTTTCTTAGGATATTCTTTTAATACAACTTCACTGTTTTTCTTAATGCAAGATTAACTAGCAACTGATATAACAAACTACTCTGCATATCTTGTGAATTAGCAAGAATTAATTCCTGGGTGTGAATGTGGCACTTATTTTATGCCAAACTTCATAACACTGCATATGATCATTTTGTCTCACTCGCCCCATTTTGGACATTAGACATTAATTCATTCATAATAACATCGAGATTAGCGGTTCATATGGTTCCCCCTCAGTGTGATGCTCTGCTCCAAAGTTTAGACGAGTGACACGTTTATGGAGCTAGAATTAGAGCTAAAGTCAAAATTTACTACAAAATTAAATATTTTTCAAACAAGATTAATCGTAGGATAGTTCATTTTCTTCCAATATTTTTCCTTCTTTGAGCACATTTCAAATTTACTGTCTTCTCAACCGCTACAAATGAAAAATTTTCAACTGCAATTTATTGCTTCCACATGACATGTTATATAGGTAAAACAAAATTTCAATTTTTTCCCTTTGGTGGCTAGAAAAGAAGGAAAGCTAAGGCTAACCAACAATTTCCTTTTTGTTTTAATAAATTTAACCAACATGAGACACAAGCTTCAATTTCCTTAATTATTTCATGTACTATTTTGGTGTTTTTTTTATAGAAATTATGTAACACTATAAATGTAGTCCTAGTTTGAACCAAATTTTCACCAGACTCATTTCCTTTTCGCACTTTTCCCTAATGAAGAATTCTTCTAAGGCAGCCAACATAAGAAGGGTGTTGCCAGAAAAGAAGGTGACCGTTGGATTGAGGCATATGATAAAAAGTTTGTTGACGTCGCATCATCTGATCAACAACGAGTTCAAGAAAATGCGGGTAAAGACAGTTCCCGGAAAGGTCATTTTTGTTCTATGCGTTGCAAGCTTTCTTGGAGGATCACTTTTTACAAGCCGGACTTGGAATACTCGCACTTCAGAAATTAGTAAAGAGAGTCATCAAATCACAGCCATAACAAACCATGTCGAGAAGATGAACGCAGCTACAAATGATTGCAATCACAAGCGGGTATAGATGATTATACTTTTACAATACTAGAATCTCAACATTTGCCCAGTTGACTCACACTTTTTTTTTTTTTTCCCTTCTGTTTGAAATGATCTGATGAGATGATTTGTTGATTAGAAATTGGTCGAAGGAGGAGGTTCACGGGACATTATGGGAGAAGTTGCGAAGACCCATCAAGCTATCCAGTAAGACTAGTCAATCTCCTCTTATCTTTTTCTTTTTTAATTTCTTTGAATTTTAGGAATTGATTCTAAAGATGACCTTTTTTTTGTGCGTGTGTGTGTGTGTGCTCGTGTGTGTGTATTTTTTTTTATAGATCGCTTGATAAAAGCATATCGACGTTAGAGATGGAGCTAGCAGCAACTAGGACAAGCAAAGACAGCAACCAAGCTGTGTTAGAAAGGGCATACAATCACACTCTACAGAAAGCTTTTGTTGTCATCGGAATTAATACTGCATTCAGCAGCAAGAAACGAAGAGATTCTGTTCGTCAAACATGGATGCCTACAGGTCCTTTCTCTTGTTTTTTAATCTACCTCCGCCTCTCTCTCTCTCTCTCTCTCTCTCTCTCTCAAGATGAAGTGGTTGTTTCATGCAACTAAAACCTCTCAATATAAAGTTTTTTTAGAATCATTTCGTAATGATTCTACTTTTTTGAATGGTTCATGTGTGTACCATACCGGTGACTATATTGACTAAATTAATGTTGACTAACAGTAAAGTTGAATCGTATGTACCAGTGACTATATCTATAGAACTAATTGGTTTTGATGGGATTAATTGATACTCCTATTATATATATATATATATATATATTTGCATGCAGGAGAGAAACTGAAGAAATTGGAGAAAGAGAAAGGGATAGTAATCAGGTTTGTAATAGGGCACAGTGCAACACCTGGAGGAGGAGTTCTTGATAAAGCAATTGACGCTGAGGACTCTCTAAACAAAGACTTCCTTCGTCTCAACCATGTTGAGGGCTACCATGAGCTCTCTACCAAAACCCGATTGTATTTTTCAACCGCTGTCTCTCTCTGGAATGCTGAATTCTACGTTAAGGTGGACGATGATATCCATGTCAATTTGGGTATGTATATATATATATATATATTTTTTTTTTTTTCATTTTGGCTATAATGAACAACTTTGCATAAAAATAATTTCGATGCAATTTGAACTATCAAACGGCTGTGGAATACTTGTGCATATACAAAGTTGCTCATAATAAAATTGCCTTTTTTTTTTTTATATCAGTCGGTGTTGGTCGATTTTCAATCATGTATCCCACCAGAACCGAGAATTTGGGTAATTACTATTTATAAACCGATTTCGACCACTAACTTCAGTGTGCTGTTCAAAACCGACCATTAATTTGGGCGGTTAGTATCGGTTACCAGTTCGGTGTGCAGTGCTAATTACCCAAAAAAAAAAATTGTCCAAAGAGCAAAAGAAAAGATCAGGCAGAGAGAGAGAAATGCAAATCTTGTCCTGAAAATGGAGAAAAAGCATAGAAATGAGAGAAAACCTGGATAATTGAGGAACGGAGTACCTAATCAACAATGGCTTGGTGGAATTTGTGGAGATTTGAGTGAGATTTGGAGAGAGAAGCTGGATTTGTAAGAGAGAGAGAGAGAGAGAGAGAGAGAGAGAGAGAGAGAGTCCAAGAAAAATACACCAAATTATTTTTCTTTCATCTGTTTTTCTTTTTCGCAAGCAGTACAAAGCTTGGGGAAATTTGTGCAGATTTAGACTTAGAGAGAGAAGAATTTCTATGAGAGAGATGATGAGGCGAGAGAGAGAGAGAGAGAGAGAGAGAGAAAAGCTGTATTAGTGTTTTTCACTCTTGTGGGTCTTGCCTTGTCTCTGCTACTTTTTCTTTATGCATTTTTTTTAGGGTTAATTACAGAAACACTCTATGTAGTTAGGTCTTTTATCAGTTACCTCCTTATACTTTAAATTTTATCACTAATACTCCCTGTGGTATGGGCTAAAGTGAAATAGTCACTTTTTCCGTTAAAGTTAACGGAAAATGGGTAAAAATACGAAATTGCCTCTATTACATGCTAATAAAAGCACCCTTATATGCTTAAATGTTTATTAAGGCATATGTGGTATACTATTATATTATTTTGATATTATATTTGTTGTTAGAGACCATTCTGTAGTCACTTTGAGGTACATTCATGAGAGCAAATTTATTTAATTTTTGATTTAATTTTTGATCTGCCCTTGGACACACACACACACCCACACCCCACACAGTCTTGGCGATATTATTTTTTTTACTTATTTATTTTTTATCTACTCTTAGACACACACAATCTTGGTGATATGTTGGTTTTTTTTTAAACTACTCTTGACCACAAATACAGTGAAATCTAGTGTAGTGATGTACTAAGATCTAAAAAAAAATTATTCCCAAAATTTTTTGTGTGTGTGTGTCAAATTCGCTCCTACAAAGGTACCCTTAAGTGACCACATAATGGTTTTCAACAACAAATATTATATCAAAATAATATAATAATGTACCACTTATGCATAAATAAACATTTAAGCATATAAGGGTGCTATTATTAGCATGTAATAGGGGTAATTTTGTGCTTTTATCAATTTTCTGTTAACTTTAATGGAAAAAGTGACTGTTTCACTTTAGTTCAAACCACAGGGGGTATTAGTGATAAAATTTAAAGTACAGGGGGTATTTGATAAAAAGCCTAACTACAGGGGGTGTTTCTGTAATTAACCCTTTTTTTTTATGTATATTGTTCTATAGGCAGGGGAGTATTTACATGGGATACCATGATACCTACTCTAACTTGTACTCTAAAATTTTTTCTACACTTCTCTTATGGAGGAGATTGCAGCCCTAGTGGTTGGTTACATTGCTTTCAACCTAAAGACCTTGGGTTTGACCCTCTCACCCCCGTTTATTGTTTTCTTTTTTCTTTTTTGAAAAATTGAATTGGTTTTCAGTCCCTTGTTTTATAAATATTGCTTGGAAATCCCAGTATCTATCTCTCTATTTATTTCTTTTTTTGAAAAATTGATTTGGTTTTCAGCCTCTTGTTTTATAAATATTACTTAGGAAATCCCACTATCTATCTATCTAATTAGAATACTCACTGATGAATGCGATCTATTTTAATACTTGAAACACTATTTTTAGTTTTGCAAATTTAGTCGCTTAAAATTTTAAGTACTTAAAATACAACACTTAATTTTCAGGTTTATCAAACGTACCTAATGGTTTGTTTGATAACCCAATTAAGTTCTATCAATGAAAAGTTTTAGCATTGCATTTTTTTTTCAGTTCATTTGATAATGTACTTCACTGAAAATGTGCCCCAAACCTACTAAAAATTTTAAATGAAAAGGTTGTATTAAAAATTGTATGGTGGTATTAGAACATTTCTGACATAAAATCAATTCTACACAAAATTATGGTTAAGTAAACCAAAAAAAAAAATATATATATATATATATAAATTCACCTTAAGGCCGCTGTTCCCGAACCCTTGCATAGCCTAAGTCCCTAATTGATACCCATTAGATAAGATTTCTGAATACGCCCCTGTCTAGAGGAGTGTACGTAAAAGTATTATTGTAATGGCAAATTGTCACTTATCATCATTTCACTTGAAATTATAAAACCTACTGTATAGTAAGTGCAGGGTCATTTATGAATCAGAAATGATACTTGCACAGAAAATTGCACAGAATTCGTGTACAGAATTGATCCGGGCCACTCATTTCGGTGGTCCCCATCCCAAAATGTGTGGGAGCTACTAAAATGAGTAGCCCAGATCAATTTTGTGCACAAATTCTGTACAATTTTATGTGCATGTAACATTACTGTTTATGAATGTAATATAATTTTATTATATTGGCAATTGAGCATCGGTCAGTCGGTTGCATTTGGCTTTTGAACCTATAAACCATTCACCGTACCTACTTTCAATTTTCTTGAAGAACACAAACCGCCACCGACCAAACGGAATTGACTTTCAACCACTATCAAGCATTTCAATTCGAAGCAGTCGGTGGGTTCGGTGCTTCGGGTTTTTTGAACAGCCTTACTAGCGTTTTGCAATTCCATTTAGAGTAATACTTGAGGCACAATTAAAGTCACAATCTTTTGTCTATAACCTCTATTTTGTGTCTATCTCTTTCTTGATAGGTCTCACAGTGCCAGTGACCCCACAGTGCCCACTAGGAGAGAAATAGACACAAAATAAAGATTGTGGGCAAAATATTGTGACTTTGATTGTGCCCCAAGTATTACTCTTCCATTTATGTACTCATTAATTCTAAAATAATTAATCCAATTGAACTTTTATTTGTATAGGCATGCTAGTGAGCACATTGTCTCAGTACCGGACAAAACCAAGGATCTACATTGGGTGCATGAAATCTGGATCAGTTCTCTTTCAAAAGTGAGTTACTAATTATTCACTTACCCAATTAATATTTTGAACTCCTACCACTGTTGTTTTACAACTTGAGTATACTACTTGCTGGCTTTCCTATAATTGTAATCCTGCAGGCCACAACCAACAAAGCATCAATATATACGTGTATGTGTATATATATATATATATATATTAGGGAATTTAGGCGGACTATAAATAACAGGATGGAATCGTTTTTAGCGACAAAATTTTGCGTTTCTAATACAATGATTTTTAGTGACTGAAAATTTCGTCGCTAAAAGCAAGTCCCTTCCAAACCCGTTCATTTGGGTCCACTTAAGATCCTCACCGTATATATATATATATATATGGATTATATATATATGGATGACACTATTTTTCATCGCTAAAAGCGAATTTGTCCCAAATCCGTCGTTTGGGTCTGCTTAAGATCCTCACCGTATATATATAGATCATATATATATATATATATATATGGATGATGCTGGAGTAAGATAAGACTTTCTTAACATATTGAAATGAAAGCACTGTAGATACTAGTTAACAACTCATACAACTTGACCAGTACACATCACCAACGACTCTACGTGTACCAATGTCACCACTGATTATGGGCTCCACCAACAACTGCTACAAACAAGGCCCACCCTACGGAGCCCACTGTGAAATTCCGCGACTGAGAAACTCGCCCCGAAGCCCACCTCAGAGTAACCAACTCCGAAGCTCACTCTAGAGCACCCATTCTGAAGCCCACTTCAGAGGAACCTACTTTGAAGCCCACTCTAGAGCAACCATTCCGAAGCCCACCTCAGTGGAACCTATTCCGAAATCCACTTTATAGTATCCACTTCGAAACCCACCTCAGCGTAACCAACTCTGAAGTCCACTTCAGAATACCCGCAAGCAAAACCCACTGCAAAGGAACGCATCCCAAAGCAAAGTGGGCTCCATTCTCATCAGTTGCACCCTCCACTCGTTCCAATTAGATACCACCACAACTATGACACGTGGGCTTAAACCTCAGTTGGTCACTCCCTCGATCACTCGTCGAGACTTGCCATCGCTTAGAATGATCACTCGCTATGGAATTGGTCATCGCTTGGAATGACCACTCGCTATGGAATTGGCCATTGCTTTGAATGACCACTCGCTATGGAATTGGCCATCGCTTGGAATAACCACTCGGTCTCAAACGCGTCGCCTGAGATCATCGCGCGCCTCAATATATCTCTTCGATACTCGCCATAACATGGTAATACACACACAAGCACACACCTACATGTGGATTCTCCACCCTTGGTCATGAAGCAGTACCAAGGGTGGCCAGATCCATTGGGAACTCGAGAGCTCATGGCTTTGTAGCTAGAATCGAGGGCATCTCCCTATCTAAATGCCTCACAGGCAAAGTTAGGGTTAGTCCCAAAGAGAAAGAGAGACACGTGACCATCATCACGTGCTCTGCCCCTCCGACCTCACAACCAATTAGAGGACTCTGAACACAAGACCTGCTAAAACCTTTGACTCTCACCTCGTCTAGTCACTTCCACCTCGCTGAATATTCTGCACCAATAGCAAAGCCTTGATATTGTCCTTTGCTTAAACCTCTGCACCAATAGCGATGCCTTAGCATTTTTCCTCGCATAAACCTCTGCACCAATAGCAAAGCCTCGACATCCTCAGTGACAGGCCAGGTCCCATTGACTCACTTGCATATTAAAAGACAACAATTTGGACCCATCGCTGCTCGACCCATTTGTCTGGTCAAATCCCATTTAATGCTCTGACAACCTTAAACATATGCATTTAACCCCCACCTACCTTAAACAGACGAACTACTCCGAGGATGCCAACTCAGCTACCTCAGCTATACCAAGAACCTCACAAACCTTATATAAATACCAACCACACTCAATACATCCAACAACCTGGTTCAACTTGGATCTTAAGCTCCAACCCAGTCTTAACCTCAACTCTAGCACTTAAGGCATTCATCGTCTTCTCCAAAATCCCCAAGAACAACCCCAGTCCAACTTGGTCAAACCAAGCAATATCCATGTCTAAATCTACACTTTAGACATTTACTCCCGTCCTTAAACTCTCCAAAAAGACCCTTGGTCATCACTTGGTCTCCACCAACTACCTTTAGACCTTCCACCACTTACTTAAACTCTCCAAGACTCCACTAGAGACTTACCACATACTACCACCACTTACTTTCAATGCATGATTTTTTATGGGGATCTTCCTTATTGTGTCTGGAACACAACCCAAAAAGCTAATCTTTAATAACTATTACAGATTGAGAGAAATCATATGAACAATGGAGGTTACCCAGAAACAGAGTTCGTACTGTCAACTGAAATGTCAAAAAATCTTAGAAAATGAAAACAAATGATCTAGATGCCCATTTTATACAGAAAGTTCCCTAAGACATTGAAGTTCAAGGGACAAATAAGTTACGATCACACGTTTTGGAAAAGTTGTCTATAAAATAAGTTGTAAGTAGACCAAGCTGCTGTGACAGCAAAAACAGAATATCTGGAGGGAATGTTTGGGTCCAAATGGACCATTTTCAAGTATTTTCAAGTCAAAACAAAAATCATGGGTGTTCTCTAATGAGTTAGAAAGGCTTTCCAAGTGGTCTTGCATCCATACATGAGTATTGAGTTCTAGAGAAATCTTTGAACTCAGATCTCTCACTGTTTTGACTCACTGTTTTGAAGATTTTGGGGAAAACTAGAGTTTTCTTTCTTGAGATCAAAATGAGGGGTTTCAAGAGGGGTTTTGAAATAGAGGTTTTGAAAATGTATTTTCAACATCAAATAGAGATTATAACCTCTTGGAATATCAACATCAAACTCATCATAAAGAACCTCCAAGATTGTTGGAAAGATTCATTTTTTTTAACATAACTTTAAGGATACCTTGGAGGTGTATTAAAGTTATAATCATCATGTATCAAACATGTATTTGAGGTCAAGAGCTACTATCCATAAGGATTCACTCACCTCAAACTTCATGTCATCATCTAGATGATGATGAACTAGTAAGTAAATAAATAAAATAAAAAAGAAATGAGGTAAGAAGAGATGAACATTGTATAAACAAGCAAGTAAATAACAATCAATAGGTGATAATCAATGTGATATTGGACTTGTAGCTTGGTGTTTCACTCATAGATATAGACATTTGGACATGGAAGTAGCTTCTTAACTCAAAAATGCTTAGAGAAATGGTGATTAGGTGTATTGATGATGAAGTATATAGAAGAATGGTGAAGGAAAACAAGATTGAAACTCACTTTCTATAGAAAAATAGTAGGACAAAGCTCCTTTCTCACTTCTAAATCTATCTCTATCTCTCTTTCTCTCTACAACTTCTATGGACTTTGCACTTGGCACCCCCAAAATGAAGAGCAATGGGGGGTTTATATAGGCTAATTTGGGGTGGTTTTGGGATTTTAGAAGTACTCCCATTGGTCCAAAACAACTGAAAACATAAAATTACATCGTTTTGGTTTTTAATTAATCAAATTGGACCCCCAAAAGAAATTACAAAAACATACTGTTCTGGAGGAGAGTGCCGCGGCGGCACTGGGCCTGTTCCGCGGCGGCAGTGGGCCAGTGCCGCGGTGGCACTGCTTCTCCTTCGTCCAGATAATTGTATTTAGGCCCCCAGAGGTTCCTGTGTTCGCGAAAAGGCCCTATTTCGTCCGAAATTCACAGAAAATGCATACGAACTCCAAATTGAGATTATGATATACCGTTGGAAAGGTAATGGAGTCTATTTTACATAAAAAAAAAAATAATTCGGGGATAGGTCACTTTGAAAAATTTTGCGGTATTTGCGATAAAAGCCGATTTGATCGTCTTTTTCGCCTTCAGAAATTCACAATAAACTCGTTTTAAATCCAAAAATTATGTGCGATATACCGTTGGAAAGCTATTGACCTCTAGTATCCATGAAAAATATTTGAAAATTGTTATGGCGCTCCGGTTTTAAAGTCAAATTTTGGTCAAACTGATCAAACCTGAGATTCCCGGGAAGTTCTGGAAACCTCTGGGAGCTCCCAGGAGCTGACGTTTTCGCTCGATTTTCTTTTGAAACTCATTTTAATACTTTCCACATGATCTAGAATGATTCTGGCGAATTTGGACATTTTTGGTCAAACTTGGTCAAACCTTGGTCAAACTTGATAAAACCATGGTCAAACCGGTCAACGGGGACTTTCCGGGAACTTCCGGGGGTCTCTGGGAGCTGACGATTTCATCTGATTTTACTTAAAAACTCATTTTTTTTACTTTTCTTACAACATAACATGTTTCCAGAACTTTTGGACCAAATCTGGGAGTTTTCGGGCTTTCAGCGGCATTTTGGTCATTCTGAGCATTTTGAGAAATATAGCTAACTTCCAGGAGTCCTTTTGAGTCTTTTTCGATCATTGTGAACTACCAAGCTATGGGTCTCCTAAATCTGATAGCCGATAAAATGGGGTGTCTATAGCCACTCCCCCTGTCCGACGTCCCCCAACAACAAACACAATCGCCACTCTTTCTCTCTCCTCACCATCGCTACTAACACCTACATCGCCACTACTGGCTACCTTTTACACTACCAATGACGCATACCACCATAAACCCTCGGCAAGTCCCCAACTCCCATCCCATCGCCACTTTCTGTCGCCATCGACTCATCCCTCTCCACCTCGGTTTACTTCTCCACCCTCCACCCTGCCATCGATAAACCCTTCTTCGATGCCTAAAAGGGAGGGACCCACACCTTCCTCTCACTGCCTATAGCCCTTGCCACCCCCTGTCGTCGGCCCCTGGGCCCACCCTCTCCTCGAGTTTTCTCTTCTTCGGCACCAAGCTGAGCCCATGTTGCCATCACCAAGGCTATCGCCCAAACACCCAACCTCCCCATCTAGTCGTTACCACCATCACCCTAAGCTATCGGAACCACCAACCTTCAACCGTCGCCATCTCTCTTTTCTCGCCAGATCAGTCTCTGCACTATCAACACCACCAACTCTAAAGATGTCGCTCTCCCTCTCCTCTGCCTCTTACTGTAGCTACCTTTTCTCTCTCTCTCTATCTCTATCTCTCTCACTCGCTGTCTCTCTGTCTCTGTCTCTCTCTCTCTCTCTCTCTCTCTCTCTCTCTCTCTCTTCCGACACCTCCCACCACCACCCGACACCACCCACGATATGTACATAGTTGCCACAACTCAGTTTTACCAGCACAACAAACCACTCTCATTCTTTTGCCAAAACTACCTATTATCAGCCAAGAGGGAACTCTACATTACCCACATATAGTACAACCTGTATAATACTACAGTGCATTGCTAATGATCACTTGATTCCTAGCCGGAGCCAGGCCACCAGTAGGAGAAGGAAAACACTTCACCAATTATTATCTCTTTTTTCCATTTCTTTCCAAAGGGGAGAGAAAAATGTTCTAACTAAGCTAACAACTCTTTTTTTCTTTTCAAACGAGTGAAGAAAATGCTCCACATAAGCTACCAATTTTTAGTTCTTTCCAAGGGTGGAGAAAGAAATGTTCCAACTAGGCCACGAACTCTTGTTTTTTTTAAATGGGGGGAGAAGGGATCCGTTGATCTAAACAGACTCACACAAGGGACCCTTCGAGTTACAAGCCACATCCAATTTTTGCGCAATTTCAGACAACTCACTCTAAAAAAAAACTTTTCTCCAGATAAATTCAAGACCAAACGGTTGGTCAACTTCACTCTCTCACTCATTCTTGCTCTACTAACTAGGAACAGATCTCTTACAAAAGGCTGGCTCCTTCATGTACAACTAGTCACAACATTCTTATTGTTGGTGGAATTAATGTTACTATTACCACATCAACATAGAAGCCATGAAAAAAAGGGGGGGAGGGGGGGGGGGGGCACTCTGAAGAGGCAAATTTTACAACTTCACTATCCCAAAGACCACGGTGAAAACGATGTCCCCACAAATATGCTTAACACAAGACATGCAGCTACCACTTGATCTCTCAACAGCAACAAGCAACAGACATGTTGTTGCCACGGCCACCACTTTCTCTCTCACCAGCATCATGCCACTACCACTTATGGCCAGCGATATACACCATTTGCTCTGTCACCAGCAAATTTATTCTATAGGCAGCGACATGATGCCATCACCACTTACTGACCAACGACGTGATGTTTCATTTGCTCCCTCACTAGTATGCCACAACTACTTGCTCTATCGTCGGCGATATACTGCTACCGCTTACAGACTCAATATGACTAAGCAACCAATCTTCATGTAAACGACATTCATTCAGAAAGGATCTTTCTTGCACCCTCAAAGTCCCCCACCGAAGCTTACTCGAAAGCTTACTCGAGAACTGTTCTTTGCATCCCTTGAGAAAGTATATGCATTGTTTCACTATTGGTGCTACAAAGTACAAAGCTCATCGGGTCTACATCTCTATGCAGGTCAAAGCATCAGCATATTTTAAAATTGTGGCAACCAAAAATATCCCCACTCTCACCTTGTACCCTCTCCAAATAGTACACTCTTCCTCTTGGGACGGCACGAACATTACGTTCTTCCCCTAACTTCTCTATCTCCAAATGGCTCGACCATTATCTCTAATCCCCAAAGAGCATGACTCTAGTCTCCATATATCCATGTATATAGCATGAGCAATACACTCTCCATCACATGGGTGGCATGAGTAACACACTGTTTTCCTCGTAAAAGTGGGATGCACATTTTGCTCCCCATCTCTCTACCTCACTAAAGTGGTACAGGTACAAAAAGGGATAAAGTAAGCAACATACTCCTACCCCTCTATAATTTTCTCCACATCATTATCTCCAGTACAATTAAATGCGTTCCACTCTATTGAGTTTTGGTTTATCTATATTACATCTCTCTAAAAATAATAAAGGATACGTCATGTCATATTCGCCATAAGGTTGAAATAGCACATTCTCAAGGCATAAAAGAAGAAACAAATATCTGATTCTCATAACAACAAGTACCGGTTACAGACCCAATACATACAATAAATGGGTGCGCACCTGCATCTACTGGAGTTAGATTTGAAACGAGGAATGAAGTTGGAGCCCTTGTATCACCTGAAAACGTTACCTGGTTCAGAGCCTTGCAAAGAGATCCTAGCGAATTTAGAACCTAGCGAATCATTTTACGTCCACCAAAGTCTCCTAAAGCCAGCATCTAAGGCCATAGTAGCCCAGTACTTTTGCGAGAGGATGCCTTGCAATGGAGGATGAAAATACAATGGCACCACCAACTCATACCACGATCGCGATATTCATCCTTAATATGCGGGGAAGGCAGTATGAACGGTTACCTGCCCCAAGCGTCGTACAGAAGTGCGACATCCAAATGGAGCATGCATAGTCCAATAAGACATGTGCACCATTAAAAATACTGCTTCCCCACTTTTGCACTGGTAAAAATACTCCCTGAAAATATGTTAGGCAAAACTTAAAGACCCACTCCATATAGAAGCTTGATACAAAGCATGGCAGGTTCCAAGAAGTTTTGACCCTACGTCATCGCCAAAATACTTTCATAACGTGAAGTGGAAAATGAAGCATGTGTCACACTTTCACCAAAAGAGTTTAAAATAGTCGAAGAGTTGGATGTAAGAACTTTACAAACCCCACCCCTCCCCCCTTTTTTAAAGCAGTTCTCCAAGGACAACGCACAGCGGATACCGAGTAACACTAATATCTACTGGACCGAGCAATTAACTAGATTCGCCATCAATTAAAGATGAGATGTCCGTCCATCATAAAAAAAAGTCACCGAAAAAAGTCACCGAAAGATCAATACCACCTGCAAATGATTAGACGTCCGAAGGATTATGCCCGCATCCTAGCCGCTTCATGCCTAAAATACAGATAGGGGGGCTAATGTAGATAGTAGTTGACAACTCATACAACTTGACCAGTACATGTCACCAACGACTCTACGTGTACCAATGTCACCACTGATTATGGGCTCCACCAACAACCTCTACAAACAAGGCCCACCCCACGGAGCCCACTGTGAAACTCTGCGACTGAAAAACTCGCCCCGAAGCCCACCTCAGAGTAACCAACTCCGAAGCCCACTCTAGAGCACCCATTCTGAAGCCCACTTTAGAAGAACCTACTATGAAGCCCACTCTAGAGAAACCATTTCGAAGCCCACCTCAGTGGAACCTACTCCAAAACCCACTCCAGAGTACCCACTCCGAAACCCACCTCAGCGTAACCAACTTTAAAGTCCACTTTAGAATACCTGCAAGCAAAGCCTATTATAAAGGAGCGCACCCCAAAGCAAAGTGGGCTCCATTCTCACCGGCTGCTCCCTCCGCTAGCTCCAATTAGATACCACTACTACTCACTTGACACGTGGGCCTAAACCTCAGGTGGTCACTCTCTTGATCACTCGTCGAGACTTGCCATCGCTTGGAATGACCACTCGTTATGGAATTGGCCATCGCTTAGAATGACCACTCGCTATGGAATTGGCCATTGCTTTGAATGACCACTCGCTATGGAATTGGCCATCGCTTGGAATAACCACTCAGTCTCAAATGCGTCACCTGAGATCCTCACGCGCCTTAACATATCTCTTTGATACTCGCCATAACATGGTAATACACACACAAGTACACACCTACACGTGGATTCTCCACCCTTGGTTATGAAGCAGTACCAAGGATGGCCAGATACACTGGGAACTCGAGAGCTCATGGCTTGGTGGCTAGAACCGAGGGCATCTCCCTATCTAAACGCCTCTCAGGCAAAGTTAGGGTAAGTCCCAAAGAGAAAGAGAGATAAGTGACCATCATCACGTGCCCTGCCCCTCCGACCTCACAACAAATTAGAGGCCTCTAAACACAAGACCAACTAAAACCTTTGACTCTCACCTCGCCTAATCACTTCCACCTAGATGAATATTCTGCACCAATACCAAAGCCATGCTATTTTTCCTTGCTTAAACCTCTGCATGAAAAGCGATGCCTTGACATTTTCCATCGCTTAAACCTCTGCACCAATAGCAAAGCCTTAATATCCTCCCTCGCTTAAACCTCTGCACCAATGACAGACCAGCTCCCATTGACTCGCTTGCATATTAAAAGACAACAATCTGGACCTATAGCTGCTCGACCCATTTGTCTGGTCAAATCCCATTTAATGCTCTGACAACCTTAAACATACACACTTAACCCCCACCTACCTTAAACAGACGAACCACTCCAAGGATGCCAACTCAGCTATACCAAGAACCTCACAAACCTTATATAAATACCAACCTCACTCAATACATCCAACAACCTGGTTCAACCTGGATCTTAAGTTCTAACCCAGTCTTAAGCTTCAACTCTAGCACTTAAGGCATTCATCGTCTTCTTCAAAATCCCCAAGAACAACCCCAGCCCAACTCGATCAAACCATGCAATACCTATGTCTAAATCTACACTTTAGACATTTACTCCCGTCCTTAAACTCTCCAAAATGACCCTTGGTCATCACTTGGTCTCCACCAACTACCTTTAGACCTTCCACCACCTACTTAAACTCTCCAAGACTCCACTAGAGACTTACCACATACTACTACCTCCATCTAAGAGCTCGCCGCTTACTGCTTTCTCTCTCTCTCTCTCTCTCTCTCTCTCTCTCTCTCTCTCATTTGGGGATACCTTGGTTCTTACTCGAGCCGTGTCCTCTCCGACTCCCATTTCTCTACTGTATTTTTATACATTATTATTCTACTACACTTTCTGCATTATTTTATCATATTTTATCTATTGTTCCACTTGTACTAAGCTGCTTACGTGTTATGCCCATTCATATATCTCATACATATCACACAAGAACCTACCACAAGCACTGAATCAATTTACAAAGGAAAAAGAGTGCAGTTTTTCTCGTCTATTGCTCACCCAACTCTCTCATTGGCTAAGGCAATGGGAGCCATGACTTTTTACTATTAATTAATCCTTATTTAATCTTGGGTCCCACTGCACTAAGCCAGTAACCAATGGGAGAGTTGGATGAGCAATGTGTGAGCAATTTTGGGGTGAGCAAAAATGCATTCAAGAAAAAAAATTTAGGGTTAATTACATTTTACCCCCTTGTGGTTAGGCCCATTTTCATTTTACCTACCCCTATGGTTCAAGTGGACACTTAACCCCCTTATATTTGTGGACTAAAGTGAAACAGTTAAAATTTCTAACAAACTTAACTAAAAATTTAAAATTTGTGTCAAAATTGACTAAAAAAATTAAAATTTGTCACAATTTTTTCGAATTTGAAGGCCAATATATTAACAACAATGTTTGGGCCACACCCTTACACACACAAAAGACATCCACACCCTGAGGTAGACCAATGAGAAGAGACTGATAGTGACTCTTCTCTTCTCATTGATCCATCTCGGAGTGTAGGTGTTTTTTTGGTATGGAAGGGTGTACCCCTAACATTATTGTTAATATATCGGCCTTCAATATTTTTAACAAAAATTGCTTCGGAAATGTATAGCCAACATGTACGTATTTTTTTGGAAAGGAATTGGTGGAAAGAATTGCAATATCTCTTATTTGTTGTTTTGGGTTGAAAAGGGGGTTGAAATATCACGAGCCAGAGTACTGGAAATTTGGAGAAGAAGGGAACAAGTATTTCAGGCATGCCACTGGTCAAATCTATGCTATCTCCAAGGACCTTGCTTCTTACATCTCTATTAACTCGTTAGTAAACTCTCTCTCTCTCTCTCTCTCTCTCTCTCTCTCTCTCTCTGTGTCTGTCTGTTGTTTTGTTTTATATAAGCTAATTAATCAATATTTACATATGAGAGATGTTATTATAGGCCAATATTGCATAGATATGCAAACGAAGACGTATCTCTGGGTGCATGGTTCATTGGATTGGAAGTTCAACATGTGGATGAACGTTCCATGTGTTGTGGATCCCCTCCAGGTACCCACTCAATTTCTAGTACTACATAAATTCCCTCGATCATTATCTTGTCATACGGAATTTAATTCAAAGAAAAGGTAAAAGAGAATATTTGTAAATATGTGGCTTTGACTTTCAAATATGACAATTATATATTTTGGGATACCCTAAAATGAAAAGTGTGACAATAATTTTAGAATGGATAGAGTATAATTTTAGAGTGCGAAGTTTTTAATTGAAACAAATTAAAACTATTCATAATGAACTACGGAGTATTATGCATGTCAAATGAATTTATATATATATATATATATAAGAGAGAGAAGTTGATATTACTAGTTAAAAACAAGCTCCCTATGTGAGAGAGTTGATATTACTAGTAACTCTAGACTTGAAATATTGAATTAGGTATTATATTATGTCTCACACTCATCTAATCATGTTGTTCATTCATTGTTTCCATTTAATTTTTTTTAATCAATACACATGTCTTTTTCTTCATCATCACTAACATTTTCATCATTTTCGTCATATCGCATAAACTATTCATCAGCTATTGTCTCATGTCGTATATTACTATCTAAGGTCATTAAAACAACAACAATTAATTTATTTTTCAAAAGGAAATGGACCCATGTGCTTTAAAATAAGTCAGCGATCATTTCACATTCGAAAAGAGCGTTAAATCACATTTCTCGTGTACGTGTGTACATTTAAGATATCAAATATGCTAGACAGACTTTGATTTTCACATTGAATTTGACATTAGGGACCAACTAGCAAATATACTAAAATATTTGGCACTCACAATCACAAAACTGAGCTCTGTCAAATCTAAGTTTTGGAGCCAAAATTGCAAAATCCCCAAATCAAGCCCTAGCCCTTGAAACCAATCCTCCCCTGCGTCCACCGGCTCCCTCCATAACCGGCGGCATAAATTGCTTGTCATAGGCTAATTTTAAAGAGAATTGGTTATCCACCTACTAGATAAACATAGACCATAATCCTTAGCATAGAAGACGTGCATTGGACAATACACCCAGAAAAGGGTGTAATAAGAGAAGAAAAAATATATTAAAAAGTTAAAAACTAAAAGACATTCACTCCAAAACACTCTTCATTTGCTCTCTCTCTCTCTCTCTCTCTCTCTCTCTCTCTCTCTATGTCCCTCGTTTTCTCTCTCTACATTCCCAACAGTTAGATCAAATTCAAAACCCATTTTCGGGTCTTCTCTTCCCTTCTTCATTATCATTCATTAGAGCAATCAAAGTCCATATCTCAACCTTCCCACCAAAACCGGCGGTGACTGCTATAGAGGGAGCCGGTGGATGCATGGGAGGATGGGAGGCTCGGTTTCTAAGGCTAGGATTTGATTTGGTGTTTTTGCAATTTTAGCTCCATCAACTATTGTCTCATGTCGTATATTACTATGTAAGGTCATTAAAACAACAAGAATTAATTTATTTTTCAAAAGGAAATGGACCCATGTGCTTTAAAATAAGTCACCGACCATTTCACATTCCAAAAGAGCGTTAAATCACATTTCTCGTGTACGTGTGTACATATAAGATATCAGATATGCTAGATAGACTTTGATTTTCACATTGAATTTGACATTAGGGACCAACTAGCAAATATACTAAAATATTTGGGACTCATAATCACAAAACTGAGCTCTCTCAAATCTGAGTTTTGGAGCCAAAATTGCAAAATCCCCAAATCAAGCCCTAGCCCTTGAAACCAATCCTCCCCTGCGTCCACCGGCTCCCTCCATAACCGGTGGCACAAATTGGTTGTCATAGGCTAATTTTAAAGAGAATCGGTTATCCACCTACTAGATAAACATAGACCATAATCCTTAGCATAGAAGACATGCATTGGACAATACACCCAGAAAAGGGTGTAATAAGAGAAGAAAAAATATATTAAAAAGTTAAAAAACTAAAAGACATTCACTCCAAAACACTCTTCATTTGCTCTCTCTCTCTCTCTCTCTCCCTCTCTCTCTCTCTCCCTCTCTCTCTCTCCCTCTCTGTCCCTCGTTTTCTCTCTCTACATTCCCAACAGTTAGATCAAATTCAAAACCCATTTTCGGGTCTCCTTTTCCCTTCTTCATTATCATTCATTAGAGCAATCAAAGTCCATATCTCAACCTTCACTATCGGTGGATTCAGGGGAGGATGGGAGGCTCGATTTCTATGGCTAGGATTTGATTTGGTGTTTTTGCAATTTTAGCTCCAAAACTCATATTTGAGAAAGCGTAGTTTTGTGTTTGTGGGCTCCAAATATTTTTGTATATTTGCTAGTTGGTTCATAATGTCAAATTCAATGTGAAAATCAAAGTCTACCTAGCATTTCTCATAAGATGTATCTATCAGCTAGTTCTGTAATTTAATTATGGGATTTGAATAAAGATGACATTTACTCATAAATAAGGGATAAAAGTATAATTCTGTGTACAAAAGTTCATGACTCTTTGGTTCAATCACATTTCTTATACACGTGTGTATATAAGATATTTTTATCAGCTAGGTATGTAACAACAATATTAGGGCACAAACAAGTTTCATAAACTTTTACAAACACTCTATCTCTCCTATATAGCACTGTGGAGTCCACTATCTTTCTCATTGGTGGCACTGTGGAGTCCACTGAAATTATCTGAACCACACAGTGTCACCCAAGAGAGAGATAGATTGTGTTTGTAAGTGTTTGTGAAACTTGTTTCTGCCCCAAATATTACTCAGTATGTAATTTAGTTATGGAATTTGGATAAAGATGGCACTAATTCATAAAATAAGGGGTAAAAGTGAAATTGTGTGTAGAAAAGTTCATGACTCTTAGGGAATTAGTGTAAAATCATAGTTTTGAGAAGTCAGAATTTTTTGCTTCTCCAAAATGGTTATTCTGGATATGCACTTCTTGTCAAGAAGTCAAAAATAAAATCTCACAAAACGAATTTCACTTCAATAAATCGTGTAAATGGACTTCTTCTTTTTAAAGGGCATTCCTAAAGCGAAAGGTTTCGTCACCCTTTTTTTTATACTATGGTTTTCATAACCCTGATTGCTGATTGTATATGTTCCCGATTGCTGGTTTGTATATGTTATTGTTTGGTTAGCAATTATGCACTTTTTTTATATGTGTATATATTTTTATATGATTGTTTTGTATATATGGAACAGATTGTGAATTTAAGACACAGGCTGGGAACATATGTGTAGCAACATTTGATTGGTCGTGCAGTGGAGTATGCAAATCCGTTGAGAGGATGAAAGTTGTGCATAATACCTGCGGAGAAGGAGATGCGGCTGTCTGGAAAGTTGAGCTTTAGTTTCACCAAACATTGCTATATCTATCTATATATTTAAATTTGCATTACTCACAACATGATCAGAGATGAGAAAAAGGGACACCGAGAGCCTAAAAAGGCCAAATTTCTGTTTTTTTTTACCTAATTACTGACCAAATAAATAGAATAAGTTTAAAAAGAAAAAAAATCATAATCACATGTGACGGGATCATGGAATAACTTCTCATTTGCAAGGCCAGATAATTTATTAGAGTAATGATACACCCACTCTCTCATCCACACCTCGAACCACATTCAGCACATCTTGTCCCTTGATTGCCCTTTATTCTGGTGGATTCTACATGAGTTCCACATAGGACCCACTAAAATCAAGGGGCAGAATGTGTTAAATATGGTTGGGGGTGTGGTTGGAGTGGGTATATCATTATTGAATTTATTATACCACCGAGTTTAGAATCAATGCAATTTTTTTGTCGAAATTCAGCATATATATATATATATATTTCCCCAGTCCAAAAGTAATCGCTACCAATGTTAAATTGTGATACTTTTGTACTCAACAATGTGGCGTGATCCTCCTACTTTAATACCACGTGAGTTCTTTAATGGTATGTTATTTTCGGGAGTCTTTTTATAGCAATGGGTAAGGAATTCTTTGGTCTCTGAGCGAGGGACGGAGGTTATGATATAGGCTGTAGATGCTGCCTAAAATGGTTGATTCAGGACTAGATGAATTGGACTATTGGAGAGAATCTCTCTAAATAATAACCTGGAAAAGGGCAAAAGAAAGGCCACAAAGGGGGGTTTGGACCCCTGAGCCTCCTCTGATGGCTAAATTAGTCTCACATGGAGTTTGAGTACGAGGGAATCCCAAAGGGTAGAATTGTGTATATAGGGACTGAGGCTTAACTGTCTACACTTTTCTAGGATCACTACTCCCACTACTCCGCTACCCAATCATGGGCTAGACTACCCGTTGTTTGGGCTATAATCATGGGATTATGCATATAATTTTCTCCCTCCATGATCACTAACGGCTAGTCATGGGCTAAGGTCATGCGGCTGACCCATTCTTTGGCTCCACTTGTCAATAGATGATTGGGGTGATATTTTTGGGGCATATTAGCTACTCCCACCCCCAAGTTCTGGTCATTTGAAGAAAGTTCTGAGATGGTTTCATCTGTGAAGCATTTAAGAGTCATTTGGAACGATCACACATTAGAGGCCATTGGAGCTTTGAAACTGACATCTGTCTGTAGCATGTACATTCTTGTCTTTTTTAAGGAGTCGAAGTCGAAATATTGGATCTTTGGTCTAGGAAAATCTTACACGAGAGGGTCTTGCTCATAAAAGGCCTGAATATGAGAGTCTTTGTCGTTGATGACATTAACTATAACTCATAAGAGGCAATTCTGAGGAGGTTGGTGAGATTGAGGCCAAGCTGAAAAGCTTTAGGCTCAATAAGTTGAGACCAAGCTGAAAAGGCTTGAGGTCACATAAGATGAGGACAAGGTGTAAAGCTTAGGGCCTAAGAAGTGAGGCCAAGTTGAAGTGCCTAGTGTTATTGAACCAAAGATTTGAAGAACTAAACACCAGAGCATTTAGCTAAAATACTTGGTGTGATTGAACAAATTGGCTTTAGGAGTAGAGCACTTGAGTGCTCGGCTGAGGTACTTGGTGTGATTGAACCAAGGTTTTAGAAGAAGAGCACCTTGGTGCTCGGCTGAGGTACTTGGTGTGATTAAACTAAAGTTTTAGGAGTAGAGCACCTAAGTGCTCGGCTAAGGTACTTTGTGTGATTGATCCAACCTTTTAGGAGCAGAGCACCTGGTGCTCGACTAAGGTACTTTGTGTGATTGAACCAAGGTTTTAAAGAGCAGTGCACCTGGGTACTAGGCTGAGGTACTTGGTGTGACTGAACCAAGGTTTTAGGAGTAGAGCACTTGGGTCCCCTGCTGAGGTACTTGGTGTGATTAAACCAAGTTTTAGGAGCAGAGCACCTGGGTCCCCTGCTGAGGTACTTGCTGTGATTAAACTAAGGTTTTAGGGGCAGAGCACCTAGGTGCTTAGTTAAGGTACTTAGTGTGATTGAACCAAGGTTTTAGGAGCAGAGCACCTGGGTGCTTGGCTAAGGTACTTGGTGTGATTGAACCAAAGTTTTAAGGAGTAGAGCACCAGGGTGCTCAGATGGGGTACTTGGTATGATTGAACAAATTTTTAGAAGCAAACTTCTTGGTGTTAGACTGAGGTACTTGGTGTGATTGAGCCAAGGTCTTAGGAGCAGAGCACATGGGTGCTCAACTGAGGAACTTAGTGTGATAGGGCTATGGTTTTATGAGCATAACAGCTCAGTGCTCGGCTAAGGTACTTGGTATAATTGAACCAAGGTTTTAGGAGCAGAGCACCTGGGTCCTCGGCTAAGGTACTTGGTGTGATTGAACCAAGGTTTTAAAGAGCAGAGCACCTGAGTGCTCAGTTGAGGTACTTGGTATGATTGAACCAATGTTTTAAGAGCAGCGCACCTGGGTGCTCGGCTGAGGTACTTAGTGAGATAGAACCAAGGTTTTAGGAGTAGAGCACCCGGGTGCTTGGCTAAGGTACTTGGTGTGAATGAACCAAGGTTTTAGGAGTAGTGCACCTAGTGCTCGGCTAAGGTACTTAGTGTGATTGAACCAAGGTTTTAAAGAGCAGAGCACCTGGGTGCTCGGCTGAGGTACTTGGTGTGACTGAACCAAGGTTTTAGAAGAAGAGCAATTAGGTCCTTAGATGAGGTACTTGGTGTGAATAAACCAAGGTTTGAGGAGCTGAGCACCTGGGTGCTTGGTTAAGGTACTTAGTGTGATTGAACGAAGGTTTTATGAGAAGAGCACCTGGGTGCTCGGCTAAGGTACTTGTCGTGATTGAACTAAGGTTTTAAAGAGCAGGCACCTGGGTTCTCGAATGAGGTACTTGGTGTGACTGAACCAAGGTTTTAGGAGCAGAGCACCTGGGTCCTCGCCTGAGATACTTGGTGTGATTGAACAAAGGTTTTAAAAGCAAAGCACCTGGGTTCTCGGCTGAAGTACTTGATGTGATTGAATTAAGGTTTTAGAAGCAGAGCACCTGGGTGCTCGGCTGAGGTACTTGGTGTGATAGAACAAAGGTTTTAGGAGAATAACACCTGGGTGCCCGGCTATGGTACTTGGTATGATTGAACTAAGGTTTTAGGAGCAGAGCACCTGGGTGCTCGATGCTCGACTAAGGTACTTGGTGTGATTGAACCTAGGTTTCAAAAATCAAAGCACCTGGGTGCTCGATTGAGGTACTTGGTGTGATTGAGCCAAGGTTTTAGGAGTAGAGCACCTGGGTCCTCCGCTGAGGTACTTGGAGTGATTAAACCAAGGTTTTCGGAGTAGAGCACCTAGGTGCTTGGTTAAGGTACTTAGTGTGATTGAACCAAGGTTTTAGGAGTAGAGCACCTGGGTGCTTGGCTAAGGTACTTGGTGGGATTGAATCAAGGTTTTAAAAAGCTGAGCACTTGGGTGTTCGGAAGAGGTACTTGGTGTGATTGAAGCAAGGTTTTTGAAGAAAAGCACCTGAGTACTCGGCTGAGATACTTGGTATGATTGAACCAACGTTTTAGGAGTATAGCACCTGCATAATCGGCTGGGGTACTTGGTTTGATAGAACCAAGGTTTTAGGAGGTACTTGGTGTGATTGAACCAAGGTTTTAGGTGGGTGCTCTGCTAAGGTACATGGTGTGATTAGGAGCATTTTTGTACCCGTATGGAGATTTTTTTGTCGCATTTTTGCTCGCCCTCAAAGATTCCTTCTCAAAAGCAGTATTTTGATTTCTACTAATACTGCTGCACTAGCTGCTTCCTGAAAATGGGTTTCCTTTTTCCATTTGTTTATCATTATGCCATAACCAGAAAAATCTGAACCATTAAACTACCAGAAAAAACTCCATACATTCCTTTGAGTAAAGGGATTCCCATAACCAGAGTGTTGGGAAGTGTAGAGAGAGAAAACAGAGTAATCGTCCATTCTAGGCAACCCCTTTTGCTAACTTTAGACCAAACGAATAGTATTGCAAGAACGATGATTTTCTGAAGTGTATCGGCGACGATGAATCTCATATTCGTGGTGTATGGATCGTTGGTGGAGATGAAGTGGAAGGAGAGAAGAGGAACGGCGAAGAGGGCGACGATGCAGTTGGTACCAGAGCATTGATCTAGAGTGAAGATCTTCCACCATTTCACAGACCCATAAGCTAAGATCATAGCTACATACAGAGGAACCACTGCGGTCATCACATGGTAGAAGTCTAAGAGACTAATCATCTTTGCTGATCACAATAGCGTTTTTATTTTTTATTTTTTAGAGAGAGAGAGAGAGAGAGAGAGAGAGAGAGAGAGAGAGAATGAATATTGATGAAGATGATAGATGGGTTTAAATTGAAAGAGCATGTGTTTGGGGGTACTTATGGGTAATGAGCAGAGAATATATATAACTATATAAGCAATTTTTTTATGCATACAAACACAAGCTTTGAGAGTTGCGAGAAAAGCTTGCACTTGCAGACTCCAAAGCACAGTAGTGTAAGGGGGGTTTTTTGTAATTTGATTTTTTCCTCTTTGTTTTAAGTTGTGTTTGGATTTGATGGAGAGAGAGAGAGAGAGAGAGAGAGAGAGAGAAAGGGGGGGGGGGGGGGGGGGTTGGGGGAGTTATGTATATGGATGGGAGTTTTATTATTGAAATAAATTGGTAAGTTGGTGTGTGGCTCTATCTTCCATGGATTAATGGTGTTTGTATAAAGTTTTGATAGAAAAAGCATTTTGGTTGGAAGTGGTGTGTCTATGAGTACTTTGTTTGGAGAGCTTTTTTCAATCTTTGGTAAAGACCCTCTTGCCTTATTACTCATTCTTTTCTCTCTCTTTTCTTCTTGGATTCACTTTTTAGCGCTAATGGGCTGTTGATGGGCAATGGTTGAGCTTTCATGTACTCACTCCCTCCCTCCCAGTCCTCTGTATTTAACTTGTGTATATATTACTATAATAATATTCTCCTTTCTTTTTCTTTTTTTTCTTTTTTGTGTGTGTGGGAGGGGGAGAGATTTCTCTTAAGGAATCACATATTAGTAGTTAATCTACTACACAAGGGCAATATTGAAGAGTAAAAATAATTTAATCATAACAAAAACTAGTTTCTTTAAACAATTAGTAGCAGTTACAAAAGAGACATTTAATTTTAGACAGATCGATAGTATTTATTGCACCCTTTTTATTATAGGTTTGCATGTTTTATTCCCTTTTGGGAGCTCTTACAATAAGTGGGAGGATATATACATTAAGGGTTTGTTTGTTCTTGGATTTAGTGCGGGGAAAGAAAAAGAAAACTTACAGGAAAATTGTTTATTTTGTAGGTTAATATGAAAAACGATGCAAAAAATAAAAGAGATCAGAGAATAAGGTGAGAAATATACTAAACCTTTTGAATGTTATTAGAGCAACTGCAGTGGTGTATTTTAGGGAAGGGTAAATTTAAGCTAGATTCCTATACACAAATGGAGACGCACACAGTGGTGTAGAGAAGGAGCTGACATAAGAAATGGTGGTCGTGCATGGGCCGGCATTGGGTTTGTCGATTGGGGATGGGCCGCTTTTGGGTGTGTCAGTTGTATTTCGGCCGGCTATGCCAGTGTCGTTTGTCTGTATGGTAACGAATTTAGTGAAAGGGTAAATTTAAATTTAGCTACTATACATGTAAAGTTCAGGAACACTGTTGCAACACTTCGTACACTAACTCCCCTAAATTGCCCTACCAATATAACAAAACAAAACCGACTAGTGATGATAACAACAATCTTGCTTTACACCGATGAGATTTAATTTTTAGACCCAACTGTATGTGTGGAGATACTAAGCTATAACTTTTAGACCTAACTTACAATAACTTAGCACATATTACCTAAGCTGCAATGGTTTTATATTATAGTAATACTATGCTTCCTAAATTCAAATTCTAAAACCCATTAAATATCGTTCCAACATGATGCTTCCCAAATCCAAGAGTAATGCTATGCTAGTAATGCTATGCTTCCCTAATATTTGACACAAAATTTTATTATCTCTATTCTCATTTTACCCCAATCCAATTAAGAGTTGTAAACCCAATTTGACATCATACTTTGTTGATTCAAATAGATTATATATATATTTATCTCTCCTTATCAAATATGTATAAATAGACCCCAAATTTTTTTTTCGAAGGTATACTTCCTCAGCCCCAAAAATTATATCTGGCACTGCCCGTGTGCAGACTAATATATAAAGAGTTTGCCTTTCCAAATTGCCTCAGAAAAGTTTTCTTAATTTATGGCATGGTTTAACTTCTTTGAAATGCCATACTAGCATTTTACACACTTTAGCCCATGGATACTAGTTAATTTCTTTTCTTTTCTTATTTGTTTTTCCAATCTCTTACATTGATTATGGCTGACACACACACCATTTTATTCATACGGAAGAATAAATAGAGAGCAAGAACTCCCCCTAAGAGGAGCCCAACCCTTCCCCTCCCGTTGGAGAGAGGAATGTGATACTACTAGACCAAATGGTCATTTGTAGTTAATTTCTTATTGTAGAAAATATGCACGCAAGCATACGAGACGGGTTTAGGTCACTTACCTAGCGGAATAATCCGACGGATCGCCGAACGGTGTTGTTACAAGCCCGGCGTCTTCACCCACGAACTACTGCTCCATGTTGCCTCCGTGTACTCTCTTATGCTTCGCGTAGGTCGTGAAGATCACTACTAGAGCGGTCCTCGTACGTATCACGTGCTAAATCCCATGGCTCCTTTGGTGATGGCCAAGAGAGATATGAACCGTAGGGATAGAGAGAGAGAGAGACTAACGTGAGTTAGAGAGAGAGAGAGGCTGTTGTGAATATATGAAATATCCTTAGGTTTTTCATGTGATATATATGTATATATAGGCACATAAAAACCTATAAGGCTTAAGATTCCAAAAGCCCATTATTTGGCGACCAAGCCAGCCCTCTCTGGACCCAGTCCAATATAATGTAGGTGCCCATATGGCCCAACCACAATATCTCACAATATTTGTTACATCTCCCACTCACCCACATAGGGTTGGTACTAAAAACCAATCTCTTAACACAGCGGAACATCTCAACTCTTCATACAGGGAAATAGAACGTGCGACCTTACGAAAAGAAAGTACAGCGACAGGAGTGTAATGCCAAATCATCACCATAACCAGCAAGACACATCACTCGAAAGCTTCTCGTGTATGCCTTAGACGATTCAACCACACCAGACACAACATTCTCAATCCCTCGGTGAAAAGAATCGCTGTACCACCTCAATGTAATGTACTCATGACATATCAGTAACAAATTACGATTGTCGCAGGCCTGCTAATGAGTCACAAAAACATGGTGTGTTATTGAATGGTCTTCCCTGAACCCACATGTCAATCCGACTAACTTAACCGCTTGCCCAGGCACGCCCCATAGAACGGAATTGTCTCGTCGTCCTAGGATAGCATGCTAAAGTAGCTGTCATCAAGCATCCTCTTCATGACATAGTCTCAAGTCGTGAAGGCAACCAGTTTGTAGGATAACCAATGTCTTGGATATGCTACATGGCTCACACAGCAATGAAGAGGAATCCATTCACTGCTCCACAATCGATCGTAAAAGCACATACAGTACGATATGTATGCTATGGCGTTCTTCCATCAAAATGGGCATGTCACTCTGTGTTTGGAAAAGCAAGTAACGCCATACGAATCTTAGTCTAGACGTTACACAAAACGTCTAACCTGAGTCTCCCAACACAGTCGCTCCTCTTAGCGCCCGTCTGAAAACTCACATTCGGCTGTAAACAGGCTACATAGAGTCGTGGGATATCTCTATGTTCGACCAAGTATAAGGTCTCATCTTAGATCCATCTAAGGCGACATATAGAAATAATAGGGTTTATATCTAGCTCGCTGTTCTTATACTGCGTAGATATAAGTGTTCAAGCTCGCTTTCTAAGCGCTATGGACACACATGTCCTAGCTAGCTATCTAAGCGCCATGAACACAAATGTCTCATCTTGCTCGCCATCTAAGCGCCATGGACATGCATGTCCTAGTTCGCTATCTCGGCCCCAAGGTGAATCACCCGTGTGAGTAGGTCGATTCAAGCCCGGTGACATATAAAAAATGTGCATTCATTCCATTTATATAACAAATATATATATGGAAACCAACTAGTTTATAAAAACTTGAATAATAATGTCAATTCCACAATGAAATGTCTAAGCACATCAAATCCCCCAATGGAGATGTGCATTAAGACAACTTCCCTTTGCGCAAACTACATCTCAAATGTGACACGTGCTAGAATGGTTTTTGAAATCTTTCGCATATGCTCAGACTTACGTGCTGTCACTGTAGATGAGTACAACCTCATCACTATGAGGTGAAGAGCCTAGCCACTGCAAAAACTCTTCAACCAAAATAGCTCCTCAAACCGCTGTAGAGCACACTACATATTATGCTTCCATTGCAGACAGCATAAGGTAAGGTCCACAGTCCTGCGAACATATCGCAAGATACTCTTCACTACTCTCTAGTGGTAGGACCAGAGTTGCTACGACAACGACTAATTAAACCAACCGCATAGCAGACATCTGACTGAGTACACACATTAGCATACTTCAGATTCCCTATTGCGGACGCATATGGCAAACTGGACATTTGTTTCCTCTTCTCATTATTCTTAAGACATTGATCTAAGGTCAAGGTGAGTCCCCCCAAAAATGGGATGTCTATGGGTTTTCAGTTTTTCATGTGAAAACGTTCAAGAACCTACATCTTGTAAGTCCCTCGAGACAAACAGAGGAGCTTCTGAGAACAATATCTCACAGTCTAAACTTCCAACACATAGTTGGAATCACCTATGTCCTCAATCTCAAACTGAGAGGACAACCACTCTCAAGTGGCGACAATAGAATTCATCTTATTCCCAGTTAAAAGGACGTCATCAACATATAAAGAATTAAAACACTTTTCTTGGACCATTTAATGTACACACATTGTACCACTACCTAGACAATTTGAGATAATAAATAGATCGTTTGAGACAGCACACTTTTGCGCTCATTCCTTTTGGTCACAACACCAATGGGATGATCCATATTTCTCTCGTCGTCTTGTTCTCCATTGAGAAAAGAACAGTTTTAAACATCCAACTAAAAAGGTTCAAAAACTAAATTTGCGACAATTGCTAGGATAAGGCGAATGGAGTCAGATCTCACCCTTTGGGAGAACATGTTTCCATGGTCTATACCCTCTCTGGGTACAAACTATCGCCACAAGGCACGCCTAATACTTGTCAATTGAACCATCTTCCTTGTATTAGATTTTGTAAACACACTTGTCTCCAATAGCCTTACGCACAGGCAGAATGTCAACTAACTCCTAGACCTTATTTACGTCCATAGGGCTCATCTCGTCACGCATAGTAATTATCCACTCAGCTTCAGCAGACGAAGAAAAACGCTTCAACAAAAGAAGCAGGCTCATCCTCATCCACTTGTGCACACATTTGCACATATATGAAAATGTCTTCCTCAATTTCAAAACAGCGATAGGGAACGTTTTCCTCATCACCATACAGTGTACTACCTGAGAATCTTGAGTGCCTAGTGGTGCACTCCCACTATCTGGTACACTCCCACTAGTGTCTAGCGGTGTACTCCCACTCGGCTGGAGACTAGTACCATTTTATAGCGATTACTGGATGTGGAATCTCAATCTCCCCACCCTCGCTTAAAGATGGTATGTTGTCTTCAACATCCTCCAACTCATGGAGGTCAAGATTTCTCTTAGTAATACAAATCTGGGGAAGTCATCCTCAATATCATGTAGCACCATTTCTGTCATTCCTATACCCGTTTGTTTATTATACGAAACATAGGCTGTCGAGCTATTAGAATACCTTTTAAAGGTATGCTTTCTAGCTCTCGAGCATAGTTTCTCGCACTTATGCAAGGTATAGTGAACATAACCTCTTGAGCTCCACGGGCGCAAATGCTCCAAAATGAGCTTTCCGGCTTTCCATAGCTCATAAGGGGGTAGAAGGAACTGACTGAGGAGAGGCACTCTACTATGTAGGCAGCAATCAAGAGTACATCCTCTCAAAACAATACTGGGAAATTGACTTGCGCCATCATAGTCCTAGCCATATCTAGGAATGTCTTATTCCTTCTTTCTGCAACATCATATTGTTGCGGAGTTCCGGAATAGAAAGTTGTCTGCATATCCCCTTTTTCCTCACACAATTCCCAGAACTGATTAGATAAGTACTCGCGATCCTCACATCGCGCGAAATCATCTATAAAAGTGAGAAAATAAGAGGCGCCATGACGTGCCTTTACAACCATAGGTCCACAGATATTTGAGTGAACTAGATCTAATGCTTGAATAGCTCTAATAGCCTTTCTAAAAGGCTTTTGGCATGCTTTGCCAACTAAGCAAGACTCACACATAGGTAGGTCAACCTTAGCGAGTGGGCCCAAAAAGGGCTTCTCGAGCTAATCAAGTCATTCTATCAATCTTATGCGTTCAAGTCTAGCATGCTATGTCTTAGAATAAATGAATAACAGATGAAACCAGAATTATGAAAAAAAAAAATTCTTAAGCAGTTATCCCTAGATAACCATGTCCTAGTAACACTACTATCTAAAGTTATCCATCCTATTACCACCGAACTGGAAAACGCCCTCGATTGCGCTCTTCCACCTTGTTAGCCTTGGGCGCAAACTTGCTAGTCCCACCCTACCTCTAGGCGGGTTTACCCTTACCATTGCGTTTAGGCCCACTGGCCTTGCGCTTACTTCCACTTATGGAAGTCGTGGTCAAGAGTATAACTATACGGTTCGCCTTACCTTTTTGGCGCTCCGTATTCAGCTCAACATGTCAGAAAATGTCAAAATAAAAAATTTAACATTTCCTTTGTGGATCATGATTTGTTTTCTATGGATCCGCGAATCAGGCAAAGAACTAATCATAGCCTGAAACTGAAGTTCGCCAGTAAAGATGTTCCGAGTATTCTGAAATCACGAATCATACCTGTCATCGACCTTAGATGTCCAGTCATCGTGTACTTGGAACGTTTCTTTTACTTTCCCGAACTTCATAACTAGATGCTTAATCTAGTAGTGAATGTGCCATCGAAAACAAATTTGAGCTGATCTCATAATACTTTGGCTATTGGGTAGTACATATACTTCCCAACAAGATCATGGTGCATGCTGCTTATCATAAAGCGTGTGCTATGATCCTTCTCAAGCCAAGTATTATAGGCTATTAAGGTTATAATGATATTGGGCCGGAGGCCCATTATTCGGTTTAATGGGTTGGACCATAGTATAAGTATAGAGCCCATAAGCTCTTACTCATTCTATCGGTGTGTTACTTTGCAGTGCCATATTACAAAAAATTAGTCCCTTTTAAACTTGTTACTTTTATAAAGATCGACAAAGTGTGGTTTGGAAAATATTTGTTTTTGTGAATCCAAAAAATTTGAAAAATAATATTTGAGAACATGCACAAAGGATTGACATTATTATTTGCACATTTCATAAGGTTTGTTTTAAAATTCAATTACAAATGAGTTTTCCCCTTTCTACAATTTAAGACCAAAAAATTCGCTATTGCTCATTAATCAAATCTTAAATTTGTAAATCAAGAAAAACCTTTTATAATTGATTTTTCTAAACAAACATCAATTAGATGATACAATTACCTATCTAAGATCATCCACAAGATATAAAGTGCGCCATACAATAAAAATGCGCATGGACCCCCACGTGGGTCCGAATTGACAACTTAGAGCTTATGCTAAGATAATTCAAATGTATGATGTATGAACAAAGAAAACCATCCCTTTATAAGTAGGCTTTTCCAATATAAGAAATAAAACACTCGTCCTCACATTACATTTATAGCCCATAAAAAAATAGGGATGCTTTGTTCATATACATACACAGAAACAACCTTAGACATACATCGTGAGGACACAAGCTCTTTAATCGTCAAGTATTGTCCATTCATTTAAGCCAGATTAGAAAGTATTAATCACACACATCAAGCACTCATGTGGTCTTATTATAAAATGAATTGAATCATCCGTCACTCCACTTAAGGAGGAGGAATTAGAGGTCATAGGGTCAACCAATTACAAACGACAATAATTAAACGTGACCAACAATGCAACGAGCCTCTAAAAATAATAAAATGTGCAATAAAATAATTATTGCACAGCCCGGATAACTCCCATAAGCTAATGTAAAATCAATGAAAAATCCTGGATTTTCACTAATTTTAACACAATTTTCGGTCTTAAAACATATTTTAAAATCAATTCATTAAGGGTTTTTAAATTAACAAATTAATTTAAAAAAACTTCATGGGAAAAATTAAATAATTGAAAAACTGAGTTTTCATTATAAAGAATTTTCCAAAATTTATAAAGGGCCAAAAATATTTTGAATCAATTTAACAAAATAAGTTGATTTAGTTAAACAAAATTAACTATGAGCAACAAATTCCCAAAAAAATACAAAAATTTTGAGGCATTTGTTCTCCAAAGATTTTTAGTGGTCTAATATGGTGTTCCAAACACCCCATATTAATTTCAAAAATTAATAATCTATTTTGGCTATTTTAAGCAATTAAATAAATGTCCAGATGCATAAATTTTATGCTCTAAAATACCAAAACAAAAATGAGATAATTCATAAAATTTTCTCAAGTCTCCAATCAGTGTACAAAAACACTATACTTCAAATTCAAGAATTAACAACTTTAATTGGTTATATTTTAAGCAATTAATATTGCATACTCAACAATATATATGCTCTAAAATATGTCCCAAAGAGCGAGAAAATACACTAAAATAATTTTCTCAAGCTACCACTTGTGTTCTAAACACATTGTGTTAATTCCCTGAACTAATAATCAATAAAAATATTTTAAGCAATTTAATATGTGTACAAAAACACACAATTATATGCTCTAAAATATTAATATGATTCAGATAATTTATCGAAAATTATCTATGGGTCCCACAAAATTTTACATGGTCTTAAAACAGTGTCCCTTATGTCCCTTATTAATTTCAAAAATTAATAACGTATTATGAATATTTTAAGCAATTAAACAATGTCCAAGAACATAAATTATATGCTCTAAAATATCATAAATACATGATAGTTTACAAAAAACTATCCTAGAGTTCCAAACAGTCTACTAAACACTGAAATACTGAAAGTCTAAATTTTCATAATTTTCCAGAATTTTAAAGTAATTTAAAACATATTTAAACTAATTTAAAACCTTAGCTTTCAATAAAACATAAATTGTTTTATTAATAAATAGATATAGCAGGTATTCTTTTACAAAGTAAAAAAAAATTACTATAAAACTTTTCAAATACACCCTGGACCCACACGCACAAGTTGTAAACTATGCCTAGGAAATAAACCCAATAATCCAAGATACTAGGTCCAAACTAGGCGGCATGAAGGGGATTGATTCCCAAGCGCCATGTGTCGCGACTGGGATAGGGTGTATTAGGTTCATCTTCTTTAGCAAAAACCCTATGCGCAGCAGCCTCATATGCGCGCGACCAACTTCCAGAGGCCATACTAGCTTTACCTCTCAACAAAAATACAAGTATTATATAAACCCACATGGCATAGATTAAATAAAAAAAAAAAAAGTTTGGACATAAAAAACAGATTGCAAAACGTGGGCAAAGTTCTGCTTATTAGACCCAGAAAACTATGATTTCAGGTTTCTCCCAAATTGGAGACAATCAAGCCATGAGACCTTTTGTGGGGGGACTCTGAGACCATATGGGACACAACCATATAAAAAATTGGAAATTCTATTGGAGTTTTATATTAGACCCACTTGAAAATTCGATTTTATCAAGTTTTTGGTAAAAGCTTCAAGCGCTTTAATGGCAAATTCGTTTTGGGCAATAATACGAGCGAATCAATGACCTGTTGGCTCTGATACCAATGTAGATAATATGCACGCAAGCATATGAGACGGGTTTAGGTCACTTACCTAGCGGAATAACCCGACGGATCGCCGAACGGTGTTGTTACAAGCCCGGCGTCTTCACCCACGAACTACTGCTCCATGTTGCCTCCGTGTACTCTCTTATGCTTCGCGTAGGTCGTGAAGATCACTACTAGAGCGGTCCTCGTACGTATCACGTGTTAAATCCCATGGCTCCTTTGGTGATGGCCAAGAGAGAGATGAACCGTAGGGATAGAGAGAGAGAGAGACTAACGTGAGTTAGAGAGAGAGAGGCTGTTGTGAATATATGAAATATCCTTAGGTTTTTCATGTGATATATATGTATATATAGGCACATAAAAACCTATAAGGCTTAAGATTCCAAAAGCCCATTATTTGGCGTCCAAGCCAGCCCTCTCTGGACCCAGTCCAATATAATGTGGGTGCCCGTATGGCCCAACCACAATATCTCACAATATTTGTTACACTTATTAATGCAGCATGTTTTTGTTCAAATATATTTGATATTTCCACTAAATTTATCTTCTGCCAAGCAAACCAAATGCATCATTCTATTCAGCCAACCAGAGGAGGGTCTAGTATATGAAGCCAAAACAGCAAAATAATAGCTGGAATGCTATTAATTGTTTTTTTTTTTTTAATAATTGAATGCTATTAATAGTTAATAATAACTAATGAGCAACAATTTAGCATAGTTGGTAAAAAGACTCTTCACGAAACATTAATACCACGGTTTTTTTTTTAAACATTATACCATAATTATATATATATATAGTCAGACTCTAATGCACATTGAGCAAGGTGGGGTTAAAAGGCCAGGAACTTGCCCCGTCGACCCCGTGTAAAGAGTTCAATTCTTTCCGAATTGCCCCTAAAATTTGTCTCAATATTTTTGGATTGTTTTCCACAGTTTTCCGGCCCAAATGCTTTAGTTCAATAGTAAGTTAACTTTTATCCCTGCATGTTAAAGTTGAAACGATGACAAAAAAGTAACATTGTAGTTGGTATGTAATTAGCATAGCCAATTAGTACACTACTCCTCTAAGTCCTCCTCACCAAAGTAAACCAATTTATACAGGGCCGGTCCTGAGATGACAAAAATTATCCGAGGTCTCAAGCAAATTTTCAAAGGGGCCTAAATAATGAAGCATCTATAGTCTATACTAAGTTTTATAGAAATTAAAAAGAAATTAGGCCTAAAATGATAAGTTTTATAGAAATTAGGAAGAAATTAGAAGAAAATAAATCTAAAAATGATAAGTTTCATAGAAATTAGGAAGAAAGTAGAAAAAAAAAATAGGCCTAATAATAATAAGTTTCAGGAAAATTATGAAGAAATTAGAAGAAAATAGGTCTAAAAATGAAGCCTCAACTCATGCGGTTGCTTGAAGGATGGCCTCAAGGCTGACCCTGAACCTATAAAGAGTCTACTATTTTTAAACTCTGGTCTCCTTTTCTGAAGCGAGTAGCTAGTCCTGTCACGCCCCGAAGTATAAAAAATAGGGAAAAATAAAATTTCTTTATGGGTTCGTAGACACGTGACTGGTTGTGAGTGGTACCTGATTGTCCAAACATACTTAAACCAATAATATAATATGGGAAAGTGACTAAGTTCAGCGGAAGCAAGAATCTAAAACATTCAAGTCTTATATGATTAATATATTACAAAACCAAGGATATCCAAAAGATACATATTACAAGTTCAACTAAGCTATTACATCATTAAACATATTAATAACAGAACTATGATAAAAGAAAAGCTCCAAGATCTTCAGTTGGCGAAACCGTAGCCTTCCTCGTAGTAATCCTCACCAGCATAGTCTTCAGTAGTAAAATCTGTATCTTGATCGTAGCCGACTCCGTCTGGACCTACAAAGGCTGGATGTGGAAGGTCCAGCGACATGAAAAGCCGTTAGCTGTTAAGCTAAGTGAGGGTCCCCTTAAGGTTACCACCACCAAGGTAAGTTATTCTTCATTTGTTCTTATTCTCAAACTATGTCTCGTTAATCTTTTCTTATTCTCAAAACTATGACTTGTTCAAACCCAATCATTCCCTTCGAAACTTAACCTAGAACTGAACTGACCTGACCAACGACATTGACTGAAAGAAGACTTAACTCCAAACGTATTTACCGGTCAAGAAAGAACAAAACTCGATAATGAATCGCTTGATTGAACACATCACTGATGAACCTCAGGTCACCTGTAAGACCGAACACGTCATGACGATCCTCAGATCAAGAATACAAAACATAACTCTCCAATCGACTCCATGGAATTATTGAAAGACCAATTTTGCAAGGATTATCCAAACATGACACGAAAGTTTACGAATCAACTTTGACCGGAAGTCACACGTCGAGAAACGAAGCTCAACGTCCCTTATTCGGATAAAATCTGTTATTGAAGGTTTTAACGTTATCTTACTCGTTCATACGTTTCGTAGTTTAGTTCATTAATAACGTCCATTTATACTTTCGAAGTTACGTTTATACTTCCGTCATTCTATTTTATATCATAATATACTTACGATGAAAACTTACCCAATTACTATCAACGCAATAATCGTGATGTACAACATATTTAAAGCTTGGGTATGAACTTTCAACGGTCATTAAACTATATTCATAACAATGGAAAACATAGCGCGTAGCTCATGGATTTATAACATGGATTTAATACCAATAAACATATAGATGAAACCCTTAACATACTCATCTACGCGATAGCACTACCATAGCACAAGATTTTCATAACAACACAGGTACCGAAAAACTAGCATCAACAATCAACACCATGCATAAACAAAACATCATACAAAAAGCTACACAATCTGCCAGGATACATTTTCACTGTGTTGACTGAATTAACATGATTTATTTGAGAATGATAAATTGCTTTGTAGATCAATCTCAAAACTAGAAAACTATAGGTATTTGGATCATCTTCATGTACAAAAAAAATCTAGCTTCAATTACATTTTTGAGCTGCTCAAAATATTTATTTTACTTAGACATTTCTATATTTTCGGACTGCTCTGTCCCAGATTTATAGTACTATATTGTACGTGACTGTCACCAATTAAGATATCATTTTTAGACCAGGCTATAGAAGAGTTATTTGTAGATAAATGAGTTAGATTTTTCCATAAAAAAACCTAGCTACTTTCTGATTTTTGAACTGCTCCAAACGTTCATTTTACTAAACTACATTCTGCTGAAAGTTTCTGTTTCCAGATTTATAATACTGCGTTGTACATACATTTCACCTATGAGGGATTGATTTCTAGACTAAGATATAAAGAGTTATTTGTAGATAAATGAGTTAGCTTTCTCCACAAAAAAAAAAACCTACCTTAATTCAGATTTTTGAGGTGCTCCAAACGTTCACTTTACTAAACTACATTCTGCTGGAAGTTTCAGTTTCTCCGATTTAAGGATTTATCTTGCATGGCATGGAATCCTCAAAATAGCAACATCAAGCTCTTACTAACAATACTACATACTATATATGTTCTAAAGTAAGTTAGTAAACTCACCTAAACTTGGAATTGAGCTTGGGCTTTGGATTTGAGCTTAAGGAAGCTTAAGCTTAACTTCAATGATGGATGTTCCTTCTTCTTCTTCTTCTACTCTTGATTCTGCACTTCTTCTTCTTCTAGGGACTCTTTGTAGGTCTTCTAAGACTTGTTATTACAGATTATAAATTCCCATGATGGCATATATAAGTATATGGATGTGTATAGGTGTATATGTGAAAGTGTAGGCAAGAGAGGGAGATGAACTCTCAATTTTTCTTCCTTTCTTCTCTCTAATTATGAACTAAAATTCCCAGCACTCTCTTTAATCTAAGTGCAGATTATGGAGACTAAAAATGTCAAATGAGTGCATGTGTATGTTTATATAGCAAGGGAGGATGGGCATGTGTCTCCATGCATGCTTGCATGCATGCATGGAGGGCCATGTGTCCATTTATGGACAAATGTCACATGGAATGATGACAAGTGTAGGGGATGATGCATGAGGCTTGCCACGTGGCCGGCCATGTGAGGCCCACCTTGGGTTATGTGCCACTTTCTCAATTTGCGTGCATGAGTCCTCGTTATGCGTGTCTATCTCGATTTACGTGCAAACGGGTATTGTTTCTAATGTCCGGGTCTGAGTACGGGACTAAGTTAAGTCTTTCTACGGTCAAGTCAGTGCGGTGATTACATTCTAACTTGTAATACTACAACACGTTAATACCGTCACGCAATTAAAATAATGTAATAATCGGTCAGATACAGAAATTCAGAAAACTGATATTATTATAAGTAGAGGAAAATTACAAGTCCTGACATAAGTATGTTTAAACCTAAGCCCAAATTTGATATAAGATGAGATCCCAAGCGCATTTGTACATTTTCCAATTGCTAAGCGGAACCGTCACACCACGTCTTAATATTGACAGGTTAAAGTTGTAAACTGATTGAAAATTTTACTACAAAGGAAAAAATAGTCACAGGAATCAATTATAACATTTAGACATTTATGATATATTGATGTGTCATATTACATTGGTATAATAACAGTGTGATGGTCACGGATCCAGGAGTAAAGCTTAGCGGGGGCGAGCTTAATAATTTCTAAAAAAAAATTAATTAGGGGGGCAATTATGTTAAATTAAGCATATTTATATGTAATACAAGTATAAATAGAACTGATTTTTAAATCTGCGGGATCGGTCTCCCCTGCTCTAGATCCATCCTTGGTCACCTTGATAACTACTGGTATTGTAGAGGCACAATTTGTAAGGAGAATCAAACAGAGAGATTTTTATCTGTTCCAACACAAATTCGAAAAAGCAAAAAGCTCATTCCTCCATCTAATGAAGATCTGCAAATGAAGCTGCAGATTGGGTTGCAGCTGTTGCTTCTTATGGTTCTCTTCCTTTACCCTGTTACAATTGTCTAGAATTCTGTTTTCCGAGCCTGTGGGAATAGATTGATTTTCAATTTGTTAGTGAATTTATCTTCAGACCCCAAAACAAAAAAAAAAAAAAAAAAATTAACATGGTTATGTCATCCTAACCCCTATAATACTCCAAGCATCCTATATATAACGTACGACCTAAAACGTTTCAAAATATTTAAGTCCAAATTACTAGTAGCTCAACCCATCTCACAACAAAGAAATTATTCAGTACGATCATCACACACGTTATTATGTTGATATGGAGTGGTCAGGGGCGGAGGCAATGAGGGGTCAGGTGGGCCCAGGCCCTCCTGAAATTTAGAAAATTAAAATAAGTAAGATAGAAACACACTAATAAAGGAACAAAGTAAAACAAAATAAAATAAACCAAATCTAAATATAATTATGTATAGATAGACCCCAAAAACATCCCTCATAAGTATAGGAAGGATCTAGTTTCCAATTCTTACATATAATTCTACACATAAAACCAATTTCACACATAATTATGTATAATTAGACCCAAAAAAAAAATCGCCAATATGCATAATTAAGGCTTTTTAATTATACATATTAAGCCAATTCTACACATAATTATGTCTAATCCAAAAAAAAAAAAATCGCCAACATGCATAAGAAAGGCTTGGTTTCTACTTATACACATAACTATACACATTAAGCCAATTCTATACATAATTATGTATAAGTAGACTTAAAAAAAAAAGCCTTGGGGGCTTGAACCCCTGTTTAGCTTTGGCCCCCCTGACGAAAAATCCTGGCTCCGCCCATGAGAGTGGCAATGTAAATAAACTTATACTTACATGTTTTTTTAGAGCATCCACAAAGGTGTAGCTTATACCACAACTTAAGATAAACTTAGATTTGTTGTCCCACAGTGGTGTAGTTCATACCACAAACTTAAGTTTGGTATAATAGTGGAACCTAAGTTTAGTAGTGGTACAGAGAAACGACAAATAATATATCAACTGTTTAGGACCAAACGACAAAGTTCTAGCAGTTTGGTGACCAAACGGTTAAAATTCCACCGTTTGCATATTAAATTCTCTAGCATATGACCAAGTCGATCATAAGCCTGGGCATTTGAACAAGTCACAACCATTTTGAGATCAAACGGTCGGGACTTGATCGTGTGTTGATGAAATGGTAAAGTGTCCATTTGATCATCAAACATTCATCTCTTAACAGTTAATTTCCAGCTAACACTATTGTGAACCTCCACTTTCTCGTATCACAACTTAGTTTTAATATATTCTAAATTCACATAAACCAATGTGGAGCTCTTATGGGCACAGATCTAGGTGTTTTTGAAGTGTGCATGTGTACGTTAGTATGCACAAATATTGATTATGAGGCATTTTGGTTTCATAAGTGGGTTCAAAAATTACGTAAAAGAGAAAATTGTGAATAATTAGTTCAATAATGCTAGGTATACCTACTTTTATACACATTTTTTGACACACTATACTTTAAATGCATGTACTTTGTGCTGTTTGAATTTTTCACATTTTTCTGTGCATTACTCATACAATGCATGGTACATGTATTTAAAACTGTGGCAAAGATTAGGGTGTCACTCTTACAACTCCCTTGAAATTCAAAACCCCAAACACAATGTTTTATTTGCTCAAATTACAATACATACACACAAATGTACATAAGGGTTGGTTATGTTTTCAAAGAGCATAAAGGACAATATATTTGATTAGTAGTTATTTATGGGTTTTGTTACCGTGTGTGCTTAGGCCAATTGTTAAAGTTTTAAAAATGAAAATAAATAAGGGGTACAGTGTGAGTTTCAAAGTCCGGTGTGGGGTTTAGTGTTTATCTCATTTATTTATTTTCACTTTTAGAACCTTAACATATGTCCTAAGCGCACATGTTAACAAAACCCGTTATTTATATGTGTTATCCAAACAAATCCCAAATTTTTTAATTTTTGTTTACTTTGGATTTCCAAAATGATTTTTCTCCTCACAAAACTCTGTGCTCTTCCTCAATTTCGATAAAGAAATTAAATGCATTTTTTAATTTGCTCCACGCGCGTGAGGTTGAAGTCTTAAAGGTGTCAATTTTTTTGTCGTCTTCATTCGGTTTGAGTTAGAAAAGCAATCTCCAAACATGACCTCTGAAAATTCAAAACGGACCAAACCAACTAAAAGGACCAAGTTAATTTTACCATGAGTAATCTTATGCTTATCAAATTTTTACTATGAGTAATGTTATGCTTCTTAAATTTTTTTTTTTTCAAAAGTATTTCCCAATACATGAGATAATGGGCCAAGTTAATTTTAATTGGTTGATGTTGAAGTGATCCTATTATTAATGAAGAGTGTCACTACTAAATGTGTTGAGAAATACTTTTTGAGAATAAAAAATTGGTTATTTTACTATTTTGATGAAACATTCCACTGGATAAGCCCATGCCAAGCCAAATCAAAATATGTTATGATGATGTCAAAAATTGGTAAGAGTAAAGTAGAGCAGATTAAGGAGAGAGAGAGAGACTATTTTTAGTATGTGGTTCGGTCCTGTTAATGAAGGAACCTACGTCCACGGCTGTGTCTGAGCACATTCACTATACTATAAAAGAGTCGGGGGCCTGTGGTGAACCAACAAGTCTGGAGCTACCGTAGGCTGGCCGGGCATGTTGATGAATGCTATAGAGGTGCTGTGTAGACTGAAAAGTCGGCCCCCTCAATGGGGGGTGAGAGGTCTTTTTATAGATGCAAGAGACCTACTCATACAAGGAAAAGGAAACATAATCCAATTCAAAGTGTTTAGCATTAATTGTGGGGGTTTCCTAATTGGATTAGGAAACAATGTACTCTTTCCATTAGTTATCTATCTTGAGTAGGAAACTGTTTGGAATGCTCGGCACCATGCCTGTGGGCCTGTATGAACTGTCCCTGCGGTGGGCTGTGCCTGTGCAGTCTTCCCGACCTGTTGGCCGAGCCGTGGATGAACCGCTCGGGCATGGGCTGATTTTGGGTGTATCAGTTGCCCCCCATTTCCAAGGTTGGCTGGATGCTATATCGGGGCAAGTTTGGAAATCTACCTGATACTAGTCTGAGTGCTCGGGGAAGCTGCCTCGAGGCTTCTGAGCCTGGTGAGTCCTCAGGAAATGGCTGGGAGTTGAGACCCAACCCAGCTCAGAACCTTTAAGTGCTCGGGAACTGACTGAGAGTTGAGGCCCGGCCTAATTCAGAGTCTTTGAATGCTCGGGAAGTGACCGAGAGTTGAGACTCGACCTACTTCAGAGTCTTTTCTTGAATTAGCTCCCAGGATGGTTATCTTCTACCCTTAAACCTTCGTCAAGGTTGTGGGCAAAAGAATTTGACCATGTTGGAAAAGCCGACCTAAAGCGTATTACTTTAGAGTCCTTTTATGTTAACTCCCCAGGATGGTTGTCTTCCGCCCAGCCAGCCTTCGTCAAGACTGTGGGAGAAGAGCTTGACCATGTTGGCGGAGCCGACCTAAATCACGTTGCTTTAGGGTCTTTTTGATCCTCTATCGTGGGCCAACCTAAGAGATTTTAGTCACCTCTACCGTCGGTTTGGACCTAAGTGGAGTTAATGCCTCTGAGTACTGTAGGTGCTCGGGTTATCCAAGATTTTGACTTGGTTATCCGCGAGGCCTGTAAATACCCGGTGTCATTACCTTTTTAGTTCATTGCGCCGTCTTGCCCCCCAAGCTTTCGCTAAGACGAGGGTCTTACAGAGGCTATGACTGTAGGTAACCGACCTGGAACATGGTGGTTGCTGGGTCTTTTGAAGCTTGCCATCATCATCCATCTAGGGGGTTTGCCCCCATTGTCGGTTGGACCTAAGCGAAGCTGGTGCCTTGGGCGTGACCCCGAGGTCTTTTGACTTGGGTGTGATCCCGAGGTCTTTGGCGCCTGGGTTCGGAGCCCGAGGTCTTTTGTGCCTAGGTTCGGAGCCCGAGGTCTTTTGTGCCTGGGTTCGGAGCCCGAGGTCTTTTGCCAACTGCGTAACAGTGGTTTTTGGTCACCGCAGGGTTAGGCCCGAGGTCTTTGGATGCCTCGGGGTTAAGCCCGAGGTCTGTACAAGAGCTCTTTGACAATCGGTGGAGCCTCATGTGGTGATCAAGCAATTACCACTGTAGTCGGGCTCATCTAGACTGATGGAGACAAGGGGTCGGATCAGGATCGTCGGGCTCCTGATTTCTCCATGCTGGAGGCAAAGTCGGAACTACTTGATCCTGACTGATGTGAACTGGAGATCGGGTCGGGATTGCCAGACCCCGCCTGTTGTGAGCTGGAGGTCCAGTCGGGGTTGCCTGACCCACACTATTGTGAACTAGAGGTCGGGTGGGGGGTACCGAACCCGGACCATTGCGAACTGAGAGAATGGCCAGAGCTGTTGGGCTTCTTAGCATTGCTCTTCCTGGGCTGTTCTCGCTTCCGCTTACTGCTGGAAGGCTCGCCGATTTCTTGCCCAAGGTCTTTGGTCTTTAGAAATTCTTCAGTGTCGATGTATCTTCCAACCCTCTCAGCGAGTTCAACCAAAGTTTTCGGGCGGATTCTGTGAAATGACGCGGCGCACTTGGTGTGTTGAACTCCCGAGCAGAAGGCTATAATGGTGACCGTCTCGTTCAGATTGCGGATTTGAAGCTTCTGCTGGTTGAACTGGTCGGTGAATTCCTTGAGGGACTCATTATTCTGTTATCTGACCGTCAGTAGCTACATGTCAGGCTTTGGCCGTTCATGTATACCAATGAACTGGTCGATGAACTGATTATTGAGTTGCCTGAAACCGCGAACCGATCGGGGCTTCAAGGAGTAGAACCATTGGGCGGTCGGGCCTTTCAAAGTGCTGGGGAAGGCCAGGCAGTACAGCTCGTCGGCTTGGGTGGCCAGGGCCATCTGAGCCTTGTAGGTCCGGACATGGTCGATCGGGCTCCCCGAGCCATTGCATGAATCCAGGCGAGGCTGCTTGAATTTGCGCGAGATGGAGAATCTCGTGATCTGGCTGGAGAACGGTGACTCTGTCTCTATATTGGTTTGATTCTGAGCACGATTTTGACCAAGCTTTTTGGTCACTCCGTCAATCTTCTTCTGCAAGTCCTTGATTCGGGCTTCCACTCCTTCCCGATCGGTATCCGAGAGGTTGGTCGAGTCGGTGGAAGAAGCTTCTTCTACATGGTGGTGTTCTGTCCTCCGGGGTCGGGCTCGGCTATGACTCCGGGTAATCGTTCGCCCAAGGTCACCTCGGCTCTTGACCGAGTGACCCCGGGCTGATTCCCGGGCCATATGTGTTGGGAATATGCCCTCAAACCAGTTAGTTGGACAATGGAATATCATAATGCATTTATGCATGTTAGTTCATGAGATGAATATTAGACTGGAATCCTTAAACAACATTGTATGTGGTTCATTTGTGTATGTGATTACACATGTGAGATATGAATCACAAATCCTTGTTGTTTCAAATAAGTCACAGTGGATGATAAGTCTGGATAACTTATCAGGTATACACTGTAGCATGATTAACGTCTACGGGGTAGAATGATGAATCTCATTCATAAGAGTCTTTGACTCTTGGTTAATATGCTAGTGCACTCGGTGCATTGACGGACCTGAGTTAAACCTATTGACACCTAAACGCTGTCACCGTCAATAGGAACTCAAAACTTGTATAGGGATACATGTCCTTAATCCTGAGACAGTTATGGACGCAAGTTGTATGCTTGGTTGCTTTGACTTACCAATCAGTGAGGTCTTGCAAGATCAACACCTGGGTATCTTGGGTAAATCAAGTATGCAACGTTGGGAACATATATTGTCAAGATGGAATTCTACCCTCTTCAATAAAACGAAGAGTAAGTATTCCCTCGAGAATGTCACTAGGAGTGATTACTGAGAGCTGGCCAGCCTTGTCAACAAAGTGTTGTTGTTGACATGTTTAGTAATCCAAGAGTAGTGAATGATACTTGAGGAATATAAGATGTACTATCTATTGGGTCGACAGTATCTTAAGACATACATCCCAATGATAGATACGAATACTGCCTGGTAGAGGGACATGCGTATCATATTATACAAGTCTAGCAATCACTTATGTATGTGTGATTATGTTCTTATGCACTGGAGTGCAATTATCATTTTATAGTGGCATTAATGATAATTGATTAATTATTGATTCCTTAGTCAAGAGTACTGACTAGATGGAATAATAATTAATCGGAGCCAGTAATTAAGAACCTAGGAGGTCCCACTCTTAGCTCCGCCAGAATGCTTGGAAAGGCAAATGAGAATGCTGTCAAGACTGGTTCGATCGATCGAAGTTGTTTCGATCGATTGAAGTCTAGACAGGTTCGATCGATCGAACGAGGTTCGATCGATCGACAGTTCGATCGATCGAAGTCACTTCGATCGATCGAAAGTTAGGTCGGTTCTGGGAATCTATAAATAGGGCAGCTACGTCCAGAAATTAGAAGTTCGTCGTTTTGACGTACCAGTTGCTGCAGAACCTGTTTAGAGTTCCCAAACCTTCCCTATTCTCACTATTAGGGTTCCCACCAACCCTAGCCACTCTGGGAGCATTCAAGGAGACATAAGGGTGAAGATTTCCTAGAGGTTGCTGCTGCACACACAAGGAGAAGGACAAAAATCAGAATTGGGTTCAAGACCTAAGGTATAGAATCTTCTCCATCTTGTTATGCGCATTTATAGAGTTAATAAGTAGTAGATCCAAGGCTACCAATAAAAGTTTTGAACTTTGTTTTCCGCTGCGCGTTTAGATTTAATTTTAAACCTGTTTTTCCTACAATATGCTCCTGGCTCTTCGCTCGGGCAGCACGCCTACCGCTGATGTCTGTGGCATCCTCAACGCGGGAAAGGTTGGCTCGGGTACGTTGTCTGGTCAAGATCGGTTCCCGACTGTACACAACGTTCCCGAGCGGTTTCCCGGCCACTAGAGGATTTCTTTGTTGGGTCAGCAGGGCTTTGATCTGCTGCTAAGTTTGGTGCTGGATCCTCAAGAGCTGTGTAAGGGCTGCAGTGATCTGCCCACATGTCAGGACTGCCGCAGTCGGCGTCGGGGCCGGAGGAACATCCCGGTTGGGCTGCTGCGCAGCCTTCTTACCCTTCTTTGGTGGCATGACGGTCAGTCAAGAGATTTGTTGATGAGAAGACTTGTCGTTTCCCACAGACGACGCCAAACTGATGATGCCAAAAATTGATAAGAGTAAAGTATAGCAAATTAAGAAAAGAGAGACTATTAATGAAGGAACCTACGTCCACGGCTGTGTCTGAGCACGTTCACTATACTGTAAAAGAGCCGGGGGCTTGTGGTTAACCAACAAGTCTGGAGCTACCGTAGGCCGGCCGGGCATGTTGATGAATGCTATAAAGATGTTGTGTAGACTGAAAAGTCGGGCCCCTCAATGGGGGGTGAGAGGTCACTTTTATAGATGCAAGAGACCTACTCATACAAGGAAAAGGAAATATAATTCAATTCAAAGTGTTTGGCATTAATTGTGGGGGTTTCCTAATTGGATTAGGAAACAATGTGCTCTTTCCATTAGTCTTCTATCTTGAGTAGGAAACTGTTTGGAATGCTCGGGACCATGCTTGTGGGCCCGGATGAACTGTCTCTGCGGTGGGCTGTGCCTGTGCAGTATTCCCGACCTGTTGGCCGAGCCGTGGATGAACCGCTCGGGAGGTATTGGGTGAACCAAACCGCTCGGGATGATGCTTGCCAGTAGTTGGAGAATAGAACCGCTCGGGCATGGGCTGATTTTGGGTGTATCATGTTAGAACAAGCAAAGGCCCAATGTATGGGCCTATAAGAATATCAGGCCTAATCATTGTGTGGTTGAATTTGTTTATACCATAAAATATAATTATAATATATTATTATAATAATACTATATTATTATATAGTATAGTTATTATAAATTATTTGGCTTGCCATGGACACAATTTAATAGCTTTACTTACAGGACACTTGTCATCGTAGGAGTGCATCAAAAGTTACTTGAAAATCAATGATGATGAAAATGGAAGTTATTTTGGTCGGAGCTTCTATTAGAAGATTGTATTCAAATTTGAATTGGTAGTTATAGGCTTTTTCTATAAATAGATGTAATGTACGTACTCCTTGTAAAGGGTCCTTGACCAAAACAAATATTTCAACATTATGTAATCCTTTTCATTTGGCCACCATGGCTATTACTTTACTTTACATTAGTTTAGTTTTAGTTTAAATTCCTTCACTACTTTACTTTAATTTAATGTAATTATTAAGAGTAGTTATAGAATAGTTTAACCACTTCAAAGGTATCCTTCGAACTCTAACTTTTCTTCTTCTCCTTCCTCTTTTTAGTTCTCTATTTCATCTCACATGTTTGAAGTCCTTGTTAAGGCATCGAACATCACCACAATCTCCTTGGTGAGGCGCAGTTTAAATATTTATTACATCACACACATTGGCAATAACTTGCCTGGCATGCTCGCACTTATACAATTCCACATATATCCTTAGAGGAATTAACCAACCAAACATTTTTGGTACACCCGATGGGACACAAGTGTCAAGATGAATTTTCAAGGGTTGTATGTTTCACGACCATTAACACCAAAATTTGGTGATGAAAATTGGTTGAATGATTTTATTCCATTGGTTTGGAAACTAAAATTTTGAAAATGGCTCAAGGGGTGTCAATTATTCTTCAAAATTATGAGTCAAATGATAAAAATAAATTGATTATGAAAAATTTTCAATATCCATCAATGGTGGAAATAAAAAAATCACCAACATTCTCATCACCCATATTGGTTAATCAACCAAATAATTGTGGTGAAAACATGCACGAGGGGTGTATTTTTCAACCAAATATGGTTGAGAACTATGAACAAACATTTGTTCTTAAATTTGAGTTTTCCAACATCTTACAAAATGTTAAAACTTATGAAGTTTTAAAGCCACTGTATACTTTGGCTTTAATGGGTCAATACCCACTTTGATTTTGTGGTGCTCATCAAAATTGGGATATGACCATGTGGAGTATTCTATTAGAAAATTACTACGAAGAAGGAAAATTCTATTGACCAAAATTGAAAAGCCAGTTACTATGTAAATCGGACGAACTTGACCGATGAAAGGAAATGTGATAAATCATCGATTGTTTTTATATTAGCTTAATTGCAGAAGGGGTCATGTCATATCATGATGATAGTGGGCTCCAATTGAATGTCAAGGGTTATTGCCTTATTTCATCCATGATGGTCATAGGAGCCTGATACATTAACTATATCATATGGTACTGGGTTCCAATGATCTACAGTGAGCTTCGTGTGCAATGCCAACTCTAACAGAGACAAGTATGTCATACATGGTGATAACTGTTCAACTTTTAGTCATTTTGTGGACCCAAGAGGTTGAAAATTTTATAAGAATCTTCATAAATCATTATCCTACTGTTCGAATTGGGTTATGTCATATTCGAATTGGGTTATGTCCCACAGTTCGAATTAGGTTATGTCACGGTGGCAGTTAACATAATATAGTATTTTCGAATATATTCTTATTGGCTTTAATGTCATTTTAAAATGATTTATTTTCTGTTCGAAGCTATTGTATTCGCTTCAAAGCTATTGTTGGCTTTGAATCAAGTTTTAAACCATTATCTAGTATTCGAAGCAATTATATTGACTTCGAAGTAAGTCTAAAGCTATTTATTTGGTATTCAAATCTTTTGTATTGGCTCCGAAGCAATGTTTAAAGCCATTTTTTGTGATTCGAAGTTATAGTATTGACTTTGAAGCAAGTATAGAACAATTTATTTTGTGTTCAAACCTTTTGTATTGGCTTCGAAGTAAGTTTAAAGCCACTCATTTTGTGTTCAAAGCTATTACATTGGCTTCGAAACAAGTTTAAAGTCATTTATTTTATGTTCGAAATTATTAGATTGGCTTTGAGGCAAATTTAAAGCCATTTACTTTGTGATTGAAGTTACTGTATTGGCCACAAATGCTACTTTAAAGCCATTTTTCGTGTTCGAAGTTATTGTGTTGACTTCGAAGCAAATTACATTATTTTATGGAAATCAAGAAATTGTTTCTTCAAAAATTACGAATGCTTCATTTTCAAAGAACCAGGGGCTGATATTTGTACCATAAAATTTAATTCTAATATATTATTATAATATTACTATATTATTATATAGTATAGTTATTATAACTATTTGGCTTGCCATGGAAACCATTTAATAGCTTTACATACGTGACACTTGTCATAGTAGGAGTGCATCAGAAGTGGTTACTTGAAGATCAATGGTGATGATGAAAATGGAAGTTATCTTGGAGGGATCTTCGATTAAAATATTGTATTCAAATTTGAATAGGTAGTTATAGGCTTTTTCTATAAATAGATGTAATGTACTCCTTGTAAAGGGTCCTTGACCAAAACAAACATTTCAACATAATGTAATCCTTTTCATTTGGCCACCATGGCTATTACTTTACTTTACATTAGTTTAGTTTTAGTTTAGTATTCATTCACTCCTTTACTTTCATTTAATGCAATTATTAAGAGTAGTTATAGAATAGTTCAACCACTTCGAAGGAATCCTTCGAACTCCCACTTTTCTTCTTCTCCTTCTTCTTTTTTAGTTCTCTATTTCATCTCACACGTTTGAAGTCCTTGTTAAGGCATCGAACGTCACCACAATCTCCCTGGTGAGGCGTAGTTTGGATATTTATTACATCACACACATTGGCAATAACTTGCCTGGCACGCTCGCACTTATACAATTCCACATATGTCCTTAGAAGAATTAACCAACCAAACAGAATCGTATCCAAAACTAAGCACTCCAGCTCATTCCATAAGTTCGTAGGTCGTTTTGTCGGTTGCAGGTTTTGACAATTCTTTCTACAAAACTTATGTACAGAAACCTTGTTACGACATCTTCTTTCTCTAAATAATAATGCTCAGTAGATGTAGATTGGTCATGGCGTCATTGACAACGAACTCTGAATACAAAGGGCAAATGTGTTGTCAGCATGAGCTTATGACTCAAGCTTGCTAGGAATTTCTCATTAGAGACCAACAATTGCAATGATCTATCACATCGTAATAAAAGTTTACTCTGGCTTCTTGAGCAAATCTAGACTAATTGAATACACTAGTGGAATTATCCACATCTATGATTTTGTTCATATTACTAGTTTCGAAACCTGTGACACCCCAAATTGTACCATCTTGGAACTCATTGTGAGGGATTATGTGAGATTTAAGACTGATAATATATCCAATGAGAGCATTTTTGCTCACCAGGATCTTCACTGTGTGACATGTGTCTCATTGTATTCCCATTTTGCCCCTATATTGTCTAACATAATTACTGAAATAGAACACATGTCACCCTCTGGGGCCTGTGAACAAAACTGCTCTCTATGTCCAAAACCCATGTATTTTTAGTTTTGGATGTATGTTCAAATACCCATACCTATGTTTTTGTGCAAATCGCTGGTGTAGGACACTCAGTGGCCGATGGCACCCAAATTCATACCAGTTTCGAAACATATATCGAGGGGTTTATACAAAGTCTAAGAGCGATATTATATCCAAAACTCAAGTATTTTAAGTTTTGATCGTGTGAGTAGTGTACCCAGACTACCGTAGTTGTAGCCCTACATGAAAATTGGATAAGAACGCAACAGAGCCACATTCATCTAAATTCAAATCCACAAAGGACAAGCAAAGCATATAGATTTCCAACAAATGACCAGTAAAACATATTGGTTAGTGACTACTGACAAAATTAAGGAGCAAAAGGTTAAATTTCATACTATATAAGCTACAAAACATTATACAGATTAGGCACATACAATTGCATCTTCAATCTGCAATACTTATCTATTAACAAAACCCCACAGCAAAGTCACAAGAAATAGGGCAATCGAAGCTTCAAAACACCAACATCATGTAGACAAAAGGATCGATCCAGTCAAGTATAAAAATCCCTTTTTTTTTTTTTATAAGCCCTTGCAACCGGGAAGATCGATCCAGTGAAGTTGGAGTTCAACCTCACCACATTCGACATTTCTGAGTCTAAGGCACATGTCTTGGACAACTTTGCCCTCATTCCAAGTAACGGAGCTCTCTTCGGCTAGGCAGTTTTTCCTGCTCGGTTGGACCTTTGTGATCACGGTTCCAGTAGGGAGGCTTTGTAAGTTCATCCTCAGAGCCTCTACAAATGATTTTATCTCAAACTCTGCATCTCCCATTTTGTCATCCATGCTGAACGTATCGTGGTCGTATACAGTCTGATATATCATATAATTATGATGATGTTCATAAACTTTAGCATCAAAAAATGTAGACAAACTAGTATTAAGTTAGAATAAATTGGAAGAATGTCTTTTAGGCATAGCTAGTAAGGAATTCTGTGGGGTCACATTAGTGTATCTTTCTTTTCTTTTTCTTATAGTATGGATTCAATTAGGGCTTGTTTGAATTTCGTTGAATGCAATAGTTGCATTCTTAGCTTTACATGGAATTTTAACTAAGAAGATTATAATATCAATGCCTATACTTAGAAAATTATTCTCATTTCAAACTGATGGTTAAAACCATAAATTTTTCATTTTAAGAAAGAATGGAAATGAACATACAGCAATAAATATAATGAAGTCTCTTAAGTATCTAAATAACATCATTAATTACGACGGATTTTACTGTAAGAAACTATAAAAATTATGAATGATACAACTCAAATTCAAGTGACAACTAAACGATTTAAAAAAATTCCGCCAACAATATGAATTACAGAAAAAATTTAACTACCCTAATTGAGTCCTTTGATAGTTCAACAAAATGACTACTGAATATCTATCAAGATCAGTTTTTTTTTTAATTTTGTAGAGCATTTTAGATTCTTTGGGTATTTGCAAAGTGAGTAGAGCTCGTTTGGCGCTAAGCTGAGTCTTAGGGGCCACTATATTGCATAGGTCGAGTATTTGATACCCACCCCTTCTCACCCAGTATGTCGTCCAAGAAACTATCTTCTAGAGATCTTTGTTTTAATTAATCTAATAGTAGAAGTTAATCACATGTTGGAAAGATAGCAATCAACTTACCAGCTTGATTGCAGCATTAGGATCCGAAATGGAAAGAGTTAAGTCTTCATTCCACTTTGGATTCACATCTTTCCTTATAACACGAGTCTTCAGTTTCTGAACCAAATTTCCATATTCAAAAAGATTGACACCAAGAAATAGATTAACTATAAGAAGATGCAAAAGATTAGAAGAAAAAAATATGAAATGAAGGAAAACCTTGTAAAACAAGGAATAGCAACTAAGGAACTTAGATGCAATCATATGAAATTCAACTTAAGAAATAAAACTAAGCATTCTTTTAAATCTTCAACCCTATAAACTACTATATTGCAAGCCTACCATTTTACAAGCGATTATGACTATCAGTAACCTCAATGTAGAAAATGAGAGGTAGTTTCTGTCATTTCCCCCATTCCATTTGCACCAACCCATCTTGGCCCAAACCCAGAAGCCTCCGTCCAGGCCTCAACACAATTTGTCCCCGATAGTCCAATTTTAGCCCAGAACTCCTCAACACCTCCTGTTCAAAACCCCTCCCTTGGCCTTCAAAATTTGCGGATCCTAGTCTCAAATGTGGTGGTTCCTGATAGCCCCTTAGAGGCGAGAGAAAATGAAGTCACTCGAGACCTTAATGATGATGTTTCCCCAATTGAGGATGAAGAGACGCACACCATTTTATCAGATTTTGAGGAAATCCTCAAAGGTAGAAAGAGGAAACCAAAGAAAATTGGTTCCTTGAAGCTTCTTATGGCAGGTTATGGTGGGAAAAAATTAATGCGGCAAGCAATTGCTAGTCAGAATAATACCAGGAGCAAGAAGGCCAAAGAAGACAGCCGTGGATATGTAAAAAAGAGGAAGATTAGGAAGTCGAGGGATCCAGGAGAAAACTCAAGGAAGAATTTTTTGGATGTCCGATCGAGTACTCAATCAGATTCCGCAACTAGATCAACTTCAAAAGAGGGCTCTCAGAACAGAAACAAACTCATTCGCTCTGAAGCAGAAGCAGCTTGGCAACTTGGCAAAGAAATCAAGATGAACTCCAACTTCACAGACGAACAAGTGGTCAATCTGATGGAGAGCTTGGAAGGTAGGGACTGGGAGGACTTCGAGCGGCGACAAAACGAATAACCAGGTTAATTCATTTCAGGAGTCTCTTACCGGTTCATTATGAAGCTTATCTCATGGAACGTAAGAGGCCTGGGAAGGAGGGAGAAAAGAAGAGCTGTTAGAACGTTATTCTCTTCGGAAAAGCCTAATATTCTGTTGATCCAAGAAACAAAACTCAGCTCCTTCAATCAGAAAATCGCAAAGCAAATTGGGGGAGCAACTGAACAAAACTTTAGTGTTTCAGACTCTATTGGTACAGCTGGTGGGTTGCTTATGCTCTGGGATAATGATTTCTTTGAGATTCTTAATACTGTCACAGCACAAAGATACATTATCCTACATGTGATTGTCAAGCACTCTCAAGAAGAATTCATGATCTGTAATATTTATGCCTCAAACGATGACGGTGAAAGAAAATCAATGTGGGATGAACTGGAATCCATCATTTCTGCTTCCAACAAACCGTGGATTTTAGGCAGCGATTTCAACACCACTCTCACAGAGGAGGAGAGAAAAGGGGGTAACTACACAAGAAGAGGCATCAGAGACTTCAAAAACTTTACTATCAATTCAGGGGTCATAGACATTCATCTCTCGGGAAGATCTTTCACTTGGAGAAACAATAGGGAGGATCTTATTCAAGCAAGGCTGGACAGATTTTTAATCACAGCAAATTGCTCACTAAACAATCCAAATTTGCACCAGTTGGGTCTCCCAAGAGGTCTCTCTGACCACAATCCTATCATTCTTTCGGATATCTTGAGCAGCAGAGGGCCACCACCATTCAGGTTCTACAATTCATGGCTTGAGGACAAACTATTAAACAGTGTTGTTGATAAGATTTTGAAACCAAATTTCAGTGGTGGAAATCCGGCCGATGACCTCGACACTAAGATGATCAAAGCAAAAAGGGCTCTTTTAAGGACCACAAAAGGTGAAGGCGATCGTCGACAAAGGGAAATCAAAGCTCTTGAAGCTAAAATCAATTTGATTGAGCTTAAACAAGAGCAACAATCGTTACAGCAAGACGAAAAAAGGGAAAAAATTTGCTTCTATGTGAAGCTTTGGAACTACTACAGAATTCTAGAAGCCAACGTCAGACAACAATCGAGAATCAAATGGCTTAAAGAAGGGGACAAGAACACAACTTTCTTCCACATTGTGGCTTCAGGTTGAAGAAGAAAAAACAGCATTTTGCGACTGCAGCACATGGGCAGATAACTGTCGGACCCCTCCGAGATTAAAGAAGCTATACACAATCATTTCAAGGTCCAATTTCAAACCACCAATAGAGTTAAAATAACTCTGGGATGTCAGGGGTTCAACAAGATTAATCATATGCTGAGAGAAATGCTTGAAAAGCCTTTTTCAGCGGGCGAAATTGATATGGCATTAGCAGATTGTGATGGGAACAAGGCCCCTGGTCCCGATGGATTTACATTGAAGTTCATCAAAGCAAAATGGCACCTACTCAAGGATGATGTTCTAAAAATTTTTGCCGATTTCCATGCTCATGAAATCATAATTCCAGGCTTTAACTCATCGCATATAGCACTGATTCCTAAAGGCAACAACCCAACCACGATCTCCGATTACCGACCCATCAGTTTAATCAGTAGCATCTACAAAATCCTGGCAAAGGTCCTTGCTAATAGGCTTAAAGGAGTGATGCCATTATTGATCAGCAACAACCAGACAGCTTTCGTTAAAGGTAGACAAATTTTGGACTGCATGCTTATAGCATCTGAAATGGTTGACTCTATGAAGAAAAGCAATATCGGAGGGTTGATGTTTAAAATTGATTTTGAAAAGGCTTTTGACACTGTTAATTGGGAGTACCTTCTGAATGTCATGCAATACATGGGCTTTGGTTCGAAATGGGTTGCATGGATCAGTGAGTGCTTATCCTCCGCCTCAAGTTCAGTATTGGTGAACAGATCCAGCACAAATGAATTTCAGCTCAAGAGAGGATTTAGACAAGGGGATCCCTTATCCCCTTTTCTCTTCAACCTAGCAGCAGAAGGGCTTAGTGTCTTGATTAATAGGGCCGTTGAGAATGGTGCCATAGACCCTATTCTAGTAAGAGACGGGGGAATTGGAGTTACACACGTTCAGTTCGCGGATGACACGCTGCTATTTTGCCAATCAAATCTTCAACAACTCCGTACGCTCAAAAGAATCTTGCGTTGCTTCGAAGTGGCATCGGGTCTTAGAATAAATTTTGGGAAAAGCTGCCTTATTGGGTTCGGAATTGAACACACGGTACTCAAGAACTGGGCTGGCATTATTAAATGCGAAGTGGGAAGCCTACCATTGAAATACTTAGGCTTCCCGTTAGGTGCAAAACCTTCTAGAATTTCCACTTGGAAGACAGTAGTCGACAAGGTGAAAAAGAGGCTTAGCAATTGGAAGCAGACAACCTTATCTATTGGTGGCAGATGCACACTCATCAAATCAGCCCTCAACAACATCCCTCAATTTTTTATGTCCTTCTTCATTATGCCCAAATCGATTATCAAGGAAATTGAGAAGCTGCAGCGGAACTTTTTATGGAAGGGGAATATCGGATCAAAAAAGCATCACTGGGTGGGATGGAAACAAGTACGCCTTAGCAGATTCAGAGGAGGTATGGGTTTAGGCAACATCACGGACAAAAACATGGGTCTTATGATTAAATGGGCTTGGAGATTTGGATCGGAACCGAATGCCTTGTGGAGGAGAATTCTATGTGACAAATATCGTCTGGACCAGGATAATCCAAGATGGCCAGATCGCTCTAAAAACAATTGGTCCACCTTCATGAGAGGCTTACACAAATTAATTACTGGGAACTCAACACATGCGCAGATTTTTAAGCAAGGCATGGGCATGCGACTCGGAGATGGCTCTAAAATCAAACTATGGACAGACTGCTGGTTGGGGGAGGTAAATCTCATGAACTCATATCCGAGAATGTTTGCATTAGCTGTAAAAAAGGAAGGTTGCATCAAGGATTTCGGATCTTGGGCTGGCTCAACATGGGCCTGGGATATCGAACTCAGAAGAAATGTTTTTGGATGGGAAAGAAACCAATGGGACTCTTTGATTCACAAACTACACTCTGTAACACTCTGCAAATCTAAGCCCGATTCCCTCATGTGGAGATTTGATGAAAAAGGCATTTTCTCGGTTAAAAGTTTTTGCAGAACAGTCGAAGCAACGAACCATCCAGACTCACCCCCATTATACTCAATTTGGAAAAGCTCGGTTCCCCCGAAAGCTCAAACCTTTTGCTGGCAAGCTCTCCAAGGGAAAATAGCAGTGAAATCCAATATAAAGAGACTTATTCAATTGGAGGAGGATGCAACCATATGTGTTCTTTGTCAATCTTTTGAAGAAACCGTGGACCACTTACTTCTCAACTGCAAAATTTCTTGGGAAATATGGGGCAGTTGCTTGCAATGGTGGATGATTATTGCATGCCCACCGAACACATTTTCACAATGGTGGCATCAATGGCATGATCTAAACCCAAACCGACAGTCCAGGCAAGCATGGGACTCTCTGTTTTATGTCATCTCGTGGTCCATCTGGTTATGGAGAAACGAACGAATTTTTCAACACAAGCAATCCTCCACTTCTGACCTCATTGACATTATCAAACTCAGGCTTTTTTGGTGGTTAAGATCCTCAATCCCCACTTACCCATACTCTTGCTCAAATTTTCTGAGGAATATTCCGATGAGTTGTCAAATCCATGAACATAGAAAATCAAAAGTGCAGAGGGAATGGTTCCCTCCATCAGCAGGCAATCTCAAGTTCAATGTAGATGGATCCTCACTTGGGAAACCTGGACCATCAGGAATCGGGGGTGCTCTAAGAAATTCTGATAGTAAAATAATGGCTTTGTTCTCGGCATCCTCAGGTACGGAAGACTCTAACACAGCCGAGCTTCTTGCCATCCGAGAGGCACTTACAATGATCTCCCATTTCTTAATTAGCACCCCCCTTCAGTGCCAACTTCCATAGCTATCGAAAGTGATTCCAAGGTGGCTGTTGCTTGGGTAACTTCAGAGGACCCAAAACCTTGGAAATTAAACAATGTTTTTAACTGCATTCAGTCACTTTTGGAGAGTATAAAAGATCACTACAGCATTGAGTTTTTTCACATCCCTAGGAGCTCTAACAAACTTGCTGATCATTTCGGTTCACAGGCTTCAACCATGGGCTGTGTGGCTTTAATCTTTTTCCTGTGTAAAATTTTTTGTAAGGGCTTTGGCACTGCCTTTGAGTCTGCCAATGCGTTCGACTCAAACGGAGTTCCATTGTCTTTGTATAGCTGACTTTGCGAGGGGTTTTGGTTTTTGGTCCCCCGTCCCCCCCTAACTTGTTGTTTTGTTTGAACCTACTTTAAATTACTTGTCCTCGTTCCGGCGAGGTTCCTCAAAAAAAGTACATGAATTCTTCTATTAACATCAAAAAAAAAAAAAAATATGTTGTGCTAGTGAACATGATTGAGAAGGGTTCGAGCACTTAGTTATATTATTGAAGGCAATACAGAAGTTATCAGACTATTAGGCAGTTGAAAGTTCATAACACAGAAACTACTTACACTATGAATCATGAAACCAAATAGAAGACAAGCACTTAGTTATAGAAGCTATTAGGTAATTCAAAGTTCATAAACAGAAACTAATGGAAGAATATGCCCACAAATTTATCTAAAATATTAATCTCCAGTAACCCAATTTATTAAGGGTACATGAACATATTCTTTGCATCAAAAGAATCATTTTGTTCCAAAATTACCCCCTAATGAGAGATCTTTCACCATAACTAGTGAGGGTGAAATTGGAAAAATAGTGAAACTTTTTAATTGACTTTTAGAGGAGATGGACATAATTTTGGGACAACCAAAACGCTCTAAATATAGGATGAATCGTGAAATCCAAATAAAAGAGTGTTAAAATGACTAACTTTGATACCATCAGTGTACGTGCAATGGTTTCCCTAGTAATCATATATACTTGCAACTTATGAGGTTAAATATCCGAAGACAGTTAAAAAAAAAAAAAGCATCCTAATAACAATAATAAAAGCTATACTGCAATTCGAAAATATATATATACACACACAAAAGCAAGTATCCAAGAATATTGTAATTAATAGATTAAGAAAGGGCTCAAATTGTTGTTGAATTGAAGAATTACCAAATATAACTCACTCAATTCTGACTTTCTCCTTAGGGGGTTTAATCAATTTTGTCCACCATTTTAAAAGCTGTAACAACAACTAGAATCTTTTATTATTGAAATCAAAGAGATTTTCAATGATTCTTTTGAGTTCTACAGCTCACCCAAAAACAATCACAACACCAAAATTCAGCTTCATCCCGAATCTCTCTCTCTCTCTCTCTCTCTCTCTCTCTCTCTCTCTCTCTCTCTCTCTCTCTCTCACACACACACACACACACACACACACACTCACAACAGACACGCGTGCATATATGCATAAAGACAGATAAAGGGCATTAGATCAAAAAAAAAAAAAAAAGAGTGATCAAAATGAGAAATGAAATGTGATCAGATAATAAACCTCCCGTGCAACAATCATTCTAAAATCCAAACATCAGGTGATAGGAAAAATCTCAAAAAAAAAAAAAAAAAGAGCCCAAAATCCTCAAGTTCATATAAAACAACTTAATCAAAGCACGATCAAACCCAGAAAATCAAAAGAGAAACTAAGCAACAATATGTTAGATTTAAAAAGAAAAAGAGATCTTTTTAAAATAAAAAATAAAAAAAGTGACCTGTTTACCAATCTTGACAACAACATAGGGATCGCTGCTACGAACATCGCGAACAGCAAGATTAACACCACGTTTGATCCGAATTCTGAGGAGACCCAATAGATTCTCCATTAGAGATGATGATGTTCTACTGTTGCTGCTTTCTGGTGTCTGTGGTGGTGACTCCATTTTCTTTCTTTCCTCTCCCCCCACCCTTTTTATATTGTTAATTATTATTATTATTATTATTATTTCCACAAAAACACCCTCCAACCAATCCAATCAAAATTTAAAGAAATGAAGAAGAAAATATTAAACAAAACGTACAAAATGAATAATGTATTGACTTTATGGGCCCCACTGATCAAATGGTGGAGGCTTTTAACCCTCTTTTATGGAATGGGGGTGTTTGTTTCTGGAGATTCAATTTTTAGCAGTTGCCAGTTTCTTGTGGAAATGGAGGAAGAGAGAGATTCGATTTTTAGCAGTTTGCCAATTTCTTGTGGAAATGGAGAGAGAGAGAAGAGGGGAGGGGGTTGATGGTGTAGAATTGTAGAAATATTTTAGTTTGGGAAGTGGGTAACCAGGAGGTCCATTAACAGGTAAAAGAAATAAATGGTTGAAAATTTATTTCATTAGGAGGACGTTGACTGGGAGATAAAGGCGGCGTATTAAGCGCTATGTCCGTGTCCAACGTGGCGACGTTATTTTTCGCTTTATTTACTACTATTAATTTAAGAGTAATGATAGGCACATAACGAATTGCACAAATATGTTGTACACTCCTTTTTGTGTGTATAGGCTTTTCAGCATAAGATCCAAACGTTTGTACAATTCGTTGTGCACTTATCATTATTGTTAATTTAACTCACTTTTATCTATTGTATTTTTTCACGGTTACTAGTACAAGCGTTGCGGTCGGATTTTTATTTATTTTTTTATTTTTTTTAATCAGGTAATACTTGGGACATACCCAAGACACAACTTTTGGGACACAACCAAGACACAACTATAGTAATACTATGCTTCCTAAATTCAAATTCCAAAAACTCATTAAATATCGTTCCAAAAGGATGCTTCCCAAATCCAAGAGTAATGCTATGCTAGTAATGCTATGCTTCCTTAATATTTGGCACAAAACTTTATTATGTCTATTCTCATTTTAGCCTAATCCAATTAAGAGTTGCAAACCAATTTGACACCATACTTTGTTGATTCAAATAGTTTATATATTTATCTCTCCTTATATATTTATCTCATTATCAAATGTGTATAAATAGACCCCACATTTTTTTTCAAAGGTATACTTCCTCAACCCCAAAAATTATTTCTGGCTCCGCCCTTGTGCATACTAATATATAAAGAGTTTGCCTTTCCAAATTACCTCAGAAAAGTTTTCTTAATTTATGGCATGGTTTAACTTCTTTGAAATGCCATATACTAGCATTTTACACACTTTAGCCCATGGATTCTAGTTAATTTCTTTTCTTTTCTCTCTCTTTTTTTTTTTCAATCTCTTACATTGACTATGACTAACACACATCATTCTATTCATACTGAAGAACAAATAGGGAGCAAGAACTCCCCCTAAGGGGAGTCCAACCCTTCCCCTCCCGTTGGAGAGAGGAATGTGATACCACTAGTCCAAATGGTAATTTGTAGTTAATTTCTTATTAATGCAGCATATTTTTGTTCAAATATATTGATATTACCACTAAATTTATCTTCAGCCAAGCAAACCAAATGCATCATTCTATTCAGCCAACCAGAGGAGGGTCTAGTATGAAGCCAAAACAGCAAAATAATAGCTGGAATGCTATTAATTGTTTTTTTTTTAATTTTAATAATTGAATGCTATTAATAGTTAATAATAACTAATGAGCAACAATTTAGCATAGTTGGTAAAAAGACTTTTCACGCCGCATTTATACTATGTATTTTTTAAAAAACATTATACCATGCTTATATATATATATATAGTCAGACTCTAATACGCATTGAGCGAGGTGGGCTTAAAAGCCAAAAACTTGCCCCGTCAGACCCGTGTAAAAGACTTCAATTCTTTTCGAATTACCCCTAAAATTTGTCTCAATATTTTTGGATTGTTTTCCTTATTTGGGATGAGATTTTACAATGGACAAACACAGTTTCTGGCCTAAATGCTTTAGTTCAATAGTGAGGTGGTAGCCCAGTTGGATTGGCTTATATTCCTTACCTCAAGGTCAGGAGTTTGAATCCGGACGTAAGTTGAAAGCACTTGCGTGAGTAAAGCCTGATTTTCTGTGGTTTGTGGATAGGCTTCTGGCTAGCTGGTCGCTTCGGTGGGGGTGTGGTGACGGGCTCGCCTACACAGGCAGCTTTGGCTCAAACCGGACATTCCACATTGGGGTGGGGCTCCTATGGTCACGCCCAAAGAAGGTTACTACGCTGGTTGCCCCCTTCTCCGCTTTTATTCCAGCAAAAAAAAAAAAAGTTAACTTTTATCTCTGCATGTTAAATTTGAAACAATGACAAAAAAAGTAACATTGTAGTTGGTATGTAATAATCATAGGCAATTAGTACACTACTCTTCTATGTCCTTATCAAAGTAAACCAATCTATACAGGGTCGGTCCTGAGATGACAAAAATTGTCTGAGACCTCAAGTGAACTTTCAAAGGGGCTTAAATAATGAAGCCTCTATAGTCTATACAAAGTTTTATAGAAATTAGGCCTAAAAGTGATAAGTTTTATAGAAATTTGAAAGAAATTAGAAAAAATAAGCCTAAAAATGATAAGTTTCATAGAAATTAGGAAGAAAGTAGAAAAAAAATAGGCCTAATTAAAAATGGCAAGTTTCAGGAAAATTATGAACAAATTAGAAGAAAATAGGCCTAAATATGAGGCATAATTTTGAGGCCTCATGCGATTGCTTAAAGGATACCTCAATGCCGGCCCTGAACCTATAAATAGTCCACTTTTTTAAAACTCTGGTCGCCATTTCTGAAGCGAGTAGCTAGTCCTGACATAAGTATGTTTAAACCTAAGCCCAAATTTGATATAAGATGAGATCCCAAGCCCATTTGTACTCTTTCCAATTACTAAGCGGAACTGTCACACCACATCTTAATATTGACAGGTTAAAGTTATAAATTGATTGAAAATTTTACCATAAGGAAAAAATAGTTACATGAATCAATTATAACATTTAGATATTTATGATATATTGATGTGTCATATTACATTGGTATAATAACAGTTTGATGGTCATGGATCTAGGAATAAAGCTTAGCGTGGGCAAGTTTTATAATTTCTAAAAAAAAAAAATTAAAATTAGGGAGGCAATTATGTTAATTTAAGCATATTTATATGTAATACAAGTATAAATAGAACTGATTTTTTAAATCTACGGGATCGGTCTCCCGTGCTCTAGATCCATCCTAGGTCACCTTGATAACTACTAGTATAGTACAGGCACAATTTGTAAGTAGAATTAAACAGAGAGACTTTAATCTGTCCAACACAAATTCGAAAAAGCAAAAAGTTCATTCCTCCATCTAATGAAGATCTGCAAATGAAGTTGCATATTGGGTTGCAGCTGCTGCTTCTTATGCTTATTTTCCTTTACCCTGTTACAGTTGTCTAGAATTCTGTTTGCCGAGCCTGTGGGAATAGGCTGATTTTCAGTTTGTTAATGAATTTATCTTCTTACCCCAAAAAAAATAATATAAAATAAATAATAAAATAAAATTAGCATGGCTAGGTCATCTTAGCCCCAATAATACTCCAAACATTCTATGTTTCAAAATATTTAAGTCCAAATTACTATTACCTTAATCCATCTCACGACAGATAAATTATTCAGTAAGATCGTCATACACGTCGTTATGTTGATATGGAGTGGCTAGGGGCGGAGGCAAGGAGGGGCTAGGTGGGCCCAGGCCCTCCTAAAATTTATAAAATTAAAATAAGTAAGATAAAAACACACTAATAAGGGAACAAAGTAAAAATGTATAGATAGACCCCAAAAACATCCTCCATAAGTATAGGAACGATCTAGTTTCCAATTCTTACGTATAATTCTACACATAAAACCAATTTCACACATAATTATGTATAATTCGACTCAAAAAAATCGCCAATATGGATAAGTAAGGCTTGGTTTTTAATTATACACATTAAGCCAACTCTACACATAGTTATGTATAATCCAAAAAAAATCTCCAATATGCATAAGTAAGGCTTGGTTTCTAATTATACACATAACTATATACATTAAGCCAATTCTACACATAATTATGTATAAGTAGACAAAAAAAATAAAAATAAAAATTGCCTTAGGGGCTTGAACCCCCGTTTAGCTTAGGCCCCTCCTGGCTCCGCCCATGAGAGTGGCAATGTAAATGAACTTATACTTACATGTTTTTATAGAGTATCTACAAAGGTGTAGCTTATACCACAACTTAAGGTAAACTTAGGTTTGTCGTCCCATAGTGGTTTAGTTCATACCACAAACTTAAGTTTGGTATAATAGTGGAACCTAAGTTTAGTAGTGGTACAGAGAAACGACAAAAAATATATCAACCGTTTAGGACCAAACGGCAAAGTTCTAGCAGTTTGGTAACCAAACGGTTAAAACTCCACCGTTTTGCATATCAAAATCTCTACCATATAACCAAGTCGGTGTTTGCTGTAATTATTTATTCGGGCATGCCAGAGCCTTGTGAGGTAGACCCAAACTAATAAAACAAAATTTCCTAAATCACTTGTGTGAGTGATACACAAGGTTTTGAAAATCTGACTTCTAACGGGCGATTGTGAAAAGTGAGTAGGAAAGTACCCTCACTTAAAGTCCTATGGCAGTATTGAAGCATACAAGCCATACAAGTGATGAAAGAAACGGAAAGAGAAATTAAATAAAAAGAGTGACTTTTATTTAATTGTAGAAAGAAAAATTACAAGAAGTAATTGAAAAGCTAGGAAAATAAAAGACTGCTTTATTTGCCTAAACTAAGAATGCTAAAGGATGCATTTGGGATGCGGTTGAATGCGGTGTATCGAGATGACGCGGAGTGAGTTGAACAGTTGGCCAGCCTGCTGTATTTATAGCGGCCCTGGAGCTCTTCTAGATTAGGTAGGAAATATGATGAATCATTATCTGGTTAAAATTACCAGTTTATTTCCATAAACTGATAATAGCTGCTATATCTTGAAACCTTCCATATCTACGAGAATATATATACATACAGGTATATATATCTTGAATGTGGTCCCTTTTGTGGCTTGATTCAGCTGACTTCCCCTCCAAGTCATAAATATACTTCCATATGTGATAACATTATCTCCCATAAAAGATAATATCAAATATATTATCTTTCCTAATCCTGATCATATTCCAAATACTGATAATATTAATTATAGAGATTTTAGGAATGATAAACTTCCCAAAATGGGACCCATCACTATTTTCCAAAGACTGCCCGTATGTAGTTGAATAGCCAAATAAAACGCGTTGGCCCGATTACCATGCACGTCCAAACAAGGCTTAAGGCCGAAGTGGTACTGACCATATGAGCTTCGGCGAATTCTTTAGATACTAGTACAATGACCGGCCATGTGGCCTGATTGTTGAAGATGATGGCCCATTAGTTTATTTCATATATGAAGTCTAAACAAATGGCCAAATCCTTGGAGGCCCGAACTGGGTAAAAGCCCAAATGGGATGCCCGATAGATATGTGAAGCCCGATAGACATTACCATGCCAATTTGGCAGAATGGATGTATGAACACATGGCCCACCACATATTCCATTGCCAAACTAAAGTGTTGATGGAAATGAACATCCACGTGGCTTTATGATCAAACCATTTGATCATAATTACTAAACAGTCAATTAGGTTGGCCAAATTTATAAGTAGATCAGACTAAATGGCAAAAAACCATCGGGCTACTTACTGGACCAAAATAATATGTATGCCAATTAAACAGTCCGAATGAAATATGCTAGCCAGCCCGATGACTCATTCGTCCCTACCAACTTTGAACCAATCACTTGTCCCTTAATTTATGCAAACGGTGTCTATGTCCGATTAAAATATTACAATCGGCCTCTACTAATTTTTACTTAAAAAAATGTATTTTTTAGGTGCAAACAATTGCCCCCCTAGCTGTTTAAAATGAAAACAATGAATTTTGAATAGCCAAATTTTTCACAGACCAATTATCTAGCATCATCACTGATCATATCGGACTTACTGCTTGGACCGATGAAGTTAGTAGACAAGCTTGTCCGACTAGTATTTAGAGGATAAATCCCCATAGACCTGGTGAATCACACCCGTACCATAGATTTCAAACTTGATGACCAACCCTCTTGAAGTTTGGGCCCACACTATGGAGACTATATTTGCTTTGGACTGCTACAACCTTGGACCCGCCATAATCATCACCTCATCTTTGAAGTCTAGTAAATAAAATTTCCTTGCATAGTGGGACTTGAAGTTGTGTTTGAAAAACAGCCCTCTATATTGAGCACCCATACATTCAACACCAGCTAAGTAGACTCGTGCCCCCCATCGGCCTATACGTCCGATTTCGCATTCAAAGCTTCTTTTCAGCACTACCTTTTGTTTATTATTATTAATTTTTTTTCTTCTTCGATCTGGTAAGACAGTCCGAATTTCATTTGTTCAGTGACTTCAGTCTCATCCTTTAGTACTTCAGTCTTCCTCGATAGTATCACTATTGCAGCAATAACCACCAAATAACATTCAATTTTTGGTGGCACCCACAGAGCCAACGTGGATGTAAATCAACCCAAGCCAAATGATTAATTGGCTTAAAATATAAAAAATAATCGGTCATTACAACAAGATCGAAATATTTGAACAACTCCTTAAGGCTAAGTTTCCTCAAGGGAATATGTTCAAAAGCTTCATGGACCGATTTAGAATCAATCGGTCTCTGTGAAGCTTGCCCCCCGAGCGGTTCATCACCGATTTCTTCATCAACAAGAGGGTCTTTGTCTTCGTCCTCCTCGCTACTAGGAGGGTCTATGGCCGATACGATATCACTCGGCCTGCCACACTCTTCCTCTTCGGCCTCAATAGAATTTTGAGGCTCGTCTTGAATTTGCCCCCCGAGCGCTTCATCGTCTTCTTCAACGTCAGTGAGGAGCTCTATGGCCGAAATAAGATTATTCGTCTCTTTATTTATTTTTTCGCCGTCTTGCCCCTCGAGCGGTTTGGACAGCGTGGAGTCAAGATGACTAGAGACACTGGTCTCTTGATTTAGAGCGGTAACATCGGCCTTCTCGGGCTGTTGTCGTGACTTCAAAAATTGTTCAATCTTTTGCCCTTGAGCCTCTAGTATTGCCAGGCTTGCTTTCGTGTCTTCTTCAAATCGGCTAAGCTTTGCCTGCTGTTCTCTCGAGTGCACCTTCATATCTTCAAGAGCACGAAGAATGTTGTCACAAACTTGCTTCTTTCGCCAGTCACCGTATAAAAATCGTCTAGAGACATGAACGAATTTCCCTCGGGCGGCGGTTCATCAGCTCCACTCGAAGCTTTGAGGAGGCCGATTTCTTGATTAAAAAATCGTATGTCGGCCTCAAAACGGTCTATCTCATTATAAAGATGACCAGTTTCATTCCAATATCCATCGTTGTAGAGACGATAGATTTCTTCGCGAAGTTGGCATATTGACTCATTCTGCCAACCAATCTGATTATTGTAGAAGTATAGCCATGCTTCGGTGTATGCATGGCTCATCACTTGGCTGTCCCATCGGGCATGCCAAATTGTTTGCTGTAATTATTTATTCGGGCGTGCCAGAGCCTTGTGAGGTAGACCCAAACTAATAAAACAAAATTTCCTAAATCACTTGTGTGAATGATACACAAGGTTTTGAAAATCTGACTTCTAACGGGCGATTGTGAAAAGTGAGTAGGAAAGTACCCTCACTTAAAGTCCTATGGCAGTATTGAAGCATACAAGCCATACAAGTGATGAAAGAAACGGAAAGAGAAATTAAATAAAAAGAGTGACTTTTATTTAATTGTAGAAAGAAAAATTACAAGAAGTAATTGAAAAGCTAGGAAAATAAAAAACTGCTTTATTTGCCTAAACTAAGAATGCTAAAGGATGCATTTGGGATGCGGTTGAATGCGGTGTATCGAGATGACGCGGAGTGAGTTGAACAATTGGCCAGCCTGCTGTATTTATAGCGGCCCTAGAGCTCTTCTAGATTAGGTAGGAAATCTGATGAATCATTATCTGGTTAAAATTACCAGTTTATTTCCATAAACTGATAATAGCTGCTATATCTTGAAACCTTCCATATCTGTGAGAATATATATACATACAGGTATATATATCTTGAATGTGGTCCCTTTTGTGGCTTGATTCAGCTGACTTCCCCTCCAAGTAATAAATATCCTTCCATATGTGATAACATTATCTCCCATAAAAGATAATATCAAATATATTATCTTTCCTAATCCTGATCATATTCCAAATACTGATAATATTAATTATAGAGATTTTAGGAATGATAAACTTCCCAAAATTGGACCCATCACTAATTTCCAAAGACTGCGCGTATGTAGTTGAATAGCCAAATAAAACGCGTTGGCCCGATTACCATGCACGTCCAAACAAGGCTTAAGGCCGAAGTGGTACTGACCATATGAGCTTCGGCGAATTCTTTAGATACTAGTACAATGACCGGCCACGTGGCCTGATTGTTGAAGATGATGGCCCATTAGTTTATTTCATATATGAAGTCTAAACAAATGACCAAATCCTTGGAGGCCCGAACTGGGTAAAAGCCCAAATGGGATGCCCGATAGACATGTGAAGCCCGATAGACATTACCATGCCAATTTGGCATAATGGATGTATGACCACATGGCCCACCACATATTCCATTGCCAAACTAAAGTGTTGATGGAAATGAACATCCACGTGCCTTTATGATCAAACCATTTGAGCATAATTACTAAACAGTTAATTAAGTTGGCCAAATTTATAAGTAGATCAGACTAAATGGCAAAAAACCATCGGGCTACTTACTGGACCAAAATAATATGTATGCCAATCAAACAGTCCGAATGAAATATGCTAGCCAGCCCGATGACTCATTCGGCCCTACCAACTTTGAACCAATCACTTGTCCCTTAATTTATGGAAACGGTCTCTATGTCCGATTAAAATATTCCAATTGGCCTCTACTAATTTTTAATTTAAAAAATGTATTTTTTTGGTGCAAACAGTCAGTCATAAGTCTGGGCATTTGAACAAGTCACAACCATTTTGAGATCAAACGGTCAGGACTTGATCGTGTGTTGATGAAATGGTAAAGTGTCCCTTTTTTCATCAAACATTCATCTCTTAACCGTTAATTTCCAGCTAACACTATTGTGAATGTGGAGCTCTTATAGGCACATATCTAGGTATTTTTGAAGTGTGCATGCGTACGTTAGTATGCATAAACATTTGATTCTGAGGCATTTCGGTTTCATACGTGGGTTCAAAAATTACGTAAAAGAGAAAATTGTGAAAATTTTAGTTTTCATGTCATTCTCATTTTCTTTTTAAATCATTACTATCATTCTCCTTAAAATTTCTATGAATTGTTTTTATGAACGTACACAGCGTTGAAAGCATGGTAAAAGCTGATTGGCGGCTTTGAATTAAGAACCACAACTCATTGGGTGAAATTTGAAAATAAAATTAAAAAAACCAAAAGATATGTTAAACTAAAATCCCAGAAGTTATAGTAGTGGAGTAATAATTAACTTACAACAACAGCATTGAAATTAAATGATAATGGGCGGCAAAGTGTTAGAGGAAAAAGAGGCAAAGATTAGCGTGTCACTCTTACAACTCCCTTGAAATTCAAAACCCCAAACACAATGTTTTATTTTCACAAATTACAATACATACACACAAATGTACACAAGGGTTGCTTATGTTTTCAAAGAGCATAAAGGGCAATACATTTGATTAGTAGTTGATGATGCCCAAAACTGGTAAGAAAGGTTTTAAAAAAAAATATGACAAGAACGATTTGTATGTGGTTCGGTCCCGTTAACAAGGTGACCTATGTCCACGGTTGCGTCGGTGCGCTTCTCACTAGCAAATCACCGGCGGGCCTGGTGAGCCATCAAAGATGGGTGGCACTACCAGTAATACCGGCCAGGTGTATGCGTACGGATGGTGAGTTCTCTGTTTAGGCTTGTAAGCTAGAGAATAATCGGGGTCCCCCTTGACAGGGTAGGTGGGCTCTTTTATAGATGCAAGAGTCCACCCTTACATGGTAAGTTGATAAGATTGGGAAGCCCAATCTAATCACAATAGATTTACATGATTTTAGGGGAGTTTCCTAAGTGGTTTAGGAAACTGCCATATCTCCTTTTGAAGGCTTGTAGTTGATTTAGGAAACTGCTATATCTCCTGGTCATTTGCCGCACCGCACGCCCGAGCTGTGCAAGCATCCCGAGTGGTGTCGCTTGTTGACTTCAGGGCACTGACCGCAAGCTCCCCTTCCGGATAGTTCGGGTCATTCTGCTGATGTTTTGGCCTTAACAGAATATTTCTGCACATACCAGCTGCCCCCCATTTTCAAAGTGGATGTGATGCTCCATTAGATGAAGTTTGAAAATTAAGACTGCGTCCGATAAACCGTTCGGTAATAGACCGGGATTCTGCCGGGGACAGGACCGGCTGGAGTGATCGGCCGGGGTGTAGACCGAACGGTGACCATATGAGCCCGAGTTCGTCCCATGCCACGTGTCGACTGATCACTGGCCTGGTCAGGATCCAACAGTGCCAGCCTAGGAGTAACCGAACCATTTACATGGCAACCAAACCGTCCCATCGGACATTTAATGCCCACGTCTTTCGAGGCGATGCCCCACGTGGCTGAAATGACAGTTCCGGCGGGAAAACATATAAGCTGTTCGATAGTTTTGATCTGAGCCGTCCAAGGTTCCTATATAAGGAGCACCTGTCCATTCTATATATGCCTGATACTTGGAGATTGAATATACCGAGCGGTCTTTGAGAGCAAAATATTCCCGAGCTCCTTTCCTCTTCCTCTTTACAACTTGGGCTTCTCCCCATGGCCTCTCACGTTGATCTGACTTCCAACGAAGGAGTGACCATTTTCAGGAGGGACTGCGAGATCCCAGATGACGTTGGGATCCGCCCCTACGCCGAAGGAGAGGAGGTGGCCTTACCCTCAGTCATTATTAGCAGTTATCTGTTACTAATAGTGGGGTTATGCTTCCCTTTCTCCGCTTCTTTCTGTGATCTCTTATAGGGATTACGCTTTCCATTGAACAAGTGCCGTCCAAATCTCGTTCGCCTTCTCTGGGGCATATCGGCACTGAATGAGCGGCTCAGGATTTGCCTCCGCTCTGTAGACGTCGCCAGGTGTTACCTCTTGAGCATTGACCGCGGGGATCCTTACCTACGCGCCGGAGCGGAAGAAAAGCATCTCGTCCGGGATCTGGACTTCCCCAACAACAACTGGCGTTAATACCCTTGGATCGTTGTCTCTGGTAACTGGTTGGTGGACCCCTCTATGTGCCCCCCCTGCAACTTTTGACCCCGAACTGTGCAAGATGTCCTTTGTCGCTTTCCGTGACATCGCCCCCGCTGTGGCTGATATGGAGGCGATCAACCGAGCGGTTGAGGCCGGCCTCAGTTTCTCCGATTTGATCGGGGGACCAGCTGGTGAGGTCGGTGATGACGTTCTCGTTGCAGCTCCTGTTGCGGCGGATTCTGGATTGCGCCGCTATACCCGGTCCATGGCTTCCGGTCTGCCTGCCATGAGAGGGGCTGCCCCATCTGAAGGGCCAATCGCTCTTTCCACCAGCTCTGATTCAACCTCGTCCGGGGATACAGGTCCGCCACCCGGCCCTTCTAGGAAGGGGTAAGGAAAAGGAGGTTGAGGAGGAATCTCAACCCCCACCAAAAAGGAGTCGGCCGGAAGCACACGCCGGCTTTCATATGCCCAGCTCCTGGACGGGCCTCTCCCTCGGTAATCTGGAAGATCGTCTGCAGGCGGTGGAGAAGCAAAGTGCTCTTTAGTATACGAACTCTGTCATGCAGGAGGTGGACTTTCACGCTCTAGAGCTTACTGTAAAGGAGCTGGTGGCCAGGATGGCTGCCTTGGAAGAGGAAGTCAAAGCTCTGAAGGGAAAGGGGACCTGAAGACCCTTTTTTGTTGTTGTTTTTTTTTTTTTTTTTTGCCCGGGACGCTACTAAACTGCCCCCCAATGTACAAAATATTCTAATTAATGAAAAGGTCCCCTGAGGCCACCTTACTTTACATCAATTGTGTTGTTTGTGATTGTCAATACTCGGCCCGTTGATGTGACCGAGCGATTTGCTTGGATACCTCGGGAATGCTTGGCCACATGGGGTGCACCCTAACCGGAATAACCGACACCTCTGGGTGACGTGGCACTCTCCTGGCTAGATTATTTTGGACATACGCTGCCCCCCATTTTTGGAACTGACCGGATGCGCAATTGTGTGAGGAACCGAAAATAAGTAGCTCCTGGAAAACCATCCGAAAGTGGTCCGGGAATGATGCTCGGGAGGGGGGCCCACACCATGGCCCCTCGGTGTAGTAACCGACCGATGAGGTGGGAGCTCGGTTGTGGGGTATTGCCACATGTCAGGAGATAATTGGCCTAGTCGGGATCTAGCGGAGTAGGTTCAGAAGTAACCGAACAGTTGTGTGGTAACCGGACTGTCACATTACGCATTTAATGCGCGCATCTTTTGAGGCGACCCTTCACGTGCCCGAGGTGACAACTGTCGACGACTCTTGGCGGGAAAACTCCTGGGCCGTCGAATTTGATAGATCTGGACTGTCTGCTATTCCTATATAAGGGACACTCAGCCCTCTCTCCAGTATCTGCTGCCAAGTAAGAGGATTTATCGAACGGGTTTGAGAGCATCCAAGATTCCTGAGCAAGATTCCCGAGTTCTTTTCTGGGATAACTTTTGTAAGTCTTCCCTTCCCATCTTCAGTTCTTCACTCTCTTCTTCTTTTCTTGAACTAAGCTGGAGGGAGTAAACCCACTTGGGTTAGTACGAGCTTGGGATTTCTTCTTCCTTCAATTTTGTCATTTCTTTCAGTCCGAGGGTACGTTAGGACAGATTGACCGAGCGGGAGTTCCTGGGAGAGTCTTGAGTGAGTGTTGTGTTTCTTCTCGAATCTTATACAACCTACCCTTTAGGTTGTTAGATCTACCTCCCTTGTACATCAGATTTGGAGTTCTTGACCCATTCTCGGGTCGTCTGCCCTTTAGGCCATCCATAGACACGGTCATGTGTCATTCAGACTTTAACTCGTCGTCCCGGTCAAAGGACGAGCAGCTACGGTCCGGGTCTATGAGTACAAACCTGGATCCTCCTTCCTCAGCCCCCTCTAACCAGCACAGTGAGGGAATAATCCCCGCCCGGACGTATCACGAGGAGGCGCACCAGGATTCTCTTGCAGCCTCAACGTCTCGGGGATCTGGCGATGAAGGGTCTGTGCAGAACAATCCCGGAGTCGTATTCGCGTATGAGTCCATTGTCAGTATCCTGCGTGGTCCTGACCTGGATCGAATCAGAGACCATTATGATCTTCCTTCCCCCATCTCTTGCTCTATTCACAACAGCGGAGCCCACTTCCATGTGTCAGGCTTCGTCACGTTGTACGAAGATGACTTCATGGCGAGCCTTCGCTTGCCTCTTCACCCAGTCGCCCGGGATGCGATCATATACCTCGGGATATCCCCCGAGCAGCTTACCCCGAATGGCTGGCGGTACCTGATGGGGTGCATCTCTTTGTGGCCCCAAGTCCTTGGGTATGAGCTCACTCTTCAGGAGTTCTTTTGGACCCACCGGCCTTTCCCAATTCACGGGGAGGCCGGTTTCGTCTCGCTCTCGGCTAGGCAGGGGTGAAAGATAATTGTAAACTGCCCAAGCAACAACAAAGGGTGGAATAAGAAGTTCTTCTAAGTATTCACCCTGGGTCTGTGTGATGAGGTGCCGGGCGTTCAGCTGAGGACCTCCTGGGCGAGTAAGCTGAGGAGTAAGTCCTAACACTCTTTCTTCCTTGCTCAGTTTCCTTACCCGGCCTTGACTAACCCATTTGTCTGTTTTGCAGTGGGGGCAGTGGACCCGTTGAGTCTCCCCGACGAGCTTCAAGCGCGGGTCTGGTCCCTGGCGTAGGAGCCAACCGACATCAATAAAGTGCTGACCCGGTTGGGGGGGACCGAGGACCTATTACAAGCCTCAGCATGACTTCACAGCCCCCATCCTCCCGGTGATCATCCCTGGTAAACACCATTTCTTGACTGTCCGATTTTTCTATACTGTTAAATCCTGACATGCTTCTGGTTTTGCAGAAATGGCTCCCAAGAACGCGACGTCGCTGAAGGAGAAAGAGGAAGCCTTGATGGCCAGGGCTAGCCAGAAGAGGAAGAAACCAGCCCCCGCTGAGGGCCAGCCACTAAAGAGGATCTCCCGAGGGATCTCAATCCGGGCTAGGGAGGAAGCTGCTGCTACTTCCACGCCCGTGGTAACAATTGCTGCACCACCACCACCACCTGCTAGCGCGACCGTCCAGGGCCTCTCACCCGACCATGGAGGAAACTCGGGCGGGCCCTTTTATGTTGCGGGAGACCGAGACAGCAGAGGATGTCCGTGGAAGGGTGCGGCCAGGGTTACTGCAGAGTCAGGTTGACAAGTGCGCCCTGATAAACCCCGAGGCCATGATCGGCTGGCTATATAGCATCGGTCACTTGGTAAGTTTCTTCTTGAAATGTGAACATTAACTTTCTCTCCATGCGCATACTGACGTTTTCTTGTTCTTGCAGGTTAGCTGTATTACTGCTGGGGCCGAGGCCACCCTTCCCGGCATTGCTCAGAGGTTGGCCGCCGCTGAGGCTAACCTTTCCTTGGAGAGGGCTGCTCGAGAGTTGGCAGAGTTTGCCCTTACCGTGGAGGAAGAAAGATCCTGGGCAATCGCCCTGGAGCTGGGGGAGGTCCTTGATTCCTTGTCCACCGAGCGGGCTACCCGGAAGGCCGCGGAGGCTAAGGCGGTGGCTGCAGAGGCCGAGAGGATTACCACCGAGAGGGTTACTGAGGCTAAGGTTGCTACCTCAGAGTCTGGGAAGACCTCCGCCGAGAAGGATCTCGAAGCTATGACGGCCACACTCTCAGAGCTTACTACTGCTCGGGAGGCTGAAGCCAGAGAAGCTGAGGAGGAATTCGAGGCTGGGTTCCTCACGGGCTACGCCAACCTGGCGAAGCGGGCTGTTGCTAACCACCACCACTTCCTCCTCCTCCGTGGCCTGCTCATCAATGGAGGGGGCCCCGGCCGGGGCCGCTTCAGTGGCAACCTCGTCCTTTTCATTAATTGGAATATTTTGTACATTGGTGGTGGTAGACTAGTTTTGTTTCTTTGTTTCTTATTGTAGTTTTTATGGGGAGGCTACTACAACTGCCCCCAGGCTTTGTACAGTTTAAACTTCAATTAATAAAAAGGCCCTCGCGGTCAAACTTTCCATTAACTGTCTTTCTTCCCTTGTTTCTAGTACTGTGCCTGCTTGTGATTGCTAGTACCCGTTAGGTTTTTGGCCAACCTAACACCTGCCTTAGCAAATGTTTCAGGACCGTAACCAACAAAACACCTAGTCTTCCTGACCTGTTTGAAAGGTACGTCCGGTGTATTATAGGATACCCTGTATTACCGTCCGGGATATATCTCTGATCAATGTAAGTACTTATGAATATTTTTAAGTTCTTGTAGTGACCGGTGTGATTCCCTGTTTTGGCCTAATGTCCCCTGCCCCCCAAGCATTTTGCTAAGATGGGAGTGTGAGAGTGAATGGCCGTAGGGAACCGACCTGGAACATGGGTGGTTGTAGGGTCATTTGAAGCTTGCCATCGTCGGCCACCTAGGGATTTGGCCCCGTCGTCGGCTAGACCTAAGCGAAGCTGGAGTAATTTCCTGTCTGGGTCTAGTATCCTCCTGCCCCCGAGCGTCCTGTGAAGGCGGGGGTTTGTTGAGGAGCAACCATAGGAAACCGACCTGGAACATGGGTGGTTGCAGGGTCATTTTGTGCCTGGGTTTGGAGCCCGAGGTCTTTTGAAGTGCCTGGGTTTGGAGCTCGAGGTCTTTTTAAGTGCCTGGGTTCGGAGCCCGAGATCTTTTTAGGTGCCTGGGTTGTTAACCAAGGTCTTTTGTGCCTTGGGGTTACGCCCAAGGTCTTTGATGCCTCGAGGTTAGGCCCGAGGTCTTCTGAGTATTGTACAGTGCATCGATAGGAGTAATTTTAAGGTAAATTTTGCAATTTTATTGTAAAACAAAAATTCATAATGGTTGCTCAATCGGAGCTACAAAAGCAAATTTCTCTACCAACACTAAATTTCTCCCTGAGGTCAGATGCTACTGGTAAAACTTGTGGAGGTGTTGCATATTCCAAGGATATGAGAGATCGTGCCCGTCCATGCTCTGCAACCAGTAGGTTCCCTGTCGGTTGACCCGGATTACTTTATATGGTCCTTCCTAGTTTGGCCCCAGTTTCCCATGGCTCGGGATTCAGGTAGACTGGTTCACCGCCTTGAGGACGAGGTCTCCGACTTGAAAACTGCAGTGCTTCACCTTGCTGTTATAGTATCGAGAAACCCGTTTCTTATAGGCAGCTTCAGGTAGGCTTGGTCCCTCCTTTCCTCCATTAGATCTAGTTCTGACCGGAGGGCTTCTTCATTATCCGGTGCACTGAAGTTGGCCACCCGATATGTAGGCAACCCAAGTTCTGTGGGGACCACTGCTTCAAACCCGTAAGTTAAAGAGAACGGCATTTCGCCTGTTGCCGCCCGGGGTGTAGTGCGGTAGGCCCACAGGAGGGTTGGTAGCTCTTCAGCCCATAGCCCTTTAGCACCTTCCAGCCTTGTTTTGATTGAGTGCAAGATTGTTCGGTTGGTTACTTCGTCTTGACCGTTGGCTTGTGGGTGCTCGGGGGAGGAGTAATGATTTAGTATTCCGTAGCCCGAGCAGAACTGTCTGAAGGTGGGCGTGTCGAACTGTCTACCGTTGTCACTGACCAGGACCCGAGGAGTGCCAAACCTGCTGAGAATATTTCTTTCCACAAAACTTTCCATCTTTCGCTCAGTTATCGTTGCCAAGGGCTCGGCCTCTGCCCATTTGGTGAAGTAATCAAGAGCTATTACGGTGAATTTGACCTGCCCTTTCCCCATAGGTAAGGGACCAACGATGTCGATTCCCCACTGGGCGAATGGCCAGGGGCTGTGGATTGGTGTCTGGAGTTCTCCCGGTTGGTTGATCATGGGAGAGTATCTTTAGCACTTGTCACACCTCCGGACATACTCTTGGGAATCCCGGGCCATGGTCGGCCAGTAGTAACCTTGTAGCAGTGCTTTCCTGGAAAGCGCCCGGCCCCCAATGTGATTCCCACACACTTCTTCGTGGATTTCGAACAGTATTGCTGGGACTTGTGCGGGGTGAACACAACGGAGGTACGAGATTGTAAATCCTCTCTTGTAAAGAATGCCGTCGAGGAGATGGTAACGGGCTGCCCGGTATTTAATCCGGCGGGCTTCTTCTTTGTCGTCAGGTAGCGTCCTTGTTATCAGGAATGTCATGAGTGGGTCCATCCAGCTGGGTCCCAGAGTGACCGGGTCTACCTCCATGCCTTCAGAGTTGATCACACTTGGCTCGGGTAGGTATTGTATCCTTATCCCGGGCAAGTCTGACTCAGAAGACGAAGTGAGGCGAGCCAGCCGGCCGGCTCGGGTATTCTCTTCTCTGGGTATCTGCGTGATAGAGAATCCTCGGAGCTGCTTGGAGACCGCTCGGACAAGGGCCAAGTAAGCTACCATGCTGTCTTCCCGTGCTTCGTACTCTTGGTTAACGTGATTGACCACGAGCTGGGAGTCACTGTAGCCCTGAACCTGTTGTGCGCTCATAGAGATGGCCAACTGTAACCCGACCAAGAGAGCTTCGTATTCGGCCTCGTTGTTGGAGGCGCGGAACCCAAACCTTAGTGCATATTCGAGTTGGATACCATCGGGGGTGGTCAGGATGATCCCTGCCCCGCTACCCTGCTGATTGGAGGAACCGTCCATATGCAGTACCCAAGTTGGGATGTCAGAGTGTAACCCGGGCGGTAAGGCTGGGGGCTCAGACTCTTCGATCGGATCCTCGGGATATGTGAACTCGACTAAAAAGTCCGCTACGGCTTTTCCCTTGATGGTTGTCCGGGGTCGATAGATCACTTCGAACTCTTCCAATTCCAATGCCCACTTGACAAGCCTCCCGGACGTGTCTGGACTACTGAGGATTCTGCAGAGAGGTTTGTCTGTGAGGACAACAATTGCATGGGCCTGAAAATACGAGCGGAGCCTTTGGGCCGAGGTGATAAGGGCGAACGCTAGCTTTTCAATGCGAGAGTATCTACTCTCTGCGCCCTGTAACGCCCGGCTAGTATAATACATGGGGAACTGTATCCCGTGCTCTTCCAGGATGAGTGCCGAGCTAACCGCCGATGGTGACACTGCCACGTATAGAAATAGCTCTTCCCCAGGCACGGGTGTTGAGAGCAGAGGAGGAGACACCAGGTACTTCTTGAGTTCCTGGAATACCTGACAAGCGGGGGTATTTGTAAAATACAACCGCGCTAAAAGAAGAAAATGTGTTAAATTACTTCACAATTCCTCCATTTATCTGCAATTTGAATTACAATACTAGTTTGTACACATATTGATTAAACTATGATAAGTTGTTTGTTTTAGCTATAGTTTGTGCAGTTTACTATTGCTGTGTAAAGAATTAGATGAAAAAGATAAAAGGGAGTGTTGATTTTTAATGAAGACAAGTAAAGGATGAAAAGTGAACCTCGATCGATTGAAGACCATTCGATCGATCGAAGGTTCGATCGATCGAAGGTTCGATCGATCGAAAGAGTTCAAGCGCTCGAAGATGTCAGATGTTCAATCGATCGAAGGATGTTCGATCGATCGAACATGGCTTTTATCAGATTTTACGCGCACACAACAGAAGCGGGTGTTTAACCCTAGCATTAGGTCTTAAGTATATATACTCATATTATGTACGTCTAGAAGGATGCCCAATTTCATTTTCATCAGTTTATAGAGAGTAAAGAGCTTTTACTTTTATTTTTTGTAGGTTTAAGCAAGGATTTACATTGGTTGTTTGGATTCCTCATTAGTTCAATACAAGTATTCATTTTCAGGTTACTTTATTTACGTTCTGCACTTAGTTTATAGAAGTTTAATTTGCTATCTAGTAGTCTTGAATGTTAGTTATAGTTATATACTTAGTTTTCATAGATTTATTGCAAAAATCACAAACAGACACACCTTTAATGGAACTTTACGTTCAAAACGAATCTGAGACACTTCAGACGATGTTTGAGTAGTCCCCAGGTTAGGTGATCATGATGAAACCATGATCTCAAGCCTCTGCCATGCAGCAGAATAATTTCTGTGTTCGATCGATCGAGAAATCTCGATCGATCGAAACAGAGATGCAGTCGAGCGATCGAAGTCAGTTCGATCGATCGAGAGATGAAGATATTCGATCGATCGAAAGCGCTTCGATCGATCGAACTCTCTGATTCTTGAGGACAGTATTCCTAGACTTTCTGCTTTACTGGATTGTTATCAAATTGTCCCCAAACGCTCAGTTTGTCAAAACAGACTGTAAACTTTAAGCCTTGAGGCATTTTTCTTCAATATATTTTACAAACCACCCTCAATGCTAACACCATTGTAGGTGAGAGTCTAAACTATTGTTTTAAACCGTTTTTGTGTATTTCAAACTCCATTGTGATGATATAGTCCCGGTCATGAAAGGACTATAGATTCTTCATCCTAAGAGAAATACGGAATACTGTAGAGAGTGTACTCCATTGAGCTTCAACGCAATTGCATGGGAGATGGCTAGGTCGCGGTGGATTCGTGTAATCCCAACATTTCCTTTTATTAAGAAAAACACGTTTTAAATCTTTATTTTAATTAATTAGTTGGTAATTAGTTTAATTTAGTTTAATTGTTTTATCTTTAGCAGTTGATAAATTGTGGGACTTTGTTTTCTACATTATTAAAATATTGATTTTTATTTTCTTGTTTGAGATTAATCTAAGTAATTAGTTTAACACCTTCCCTGTGGGATCGACCTGGACTTAACCAGATTACCTACACTTGGGTATAGCACACAAGCGCACACAGAAAAAAAATCTCGTGTCAAGTTTTTGGCGCCGTTGCCGGGGAAGGCGACAAGCTAACGCTTCGATTACCTCAATCTTTCCTTATCTTTTTCTGTTTTTCTTTTTCTTTCGTTCTTTAAAAAAAAAAAAACTACTTAGGGTCTTTCCCTTTATGTCCGATAATTCCATCGAAGGAATTTACGAAAACCCATTCTATTTATCCAATTCATCTAGTTCTATTAACCCCATAGTTACACCGATCGATTCAATGGCTGATAATTAAAGTGAAATGGTGATAATGTGGTTGTACCAATCGACGATTCACTTCGTCCTTTGTGTGATCTCATGACACCTGAACATGCGCCTATACCTTCTTGTATTCTCATTCCACCTCATGCAGGCGAATTCCAATTTCGTAATGGAATGATCAACTCCTTCCTACTTTTCATGGAATGGAGAGCGAGAAGGCGTATTTACATGTCAAGGACTTTGAGGATGTTTGTAAAACTTTCTCATAGAATTGTCCTGTAGACGTGACACATCTAATGCTATTTCCTTTCACCTTGAAGGATAAAGCAAAAGCGTGGTTACTCACCTTGAAGCCAAACTCCATGTACACCTGGCATGCGATGAACACTGCTTTCCTGAAGAAATTCTTTCCACCTCGCATGATGATTCGAGGTGAAAAGTGCATGTTTATAGTGTATTATACGGTCTTTTATGCATACTTTTATCCCCAAGTCCCTAGATTTAGATGCATATCAATGATTAAGTGTTTTCTATGATGTTGAGACTCAAACATGTGTTTTTACACTATTTTGCAGGTTATAGGAAGCAAACATTGCATAGAAAGTGATTCTGGTGAAGAGAACAACAGAAGCAGCTGAGAAGATGGCAATTTTGACAATGATGACTTCAGATTTGGAAGATTTTTCCAGAGATATAAAATGTAGATCTTTGAGTTACGGTCGCGTGGCCGCAAACGGGAGGTCAATCCGAGGTCCGAGTAAAAAGTTATGGCCATTCTACCATCGGGGTGCAGAGCTGTCAAAATCAGAGGAGTTCAAGCGATTGAAGAGAGTTCAATCGATCGAACCTTCGATCGATCGAACTGAGCTCGATCGATCGAACTCTATTTTCACCCAAAAGTTGCGTAAACTCTGTGGGAACCCTATATATACGTCGTTTTGACGCCAGACGAAGGGAGGACGCTCCAGAACGCGAAAAACAGCAGTTTTAGGTAGTTTTAGGGTTAGATTAGGTGTAGATTAGGTTAGATTCATATTATTCTTCATCCTTTTCATTGTTTTACTCAAGATTATTGAAGATTGAAGTTTCTTTCATGTTTATTTCAAGTTTATTTCAGATTATATCCAGGTTTTTCTTTCCAATCCTTGTTATTTGATTGCTATTAGTTTATATGTTATGATTACTTTGGTTTACTATTCCTGCACTTGTTTATTCATGTTTCCATAGTTTAGACGTTGGGAATATGTGATGAAACATTGAATCCCAGCCTCTGCCATGCAATCTTTAGAAACCTTGGGTTCGATCGATCGAAGGTAGTTCGATCGATCGAACCAGAGCTAGTCAAGCGATCGAAGGCATTTCGATCGATTGAAGGATGATGCTGTCCGATCGATCGAGAGCGCTTCGATCGATCGAACATGTTAATTCTTGAGATGATTCTTTTAAGTATTCCATGACTTTCTGTTTTAGAAATCTGTCATCAAATTGTCCCAATAAGCTCAGTTTGTCACAACAGTTTTTAGAACTTAAAGCCTTAAGGCCTTTTCTTCAATGACTTTTGAAAACCACTTTGAATGCTAACACCATTTAGAGTGCAAGTAATAACCATTATTTTAAACCGTCTTCCAAGTATTTTAAATCACTTGTGATGATGTAGTCCCGGGCATGAAAGGGCTATTGATTCTATATCTTTAGAAAAATACGGAATACTGAAGAGGAATGAACTCCATCGAACGTTAATGAATATGCATGGTAGATGGTTAGGATTAATGTGAATTCATGTATTTCCAACACCTTTAATTTATCTGTTTAATTAGTTATGTTTCTTTCTACTTTAGTCTAATATTTAGTTTAATTTAATTATTTAGGATTCGTTAGAACCTTCTCTTCCACATTCATCTTTTCTATTTCTTTAGGTTATAACTTGGTAGATATTCTTCCTATTCCTTCCCTGTGGGATCGACCTGGACTTCCAGTACTATATTACTTGCACGATCACCTACACTTGGGTGTTGCACAAGAGCGCACAAGATTTTTCTCGTGTCAAGTTTTTGGCGCCGTTGCCGGGGAAGGCAACTAGGTTAGGATTTTACTAAGTTTTTCCATTTTTCTTCTTTTACTTAAAAAAAAAAAAAAAAAATTTCTTTTGTTTAAATATTTTGGGTAAACATGTCTTATCCATATTACCCTCCATACAACACAAATACCACGAATGGGTACACATTAGATAATGAGAACTATACCACGAGTTGGCAAGCACCCACATATGATGCACATTATCAACCTGAGTGCTACCAATCACCACAATGGGAAAACAATCGTGTTAGTCCCCCATGTTATCAAACGTATCAAGAACCTCCACCTGGAGAGTTCTATCAATTGCAATGGGGATGTAACCAAAATGATAGTGTAGGATATAGTAGTAGTTCCCACGATTACCAAATGCACCAAGACTTTCCTTCTGGGGAGTCTTGCACACAAACACAATGGGAAGGGGACTATTACCAACAACAATGGGGTGAAACTTCATATAGTTATAATGAGGAGAATAACCAAGTTGAGGATAATGGTATGTTAGAATTGCTGCTTACTGAAATGAAAAGGCTAGAGAGTGCAATTGATAAATTAGGAGCTAGATATCAACAAGCATTTGATAGCCAACCTTTAGAAGACTATACCAGTCCTTCAACGCTACAACCTGAATTTCAAGACACTAACAATGGAATGGAATTAGAGGACAATGATGGGTTCATATCGAGTGAGGTTAACAACTCATTTGAGAAAGTGATAACCCAACAAGAACTCCAAAACCAAACCATTGAGCATGAAGTTGTAGAACCATCTTCTCCTCAACATACAACCCCAGACATCAACTCCTTCACTGCCTGTATAAAACTGCACAATCTCTTTGTCCAGAGCACCTCAATAGATGACATATGTAGTGAGGAGAGTTACAAGGATGAAAATGAGGTTTTAAAAGATGACGAGAGTTTAGGTGATTGCACGCAATTAGGAAAGGATGAGTCCCATGTTGACTCTACCCCTACCTTTGATAGTGACCCTAGGGAGGACGTTATTGAAAATTTTCAATTCGATTTAGATTCATGTGATATTCATGCACCCTCACCTCTCTCGGCCGAAGAGGTGGTGTCACCAAGTTGCCCATCACCTATCCTCTCTATCAATCAAAGCTCTCGTCCTGAGCTTGAATGTTATGTGTACCCCATTCGTGAACAAACAGAATGTGTTGTGGAAGAGGATGGTAAGGATACTAGCACATGTTCGTCACAAAATTTTAACTTTCAAAATTCTTTGAGAGAAGACTTGGAAAATATTGGGCCCACTTTAGATGATCTTAAAATTCAACAAGAAGCTAGCAATCTTCTAGACTGCTTGACCTTCTTGAGTGATTATGACATTGAGGCCCAAATAGATAGCTTTATCCAAGTCCAGTCCAAAACCATGTGCATAGAACAGAAATTTAATTCCTATGATTATATCTCCATAGATTCTATTCTAGGACAAGCGGAGGGTGGTGAAGCTTCATTAGAACATCACTTCGACCCTGACCCTTTTATTCAACCATGGCCTCCCCCTATTTTTAGTATTCAAATAGAGGCTGTTATAGGAAATACCAACACTAAAGATCGTTTCTTGCATATAATTCCTAAAAAGTGTGGTATTCCTTTTATAACTGTCCCAAAAAAATTTGGAAGCCATAGGTTTTGCATCATCTCCTCTGACCTTGAGCCTGACATTAGTTGGGGGGAGTTGCATTTTTATGAGGATCCCAACATTCTTCAAACTGTTAAATTATTTTATTGGGAAGATCCTCAAAAATTTCGATTATTACTTTATGATAAAAATCTTGTTAACCGAGGTTATTTACTGAGTAGTTGTATTATATTCTGTATTTTTCCTTGTTGCTACTAATGATCTTGCAGGTAGCTTGAAAAAAAATGGATATTAACGCTTCGAGGTAAAATCCTTCCTTCCTTCGCTTTACTTTACATGTCCATGTGCTTAGTTTAGAACATTGAGGACAATGTCTAGTTTTAGTTGGGGGGAGTGAGTCATTGCATGCCTCATATCTTTTTGTTGTACTTTAGTGTCATATACCTGCTTAGCAACATGTAACTCAGTAAATTAAAAAACTGTCAAAAATTTTGAAATTTTTTTATTTTATTTTTAAAGATAATAAAATGGTTCTTGTATTTCTCTCATAGTTAATGTAGTTAGTTATGATGCATTAGTGTTATTTTCTGTATGTTATTAGTATGTGATACACTATGATAATTTGTTTACTATCTTAGTTATAGTATATTTTATGCTTTTTAATCTTCAAATACTTTGAGCACGTTGTGACAACCTTGTACTTAGCTAAAATGGATTAGTAAGCATAGTTTAAGTGTCTTGAAAGACTGTAGTGGAGACTAATAACCCAAGTGAGCTTTTGTGCCATTCTTTTGTTTTTGAGGGTTTTTATAAAATTACTCTTACTTTTTGAAAAGCGTATTAATTCGTTGAAAGTCTCATTTTTCTTCTCTATTTTGACTGATCACTAGAAGAGAACGTTCAGGATTTACCAAACTTTAGAGCTCTTGAATTTACTGAAATGAATTATCCTATTAACTTAGAAGATGATTTAGGCCATCTTTTGACCATACATGCATAATACAGCTTTGGCATACCTCTATGCTATTCCTTTACTTCACCTCTTGAGCCTATCATAATTACCTTGTCTACATAATCCTAAAGTTCATACCTAACTCCAAATTAGGAGTTCAAGCATCAGTTCTTTATTTAGGTGTGATTGGGATGTGTTGCGTTAACAAGAAGTATGTTAGTGTGAATAAGGGAAAGTTGGCAAATAAAAAATGAAAAAGAAAAAGAAAAGCATGAAAAGAAAAAAAAAAAAGAAAAAAAGTGCCAATGGTTGTTACAAAAGAAAAAAATATATATATTAAAAAGAAGAGTGTGAAAAAAATAAATAAAAGAAAAGAAGAAGAGAGAGATTGGAGATGTGGGAAGTTTGAAAAGTTATAGTAGACATTCCAATCACATCCTTTGACCCAATTGAGTATCACGAGCCTTTTTCTTCTTAACTTAACACCTCTTTTTCAAAGTCCTGATGATTTTAAGTAAAATGGATTTGAAGTTAAGGTAATTAGAGAGTTCTCCACGGTATCTCGCTCTTCTAGTGAAAAGTATCATTTCATGAGACTTTATGAACTAAAATGTCCGTTTTTCTATTTAGATATGAGAAGCATTAGATTCCATTTACAATTACTCTTTATAGCTTCCATATCATGAGTGATAATTATTACACCTAATTCGGAGTGATTTCATCTTGAGAGTGTAATCCTGGTGAGAGTTGAGTCAAAATGAACGTCTTGATAGTGTCTTAGGTTATGCGAGCTTTGAAATTAAAGTTTTGTATTTTGGTTGTCCATTCACACACACACTTGAAGATTAATAGGTATGGAATATTCTAATGACTTTGATAGTAGATTAACTATAATGTGTGTTGCATGGCTATGGCATACTAGAGAGTTTCATAAGACTGTTGAGCTTAACCACATTGTTAATGAGAGAAAAATTCTTGAAAACATTTAAACTAGAACCATTACTATAAACATGAATTTTGTGGGTAGATTCACTGCAAACCCTCACGAGACAACACTCGTCCACTAGGGGTAACCTAGAGGTTTAAAGGCTTGTTGCATATGCTAAATGCAATCGCGATTCCTGCGAAAGTGAGTTAGGATTTTAATTTATTTTGTTTTCATTTTTAGAGTTAAATAAACATTGCTGTAGTTCGCTTCATTGCTAGGGACTAGCAACGAGCTAGTTGGGGGGTGTGATTCGAGGTGAAAAGTGCATGTTTATAGTGTATTATACGGTCTTTTATGCATACTTTTATCCCCAAGTCCCTAGATTTAGATGCATATCAATGATTAAGTGTTTTCTATGATGTTGAGACTCAAACATGTGTTTTTACACTATTTTGCAGGTTATAGGAAGCAAACATTGCATAGAAAGTGATTCTGGTGAAGAGAACAACAGAAGCAGCTGAGAAGATGGCAATTTTGACAATGATGACTTCAGATTTGGAAGATTTTTCCAGAGATATAAAATGTAGATCTTTGAGTTACGGTCGTGTGGCCGCAAATGGGAGGTCAATCCGAGGTCCGAGTAAAAAGTTATGGCCATTCTACCATCGGGGTGCAGAGCTGTCAAAATCAGAGGAGTTCAAGCGATTGAAGAGAGTTCAATCGATCGAACCTTCGATCGATCGAACTGAGCTCGATCGATCGAACTCTATTTTCACCCAAAAGTTGCGTAAACTCTGTGGGAACCCTATATATACGTCGTTTTGACGCCAGACGAAGGGAGGACGCTCCAGAACGCGAAAAACAGCAGTTTTAGGTAGTTTTAGGGTTAGATTAGGTGTAGATTAGGTTAGATTCATATTATTCTTCATCCTTTTCATTGTTTTACTCAAGATTATTGAAGATTGAAGTTTCTTTCATGTTTATTTCAAGTTTATTTCAGATTATATACAGGTTTTTCTTTCCAATCCTTGTTATTTGATTGCTATTAGTTTATATGTTATGATTACTTTGGTTTACTATTCCTGCACTTGTTTATTCATGTTTCCATAGTTTAGACGTTGGGAATATGTGATGAAACATTGAATCCCAGCCTCTGCCATGCAATCTTTAGAAACCTTGGGTTCGATCGATCGAAGGTAGTTCGATCGATCGAACCAGAGCTAGTCAAGCGATCGAAGGCATTTCGATCGATTGAAGGATGATGCTGTCCGATCGATCGAGAGCGCTTCGATCGATCGAACATGTTAATTCTTGAGATGATTCTTTTAAGTATTCCATGACTTTCTGTTTTAGAAATCTGTCATCAAATTGTCCCAATAAGCTCAGTTTGTCACAACAGTTTTTAGAACTTAAAGCCTTAAGGCCTTTTCTTCAATGACTTTTGAAAACCACTTTGAATGCTAACACCATTTAGAGTGCAAGTAATAACCATTGTTTTAAACCGTCTTCCAAGTATTTTAAATCACTTGTGATGATGTAGTCCCGGGCATGAAAGGGCTATTGATTCTATATCTTTAGAAAAATACGGAATACTGAAGAGGAATGAACTCCATCGAACGTTAATGAATATGCATGGTAGATGGTTAGGATTAATGTGAATTCATGTATTTCCAACACCTTTAATTTATCTGTTTAATTAGTTATGTTTCTTTCTACTTTAGTCTAATATTTAGTTTAATTTAATTATTTAGGATTCGTTAGAACCTTCTCTTCCACATTCATCTTTTCTATTTCTTTAGGTTATAACTTGGTAGATATTCTTCCTATTCCTTCCCTGTGGGATCGACCTGGACTTCCAGTACTATATTACTTGCACGATCACCTACACTTGGGTGTTGCACAAGAGCGCACAAGATTTTTCTCGTGTCACATGACCACCGAGCTTAAACGACAAATAAATTCTTACAAATAAAAGAGCAATGAAACATTCACCCAAACTTGGGAACGTTTCAAGGATTTGCTACTTTCATGCCCACATCACGGGTACGAGAAATGGCGAACCATTAGCTACTTTTATGAAGGATTAAATGGTGAAACTAAGAAATTGGTCGAGACCATGAGTTCAGGGTCATTTCTTCGCAAAAACACGGAGGAAGCTGAAGCTCATTTTGAGTGGCTAGCTGAACACGCCCATGAGTGGTCAAATTCAGATGATGTCCCACGCTCGCAGATATCTTGTGTAGAAGAGAAAAGTTTATATCAACTAAAAAGTGAGGACCATCTGATGAATAAATATGAAGAACTAGCTAAGAAAGTGGAAGAATTGGGAATAAAAGGAGAGAGTTCTAGGCAGTTTTTGCCTGAAGAACCATGCGGCACATGCAACATGCTGGGACACACTACTCAATACTGTCCTAATGTGCCGTATTTTCAAGAACAGCCCCCCATGGAAATGAATGCCATGCAAGGGTATAGGGGGGCGGGGAATTCCTACAATAATTACAATTCGCAAAATAACAACAATAGATGGAATCACCCCGGGTTCGATTGGAAAAACAATGCTGGGACTCAAACCAATATCAACAACAACAGCCCTACAATAACAATAATCAATATCAAGGGCAATACAACAGGCAGTCCCAGCCATTCCATCAAAATAGAGCAAATAACTACAACAACGCTCAACCCCCTAATAATCAACAAGCAAATGTTTACGTGCGACCTCACAAAAAAGTGCAAGAGGAAGAACCACTCTCTAATGCGAATTTAACACAACAGTTAATTCAAATGATGAGTAAAATGTCCGCGACATTAGAGAGAATGGATGCACGTCAAGAGGGGTCGAGTGGAACGTTTCCTGCTTAACCACTTCAAAACCCTAAGGGATACAACAATGGTCCCCCTAATCATGAATAGGCAAAAGTCGTGATGACTCTAAGAAGCGGCAAAGTCATGGGGAAAAACATACCTCATTTTACTCTAGTGGAGTATGAAGAGGAAGAAGTGGTAACTAAAAACAACCCATCTACTCAGGAAGGGGAATCATATACTAATGATAAATCATGAGAATCCAACGTGGATGCTCCTAAAGAAGTAGAAGAAGTTGAGAGAAGGCCTGGAAAGGAGCCCGTCATTGACGAATTACCTAAATGCCCTTTCCCTGTGCCTTACCCTCAAAGGCTCAAGAAGCCCCAACACGAGGCAAAGAATCAGGAGTTCTTGGAGTTATTCAAGCAAGTTAAAATTAATCTCCCACTCCTTGATGCAATCAAACAAGTGCCAGCCTACGCTAAGTATTTAAAAGATTTATGCACGGTCAAGAGGAGGCAAAGTGTAAAGAAACACACTTATGTCGCTTGCCAAGGAAGCGCAATCATTCAAAATGAGTTGCCTCCAAAGCTTAAGGACCCTGGCACCCCAACTGTCTTATGTAGAATTGGGAATCAAAGGATAGACAATGCACTCCTTAATCTAAGAGCTAGCGTAAACTTGTTGCCATACTCCGTATATAAACAACTAGGGTTGGGTGAACTCAAACCCCCCCGAGTTGCATTGCAATTGGCAGATAGGTCAGTCAAATATCATAGAGGAATACTGGAAGACGTTCTGGTACAGATAGATACATTTGTCTTTCTGGTCGATTTTGTGATTCTGGACACTGAACCTGTGTCCAACCCATGTTCACAAATCCCGGTGATTTTTGGACGTCCATTCCTCAACACCATTGATGCCACAATCAAAATAAGGAGTGGTATCATGACCATCGTATTCGGGAACATGACTTTAAATGTCAAGATTTTCTCAAATCCCCGACCCGAAGAATACGAGGACGAAGAAGAAGTTAACTTCATTAAAACGATCATTGAAGAAGAGGCAGATCTTGTAGAATACAAAGATCCTTTGGAGGTGGTGGTGTCACAATTTGACGCTACTTATCAACCTAACAAATCTACCCCATTGGACGATGCGCTAAATCATGACTGCCTCATGATAGAAACTAAAGAGGAAGATAGAGAGGAATGCATGTGGGTCACACCATATGAACCCTTGCCTCCAAAAATGAAGTTAACTATGCCTTCGAACTTTCAGTTTCCCGATCTAGAATTAAAGGAGCTTCCAAAAGAGCTTAAATATGCTTTTCTGGGGACTGAAAAGACTTATCCCGTTATAATCTCAGCCACGTTAAATTCAGAACAAGAGGATAAGTTGATTCAAATGCTCAAACTGCACAAGGGAGCATTAGGATGGACTATTGCCGACCTAAAAGGTATAAGCCCATCTATTTGCACCAATAAGATATATCTGGAGGAAGACGCTAAACCTTCATGACAAATGCAGAGGCGTCTGAATCCAAATATGCAAGAAGTAGTAAAAAAGGAAGTCTTAAAACTTCTGGACATTGGGATAATATATCCCATCTCTGATAGCTCTTGGGTTAGTCCAACCCAAGTGGTGCCCAAACAGGCTGGTATAACAGTTATCCCAAACAAAGACGATGAGTTAGTACCAACATGCATCCCCACTAGATGGCAGATGTGTATTGATTACCGAAAGTTAAATACTGTGACCCGAAAAGACCACTTTCCATTGCCATTCATGGATCAAATGCTAGAAAGAGTGGCAGGTTATATATTTTATTGCTTCTTGGACGGATATAGTGGCTATAACCAAATCGAAATAGCTCCTGAAGATCAGGAGAAAATGACTTTTACTTATCCGTTCGGTACATTCGCCTACCGTCGTATGCCTTTTGGCTTATGCAATGCACCTGCTACTTTTCAACGGTGCATGTTAAGCATATTCAGTGATATGGTTGAACAGACACTCGAGGTCTTTATGGACGACTTCTCAGTGTTTGGCCATAGTTTTGATAACTGCCTAGAAAACCTAGAGAATGTGTCGGTGAGATGCGAGGACAAACACTTAGTGTTAAACTGGGGAAAGTGTCACTTCATGGTGACCAAAGGAATTGTCCTCGGCCACATTATCTCCGATAAGGGTATCCAAGTCGATAAAGCAAAAATTGATATAATTTCAAATCTACCTATCCCTCGTACAGTCTGAGACATCTGATCTTTTCTAGGACATGCAGGATTCTATCGACGCTTTATCCAAAATTTTAGAGCAATCTCTCGACCACTGTGCCAACTACTAGTCAAAGATGCACCTTTCGAATGGTCGAAAAACTGTCAAATATCTTTTGATGCACCAAAAGAACACCTTACCTCCGCACCGATAATACATACACTCGATTGGAGTTTTCCATTCGAGTTAATGTGCGATGCTAGCGACTATGCCATTGGCGTAGTCCGAGGACAGAGGAAGGACAACAAGCCTTATGTAATCTGCTATGCCAGATGAACACTGACCGAAACTCAAATGAACTATACGACTACTGAGAAAGAGTTACTGGCAATAGTATTCGCTCTAGAAAAATTCAGGTCTTATCTAATAGGGTCCCCAATAGTCTGTTTTACAGACCACTCGGCCCTCAAGTACCTGCTATCTAAGAAAGACGCGAAACAGAGGCTTATCCCCTGGATACTCCTACTCCAGGAATTTGATATCACTATCAAGGATAAAAAGGGAGTAGAGAATGTGGTCGCCGACCATTTATCTCGGTTGACATTCACTGACAACGCTGAGCCGGTACCTATAAAAGATGAATTCCCAGACGAGCAACTGATGGTTGTCTCCAATTTGCCTTAGTTAATTACCTTGTTGCAAGAGAGACCCCGAGCCATTGGTCAAATCAGGACAAGAAAAGGTTCCTTTCGTTCGCACGCCATTTCTTTTTATGATCCTTACTTATTTAAGTATTGTGCTGATCAGGTCATCAGGCGTTGCGTTCCGAATGAGGACATAACCGTAATTTTGGCCTCCTGTCATTCTGAAGCATGCGGTGGCCATTTTGCCTCCCAAAAGACCGCACACAAAGTATTGCACAGTGATTTCTATTGGCCCACTATGTTCAAAGATGCCTATGCTTTTTGTAAATCGTGCCAGCGATGTCAAAAGCTTGGTACAATTTCGAAAAGGAATTCGATGCCCTTAACTCCCATCATCATAATTGAAATATTCGATTGTTGGGGCATCAACTTCATGGGCCCATTTCCTAAATCTAATAGCTGTGAATATATACTCGTTGCTGGGGAATATATATCAAAATGGGTAGAAGCGATACCGACGAGACGCAATGACCATAAAACGGTAATATCCTTTCTTAAGGAAAATATCTTATCGCGTTTCGGAACCCCAAAAGCCCTAATAAGTGACCAAGGCAGACACTTTCGCAATAAGCCTTTGGAAGCACTACTCAAGAAATACGGAGTGAATCACAAGATCGCTCTAGCCTACCACCCACAAACGAATGGGCAGGCAGAGTTGGCTAACCGTGAAATCAAGCACATATTAGAAAAGACGGTTAGTTTCAACAGAAAAGACTGGGCCTATAAACTGACTGATGCTCTTTGGGCATACCGTACTGCATACAAGACAAATCTGGGAATGTCCCCATATAGGCTAGTGTATGGAAAGGCATGTCACCTCCCCGTTGAAATTGAGCATAAAGCATATTGGGCAATACGCTCATTAAACTTCAACATTAAAGAGGGAGGACATCTCCGGAAACTGCAGTTGGCAGAACTGGAAGAAATTTGACGAGATGCATATGACAATGCCAAACTCCACAAGGAACGATTGAAGGCTTGCCATGACAGAACGATTTTTTGAAAATCTTTCAAGCCTGGACAGAAAGTTTTACTATACGATTCGCGCCTTCATCTCTTCCCAGGAAAACTCCGATCCCGGTGGACAGGACCCTTCACAGTCAAATCTGTCTTTCCACATGGGGCCGTGGAGTTATTTAATCCTAAGAACGATGGAAGTTTCAAGGTCAACGGCCAAAGGGTAAAACCATTCTTAGAAGATTTCCAACCCGAGGTCGAGCACATCCAATTGGATGAGCTCGACTATGCCTCAACCTAGAACGCTCAAGTGCGTTTCAACAATGTTGTTGTACTTTTTCTTTTGCTGTTTCTTGTTTTGGTTTGTTCTTTGGTTTATTTATTCCTTTTTGAGTGTGATCTTGATCATAATCTGCTATTCCAATTTTATCTCGTGCAGGCTGTCCACAATGAGAGATGATGATGTTCACTCGTTAGGGTCATGGGCTGATTCAGAATATCAGAACCCATCATGGACTGCTGATGAAATTGCATTCTGCTTATCTCCATACCAAGGGCCAGGAGCCGACGACATCATTGACTTAACCCACAGATACATCCCATACGATCCTGCTCTCCTCCAAATTAACCTATTTGAGCACATGGAACTCCCTGAAGAGGAGGGAGAGCCTGAGGGATACACTATGTGGGAAGTGGATGACGCTTTGATGGAACAGTGGGAAAATGACTCAATGTGGGAGCCATGGGAAGAAGAGGACTTACAAGATGTGGTGCCCAAACGCCACAATGCTATTTTCACTTACGTGGACGACTTCCTGGTCATCCAAGTGGTTCCCTACATTTATGTCCATTTGAGTTATTTGTTGTTCCGGCTTCAATGCCCTCTACCTGCTAGTGCACCTGGGGATATCAGGCCAATAGTGAGGAATATCACTATGAATCCACCATTTCCATCGTTGTACCTTCCACATCAACTCTTTCATGGATTTGGACCATATATAAGGTCCCTGGGTACTCCACCGCAAGAGGAATGTTCGATGCGCAATTTCACTCCGTTATCCTTGTCTCCATCCGGATCCCCTATTATCGGTGGAATCAATTCCTTAGAAAGTTCGGACTTGCTCGAGGATGTCCTCACTGCTTTTCGCTTGTTCTGGGAAAGTGAATCATCAAGTTCAAACTCTACATTTAAAGTTTCGGCAGAGAAGGAGGTTGTGGAAGAAGGAATCTTTCTGCTTGAAGAATAGTGTTTCACTCCAATTGTTTTATGTCATTTCATATTTCTTTCATCAATTGGAGTATATTCTTAGACAAAGTTTTGTTAATTTCAGTTTTAATTTAGTTTTTCTTTTTCAATAAGGTCTTAAAGACCATGTCGGGAGCAATATTATTGCAAGTGGATGCTATTATAAAGATTTATTTATATCAAATTTGCAATTTTCTACTATGAGGATGATGTTTTTGGCTTACATATTTTGCCAATGAACTGTTTTATCATTATTCTGTATGTCCAGACCAATATTAGTTAGTTGGGGGTGTTCTAGTTATCATTTCTATGATCTTGTAGAATTTTAGAGTTCGATCGATCGACCGATTCTCGATCGATCGAGAGCATCAGAACCTCAAGCGCTTCATCAGGGCTCAATCGATCGAAGCTTCGATTGATCGAACCATCTCGAGTGATCTAGACTTGTATTTAAACGAAGTGTCGTCTATACACTTCAGCAGCTTCTCTCTCTCTCTCTCACTTTCTCGAGCGATTGAACACAGAGGGCGACGCACGCGATTTTTGAACCCCCCACTTACTACCACATCAATTGCGGAGCAATGGGGCACACTGATCATCATCATCACTACCCTCATCGTCTTCTCGGTGCGTCTCTCGAGGTGAGGCCCCGAGAACCCCCTCGTGTTCTTTTCATTTCTAATTCGTGTGAGGGTGCCCCCCCATTGGTTATTTTACTCGTTTTCTCTTTGTTTTGTTATATTTCATGTTTGCGGGTCTTTTCCTTCCTCATCGCGCGAGACTGCCATTTCGCTGTGTTCGATCGATTCAACTGAGTTCGAGCGATCGAACCCAACATTCTTTCAATCGATCGAACAAGTCTCGAGTGATCAAACCTGCAATATTCCCGATTGATCGAACATGCTTCGATCGATCGAAGTATGGCAGTTTCATTTCCTTTTCTGGTTTCCCTGTTTTTAATGTTTCTTTGTTTCTTTCTTTTGTTTCAGGGCTAAACAACACTGGGTATCACAAAGCCAAGCCATTTGACCTCACCATACCCGACCCTATACCCGATCACGGGTTCAGAATCGACGAAGATCGGGTATGGTTCACCAGATATTTCCAATCGCGCAAGGTCATGCTTGAGCGACCCCTCGAGACTGCTTGGCTGGCTACTCCCTGGTATCTTGCACGGATACGCGCCAAGCCATAGTGGTACACGCACTTCTCCCAGCCTAAGCTCGTTAATCTGTCCTAGATCCGGGAGGCGTGTGCTAGGATGATCAAGGATCCAGTTGTTGCGTTCACACTCCGCTCATTCTTCCATGGCTGGGAGTTTGTTTTTAGTCCGGCCACTATCTCCGCTGCTATTGGGGTACTCGAGGTACCTGATTGTGTTTGTCCACATCGCCCAGACACACCGCTGCTCTCCCCGACTATTATTATCAGAGAGATCACTGGGGGTGCTCTTTCGGGCTGGGATGGCGAGGTTCTTATTCCTGACGTCTACCTTACCGATAATTATCATATGCTGCACCTTGCCCTCAGCAATTGCCTCTTAGTGACATCTTATCGGGAGAAGATTGCAGCGTGGTATGCTCGGGTATTATATGTGATTGGGACCCGACAGCCTATCTGTTTGCCTCGCCTCTACATTGATTTCATGACGCACCCTACTCGCTACATTCAAGCTAAGAAGCACCTGAAGGGTGCTTGGGCCATTCACAGGGTTATTGAACATGCAGGTCTACTTCCATTGGCGGGTGATATGACTGCCCAGTCTCGCAGCCATTTTGGCAAGATTGCTTCCCGCTGGTCTGAGGCACAAAAGCAAAACAGGCGAGGCAAGGGCAAGGAGAAAGTTGGAGAGAAGAGGAGGAGAGGAGGAGGCACTGATACTGAGGGTGCTGCTTCTGGGACGCCCACAGAGGCTGAGGAGCATGATTCTGATGAGGAGGATGATTCTGATGAGGAGGATGATCCCGTGGAAGAGGTTGCCAGATTTGAGTTGAGACAGAGATCTCAGGCTCGTACCCAGGGAGAGTCTTCTTCTGCGCCTCTCTTGACTATTCATGAGTTGCTATTGGAGGAGAGAGAGGCTAGGATTAGACTTGAGGGTAAGGAGGATCAGATGACTACTCTACTGGAGGCGATCTTGATACAGATCGGAGTCGACCAGGCAGTTCATGCAGCTTCTGCACCACCACCCAGCGATCCACCTGCAGCTGCTCCAGACACTTCCACCGTCCCGCCTATTACATCTGCTGTTCCACCATCCACCATCGGTCAATCATCTACCGACCCTTCTTCCCAGATTGATCCTGCTACTTCTACATCATCAGCGTCACCGCTTGTTATGGAGATACCACTTCCACCTCCTCTTGTCGTGGCCAACACACCCTTATCTATTCCAGTTGCCACGATCACGAGTGCCCCAGCAGCACCGACTGTTGCTGAGGGTGGCGGTGGGGATGCTCCTGATGTTTTTATTGAGATATTATCGGACGTTGCCGATGATGTTTAGCTTCTGAGGGATCGGTGTTGTTGATTATTTTTTATTCTTGGGTTGTTGGGATATTTTGATCATTGTGGTTGGATTTGGATGTGTTGGTTGGTTGTTGGATATATTTTTGGATACTGTTGGGATATTTTGCATTGTTGGATGCTTTGTATATTTTATATTTTAGTTGCATGGTGCATTTTATCACTGTTCTGCTCTTTCACGTTATTATATTTCCAGTGATTAGTTCCATATTATGCATGGATCCAATGCTCTATATTTCATATTCTTTTGATCTCTGCTGCTTGGAGTTTGTATGCTTTCTGTACAGGTTGTTACACTTACCATTCTTATGATGATATATATCAGGTGATATCTCTCTATCTATTTTTGAAAATCGCCTGCTAAGGACATTGCAATTTTTAGTTGGGGGTGGGATGTAGATAGATAATCACCTGTGCACATTAGTCGTAGCAATCTGGACCATTCTATCTATTGCGTATGTCATACTCCCATTAGCAACTAAAGTAAATTAAACTTAATTTCACATTCAACAAACTTTGCAAAATTTTCAATTTATTAAGTAAGTTTTTGAATTAAATTGGTAGAATAATTTTGAATCTCCATTTCTATTTACCTGTTGTCAAGCAATGACACAACCGTTTTATTCTCATCCTTTTATGAATTAAGTTCACGCGTTTTTCTAGTTTTGCTAGGATGAATGCATATGTTGATTATTCTTGTATCCAAATCATTTGCACGTGTTAATAGCTATGCAGAAAACTTAAAATAAGAGTTAATATGACTTTTGTACTTTAAAGAATGAAGTAGTGAAAACTAGTTACCCTTAGTGAGCTTTTGAATCCAATCTTCAATTCTGAGGGATTTATCACATTAAAACTCGAATTGTTTTTCTTGAATATGCCGATTAAATTCGTTGAATAGTCTCTAATTCTTTATTTTGGCTTCTTAGTAGAGGAGAACGTTCAGGATTTACCAACTAAACTCAATGAACATTAACGTGTAAAAATTAAGAAATTGAGAAAATGATTTAAACAATCGTATTTGCTCCTTACCTTCTCCATTTACCTATATCGACATCTCTGAATATGCATTGTTCTTAACCCCGCACCTAATAAATAATGCCGAATCCATTATGAAATTCTAAATCCCTAATTTCATACCTTGACCTCAATATACCTCATTGCACACCCAATGTGATTAAATTGTTGAAGTATGAGGAGGGAATAGTAGTGGGAAGGGCTGTTCAGGTTTAAAAAAAAAAAAAAAAAAAAAAAAAGAAGAAAGTTGATGAAAAAAAAATGATGATATATATATATATATGTATGCGTATGGAGAAGATGGTTGAAATAAAGTGAAGAACCTACTGAACACAGCCACATGCTGAAAATGTGCAATTTCTTACCCCTTTAATTTCTACCCTACTAAATAAAAACTGAAAAGTCAAAGCCTTAATGATTCTCAACAACTTAGTTTAAACATGAACGTGTAAGTTGAGTTATCCGCGGTATTTCGCTCCTCTAGTAAGTGATGTTCCTTTCATGAGACTATACACTCTAAATGTTTGTCTTTTATAGAGTCAAGTATGAAAGCATTAGTATCCGAAAAATCATTCCTATCAAAGCTTTCATACCATGTGCGATCATTATTAGCCAAGTTTCTGTGGGATGTTCATTTTTGAGTGTAATAACTATGTGAGGATTGAGTTGAAACTACAAGTTCTGAGAGTATGATAGTCTAAAACAACTCTAAATAAAGTTCGATGTATAGCTGTTAGTCTCACACACGCACGGATACATGGATGTGACGCTTATGTTATTTTTATCTTGGTGACATGAGGAACATGTGCATTTCTTTCATGGTTTGAATGAGGATGATATGTTTTGTAGAGCTAAATCAATAGTCAATGAAAGGGGAATGTTTAAAAGTTATTCTATATCTTTTTGAGCTTAAACTCAGAGAATTTTGTGGGTACATTCACTGCAAACCCTCACGAGACAACACTCGTCCACTAGGGAAAACCTAGGGGTTTAACGGCTTGTTGCATTTGCTAAATGCAACTGCGATTCCTGCGAAAGTGAGTTAGGTAGTTTTCTTTCTTGTTATTTTAATTTAGTTAATCTGGATCTAGTTATTTTAGTTTTTCTATTTATAGTTGTAGTTTAGCTTGTTTTTATTTTTGCTCTATTGCTAGGGACTAGCAACTCGCTAGTTGGGGGTTGTGACAAGCGGGGGTATTTGTAAAATACAACCGCGCTAAAAGAAGAAAATATGTTAAATTACTTCACAATTCCTCCATTTATCTGCAATTTGAATTACAATGCTAGTTTGTACACATACTGATTAAACTATGATAAGTTGTTTGTTTTAGCTATAGTTTGTGCAGATTACTGTTGTTGTGTAAAGAATTAGATGAAAAAGATAAAAGGGAGTGCTGATTTTTAATGAAGACAAGTAAAGGATGAAAAGTGAACCTCGATCGATTGAAGACCATTCGATCGATCGAAGGTTCGATCGATCGAAAGAGTTCAAGCGCTCGAAGATGTCAGATGTTCAATCGATCGAATGATGTTCGATCGATCGAACATGGCTTTTATCAGATTTTATGCGCACGCAGCAGAAGCGGGTGTTTAACCCTAGCATTAGGTCTTAAGTATATATACTCATATTATGTACGTCCAGAAGGAAGCCCAATTTCATTTTCATCAGTTTATAGAGAGTAGAGAGCTTTTACTTTGATTTTTTGTAGGTTTAAGCAAGGATTTACATTGGTTGTTTGGATTCCTCATTAGTTCAATACAAGTATTCGTTTTCAGGTTACTTTATTTACATTCTGCACTTAGTTTATAGAAGTTTAATCTGCTATCTAGTAGTCTTGAATGTTAGTTATAGTTATATACTTAGTTTTCATAGATTTATTGCAAAAATCACAAACAAACACACCTTTAATGGAACTTTACGTTAAAAACGAATCTGAGACACTTCAGACGATGTCTGAGTAGTCCCCAGGTTGGGAGATCATGATGAAACCGTGATCTCAAACCTCTGCCATGCAGCAAAATAAATTCTGTGTTCTATCGATCGAGAAATCTCGCTCGATCGATCAAAACAGAGATGCAGTCGAGCGATCGAAGTCAGTTCGATCGATCGAGAGATGAAGATATTCGATCGATCGAAAGTGCGTCGATCGATTGAACCCTCTGATTCTTGAGGACATTCTATGCAGTATTCCTAGACTTTCTGCTTTACTGGATTGTTATCAAATTGTCCCCAAATGCTCAGTTTGTCAAAACAGTCTGTAAACTTTAAGCCTTGAGGCATTTTTCTTCAATATATTTTGCAAACCACCCTCAATGCTAACACCATTGTAGGTGAGAGTCTAAACTATTGTTTTAAACCGCTTTTGTATATTTCAAACTCCATTGTGATGACATAGTCCCGGTCATGAAAGGACTATAGATTCTTTATCCTAAGAGAAATACAGAATACTGTAGAGAGTGTACTCCATTGAGCTTCAACGCAATTGCATGGTAGATGGCTAGGTCGCGGTGGATTCGTGTAATCCCAACATTTCCTTTTATTAAGAAAAACACGTTTTAAATCTTTGTTTTAATTAATTAGTTGGTAATTAGTTTAATTTAGTTTAATTATTTTATCTTTAGTAGTTGATAAATTGTGGGACTTTGTGTTCTGTATTATTAAAATTTTGATTTTTATTTTCTTGTTTGAGATTAATCTAAGTAATTAGTTTAACACCTTCCCTGTGGGATCGACCTGGACTTAACCAGACTACTACTTGCACGATTACCTACACTTGGGTATAGCACACAAGCGCACACAGAAAAAAATCTCGTGTCAATGCCTCCTCACACTCTTCTGACCATTCAAATGCTTTGTGGAGGATTTTGAAGAATGGCAGGCATCGGTCGGTAGCTCGGGAGACAAATCTGTTTAACGCGGCCACCCGTCCGGCTAATCTCTGAACCTCCTTTGTTTATTTGGGCGACCGCATGTTGATGATGGCTTTGATCTTCTCGGGGTTTGCCTCAATTCCCCTTCTGCTAACTAGATGGCCAAGAAATTTTTCGGATGAGACACCGAAGGTGCATTTGGCCGGGTTCAACCTCATCCTGAATTTTCTCAAAATGCTAAAGGCCCTTGCCAGATGTTCAAGGTGGTCGGGCTCGTCCTGGCTCTTGACCAGCAGATCATCTACATACACCTCTATGGTATTTCTGATGAGATCTTTGAACATGTAGTTGACCCGGCGTTGGTAGGTAGCCCCGGCGTTCTTGAGACCAAAGGGTATAACCTTGTAGCAATATGTGCCTTGGTCAGTGATGAACGCAGTCTTCTCTTTATCCCCGGGATACATGCTGATCTAGTTGTACCCCGAGTAAGCGTCCATGAATGAGAGAAGTGAGTGACCTGTGGTGGAATCTACAAGGAAGTCTATCCTGGGTAGCGGATAGCAGTCCTTGGGGCAGGCCTTGTTGAGGTCGGTGAAGTCCACACACATTCTCCACTTCCCATTGCTTTTCTTGACAAGAACAATGTTAGCTAACCAGTCGGGATAGTGGACTTCTCGAATGGACTTCGCCTTTAGGAGCTTCTCGACCTACTCAATCACTGCCTTCTGTCTTTCGGGGGCCATGCCCCTTCTCTTCTGCTTGACTGGGCGGCAATCCGGACTGACATTGAGACGATGGGACATTACCCGGGGGTCAATCCCGGGCATATCCTCATGACTCCAAGCAAAAATGTCTTGATTTTGCCTCAGGAATTGAGTCAGTTTTTTCTTCAAGCCGGGCTCCAGTAGGGTACCTATGCTGACCGTACGGTCCGGGTACTCGGGATCCAGCATCACTTGTTCCAGTTCTTCCATCGGACCTATTATGTCACTCCGGTCTCGAGAATCCATCTCTTGGACGTTCAAAGTTTTTGTGATTGCCCCCCGGCGCAACGAGCTGAAATAACAACTCCGGGCGGTGCTCTGATCTCCACGCAAGCATCCGGGTCCCTGGGGAGTTGGGAACTTCACTGTTAGGCTGTAGGTGGAAACGACCGCTCTGGCCTTGTTGAGGGTTGGCCTGCCAAGGATGACGTTGTAGGCCGACGGGGCTTCCACGATCACAAAATTGGTAAGCTCGGAGGCCTTCTATGGGTAGGTTCCCATGAGAACTAGAAGCTCAGTTGTCCCGAGCGGTTGTGTGTTGGAGCCGTTGAATCCGACCAGGGAGGTAGCGACCGACCGGAGCCGATCCCTGGCAATCCCGAGTTGATCGAATTCTGACGTGAACATAATGTCGGACGAGCTGCCTGTGTCTACTAGCACTCTCTTGACCATATAGTTTGCTATAGAAAGTGTTACTACTAGAGGGTCATCAAGGGGGCAGTGGACGCCCTGCAGGTCGTCGGATGTGAAGGTAAGAACATCACTTGGGGAGGAGCCGGTGGATTGGACCTGCCAGACATTCACTCGGGATGCCCGGGCATGCCTCTTCCGTGCCGACTGTGAATCACCTCCACCTGACGTTCCTCTGGAGATCACATGGATGTGGCCGAGTGGTGGTGGCCGATCGGGAGCTTGGTTATCCTGTCGAGGTTGTCCGTCTACAGTGACGAACTCTGCGAGGTGTCCCTGCTCAATCAGCTTTTCTATTTCTATCTTCAATTTAAAGCAATCCTCCGTTTCATAGCCGTGATCCCTATGGTAGCGGCAGAATTTGTCCCGATTCCTCTTACCGGGGGGTGCTCTGAGTTTGGCTAGCTACTGAAGCAACCTTTACGCTTCCGCGACGGCCATGACTTCATGTATGGGCCGGGAAAGGGGTGTGAAAGCGATCGGGGGCTGACCCTGGGCATCCTTTTGATCATGCTTTGGCTTCTTTCCCGAGCCCTTCTCGAATCCTTCACGATTGCGTTTGGACTTTGGGGATTCATCTCCTGCCTGGCCGGTGCATTTCGCCTTCAGGAACTCTTCGGTATCGATGTATTTTCTGACCCTCTACGAGAGTTCCACCAGGGTTGCCGGCCGGTCACGATGGAACGACGCGGTGACCTTGGTGTGTTGAACTCCCGAGCAGAAGGCCATGATTGCGGCCGTTTCGTTGAGGTTGCGGATCAGGAGCCTTTGTTGGTTGAAACGGTCCACGTACTCCCTCAGGGACTCCCCTTTGCGCTATTTGACAGTCAGCAACTGAGTGTCCGGTTGCAACCGGTCGAGCATCCTGACAAACTGGCTGATGAACAGCTTGCCGAGGGCTTGGAAGTTGTCAACCGTCCGGAGTTTCAAAGTGTGAAACCACTGTGCAGCTGGCCCCTTGAGGGTGCTGGGAAAGGCCAGGCACAGCAACTCGTCCACCGTGGTGACCAGTGCCATCTGTGCCTTGTAGGTGCGAATGTGGTCTACCGGGCTCCCTGTGTCGTCATAGGAGCTGAGGTGAGGGGGTTTGAACTTCCGTGGAATGGGAAACCATGTCACCCGAGCGGTATATGGTGACTTAGTCTCCGTGTTGGTGAGGTCGTGACCGGATTTGTGGTTCAGCCTCTCGATCTGCTGTTGCAGTTCCTTGACCTGGGCTTTGACATCACTCTGCCCTGTTCTCCTATCCGTGTCTGAGCGGTAGGTTGGGTCGGACGACGAGACCTCTTCCTCAAAGCGTGTCGACTTTGGGGATAGAGCCCGGCTCTGGGTCCGGGAAAGTCTGAGCCTAAGATCCCCCCGACTTAAGGCCGGAGGGTCATCGGCCGATTCCCGGGCTCTCCGTCCGGACTCTTCCCCTCTGGCTGCGCACCGCCGATCAATGATAATCCTGGCGTCTTCCACTCGGGGAGGATTGGGCCGAGGTCGTCTTTGCGAGTGCCTGGTGGCCTGACTGCGCTCTCCCTCGCCGAGGCGTTCCCTGTCCGGTGGGGACACCAGAGCGGAACGGGCTTGCCTTCGTGCCCGAGGGGGCCTATGAACAGGGGCACTCTTCTCGGGCTGATTCTCTAATGTGGGGCGCCTTTCGTGTCGGGCCATAAGCGCCTCTATCTGTTCCTATGTCCAGCACTGGCCCTCCAAGAGTTGTGCCAGTGCTGCCGTTATCTGCTCGGTCATCATGGAGGTAGCCTGCTGTTCAGGCTGCGTGTTCTCCTGACCGGTCTGATTAGCGGCTTTCTTACCTGTCTTTTGCGGCATGTTGATCAGTTGAGAGTTCGTTGATGAGAAGACTTGTCGTTTCCCACAGACGGCGCCAAACTGATGATGCCCAAAACTGGTAAGAAAGGTTTTAAGAAAAAATATAACAAGAACGATTTGTATGTGGTTCGGTCCCATTAACAAGGTGACCTAGGTCCACGGTTGCGTCGGTGCGCTTCTCACTAGCAAATCACCGGCAGGCCTGGTAAGCCAACAAAGATGGGCGGCACTATCAGTAATACTGACCGGGTGTATGCATACGGATGGTGAGTTCTCTGTTTAGGCTTGTAAGCTAGAAAATAATCGGGGTCCCCCTTGACAGGGTAGGTGGGCTCTTTTATAGATGCAAGAGTCCACCCTTACATGGTAAGTTGATAAGATTGGGAAGCCCAATCTAATCACAATAGATTTACATGATTTTAGGGGAGTTTCCTAAGTGGTTTAGGAAACTACCATATCTCCTTTTGAAGGCTTGTAGTTGATTTAGGAAACTGCTATATCTCCTGGTCATTTGCCGCACCGCACGCCCGAGCTGCGCAAGCATCCCAAGCGGTGCCGCCTGTTGATTTGAGGGCACTGACCGCAAGCTCCCCTTCCGGATAGTCCGGGTCATTCTACTGACGTGGCGGTTTGGCCTTAATATTTCTGGACATACCAGTAGTTAATATAGGGTTTTGTTAACGTGTGTTCTTAGGGCATATGTTAAAGTTTTAAAAATGAAAATAAATAAGGGTAAGGTTATAGTGAGCAACTTCTCTTATGAGAAAGCACATTTTAGCCATTGGATGAGTCAGTAGCCATAAATACATTTTGAGATCCGCCAAAATCCAATGGTTGCTTTCTCATCCAAGGATCATAAGCTGCTTTCTCATATAAGAAGCTTCTCACAATAGCTTTACCTAATAAACAAGGGGTACAGTGTGGGTTTCAGAGTCCGGTGTAGGATTTAGTGTTTGTCTCCTTTATTTATTTCCATTTTTGGGACCTTAAAATAGGCCCAAAGCGCGCATGTTAACAAAACCCGTTATTTATATGTGATATCCAAACAAATCCCACTTTTTTTGAATTTTTGTTTACTTTGGATTTCCAAAAAGATTTTTCTCCTCACAAAACTCTGTGCTCTTCCTCAATTTCGATAAAGAAATTAAATGCATTTTTTAATTTGCTCCACGTGAGGTTGAAGTCTTGAAGGTGTCAATTTTTTTGTCGTCTTGGTTCGGTAATCACTCAATTCAATATTGGTTAGTTTTGAGTTAGAAAAGCAACCTCCAACCATGACCTAAATGAACTGTGAAAATTCAAAACGGACCAAACCAACTGAAAGGACCCGGTTTGGAGTCCGTTTGGTTTTGGGTTTTTACCATGAGTAATGCTATTTATTTTTTGATTTTGATTGGTTGATGTTAAAATGGTCCTACCATTAATGAAGAGAGCATTAGTGTTACATATGTTGGGAAACACTTTTTGGGAGAAATATTTTTTTTTTTGGCTCTTTTACCATTTTGATGAAACATTCCATTGGATAAGCCCATGCCAACCTAAATCAAAATATGTTAGAACAAGCAGAGGCCCAATATATGGGCCTATAAGAATATCAGGCATAATCATTGTGTGGTTGATTCGCATCCAAAACTAAGCACTCCGGCTCATTCCACAAGTTCGTAGGTCATTTTTTCGGTTGCAGGTTTTGACAATTCTTTCTACAAAACTCTATGTATAGAAACCTTGTTAGATCAACTGTAATGTTGTTTATGATGAAATATCCAGCCAATATAAAGGTGCCATATAAAGGTGCCACGTGAGATTCGACGTGGCAGAAAAGCTGATTGAGTTGGGTACAATACAAGAGCAGTTATAACAGTTTTGCAGATTCATTTTGTTCAAGATAATTAACTGCCGAGGGACACGTGTCAGTCGTTGTGGAATAATTGAAAGAGCAGGTGTCAATGTGAGGATGTGCCACGTGTAAGAGTAGTTCTCAGTTTGAAAAGAAGAGGGAACATTCAAACAAGATTGCTGAGAAGTTTCGATGCCTATAAATGGAAGGAGTTTGGGTTCGAAAAAAGATCCTTGGATCAACATCAACATATACCTTTCAATACATTTATTGTATTTTTATCTAGACACTTAAATTTAGGAGTAGAATACCTTCGAAGTCATCTTCAAGGTTAGATTGTAGTCTGTTTTAATTTAATAAAGTAGTTTGTTGCTTTATTGTTCTATTTACTGTTTTTATTTAGGAGTAGTTATCTTGTAGTAAGTTCAAAGTGTTTCAATTGTTTACATCTTTACACGATAAAAGTCCTTATTAAGGCATCGAATGTCACCACAGTTTATCTGGTGAGGCGCAGTTTGGATCACACACATTGGCAATTTACTTGCCTGGCACGCTAGCACATATTTAAATTTTCCAACCAAACATTTTTGGCACGCCTGGTGGGACACTAGTGTCAAAAGATGGCAAAAAGAAACCTTCGAAGCAATAGGTCTGTTGATAACGCCAATGTTGGTACAAATATTGCTGAAATTGGTGGTTCTCTACACCAAGATCCTCAAAGCAGCAATACTGAGAATCATGTGACCAATGAAAACCCAGAAATAGGAGTTGAAAATTTAAATCCAATTCCAAATAATGAGAATGTTGGTTCAGAAAATCAACATGACTTGGTGAATCAATTGACACCAATATTCGATCATTTGGGAAATATGATCCAGAATGTTAATGTTCTAATCATTTCCCTTAACATTAATATACCACAATTTACACCAGTAATGGTGCCAAGTGGAAACCCTTCTATGATTCGACAGAATGAAAGAGGTCATACCCATGGCTTGTTTCAGCCAAATCCTATGACTCATGCAAATGGGCCTTCTTTTAGGCCTAACTCACAAGAAAGCTTCTATATGTCTGTCCCTAATAATACTCCTCCAGTATTCGAAGGGATGCAAGGGAATCATGTGGGTGGTCAAGATTTTATTTATAGATTAGTAAATATCGAAGAATCTAGGCCTAGAGAAAACATAATAGGCCAGAATAGGAGAATAAACAACAATCCTATATTTGAACCAGACCCTACTGGAATAGGAGTAGGTCGAAGGAATGAAAATCCTAGGAGGATGGAAAATAATCCTCAACCACCTCCAATACCACCAATTAACCCTCCTTTGGGTCAACTAGGTCATCAACAACCACTTAATATGGTTGATAGAAATGACATGATTAATTAAATCCATGAGGTTTGTGGACCCATGGCTCGGGAGGTACAAACTCCAGTTTACAGGAAGCCTTATCCTGGCTGGATTGATAGGATTGATTTTCCTAGGGGATTTAAGTTCCCCACTTTTTCTATGTTTGCTGGAGATGTGAGTCAATCCACAGTTGAACATGTATCAAAATTCATCAGTCAGTGTACTGATGCAGGAAATAATGAATACCTTAGGCTTCGTTTGTTTCCTAGTTCATTAACAGATACATCATTCACCTGGTTTATTAATCTAGCTCCTAATTCAATCCATAATTGGACTCAGTTGGAAGAATCCTTCCATACTCAATTTTTTCAGACAGAACCAGAGGTGTCTATGGCTGACTTGGTCAGACTATGTCAAAAACATGATGAGAAGGCTACTCAGTTCATAAATAGGTTCAAAAGGGCTAGAACAAAGTGTAAAATCATTTTACCTGAGCCTGAATTTGTTAAGTTAGCTCAAAATGGTCTATAATTTAGGCTTCGAAAGAAATTCGATGCTTTAGAGTTTAGAGATTTTGTTGAGTTAACTGCTCGAGTCTCTAGATATAAAGCCTTATTGGAAGAAGAAAATAAAAGGAATGCTTCCTCAATAAAAACATATTATAAAGATCCTAATTATGAGATAGATGCTGTAGAAATAATAGGAAAAGAGCCTTTCACATGTAAGAGTCTTGTGAAGAAAAATGTTTCTACTGAAGTATACAAATCTAAAGGATCATTCAAAAAATATTCATTCGATGTCTGTAAATTGGATGAAATATTTGATCATCTAATAGAAGGGAAAATCATCAAATTGTCTGATGGGACGAAATAACCTTCTAATGATGAATTAAAAGGTAAAAAGTACTGCAAGTGGCATAATTCTTGGACTCATTCAACTAATAATTGTACCGTTTTTTGAGACAAGATTCAAGATCTGATCAAGAAAGGGAAATTGAAATTCCATGAAAAACAGATGGGGGTTGATGAAGATCCATTCCCAGCAGTACAAGAGGTGTCAATCAATGTCCATGACATTTCCTTCGAAGCTCTAGTCAAGGAAAGGGAAAATGCAAAGTCAAAGGACCAGATGAAAAGACTCGAAGAAATAACAAGGAAAATCCCTGAGTTATCAGTTTTTGACCATGAATATGCAAAGAATTTATGCATTGGTTGTGGGAAAAGATATGCTGAAATCTATGATGAAAGGGTTGGGGCCAAAACAGGCAGGAAAAACAAACAGCCCTTGTTCGAACAAAATAGGGTGAGTACTTCCTGTGAACCTCCATTTCAACCAATCATGAATGTTGGAAGAGGGTAGTTTAGAGGGCCAATTTATCAAGCCTCAGCATACACTGGACCTATGACAGCAAGGTATGCTCCAAGGCCAATGACTCCTTTCAAAGCCAATATTTCAAGGAATTTTCATGTTGGTAACTATGTTCGACCATCAAGGAACATGCAATATGTAAGGCCAGGTTTCCCTCATGCACCAAAAAAACATTATGGGGTGCAGAGAGAGAGAGACAAACTCAGTTCATGCCATCAAAATTTGTACCGACACATGTGGCACAAGCTGAGATAGATATGGAAACATTGAATAAATCACCAAAAGTTGGTGAGACATTACAATCATGTGAATCTGCATTGGTATCAGGAGTGCCAAACTGGTTTGTTTTGCAAGATGATAGAGTCAAAAGTATGATGGAACAACAAGGTTCTCAGAACAAGAATACGATGATCAAACCTCCTCATGTTGAAAAGAATACATGGCATGTGTTTCAACATCCCAAGGAAAAAAACCAAAATATAGTTCCTATGATAAATAGGACTTAGCAAAGGAGACTTCAGAGGAAGTTTACTATGTGCAAAGAATTTTTCAATATGCAGGCTCGAAGTCAAGAATTAGGAAATGAAATCAAAAGAGATTTCAGTGATGTTTCGAGGCCTAATCTCAGGTTCGATCGAAATACGAAAGTTGATAGTGATACTATGTCTGAGGAAAATGTCATTAAAGCCAAAGTATTAGAATTAGAAAGGGCAATTAACACGACTAAATAGTTGTGCGCTCTTGTACAACACCCAAGTGTAGGTGATCGTGCATGTAATACTGGATAAGTCCAGGTCGATCCCACAGGGAAGGAATAGAAGGAATGTCTACTAAGTTATAACCTAAAGCAAAAGAAAAGAAAATAAGAATATCGAAGTGGAGGTTCTACGAATCCTAATTAATTAAATTAAACTAAATAACAAACTAAAGCTTAACAAAACATAATAAATTAAAACAGATAAATTAAAGGTGTTGGAAATACGAGAATCCACATTAATCCTAACTATCTACCATGCATACTCATTAATGTTCTATGGAGTTCATTCCTTTTCAGTATTCCGTATTTTTCTAAAGATATAGAATCAATAGCCCTTTCATGACCGGGACTACTTCATCACAGTTGATTTAAAATACTTGGAAGACGGTTTAAAACAATAGTTATTACTTGCACTCTAAATGGTGTCAGCATTCAAAGTGGTTTTCAAAAGTCATTGAAGAAAATAGCCTTAAGACTTCAAGTTCTAAAAACTGTTGTGACAAACTGAGCTTATTGGGACAATTTGATGACAGATTTCTAAAACAAAAAGTCATGAAATACTTAAAAGAACCATCTCATGAATTAACATATTCGATCGATCGAAGCGCTCTTGATCGATCGGACAGCGTCATCATTCAATCGATCGAAATGCCTTTGATCGCTTGACTATGGCCCTGGTTCGATCGATCGAAATACCTTCGATCGATCGAGACCAAAGGTTCTAAAGATTGCATGGAAGAGGTTGGGAATCAATGTTTCATCACATATTCTCAACGTCTAAACTACGGAATCATAATAAAACTAGTACAGAAACAGTAAAACATAACAATCATAACTACTAGATTCATAAACAATCAAATAAGATAAAAGAAAGGAAAAACCTGGAATATCTCTGATAATAACTTGTAAATAACTTGAATCTCCAATAATCTTCAGTATAATAATGAAAAAGAGGAAGAAAAATAAGAATCTAACCTAATCTACTCATAATCTAACCCTAAAACTACCCTAAAACTGTTGTTTTCTGCGTTCTGGAGCGTCCTCCCTTCGTCTGGCGTCAAAACGACTTATATATAGGGTTCCTGCAGAGTTTACGCAACTTTTGGGTGAATATGAAGTTCGATCGATCGAGCTTAGTTCGATCGATCGAAGGTTTGATCGATTGAACTCTGCTCAATCGATTGAACTCTCTGATTTTGACAGCTCTGCGCACCGATGGGAGAATGGCCATAACTTTTTACTCAGACCTTAGATTGATCTCCCGTTTACGGCAACGCGACCGTAACTCAAAGATCTACATTTTGTATTTCTAAGAAAATATTCCAAATCTGACGTCTTCATTGTCAAAATGGCGTTTTCTTAGCTGCTTCTGTTGTTCTCTTCACCGGAATCACTTTTCTTTATCTCCACTTCATTGATTTACATCCTAATACCTATAAAATAATGCAAAAACATATGTTTTAGCATTAACACAATAAAAAGAACATTATTATTAGAATGCACCTAAATATAGGGACTTTGGGGATAAAAGTATGCATAAAGAACCATGTAATACGCTATGAACATGCACTTTTCATCTCGAATTACACCCCCCAACTAGCTCGTTGCTAGTCCCTAGCAATGAAGCGAACTACAACAGTGTTTATTTGAACTCTAAGAATTGAAAACAAAATAAAGTAAAAATCCTAACTCACTTTCGCAGGAATCGCGATTGCATTTAGCGTATGCAACAAGCCTTTAAACCCCTAGGTTCCCCCTAGTGGACGAGTGTTGTCTCGTGAGAGTTTGCAGTGAATTTACCCACAAAATTCATGTTTATGCTAATGGTTCTCATTTATATATTTTCAAGAATTTTTTTTCCTCTCATTTAGCCATATAGTTAAGCTCAACAATCTCATAAAACTCTCTAGTATGCCATAGCAATGCAACACACACATTACAGTTAATCTACTATCAAAGTCATTAGAATGTCCCATACCTATCAATCTTCAAGTGCGTGTGTGAATGGACAACCAAAATACAAAACTTCAATTTCAAAGCTCGCATAACCTAAGACACTATCAAGACGTTCATTTTGACTCAACTCTCACCGGGATTACACTCTCAAAATGAAATCACTTCGAATTGGGTGTAATAATTATCACTCATGATATGGAAGCTATAAAGAGTAAATGTGAATGGAATCTAATGCTTCTCATATCTAAATAGAAAAATGGACATTTTAGTGCATAAAGTCTCATGAAATGATACTTTTCACTAGAAGAGCGAGATATAGTGGAGAACTCTCTCATTACCTTAACTTCAAATCTAATTTACTTAAAATCATCAGGACTTTGAAAAAGAGGTGTTCGGTTAAGAAGAAAGAGGCTTGTGATTTTCAATTGGGTCAACGGATGTGATTGGAATGTCTACTACCACTTTTTAAACTTCCCCACATCTCCAATCTCTCTCTTGTCTTTTTCTCTTTTTTTTTTTTTTTCTTTTTTCCACTCTTCTTTTTATTATTATTTTATTTCTTTTGAAACAACCATTGACATCGTTTTATTCTTTTCATGTCTTTTTTTTTCTTTTTCTTTTTTTTCTTTTTTTTTCTTTTAATTTTTTCATCATTTTTTTTTCTTTACCAACTTTCCCTTATTCACACTACCAAACTTCTTGTCATGATAACGCATCCCAATCACTCCTAGATAGAGAAAAGAAGCTCAAACTTGTATTTTGGAGTTGGGCTTAGATTTAAGGAATTATAATGACAATGCAATTATGATAAGGCTTAAGAGGTGAAGTAAAGGAATATATAGAGGTAGGCCAAGGTTGTATTATGCGTGTATGGTTAAAAGATGGCCTCAATCATATTCTAAGTTAATAGGATAATTCATTTCAGTAAATTCAAGAGCTCTAAAGTTTGGTAAATCCTGAACGTTCTCTTCTAGTGATCAGTCAAAATGAAGAAGAAAATGAGACTTTCAACGAATTAATACGCTTTTCAAAAAGTAAGAGTAATTTATAAAACCCTCAAAAATAAAGAAAGGCACAAAAGCTCACTTGGGTTATTAGTCTCCACTATAGTCTCTCAAGACACCTAAGATATGCTTACTAATCCATTTTAGCTATGTACAAGGTTGTCACAACGTGCTCAAAGTTGTTTGATGATTAAAAAGCATAAAACATACTATAACTAAGATAGTAAAGAAACTGTCATAGTGTATCACATACTAATAACATACAGAAAATAACACTAATATATCATAACTAACTACATTAACTAAGAGAGAAATACAAGAACCATTTTATTATATTTAAATAAATTTAAAAATTTAAAATTTTTTGCAATTTTTAATTTACTGAGTCATGTTGCTAAGCAGGTATATTGACATTAAAGCACCACAAAAAGATATGAGGCATGCAATGGCTCACTCCCCCGAACTAAAACTAAACATTGTCCCCAATATTCTAAACTAAGCACATGGACATGTAAAGTAAAGCGAGAGAAGGAAAGATGTTACCTTGAGGCGTTAATATCCAATGTGTATTTATTTATTTATTTTTCAGTTACCTGCAAAATCATTAGTAGCAACAAGAAAAAATAGAAAATATAATTGAGCTACTCAATAAATAAATTTGGTTAATCAAGATATTTATTATACATTAATAACCGAAATTTTTGAGGATCTTTCCAGTGAAATAATTTAATAGTGAGAAGAACATTGGGATCCTCATAAAATTGCAACTCCCCCCAACTAATGCCAGGCTCAAGGTCAGAGGAGATGATGCAAAACCTATGGCTTCCAAAGTTATTGGGGACAGTTATAAGAGGAATACTACACTTTTTAGGAATTACACTCAAGGGAAGATATTTGGTGTTGATATTTTCTATAACAGCCTCTATTTTTTTATTATCAAAAATAGGCGGAGGCCATGGTTCGATCAAAGGGACAGGGTCTGAGTAATGTTCTAATAAAGTTTCATTACCCGCCTCTTGTCCTATAACAGAATCTATAGAAACATGATCATAAGAATTTAAGTTCTGTTCTATGTACATACTTATGGACTGGACTTGGATAAAACTATTTATTTGGGCCTCAATATCATTATTACTCAAGAAGGTCAAGCAGTCTAGCAGATTACTAGCTTCTTGTTGAAGTTTAAGATCATCTAAAGTGGGCCTAATATTTTCCAAGTCCTCTCTCACAAAATTTTGAAATTTAAAATTTGGTGAAGTACATGTGCTAGAATCTTTATCATCCTCTTCTACAACACATTCATTTTGTTCAATATTGGGGTACACATAACTTTCAAGCTCGGGATGAGAGCTTTGATTAATTGAGAGGATAGGTGTTGGGCAACTTGGTGACATCACCTCTTCGGCCGAAAGAGGTGAGGCTTCATGAACATCACATGAATCTAAATAGGATTTAGATTTTTCAATTATGTCCTCCCTAGGGTCACTATCAAAGTTAGGGCTAGAGTCAACAGGGGACTCATGCTTTCCTAATTGTGTGCAGTCACCTAAACTTGTATTATCTTTTATAACCTCATTCCCATCCTTGTAACTCTCCTCACTGTATATGTCATCTATAGAGGTGCCCGGGACAAAGAGATTGTGCAACTTTATCAAGGCAGTGAAGGAGTTGGTGTCTGGGGTTGCATATTGAGGAGAAGATGGTTCTACAACTTCATGCTCAATAGTTTGGTTTTGGAGTTCAGACGTTGTTATACACCCGTCATTATCCTCCAATTCCATTCCATTATCAGTGTCTTAAAATTTAGGTTGTAGTGTTGAAGGATTGGTATAGTCTTCTAAAAGTTGGCTAGCATATGCTTGTTGATATCTAGTTTCTAATTTATCTAGTGCACTATCTAGCCTTTTCATTTCACTCAGTAGCAATTTTAACATACCATTATCCTCAACTTGGTTATTCTCCTCATTATTACCATATGAAGTTTCGCCCCATTGTTGTTGGTAGGAATTCCCATCCCATTGTGTTTGTGGACAAGACTCCCCAGAAGGAAAGTCTTGGTGCATTTGGTAATCGTGAGAACTACTACTATATCCTACATTATTATTTTGGTTATCGCCCCATTGTGGTTGATAGAACTCTTCATGTGGAGGTTCTTGATACGTATGATAATATGGGGGACTACCACTATCATTTTTCCATTGTGGTGGTTGGAAGCACTCGGGTTGATAATCGGTGTCATATGTGGGTGCTTGCCAACTTAGGGGATAGTTTTCATTACCTAAAGTGTACCTATCCATGATGTTTGTGTTGTATGGAGGGTAATATGGATAAGACATGCTTATTCAAAATTTTTAAACAATAAAATTTTTATTTATTTACTTGTGAGAGAAAAAGTCCAACAATTTTTATTTGTATTATATATTTATTTATTAAATTGTTTTTTTAAGAAAAAGAAAAAAAATGGAAATAACTTAGTAAAATCCTAACCTAGTTGCCTTCCCCGGCAACGGCGCCAAAAACTTGACACGACTAACTTCAGAGGAAGTTTACTATGTGGAAAGAATTTTTCAATATGCAGGCTCGAAGTCAAGAATTAGGAAATGAAATCAAAAGAGATTTCAGTGATGTTTCGAGGCCTAATCCCAGGTTCGATCGAAATACGAAAGTTGATAGTGATACTATGTCTGAGGAAAGTGTCCTTAAAGCCAAAGTATTAGAATTAGAAAGGGCAATTGACACGACTAAATAGTTGTGCGCTCTTGTGCAACACCCAAGTGTAGGTGATCGTGCAAGTAATACTGGATAAGTCCAGGTCGATCCCACAGGGAAGGAATAGGAGGAATGTCTACTAAGTTATAACCTAAAGCAAAAGAAAAGAAAATAAGAATATAAAAGTGGAGGTTCTACGAATCCTAATTAATTAAATTAAACTAAATAACAAACTAAAGCTTAACAAAACATAATAAATTAAAACAGATAAATTAAAGGTGTTGGAAATACGAGAATCCACATTAATCCTAACCATCTACCATGCATACTCATTAATGTTCTATGGAGTTCATTCCTTTTCAATATTCTGTATTTTTCTAAAGATATAGAATCAATAGCCCTTTCATGACCGGGACTACATCATCACAGTTGATTTAAAATACTTGGAAGACGGTTTAAAATAATAGTTATTACTTGCACTCTAAATGGTGTCAACATTCAAAGTGGTTTTCAAAAGTCATTGAAGAAAATAGCCTTAAGGCTTCAAGTTCTAAAAACTGTTGTGACAAACTGAGCTCATTGGGACAATTTGATGACAGATTTCTAAAACAAAAAGTCATGAAATACTTAAAAGAATCATCTCAGGAATAAACATGTTCGATCGATCGAAGTGCTCTCGATCGATCGGACAACGTCATCCTTCAATCGATCGAAATGCCTTCGATCGCTTGACTATGGACCTGGTTCGATCGATCGAAATACCCTCGATCGATCGAGCCCAAAGGTTCTAAAGATTGCATGGAAGAGGTTGGGAATCAATGTTTCATCACATATTCCCAACGTCTAAACTACGGAATCATAATAAAACTAGTTCAGAAATAGTAAAACATAACAATCATAACTACTAGATTCATAAACAATCAAATAAGATAAAAGAAAGGAAAAGCCTGGAATAAATCTGAAAATAACTTGTAAATAACTTGAATCTCCAATAATCTTCAGTATAATAATGAAAAAGAGGAAGAAAAATAAGAATCTAACCTAATCTACTCATAATCTAACCCTAAAACTACCCTAAAACTGCTGTTTTCTGCGTTCTGGAGCGTCCTCCCTTCGTCTGGCGTCAAAACGACTTATATATATGATTCTTGCAGAGTTTATGCAACTTTTGGGTGAATATGATGTTTGATCGATTGAGCTTAGTTCGATCGATCGAAGGTTCGATCGATTGAACTCTCTGATTTTGACAACTCTGCGCACCGATGGGAGAATGGCCATAACGTTTTACTCAGATCTTGGATTGACCTCCCGTTTACGGTAACGCGACCGTAACTCAAAGATCTAAATTTTGTATTTCTAAGAAAATATTCCAAATCTGAACTCTTCATTGTCAAAAATGGCGTTTTCTCACCTGCTTCTGTTGTTCTCTTCACTAGAATCACTTTTCTTCAGCTCCACTTCATTGATTTACATCCTAATACCTATAAAACAATGCAAAAATATATATTTTAGCATTAACACAATAAAAAGAACATTATTATTAGAATGCACCGAAATATAGGGACTTTGGGGATAAAATTATGCATAAAGAACCATGTAATACGCTATAAACATGCACTTTTCATCTCGAATCAGCAATGAGCATCGATAATGGGGATGAAGCAATGACAGTGTTAAAAAATCGATGTTGTCAAAATCAAGATATAAAAGTATGCTTTTACTTATGCTTTACTTTTCTATGGATTTGTAGTGTGAAAGTAAAGGTCGAACCCACAGAGATTGATTAACTATCGCACTTGTGGACACGCGGATTTGCTCATCCACTTGCTTGTTTGTTTTGGTTTGAAATTTGATTTTGATCAAAGAAAGAAAATGGTCTGTTGAAAATAGATATAGAGTCGCCACTTGGTCTTTAAGGAACCAAGAAACCTAATTTGACTCATCCAAATGGATAAAGGGCACCGGCCCTTCATAACCAAAGAACTTGGTTCGGGGTTTTGGTACAAGAGAGGAAGGAGCCTTTGTCGCGACTAAAACACCCTCAACTCGCCCCGTCTTTCGACGAGTCTCAATTAGCATCCAAATAATCATCTTATACTATGAATGGTTCGGCAATTAATACTATGGTAGTATGCTACATTATATAAGAAACTTGAAATGGAAGATCTAAAGATAAGAGATCATTCATAAGATCTAGGCCAAATATCATACAATGTAAAGTGAAAGATCACACAAATAAACCTAGGAAAAATCGTCTAATCATATATCGAATAATCAAGACTTCCTAATCTAAAGGGGGACATGAATTGTTCTTGAAACAAATAAATCAAAGAAAACAAGAATGCTTAGCAAGCTAGAATGATGCATGTTAATCTTTGAGAATAGAAGATCTCTCAATCCCCGGGACGAATGAGAAAGGATGATTAGATTGAGGGGAAGCATGAACGTGTGATCATGATCATTCCTTATAATCTTCTTAGATTAGGAGTCACAAAAGCCCCAAATCTTGCATGAAAGCAATGTATGATCCTAAAATGTGCAAAGGTTGTAGTGTGTTTGTGTACATGGACTTGCTAAAGTGACTTAAAAGCCTAGAGCATGAATGAATGTATGAATGAAATCATGAGATATGTACAAATGTAGTATGAACTACTTCCTAAGATATGAACTAATTTGGAGTGCATATAAGCATCAAATCAAAGGGGGAAAGTAAAAATGTGCTTGTTGTGAATAGTGGACTAAACAGTAACATGATATTTTGAAAATTGAAAAGAGGGGTTAGGAATGTTTAAAATCCATGATTTTTTATGGAGATCTTCCTTATTGTGTCTAGAACATAACCCAAAAAGCCAATCTTCAATAACTATTACAGATTGAGAGAAATCATATAAACAATGAAGGTTACTCAGAAATAGAGTCCGTACTGTCAACTGAAATGTTGACAAATCTTAGAAAATGAAAACGAATGATCTAGAGACCCATTTTATACAGAGCGTTCCCTAAGACATTGAAGGTTAAGGGAAAAATAAGTTAGGACCACCCCTTTTGGAAAAGGTTTCTGAAAAAGAGGTTGGAAGTGGACCTAGCTGCTGTGACAGCAAAAACAGAATGTCTGGAAGGAATGTTTGGGTCCAAATGGACCTTTTCCAAGTACTTCCAAGTCAAACCAAAAATCATGGGTGTTTTCCAATGAGTTAAGAAGACTTTCCGAGTGGCCTTGCATCCATATGTTGAGTATTGAGTTCTAGAAAAATCTTTGAACTCAGATTACTCACTGTTTTGACTCACTGTTTTGAAAATTTTTGGGAAAAAACTAGAGTTTTCTTTCTTGAGATTAAAATGAGGGGGTTTTAAGAGGGGTTTTGAAGTAGATATTTTGAAAGCATATTTTCAATACTCAATGAGGGTTATAGCCACTTAAAATGCCAACCTCAAACTCATCATCAAGAACCTCCAAGATTGTTGGAGAGATTTATTTTTATTTTGAACATAACTTCAAGAATACCTTGGAGGTATTGAAGTTATGATCATCATCTATCAAACATGTTTTTGAGGTCAAGAGCTACTATCCATAAGGATTCACTCACCTCAAACTTCATGTCATCATCTAGACGATGATGAACAACTAAATAATCAAAGAAAAGTAAAAAAGAAATGAGGTTAAGAGAGAGATGAACATCAAAGTAAACAAGCATTCAAATAGCAATCAATAGTTGATAATCATTGAGATATTGGACTTGTAGCTTGGTGTTTCACTCATATATGGTGACATTTGGACATGGAAGTAGCTTCCTATCTCATGAATACTCAAGAATGGTGGTGAAAGAAATGTTTGGATGATTGAAGTTTTGATAGCAAACTCAAGTAAAAAAAAACTCACTTTGATGGAGAAAATAGAAGAAGAAGACTACTTATTCTCTTTCTCTCTCTATATTTCTTTAGAGTTTCTTCCTAAGCTCTCTGTAAGCTTCCATGTCTCTCCCCTAAATGGAAGTAAATGGCTTCTTTTATAGGCAAAGGAGGGGTGGTAAATGGAGTTTGAAAAAGTTTAAAATGGTCTCCCATTGGTCTAAAATAAGATGAGAACCAAAACTATGTCGTTTTGATTTCTACTATATCAAATTGGACCCCCAAAATAAATTACAAAAACATACTATTTTGGAGGAGAGTGCCGCGGTGGCACTGGGCCTGTGCCACGGCGGCAGTGGGCCAGTGCCGCGGCGGCACTGTTCCTCAATCGTCTGGATAATCCTGTTTAGGCCACTTGAGGTTCCGGTATTCGCAAAAAGGCCCTATTTCGTCCGAAATTCACAGAAAATGCGTATGAACTCAAAATTGAGGTTGTGATATACCGTTGGAAAGTTAATGGAGTCTACTTTATATAAAAAATAGTTTGGGGATAGGTCACTTTGAAAAGTTTTGCGGTATTTGTGATAAAAGCCGATTTGATCGCCTCTTTCGCCTTCGAAAATTCATAATAGACTCGTTTTAAATCCAAAAATTATGTGCTATATACCGTTGGAAAGCTATTGACCTCTAGTATCCATGAAAAATATTTGAAAATTGTTACAGTGCCCCGGTTCTAAAGTCAAATTCTGGTCAAACTGTTCAAACCTGGGATTCCCGGGAAGTTCTAGGAACCTCTGGGAGTTCCCAAGAGCTGACGTTTTTGCTCGATTTTCTTTTAAAACTTATTTTAATACTTTTCTCATGATCTAGAATGATTCTGGTGAATTCGGACGATTTTGGTCAAACTTAGTCAAACTTGGTCAAACTTGGGTCAAACCTGGTCAAACCTTGGTCAAACCGGTCAACGGGGATTTTCTGGGAACTTTCGGGACTTCCGGGGGTCTTTGAGAGCTGACGATTTCATTCGATTTTACTTAAAAACTCATTTTATCATTTTTCTTACGTCGTAGCATGTTTCCAGAGCTTTTGGCCCAAATCTGGGAGCTTTTGGGCTTTCAGGGCATTTTGGTCACTCTGAGCATTCTGAGAGATAGAATTGGCTTCCAGGAGTCCTTTCGAGTCTTTTTTTTCGATCACTGTAAACCACCAAGCTATGGGTCTCCTAAATCTGATAGCCGACAAAATGAGGTGTCTACAGTTTGCCCCTCTTTGGTATGAACTTGCGAGGCAACGCATGTCGCAAGCGAGTGCCAAAGTTTTGAAGAGACAGGTCTTTTGGAGGCTATAGATTTAGGATAAAAAATGTTTCAAACGATGCAATGATGCTGAGGCTAGTGCTGGTCGCGCTCTGCATGAGCTGCCTACGTATCCCAAGGGGAATCAGACCAGGACGTAGTTCAGGGCACAAAGGAACCAATCACACATGCACATACACAATAATCAGGCGGATGCTATGCTAAAAGAGTGATATGCAATGCATGGAAGTGATATGATTGTGTACATGAGACCTATCATGCCTAGTGTTCTGATCCTAGTATGAGCAGGTGCTGTGGGGTGTGCCACTCCGAGTGGGCTGGTGTTGTGCTAGTGTTTGCGACTGTGATGTGGTGGATGACTCGGATAAAGACATCAAGGTTTAGAAGACTCTGGGTCTAGGGGAAAACTTCTGGAATTTGGGAAGTGTGCTTCGCAAGCGAACGTAATTAAACGTCCCAGAGGATAACAATCGACGAACACAGAAGTCCTGGATACCAAATGATAGATGAGGAAGTTCAAGATAGCCAATCGGAGAAGGGTTTTGCGATAACCGTCAAGCGAGAAAGCTCACAATAGCTGATGGGTAGGTGAGGGGGCTCATAATTTTTGACAAGGGAGTGAGGAAGCTCACGATAAGGGAGAAGATCACAATTTTTGTTTGCTGAAGAAGCTCATAATCTTTATTTGAGGAAGCTCATGATAACCGATGGGTAGGTGAGGGGGCTCACAATTTTAAACAGAGGAGTAAGGAAGCTCACGATAAGTGAAAAAGCTCATGATAAGTGAGAAAGCTCACGAGTAGTGAGAAAGCTCACGAGTTTGGACAAAGGAGTGAGGAAGCTCACGATAAGTGAGAAAGCTCACGATTTTGGATGAAGGAGTGAGGAAGCTCATGAAAAGTGAGAAAGCTCACAATTTTGGACGAAGGAGTGAGGAAGCTTATGAAAAGTGAAGAAGCTCACGAATTTAGACAAAGGAGTGAGGAAGCTCACGATAAGTGAGAAAGCTCATAATTTTAGACGAAGGTGTGAGGAAGCTCATAATAAGTGAGAAGGCTCATGATTTGGACAAAAGTGTGAGGAAGCTCATGATTTTGGATAAGGGAGTGAGGAAGCTCACGATAAGTGAGAAAGTTCACGATAAATGAGAAAGCTCACGATTAGTGAGAAAGCTCTCGAGTTTGGACAAAGGAGTCAGGAAGCTCACGATAGTTGAGTTGGTGAGGAAGCTCATGATAATTGTTAGGTGAGGAAGTTCGATAGCTAAGTTGGTGAGGAAGCTCATGATAATTGGATAAGGGAGTGAGGAGGCTCACAATAGGTGAGGAAGCTCATAATAATCAATGGACACAGAGCCTTGAATTGTGAATTGATAATTGGGGTAACTTGACAGCGGGCGGTGCTTTTAATTGTTGGCTGATCCCGAGAGTTGGTTCTGATTGTCATTATCTTCTGCTAGGGATAGTGGGGGATTCTTCAGGAATCTCTTTTAACTTCTGCACTAGATCCAGGATTCGTCTCTGAATCTCTCACGGTTGATCGAAATGACCGATGAAGGATTTGCCTCAATCTAGAGGGCTGACAATGAAGGATTTGCCTCAATCTAGAGGGCTGACGATGAAGGATTTACCTCAATCTAGAGGGCTGATTGATGGAAAAAATAGGTTTAAAAATATTTTAAACGCGCAGCGAAAAAGATTCAGTTATAAAAACTTAATGGCAGCCCAGGATCTACTACTCGTTAATTCCAAAGATGCGCACTACAGGGGACAAGAGTTATACCTTAGTGTCTTGAACCCAATTCCGATTTTCTTGAACTTCCAGCAGCTTCCACTAGATGGCCTTCACTCTTATGACTCCTATGGATGCTCGCAGGAAGGACTAGGGTTGGTGGGAACCCTAATGGAGAGGAAGGAGAAGGTTTGGTGCTCTAAAACAGTTTCTGCAGCTTCTGACGTTCAAAACGATGAACTTCTTTTCCAGAACGCATCTGCCCTATTTATAGATTCCCAGAACCGACCTAGACTGCGAGCGATCGAAGATCTTCGATCGATCGATCGAACCATTCTCGATCGATCGAGACTGCCAAAACTTCAATCGATCGAACATACTTCAATCGATCGAACTTGTCTTGACAACTTCCTCATGTGTCTTTCCAAGTATCCTGGAGGAGCTAAGAGTGGGACCTCCTAGGCTCTTTATTGTTGGCTCAGACCAGTTTGTTAATTACCGTGACCAAACTCTTTGATCAGCAAACTAACTAACTGGTCAGTTAACTTTTACTCCACTATAAAACGATAACTGAACTCCAACGCAAAAGAACATATCCGAAGCGATAACTAGACTTGTGTGTTGTACTAATGTCCCTCTACCTTCAGCATTCGTAATCATATTCAGGTAGTCGGATAACTATTACTGTCAACCTGAATCATGATTACTTCTTGTATTCCTTGAGTCCCATTCACCTCTCATGATTACCAAACATGTTGATAACTCTTATCAACAAGACTGCAGTACTCAGTAATCGACTTGGTGACATTCTCAAGGGAATGCTTACTCTGAAACAGAGGGTAGATTCTGTCTTGACAATATATGTTCACAACCCTATGAATATGACATACCCAAGATACCCAGGTGTTGATCTTCTATAGACCTCACTGATTGGTAAGTCAAAGCAGTCATATCCACAGTCTGTGTTCATAATCGTCTCAAGATTGAGAACATGTACCTTACACAAGTTATAAGTTCCTATCGACTGATTGACAGCCTTGAGTGTCAATAGGAAAGCTCAGGTCCGTCAATGCACTATAAGCACTAGCATATTAACTAAGAGTTACACTCTAGTGATTGAGATTGATCACTCCATCCAATGGTAGTTAATCATGCTACAGTGTAAACCTGATGAGATATCCTAGTCTCAACATCCACTGTGACATGTTCTAAGTAACAAAGAATAGCAATTCGTATCTCACTTGTATGTATCTCATACATACACGCATTACTTACTATGATACTTAAGGATAACAATCATCTCATGAAAGAAACATACATAACAAAATGTAAAGCTGATATCCATATATTAAAATGTCAATGTCTCCTATATAAAGTAATGGTTTGAGGGCACAAACCCAACAAACTCCCACTTGCACTCACAACCATACAGGATTACATCTGAGACCTAGACTATCTAGATGACGATCAAAGACCTTCTGTGGCAAAGCCTTTGTAAACGGATCAGCAAGATTGTCAACGGTGGCAATCTTGGTGACAGTCACATCTCCACGTCGAACAATATCTCGGATAAGATGATATTTCCACTCTACGTGCTTCCCTTTTCCGTGGTTCCTTGGCTCCTTGGACTGAGCCACTGCCCCACTATTATCACAATAAAGCGTAATAGGTGACAATGACACTGGTACCACCTCGAGCTCCATAAGGATCTTCTTGAGCCAAATAGCTTCCTTTGCGGCTTCGCAAGCAGCCACATACTCAGCTTCTGTAGTTGAGACTGCAATACATTTCTGCTTAATGCTCCTCCAACTAATAGCACCACCTCCCAAGGTAAAGAGATGTCCGGATGTTGACTTCCTCGAATCTTTATCTGACATAAAGTCCGAGTCTGTATATCTAACTGGAATTAACTCATTACCGCCGTACATAGGCATGTAATCTTTAGTCCTTCTCAAGTACTTAAGAATGTGCTTAACGGCTATCCAGTGCTCTGGACCTGGATTCGATTGATATCTGCTAACCATGCCAACGGCAAAACAGATATCTGGTCTAGTGCATAACATCGCATACATGAGACTTCCAACTGCCGAAGCATATGGAATTCCTGCCATGCGATTCCTCTCCTCCTGTGTCTTGGGACACTGGTCCTTGGAGAACGCTAAACCATGCCTGAAAGGTAACAAACCTTTCTTCGAATTATCCATTGAAAACTTAGTTAGCACCTTATCGATATAACCAGCTTGAGACAATCCCATTATCTTTCGCTTGCGATCCCGAAAGAGCTTTATCCTAAGAATATAGCTCGCCTCTCCTAGATCCTTCATATCGAAAGTACTAGCTAGCCAAACCTTGACCGTTGACAATGCCGTTGCATCATTCCCAATGAGTAGAATATCGTCAACGTAAAGCACAAGAAAGGCCATCACTTTCCCTTCACACTTCTTGTATACACAAGGTTCATCCAGATTCTGTATGAAACCAAACGACTTGACCGCTTGGTCAAATCGGATGTTCCAACTCCTGGATGCCTGCTTAAGCCCATAAATGGACTTTTGCAGCTTGCATACCAAGTTACCTTTCCGACCAGCTATGAACCCTTCTGGTTGTTGCATATAGATGTCCTCCTCAAGATTGCCATTTAAGAATGCAGTCTTGACGTCCATCTGCCAGATCTCATAATCTAGGCATGCAGCAATGGATAAGAGTATTCTGATGGACTTGAGCATGGCTACCGGCGAGAAGGTTTCCTCATAGTCAATGCCCTCCCTCTGAGTATAACCTTTCGCTACAAGCCTAGCCTTAAAGGTCTCAACCTTTCCATCAGATGCTCTTTTCCTCTTGTAGACCCACTTACAACCAATGGGTTTAATATTGGCTAGAAGTTCTACAAGATCCCAGACCTGATTAGAATCCATAGATTCTAATTCAGCCTTCATAGCTTTAACCCAATGTTCTGAATCAACATCAGTCATTGCCTCTTCGTATGTGGCAGGATCAGATTCAGATTCTATGGAGACAGCTTCAAAAACTTCTCCTAAGAACATGTATCTATCAGGATGGCTGATAATCCTCCCACTACGACGAGGTACCGGTGCAGAAATGGGTGAAGAAGTGGTATTTTCTTGATTTACATCGTTATCAACTGCGGGTTAGACTGAGGGCTCTCCTTCTATTTCTCTCAGATCTATCCTTCCCTTAGGTTTATGGTTCATGATATAATCATCCTCTAAGAAAATAGCATTTGTACTAACAAACACTTTCTGTTCTCTTGGATCATAAAAATACCATCCATAAGTACCCTTTGGATACCCTTCAAAATAACATACTTCTGATCTAGAATCCAACTTGCTCATCTTTCCTTTCAGCACATGTGCCGGACACCCCCATATCCGGAGATGTTGCAAAGAAGGCTTGCGCCCAATCCACATCTCCCGTGGTGTCCTGGGAATAGATTTGCTTGGCACTAGATTTAGTATGTATGCAGCGGTTTCCAAAGCATAACCCCAAAGGAATAATGACAACTTTGAATAACTCATCATTGACCTAGTCATGTCTAAAAGAGTCCGGTTCCTTCTCTCAGCTACACCATTCTGCTGAGGCGTGCCAGGTGCAGTCAACTGTGACAGAATCCCATTCTGTACGAGGTGATCAATAAACTCATTAGAGAGGTACTGGCCACCTCGATCAGATCGAATGGCTTTGATATGTGAGCCCAATTGCTTCTCCACTTCAGCCCTAAACTCTTTGAACTTTTCAAAGGCTTCAGACTTGTGCTGCATTAGGTACACATATCCATACCTAGAGTGGTCATTGGTAAATGTTATGAAATACTCATAACCACCCCTTGCTCTAATATTTATTGGTCCACACACATCAGTATGAACTAATTCCAACAATGCATTGGTCCTATTGCCCTTTGCGGGAAAGGGCCTTTTGGTCATCTTACCCTCTAAACAAGACTCACAGATTTCCATTGGTTCGAGAACCAAATCGCCTAAGATCCCTTCTTTGACTAGTCTGCCAATCCTATTTAGATTGATATGGCCAAGCCTCATGTGCCAAAGCCTTGTTGGATTAGTGGAAGGTTCTTTTCTTTTAGATGGTATAGTTACAATTGAGTTATTAAGTTCCAAGCAAGAAGCTTTAGAAATATTGGGAGTAATGACATACAAACCATTTGATTTAACACCAGAACATATAAAAGAACTATTTCTTTTAATCACAACTTCAGTTCCAAAATGAAAAGAATAACTATTATTTGATAAATTAGAAACTGAAATTAAATTACGTCTCATTGAAGGGACGTAAAGTACATCTGATAAAATCAAAACTTTATTGTCTAGAAATTCTAAAACTACGACTCCTATAGCAACCGCAGAAACGGTTGCGCTAGAACCTAGAGTAAGTACGATTTCCCCATCACTGCACCTCCTGGTTGATCTGAACCCCTGCAATGAATTACAGATATGGTTAGTCGCACCAGAATCAATGCACCAAGTGTTTGAAGTATCCGTAATAAAACTCACTTCAATCACATGTGATTCAATCATACCTTGAACTCTTGTAGCTAAGAATTCTGGACAGTTCCTCTTCCAGTGGCCCTTCTCTCCGCATTGGAAACACTTTCCTTTGCCTTGGCCACCCACCTTCCCTTTGCCCTTACCTTTTCCCTTAGATTTTGCAATCTTAGGGACCGGTCCAACACTTGGACCACCAATACCAGCCTTCTTCTTCCCTTTCTTTCCTTTCGGTGTAGATCGGGAAGAGGAAGCGCTTTTCTCAACGTTCAAAACGTTGACCCCAGGTTTGATCACCCCTTCCACTGCCAAAAGAGAACTCATCAATTCGCTCATTAAAAAATTCATTTGATTCATATTATAGTAAGTTTAAATTGAGCGAATGAAGGCGACAGCGAATTGAGGATCATATCAACTTGGGTCTGTGCATCGATGTTGGCACCTAGGGTCTCCAGCTCGTTTAAATAACCAATCATTTTTAAAACATGTTCCTTGACTGGAGTCCCTTCCGACATCTTTGCACTCATTATCTTTTGCATGGCTACCTGTCTGGCAGGCCTGCCATGCTCCCCAAACATCTTTTTCAGGGATGTGATAATGTCACTGGCAGAATCATTCGATTGGAATTGGTGTTGCAACACACCAGCCATTGAGGCCAGAATATAGCAACGAGCCATTCCATTCGACTTCTTCCATTTGTCGAACTCGCGTCTGGCAGCTGCCGAAGCATTTGCCACAGGTTTTTCGGGGCATGGGGTGGTGAGGACATATATGTGATCCTCCGCAGTTAACACGATGTCAAGGTTACGTTTCCATTCAGTGTAGTTGTTTCCAGTTAACTTGTTTTGAGTGAGTATGGTGGCAAGTGGACTAAATGCAGATCCAGACATTATGATTACTGAAAATCAAACAAACAAAATAAATATGGATATCAGGATTTGACAGTTTGAAATAAAAGAATCCTTAAAACTCTTATTTTAAAACAAAGTCGCCGGAATATCGAAACAAAAGAATAAAGCCTCCGTGTGGTGGTCAATTTTATATTTTTCGATTAATCAAGACTTGTCCGCTATGCAACTCTTGCAAAAACAAGTTATGACTCCCGATCCCTTTTGATCTCTAAGTTTCTGAACAATGCCCCGTGTGGGATCCCTTATCCATAGCTTAGCTAGTGTGTACCATTAACTAAGATCCAATCACAACCGTCTCAAGTAGCGCCTCCGTGTGGTGGTCACCCTCTAACACGTCTGATTGATCCTATCAAAAGAAGTTCACATCTAGTAACCAATAAGTAATGCACCCTCCGTATGGAATGATCACCCCTGACAAGGTGACACAGAATGCACCGTTAATGGAAGATCGTGGGTGTCAATAAATAAGACCCTCTCCCACTAGATTTGGTAAATTAAGGATTTTGCTTTTTAGAAAAATTTGTTTTTATACATTACCCATAAACATCCAATGTTTACTAATGCGTTAAAAACAGTTTTTGAATCTTATTTTAGAAAACTTGTTTTACGTGCATGCAAGTAGTAACAATATAATTAAATGCCAATCACAACCAAGCACATAAAACAAAAACTAAAATTGAAAATAAAGACATCCAAACGATGCCTCTATCTCCCATGGCTCTATCTTTATAGAACCTCCTTTTTGGTTTGATTGCCTCCAGCTCCATCTTCATGGACAAAGGCTCCTTGCTCCATCTTCATGGATTTTCTAATTCTATTACATTTGTCCTATGCTTCTTTCGAAGCTTACAATTTATCTAGAAATAGAAATAGCAACAACAAAATAAAAGGCTAGGGAAACCGGTGCGACTTTCCTTTTCGTAGGATTGAAGTCGTAGCGCCCTTTACATATGCCTTAAAACCAAACCAAACTTAAATTACAACATGCACCAATCTCAAACAATTTAAATACAAAATTTAAAAGTCTTGGTGCCATGGGAGATAGTGACTAAACTAGCTGCAAAAGGGTTAGTCGTACACGCATCCACACATACATAACAAATATATGTAACTATTGGAATACTTAATTGATTCACACAGTATATAAACTCTTTACATACTGAATTAGAACTTAAAACAGCATCTTACTTCTCTGTCACAGCTCGATCGATCGAAGACCGTTCGATCGCTCGAACCTTCGATCGATTGAACTCTGTTCAATCGCTTGAACTTTCTGTTTCATAGAATGATTTAAAAAATTTGCAGAATACTTTTAAAAATAAAGCTTTTAATTTCAAAACACCTTACAACTGTGAAATAGAGAGTCTGACAAAGAATCTATCTCGATCGATCTAACTTCATTCGATCGATCGAACACCAGAAGGTTTCGATCGATCGAGTACAGAGAATGTTCGATCGATCGAAACATGTTCGATCGATCAAACCCGCCTTGCATCCCATGCAATCACAGATGTGTATTCTGTTGCGATAACACTGCAGAAACAGATCTGTGACAATGCTGTTTCGAAAACAGTTCTAAAATCAACATGCAAATCAATATAGTGTTCCAAAAATGCACTATAGATCCAAACGAGCGTGGCTCTGATACCAATTGATGGAAAAACTAGGTTTAAAAATATTTTAAACGCGCAGCGGAAAAGATTCAGTTATAAAAACTTAATGGCAGCCCAGGATCTACTACTCGTTAATTCCATAGATGCGCACTACAGGGGACAAGAGTTATACCTTAGTGTCTTGAACCCAATTCTGATTTTCTTGAACTTCCAGCAGCTTCCACTAGATGGCCTTCACTCTTATGACTCCTATGGATGCTCGCAGGAAGGACTAGGGTTGGTGGGAACCCTAATGGAGAGGAAGGAGAACGTTTGGTGCTCTAAAACAGTATCTGCAGCTTCTGACGTTCAAAACGACGAACTTCTTTTCCAGAACACAGCTGCCCTATTTATAGATTCCCAAAACTGACCTAAACTTCGAGCGATCGAAGATCTTCAATCGATCGAACGTTCGATCGATCGAACGTTCGATCGATCGAACCATTCTCGATCGATCGAGACTGCCAAAACTGTAATCGATCGAACATTCTTCAATCGATCAAACTTGTCTTGACAACTTCCTCATGTGTCTTTCCAAGTATCCTGGCGGAGCTAAGAGTGGGACCTCCTAGGCTCTTTATTGTTGGCTCAGACCAGTTTGTTAATTTCCGTGACCAAACTCTTTGATCAGCAAACTAACTAACTGGTCAGTTAACTTTTACTCCACTATAAAATGATAACTGAACTCCAACGCAAAAGAACATATCCGAAGCGATAACTAGACTTGTGTGTTGTACTAATGTCCCTCTACCTTCAGCATTCGTAATCATATTCAGGTAGTCAGATAACTGTTACTATCAACCTGAATCACGATTACTTCTTGTATTCCTTGAGTCCCATTCACCTCTCATGATTACCAAACATGTTGATAACTCTTATCAACAAGACTGCAGTACTCAGTAATCGACTTGGTGACATTCTCAAGGGAATGCTTACTCTGAAACAGAGGGTAGATTTTGTCTTGACAATATATGTTCACAACCCTATGAATATGACATACCCAAGATACCCAGGTGTTGATCTTCTATAGACCTCACTGATTGGTAAGTCAAAGCAGTCATATCCACAGTCTGTGTTCATAATCGTCTCAAGATTGAGAACATGTACCTTACACAAGTTATGAGTTCCTATCGACTGATTGACATCCTTGAGTGTCAATATGAAAGCTCAGGTCCGTCAATGCACTATAAGCACTAGCATATTAACTAAGAGTTACACTCTAGTGATTAAGATTGATCACTCCATCCAATGGTAGTTAATCATGCTACAGTATAAACCTGATGAGATATCCTAGTCTCAACATCCACTGTGACATGTTCTAAGTAACAAAGAATAGCAATTCGTATCTCACTTGTATGTATCTCATACATACACGCATTACTTACTATGATACTTAAGGATAACAATCATCTCATGAAAGAAACATACATAACAAAATGTAAAGCTGATATCCATATATTAAAATGTCAATGTCTCCTATATAAAGTAATGGTTTGAGGGCACAAACCCAACACTGATAATGAAGGATTTGCCTCAATCTAGAGGAATGGCGATGAAGGATTTGCCTCAATCTATAGGGCTGATGATGAAGGATTTGCCTCAATCTAGAGGGCTGTTGATGAAGGATTTGCCTCAATCTAGAGAGCTGATGATGAAGGATTTGCCTCAATCTAGAGGGCTAACAATGAAGGATTTGCCTCAATCTAGAGGGCTGGTAATGAAGGATTTGCCTCAATCTAGAGGGCTGGTGATGAAGGATTTGCCTCAATCTGGAGGGCTGATGATGAAGGATTTGCCTCAATCTAGAGGGCTGATGATGAAGGATTTGCCTCAATCTAGAGGGCTAACAATGAAGGATTTGCCTTAATCTAGAGGGCTGATGATGAAGGATTTGCCTCAATCTAGAGGGCTAACAATGAAGGATTTGCCTCAATCTAGAGGGCTGGTAATGAAGGATTTGCCTTAATCTAGAGGGCTGGTGATAAAAGATTTGCCTCAATCTAGAGGGCTGATGATGAAGGATTTGCCTCAATCTAGAGGGCTGATGATGAAGGATTTGCCTTAATCTAGAGGGCTGATGATGAAGGATTTGCCTCAATCTAGAGGGCTAGCGATGAAGGATTTGCCTCAATCTAGAGGGCTGACAATGATAACTGTCATAGATTAGATCAACAGTTGGACTAACCGTGATCAGAATGACGATGTACGCATCGAGATGATGAGTCGACAGTGAACTACTGTGACTGTCATGTATTGAACTGACGATGTACGAATTGAGATGACGAATCGATAGTGAACTACTGTGACTGTTAGGATTGAACTGATGATGTACGAATCGAGATGAGGAGTCGATAGTGAACTATTGTGAATGTCATGGATTGAATCAATGGTTGGACTAACCTTGATTAGAAGAACTGATGAATTGGTATGCCTGTTAGGGATTGAATCTGGTTGGGGGGACCAGGATCCAAATTCGAATTTCTCAAATCTTGCTGACCCAAAACCGGGATCCATCTCTGAATCTCTCACGGTTGATCAAATCTTGTAATGCCCAATCCAAAAGAGCTGGTTAGGGCCTTCGGGAGCTGATGGACTCTCTGAGAATCTCTCTTCAATTCTTGACCTAGAACCATGATCCATCTCTGAATCTCTCGTGGTTGATCAAATCTTATAATGCTCAATCCAAAAGAGCCGGTTAGGGCCTTCGGGAGCTGATGGACTTTCTGAGAATCTCTCTTCAATTCTTAACCTAGAACCAGGATCCAACTCTAAATCTCTCGTGGTTGGTCAGATTCTGTAATGCTCAATCCAAAAGAGCCGATTAGGGCCTTCGGGAGCTAAAGGATAATGTACTCTGCTAGGAAGAAGGAAATACATCCATTAAATGGGAGTAAATGTATCATTCTATTTGTGATGAGGGATACGGAGATGGTCTGCGGCAGTTAAGGTTTTGATATTGAAAGAGGAGAGTGATCAACAATGGACTTATGTTGCATGAAGAAAGATGATCAACAGCCACTTATGGACTTATGTTGCTAGGAGAAAGGAAGATCATCAATAGCCACTAATGGACTTATGTTGCTAGAAGAAAGGAAGATCATCAGCAGCTACTCATGGACTTATGTTGCATGAAGAAAGATGAAAGATCAACAGCCACTCATGGACTTATGTTACTAGAAGAAAGGAAGATCATCAACAGCCACTCATGGACTTATGTTGCATAAAGAAAGATGAAAGATCAACAGCCACTCATGGACTTATGTTGCTAGAAGATGATGGTTAACTTTTGGCAGTTTGGAAAGGGATGAAATTTGTATTTGCCCTAAGTTTGGACACTTTTTATGCTGACGCCTTGTCTGGTGCAGTAATGATGTTTGGTACTCCTGCTTGTATTGTCATTGGAATGCTCTTTAAAAAAAATTTATAACTTTATTTGGAAAATTCATTATTAGTCACTGTTAGCTCACTTATTTGAGACTACGACAGACTTGACGACTAACAGACATCGACACACGAGGACGACACATTCGACACTGAAATGAAACAAGCTCGACTTGCCAAAACTTAATGTGCTCTTGTCATAAATGATGTACCATTTCTCTTTTATGTTTACTTCTCACCTTAACGTGGCATCACTTTGATGGTGAATCTTATTTTTGAAAATTCCTACCTACTGATCTAATAAATTTCTTTGCTTCTCCCAAGATGTGTTTTGAATTAGTTCCTTAGCTTATAGAATAAAATATGCTCCGTTTCCATCTGTTCAAGACAATGTTTGTGACTTGAAGGCTTACCATTGGTGTATAGGGATCGGGTGGCAAACGAAGTTTGCCCCTAGTTTGGAGGAAGGTTCATTGGAGGTTTTGGGCAAACGAGATAGGTGACCAAAGTTTGCCCCTTGTATGAAGGGTAGATAGTAAAATTTAGGCAAACGAGGCGAGTAGCCAAAGTTTGCCCCTAGTGTGGAAGGTGATTTCTGGCATGATGCAAGGACCGTGACTTTAATCTCTCAAATGCTAATAACTTTTGCCTAGGTACTAGTGAGGTGACCTAGCGAGCTTTTTTCTCTCTTTTGTTATTGCTCACCTTGGATTCAGCTCTAACTTTTGCCTAGGCGTCCTTTCGGATTTTCAACCTAGCGAGCCATCCTTCTTTTCTTTTTTCAAAGTCTGCCTACGTACCCCCGAACGGGGATCAGGTCCAACGTCGTTCGGGCCAAAGCTTGAAAGAAATTAGGCTATTTTTGTGGGTGAAGCGACCGAACCGATGTGGTTGCCTACGTATCCCTGAGTGGGAATCAGGTCGAGCGTAGTTCGGGGCAAAGTCTTTGAAAGAAGAGGGACTGATTATGATGGTGTCGACCGAACCAATGCGGTTGTCTACGTATCCCCGAGTGGGAATCAGGTCGAGCGTAGTTCAAGGCAAGGCTTGAAATAAGGGGTTTGAGGTATGAGGGTTTTTCAAACCAATCGTCAAAGAAGTTCAAACTTGAGCCACTTGTGGTAGCTTTGAATAAAAGGATTCAGTTTCAATCTCCCTTTCTTTTCTTTTTCTTTTTCTTTTTGTTTTGTTTTGAGGATTGATCCTTTTCACTTTCGCCTAGCTAGTCAATTTTGCTTTTTAATGTAGTCGATTCTTGTGAGATCTTTCAATCGCAATCTCAGAATTCCAGAATGTGCATGTCAGCTCTCGGAATTTATTTGTGGTCATTCCGTGCCTTTTGAAATGTGATCTTGGCATGTTCTTAAGATGTATCTTGAAGCGTATGATTCTCTCATTTGTTTCATCAAAAGTTTTCTCCAACCTTTTGACTGGCTAGGGTCAGATTTTGGAAATCAACACCTTTTTCAGCTCTAACTTTTGCCTAGGTGCCCTTTCGGTTTTTCAACCTAGCGAGCTTTTTCTTTTCTTTTTTTCTTTCTTTTTTTTTTATTTTTTTTTAAGTGGAGATGAAACTCACTGAAATGTTTGGCTACCATCAAGGGCTAAGTTTGCATTGCTTTCAATCGGACAGATTGCGTGGCTCCCAATTGGATTGGGCTTAAGGCTTCGAAATGGTGGAAAAAGGGTGTTGGGCAAGCTCCAAGTCAGTTTCAAGTATGTCTTTTCAAGATTGAGGCAAGAGCATCTTTAAATTGTTAAAGTAAGACTATTCAATTCTCAGCTCTTCATTAGTGTCAGCGTGAAATCGACTTTAACCTTTCAGGATTCTTTTTTGTTTTGTTGTAGAAAAATTATTAGCAGAGTGATGTTCATGGTAATTTGAAAAGTGACACTTCAGTTTAGTGATTCATGCATTTATGACTAGGCACATCAGATTAAGCAAAATGACATTTCATTCGATCAATAGAGAAGGTTTACAAACTTATTAACAACTCGATGACAGACAGACTCGATCACAAGACTAGAATTGAAATGGACTCGGAACATAGAACAGACTCAACTTGACTCGACCCGGTCTCAAATGGAGTGTCTTTGCGACCCATTTATTATTATTTTTTTCAACAGAAGTTCCAAACACTATCAGTTCACCGTGTAGCTTCAACAATCATTGGCCTCAGCAAAAGGGATCATTTGAACGGATAAGCCAGGGGCTTTAGGTTCGATGAAGCTGATATTTTGGTTGACATAGGGTTGGATGGGTGAAGGCTCGATGATTTTCTGATCGATGAGATCTTGGATATCATGGCGAAGGCGCATGCAACTGTCGGTGTCATGGCTTGGGCCTTGGTGGTAGGCACAATTTTTGGACAGGTCACAACTTGGCGGAGGGATGTTAGCACGAGGCTGAAGGAGTCGGAGGTGCCCCTTTTTGATGAGGTTATCAAGGATAACGGACAACGGCATACCCAGGTTGGTAAAGGTTCTTGGGTTGCGAGCTTTATTAAACTTTGGGTTCAAGTGGGTCCTTAGAGTGGCTCTTGGATTTGGATATGGTCTAGGATTACCAAGGCTAGGGTGTGGGCTTGGATACAAGTAGAGATTCGGATGTGGAAATGGGCTTGGATAGACGGCGTCAGGCAACCCATACTTTCCTTTATTGATGCTCTGCACCATTTTCTCGAATCGGTTTATCCTTAAACTTAGTTGTTCAACAGTGGTTTGTAGTTTGTTCACTTTCTCCTCCAAAGCTTGGTAGGCCATGGGTGGGTTTATGATAGCCTGGGCTAGCCCATGATTGAGACAATGAATTTGGAAAGGTACAGAGGTGTCCTTACCCGGGGCTATGTTTTCTGCAAATAGAAGTAAAAACCCAAATTAACAGAGGCACGAAATACTTCTTATGGACTCCTAGCAGGGAGAGCTGATCAGAGTCTCAAAGAATTTATCGATGTGAACTGATGATGATTACGGTATGTATATACAATGATTGAGATGGGTGAGGATGATGACATGTACGCGCTTGATGTGTAGAGACTGACATATGTGAGACTGACAAGATGTGCGTGCATGTAGATTAACATGAATCGTGTATGCATATGAGACAAGCATGCGGATGCAAGCCCTAATCGATATGATGACCCTACTTCTAACAGATAGCAGTTAAATAAATAAGGTCCTAGCCATACAGAGTGCGCTAACCTTACTTTCCAGTATGATCACCAAGGGATAACAGGGATTTCCGGGATACTTCGGGAATTTTGGACGGAGTTTCTGGGAGAAACATGGATTTGGAAGATTCAGAGAAATTTCTAGAAGTCATTTGAGTTTCTAGGAGAAATAGGGATTTCTGGTTGATTTGGACTGAGCTTCTAGGAGAAACTAGTATTTTGGGTATTTCTGAGAAATATGGATAGAGTTTCTAGGAGAAATAAGTATATTTGGGCATTTCTGGGTGATTTGGGCAGAGTTTTTGGGAGAAACAAGTACTATGGGTATTTCTGGGAAATTTGGATAGAGTTTCTAGGAGAAACAAGTATATCCGGGCATTTCTAGGTGATTTGGGCAGAGATGCTGGGATTTTTTGGAGAATCTGGGAGATTTGGGCAGAGCTTCTGGGAAAACAGGTACTTTGGGTATTTATAGGAAATTTGGATAGAGTTTCTAGAGTTTCTGGGAGAAAACTGGTATATCTGGGAAGATAAGACAGAGTTTTTGGGAGAAACTGGTATATCTGGGAGATTTAGACAGAGTTTTTGGGAAAAACTGGTATATCTGGGAGATTTAGACAGAGTTTTTGGGAAAAACTGGTTAATATGGTTATATCTGGGATATCTGGACAGAGTTTCTAGGAGAAACTGGTTAATATGGTTATATCTGGACAGAGTTTCTGAAAGAAACTGGTTATTATGGTTATATCTGGGATATCTGGACAGAGTTTCTGGAAGAAACTGGTTAATATGGTGATAGTGATCATACTATCTAGCAGGTTTTCATACTCCTATGTCTAAGGACCAACAAACAAGGTTTGCGGTGTATATCTTTATGAGCGTGGAGCAGACATCCTTGTCATGGTGCCTAGGCAGGTCAACTCAATGTGATCACATGTGAGTGATTGCCTTGGGGATCATAAGAAAGAGGTTTTGCCTCATGTCACATAAGCGTCTACACCGCGCAGGTAATCCCGTCAGGGCATACAGCAATTATATCACATTGTCCTATCTAAAAAGACAAATCAACAGTCCTATGAAAGGTTCTACAGGAATCTACATGCAAAGGCTGGGTTTAGTCAAAGAGGGTCCGTTGACGAGAGTTCCAATCTACCGTCAGAGAGACAGTACGGAAGTTTTTACTCTTTTTGATAAACCTTGGAAGGTACAGTATCAACGGTGACTTGTGCCCTGGCACAGCAAGACCTGAACAATGTCAGCGCCGCGTTTCAGACACAGTCGGAGGGGGAAATGCAGAAGTGCCATGCGGTGAACCAGTCACAGTAAAAAGATGATTTTAAGGATGATTCTTATGAGTCAAACCTCTGTATTATTTTGTTTTAAAATAAAAAAAAATCCCCAGTAGAGTCGCCAGATTGTGGACACGCGGATTTGCTCATCCACTTGCTTGTTTGTTTTGGTTTGAAATTTGATTTTGATCAAAGAAAGAAAATGGTCTGTTGAAAACAGATATAGAGTCGCCACTTGGTCTTTAAGGAACCAAGAAACCTAATTTGACTCACCCAAATGGATAAAGGGCATCGGCCCTTCATAACCAAAGAACTTGGTTCGGGGTTTTGGTACGAGAGAGGAAGGAGCCTTTGTCACGACTAAAACACCCTCAACTCACCCCGTCTTTCGATGGGCCTCAATTAGCATCCAAATAATCATCTTATACTATGTATGATTCGGCAATTAATACTATGGTAGTATGCTACATTACATAAGAAACTTGAAATGGAAGATCTAAAGATAAGATATCATTCATAAGATCTAAGCCAAATATCATACAATGTAAAGTGAAAGATCACACAAATAATCTTAGAAAAAATCGTCTAATCATATATCGAATAATCAAGACTTCCTAATCTAAAGGGGGACATGAATTGTTCTTGAAACAAATAAATCAAAGAAAACAAGGATGCTTAGCAAGCTAGAATGATGCATGTTAATCTTTGAGAATAGAAGATCTCTCAATCCCCGGGACGGATGAGAAAGGATGATTAGATCGAGGGGAAGCATGAACGTGTGATCATGATCATTCCTTATAATCTTCTTAGATTAAGAGTCACAAAAGCCCCAAATCTTGCATGAATGCAATGTATGATCCTAAAATGTGCAAAGGTTGTAGTGTGTTTGTGTACATGGACTTGCTAAAGTGACTTAAAAGCCTAGAGCATGAATGAATGTATGAATGAAATCATGAGATATGTACAAATGTAGTATGAGCTACTTCCTAAGATATGAACTAATTTGGAGTGCATATAAGCATCAAATCAAGGCATATAAGCATCAAATCAAGGGGGAAAGTAAAAATGTGCTTGCTGTGAATAGTGGACAGAACATTAACATGATCTTTTGAAAATTGAAAAGAGGGGTTAGGAATGTTTTAAATGCATTATTATTTATGGAGATATTCCTAATTGTGTCCAAAATATAACCCAAAAAGCCAATCTTCAATAACTATTACAGATTGAGAGAAATCATATAAACAATGAAGGTTACTCAGAAATAGAGTCCGTACTGTCGACTGAAATGTTGAAAAATCTTAGAAAATGAAAACGAATGATCTAGAGGCCCATTTTATACAGACCTTTCCCTAAGACATTGAAGTTTAAGGTAAAAATAAGTTAGGACCACCCCTTTTGGAAACGTTTTCTGAAAAAGAGGTTGGAAGTGAACCTAGCTGCTGTGATAGCAAAAACAAAATGTCTGGAAGGAATGTTTGGGTCCAAATGGACAATTTCCAAGTACTTCCAAGTCAAACCAAAAATCATGGGTGTTCTCCAATGAGTTAAGAAGACTTTTCGAGTGGCCTTGCATCCATATGTTGAGTATTGAGTTCTAGAAAAATCTTTGAACTCAGATTACTCACTGTTTTGAAAAATTTTGGTAAAAAACTAGAGTTTTCTTTCTTGCGATTAAAATGAGGGGGTTTTAAGAGGGGTTTTGAAGTAGATATTTTGAAAGCATATTTTCAATACTCAATGAGGGTTATAGCCACTTAAAATGCCAACCTCAAACTCATCATCAAGAACCTCCAAGATTGTTGGAGAGATTTATTTTTATTTTGAACATAACTTCAAGAATACCTTGGAGGTATTGAAGTTATGATCATCATCTATCAAACATGTTTTTGAGGTCAAGAGCTACTATCCATAAGGATTCACTCACCTCAAACTTCATGACATCATCTAGATGATGATGAACAACTAAATAATCAAAGAAAAGTAAAAAAGAAATGAGGTTAAGAGAGAGATGAACATCAAAGTAAACAAGCATTCAAATAACAATCAATAGTTAATAATCATTGAGATATTGGACTTGTAGCTTGGTGTTTCACTCATATATGGTGACATTTGGACATGGAAGTAGCTTCCTATCTCATGAATACTCAAGAATGGTGGTGAAAGAAATGTTTGGATGATTGAAGTTTTGATAGCAAACTCAAGCAAAAAAAAACTCACTTTGATGGAGAAAATAGAAGAAGAAGACTACTTATTCTCTTTCTCTCTCTATATTTCTCTAGAGTTTCTTCCTAAGCTCTCTGTAAGCTTCCATGTCTCTCCCCTAAATGGAAGTAAATGGCTTCTTTTATAGACAAAGGAGGGGTGGTAAATAGAGTTTTAAAAAGTTTAAAATGGTCTCCCATTGGTCTAAAATAAGCTGAGAACCAAAACTATGTCGTTTTGATTTCTAATATATCAAATTGGACCCCCAAAATAAATTACAAAAACATACTGTTCAGGAGGAGAGTGCCGCGACGGCACTGGGCCTGTGCCGCGGTGGCAGTGGGCCAGTGCCGCGGCGGCACTGCTCCTCAATCGTCTGGATAATCCTGTTTAGGCCCCCTGAGGTTCCGGTATTCGCGAAAAGGCCCTATTTCGTCCGAAATTCACTGAAAATACGTATGAACTCCAAATTGAGGTTGTGATATACTGTTGGAAAGGTAATGGAGTCTACTTTACATAAAAAAATAGTTCGGAGATAGGTCACTTTGAAAAGTTTTGCGGTATTTGCGATAAAAGCCGATTTGATCGCCTCCTTCGCCTTCGAAAATTCATAATAGACTCGTTTTAAATCCGAAAATTATGTGCGATATACCATTGGAAAGCTATTGACCTCTAGTATCCATGAAAAATATTTGAAAATTGTTACGGTGCCCCAATTCTAAAGTCAAATTCTGGTCAAACTGGTCAAACTTGGGATTCCCGGGAAGTTCTGGGAACCTCCGGGAGTTCCCAAGAGCTGACGTTTTCGCTCGATTTTCTTTTAAAACTCATTTTAATACTTTTCTCATGATCTAGAATGATTCTGGCGAATTCGGACGATTTTGGTCAAACTTGGGTCAAACCTGGTCAAACCGGTCAACGGAAATTTTTCGAGAACTTCCGGGACTTCCGGGGGTCTCTGGGAGCTGACGATTTCATTCGATTTTACTTAAAAACTCATTTTATCATTTTTCTTGCGTCGTAGCATGCCAGAGCTTTTGGCCCAAATTTGGGAGCTTTTGGGCTTTCAGGGGCATTTTGGTCACTCTGAGCATTCTGAGAGATAGAATTGGCTTCCAGGAGCCCTTTCGAGTCTTTTTTTTTTCGATCATTGTGAACCACCAAGCTATGGGTCTCCTAAATCTGATAGCCTACAAAATGAGGTGTCTATAGTACTTTAATTTTAAAACCTAAATTTAGCTAATTATGACAAACATATTTTGGATTTAATTTGAATTAAACTAATAACAATAAAAGTAAATCTAAATTATGAAAGTAATTAAAAATTTGTTTTTATAATAGGTGTAAGGAACCTAGGATTGCAAATCCACCACTAGCTTCATAATAAGGGTATTTACGAATTACTTTAGCTTATATAGTTGGATGATAATGGGGAATTATAGCTACAAGCCCAATCCTCTGTCAAGAAAATAACTATGGTTCAAGCACCAACATAGTCCATCTTCGGTTAGCACGAATTATCCCACACTAAACTAGGGTTGTGGTATAATCCGCCTAATCTAGGCATGGACTATTCGGATACTTGATAGCACAATTCAATTTAAGCACCATTACATGTATATAATCTAAACAAGCACAGCAAGCATAGATCATTGAGCACATCACAGTCAAAATAGATCTAAGACAAGAATAAACTTTAAAAGCGATAATTTAATTCAAGAAAAGCACAATTTATTTATAAAAATCCTCAGAACATGTAACTCTCATCCATACATAATAAAACTAAAATAAAAACATAAATAACACCCTATTACTTGGCTAGGGTTTCAATAGATCTAAGGTTTAGTTGTCCATGGAAGCGGTGGATGGCAAGTAGTTGATGGAGGAGGCCAAGGCAATCCTTGGTCTTCTTCTTCTTCTCCTTGCTTCCCTCCCTCCAATGGCAGAAAGTATGGTTGTATGTATTGATGTCTCTGTTGGCCCAAATGTGGAAACCTTAGAGGGGAGTGAATAAGGTTTTAGCGGAAATTAATCTTTAAAAAAAACTTAATTGCAATTTAAACACAATCACAAACAATTAACTAAAGAGATAAGGGAAGAGATACTTGCAAACCAATTTTTCAAGTGGTTCGGCAATCGTACCCCGCGGCCTACGTCCACCCCTACCCCTCAAGAACACTTCTATAAATTGATTTGAATACAAATTGATTTGAATACAAATTCAAACTCTCTATATAGAGTGGATAGTACAAATAAAACTCACTACAATTTTGCTCTCTCAAGAAATACAAATGAAAGATTTGAGCAAATTGATAAACTCACACAACTAGGGCTCAAATGATAATGTTTAAAGATCAAAGAGATGTGTGATCAATACTATGTTTTCCAATCAAAATCTCAACAACAAATAGCTTGGGAAAACATGTATTTATAGGCCTTGGAAGATTATAGCCGTTGGTGGCAAGTTTGGTAATTAAAAGCCCCTCTAAAAACTAGTCATTATTGCCTTTCAGGTCGATTCAGTCGACTAGACCTTGAAGCAGTCGACTGGGCCTTGAAGCAGTCGACTGAGATGTGTTTACAGAGGGTTCTGTTTGCATTCTGCTCACTTCAGTCGACCGCATCGGGCCCTTAGTCGACTGCCCCTCCCTATTTGACAGCCAGACACATCTCCACTAAAATGGCCATAACTCCCTCTACAAAAAACAGATTCGCGATCCGTTTGATGTTTAAGAAACTAGATTCAAATACCTTTCCAACCATATAAGATTCAACATTTAATTATTTTCCAATTGGTTGGGGCATTTCTTTAAATATGATCCACTTAAAATTTATTTACAAAACTTTAACTTTTAGAGTTTGTTTGAGCCCCTATGAGTGTGAGATCAAGATGCCTTACAATGATGGTCCTAGACTTCAACCAAGGATGAAATATCATCAAGTCTTCAAGCTTGATCCTTGTTGAGCTCCTTGTAATCTTGATCTACATCAATTAAATCTCATGCACACAAAGATGTTAAAAACATTGATACAAAATTAATACATGAGATTATATGAATCAATATTAAACATGAATCAATTATACATGAGATTATATAGCATAAAAATGACCATGATAATAACAAGGAATGAATCAATATGAATAATGTAATTATCATAGCATATTTGACATCATCAAAACATTATTAAACATGCCTTAATATACCTTAAGGCTAACAATCTCCCCCTTTTTGATGATGACAAACAACCAATGAAGGATATGCCAATATAAGCACATTTGGCCATTTTCATATTATCATTCATAATGGATATCATATGTTAAAGAACATGAATGATAACTACCCAAATATTTCTCCCCAATACTTCTCATATTTCTCCCCCTTTGACATTATCAAAAAAATTTGGGGATAAAACACAAAGCTCCCCCTCACAATAGGCATACAAATCAAAAGGCCAAAAAGATACCAAAAATAAACAAATATAACCACATGTGAGAAAATGAATACATGAAAGTGCTCCCCCTAAGCATGTGCAATGATAAAGGATACCAAAAAATATGAATAGAAAGCATATTCTCCCAAAAGATACCAATAATAAAGTTGGAGAACTCAAGTAAACATATCATGGAGGCAATAAGATACCAAAAGTAACTAAAGTGAGCATAATATCATGATACCAACAAATTAAGCCAACTAAAATGAACATAGTAATATGTTCCCCCTCAACATATGCATATATGAATGAATACTAATTATGGGATCAACATTATGCATTATCTCCTTAGGAGGATGAAATAGCTATGAACATCAAAACAAAATAACTTAATAAATCAAACAAGATTAGCATGTTATCAAAATCAAGAGAAATATCGAAACAAGTTAATCTAACCTACTCCTACTAGGCTTAAGGTGAGAGATTAAACCATTGTCCAAGCACCTCTTGGATGCAACATTTGCCGAGAAAGTAGGAGAGGATCCTTTTACAACCCAAATCATGTTAATTTTCTTACGAAATGAACATTTGTAATTAACATGCCCCTTTTTCATGCAATAATGACAAGTTACATGGGGAAGGGTTTCATTTGAGATCGATTCTTTAACAAAGAAATTCTTATGAGAATTTTGAGAATTTGAAGTAGAGGATGTGCACTTTACAAAGAAGTTTTTGTAATTCTTTTCCTTGTATGTAGGATTAAATCCCAAACCGGCCTTATCAAAAACACATTTTTGTTTTCCCAAAAGCATATTCAAATTTTGTTCACCTTGGGTAAACTTGGCCAAAGTTTTTGTCAATTAATCTACTTCCTTTCTCAATTCAACCTTTTCCTTTTCAAAAAATTCATTTGAAGGTTGATTGGTTGAAGCATGTTTTTCTTTTCTCAAAATATCATTTTGAGATTTCAAATCATCCAATTTCTTTTTTAACTCCAGATTTTCTTTTAAAATCTCATTTGAAGATTGTGCTTTTAAAACATGTTTTTCATTTTCAATCTTCAAAGATTCATTTTGGGATTTCAAAATATTTAACTCATTTGAAAGTTTGGAAAAATTCTTTTTAAGAGTTATATATTTGATTCCCAAATTTTCCAACTCCTCATGTAATTCTTCAAATGCACTTTGAAGTTCATCATAATCATGAGATTGAATAATTGAGGTTGGTTTAGAATTTACCCCAAAATATGTAGTTTCCATGGATCTTAACTCAAAAATTTTCAAAGACTTTTGAAAAAAGAAGAGTCGAGGCTCTGATACCAATTGTTGGCCCAAATGTGGAAACCTTAGAGGGGGTGAATAAGGTTTTAGCAAAAATTAACCTTTAAAAAAAACTTAATTGCAATTTAAACACAATCACAAACAATTAACTAAAGAGATAAGGGAAGAGATACTTGTAAACCAGTTTTTCAAGTGGTTCGGCAATCGCACCCCGCGGCCTACGTCCACCTCTCAAGAACACCTCTTGAGGATTCTTTTAATCCGATCTACTTCACGGGTGTAGACCAAACCGTTCCCGGAGCACTTACGGGTGTGCGCCAAACCGTTACAAGAGCCTCCAATCTCTCCCAAAGAAGAAAACCTCTTCTTTGCAATCAAGGGTTACTAACCCTCACTCTTTACAAATTGATTTGAATACAAATTGAAACTCTCTATATAGAGTGGATAGTATAAATAAAGCTCACTACAATTTTGCTCTCTCAAGAAATACAAATGAAAGATTTGAGCAAATTGATAAACTCACACAACTAGGGCTCAAATGATAATGTTTAAAGATCAAAGAGATGTGTGATCAATACTATATTTTCCAATCAAAATCTCAACAACAAATAGCTTGGGAAAACATGTATTTATAGGCCTTGGAAGATTATAGCCGTTGGTGTGGCAAGTTTGGTAATTAAAAGCCCCTCTAAAAACTAGTCGTTATTGCCTTTCAGGTCGATTCAGTCGACTGGACCTTGAAGCAGTCGACTGGGTCTTGAAGCAGTCGACTGAGATGTGTTTACAGAGGGTTCTGTTTTCATTCTGCTCACTTCAGTCGACTGCATCGGGCCCTCAGTCGACTGCCCCTCCCTGTTTGACAGACAGACACATCTCCACTAAAATGGCCATAACTCCCTCTACAAAAATTGGATTTGCAATCCGTTTGATGTTTTGGAAATTAGATTCAAATACCTTTCAAACCATATAAGATTCAAAATTTAATTATTTTCCAATTGGTTGGGGCATTGCTTTAAAGATGATCCACTTAAAATGTATTTCCAAAACTTTAACTTTTAGAGTTTGTTTGAGCCCCAATGAGTGTGAGATCAAGATGCCTTACAATGATGGTCCTAGACTTCAACCAAGGATGAAATATCATCAAGTCTTCAAGCTTGATCCTTGTTGAGCTCCTTGTAATCTTGATCTACATCAATTAAATCTCATGCACACAAAGATGTTAAAAATATTGATACAAAATTAATACATGAGTTTATATATGAGCATAAAAATGACTATGATAATAACAAGGAATGAATCAATATGAATCATGTAATTATCATAGCATATTTGACATCATCAAAACATTATTAAACATGCCTTAATATACCTTAAGGCTAATAGTCTCCAATGTCTAACCCAAAATTGAGTTAGAATAGGGTATATATAGATTTATAGCAAGTTTGGAAGCTTTCCTAACCCAATTCACACTAAAACTGTTGTATTTAGCTTTCCAGACGTAATAAGGCAGTTTTGTTTGTGTAGGAGTCTTCACTACACTGAAATACACGTATTTGGTTTTACACAGGTCGCGTGAGCGGGCCACGCGAGCGCGATATTGGGATGTCGCGCGGGTGATTTCTAGACTTCCGCGCGAGCGGGCCGCACGCGCGAGGTGCGTTTTTCAACTTCTTTCTTCCTTCTTTTCTCCTTATTTAGCCTGGATTAGTGTTTTCTTCCAAAACCTGTTCTAAAAAAGAAAACGAAATAAAAATGCATAAAAACTGGATAAAATATGCTAACAAATGTGAATCATGGCAGGTAATTAGGATCTGTTCTCTCCCGATCAGTAGAATCTCAAGTTTTGGGAAATAGTGAAATGAAACTCGAAGATGAAACTACCAAGAGTGGAAATATATTTATCCAGTTTGGCACATTTCCAGAACAAATGGAAGTTAACTCTGCCACATTCATGTTACCAAAAATCTTCAAAGCAACAGAAGATCAACAAATAGATGAAGAAATGGAAATGGAAGCATCTACTGAGGATGTCTCTGAGGTAAATCTTCCTGAGTTCATTTTTAGTGATTGTAATTTTGTTTATTCATTAGAAGAACCATCAATAGAAATGACTAAGCGCCTTAAACCATTATATATAAAGGCTTGTTTAAATGGGGTTCTTTTAAACAAAGTATTGGTTGATAATGGTGCTGCTGTCAATATTATTCCTCTAAATACTTTGAAAAAGATTAATAAACAAAATGCAAAGTTGATACATACTCACATTATGATATCAAGCTTTACTGGTGATAAGAAAATCACCAAGGAGTAATACCTATTGAAACTATAGTAGGTTCGAACAAATCCAAAACTGCTTTCTTTGTGGTAGATGCTAGTCTTGGTTATCATGCCTTATTAGGAAGAGATTGGATTCATGCTAACAGATGTGTTCCTTCTTCAATACATCAGAAACTGTTGCTTGTGAAGGAAAATTGTGAAGTCGAAACAGTAAAGGCTGATACTCAACCTTTTCATACAAGTTCTAACTGTGTCGAAGCTCAATTGTATCAAGAGAATGTTAAATCAATTAACCTTAAAGAACCATAAGACGAATCCCCAGAAGAAAATTGGGATATTTTGGCTAATATGCCATTTGGTTCTTTGGAACCATTAGCTGATGGCAAAATGGTTTAATGACTTATATGCCTATAGAAATGGAAGATATAGAAGAGACCATTCGATTGGTCTTACAAAAACTAATGATGGAAAATTTAGACTCAAGAATTGAGAAAGATTCGACCATAAACTGGTGAGATTATGTCTTCGAAAAAGATTCACAAGAATTAAAGGATATTGGCAAAGAAGAATTATCTGTATTGCCAGAAAATTCGATACAAGAAGTGTCACAGGATCCTCTATTGGAAATCAATTTAGGATCATATCAAAAAAAAAGAGTTACTTATTTAAGTGCTAAACTTGGAAAGTGTGACCAGTATAAATTGGTTGAATTATTGAAAGAATTTTGAGACTGCTTTTCTTGGGATTATGATGAATTGCCGGGACTCAAAAGAAGCTTGGTAGAACATAGACTGCCTATCAAAGCTGGTTACAAATCGTTAAAGCAGCAACCTCGAAGGATGACTCCAGAGGTTACTATCAAGATTAAAGAAGAAATCGAAAGATTGCTCAAGGCAGGATTCATTAGAACTGCCAGGTATGTTGAATGGCTTTCGAATGTTGTTCCAGTTATGAAGAATAATGGTAACTTAAGAGTCTGTATTGATTATGGAAATCTTAATTTGGCCATACCTAAAGATGAATATCCTATGCCAGTAGTTGATTTATTAATTGATAGATTTGCTGGAAATACCATAATGTCTATGATGGATGGTCATTCAGGATATAATCAAATATGTATTGCCAAGGAAGATATTCATAAGACTGCATTTAGATGTCCAGGCAGTATATGTACCTTTGAATGGGTACAAATGCCCTTTGGTTTGAAAAATGCAGGGGCTACTGATCAAAGAGCTATGAATGCTATTTTCCATGACATGTTTGGAACATTTTTAGAATGTTATATAGATGATATAATCTAAAACATTCGATGATCATCTCATACATATGAAGTCAACATTCGAAAGAATGAGATTTTCAAACATAAATTAAATCCATTAAAATGTGCCTTTGGGGTTAGTACTGGAAATTTTCTACGATATTTGGTGCATGAAAAGGGAATTCACGTGGATAAGAATAAGGCACAAGCAATTATTCGAAGTAAACCCCCCTCGACCAAAAAAGAATTGCAAAGATTCTTAGGACAAGTTAATTTCATTAGAAGATTCATTTCCAATACTGCTAGGAGAACTTTGATTTTTTCTCCTTTGTTGAAATTGAAGGATCACGAAGAATTAAAGTAGGAAGATAAACATCAGACTGCCTTTCAAGCCTTGAAGGATTATTTGGTAAAACCACCAGTGTTAATGCCTCCAAGGAAAGATAGGCCTATGAAGTTATATATCTCAGCAGTAGAAGCATCAATTGGAGTTTTATTAGCCCAGGTTAATGATGATAAAAAAGAGCAAGCTGTGTATTACCTTAGTAGCTTTGTAAATCCTGTTGAATGCAAATATTCCTTTATGGAAAAACTATGTTTGTCTTTATACTTTGTAGTTATGAAATTAATATATTATCTTCTTCCTGCTGAAGTCTATGTGATTGCTAAGTTTGATTTAATCAAATATATGTTGACTCGACCTATTCTGAGAAATCGAATTGGTAAATGGATTTTGGCCTTGTCAGAATTCTGTTTATTGTATGTACCACAAAAAGCAGTGAAAGGCCAAGCCTTAGCAGATTTTTCGCCTGATCATCCTAACTGCCTCGAAACAGAGGAAAATTATGAAATTGGACATATAACCATTAGTCCATGGAAATTATGGTTTGATGGTTCAAAAACTGAATTTACTGCAGGCATTGGTTTTATTATTGAATCACCTGAGAAGATTAAAACCAAATATGGCTACAAACTTGATTCAAATCAATGTACCAATAATCAAGTTGAGTATGAAGCCCTAATAATGGGTCTTGAGACCTTGTTAGATCTTAAAGCTACATTTGTAGATGTATTTAGAGATTCTCAGTTGGTTATAAATCATATGAATGGGATATGCAAATGTATGAGCAGTACATTGAAAATATATTATGATACTACAATGGATTTATTATCCAAATTCGATAATGTGAACCTTCTGCATGTTCCTATAAGTTTTAATGAAGAAGCCAATGACGTGGCTCAGAAGGCATCTGGATTTAGAACAAATGCTGAAAATATCGAGATGGAGCAAGTTACTTATAGAAAATTATTGCCAATATTGGTGGATAGATTACCTTCTGTTGATATTTCAAATGTAGAAGTTCATAATGATTGGAGAAGGCCAATCATAGATTATCTCTCAGGATTAAATGAAAAACCTGATCGAAGTATAAGGTTGAAATCTGTCAATTACGTTATGTATAGTGGGAAATTGTTCAAAGAGGAAATGATGGATTATTGCTGGAATGTTTGAGCAACCTCGAAGGAATAGAAGCTATAGCTCAGATTCATGAGGGATTATGTGGAGCTCATCAATCTAGAGTTAAGATGAGATGGTTATTTTGAAGGCATAACATTTATTGGCCAACCATTTTAAAAGATTGTATTGAATTTGCCAAAAGGTGTCAAGAGTGTCAGAAAAATGGTCCTTTGAAGCATTTACCCACTGTTGATCTTCAATATATGATAAAACCTTGGCCTTTTAGAGGTTGGGCCATGGATGTGATAGGAAAAATTAGCCATCTTTCTTCGAAAGGTCATGGATTCATTATTTTAGCCATATATTATTTTACTAAATGGGTAGAAGCAGAACCTATGCAGACTGTGACTTAGTGGTTGTCAAATTCCTAGAAAATATAATTTACAGATTTGGTATTCCTCAAACCATTGTATCTGACAATGCCTCTATATTCGAAGGATATGTGGTTGCTTTTGCAAATAAATTGGGAATCACAATGTCAAAATCAACCCCATATTAGGCTCAATCTAATGGACAGGCTGAAGCCACCAACAAGGTCATAAAGGAAAATATGGCTAAAGTCATAAAAAATAATGCAAGGATATGGCATGAGATTTTGCCAGAAGTTTTATGGGCATATAGGACTTCGAAGCGAACAAGTACAGAGGTGTCTCCTTATGCTTTAACTTTTGGTCATGAGGCAGTTCTGCCAATTGAGATAAAGGTTAATTCTCTTCGAGTTATGAAGCAAAATCAATTATCTTTGGATGATTATCAAACATCAATGGCTATGGAATTGGAAGACATTGATGAAGACAGAATCAAAGCTCTCAATAATATCCTGATACAGAAAAGAATAGTTGTCACGCCCCGCAGTAGCAAAAATAGAGAAAATAAATTCCTTTTTGGACCCGTAGGCCATGACAGTTGAAAGTCACCATATTGTCCATAACCAAAGTCAAACCATCAGAGTAATGATTCAAACCACACATTGGAAAGTTCTAGGGTTGATATATATAATCAGAGTTCAATACTAACTATTACAAACCATAAGTATCGCAGAAGTACAAATAAAGTGTTACGGCAACATGTGCCTATAATAAACGTAACTATTTCAAAAGTCTCTAAACATAAACACGAGCTAACTACGGCACAGCTTCCGGCCTTCAACTTGCGTAGTAGTCAGCACCAGCATAGCCTCCATCATCGTAGGCTCCTTCCTCGTGGTACCTATCCATGTATGCATCACCTGCATACTCAAGGCCCTGGCCAGCTGGACGTTGAATATCCAGCGGCATAAAACGCCGTCAGCTACGAAAGCCGAGTAAATGCAAATACTAACAGAGTATCTACAGATATGTAGCATATAATGACAACATCAATAAAAAGGATCATCTCATCGTTCATATGCATGTATGCACCAACCCAATATCTAACAATGGACATCGTCCCAAATCTCCCAATACATAACATAGACTCTTTGGTCCACATTAATCAGACACGTAGTCCCATACCTACGGTCTGTTCACTCTTGACACGCAGTCTCACACATAACATAGACTCTTGGGTCCACATTAATCAGACACGTAGTCCCATACCTACGGTCTGTTCACTCTTGACACGCAGTCTCACACATAACATAGACTCTTGGGTCCACATTAATCAGACACGTAGTCCCATACCTACGGTCTGTTCACTCTTGACACGCAGTCTCATATAATCTAGCCAAACGCCCCGATATACTTTGGCCAACACGCCCCTGATACATCCTGGCCAACACGCCCAATACTTTACTCTGGCCAACTCGCCCAATATGTTACTCTGGCCAACTCGCCCAATGTATTACGCTGGCCAACTCGCCCAATGTGTTACTCTGGCCAACTCGCCCAATGTATTACTCTGGCCAACTCGCCCAATGTGTTACTCTGGCCAACTCGCCCAATGTGTTACTCTGGCCAACTCGCCCATATGTTACTCTGGCCAACTCGTCCAATGTATTACTCTGGCCAACTCGCCCAATGTGTTACTCTGGCCAACTCGCCCAATGTGTTACTCTGGCCAACTCGCCCATATGTTACTCTGGCAAACTCGCCCAATGTATTACTCTGGCCAACTCGCCCAATGTGTTACTCTGGCCAACTCGCCCAATGTGTTACTCGACACGAAGTCCTACTGCTATAGCCTCCCATATCCGACACGTAGTCCAATTCTATCATACGTCGACCAGACACGAAGTCCCGAACCTGTCCCAGCACCTGGGATTCCACACTCAACATCATACGGTCTTAGCGACCGCATTCTCGCGCACCCATAAATAGTATCAACCTCTGCGGTCGATAGACCCACTAATATGCACGTCGGCTTCTCAATCTCGTCATTATCTCATATATATCAAAAGGATATAACAATACAAGGAAAATACAGGGTATTACACATAACAACATTCAAACCAAAACTAGAATGAAATATTAGGCATCATGTATGATTCTAGTAAAAATAGGGCACATGGGTATTTTGGTCATTTTCCAGTTTTGTACGTCCACAACCGAATTTTATAAAAGTTCCGTGAGATTAAATAAATAAGTATTCATGTTGGACGTTAAGAGTTTTCGATCCTCATTAAGAAAATATCTTGATTTCAGTCGATTTAAGTGAAAATAGATCACAAGGGTATTTTGGTCATTTTCCCAGTTTTGTACGTCCACAACCGAATTTTATAAAAGTTCCGTGAGATTAAATAAATAAGTATTGATGTTGGAAGTTAAGAGTTTTCGATCCTCATTAAGAAAATATCTCGATTCCAGTCGTATTTGAAAATACCAGTTTATCGTATTTATGCCGTATTTATCTAAATACGAAATATAATACGTAAAAGCATCACATAATTAATATAAATCATAATCATAATCATAATCATAATCATAATCATGTGTTCATAACAAAGTGTAATATAAATAGCTGAGTGAGTTGGAGACTCACCTAAATTCGCAGAATAATAATGCCGAGAAAACCCGAAGAATCATCGAATATAAAATTCCGGCTTCAAATAGCGTTCTTGGTGTTCTTGGTGTACTAGGTGTGTTCTTGGTGTTCTTGGTGTTTGTGTGTGCGTTCTTGGTGTTCTTGGTGTACTAGGTGTGTTCTTGGTGTTCTTGGTGTTTGTGTGTGCGTTCTTGGTGTTCTTGGTGTTTGTGTGTGCGTTCTTGGTGTTCTTGGTGTTTGTGTGTGTGTGCATTAGGATGACTTCTCAACCTTATATGTCTAAGGATAAATGTAATGGAATGGTCCCATATATATAGGAACCAAGGAGGGACCTCACCTTGCAATTACCAAGAGTTAAAGGTTCGAAGGATAATTATTTCCTTAGGACATGTTTGGTTGGAAAATCATAACTGGTCCAAATATACCAGATATTCACAAATCTGCTAAATTTCTGTTTCTAAAAATTCTGAAAATTTATAAACGAGTTCTATAAATACTGAATATTATAATAACAACAAAAAAACACTTATTCATCTTGGGAAATAAATATTTAAAAATAGCGGGTATTACATCATCCCCCACTAACTGAAGATTTCGTCCCCGAAATCCGAACTAAGCATCGTTGAACAACTCCGGGTACTTCTCACGCATCTCTGACTCTAGCTCCCATGATGCTTCTCCTTCGTCGTGAAACTTCCACTGGATCTTCACCAACGGAATTTCCTTACTTCTCAGCTTCTTAATTCCCCAATCCAGAATTCGCACTGGTCCTTCATGAAATGACACATTATCGTTAACTTCAATGTCCTCAAAGTTGATCTCATGACTCGGATTGTGAGCACACTTTCTTAACATGCTAACATGAAACACGTTGTGTACTCCCGACATCTTAGGCGGTAACGCGAGTCGGTAGGCAACTTTTCCTACACGTTCAAGGATCTCAAATGGTCCAATGAAACGCGGTGCTAGCTTTCCTCTCTTCTGCCCAAATCTGACAATTCCTCGCACCGGAGATACCTTAAGTAGCACATGATCTCCAACACTGAATTCCAAACTCCTGCGACGTTTATCTGCGTAACTCTTGTGTCTACTCTGCGCCGTTCGCATCCTTTCTTTCACGATATATATCTTCTCGTTAGTTTCCCGAACTAATTCAGGTCCAAGCAGTTGATTGTCTCCGACCTCTGCCCAACACAAAGGCGATCGACACGGTCTTCCGTATAATGCCTCAAAGGGTGCCATTCCTATGCTCGAGTGGTGACTGTTATTGTACGCAAATTCTATCAGGGGTAGATGAGTCTCCCATGAGCCCTCAAAATCAATAACACACGCTCGAAGCATGTCCTCCATCACGTGGTTAACTCGTTCAGTCTTCCCATCAGTCTGTGGATGAAAGGCAGTGCTCAAGCTTAACGAAGTCCCCAAAGCTGTCTGTAGACTTTTCCAGAATTCTGCCGTAAATCGTGAGTCGCGGTCTGATACGATTAAGACTGGTACACCGTGTAGTCGCACAACTTGTTGTATGTACATCCGACTCAAACGTTCGACTGGATACGACATACTATAAGCTATGAAATGCGCCGATTTGGTAAGTCGATCCACAACTACCCAAATAGCATCGTGGTTTTGCTGAGACCTTGGCAAACCTACCACGAAATCCATAGTTATATGTTCCCACTTCCATCCGGGAACTGGTAATGGTTGTAGAAGTCCTGGAGGCTTCTGATGTTCCGCCTTCACTTGCTTGCACGTGAGACATTGAGACACGTGTTCCGCAACTTCTCGTTTCATTCCTTCCCACCAGAAGTTTCTCTTCAAATCTTTGTACATCTTTGTGCCTCCTTGGTGGATAGCCATTCGCGACTTGTGCGCTTCATCCATTATGTATTTTCTAAGATTGTCTTCATCTGGCACACAAAGTCTGCCTCTGCATCTGAGTGCTCCATCCGAACCAATACTCCAATTCTCTGGTTCCTTCATTGCATTGCTCGCAAACCACTCTTGAAGTCCTTCATTCTTCCTCTGTGCTTCAAGGATACGACTGATGAGTGTCGGTTGTACTACCAAACATCCAAAGTGTCGTCCTTCACCTGAATCTGAGGCTTGAATACCGAATTCAGCCAAAGTTCCCAACGCTTGCCATTCATTGATTATAAGAGAAGCTACTATTATCCTCCTGGGTTTCCGACTTAAAGCATCGGCTACTACGTTTGATTTCCCAGGGTGATACTGCAACGTGAAATCATAGTCTTTCAATAATTCCATCCAACGTCGTTGCCTCATATTCAACTCCTTTTGAGAGAATAAGTATCTCATACTCTTATGATCCGAGAACAGATCAAACTTCTCACCGTAGAGATAATGCCTCCAAATCTTGAGTGCAAAAATAATCGCGGCTAGCTCGAGGTCATGCGTCGGGTAATTCAACTCGTGAGGCTTCAATTGTCGTGATCCATATGCGATTACCTTCCCATCTTGCATCAAAACACATCCGAGTCCTTGGTGTGATGCGTCGCTATAAATGGTGAACTGCTCACCGCTCTTAGGTATCGCAAGCACTGGCGCTGTAGTCAATCTCTCCTTCAATTCTTGGAATGCTCGTTCATGCTTGTTACCCTATTCAAACTTCAAATCCTTCTTCGTTAGTCCGGTAAGAGGAGCTGCGATCTTGGAGAATCCTTCCACAAATCTCCAGTAGTATCCAGCTAGACCAAGAAAACTTCTGACTTCCGTGGCAGTCGTTGGTATATCCCAATCCAGAACTGCGTCTGTCTTTGACGAGTCTACTGCTATTCCATCTTGTGAGACAACATGTCCTAAGAACTTGACTTCTTTCAGCCAAAACTCGCACTTACTGAACTTCGCATACAGTTGGTTATCTCGGAGGGTCTGTAGTGCGATCCTTACATGTCCCTCATGTTCCTCCTCGGTCTTGGAGTAGATCAGAATATCGTCTATGAACACGATAATGAACTGGTCCAAGTAGGGCCTAAATACTCTATTCATTAGGTCCATGAATACCGCTGGGGCGTTGGTTAATCCAAAAGACATAACCAAGAATTCATAATGCCCATACCTCGTCCTGAAAGCAGTCTTTGAAATATCCTCAGGTCGAACCATCAATTGGTGATATCCAGATCGTAGGTCGATCTTCGAGAAAGTCGTCGCTCCTTGCAACTGATCAAACAGATCATCGATTCTAGGGAGTGGGTACTTATTCTTAATCGTGACCTTGTTGAGCTCCCTATAGTCGATACAAAGTCGCTGAGTTCCGTCTTTCTTCTTAACAAATAACACCGGCGCTCCCCAAGGTGACGTGCTGGGTCGAACAAACTTGAGATCTTCTAGCTCCTGAACTTGTTTCTTCAGTTCTTGCATTTCTGTTGGTGCCATCCGATAAGGAGCCTTCGATTTCGGTGAAGTGCCAGGCACTAACTCGATGCCGAAATCAATCTCCCGCTTAGGTGGCAGTCCAATAATACTCTGAAACACATCCTCAAAGTCTCGTACTACAGGAATCTGTGCAACAGTGAGTTTGAACTCGAGCTCTCGATAGCTGCTAGATGGCTAGTGAGAAAAGCATCGCTAGAGGGGTTGCACTGAAAATCAAAAGACTGAAATCCTGGTACCGAAAAGGAAATCATCCTATTGGCACAATCCAACTTGGCACAATACTTCGTGAGCCAATCAAATCCCAAGATGATGTCAAATTCCTTCATTGACAAAACGATTAGATCTGCGGGAAGAATTCTATCCTTGAGGGTTAAAGTACAGTCCTTGCACACTTTCCCTAATCTTACGGATACTCCCAAAGGTGATACCGCATTCAGGGCTACATCAAGCGGCTGGGGTACTAAACCCAAAAAAATAATCATAGAAAGTAATCCGCACTAAACATAATAGTAGCTATAACTAGCATCACATTAATAGCACGGAGAATTCCATAGGGACGATCTCCAAAACACAAACTTAGAGTCAAACCTTATCTCAAGGAATCTTAGGTTCAACTCAAGAAATGTTGGACAATTGGTGAACACGACTACAAAACCTAGGCTCTGATACCAAAAATCCTGTCACGCCCCGCAGTAGCAAAAATAGAGAAAATAAATTCCTTTTTGGACCCGTAGGCCATGACAGTTGAAAGTCACCATATTGTCCATAACCAAAGTCAAACCATCAGAGTAATGATTCAAACCACACATTGGAAAGTTCTAGGGTTGATATATATAATCAGAGTTCAATACTAACTATTACAAACCATAAGTATCGCAGAAGTACAAATAAAGTGTTACGGCAACATGTGCCTATAATAAACGTAACTATTTCAAAAGTCTCTAAACATAAACACGAGCTAACTACGGCACAGCTTCCAGCCTTCAACTTGCGTAGTAGTCAGCACCAGCATAGCCTCCATCATCGTAGGCTCCTTCCTCGTGGTACCTATCCATGTATGCATCACCTGCATACTCAAGGCCCTGGCCAGCTGGACGTTGAATATCCAGCGGCATAAAACGCCGTCAGCTACGAAAGCCGAGTAAATGCAAATACTAACAGAGTATCTACAGATATGTAGCATATAATGACAACATCAATAAAAAGGATCATCTCATCGTTCGTATGCATGTATGCACCAACCCAATATCTAACAATGGACATCGTCCCAAATCTCCCAATACATAACATAGACTCTTTGGTCCACATTAATCAGACACGTAGTCCCATACCTACGGTCTGTTCACTCTTGACACGCAGTCTCACACATAACATAGACTCTTGGGTCCACATTAATCAGACACGTAGTCCCATACCTACGGTCTGTTCACTCTTGACACGCAGTCTCACACATAACATAGACTCTTGGGTCCACATTAATCAGACACGTAGTCCCATACCTACGGTCTGTTCACTCTTGACACGCAGTCTCATATAATCTAGCCAAACGCCCCGATATACTTTGGCCAACACGCCCCTGATACATCCTGGCCAACACGCCCAATACTTTACTCTGGCCAACTCGCCCAATATGTTACTCTGGCAAACTCGCCCAATGTATTACTCTGGCCAACTCGCTAAGTCCCGAACCTGTCCCAGCACCTGGGATTCCACACTCAACATCATACGGTCTTAGCGACAGCATTCTCGCGCACCCATAAATAGTATCAACCTCTGCGGTCGATAGACCCACTAATATGCACGTCGGCTTCTCAATCTCGTCATTATCTCATATATATCAAAAGGATATAACAATACAAGGAAAATACAGGGTATTACACATAACAACATTCAAACCAAAACTAGAATGAAATATTAGGCATCATGTATGATTCTAGTAAAAATAGGGCACATGGGTATTTTGGTCATTTTCCAGTTTTGTACGTCCACAACCGAATTTTATAAAAGTTCCGTGAGATTAAATAAATAAGTATTCATGTTGGACGTTAAGAGTTTTCGATCCTCATTAAGAAAATATCTTGATTTCAGTCGATTTAAGTGAAAATAGATCACAAGGGTATTTTGGTCATTTTCCCAGTTTTGTACGTCCACAACCGAATTTTATAAAAGTTCCGTGAGATTAAATAAATAAGTATTGATGTTGGAAGTTAAGAGTTTTCGATCCTCATTAAGAAAATATCTCGATTCCAGTCGTATTTGAAAATACCAGTTTATCGTATTTATGCCGTATTTATCTAAATACGGAATATAATACGTAAAAGCATCACATAATTAATATAAATCATAATCATAATCATAATCATAATCATAATCATGTGTTCATAACAAAGTGTAATATAAATAGCTAAGTGAGTTGGAGACTCACCTAAATTCGCAGAATAATAATGCCGAGAAAACCTGAAGAATCATCGAATATAAAATTCCGGCTTCAAATAGCGTTCTTGGTGTTCTTGGTGTACTAGGTGTGTTCTTGGTGTTCTTGGTGTTTGTGTGTGCGTTCTTGGTGTTCTTGGTGTACTAGGTGTGTTCTTGGTGTTCTTGGTGTTTGTGTGTGCGTTCTTGGTGTTCTTGGTGTTTGTGTGTGCGTTCTTGGTGTTCTTGGTGTTTGTGTGTGCGTTCTTGGTGTTCTTGGTGTTTGTGTGTGTGTGCATTAGGATGACTTCTCAACCTTATATGTCTAAGGATAAATGTAATGGAATGGTCCCATATATATAGGAACCAAGGAGGGACCTCACCTTGCAATTACCAAGAGTTAAAGGTTCGAAGGATAATTATTTCCTTAGGACATGTTTGGTTGGAAAATCATAACTGGTCCAAATATACCAGATATTCACAAATCTGCTAAATTTCTATTTCTAAAAATTCTAAAAATTTATAAACGAGTTCTATAAATACTGAATATTATAATAACAACAAAAAAACACTTATTCATCTTGGGAAATAAATATTTAAAAATAGCGGGTATTACAATAGTAGCAAAGGGGTATAATAAGAAAGTGCAACCAAGAACCTTTGACGAAGGAGATTTAGTCTGGAAAACAATGTTGCCTATTGGATCTAAAGATCCAAAATATGGGAAATGGGTCCCCTAAGTGGGAAGGTCCATTCCAAATTCACAAGGTTTTTAAAGGTGGATTTTACCATTTAAAAAATTTGAATGGTTTTGTCCATGTTAAGAAAATCAATGGTAGGTTTCTTAAACAGTATTATCCCACTATTTGGGAAACAAGAAATCTAGAATGAGAGATGTAGCATTCAAAACAAGAGCATGTATTTCACATTTAAAGTTAAACACAAAAACCAGATGTTGGTACATTGCAGAGTTTTATTGGTACAATCTTTCATACCAGCTTACTTATAAATTGGGCCTTCAACCTAAAATTGTCCCAAGACCTAGTGTACAATTTTGACTGAATGAGGATGAATTTTTGCCTTGAAATTGATTCCTAGTTCTTCAAAGGCTTCGATTTAATTTCTGTCTTCAAAACCAGCAGCTTTGCCTCAGCATTTTCTTGCTTCACCTTCAGCTTGGCCAATTCAGCTTCTGCAAATTCGAGCTTATTTTTAAGTTTGTCCACTTTGTTAGAAAGCTTTTCAATTGCAGTGTTGTTTTCACCAAATTCTGCTAATGTTTGGTCCATCTCGAGAGTTTTTTCCGTTAGTTTATTCCTCTCTTCGATGACCTTTTCTAGTAGAAAGCAGTCAAAATCAAAGGTTGACATAACTGCAGAAATGGTTTCCTAGTCAGGAACAGATATGGCAGAGCTATCTAGCTTGAATTGGCATAGAATTTTGATGGCCCTTTGTACTACCTTATCTTCGAAAACTTCAAAAGGGACTTGACTGAAGAGTCTCAATGTGGCAAGTGCAACCACTGGGTCTATTGATGGTACTTTTGGTTTGCTTCGACCTGTCATCCGTTGAAAAAATTCTTGGACATTGGTTGAAGTAGTATCTCCTGATGTTGTCAATATCAAGATATAAAAAGTATACTTTACTTTTCAAAAGATTTGTAGTGTGAAAGCAAAGGTCGAACCCACAGGGATTGGTTAACTACAACGACTTAATTTTAAAACCTAACTTTAGTTAATTATGAAAAGGGATTTTGATTTGATTCTAATTAAACTAATAACAATAAAAATAAATCTAAACTATGAAAGCAATTAAAGTTGTTTTAAATAATATTTAAGGGAACCTAGGATTGCAAATCCACCACTAGCTTCATAATAGGAATATTTATGAATTACTTTAGCTTATTACATTGGATGATAATGGGGAATTGTAGCTACAAGCCCAATTCCTCCGACAAGAAGATAATCATGGTTCAAGCACCAACATAATCCATCTTCGGTTAGCACGAATTATCTCACACTAAACTAGGGTTGTGATCTAATCCGTCTAATCTAGGCATGGACTATTCGGATACTTGATAGCACAATTCAATAAAGCACCATTACATGTAAACAATCCATACAAGCACAGCAAATATAGATAATTGAGCACATCACAGTCAAAATAGATCTAAGACAAGAATAAACTTTGAAAGTAATGATTTAATCAATAAAAGTACGATTTATTTATAAAAATCCTCTAAACATGTAATCATCATCCATACATAATAAAACTAACATAAAAACATAAATAAAACCCTATTACTTGGCTAGGGTTTCATTGAAACCCTAGATTTAGGTTTAGTTGGCCATAGAATTGATGAACAGCAAGAGGTTGATGGAGGAGGCCATGGGAATCATTGGTCTTCTTCTTCTTCTCCTTACTTTCCTCCCTTCAATGGCTGAAATTTTAGTTGTATATGACTGTATCTAATGTTGTGTAATGATGTGTAATCCTAAATTTGAGTTAGAATAGGATTTATATAGAGTTTGGAAGGATTTAGGAAGCTTTCCTAAGCCAAATCGCACTAAAACTCCTATATTTTGTAATATGGATGTCATATGCACAAACCACCTTCGCTGGGCACTTTAATTTAACAAAATACGTGTTTTTGATTTTTTGCACAGGTCGCTCGCGCGACCCGCTCGCGCGAGGTCCTTTTTGCTGCACTGCGCGACTTTCGTAGAATTGCGATAACTTTCTGTTCGGAACTCGGATTGACTCGCCGTTTGAAGCCACGCGTCCGTAACTCAAAGATCTACATTTTATATCTCTGGAGAAATTTCTCAAATCCAAAGTATCCTTTGTCAAAAATGCAATTTTCCGAGACTTCTACTGCATTCAGCTTTCACCGGAATCACCATTTGAGCCCAGAATGACTTCCAAAGCCACTAATCATTGGATTTTTGTGCATTTTCATATTAAAGCTCCAAAACCTACAAAATATAGAATACTTATTAAAAATCACTTAATAACTACATGAAATGAGCTAACAAAGCGTATTTTTAGGACTATAAACGGCAACTATTTGTCGCCGATCATCTCCCATCTTCAAAACATGCTTCAAACTATCTTTGAAATATTCTATTTCTTCACGAGTCAGATTGGGAGGAAGGGATATATGAAATTCCCCAGAACTTGAAGCACCAGGAATAGTTTGTGGATCAGATGAAGCAGATGCTAAAACAGCTTTAGGGTCAGAACTTGTGCTGATCTTTGAAGGACCAGCTTCAGTCTCAGGAACAGATTCAGTCTGGTCAACAAAAGACAAACATTTTATTAAAATGTGTCCATGAGGAAAAAACCCAATACCAGAGAAGTTTGAATAACTTACTATAGGTTGATACTCAAGTAGTAAGGGTTGAGTACTTAATGAGGGAGATTTTTGGACCTCTGGAACATCAGAACTCTGAGATGATGGTTCTGGAATAGGTTGTGATGATTCAGGTTCGGGTTCCACCTTCGAAAGAGGAACTGCTGGAATAGGAATTTCTTTGATAAGCTTTGAACCAGCAGATGGTTCAACTGTTGTCTTGGCCTTCTTTTTTTGAATTAAGGTTGGGATTGGACTAGTATCTTCTTCTTCTTCTTCAGATTCAACTGTAACAACCTACATTTCCATTCGTTATAAATTTCACTTTCATAATTAATCTGTATTTATTATTTCATTTAAATTCTCAGGTCCTAAATTTTATTTCTTGTTTTATTTCATATTTAAATTCTTGTTGGGGGCAAACTGCAAATTCTACAATTTTAGTAATGCCTGCGTTGGGTTTCAAATCTGTATTTCAAAACGGTGAAAAAAAATTTCTTTGGATTCAAACTGTATTTTTATAAAACCAGAAAATCATTTCTAACGCAAAAACGAATTTTCTGTATTTTTGCGGTGAACACCGCACCGCGAAAATATCAGTTTACTTTCAAAACTGACCGCACCGCGTTGAGACTCCTGCAGTTTGGGAATCTACACCAATTAGGAGTGGACACTAGCTTTATTTTATTAATGGTAACAATAATTAGATATGCATTGTTTGGATATGCATTTTGGGTGTATTAATTTCTTAGTGTCATAAGTTGTTTTCCCAAACACACTAGGACATTCCTAGATATCTTGCTAGTACCTTGTTTGGCAAGGTCAACATAGTATATGTTGATTTTGTGCCTTAAGCTATTTTGCCAAACACTTAAGGTGATTCTTAGACAACGTGTGTGTGCCATGTTTGGCTATGCTTGCCTTGTGTGTGTTAACTTTGAGACTTAAGTCTAATTTCCCAAACACCTTATAGTTGCCCCCTAGTATCTATTTGACCTTTCAACCAATTTGGGAGGCAATTACAGTTTGGAAACTGAATATGTGTATATACGTATGTATTTTTGTATGTTGTATATTGTGTGTATATAGATAATTAGGAATTGAATCTATTTTTTAGAGCAAACTTGGGAGTTCTTGAGCTCCAAGTTCCCCCAAAGTTGGCTCTATATATACACACATACAGCTCACAAATTTGTACACTCCTCAGGACTGAATTCAGAGAGCAATTAGAAAAGAGTTTCTCATAAAAGTTATACAGAATTTTATAGTGAGAGAAAGCTTATTCACCATAGCTTACAAGTTGCAATTGGGTTTCTACTACTTGATAATTTCTCAACAATCTCTACCCTCCTAATCTCTGTGATTATTACTAAACTCACTTGAATGTAATCTATGTTTATTTACTATGTGTTTTAGCCCAATTTAGAAATCACTATGGAAGCTTTTACGTTTGATTTCCATGGCTTCAAAATCAAGATTTTCCAACCTTCACCAAAATGAGTTTTTAGAGATGAATTAGGAAGATTATAGTCCCTGCAAGCTACTGTTAAAATTTTAGAGCCTAATTCATTCACATAAGAAAGTATATTGGAAAATAAGTTTTGACATGGTTTGATTTTTCGTAAAATTCGTGAGCTACGGTTTGATTCATGTTAAATTGATTGTAGATTCATAATCCTTGTAGAAAAACGAAGAGATCCATATATCATATGACATATATACTTAAAGATTTCAAAATGGGTCAAATTGGGTTTGATAAACTGAAATAGGGCATTTTCAGGGAAGAAGACGAAGCTACTGCCTAAACTCGCGCGCGCGATCGCACAAGCAAGGATCGGGTGAGCGGCCCGCACGAGCAACTCCTCGCGCGAACGACCCGTGCGCGCGAGATGTGTGATTCCATGCAGATAGAAAAGTTTTATAAAAGAAAAACGAAAATTGGGGAAATTGCGCGAGCGACCCGCGCGCGCGATATCCCTGTATTTTGGCAGTTAGAAAAGTTTTATAAAAGAAAACGAAAAATGGGCATATCGCGCGAGCGGCCCACGCACGCGAATTCTGACAGTTTGTAATTTTTGCTTATTTCATGTTAAGGAACTGTTTGGGTGATGTATTATGAACTTTAAGGCTCTGTTTGCGAAAAATATTTAAAATAGATTACGTTTTGGGTATGATTGGTCATTAAGGAAAGATTATGAATTCAATTCTTTTCAAGCATACATTGGTATTATTCCTAGCACTTCATACGTTCTGTGGATAGTTACATGACATTCACATAGAGTCAGTTGAGCATGTATGGGAGTGGTAGTCAGTACGGAAAAGAGTAATGATCAGTGTGGTACAAAGTGTATTGTTGAGATCGTGTTGTGGTTTGAGATTGTGTTGTGGTTTGAGATTACGGCTAGAGTATCTTGTAATGCGACGGTGGCAAAATTGGACACTCCTGGCGCCCATGGTAGCGCTAAAGTGTGTGACGGCGAACTTGGACATTCCCTGGCATCCATGGTAATGCTAAAGTGTGGCCTACGGACACTCCCTGGTACCCGAGTCTGGATACTGTGTGAGGTTACCTCTGGTATTTGTGAGGCGGATTAGGTACTAAAGTATGAGGCATTGGACACTCCCTGGTACCCCGGACTAAAGTGTGAGGCAAACTGGACATTCCCTGGCACTCCTGTGCTAAAGTGTGGCTATCGGAGTATTACAAGGATACTGGTGTGAGAGAGTTGGGTGTTGTTTCTGTCGAGAGAAGAGACTCGGTATGCTGAGAATGGTTGTGTCAGCCTCATGCACGGTCACATGTTTCATGAACCAAAGATTTAAATGCTATTCTTATTATCTTATCAATTGAGATTACTTCTGTGATTCATCCATTAATTAATGAAACTGTAAAGTGAAAGAAAATGGTAATTAAGTATGTATTACATTCAAGGTTATGTTTTTAATAATCACCAGCTTCAATAAGCTGACGACGTTGATGCGCCTTGAACATTCGTGTTCAGGCTTTTTAGGTTATGATATTGCTGGACCATACGACTACGCAAATTGAGATACACTGCTGAAAAGAGAATTAACTTTTTATGGTTTAAGTTTATAAACTGTTCTGTAATAAGGATGACTGTAATAGACTATGGCCTCGTTTGTTTGCAGGACTAAAAGGGGGACAGAGGGGGATTGGACTAATAGTCCATTTTAATCGAATAGTCCGGTGTTTGGCATTGCTATGGAGCGTGGGACTAATTGTCCATTTTAAAAGAATAGTCCCCCATATAGAGGACTAAGTTATACCATGGGGGAGGTGGTATTAGTAGTCCCAGGACTATTTTTTAAAAAGGACTAATTGTCCAATACCGGCTCCATCATCCAAACGTGGCCTATAGGTATTGTTTTGTTTTAAGGCGGAATGTGCCTTAGTTGACCCCGTGATGTAATAACTAGTAAGTTAGAAAATATTGTAAGCCTTGATTGTTCTGCTCTGATTTATATGTTTATAGTTGTTTGAAGTTTGGGACGGAATCGATCCTTCAAACTGTCGCGACCTACGGGTCCATAAAGGAAATTAAACGCTTTCCTTATTTATGCTACGTCGGGGCGTGACATCAACATTTTCTGATATGGGAGGAGAGCTTTCTGCTGGAAGGATCAATTTCCTTTTTGGCCTCGAAGATGGTGGAACAGGAACTGGGATTTTAGGAGTCTTTAAGGAGATTGGAATGCTTGGTTTAGCCTTCAAAGCTCTGGTTGTTGGCGAAGAGTTTTTTTCAATTGACTTCCCTGTGTTGCAAAATTCAAACAACAATAAGTCAGGTTTCTATTCATCACTTAAGAGAAGAAGGATTGAATTGGAAATTTGTTTACCTATATTGGCTTGGCTCCTGATTGGTAAAGGGATTGATTGAGTGAGCCCAAACTGTCTTGAAAACTGGTTAGGAAGATAGAGTTCACCATGAGATTTGATACTGAGGGCATTCCCAAAGGACAGATCCCTACTAATCAGAAAACTTCCCCATGCAGCTTTTAGTTCGACTGCACTTGCTGCTCTGTCCAATATCTGACAAAGCCAGTGGAGAGAAAGAGGAGTTCTGTCTTCAGAATTATAAAGGACAAAAATTGGTTGAAACAAGTTATTTGGTCTTATTGCAGGAATATTGAAAAAGAAGGAGCTGGACTCTTTGAAAGTTTTTTCAACATTTGGCAGCAAGGCAAAGAAGATCCCATAAGACACAGTGTTGGATAAAGGTCCTAGGTTGTGAATTTCTGGGAAATAAGCATATAACCATAATTGTAAAACCCAGAAAGGACCACCTTGAGTAAGAAGAAAAGGGTCAAAATACATATCAGAAAAAGATCTGTAGAGAGATCCTAGAACATAGGGGGCCAGAGCTAGTCTTCGACCAACAACCAGAGCTTTAGCAGTATGGGAGAATTCGAGGACAACCCTTTGAGAAGAAGTGTAGAACATATGCTTCGAAAGCCGGTATAGAACGAAGCAATAATATTCTTTATCTGTCACACCCCCTGATGATTTTTTGTGAGTAGTCTAGAAATTGGTATATCCTAGTGACTTGAAATCAGTGTTAATAGGGGGACTATCGAATTCGACCATATAAGGATGAGCATCTTCCCCATGAGATAAAAAACCTAATAAGTGACAAATGTCCAAGACAGTTGGACCTATTGGACCAAATCGAAATTGAAAATGGTTGAAAATAGGGTTCCAAAAGCATAGAGCTCCAGCTAATAGGTTGGGACTGGCTTCGATGGGAAATTTGGAGAGGTTAACGGCATGATAAATCCCCGTGGTGATCAGAGCCTCTCTTTTGTTCTCTAGAATCCTGTTTACCCATTCTGGCCAATCCTTCGCAAGTTTGGGCCAGTGTCGAAACTTTAATTCAAACTTATGAATAAGAATCTCTTGCTGGTAAGTCAAACGTTGCTGTCCTAACCTAGGGTAGTAGACATGGAGTTTAAGACTGGGAGTGCTCAGACAAGGACCTACAGTAATAGAGGATTCTTGGTTGGGAAAAGTTATGGGAACAAGAATCTCATGGATCAGCGAAGTCTCTTGCCCTTTCGAATAGCGTTCTTGTTCATCCCTAATGATTTTTTCAAAATCATCACAACTTTTCTGAAGCTGAGTATTGTCACCAGATGTTGCCATTTTTGGAAACGAGGTAATAAGATTGTAGTGAGAATGATAGCAAATAAAACAGAGCGCAAAAGAAATGGATAGGAGGCTAAAAGAATTTGCAGAAGTCAGAAGGTTTGTTCTTCTTTTACTTAACGATTTATAGCCTTTGGTGATGTTTGGAAGGAAATGCATTGTTTAAAAAATAGCCGTTAGACTCGGTTACTTATTTTGGCCGTTATATCAAGTGAAAAGACATACTGGTACAGAATGAACTAGTTTAGTTTGATTAATAGACACATGAATTTCTCATAATTCATTACATTAAAAGAAAGATGCAGTTACAATTCATAGACATAATTGATAAAAATGTGGAAACCCATAAGTCACTAGATTGTGAAACATAGCCTAATAATAAGCAAAATACTCTGCTTCTAATTCTATCTCGAGGCATAGGTTCCTGATTTGTAAAGCCAATTTATCTTCACTTCGAAGAGTGAGATAAGCCTCCTTGAGTTGTTCTTCATACTGGTTTAGCCGAGAATTGATCTTGGACAAGGCTTTGCGAAGACTTCGAAGTTCTTTTGCTAATGGAGTTTTACCTCGAAGAGATATGCCAACATCTTTGGCTTCACCTTTAAGATATGCAATTTGACCTTCGAGGTCAGGTTTTGAGTAATGGGAAACATTGCTTTCTTCATCAGAACTTCCACAACCATAGATGTATTTTTCCTTGAATTATGAAACTTCATCAAGAAGTGCAGTGGTTAAAACTCTCATAAAGATCCATTAGGTAGTTCAAATGATGGACACTTTCTTGGGGATGAGGATACCATCTTACATGAGAAGCTAAGGTTCGAAGGGTGAAATCCATTTGGGTTCGAACAAGTGTTGAAATACTCCATTCATGGCATAAGATGTGACAACTCCATTCAAAATTGATTCGAGCCCTTGGATCTTGCAAAATGGAGAAGGGGAGATATGAAAACGCAACTAGAAGCCTTTGAGCTTGGATAATTAAGCATGGGGAAGGTGACAGAATGGGTGGAGTATGTTCAAAAATGGGACCATTCTTGCACAATTGGTCTAATTTCAAAAAAGGGTCACTAATGTCCTCTATAGGATCCACCACTTGAACTTTGGTGTCTGGGAAACCTAGTACAGAATGATAAAAAAGGAGTACTCTTTCTTTATAATCTTTCTCGAAAAGTTTGCATTTGGAGAGGAAAGCTGAGGAGTAGTGCTCATTGGAAAAATTTTCATGAAATGCCCTTACATATGTATGGATGGGGGGTCTGCCTTGGGGAATTAAGATATTACCTCTTTGAAGCCTTTCACCAGGAGGACTAGTCGAAGAGATTAACCAGGCATTCAACAGATTCTGTTCTCGAGAAAGTCGGTTCGAAAATGGATAGTATGGTTTTATAAGCCTACTTCGAATGATCCCTTCAGTTTCAGGATACTTAAACTTTGGGTGAATAACTGAAGGTACTGTGAGTGGGGTTTCGAACTTCATGCCTTTGTGATATCCTACCCCTTCACCATGGGAAATAGGTTGTTCCCAAGTAGGAGGAAAAGTTTGATTATTATAGATTGATTTTAAAGAACTCGAAGTTGAACTTTGTCCTGATGAAGAGGCACTTGGTCGATTTAACGTAGTATGCCACCTTCCCTACTTCAAATAGGTAAAGGGTTCAGGAGGAATCTCAGGGGGATCCCAATTAGTTCGGTGAGGAATTTTGGGACGTTTTGTTGACAGCATCACTTCTTCGGGAAGGTCTAAAGGGAAGCAATCACTGACATCGAATGAAGATGGAAAAGAAGACATGATTAACGAAGCAGATTCGAAATGACAAGCAGAGTTGGGGATTCAAGGATTAAAGCAAATATAGCGGCTTATGTGAAAATAGGTGAAGATTGAGATCTTTTAACCACAACCAGAAGGTTACATAAAAGGTTTCAACTGCCTAACATGATCCAGCCACGATCACCATTATCTTTATTGAATCAAAAGGAAAATGGCGCGGGGGGTAATGTTTATCATGAAATATCCAGCTAATATAAAGGTGCCACGTGAGATTCGACTTGGCAGAAAAGTTGATTGAGTTGGGTACAATACAGGATCAGTTATAATAGTTTTGCGGGTTCATTTTGTTCAAGATAATTAACTACTGAGGGACACGTGTCAGTCATTGTGGAATAACTAAAAGAGCAGGTGTCAATGTGAGGATGTACCACGTGTAAGAGTAGTTCTCAGTGAAAAGAAGAGGGAACATTCAAACAAGATTGCTGAGAAGTTTTGATGCCTATAAATGGAAGGAGTTTGGGTTCGGAAAGAGATCCTTGGATCAACATCAACATATACCTTTCAATACATTTATTGTATTTTTATCTAGACACTTAAATTTAGGAGTCGAATACCTTCGAAGTCATCTTCAAGGTTAGATTGTAGTCTGTTTTAGTTTAATAAAGTAGTCTGTTGCTTTATTGTTCTATTTACTGTTTTTATTTAGCAGTAGTTATCTTGTAGTAAGTTCAAAGTGCTTCAATTGTTTACATCTTTACATGATAAAAGTCCTTGTTAAGGCATCGAATGTCACCACAGTCTGTCTGGTGAGGCACAGTTTGGATCACACACATTGGCAATTTACTTGCCTGGCATGCTCGCAGATATTTAAATTTTCTAGCCAAACAAATGTTGCAAAATAGTCAAAGTTTCTGTCAGAAGTTAAGCTTAATGGTTGCAAAGACACTCCAATGGACACGTTAAAGTCCAACGTGGCAATGTCAGAGGTTAAGCTTTTTGTTAACTGTGGCATCCTCTTAGTGAGCCACGGTGGCATTAATTGATGTAAAGCCTGCTGTAAGCCACATGATGAAAAGTTATTATACCCATTGTAGTTTTACCAGATGTCACCTAACAGCTTGGTTTATATTCCTTCATTGGAGAAGCAGAAAAATTATCACTTTTAGCATGTACTAACTTGCAGCTTTTTTGTCCACATGGACTGTTAACAAACACAAACATCTAAGCATCATTGGAGATGCTCTTACGACATCTTCTTTCTCTAAATAATAATGCTCAGTAGATTTAGATTGGTCTTGACGTCGTTGACAACGAACCCTGAATAGAAAGGGCAAATGTGTTGTCAACACGAGCTGATGACTCAGGCTTGCTAGGAATTTCTCATTGGAAACCAACAATTGCAATAATCCATCCCATCGTAATAAGTATACTCTGGTTTATGAGCAAATCCAGACTAACTAAATCCACTAGTGGAATGATCCAAATCTATGATATTGTTCATATTACTAGTTTCGGAACCCGTGATACCCAAAATTGTACCGTCTTGGAACTCATTGCGAGGGATTATGTGAGATTTAAGACTTATAATATATCCAATGAGAGCATGTTTGCTCACCCGGTCTCCACTGTGTGACATGTGTCTCATTCTATTCCCATTTTGCCCTTATATTGTCAACATAATTACTGAAATGGGACATATGTCACCCTCTGGAGCAATGTGAACAAAAATGCTCTCTATGTCCAAAACCTATAAATTTTTAGTTTTGGTTGTATGTGCAAATACCCATACCTATGTTTTTTGTGCAAATCGCTGGTATAGGACACTCAATGGCCGGTGGCACCCAAATTCATACCAGTTTCGAAACATATACTGAGGGGTTTATACAAAGTCTAAGAGCGATATTATATCCAAAACTCAAGTATTTTAAGTTTTGACCGTGTGTGTAGTGTACCCAGACTACCGTAGTCGTAGCCCTACATGAAAATTGGATAAGAACGCAACAGAGCCACATTCATCTAAATTCAAATCCACAAAGGACAAGTAAAGCATATAGATTTCCAACAAATGACCAGTAAAACATATTGATTAGTGACTACCGAAAATTAAGGAGCAAAAGGTTAAATTTCATACTATATAAGCTACAAAACATTATACAGATTAGGCACATACAATTGTAATTTCAATCTGCAATACTTAACTATTAACAAAACCACACAAAGTTACACGAAAATAGGGCAATAGAAGCTTTAAAACACCAACATCAAGTAGATAAAAAGATCAATCCAGTCAAGTAAGGCAATACTACTTTTATTTTATTTTTATAAACCTTTGCAACTGGGAAGATCGATCCAGTGAAGTTGGAGTTCAACCTCACCACATTCGACATTTCTGAGTCTAAGGCACATGTCTTGGACAACTTTTCCCTCATTCCAAGTAACGGAGCTCTCTTCGACTAGGTAGTTTTAACTGCTCGGTTGGACCTTTGTGATCACGGTTCCAGCGGGGAGGCCTTGTAAGTTCATCCTCAGAGCCTCTACAAATGATTTTATCTCAAACTTTGCATCTCCCATTTTGTCATCCATGTTGAACGTATCGTGGTCGTATACAGTCTGATATATCATATAATTATGATGATGTTCATAAACTTTAGCATCAGAAAATGTAGACAAACTAGTATCAAGTCAAAATAAACTGGAAGAATGTCTTTTAGGCATAGCTTTTGTGGGGTCACATTAATGCATCTAACTTTCTTTTCTTTTTCTTATTTTTTTTTTCTTTTAGTATGGATTCAATTAGGGCTTGCTTGAATATCGTTGAATGCAATAGTTGCATTCTTAGCTTTAAATGGAATTTTAACTAAGTAGATTACAATATCGAAGGACTTAGAAAATTATTCTCATTTCAAACTGATGGTTAAAACCATGAATTTTTCATTTCAAGAAAGAATGCATACAGCAATAAATACAATGAAGTCTCTTAAGTATGATGGATTTTACTGTAAAAAACTATAAAAATTATGAATGATAGAACTCAAATTCGAGTGACAACTAAACGATTTCAAAAAATTCAGCCAATAATATGAATTACCGAAGAAATTTAACTATCCTAATTGAGTCTTTTGATAGTTCAACAAAATGACTATTGAATATCTCTCAAGATCAGTTTTTTTTTTATTTTGTAGAGCCCTTTAGATTCTTTGGGTATTTACAAAGTGAGTATAGCTCGTTTGGCGCTAAGCTAAGTCTTAGGCCCCTATATTGCACAGGTCGAGTATTTGACACCCACCCCTTCTCACCCAGTATGTCGTCCAAGAAACTAACTTCTAGAGACCTTTGTTTTAATTAATCTAATAGTAGAAGTTAATCACATGTTGGAAAGATAGCAATCAACTTACCAGCTTGATTGCAGCATTAGGATCTGAAATGGAAAGAGTTAAATCTTCATTCCACTCTATATTCACATCTTTCCTTATAACACGAGTCTTCAGTTTCTGCACCAAATTTCCATATTCAAAAAGATTGACACCAAGAAATAGATTAACAATAAGAAGATGCAAAAGATTAGAAGAAAAAAATATGAAATGAAGGAACACCTAGTAAAACAAGGAATAAAAACTAAGGAACTTGGAAGTAATCAAATAAAATTCAATTTAAGAAATAAAACTAAGTATTCTTTTAAATCTTCAACCCTATAAACTACTATATTACAAGCCTACCATTTTACAAGCGATTATGACTATCAGTAACCTCAATCTAGAAAATTAGAGGCATATGTTGTGCTAGTGAACATGACTGAGAGGGGTTCGAGCACATAGTTATATTATTGAAGGCAATATAGAAGTTATCAAACTATCAGGTAGTTGAAAGTTCATAAAACAGAAACTAATGTAACATTGTGTCCACAAATTGATCGAAAATATTTACACTATGAATAATGAAATCAAAATACAAGACAAGCACTTAGTTATAGAAGCTATTAGGTAATTCAAAGTTCATAAACAGAAACTAATGGAAGAATATGTCCACAAATTTATCTAAAATATTAATCTCTGGGAACCAAACTTATTAAGGGAACACGAACATATTCTTTGCATCAAAAGAGTTCAGAAATTGCCCCCTAATGAGAGATCTTTCACCATAACTAATGAGGGTGAAATTGGAAAAATAGTGAAATTTTTTAATTGACTTTTAGAGTAGATGGACATAATTTTGGGACAACCAAAACGCTCTAAATATAGGATGAATCGTGAAATCCAAATAAAAGAGTGTTAAAATGACTAACTTTGATACCATCAGTGTAGGTGCAATGGTTTCCCTAGTAATCATATACTTGCAACTTATGAGGTGAAATATCATAAGACAGTATTAAAAAAAAAAAAAAAAGAGCATCTTAATAACAATAAAAAAGCTATGCTTCCATTCGAAAATATATATACACACACACAAGCAAGTATCCAAGAATATTGTAATCAACAGATTAAAAAGGGCGCAAATTGTTGTTGAATTGATGAATTACCAAATATAACTCACTCAATTCTGACTTTCTCCTTAGGGGTTTAATCAATTTTGTTCACCCTTTTAAAAGCTGTAACAACAACAAGAATCTTGTACTGTTAAATTCAAAGACAATTTCAATAATTCTTGAGTTCTACAGCTCACCCAAAAACAACTACAACACCAAAATTCAGCTTCATCCGGAATCTCTCTCTCTCTCTCTCACACACACGCACACATACACACACACACACTCACAACACACACCCGTGCATATATGCACAAAGACAGATACAGGGCATTAGCTCAAAAAAAAGAGTGATCAAAGTGAGAAATGAAATGGGATTAGATAACAAACCTCCCGTGCAACAACCATTCTAAAATCCAAACATCAAGTGATGGTAAAAATCTAAAAAAAAAAAACCCAAAATCATCAAGTTCATATAAAACAACTTAATCAAAGCACGATCAAACCCAGAAATCAAAACAGACACTAAGCAACATCATGTTAGATTTAAAAAGAAAAAGAGATCTTTAAAAAAAAAAAAGAGTAGGGATCACTGCTACGAACATCGCGAACAGCAAGATTAACACCACATTTGATCCGAATTTTGAGGAGACCCAATAGATTCTCCATTAGAGATGATGATGTTCTACTGTTACTGCTTCCTGGTGTCTTTGGTGGTGACTCCATTTCCCTTCTTTCCTCTCCCCACCCCCTTTTTATATTGTTAATTTTTCTTATTAGAGTTAATTAGTAATAAATTCAATCTACTCATTGTTGTAATTGACCTAACTCATACAACATTTTAATGATAGGTCCAAATATTTATTTAGTGACCAAACTACCCCTATGACTCATCAAAAGAATCTTTCCCATTTAAACTCACCCAAAATCAAGGGTTTTTAAATTTTAAACACTATATATAGGTAATATATATATATATTGCATCTTCTCCAAGGTTTCATACTCTCTCTCTCTAGAAAAATGTACTACATATCAGTTGATTGTCCACCTCCTTCCAAGAACATATACGGTTCTACATTCAATTGCAAGCTAAAAAACTTCCTAGGCATCCAAAAAGCGTGACGGTGAGGCTCCGGTCGTACAGCTCCGACGAGTAACGACAATGGGGAGAAAATGTGAGTTTTTTTTTTCAGTCGTGTAAAATTTTGGTACTACATGTTGATGTATGATTTTGATGGATCATTCATTGTGGGATTGAAGACAAGATTTGAGGAAAAATTAGTTTTTGCGTGTGATTGCAGTCTGGAATTTAGCACTCACTATTGCATGTTTGTAAATTTTGTAAAATTCCTCAAGAACTTTCGGTGGTGTGAAAATTCTCCTACAATAATTGACTTTGATGGATCGTTCATTCCGTAGTGCAAAATTTAACACTGCAAACGTATTAAATTTCACACTATTGCTCTTTCGCAGCATGGTTTTGATGAAGACCAAAAAAGAAGCAGCTATCTTGAAGAAGATAACCAACACAGATTTGTCAACTTTTTTCGGCAGAGGCATGTTTTTACTTTTCTCTATTGGACGTGCTCGAGGCTTTCACAACCTTCGCAGGGATGTGATGGCTTCATATTGGTGCTTTTGAAATGGTGTTATCTGCTATAGTTTCATTGTAGGATTGATGGTTTTTTCTTTTCTTTAAATTTGTTTGCCTTTATATTGGTTTTATTTTTGAATGTGATTGGGGTGGAGTAGTGTGGTCCTGTTGGATGCATGCAAGGTGTTTTGTCGAATAGTTTGTCTTGTGCTCTTGACTGATATTTGAGAGTGGATCTTGGATTAATTTGTTCTTAATCTTTATGTTTTTGAGAAACAAATTTGATTTGTGCCAGTATGTAAAACATTTTGATCTTAATAGGGTTTTCGTAGTATCAGTTTAAAATTTCATACTACTCGCAGTGAAAAATTTAATCTAAACATTATTCAGCAGTGTGAAATTTCACACTACTCGCAGTGAAAAATTCATTCATTTATTCCAATTAAGTTGATATCTTCTCCTTGATCTATTGTTATCTCCTTCAATCTTAAAACTCTCACGAATGCAGTATAATACATACTGTCATGAATGATTAATGGTAGAACAGAAAACCTATGGATGGCATTAGCAAGATGTGACAAACTCATAATGTAGATACGTAAAATCCTGGGACTTTATTTTCATTTATTAGATATCCAAAAATAAAGGGATAGGAGATCAAATTTTTCAACAAATTTTTTTTTTCAAAACCTAACGTGATTTATGGCACAAATACAAAAAATGGAAAGCACTATAATTATGGGATATTAATTCAAAATGAGATATTGGCAAGTCAAAATCCGATCATAACCAACAGAATTAATGTGTATATATGGCAAGTCAAAATCAGATTTAATGAAAGTAGTGAAATTTTGCAGTGTAAAATTTCACTAATAAACCAGTTGCAGTGTAAAATTTCACATTAATAAACCAGTTACAGTATAACAATGAACTATTTGCAGTGTAAAATTTAATACCCGCAGAAAGACTAATTTATGATGTGATATTTAGATTGAATATGCAATACACTGTGAATTAGAAAATGGTGAAATTCGTTTGTAACCGTTTTGTAAAGTAATATCCTAAAATATTAGGATAAAATTTCTATATATATATTGTAACCAATATCAATTGGGATTTGATAAGATTTGGTCAAATTTGGTAACTGATTCAATCATTAAATCTGAATTAAATATATGTATATATACAGTTCTGTATATATGGGTTAGGGGTAGAAAAGACATCTAATAATTCTATAATAGGAAAATTTGGACTAATCTCTAACAACATTTACAATTATAGGGTCTATCATTGGGAAGTACCAATTGGTGGGTCTATTACAACAAACATTGGTAGAACGAGATTTTTCCCTAAAATTTTCTTATTATTATTAGTATTATTATTATTTCCACAAAAACACCCTCCAACCAAACCAATCAAAATTTAAAGAAATGAAGAAGAAATTATTAAACAAAACGTACAAAATGAATAATGTATTGACTCTATGGGCCCCACTCATCAAATAGTTGTGGAGGCTTTTAAATTCTATAACCCTCTTTTATGGATTGGGGGTGTTTGTTTCTGGAGATTCGGTTTTTAGCAGTTTGCCAGTTTCTTGTGGAAATGGAGGGAGAGAGAGAGAGAGAGATGGGGTTTGATGGAGTAGAAATATTTAGTTTGGGAAGTGGGTAACCAGGAGGTCCGTTAATAGGTAAAACAAATAAAAGGCTGAAAATTTATTTCATTAGGAGGACGTTGATTGGGAGATAAAGGCGGTGTGATAAAAGCTATGTCCGTGTCCAACGTGGCGACATTATTTTTCGCTTTATTTACTACTCTTATTAATTTAACTCACTTTTATCTATAGTATTTTTTCACGGGTACTAGTACAGGTGTCAGCAGTCGGATTTTTTTTTTTTTGTTTTTTTACCATTCTGTTATCAGTGGTTTTAAGTTTGTGAAATTTTTTTTTTTCTTTTTTAAAAAAAAATTGATCAATCAATGTTTGGTTAGTTTGATATTAGCCGGTTTTCAATTTTTTAATTTTTATGAACACTCCTAGTTATTTGAAACAATACCAAGTCTTATGTTACGTTTTTGCAGTTTGTTTCGTCTAAACAAGTCATCGCGAATATGATTTTTCTTTCTTTCTTTCTTTCTTTCTTTGTCTATAGTGAACAAGAAAACAAAAACACAGAAGAAACAAATAGGGAGAGAGAAAAAAGCCCAACTTCCTCCAATGAAGCTGGTACCTAGAGAATTCCCGAGTAAAGCAAACTACAAAAAAACTAGGAGAATCCGCGAACAACACAAAAGAATCATCTTGGGAAATAAGAAGGGTCGTGTAATAATCAAGTTAAGCTCAAGTATATACGAGTTCGACTCGAGCTCGCATATTTTAATAAACAAGTCAAGCTCAAGCATGAATTTCATACTCATTTAATAAACAAATCAAATTCAAACATACATGAGTTCGACTCGAGCTCGTATACACCCAGATCAATATGCATGAGTAATGATACATACACACATACTTTTCCACATCACACAATTCTGACCCTTGATTTCAGTAGACCCTATGTAGATCCCATATGGGTCCCACGCGGAAGCACATAGGGTCCACTTAAATCAAGGGCCAGGATTGTGTGGTGTGAAGAAGTGTGTGTACATCATTATTGATATACCATTGCATTGATTTCATAGTGTGCTTTAGTTCAATTTTGAAGTGCGAATAGCAATTCCCAAATTTAAGTGCAAACTTGTTTTCGAGTGAATTTAACAATATTTTGAGGCAATTTTTAGCTTATTTAAAATTATTGATTGTAGAGAAGAGAAAAACAGTAAATTAACAAGACCAATTACCACTATCTACGATAGTCACTCATAAGAAAGATTGGATATCTTATTGACCCAAATTTTGGATTATTTAGTTAAATGGACAAATAGTCCCACGCTATTCTACTATCCAAACACTAGACTATTCAACTAAAATTTACTAATCGTCAAATCCCCTATCCCCTTTAATCTTGGACAACAAACGTGTTGAATTATACAACATACAGAGAGCTAAAGAGATACGTTTGTCTAGAAAAGTACATTTGAGTAATGTGGTTTGGTTTTAGTTGCTAGTTGGGAGATGTGGATGGCTTCTTATAGGGGTGCGTTTTGGATGGAACAGATCGTAAATGATTGTTTTAGAAACTATTTCAAAATTTTCAAAATATAAATACATATACACCTAGACATGACCATTGAGCAGTATACCCATAACAAGGCCCAAGACTAGGTCCAGTTCCAGGACCTGGCTTAGTTGAAAACCAATTTCAATTGATGTGGTATCAGTGTTATATGTACTATAGATGGTATTCCCGCGCTTTTATTCTCTCTCCATACTCCCGCGCTTTTCCACCATCACTGATGAGAGTATAATCACAAAAATCCAAGAGAAATGGTAGAACCATGGGAAGCATTGGACGTAGATGGTTCAGACCTTCCCTTTCTCCTCCGACCTTACAATAGCCGTCGTCACACTAACACTAGTAGCAATAACTCTACTCTCTAACCCTTTTCTCTCCTTTCTCCCTCATACTCACAGTCACAGTCACAACTCACTCTCCCCATGTAGCAACAATATTGTCCGCTTTGGGCCTAAACACAAAGAACTTCCCAAGGGGTCATCCATCCCTGGTACTGCTCTGGCAGCAGCTCGCTTAATTGTGAAGTTCTTTCGTGTTTTGTAAAACCCTGTATTTCTGGTATATGATAAGACATGGTATTTCCTTTGAATACTTGTATAACCTTTCCTTTTCATTGGTGAGATTTGGTTACCAATCGATTGCCTTGTTTCCCAATCGATTGACACTTTTTGGGTACCAATCGATTGACATGTTCCCAATCGATTGCCATCATACCGACTAAAATTCATGATGTGGCAATATACCAATCGATTGCCATCTTTTCCAATCGATTGCCATCAGTACCAATCCATTGGCATAAGTTGAGACAAGTTTTCTTCTTTTCTTGAGCTTTGGACGTGTGGCACTCTCATTTCCTATATATACATATCCATTTCAGGCCTTGGGGCTGTTTGTTTAGTTCTTAAGAGATAGAGAGTTTGTATATCATATATATACACATATACATATATATATCTATATACACACCCTCACACACACACACACACACACTATAGCTGGGAGGGAGAAGAACAAGGAACAGAAGAAGAAGAAGAACAAGAAGAGAGAAAGAGACAGAGGACAAAGAGAGAGTTGGGCAGAGAAGGAGAGAAAGAGAAGGAGGAAGAGAGAGAAGCTTGGGGTTTTTCAAGAAACACCCAACCAAACGCACCCTAGGTGAGTATTAACTCACTTAGTCCCTTCTATTTGATGTTTTACAAGTTCTTGTGATGATTAGAGGTGTTTAAAGCACGTGTGTTATGTGTTTATATGCTGTTGTATCAATCTGCTGGAGAAGACGAAGTACCAATCGATTGGTATAAATCCCAATCGATTGCCATCAGTCTCATCCCAATCGATTGGATAGATCCCAATCGATTGACATTATTTTTATACCAATGGATTGCCAATGTTAGCAATCGATTGGCATTGTTTTAGACCCAATCGATTGGCATGTTTCCCAATCGATTGTCATAACTTTTAACCCAATCGATTGCCATTATCCCAATCGATTGGCATTATCAGAACTTGGATTCCTTGGCCTGTTTATATTATAAGAGGTTCGATTGCTCGATTCTCGATTCGGACTTCCGTTATGTGATATTGGGATAATAGACACATGATTTATCAATATGATGTTATGTTAACTATGTTTTATTAACTATTGACATTAGATGAACTGTTTAGTTGATTAAATGTCATACCATGATTCCATATATTGATATCGCTGAACTGAGTAGTAGAATGGAACACAACTGCATGCTAATAATCAGTAATGATTAGATATAATAAATACAGAGCATGTGGAAATCTAGTTATCTAAAGCATGATTGCACAACATGTGGTCAGTATGCATGGGATAGTGTTATGAACAGATAAGAGAATCTGATGAGAAATGGGATAATGTTATGAATAGATAAGAGAATCTGTAATACCCTGTATTTTTGTAATATATTATGTGAATAAGACCCTGTATGTTTCTTTTTATACTTGTATGAGCTTGGCCTTACCCTTGGTATATTTTGGATACCAATCGATTAACAAGTTTTCCAATCGATTGCCTTGCTTTGGATACCAATCGATTAAACTTTATACCAATCGATTGATTGTATCAATCGATTGACACTTATGCCAATCGATTGAAGGCAGCTGGGCAGATTCTTTTGCTCTGGCTGGGGAGAGGCCACGTGAACACTCTCTCCTTATATATATGAGCCCTTTTCCTGCGTTTTTCTTTTTAGAAAAATCAGAGAGAGTGAGAGGGAGTGTTTGTGTGTGTATTATGTATATATAAACAGTTATATATATATACACACATATATACATGTATTCATACACTCACACACACACATCCATGGACTGAGACAAGAAGGAAGAAGAGGAGAAGATCAGAAAGAAGAAAGAAGGAGAAGGAGAAGAGAGAAGACAGAGAACTAGAGAGAGAGAGAGGGAGGGCACCATTGAAGCTCCAAGCTTCATTTCACACAACCAAACATGCCCCTAACGTCTAAGGTGAGTTCTAAACTCACTTGGTAGCTTTATATTGGTGTTAGAACATGCTTGAATGAAGAAATGGAGAAGAAACCATGTATTCCCGTTTTTATGTTGCTGGGCAGTCTTCTCTGTGAAGAAGACGAAGTGTCAATCGATTGACATCTATACCAATCGATTGACATCTTTCATGTTCCAATCGATTGACACTTTATGCAATCGATTGACATGGATTGTGATCCAATTGATTGAACTTTTTATCAATCGATTGACACTACTTTTATACCAATCGATTGAACCTTCTTCTAATCGATTGATGCCACTTTTATACCAACCGATTGACATCTATACCAATCGATTGGCAGTTACAGTTTACTGTTTACTTGTTTAGATAATGTAATAACTGTTTAGTTGTTTATTTATTGTTCAGTATTTCCCAGTATGCTTTATTATTGTAATACAGACATGATAACGAGTTAATGCGGCGTAGGATCGTAGTAATAACAAGATTAATGGATAATGTTTATAACGTTAGATAACGGAATAGTCATGAATCCTTTGGAGTTAACGTTCATTTCATTCAGAGTAGTCGGGCCACATTGGGATTGTCATGTATCGGTGATAGAGTTGAACTTAAGTAGGTTTGCTAAGATTCGGGAAATTTGCGTGGGTGGGCTTTGGTCGATCATATGTTCTTAAAAGCGGTAGACAGACGAAGGTGTCTATGACTTGCGGTGAACCGGACCATTTGCCCTAAGATAGCCGGATGATCTAATCATATGTTCTTAAAAGCGGTAGACAGACGAAGGTGTCTATGACATGCGGTGGACCGTGATCACTGGTAGACGTCGCTAAGTCGTGGCATAGAATGATGTACTATTGTTTGAAGCGTTATATCCCTGACATGCGGTAGACTGTGCATATGTTCTTAAAAGCGGGGGATGGACTAACGTGGTATCCATGACATGCGGTGAACTGTGCATATATTCTTAAAAGCGGTGGATGAGCAATGGTGTGTTATAGAGTTGAACTACTGTCGAGTCTGTTCCCCTATCAGGACGCGTTGTCGATCTTAAAATGAATAGGACGTCAGTAATCGGATCATTGGTTTGATTAAAGGAGTTACCCTTACTAAATTCTAATTTGGTTACGGTTTATAACTTGTGATAATATCAATAGTCGATACCCTGTTAGTATTTAACTCACTCGGCTTTCATTAAGCTGACGGCGTTTATGCCGCTGGACATTTCTACATTCTAGCGCACCCTGGTTATGACTATACAGGTGAAGGGCCTGCAGGAGAGGACTACTATGCCGGTGACGGAGTCCCTGTGGAGGATTTCCCCGACGGAGGTCAGACTGAAGAAGACTACTACGCCGAGGACTACCTTTATGCCAACTGAAGACTAGACTAGAATTGTAGCTAATTGTCTTTACCGTTTTAGAACCCTTTTTGTAGTCAGGCATATGTTGCTTTGACATTTGTACTTCCGCTGTCTTATATTTGATTCGAGGCTCTGATATGTAATAGTTAGTAACTTCTGTTGACTTTGTGATACGTTGTGATCAGAACCTAGACTTCATTCTTGTTACACTATTACTTCTTGTTGCTTAGTACTACGTGGTGTGGACAATCATGTGACTTCACCCGTCGCTGCCTTTGGACCCAAAAAGGAAATTTATTTTTCTCTATTTTTGTCGTTCCGGGGCATGACAGAATCTGATGAGAAATGAGAAATGTGACTTATGTGGAATATGAGATATGTGTACTTTGAATCCGTGGGATCAACTGTTGATGAGCCAGGTGGACATGGGATGGTTAGAGTTCCTAGTGCGCCTCTCAATGTTGAAGACGTCCAGTGATGCGTATACACTGTTGAAGACATCCAGTGTACCGTTGAAGACGTTCGCCTAGTGCTCTAATGTATTCTCAGCTGTGTAGACGACCAGTGAGGGTATACGCATCGTTGAAGACGTCCGATGTGCCGTTCTATCGTTTACACGTAAAGGTATGCATGGGATGGATGCATGGGTTGCATGCATGGATTTAGTGAATACGTGATGAGATATTATACCATGATGTTTATCCTTGTCATTACTTAATATGATTTCTTGTTATCTTTGAATTTATGCATAGTTTATTGAGACCTCTGTTATGTCCGTGAGAGACATCATTGATAAGAGATTAACCGCATTTTAAGATGCTGAACAGTAACAGTGAGGAGTGTTGTTTAATGTACTCACTCAGCTTTGTATTCAAAGCTGATAGCATTTGTGCCCTGGACATTCCAATGTCTAGAGCTTCACAGGACTTGAGGACGAGAGACTGATGTCCCACCGGACTTGGAGCTGGAAGCTTAAAGACGAAGACGTGCTGCTTTGTAATAGTTAGTTTGTATATCTTTTGTACTGCTATTATATTTGTTATAAGTTTCAGACTTTAAGCCAGCTGTTGTAATAAGATTTAGTAGACCTTTATAATTAGTACTTGGGCATATGTTGCTTCCACACCTTTTATATTTCCGTTGTAGCCTCTGATTATGTTAATTAGATATGTTCTATGAATAGCATCCTCCCCATCTTTGTAATTGTTGGTTTGAGTAGATGATAATGCAGTTATTCACCCGTCATTCCCTATGGACCCATAAAGGAAATTTATTTTTCTCTATTTATGTTATTCTGGAGTGTGACATGTTTAGCTCCCTCACGGTTTTAAAAGGCCTTTTTAAGGTATCAGAGCTTGTGCAGCCTACCCTTCTCCAATATTGTCCTTTTTGGGTGCCTACCAGGTTTTGAATACTAGCGCCTACCCTCAAGGTTTTGTTCCTTCACCACTCGGGTAAGGAGGCCTTGTTGCTTATACAGGGGCGATTAATCCTTATAAACTAGTCCAGGAACTTCACCCCAGGCAATGTGGAACAAGCCTCCACACCTGACCTCACCTCATCCATCTTGACCTTCCTGCCTCAGGAGTATTGGCTCTTGGTCATCACAATCCACCCTCCTTAAGGGCCACACATCCTCGTGTGGGACCTGCGCCACACTTCTGGCTGGGTTTCATATTTTTTGCCAAATGTCCAATCAACTGAAAGACGGTCCAGTCGACTGGTTTTGCCACATTTAAAAACAGAACCTCAAAAGGTACAGTGGTCCAGTCAACTAATAAATTAAGGCTCCAGTCGACTAGACCCCAGTCACAGTTGACTAGACGGCCTGTGAGACTTTTGAAAACCTTTTTTGCTTCATGTCTTCAGTCGACTGGACCCCAGTCACAGTCGATTGAACCTCTATTTTCCAAACTGAATTCTTTTGGAACAATTTCAATTGAGCAAAACTTTTTATCACTCTGATTTTAAAGGATTCGATTATGTTTTCTGCTGCTAATTTACTTTAATGGAACTGGATAAGCCTTGATGGCATACCACGTGTCCTATTCCTGCACGTAGTAGGATGGGTCGTGACACCAACCAAATTGCACGGAAGCTACAAAAGAATCCTACGTGGATTCCAAATAAAAGTAAAAAATTCAAGGTCAACCCACTGAGACCAAATGGGTCAAGTAGGGTCGACCCACAATACTCTGGTTTTCGAAGAAGTTTTAAATGATGGAAATAAGAAGAAGAGATTTATTTTGAAAGCTTTCATGAAATTAAGGTTTGAGGATTTACAGCCAAACGACCCCTTAGAAATTAAAAGTCATATTTTTTCCCATAACATCCAAGCCAACAAATATAAGGATTCTACCATTTTCTGACATTTATTTAAAAGAGTTTAAAAGCATAAACGGTTGATATGGGATTCAAAGATCCCGAACACAACCACGAATATTAACAACGAGCATATATTCCAACTTCAAAGCGAGTTCCAATACATGGACTCAACAACATTACCCAGAGTGTAAAGGGCTAACATGTGCCTAAGCTAGGTCATAGCTTACAAATTAACATAGATGAAAGAATTAAGACCAAAGTACTTGTGAGTTCCATAATTCGAATCTAACATTTATGATTTCAAATTTACAACTATCACAAGTCTTAACAAATAAACTATGTCATGCAAGTTCTAAAAGAATAAGATTTCTCGCGGGAAGCTTTAAAAAACATGAGGCTAAGGCATCGGGTTATTCATGAGCCTTGTCCCTATCAAGATCACCTGAAAAAGAGTTTTTATAGATGCATTAAGCACGATGGCTTAGTAGAAAACATTGTAGATATACAAGATGGATCCCATATCTAAAAATGAGATGTGGTGCCATGAATGTTGCCTAAGCATTGCAACTAATGAACCCTTGGGCCATGCACACGTGTTCACTCGCCTCGTTACCGGACTGTAAGCCACCCCCCACTGGGAATGTAGCATACCAACTTTCCGATATTTAGTTGAATATAGGTTGGAGTTTGGAATGTTCTTAGGTACATCCACCCTGTCGTCACACACAACCTACATCCGTATTTTCACATCTTTTATCCCCATTTTGGGAATTCTCATATGCAAATCATGCTATACTATGAGGTGTTCCCACTTAGCAACAATGCATGTGAATTCTATGATTCGAATGCAAGTATCAAATTTCAAGAACGAAATCAATAATTTCATCATTCCTTAGCAATATTAGGACTTCGAAAATAATCAAGATAATAAGCAGTATTTTCAAAGATCTTTCAAGCATGAGTTCTACCATTTAGAGAACTAGTACTAACACATAATCATGCTTCCATCTTAGCAAGAAAATATAATCCATATAGGCAACTTAATCAACAAACTAGCAACTAAGCATATAAGCACATAGGTCATTTAAGCATCTTAGTAAACAATTTAGCAACTAAGCATATAAGCACATAGGTCATTTACGCATTTTAGTAAACTAATTAGCAACTAGGCATATATAAGTACATAGGCATGTGTATTTGGGAGAAAATCTTAGTTCTTCCACATATCACCTATTCCTAGCAATTCATCACAAATCAAATATAAAGATAGGAAATCATATGTATATAGACAATGTAATCTACCTTGCCCTTGAAAAAGGAAATTGCAAGAGAGTTAGAATCCAAGAGGAAAAGAAGACCCAAGAACTAGAGTTTCATTGAACAAGAAAATTAGAAAATCGTTCTTCCTCCTCTAGTCTATAGCTTGAGTTAGAAAACACCAAGTTCGAAAATAATGACACCAATAGAGAGCCCTTGACTAGATGATCATATTCTCCTTTAATAGCTTTGTCTCAAAAACAAATTTTTAAAACCCAATGGAAGCTTGAAGTCATAGTAACCATGGGGGTTTTGGGTTCGTCCAAATAAGAGAGAGAATGAGGAGTATAGCGAGAGATACATATAGGATAAGACAATGAACATAAAAGAGAATAAGATAAAAGGGGGAGAGAGAGAGAAGGAAGCTTCATATGGAAGCTTTAGTTGTTGGGTGGTTTGGGAGTTGCTTGGGAGATAACTTATTGGTCCCACCCTTGTCCCCTCACACACACACACACACATACACAAATATGTAACATACACATACACACATGTGTCAAAACAAATATCAAAGTGATACCACAAGACCAAATATTAGGCATTAAAATATATAAGTTTAAATTGGGTCCACTCATTGACCACCAAATTACCACAATACTTTTAATAAAATTCTGGGTTTCTACAAGTTCAAGCATGAATTTCAGACTCATTTAATTAACAAATCAAACTCAAACATACATGAGCTCGACTCGAGCTCGTATACACCCAGATCAATATGCATGAGTAATAATACATACACACATACTTTTTCACACCACACAATTTTGACCCTTGATTTCAGTGGACCCTATGTAGATCCCATATAGGTCCCACGCGGAAGCACATGGGGTCCACTAGAATCAAGGGCCAGGATTGTGTGTTGTGGAAAAGTGTGTGTGTATCATTATTGATATACCATTGCATTGATTGCATAGTGTGCATTAGTTCAATTTTGAAGTACGAATAACAATTACCAAATTTAAGTGCAAACTTCATTTCGAGTGAATTTAACAATATTTTGAGGCAATTGTTGTTTTATTTAAAATTATTGATTGTAGAGAAGAGAAAAACTGTAAATTAACAAGCCCAATTACCACTATCTACGACAGTCACTCATAAGAATGATTGGATATTTTAGTGGCCCAAAATTTTGGATTATTTAGTTAAATGGACAAATAGTCCCACACTATTATGCTACCCAAACACTTAGACTATTTCAACTAAACTTGACTAATAGTCAAATCCCCTATCCCTTTAATCTTGCACAACAAATGTGTTGAATTATACAACATACAGAGAGAGCTAGAGGGATAACGTTTGTCTAGAAAAGTACATTTGAGTAATGTGGTTTGGTTTTAGTTGCTAGTTGGTGGGGATGTGGACGGTTTCTTATAGGGGTGCGTTTTAGATGGAACATATGGTAAATGATTGTTTGGGGAAAAAATTCCAAAATTTTACCAAGACATGACACCATTGAGCAGCATGGCCAGAACGAGGACCAGGACTAGGACCTGGCTCAGTTGAAAACCAATTTAAAAAAATTGATGTGGGTATATGTGGTACTCCCGCGGTTTTCTCCTCTCTCCATACACTCCCGGGCTTTTCCACCGGTCCATCACTGATGAGAGTATAATCACCAAAACAAAAATCCAAGAAAAATGGTTGAACTATGGGAAGCATTGGACATAGATGATTCAGACCTTCCCTCTCTCCTCCAACCTTGCAATAACCGTCGACGTCACACTAACACTAACACTAGTAGTAATAACTCCACTCTCCAACCCTTTTCTCTCCTCTCTCCCTCACAATCACAATCACAATCACAATCACAATCACAATCACAATCACGACACACTCTCCAAACCCTAGTCTCTGATCGCTCTCAACCCTATCTCTGCCAATTCGATGCTATAGCAACCTCTCATAGCCTTATTTTTGGCCCCGCCGGAGCTGTTCAGGCTGCCATGCTCCATAAATCTCGCGACAATTGTAACTTCTCATGTGGCAGTGATGACCCTCCTGTCAGTACACATGAGTATATAAGGAGGGCGGTGGAAGATGGGAATGAGGATGATGATGATGATTTCAGGTGAAACCCTTGGCTTTGTGCCCTTAACTACATTGCCCGGATAGGTACTAAGTTAACGTTGCTATGATTTTAATTTCTTCAATTTTGTTCAATATTGAAATAGTAGTGTCTGTTCGTGATTGATGAATTTTGGTTTTTGTGGGGTTTATAGGTGGAGTAGATGGTGTAATCACTGGCACACCTTTGAGCTCTATCAAGACTCTAAACATTGGCAGAGTCGATCTGGTATTGCAATACTTAACCCCCTTTGAAGTCATATACATATATTTATATACACCTTTATGTAATTGTGTATATGCATTTCGATATGTATGTTAATTTTCAACAATTTTGTATTTGCTCTTACTTTTGATAACTTGTGGATGATTAGGTTGTTGGTGTCATCAAGTCATGCACACCAAATGGTCTTGGTGAACTGACGGTGACTCTCAAGGTAAAACTATGAAAACATGGACAATAGTACAAGGTGGATGGGGTTTAAAATTTTGAGTTGCTAATGATTTTCTTTGTTTTTTTTTATTTTAGGATCCTACAGGTACAATTCGTGGTAGTGTTCATCGCAAAGTTCTTACTGAGAGTGAGTTTGGAAAGGATATTACTGTCAGCTCGGTTATGATAATAAAAAAGGTCTAATTCCAATGTTGGGTGGACTGATAAAAATGCTAGTATATGTGATACTTTCAGTGTATCGTAAATGTCATATGTATCTTCTAGTGAATTTGACGAGTCTCTAATTGGATTTTACCAATTTATTTTCTACACAAGATGATTGATAAGAAGATGAAATTTTCAGGTTGCTATTTTTACCCCGACACAATCAGAATACTATCTCAACATAACACTGCGCAATGTGGTGAAGGTACATGTTCTTTCTAGCATTACAATCACTATAACTTACTCAGTATGTCAACCCATTTTTAATTTGTTCTACTCAGAGCATATGAAGTGTTTTAGCCATATCTAAAAGATTTATATTTCGATATTTTTTGTTGCTATTAAAAATGCTCTATTCCCTGGTGTGAGCACAATGCTCTATAATACCACATAGATCATTTGCAAATTGGATGGGTGATGTAACTTTTGTATAGTTATAAGTGTACTTGACATTATATCTTGCCTTTTCCTTTATATAGCGTCGTGTTTGTAAAATTGTGTGCCCATTAACAGGGGCGGAGGGTCATGAGGGCAAGGGTGGGCCACGGCCATCCCAGGCCACATGTCCCCAAGTCTTTGAAGTTTACTTTAAATAAAGACATTTTGTTTTTGTATTCTATTATGTTTAGCCTACAAAGAATGGCAATCCAGCAACTGTTTAAAATACTAAAGCCATAGATGGGATTTTTGCAGTGTTTTAACACATAAGCTGGTTAGTGCCAAGTGGAGCAACAAGTGACGTGTGATGGAAGAGTAAGAGTAAGAGTTCGGTAAGATAATAATAATAATAATAATAATATAAATATATGTAAATAATCGATGATGGTGGGACTTGGAGAGTGTATGGCTCGAGTGAGAACTAGAGTAGTCCCAAATAAGAGAGAGAGAAAGTAGTAGAGGGTTGGTTATCGGTTAGAGACTGGTGTATGGAAGGGGGTTATTCTGTGAGGCTAAAGGAGAGGTAGGGGCGGGAGCGGTTGAGTAATGGCTGAGAGTCGTGTTTTTTTGGAGATTTTAGAGAAGGTGAAAGATGTCTTAAGTGCTGAGAATCGCAGCTTAAGACTGGGTTAAAGCTTAAACTCTAGGTTGAGCTCAGGTTATTGGATGTATTGAATGAGGTTGGTATTTATACAGAGTTTGTGAGGTCCTTGGTACAGCTAGAGGTAGCTGAGTTGGCATCTTCGGAGTGGTTACTCTGTTTGAGGTAGATGGGGACTTAAATGCGTATATTTAAGGTAGTTGGGGTCATTAAAGATGGGGATGTGGACAAGACAGTGTGCTGAGAAGGTGAGACGAGGTATTGTCACATTGTCGTGTGATGGCGAACCAATGCCATTGGTTGGTCAAAGGGAGACAAAAGGGGGAGAGATACTACAGGTGCAGAAGATGCAGCAAGGGAGGAACCAAGGCTCTCTTATTGGTTCTAAGGTTTAAGCAGGGGCAAACATTAAGGCTTTTTTATTAGTTTGGCGAAATATGTTGCCACATAGAGCGATGACTCAAAATGCAGCGATGGTTTTCATTGGTGCAGAAGGTTAAGCATTGGGGTCATTCGAGGTCATGCTATTGTTATTGGCTTGCAGAGCACCCAGCGAGGTTGAAGCGACTGGGTAAGGTGAGAGAGTCACAAGTTATAGCTAGTCTTTTATGGCCATGGGTTCTCTAATTGGTCGTGCGGCTGGAGGGGCAGGGCACGTGATTGGTGGTCTCGTATCTCTCTTTCTCTTTGGGACCAACCCTACCCTTGCCTGTGAGGCATTGAGATAGGGAGGTACCCCTGGTTCTAGCCACCGAGCCATGAGCTCTCCAGTTCCCAGTGGACATGGCCACCCTTAGTACTGCTTCATGACCAAGGGTGGGAAATCGACGTGTGAGTGTGTGCTTGTGTTGTAGTGAAGAGTTCATTGGGGGTATGGAGGAGAAATCCCTTGTAAGCTATACTTGAGAACGAGTGGTGACTGCAAACGATGGTTGATTCTATAGCGATAGTAAATTTCGTGGTGAGTGGTCATTCGATGCCATGGCCAATAGATAACACGAATGGTTATTCCAAGTCATTGCAAGCTTTGACCAGTGATCGATGGATTAAACAATGTCCACGTGCCAAATGGGCGGTAGTGTAATGAGAGGAAAGGGTAGTAGGTGTAACTTTCCTTCGCTTTGTTTGAGGTGGGCTCAATTACAGTGGGCCTCGGGTGACTACTCTGGGTGGGCTTCAGAGTGAGCTACTTGTGGCTGGCCTTTTTCAGTTGTGAAGTTTCTTAGTGGGCTCTGCAGGGGTGGGCCCTGTTTTATGAGCATTCTACAGTGGGTCTTTCGAGTGGTTATTGTGAAGTGGGCTTCGGAATAATGGGTTTGTGGTCAGGGTAGTCATGCGGATTGGGTATTTTTGGTTATAGGGGGGGTCAATTATTTGGTGACAGCATTGAATACATGTGGAGTCGTTGGTAACATGTGTTGGTTAAACTACATGAGTTGTTAACCATTACCTATATTAGACCCTCTGTCCGTATTCTAGGCGTGAAGCAGCTAGGATACAGGCATAATTTTCACGTATCCATCCATATTGCGGAGGTTGTTGCCAAAGAGCTTTCTCTTCGTCCTTTTGTGAATGAGTACGGGCTTTTATGAAGACATGATCTGGATGTCTGGCTCCTTTTAACGGAGGGTTCTACTCCCCCCCCCCCCTTTTTGTAGCTATGTGGCACGTGTAGGCTTTTGGCTTTTATGGAGTGTTGTTGTCTTTATATACCCTCCTTACCTTTCTGTTTATTGTGTTGTTGTGTGTATCTTTAGGCCCTCATCTCTATTGCCATCGTCCTCCTTGATTTTGTTTGTTCGTGGTGTGTTGGTTTGTTTGTGGAAATGGCTGGTGGTGCTGGATCTTCTGGTGGATCTTCATGGGGTTTGCCACTTCCAGAGTTATTTGGAAATGAGGAAGATGGCTAGAGAGGTGTGAGAGTGGATCAAAAGTTTTTTGATTGTTTGGAGCAAGTTTATGCTCAATATCCTAATACTTTCGTTCGTTTTGGCCGAATTGGTGCTAAATATCAATCCGATTTACTTAGACGTCTTTGTCGTATTTTGCATCGTTTGCGTAAGACAACGTTCGAGGAGGCAGATAGTGATTTCTTTACTGAGTTGTTAGAGCAGGTGCAAAATTTGATACAGGATAGACTGTCAGTCCACTGGTTGTACTCCCATGTAGAGGAGATGGGGCGCAGATTTGACTTGTTTGAACTGATGTTGGAACGGTGAGCTGCTTTCGATGCTTACTTGGAGTTAGAGAATTTTGTCACGGAGTGTACATGAACCATGGGGCGCTAATAGTATAGTGGACGGTGGAAAGCGGGTTGGCTCCCTAGATCCGAACACGGTGGAATTTATAGAAATGTATGAAGCGGAGAACAGGCGCTTTTTGGAGTTTAAACAAGAGTATACGGATGCTAATGCACGTTTTGAAGCTGCTAGAGCTGAGGTGTCCGCTGTTGAACAGCAAATTCGTGAACTGGGTTTGCATATTAACTATAAGTTGGATACTGGTTTGTTTGGCTAGTTTGGTTTATGAGTTTGTGGGGTTTTTTATTTTTTATTTATTATTTTATTTTATTTTATTTTTTTAATGCCATCGTTTGTGTGGTTGTATCCTGTGTTTTGTGTTAAATATGTACTTCGAGTTGGGATGTGTTTTATGTATATATAGTGTTCTAAAATGTTATGAGATCAGAAGAGAAAAAAAAATTCTCTATATTTTGAAGTTGTGGATATGGTATAGAGTGTGGCAGATAGACAAATATCAGGCTTAATATTTGAGCAGGAGTAAGCCAGAATCTGTTGAAAATTTTTTGTTGTACTTTACTATTTGAGTAGTCGAATCAAATAGTAGTTGAGTATGTAAAAAAAAATTTGTGTAGGTCTCATGCATTGAGCTATATTGAGTCACCAGAAAGCTGACAATTATTTAGCATGCATAGTACATGCTTGTGAGGCCACTGTAGAAGTCAGTGTGACTAGTAATGCCAAAAACTTCAGTTGTTCAAGAAAAGACAAGTGCCTGGATTTTGAAGTGTACTTGTGCGAATAGTGTATGAGAGTAATTTATAGTATAGTACAAAGTATGGTCAGATCAGTGTTATAGTGGTGAGAGAGATAGCTAACGACGGTAATAGCAGTACAGGGGAGGTGGAGATCTGTCGACAGCGTAGGAAAGGCCTAGAACTTTGATAGTCGATCCATGGCGTCCAGGCGTGCTCTCGGTATGCTCTTGGTCGACTACATATATATATATGGATGTTTTGTTGTGTAGAGGATGATAGAGAATAGGGTTCAGATCCGATGGTTAGTGGTCACTGTATGGGTGTGTTAATTGGGGTTTTGGGTGTTTGGTGGAGATAGGTTTAGGCCCGGGGTGAGGGTTGCGACGAGTGGGGTGGGGTGGGGTGGGGTGGTGATGGCTATCGGTGCCAAGTGTTGGGTGTTATCAATAGTGATGTGAGGTTGTCAATTTTTTAGGGAGAAAAATTGCAGGAGATGGTAGTAGTGGTGGTAGCGAGGGATTGGGGTATAGGGGGCTGAGGCGATTGCAGCGGGTTTTGTGCTTTCGTCGACGATGAGGGTGAAGGGTTGGGTAATTGTTGAAAGGGGGGGAGGGGGTAACCATAGATTGTGGAGTTTTTGGTGTGTTGATGGCAAGGATGAGTGTGGCGATGGACGAGTGGTGCATGGACAAGTGGTGCATCGTGTGATGTGGGGCGGCGGTGGAGTAGTGCTACTGTTGTTTCGTCTGTGGGTTTGTGGGTATGTGTCGGTGGGATAAGGTTGGTAGGACCCCAAGGCTAGTGATGGTACCTTTGAGGTAGCGACGGTAGGGACTTGACGACGATTTTATATATATATATATATATGTATGTTTTATCGATGGGGATTTGGTTAGTGGCGGGGTGGGACCCCTTTTGGCTGTGTCGACAGTGGGTGTTGGCGATGGTGAGGGGAGTGTGAGGTTATCGATGGTAGGGGGTAAGGTGATAGTAGCGACCACTCTTTTTTATTTTTTATTTTTTATTTTTTTATTTTTAAGATAGCTGTAGACACCCCATTTTGTCGGCTATCAGATTTAGGAGACCCATAGCTTGGTGGTTCACAATGATCGAAAAAGACTCAAAAAGGACTCATGGAAGTTAGTTCTATCTCTCAAAATCCTCAAAATGACCAAAATACCCCTAAAAGCCCAAAAACTCCCAGGTTTGGACCGAAAGTTCTGGAAACACACTACGTCATAAAACCAAATATCTTGATCGCTTGGTCAAACTGAATGTTCTAACTCCTGGATGACTGCTAAAACCCATAAATGGACTTTTGCAACTAGCATACCAAGTTACCTTTTCCTCCAGCTATGAATCCAATGGGTTTAATATTGGCTAGAAATTCTACAAGATCCCAGTCCTTATAGGAATCCATAGATTCCAATTCAGCCTTCATAGCTTTAACCCAATGAGCTGAATCAACATTACTCATTGCCTCATCGTATGTGGCAGGATCAGATTCAGATTCTATGGAGACAGCTTCAAAAACTTCTTTTAAGAACATGTATCTATCAGGCTGGCTGATAATCCTCCCACTACGATGAGGTATCGGGGCGAGAATGGGTGAAGATGTGGTGTTTTCTTGTCTTACATCATTTTCAACTATTGGAGGAATAGAGGGCTCTCCATCTATTTCTCTCAAATCTATCCTTCTTATAGGTTTATGGTTCATGATAAAATCATCCTCTAATAAAATAGCAATCGTACTAACAAACACTTTCTGTTTTCTTAGATCATAAAAATATCATTCGTAAGTACCCTTTGGATACCCTATGAAGTAACAGACTTGCGATCGTGATTCCAATTTGCTCATCTTTCCTTTTAGCACATGTGCTGGACACCCCCATTTCCAGAGATGTTGCAAAGAGGGCTTGCGTCCAATCCACATCTCCCGTGGTGTCTTTGGAACAGATTTGCTTGGAACAAGATTTAGTGTGTGCGCAGCGGTTCCAAAGCATAACCCCAAAAAAATAATGGCAACTCCGAATAAATCATCATAGACCTAGTCATGTCTAAAATAGTCCGGTTCCTTCTCTCTGCTACACCGTTCTGCAGAGGCATACTAGGTGCAGTCAACTGTGACAGAATCTCATTATGTATGAGGTGATCAATAAACTCATTAGAGAGGTACTCGCCACATCGATCCGATTGAATAGCCTTGATATGTGTGCCCAATTGCTTCTTCATTTCAGCCCTAAACTCTTTGAACTTTTTAAAGGCTTTAGATGTGTGCTGCATTAGGTACACATATCCATAATACCTAGAGTGGTCATCAATAAATGTAATAAATACTCATAACCACCCCTAGCTCTAATATCTATTGGTCTACACACATCAATATGAACTAGTTCTAATAATGCATTGGTCATATTGCCCTTTGCAGGAAAGGGCCTTTTGGTCATTTTACCCTCTAAACATGCTTCATAGACTTCTATTGGTTCGAGAACCAAATTGCCTAAGACCATTTCTTTGACTAGTCTGCCAATCCTATTTAGATTGATATGACCTAGCCTCATATGCCAAAGCCTTATTAGATTAGTGGAAGGTTCCTTTCTTTTAGATGGTATAGTTACCATTGAGTTATTAAGTTCCATATTAGAATCTTTAGAAATAATTAGAGTGATCACAAACAAACCACTCAACTTAATACCAAAACACATTAAAGAACCATTTCTTTTGATCATAACTTCAGTTCCAAAAAAGAAAGAATTTGTTTTCTTAGAAAGTTCTGAAGCTAAAATTAAATTACATCTCATTAAAGGGACGTAAAGTGCATATGATAAAACCAAAGTCTTATTCTTTGGAAATTTTAAAATTACTACTTCTATTGCAACCGTAGAAACAGTTGTGCTATAACCTAGAGTAAGCATGATCTCCCCATCATCATACCTCCTGGTTGATCTGAACCTCTACAACGAACTACAGATATAGTTAGACACACCAAAATCAACCCACCAAGTGTTCAAAGTATCCGTTATAAAACTTACTTCAATCACAAGTGATTCGATTATACCTTGAACTCTTATAGCTAAGAATTCTGGACAGTTCCTCTTCCAGTGGCCTTTGTCACCGCATTGGAAATAATTTCCTTTGCCTTGACCACCTCCCTTCCCCTTGCCTTTACCATTTCCCTTAGATTTTTCAATCTTTGGGACTGGTCCAACGCTTGGACCACCAGAGCCAGCATTCTTCTTTCCTTTCTTGCCTTTCAGCGCAGATCAAGAAGATGAAGAGCTTTTCTCAATGTTCATAACATTGCCCCCAGGCTTGATCACCCCTTCTCATGCCTGAAGAGAATTTATCAATTCACTCATAAAAAATTTCATGTGATTCATATTATAGTGTAGTTTGAATTGAACAAATAATGGTGACAGGGAGATGACGATCATATCAACTTGGGTCTATATGTCGATGTTGGCACCCAGAGTCTCCAGTTCATTTAAATTTCCAATCATTTTTGAAACATGTTCTCTGACTAGAGTTCCTTCCAACATCTTAGCACTCATTATCTTTTGCATGGTAATCAACCTAACAAGTCTGCCATGTTCCCCAAATATTTCTTTTAGGGAAGTAATAATGGCACTGGTGGAATCATTCGATTAGTATTGGCATTGCAACACACCAGCCATAGAGTAGCGTATGTAGCAATGAGCCATCGCATTCAATTTCTTCCACTTGTCAAACACGCATTTGGCATTTACAGAAGCATTTGCCGTGGGTTCGGTAGGGCATGGGGTAGCGAGGACATATATGTGATCCTCCGTAGTTAAAACAATGTCCAAGTTATGTTTCCATTCAATGTAATTGTTTCCAGTTAGCTTGTCTTGTGTGAGTATGGTGGCAAGTGGACTAAATGCAGATCCAGACATGATTAAATCTAAAAAAGAATGAAAACATACATTTTAATATAGATATCAAAACTAGACTGTATAAAATAAAAGAATCCTTAAAACTCTTATTTCATAACAAAGTCATCAGAATATCAAAACAAAAGAACAAAGCTTCCGTGTGGTGGTCATTATTTGATCTTTCGATTAATCATAACTTGTCCACTATGAAACTCTTGCAAAATAGGTGATGACTCCCGAACCTATATGATCTCTAAGTTTTTAAACAATTCCCTGTGTGGGATCCCTTATTCATAGCTTAGCTAGTGTACTCCATCAACTAGGATCCAATCACAACCACCTCAAGTATTGCCTCCATGTTGTGGTCACCCTCTAACACGTCTGACTAATCCTATCCATAGGAAGTTCACATCTAGTAACCAATGAGTAGCATACCCTCAGTATGAAATGATCACCCCTGGCAAGGTGACATAGAATGCACTACTCATCTTACAGTGAACCGTTAATGGAAGATCGTGGATGTTATAAATAAGACCCTCTCCCACTAGATTTGTTAATTAGGGCTTTTGCTTTTGAAAAAAATGTTTCTTCACATTACCCATAAACATCCAATGTTTACTAATATGATGAAAATGGTTTTTGAATTTTATTTTAAAAAACTTGTTTTATATGCATGTTGTAACATTATAATTAAATGACAATCACAAACCAAGCACATAAAACAAAAAAAGACTAAAATGAAATAAAAGCATTTAATAATGGCTCTATCTCCGATGGTTCTATCTTCATAGATCCATCTTCTTGGTGTGGTCGCCTCCAGCTCCATCTTCATGAACTCCGATTTGCTACTCCATCTTCATGGATTTCCTATTCTATTACAAAAATCATATGCTTCTTTCGAAGCTTGCAATTTTTCTAGAGAAGGAAATAACAACAAATAATAAATAAATAAAAAGGCTAGGAAAATCGGTGCGACTCTCCTATTCGCAGGAATGGAGTCGCAGCACCCTTTACATATGCCTTTAAAACCAAACCAAAATAAAATTACACCAATCACATAATTAATACAACATTAAAATTTTTCTTGCTGCCATGGGAGACAGCGGACTAAACTTTGCTGCAAAAAGTTAGTTGTACAAAAAACCATGCATATATAATAGAATATATTACTATTGGAACCCCTAATTGATTTGGATATTCCATAAACTCTTTATTGAAGAATTAGAACATAAAAACAGCATCTTTAGTTCTCTGTCACCTTGATCGATGGAAGAAACTTCAATCAATCAAATGTTTGATCGCTTAAACCAAGTTTAATCAATTGAACTTAAGATTTTACAAATTGATTTAAAAATTTTCAGAGTGTTATAAAAAATTATAATAAATAAGTTTTCAAAACTTTTAAAGTATTAAAAACACCTGGACAGATAACTAGTTTTGATCGATCGAACCTGGATCAATCGATTAAACTAAATAGTGTTCAATCGATCGAAGCTAGTTCGATCGCTTGAAGCCCGCATTGTTTTATCGATCGAAACTCTTTCAATCGATTGAACATAAATAATTTCAATCAATCGAAACAAGTTCGATCGATCAAAACTGCCATGCATCCAATGCTATCAAAGATTTGTTTTCTACTACGAAACTACTGCAAAAATAGATCTATGATGCAGTTTCAAAAACAGTACTAAAAACTAACATGCAAATCAAACTAGTGTTCCAAAACGCATCTATCGATCCAAATAAGCATGGCTCTGATACTAATTGATGGATTTAGGTTTTAAAAAACTTTAAATCTTAAGCGCAGTGGAAAAATATGTTTAAAACATTTATTGGTAGCCCGGATCTACTACTCATCAACTCTATAGATGCGTACACAAGAGGGACAAGAATTATACCTTGTGGTCTAGAACCCCATTATGATCTCTTTGACTTCTAGCAGCCTCCACTAGATGGTCTTCACTCTTATGACTCCTATGGATGCTCCCGGAGAGACTAGGGTTGGTGGGAACCCTAATGGTAAGGATATAGAAGGTTGGGAAAACCTTAAAATAGTTTCCGCGGCTCTGGGACAGTGAAAATGACAATTAAGCAATACAGTATGTAGTCGCCCTATTTATAGATTTCAAAAACCAACTTTAAGCTTTTGATCGATCGAACACCTTTTGATCGATTGAACCTTTAATCGATCGAACAAAGTTTGATCGATTGAACTGAATAGAGTTCAATCGATCGAAACAAGTTCGATCGATCGAACCTTTAATTAATTGAAACTCTTTCAATTAATTCGTTCATCATCCTCATATGCCACTCCCAACATTCTGGCAGAGCTAAGAATAGGACCTCCTAGGTTCTTTATTATTGGCTCAGATTAGTTGTTATTTCCCATGATCAAACTCTTTGATCAACGAAGTAACTAACTAATCAGTTAATGTTACTCACTATAAAACGATAATTGCAATCCAATGCAAAAGAACAAATCGAATCGATAACTAGACTTGTATGGTGTACTAATGTCCCTCTACCTTTACCATTCATAATCATATTTAGGTAGTCGTACAATTGTTACTGTTAACTTGAATGATGATTATATCTTCCATTCCTTGAGTCACATTCACCTCTTATGATTACCGAACATATTGATAACTACTTATCAACAAGACTGTAGTTCTCAGTAATCAACTCGGTGATATTCTTAAGGGAATGCTTACTCTTTATCAAAGGGTAGATTCTATCTTGACAATATGTGTTCACAACCCTATGAACATGACATAACCAAGATACTGAGGTGTTGATCTTTTATAGACCTCACTGATTGGTAAGTCAAAGCAATTATATCTATTGTCTGTGTTCATAATCGTCTCAAGATTGAGAACACGTACCTTATACAAGTTATGAGTTCCTATCAACTATTGACAGTTTTGTATGTCAATAGGAATCTCATGGTCCGTCAATGCTCTATAAGCACTAGGATATTAAATAAGAGTTATACTCTAGTGATTGAGATTCATCATTCCATCTAATGGTAGTTAATAATGCTATAGTGTATACCTGATGAAATGTCCAGTCTAATCATCCACTGTGATATGTTCTAAGTATCAAAGAATAGTCATTCGTAACTCTCTTGTATGTATTTCATACATACACGAATTACCTACTATGATTCTTAAGGATTACAAACAATCATCTCATGATAACATACATAATGAAATGTAAATATGACATCCATATATAAAAGGCTAATGTCTTATAAACAAAGGATGGGTTTGAGGGCACAATCCCAATGGCTGTACGAGCAATGACATGGAGAATCTTCAGGAAAAAATTCCTAGAAAAGTATTTCCTAGCAACCGAAAGGCATAAGAGGGAAAGGGAATTCATGGACCTGGTCCAAGGATACAAATCCATGCAAGAGTACACAACTCAACTTGAAGGATTGAGCCCAGGCCGATTCAGATACGGCAGGCCAGTCATGGCCTTGTGTCACCTTAATTATTCCAGGCCAATTTGGATGTGATAGATTAATTAGGAGGGATTGAGTCCAGGCCGATTCAAATACAGTAGACCAGTCAGGTCAAGTCCAGGTCGATTCGAATACGGTGGACAGATCTAAACTAAACAGCCTTATGTCAGATGGTTCTGGCAAACTGAAGGAGTTGAGAGATTGTGATCGAGATAAAAGAGTCAATAAGATGAGATTGTTTATGCACAATCTTATGTCGTTGATTTAAACTGCTCATTAATTGTTATCATGTGACAACTAGAATAATGGATTAACTGTACTCTAAGGTACTAAATAATAATAAACTGTTAATGTACATTTATATGCATTGCTTGTGTGTTCATTTTGCTCACTTAGCTGATGACTTTATTTCATCTTGGACACCCAAAATGTTCAGGAAATGATTATGCAGGGAACTATGATCATGCCAGCTAGAGAACCCTGTGTAGATTTCCTTTTTATTAATAAGTTGTAATGAATGAAAGAATAATGGTTAATTTGAATAAGGCAGTTTGTGCCTTTAAGGATATTTGATTTAAAATCAGCGTAATATTATTCGGATTTATTTGAGATATGTTAACTACTTTCTTCCACGTTGCATTATATATACTTTGTTTACTGGTACATGTTAAGCTAAGTATATGACAAGTGATCTATCACCTGTCATTACCTATGGGTCCAAAACGCAAATAAAAATTTTCCTTATTTTTCTACGCTGGGGTGTGACATATTTGGTATAGTGGTATGAAGCAAAAACATAAGTACAAGGGGTATTTGTAGACACCCCAAGTTTGACCGATCATCAAGTTCAGGGGATGGTTAACTCTAGATCGATGATGACAATGACCGGTAAAATTCAAAGACTTTCCAAGTGATTCAAATCTTCTCAGAGAATTCTTCAGCCCCAATAAAAGTTTTCAAAAGAAAAGGAGAGAAATCGGATATTCAGGGAAACCCGGATATGAAATACATATGAGAGAAACATTCTGAAAATTAATTTCAAAATAAATAAATATAAAAGAATTTTGAAAAGAAAAATTAAAGGAAAGGAAAGAAAAGAAAAAAAGAAAGAGAAAACAAATATATATGTATATACATGTGAAATAATTTACCAAGTATATTAGTATTAAGTATGTATTAAGTATATATTTAAAAAAATATATTTAATAAAAAGTGAGAGATTCTATTAGATGTGGCACGCGAAGATGCCGATGGCACTCGCTAAGTGTCGCAACGGCATTCGCTGAGTGCCGGAACAACATTCACTGAGTGCCACAGACAACTCACTGAGTGCCGCCCATTGTAATAGCATGTTTTTCTCAAATACATATAGAATATTCTTGCACATAGGTTTTCACCCGAAATTACCAATTTAACCCCACTAAAAATGGTCTATATAAGGAGGCCTTCACCTATATTACAAGGATATACAAGCAATATAAAATGTTTGAGAGATTTGAGAGGATTTTTTGAAACTTTGAAGAAATCAAGAAGAATTTGAAGAAATTGAAGAGGAATTTGAAGAACTTGGAAAATCTCTTCATCGAACAAGAAATCCCTGAGGTTATTAGAGGTAACCTTCTAATTTTACTTAGATTTAGGTTGAAATTCAATAACAATTTATAGAGTTAGGACTTTTACACATTTTCAAAACCTCTCTTCCTACCCCCATTTCAACACACACCACATAGAATTTGTGATTGAATTTTCTTTTATATGTTGCTTCCATTAATTTGGATCTAGATATAGCTTTGGGTTAAAAAAAAACAGAAGTTGTAAGAGGTATTCTCACTTGGATTTTATTTTGTTTCTACTTTCCTTTTGAAATCTATGAGATCTTTAATATCTCATTGGATCCTCTTTGGTTTGATCTCATAGTACCCTATAATCTTATGATTTATATGAGGATTAAGATTGATCATAGTCATTTCCATCCATATTTGGATAAGTCCAAGTCTTAGATTATAATTTAGGCCCTTCAACTATGAATCTCATAGAATCCTCTCTATATTCCATGGAGGTTTATGTGGATTGATTATGTCTAGTCTTCAAGGACCATCAATATGAGAGGAGAATAGGATATAATAAGCTTGTGTCCCTCAAGGATCATCAACTATGAGAGAGGGATTGACTTAATAAATTCCATGAATACCAACTCAATATTGGTACAGTGAACTCATGAACTCACTGAGATCAAAGATTTTAATTAAATCATGGTCCATGACAATTGAGTGAGACCAAATGGATAATGTTCATAACTCATATATGTATCACTCGATTTTCTGTTTTAATGAGATTCTATATTTAAAATGGTTTGGTCTCATGATTTGTGAGCAAGTTGCTCTCTATCCGAAATTTCAGAATAGTAAATTTGTTTCAAACTTAGTGAATCAGAACCCTAATCAAGTTTTCTTAACCTCAAATAATTTTTTCTAAGAATCTTAAAGTGTTAAGAAGGTCTCCTAAAAAGAATGAAGTCATTCGGATTTGTTTGCCATTTTTAGAAAATCATGCAAAAACTCAGGATAGAGAGTTGCAAATTTCTCAGTGATGCCTTATTTTTGCTCCATTCCTAGAGATTGAACCGTTGGATCTTAGATTTTCTTTTTGGGTTAGAAACTAAACTCACAAAGGCACGACATACTCGAAAATTATTAAGATCTAACAGTTGGAAGTATGAATTTTCTATTTTCTAAATTTAGGTTTCTTCTTTGTAAATTCTGAAATTCTGTTACAGTTTTGATAAATTTTGTTAAGTCTAATCTAAATGATCACCTAGTGTCTTAGGACTCAAACCATGTTCTCATAATGATTAATTGGGATTAAACTAGAGGCTAAATGATCCAAATCAATAAATAAGTTCATCTCATTCTTGTTTATATGCATGAATTCATTTAATATATATTGATGCTTAGGATTAGGAATCATTCTTGGCTTAAGTTGCATTATATTAAACTCAGTTGAACATAACTATGGGTTCCTTATGATCATGTTGGGATTATATCATCTCTATATGGACATTACATTGGCTCCTAGTTGAGACTTGTATATCTATAGAGGTGTTGTATCTCCGACTAATTAGAAGGAATTCATAATTGTATCAACTCTTTCTATGCTCTAGAACTTTAAGCATGTTACTTAGGATTCTAAAGTATATCTTGTTCAAAGCAAGTGGACTAACCCTTTGTATTGTAGCGCTATTGAGGTACGATTTCTCAACCCATCTCTAGTTCATTTTAACCTTTAATTTTCAACTCCATGTGCGACACCTTAGGATTAGGACTTGCCTTATGTGCATATATGATTAGAGACCTTTTCTTAGGATTCCTATTTTTGTATGAATTGAACGTTTAATATTCGCGGCTAGATCCCGAGTAAGTTCTCTTGTTTCCTATTGCATATCATTTTGCTTGCTACTCAAATTATGTGGTTTTGAATGATATTTTAGCATTAGTAATCTTACACCCTTTTAGACATGCTTTTGTAATGTATATTTATATATATGTATTAATTGAGGGCATACTTAGATTAATAATTCGATTAAAAGGGATGTTGAGTAGAGGCCTATCACGAGATAGAATGAGAGGGGGTCTTTTAGTCCATCAAACTCCTTCCCCTCTCATTCCATAATCCCCGGACCTAGAAATCTCTGGTTTTCTAAAAGATGCTTGCTTTTAAATTAGTTTCTTAATTTTTCTTTAAAAAATTAAGTGGCGACTCTTTGTATTTGCAATGTTTTAAAAGTGGACCCAAAATGCCGGTATCCACAACCTGGCGACTCGTATTTGAATTTTGAATTTGGAAAAGTTTTTAAAAAAAGCTGTAGGTAAAAAATGCGATATCCACAATCTGGTGACTCTGCTGGGGATCAAACCCAGAATCTCTGGTTTCGCAGACTAGATTCCTGATTTTGGGTTCACTCGAGGATTAGACTTGAAAGCATCCTTTTAATCGAATTAATTAATTTGTGTGTGCCTGTTGCATCGCACTTGCATGTCTTGCCAGTCGATTTCACGAAACTATAACCTTGGAGGCTCGGGGCAACCTGGTCGGTCAAGCCATCATGGGACTATGTGATCACCCTTGATCTTGTACCATGTGTTGGTATATGAAGCATCCTATCGGATATGTGTCAAGAGTCCCTTATTTGACCAAAACCCAACCTTTGCATGTTAGTTTCTATAGAACCTTTCAAAATTAGGAAATCAAGTCCTAATTAGGATTATATGCTAGGGAGTTTTGTATGCCCGGAAGGGATTATGTGAGATGATGATGTTGTCTGCTTGATCTAGAATGTATAATCATTTAATCACCTTTTAGCAATTCCTTCTTATGTCTCACAACATTTGGGAACATGTCGAATCTTGATTATAAGGGTACACTTTTGATAGCTTATTAGTTAAGCATCATTGACCTTGCATGTATCCCAATTTATGAAAAGTGCTTTAATTACCCAATCAATATAATCCTTCCTTTTCAAACATCTTCAAATCCATCTTCATAAATCCCAAAGTATTTTTGAAGATCCCTCTTGCAAATAATTTTTTTTTTCAAGCTCACTTTCTTTTGATCAAAATGAAGTAAACCCAATCATTGTTTATGGAGAAACATTTTCATATCCTCATTTTCAAAGGAAAAATTCAAAATTCGCAAGAATAATTTTGAAAGACTTCATCATCTAAAGAAATGTATTTCAAATGAGTTTCGAAGTAAAATTTCAACTCAATCATCTTTTGTGGAGAAATGTTTTCACCTTCAAAGGAAAATCCAAGGTTCTTGAGAATTTGAAAGATCCCATCACGCTTTTCAAATGAATTTTTAATATCCAACCTTTGAAATGGTAACAAGGGTCACAATGAAAGGGGAAATTAGCACACTTAACATGGATGAAGATTTTATGTGCTTATGTGTCTTATGTGCTAGGATTAGGATTTGCTTTTATTTTAGCATATAGATTAGGCATACACACACACTCGCATTACATCCGTGTGACATACGAATCATTCATGAACATTTTTACCAAGCATTTGAAAAAGAATAATAATAAAATAAATAAATAAAATAAAGCATAAATAAAATATCATGAAAAGACTTTCCTGTAAATTTAAAATTGATTAAAATATATGGTTGTATATGAAAGATAGAATCAGCTACAAGCAGAGTGTGATTCAGAGATTTCTCTACTAGGTTAGTAAGAAGAGAGATGGCACAAGAGACAAACACAAGAGAGATAGCAGAATTAAGGGCCATTGTTGAGCAAAAGGCAAGGCAGATGAATAGAATGATGACTATAATAGAGGCATTGGCACGACAGACGCCAATAGCCAACCCGTAGGTTGTCAATCCTCCTCCAGTCGTGAGGGAAGAGGATTGGTATGACGATCTAGAAATTCAAAGAGCCGAGGTGTCAAGAGCAGAGAGGGAGAGGATAGAGAAAATAATGACTGAGAAAGTGGAGAAATAGGAAAAGCTAGTTCGCAAAGCCCTAGGGGTTGACACTTACTTATTGGAACTAGAAGGGTTATATGATGGGGTTCACGAGATACTACCTGTTGGATTCAACATGCCTGTGTTCAAAAAATTTGATGGAACAGGGAACCCCTGTAGCCATATCCGAATGTGTATAGGGCCTTTTTAGCCAAGTGGCTTAACCACTACCATGATGGCTATCTTATTCCAACAAACGTTAATAGAAGCCACTTTGTCATGCTACCTTACATTAGAGTTGAGCAAGATCAGAATTTGGGAGGAGGTGTTAAGTTGCTTGTGGTACAATATGAGTACAACTAGGATCTGGACGTCACTGTTCAAAACCTAGAAACTACCAGGCAGTGAAATAAGGAATCTTTCGCCGAGTACCTAAATTGTTGGAGAGGCAAGGCAACCAAGATGGTGCAAAGGTCATCGAAAGGAGAACAGATCAGAATGCTAATGAAAAATCTATAGCCCATCTTTCAGGAGAAAATGAGATTTCAGTCGATCAACACTTTTACTGAGGTATTCGGTGTAGGGACGAGGATTGAAGATGCAATACAAGAAGGGGTGATTAAGAAAGAGGAACCAATGAACAGATACAGGCATCCAAACTATGGGTCAGGAGGAAGAAATTCAGGAGGTCATTCCGGATCTACTAATGTTAATGCGCTAAGCGAGCCCAAAATAAAGTTTAACATAACAAGAAGCTATCTGAGAAGAGGAAGGGACAAGCTGCTGAGGAAATTTTCAGACTTATGAGTATCATTGTCCACAGCCCTTGACAGGCTGGTGGCAAAAGGGCATCTTCATTTGTTAGAACCACGGCCAAGGCCAAACCCGCCACCTCCGAACTTCAAGGCTGATCTTTACTGCAAGTTCCACCAAGAATAAGGGCACTCTACTGACCGATGCTTGAGGTTGAGGCACGAGATTCAAGACCTAATAGATAAGAAAGTGATATCCGAGCCCCCTGCTAACCCACCAAATATCACCATGAATCCGTTACTGAACCATCATATCGTGCCACCACCGGGAATTTATTATCTAGAGTGTGGAGGAAATCTTTTTGACCCATCTCAATTAATTACAAAGTTGGGCAACCTGAGGAAGTCATATCAGATGCCAAGAGAAAAGGTGATTTGTACTCTAGGTAGGCCATCAGATGAAAGCAAAGGAAAGGGGATAGAGGAAGTTGATACTTCAGACTGGTGGGCTCCTGAAATGGATGACTCTATTTAGTATAAGGGAGATGACAACCAGAGCATCAACCGCATAGTGGAAGACTTGTGGTATGAGAGCGAAAAAGAAGTGAAAAGTCCAAAAATCACCGAAGCACGAGATGATCTATGGATGAAAGAAGAAGTGAGCCATTTGACTCGGTCGGGAAGACACTTTAAGCCGCATGAACTTGAGAAAGATCACCCAGGCCAGGAATTGGACAAGGGAAAAGGAAAAATGAATGAAGAGAAAGAAGAAGATAGGGTTTTGAAATAGATGAAAAAGACACAAGCAAATATTACTATTTGGACTCTGTTGATTGCTTCCAAATGCCACAGAAAGGCAGTCCTCATGCCCTCAACCAGTCGGATGTTTCCATTGATGTTACCCCGGAGGATCTCGTTGGTATGATTAATAAAAGCCCAGCTCTCGCCATCTCATTTACCATAGCTGATCTACCCCTTGGAGGGCATGCTTACAATAAACCATTGCATATCACTGTTGAATGTCTAGGGAACTCCTTGCCCGCCTGTCTCGTGGACAATAGATCTGCTCTAAACGCATGCCTATTCTGGACAGCCAAGAGGATGGGACTTGATGAGTCAATATTTATTCCATTAGAGCAAAAAGTAAGGGCTTATGACAATACTCAGCAATCAGTCATGGGGATCATCTTTTTAAATCTCTATGTTAGGTCCGTGGAAAAGGAAGCAAAATTTCATATCATCAACATTCTTGCATCATTCAACCTACTCTTAGGAAGACCTTGGTTAGATTGCTTGGGTGTCATCCCATCGATAATCCATCAAAAGGTTAAATACATTGGGAGAACAAGGTTTATGATATACTGGGAGATAGTTGGATCAATATGGCTGAAGCTTCGTCTAGTGCCCCGATTTTGGAAGTACAGGTGCAAGAGAAGGAAGCAAGTTTGGGTGGATTTAAATTCATTAATATGGTAGAAAATAGCAAACCAAAGGAGTTCTCGCCACTTTATTTTAACCAATAAGCAAGTCTGTTGGTAGCTAGAATTATGAGGAAAATGGGGTTCTTCCCAGGATTGGGTTTGGGAAAGAGACACCAAGGATTACAAGAATTCCCAAAAATCGTCACTCAAATCCATACTCGCGAATTAGGATATCAGCTAACAAGGGAAGAGTTAAAAGAAGAAAGCGACTGATGCACCAATAAGGCCATATTTAAAGACTCTTAATGGGCATTTTATCAAGGAAGGGGAGGATTTTCCGTTCTGCGATTTTCCAGAGCCTTGGATAGATAACATAGATAAGCGTGTAAAGATGGGAGTCGAGATATTCTTTGCACATGACTTCTTTGATTATGAAGATCCTTACCTTCAGGTGCCTGCAAAATCCTTCATTATTCAAGATGGATCAGCACATTAGATGGATCGGCAATGAAAAAGCTACTTGTATTGAAAGAAAAGGGATAGATTAAAGAGGGTAGTCCAGGGAAGATTATGACAGAAGAAAAAAGTCAAAGTGAAGAAGAAATTGAAGAGAATAAAGCAAGGGAGGGTGAGCCAGAAAAGAAGAAGAGCCAAAATTGAGGAAGAGCCGGAAAACGATGAAGAGCCAAAGAATGAAAAAGAGACAGGGGGTTTGCCAGGCTACGACACTATAGAGCTTAAACAAGGGGTTAACAAAGAATGGGTGTTCGAGTCTAGTGATAGGTATCCCCCCTCCCCGGAGTCTGTAAAGGCCCATATGAGGTGTCTTATTATCTCTATGTCTATTGTAATCAATCCCAAAAATATTAATGAGAATATAACTAATTTTTCTTACTCGACTGCGCATAATAATAACTATGATGCATGCAATGAATGTGATAAAGTACCGGATGAATTGAAAAAATTAATTGAAAAAGAAAATGAATGTACATGTAAAATCATAGAAAGCACTTTAACGATTAATTGGGAAATGAAGATAATCCGCAAAATGTTTCTATTGGCTCCATACTTAGCAACGAGGAAAGCAAAGAATTAATCAATCTATTAAATGAATTTAAAGATGTCTTTGCATGGTCTTATGATGATATGCCAGGAATTGATCCAGAGATAGTCCAACATCATACTCCCCTCTTCCCAAATTTAAAACACGTAAAACCAAAATTAAGGCGAATGAGGCCTGTACGGGCACTTAAAGTGGAGGAAGTTGAAAAGCAATTAAGAGCTGGATTCTTGATTATCACCGAGTACCTAGAATGGGTCACCAACATTGTGCCGATTCCAAAAAAGGATGGTCATGTTAGGGTTTGTGCTGATTTCTGGGATTTGAACAAAGCCAGTCCTAAGGACAATTTTCCTTTACCCCATATTGATGTACTAATGGATAATACCACGCGACACAAGCTTTTGTCTTTCATGGATGGGTTCTCAGGATATAATCAGATTTTAATGGTGCCAGAGGATACAGAGAAGACTACTTTTATCACACCTTGAGGGACTTACTGCTATAGGGTTATGCCATTCGGACTTAAGAATGCGGGTGCAACTAATCAAAGGGGCGGCCCTTTGACATGATCCATAAGGAAGTGGCGGTATATGTGGATGACATGATAGTAAAATCCAAAGAAAAGGGAGGGCATTTAGAGGCGTTAAGGAAGTTCTTTGAGAGGCATAACTTTTATACCTGCTTTGAGCGGTTCTCATCCTTTCCTTGACCAAGGAAATTTTCTCGTTGGTTTCTTTAACCAAATCCGGTCCCAACAATTCTGTATCTCCAACCTCTGCCTAACACAATGGAGAACGACATGGTCGTCTGTATAATGCTTCGAATGGAGCCATCCCGATTCTCGTGTGGTAGCTATTGTTGTATGCAAATTCGACTAAAGGCAAGTGTGTCTCCAAGATTCTTCAAAATTGACAACACAAGCCCTAAGCATATCTTCCATAATCTGATTAGCACTCTCGGTCTGTCCATCAGTTTGAGGGTGAAAGGCAGTACTCATTTTGAGCGAGGTTCCCATAGCTTCTTGCAGACTTTCCCAAATCCAGAAGTAAAACGTGTGTCACGGTCTGACACAATTGACACTAGTACACCGTGAAGTTGCACAACTTGTTGTATGTATATCCGGCTCATCTTCTCTACCGGGTATGTCATACTATAAGCAATGAAGTGAGCTGACTTCGTCAATCGCTCCACGACTACCCAAATAGCATCATGATTCTGCTGAGATCGAGGCAATTCCACTACAAAATTCATGGTGATGTGCTCCCACTTCCAACCTTGAACAGGTAAGGGTTGCAACAATCCCAAGGGTTTTTGGTGTTCGGCTTTGACTTGTTGATATGTCAAACACGTAGATACAATTTTTGCCACATCCTTATTCATACCTTCGCACCAGAAATTTCTCTTCAGATCCTTGTACATTTTTGTTCCCGCTGGGTAAACTGTATATCTGGACTTATGTGCTTCTTCCAAAATATCATTCCTTAAATCTCCATGGTCTGGTACACATAATCTGTCTCTGGATCTGTACCCTCCATCACTTCCCATTTTCCATTATATTGGATCCTTTTCTGACATCTTCATAAACCATGTCTGAAAGTTCTCATCTCCTTTCTGAGCTCCAATAATGCGGTCGATAAGCATTGGCTATAGGATAAGACATCCAAAAGTTGTCCTTCTATTTCCTCAGTACTTTGCACATCAAATTCTACCAACATCTCCAATGCCCGCAATACATTAACAAGGCGATCGTCCATGAGTTTGCCGACTTAAGGCATCAGCGACCACGTTGGCTTTACCAGGGTGGTATTCTAATGTGAAGTCGTAATCTTTGATAAGCTCCATCCATATGCGTTGTCTCATGTTCAACTCTTTCTATGTGAACAAATATTTTAGACTCTTGTGATCGGAGAACAAATCAAACTTCTCATCGTAGAGATAATGTCTCCAAATCTTGAGTGCGAAAACTACTGCCGCCAATATCAAATCATGAATGGGGTGGTTCAACTCGTTCGGCTCCAGCTGTCTGGATCCATAGGTGATAACTCTACCATCTTACATAAGCACACACCCAGTCCTTGATATGACGCGTCACTAAAAATAGTGAACTTCTCATCAGGCTTGGGTATGGCTAGTTCTGGTGTGGTAGTGAGTCTCTCTTTCAATTCTAAAGATGACACCTTGTGTCCCAAAAATCTCACTTTCTGTAACTAGAACTCACACTTACTGAACTTGCCATACAAGTGGTGGTCCTTGAGCGTCTGCAACCCTATCCGTAGGTGTTGATCGTGTTCTTCTGCTGACTTAGAATAGATCAAAATATCATCTATGAAGACGATGACAAACTAATCCAAATAGGGCTTGAACACTCTTTTCATCAAATCTATAAATACTGCCGGAGCATTCGTCATTCCGAACGGCATCACCAAGAATTCATAGTTACCATAACGGGTTCTAAAAGCAGTCTTAGGTATGTCTTCCTTTTGTACCCTCAACTGATAATATCCCGACCGTAAGTCTATCTTGGAGAATGTCATAGCTCCCTGTAGTTGATCAAATAAGTCATCGATCCGAGGTAAGGGATACTTATTCTTGATAGTTATATGGTTCAATTCTCTATAATCGATACACAGCCGAAGCGTCTCATCCTTCTTCTTCACGAATAATACTGGTGCTCCTCAAGGCGATGTACTTAGATGTACAAAACCTAGATTCTCGAGCTCCTGAACTTGTTCCTTCAGTTCCAACAGTTCAGCAGGGACCACTCTGTAGGGAACCTTAGTGATTGGTATGATACTTGGTACGAGCTCAATACAGAACTCTATACTTCTCTCAGGTGGTAGACCTAAAATGTCTTGAAATACTTCTTCGAAGTCTTTAACTATAGGTATAGATGATGATGTCATCTCTGTACTGACGACTTCGATGTTGGCTATACACCTTATGAGGAACATATCTCCCAAAGGGTTACATTGGAGATCAAAGGATTGATTCCCACTGTTGGAGAATGTAATTCTCTTCCTCGCACAATCCAACTTCACTTGGTTTTGAGAGAGCCAATCCATTCCTAGGATTATGTCAAACTCCTTCATCGTTGGGACAATCAGCCTTGCAGGGATTTCACGGTCTCCTAGCCGTAAGGGACAATCCTTGCATACGTGTCCTAACTTGACTGTGGCTCCCAAAGGTGAGGTAGCCTTCAAAGTTTTCTCTAAATGATGAGGCAGAATACCCAAACTCTGAATAGTATTAACAGATATAAATGAAAGTGCAACACCCGTATCAAATATTACTTTAACATCGGAGTTAAACATAGTTAAAGTACCTTCCACTGCTTGCTAATCGTGCTGAGCTTCTGCATAATCTCCATCTTCGTACACAGTTTCATCATATCCAGCGGCATCAGGAATAATAGCATTCACGCGAGTCTGTCCCTGTTGACCATAAGTCACCTGCTTAGGAGCAGTGTAGAACTTGCTGATGTGACCAGGTTCACCACAATTGTAACACACTATATTCTTATGAGCGATGCACTTAGGTGCCTTGCAGTCTCGAGCCAAATGACTCGAGGTGCCGCAGTTAAAGCATTGTGTTATCCTCTTGGGTAAAGCACATCTTTTAGCAAAATGCTCGGGCATCTGGCAATTAAAACATACCCGAAGTTTGGTTTTCCATTTCTTCTCCGCGTTTGGTGCACTCTTCTCCTTACGGAGGTGACTCAAACTGCCATGTTCCATCCATTGAGTCTCATTGCAATCATACCAAATGTGACCTGGTAGGTTGCAATTAGCACAGAGGTCACTTGGTCTGCTTGTACCCTTGTTCTCAACGGGAGTCACCATCTCTTGGAACTTTCTCTTGCCTTGCTGTAGCTCAGATGATTTCGCAAGGAAACTCTCGTATAGACGATCTCCGAACTGACCTACGGTGATTCTATTTCCCATCTCCCAAAAGTTTAGAATAAGTGACTCGACCAAGCCGGTGGGATCAATCTCTGGGGATAACAGCCGGGATTGTCCGCTTGATTGGTTCTCTGTTACCTGAGGCGACTCGGCCATCTATGCTCCTACACATAGGTCCAGCCTAATGGGTTAATATTACTATATAATAAACTCGTACTATAACATAAGTATATAACAAAATCCAAGTATACATAATACACCAAACATGTATTTGCACTAGGACTGTCTAACAGCAAAGAAGTCGTATTCTTATTCTCCTTCCAAGCTCTAGGCCATGGGCTATGCTGACTGTTCCGAGATTTGACTCAGAAAGTTTGTCAGTGTCTAAGCTATTTATGAGGGCTTTGGCTTACCTCAACTTCTTAGGAACTCAGCTACTTATCTGCCTATATGGATTTCATATATCATAACCAACTTGGCTAATTTCTAAATGGATACGTCTGATGATATTTAGCGGCTGCTAACATTCTCGTCGATGTGACAAAACATGTGAAATCATCTCTACGATGAAACCAGCCTGGATTTCGAGTTCTAAACTAAGGCCAAACAGCACTAACCAACTAAAAACTAGAATCGGCTTGTTTGATAAACCTAAATTTGGTAGATCAGACTAGACTAACTTGATTGTATATCTTAGTAAGAACTTAAAGCTAATCTATGTCACTAATCTGTGGCGTGAATAATCGAGCCTGGTCAAAGTAGATAACCTGGCTCTGATACCACTAAATCCTGTCACGATCCGACATAGCATAAATATGGAAAACATTTAATTTCCTTTATGGACCCGTAGGTCGCGACAGTTTGAAGAATCGATTCTGTCCTAAATGTCGGACAACATAAAACCATAAATCAGAGTAGAGCAATCAAAGCTTACAAAATTTTCTAACTTAATAAATATTACAGCACGGGAATATCTAAGGCACACTCTGCCTTGAAACAAAATAATATCTAAACGTCTATTACAGTCATCCTTATTACAAAACCAGTACGTAATTTAAAACATATAATAATAAACTCTTCTATCCTGGTCGTTCTCAGTTCGCATAATCATAACGTTCCTCCTAGTTATAACCTGAAAAGCCTGAACACGAATGTCCAGGACGCATCAACGTCATTAGCTTCAAGAGGCTGGTGAGTATTAAATACATATGTTCGAATGAAAAACATACTCAATTACCATTTCCCATTTTACAATTTCATTAATTGACGGGTTAACCATAGAAATGAATTCAATTGGTAAAAATAAGGATAACATTATCATATTCAGTTTATAAAACATGTGACCGTGCATGAGACCAATACAACCATTCTCATCTTACCAACTCTTTTCTCTCGACAACACAATGCCCAAGTCTCTCACACCAGTATCTTTGAACTATTCCGATAGCCACACTTTAGCATAGGGGTGCCACGGAATGTCCAGTTTGCCTTACACTTTAGTACGGGGTACAAGGGAGTGTCCAATGCCTCACACTTTAGTACCTAATTCTCCTCGTAAATACCAGAGGAAACCTCACACGGTATCCAGACTCGGGTACCAGGGAGTGTCCGTAGGCCACACTTTAGCACTACCATGGCTGCCAAGGAATGTCCAAGTTCGGCGTCACACACTTTAGCGCTACCATGGGTGCCAGGGAGTGTCCAATTTTGCCACCGTCGTATTACAAAGATACTCTACCGCAATCTCATAACCTCAAACTTTAATACCTAATCCGCCTCGCAAATACCGGAGGAAACCTCGCGCAGTATCCAGACTCGGGTACCAGGGAGTGTCCACAACACAATCTCAACCACATACTCTTTCCCATACTATCCAACACTTACCATGCATGTACAACTGACCCCACATGTATGTCATGAAACTTTATATAGAATGTGTAAACAACTGAAAACAAGAACAATGTACGTACATGGATAATTAAGTTGTAATTCATTGATTTTACAATCCAAACACAATAAACAGGATTCTGATTTAATAAAATTCCCAAACAGAATCTTAACAGTCTTTAAAGTTAATCCAAACAGTCCCTTAACAGAAAATGACAAAAACCAGAAACTGCTCAAAAACGCGCGCGCGGGCCGCTCGCGCGATATGCTTGATTTTTCTTTTTCTTATAAAACTTTTCTAATGGCCAGAAAACACATAGATCGCTCGCGCGGGCCGCTCGCGCGATGTGTCGCTCGCGTAATATACCAGTTTTTCAACTTTCCTTAATAAATTTTCAATCTGTTAGAAACCACAAGGCTTGTGCGTGCGGACCGCTCGTGTGACCCTCGCTTGTACGATCGCGCGCACGAGGTTCAGCAAAGACTTCATCTTCCTCGTGAAAACACCCCTGTTTCAATTTTGGGGTCTGTTTTTTGACGCAGTTTGATTTCGAAAGTAAATATGTTATATAGTATATGATTCTCTTTGTTTTTCCGCAAGGATTACAAATATGAAATCAATTTAACACGAATTTAATCGTAGCTCACGAATTTTTATGAAAAACTGAAAGACGTCAAAACTTCATTTTTAATATACGTCGCGATACGAACGAATTAAGCTTTAATACTTTAAACATAGCTTATATATCATATAATCTTTCAAAATCATCTAAGAAAATGGATTTTGGTTTAGTTTGGAAAATCACCATTTTTTATCTTCGAGCTTTCATACGAAATTGACAATGGTAGATTCTAAAATTTCAATCATAAACACAGAATTAAGCATGAATTACATTCTAGTGAGTTTAAAATACTCACTGAGATTAGAGATTAGACATATTGTTGAGAAAGATATAGAAACTAAGAATTTCAAACCCAAGCTTTGGCTATGGGTATTAGGAGCTTTCTCTTACTAAAATTTCTATAATTTCCTCTTCTAAGTTCTCTTGGAAACTCTCTCTATACTTGTGTTGTGCAGAAATTGTGTGATGGAGAGAGTATGTGAGTGTATATATAAGATCTAATACTTGGGGGTCAAGAACCACCCTCTATACTCAACAAATTTATTTGTTTCATTTTACTAAAAACTAAGTATACATATATGTACTACACATATACAGGGATATACAAAATCTGCTGAACTTGTTTGGATGTAGTCTAAGATAGTTTTAGGGGTCATATAGGTACTTAGAGGGCAACATGAAGTTGTTTGGATAATGGAGCTTGTAGACACAATTAGTACATATAAAAAAGATACTCCCAAATAAGGCATACTACAAGTGTCTAGGAATCACTTATGTTGTTTGGCAAAATAGCTTATGGCCTAAAAATGTAGTACTCATAAGATGTATTCCCAAACAAAGCCCTATACAATCATAAGTTTCCATAAATGGAAATAAAGCAAGTGTCACATCTTGCTTTACAAAGATTCCAGAATCTGTTGAATCCCAACGCAGCGCGGACAGTTTTCAACACAAACTTATATTTTCGCGGTGCGGTGATCGCCACAAAAATACAGAAAATTCATTTTAACGTTGGAAATAGTTTTTTGGTTTTATAAAAATGCTGATTGAGTCAAAAGAAATTACTTTCACCGTTTTGAAATACAGTTTTGAAATTCAGCACCGGCATTACCAAAATTACAAAAATTGCCATTTGACCCCAATTAAGAATTTTAATATGGAATAAAATAAGAAACAAAAATTTAAAACATGAGAATTGAAATGTAAATAATAGCAGACAGTACAAATTGAATTTAAAGGTCGCAAAATGCAAATACAAATAATTGAATGGAAAAGCAGGTTGTTACACGAGCTTTCCGTCTAGGACCGCCCGGCTCGGACCCATAGTGGGCGCAGCTTGAGCATGTCCCGTGACTTGTTCCACAAATTTCCGTGCAGTTTCCTGCCCCAGCTAGAAGACTAAGAGAGGGGTGTTTCCTACCCCTATTAGGAAACATCCATGGTTTTGTGCCAATCAGTTGCAATTACACTCTTATATCTATAAAAGAGCGCATTCACCTCTTTCATGGGGGATTGCATTCTTATTCTATAGAATTGCGGCTAAAAATTCATCAACACACATATCCGGCTGATATTTGGTAGCTCTACCCTTACTGTTGGTTCACCAAAGGCCCCCAGTTTACTATAGTGCAAGTGCTCTGACACACACGTGGATGTAGGCTTCTTTGTTAACAGAGCCGAACCACATTCAAGTCTCATGATTAACTTTTCGTACCCCTAACTAAATTTAGGCATCATCAGTTTGGCACCGTCTGTGGGAACGATAGTTTTTCTCCAAAAAACAAACCTGTTACTAGCATGCCACCAAAGAAGGGTAAGAAGACTGCTGCTCCAACAGGTCAGGCGGATTCATAGGCCGGGCATCCGACGGCCTCCATGACCTCGGAGCAGATCACCGCAGCTCTTGCACAACTCCTGGAGGGTCAACGTCAAGCCAAGCAACAAATCGAGGCACTGCTGGCCCGACAGGATAAGCCCCCTCAAGCCGAGGATCAGTTCGGGAATGACATATGTGTGCACCCGTACGGACTCGACGGCGTGCGCATACAACACTAGTATCCCTTCTGGCTTTGAGGCAGTCTGGGAACGATGAGCGTAGTTGCTGCCCCGGCAACATGCTCGGGCCAACCCAAGCCAGGATGGAGATGCTAGAAAGATTATCAATAGCAGGCGCGCTGCCAGAAGGGAGGGGCAAGAGCAAACAAACCGAGAATCGGCCCAAGAACGCCCGGCCAGGAGCCGTGGAGACCTCAGGCACACGATTACCCAGAGTTGAATCCATTCCCCATCCCTGAGGATAATGCACTTCAAAGAGGAGGCTTCATCGTTTGATCTGACCTACCAGACAGATACAGAGTGGGAGACTAGAATGAAGGATGTCAGGGCCTAAATCAATGACTTACAACAACAAATTGAGAAGTTGAATCGTAGGCCAGGTTGCGACTACACCAATATCAAAACTGAGTCACCCTTCACAGTCCAGGTCACAGGATTTCCCATTCCTCGCAAGTTCATGCAACCACATCTTGACTCTTACGACAGCTCGTGGAATCCAGTCGATCATGTCCGGACTTATAAGGCTCAAATAACGTTAGCTACCAACGCCGACGAACTACTGTACCTGACCTTTACCAACACCCTCAAAGGGCTGACCGCAAAGTGGGTCCATACACTTAAACCCCGAACGATCAACAACTTTAAGGCACTCAACAAGCTCTTCATCAACCAGTTCATGGGAATGCTTGACCGATCACAGCCAGACACCCAATTGTTGGCTGTCAAGAAGCACAAAGGAGAATCCCCGAAGGATTATGTCAACTATTTCAATTAGCAAAAACTTCAGATCCGTAACCTAAATGAAACGGTCGCAATCACAGCCTTCTGCTCGAGGGTTCAGCACACCAAGATTGCTACGTCATTCCACCATGACCGACTGACCACCCTGGTTGAACTCTCAGAAAGAAATGGAAAATACATTAACACGGAAGAGTTCCTGAAGTCTAAGCGCACCAACTTTGTGGAGGATGAGTCCTCGAAGTCCAAACGGAAGTGCGAAGGTTCTGAAAAAGGCTTGGGAAAGAAGCTGGAGCAAGATCAGCCGTGAAGCAGTCGGGACCAGGACTCGATTGCTTTCACACCACTCTTTCGGCCTATCCAGGAGGTTATGGTTGCGGCCGAGGCCCAGAGACTACTCAAGAAGCCAAAAAAGCTAAAGAGCCCTCCCGGGAAGAGGAACCTAGATAAGTTTTGCCGGTACCATTGAGATCATGGCCATAATACAAAAGACTGCTTCAAGCTCAAGATTGCCGTTGAGAAGCTGATTAAGCAAGGTTATCTGGCCAAGTTTGTCACCACAGATAGATGGCATCGGTCAGATACCCAAGCTCCTGAGCAATTGTAACCCCGCGATCACATCAAAGTGGTCTTCGGAGGAATATCGGGCGGAAGAGACTCGTAGTCGGCTAGGAAGAGACACACTTAGGCATCCCGAGAGGATATCTTGTAAGTCCAAATAGCCAACTCCCAATCGATCGATGTTCTTAGATTCTCGTCCGACGATGTAAAGGATCTGCATTGCCCCGATGATGATTCACTGGTGGTGACACTCTCCATAGCTAATTACATGGTAAAGAGGGTATTGGTGGACACCGACAGCTCCTCAGACATTCTGTTTGCCTCAGCCTTCGATCAGTTTGGGATATCAAGGGACCAGCTCCAACCAATGGCCACTCCCTTGGTAGGGTTCAACGGATCCAGCATACAACCACTCGGAATGATCGAGTTGCCAGTGCTTATGGAGACCTACCCGCAGTAGGTCTTTGTACTCACAAAATTTTTTGTAGTGGAAGCCCCCTGTGCTTATAATGTCATCCTCGAAAGGACCACACTCAATAGAGCCAAGGCGGTGGTGTCAACTTATAGCCTAGTGATTAAGCTCCCAACCCCCCAGGGTCCGGGAAGCTTATGTGGAGACCAAGCGACTGCTCGGAGCTGTTATATTAGCTCCCTAGGCAGAGAGGCGATCATAGAAACACTGAACGTTTAGGAGATGGATCTGAGGGATGCGAGGGATAGAGTAGGCCCGGTGGAAGAATAAGATCAAGTGGTGCTGGACCCCCAGTTCCCCGACTGGTCCATTAGCATTGGCACTCTCCTGGAACCAAGTCTTAGAAAACAGTTAATCTAGTTCCTGAGAGAGAGCCAAGACGTCTTCGCCCGGTGCCATGAAGACATGCCAATAATAGATCCCTGGGTCATGTCCTACCATCTCAACATTGAAGAGGAGAGACATGGCTCTCGAAAGACAAGTGGCAGTGCGCAAGGAAATTGAAAAGCTCCTTAAGGCAAGGTCGGTTCGGGAAGTTCACCATCTCGACTGGTTGGCTAACGTAGTACTGGTCAAGAATAGCAACGAGAAGTTGAGTATGTATGTGGACTTTACCGACCTGAACAAGGCTTTCCCCAAGGACTGCTATCCGCTACGTAGGATAGACCTCCTCGCGGATTCCATAACCGGTCATTCACTTCTCTCTTTCATGGATGCTTACTCGGGATACAACCAGATCAACATGTATCTCAAGGACGAAGAGAAGTCGTCATTCATCATCGACTAGGGGACGTATTGCTACAAGGTGATGCCCTTCGGCCTTAAAAATGTCGGGGCAACTTAACAATGCCTGGTCAACTACATGTTCAAAGATCTGATAGGGAAAATGATAGAGGTATATGTTGACGACCTCTTGGTCAAAAGCCACGACGAGTCCGACCATCTCAACCACCTAGCTAGGCCCTTCAGCATCTTAAAAAATTTCGTATAAGGTTGAACCCAGCCAAGTGCACATTTGGAGTCGCATTCAGAAAGTTCTTGGGCATCTGGTCAGCAGATGAGGAATCGAAGCGAACCCCAAGAAAATTTAAGCAATCATAAGCATGCGTTCACCCCGATCAACAAAGGAAGTACAAAGTTTGGCCGTATGGGTAGCTGTCTTGAACAGATTTATCTGCCGGGAAATCGACCGGTGCCTGCCGTTCTTCAAAATCCTCCACTAAGCTTTTTAGTGGTCAGAAGAGTATGAAGAGACGTTTCAAGAGCTCAAGAAATACCTGACATCGCCTCTTCTGCAATCGATGCCCGTACCGAATGAGGAATTGTTGTTTTACTTGGCAGTGTCACCCTCGGCAGTGAGCTCAATATTGGTCAGAGAGGAGCACGGGATACAATACCTGATCTACTACACGAGCCGGGCACTATAAGGTGCAAAAAGTAGATATTCCTGTATCAAGAAGCTCGCCATCGCACTAATCACCTCCGCCCATAGACTTCACTCGTACTTTCAAGCCTATGTCATTGTGGTCCTCACAGATCAGCCACTTTGCCGGATCCTTGGCCGACCTGAAACGTCCGGGAGGCTCATGAAGTAGGTATTGGAACTGAAAGAATTTGAAGTGATCTACCAACCCCGTACAACAATCAAGGGTCAGGCGGTAGTAGACTTCCTCGTAGAATTCACATATCTAGAAGACTCAGTGGAGGAGTCATTCCCACCCGAGCTACCACTCGGCCTACTCCCTGACATCCCGACCTAGGTACTCTATGTGGACGGATCCTCCAATAAATAGGGCAGTAGGGCAAGAATCATCCTGACCATGCCTGACGGGATCCAGCTGGAGTACGCATTTGGGTTTTAGGCCTCTCACAACGAAGCCGAGTATGAAGCCTTATTGGTCAGGTTGTAATTGGCTACCTTAATGGGCACACAACAAATTCAAGGATACAGTGACTCTCAGCTGGTTGTCAACGAGGTCAATCAAGAGCATAAGGCGAGAGAAGAAAATATGGTGGCCTACTTGGCCCTAGTTAGGTATTTTACTTAACATCTCAAGCATTTCATAATTACACAAATCCTGAGAGAGGAAAACATAAGGGCCGACGGGTTAGCGCGGCTAGCATCATCTTTTGAGTCAGACCTCCCCGGGATAAGGGTGGAATACCTTCTCGATCCTAGTGTGTCCAACTTAGACGGCATGGACATTGACCCGGTCGGGCCCAGCTGAATGGACCCTATCGTGCAGTTCCTCACAAATGAACGCCTCCTGCACGGGAAAGATGAAGCCCGTCGGGTAAAATACCGGGTAGCTAGGTACCACCTCATTGACGGCATGCTCTACAAGAGAGGATTTACCCTGCCCTACCTCTGATGCATCCACCCATCCCAAGTCCAAGAAATCTTATAAGAGATCCATAAAGGAGTGTGTGGAAACCACATAGGAGGCCGGGCGCTTTCCCGGAGGGCCCTACTACAAGGTTACTACTGGTCCACCATGGTTGAGACTCCAAAGACTATGTAAATTGGTGTGACAAGTGTAGAAGGCATGCCAACATGATCAACCGCCCAGCAGAGCTCCAAATCCCAATCCTAAGTCCTTTACCGTTTCCTCAGTGGGGCATTGACATAGTCAGACCTCTTCCTATGGCAAAGGGGCAGGTCAGGTTTGCCGCCATCGCGGTTGACTACTTTACCAAGTGGGAAGAGGCCGAGCCCTTGGCAACTATAACCGAGAAGAAGATGGAGAATTTTATTGAGAAGAACATCCTTAGTAGGTTTGGATTCCCCCGAGTACTAGTCAACAAAAATGGCAGGCAGTTCGACACCCCGGTATTCAGGCAATTCTACTTGGGCTATGGTATATCAAATCACTACTCTTCTCCCAAGCATTCTCAAGCCAATGGCCAAGCCGAGGTGACAAACCGGACAATTTTGCAGTCCATGAAAACCAGGCTTGAATAGACCAAGGGACTTTGGGCTGATGAACTACTGATAATTTTGTGGGCTTACCGTACCAGTCCCCGAGCGGCAATAGGAGAAACACCATTCTCGCTTACCTATGGCTTTGAGGTAGTGGTACCCACAGAGCTCGGATTAGTAACGTACCGGGTGGCAAATTTTAGCGAACAAGGCAATGAGGAAGCCCTTAGAGGGGAACTCGACCTAATAGAAGAAAAAAGAGATCGGGTATATCTAAAGGTGGCAACATACAAGCAGAGGGTCTCACGGTACTTCAACAACAAGGTAAAATGCCACAGTTTTCAGGTGGGGGACCTCGTTATCAAGGTAGTTAATCAGTCCACCAAAATTCTGAGTCACGCGAAACTGGGAAGGCCCATACAGAGTTACCCAAGTCAACCAGCGGAGAACCTACTGGTTGCAAATGCTAGATGGACATGACCTGTCATACCCTTGGAACGTGGAGTATCTACGGAAGTATTTTCAGTAAGATTGTGGAATAGAACTGATTAGTGACTTCTGTTTACACAAAGTTGTAGCTCTTTTTGAGCAGTTTTTTAGTTTGAATAAAAGCTTTTTCTTTTCTAAAGTGTTCCGTACCAGTGTTCTATGGCACCAAAAAAGACCTCGGGACCATGCCCGAGGCACCAAAAAGACCTCGGGACCATACCCGTGGCATCAGTTTCGTTTAGGTCCATAACCTACGATGGGGGTAAATCCCCCGAGGTGGGTGATGATAGCAAACCTAAAAAGACCCTAGAACGACCAATGTTCTAGGTCGGTTCCCTTCAGTCACTTCCTGCATGAACGCCCGCCTTAGCATAAGCTTGGGGGGGCAAAAGGAATATTGAACTGAAACAAGAAATCACACCGAGCACTAACATGTCTTGGAATTAACCCCTAAAATATTCCTAAGTGCCTACAATGCCCAGAGTTATCCGCTCGGGGTAGAAATAGGAATATTCCTTCAATACCCCGGGCAGGGCCTACAGACTTGCAAACTACCTAGCCATCAGCGGCTCGGGGAACTTAAAGTCGCTACAGGTCCCTTAAAGACCAAGTGTTCCCTACCGGTCATAGTCCTAAACCTTTTGCTAAGGCAGGGTTTTTACAAGGTTCACAACTGGTCAGACACAGGCAATTATAAACAAACACATGCAGAAGTACAAGAACACAAACAGTCGGTGCAAAAGGCGACTGCAAAGGGCCTTTTCATTACTTGTTAAAAAAAAGAAATGTACAATGCCTGGGGGGCAATTATAGCAGCCTCCCAAAAAAAACAATAAAAAGAAAATAAACAAAGATTCAGTCCGAGGACTAAGTGTCGTCCACCATGACCACTTTATCCCCAGCAGCATCGTCCTCAACTGGCTCATCTTCAATGGTGTCCCCCTATGTAACCTCTGCAGGCTGCTCCTCCTTCCAATAGTGGGACTCGATCCAGGAGTAGCCCGAGAGGTCCTAGTTTGGATGGTCGGCAGTCGCCTGTTGGGTCAGGTTAGCATAGCCCATAAGTAAGTCAGCTTCAAACTCCTCCTCTGCGTCCTTCACCCCCGCCTCTTGGGCAGCGATGACCTTAGAGAGAGCAAGATTCTCGGCTTTTAGGGTTCATTCCCGGCCTCCACCGCTGCCGCCTTCTTGGCTTCCGCAGCTGCTGCTTTAGCTTTTGTAGCCTTCCGGGCTGCCCGCTCGGCCTCAAGGTCCTCTCGGGCTTTCCCTAACCTAGGGCCAAGGTCCTCATCTTCTCCTCTTCTATAGTAAGAGCAAAGTCCTAAGCCTCCCAAGCCGCCTTCTCCGCAGACAAAGCAGCCTCGGCAGAACCCAATCTCTTGGCCACCCCGGGAAGATATGCCTCAGCCTCTGTCGTCAAGCAACCAGCCTGCAAAAATAGGGGAGAGAAGTCATTAAGTTCCTGTGGGCAGGGAGAGAAGAAAACTGATGTGCACAAAGCTACCTACCATGTGACTGACGCTGTATAGCCATCTGATCAAGGCCTCGGGGCCCAACCCGTAGTATTTATCGATCTGGCTCTATAGCAGCCCAGGTCAGACACTCGCTAGGACGTCGTCAGCTGTCTCCACTATCAGAATCCCGGCCAGAATATTGTGTGGTCTAACGGCCTCAGCTTGGGTTGGCACCCCGGTCACTATAACATCAACAAGGCTCCCGGCGGGGGCAACAATCATCACTCTGGGAGTTGAAGTGCTGACTGCGTCCACTCAGGGACCCCAGTGGATTCTTTTTAACTGCTGGCCTTCAGTCGGATCCTGCCTTTTCCTCCTCTGGCCCACTCGCACGGCTAGGGCAGCTTCCTTCTCCTTCAAAGCGACCACGTTTTTGGGAGCCATCCGTACGAGACCAAGGAGAGGTACAAACCAATTACATTAGGACTCAGTCAAATAGAAAGGTAATTTAAAAATGGCCAGAGAACGTACCAGTGATAACCAGAGGGAGCATGAGCATCTCAAACTGCTAGTCGGGCTCGTAGGTGGTCTTTTTGTCTTCCGATCGGGTCAATAGTTTGTTGATGTCTGTGGGGTACTCAGCCAAAGATCTAATCCTGGCCTGGTAGTCCTCGGGAATACAGGGCAAGTCGGCTGATCCCATTGCAAAATAAAGGGCAGTTAGCTCCACGATATCAGCAAAATGAAATTAAAGAGCACACGGGACGGGAGCTTACTCCTCAGCTTTCCCGCCCAAGAAGTCCTCAGCTGGATCCCCGGGGCCTTCTCACAAAGCCTAAGGGTGGACACTTGGAAGAATTTCTTCTTCCACCCCTTGTTGTTGCTTGGGTAATTGACTATTATTCTCCTCCCCTACCTGGCTCCCAGCGGAAAGAAACTAGCTTGCTCGTGAATAGGGAATGTTCGATGTGTCCAGAAAAACTCTTGTATATTAAGCTCGTACTCGAGAATCTGGGGCCACAGGGAGATAGCCCCCATCAAGAACCTCTACCCGTTCGGAACGAGTTGCCTAGGGGCAATTCTGAGATATATCAACACATCCTAGGCAAGAGGGTGGAGGGTAAGGCGAAGGCCCGCTATGAGGGCGTCCTCGTAAAGAGTAATGAAACTCGACTAATGGAAATGAGCCCTGCAGGCGTGTACGACCAAGGAACAATGATCGGGGATGTCATACCTATCCTTGATCCGACTTAGGTATTAGGTACGCAAGCTGCTAACAATCGACTCGCAAGAAAAGACTACGTCGGGGCTATTCAGCACTGACGCCTCATTGCCCGATCCCCTAGACACCGAGGCAACTGGGAGCTCCTGAACCTCTTCATCATCGGACTCCCTAATGGGAATCCTGCCCTCACTATGTTGGTCAGACAGAGTCGCGCCAGGTGGATCGAGACTCGTGTTCGGGGTCCCTGACCTAGAGTGTTCGTCTTTGGATCGGGATGATGAATCGAAGCTAGAGTGACACATCTCTGGGACTCCTACAGTGGGATGAGACATAGTTAATGACCTAAGTAAGGGTTAGGAACCCAAAGCCTAAGGTACAAGGGGACAAGTCTAAAAGCCTATGGGGCAAGGCATACAAGGCTCTTAGGGTAACGTAACACTCGGTCAGCACCACCCCAGGACACCCCGACCAATTCAGTTCCCTCAAGAAAGATGAACCACCTGACCTGAAGACAGAGATGAACCTAAGGAAGAAAAAAACCCACTTCCTCGCAAGCCTTAGTGGATTCGTGCTCTCCAGCTTCGCTCGAAAAAAAGAGAGGAGAAGTACAGTGAATTGTAACTGCGGAGGTGAGGACTTACAATAAAAGACGCAGGAACGAGCTCGACAAACTTTGACTAGACGTTTAATCTCTCTCAAACCGCTCAGTAGACTCAGTAGATGGGCAATAGGAACAACAAAAATGCACAAGTATTCCTTATATAGGCATCAAGGACGATCCATATCAAATCAGATCCAACGGTCCTGTACAACTCCTGCCAAAACGCTGCCAGCTATTGCGACGGGCAGTCCAAGTAGTGCCTTAAAAGGCGTGCGCATGTAATGCATGATGTGACAGCTCGGTTACGATGTAAATGTTTGGTTACGACCTCGTTGATTCCTGACCGCACCAACCACCCTTTGACACATGGCAGGTACTGATCGGCCCAAGCACCGAGTGACCACGGTAACCAACCCAGCTCCGAGTAGCTTATCAAGCTTCTTCCTGGATGGTTTTTTGAGCTATGCAAATTTTTTAGCCTCATCCGATGCAGCACCAGCTTAGCCTTGAAAATAGGGGGCAGCTGACACGTACAAAAATATCTAGTCAAAGTTAGCTTCTGCCACCTCAGCGAAGAATGATGAGCCATTCAGTGATGCTGCTCGATGCTTCCAGGCTATCCATCTAGGACCATCCGGCTAGGACCCATAGTGGGCGCAGCCTGGGCATGTCCCGTGACTTGCTCCACAAGGTTCTGTGCGGTTTCCTATCCCAGCTAGAAGACTAAGAGAGGGGTGTTTCCTAACCCTATTAGGAAACCTCTATGATTTGTGCTAATCAGTTGCAAATAGATTATATTGTCATATCAACTTACTTACCTTGTACGAGCGAACTCTTATATCTATAAAAGAGCCCACTCACCCCCTTCAAGGGGGATCACATTCTTATTCTAGAAAAAAGCGGCTAAACATTCATCGACGCACATAGCTGGTCGGTATTTGGTAGCTCCACCCCTACTGTTAGTTCACTAAAGGCCCCCGATTTACTATAGTGCAAGTGCTCTGACGCACACGTGGACGTAGGCTTCTTCGTTAACAGAGCCGAACCACACTCAAGTCTCTCTTGATTAATTCTTCCTACCCCAAACGACATTTAGGCATCATCACTTACCACATTTTTGTCTTTGTTGTGATTTATATGAATTATTGTAAAATTTTTAACCATGTCTCAGTTTAATTTCAAAATCAAAATCAATGAACTGAAAGTATATTAATGTGCCTGTGGAACCAATGTCTTCACATAAATAGCACATGGGTATGAAAATACATTTTAAAGTATTGCATTTTTTCTTTCTCTTTAATTTTTTTTAAAATATTTTTTAGGTTTGTGCATAGGGGCACGGGTTATAACTAATAGATAAATAAATAGAAGATATATAGATAGAGATGTTGAGCTTAAATAGGGCTGAACATCGGTCGATTTTGATCAGTTTGAAGGCACAATTTCAATCGAACTAATGCAGTCGATTTCAGTAACTTACCATTCAAAATTGACCAATTGATGGTTAGTTTTGGGTTTCGATTTTCGGTTGTTTCTCAGTCAATTTCGGGGGACATGGTAAATTTACAACAAATAATTTACCAATGAACAAAACTATGATTCCACAGAACTAAAATTCAAAAAAAAAAAAAAGAAATAAAAAACAAGAAGAGATTCAAGAACTAGTACAAGTCATCATTGAAGATGAGAAAATCTACATACTCCACAGATTCCTATCATTCCATAGATCTGAAAAGACTGACATGTGTGTGTGTGTTTGTGTGTGTGTGTGTGAGAAAGAGAGAGAGAGAGAGAGAGAGAGAGAGAGAGAGAGAGAGAGAGAGGAGAGAGGAGAGGAGAGGGTATCTTGTGGTGGTGGTCGACATGGGTGGTGGTCGACAGGGGTGATGGCAGAAGCAGATCGTGGTAGATTGTCGTGGTGGCTGATCATAGTGGCTGTGGTACTGAATCTGCTAATGGAGAGTAGCGACGAGGCTGAGGGGTTACAAAACCCTAGCTTGTTTAGCGTATATATATATATATATATTTGGAGAGATAGAGATAGAGAGAAATGAGAGTGATATATCCTTACAGCTAAAAAAAAACAAAGAGAGGGTGATATATCACATGCTAATGTTTAGTCACATGCTCACGTTTTCCAAGACTGAGACATCACATGCCAACAGTCACTTTTTCTTTAAAAGGAGTTAATCACTTTTTTCACATGGCTCTAGGCTCTAATATTATTCTTTTTAAAGATTACTTTTGAACTAAAGCATTTATGAACAAAATGGAGTATTAAAAAATGCAGAGTTCGATCGGTTCGGTCGGCATCGGTGTAGTAATTTTCTAGACTGCCACCGAACCGATTAATTGGTTTCCCACTAAAGCTAAACCAACCACCGATCGTTACCTTATCTGATCGAAAATTTCGATCCAGTTCGGTCAGTCGGTCGGCTCGGATAAGCGGTTTTTCTGAATAACCCTAGGTTTAAAATAGCAGTGGCAGGGGGGTTGGGTTGGGTGAACATTTGATTGTTACCTGTACTTCTTGTGTGTTTTTATTAGGGCATGTTTGGTAAACCGGAATGAACCCCAGAATGGAATGACTATTCTTAAGTTCATTCTATTACCATGTTTGGTATAATTAATATAATGGAATGGTCATTCCTTTTTAGAATGGGATTCCTACTAAAGTAGGAATAGGCATTCCCTTTCAAAACCTAAAGAATGCCAATTCCATTCCTAATGGAATGACTTGATATGGTAATGTCAACTTTTTAAACTTTACTTTTTCTTTATTTAACCCTGATATGGTAATGTTCTTTGACTAAAATAAATTTATTAAATATTTTGAATATTCAATTAAAGTTTAATGTCATTCCATTTCTCAGTATGTAGTCAAATACATGAATGAAATGGTCCATCATATTCCATTCACATTTTATTTCATTCCGATCTAATTTCATTCCTGCGTACCAATTAGTACTTAGCCTTCGTTTGGATTGAGAGAACCGGAGAGAAGAGAAGAGGAAGGGAACCACTTTTTCTCTAGTTCTCTCGTTTGGATATTTAAGTTGGGAGAGAAGAGAACGTTAATGGAGAGAACTGGAGAGAACGTGAGGAGAAAAAGAACCCTATTTTGGTTCTCTCCAAATTGGAAAGACTGAGGAGAGGAGAGAAGAGAACCATAATAATATATTAATAAAATGACCAATATATCCTCAATGTTTAATCTTATTCTAATTTTTTACTATTATTTAATAAAGGGTAAAATAGTAAATCAATTTTAAATTCTTTCTCTTCTCTTAGCTTATAAAAGCTAAACAAACAAGAGAACTTTATGTTTCTCTTCTCTTCCCTTCTCTTCTCTCCATCCAAAATCGCATCCTTTCTCTTATCTTCTTTTCTCTTCTTCCAGTCTTCTCTTAATGAGCTTCTCTTCTCCCTAATTCTCTCCATCCAAACACATTGTTATATTACCTGTATACGTATACGCGCAAGTCCCACACCTAACATTCCTTCTTTCCTATTCCTCCACTCGAACTTACTGGTCTCTGGTGGTCTTCAACACAAACCTCCTTACAACCCCCCTTAAATTACCATTTTGTCACGATGGCTAACAACGCTGATTCTAATCCCAACAATAATACCAATGCACATGAGGCCATGCCGCCTCCTCTTCAACAAATCACTACTGTTTCAACAACCCTTCCTAGAGAGAGAGAGAGAGAGAGAGAGAGAGAGATGCGAATTTAGATAAGAGGAAGTGAGGATTCTCGTCTGGCGGTGTAGGTTTATATACCAAGAGAGTTGCAAGCAAGCAAGAGAGAGAATTGTAAAGGAAGGGCCGTAGCGTAGCGGTATATAATAATAGTGATGGAAACGTCTAGTTCACAGTCGGTGTATGATTTTCTTGATAGAATGCGAAACCCAGCCTCTGTTGATCTCGTTCGATCCATTAAAAGGTACAACTCTATTGTTATTATTATTTCTTCCTTCTTTTATCTATCTATTCCTACTATTAATTGAATACTGATCTGATCGCCTTTATTCTCTCTCTGCCACATTTATTTTGGTTGTCATTTACTAGTAATTGTAGGGAAAAGGGGAAAAATGAATTTGCCTTAATTTCAACTCTTCTTCTATCTTATAAATCCTATACTTTTATGGAGAAAACATATTTTAGCCAGCCCTAAACACTCAAATTTCTTCTCTTTTCTTTTATATATATATATATATATATTATAAGAAAAGAGACTTCTTACTTGGGGGAGCCTTCAAATGATTAGAAGATGATTGTTTAGCCATTAACTCTTACTGGCAAGATTAGGCTGTTACTAGCACACGATTGATTAGTGGTGGGGATATAACTTTTTGGTGTTAAAATGTTGCAAAATCTAAACCCCCATCATACAGACAGACAATGCTTTTTTCAAGTCCTATGAAAACAAGTTTCAAAACATATGAAATGCAAAAGAAGACAGACAACCCGAAATGCATTTTTGAAATTCGATAAATGAATTAGACTTGAAATAAGTTTCAACCAAACATATAGATGCAAAAGATAAAGAACTACTTGTGTTCAAATACTGGTTATGACATCCTTGTGTCGAGAAACAATTGGAGCATGCATGTATAAATCCCTCGTTATCGTTGGTGTCTTTGGGTGATGCTAGAGATTTTTGGCACGGTAGTTGGAACCATGAGTCTCGTCTTGTTGTGGTACCTACCTGGAGTGGTCCCAAGAACTACAACCATATGCCACCTGGGCAAATGTTCATCGCACGTTCCAAAGGTCCAAAGTCAATTCCTTCTTGACACCTCTGTATCTCACCACGCTTTCTTTGCGATATGAAGCAGGGGGTGATCCCTTCTCTAGGAGGCATTGTGACTTTCGTGAGAGCACTACCAGCCGCAGACTACTATTCTCTCAACTCATTTACTTTTTTCTACGACCACTCTACTGCTCGCTCTCTTGGTCACCATAAGTGTGACACCTCTCTCCCATCTCATCTCTAAGGAATCCACAGTGTAGTTCATAGAATAAATTGGGTCAAGTGGAGTAATGTTTCTAGCATATTGCGTGATTGATGAGTGCCTCTAAATATGAAATCGAAAATTTTGTAAGACCATCAGGGCAGCTATGCTTTATGGAGTTTAATAGCGGGCAATTAAGAAAGACCATATAAGCAAAGTGACCATGGTTCAAAATCTCGGCCGATACCGAGTTAACTCGGCCGAGTCAACTCGGTTTCGCTGGGGTCCGATACGAGCTAACTCGGCGATACAGGGACGAATCAAAAAAATTAGTATATCGTGTGCCATCTCGGCTACATCGGCCGATACGGCCGATATTTTGTCTAACTCGGAAGCGTATTGCAATACACACGAAATGAACCAAATCGAATCTTACCTTTGCCGTGTTGTCTTCACAAATCTAATGCAGATCTCGAGCTCTCGAACCAGGGCTGCCTTTTCCGTGTTATATTCGCTAGGGTTTTGCCAATTTGGGGCTTCGTCTACCAGATCTGTGTTTGTAATCTTGGGGTTTCGCCATCTTGGGGCTCTATGTGTGTTCGTCCTTCTCTATCTCTGTGTGTGTTCGTCTCTTGTATCGTCTGTCGCTCTCTCCCTCTCTGTCTCTCTCGTTCGCCATTTTGGGAGTCCCTACCAAATCTGTGTTAGGGTTTTTAACGTATCTTGTATTTTTTTTTTTTTTGGGCAAAACATTTACACTTCGTTTGGATTGAGAGAAATGGAGAGAAGAGAAGAGAAATGGGGCCACTTTCTCTCCAGTTGTCTCGTTTGGTAATTTAAGTGGGGAGAGAAGAGAAGAGAAATGGAGAGAAAGTGGGGAGAAATGGAGAGAAAGTGGGGAGAAAGTGGAGAGAAAAGAGCACACTTTTGTTTCTCTCCAAATCGGAGAGATTCCGGAGAGAAAAGAAGAGAAACTTAATTAAATAATATGTAAAAGACAAATACGCCCCAATATATTATTCTTTCATCTAACACCTATCCCTAACAAAGGATAAAAAAGTAAGTTGGTTATAAGTACTTTCTTTTCTTTTCTCTTATGAAAGTTAACCAAACGAGAAAAAGTTGTGTTTCTCTTCTTTTCTCTTCTCTCCTCTATTGCCTATCCAAACATGATGGAGAAAACTGAACTTTCTTTTCTATTCTCTTCTCTTCTCTTCTCTTGATAAGTTTCTCTTCTCTTCTCTCTACTTCTCTCAATCCAAACGAAGTGTTTAACGTATCTTGTTATGACTTTATGGTAAGTAGTGACTGGGGTTTGGGTAGGACTTGGGCTTTTATTTACTTTGGGCTTGGGTTGAGTCGATTAAAGATTAATAGTTGAGCTGAATGAAAATAGTTATTTGTTATATGTGGCCTATATTACTAGTTATTTAATTTTGGAACACAGTCAAAAACCAAATTGCAGCTATATTATAATGCTTATATTTATAATAATAATATCATATCATTATTTCAAATGTGTATATTACTAAATTTGAAAGAAGAAATATATAGCAATTCATTTAGTACATAATAACCTTAATATATATCTTAATATTTTAAAAAAACAATAAATAAACAAGGATTAACAAATATTATCTAAATTTCTGCTATATCTTAATTTATATTTCAAACTCTTTTTTAATATATATATATATATATCTAAATTTCTTAAACTCATTTTATATTAATATATCTAAATCAAGGGAATAACGATGATGATTTCCAACCCCCACGACACTCCATGTGGCACTGCTATTTCATGTTATTGTAATATATGAATTATTAGACAATTTTGATCCAATTATGTGTATACAATTATTATACACTAGATCAGCAGCGTCTAAATTGAATGACATGTACTTCTATAATTCGGTACATTGTGTATTATGGTAATCTATTAGGCCAATTGTGTTATTCTTATTATTTTAGAATTTTCCAAAAATTTTTCATATTTTTTTGAACCTTAAATCTAGCCTATCGGAGCGTATTGCCCGATACCAGGCCGCAACACTGCGACACCGAGTCATCACAACGGACTCCGATACAACGACCGATACCGCGACTTTGAACCATGAAAGTGACTGTAGGTGATGTGATTTCAATGCTAAAGGCAAAGCATAAAAAAATAAAGAAATAAAAAAAAAAAAAATGAAGTTAGATAAATAGACTGAGATGATTAGAGTCTGTAAAACAAGGACCAATGATGGTCGATATTCTTCTTATTGATAGTATACTAATGCTAGTGCTAAAGGAAAACCAAAATTGGTATGCATTGAGGTAGTAAGGAAAGATTTTGAAGTGTATGGTTATGGATGAGCAATGGTTTCAGAAGCAAAATGGAGGAACATAATTGATAATTCACATGACCAGCCCTAAATAGTTTGGGATAAGGCTTGGTGGTGGTTTTATTAATCGATCTTTTTGAGCTAGCTAATCCTTTCTGCGGCTGATAGCATAATTCTAAATGCAACTAATTTAATCGTTGCAGCTTCATTGTATCATTTTCATTTTACACTGCAAATCCTGAAAATGATGGCAAAAGGTTACAAGATTTCCTTTTGACAATGGAAGCTACTATTAGAGATCATTCATTGTGGATTGGTGCTATAGAGGAAGAAATCGACAGTGCTATTGAGGTAATTACTATATACGATAGTAGCTTTTGAATATGGTTTTCCTTCCTCTTTTGGTGTTTGTGCGAGCTTCCTTTGGTGTACTGTTTGCATTATATCCTATACCAATCCAACGCTTCATTTAATTTGGAGCTTAAAGATGAGCTTGTGGTTGCTTAATGGCCAGTTGCCCCAATGGTCCAAAGATTTTAATTTACCCTTTGCCTGATTGATTAATGACTCTGCTTAAAGCAGCCAATGGTCATGTTCATGAGCTAAGAAGCACGTGTCTGGACCTTGGGACGCCGACACAACATCTTCTAAAAATTAGTCTTAGGGTAAAAATTGTTTTGGATCAATTTAGCTTCAGTTGGAAATTTCCGTTTTTTAACAAACGCAGTCATGGTTGTAAATTTAGTCTAGGTTGATTCTCGGTACTGATTCGGTTGCATGGCCTTTTGATATACACAACATTAATGAAGGTAAGATGTCACTTAGATACTTGTTACCTAGCCTTGGTCACACACAAATAGTACTTTTTGAAGTGTTTTGAATAATTGTTTTCAGCTTGTTTGGGGCTCTCTCTTTTTCTGAAACGTTTTTGCACAAAACATGCAAACAAGTCCTAAGTCGGAAATCCAAGTTCAGACCTCGCGAAAAAGTCAGTTTTTCAGAACAACTGATTAAATTCACGTTCGGAATTGAATGCTAAGTTTAATTTAGTGCATCTCACATTTGGTTCAGTTTACATGCAGGTTTGAATGTGAGTATGTTCAAACCATTTCAGGTAAGAAGCAAGTTTGAACATGCTTACCTAGGTTCGAGACTTCGAGCATAAGTGACAATTTTCAGCTTTGCAAAACACGCTTTTAAGTTTCTTATGTATATAAGTCGCTTAATAAACTAACATATTTTCTGCAGAGAGAGTTTAGAAAAATTTTCTCATCTATGGTTCTTGTGATTTCATCCTCTTAGATCCTTTGCGCACACCATAAACCCATAGCCTATATTGTTGACTGATGTTGTGCGGAAGATTAGAGTTTGTGTTGTGCTGAGGAACACGAGGATTGAAGACCGTGCATGTGAAGGTCCTTGTGGCGAGATGAAAGACTTGAGGGTGACATCGTATTGCTTGCTGCTAATTGGAAGATTCTCTGTAGCACTGTGAACCTGATTAGTTCTCTAACTGGAGTCTGTAGTATTATTGTTTATTGCGTTGAACCAAACTCTGGTCCTGATGTGGTTACCCATGTTGGCTTTTTCCTCGAATATTTGTGTTTCATCGCTTACTGCTTTATTAAACTGTTTGTGCTTTTACTGTAAATTGAACCCAAATTATTTGATAACTCATGTTTCCTTTGGTAGTGAACTAATTATTTGCTACTCTGATTGATTTGAATTGGTAGTTTTAAAATTGAGTAGAAACCTTAACTAGACCTATACCGCCCCTTCTAGATCTATAGAACTAGCAACACACTCTTCACAATCAGGACACAGACGATCAGAAATCCACAGAATGATAAGTTAACTATCAATGATCATCTATGGAAATGTAAAACTTAGCTGTATAATTATTGTAGTTTCAGGAAATGCTAATTAATTTTAATTTCGAAATCCCCTTTTTATTTTATCTCTAAACTATTCTCTATTTGTATATTGGGTTCTAAGTCTCAAACGTGATGGTTTAAGAATTGGGCGGGGATATCTCCTTTTGCAATTGATAATATTAGGGAAAATACTAGAGTACTCTTGGTTCTATTCTGAAAGCAATTGATAATACTATAGAAAATACTAGAGTACTCTTGAGCAGCTACTCGCCAATTTGTGGTGTGCCCTATTCTGAAAGCACTTATTCTATATGTAATATAGGGTTTGGAGAAGTATGTTATGACAAAGTTATTCTCTCGGACTTTCGCTTCTTCCCTGGACGATGCCAAAATGGACCAAGACATTTCAGATAAAATATGTTTGTTGCAAACCTTTATGAGGCCTGAGCATTTAGATATTCCAACCGCTTACCAGAATGAAGCTTCATGGCTGGTACATTTATTTGATATATTTATTATGTAGTAATTTTGGCAATATTATTTAAATTAGTGTCTTTAGTTCTGTATTGAAATATCTTATATTTCGAGGTTTTTAACCGACATGCATTCTTTTTATGGTCCATAAACATCCTTTGGTTGGTTTGAAGATTGAACTGATAGATTCTATGAAACTATATTGTAACAACAAAGCGGCCATCAGTATAGCTCATAATCCTGTTCAACATGATAGATCAAAGCATGTGGAGATTGATCGCCATTTCATCAAAGAAAATATTAGTAGTGGTACTATTTGTGTTCCCTTTCTGAAGTCTTGCGATCAAGTTGATGATGTTCTCACTAAAGTTGTTGGAAGTCGTCCGTTTCGTACTATCCTGGATAAGCTGGGATTGAGAGAGATTTTTTGTACCAGCTTAAGGGGGAGTGTTAGAGTTATTTAGTTAATAGGTTGTATTTTGTTATTAGTTTAAGGACCTCTTTGTAATATTTCTTTTCTTCTCCTTTGTGGTTAATATCAAAGGTCCTAGCTTATGTTAGGATTCTAAGCTTCACCAAATAATTCTTCTTGACACATTTCATGGCCACTGTTCACATTTTATGGACTTCTCTGACTAATGTTTGCCCACGAGTGCAATGACTCTCGTATCTTTGAGCTCTATCAGGAAGTTGCTCACGCATCGCAGCTTACATTGGGTCTCTCTGTTGTAGATTTTTTTAGTTATCATCAATCACGTTGGGAGGAATTGGTTCAGTATGAGCCTCTTAGTGAGTTTCCAACCGAGGCAACCACCATTGCTCTTCGACGCCTCAATCGCCAGCATACATACCAGTTCTTGAAGGGTTTAAAACTTGAGTTCGAATCTCTTCATACTCAGATTTTAAATACCTCACCTTTGCCCATTTTATTTGATGCCTTTGCCTACTACTGACGGTGATGAGTGTCGCCGGCGTTTAATATCTCCTACTTTACCTGTACCATCTTTAGTGCCTACTCAGATGGCTTTTGTTGCCCCGTATGAGCCCTTCACCCATCCTTCTGGTTCTGGTAACCGCCCATTCTGCATTCACTGTTGCATTCTTGGTCATGTCAAGGACCGTTGCTTTAAACATCATCCTGAACTTCGGGAGAAGTTTCCTCGAAATAAAGGAAAGGCTCCCTCTCGTATTGCTGCTATTGTTGAGACAACACCTACTTCGGACCTTCTCCAGCTCCAGACTCAAATGGGTCAGCTTCAGTCTCAATTGGGATCATTACTTCAGCAAGGTTATCGATCTGACACTACTCCTACTGCTACTCTAGTCTCAGGTACTCCTTTTACTACACTCCATGTTGGGTCTAGCAACCCCTCTTGGATTCTGGATTTCGGTGCCAGTGATCATATCACTGGTGAGTTGTCTTAGTTCTCATCTTCTCTTGTCCCCATCTCCCAGTCAGTTCGAATTGCATATGGGTCTACTATCTTAGTCAAAAGTAAAGGCGATGCTTGTCTTTCTCCTAGTGGCTCTTTATCTTCTGTTCTTTATGTCCCTACATTTCTTATAATCTTCTCTTAGTTTATCGTCTTTCAAAATCTCTTAATTATGCAGTTGTGTTCTTACCTAATTGTTGTCTCTTGCAGGACCGGATTTCGAAGAAGATTTTTGGCAAGGGGTATGAGCGGGATCTCTACTATTTTGGTGATCCACCTGGCGGGAATTTAAATTTGTCGTCTTCAAGTCTTCAGGCATCAATTTTGCTTGATTCAAAGTCGTCCAAGTCTTCTAGTTTTTCTTTTGAGTCAATAAAATTGTGGCACGCCCGCTTGGGCCATGCCAACTTCAACTATCTTTGTCAACTTTTCCTTTTATTAAATAAAACCTGCCAGAAATTTAAATTTAGTTGTATGGTGTGTGAATTATCTAAAATTACACGTTCTTATTTTATACCTCGCATGCATCATGCACTCTCTGCTTTTGACATTATTCATACTGGTGTATGGGGCCCTTCTCTAGTTACTACTATTTCTGGGCACCGTTGTTATGTTACATTTATTGATGACTATACTAAATGCACGTGGGTTTATTTGCTTAAAAAGAAATCAGAAGTTTTTTCCTTGTTCTCTAATTTCTCGCAAATGGTTAAAACTCAATTTAGCACCGTTGTCCGAAATTTACATTCTGAAAATGGTCGGGAATACATTACTAATGAGTTTCGAGCTGAGCTTAATAAACAGAGTATTCTCCCGCAACTCACATGTCCTTATACTTCGGAGCAGAATGGTGTGGTGGAATAAAAGAACCGCTTCATCATGTTTGTTGTTCGGTGTCTTCTTTGCGGGGATGAATGCACCCAAATACTTCTGGCATTTAGTTGTTCTTACTATTACCTTTCTTCTCAATCGAATTCCCAGTCGTGTCCTACAAGGAAAGTCACCAATGCAACTTCTTCAGCCCGACAAAACCCTCTTTCCTATTCTACCCCGTGTGTTTGGTTGTACCTGTTTTGTCCAGAATCACAGTCCCACTCGGACAAAATTAGACAATAAGGTTGTTCGCTGCATCTTCCTAGGCTATTCATCTGTGTCAATAGGTTACCGGTATTATGACCTTATCACTCGTCATATGTATCATTCTATGGATGTTACATTTCTGGAAGATACTCCGTTTTTTGCAGGTGCTCAGTCTGTTTTTGCTCCTTCTCCTGCTGCATTATCCGAAGATGTAGATTTGCTTCCGCGTCCGGTTCCTCTATTTGAACCATCTCTAGAGACTTCCACCTCTCTTCCTCCGGTCATTACCACTACTCCTACTCAGGTGTATTCTCGCCAACCTCCTGCTCAAACTCCACTTCCAAGATCTTCCCCGGAATTTGGTGATGCTCCTACTCCTTTGCCTTCTGTTCCTTTTAGACATTCAACCAGACTTTGTCGTCCTCCTAATCGTTATGGTTTCTCTGCTAGTCCTAATCATCCTATTGCTCAATATGTATCTTACCAGGGACTCTCAGATTCCTATTGCTCTTTTCTTAGTCAGGTTGATTCCACATCCATCCCTGGTCTATCTGAGGCTTTCCAGGATCCACAATGGGTAGCTGCCATGACCTTGAAAATGGATGTACTTTAACGTAACCAGACTAACTTGTGTCTTTACCCTCAGGTGAGAAAACTGTTGGGTGCAAATGGGTCTTCACCATCAAATATCAGGTTGATGGTACTATTTAGCGATACCAGGCCCGACTTGTGGCTAAGGGCTTTACTCAGATTCCTGGAAAAGACTTTAGTGCTACCTTTGCTCCTGTAGCCAAATTGACAGCTGTTCGCCTTATTATCTCTTTGGCTGCCGCTTACTCCTGGCCCTTGCACCAAGTGGATGTCAAAAATACTTTCTTGAATAGGGATTTGATGAAACTATCTATATGGATCCTCCATCGGGTTTTCGGGCTGAGGGGGAGTATTCATGGAAGGTATGTCGTCTTCGGAAATCTTTATATGGGCTTAAGCAATATTCTCGGGCTTGGTTTAACCGGTTCAGTGATGTTATTTTGTCTTTGGGTTTCACTCGGTGCCATTCTGACCATGCTTGCTTTACCCATCATCGATCTGATGGCCGGACAGTTATTATCCTGGTATATGTTGATGGTATTACTATCACAGGGGATGATGTTCTAGGATTTACTAAAGTCAAGAAGGCCCTTAGTTAATCTTTCGATGTTAAGGACTTGGGTCCTCTTCAATATTTTCTCGGGATAGAAGTCGCTCGCTCTCGTCAGGGAATCTCACTGTCTCAACGAAAATATACTCTGAATCTTCTGCAAGATATAGGTATGATGGGGTGTCGTCCTTCCTCCACCCCATAGATCCCAATCATAAGATGTCGATTGAGTTTGGGGCATTTCTTCCTGATGCTATGGTATATCAGTCCCTTGTTCGCCGTCTTATCTATATGACCAACACTAGACCAGACATTATATTTGTTGTTAGTGTTGTGAGTCAATTTATGCATGCTCCTCGATCATCTCACCTTTATGCTGTTCATTATATCCTTCGGTATCTCAAGAATTGTCCAGGTCTTGGATTATTTTACTCTGTAGGTATACAGTCTGGAGTGTCCTACTTCAGTGATGCCGACTATGCTGGGTCCAAGAGTGATCGTCGGTCCACATTTGGGTTCTGTACGTTCTATGGAAATCATCTGATCTTGTGGAAAAGCAAGAAACATGCTATGGTTTCTCGTTCTTCTGCTGAGGCAGAGTATCAAGCCATGGCTTAGGGAAATGTGTGGGTGCGTTCAATACTAAAAGAGTTGGGTTTTCCGGTTAATGTCTCTTCCACCTTGTTCTGTGATAACAAGTCTGCCCTTATGCTTGCCTCTGATTCGGTTCTCCATGAACGTACGAAGCATATTGAAGTGGATGTTCACTTCATTAGAGAGAGTTTGATCTGGAATCATCATCCCAGAATTTGTGCCTTCTATTAATCAAACTGCCGATATGTTTACAAAGTCCATGGTTCCTCACTTCTGAAGTCTGTCGTTGATCAAGCTGGGTCTAATTAATATCTTTACTCCAGGGGGAGAGTTGGACTATATGGTCAAACCTAATCACGGGTTTTTAGGGATAGATTGATTGGAATCTTTTATTTCCTTTCTTTTTCTTTCCTTTTCTAGTTTTCCTAGTTTGTGTATAAACCCATACATATTGGATGAATAATACATTGAAAATTATTCCTACTATCTCTTTCTATTACAACTAACTACTCCCTCCGACCCTTTTTTTGAGTCCACCTTTGGGAACTCAACTTATTAAGGGGACAAAAAGAATCTACACCTACTTTCCACAATTGCCCCTAATCATTGCAATAACCTTTTTAGTTTTGTCTTGGTGTAGATTTCAAGGAAGGGTAGTTTTGGAAAGTAAGTAAAAATTGTATACCAATTTAGGAAAGTGGACACTAATTTTGGGACATCCCAAAATGAAATATAGGACTCAAAAAAAGGGACGGGGGGAGTACTAATTAAAAAATTTACTCTTTCATTTGCTTATATTTGTATGTTGATAAAGTAATAACTCGAAGAGAGAGGGATAGAGTAATGGCTAGTGCTAGTGTAATATCCCAACATTTTGACATGTGATTATGACATTTTAATGTGCATTATATGGTAATGACATGAATATTTATGTGATTTGCGTACTTAATCTTATTATCAAGTGATTGAAGGAAATTAAGAGTTGATAAACTCTTGTTATGTGTTACACATGGCAATTTATTTGGAATTTGCATATTTTGAAAGACAGAATTATTTTATGCCTTGCATTGGATACATGTTTGATGTTAAATGTTGAATTGCTGGACAAGGGCATAAATGATAAGAGTAAAAAGAACACATCTACCTAACTAGTAGGTGAATTAGCAATTCACGAGAACTAGAGGAGCTATTGTGTTATTAGTAAGAAATATAGTAGGTGAAAGTGTAATTTAGGAGACTTGATCTCTAGAATTTGGTAGAATTTTCCTAATCAAGATTACTTAGTCTAATTGAGATTAATTAGCTTACTGATGATTAATTAGCTTAACCAAGGTGCTAGCTTATATTACCTATAAGCTCGTAGGTGGCCTAGTAGGTGGTCAAGTAGGAGGTGTTGGGCTATATTTGGCTAACTCCATGTGTATTCAAGTGGGCAAGAGAGAGAAATGGGAGAATAACTAGTTAAATAAGATGTACATCTTTTTAAGGTGCTTGTCTCTACACAAGCAAGTAGGTGCAAAGAAGAAAGGGAAAAACAAGAGAGAAAGGAAGGAAACCAAAAGGGGAAATGGTGCTAGGGAGATTTTTATCTCAAATTGAAGCTAGACTTGAAAAGCTAAGGATAAGAGGATTCTTTCTATGTGATTTAATTTCATTTCTATAGAGTTTTGATGGATTAATTAGAAGAATTCATATTGATATACTATGAAATCTTATATGACTTGTAGGAGTTTGAAAGTGAGCATTTTATCCTGTCAATTCTATATCTAGAGCAGGGTGAGTAACCTCTATCTTTGAGGAAACTTTTCAAGTAATAAAATTGTGGCATATAAATGATTTACTTTCAATTCATGAATTATGTATATCATGATTGACTATATGTGCAAGAGATAGAAAGGATTATGTGTTAGAAACATGTTTATGTGATTATGTGGTTGAAGACGCAATTGTTCTATCACTACAAAGAGAAAGCTCCAAGAGGGAGTCTAGAAAAGCTTTCTAAGGCTTGTGTGTTCAATACGCCTTGTATAGGATATTGGATAGCTCGAAACAAGGATAAAGGGTGCCATTACGGGCACGGGGTAGTGAGAAGAACACGAAGTTTTGGAGATAAATACTTACTGGGTTGTGATTCATTGTGTTACATTGAATTGCATATCACGTGTTTAAATGATATACACAAATTTATGTCAAAGAATATGTTATTCACTGCGCTTCAGCTCATATGGTTATACAATAACCATTTCAGGTGAAAGAAAAGAGAAGGAGAAAGAGAAATAGAGGAAGGAAGACGAGAGCAAGTGTTTAATGTGCATATTGTATATATATGGCGTAGTTGTTGTAGAAGTTTGGAACTAAAGGACTTGTAAATGATGCTGTGTTAAGTGAGCATGTGTAGGACTTGATATATAAGACTCTTATGTTCATGTATGAAAGGTTTTGGCAAGTGCTTTTGCTATTCAAGCATGTTTGATTGGTTAGATGCTCATGGCTAGAATTGTGAATAGAAGTTGTTTCGATCGATCGAAATACACACTGTTTTAATTGGTTCAAAACGACTTTTACTGAATTGGACATAACTTTTTCTAGAATTTTGAAATCATGCACCGTTTTCAACGTTGGAACCTAGACTTAAACGGCTATCTTTTGGTATAAAATCTAACTCAAAATTTCAAATTCCTATTATACCCTTGGGGCTAATGACTTGCAAATGTTGTTTAAATGAGAGTTTAAAAACCTGTTTTTAAACGTTATTAACATAGGTCAGGCCTCGGTGGCATGTCACATACCCTCATGCCATACTTAGTGGATTTGGGTTGTGACAGCTAGGATATGTTGATAGAGGGATGTCAATTTTGTTCCTCCCCAAAGTGGATGGAAACAGGAGGGGAGGGATAGGGAACTTAGTGATTGCCCTTTTGTCCCTAGTTTATAACAAGCAATGTTCTAAAAATCGCTAGGCGCTAGTCGGGCGGCGAAGGGGGGCCTAGCGCCTAGGGGTCTAGGCGGGGCCTAGGCGGATTTGTTTTATAAATAAAATTAATTATATAATAGATATATATACCAGTTATGTGGTGTTAATTAAAATAAATTATAGATTTGTGGTTCAAATAATAGATACATATATATATAAAGGTTATGTGGTGTTTTTTTTAAAATAAGTAAAGATTATTAGAAGGTTTTAGTATTTAAAAAACTATTAGGGATCTCTCCATAATTAACTTAAACCTTAAGTGTATATATATACTAATGTTAGGGTTTTTTTTTCAAAGAGTTGGAACCAAATAAGACTCTCTAGCATTCTCACCCTAGCCCGCCTAGCACCGCCTAGCCCGCCTAGGCGCCGCCTAGCACCGCCTAGGCCCCGCCTAGAGGCTGACTAATCCACTGGCCGATTTTCTCAAACGCCTAGCGAAAATCTCGGCGGCCGGGCACCGCCTAGCGCCTAGGCGCCGCCTAGGCGGCCGCCTAGGCCGATTTTTAGAACACTGATAACAAGTGAGTTCCTATTCTTTCGCTCTACTAAATACAATAATAATTTTCTTTTCTTTTCTTGCTGAGTCTCTTACCAAGCAAGAGTGTGATTTCTTTCGTTTCTCTTACTATCTTAGCAACAGGAAGGTCTATTACTATCTTTTCCTTTGTTTCCTTTTCCGCCCCTAATTAATGCTATTCTACCCTTCTCTTCCCTCCAACTTATCCAGGCTTATGAATAGGCTTAATTTCCATAAGAAGTTTGTGATTAGTGAGCTCACTCCATCAACTTATTACTTCCCTATAAGTTTGCTCTTTGTTCATGCTCACAATGTTTTAAAATTTGTTCTCTGTTAAGAACGTAGCTAATGTAAGCCTCCTTTATATTGGTTTGGAAGGGACTTCTAAATGTTATTGTGTAAGGCTCAAAGTGCACCATTCATATTTCTCTTATTGCTAGTGGTGGCAACTGTGAGGTTAGAGGGTGACCCTTCCCCAACCCTGCCTTGAGCCATGAAAACTGTTGTTAAACCTGGCTGGTGACTTTAGGATGGCATGGTCAAGAAGGGAAGTTGAGTGTGAAGGGTGTCAGAAAGAGAAGGGGAAGAAAGGAACGTCATTGTTGACAAGGTTCGTTAATACTTGTAATGATCAAAGAGGAAAAGTAGGACAAGGTGCAGAATCCCATAACCTGGTAGTTTACCGGATAGCTTAAGAGTAGTAGACCAATGCTTAATCTCACTTGTGAGTTTTAGAAAATTCAAGCTCAGCAAAATAGCGACAGCGAAGTGGACCATGGTGGGGAGATGCGATGGCTTTTTGAGTCTTTATTAATAGTTGCATATGTCTGAAACAATTGTTACTTGAAATGACGTAGCTAATATATCGAGAATTATACTAGTTGAGGGCTTTCATGGCCCCAAGATTCGTAACGTATATCATTCCCTTTGTTGAAGTTATATATTTGACTGAAGGTTGTATCGTGTTGCACCTGTGCGAAATCAATCATACACTGCATGGTGAGAGAATGAAATAGCAAATGCTTCCTGGCATGATTGGTGAGCAGTTGTTTGCAAACTTTTAAAAATCCTGTGTCAAAGTTTGCTACTAAAAGTAAATATTCGTTGTTTTCTTGCATTAGAAAACCAATTGAACCATAATTTTGTTGTAGTTAAATTCCACAGCAACGTAAGATAAAAAGCATTTGACACGGGCTTTTCTGGTTTCAAACTAATTATCAAAAGAAGTGAAGAAAGAATGAAAATGTGTTTAATGTTCAATTTTTGAAGATAAAGATTGAATAAATAGAAGAGGGGTTTTTTTTTTTTTTTTTTCCGCGTCTCCCACTCTCTTTTTGTATTCAACTTTTGAAAGAACGAAGCTGCTGGAACCAATACAAATGCCAAACCAAGTGATAAGTTTTTATGTTTTAATTTCTTCATGGTATATTAATGTTTGGTTCCTTGGATTTTTGATTGCTTATTGGTAGTAATGGTATGCTCGAGAAGAACAAAGTTTAAGACCTAATTATTACTTTAGATAGTTTTGTGTGCTATCAACTGAAGAATTTTTATATTCATTCAGTTAACCTCGAAACTAGAAACTTGTTTAATTTCTTAAGCCAAAGCAAACCAACCCAGGTGCATCTTACTCTTTTATAGTCTTAAGAAACTTGAAGTTCAATCAGTATATGTGGATGCGATGGAGTTTTAAGAACCATGCATACCTCAAGTGAAACGAATGGAAAAGATCTTAGTCGAGGCTGAGGAGGTTACCACTTTGGTGAATCATTAAACTACATGGGGTAAGGACCTTGGAAAATTGTCACTTTATTCCTTTTTGTTTGAATATCCCCACCATCATATTTCCCATAATTTGAGACTAGGCTTTATTGTGTTGGTTGTACTATCTTGTTTCTAAAATACTTTTGGCATAAGTGAGTGTTTCTGAAGGGCATGTAAAACTTTTGGGGCAAATACAGAAGTTCATTTATCGAACGATCAAGTAGTATGAAGTGACTAAAGTCTCTTTTCATGTGTTATGATTCTTTTATTTGTTGTTTTTTGCTTCCAAGCTTTGATCTTATTCTTGTTTTTGATCTCAATATTCCTCTCTTCCAACACACAAGGTCAATTAATATCCTTTGTTTTTACTGTTTCTTTTCTTCCCCCACCTCCCTCTCTCCAATCTTCTTCCAGCTTGCAGTGAAAGAATTGCAGAAAATCAACGCGTTTAAAGCTCCTAGGGAGAAGCTTTGTTGTATTCTTAATTGTTGCCGGGTTATCAACAATTTGCTGCTCAATGCATCCTTTTCAGAAGATCATGTACCAGGGGCTGATGATTTTCTTCCCGTACTTATATACGTCGCAATCAAGGCAAGCCCTCATTGGTAATAAGCCATTATTCTGTTCATCGTATGACAAATCTTAAAGTTTGTTCCTTAACTAGAATATTCGGATACGAGAATGGTCAATGACATTTCAAGATCTGAGTAAAAGATGGACTTTTCCTTTTTTTTTTCTTCCCTCTTTTGTCTTGAAATTTTGGATTTGCATAAAAAAAAATATATAAAAATAAATAAATAAATAAAAATTGATGAAAAATAAGAGGAAAAGATTCATATCTGGAAAAATCCTTCTTTTAGCATTTGCAAGATCGAGTCTTATCTTTGTCATAGACATTCAAGTGCATTCAAGACGTATGAGATCCTCTAAATGTGGTCTTCTTGGTGGGTTGCAGCATCGATCTTTTAACGAGGCCAACACATGGGTGACTTGGCCTCTGACCTCAACTTGGGGGTATCAAGAAGTTAGTCCTACAATTAGTGGATTTGTCTTCAATGGTTAGGTCATCTGCATTACTGATGTTTCTATTACCTCAGGCCTCTTTAAAGCCGGCTCCTGGAGCATGCACCCTGATGTACTAGTATTTGCTTGTCTGGGACAGGGTTAGTGTCAGGGTTAGGGCCAGGGCTTAGGGTGTTCTCTGAGCCCAGTTTGCAATCACGGTTTAGCCTTAGACTACGTCATTACTCTAGGCGACTCCAGTGTGGTCTTACGACCATGTGGTCGTTCAGCTATTTAAGACCCTAGGTTTCTGTGGCTCGAAGATTTAGGTCTCGAGAATAGTGGACTATGTATTTTCGCTAGTTTATGAGAAGATCAAGGAGTGCGGCTTGATGCTTATTCTACTTTATTATGGTTTGCTTTAAGAGTACATTACAGCGCATTTTACTTTTTGTTTTTTTGGTTCATATATTCCGCTTGTTCCTAATTACAGATATCACCATCAACAGCATTGTCGTTATCATTTATAGATTGATTCTACTGTATTAATAGCTGGTTTGCTTTGAGAGTCCTTTACAGCTCATTTTAGTATATGTATATATATATTTCTGATTCATATATTCTGCTTGTTCCTTATTACAGATATCACCATCAACAGCATTGTCGTTATCATTTGTAGGTGATGTAAATTCTCTTATGCTATTTGAGAGTCGAAAACATCTTAAAAGAAGCGTACTGGTCAGCTCATCTTTGCTGATCATGGAAATAAATAGAAAAGCCCTTACCCAGTGGTAGAAATTGTTCTGACAGTCGACAAAACTAAATTCAATCTATGATTAGTGAAACCAAACTTTCTCGTTTAGTATAACGCTGATGTTTCTAAAGCTGCTAAGAAGTTTTTGCTCTCATCTTTACAGTAAGGGCTTAGATTGCTTTCTGAAACCAATAATTGGAACCCAGTATGAAGTTACTGAATCATTGATCTCACTTTTGACAGGCTAATCCTCCTCAGTTGCATTCCAATCTCAAGTTCATCCAATTGTATAGGAGGCAGGAAAAGCTTATCTCAGAAGCTGCATATTATTTTACAAACCTTGTCTCTGCCAAGTCATTTATTGTCGACTTAGATGCCAAGTCTCTTTCCATGGAAGAACCTGAATTCCTGGAGAGCATGCAACGTGCTAGATTGGCTGTTAGGGGGACACAGATAGAACGCCCCCCTGCATTGGTTGAAACCACACCTTTGTCAGGTTCTTCAACAAGAATGAATAATAAAGTGATACAAACTCAACCTTTGCCCATGTTTGGTAAGACAGCGACCTTGGCTGGGGAGACAGATCCATGGCATTCTATAACTGGTGGGTTCCAAACAGCCAATGTAGTATTGTTTCTCATTCAAATTACCGTTATAAAGTATACATTTTTTTTAGTTCAAATACTCTCCTAAGGGTTGAATATGTGCGTTTCTTTATTCAATATGCAATTTCCTTGATGACATTAGGTGGTTCAAGTTATCCTTTTATGGAAGCAGAGGCCGGAGAACTTACAGTTGGAGATGTAGAGAGATTGCTGAGTTTGTACAAGGACGTGGTAAACAAGTATACAAGTCTGCATAGGGCTTTTAGACACACCCCTATCCCCGAGATAGAGCCCCCACTTCCACATTCAGAGGAATCCAACATTGTACTAATACAATCTGGGGAGAAAATGTAAACAGTTTACAAGAGAGTGGAATGAAGTGCTTCAACAGTTTTGTAAGTATTTTTAAATTTTTATTCCCTGTATGTTTAAAATTTATGACTTCTTGCCTGGAATGAAGTCAAAACATAGGATCTGGATAATTCTAGCTTGATTTCTCATTTAAGGTTATATACAGTACAAAATTACAAGGAACTAGAAGTTAGCATGGGGAGTAAGCTGCCTCACAACTTGCAGTTCCCTCAATCTAAACCTACAGTGATCATTTACAAGAAAGAATACAACAAAATCAACGAACATTACAACTCATGTTGTAGTTTGACCTAATCTCATGGCTATTAGCTGTAGTTGCTTCATCTCTGCAAGTTCCGCTGGAAATCAGACACTTGTTAGATTCTTTTCTGGACTGAGAAATCTCGTCTTCATCGGAATCTTCACCAGACTCGGCAAACTTGTTCGATGTGTTCTCATTTGGGCTTACACATTCCATGCAGACAAATTGTGAGGGAATTTCACCGACATTGTCAATTCCAGCACACCTAGTGTGCATCCAAACACCACACGTGTCACAAGCCAACATTCTCTCACCATCATCATCCTGAGCCCCACATATGCAATCGACAGTCCAGTCCTCAGTTCCTCTTTCCATCCGGAAACGGTTTAGTCCGTGTGTTCCTAGGCATCTTCCTAGAACTCGTACTGAACCAGTTGATCCGACCAAAAGTTTCAGTGTCATGGAATCATCCAAACGACCATAGTCAAGTATTTTCTCAGCTTCAAACCTCTTAAACATGGCATACACTTCTTGAAAAACTTTACTGACTTCAACTTTGAAGTCAGCAACACAAGCATTTTCAGGTAAGACCACTAGTTCTGGAGGTGGGACTGGGGCTCGGGCTGGAGATTGATCTTCTTTAGGTTCTTCTGCTAGATCCACTTGACACCAGACATGGATGGCAGATGGATTTGTAGCTGCCATCTTGTCAGGCATGTAGTCCTTGACAAATTGCTTGCAGTCAAGTAGTTTAGTAGCTGAATCTATCACCAATTCTCTTGTTGCTTGATGTCTGTAGCTCACCATCGTTTGAGGATGTAGAAGGGAATCATATAAAAATCTTAAATCAAGAACGAGATGTTCTTTTGATGGATGATTTGAGTTTGATGCAGTTCCATGGCTTGGCGGCTCAAGCCTGTTATATTTAGAAACAGCAAGAAGCGAAGAAAATAATGAAATAACAGTGTGAAAGTAAAAAAAAAAAAAAAAAAGAGTAATGCTAGGTATACCTAAACTATCCACCTGCTGATGTGGATTTTTAAAATCATTCAGTAGTTATAAAAAAAAGTTTGAATTATTTTCCAAAATGCCATATGGATCGTTTAGGTATTCCGTTTCGGTGTACCTAGCATTACTCCAAAAAAAACTGGGATTGTCTAGTTTACCTGAACTCAACTGAGGAAGAACTGGGATTGCATTGGACGTTCACAACCATGCCATTGGGTGCCATTTTCCCTCCCATGTGTTTCAGGCAGTAATCAAGCAGCTGAGGTGAGGCTGCCTTGCACAGGGCACCCTTAAGTGCACGCATTGACACCCAATTGGCACCATTAGTTGCTATTAGCAGCACTTTGATGATTGCTTGTTCTACACATTCAACAACACTCCTTGTCCAAGCACACAATACATTTGTAGTGCCGCTTGACTCGGAGCTCACACATTTACTACCAGCAGCCTCGGATGAACCACGGACTTCATGGATCAACCTTAAGATTAATGAGAAGAGGTCTTTTAATGATTCAAGTTGTGAGTCTGATATAGAGTTGTAGAAAGCAATTATGTCCTGCAAACGAGTACGAGGCTTGCGGCCTCGGTAGTAAAACAGGGATAAGGGTACACTTGACAAAGTCTTAACTGCATCTTGGTAATCATCTAGTGTCAGAGCGTAGCTCCCAGCACCAAATTCGTAACCCCAATCACCATACCATGTGTGCCCCTTTGTAGTTGCATGCAACAGTCGGTATTCCATCCCATATTTTTTTGACACATCCATCACACTGACCTTCCTGTTCAGTAAAGCAAGTGCCTCAATAGGAGTCGAGCATGAATAGGAATTGTTTGAATTACAATTCTAGTGTATTATTGACCAAAATAATTTGCAGGTGTTCTCAATTCTTCCCTCTTTTGTTGGGTTTGATCTCTCTCTCTCTCTCTCTCTCACACACACACACACACACAGATATGTCTAGAGTACAGAAGTTTGCAATGTTGACCATTAATAGAACCTCACGTAGTTGGGTCAGACTAATGTACACCCCCTTAGAAAAGGGTGGATGTCATCCCCCTCATAACAGAGCAACATTTCTCACAACAGAGCCACATTTCTCATATTCAATTTTAATATTTTTTTTAATGATTTTGGTGATATGACTAAACTTGAGCCACATGTTGTGAGGTTAACATCCGCCCCCTTTTTGAGTGGGTGTATGTCAGATTTTCCCCACGTATTTTGTTTGCTTTAAAAAAGCCTAAAACCCATATGATGAGCATCAACATTGATGTATGGAAGCCTGGTAGCCGTTGACATCAAAAATCATTGTCAATATACAAAGAATGTTTTCTTTCACTCCACGTACTCCAAAGAATGTTCCACTTATTACTGGTAGTTATATCTGTTTTTATGGTTCTATTTATGACATTATTATTTTTCTTCTATCTTTATTACTTAAATCCCAATCTAGGTTCTAACATTTTTTGATTCATGGATTTATAGTTTAAAAAGAATAGGAAGAGGAATAGGTAAATGAAAATGCTTTTTTTTCCTTTTATCTTATATGTTGTTTAGCTTGTAGATTTAATAAATTAAAAAGAAAAAAACTATTTTCCTCTTATTCTCACCTGTATTTTCTATAATGCTTAAATCTTTAAAAAAGAAGAAGAAGAAGAAGAAGAAGAAGAAGAAGGAAGAATTATATGGAAAGATTTGATCTTATTTAAACCACATGATCAAACGAAAGAGTCAAAAAGATGTGGTCATCATTGTCCATTTCGATTTTCCTTCCAAAGCATATTTTTCACGAAATGCAAAATTGTTCATCCAAATCTTCAGAAAGACCAGCAGCGGACAACATTCCATAACTAACAGAAAACCAAACATTAATTTCATAAAGCTAGCTGTTGTCTCTGGCTAGAGGACTGTAGTTACTCCCTTCTGCTTGGAGCATCTTAAATTTACCATTAAAGGTTGTCAGTTTGTACCTAATGGCCAAATCACAACTAAGAGGCTGTTTGGGAAGGCATAGAACCAATTATGTGGTTCAAAAGTAAACATTGTTATTCAATTTCAAGTGTTTGGTTCTCCCTCCAACCAAAAGGGCAAATTCATAGTTGTAACAATCAAAATGATGTTTTCATTAAAAAAAAAAAAAAAAGTCACAAATCTATACTGTACTATATATGAATCATTTCATTCAACACAACACAACACAACAAAGAGAGTAAAAAAAAAAAGAAAAAGAAAAAAAGAAGATAATTGTCCAAACCTGACAGCAAGGGTTGAACAGAGTCTATCCCAGAAGTTCATGATATCACAGCCAGACAGAAACCTTGAGCCACCTTCTCTGCCATTTAGAGTCCGAAGGTGTCCGTACCCATTGGAGTGAACCACTCCGTGCAATACATGACTTGTATCCTCAAATTGAACATTTACCCACTCCTCTATTTCCTCTGCACTAATCTCACACCCACATGTCTTGCACCTGCAAAAAAAAAAACATTTCATTTGGCATATGATATAACCACAAACACAATATATAAATGTATATATAACTCAAGAATTAATTAATTAATGTTAGGTGGGGGGTGGGAAAATAAGTAAGTGGGTTGAAGTTGAACCTGGAATCAGAGAGAGACTGTAGATTTCCACAAGTTGAGCATGCCTTTTGATATCCTTGTTCCAATTGTAATGGTGGGCTACTGCTTTCCCTCCTAATTATGAAATGGTACCTCTTTCTACACACTGGATGTCCACTCCAACCTTCATATCATTTATATCCAACAAATTACTAGGAGTAAGTATAACTTATTATTATTATTATTATTTAAAACATTATTTCCAGCTAATAACTTGTTTGGTTGCTAAGAAAATTGGGGAATACCATGTTTCTTTTTTGTCTTTTATAAGTACATACATACTACGAACGACTGCGTTTAATATTTTATCTTTTTAATTAATCAATCAATCAATAATAATACTAATAATAATAATGCACTTCTGTTAAAAAGTCAGTCAAGTAACGGTCCACATTTAATGGAGATTTGTTTTTTTTTTTTTTTTTTTTCCAAATATAAATATTCCTTTTTGGTTTTGACTTCCATTTTCTCAGCAACCAAACAAGGAAACGTGGGTGGAGCGAGTGCGTGCAGAGGGGTCGTCTCGGTGACTCAGTGAGATGACTCACCAACGACTCGACACTGGTCGCAGTAGACAGATCTGGATGACCTAGATCTGGTAACGTCCTCCTCGACGATGTCCAAGACAACAAAGGCCGGGCCCTCGTCGGAGACAAGATCGCCGATCCTGAGCAAGATCTGCCACGTCGTCAGGCATGGGAAGAGTGACGGAGGGAAGGTGGGCCTGGCATGCTTCGAAAGGAAGGACTCCACGTTTGACCGGAAGGGACTGCCGGAGACGCCGTCGTCGGAGGCAACCGGAAAAGTGAATAGATCGTATAGATCGGCGGTGACTCTCCTCAACCGCTTAAAGGGTCGATCGTTTACGACCATGACTCGTCAGATCACAGTGGGATTTTGATGTTGGAGAGTGAGTGGGCGGCTTTAATTAAAAGATAAAAAGATTATTACTCCCAGAAGAATATTAATACTATTACATATGGAATATATATTTTAACAAACAAAAATATCGTACATATAATAGGATAAGAATTAGAAGATAAGACTATAGTCTAAGCGATTTGGGATAAAAAAAAAAAATTTATTCTAGAGAGAGAGAGAGAGAGAGAGAGAGGGAGGGGGTTTTAGCCTTTTTAGGGTAGGGTTTTGTAGTTGAGCCGCGAGCGAAGGAAGGGGTGGGTTTGGGTACAAAAGGAAATACTGAGTGACCAGCTTTTTGAACAAAATATAATTTTGGTTGGGGGTTCCCTTTTACTTGCCAGAGTTTTTAAAAGCAACAATAAATAATGTTTTTTGGTTTTGGACTTATGGCGGTTCGACCTCAATACTCTCTTTTCGTTTCCAATGTTTGATTTTTCATATGGCGGTTCCGATTATTTTATTTTATTTTACTATTGTGGGACTATTTAGTTTACATAACCAAAGTAAGGAAGGTGACTTTTTGATTTTCCAAATTTTTTTTTTTTTGTCCAACTCTTGAGTGAGTAATCAGGAGGTGAATACAATTCCCTTTCTTAATTAGCAAGGAAAACAAAAATGACGCTCGCTTTTAAGTTATACGTCCCTTAGCTATGTAGTTTTTCAATTGGAAGACCCTTTCACATACTAATTTTCGTCCAAAGTCTCTTAGCAATTTTTTTTAGTCGACAATGACCCTAGCTTTGATTCACGCTCAACAATTATATATATATATATATATATATTTAGTCAGCATTTAAAGATGACGGCCTCTCTTTATAAAAGAGAGGGCTATGTTTAAAGTTGTGAAATAACAAAACAAATGTCATCTCTTTAATAAATAGAGGGCGCCCTCTTTAGAGAATCTTTGTATATATATGTTAAGCAATAATTATATTTGAAACGATAAAAGTCTTTTCAAATTCTAAACACAAGATTTGCTAAAAATCCTCCAAAATCTTAAGAAATGGTGGTGGAGACAGAGAGAGAGAGAGATGGGGATGATTAAACTTTGCAAATCAAATCAATGAGCATAGATGTGGGAGAGATTCAAGGAATGTGTTGGTTGTTTATGTTCACTAGTAAAATCTGTGGTGTGTGCTTGGGTGTGTCAGAGTCCACTTGAACTCAAGAAGGTATTACATACCTCTATCTAACTTTTAATTCAAACGGTTATTATCAAGGTGATTAATAATAATAATGGGCCTTACTCTACTCTGATGCAAGTAAGTAACTACAAATGAAAATAGAAAAAAACAAACAAGCACGGAATTTAAAGTATCTCAAAGAACACCATCTTCATTGATATCAAATGAAACAGCAATTACAATCATTCAGGAAGATAATAGAACTAATATTGTTCCCCATTGAGCAGCTTGCCACACCCCGGAACGGCAAAAATAGAGAAAAATAAAATTTCTTTTTGGGTCCAAAGACAACACTGACAAAGTCACATGATTGTCCACATCACGCAGTACTTAGCAACAGAAAGGAATAATGATTACAAGAATGCAATCTAGGTTCTGGATAAAACATAACTTAATGTCAAAAAAGAGTTACTAGCTATTATAATAAGAGTTTTGAATCAAATATAACATAACAGAAATACAAACGTCAAGGCAACATATGCTTGATTACAAAAGCTATGGAAGCAGTTAGGATAAATAAACTATAGTATAGCCTAATCTTCAATTGGTGTTGGTTTAGTCCTCGGCATAGTAGTCTTCTTCTGCCTGTTGGTCCTCAGGGTAATCCTCCATAGGAGCGTCATCACTAGCATAGTAGTCCTTGACCGCAGGTCCTTCACCCGTATAGTTATAACCAGGGTGCGCTGGAACGTTGAAATGTCCAGCGGCATAAACGCCGTTAGCTTAATGAAAGCTGGATGAGTTAGATACTAACAGGGTATCAATTATTGTAGTTAGTACAAGCTATGAACGGTAAACAATTATATTCCATAAAATGTATCTTCGCTTTAATCAATCCGATTATTCGATTACTAACGTCTTACTAAATTAAGACCGACAACATTATGATAGAAGAACAGACTCAACAGTAGTTCACTTCTAAAGATATACCATTGCTCCGTCTACTGCTTTTAGGAATATATGCACAGTTCACCGCATGTCATGGACACCACGTTAGTCCATCCACAACTTTTAAGAACATATGCCCAGTTCACCATACTACAGGGATATAATGCTTTAAGCAATAGTACATCATTCTAATGCTATGACTTAGCGATGTCTACCAGTGATCACGGTCCACCGCAAGTCATAGACACCTTCGTCTGTCTATCGCTTTTAAGAACATATTAGATCATATGGCTATCTTAGGGCTACTGGTCTGGTTCACCGCAGGTTATAGATACCTTCGTCTATCTACCGCTTTTAAGAACATATGATCGACGAAGGCCCGCCCACGCAAGATTCCCGAATCTTAACAAACCTACTTAAGTTCAACTCTAACATCGATGCATGACAATCCCATGTGGCCTGACTACATCGAATGAAACGAATGATAACTCCAAAGGATTCAGAGCTATTACATTATCTAACTTCATAATCGTTATCCATTAATCTTATCGTCACTACGATCCTATATCGCATTAACTCATTATCAAGTCCGTATTACAATAGTATAGCATGCAATGATTACTGAACAGTAAATAAAAAACTAAACAGTTATAATATAAACTAAACAAGAGTATCAACATTCTGAAACTACCAATCGATTGGGACATAGGTCCAATCGATTGGTAAAAAAGTAGTAACAATCGAATGGGAAAAAGTCCAATCGATTGGATCAATCCATGCCAATTGATTGCTAACTTTGACAATCGATTATGGTATCTACAATGGCAATCGATTGGGTTTACAACAATGGCAATTGATTGGGAAAAGTCCCAATCGATTGGGACTTCGTCTTCTTCAAAATGAAGACAGTCCAACATATATAAACGAGCAAAATATGATCCATGCTTCTTTTATTTATCTAAACAAGTCCTAACATCAATATTTTGCTACCAAGTGAGTGTAGAACTCTCCTTAAGTGTCTAGGGTGTGTTTGGATGTGTGTATTGAAGCTTTGGAAGCTTCAATGACTCTTCCTCTCTCTCTCTCTCTCTCTCTCTCTCTCTCTCTCTCTCTCTCTATCTTCCTCGATCTTCTTCTTTCTCCTACTTCTCTTTCTTTCTCTCTCTGGTCTCCTTCTCTTTTTCTTCTTTCTTCAGTCTACAGTATGTGTGTGTGTGTGTATGGGGATGTATATGTGTATATATATGAGTGAATATATATATATATAACACAAACTCTCCCTCTCTCACTCTCTGATTTTCTAAAATAGAAAATCGTCCAGAATGGACTTATATATATAGAGAGATAAGTGTTCACGTGGTTTATGCCTAGCCAAAGCAAAGTAATCAAGACAACTTCTGTCAATCGATTGGCAATGGTGGCAATCGATTGGGGTAGGTAGTGAACATACCAATCGATTGGGACATGGGTCCGATCGATTGATGGTTGGCATTAATGACTCCAATCGATTGTGATGAAGTCCAATGGATTGGGTCCAGGTGGTGGGTACAAAGGTGGCAATCGATTGGGAAATTTGCCAATCGATTGGTATCCAAACTAAGGCAATCGATTAGGAAAACTTGCCAATCGATTGGGATACAAAATACACTAAACGTAAAGTTACACTCATACAAGTATTAAAAGAAGAATACAAGATCTTATTAATTATAATACATTGCAAAATTACAGGGTATCACATCATCCACCACTTATTAAAGATCTTATCCCTGAAATCCGAAGTAAGCAGGGTTCAAAACAAAAACAGAAACTTCTCTCGCATCTCTGACTCCAATTCCCATAAAGATTCTTCTTCGTCGTGGTGCTTCCATTGAATCTTCACTAGTAGGAACTCCATGTTTCTGAGCTTCTTGATTCCTCGGTCTAGAACTTGTATGGGTCCTTCGCTGAATGTCACATTCTCGTTAACCTCGATATCTTCAAAATTGATCTCGTGCACTGGGTTATGGGCACACTTCCTCAACATACTGATGTGGAAAACATTGTACACTCCTGACACCTTCAGTAGCAATGCAAGTTTGTAGGCTACTTTTCTAACACGTTCCAGGATCTCGAATGGTCCAATGAATCGCGGCGATAGCTTGCCTCCCTTCTATCCGAATCTAACGATACCTTGAATTGGCAAAAGTAGTACTTGATCTCCAACTACGAACTCTAGGTCTTTGCGTCGCTTGTTAGCATAGCTCTTGTGTCTAGATTGAGCGGTCTTCATCTTTTCACATACAACTTGGATCTTCTCGCTGGTTTCCTGAATCATCTCAGGCCCAAGTAGTTGAGTATCTCTGACTTCGGTCCAACATAGCAACGATCAGCAGGGACTTCCGTATAAAGCTTCGAACAGTGCCATGCCTATGCTCGTATGATAGTTGTTGTTGTAGGCGAACTCGTTCAATCGTAGATGCATCTCCCGTGAGCTCTCGAATTCGATGACACTGGCTCGCAGCATATCTTCCATCACTTGGTTTGTTCTTTCTGTTTGATCGTCTGTCTATGGATGAAAAGATGAACTCAAGTTCAGTGAAGCTCCCATTGCTATCTGAAGGCTCTTCTAGAATTCTGCGGTGAAGTGTGAATCTTAATCCGATACTATTGAGACAGGTACACCATGTAGTCGTACACCTTGCTGTAGATACATCCGACTCAATCTTTTGACTGGGTACGTCATGCTCTAAGCGATGAAATGCGCTGATTTGGTCAGTCGATCCACTATTATCCAAATAGCGTCGTGGTTTTTGTGTGACTTTGGAAACCGATCACAGAATCCATGGTGATCTGTTCCCATTTCCATTGGGGAATTGATAGTGGCTGCAGAAGTCTGGGTGGTTTATGATGTTTTGCCTTCACTTATTTGCAAAAAAGACATTGCGATTCATACTCGGCCACTTCTCGCTTCATTCTTTCCCACCAGAAGTTCCTCTTTAAGTCTTTATACATCTTGTTTCCTCTAGGATAGATAGTCATCCTTGACTTATGCGCTTCGTCCAAAATATCCTTTCCGGGACTACTATCATTTGGTACACAGAGTCTACCTTTGCATCTCAATGCTCTATCCTGACTGATACTCCATATTTTTTGTTCCTTTGCGGACATCTTAGTAAACTATAGATTTAAATCCTCATTTAACTATTGCGCTTCCAAGATACGGCTGATGAGAGTTGGTTGCATGACAATATATCCAAAATATTGTCCTTCTCCTGATTCCACTAGTTGAAGGTCGAATCCGGTTAGCATCTCCAATGCTCACCATTCTTTAATCAAAATTAAAGCGATCAAAAGGTGGGGTCTTCAGCTCAATGCGTCAGCTACAACATTTGCTTTACCCAAATAGTGTTGCAGAGAGAAATCATAGTCCTTGAGTAGTTCCATCCATCTTCGTTGTCACATGTTCAACTCCTTCTGAGAGAACATGTACCTTAAACTCTTGTGATTCGAGAATAGATCGAACTTTTCTCCATATAAGTAGTGTCTCCAAATTTTTAGAGCAAACATGATTGCAGCTAATTCCAAGTCATGCGTTATATAATTCTTCTCACACGGCTTCAATTGTCTCGATCCGTACGTAATAACGTTTCCGTCTTGCATGAGCACACAACCAAGCCCTTGGTGTGATGCGTCATTGTAGATTATGAATCATTCACCACTCCTGTGTATTGCAAGTACTGGTGCTGAGGTTAGTTTCTCTTTGAATTCTCGAAATGCACCCTTATGCTTTTCAGTCCATTCATACTTCGTCTCTTTCCTTGCCAGGCTCGTTAACGGTCCTGCGATCTTGGAGAATCCTTCCACTAATCTCTGGTAATATCCAACCAGTCCAAGGAAACTTCTAACTTCGGTTGCTTTGGTCAGCCTATTCCAGCTCAAGACTGAATCGATCTTAGATGAGTCTACAAAAATTCCATCCTACGATATCACATGTCCTAAGAATTTGAATTCCTGAAGCCAGAATTCACACTTACTGAACTTTGCATATAGACTGTTGTTTCTGAGAGTCTGCAAAGTAATCTGTAGATGCTTCTTGTGCTCTTCTTCCATCTTTGAGTAAATCAGAATGTCATCAATGAATACTATAATGAATTGATCCAGATAAGGTCTGAATACTCTATTAATTAGATCCATAAATACTACTGGGGAATTGGTCAATCCAAAAGACATCACTAGAAACTCTTAGTGCCTATACCTTGTCCTGAAAGCAGTCTTTCATATATCTTCCAATCAAACTAGCAATTGGTGAAAACCTGAACGCAAATCAATCTTCTAGAATATCCTTGATCCTTGTAACTGATCGAACAGGTCGTCTATCCAGGGAAGTGGATATCTATTCTTGATGATAACCTTATTTAGCTCCCTATAGTCGATACAGAGTCGTAGCTCTCCGTCCTTCTTCTTCATAAATAGTACAGGTGCTCCGCAAGGTGACATACTTGGGCGAATGAAACCTAAGTCTTCAAGTTCTTGAACTTGCTTCTTCAATTCTTACATCTCCGTTGGCACCATTCGATATGGGGTTTTGAAAATTACAATGTTCTAGGTACTAACTCAATGTAGAAGGCTATATCTCTCTTCGGTGGAAGTCCTGAGATATCTCAAAAAACGTCTTTAAAATCTTGAATAACAGGGATCTAGTTGATAGTAAGTTCCATGGTTGAACTCTTGATCGCGGCAAAATAGCTTGTAAGAAACATGTCACTTGACGGTTGGCACTGAAATCTAATCTGCGGACAACCGGGTGTCGAAAAGACAATGGTCTGACTAATACAATCTAGGTTGGCACCATACTTACTAACCCAATCCATTCGTAGGATCACGTCGAACTCAGACATTGACAAGACTATCAAGTTTGGCAGGAAATTCGTATCTATTAGCCTTGAATTTTTTTAAGGCATTATTTATTTATTTTGATGATGACAAATGTAGTGATAATTTCATGTTCTTTATGGTTCTATTCCAATCAATTATCATGTTATTTTCATTGTGCTAATCTCTTGATTTGTGAACTTAAATGTTCTAACTTTGTTTGTGTTCTTGAGATTGCATATGGTGAAGCCCGAGAGTGTTAAAGCTCAACAAGGATCAAGCTTAAAGATTTGAAGATCTTTTCATTATTAGTTGAAGTCTAGGATTTACATGTAAAGAATTTTTTATCATCTTTCACAATGGCTTAAGGTTTAAAAGTTGTTTTAAAACCCTTAAAACTGAAAAACTATTTTTCAATGGAAAAGTAGTACACTAGATTATTTTCCCAGTAAACTGGGTGCTTCAAAGTTTAGTCAACTGATGTGAACAGTCGATTAGTTTGTGTTTTGAAAAACTTACTTTCGAATCTATTTGAAAAATAGTCGACTGGACCCTTCCTTTAGTCAACTAGGTTTTAGCTTATTTTTAAACTGTTTGAAAAACATTCGACTGGACTTTTACTTCAGTCGATTGATCCTTTGGCTCAATTCTAAATTGCTTGAAAAGCAGTCGACTGGATCGCGGCTTCAGTCGACTGGATTGACGCAGAACAGCCAAATGGCTAGTTTTCTGAAAGGCTTTTAATTTATCATTTTGCCACTAACGGCTATAATCTTTCAAAGCCTATAAATACACGTTTTCCAAAATCATTTATAAGAGATCAACCAATTGGAAAACATTATTTAAATCACACAACATGTTGATTTTTAATCATTCACATTTGAGCCCTAGTTGTGTGAGTTAGTCAATTTGCTCTAGTTCTTGATTTGTATATCCTTGAGAGAGTAAATTATAGTGAGCTTTTATTTGTATCATCTACTCACTAAGGAGTTATTGTGTGAGCTATCATTGTACTATCCACTCTAGAGAGAGAGAGAGAGTTCAATTTATATTTCAATCATTTATAAAGAGTGAGGGTTAGTAACCCTTGGTCACAAAGAAGAGGTGTTCTACAGTTTGATCTACACCCATAAGTAGGTTGATAAAGGAATCCTCAAGAAGTGTTCTTGAGGGTTGGACTTCGACCGCGGTGTGCGGATTGCCGAACCACTTGAAAACGAGTTTGGATTCAACTTGGTGGATGGATGAATGATGTGCATGCATGCATGATGGCCTTCGGGCTAATTTTTATTATTTTTTTGGGTTTTCTTTGTTCGTGCTTAGCTGCATTCTTATGATTTGGATTTTATTTTATCAGCTTTTGAATGAATATGAATACCTTTCTCTTATTGTCCATTTGCTTTGTCAATGAATGATGATTGATGATGCACAAATGCCCCCCATCTCCCCCCTATTTTTTTTTTTACTTTCTGTTGTGTTTATTCAACATTCTGTGCAGGTTTTGGGTTTTTTGATTTACGAACTGCACCAGAAATTGCTTGGAGCCTGACCGACACTTAGTAGAAAGAGCTGGCACTCACTGACTGCCGCACGACACTTAGTTTATGCAGGCACGACACTTAGTGAGTGCCGCCGGCTCTCATCGAGTGCCATTCAAAATGGTCCTTTTTCACTTATTTTGTGTTCATTTGAAACACTCAAAACTTCTCATTCTCCTCCTATCTCTCATGGCTCCCATTAGTTCCCGCACTCTTTTTCCTTGGATGGACTCTCTCTCTGGCATTAATAGGCTCAATTTTGAGTGTTATAGGCTGAATGATCTCTTCTCTTTCCGGCAGATGACTTTGGATGAGGATCTACTTCGAGTTACCATTCATTGCTGGAATCCTACACTTCATGTTTTCCGATTCGGGCATGAAGAGGTCTGCACACTGTTTGAGGAGTTTAGTGCTATCCTCCACACTGGCCCTTTCATGGATTTGATAGTTCCTCCGGTGCAGGCAGGGTGTATTCATGACCTAGCTGCCCTTCTTCACATTTCTCGTAATACCAGTAGTTTTTTTATTCAGAACCGTCATATCGATTTTGAGCGCCTTTCCTTAGCTTATGCCTCCATTGGGGACCTTGATGATGGTGGGTACCAGATCATACGACGTAGTGCACTTTCCATCACCATGATTTCCAATTTCTTTTTCTAGTCATCTGCTGATATCCTTATACCTATTGCCTGTGGTCTTCAGGAGATGAGGAGTGTCGTTATGCTTGTCCTAGGAAAGACTTTGTTAGGACTAGACCGTGCCCATGATACTAGAGCCATGCTATCTTCTAGGGCTCCCTATGTTATGGAAGTATGGCTTATGGAGCATCTGGGTCTCTTCATCCGCCCTTCTCATCCTGGAAGGCAACTTCCCTACGAGCGACAAGAGATGCATCACTTGTTTCACTCAGTTGACGATTGGCTTGGCATGACGGGGTGGCTGGGAGATAGGCTTATAGACATGCCCTGGTTGAGAGATAGGCTTATAGACAGACATAGACACAATAAATGAAAACAAAACTAGGGAAAGCTTGTACTTTACAAAATTTATGACAGACCCTGCCTACTCTTGCTGTGCTCCTTTAAAATGTGATTTAATTTTCCTTCCAAAGAATATTCTTGTAATAAAAAATGTTCTAGCATGTTTAATCAAAGTGTTCACTCTTTCAATTTATCTTCAATTTGTGAAAATTGTCCTTTTAATGTCTCTTCTTGGCCTTTACTATCTTGCTTGGAGCTTTAATCATTCTATACCATGAATTCTCATTTGTTTTTACACAATGCTCATTTTGATAGCCAATAGATCCAGAGATGGGTTAGGACATATATATCTGGGTTCTTCAGGGTGCGAACGAAGTTTGCCCCTGGTATTGGGGCTCTGATGTAGTTTTGGGCAAGCTCAACTTTGACTAGTTTAGCATGGAAAAACTCAAAATGCAAGGTTTTGTCAAGAGTTTGGGTTTTCATGGACTGAAGGCTTCAAGAGCCCGCCTACTTATCCTCGAGTGGGAATCAGTTCCAAAGTAGTTCAGCTAAGGCTTGAAAGAAAAGGTGCCATTAAGGCAATTATAAATGACCGAATCAAGTAGGTTGCCTACATATCCCCTAGTGGGAATCAGGTCAAACATAGTTCATTGATGTAGGAGGTTTTGAAAGGAAAGGTCTCAAGCAAAGTACTTTTTGAGGCGATCGAGGTTGATTAGCTATTTAAATTCAACCCCATCTAGTCCCATAAGATAGGCAGCCCCTCTGGAGAGGAGAATCTTAACGATGTATGGCCTGACCTAGTTATGTTTGAGTTTTCCTCTCGGATCATAAACGCGCGCTTTAAGTACTTTGAGGACCAGGTCACCCTTAGCAAGCTTTCTTGGGCGGGCCTTTTTGTTGAAAGCATGCGCTATCCTCTTATGATATCCCCAAGTATGGTTTAAGGCCAATCTTTTCTCATAAAACAACATTAGCTCCTCATACCTTCCCCATATCCATTCACATTCAGTCACTTCACATTCTGCCAAAACCCTAAGCGAAGGCATTTCTACTTCAACTGGGAGGATAGCTTCCATCCCATAAACCAATGAATATGACGTAGCACCCGTTGAAGTTCTCACAGAGGTCTGGTATCCCTATAATGCAAATGGTAGTATCTTGTGCCAATCCTTATATGTATTCGTCATTTTCTCCAGGATCATCTTAACATTCTTATTTGTTCCTTCTACCACCCCATTCGTTTGAGGTCTATACGGGGAGGATTGATGGCGGGTGATCTTATACTTCTCTAAAAGCGGGATGACCTCTCCTTGGAAATGACTGCCATGATAAAAAATGAACTCATTCAGAACCCCGTATCTGCGAATTATATTCTTCTCAATAAAACTCACCACATCTTTAGCTTTCAAAGTCGCATATGACGCTACTTCTACCTATTTAGTAAAATAATCAATTGCCACAATTATGTACCTGTGTCCATTAGAAGCCTTTAAAACTATTTCACCAATAATATCGATGCCCTATACAGAGAACGGCCAAGGGTTGTCATGCTATAAAGTTAGGAAGGCAGGGTGTGCATCAGATTCGCATGGATTTGACACTGATGACATCTCCTGACATACTCACAGCAATCCTTATCCAAGGTCGTCGAGTAATACCCTAGTTGAATCATCTTCTTTGCTAACATATGTCCATTCATGTGGGGGCCACAAACTCCCTCATGTATTTCCTCCATCATTCTCTTAGCTTCTCTCCCATGCAGACATTCCAGATTATAGTCGGTATAAGACTTCTTCTATAACTTATCCTCATAGATCATAAATTGAGCTGAAAACCTTTGAGTTGCCTTTTTATCTTTCTTTGAGGCTCCCTCGAGATATTATCCTTTCTCAATAAAATTCCAAACATCCACATACCAAGGTATTTCACCCTCTTCTCCTTCTTCAATGGCTGCAATCATCTCAAATGAAGGCTAGTTTCTTTCTTCTATGAATAATGGGATCATGGTAACTCCTTTGAGAATTTGGATCATTGAGGCTAGGGTTGCTAAGGAGTCAGATAACTGGTTCTCCTCACGGGGAAGGCAATAGAACGAAATCTGATTAAGTTGCACTTTCAAACTCTCTAGATATTCATGGTAAGGTGTCAACTTCTCATGCTTCACTTTCCAATCACCTCGCACTTGGGATATGATCAAGTTAGAATCTCCAAAAATATGAATCCTTTTAGCTTTTAAGGACAGGACTGCTTCCATTCTGATTATACATGCTTCATATTTTGCTATATTTTTCGTCGAATTGTACTTAAGCTTAATGGCTAGTGGGGTGGGGGCTCCACTGGGTGATATAAGAATGATTTCTACCCCATATATAATCTGATTAGCTGCTCCATCGAAATACATCCTCCATAGGTCTTCTTTTACCTCCATCACTCCTTCTGGAAACTTAAATTCTCCTTTCTCCTTGAATTCTACAGCAAGGTCAGCTAGATATTCAACAATAGCTCTCCCTTTGACTGATTTGGAAGTGACATATCTTATATTAAACTCGGCTAACATCATGGTCCATCGAGAAATCCTACTAGTTAGGGCAGGCTTTTGAACAAGTATTTGAGTGGGTCCATTTGGGATATCAAGGTTACAGGAAAGGCTACCATGTAATACTTAAGGCGACGGGTGGTGCACCAAACCAAGGCCCAACAGGCTTTTTCTAATGGCGAGCAATTTAGCTTACACCCGGTCATCCTTTTACTCAAATAATAGATAGCTTTCTCTACATTCCCCTCTTCTTCTTCTTGGGCCAACATACACCCCATCGAGTTTTCGATTACGGATAGGTATAGTAATAAGGGTTTTCCGGGTTGGGGAGGTGATAGGACAGGCGGGTTTTGGAGATAGGCTTTAATCTTATCAAATACTTTTTGGAATTGGCAATCCTACTCAAACTTCTCTCCCTTCCTCAGTAATTTGAAATGCGGCTCACAGGTCATAGTGAGTTTTGATATGAAACGGCTAATGAATTGTATCCTACCCAAAAATCCCCTCAAATCCTTCTCACTCTTTGGTGGCTACAATTTGACTATGGCTTTAATCTTAGGCGGGTCCACCTCTATCTCCCTCTGAGTGATAAGGAATCCTAGCAATTTCTTAGTGGTAACCTCAAAGGTGCATTTCTACAGGTTCAACCTCATCTTGAATTTTCTCAACCTCTCAAAAAACTTACTTAATGCTCCTAAATGACCCCCTCTCTCTTTGGATTTTACAATCATATCATCAATATATACCTCCACTTCCGTATGAATTATGTCATGTATTAAAGTAGTGGCAGCCCTTTGGTAGGTTGTACTTGCATTCTTAATTCCAAACGGCATTACCCTATAGCAATATGTTCCCCAAGGTATGATGAAATTGGTTTTCTCCCTATCCTTCGGTGCCATGAGAACCTGATTATACCTCGAGAATCCATCCATAAAAGAAAAGAGTTCATGACCCATGGTATTATCAACTAGTATGTCAATATGAGGCAAAGGGAAATCGTCTTTAGGGCTAGCTTTGTTTAAATCTCAAAAATCAACGCACTCTCTAACACGATCGTCGTGCTTCAGAATTGGCACGATGTTGCTGACCATTTAGAGTACTCGGTGACAATCAAGAGTCTAGCTCTTAATTGCTTTTCAACTTCCTCTTTTACTTTAAGCGCCCATTCAGGCCTTATTCGCCTTAATTTTTGTTTTACGGCTTTTGAATTTGGGAAGAGAGGGATGTGGTGTTGGACTATCTCTGGATCAATACTTGGAATATCATTATAAGACCATGCAAAAACATCCTTGAATTCATTTAATAGATTGATCAATTCTTTGCTTTCTTCATTGCTAAGCATGTAGCTGATAAAAACATTTTGTGGATTATTTTCATTTCCCAGATTAATCATTAGAGTGCTCTTTGTGATTTTGCATGCAGATTCATTTTCTCTTTCGATTAGGTTTTGCAATTCACTTGGTATTTCAGGGTCATCACATTTATTACATTTATCACATTTATTGAGTGCATTCGAGTAGGCAGAATCTGTCACATTTTCATTAATATTTTTTGGGGTGATTACAACAGACATAACAATAGTAAGACGCCTCATTTGGGACATTACAGAGTCCAGGGAGGGGGGATACTTCTCACTAGACTCAAAGACCCACTCTTTATTGACCCCTTTCTTGAGCTCCATGGTGTCGTAGTCTGGCAGATCCTCTGATTCTGTTTCCTCTTCATTTTCTGGCTCTTCTTCCCTTGCTTCATTTCTCTCGATCTCTGCTTCCAATACTTTTACTATATCTTCTACCTGATCTTTCCCAGATTCGACTTCCATGATCTTCTGGACCATCCTCTTCAGTCTTCCCACTTTCTTCACCCAAAGATTCTTCATAGCTGGGCCATCTAGAATACAAATCCAATCTCGGGCAGTGATCGGTTTTGCAGGTCCTTGGAAGTATGGGCATTCATAATTAGTGAACTTATGTGAAAAAAAGATCTCAAACCTAGCTTCAAGCATTTGTCGTTTCGATCCACCCAGGGTCTGGAAAGCAATCGAAGGGGAAATCTTCTCCTTCTTTGATGAAGTACCCATTGAGCATTTTTGCATATGGCTCTATTGGCGCATTGATTGCTTTCTTCTTTTCGTTCAATTATTTCTTTGATGGCTGATAACCCAATCCACGAGTGTGAGTTTGTGTCTTAATATCCGAAAACTCTTACAGCCTTGATGCTTTTTTCCTAAACCCATTCCTAAAAAGAAGCCCATCTTTCTCATGATCCCAGCAACTAGCTGACTTGCATACTGATCAAAATACAATGGCAGAAATTCTTGCGGCTTCTCATCTTCTATCATGTTGACGAACTCAAACCCTCTTAGACTTGTTTCTTCCCCTTGTAGCTGTACTTCTAAGACTAGAGCGCTTAACGAGTATTCATTCACATGGGTCCAACTATCCCCAAGAATGTCACAGACTTTTTTACCCTAAATATATTTAACTTTCTAATGGATTGTTGATGGGATTGCACCCAAGCTGTCCAAGTAGGGCCTACCCAATAATAAGTTAAAAGAGTCAGGGATGTCAATGATCTAAAATTTGACTTCCTTCTCCAAGGGCCAACGATAAGATTAAGAAAAATAATGCCCATGATCGCCCTTTGGGTATTGTTGTACACCCTCACCTTCTGTTTAGATAGTATAAAAGTTGACTCATCTAGATTCATCTTCTTGGCTGTTTGGAATGAACACACATTTTAAGCAGACCTATTGTCAACATGACAGACAGGTAGAGAATTCCCCAAACACTTCAACAGTTCATGTAGCGGCTTATTATGAGCACGTCCCCAGGGGGTAGATCATCTGAAGTAAATGTGTTAGCGAGAGTCAGAACCTTATTGATCATTCCTATAAGGTCCTTCAGAGTGATGTTGATAGAGACATCTGATTGGTTCAAAGCATCCAAGACTACTTGCTTGTGACGCTTTGAAGCGATCAATAATCCCCAGATTGTGATATTGGCCTGTGTCTTCTACTTTCAGCACTCTATCCTCTTCCTCTTGTTTGCCCATTTTCTCTTTTCCTTTATTAAACTCTTGACCAGGGTTATCTTCATCTAGCTCATGTGGTTTAAAATGCCTCCCTAATTGAGTTAGGTGGCTGACCTCTTCCCTCATCCATAGACTGTCTTGAGCTTTGGTAACTCCTAGACTTTCTTCTTCATCTTTGTCACTCTCGTATCACAAATCTTCCTCTACCCTATCGATGCTTCGACTGTCATCCCCTTTATTCTAAACAAAGCTATCGATTTCTGGCGCCCACCAATCTAAAGTAAACTTTATTTGTTATCCATTCTCCATATTCTTCTGACTATCCTCCTAGAGTGTAGATCATCACATCTTCTGGTAGTCGATAGGATTTCTTCAGGTGACCCAACTTGGTGATTAATTTAGATGGATTAAAAGAGCACTCTTAATACTTCAAGTAATAGATACCTGGTGGTGGCACGGCATGGTGGTTTGGCAATGGATTTCTAGTGATGTTAGGCGGGTTACTGGGTGATTCGAATATTATCTTCTTGTCGATGAGGTTTTGAATCTTATGCCTCAGCCTTGAACAATGATCCGTAGAATGCCCATGTACTTGATGGAATTTACAATACAAGTCCATTATGAGGTTTGGAGGAGGCGGGTTCTATATTGGTCATGATTCCAATAGTCAGAGGTGCCCCTTTGCTACCAATCTGTTGAGGGCAGTGGATAGTGATACTCCCAAATTTAAGAATTTACTTAGCGAATTGCCTCCTCCTCTCCTTGGATAGTTCCCTGTTATATCAAATTTTCTCTCGGGCTCGCTTAATGCATTGACATCGGCAGGGCCAGAGTGACCTCCAGAATGTCCTCCCCTGATCCATAGTTCGGTCGCTTGTATCTATTTTGTGGTTCATCTTTCTTGCACCCCATCCTGGATTGCATCCTCTATTCTTGTACCTACATCAAAGACTTTAGCAAAGGTATTGATTGACTGGAAATGCATGTTCTCTTGGTGAACGTGCTGAAGGTTCTTCACAAGCATCCTGATTTGCTCTTTCTCGGATGGCCTTTACACCATCTTGGTTGCCTTACTTCTCCATCGACTCAGGTATTCATCGAATGATTCTTTGCCCCCTTGCTTAGTAGTTTCCAAGTCCCGAATGGTCACACCAATATCCTGATTGTACTTATATTGTGCAACAAAGGATTTCACCAATTCTTCCCATACCGGAGTTTTGCTGGGCTCAAGCGTAAGATACCATGCAATGGCAGCCCCAGTCAAGGTCTGTTGAAAAACCCACTAGGCTAGAAGGCCCCCATGCACATTCTGACGTGGCTACGAGGGTTACCCATTCCATCGAACTTGTCAAAGATGGGCATTTTGAACTCGGCGAGCAGCATTTCACGGACTCTATCGTACAATCCTTCTAGCTCCAATAGATAGGTGTCGACCCTCTGAGCTTTATGAACAACCCTCTCGAGTTTTTCCACTTTTTAGCCATTTCTGCCCTTTCTTTTTCGTCTTTCTTAGCCTTTTCTTTCATTTTTTTATCTCTCTCAGCCCGTGGCATATCAGCCCTCTGTACCTCTGGATCATCATACCAGTCTTCTTCTCTTGCTGCAGGAGGATCAACTTCCTATGGGTTAGCCAATGGCGGTTGTCGCGCCATGGTTTCCATTATGGCCATCATTCGACTCATGTGTTCAGCTTATTGTTCCACAATTACCCTTAACTCTGTTATCTCTCTCACATTTGCTTCTTGTGCCATTTCAGTGTTGATTTCTCTTTTCACTAGCCTTGCTGCTGAATCTCTAAACCAAATTGCATTTGAAGCATATTCTATTTTCACCTACAACCACATTTTATTTTAATCAATTTCGATTTTCAAAAGGATTTTGTTATTTATTATTTCTTCTTCTTTCTCCTTTTCTTCGCCATTATATTTTCTATTGGATTTTATTTGTTGCAAATGTTTGGTGACATGTTCATGGATGATTCATATGTCATGTGGATGCAATGCAGGTGTGTGTGTGAGCCTACTCTATATGCCAAAGAAAAGAAAATCCTAATCCTAGCACATAAAACATATAAGCACATAAAATCTTCGCCCATGTCAAGTGTGTCAACTTCTCGTTTCATTGAGATCCTTGCTACCTCTTTAAAGGTTGGGTATTTTAAAATTTTTGAAATTCATTTTGAAGCCATTCCTTAGATAGTGAACAAAATCTTTTGAAAACAACCCCAGAATCTCGAGTTCTTCCTTCGACAATGAGAATGTGAAAATATGCCTCAACAATGATTGGTTTGGAACTTTGCCTGATCAAAAGAAAGTGAATTTAAAGATTTTTTTTGAAAACGATCCTAAAAAATTTTGGACTTTTTTTCTTTAAAAAAAAACGGGGATGTGAAAACATTTTTAAACAAATGATTAAAAGGTAAACCTTGGAGCTTTTCTTTGAAAGAATGATTTTTTTTTAAATACATTTTTGGGTAAAAGATGGTGAATAATCAAAACCTGTTTGTTTGCAAAGGTGAATTTTAAAACTTTTTTGGATAAAAAGGATTACAAGATTGGATAATTATCCCACTTTTCATGAATTCAGATACATACAAGGTCAATGATGCCTATCTAACAGGATATAAGAAATGTAACCTTATAATAAAAAATCTGCCATATTCCCAAATATCATGCCTTCCGGGTATACAAAACTCCCTAGCATATAATCCTATTTAAGAATTGATTCCCTAATTTTGAAAGGTTCTATGGAAGCTACCATGCAAAGGCCGGTCTTTGGTCAAATAAGGGACCCTTGACACACATCCGATAGGATGCTTCATATACCAACACATGGTGCGAGATCAATGGTGATCTTACGGTCCCATGATAACTTGGCCAACCGGGTTGCCCCGAGCCTCAATGGTCATAGTTCTATGCAATCGACTAGCTAGACATGCAAGTGCAATGCAGCAAGCACAAAAAAATTAATTAACTCGATTAAAAGGATGCTTTCATGTTTAATCCTCGAGTGAACCCAAAATCAGAATCCTGGTCTGCAAAATCAGAGATTCTGGGTTCGATCCCCAGTAGAGTCGCCAGATTGTGGATATCGCATGCTAACCATATTTTAACTTTTTCAAATTCAAAAACGAGTCACCATTTAATTTTTAAAGGAAAATTAAGAAACCATTTAAAAAGCAAATTGATCTTTTGGAAAGCAGAGATTTCTAGGTCCGGGGATTATGGAGTGAGGGAGAATGAGCCCGGCGGACTAAAACACCCCCTCTCATCCTATCTCTTGATAGGCTTCTACTCAATATCCTTTTTGTAGCAACCTGTATTTTTGCGCCCCTAATAATAAATAAGAGATGTCAGTTTTTATTTATTTACTATTTGTTAATTTTAGTTGTGGTATTATATAAATAAATACATATTAATACTCGCGTTATTAGTTGTTAATATAATGCCATTTTTATTTACTACAATGTATTATTTTTATAGTTATTCTATTTCCATAAAAGAAAATTTCTTATGTTGATTTATTATAATTATATGACATTAATTTTGTGACCTGTTAGTAATTTTATTTGAATTAATTTGCTTAAAGACTGTGCCCCTATGTTACCCTATAATTTGGTATTAAAACTAGTAATAAATATTTTATCATGTCGTTTACATTTTTGGTCCCTAATATTTATTTGGGGTATTTTCCTAGACTACCCATACCAACTTAACTGAACTAAATGAACCTAACTGATTAACTAACTAGGTGAATTATTATTTGTGTGACTGATGCGGTCACTTCTCAACACAGACTGTATTCTATCTATATACACTCATTTCGTTTGCAACTTGATAAGTGAAACTCACTGATTGAGTTCATGTTATATAAACATAATCCACATACATAATACACACTGTAGACACCCCATTTTGTCGGCTATCAGATTTAGGAGACCCATAGCTTGGTGGTTCACAATGATCGTAAAAAAGGGACTCCTGGAAGTCAGCTCTATCTCTCAGAATGCTCAAATTGACCAAAATACCCCTGAAAGTCCGAAGACTCCCAGATTTGGTCCCAAAGTTCTGAAAACATGCTATGTCGTAAGAAAAATGATAAAATGAGTTTTTAAGCAAAATCGGAAGAAATCGTCAGCTCCCAGAGACCCCCGAAAGTCCCGGAAGTTCCCCGAAAGTCCCCGTTGACCGGTTTGACCAAGGTTTGACCAAGTTTGACTGAAATTGTCCGAATTCACCAGAATCATTAAAAAAGTATTAAAATGAGTTTTAAAAGAGAATCGAGCGAAAACGTCGGCTCTTGGGAGCTCCCGGAGGTTCCCAGAACTTCCCGGGAATCCCAGGTTTGACCAGTTTGACCAAGATTTGACTTTGGAATCAGGGCACCGAAACAATTTTCAAATATTTTTCATGAATACTAGAGGTCAATAACTTTCCAACGGTATATCGCACATAATCCTTGGATTTAAAACGAATTTATTATGGATTTCCAAAGCCGGAAAAGGCGATCAAATCGGTTTTTATCGTGAATACCGTAAAACTTTTCAAAGTGACCTATTCCCAAACTATTATTTATGTAAAGTAGATTCCATTACCTTTCCAACGGTATATCACAACCTCAATTTGGAGTTCGTACGCATTTTCTGTGAATTTCGGACGAAATAGGGCCTTTTCGCGAATACTGGAACCTCAGGGGGCCTATACAACATTATCTGGACGAAGGAGGAGCAGTGCCGCCGCGGCACTCCCCTCCAGAATGGTGTTTTTTTTTGTAATTTTTCTTGGGGATTCATTTTGATTAATTAAAAACCAAAACGACATAGTTTTATGATTTCAGATGTTTGGAGCCAATGAGAATACTTTCTATATCCCAAAACCACCCCAAGTTGGCCTATTTAAACCCCCCATTGCTCTTCATTTTGGGGGAGTCAAATGCAAGTTTAGAGAAAGTTTGGAAGAGAAAGTTGTAGAGATAGGGTGAGAATAGAGAGAAAAGAAGCTTTCTTCTTTGATTTTCAAAACAAAAGTGAGTTCTAAACTTTGTTTTTACTACATTACTCCCATTTACTTCAACATTCAATACACCCAACCACCATTTTAGTGAGCATTTAAGAGAGTGGAAGCTTCTTCCATGTCCAATGTCATTACATATGAGTGAAACACCATGCTACAAGTTCAATACTTCATGAATATCATCTATTGATCATCATCTACTTGCTTGTTTATTCATTGTTTATCTCTTCTTACCTCATTTCTTTTTGATTTTCTTTATTTACTTACTAGTTCATCATCATCTAAATGATGACATGAAGTTTGGGGTGAGTGAATCCTTATGGATAGTAGCTCTTGACCTCAAAAACATGTTTGATAGATGATGATCATAACTTCAATACCTCCAAGGTATCCTTGAAGTGTATTGAAGTTATGCTCAAATAGAAATAAGTTTCTCCAACAATCTTGGAGGTTCTTGATGATGAGTTGAATGTTGGCATTTTAAGTGGTTATAATCTTTATTGAGTATTAAAAATGCACTTTCAAAACCTCTATTTCAAAACCCCCCTCAATCCCTCTCATTTTGATTTCAAGAAAGAAAACCTTATTTTCCCCAAAATCTTCAAAACAGTGAGTTAAAACAGTGAGTGAGCTGAGTTCAAAGATTTCTCTAGAACTCAATACTCAACATATAGATGCAAGGCCACTTGGAAAGTCTTCCTAACTCATTGGAGAACACCCACGATTTTTGGTTTGACTTGGAAGTACTTAAAAATGGTCCATTTGGACCCAAACATTCCTTCCAAACATTCTGCCTCTGCTGTCACAGCAGCTTGACTAACTTCCAACTTCTTTTTCAGAAATATTTTCCAAAAGGGGTGGTCCCAACTTTTTTTTCCCTTAAACTTTAATGTCTTAGGGAACTTTATGTATAAAATGGGCCCCTAGATCATTTGTTTTCAGTTTCTAAGATTTTTCAACATTTCAGTCGACAGTACGGACTCTGTTTCTGAGTGACCTCTGTTGTTCATATGATTTCTCTCAATCTGTGATAGTTATTAAATATTGGCTTTTTGGGTTGTATTCTAGACACAATAAGGAACATCTCCATAAAAAATCATGCATTGAAAGCATTCCTAACCCCTCTTTTCAAGTTTCCAAAGATCATGCTACTGTTCTGTCCACTATTCACAGCAAGCACCTTTTAACTTTCATTCTCTGATTTGATGCTTATATGCCTTCCAAATTAGTTCATATTTTAGGAAGTAGTTCATACTACATTTGTATATATCCCATGATGATTTCATTCATTCATTCATACACATTATAGACTTCTAAGTCATTCTAGGAATCCATGAACACAAAGCACACCACACCCTTGGCACATTCTAGATACATACATTGCATTCATGCAAGATTTGGGGCCTTCATGGGTCCTAATCTAAGAAGATTATAAAGAATGAACTTGATCACACGTTCATGCTTCCCCCGATCTAATCATCCTTTCTCATCCATCCCGGGGATTGAGAGGTCTTCTTTTCTCAAAGATTAATATGCATCATACTAGTTTGCTAAGCATATTTTGATTTCTTTGTTTATTTGTTTCAATAACAATTCATGTCCCCCTTTAGATTAGGAAGTCTTGCTTATTTGATACATGATTAGACGATTTTTCCTAGGTTTATTTGTGTGATTTTCACTTTACATTGTATGATATTTGACTTAAATCTTATGAATGATATCTTATCTTTTGATTTTCAATTTCAAGATTCTTATGTGATGTAATATACTATCATAGTATTATTTGTCAAACCAAACGTAGTATAAGATGATTATTTGGATGCTAATTGAGGCCCGTCGAGAGACGGGGCGAGTTGAGGGTGTTTTAGTCATGACAAAGGCTCCTTCCTCTCTCGTACCAAAACCCCGAGCCAAGTTCTTTGGTTATGATGGGCCGGTGCCCTTTATCCGTTTGGGTGAGTCAAAATTAGGTTTCTTGGTTCCTTAAAGACCAAGTGGCGACTCTGTATCTGTTTTCGAAAGACCTTCTTTTCTTCAAAATCAACCTCTTGTTTTCTTTCAAATCAATTTCAAAATAAAGGAAAATCAATTCCGAAACCCCGGAAACAAACAGGAAAAACCGGGAGTAGATGACGGATTCCGCGTGTCCACACACACACACACACACACACACACACACACACACACATACATTTGGAAGCCAAGCTCTCAAGCTCTCCCTCCTTTCTTCTTTGATTTCCAAAATCTCTCAATTCCCTCACTTTCAATCACACACATACAAATACACTTCTATATTCTGGAGGTAAAAGAAAAGAAATACAGAAGCTAGAACACAGCAGTGAGCTCCCAAGGCCATAGCCATAGCCATTGTTAAGCTCGTAGTTATTATGGAATTTCTGTCTTTTTTTGGCAAGTCGCACAGCCCAAACTAACGCTCAGTGAGTCTCTCGAACCCACTCATAATGTAGTATTTGTCATTACGAACAAGCCAGGGGATCGAAAGTATGTGTATACGCCTATATATGTATATATAGCCATGGAGGCCCGAAATTAGCGATTCCGTAAAACTCAACAAAAAGGGATTCTGTAAATTGGAAATGATAGATTACAGTCCCCATAGGTTTAGTTTCAAATCTTAGGCCTTAATTCGTAACGGTTGCGACGTACGGTCAAAACGAAATTTTGACGACTCTCGAATTTTCACCTATAAGTAGAGATACGGTAATAATTGAGATCTAAAATTTATATATTCATAATCTACATGAAAAAAGAAGAGAATGGTATATTACATGACCTGGTTGGTTCCAGATTGAAAAATGGAAGAAAAACTCGATTTTATAGCGTTTAGAGGAAGAAGACGAAGTGGCAATCGATTGCCATCATATCCAATCGATTGGAACTTCATCCAATCGATTGATACTTAATCCAATTGATTGACACTCCTTCCAATCGATTGCCACTTCGTATACACTCAGGTGTTTACTTAAATTAAATATCAGAGTAGCAAAGACTGAAGAAGAAAGACACAGATAAATAAAGAAGACAAATAACTGAAACTTACAAATTGGATTATTGAGAATGGATCACTGAGGTGCTCAGTGTATACATCAAGAATTAATTACAGAAATCTTTATGAGAGAAGTAGATGAATTATTCTCTAAGAGAATCTCACATAGACTCAAATAGTTCTCTCAAAAGCTCTCTATGAAAGTCTCTAACCAAGTCTGTAAAAGAGTCTTGGAAGAAGTCTCAAAAAGAGTCTCACTCAAAGAGTCTTCAAAAGAGTCTGCCTGTAACTGGATGCTGAGGAGTTTACTTATAGCGTTCCAAATGGTCCTGTTGAGCTCGTGAATGGCAATGAGCTGTAAAGCACTTTTGGAAAGCTGGCTCTTCACATGGAGTTACTGTGGATAAACAGTGTTCTGTCTGTTACTATTTAATCATGCGGAATCTAAAAAAGCCTGTCGATTACTGTGGCCGAAAGGATGATTTGACTTGTCCTTTTTACTGTAGTTTTAACCAGTGTTAATGGGAGTTTCACCGAGAAAGTTTTGCATTAACCATGGTTAATACTGTCCAAAACATTGGACTCTTTACTGTAGGCATTGGATGCCTTATCCTTCCATTGCATTGATGATGTTGGCATCTGCATCTTCATCTAATGGAAAATCATCATCAGGGTCACTGTAGTGATGAGGAAACCAGTCACCATTATAACTTCGGAGCATATGAAATTCATTGTAAATGATGTCCCTTGGTTCTTCAAACTTTGGATACCAAAATTGACATTCTTCTGACTGGATGTTGATATCGGAAATTTCTTTTCCAATATCATCATATGAAAAGTGACCATTATCTATCTTTGAAATCCATGGATCTTTTCTTGGATTGCATGACTGGATTACTATTCTTTTGGTTCTACCCATAGTAAACCAATTTCTGTCAGAAAGTTTCATTCGAATAGCGTTGAGAGCTTTGGCTCTTCTTTTACAATGGTCAAGGAATGAGTTACTTGCTGGTATTGACTGACTAAACTGGGTTTCAAGATCAGGTATGTTAATAAGAGTGCAATTCCAAGCATTGGCTCCAAATATTCTTACTAAATGGACTGATGGATAAAGATCATAAAAAGGAGGAATCCATTCAGGATTAGCTGAAGTGAATCCAAGAATTGCTATGTAACCAAATCTTCTGTTATCGATTCTCTTAGCATAATCTTTGACTGTGTTGCGAATTATCTTTGGAAGTAACTGGAGTTGTCTAAAAGAGGTGACTACTAAAATTTTTAGAAATCCTTTTTCAAAGATTTCAGAAATGATTTGTGGATTTTGGGACTCAAGGCGAACAGCTCTGTAGATTTCTCCACAACTGAATTTTTTAGTGCAGATAAATCCATTTCGGATATTGGGAATCTATGGAAAGGTTGACTGGTGGAGTAACTGGTAAAAATCTACCCATGACTTGTAATCAGCAGATAAGGAGGTTTCAAATTGACTCATTAGATCAGCATTATGGGAAAATAACTGACTGAATTTGTCTCTTAGAAGAATTTTGACTTTGTTTGAAAAAGATATGGCTTGAAGATTAAAATGATTATCCTGCTGGATTATGCTTTCAGGCCATAAATTATATTGACTAGCAAAATGAATTTGTAATTTAGAAAATATTTGAGTTTTGGGAGGTGATGATTCCTCCCCCCCAAGGAAAGCAAAACACTCCTTGATAAACAAAGAGTCCTTTTTTTGGGTTTTACTGGGTTTGGTCTCCTTTTGGAGCTCAAGTGCCCTTAACTGGAATTCTACCGCCAACATTGATTTGTTGAATAGTCTTTCATGACTTTTTTTAAAGGCTGAATATAAATTATCGAGGATGACCACGGATTTCTCAGATAAATCACATGTCATACCTGGATATCTATTCATGGGGACTAGAACTGATTATAAAATGACTGGGGATGACTGACCATTAGACTGACCATGAATAGGGGTAAAGGTAAAATCTTGCCTTGGATGTTCATCCGTAGCAACAATTTTTTCTTTTCCCTTGGACATTGCTGAAACATCAAAAATGATATTAGTAAACTGAGAAAAAGGAATGGGAATGAAACTCTTGACTGGACTATTAATATTAGTTTGTGAAAGTAACAAATTGTAAGAATATGTCTTGAGGACATAATCATCATAACTTTTTGAAAATTTGCAAAAAGGGTTAAAGACAATTACCAAATGAATAATTACTTGGTAGAATTTGGGCATAATGGGAATGGGTCTAATAATAGGTCTAACTTGGTAAAAATCTCTAATATAAGGAAGGGTAACTATATGCCAAATTTCTAACATTAAACTTAATAAATTGCCTTTGGTTAATACATTAACTGTCTTGTTTTTGCAACACTCATCCTGACATCCTAACACTATATCAGGAGAATCAGATTGTTCTTTACTAGACTCATAAGGAGATGAACTAAATTCATTATCTGACAGTTCAGAATCAGTATTTCTTAACTCTAAAATTTTATAAATATTTTCTGTGACTTCCTAAGATAATCCTAAAGATTTAACCTGGGTTTTGACTTTACAATCTTTAGCATAATGGCCAAATTTACCACATTTGAAACATTGGACATTACTTTTGTTATTACTAGTTTGTCCTTTATTCTTAAGATCTTTGTTTTTATTGTTACTAGTATTACTAGGCTTAGAATAAAATAGGTCCTTTGAGTCTTTTCGTCTTATGTGCTTTCTATGGTTGATCCTATTTTGCCTAGAAGGGGCTATAGGTGGCAAACCATGTTGTTCACAAAAATTTCCTAACTCATATTTAGCTTTTTGTTTATCATTTTTGGATTGATTACTGATTTTTATGTCTATACACATTCTTAATCCTTCTCTTTGGATTGTACTAACTATTTCACCATATGTTAAATTGTTGCAATCTATGATCCCTTTATCATTGCTAAGCACTTCTCTAATTTTATGTGCAAATAAACTTGGTAAACCATTTATGAATTTTTCTTTCCAAAATGGTTCATTACTATCATCTCTGAGCATGACTCTGGATATGAAAACATCTTTATACCATCTAAAATCACTTAGTGTGGGACAAGTTAAATTACTTAACTGGTCATGGATTCTAGCAGTTATATTACTAGGGGTTCCAACAAAATGTTTGACTATAGTATATAATAATGTATTAACTCTGTCAGGTATACCACGTCCCACTTTTTCATCAAAAATGGGATTTCCATCATCATCTTGTTGAATAGCATATCTAATTTTTTCTCTAGATTCTTCAGTGAGATGCCTTTCCCACCAAGATTTAAGCATTCCACTAAATCCTGTAACAAATAAATCAACTATCTCAGTTTGACTTATATCATGATTGGTTATGTAACTGTTGGCCACCATGGTCATATGGGTTAACTTGTTGAGGATTTCTTGTTCAGATAATCTATCAATATTCCATTCATATAACTTATCAGCAGAAACTGAAAACTGGTTTTGAATGTTTCTTTCTTCAAATTGGAGGTCAGGAGGTGTAGGCCTTGAGTACCAATTTTTGGTAAGGGTAGTGGGTGTGACTTGTGATCTATAGGATTGGTTTATTCTTTTTAATTCTAAATCAGCAAACTGTGCTTCTATTAACTTATATTATCACTAAAATCTTCTTTCATGGGAATATTAGTTTTACTAATGGTACTGAGGTTTTGGGATAAACTGTCTTCAACAACTTCTGTAACTTCAGGTCTTTTGCCTAAGGATTTTTCCATATCCTTTAGCATTTTCTCTATTTTATCAACAGTTTTACTAGTGTCTGATTTAAGAGCGGTACCAATAGGTTTAACTTCTGGTAATTTGATTAAGGGTTCCTCTATCTTAACAAATTTAGGATTTCCTATTTTTGTTTCTATATTTTTTAACTGTTTTCCTAAAACACTTAAACATTGATTAGTATAATTATTCTGTTCTACAACTTTTTTAATCTTAGTATCAGTAGATATCTTAAAGGGTGAGACAACTATATCTGTTCCTTTATGATTGATGACTATAGATTCTAAGGGTGGATTTACCGCAGAAATTTTACTATTGTCTTCCTTTTTAGTCCATATGGATTTAGTGATTACATTAACTTTAGACTGTTCTAATGTTGACTCTTTGGTCGATTCTTTAACAATATCTATAGGTCTATATCCATGGGGTAATCCTAGGCTAGATTCTTCTACATTTTTAGGGGTTGAATTACTTTTCTTGTCATAATGATTGTGTTTTTTACTATCATCTTTTGTCTCTTTAGAATTGTGAATTTTCCTACGAGATGATTTTTGGGATTCACTTTGAGGTGGGTCACTATCTTTTTTAGACTTAGACATACTATTTTCTTTTTTGATTTTTCTTTTCTTAACAGTTAAATCTATAGTATCATGGTAATGTTCCAAATATTCAAAGAAATATATATTTCTTTTAACTAACTTCATGTATTTTTTCCAAGCTTTCATAATTGACTTTCTCTCATCTACATCATAAATGGCTCGGTAATTGGTTTTATAATTCTCATAAATGGGTAACTTATACTCTTTGGCTAACATTTCCATATCAATTTCAAAATCTTTATTTATAGTAAATAAATCTTTACTAGGACCTTCAAAATCTGTTTGAGTAGGAGAATTTGGAAAACTATCTTCACTTGGTACTTTGTAACAAGGATTACTAACTTGGGCTGTGGTTTTAATACCTTTTAACTTAGTATCAATTTCATTGAGGAGATCTTTATCTTTTCTAACTGTTGTAGTCCTATCAGGAATACAAGATGTACTTGATCTAGAAGACTTAGTGATCGGGAGAGAACAAATCCTATTTATACGCCTTAACGAGCGTTTGTTAGTACCTTTTTATCCTGTTTTTGTATATTTTTACTTCGTTTTCTATTTTCTGACAGGTTTTGGAAGAAATCAAGTATATCAGGCTAAACAGGGTGAAAAAGCAGAAAAGAAGAAGCTGAAAAATCAACATCGCGCGCGCGATCCGCTCGCGCGAAAACCCAGAAATCGCTCGCGCGATTCGCTCGCGCGAGGTACCAAATGTCGCGCTCGCGCGATCTGTGCGCGCAATATGTGTAAAAATCAATTATGCGTATTTCAGTATACTGAAGACTCCTGTGCAAACGAAACTGCTGAATGACGTCCAGATTGTAAAATATATCAGTTTTAGTTCGTTTCGGGTTAGGAAAGCTTCCAAAGCTTGTTGTAAACTCTATATATACTCTATTTTACTTCAATTGAAGGGTTACACACCCATACATACATACACATACATCCATATAGACTGAAATTCCAGCCCTTGAAGAGGGAAAAGCAAGGAGAAGAAGAAGAAGACCAAGGATTTCCATGGCCTCCTCCATCAACTACTTGCCGATCTCCACTTCCATGGCAGCTTAGACCTAGATCTAGGGTTTCAATGAAGCCCTAGTCGAGTAATAGGGAGTATTTTATGTTTTTATTTTAGTTCTATTATGTATGGATGACAGTCACATGTTCCGAGGATTATTATAAATAAATTGTGCTTTTATTGATTAAATCATTACTTTCAGAATTTATTCTTGTCTTAGATCTATTTTGACTGTGATGTGCTCAATGATCTATGCTCGCTGTGCTTGTTTAGATTATTTACATGTGATGGTGCTTTATTGATTTGTACTATCAAGTATCCGAATAATCCATGCCTAGATTAGACGAATTATGTCACAACCCTAGTTTAGTGTGGGATAATTCGTGCTAACCGAAGATGGAATATGTTGGTGCTTGAACCATGATTATTTTCTTGATGGAGGAATTGGGCTTATAGCCACAATTCCCCATAATCATCCAACTTAGTAAGCTAATTGAATGCATAAAGATTCCTATTATGAAGCTAGTGGTGGAGTTGCAATTCTAGGTTCCCTTCACATATTTACAAAAGCACTTTTTAATTGTTTCCATAGTATAGATTTATTTTTATTGTTATTAAGTTTAATTAAAATCAAATCAAAATCCGTTTTTCATAATTAACTAAAGTTAGGTTTTAAAATTAAGTCGTTGTAGTTAACCAATCCCTGTGGGTTCGACCTTTACTTTCACACTACAAATCTTTTGAAAAGTAAAGAACACTTTTTTTTATCTTGATTCTGACGAGATCACTTAGAATCAAAATCTCTAATTTTTAAAGGAGATGTCCTAACTCGTTGTTCATCAAAACTGATCCTAACTTTCCATCATTGAATTGTTGTACATGATCTAAATTGACTGTATCATTATGTTGAAAATTACTAGAATGATTTTCATTTTCTAAAATCCAACAACTGGGTAACTCTACATCCTTCCACAGAATAGTCTTAGGAATTTGGATGTTAGCATGTTCAGAACTACTTAACATAAGTAAAGTCTGATTCTTAGGACTTTTAATTAAAGCATGGACATTAAGATTACTTCGAATACATTTATAATAAATTCTATAAATTAAAGCAAGAGCTTGTGAACCACTATGCATATTAGTTATTTCACCAGCAGTTTTAATATTTAATGTCAAAGCTTTTAACAAGTGGGGTCACTAAGACTTATGGTAAAATTGGGGAAACAATTAAAATGAACTGGTCCATCATGAAGGCTGGACTGCATAATTCCCATTATACTAGTACTAAAATTTAAAAATCAAGCATCTCTAAGACATAATAAAATTGAAGAATTTATTCCTTTAATATTGAGTGGTTTAACTGCAACTTGTATTAACCCTATGTGAATGAAGTTGTAACCATCAGATCTATGTTTTCTAATTGACTCTTTACTAAGTAGTTGACACTTTTCATGTTCTTTGTTAATACTATAGGTTTTTTCTACAGTTTTAACATTATAATCAGTCCTAAAACTAAGGAAAGTTGACTTGTAAATTTCTCTAGTAGAAATCTTAGGGATGGTCCAATCACTATAATCTTGGTTGACTTCTTCAAACCTATGTTCTTCTTCATTAATTATGTCTGGTAAAGTGGGATAAGAGGTTCTAGAGCTAGAACCTATTGCTGAATTTGATATAAATAGTCTATCCATCTAAAGGGGTTTAATCAAAATAATATACTTAATCTAAGATATTCAGCAGACATATACCTAAGAAGACTCATACCCTTTGTCCTCCGCTCACGCCCGTCTTACGCTCCCTTCTGCAGGCCTTACTGTTTGGTAGGATCCTAATCAGGTGGTCTCTCAGCCTAGGTGGTCTTTTGTAAATATCTTTTGAGAAAGAATTTTGAAAATCAAAAACACAGAAAGAAAGAATGACTACAAGAACAAACACACCAACGGGGTCTTGGCTCTGATACCAAGAGGGGAAGCAGACATTAATTTAAATATCAAAGTAGCAAAGACTGAAGAAAAAAGACACAGATAAATAAAGAAGACAAATAACTGAAACTTACAAACTGGATTACTGGGAATGGATCACTGAAGTGCTCAGTGTATACATCAAGTATTAATTACAGAAATCTTTATGAGAGAAGTAGATGGTGTATTCTCAAAGAGAATCTCACGTGCACTCAAATAGTTCTCACAAAAGCTCTTTAAAAACTCTCACTTGAAGTCTCTAAAAGAGTCTCAAAAAAGTATGTAAAAGAGTCTTCAAAAGATTCTTCAAAAGTGTCTGCCTGTAACTGGATGCTGAGGAGTTTACTTATAGCGTTCCAAATGGTCCTGTTGAGTTCGTGAATGGAAATGAGCTGTAAAGCACTTTTGGAAAGCTGGCTCTTCACATGGAGTTACTGTGGATAAACAGTGTTCTGTCTGTTACTGTTTAATCACGCAGAATCTGAAAAAGCCTATCGGTTACTGTGGCTGAAAGGTTGATTTGACTTGTCCTTTTTACTGTAGTTTTAACCAGTGTTAATGGGAGTTTCACCGAGAAACGTTTGCATTAACCATGGTTAATACTGTCCTTTTTACCCAAAAACATTGGATGCTCAATTATTCCTGACTCTCTTCATAGGGATTTTGAGCATCTTGGAATGCTGAACTGAAATAGGGATCAATAGGCTGTGCAACAGAGCATGATCCTTCTGAACTGTGACTATTGTTATCTCGATCATTTTGACTGATTTGAGCTAGTATCTGTTGGGCCATAGCCATTAACTGTGCATTTGATGGCTTGGAACTTGACTTGGATTTGGAGCTTGACTTATCTTTGGGACCTATAATCGTGAACTTGGCCATGGGGCCTGTGATTGGAGCAGGGGGACTGTTTACTGGTGGGAATTCAAGATTTACTAGTTTAATAATTTGGTGGTGACCAAATTTATCCCACCATTTGACTGAATATTGTCTCTGGACAGTGTTACTCTGAATTTGATACTGCCATTTCAAAATCCATGGCACTTTATATTTACTTGTGAATAAGAGTAGAATGGGAAACTGGGTATTGTGTTCACTTATCGTATACTTAGTGGAAAAGTACTTGACCATATCTTGGAGGTCATTTGGGAGTAAGTCTGGCATGGGACCATGACGGGACCACCATTGGAGGAACCAGGTAGGGAGCTGACTTTTGAATTTTGTGTCAAAATTGACATACCATGAATGGGAAAATGTTTCATTTTGGTGGAGAAAGACATAGAACCAGGCATCGATATAATCAAAATAATTATATTGAGTATGGTTGGGTAGTGACTTGAGGATGCATGGGTGGGAACCCCATTCTTTACTAGAAATAATCTTTTTAATATACAACTGGTGATACAAAATTTTCCTTTGTGACTCAGGAATTGACTCATCATTTTCAGTAATGTGCTTGACATAAATTGACTGAGTAGAGTATAAAATGTCTCTGTAAAACCTAAGGGATTTTTCTGGACTCTTGGGAATGAAATGCCATCCTGTGGGGAAGGATAGTTTGACTAAATCAACTGGGTTTTTGTAGTGACTCTGGTGTGGCTCAATCCAGAATAGGTGAACTGGGTTGGGTTTTACTACATAATTTGTTCTGGGGGCTTGGGCAGGCCTGTTAACTATTGTTTGAATGGGTTTGGTAGCAAATGGGTCATTAACCAGGTATTGACTACTTGTTGGCCTGGCTAAGGCTGACTGATAACTGGGCCTGGATATTGATCCAAGCACTTGGTACCTGTTAACTAATCCAATTGGAGGGATAACTGTTGGAGGGATAACTGCTAATTTGTTATCCTTCTCCTTCTTCTTGTCCTCCATTTTTACACTGTAAAAATTCACGAGTAAGAAAATCAGGGATTGAATTGTTACTACCTTTGATATATTCTATATCAAAATCGAATATAGATAAAATAGATTGCCATCTGGAAAATATCTGTTTTGAAGCCAAAATTTTTACATCTTTTTCTAAAATAAATTTAGCACTTTTGCAATCAATCCTGACTAGAAATTTTTGATTTAAAATATCATCTTGAAATTTACTTATACATAATACCAAAGAAAGAATTTCCTTCTTTATGGTACTGTAATTGTTTTGTGCTTTGTTCCAAATTCCAGAATGATATCTCACAATCTGTTCATTGGATGAACCATTGACTCTTTGAAGAAGAAGTCCTCCATAACCATGCTCTGAAGCATCCGTTTGAATAATTTTAAAGGAATTAACTGAAGGAATGCGAAGACATGGCAAGGATTTGACATATTTTTTGACTTCTTGAACAATGGAAGTATGAATTGGTGACCAAGGAGGGGGATTGGATTTCAATCTATCAAATAGAGGTTTACATTTTGAACGAAGACTGGGATAAAAATCAGATATATAATTTAAAGAACCTAAAAATCTTTGTAACTGGGTTTTGTCCAGAATTTCATCTGAAAATTTATCAGCAAATTAAATAGCTCTATCAAAAGGAGTGATTTTCCCACGATGAATATTGTGACCAAGAAATCTGACTTTGGACTTAAATAGACTGATTTTTGAGGCTGAAATAACAAGACCATTGGTTTTTATGGTATTGAAAAACGAATTTAAATGTTTCCAATGTTCATCAATTGACTTTGAGAAAATAAGAACATCATCAATGTAAACAATTGAAAAATGACTGAATGGGTTAAATATTTCGTTCATAATATTTTGAAATTCACTAGGGGCATTCTTAAGACCAAAAGGCATTACATTCCATTCATAATGTCCAAATGGGGTAATAAAGGCAGTCTTATATCTATCACTCTCATGAATTTGGATTTTCCAAAATCCACTCTTCATATCAAATTTACTAAAAACAACAGCTTCGCTTAATCTATTGACTAAATCTCTCTTATTGGGGATAGGGTACCTAATCCATTCTAAGACTTTGTTGAGTGGTTTGTAATTGATAACTAACCTTGGTGTTCCTCTTTCTAACTCAGCATTTTTTCTAACATAGAAAGCAGGGCAAGACCAAGGTGACTTACTTTTATGAATTATTTTTTTATTTAATACTTCACCAATTTCTTGTGTACATAATTCCATGTCTTCTTGACTCATTTGAATAGGTCAAGCTTTGGTAGGGATATTGGATTCATTAAAATCTTTGACATAAGGAAGGGTAACTATGTGTTTTTTCCTATACCAAAAGACATTAGGTAAGTCTGCACATAAATTACTAATGATTCTAGACTTAAAGTCTTCTATCTTGATTTGAATTGATTTATTGGTTAACTGATTCTCAATTTTTACATATCTAAATTCTTCTTGTAAAGACCTTAAATGTAAAGTTTTTTTTATTTTTAAAAATTGATTGGTCTTTTAACTGTTTTAAATCTCTAAGTAATGGTTTAGTGAGGAACTTAAACTGAACTTTTTGTCCACATGCATGAGTGGTTAATCCATCATTATCAGTTGTAAATGGGTAAAGTAGGCATAGAAATGGTATTCCTCAAATAACTTTATCAGTCATGTTTTTAATTAGAACAAATGGTGTTTTAAAACAAACATTGTTTTGGCAAACATGTGCACTAGGTAACTTGCATTTGACTACCATTAGCAGAACTAAGACGTTCACTGGTTTTTTCATAATATTTGGTTGGAATTAATCCTTCTTGAATGCAATTAAGATCAGCTCCTGAATCTATCAATGCTACAGTCTCTATTTCTAATTCTTTATTCACTACTATTTTAACATTGCAAAGCCATTTTTGTAAATGAATTTTATTCATAACTTGAAGCAAACTGGGTTGTTCTATTTTTCTAGGAGAATTATGGTAACTGGGGGAAGTATCTTCACTACTAGAATCTTCACTAGGGGACGCATCTTCACTATTGTGGTCTTGGTCAAACTTGCCAACTTGGTCTTGTAGATTTTTTATATCAACTTTAACTTGTTTGATTTCAATTTGTAAATCTTGGACTGTAACTTACTTTTTGGGTTTATTAAATCTCTCAAGTGTTTTATCAAGACTAATAGTGAGTTGATTGGTTTTACTAGCTTCTTCCTGTTGGGCTAATAGTATCCTGAGTTTATTTAAATATGTTGATTTCAAATCTTCATCATCTATTTTACTGATTAAATCTAACAATAAGTTTTCTTGTTCGCTTTTCTTGGTTAAAACATTAATTATTCTATCAGATTGTTCACTAGTGTTTTCATTATCGTTTAACTGTAGATTTATATCAACCGTATCCTTATGGGCTAGTTCTATAGGTTTATTTTCATGGGGTAATCCTAGGCTAGATTCTTCTATGATTTTAGGGGTTGATTTTTTGGTAGATGCTTTTTTTACTTTTCTTGTCATGATGATTGTGTTTTTTACTATCATCTTTTGTCTCTTTAGAATTGTGAATTTTCCTACGAGATGATTTTTGGGATTCACTTTGAGGTGGGTCACTATCTTCTTTAGACTTAGACTTACTATTTTCTTTGTCATCTTTCCTAGGATTACTGTTTTCTTTTTTGATTTTTCTTTTCTTAACAGTTAAATCTATAGTATCATGGTAATGTTCCAAATATTCATAGAAATATATATTTCTTTTAACTAACTTCATGTATTTTTTTCAAGCTTTCATAATTGACTTTCTCTCATCTACATCATAAATGGCTCGGTAATTGGTTCTACAATTCTCATAAATGGGTAACTTATACTCTTTGGCTAACATTTCCATATCAATTTCAAAATCTTTATTTATAGTAAATAAATCTTTACTAGGACCTTCAAAATCTGTTTGAGTAGGAGAATTTGGAAAACTATCTTCACTTGGTACTTTGTAACAAGGATTACTAACTTGGGCTGTGGTTTTAATACCTTTTAACTTAGTATCAATTTCATTGAGGAGATCTTTATCTTTTCTAACTGTTGTAGTCCTATCAGGAATACAAGATATACTTGATCTAGAAGACTTAGAATCAAAATCTCTAATTTTTAAAGGAGATGTCCTAACTCGTTGTTCATCAAAACCGATCCTAACTTTTCCATCATTGAATTGTTGTACATGATCTAAATTGACTGTATCATTATGTTGAAAATTACTAGAATGATTTTCATTTTCTAAAATCCAACAACTGGGTAACTCTACATCCTTCCACAGAATAGTCTTAGGAATTTGGATGTTAGCATGTTCAGAACTACTTAACATAAGTAAAGTCTGATTCTTAGGACTTTTAATTAAAGCATGGACATTAAGATTACTTCGAATACATTTATAATAAATTCTATAAATTAAAGCAAGAGCTTGTGAACCACTATGCATATTAGTTATTTCACCAGCAGTTTTAATATTTAATGTCAAAGCTTTTAACAAGTGGGGGTCACTAAGACTTATGGTAAAATTGGGGAAACAATTAAAATGAACTGGTCCATCATGAAGGCTGGACTGCATAATTCCCATTATACTAGTACTAAAATTTAAAAATCTAGCATCTCTAAGACATAATAAAATTGAAGAATTTATTCCTTTAATATTGAGTGGTTTAACTGCACCTTGTATTAAACCTATGTGAATGAAGTTGTAACCATCAGATCTATGTTTTCTAATTGACTCTTTACTAAGTAGTTGACACTTTTCATGTTCTTTGTTAATACTATAGGTTTTTTTTTACAGTTTTAACATTATAATCAGTCCTAAAACTAAGGAAAGTTGACTTGTAAATTTTTCTAGTAGAAATCTTAGGGATGGTCCAATCACTATAATCTTGGTTGACTTCTTCATACCTATGTTCTTCTTCATTAATTATGTCTGGTAAAGTGGGATAAGAGGTTTTAGAGCTAGAACCTATTGATGAATTTGATCTAAAAAGTCTATCCATCTTAAAGGGTTTAATCAAAACAAAATACTTAATCTAAGATATTTAGCAGACACATACCTACACATACCTAAGAAGACTCATACCCTTTGTCCTCCTCTCATGCCCGTCTTATGCTCCCTTCTGCTGCCCTTACTGTTTGGTAGGATCCTAGGTGGTCTCTTAGCCTAGGTGGTCTAAATATCTTTTGAGAAAGAATTTTGAAAATCAAAAACACAGAAAGAGGGAATGACTACAAGAACAAACACACCAACGGGGTATTGGCTCTGATACCAAGAGGGGAAGCAGACATTAATTTAAATATCAGAGTAGCAAAGACTGAAGAAGAAAGACACAGATAAATAAAGCAGACAAATAACTGAAACTTTCAAATTGGATTACTGGGAATGGATCACTGAAGTGCTCAGTGTATACATCAAGTATTAATTACAGAAATCTTTATGAGAGAAGTAGATGGTGTATTCTCAAAGAGAATCTCACGTACACTCAAATAGTTCTCACAAAAGCTCTCTAAAAACTCTCACTTGAAGTCTCTAAAAGAGTCTCAAAAAAGTCTGTAAAAGAGTCTTCAAAAGAGTCTTCAAAAGAGTCTTCCTGTAACTGGATGCTGAGGAGTTTACTTATAGCGTTCCAAATGGTCCTGTTGAGCTCGTGAATGGCAATGAGCTGTAAAGCACTTTTGGAAAGCTGGCTCTTCACATGGAGTTACTGTGGATAAACAGTGTTCTGTCTGTTACTATTTAATCACGCGGAATCTGAAAAAGCCTGTCGGTTACTGTGGCTGAAAGGTTGATTTGACTTGTCCTTTCTAGTGTAGTTTTAACCAGTGTTAATGGGAGTTTCACCGAGAAACTTTTGCATTAACCATGGTTAATACTATCCTTTTTACCCAAAAACATTGGATGCTCAATTATTCCTGACTCTCTTCATAGGGATTTTGAGCATCTTGGAATGCTGAACTGAAATAGGGATCAATAGGCTGTGCAACAGAGCATGATCCTTCTGAACTATGACTGTTGTTATCTTGATCATTTTGACTGATTTGAGCTAGTATCTGTTGGGCCATAGCCATTAGCTGTGCATTTGATGGCTTGGAACTTGTCTTAGATTTGGAGCTTGACTTATCTTTGGGACCTGTAATCGTGCACTTGGCCATGGGGCCTGTAATTGGAGCAGGGGGACTGCTTACTGGTGGGAATTCAAGATTTTCTTGTTTAATAATTCGGTGGTGACCAAATTTATCCCACCATTTGACTGAATATTGTCTCTGGACAGTGTTACTCTGAATTTGATACTGCCATTTCAAAATCCATGGCACTTTATATTTACTTGTGAATAAGAGTAGAATGGGAAACTGGGTATTGTGTTCACTTATTGTATACTTAGTGGAAAAGTATTTGACCATATATTGGACATCATTTGGGAGTAAGTCTGGCATGGGGCCATGACGGGACCACCATTGGAGGAACCAGGTAGGGAGCTGACTTTTGAATTTTGTGTCAAAATTGACATACCATGAAGGGGAAAATGTTTCATTTTGGTGGAGAAAGACATAGAACTAGGCATCAATATAATCAAAATAATTATATTGAGTATGGTTGGGCAGTGACTTGAGGATGCATGGGTGGGAACCCCATTCTTTACTAGAAATAATATTTTTAATATTCAACTGGTGATACAAAATTTTCCTTTGTGACTCAGGAATTGACTCATCATTTTCAGTAATGTGTTTGACATAAATTGACTGAGTAGAGTATAAAATATCTCTATAAAGTCTAAGGGATTTTTCTGGACTTTTGGGAATGATATGCCATCCTGTGGGAAAGGTGAGTTTAACTAAATCAACTGGGTTTTTGTAATGACTCTGTGGTGGTTCAATCCAGAATAGGTGAACTGGGTTGGGTTTTATTACATAATCTGTTCTGGGGGCTTGGATGGGCCTGTTGACTTATGTTTGAATGGGCTTGGTAGCAAATGGGTCATTAACCAGGTATTGACTGCTGGTTGCCTGGCTAAGGCTGACTGATAACTGGGCCTGGATATTGATCCAAGCACTTGGTACCTGTTAACTAATCCAATTGGAGGGATAACTGTTGGAGGGATAACTGCTAATTTGTTATCCTTCTCCTTCTTCTTGTCCTCCATTTTTACACTGTAAAAATTCACGAGTAAGAAAATCAGGGATTGAATTGTTACTGCCTTTGATATATTCTATATCAAAATCGTATATAGATAAAATAGATTGCCATCTGGCAAATATCTGTTTTGAAGCCAAATTTTTTACATCTTTTTCTAAAATAAATTTAGCACTTTTGCAATCAATCCTGATTAGAAATTTTTGATTTAAAATATCATCTTGAAATTTACTTATACATAATACTAAAGAAAGAATTTCCTTCTTTATAGTACTGTAATTGTTTTGTGCTTTGTTCCAAATTCCAGAATGGTATCTCACAATCTGTTCATTGGATGAACCATTGACTCTTTGAAGAAGAATTCCTCCATAACCATGCTCTGAAGCATCCGTTTGAATAATTTTAAAGGAATTAACTGAAGGAATGCGAAGACATGGCAAGGATTTGACATGTTTTTTAACTTCTTGAACAATGGAAGTATGAATTGGTGACCAAGGAGGAGGATTGGATTTCAATCTATAAAATAGAGGTTTACATTTTGAACGAAGACTGGGATAAAAATCAGATATATAATTTAAAGAACCTAAAAATCTTTGTAACTGGGTTTTGTCCAGAATTTCATCTGGAAATTTATCAGCGAATTGAATAGCTCTATCAATAGGAGTGATTTTCCCATGATGAATATTGTGACCAAGAAATCTGACTTTGGACTGAAATAGACTGATTTTTGAGGCTTAGACAACAAGACCATTGGCTTTGATGGTATTGAAAAATGAATTTAAATGTTTCCAATGCTCATCAATTGACTTTGAGAAAATAAGAACATCATCAATATAGACAATTGAAAAATGACTGAATGGGTTAAATATTTCATTCATAATATTTTGAAATTCACTAGGGGCATTCTTAAGACCAAAGGGCATTACATTCCATTCATAATGTCCAAGTGGGGTAGTAAAGGCAGTCTTATATCTATCACTCTCATGAATTTGGATTTGCCAAAATCCACTCTTCATATCAAATTTACTAAAAACAACAGCTTGACTTAACCTATTGACTAAATCTCTCTTATTGGGGATAGGGTACCTAATCCATTCTAAGACTTTGTTGAGTGGTTTGTAATTAATAACTAACCATGGTGTTCCTCTTTCTAACTCTGCATTTTTTCTAACGAAGAAAGCAGGGCAAGACCAGGGTGACTTATTTTTGCGAATTATTTTTTTATTTAATAATTCACCAATTTCTTGTTTGCATAATTCCATGTCTTCTTGACTCATTTGAATAGGTCTATCTTTGGTAGGGATATTGGATTCATTAAAATCTTTGACATAAGGAAGGGTAACTATGTGTTTTTTCTTATACCAAAAGGCATTAGGTAACTCTGCACATAAATTACTGATAATTCTGGACTTGAAGTCTTCTATCTTGATTTGAAGTGATTTATTGGTTAACTGATTCTCAATTTTTATATATCTAAATTCTTCTTGTAAAGATCTTAGATGTAAAGTTTTACAGTAAAGAATCCTTCTATTTTTAAAAACTGATTGGTCTTTTAACTGTTTTAAATCTCTAAGTAATGGTTTAGTAAGGAACTTAAACTGTACTTTTTGTCTACATGCATGAGTGGTTAATCCATCATTATTAGTAGTAAATGGGTAAAGTAGGCATAAAAATGGTATAACTTTATCAGTTATGTTTTTAATTAGAACAAATAGTGTTTTAAAACAAACATTGTTTTGGCAAACATGTGCACTAGGTAACTTATATTCAATTTGCATTTGACTACCATTAACAGAACTAAGACGTTCACTGGTTTTTACATAATATTTAGTTGGAATTAATCCTTCATGAATGCAATTAAGATCAGCTCCTGAATCTATCAATGCTATAGTCTCTATTTCTAATTCTTTATTTACTATTATTTTAACATTGCAATGCCATTTTTGTAGATGTATTTTATTCATAACTTGAAGCAAACTGGGTTGTTCTATTTTTCTAGGAGAATTTTGGTGACTGGGGGAAGTATCTTCACCACTAGAATCTTCACTGGGTGATGTATCTTCACTATTGTGGTTTTGGTCAAACTTGGCAACTTGGTCTTGTAGATTTTTTATATCAACTTTAACTTGTTTGATTTCAATTTGTAAATCTTGAACTGTAACTTCCTTTTTGGGTTTATTAAATCTCTCAAGTGTTTTATCAAGACTAAAAGTGGGTTGATTGGTTTTACTAGATTCTTCCTGTTTGGCTAATAGTATTCTGAGTTTATTTAAATATGTTGATTTTAAATCTTCATCATCTATTTTACTGATTAAATCTAACAACAAGTTTTCTTGTTCGCTTTTCTTGGTTAAAAGATTAATTATTCTATCAGATTGTTCACTAGTGTTTTCATTATCGTTTAACTGTAGATTTATATCAACCGTATCCTTATGGGCTAGTTCTATCGGTTTATTTTTATGGGGTAATCGTAGGCTAAATTCTTCTATAGTTTTAGGGGTTGATTTTTTGGTAGATGCTTTACTTTTCTTGTCATGATGATTGTGTTGCTTACTATTATCTTTTGTTTCTTTAGATTTGTGAGGTTTACTACGAGATGGTTTTTGGGATTCACTTTGAGGTGGGTCACAATCTCTTTTAGACTTAGATTTACTATTCTCTTTGTCATCTCTAGGCTTCCTAGGCTTACTGTTTTCTTTTTTGATTTTTCTTTTCTTAACAGTTAAATCTATAGTATCATGGTAATGTTCCAAATATTCAAAGAAGTATATATTTCTTTTAACTAACTTCATGTATTTTTTCCAAGCTTTTACAATTGACTTTCTCTCATCTACATCATAAATGGCTTGATAATTGGTTCTATAATTTTCATAAATGGGCAATTTAAACTCTTTGGCTAACATTTCCATATCAATTTCAAAATCTTTATTTATAGTGAATAAATCTTTACTAGGACCTTCAAAATCTGTTTGAGTAGGAGAATTTGGAAAACTATCTTCACTTGGTACTTTGTAACAAGGATTACTAACTTGGGCTGTGGTTTTAATACCTTTTAACTTAGTATCAATTTCATTGTGGAGATCTTTATCTTTTCTAACTGTTGTAGTCCTATCAGGAATACAAGATGTACTTGATCTAGAAGACTTAGAATCAAAATCTCTAATTTTTAACGGAGATGTCCAAACTCGTTGTTCATCAAAACTGATTCTAACTTTTCCATCATTAAATTGTTGTACATGATCTAAATTGACTGTATCATTATTTTGGAAATTACTAGAATGATTTTCATTTTCTAAAATCCAACAACTGGGTAACTCTACATCCTTCCACAGAATAGTCTTAGGAATTTGGATGTTAGCATGTTCAGAACTACTTAACATAAGTAAAGACTGATTCTTAGGACTTTTAATTAAAGCATGGACATTAAGATTACTTCGAATACATTTATAATAAATTCTATAAATTAAAGCAAGAGCTTGTGAACCACTATGCATATTAGTTATTTCACCAGCAGTTTTAATATTTAATGTCAAAGCTTTTAACAAGTGGGGGTCACTAAGACTTATGGTAAAATCGGGGAAACAATTAAAATGAAATGGTCCATCATGAAGGCTGGACTGCATAATTCCCATTATACTAGTACCAAAATTTAAAAACCTAGCATTGCTAAGACATAATAAAATTGAAGAATTTATTCCTTTTATATTAAGTGGTTTAACTACAACTTATATTAGCCCTATGCGAATGAAGTTGTAACCATCAGATCTATGTTTTCTAGTTGACTCTATACTAAGTAGTTGACACTTTTCATGTTCTTTGTTAATACTATATGTTTTTTCTACAGTAATATTAAAGGTACTTCATATCAAAGAACATGAAAAGTCTTAGGAACATGAAAAGTGTCAATTACTTAGTAAAGAGTCAACTAGAAAACATAGATCTGATGGTTACAACTTCATTCACATAGGGTTAATACAAGTTGCAGTTAAACCACTCAATATTAAAGGAATAAATTCTTCAATTTTATTATGTCTTAGAGATGCTAGGTTTTTAAATTTTAGTACTAGTATAATGGGAATTATGCAGTCCAGCCTTCATGATGGACCATTTCATTTTAATTGTTTCCCCGATTTTACCATAAGTCTTAGTGACCCCCACTTATTAAAAGCTTTGACATTAAATATTAAAACTGCTGGTGAAATAACTAATATGCATAGTGGTTCACAAGCTCTTGCTTTAATTTATAGAATTTATTATAAATGTATTCGAAGTAATCTTAATGTCCATGCTTGAATTAAAAGTCCTAAGAATCAGACTTTACTTATGTTAAGTAGTTCTGAATATGCTAACATCCAAATTCCTAAGACTATTCTGTGGAAGGATGTAGAGTTACCCAGTTGTTGGATTTTAGAAAATGAAAATCATTCTAGTAATTTCCAAAATAATGATACATCCAATTTAGATCATGTACAACAATTTAATGATGGAAAAGTTAGAATCAGTTTTGATGAACAACGAGCTAGGACATCTCCTTTAAAAATTAGAGATTTTGATTCTAAGTCTTCTAGATCAAGTACATCTTGTATTCCTGATAGGACTACAACAGTTAGAAAAGATAAAGATCTCCTCAATGAAATTGATACTAAGTTAAAAGGTATTAAAACCACAGCCCAAGTTAGTAATCCTTGTTATAAAGTACCAAGTGAAGATAGTTTTCCAAATTCTCCTACTCAAACAGATTTTGAAGGTCCTAGTAAAGATTTATTCACTATAAATAAAGATTTTGAAATTGATATGGAATGTTAGCCAAAGAGTTTAAATTGCCCATTTATGAAAATTATAGAACCAATTATCGAGCCATTTATGATGTAGATGAGAGAAAGTCAATTGTAAAAGCTTGAAAAAAATACATGAAGTTAGTTAAAAGAAATATGTACTTCTTTGAATATTTGGAAGATTACCATGATACTATAGATTTAACTGTTAAGAAAAGAAAAATCAAAAAAGAAAACAGTAAGCCTAGGAAGCCTAGAGATGACAAAGAGAATAGTAAATCTAAGTCTAAAATAGATTGTGACCCACCTCAAAGTGAATCCCAAAAATCATCTCGTAGTAAACCTCACAAATCTAAAGAAACAAAAGATAATAGTAAGCAACACAATCATCATGACAAGAAAAGTAAAGCATCTACTAAAAAATCAACCCCTAAAACTATAGAAGAATCTAGCCTAGGATTACCCCATGAAAATAAATCTATAGAACTAGCCCATAAGGATACGATTGATATAAATCTACAGTTAAACGATAATGAAAACACTAGTGAACAATCTGATAGAATAATTAATGTTTTAACCAAGAAAAGCGAACAAGAAAACTTCTTGTTAGATTTAATCAGTAAAATAGATGATGAAGATTTAAAATCAACATATTTAAATAAACTCAGAATACTATTAGCCAAACAGGAAGAAGCTAGTAAAACCAATCAACCCACTATTAGTCTTGATAAAACACTTGAGAGATTTAATAAACCCAAAAAGGAAGTTACAGTTCAAGATTTACAAATTGAAATCAAACAAGTTAAAGTTGATATAAAAAATCTACAAGACCAAGTTGCCAAGTTTGACCAAAACCACAATAGTGAAGATACATCACCCAGTGAAGATTCTAGTGGTGAAGATACTTCCCCCAGTCACCAAAATTCTCCTAGAAAAATAGAACAACCCAGTTTGCTTCAAGTTATGAATAAAATACATCTACAAAAATGGCATTGCAATGTTAAAATAATAGTAAATAAAGAATTAGAAATAGAGACTATAGCATTGATAGATTCAGGAGCTGATCTTAATTGCATTCATGAAGGATTAATTCCAACTAAATATTATGTAAAAACTAGTGAACGTCTTAGTTCAGTTAATGGTAGTCAAATGCAAATTGAATATAAGTTACCTAGTGCACATGTTTGCCAAAACAATGTTTGTTTTAAAACACTATTTGTTCTAATTAAAAACATAACTGATAAAGTTATACCATTTTTATGCCTACTTTACCCATTTACTACTAATAATGATGGATTAACCACTCATGCATGTAGACAAAAAGTACAGTTTAAGTTCCTTACTAAACCATTACTTAAAGATTTAAAACAGTTAAAAGACCAATCAGTTTTTAAAAATAGAAGGATTCTTTACTGTAAAACTTTACATCTAAGATCTTTACAAGAAGAATTTAGATATATAAAAATTGAGAATCAGTTAACCAATAAATCACTTCAAATCAAGATAGAAGACTTCAAGTCCAGAATTATCAGTAATTTATGTGCAGAGTTACCTAATGCCTTTTGGTATAGGAAAAAACACATAGTTACCATTCCTTATGTCAAAGATTTTAATGAATCCAATATCCCTACCAAAGCTAGACCTATTCAAATGAGTCAAGAAGAGATGGAATTATGTAAACAAGAAATTGGTGAATTATTAAATAAAAAAATAATTCGTTAAAGTAAGTCACCCTGGTCTTGCCCTGCTTTCTACGTTAGAAAAAATGCTGAGTTAGAAAGAGGAACACCATGGTTAGTTATCAATTACAAACCACTCAACAAAGTCTTAGAATGGATTAGGTACCCTATCCCCAATAAGAGAGATTTAGTCAATAGATTAAGCGAAGCTGTTGTTTTTAGTAAATTTGATATGAAGAGTGGATTTTGGAAAATCCAAATTCATGAGAGTGATAGATATAAGACTGCCTTTATTACCCCATTTGGACATTATGAATGGAATGTAATGCCTTTTGGTCTTAAAAATGCCCCTAGTGAATTTCAAAATATTATGAACGAAATATTTAACCCATTCAGTCATTTTTCAATTGTTTACATTGATGATGTTCTTATTTTCTCAAAGTCAATTGATGAACATTGGAAACATTTAAATTCGTTTTTCAATACCATAAAAACCAATGGTCTTGTTATTTCAGCCTCAAAAATCAGTCTATTTAAGTCCAAAGTCAGATTTCTTGGTCACAATATTCATCATGGGAAAATCACTCCTATTGATAGAGCTATTCAATTCGCTGATAAATTTCCAGATGAAATTCTGGACAAAATCCAGTTACAAAGATTTTTAGGTTCTTTAAATTATATATCTGATTTTTATTCCAGTCTTTGTTCAAAATGTAAACCTCTATTTGATAGATTGAAATCCAATCCCCCTCCTTGGTCACCAATTCATACTTCCATTGTTCAAGAAGTCAAAAAATATGTCAAATCCTTGCCATGTCTTCGCATTCCTTCAGTTAATTCCTTTAAAATTATTCAAACGGATGCTTCAGAGCATGGTTATGGAGGAATTCTTCTTCAAAGAGTCAATGGTTCATCCAATGAACAGATTGTGAGATACCATTCTGGAATTTGGAACAAAGCACAAAACAATTACAGTACCATAAAGAAGGAAATTCTTTCTTTAGTATTATGTATAAGTAAATTTCAAGATGATATTTTAAATCAAAAATTTCTAGTCAGGATTGATTGCAAAAGTGCTAAATTTATTTTAGAAAAAGATGTAAAAAATTTGGCTTCAAAACAGATATTTGCCAGATGGCAATCTATTTTATCTATATTCGATTTTGATATAGAATATATCAAAGGCAGTAACAATTCAATCCCTGATTTTCTTACTCGTGAATTTTTACAGTGTAAAAATGGAGGACAAGAAGAAGGAGAAGGATAACAAATTAGCAGCTATCCCTCCAACAGTTATCCCTCCAATTGGATTAGTTAACAGGTACCAAGTGCTTGGATCAATATCCAGGCCGAGTTATCAGTCAGCCTTAGCCAGGCCAACCAGCAGTCAATACCTGTTTAATGACCCATTTGCTACCAAGCCCATTCAAACAATTGTCAACAGGCCCATCCAAGCCCCCAGAACAAATTATGTAGTAAAACCCAACCCAGTTCACCTATTCTGGATTGAACCACATCAGAGTCATTACAAAAACCCAGTTGATTTAGTTAAACTCACCTTTCCCACAGGATGGCATTTCATTCCCAAAAGTCCAGAAAAATCCCTTAGATTTTATAGAGATATTTTATACTCTACTGAGTCAATTTATGTCAAACACATTACTGAAAATGATGAGTCAATTCCTGAGTGTATACAAAGAGGGGAAGCAACTGTAAATCTATAGTACTGTAATTGGGTAAGATAAATCCATTTGGGGAAGAAATATATATTTCTTTTAACTAACTTCATGTATTTTTTCCAAGCTTTCATAACACTTACATCATGAATGGCTCGTTAATTGGTTCTATAATTCTCATAAATGGGTAACTTATACTCTTTGGCTAAGCAATAGGTTCTAGCTCTAGAACCTCTTATCCCACTTTACAAGACATAATTAATGAAGAAGAACATAGGTATGAAGAAGTCAACCAAGATTATAGTGATTGAACCATCCCTAAGATTTCCACTAGAGAAATTTACAAGTCAACTTTCCTTAGTTTTAGGACTGATTATACTGTTAAAACTGTAGAAAAAACCTATAGTATTAACAAAGAACATGAAAAGTGTCAACTACTTAGTAAAGAGTCAATTAGAAAACATAGATCTGATGATTACAACTTCATTCACATAGGGTTAATACAAGTTGCAGTTAAACCACTCAATATTAAAGGAATAAATTCTTCAATTTTATTATGTCTTAGAGATGCTAGATTTTTAAATTTTAGTACTAGTATAATGGGAATTATGCAGTCCAGCCTTCATGATGGACCAGTTCATTTTAATTGTTTCCACGATTTTACCATAAGTCTTAGTGACCCCCATTTGTTAAAAGCCTTAACATTAAATATTAAAACTACTGGTGAAATTACTAATATGCACAATGGTTCACAAGCTCTTGCTTTAATTTGTAGAATTTATTATAAATGTATTCGAAGTAATCTTAATGTCCATGCTTTAATTAAAAGTCCTAAGAATCAGACTTTACTTATGTTAAGTAGTTCTGAACATGCTAACATCCAAATTCCTAAGACTATTATGTGGAAGGATGTAGAGTTACCCAGTTGTTGGATTTTAGAAAATGAAAATCATTCTAGTAATTTTCAAAATAATGATACAGTCAATTTAGATCATGTACAACAATTCAATGATGGAAAAGTTAGGATCAGTTTTGATGTCTATACACATTCTTAATCCTTCTTTTTGGATTGTACTAACTATTTCATCATATGTTAAATTATTGTAATCTATAATTCCTTTATCATTACTAAGCACTTCTCTAATTTTATGTGCAAATAAACTTGGCAATCCATTTATGAATTTTTCTTTCCAAAATGGTTCATTACTATCATCTCTGAGCATGACTCTGGATATGAAAACATCTTTATACCATCTAAAATCACTTAGTGTGGGACAAGTTAAATTACTTAACTGGTCATGGATTCTAGCAGTTATATTACTAGGGGTTCCAACAAAATGTTTGACTATAGTATATAATAATGTATTAACTCCGTCAGGTACACCACGTCCTACTTTTTCATCAAAAATGGGATTTCCATCATCATCTTGTTGAATAGCACATCTAATTTTTTCTCTAGATTCTTTAGTGAGATGCCTTTCCCACCAAGATTTAAGCATTCCACTAAATCCTGTAACAAATAAATCAACTATCTCAGTTTGACTTATATCATGATTGGTTATGTAACTGTTGGCCACCATGGTCATATGGGTTAACTTGTTGAGGATTTCTTGTTCAGATAATCTATTAATATTCCATTCATATAACTTATCAGCAGAAACAATCGATTGATACTTCATCCAATCGATCGGCATTTTTCAGCACTGATGACTTTTAGTAAAACAGCCATAACTCCCTCTAGAAAACTCAAAAACGCACACAGTTTGAAGCGTTGGAAACTAGATTCATAGACCTTTATTTTGATGTGTAATTCACCTACAAAAATTATAAATCAATTTTTAGGGCATTGCTTCAAAGTGGACCCACTTGTGTACTGGTAGCTGAAAAAGCGTATTAAAGCATTCTTTGATGAAATTACTAGTTCTCTCCTATGTGACTTGATAATTTAGATCGTGGATGCTAACTCAATGATTCTAAGCACGTTGTACCTTTTTAATAAATAAAAGGAAAATAGATTTTGAAAGCAAGAATTAGATAAGTTGATTTAATCGATAAATAATCACAAGTACAACTGCTCTGATACCTTTATAAGGAAATGTGAAAAAAAAGATTTAAGTCATATCGGCCTGATACCTTTATAAGAAAATATGTAAAAAAAAGAACAAGTCGTATGCCCGCTCTGATACCTTTATATAAACAAGAAAAAGAATAAATTATTCATTTACATAGTCGAGATGGCATGTATGGAAATGGGTTGTTGGTCAGCATATATGTTGTGAGAAATGTCTCGGGACGAGTAACCTTAATTATCCCAGGCCGCTTGAGAAACAGTAGGTTAATTAAGAAGGATTGAGCCCAGGTCGCTTGTGATACGGTAGGTCAATCAGAGTCTTATGACAGCCTTAATTATTCCAGGCCTCTGCAGATACGTTAGATTAATTAAGAGGGCTAAGCCCAGGCCGCTTTTGATACGGTAGGTCTATCTGGTCGTAGCTTTAAATTATTTCAGGCCGCTTTTAGATACGGTAGATTAATTAAAGTATTCCACAGGTTATTGTAACCTTGAATGTCTAGGTACGTCCAGGCCGCCCTAAATACGGCTGACATATCGACAGACTTTCTAAACTAATGGCATTGCGCCGGATGGTTCTAGGTGGACCGAATAAGTCAAGAGATTGTGATTGAGATAAAAGAGTCAGTGAGATGAGATGGTTTTATGATTCATGCACGGTCATAATTATTCATTACTCAAACTGTTATTAATTATTATTATGTAAAGACTGGAATAATGGATTAATCATACTCTATGGTACCAAACATTTATAATAACTATTAATGTACTTTTATATACATTGCTTGTGTGTTCGTTATACTCACTCGGTTTTCATTAGCTGATGACTTTATTTTATCCTGGACATCTAAAATGTTCAGGAAATGGTTATGCATGACAATAAGATTATGCCAGCTAGGGAAGCCTGTAGTGTTACTTTTATAATTTAATAAAGTTGTAATAAGGATATGAATAATGCTTTTTTTATTTGATTAAGGCGGTTTGTGCCTTAAGGATATTTGAATTTAAGCATATGTAATTTTTGAAGTCTTAATAATTTATACTTTCTTCGCTGCTGCTTTATATACTCTGTTTTCTGGTACATGTTAAGCTAAGTACAGGACAAGTGATCCATAACCTATCATGACCTACGGGTCCAAAATGGAAATGAAATTTTTTCCTTATTTTGCTACGCTGGGGCGTGACACTTTTTAATAGAATTTTTAATCTAAGTATGCCCTCAACTAATACATAGATATAGATACACACTTCAAAAGCACATTGAAAGGGTGTAAAATTGCAACCGATAAAAGGAATACAAAATCACATAATTTAAATAGCAAGTGAGATGACATGCAAATAAGGAACTAGGAAACTTACTCGGGATCCAGCTACGATATGCAAATGTTCAATGCATACGAAAAATAGAAAATCCTAGAAAAAGAGTCTCTAATCCACATATGACACATAAAGCAAGACCTAATCTAAGGTATGCCGCATGAAGTAAAAAAAATAATAAAATCAAGAAATGAAATAAATGAGAGAAAGGTCGAGGAATCATACCTTAAAAGCGCTATAAAACAAATGTTAGTCCACATGCTTAAACACAAATAATATCAAATTCTAAATATTATACCAAACTCCTAGCTTAAATCAAACAAACATGGAGAAAGTTGACAAAATCATTAATTCCTTTCAATTTGTTGAAATCAGAACATCCCAATAGATATACAAGTCTCAACTCGAAGCCAATGTAATATACATAAGGGATGATACAATCTCAACTTGATTAAAAGCAATCCATTACTAAACTCAACCAATTTTAACTTATCACAATACACAATAATGGCCTAAGTTACAAGAACAAGCTATGAATCATTCATTGATTTGGATCATTTAGCCTTTGAATTTGAGTTCAATTAATTATAATCAAAATATATTTCAAGTCTTAAGGCATTAGAAAACCATTTGGATCAAAGCTAGCCAGATTTACCAAATCTGCCTCAGGTTCCTAGTATTTATAGAGAAAAAAAATCTGAGACTAAAAAATAGAAACAACATAGTTCATATGGCTTGATTTCAATGATTTTTGAGTATGTAATGCCTCTGCATGTCTAGTTTCTAACCCAAACAGAAAATAAATGATCAAATGGTTCAATCTCTGGGAATTAGACCATGACCATACACTACTCAGAATTTATCAACTCTCTGTCCAGAGATTTTGTGTGATTTTCTAAAATAGCAAACGAATTTGAATCACTTCAATCTTTTTACGGGATCTTATTAACACATTTAACTTCATGGAAACAATATTTGAAGCTCTAAATGCTTGTTTAAGGTTCTGATCTAACCAATTTAATACGGACTTACTGTTCTGGAATTTTGGACAGAGAGTATTTGGATTGCAAAACCCATGACCAAGCCATGTTAACCATAGAATCTCATCAAAACAAATATTATAGTGGTATATCTATGAGTTAAGGACAGATTCCAATTGGTCTCATCCAATTTCAACGGATCATGATTTAACTAAAAATCTTTGATCACAGATTGTTTTTTGAATCACTGCACCATTGTTGAATTGTCATTTCATTGTTGAACCCAAATCATCAAGCCATGAAAATTGGCTCTTCTTAAGTCTAATTCCTCTCTCAAGTTAATGATCCTTGAGGGATTGTGACTTAATTTGATTACCTCTCCTCCAAAATTATTGGTCATTGGAGACTAAATATACCTAATCCACATGAATCTTAATGGAATATGAAGAGAATTCCATGTAACTTCAAATTGGAGGACCTAAATCAAGAACATAGACTTGGATCCACCAAATATGTATAAATATAACTAAGGTAAACTTTAATTCCCATGTAAATCATAAGTTTACAAAAAATCAAGATATCAACCTCAAGGGAATCAAATAAGATATTGGAAATCTTATTGACTCTGAAGAAAAAAGCATGAACAAAAGGAGAATAGTATGAACAAAGAGAGAGAGAGAGAATTCAAACTAAACTGATGATCTAAAACAAATTTTCTCTTAAAAAGCTTATTTCAAAACTTAATTCATGATCTACTAAATCCAAATCAACAAGTAGATGAGAATTCAATCACAATTCAAGTGGTGTGTGATGAAATGAGGTGGGAAGAGACTTTTTGAGAATTGTGTAAAAGATCCTAGAATTCTATGAATTGTGATTGAATTAAGACCTTCAAGTATCTTTAAGCTCTTCTTCAAGATCCTTCTTCAATCTCTTGAATCCTCATCAAAATTCTCTCAATTGTATATATGATATAGCCTTTTTTCCCACACCTTGTAATGGAGATAAACATCTCCTTATATAGACAAAACAAGGGAGGTTAATTGGGTAATTTTGAGGTAATTATGCATGTGCCATGGCATCTTTGTTTGTTCAATACATATCTAAAAAAAATTAGTCTGTTACAGCAGGCGGCATTCGCTGAGTTGTCTGCGGCACTCAGTGAGCGCCGGTTTGGCACTCACTGTAATATTTCGAGATCGAAGAGCCTTCCGAAAAGTCTGAATCATACTTTAATAGTCTTCATATTCGCCGAACATTGTTGTCATCGATTTTAGAGGTAATCATCCCCTAAATTCGATAGTCGGTCAAAATTGGGATGTCTACAGCACTCTGTTGCCAACTGTACTATCACGCCGCCTGGTAAGACTGGTACCACAGTGTCATCACCTGTGTCACCCTCTGCTATAACTTCCTTCTCTATCGGATATCCCTCCGCTACTACAATATCTATGCCCACCGGCACATCTATACTAGCTGGGTCGTCGAGTTCCCCTTCTGGATCATACTCTGGCTCCTCATCGTCGGTATCCTCGTCCTCCTCATCCCCCATCTACTAATTATCCTCCTCTGGCTCGTCGTCATCGTCGCCCTCATCCTTGTCCGGATCCTCATCTGCTGGGGGTGCATCAACCATGTCCTCCTCTGGTGGGGGTGGAGGTGTGTGTGGTGGTGGCTCTATCGGGGCAGGTGGGGGAACTGCTCTAGCCTCTGCAAGTAGAACTTGATATGAAAAATGGTCTCGCAGCATCTGTAGGGAATCCTCCTTAATGCGTCGGAAGGTGTCCTTGCGGTAGATCATCTCTTGACATATCACCTCTGGGTCCTGGGTCTCAAATCTGTGCTGCTCAGTCAGCTTGTTTCGCACTGTCTCTATGATAGCCCTCTGTCTAACCCTCCAAGCATAGTACTGTGGGTTTGCTGGCTTAATCCTGCCCTCATACACATAGTGTGCTCCAAACTCATTCAGAACGAACATCGGTGATGCCATGCTACCTGAAAAGAGACTACCTTAAGTCAGAACTAATCTTAATACTCATCTATAGGAAATCTCAAGGTTCTAGGACCAGACGGTGTGGGGCAATCTGTGAGCGAAAAGGTATAGCCTAGGTTCTGATACCAAAAATCTTGTCACGCCCCAGAATGGCAAAAATAGAGAAAAATAAATTTCCATTTTGCATCTAAAGGCAGTGACTGGTGAAGTCACATGATTGTCCACACCATGCAGTACTAAGCAACAGAAGGAATAAAGATCACAAGAATATAATCAAACTGTGGTGGAGATATAGAGAGAGGGATGCAGATAATTAAACTTTGCAAATCAAATTAATGAGCATAGATGAGGGAGAGATTCAAGGAATGTGTTGGTTGTATATGTTCACTAGTAAAATCTGTGGTATGTGCTTGGGCGTGCCAGAGTCCACTTGAACTCAAGAAGGTATTACATACCTCTATCGAACTTCTAATTCAAATGGTTATTATCAAGGATTTTAATAATAACAATGGGCCTTACTCTACTCTGATGCAAGTAAGTAACTACAGATGAAAATGGAAAAAAATAAACAAGCACATAATTTAAAGTATCTCAAAAAACATCATCTTCATTGATATCAGATGAAACAACAATTACAATCACTCGAGAAGATAATAGAACTCACAATCACTCAAGAACAAATGCAGAAATGCTTGAGGAAATATAAAACAAAGTCTGTCAGGGCAGAAATGGCGTGTGTATTACACTACACCATATGGCCCGTTTTGTAACGGGAACATCCGTTACAAAAACTATTTGTAACGAATATAACTGTTACAACTTGGAGTCACAAATTTGTAATGGATTTTTGTAACAGATATATCCGTTACTAATTAGTAACGGATATTTATAACAAATACACCCATTACTAATATAATTTTTGTAACGGTTATACCCGTTACAAACTGGTTTAGTAAAATATAGATATTCAACTTTTTTTGATTGATTTTAAAAATACTAACGGTTTGTACCAGATTAGCAACGGATTTATCTGTTACTAATATAAAAAATGCATGAAATTGGTAACAGATTTTGTAACTGATATACCTGTTACAAATTTTAATTGCAATTAAAAAATTTTTATTTGAATGGTTTCCCAAATTTTTTTCCCACCAGCTTAACAAGCATTATAATCCATATGAAACACAAATAACAAGTTGGGTGAGAAACTGCAGTAATGAAAATTGTGATTACATATCAATGTGTTTACACTTGGGTGATAAATGAAAATTCTAATTCAACCATATCAATGTGATTACACTGTGTGAGAAATGAAAATTTCAATTCTAATATTGTTCCCCCTCGAGCTGCTTGCCGCGCCCCAGAATGACAAAAATAGAGAAAAATAAATTTCTTTTTTGGGTTCAAAGGCAGCGACTGGTAAAGTTACATGATTGTCCACATCACACAGTACTAAGCAACAGAAAGGAATGAAGATCACAAGAAAATCAAGGTTTTGGTTAAAACATAACTTAATGTCAAAAGAAAGTTACTATCTATTATAATCAGAGTTTTGAATCAAATAAAACATAATGGAAATACAAACTTCAAGGAAACATATGCTTGATTACAAAAGGTCTAGAAAAAGTAAGGATAAATAAACTACAGTCTAGCCTAATCTTCAATTGGCATATGGGTAGTCCTCGGCATAGTAGGTTTCTTCCGCCTGCTGGTCCTCAAGGTAATCCTCCACGGGATCGTCATCACCAGCATAGTAGTCCTCGTCCACAGGTCCTTCACCTCTATATTCATAACCATGGTGCGTTGGAATATAGAAATGTCCAGCGGCATAAACACCGTTAGCTTAATGAAAGCTGAGTGAGTTAGATACTAATGGTATCAACTATTGAAGTTATTACAAGTTATGAGCGATAAATAATTAGATTCCATTGAATGTAGCTTCTCTTTAATTAATTCAATTATCCGATTACTAACATCTTACTAAATTAAGACCGACAACATTATGATAGAAGAACAGACTCAATAGTAGTTCACTCCTATAGAAACACCGTTGCTCTGTCCACTGCTTTTAAGAACATATGCACAGTTCACCGCATGTCATGAACACCACTCCCCTGCTTTTAAGAACATATGCCCAGTTCACCGCGCTACAGAGATATAACGCTTTAACCAACAATACATCATTCTAATGCCATGATTTAGTAATGTCTACCAGTGATCACGGTCTACCGCAAGTCATAGACACCTTCGACTGTCTACCACTTTTAAGAACATATGATTAGATCATCTGGCTATCTTAGGACTGCTGGTCCAGTTCACCGCAAGTCATAGACACCTTCGTCTGTCTACCACTTTTAAGAACATATGATCGACCAAGGCTCGCCTATGCAAGATTCCTTAATCTTAAGAAACCTACTTGAGTTCAACTCTTAAATTGATATATGACAGTCCCATGTGGCTTGACTACATTGAATGAAATGAATGATAACTCTAAAGGCTTCACAACTATTATGTTATCTAAGGTCACAACCGTTATCCATTAATCTTATCTTCACTACGATGCTACGTCTCATTAACTCATTTTTAAGTCCATGTTACAATAGTATAGCATGCAGTGATTACTGTATAGTAAATAAAAAACTAAACAGTTATGCTATAAGCTAAACAACAATATCAACATTATGAAACTACCAATTGATTGAGACATAGATCCAATCGATTAGTACAAAAGTAGTAACAATCGATTAGGAAAAAGCCTAATTGATTGGATCACAATCCATGTGAATCGATTGCTAACTTTGGCAATCGATTATGGTATCTACAATGACAATCAATTGTATAAAAATGGCAATCGATTGGGCTTACAATAATGGCAATCGATTGGGAAGAGTCCCAATCGATTGGGACTTTGTCTTCTTCCCAATAAAGACAGTCTAGCATATAAAAATGGGCAAAATATGATCCATGCTTTTTTTTAATTATTTACGCAAGTCCTAACATCAATATTTTACTACCAAGTGAGTTTAGAACTCACCTTAAGTGTCTAGGGGGTGTTTGGATGTGTGTATTGAAGATTTGGAAGGTTTAATGGCTCTCTCTCTCTATGTATATATGTCTTCCTCTGTCTTCTTCTTTCTCGTCCTTCTCCTTCTTCTCTTTCTTTCTCTGTCTGTTCTCCTTCTCTTTCTTTCTTTCTTCAGTCCACAGTGTTTGTGTGTAAGTATGGGTATGGGTATGGGTATGTATATGTATATGTATATGTATAAGTGTGTATATATATATAAAACACAGACAAACTCTCCCTCTCCCACTCTCTAATTTTTTGAAATAGAAAATCGTCCAAAATGGACTTATATATATAGAGAGAAAAGTGTTTATGTGGCTTCTCCGCAGCCGAAGCAAAGGAATCAAAACAGCTGCTGCCAGTTGATTGGCAAAGGTGGCAATCGATTGGGGTATGTAGTGAACATACCAATCGATGGGGTAGGTAGTGAACATACCAATTGATTGGGACAATGGTCCAATTGATTGATGGTTGGTATTAATGACTCCAATTGATTGCCATGAAGACCAATGGATTGGGTCTAGGTGGTAGGTACAAAGGTGGCAATTGATTGGGAAAACTTGCCAATCGATTGGTATCCAAACTAAGGTAATCGATTGGGAAAACTTGCTAAAGTTAACGTTACACTCATACAAGTATTAAAAGAAGAATACAAGGTCTTAATAATTAAAATACATTACATTGCTTTACGTCATTGAATCATTGGGTCTCTTTGACTTCCTCCTTTTAGCATCTGGAGCATCTTCTAACAATAAGCTTTGACTTATATCCAATTCAGTTAAACAAAATGTCGCTTCTCATCCTCTAAGAAAAATAAACCAAATGGTTCTTTAACAAACATCAAGTTTCTTGCCTTCGAATATCTTCCCTAAATTTATAGATAGGTGATACAAAATGAATACATATAGAGAAGATGAAACTAGATCTGTGGGAGATGATAAGGTAGTCATGTAGAATGAATCGACAGAAAATTTTTACTTAGTTCAATATGGTTTAATCTACAGGCATAAAATGAGAGATAAAGAAATAAATCTTTGTCAGTAATGTACTAACTAGAAGGGAGTTAATCATGACTCATAACCAGTGGTTTAGAAAAGGCAAGACCAAAAAAATCCCTACTAAAACGTTAAGATAGAGTAGAATAATACTTGTTTCATTTTAGAAAAACATACTAATAAAAATTAGATATGATTAATAATATGTTCTCGATACACAGCAAGTTACAGATTATGAAATGCATATTCTTTTCAACTCAACTCAAGGATAAATCACTTATTCTAACAATTTCCCAACTCAACTCAAGGATAAATCACTAATTTTTTACAAACTTATTCTAGCAATTAAAGGAAAGTTTTAAAAAAAGGGTGGAATGAAGGGATATGTCCTCTGCCTTTTATTTATTTACTTATTTTTCAATTTAGTACTTATTACGACAATAGAACTCATGCATATAAATATGTGTGTAATGTGTTCATCATGATTAGACACCTTTCTTTCAAGCTGAAATGTTGAAAATGAGATGTACCTTAAAGTGTACTCACCTTTTAGCTTTTTGAAGTGTTGGTGGTGGTGATAGTGGTAATTAAATATGCACTGTCATTAATTATTTTTGCAAAGTCACAAGACTGCTGGTGATTTCCTTAATTTTATGGCTAACTCATTCAAATAAGGGAATATCTCATTCATTTTGAATAGTGAACAAACTAATAAGCATACTTATTATGTATTATAGGCCTTTGCCTTCTCATCCACACATGCGCAACGCCTATAAAATGTTGTACCTCCTATCCTATTCATAGACAAGATTGGCAACTGTATCTGATAATGGAAGCATGGTTCCTAATTTTTAGGCGCAGCTATTATCTGCCCCACTTTGTATCCCATGATCTCCATGATTCTGCCACGTTGCTATCTTAGTGACCAAAACCACTCCTTACTTTACGCTTGGTAAGGACCCATGTTTATATTCTTAACCATATTCAACAACCCAATAGATTTCCTCAGTGTTGTTTTAATTGCCCGGTACTGTGCCGCTCTAATTTATTGGCATCTACTGGCTATTGTATCTTAGTCTTGATCCTACAAGAACTTCATGGGTGATCTAACCATAGTCATAGCTCCTTTTGCTTCTATTTCACGACCTCAGTCTATCTTGATGAACCCGAGGTACTCCTTCATTGTAGACTAGTGCTGTGCTATCTTTGGTCTTTGGTCTTGGGACCAATGCATGTGTTGTGTTTGATGCATTACCCCTCCATACACACAGAGATCGACCTTAACTTCATACTTAGGCTTCACTCCTTAACCATTTTAGCCAGATGCCTCTATGGTGACATCATCAAACCACGTGACCTTTAGGTGACTTGAAAACCCCAAATTAGGATGTAAACAATGCCCCCAAACATCAGTTTGAATTTCAAATTTAATGCTGCCTCTACAATTGACGACCTACACACCCTTCCCCATCGCCACTTGTTGCGACCCTAATGGTATACCTTGTCTCGTTTCCAGGACTGAGGCATGGCTCTTGGGAACCTGTTCCAAAGTAATGATGGCTCCTTCACTTTTTCCTATATAAGGCACCGTCACTCTGAACCCCTTTTCACTTTCCTTCTTGCCTTCTTTTCACTTTCCTTCTTGCCTTCTCATATTCCCAAAATTTATTTTTTATTTCCTGCGAGAAAGTTCCATGGCTTCTTCTTCTTCTACAACCATTGCATCCCAAATTGCCGGTGCTACTTTTTATTCTTTAGCCAACACTACTACTGTATTGGCGATGAAAATCACAAATGCAACAACCGTTAAATAAGGCCCCGAAGCCACTGTCGGGCTGGTAGTCCCTCAAGTATTGGCCCCTATGCCCTCTGGTTCTTTGACAGGCCTTGTCCTGCTTTAGAATCTTCCCCTCCTCCTTCTTTAGATCCTTAATTCCCTTTGGTTGTAGGAGAAGAAGAGCTACTTTACCAATCAACTTCTTTTGAATGGGGTCAGAAATATGCCCCTTCAAATCCTTTAAGGAATTGGCCCCTTCCTTCCTTTGATTGGATCTCTTGGGTAGACCGAGTGGCCGAGGTAAAAAAGGACCTATGGAGAGCCCTTGACATCTATGACGCCTTATGCTTAGCCGAGAGAAGTTTTTTCTGGACAAACCTCTCTTTTTCTCTTCTTTTTTCTTTTGGTCAGTTCCGGGCAATGCCTTTTTCTATCTCAACATGATGTTTCTTTCCTAACTGGCCTTCCTACCCATGGCGAAGAGATTACCCCCAATCTTACATCTCCAAGTCCAAGTCCAATAAGGGCAAGGGCTCAAAATTCATAACGGCCTTTGGCCAATTCATCCCGGCATGTATGGAACAAGGCGAGGTTACCGATCAGGAACATATAGCTTTCCTGATTCACTGGCATAACCATTTTGTTCTTTGTTTGGCCTCTTATAGTATTACTAAAGAATATCACCATATTGCCTTAGTCTTGGTCTCGAGCCAAAAACTCGTTCTCACCCCTCTCGTTCTTTCTCACCTCTATTGCAGTATTCTTGAACTTTTATACTACAATTTTAAAACCTCAGGGACAGCTCTCTGGCTCCTTCAATGTTGGCTCCAATCATACTTTCCCAAGAAGAGTATGATTGATAACTTTGACCCCAGCAATCTCCTTAGAACCTTTTCCACTTTTGCATTCCATTTTGTCAATTTTGGCCTAAAAGGCCTTTCTTTTTGCTTACTTATTCTCATTCTTCTACGAACACATGGGTGCTCAATCTGCCCAAAATTTCTCCCTTTTCACCTTTGGCTTTGATGCCTGATCTGGCTTCTTCACAATCCTAGCCAAGTTCCTGAAGCCGAGAAAGCCGAACATGAGGAAATCTAGGCCAGCTTCTTAGTTGGCCGAGTGTGCAGCCCTTTCATTCCCCAACACAACAAGTGTGGGGTGGAGTATTAAAATGCTCCAACAATTCAGACATCGACAACTGATTCCTATTCCCCCTTTTAGGTCCTTCAACAAGGCAATGGCTAACCGATATCTCTTTTTAGATCCGACCAAGATCGGGAAATGGGACTCCAATAATAGGGCCAGCTGGGTTGGGCTTGAAATATCTTCATTCAAAGAGCTTCCTTCAACATCTACCGAGTTTGATTCTTGGTGGTCCAAAGTGATCTCGAGCTTACGAATTGAGCCACCCCCCCTTTTTTTGTTTTTTTTTTCTATTCTTAAATGCATTTCTCCTCTAACTTCTGAGAAATTTTCTCATTCCACTGACCCTTTTGTGGCTTAGGCTGCAAGTTAGAAGAGGAAGGCCCCATCATCCAAAGGTAATTTTGCTTACCACAAAGTCATTGTGTTCTTTAAATTCAAATTCGACCCTAGAGTACCCGAGGTCATACAATCTAATATAAGATGGCATATGAAAGTGTTTGAGCAAGAACATAAGGAGAAAACATTGAGGGCATACCAAAAATATTTGCAAATGGCTGACTACTCGGCCGTAATCCCTTACGAGCAATTTCTCAATCCTTTTCAATGTCAGGTTCTTCCCCTCCCTAAGACTGATTTTTCCATTGATGTATTGATGATAAACAAATAAGTGCTCTCAATGGCACAACCTCAGGGGAGGAGGGTCATTTATACCGAGCTGCATGATTTAGGAATGGTCGATCATTCTTTGGTAATTTGGGTTGTATAAACTGGAGAACCAGCTTTAGGTATTTTCTTTTTACGTGTCTTAACTTTTCAAATTCCTTGTTTGATCTCTATTCTTCTCTTTTTCAGAGGCTCGAGGAGAAAACCTTTCAGGTATGGCTGATCCAGGGTCAGATAAAGACATCCCCTTCTCAACTCGCCAATGTTGCAATCTTACCAAGGCCACTCTCAAATCGACTAAGGTAAAGAATTACATTTCTTTTTCTTGCTACCCCCGAGTGACTAACTAACCATGGTCGTACTTAAATATAGGAGACCAATGGCCCTACCTCAAAGAAAATGGTATAACCTCTGATGAAGCCCCTGACACCTCGGGCAAAGGTGTCACCGCCAAACCAAATCTCCTCTTCGGCCTCCCAACACAGCTGCTGAGTAGACAACACCCTCTGAAGTCCCCCCCCTGCCAATGACTTATGATCAACTTATGGCCATAATTCAAAGGTTGAGGGGCCTTGACAAAGCTCGTCAAGTTGTGATTAGGGGGATAGCAGATATCAAGACATAGTTGGGATCAAGGGATGAACTAGATCTGACTTACATGATCCAATTAAATCGAGTGATCCTGGGACTCCCCTTGATGCTGAGATCGTGACCGAGAAGGACAGCGCCGATATGCCTCCTTGTGATTCTCCACTCGACCAGGATCCTTCTACCCGAGGCTCTAAAATGTAGACCTCAGCCTTTTCCCCAACACAATAACCTCTACTAGTTCCTCCAACACCAGCGGTCTTCTTCACCAACTCCCCAACTATTCAGGTAATTCTTCTCTCTTTAGATTCTTTAATTGAGTTCTTTAGATAGACTGGCCTTTAATTTCCCCCATATTTCCATCTCCCTCTTAATACTAGACTTTAACTCAGTCCATTCCATTGAGGAATTCCTTACTTTACTAAATCCTCAGTAACTTCTGCAGGCTAAGTCAATTGTAGCCCAGGCTGTAGCGACCCCTTCTTAGGCCGAATATCAATAGGCTGAGGAGTGGTTCAAGACTATAGTCCAGCATAAACTCTCCCAACTTCTAGACTTTGGATAGTTTCATTCAACTATAGGTCTTTTATTTTCCTACCTGGATGTAACAGATGATATAAAGGCTCAACTCGGGGGACTTCAAGTGAGACTGCTAGACTATCTAACATGACACTGGGCTGCAACAATGCTGGTGTCAAAAATTGAAGAAATATCCAGGGTACGCAAAGCCCAGTTCGATAGTCTGGCATCTTGCAAGAAGCAATTTAAATCCTCCAAGACCATAAAGGAGCACCTTTTTCAAGAAAAGTGAAGGCTTGAAGTCGAACTATCCAAGTCCAGGCCACATTAAAAAATGCTAATGCCTGCCTTGTGTTTTCTGAAAAGGCTATGTTTGAAGTTGGTTAAGAAGCCAAGGGACATCTGCAGGCCCTAGCTGAGACTGTGGTTGCTACTAGCTGGTGCGAGACCTATAAGTTGAACACTGAGAAGGAGCTGGACTATCTAGACCAAGTATGGGAGGAACTAAGATTGAAATTTGCCAAAAAAAGAGTTGGCATTGATGCATATATATATATTCATATATATATATATATATATATTTGTCTATGAGCTGTTCAAAACACGGCCACATTGTACATAGGTAACATGGCATCAAGCCCATAGGTTAACATAAATGGAGTTATGTTAGTGGAAGACCTTTTCGATGTTTGATATGCCCATAGTGCTTCAGACAATAGGTTATGCCATACCCTAGATTATCTTCCACCATCTTTTCCACTATTCCTTTAATTGTCTTATTTGAGGATTCGGCCTGTCCATTTCCTTGAGCAAAATATGGGGTAGAATTAAGAATTTTAATACCTTAACTTCTAGTGAAAGCTTTAACCTCATCCCCTATAAAGTCTTATCCTTGGTTTGTCGTGATCATTTTTGGAAGCCCAAATCGGTGGATTATATGTTCGTTAATGAACTTGATAATATAGGACTGATTAATTAACTTCGTAGGCACTGCCTCCACCCACTTAGTGAAATAATTAGTAGCCACTATGATGAAGCAATGTTGGCATGATGATAGGGGAAATATTTTACCAATCAAATCCATAGCCTAACCCTGAAAAGGCCATGGCTTCACGATTGGCTGCATTTCGATGGCTGGTACTCATTGTATTGGCGTGTGTTTTTGGCAAGCTTGACATCCGTTAACGTAATCGATGCAATCTTTCAAAATACTCGGCCAATAGTAGTTGCATCTTTCGAGAAGCCATTTCATTTTTGTACCTACTTAATGAGCCTCGCAGATGTTTTCAGGTACTTCGGCCATAACTCTCATGGCCTCAAGCTTACCTAGACACCTAAGTAAGACCTTGTCTTTTAGACTCATCTAGAACAATTCTCCATCTAGCAATACATAATTGATCAAAGATAGCATTGCCTTTTTCTCAGCCTGTCTGCTAGGGAGAATAACACATCTAATTATCAGAGGCCTCTAATCTTGGTCTTCCATGATCACCGAGAAAACTTCCATTGCCATTTCTCGTTGTTTCACTATTGGTCTTACCCTTCTCTGAGCCTTTATTAGTTTTTCATTATTGGTTATTTTGAATCTAGCTTCTGACACGATATGTGCCAAATTGTTGGCCTCAGAGTTTTATGCCCGAGCAATGTGTTGAACTCGGACGTCGTCGAATTCACATAATAGTTCGAGAGCAATTAAGTTGAAGGGTAACAACTCCCAACATTTGCACCTAAATTCACCACTATGTTGACTTATAACAAGGTTCGAATCACCAATAATATGAATAGACAAAATGTTCATCTCGACCATAACCTCAAGATAGATAATTAAAGATTCGTATTCAGCTTGGTTAGTAGAACATTTGAATTCTATTTTGAAGGAGAAGATTGTCTTCCTCTTCTTTGGGGATATTATGATTGTTCCAGCTCTTGCTCCATCTGTGTTTCTTGACCCATTGAAAATTAAAGTCCAAGGGGTCAGAGAACTACTAATAATAGGGTGGAATAGATTACTTATGATATTTCTGGATCGATATCCATACACGAATGATCGACCAAGAAATCGATAAGAGCTTGCCCTTTCACCTATCTCTGTAGAACAAATTGAAATGTAAACTCTGTCATTGATAGAGTCCAGTTATCGGTACTATCATGCCCTAGAGTAGCAAAATAGGAAAAAAATTTAAATTTCCTGCTATTGAACCCTTAGGAACGTGACTGGTTGAATTGCCTGATTGCCCTGTTCAACACTTCTATAACAAAGTACTTAACAAAATAAAACATTCTTAGGATATATTACATTATTATACATAAAGTTTGATTACAACCCAAGGTTTCAAAAGTCTTAAAACAAAAAATTAAACATGGTCTTAAGCAACTAGTGCCAATACAAACTTATTACAAACTAGTCTCTGATTATTACAAACTTAATAAACATAGATAGAGAAACCATAACTAAACATAAGACTCTAGCTAAGCCATGTCCTTCCTCTTCATCATAGTACTCCTCTCCATAAGCTCCCTCAGTATTAACATAACCTACATCAATATACTCAGAGATCCTGGATGTAGGATGTCCAGGACATGAATGACATCAACTTCCAAAGCTGAGTGAGTATAGCATATATATCACCCAAATTCTATAAATGTATTCCATGAGCAAAACATTTTGAAATCAAGTTATAAGAGATATTCAAGAATGTATTTCAATTTATGAACAAGTCACAATTACAAGTAATGCATGAATTAAATATAATTTCCATTTATTCACCTTTATCCCACAATTTCAATTTAGTTAAATAACTTATACTTAAACTACTTCAATCCATTATCAAGACACAAATATGAAATTGCACAAATAGAAGTAACCAATCATTTACAACACTTTATTTTGTAGTCACAATGGCAACAACTAACTTTCACTTGGACCCCACCAACTTGACAAGACTATATTTATGGACTTTGGGTGAAAACAATTATCATTCACTTCATCCTTGACTCGGAGAGTCTAACTCGTTTCCAATCATCATACACCAATCCTCTTTACAACAAACCATTTGTCACAAAGACTCGAAGTGTCACAACTCAACGAACGACTACATCGTCACGAAGACCGAAAAGTGTCACTATTCAAAGAACAACTACTTCGTCACGCACACCCGAAGTATCAGAACTTAATGAACAACTACTTCATCTCGAAGACCCGAAGTATCAATAATCAAAGAACAACTACTTCGTCATGCATACCTGAAGTATCACAACTCAACGAACAACTACTTCGTCACACAGACCTGAAGTATCACAACTCAATGAACAATTACTTCGTCATGCAGACCAGAAGTATCACATCTCAACTAACAATTACTTTGTCACGCAGACCCAAAGTATCACAACTCAACGAATAATTACTTCATCATGCAGACCCAAAGTATCACAACTCAAACATTCTTACATACATAATTTGGTCTCCTTGACCGACTTAGACATTGAACCGTTATTGACAGTTCTGAGAACACGACGACATTTACACATGACCAAATGACTTAGCAAATAAGTACAAATACCATTTTGAAGGATAATGATACTCATAACTTCGTCATTAAAGTAACATATTACAGGATGTCAGTACTTATTGACCAATGTCATTTTCTGCTTCACATGCATGTTTTCAATAGTTCATTTAATTCATATTTGGTACCAAAAGAATCTACTAAAAACATCATAACAAGTTTATTCACATAATATCATACCCTAATATGCTTCAGAATACCAACAAGTATGGTTGCAACAACTCAGGTAGCCCAGGACTGCTCAAAAGAAAATTTCAGAATTCAGTACAGAGGAGGATCAATTTTGCAAGGATCGATCCTGATAGGATCGATTTTATTCATCACTTTCATCCTTTAAAGTTAAAATATGATTTTGCATGGTTCTATTATGCTTCTAACTACCATATAATAGTATTAAGGTGAGTTAAAATACTTATAAGGATATGCAATTTAAATTTGTAAGTGTTTGTTCTTATTAAAGCTTGAAGTAAACTTGATGCTAGCTTCAATGGTGGAAATTTTCCAACTTCTACTTCTTCTAAACTAAATTGCACTTCAAAAACTCTTATTCTCCATCAATTGACCTTCTAATTAGGTCTCCAAGGATGCTAGGGATTCAAGTGTAATGTATTTAAGCTTGCATGTGGAGAATTGAGAAGATTTCACCTTTGATTTCCATGGTTCCTCCTCCCTCTCTCACTCTCTCTCCAAGTGTTTGTCTCTTAAATGTGCTATTGTAAATGACACTCCAAATGTGTCTCTAACTAAATCTATACTAAGAGAATGTGTGAGAGCTAGGTGTCCATGGATAGGTATGGTGTCTAGTGTATAGATTGCATGTATTCTTAAGATAGACATGTGTTAGGAGCATCCTCATGGACTACTCATGGGCTGCCAAGTGTGGGGTTTGTGGGTCCCACCTTGGTTTTGTACAATATCTCGAATTATGTGCAATTATCTTAGTTTACGTGCTCGACCTCAAAGTACATGCAAAATGATTGCTGTGTACAAACAGAGAGTGTTCGGGTCTAAATGTGAAATTAATATAAGTTCTTAAATTAAGAATACTAGCAACAGAAATCCAATAATGTGCAAAATACTCATTCTCAACTAAAATATGCAAAAGGACTAAAATCATATAATTCAAGAAATTCAACTAAATACTTGAAATTCACTTAATTAGATAAGAGATTGAAATTCAAGAAGTTAATAACTAATATAAAGTAGTAAGAAAATTACTGGTGCTACACTTTCTACCACCCAAAAAGGATTTTGTCCCCGAAATCAAAGTTAGCGAGCTCGCAAATAACTCTGAGAACTTTGCTCACTTCTCAGCCTCTACGTCCAATGAAGCTTCCCTTTCATCATGGTGTTTTATTGAACCTTTACAAGCGGAATCTCTTTATTCCTCAACTTTTTGATCTCACGGTCCAATATTCGCATGGGTCCTTCGAAGTAAGTACCATTATCATTCACCTCAATCTCTTAAAAGACAGTTTCATGCACCGGATCGTGGGCACACTTTCTCAGCATGCTAATGTAAAAGACATTGTGAACTCCTGACATTTTCTGAGGTAGTGCTAATCTGTAAGCAATTTTTCCCACTTGATCGAGAATTTCAAAGGGACCAATATAACGTGGTGACAACTTTACTCTCTTCTGCCCAAATCTAACCATGCCCCATATTGGAGATACTTTGAGGAGTACATTGTCTCCAACATTGAATTCTTGATCTTTATGGTAGTTAATTACATACGACTTGAACCTACGCTATGCCGCTTTCATCTTTTTTCTCACAATTCCAACCTTCTCATTAGTTTTTCTTACCATGTCGGGTCCTAATTGTTTACAATCTCCAACTTCAGTCCAACACAGTGGTGATTGACATGGCCTCTCGTATAATTCTTCAAACAATGCCATTTTGATACTAGAGTGATAATTGTTATTATAGGAAAACTCAATTAACGGTAGGTATGTCTCCCATGAGTTTTCAAAGTCTAACACACGTGCCTGAAGCATATCTTCCATAACCTAATTTGTTTGCTCAGTTTGCCCGTTAGTTTGGGGTGAAATGCTGAATTCAATTTCAAGGACGTCCCCAAAGCTGATTGTAAACTCTCTCAAAATTTTGTAGTAAACCGCGAGTCATGGTCTAACTTGAAACTGGTACACCATGCTGATGGATTTAGGTTTTAAAAAACTTTAAATCATGTACATCAGAAAAAAACAGTTTCAAAAACTTATTGGCATGCTCGAATCTACTACTTATCAATTCTATAGATACGTAGAGAGAAGGTTAGTATGTGCTAGCCTTAAGGTATATTAAGGCATATTTAATAATGTTTTGATGATGTCAAATATGCTATGATAATTACATGATTCATATTGATTCATTCTTTGTTATTATCATAGTCATTTTTATGCTCACATATAATCTCATGTTTTAATATTGTATCAATGTTTTAACATCTTTGTGTGCATGAGATTTAATTGATGTAGATCAAGATTACAAGGAGCTCAACAAGGATCAAGCTTGAAGACTTGAAGATATTTCATCCTTGGTTGAAGTCTAGGACCTTCATTGTAAGGCATCTTGATCTCACACTCATAGGGGCTCAAACATATTCTAAAAGTTAAAGTTTTGGAAATAAATTTTAAATGGGACATGTTTAATGTAATGCCCCAACCAATTGGAAAATAATTAAATGTTGAATCTTATATGGTTGGAAAGGTATTTGAATCTAGTTTCCAAAACATCAAACGGATTGCAAATCTGATTTTTGTAGAGGGAGTTATGGCCATTTTAGTGGAGATGTGTCAGGCTGTCAAATAGGGAGGGGCAGGCGATTGAAGGCCCAATGCAGTCGACTAAAGTGAACAGAATGCAAACAGAACCCTCTGTAAACACATCTCAGTCGAGTGCTTCAAGGCCCAGTCGACTGCTTTAAGGTCCAGTCGACTGAATCGACCTGAAAGGCAATAACGACTAGTTTTTAAAGGGGTTTTTAATTACCAAACTTGCCACCAACGGCTATAATCTTCCAAGGCCTATAAATACATGTTTTCCCAAGCTATTTGGGGTAGAGATTTTGATTGGAAAACATAGTATTGATCACACATCTCTTTGATCTTTAAACATTATCATTTGAGCCCTAGTTGTGTGAGTTTATCAATTTGCTCTAGTTCTTGATTTGTATTTCTTTAAGACTAAATTGTAGTGAGCTTTCATTTATATTATCTACTCACTAAGGAGTTGTTGTGTGAGCTTTAATTGTATTATCCACTCTAGAGAGAGAGTTTCAATTTGTATCCAAATTAATTGTAAAGAGTGAGGGTTAGTAACCCTTGATTGCAAAGAAGAGGTTTTCTTCTTTGGGAGAGATTGGAGGCTCTAGTAACGGTTTGGTGCACACCTGTAAGTGCTCCGGGAATGGTTTGGTCTACACCCGTGAAGTAGATCGGATTAAAGGAATCCTCAAGAGGTGTTCTTGAGGGGTGGACGTAGGCCGCGGGGTGCGATTGCCGAACCACTTGAAAAATTGGTTTGTAAGTTTCTCTTCCCTTATCTCTTTACTTAATTGCTTGTGATTGTGTCTTAATTTGGCTGTTACTTTTTTAAAAGGTTAATTTCTGCTAAAACCTTATTCAACCCCCCTCTAAGGTTTCCATATTTGGGCCAACAATTGGTATCAGAGCCTCGTCTCTTCTCTTTCAAAAGATTTTTGAAAAACTAGAGATAAGATCCAATGGAAACCGACTCTTCTTGCATTTATTATTGTGAGGGTCAATCGACATTAAGACCACCATGTTTTAATGGCTCAAACTATGCTTATTGGAAAAATAGAATGTGAATCTATATGACTTCTCAAGATTTTGATTTATGGCAAATCGTGGTCAAAGGGCCTCATCTACCTACAAAAATTGAAAATGGTTTTTCTATTCCAAAGACGGTAGATGAATATAATAATGCCGATAAGAAACTCATAAAAATAAATGCTATGGCAATGAATTTATTATATTGTGGTTTAGACCCAAATGAATACATTAGAATTTCATCTTGCGAATCCGCAAAAGAAATTTGGGATAAACTTGAAAATGCTCATGAGGGAACAAGCCAAGTTCAAAAGTCTAAAATCAATTTGCTTGTTCAAACTTATGAAATGTTTAAAATGTTGCCATATCAATCTATTGGAGATATGTTTTCTCGTTTTACCATTCTTATTAATAACTTCAAAAACCTTGGTAAAGTTTATACTAATGAAGAAATGATTGAGAAAGTGCTTAGGTCTTTACCAAAGGATTGGCAACCAAAGGTCACGGCGGTTCGTGAAGCAAAGGATCTTTCAACACTCTCCTTAGAACAACTAATGGGTTCTCTCATAACTCATGAAATGGAATTGGCCGTCTTCGAAAGTGAAGACAAGAAATTAGAAGTGAAAGAGGCCAAAAGGGGAGACATGGCTTTAAAATCCTCAAGCTCAAAGAAAAAGAGGAAAGACGTTGAGAGTGATGAGGATGAGGAAATGACAAAGATCACCCGAAAATTTGCAAAGTTTCTAAAGAAAGAAAAATCAGGAAAGAAGTCACCCAAGGAGGAAAAACACAAAAAGAAGACAATCAAGGCCACTAATAGTAGTTCCGAGAGCGAATCTTCGGACGATGACTCAAATGGTGAAGAGATTGTCAATCTTTGCCTCATGACATTGGAAAGGGCCTATCCTACCACCTCGGCAAATGGAGCATCCAAGAAATGCTTGGACAAAGGTTAAGTATTGATTTGGTAATGGTAGGTTAGTAGGTAATTTTGTTTTGATTTGTTTTCATCATCCTACTTAAAATTTTTTTTGATTTCATATCATACCCTTATTTGTTTCAAATCACTTCAATTTTGTTTAGATATTGTGGATACCGGGCTTCGGACCACTTCTCTTGTTTGAGATTGCTTTGAAAAGAAATTTGATTTGAATCAAAGAAAGAAAATAGGTCTGTTGAAAACAGATACAGAGTCGCCACTTGGTCTTTAAGGAACCAAGAAACCTAATTTTGACTCACCCAAATGGATAAAGGGCACCGGCCCTTCATAACCAAAGAACTTGGCTCGGGGTTTTGGTACGAGAGAGGAAGGAGCCTTTGTCGCGACTAAAACACCCTCAACTCGCCCCATCTTTCGACGGGCCTCAATTAGCATCCAAATAATCATCTTATACTATGTATGGTTCGGCAATTAATACTATGATAGTATATTACATTACATAAGAAACTTGAAAATGGAAGATCTAAAGATAAAATATCATTCATAAGATCTAAATCAAATATCATGCAATGTAAAGTGAAAGATCACACAAATAAACCTAGGAAAAATCGTCTAATCACGCTTCAAGTAATTAAGTTTCCTTAATCTAAAGGGGACATGAATCGTTATTGAAACAAATAAGCAAAGAAATCAAAATATGCTTAGCAAGCTAGTATGATGCGTGTTAATCTTTGATAAAAGAAGACCTCTCAATCCCCGGGACGGATGAGAAAGGATGATTAGATCAAGGGGAAGCATGAACGGGTGATCGAGTTCATTCCTTATAATCTCCTTAGATTAAGAGTTACAAAAACCCCAAATCTTGCATGAATGCAATGTATGTATCTAGAATGTGCCAAGGTTGTAGTGTGCTTTGTGTTTATGGATTCCTAGAATGACTTAGAAGTCTAAAATGTGTATGAATGGATGGATGAAATCAATATGGGATATGTACAAATGTAGTATGAACTACTTCCTAAGATATGAACTAATTTGGAATGCATATGAGCATCAAATCAAAGAATGAAAGTTGAAATGTACTTGCTGTGAATAGTGGACAGAACAGTAGCATGATCTTTTGGAATTTAAAAAGAGGGGTTAGGAATGTTTTCAATGCATGATTTTTTATGGACATGTTCCTTATTGTGTCTAGAACACAACCCAAAAGGCCAATCTTTAATAGCTATCACAGATTGAGAGGAATTATATAAACAATAGGGGTCACTCAGAAACAGAGTTCGTACTGTCGACTGAAATGTTAAAAAATCTTAGAAAATGAAAAAGAATGATATAGAAGCCCATTTTATACAGAGAGTTTCCTAAGACATTGAATTATAAGGGAAAAATAAGTTAGAACCATCCCTTTTGGAAAAGTTTTCTGGAAAAGAGGTCGTAAGTTGACCTAGCTGCTGTGACAGCAAAAACAGAATGTTTGGAAGGAATGTTGGGACCCAAATGGACCATTTCCAAGTACTTCCAAGTCAAACCAAAAATCATGGGTGTTCTCCAATGAGTTAGGAAGACTTTCTAAGTGGCCTTGTATCCATATGTTGAGTATTGAGTTCAAGAAAAATCTTTGAACTCAACTCACTTACTGTTTTGACTCATTGTTTTGAAGATTTTGGAGAAAACAAAGTTTTGTTTCTTGAAACCAAATGAGAGGGATTGAGAGGGGTTTTGAAATAGATGTTTTGAAAACATATTTTCAACACTCAATAAGGATCATAGCCACTTAGAATACCTACATCAAACTCATCATTAGGAACCTCCAAGATTGTTGGAGGGATTTATTTTGTTTTTGGACATAACTTCAATACATTCCAAGAATACCTTGGAAGTATTGAGGTTATGATCATCATCTATCAAACATGTTTTTGAGGTCAAGAGCTACTATCCATAAGGATTCACTCACCCCAAACTTCATGTCATCACTTAGATGATGATGAACTAGTAAGTAAATAAAGAAAAGAAAAAGAAATGAGATAAGGAGAGATGAACATATATATAATCAAAGCAAGTAAATAGCAATCAATAGATGATAATTAATGTGATTTTGGACTTGTAGCTTGGTGTTTCACTCATAGATTTTGACATTTGGACATGGAAGTAGCTTCCTATCTCATGAATGCTCAAGAATGAGGGTTGGAGTGGACTTTGAGTGTGACTTATATAGAAGGATGATGGAAGAAAACAAGAATAAAACTCACTTTCTTATGGAAAATCAATGGGAGAAGCTCCCTTTCTCTCTTCTAAACCTATCTCTATCTCTCTTCTTCTCTACAACTTTTCAAGCTTTGCACTTGGCCCCCCAAAATGAAGAGCAATGGGGGGTTTATATAGGCCAATTTGGGGTGGTTTTGGGGTTTTAGAAGTACTCCCATTGGTCCCAAACAACTGTGAACACAAAACTATGTCGTTTTGACTTTCAATTAATCAAATTGGACCCCCAAAAAAATTACAAAAATGGACTCTGCGAGGGTTGAGTGCCGCGGCGGCACTGGGCCAGTGCCGCGGCGGCAGTGGGCCAGTGCCGCGGCAGCACTGCTCCTCAGACGCCCAGAAATTTACGTTTAGGCCCCCAGAGGTTCCGGTATTTGCGAAAAGGCCCTATTTTGTCCGAAATTCATAGAAAATGCGTATGAACTCCAAACTGAGGTTGTGATATACCGTTGGAAAGGTAATGGAGTCTACTTTACATAAAAAAATAGTTCGGGGATAGGTCACTTTGAAAAGTTTTGCGGTATTTGCGATAAAAGCTGATTTGATCGCCTTTTTCGCCTTTGGAAATTCATAACAAATTCGTTTTAGATCCAGAAATTATGCGCGATATACCGTTGGAAAGCTATTGACCTCTAGTATCTGTAAAAAGTGTTTGAAAATTGTTTCGGTGCCCCAGTTCTAAAGTCAAATTCTGGTCAAACTGGTCAAACCTGGGATTCCCGGGAAGTTCCGGAAACCTCCGGGAGTTCCCGGGAGCTGATATTTTCGCTCGATTATCTTTTGAAACTTGTTTTAACACTTTTCTCATGATTTAAAATGATTCCAGTGAATTTGGACGATTTCGGTCAAATTTGGTCAAACCTGGTCAAACCTTGGTCAAACCGGTCAACGGGGACTTTCCGGGAACTTCCGGGACTTCCGGGGGTCTCTGGGAGCCGACGATTTCATCTGATTTCTCTTAAAAACTCATTTGAATACTTTTCTTACGACGTAGCATGTTTCCAGAACTTTTGGGACCAAATCTGGGAGTTTTCGGGCTTTTAGGGGCATTTTGGTCATTCTGAGCATTCTGAGAGATAGAGCTAACTTCCGAGAGTCCTTATGAGTCTTTTACGATCATTGCGAACCACCAAGCTATGGGTCTCCTAAATCTGATAGCCGACAAAATGGGGTGTCTACAGTTTGCCCCTCTTTGGCATGAACTTGCGAGGCAACGCATGTCGCAAGCGAGTGCCAAAGTTTTGAAGAGACAGGACTTTTTGGAGGCTGTAGATTTAGGACAAACAGCATTGCAAAAGATGGAGGGATGATGCTGGTCGTGCTCCGCGTGAGCTGCCTACATATCCCAAGGGGAATCAGACCAGGACGTAGTTCAGGACACAAAGGGATAAATCACATATGCACATACACAACAATCAGGCGGATGCTATGCTATATGAGGATGATATGTAATGTGTGGATGTGATATGATCTCATACATGAGTCCTATCATGCCTAGTTTTCTGATCCTAGAATGAGCAGGTGCCATGGGGGGTGCACCACTCCGAGTGGACTTGTGTCGTGCCTGTATTGTGTTCTAAAACGCTTGTGGTCCTAGTACATGTGTTCAGTGTATTTGCCACTCTCAGTGGGCTTGGTGATCTATGCTTCACTATGACTAATTGTCACACCCCGATTTTTGGAAAGCCAAATAATCAGCATAGAACTAAATCTAGACTACTATTCGACTGCCCAACTATCGGAGTGAATACCACGAAGCCCAACCTAGTAAAACTTTTTAATGGAAATAGATGTTCTTAAAAACCTGGTTAAAACATCTGTAATAAATCTCCATTTATGTTTTTAAAACAAAACCACCACATTTCCATTAAAAAAAAAAAAAACACTCATGCGGTTCCGAAAATACTCAGATATATTTGATTAAAGTTATAACTACTAAATCACTTATATTGAAAAGTGGAAGCTGAATAAACATTTCTAAATTCTCATTAAGAATAAAAATATTTTCATTTACAATTAAAGCTTTGAAAGAATAACCTCTATTACAACCTTTGGTCAGAGCTACTAAACGTCCCAATACCAATTACAATAATGGCCCACAATGCCAAATAAATGAAAATGGCAAATGAACAGCAAAGGTCTTCATGCCCTCAAGCAAATCCATGCAATCCAATTGTCATACCGGCCTACTCCTTAATCTGCAAAACGGCTGCGTTTCCCGAGAAACGCCCCCGCATGATAAACATCACACGGGTCAGTCACATGACTGGTATGAGTAAACACGCTCCAGTCTCAAGGATCACTCGTGGTCCCCTCAACTCCAACCCAACAATAATCAATTAACATAATAATACCCAATAAATTTCCCGGAGGTTGGGAATCCACTGGACTCCCTCCCTCTCTTGACCACAAACACATACAAAGTTGTAGGCAGAACTGTAGTTCCACACGTGAGTGAGGACAAGAGGTAGTTTCCTCAAGTCACGGCGGCAGTTTGTTCCACCCACAAAGTAAAAGAAATACTTACTCTTAAATAACATGGTGAGCCAAAGCCTGCATACAATGGTTAGTGGGCCCACCATCCTGCAACTCGAGAGTTAGCACAAATCCTTAGTATTAGAATAAGAAATTCTCCAATATCGAATCATTATATCAATTTCCTTCGCATTATACCACGGTAACCATTTCGGGTTTTCAATTTCATGTTTCGCAATAGTTTATCCATTTGTATTTGACGCACTACAATCACTGTCATTTTTTTCTCTTGCCCTAGGTTCACCACTAAGGTCACCCTACTCAAGGTCAACTTACTTTTTATGAACGATTCATTATTCAATTTCCTAGTTTCACCACTTGGTCACCCTCCATGGTACACCCACACATATATCCCATGTGTGCCCGGACATACTACTAACATCCACTCTGGTGCTAGTTTGGTTGGGGTATCAACCAAACCAGGTATACACACAGAAGGCCAGTCAATATGCCTAGACGTCTAACAAATAAGCCGGGCATAAGGTTTAGGCCAGCTTGATCACGAAGCCACTGGCAAAAGAGTACACTCAGCAAGTCGAGCTACCAAAAAAAAAAACATATCACACAACGGGGAGCGATGAACACTAAGGAACTTGAAACCACCTATTTTTTTACCATCTACGTTAATTCATACAAATACCATTCATGAGGATTTAATCACGTCATTAACCACTTCGGAAATTTATCATTTATTACATGGATTATCATTATCCGATTATTCACAATAAGGCCCTTACGCCAAACTTCTATTCACCTCTCTAACGTGGCATTTCCACAATCATCATTTAATACCGCACATAGCATAAGTTATAGCATAAGTTATAGCATTTAAAATCGACACTCAACAGTACTATTTAAAACAATCATAAACAGACCTTATATTAAACAGCCCCAAAACCAACCTGGGTTGAAATTGTTCTTCATAATAATACCGTACAAAGAAACATCTATAACAATTTTCATAAACATAATTCGAAATTCGGAGTTAACATTTACTGCTACTGTAATATGCATTTTCTGCCCAAACGGTGCAGAATTGAGAAAAATACCATTTGACAAAAAACGTGCAGAATCGCGTTTTACATTGACTCACGCGAGCAGTTTTACCAAAAACAAAAAGTATGAATTACTACGAATTATTTTCTAAAACAGATCTGAGAGTTTTCTTCAATTTTACCCAAATCCGAATTTGTGTTAGTCTTCTTTTTTTTTTTCAATTTTCTAAATAACTTATATCTAACCTTTGATATATATATATATATATATAAATGTATATGTATACATCACTATAGATCCTTATTATATAAACACCCATCCATACGATTTATTCAAACTATAATGAACACAAATCGAAAATAAATCAAACTACGAATTAAACCTACAAATCTAAATGTTTACTCACCTAATTGGGAAAAGCAAGATGATGTTGATCATGGTGAACTCCCTACTTTTCTCTTCTCTTCTCTTTTTCTTCTCCTTCTAGGTGACTAGGGTTGCCTCTTCTCTCTTTGTCTCTTGTTCTCTCTCTCTCTCTCTCTCTCTCTCTCTCTCTCTCTTGAGGCTGCTCTCTTTTTTTTTTTCTAACCCTAGGATATAGTATCTATCTATATACATATAATACACACACAATACATATATTACTCACACAATTATTAATAATCCCGTTTTTCTTTTTATGAGTTAACAAAAGAGACCCATATGAGCCCAGAATGTAACACAAACCACTAAAATGGCTAGCCCAAAGGGTACTCATACCCCGGGTACTTAATTTCAATACCAGATACACTATTTGACACATTCGCGAGCATGTAAACACTATATAAAAAAAATACATATCAACACTTCATTTTTTTTTTAATAAATTTAAATTAATAAAATGTAGCATTCAAACTAAAGGGCTCACTAATGATTTAATTTATATGTCCACCAAACACTTAAAATTTTCAAACACGTTTCTTACATAGGCACACTCATATAATATTGCTAACTGAAAATAATAATTAAAATATTTATTTACATAGAAATTTTAGGGTTGTTACACTAATAGACTTGTGAGGGAGCTCGACCTGGAGGTCTTACTCAAGGAAGAGCGTGGTGCTCAAAGTGATACTGTGGTGCTCAAAAGAATGCTTATGGTGTGTTTGCCACTCCAGTGGGCTTTGTGATTTGTGTGTGCCGCAACCGATGGGCTATGTGTCATGTTGGGTGAAGTGATTCCTGACTCGTGCTCCTCTTAGTCGTGACACTATGGACTCGGTGACTCCCAAAGTCTCAACGGTGCTTCTCAATCCTCAATTCTCAATGGCGCTTATGTTGTTCCTCGAATCTTTGACGGTGCTTTCTCAAGGCTTCTTGATTGTCAACGGTGTTCTTCAAATCTTAACGATGCTTCTCGATTTTTCCATGATGCTTCTCAACAAATCTGATGTTCCTCAACGACGCTTCTCAACAAATCTGATGTTCCTCAACACATCCGATGTTCTCTTCAACTCTTCAACGACGCTTCTCAACAAATCTGATGTTCCTCAACTCATCTGATATTCCTCAACTCTTCAACGACGCTTCTCAACAAATCTGATGTTCCTCAACTCATCAGATATTCCTCAACTCTTCAACGACGCTTCTCAACAAATCTGATGTTCCCCAACACATCCGATGTTCTCTTCAACAATACTCTCTTCTGATGTTCCTCGACACATCTGATGCTCTTCCTCAACAACACACTTGGACTTTGGGCACTAAAACACATCTTATCAACACTCCTCATCAACACATCTAGACCTTGGGCCCTAAAACACCTTAACAACACGTCTCATCGACACACCTTATCAGCAATAGTTTCTCGGTGCTGGCGATATTTCCTCCGATCGGCCGCCTTGAGAAACAACTATCGGTTTGTAGTTTGCAACCACTTACGAGTTTATGCCACTCGTACCTGGGACATTCTCATGTTGCGACCTTGACTGGTGTAGTAATAATGTTTGGTACTTCTGCTTATATCCAAAGTTTTTTTTTTTTTATTTTTTTTTTATTTTTTTTTAATTGGGAATCACCTTTAACCCACACATTTGAGACCATCAGGACAAATGGACTTAACAGGAACGACAAGGAAAGTTGGGTTAGTTTGTATGAAACCTTGGACTCTGACACACTTGTGATCAGATTACTACTGACTCAAATAAAGAAGGATTGACTTGGACATGAAATTCTCAAATTGCCACGATCCAAAGTGCCTTTACCATGAATGATGTACCGCTCATCTTTTATGTTCACTCCTCATCTTGATATGTCAGCACTTTGCTAATAAATCTAGTTTTTTTTGAAAATTCATCCCTACTGATCTAATCAATTTCTTTGCTTCTCCCAAGATGTGCTTTGAATTAGTGCCTTAGCTTATAGAATAAAAGATGCTCCATTTCCATCTGTTCAAGACAATGTTTGTGACTTGAAGGCTTACCATTGGTGTATAGGGATCGGGTGGCAAACGAAGTTTGCCCCTAGTTTGAAGGGCATGAAGTGGGATCGGTAGGCAAACGAGGTAAATGACCGAAGTTTGCCCCTAGTTTGGAGGAAGGTTCATTGGAGGTTTTGGGCAAACGAGGTAGGTGACCGAAGTTTGCCCCTTGTGTGAAGGGTAAATAGTAAAAGTTAGGAAAACGAGGTGGGTAGCCGAAGTTTTCCCCTAGTGTGGAAGGTGATTTTCTGGCTTGAGGCATGGACCGTGACTTTAATCTCTCAAATGCTCATAACTTTTGCCTAGGCACCAGTGAGGTGACCTAGCAAGCTCTTTTCTCTCTTTTATTATTGCTCACCTTGGATTTAACTCTAATTTTTGCCTAAGCGTCCTTTTGGATTTTCAACCTAGCGAGCCATCCTTCTTTTTTTGAAAGTCTGCCTACGTACCCTCAAGTGGGGATCAGGTCCAACGTAGTTCGGGCATGGTTGGGAAGAAGCGGGTTGATTTTTGGGTAGGTGGGGTGACCGAACCGATGCAGTTGCCTACGTATCCCCGAGTGGGAATCAGGTCGAGCGTAGTTCAAGGCAAGGCTTTGAAAGGAATTGGTTTGATTATGATGGTGTTGACCGAACCGATAAGGTTGCCTACGTATCCCCGAGTGGGAATCAGGTCGAGCGTAGTTCAAGGCAAGACTTGAAGAAAACGGTTATTTTTTGTGGGTGGAGTGACCGAACCGATGTGGTTGCCTACGTATCCCCGAGTGGGAATCAGGTCGAGCGTAGTTCAAGGCAAGACTTGAAGAAAACGGTTATTTTTTGTGGGTGGAGTGACCGAACCGATGTGGTTGCCTACGTATCCCCGAGTGGGAATCAGGTCGAGCGTAGTTCAAGGCAAGACTTGAAGAAAACGGTTATTTTTTGTGGGTGGAGTGACCGAACCGATGTGGTTGCCTACGTATCCCCGAGTGGGAATCAGGTCGAGCGTAGTTCAAGGTAAGGCTTGAAATAAGGGGTTTGAGGTATGAGGGTTTTTCAAACCAATCGTCAAAGAAGTTCAAACTTGAGCCACTTGTGGTAGCTTTGAATAAAAAAGATTCAGTTTCAATCTCCCTTTCTTTTCTTTTTCTTTTTCTTTTTCTTTTGTTTTGAGGATTGATCCTTTTCACTTTTGCCTAGCCAGTCAATTTTTGCTTTTCATGTAGTTGATTCTTGCAAGATCCTTCAATCGCAATCTCAGAATTCCAGAATGTGCATGTCAGCTCTCAAAATTTATTTGTGGTCATTCCGTGCCTTTTGAAATGTGATCTTGGCACGTTCTTAAGATGTATCTTGAAGCGTATGATTCTCTTATTTGTTTCATCAAAATTTTCTCCAGCATTTTGACTGGCTAGGGTCATATTTTGGAAATCAACACCTTTTTCAGCTCTAACTTTTGCCTGGGTGCCCTTTCGGGTTTTCAACCTAGCGAGCTTTTCTTTTTTCTTTTTTTTTTTTTGAAAATGGAGATGTCATAGAAATGTTTGGCTACCATCAAGGACCAAGTCTGCACAGGTTCGCATGGCTATCAATTGGGTTGGGCCCAAGGCTTTGAAATGGTAGAAATGGTGGAAAGGGTGTTGGGCAAGCCCCAAGTCAGTTCCAAGCATGTCTTTTCAAGATTGAGGCAAGAGAATCTTTAAATTCTTAAAGTAAGACTATTCAATTCCAGCTCTTCATCAGTGTCAGCGTGAAATTGATTTTAACCTTTCAGGATTCTTTTTGTTTTGCCGTAGAAAAATTATTACCAGAGTAATATCCATGGTAATTTGAAAAGTGACACTTCAGTCTAGTGATTCATGCATCTATGACTAGGCACATCAGATTAGGCAAAATGAGACTTCATTCCATTAGTAGAGAAGGATTACAGACTCATTAACAACTCGGTGACAGACACACTCGACCACAAGACTAAACTTGAAATAGACAAAACACACAACAGACTCAACTGGACTTGACCCGGTCTCAAATGTAGTGTCTTTGTGACCCATTTATTCTTTTTATTTCTTTTTTTCTAAAGAGCATCTTCATTTGGTTTTCTAGCAAGAGTCCCAAACACCATCACTTCACCAGCACAGGTTCAACATTCATGGGCCTCAGCGAAGAGGATCATTCGAACGGATAGGTCAAGGGTTGGTCCAGACCGAGGCAGTGGATTGGATTAGGGTGCGGCGCATCATCTAAGAGATCCTGAATTGAGTGATGGAGCCTCTTACAGTTGTCGGTCTCATGGCCTTGGTCTTGGTGGTAATCACAATACTTGGATTCATTGTACCCAGGAGGTGGGTGATTAGGAGGCTTACTGGGCTCCAAAGGTACAAGGTGGCCCTTTTGAACAAGCTGATTGAGAGCGGAGGATAAGCTCATGTCAAGTGGTGTGAAGACTCTTTGGTTTCCTTTCTTGTGCCACTTACTGCAGTCATTTTGGCTTGATGATGGGCTTAAGGCATTGACATCTAGGCTCTCTTGATCTTCACCAAAGGTATGGGGTCTCTTCTCCTTTTTCAGTGACCCAGCTCCATTGATCTTGCCTTCACAGATAGCATCCTCGATTCTAGTCCCAACCTCAAACAACTCTTCAAATGTTGAGATGGATTGGTAGAATAGTTTTTCATGGTATACCGGTTGTAGGTTCTTGACCAGCATACGTACTTGTTCTTTCTCAGCAGGCCTGTGGATCATTTGGGCTACTTTATTCCTCCATCTGCTCAAGAATGCAGCGAAGGACTCATTGAAATTCTGCCTGGTAGTTTCCAGATCTCGGATGGTGACATCAAGCTCTTGGTTGTAGGAGTAATGATCAATGAAAGTTCTAGCAACATCTTCCCAAACTCGGGTCTTGGAAGTTTCAAGGGTTAGGAACCAGGATAGTGCGGCTTTCTGGAGGGTTTGAGGGAACAGCATAGCTATGTGCTCATGGGTGCAGCCCATTGACTGGAAAATGCTCATACAAAACTTCACGTGGCTCTTCGGATTTCCAGTTCCATCAAAACGATCGATTTCAGGCATCTTAAAGTTCTCGGGTAGCCTCACCTTGTTGGGCTCAAACAATCCTTCCAGATCTAACATGTAATCGTCGACTCCCTTACTCTTCCTTAGTATGTTCTCAAGCTTGTCGACCTTATCCATTTTCTCTTGGAGCTTTTTCTCATATACAGGCGGCGGGACCTCTTGAAACCGTTCTTCTTCCCCATTGTTCTCGGGAGGCGGTCCAAATCTAGGCGGTGGTGGTGGCATGAACCCTTGTGGTTGTGGGAACCTAGGTGGGTACTGTGGTTGCTGTTGTCGGAACTCTTCCATAAATTTCAGGACTTGAGTCAGCCGATCTGACTGTTGATTTATTAATTCAGTGACCTTGGCTTCCAAAGTTTCCTGATTCATGTTGAATTTTCTCGGCGGACTGATTCTAACCAAATGACTGCTCGAACTTCTGACCCAGGATGGGGATCTCAGTGGCTGATTTTGGGAATCTACAATGACCTATAGATTTGAGAGGAGTGTATCAAATTCTGATAGTGATGACTAGAGAGACAATGACAGTGAGGTTAAGGAAGATGGACTGACTTATGTACAGACTGACTGAGATAGTGTGCGCAGACTGATGAGAATGGTGCATGCACATGAGACAAGCATGCAGATGCAAGCCCTAATCTATATGATGCCCCTACTTCTAACAGGTTGAAGTTAAACAAATAAGGTCCTAGCCATACAGAGTGTGCTAACCTTACTTTCCAGTATGATCACCAAGGGATAACAGGGATTTCCGGCATACTTTGGGAATTTCGGATAGAGTTTCTGGGAGAAACATGGGTTTGGAAGATTCGGAGAAATTTCTAGAAGTCATTTGAGTCTCTAGGAGAAAAAAGGATTTCTGGTTGATTTGGACTGAGCTTCTAGGAGAAACTGGTATTTTGGGTATTTCTGAGAAATATGGATAGAGTTTCCAGGAGATAGGACAGAGTTTTTGGGAGAAACTGGTATATCTGGGAAATCAGGGAGATTTAGACAGAGTTTTTTTTTTTTTTTTTTTTTTGGGAAAAACTGGTTAATATGGTTATATCTGGGATATCTGGACAGAGTTTCTGGGAAAAATTGGTTAACATGGGTGTATCTGGGATATCTGGACAGAGTTTCTAGGAGAACTGGATAATATGGTTATATCTGGGATATCTGGACAGAGTTTCTAGGAGAAACTGGACAATATGGTTATATCTGGGATATCTGGACAGAGTTTCTGGGAGAAACAGGTTATGATGGTGATCATACTGTCTAGCTAGTTTTCATACTCCTATGTCCTAGGACCAACAAACAAGGCTTGCGGTGTATATCTTTGTGAACATGGAGCAGACTTCCTTACCATGGTGCCTAGGCAGGTCACTCAATGTGGTCACATGTAAGTGATTGCCTTGGGGATCATAAGAAAGAAGTTCTGCCTCATGCCACATAAGCGTCTACACCGCGCAGGTAATCCCGTCAGGGCATACAACAGTTATATCACATTGTCCTATCTGAAAAGATAAATGAACAGTCCTATGAAAGGTTCTACAGGAATCTATATGCAAAGGCTGGGTTTATTCAAAGAGGGTCCGTTGACGAGAGTTCCAATATACCGTCAGGGAGACAGTACGGAGGTTTTTACTCTTTTTGATATACCTTGGAAGGTACAGTATCAACGGTGACTTGTGCCCTGGCACAGCAAGACCTGAACAATGTCAGCGCCGCATTTCAGACACAGTCGGAGGGGGGAAATGCAAGAGTGCAATGCGGTGAACCAAACACAGTAAAAAGATGATTTTAAGGATGCTTCTTATGAGTCTAACCTCTGTATTATTTTGTTTTGAAAATAAAGTCCCCAGCAGAGTCGCCAGATTGTGGATACCGGGCTTCGGACCACTTCTCTTGTTTGAGATTGCTTTGAAAAGGAATTTGATTTGAATCAAAGAAAGAAAATAGGTCTGTTGAAAACAGATACAGAGTCGCCACTTGGTCTTTAAGGAACCAAGAAACCTAATTTTGACTCACCCAAATGGATAAAGGGCACCGGCCCTTCATAACCAAAGAACTTGGCTCGGGGTTTTGGTACGAGAGAGGAAGGAGCCTTTGTCGCGACTAAAACACCCTCAACTCGCCCCATCTTTCGACGGGCCTCAATTAGCATCTAAATAATCATCTTATACTATGTATGGTTCGGCAATTAATACTATGATAGTATATTACATTACATAAGAAACTTGAAAATGGAAGATCTAAAGATAAAATATCATTCATAAGATCTAAATCAAATATCATGCAATGTAAAGTGAAAGATCACACAAATAAACCTAGGAAAAATCGTCTAATCACGCTTCAAGTAATTAAGTTTCCTTAATCTAAAGGGGACATGAATCGTTATTGAAACAAATAAGCAAAGAAATCAAAATATGCTTAGCAAGCTAGTATGATGCGTGTTAATCTTTGATAAAAGAAGACCTCTCAATCCCCGGGACGGATGAGAAAGGATGATTAGATCAAGGGGAAGCATGAACGGGTGATCGAGTTCATTCCTTATAATCTCCTTAGATTAAGAGTTACAAAAACCCCAAATCTTGCATGAATGCAATGTATGTATCTAGAATGTGCCAAGGTTGTAGTGTGCTTTGTGTTTATGGATTCCTAGAATGACTTAGAAGTCTAAAATGTGTATGAATGGATGGATGAAATCAATATGGGATATGTACAAATGTAGTATGAACTACTTCCTAAGATATGAACTAATTTGGAATGCATATGAGCATCAAATCAAAGAATGAAAGTTGAAATGTACTTGCTCTGAATAGTGGACAGAACAGTAGCATGATCTTTTGGAATTTAAAAAGAGGGGTTAGGAATGTTTTCACTGCATGATTTTTTATGGAGATGTTCCTTATTGTGTCTAGAACACAACCCAAAAGGCCAATCTTTAATAGCTATCACAGAGTGAGAGGAATTATATAAACAATAGGGGTCACTCAGAAACAGAGTTCGTACTGTCGACTGAAATGTTAGAAAATCTTAGAAAATGAAAAAGAATGATATAGAAGCCCATTTTATACAGAAAGTTTCCTAAGACATTGAATTTTAAGGGAAAAATAAGTTAGAACCACCCCTTTTGGAAAAGTTTTCTGGAAAAGAGGTCGTAAGTTGACCTAGCTGCTGTGACAACAAAAACAGAATGTTTGGAAGGAATGTTGGGACCCAAATGGACCATTTCCAAGTACTTCCAAGTCAAACCAAAAATCATGGGTGTTCTCCAATGAGTTAGGAAGACTTTCTAAGTGGCCTTGTATCCATATGTTGAGTATTGAGTTCAAGAAAAATCTTTGAACTCAACTCACTTACTGTTTTGACTCATTGTTTTGAAGATTTTGGAGAAAACAAAGTTTTGTTTCTTGAAACCAAATGAGAGGGATTGAGAGGGGTTTTGAAATAGATGTTTTGAAAACACATTTTCAACACTCAATAAGGATCATAGCCACTTAGAATACCTACATCAAACTCATCATTAGGAACCTCCAAGATTGTTGGAGGGATTTATTTTATTTTTGGACATAACTTCAATACATTCCAAGAATACCTTGGAAGTATTGAGGTTATGATCATCATCTATCAAACATGTTTTTGAGGTCAAGAGCTACTATCCATAAGGATTCACTCACCCCAAACTTCATGTCATCACTTAGATGATGATGAACTAGTAAGTAAATAAAGAAAAGAAAAAGAAATGAGATAAGGAGAGATGAACATATATATATAATCAAAGCAAGTAAATAGCAATCAATAGATGATAATCAATGTGATTTTGGACTTGTAGCTTGGTGTTTCACTCATAGATTTTGACATTTGGACATGGAAGTAGCTTCCTATCTCATGAATGCTCAAGAATGAGGGTTGGAGTGGACTTTGAGTGTGACTTATATAGAAGGATGATGGAAGAAAACAAGAATAAAACTCACTTTCTTATGGAAAATCAATGGGAGAAGCTCCCTTTCTCTCTTCTAAACCTATCTCTATCTCTCTTCTTCTCTACAACTTTTCAAGCTTTGCACTTGGCCCCCCAAACTGAAGAGCAATGGGGGGTTTATATAGGCCAATTTGGGGTGGTTTTGGGGTTTTAGAAGTACTCCCATTGGTCCCAAACAACTGTGAACACAAAACTATGTCGTTTTGACTTTCAATTAATCAAATTGGACCCCCAAAAAAATTACAAAAATGGACTCTACGAGGGTTGAGTGCCGCGGCGGCACTGGGCCAGTGCCGCGGCGGCAGTGGGCCAGTGCCGCGGCAGCACTGCTCCTCAGACGCCCAGAAATTTACGTTTAGGCCCCCAGAGGTTCCGGTATTCGCGAAAAGGCCCTATTTTGTCCGAAATTCATAGAAAATGCGTATGAACTCCAAACTGAGGTTGTGATATACCGTTGGAAAGGTAATGGAGTCTAATTTACATAAAAAAATAGTTCGGGGATAGGTCACTTTGAAAAGTTTTGCGGTATTTGCGATAAAAGCTGATTTGATCGCCTTTTTCGCCTTTGGAAATTCATAACAAATTCGTTTTAGATCCAGAAATTATGCGCGATATACCGTTGGAAATCTATTGACCTCTAGTATCTGTAAAAAGTGTTTGAAAATTGTTTCGGTGCCCCAGTTCTAAAGTCAAATTCTGGTCAAACTGGTCAAACCTGGGATTCCCGGGAAGTTCCGGAAACCTCCGGGAGTTCCCGGGAGCTGATATTTTCGCTCGATTATCTTTTGAAACTTGTTTTAACACTTTTCTCATGATTTAAAATGATTCCAGTGAATTCGGACGATTTCGGTCAAATTTGGTCAAACTTGGTCAAACCTGGTCAAACCTTGGTCAAACCGGTCAACGGGGACTTTCCGGGAACTTCTGGGACTTCCGGGGGTCTCTGGGAGCCGACGATTTCATCTGATTTCTCTTAAAAACTCATTTGAATACTTTTCTTACGACGTAGCATGTTTCCAGAACTTTTGGGACCAAATCTGGGAGTTTTCGGGCTTTTAGGGGCATTTTGGTCATTCTGAGCATTCTGAGAGATAGAGCTGACTTCCGAGAGTCCTTATGAGTCTTTTACGATCATTGCGAACCACCAAGCTATGGGTCTCCTAAATCTGATAGCCGACAAAATGGAGTGTCTACAGATATGCATACTTGTTTTTTTATGCATAAATCTTGTTTCATCCACTTGTGATTTGGATATGTCTTTACATAAATCATCATGCTCTTGATATTGCTTATTTAAAAAATGATGATATGCTTTTGTTTGATTAGACAAAGTTTTTAAGAATGGTTAGACCAAATGATGTTTTGTGAATCATTCAATTTTTTGCTGCTGAACTGTCATTTTTATGAACGGCTGAACAAAGCAGTCGACTGGTACCCCAACACAGTCGACTAAGTCAGTTGTGAGGCATTGAACTTTTTGATTTTGCGTTGTTAAGTCGACTGAGGAGTCAACTGATGGAATGCACAGTCGACTGATCCGACTGAATTTTTGTTTATCTTATATTTTGAGCTCTCTAACTTTATTGAGGTCCAGTCGACTGAATCGACTTGAAAGGCAATAACGGCTAGTTTTTAAAGGGGTTTTTAATTACCAAACTTTCCACCAACGGCTATAATCTTCCAAGGCCTATAAATACATGTTTTCCCAAGCTATTTGGGGTAGAGATATGAGAAGTATTGGGGAGAAGTATTTGGGTAGTTATCATTCATGTTCTTTAACATATGATATCCATTATGAATGATAATGTGAAAATGACCAAATGTGCTTATATTGGCATATCCTTCATTGGTTGTTTGCCATCATAAAAAAGGGGGAGATTGTTAGCCTTAAAGTATATTAAGGCATATTTAATAATGTTTTGATGATGTCAAATATGCTATGATAATTACATGATTCATATTGATTCATTCTTTGTTATTATCATAGTCATTTTTATTCTCACATATAATCTCATGTATTAATATTGTATCAATGTTTTAACATCTTTGTGTGCATGAGATTTAATTGATGTAGATCAAGATTACAAGGAGCTCAACAAGGATCAAGCTTGAAGACTTGAAGATATTTCATCCTTGGTTGAATTCTAGGACCTTCATTGTAAGGCATCTTGATCTCACACTCATAGGGGCTCAAACATATTCTAAAAGTTAAAGTTTTGGAAATAAATTTTAAATGGGACATCTTTAAAGCAATGCCCCAACCAATTGGAAAATAATTAAATGTTGAATCTTATATGGTTGGAAAGGTATTTGAATCTAGTTTCCAAAACATCAAACGGATTGCAAATCCGAATTTTGTAGACGGAGTTATGGCCATTTTAGTGGAGATGTGTCAGGCTGTCAAACTATATAGTCGACTGAAGGCCCGATACAGTCGACTGAAGTGAGCAGAATGCAAACAGAACCCTCTGTAAACACATCTCAATCGACTGCTTTAAGGCCCAGTCGACTGCTTTAAGGTCCAGTCGACTGAATCGACCTGAAAGGCAATAACGGCTAGTTTTTAAAGGGTTTTTAATTACCAAACTTGCCACCAACGGCTATAATCTTCCAATGCCTATAAATACATGTTTTCCCAAGCTATTTGGGGTAGAGATTTTGATTGGAAAACATAGTATTGATCACACATCTCTTTGATCTTTAAATATTATCATTTGAGCCCTAGTTGTGTGAGTTTATCAATTTGCTCTAGTTCTTGATTTGTATTTCTTTAAGAGTAAATTGTAGTGAGCTTTCATTTGTATTATCTACTCACTAAGGAGTTGTTGTGTGAGCTTTAATTGTATTATCCACTCTAGAGAGAGAGCTTCAATTTGTATCCAAATTAATTGTAAAGAGTGAGGGTTAGTAACCCTTGATTGCAAAGAAGAGGTTTTCTTCTTTGGGAGAGATTGGAGGCTCTTGTAACGGTTTGGTGCACACCCGTAAGTGCTCCGGGAACGGTTTGGTCTACACCCGTGAAGTAAATCGGATTAAAGGAATCCTCAAGAGGTGTTCTTGAGGGGTGGACGTAGGCCGCGGGGTGCGATTGCCGAACCACTTGAAAAATTGGTTTGCAAGTTTCTCTTCCCTTATCTCTTTACTTAATTGCTTGTGATTGTGTCTTAATTTGGCTATTACTTTTTTAAAAGGTTAATTTTCGCTAAAACCTTATTCACCCCCCTCTAAGGTTTCCATATTTGGGCCAACAGTATGTAATACCTTATTGTCTTGAACCCAATTCTTACTATGCCTTTTTTTTCAATGTCCAGCAGCTTCCTCTAAGCGATCTTCACCCTTATGTCTCCTCGAACACTTCTTGAAGAGGCTAGGGTTGGTGTGAACCCTATAGAGGGTAAAAGAAGGTGTGGGAGCCCTAAATAGGTTTCTGTAGCTTTCTGACGTTCAAACTTTTTCTGTATGCAGTTGCCCTATTTATAGATTTCCAAATTGACTTTAGAGTTCAATCGATTGAAACACTTTCGATCGATCGAACCTTCGATCGATCGAACATAGTTCAATCGATTGAACTGAATCTACTTCAATCGATCGAACTAAGTTTGATCGATCAAAACATCAATTGATTGAAACTCTTCCAATCAATTGGTTCAATCCCCTTACGCCTTTCTAAGCATTCTGGTGGAGCTAAGAGTGGGACCTCATAGGTTCTTTATTATTGGCTTAGATCAGTTAATTCCCATGATCAAACTCTTTGATCAATGAATTTAACCAACTAATCAGTTAACGTTAACTCCACTATAAAATGATAACTGCACTCCAACGCAAAAGAACAAATCTGAGGTGATAACTAAACTTATATGGTGTACTAATGTCCCTCAACCGTCAGCATTCATAATCATATTTAGGTAGTCGGATAACTATTACTGTCAACCTAAATGATGACTACATCTTCTATTCCTTGAGTCCCATTCAACTCTCATGATAACTAAACAAGTTGACAACTACTTATCAACAAGACTTCAGTTCTCAGTAATCAAATTGGTGACATTATCAAGGGAATGCTTACTCTTCATTAGAGGGTAGATTCTATCTTGACAATGTATGTTTTAGGAAACTACTTTTCCAAAATCCGTTGACTGCGCGCATAAGTTGGTACTACAAAAAATTACATGAAAGCTATAATAACCCTAGAAGGGTGGAACTAGGGTTACCTTGAACTACAAAATCAGATTGCTATGGTAGATGAATCGAGAACACGGGCTCGATCATAGCTCATAATCTTCTATCTTATTCCTCTGCTGCCATAATATTGAACTGAGTGTGGGCTCATTTGAAATCCTTTCTGTTTTTTGCTCTCCCTTTTTTTGCTTTCTTTTCTATTTCGAGTTTCGATACCCTCGATGGACAAATGCCAGCTGAGAATAGAGCCAAAGCAACATATATAGGCTATGATAGGGAACATAATAAGTCAATAAAGAATAGGCTTCCTTATGGAATTAGGAAACCCTAATTCAAATTGAATCAGATTCCTATTTCTATAAATTATAATTCATACCACTAAAGAATTATAATTTCACTCCTACCCTTATCTCAAAAATAAATACTTATTATCTCTCCAAGTTAAGATTATAGATATCAATTAATTAAATATAATTACTGATAATCATGTTTAATTAATCTCTTAAATTCCTTGATCGAGATCCTCTTCTTAACTTATCTCATATGTCGGATACAAAATCCACCTGTAGGGTTTGACATAATCAAAACTTAGAAGCTCAAGGATATATCATCAATCCCAATATTGAGACATAGAATCTATCATTAATTAATATCCACCTCACAATTAATATTGTTGCCCAATCCATGAGATATTGACCCATTTAAGGATCTCACCCTTTTAGGGATCAAAGCGTAAATATCAAATGTATGTGTCTATAAATTAACTTAGGATTCAGAGCATAAGCACTCATGATAGCCATGAGGTGTTAATTATCTTATAAGTTAGTACAAAGATAATTACCCCAAGTTGGTCATGTTTAATACACAAAGTGTACTAGCATAGTGAGTTGAAACTATACCATTTCCCACAGTCAAGACAAACCTACTACATTACCATGCTATAGTCCTACTGATGGTGTGTCCAATATCATCTAAGACTATGAATCAAAATCTTACATTCTACAAGATCCTATGGTCTGAACTTGCATGTATAAGCCAAACTCTACACACCAATCCACCTACTATGTAGAATAAGAGAAACACATGCACAATATTAAATAAATAGTATAATGCAAACATTGGCCACACAGATTCTCATAAAAATGGAATAATTGATTTTATTAAATGAATAATAAATCAACTACATAATGCATGACTTTTAGTATATATCCCTAAAAATCTCCCATTTAGACTCAAATCCATGATACGGCACACCTCATTCCTATTCCTTCTATGTGACTATCAAAAGTCTTGGCAGGTAAGCTCATGGTGAAAGAATCTACCAAGTTATTTGCTGATGCTATCTTGGTCACTTCAACATCACCTCTTTGTACAATCTCTCGTATCCGGTGATACTTACGCTCAATGTGTTTTCCCTTCTTATGGACCCTAGATTCTTTGAGTTAGCAACTGCTCTGCTATTATCACAATAAAGGGTAATAGCCGATTGTATCACAGGTACTACTCTTAGATCCATAAGGAAGCTTCTGAGTCGAACGACCTCCTTAGTGGCTTATGAAGTAGTCACATACATGGCTTTATAGTGAAATCAACAATACATGACTGATTGATACTCCTCCAACTAATGGCTCGACCTCCTAGGGTAAACATATATCCTGAGGTAGACTTTTTGGAATTCTTATCTAACATGAAATCAGAATCTGTGTACCCAATGGGTACAAGATTGTCTGCTTAGTAAACTAACATATAGTCTTGAGTCCTTTTTAGGAACTTGAGAATATTTTTCACTGCAGTCTAAAGTTCTTGCCCTAGATTAGAATGATATCTACTAACCAAGCCAATAGTAAAGTAGATGTCAAGTCTAATACATACCATAGCATAGCATACATTAGGCTTCCTACTGTCGAGGCATAAGGAACTTCCTTCACCTTCTCTATCTTATCAGGTGTCTTAGGACACTAATCCTTGGATAGAGTAATTCTATGTTTGAAGGGAAGGAATCCCATCTTGGAATCTTACATGCTAAATTTTGCAAGAATATCATCGATATAAGTTCCTTGTGACAAGTCCAACATCCTATTCTTGCAATCTCACATAAGCTTGATCCCTAGGATGTGACTGGCTTCTCCCAAGTCCTTTATATCGAATTGACTAGACAACCATAACCCTTACAGAAGATAGTACCCCCACATCATTTCTGATTAGCAAGATATCATCCACATATAGTACTAAGAACACCACCACGCTTCTATTATGTTTCTTGTACACATAGGATTCATCCGCACATTGATCAAAACCAAAAGGTTGATTTCTTGATCAAAGTGGATATTCCAAGACCTAGATGACTGCTTAAGTCCATAAATGGACTTCTTAAGCTTGCACAACATGTGTTCTTGGCCCTTCATGATGAACCCTCTATTTGCACCATATAGATGCACTCATCAAGATTCCTATTAAGAAATGTTGTGTTGACATCCATTTGTCAAATTTCATAATCAAAATGAGTAGTAATGGATAAGAGAATCTGGATAGACTCTAGCATGGCCACCAGGGAAAAGGTTTCCTCATAATCAATTCCTTCTTTTTGAATGAACTCTTTAGCAACAAGCCTTACTTTAAAGGTTTTCGCCTTACCGTCTGCTCCTCTCTTCCTCTCATAGATCCACTTACATCTAATGGGTTTTATTTCATTGGGTGGTTCTACAAGATCCCAGACTTGATTGGAGTATATGGACTTTATTTCAGACTTTATAGCCCTTAGCCAATGATCTACATCTTTATCTTAGAGTGCTTCATTATAGTTACAGGGATCGGTACATTGTTCAACAGGGACCCAGTCATAAGACTCTCCCAAGAACATATACCGGTCAGGTTGAATAATAACCCTCCCACTACGATGGGGCACAACCTATGTCTATGTATCACTGATATTATGTTGTGAAGATTCTTAACCTAATACACCATTATCTGTATGCTGCACTAGTTCAGGAGCCTGCCTGTTAATGGTTGGTTTGAGATCTAAACGAATTTCGCTAATCCTCCCACTATGATGAGGTAATGGAATATTGATAACTCTTTCTTGTGATGTTTCTAGTTGTACCGATGATGTACACCTTTCATTTCCTCTAGAAGAAATGGCTTTTGGGATTGTGGTCCATAATATAGTCCTCTTCTAAGAAAGTGGCATCGGTGATAATAATAACCTTCTAATCCTTAGGACTATAAAATAGACCACCTTTAGTTCCTCTTGGGTGCCCAACAAAGAAACATACTTCTGTTCTCGAATCCAACTTTTCTGCGTTACCTTTCAGCACGTGTGCTAGACTATCCCAGATCTGAACATATCGCAGACTAGGATTTTGCCCAGTCCACAATTCTGTGGGAATAGTAGGTATTGACTTAGATGGTACCAAGTTTAAAATATATGCAGTTGTCTCTAATGCATATCTCTAAAAGGAAGCTAGTAATTCTGAATAAATCATCATATATCTTACTATGTCTATGAGAGTCTTATTCCTTCTTTCTGCTACACCATTCTGCTGAGGCATATGGGGTGCAGACACCCCTTGCTCCAATAAGTATTCCCTAAACTGTCCCAAAAGGTACTATCCACTATGATCAGGTCGTAGTGTCTTAATACATTTATCTAGATGCTTCTCCATTTCAGCCTTGAAGTCTTTGAATTTCTCAAAGCATTCAGACTTTCGTCACATCAAATAAATGTACCCATACCTTGACTAATCATTGATGAAAGTGACAAAGTACTCAAAGCCCCATCTTGCTTAGACAGTCATAGGATCACACAAATCAGAGTTAACCATTTTCAACCGCTCTTTTGCTCTATAGCCCTTGGCCGAGAATGACCTGTTGGTCATTTTACCTTCCAAGAAGGATTCACAGATTGGAAGTGCCTCTTACCTTCCAATATGCCTAATGTCTTATTTTGAACCAGTCTTTGAATCCTTTTTAGTTAATATGACCAAGGCGTAAGTGCTAAAGATGTGTTTGGTTCATCTTTGAAGGTTCTTTTCTCTTAAATGACAAACTATTTGTGTTATTCAATTTATTAAGTTACAGTGTAGGAGAGACATGATTTATAATATAAAGGTCATCCAGAATTTGACCAGAATAAATGAAATATTAATTTATTTTTAATAACTACTATTTTTTAAAAATGAACTGAATATCCATTCTTTATTGAACTAGATCCAAAACTAAATTCCTTCTGATAGAAGGTACAAAAAGCCAATTTCTTAATATTAAAATCCAATCTCTAATAAAACTAAGATGTAGATCTCCTACTGCAATTGCTGCTACTCTCGTAGCATTTCCCATATATAGATAAATCTTTCCGTCACTGAGCTGACTGGTTCCTTGAAACCCTTGCAAAGAAGTGCATAAATAATCAGTGGCTCCTGTATCTACACACCAAGTATCGGTAGATCAGACCGCTAAACATGATTCAACAACTGGTAAATGAGATTTACCTAGTAAATGAAGAAGTAATGTCCGATTTATCCCGCTAGACAGAACAATCAAGGTAAATCTCATTTACTAGTTGTTGAATCGTGTTTAGCGATCCGATCTACTAGTACCTGGTGTGTAGATACGGGAGCCACTGATCATGTATGAAATTCTTGCAGGGGTTCTAGGGAACCAGGCAGCTCAGTGATGGAGAGATTTATCTACATATGGGAAATGCTACGAGAGTAGCAGTAGTTGCAGTAGGAGATCTACATCTTAGTTTTGGTAGAGATAGGATTTTAATATTAAGAAATTTTCCTTTTTGTACCTTCTATTGGAAGGAATTTAGTTTTAGTTTCTAGTTTAGTAAAGAATGTATATTCAGTTCATTTTAATAAAATAGTCATTATTAAAGAAAATAAATGTTTTATTTATTCTGGTCAATTGGTGGATGATCTTTACATTATAAATCTTGCCTCTCCTACACTGCAACTTAATGAATTGAATAACAAAAATAGTTTTCCATTTAAGAGAAAAAAAACCTTCAAAGATGAACCAAACGCATCTTTGGCACTTACGCCTTGATCATATTAATCTAAAAAGGATTCAAAGACTGGTTCAAAATAGGCCATTAGGTACATTGGAAGTGGAGGAACTTCCAATCTGTGAATCCTACTTGGAAGGTAGAATGGCCAAGAGGCCATTCTTGGGCAAGGGATAGAGCAAAAGTGCCGTTGGAACTGGTTCACTCTGATTTGTGTGGTCCTATAGCTGTCTAAGGAAGAGGGGGCTTTGAGTACTTTGTTACTTTCATTGATGATTACTCAAGGTATGGATACATTTATTTGATGCGGTGTAAGTCTAAATGCTTTGAGAAATTCAAAGACTTCAAGGCTAAAATGGAAAAGCATCTAGGTAAATGTATCAAGACACTACGATCTGATCGTGATAGAGAATACCTCTTGGGAGATTTTAGGGAATACTTATTGGAGCAAAGGATTACATCCCAATTGTCTGCATCCTGTATGCTTCAGCAGAATGTTGTAGTAGAAAGAAGGAACAAGACTCTCATAGACATGGTAAGATCTATGATGAGTTATTCAGATCTACCAGTTTCCTTTTGGGGACAAGCATTAGAGACATCTGCATACATTCTAAACTTGGTACCATCTAAGTCAGTACCTACTACTCCCACAGAAGTGTGGACTGGACGAAAGCCTAGTCTGAGGCATGTTCAGATCTGGGGTAGTCCAACACACTTGCTGAATGGGAATGCGAAAAAGTTAAAATCGAGAACAGAAGTATGTTTCTTTGTTGGGTATCCAAGAGGTAGTAAAGGTGGTCTATATTATAGTCCTAAGGATCACAAGGTTATTGTTAGCACCAATGCCACATTCTTAGAAGAGGACTATGTTATGGACCACAAGCCCAGAAGCTGTATTATTCTAGAGGAAATGAGAGGTGAGACACCGACACATAATTCTTCAATACTATTGGTACGAGAAGAAACATCAGAAGAAAGAGTTATCGATATTCCATTGCCACGTTGTAGTGGGAGGATTTCCAAAACTCGTGCAGATCCTGAACTAACCATTAACATGCAGGTTCCTGAACCAGTGCAGCGTACAGATAATGGTGTATTAGGTTTAGAACCTTCACAATGTAGTACTAGTGATACATAGACACAGGTTGTGCCTCGTCGTAGTGGGAGGCTTATTATTCAACCTGACTGGTATATGTTCTTGGGAAAGTCTTATGATTGGGTCCCTGATGAACAAGGTACCGATCCTTGTGACTATAATGAAGCACTCCAAGATAAAGATGCAGATCTTTGGCAAAAGGCTATGAAGTTTGAAATGGAGTCCATGTACTCTAATAATGTCTGGGATCTTGTAGAACCACCAAATGAAATAAAACCCATTGGATATAAGTGGATCTATAAGAAGAAGAGAGGAGCAGACGGTAAGGTAGAAACCTTTAAAGCAAGGCTTACTGCGAAAGGGTTCAGTCAAAAAGAGGGAATTGATTATGAAGAAACCTTTTCGCTGGTGGCCATGCTAAAGTGTATCTGGATTCTCTTAACCATTGTTGCATATTTCGATTATAAATTTTGGCAAATGGATGTCAAGACAGCATTTCTTAATGGGAATCTTAACGAGTGCATCTATATGGTGCAACCAAATGGGTTCATCGTAAAGGGCTAAAAACACATGTTGTGCAAGCCTAAGAAGTCCATTTATGGACTTACGCAGGCATCTAGGTCTTGGAATATCTGCTTTGATTAAGCAATCAAGTCTTTTTTGTTTTGATCAATGTGGGGATGAATCTTATGTGTACAAGAAACATGTCAGAAGCATGGTTTTCTTAGTACTATATTTAAATGATATCTTACTAATCAGAAATGATGTGGGGGTATTATATTCTATAAAGGTATGGTTGTCCAGTCAATTCGATATGAAGGACTTGGGAGAAGCCGGTCACATCCTAGGGATCAAGCTTATGCGAGATCGCCAGAATAGGATGTTGGGCTTATCACAAGGCACTTATATCGACAATATTCTTGTAAGGTTTAGCATGTAAGATTCCAAGAAGGGATTCCTTCCCTTCAGACATGGAATTACTCTATCTAAGGATCAGTGTCCTAAGACGCCTGATGAGATTGAGAAGATGAAGGCAATTCCTTATGCCTTGGCAGTAGGAAGCCTAATTTATGTTATGCTATATACTAGACCTGACATCTGCTTTGCTGTTGGCATAGTTAGTAGATATCAGTCTAATCCCAGGCAAGAACATTGGACTACGGTGAAAAATATTCTCAAGTACCTAAAAAGGACTCGAGAATATATGTTAGTTTACCAAGTAGACAGTCTTATACCCATGGGCTGCATAGATTCTGATTTCATATCAGATAGGGATTCCAGAAAGTCTACCTCAGGATATGTGTTTACCTTAGGAGGTAGAGCCATTAGTTGGAGGAGTATCAAGTATTCATGTATTGCTGATTCCACCATAAAAACCGAGTATGTGGCTACTTCAGAAGCCACTAAGGAGGCCGTTTGGTTAAAAAACTTCCTTATGGATCTATGAGTAGTACCTATGGTATAATTGGCTATTACCCTTTATTGTGATAATCGCAGAGCGGTTGCTAACTTAAAGGAACCTAGGGCCCATAAGAAGGGAAAACACATTGAGTGTAAGTATCACTTGATACGAGAGATCGTGCAAAGAGGTGATGTTTAAGTGACCAAGATAGCATCAGCAAATAACCTTGCAAATCCTTTCACCAAGAGCTTACCAGCCAAGACTTTTGATAATCACGTAGAAAGGATAGGAGTGAGGTGTGTCACATCATGGCTTTGAGTCTAAGTAGGAGGTTGTTAGGAATATATATTAAAAGCCATGCTTTATGTAGTTGATTTATTATTTTAATCAAATCAATTATTCCATTTTTATGAGAATCTGTGTGTGCAATGTTTGCATATTGTTTATTTAATATTGTGCATGTGTGTCTCCCATTCTACATAGTAGGTGGGTTGGTGTATAGAGTTTGGCTTACACACGGAAGATCAGACTGTTGGATCTTGTAGAATGTAAGATTTTGGTTTACAGTCTTAGATGGGATTGGACGCACCATTGGTAGGATTGTAGCATGGTGATGTAGTTGGTTTGTTTTGACTACGGGAAATAGTACAGCTTCAACTCACTATGCTGGTACACTTTGCGTATTAAACGGGACTAACTTAGGGGTAATTAGCTTTGTACTGACTTATAAGATAATTAATACCTCATGGCTATTATGAGTGCTTATGCTCTAAATCCTAAGTTAATTTATAGACACGTACATTTGATATTTACACTTTGATCCCTAAAAGGGTGAGACCCTTAAATGTGTCAATATCTCATTGGATTGGGTGACAATATTAATTGTGTGGTGGATATTAATTAATGATGGAATCCATGTCTCAATTTTGGGATTGATGATATCCCCTTGAGGAGGCTTATAAGTTTTGATTATGTCAAACCTTGCAGGTAGATTTTGTATTCGACATATCAGATAAGCTAAGCAGAGGATCTCATGGAATTTTAAGAGATTAATTAAACATGATTGTCAGTAATTATATTTAATTAATGGATATATGTAATCTTAACATGGGGATATAATAAGCATTTAATAACATGGAGCTCGAAATATATTTTTGAGATAAGGGTAGGAGTGCAATTATAATTCTTTCGTGGTATGAATTATAATTTATGGAAATAGGAATTTGATTCAGTTCGAATTAGGGTTTCCTAATTCCATAAGGAAGCCTCTTCCTTATTGACTTCTTATGGCCCATATCGTAGCCTATATATATATATATGCTGCTTTGGTTCTCTTCACAGTTTGTGTTTTTCTAAAAGAGCACAAAACTCGAAATAGAAAAGGGAGCGTAAAAGAGGGACAGCAGAAAATAGAAAAGATTTCAAAAGAGACCATACTCAGTTCGATATTCTGGTAGCAGAGGAATATCGTAGAAGATTGTGAGCTGCTATCGAGCCCATGTTCTTGATTCGTCTACTACAGCAATCCGTTTTTGTAGTTCAAGGTAACCCTAGTTCTGCTCTTGTAGGGTTATTATAGCTTTCATGAAATTTTTTGCAGCACCAACCTATTCGCGCTGCCAAAGGATTCTGGGAACGCAGTTTCCTAACAACAAGTGCTAAGTATCAAAGAATAGTAATTAGTATCTCTCTTATATGTATCTCATGCATACACGAATTACCTACTATGATGCTTAAGGATTACAAATAATCATCTCATGCTAACATACATAATGAAATGTAAATATGATATCCATATATAAAATTCCAATGTCTCATATGTACCACTTGTTGCACATACATACGACTCATCTTCTCAATAGTATACATCATTTTGTATGCACTAAAAAGGGACTAATTTGGTGAGTCTATCTACAATGACCCAAATTGCATTGTGATTCTGTTGTGACCTCGGCAACCCTTCCACAAAGTCCATAAAAATGTGCTCCCATTTCCATTCATGAATTGGTAATGGATGCAACAATCCATATGGTTTCTGATGTTCTGCCTTAACTTGTTGACAAGTAAGGCATTTAGACACATGTTCAACAACTTCCCGTTTCATGCGTACCCACCAAAAATTTTTCTTTACATCTTTGTACATTTTGGTTCTGCCTAGATGAATGGTCAACCTTAACTTATGTGCTTCATCTAGAATGTCTTGCCTTAGACCATCTATATTAGGCACACAAAATCTATTTCTACACCTGAATCCTCTGTCGCTGTCAATACTCTAGTTAGTTGGTTCTTTAGCTGACGCTCTTTTGAACCATTTTTGTAGTCCTTCAACCTTTTTCCGAGCTTTCAGAATTTGTTCAATAATAGTCGGTTGCACTTTGAGATAACCAAAATGCTTACCCTTCTCTGACTCAGGAAATTGAATGTTAAGTTCTGACATTGTTTCCAATGCTCTCCATTCACGAATCATAAGACTAGCAATAATGTTTGAAGGCATTCGACTTAAAGCATCAGCGACCACGTTTGCTTTACCAGGGTGGTATTGAAAAGTGAAATCATAATCTTTAAGCAATTTCATCCATCGCCTTTATCTCATATTTAACTCTTTCTGGGAGAACAAATACTAAAGACTCTTATGATTGGAAAATAATTCAAATGTTTCCCCGTGCAAGTTGTGTCTCCAAATTTTCAAGGCGAAGACAATGGTAGCTATTTCAAGATCATGTGTGGGATAGTTCCTTTCATGTGGCTTTAATTGCTTCGACCCATAAGCTATTACTTTGCCTTCCTACATGAGTACGTAGCCAAGCCCTTAGTATGAAGCATCACTATAAATAACAAATCCTTCATCACTTCTGGGTATGACCAGCACTGGCACTAAAGTTAATTTCTGCTTTAACTCTTGGAATGCACATTCATGCTTGTCCTTCCATTCAAACTTGCTATCTTTCCTAGCTAAATTAGTTAGAGGTGTTGTAATTTTAGAGAATCCTTCTACGAATCTCTGATAGTCCCTAGCTTAACCGAGAAAACTTTGAATTTCTAAAACATTGTTTGGTCTATTCCAATTCGATACAGCATCAGTCTTTATTGAGGGAACTAGTAAACCATCCTGAGAGATAACATGGCTTAGAAATCTGACTTCTTTGAGCCAGAATTCAGATTTGCTCAATTTTGTAAACAAATGATTTTCTCTCAATGTCTGAAGTGCAATATGAATATGCTTCTAGTGTTCTTCTTCTATATTCAAGTAAATGAGGATATCATCAATGAATACAATGATGAATTGGTCCAAATAGGGGTTGGAATACATGCTTTATTAAACACAGCTGGAGCATTAGTGAGTCCAAAAGGCATAACTAAGAACTCACAATGCCCATATCTTGTTCTGAATACAAATTTTAGATACATCCTCAGGATGAACGAGTAGCTGATGGTGCCCTGATCATAGGTTGATCTTAGAAAATGCTGTCACTCCTTGTAATTGATCGAACAAGTCATCAATCCAGGGAAAAGGATACTTATTGATGCCAAAATTTGGTGTATCGTAAGAGAAAGAAGGCAAGAGAAATTTGTATGTAGTTCAGCCCTGTTAACGAAGAGACCTACGTCGACATGGTATGTATGAGCACTTTCACTGTTATAAAGTACCTGGGGACCTTTGGTGAACCAACAATAAACTAGAGCTACCAAAGATTGGCTATGTAGTCTATACAAAGCTATGGTGAGTATTGTGTAGAAAGGTAATTGATCCTTCCATTGATCCCCTCTATGTAGGGGCGAGAGGTCTCTTTTATAGTTGTAAGAGACCCCTCACACATGGAAACAATATTGATAAGGTAATACAATCTTATTAGACTTGATAAGCATAAATTGTGCGAGTTTTATAATGAGATTAGGAAACTATCTCCTCTTTCCATTAGTTCTCCAGTTAGTATAGAAAACTGGCTAGATGAATCTGGATTACGCCTCTAGGTTGGCTGGAGCTGTCCTGTATGGGACTAGGCTGAGGTGGCATTCTCGGCCTGTAGGCCAGGTCATTGGTCCGGTCAAGATGGATGTGCCCCCATAATTGGGTGTTACTCAATATGGCCACTAAATCTTGCTCTTTATTGGACGAATACTTTTGTACATATTAGTTGCCCCCTATTTCCAAGCCTAAACTGGTACTGCATTGGGTGAGGCTTGGAAATTGGTATAGCATGGGAGAACTGCCTGGTACAACTACCCGGGGTGGGACCGGTTGTCATGACAACTTGGGTTATGAACTTGATATAATGACTTGGGAGCTCAGGGTCCGACCAACCATGTTTCAAGATTGGGTTGGTCTGGTTAGGGTCTAACAAGACTGGTATAAGTAAAATTGGCCAATCACAACCTAACCTAACCGAGCCGTTACATCGTGTAATTAATGGACATGCCTTTTGAGGCACCACTTGGGCTGCCCGGGGTGCCAGCTATCGAGTGCTTAGGTAGGAAATTTACTGGGCAATTAGATCTAAGATCATCAGGACCGTTTATGCTATCTATATAAGGGACACTTAAGAATTTTTATTCCTCCTGCTGCCCATAGGAATAAATTACCTAGCGGTTCCAGAGAAAAAAGCACCCGACCAAACTTCCCGAGCTCTTCCCTACATTCTTTTCTTGTAAGTCTTTGTTCCTCTAGCCTTGTCATTCATTGCATGTTTTCCTTCTCTTCTTCTTTTGCTTTTTTCCCGAGCGAGACTGGAAAATAGGAATCCTTTAGGCTTTGTGAGGGAGTGGGATTTCTTCTTCCTTAGGTTCTGCTTTTTCCTTAGGATGGGAGGTCATCTTCCTTTGATAGAGCTATCTGACTAGTTGGTGTGTCCTAGACCCACCTTGTCTGAGTGTTGTTTGATAGTTAAGACTATATGCACCCTACCGTATAGGCTGTTGACCCTTCTGCATCTTTATCTTAGGCTAGGGGTCTCTGACCCTTGCTCAGGTTGTCAATTGCTTCCTCATCCTATAGCGGGGTCTTTAGAATAACTCGTCTTCCCAATTGAAGGACGAGTAGTCAAGGTCTGGGACCCCTAGCGCTAGCTTGGACCCTCCTTCAATCCCTATCACACCACCATAGTGAGGGTAGAATTCCCATCCGAGTATCCAACGAAGAAGCGAGTCAGGAATACATTGAGGTTTTTGAGTCGAGGGGGTCGGGTAATGAGGCGTCGACCTTTGGTAGCCCCGATGTTATCTTTTCAAGCATGAGGACCTCCAGTAGTCTGCTCGTGTCAGATTTATGTAGAATTAGGCAGAAGTTTGGTTGTTTCAAAGGCTTCACCCTTACAGTACTGGATTAAGATTCACACATTCGCCGGTTGGGATAAACTACACTCTATGAGGACGCGCTCCTCACGGGCCTTTGTCTTCCTCTCTACCTGCTTGCCCGTGACTTACTAATCTACCTTGGTATTGTACCCGGGCAGCTTTCCCCAAACGGTTAGAGATTTTTGATGGGGGCAATTTACCTCTGGCCCCAAGTTTTTGGGTATGAGCTGACCCTTCAAGAATTTTTATGGACCTACCGGCCGTACCTGTTGCACAGGGAGGTTGGCTTCTTTTCTTTGAGTGCTCGTTAAGGGAAAAAGATATTACTGCTCGGCAAGGGATAAAGATATTGGAGAATGTCCCAAGCAATAACAAGGGGTGGAAGAGGAAATTCAACTAAGTGTCCACCCTTGGGCTTAGCGAGGAGGCCCCAGGAATTCCCCTGAGAACCACTTGGGCCAGCAAATTGAGGAATAAGCTGTGTCTCAAGTCTGCATTTGATTATTACTTCTTGTGACCCTCTTTGTTTTGGTAGTGGGATCTGTCGATCAACCAACCATCCCAGACAAGTGTCAGGATCGCACAAGAGCATTGGCCTAGGATCTTATTAACATCGTTAACATGCTAACTCGGACGGGAGCCCAGGAAGTTACCTATAGGCTCGACAAAGTTTTTGTCGCACCAGTTTTTCCTTCGATCATTCCTGGTAAGTCCCTGATTCTTAGATTTTTCCTCTTTTTACTACCTTTCTATCTTCTATCCACATCTTTCTGACTCATTTCCATTCCTGCCTCTATAGATATGGTACCCAGGAGAGATCTTGAAGCATTGAGGGCGAAAGAGTCCACCATGGCCATATAGGCAGGCGAGAAGAGGAAGAGAGAAATTGATGAGCCTACCACTGTGGTCAACCACTCAGGCTGATTAGGCATAGGACTCGCTAAGATTCAGGCGGGACTTCAACTCAGAGGGTCAAGGTAGTGCATGAATTTAACCCTAGGAGAGACATCCCAATCGGGGTACAGATGTCAGAGTCTTCAGAGAGTAGGAATAGAATTTGGCCGGTTCTCCTCCCAAGCCAGGTTGAGATGTGTGTGGGGATGCCCCCTCAGTCGCTCCTGGGGTAGTTTTATAACCTCTTTTATTTTGTAAGTAACTTATCCTATCTTTTTCCATCCTTCCTTGCCTTATTCCTCTAGTCAAGATGACTGACTGGTTTATATTTTCATTTTTCTAGATTAGTTGTATAACGGCCAGGACTGAGTCCTACCTACTTGGTTTGGCTGAGAGGGTGGCCACTACCGAGGCCACTCTTTCGAGTGTGAGGGCGGCATTGGAGGCTAAGGAAAATGCATTGGCTGTGGAGAAGGATAAGGTGAAAGGGATGGCCTTAAGCCTGGGAGCACCTCAGGCATAGATAGAGAGTGCCCTGGTGGAGCTGAATACAGTCCGAGAGAGTGTGGTGGCTACAGATTCCAAAATGAAGGCCATGGTCGAGGCTAAAACTGCTTGGTAGGGGATGGAGAATGCCCCACAGGGCAGTTTTGACGACGGCTTCTTTTAGGGCTACTCGGACTTAAAGAGAAGGGTGGCTTTGGACCATCCCGAGTGGGATCTCACAGATTACTCGGGAGTAGATTTTGACTATTGGGATGTGGGCCCCTTACTACTGACGGAGCTGTAATTGAGGAGGAGGCTCCTGCTGGAGAGGTCGGGGAAAACGAGGGTGAGGTGGTCATCGTGGATGATCCTTAGCAAGAAGACGTATTGCCAGGAGGAAGAAGGCAGTGAAGATTTTTCCAGGCCTACTTCTGAACCACTTTGAACTATTGCTCCCGACCTATTTTATGCTTGCATATATGTTTATCTTCTGTATTGGGTGGCTACTATAATTGTTGCCCATGCTTTGTACATTTTGTGAACTAAATGACAAAGACCCTTCAAGGTCACTTTTTGTGTCAATTATTGTTCGTGTTTGTTCTCTTAATGATTATGTTTGTTTGTGATTGCCCGTGTCTAACCAGTTGTTAGCCTTATGATGACCCTACCTTAGCAAAAGGTTTAGAATTGTGATTGGTAGGAAACACTCATTCTTCTGGGGATTTATAACGCCTTAGAATTTTTTGAGCTATTGTACCTTGAATTTTCCTGGTTTGTAGATCCCGATTAGGGCATTTGTAAGTGCCTAAGATTAACGTAGGAGTTTATGCTTGGTTAATCATTGGCCTTGTAATAACCCGATGTGAACTTTAAACAATATGGGCGCTCGAATCTCTAAGGGTTTATACTTAGTTAACTCTAAGGCTCGTGAATGCTCGGTGTCGTTTCCTGTAGTTCATTATTCCCCTCTGGCCCCCAAGCTTTAGTTAAGATAGGCATTGTGGGAGTAATTACCATAGGTAGCTACCTAGAATGTATGGGTTCCAAGGTCCTTTGACTCCTCTATCATGGGTTACCTAGGGGGTTTGCCCCCATTGTAGGTCGTGGACCTAAGTGGAGTTAGTACCTCGGGTGTGATCCTGAGGTCTTTTTGACGCCTCAGGTGTGATTTCGAGGTCTTTCATCTTAGAGAACATTGGTAAGGAACACTATTTGCAAGAAAAATTCTTTATTTCATTTAAAAACTACCGTGGGTGCTCAGGAAGAGCTATAATTTATTAAAGAAAACAAAACCTCCCTAACCAATACTGATTCTAATTTTAGTAAGTACTTTCGTAGATCCTCCACATTCCAAGGGTGTGATAAGTCAAGCCCTTCTATCGTCTGCAACCAATAAGTTCAAAGTCAGTTGACCCGGGTACCCTATAGGGTCCTTTCCAATTTGGCCCAAACTTCCTATGGCTCGGGTTCTTAGTGGACTGGTGTGGACATGCAGGATTCCACCACTTGTTTTTGTTTTGAGATTGATTTAGATCATAGAAAGAAAATTGTCTGTTGAAAATAGATACAGAGTCGCCACTTGGTCTTTAAGGAACCAAGAAACCTAATTTGACTCACCCAAATGGATAAAGAGCACCGACCCTTCATGACCAAAGAACTTGGTTCGGGGTTTTGGTACGAGAGAGGAAGGAGCCTTTGTTGTGACTAAAATACCCTCAACTCGCCCCGTCTCTCGACGGGCCTCAATTAGCATCCAAATAATCATCTTATACTATGTATGGTTCGATAATTAATACTATGATAGTATATTACATCACATAAGATCTAAAGATAAGATATCATTCATAAGATCTAAGCCAAGTATCACACAATGCAAAGTGAAAGATCACACAAAACAAACCTAGAAAAAATCATCTAATCACATATCAAGTAATAAAGTTTTCCTAATCTAAGGGGACATGAATTGTTCTTGAAACAAATAAATCAAAGGAAACAAGGATGCTTAGCAAACTAGAATGATGCATGTTAATCTTTGAGAAAAGAAGATCTCTCAATCCCCGGGACGGATGAGAAAGGATGATTAGAACAAGGGGAAGCATGAACGTGTGATCATGATCATTCCTTATAATCTTCTTGGATTAGGAGTTACAAAAACCCCAAATCTTTGCATGGATGCAATGTATGTATCTAGAATGTGCCAAGGTTGTAGTGTGTTTTATGTTCATTGATTCCTAGAATGTCTTAGAAGTCTAAAATGTGTATGAGTGAATGAATGAAATCATCATGGGATATGTACAAATGTAGTATGCACTACTTCCTAAGACATGAGCTAATTTGGAGTACATGTAAGCATCAAATCAAAGGATGGAAGTGAAAATATGCTTGCTGTGAATAGTAGATAGAACAGTAACATGATCTTTCAGAAATTGAAAAGAGGGGTTATAAATGTTTTCAATACATGATTTATTATGGAGATCTTCCTTATTGTGTCTAGAACACAACCCAAAAAGCCAATCTTTAATAACTACCACAGATTGAGAGAAATCATATAAACAATAGAGCTTATTCAGAAATAGAGTCCGTACTATCGACTGAAATATTAGAAAATCTTAAAAAAATGGAAACAAAAGATTTAGAGGCCCATATTATACAAAACGTTCCCTAAGACATTGAAGTTCAAGGAAAAAATAGGTTGGGACCACTCTTTTTAGAAAGTTTTCTGTAAAACAAGTTGAAAGTCAACTTAGCTGCTGTGACAGCAGAGGCAGAATGTTTGGAAGGAATGTTTGAACAAAAATAAGACCCCTTTCAAGTGCTTCCAAGTCAAGCCAAAAATCATGGATGTTCTATAATGAGTTAGAAAGCCTTTCCAAGTGTTCTTGCATTCATATATTGAGTATTGAACTCAAAAATAATTTTTTGAAGTTAAATGACTCACTGTTTTGAAGATTTTGAGAAAACAAGGTTTATTTTTTGAAATCAAAATGAGGGGTTTAAGAGGGGGTTTTGAAATGGGGGTTTTGAAAACATATTTTCAATACTTAATGAAGATTATAACCACTTAAAATGTCAACATCAAACTCATCATCAAGAACCTCTAAGATTGTTGGAAAGTATTATTTACATTTTAAAGACAACTTTATGAATACATAGGAATGTATTGAAGTAGAAATCATCATCTATCAAACATGTTTTTGAGGTCAAGAGCTACTATCCATAAGGATTCACTCAACTTAAACTTCATGTCATCATCTAGATGATGATAGACTAGTAAGTAAATAAAAAAAACAAAAAAATAAATGAGGTGAGAGAAGATGAACAAATATAAACAAACAAATAGATAGCAATCAATAGATGATATTCATGATGTATTGGACTTGTAGTTTGGTGTTTCACTCATATGTGGTGACATTGGACATGGAAGTAGCTTAATCTCTCTTAAATACTCACTAAAATGGTGGTTGGGTGCATTGAATATGAAGTAAATGGAAGTAATGAAGTAAAAACAAAGTTTAGAACTCGCTTTCTTGTTTGAAAATCAAAGAAGGAAGCTTCTTTTCTCTCTATTCTAACCTTATCTCTACAACTTTCTCTCTAAAACTTTTCAAAGTTTGCCTTTGAAACCCCCAAAATGAGAAGTCAGGGGGGGTTTATATAGGCCAATTTGGGGTGATTTTGGGATTTTAGCAGTACTCCCATTGGTCCCAAACATATGTGAACATAGAACTACGTCGTTTTGGTTTTCAATTAATCAAAATGAACCCCCAAAAGAAATTACAAAAAAAACCATTCTAGAGGAGAGTGCCGCAGTGGCAGTGGGCTAGTGCCACGGCGGCACTGCTCCTCATTCATCCAGATAATCCTTTTTAGGCCCCCAGAGGTTTCGGTATTCGAGAATAGGCCCAATTTCGTCCGAATTTCACAAAAAATGTATACAAACTCCAAATTGAGGTTATGATATACCGTTAGAAAGGTAATGGAGTCTAATTTACATAAAAAATAGATCAGAGATAGGTCACCTTGAAAAGGTTTGCGGTATTCGCGATAAAAGCTAATTTGATCGCCTTTTTCACCTTCGAAAATTCATAATAAATTCGTTTAAAATCCAAAAATTATGTGCGATATACCGTCGAAAAGCTTTTGACCTCTAGTATTCATGAAAAATGTTTGAAAAATGACACGGCGCTCCAGTTTCAAAGTCAACCTTTGGTCAAACTTGTCAAACCTGGGATTCCCGGAAAGTTATGGAAACCTCTGGGAGCTTCCAAGAGCTGACGTTTTCATTCGATTTTCTTTTAAACCTTATTTTAGTATTTCCCACATGAGCTAGAATGATCCAAAAACTTTTTTGGTGAATTTAGACGATTTCGATCAAACTTGGTCAAACATTGGTCAAACCGGTCAACAGGGACTTTCTGGGAACTTTCGGGGCCTCTAGGGGTCTCTAGGAGCCAACGATTTCATCCGGTCTTGCTTTAGAACTTATTTATTGTTTTTTCTTACAACGTAGCACGTTTCCAGAACATTTGGTTCGAATCTGGGAGCGTTCGGGCTTTCAGGGGTATTTTGTTCATTCTGAGCATTCTGAGAGATAGAACTAACTTCCAGGAGTTCTTTTTGAGTCTTTTGCGATCATTGTGAACCACCAAGCTATGGGTCTCCTGAATCTGATAGCCGTCTACAGTTTGACCCTCTTTGGATTGAACTTGCGAGGCAATGCATGTTGCAAGCGAGTGCCAAAGCTTTGAAGAGACAGGTCTTTTTGGAGGCTATAAATTTAGGATAAAAAGCGTTGCAAAAGATGTAATGATAGAAAACATGATGCTGAGACCAGGGCTGGTCGAGCTCTTCATGAGCTGCCTACGTATCCCAAGGGGAATCAAACTAGGATGTAGTTCGGGGCACAAAGGAACAAATCGCACATGCACAACAAGTCAGGCGAATGCTATGTTATGAGGATGCAATGCATGGATGTGATATGAATTGCGTCCTGAGTCCTATCATGTTTAGTGTTTTGATCTTAGTATGAGTTGGTGTTGTGGGGTGTGTGCCACCCTGAGTGGACTTATATTATGCTAGTCTTCAATCTAATGAAGTGGTTAATCCTGATAAGGATGCCATGGTGTTGAAGACTCTGGGTCTCGTGCAAACTTCTTAAATTACGGGAAGTGTGCTTTGTAGGTGAAATGGATCAGGCGCAAGGTTTTAGAGGATGACAACCAACGGTGATTGAGGGATCTTGTGATAACTGATAAGTGCAAAAGCTATGATAATGGACAAATGAGAAAGCTCATGATAATCAGGAGACACGAAGTCGTGGAATGACGTTGCTTCGTCTTCAAAATATGGATACGGCCGATGTTCTGGTTGTTCCTGATGGCCTATCTTTGGGAGTCGGTTATGCTTTTGCCACTTTCTGCTAAGGATAGTGGGAACTAGCATCCTTTCGTATTTGTCCTCGGGGGATGGATAGGACCCTCAGAGAATCTCTCTTTTCTTGATCAGGAACCAGGACCCATCTCTGAATCTCTCACGGTTGATCAAATCTTCCGGCGCTCAATCCAAGAGGGCCGTTCGGGGCCTCCAGGAGCTAGTATCTTTCTGTTTCTGTCCTCAGGGGATGAGGTAGGATTCTCAAAGAATCTCTCTTTACTATTTCTTGATCGGGAACCAGGACCCATCTCTGAATCTCTCACGGTTGATCAAATCGGTCCGAAAAGCCGATTCGGGACTTCGAGAGCTGATATCTTTTTGTTTCTGTCCTTAAGGTATGATGTAGGATTCTCGAAGAATCTCTCTGAACTGTTTCTTGATCGGGAACCAGGACCAATCTCTGAATCTCTCACGGTTGATCAAATCGGTCCGAAAAGCTGGTACAAAAAGTCGATTCGGGCCTTCGGGAGCTGATATCTTTCTATTTCTTTCCTTAGGGGATTAACTGAATCTGCTGGGGTTAAAATGGATCTTCTGGGGATAGAACCTCATAAATCTTGACTAAAATGGGCCACCGGGGCTAAACGAGATCACGAACGGGCTAAAATGGGTCAGAACGGGCTGAAACGGGCTAAAACAGAGCAAATTGGGGCCCACAGGGAGTAGTGCCATGGCTCCACTGGGCCATTGCTATGGTGGTATTTGGCCAGTGCCGCGGTGACACTGGGTGACCGGACTCTATGTGTGTATATCTCGGGTTTTTGAGCATTTCAAGCTCATTTTTGGCCATTTCGGGGTGCTTTTGGAGCCAAAATTCGTAAAAACGCAGCTTGTGCGTGCTCAGGTGAGTAATCTTTCCCCATGATTGGAATTTTGATTGGTGTTTGGGTTTGTTCCATTTCTTAAGAAGAAAGTTTGGTTTTAGTCTTCCATTTTCTTGCAGATCCATGGCTTCGAGCTCGAGGAGACCGTCTAAGAAGGCCAAGGAACGAATGAAAGTCGAGAGCCAAACCCCAGACTTGATTTTACGGGACCCCCAACGTCATCTTTCGATCGCGGGTCTAGCGAGCCTGGTATGTGAAGCTCTTGACAGTTTAGGACTATCTTGTGCATTGTGCTAGTTATATGAACTATAGTGTGCACCTAGAGTTTGTTGGAAGCTTGTTTTGTGCTCGTACGTTGATTTTGTGAAGTTGGACTTAAGGTCGTGAATAGTGATTTTGTGCTCATTTTTTTGTCATTTTTGATATGTGCAGGTGCCGGAAGTGACATTGAAGGGCCACGGTAGCCTTGCTCACGCTTTTCTGTGGTACACACAACTCTCGCCTGCCGTCAAGAGAATGGTAGACAATGCCGGGTTTGGCGATTTTGTCCACCTAGTTTCAAAGAGTAGCAACGATCTAGCGCATTTTTATGCTCTTGCTGAGAGATGGTGGGACACCACCAATACTTTCCACCTTCCATTTGGTGAGATGACAATAACGCCTTTTGATTTTTCCATGATCATCGATTTGAGAGTCGGCGGGAAGCACCTGATTTTGGACTACTTCTATGAGATTGATCCTGAGGCTGTCGAGATGTTGATTGGGGCTGTTCCTCCTGATCTGGAGAGGCACTGGTTCCCTTGTGGCTGGCTTTACTGGGCTTACGGCAGAGGGAATCACAACCTGAATAATTCTCAGCTTTTGAGGGTATTTCTTCTGTATGTCCTTGGTTGCTCGATCTTCGCAACACGGAATGACTGGGTGAGCTTGAGGCTTCTTTCTTAACTGGCGACCATTGGTGAGATCCCCTCTTATGACTGGGGTAGTGCTTGAAGGATAAAGTGGTTTAAAGTTAGAGTTTAAACGCGCAGCGAAAATAGGTTAAGTTATAAAACTTTTGGTAGCCCAGGATCTACTACTCGTCAATTCCATAGATGTGTACAAGGGGGTGCAAGAATTATACCTTAGTGTCTTGAACCCAATTCTGAAACTTTAACTTCCAGCAGCCTCCACTAGATGATCTTCACCCTTATGACTCCTGCGGATGCCTGCCGGAAAGACTAGGGTTGGTGGGAACCCTAATAGAGAGGATAGGAAGGTTTTGGGAAGACTATGATAGTTTCTGCAGCTTCTGCGTATAAAAACGACGATCACCTACTTCCAGAACGCAGCTGCCCTATTTATAGATTCCCAGAACCGACCTAGACTTCGATCGATCGAAGTGACTTCGATCGATCGAACCTTCGATCGATCGAACCATTCTCGATCGATCGAACCTGTTGACTTCAATCGATCGAACATACTTCGATCGATCGAACTTGTCTTAACAGCTTCCTCAAGTGTCTTTCCAAGCATCCTAGCGGAGCTAAGAGTGGGACCTCCTAGGCTCTTTATTGTTGGCTCAGACCAGTTTGTTAATTACCATGACCAAACTCTTTGATCAGCAAACTAACTAACTGGTCAGTTAACGTTTATTCCACTATAAAACGATAACTGAACTCCAACGCAAAAGAACATATCCGAAGCGATAACTAGACTTGTATGGTGTACTAATGTCCCTCTACCGTCAGCATTCGTAATCATATTCAGGTAGTCGGATAACTGTTACTGTCAACCTGAATCATGATTACTTCTTGTATTCCTTGAGTCCCATTCACTACTCATGATTACCAAACATGTTGATAACTCTTATCAACAAGACTGCAGTGCTCAGTAATCAACTTGGTGACATTCTCAAGGGAATGCTTACTCTGAATTAGAGGGTAGATTCTATCTTGATAATATATGTTCACAACCCTATGGACATGACATACCCAAGATACCCAGGTGTTGATCTTCTATAGACCTCACTGATTGGTAAGTCAAAGCAGCCATATCCATAGTCTGTGTTCATAATCATCTCAAGATTGAGAACACGTACCTTATACAAGTTATGAGTTCCTATTGACTGTTGACAGCCTTAAGCGTCAATAGGAAAGCTCAGGTCCGTCAATGCACTATAAGCACTAGCATATCAACTAAGAGCTACACTCTAGTGATTGAGATTAATCACTCCATCCAATGGTAGTTAATTATGCTATAGTGTAGACCTGATGAGGTATCCAGTCTCATCATCCACTGTGACATATTCTAAGTATCAAAGAATAGTAATTCGTATCTCACTTGTGTGTATCTCATACACACACGAATTGCTTACTATGATACTTAAGGACAAAACAATCATCTCATGAAAGAAACATACACAATGAAATGTAAAGCTGATATCCATATATTATAATGCTAATGTCTCATACATAAAGTAATGGTTTGAGGGCACAACCCAACAGTGCTGCCCTGGCCCACCTTTACAAGCATATGGGTGAAGTTTCCCGGGGCGATGTCAAATCGACGGGGGGATTCTGGCGAGCTTGGGAGGTATGTACTGTAATTTTGTTTTCTTCCGGCTTTTTGATTTCCGTACTTCTTGCTTTTTTTATTTTTTTTTTGATTTTCCCTTTGTCTGTGCAGCTTTGGAACTTTGAGTACTTGAAGATGTTGGCTCCTTCCCCCGTTGATGAATCAGGTGAAGATGAGGATGGCATGGCTCCTGTGCCTTTGTTCCCCCGGGGCTTGAGATGGCGGAGGGATGTTGTCAGGGTAAAAAGTGGGGCCCATCAGATTGTTCTCCTTAGAAACTTCTTATCTGGGCTGACAGCTACTAGCGTTGATTGGACGCCTTGGGAGCGCGCTGCCTATGCTGCCCCAGAGGAGATACAGGCGGTCAAGCCCCTTTCCTCTTGCCAACTTCTGATTGAAAGTACCGAAAGCAGGCAATGGTTCCTCGGCGAGTGAGTGTCTCGGCAAGTAGTTGGCGGTCCGAGGTATCGCGTCCCTCATGATACTCCTGTGATGGATGCTGATGACCTTTCTGGTATGCTTTGCTGGTGGCCTTAGCTGGTACCGATATTTGGGATCAGTTTCTCTCCGAGACCAGCTATGAGCCTTACCGTGGCTGCTTCTTGATGCCCAACTTCCCACTCCTGGAGATGAGTTTCTTTTACATTTTTGTCTCTATCTGTTGCCTATGTTTTTGACTCATCTTTTCCCTAACTTGTTTTGTGCCTACAGCTTCGCGAGATGTACAGGAGACAGGTTCCCCCAGTTTCTGATCCTATCCCTCCTTGGGATTGGACTGTTAATGTTTTGGGTACATATTGCTCTCCCCAGGTTATGGAGGTGCCACGGGTTACATGTGGGTATCCTACCCAGCCAGCAGGCGTCCTCAACGTCCCTTGGAGTTATGCTGAGGAGGGCCACGCCTTGGCGGCTAGCTTACGGTCTTTGGTTCTCACGCGAGACCATCGGGTATGTCTCTAATTTTGCGCTCCTTAAGGTTATGAGGTCCTAACCCTGATTTTGCCCTTGACAGATGGATGGTATGCGGCAGTTTGCCACTAGTCAGATGGCATCCTCGGTATGTTCCTGACTCGAATTTGTTTTTGTACTTTTTGTTATTTCTCTACTGATTACTTTTATTTTTATTTGTGTGTGGAGTATCGTAGGGGTGGTGCCGGCTCGTTGAGGACCGGACCGAGGTGCAGAGGTGGCAGGAGGAGACTATCGCCGATGTACACTCTGGGCGACCTGACAGAGGATGAAGAAGAGGAAGACTGAGGCCTCCTAAGCGGTGATTTTTGTTTTATCTCCATTTCATGTTTTTAATTGGGTTATACTAGTGAATAATGTGAATGTTTGGACAATGTGTAAGACAATGTGTGTCTAGGATGATGTGTAGGATGATTTATCACCCTTGACAGCGTATTATAATGTTTTGCCTTTCGAGCCGGATAGTTTCCAGTTTGAAGGCGTAGTTGTGTGCTTGCTTTGGTTGGTGGTTGTGCATTGTGATTCTGTGATTGTTGATGTTACTGCGATGAGCAGCCTTGTGATAGTGAGTGTGTTTGCCTTGCAGGTGGGATAGTCTGTGAAGCGGGGAGGTGTTGCTGAAATTTTGAATTTTGCTAGAGCCGCGACAGAAAATATTACATTGTATGATCCCGCTCAACTCACAGCTTGGATGAACATCACGGATGGTGTGGAGTGGATCAACCTCTTCAGCTACGGTTTGACCGAGCTATTCTCTCTTCGCCAGATGGCTCTGAACACTGAGTTCATGCGTGCCGCTATTGTCCACTGGGACCCGGTGAACCACGTCTTCAATTTCAACAGCCTAGAGATATGTCCCCTATTTGAGGAGTTCTGTTCTATCCTTGGCTTCGATTCTGACTCTGACCTGATTCTCCCTTCTGCTGATACCCCTAGTCCCACGCGAGGCTTGGCTGAATACCTGAACTGTTCCACTACTATTTCCCGCCGGCTAATTAATGGTGAGGTTCTTGACATTGCTTCCATCATTGCCCGGTATGCTAGTCCTAGGAATCCTAGCATATATGATGCTACCCCCGGGGCTGCTCTGATATTGTGCATGACTTTGCACTTTCTGTTCTCGAGTGCTTCCATCGACTTGGTGCACGTGTGCCTTGGGCTGAAACTTAGCAAGAATCCTATGGCCATGATTCTGGCTGAAACCCTGAATGGTTTGGATCACACTTTCAGTCAAGGAACGCTTCTTCTTTCTGGGGCACCTTTGGTGTTACAGGCTTGGTTCTACAAGCGCCTTCAGTTATGGACAAGTAATGTGTCGCCAGTTTATTTCTGCAGGGCTGTGCTTCATCCTTATTACACTATTGCCGATTGGGTTGGTATGATGGGTGCTTTATCTGAGGCTGACATTTGCTGGATCGTGAGGCATTGGGGCCTTCATGCTACGACCACTAGTCTCGGGGATTACCAAAGAGTATGGCTGATGGGCCTGAGAGAGACTTCTTTCTATCATCCTCGTCGATTGGCCAGACAGTACGGGCGAGTTCAAGAGGTCCCTCGGGGGTTTATTGAGAGGGTCTTTGCTTCCAGAGTCAGAGCCACTACTATTACTACTTTCATCAGGGGCTGGGCCGGTCGAGTAAAAGCCTACCTCTAAAGACCTTTGAAGAAATAAAAGACACAAAATAAAACTAGACTTGACTGATTCTTCTTCTTTCCTCCAAGTGTCTTTGATATTTGGGATTGCTTTCTGAAAGAACTTTTTGTGTTTTCATTTATCACTGCTTATGTAATATTCGAAGTTTATTTATCAGCGAACCTTGGTTACTTAGAGAACCTTATTTTATGTATTCGGCTTTCTGAAAACATTTGTAGTATGATTTTGATCAGATGTTTGATTTTGGTACTTGTTTGGGCATGCTAGGACGATTAGAGGCAAACAAGGCGGGTGGCCGAAGTTTGCCTCTAGTTTGGGATATGTATGGTTGTGAGGCAAATAAGGTAGATAACCGACATTTACCCCTAGCTTAGAAGAGGTTCAGGCAAACGAGGCGGGTGGCCGAAGTTTGCCCCTAGTGTGAAGGGTGATTTCTGGGTTATGGTAAGGACTGCGACTTCATTTTTCTCACACGCTCAAAATTTTGCCTAGGCACCAGTTAGGTGGCCTGGCGAGCTCTTTTATCTCTTTTGTTATTGCTCACTTTGGATTTAACTCTAACTTTTGCCTAGGCGTCCTTTCGAATTTTCAACCTAGCGAGCCATCCTTCTTTTTTTTTTTTGAAAGTCTGCCTACGTACCTCCAAATGGGGATCAGGTCCAACGTAGTTTGGGCCAAAGTCCTGAAAGGAAAAGGGGTTGATTATGATGGTGTCGACCGAACTGATGCGGTTGCCTACGTATCCCCTAGTGGGAATCAGGTCGAGCGTAGTTCAGGGCGAGGCTTGAAAGAAAATTGATTTTGGGGAATGGTCAAGCATAGTACTTTTTTAGGCGATCCATATTGATTGGTTCTTTGAATTCAATGCCATTGAGGTCTATAAGGTAGGTCGCTCCTCCAGAAAGGATAGTTTTGACGATATAAGGGCCGTCCCATTTGGGTTTGAACTTTCTGCGTGGATCAAAGATCGGGGCTCGCAAATCCTTAAGGACAAGGTCACCCTTGACAATTTTCCTCGGATGAACCCTTTTGTTGAAAGCACGGGCTATCCTCTTTTGATAGATTCGGACATGGTCGACTGCCGCTAGGCGCTTTTCATCTATGAGAGCCAATTCTTTGTACCTTTCCCACAACCAATTTGATTCCAAAATTTCACATTCTGCCATCACGCGTAGGGACGGTAGTTCTATCTCGAGTGGAAGTACTGCTTCCATTCCATATACTAGTGAGTAAGGAGTTGCTCCTGTGGACGTCCTTATCGATGTTCTGTATCCCCAAAGTGTGAACGGTAGCTTTTTATGCCAGTCTTTATAGGTATCGGCTGATTTCTGCAGTATGGCCTTGACATTCTTGTTTGCAGCTTCGACTGGCCCATTAGTTTGTGGCATGTATGGTGACGACTTGTGATAAGTGATTTTGTATTCCTCAAACAGATCTCTGACTTCGGCCTTAAAATGAGTACCATTATCTGAGATGATCTCATGGGGGACTCAATAGAGACATATGAGGTTCTTTTTGATGAATTTGGCCACTTCCTTGGCCCCCATCTTGCTGTAAGATTTGGCTTCTACCCATTTTGTGAAGTAGTCAATGGCCACCAGAATGTATCGATTTCCATTCGAGGCTTTCGGAATGATTTCACCGATGATATCGATTCCCTAGGTTGAGAATGGCCAAGGAGAGGTCATGCTGTATAGAAGAAATGGCGGTACATCCATCATGTTTGTATGGATTTGACACTTGTGACACCTTCTTACGTATTTGCAACAATCTTTCTCCAATGTTGTCCATTAGTACCCTTGCCTTACAATTTTCTTGGCCATTATGTGACTGTTCATGTATGGACCGCATACCCCCTCGTGTATTTCTTCCATCATTCTTCTAGAGCTTTTTCCAAACAAGCAAGTCAGGTTGTGACCATTGTACTCTTTCTTCAACAATTTTTTTGTCGCGAATGATGAATTGCGCTGCGAATCTTCGAATTGCCCTTTTGTCTTTCTCAGTAGACTCTTGGGGGTACGTTCCATTTTCTATGAAGTCCCAGACATCCTGATACCATGGTGTTTCGTTTTCTTCTTCTTTGATTGCGGCAATTGTGATGAATGAAGGCTCGTAACTTTGCTCAATTACCAAAGGCATCATCTTGACCCCACGGGAATTTTGATCATGGAGGCTAAGGTAGCCAGCGAATCTGCTAACTGGTTCTCTTCCCTTGGTAAGTAGAAGAATGTGATGCTCTTGAACTGTCTCTTGAGTCCATCGAGATGATCGTGATAGGGCTTCAACCTTTCTTCTTTCACTTTCCATTCTCCTCTAGCTTGTGATATGATGAGGCTCGAATCTCTGAAGACATCCAACTTCTGAACTTTCAGTTCTACGGCTGCTTCCATCCCCAGAATACATGCCTCATATTCAGCAGTGTTGTTGGTGGAGTTATAATTGAGCTTGACTACCAGTGGGGTGTGGTCCCCATTTGGTGACACTAGAATCATTCCTACTCCGTAGCCTTTCACGTTGGCTGCTCCATTAAAGTACAACTTCTACTATTCTTCCTTGATTTTCATGATATTCTCGTCCGGGAACAGAAAATCTCCATTTACTTCAGAATCAATGGCGTGTTTAGCAAGATGTTCAGCTATAGTTCTCCCTTTTACCGATTTTCTTGTCACATACTTGATATCGAATTCGGATAGTAGAAGTAAACAACGGGATATACAACCGGTCAGGGCGGGTTTTTCAATGAGGTATTTTAGAGGATCCATGCGGGATACAAGAACAATTAGGAAGGCCAGCATGTAGTGCCTCAATCGGCGATTTCACCAAACTAAGGCCCAATATGTTTTTTTGAGGGTAGAGTAGTTGAGCTCGTACCCATTCATCCTCTTGCTAAGGTAATATATGGCTCTTTTGGAGTGGCTTTCTTCTCCTTCTTGGGCTAGCAGGCAACCTATGGCATTTTCGGAGACAGATAGGTTAAGGAATAAGGGCTTATAAGGAGCGGGTGGTGAAAGGACGGGCAGATTTTGAAGGTAGGCTTTTATTTTGTCGAAAGCGGCTTGGCATTGGTCATCCCATTGGAACTTATCCCCTTTTCTCAACAATCGGAACAAAGGATCACATGTAGTTGTGAGTTTGGAGATGAAGCGGCTGATAAATTGGATTCTTCCGAGAAACCCTCTCACTTCCTTTTCATTCCGTGGTGGTGCCATTTCTAGGATTGCCTTGATCTTAGAGGGATCCACCTCTATCCCCCTTTGTGTGATGAGAAAACCCAGGAGCTTACCGGAGGTTACACCGAAAGTGCATTTCTTTGGATTCAACCTCATCTTGTATTTGCGCAACCTTTCAAAAAACTTTACCAAGTCCACAAGGTGTCCTTCTTTGTTCTTGGACTTAATGATCATGTCATCTACGTACACTTCTACTTCCTTGTGAATCATGTCATGTAACAAAGTGGTGGCAGCTCTTTGGTAGGTCGCTCCAGGTTTTTTTGTATATATATAGTCATATTGTATACGGCTTGGACGACGCCCACTTTACTTTTTCATGAGTTTTAAGAGAGAAAGAGAGAGAGTTTACATTGTTTTTGTAGGTCTTAAAGATTGAGTAATGCTTTTGGATTGATTTTCTTAGTTCAATAATAGTTCAGCATTCCAGGTTACTTTATATTGTTTTATTTACATTCTATCAGTTGTTATCGTAGTTTCATCTGCTAGAATCATAGCTTTGCATGTTAGGTAATGTTAAATTATTAGTTTTCATAGTTTTCATGTTTAAATCACAACCAAACGACACCTTAATGGACCTTTACGTTAAAGACGCATCTAAGACATTCCAGACTATGTTTGAGTAGTCTCCAGGTTGGGAGATCACGATGAAACCGTTATCTTAAGCCTCTGCCATGCAACAAAATAATACCTGTGTTCGATCGATCGAAGTTATTTCGATCGATCGGAACAGAGACATGTCGAGCGATCGAAGACATTTCAATCGATCGAGGGATGAAGATATTCGATCGATCGAAAGCGCGTCGATCGATCAAACTCTTTGATTCTTGATAACATTCTATGCAGTATTCTTAGACTTTCAGTTTTACAAGATTTGTAATCAAACTGTCCCTAAACGCTCAGTTTGTCGAAACATTCTTTAAACTTAAAGCCTTGAGGCATTTTTGTTCAATACATTTTGCAAACCACCATCAATGCTAACACCATTGTAGGTGTGAGTCTTAACTATTGTTTTAAACCGCTTTTATGTGTTTCAAACTTAATTGTGATGACATAGTCCCGGTCATGAAAGGGCTATGGATTCTTTATCCTAAGAGAAATACGGAATATTGTAGAAGATGTAGTCTATTAAGCTTCAACGTAATCGCATGGTAGATGGCTAGATTACGGTGGATTTGTGTAACCCCAACATTTGCTTTATATTAAGCAAAACACGTTTTAAAATATCGCTTTAATTAATTAGTAGTCATTAGTTTAATTTAGTTTAATTACTTTATCTTTAGTAGTTGATAAACTGTGGAACTTTGTGTTCTGCACCCTTTCAAATATTGATTTTTATTTTCCTGTTAGAGATTAATCTAGGTATTTAGTTTAACACCTTCCCTGTGGGATCGACCTGGACTTCCAGTACTATATTACTTGTACGATTACCTACACTTGGGTATAGCACACAAGCGCACACAGAAAAATTCTCGTGTCAAGTTTTTGGCGCCGTTGCCGGGGAAGCGACAAACTAACGCTTAGTTTACCTCAATCTATCTTTATCTATTTATGTTTTCTTTTTTCTTTCTTCTTTAGATTAAAACTACTTAGGATCTTTCCTTTTATGTCCGACAATTCCTTTGAAGGAACTTACGGAAACCCACTCTACTCATCCGATTCATCGAGTTCTATTAATCCTGTAGTAACACCAACAGATTCTATGGCCGACAATCAAAGTGAAAACGGTGAGAATGTGGTTGGACCAATTGATGATTTGCTTCGTCCTTTGTGCGATCTCATGACACCTGAACATGCTCCAACACCTTCTTGTATTCTCATTCCACCTCATGCTGGCAAATTTCAATTTCATAACGGAATTATTCAACTCCTTCCTAACTTCCATGGAATGGATAGCGAGAAGGCATATCTACACGTCAAGGACTTCGAGGATGTTTGTAAAACATTTTCACAAAATTGTCCTGTAGACGTGACACGCCTAATGCTATTTCCTTTCACTTTGAAGGATAAAACAAATGCGTGGCTACTCACGTTGAAGCCAAATTCAATCTACACCTGGCATGCGATGGACACTGCATTTCTAAAGAAATTCTTTCCACCTCGCATGACCACTATGCTCAAACGACAAATTAACTCTTACAAACAAAAGAGCAATGAAACCTTCACCCAAACTTGGGAGCGTTTCAAGGATTTGATTCTATCATGCCTACATCATGGGTATGATAAATGGCGAACCATAAGCTACTTTTACGAAGGGTTAGATGGTGAAACTAAAAAGTTGGTCGAGACCATGAGTTCAGGACCATTTCTTCGCAAAAATACTGAAGAAGCTGAAGCTCACTTTGAGTGGCTAGTTGAACATGCCCATGAATGTTCCAATTCAGAAGATATCCCATGCTCACAGATATCCTGTGTAGAGGAGAAGAGCCTATATCAATTAAAAAGTGAGGATCATCTGATGAGTAAATATGAAGAACTAGTTAAGAAAGTAGAGGAGTTGGCATTGAAAGGAGAGAGTTCTAGGCAGGTTTTACCTGAAGAACCGTGCGGCACATGCAACATGTTCGGACACACCAATCAATACTGTCCCAATGTGCCGTATTTTCAAGAACAACACCCCATGGAAATGAATGCCATGCAAGGGTATAGGGGGGCGGGGAATTCCTACAATAATAACAATAGATGGAATCACCCCGGGTTTGATTAGAAAAATGATGCTGGGACACAAAACCAATATCAACAGCAATAGCCCTACAATAACAATAACCAATATCAAGGGCAGTACAATAGGCAGTCCCAGCCGTTCAATCAAAATAGATCAAATAACTATAACAACGTTCAACCCTCTAATAATCAACAACCAAATGTTTACGTGCCACCTCACAAAAAGGTACAAGAGGAAGTTCCACTCTCTAACGCGACTTTAACACAACAGATAATTCAAATGATGAGTAAAATGTCCGCGACATTAGAGAGAATGGATGCACAACACGAGAGTTTGAGTGGAACGTTTCCTGCTCAACCACTTCCAAACCCTAAGGGATTCAACAATGGTCCCAATAACCATAAGCATGCCAAAGCCGTAACAACTCTAAGAAGCGGCAATGTCATAGGGCAAAACATGCCTCATTCTACTCCCGAGGAGTATGACGAGGAGGAAGTGGCGACTAGGAACAAACCACCTGCTCAAGAAGAGGAGTCCTCTACTAATGATAAACAAGTAGAATCAAATGATGACGCTCCTAGAAGAGTAGAAGAAGTTGAGAGAAGGCTCGGAAAGGAACCTATTAATGATGAATTACCTAAATGCCCTTTTCCCGCGCCTTGCCCTCAACGGCTTAAAAAACTCCAAAATGAGGCAAAGAATCAGGAGTTCTTGGAACTGTTCAAACAAGTCAAAATCAATCTTCCCCTCCATGATGCAATCAAACAAGTGCCGGCCTATGCTAAGTACCTTATAGACTTATGCACAGTCAAGAGGAGGCAAAGTGTAAAGAAACACGCTTATGTTGCTTGTCAAGCAAGTGCAATAATTCAAAATGAATTACCTCCGAAGCTCAAAGACCCCGGCACTCCAACTGTCTCGTGCCGTATTGGAAATCAAAGGATAGACAACGCACTCCTTGATCTAGGAGCAAGCGTGAACCTACTACCATACTCAGTGTATAAACAACTCGGGTTGGGTGAACTCAAACCTACCCGAGTTGCGTTACAACTGGAAGATAGGTCAGTCAAATATCCTAGAGGAATACTAGAAGATGTCCTTGTACAAATAGACACATTTGTCTTTCTTGTCGATTTTGTGATTTTGGATACTGAACCGGTGTCTAACCCATGCTCACAAATCCCGGTAATATTTGGACGTCCATTCCTCAACACCATAGATGCCACGATCAAAATACGAAGTGGTATCATGGCCATCGTATTCAGGAACATGACCTTAAATGTCAAGATATTTTACAATTCTAGACTTGACGAATATGAGGACAAAGAGGAAGTCAACTACATTGAGACGGTCATCGAAGATGAGGCCGATTTCGTTGACTATAAAGATCCTTTGGAAGTAGTAGTGTCACAATTTCACGCAGTCTACGAACTTAGTGATTCAACTCCATTGGATGCTGCCCTAAATCATGCCTGGCTCATGATGGAAGCAAAAGAGGAGGACAGAGCTGAATGCATGTGGGTCACACCATATGAACCCTTGCCTCAAAAAACGAAGTTAGCCATGCCTTCGAACTTTCAGTTTCCCGATTTAGAATTAAAGGAGCTTCCGAAAGAGCTCAAATACGCTTTTCTGGGGACTGAAAAGACATATCCAGTTATAATTTCAGCCACGTTGAATTCTGAACAAGAGGATAAGTTAATTCAAATACTCAAACGGCATAAGGGAGCATTAGGATGAACTATTGCCGACCTAAAAGGCATAAGCCCATCTGTTTGCACCCATAAGATATATCTGGTGGAAGACGCTAAACCTTCATGATAAATGCAAAGGCGTCTGAATCCCAATATGCAAGAAGTTGTCAAAAAGGAAGTCCTAAAACTTCTTGACATTGCGATTATATATCCTATTTCTGACAGCCCTTGGGTTAGTCCGACCTAGGTGGCACCCAAAAAAACTGGTATAACAGTTATCCCAAACAAAGACGACGAGTTAGCACCAACACCGTCCCCACCAGATGGAGGATGTGTATTGATTATCGAAAATTGAATACTGTGACTCGGAAAGACCACTTTCCATTGCCATTTATGGGTCAAATGCTAGAAAGAGTGGCGGGTCACAAGTACTATTGCTTCTTGGACGGATATAGTGGCTACAACCAGATAGAAATTGCTCCTGAAGATTAGGAGAAAACGACCTTCACTTGTCCGTTCGGTACATTCACTTACCGTCGTATGCTCTTCGGCTTATGTAACGCACCTGTTACCTTTCAGCGGTGCATGTTGAGCATATTTAGTGATATGGTCGAACAAACACTCGAGGTCTTTATGGATGATTTCTCAGTGTTCGGCCATAGTTTCAAAAATTGCTTAGATAATCTGGAACGTGTGTTGGCAAGATGCGAGGACAAACACTTAGTACTGAACTGGGAAAAGTGTCACTTCATGGTGACCAAGGGAATTGTCCTCGGCCACATTATTTCTGATAAAGGTATCCAAGTTGATAAAGCAAAAATCGACATAATCTCGAACCTACCTGTCTCCCGTACAGTTAAAGACATCCGATCTTTTTTGGGGTACGCAGGATTTTATCGTCGCTTTATTCAAAATTTAGTGCTATCTCCCGACCATTATGCCAACTCTTAGTCAAAGACGCACCATTCGAGTGGTCAGAAAACTGTCAATCATCTTTTGACGCACTAAAGGAACACCTTACCTTCGCACCAATAATCCAGGCACCCGACTATAGTTTGCCTTTCGAACTAATGTGCGTCGCTAGTGACTACGCCATTGGTGCAGCCCTAGGACAGAGGAAGGATAATAAGCCCTATGTAATATACTATGCCAGCCGAATGCTTAATGAAGCTTAAATAAACTATACGACTACCGAAAAAGAGCTGCTAGCAATAGTTTTCGCTCTAGATAAATTCAGGTCATATCTGATAGGGTCCCCAATCGTCTGTTTTACAGACCATTCGGCTCTCAAGTACCTGCTATCAAAGAAGGACGTGAAACAGAGGCCTATTCGTTGGATACTCCTACTCCAAGAATTCGATATCACAATTAAGGATAAGAAGAGAGTAGAGAATGTGGTCATCGACCATTTATCTCGGTTAACATTTACTGACAATACTGAACCCGTACCAATCAAAGATGAATTCCCAGATGAGCAACTAATAGCTATTTCTAGTTTGCCTTGGTATGCAGATCTAATAAATTACCTTGTTACGGGAGAGACTCCTAGACATTGGTCATATCTAGATAGGAAACAATTCCTCTCGTTCGCACGTCATTTCTTTTTCGATGACCCTTACCTATTTAAGTATTGTGCTGATCAAGTCATCAGGAGTTGCGTCCATAATTTTAGCCTCATGGCACTCTGAAGCCTACAGAGGTCACTTTGCCTCATAAAAGACCGCATAAAAAGTTCTGCATAGCTATTTCTACTGGCCCACCGTATTTAAAGATGCTTACGCTTTTTGCAAAATGTGCCAACGCTGTCAAAAGCTTGGTACAATTTCAAAAAGGAACTCCATGCCCTTAACTCCAATTATCACAATTGAAATATTCAATTTTAGGGGCATAGACTTCATGGGCCCGTTTCCAAAATCTAATAACTAAGAATACATACTCCTAGCAATAGAGTATGTATCAAAATGGGTGGAAGCGACACCGACGAGATGCAATGACCACAAAATAGTGATATCCTTTCTTAAGGAACACATCTTGATGTGTTTCAGAACCCCAAAAGCGTTAATTAGTGACCAAGGCAAGCACTTTTGCAATAGGCCTTTGGAATCGCTACTCAAGAAATATGGGGCAAACCACAAGATCGCTCTAGCCTACCACCCACAAACAAACGGGCAGGCAGAGTTGGCTAACCGCGAAATCAAGCATATATTAGAAAAGACGGTTAGTTTCAACAGAAAGGACTGGGCTTATAAACCGACTGATGCCCTATGGGCATACAGTACCGCTTATAAGACAAACTTGGGGATGTCCCCGTACAAGATAGTGTACGGAAAGGCATGTCACCTTCTTGTCGAAATCGAGCACAAAGCATATTGGGCGACACGCTCATTGAACTTCGACATTAAAGAGGGAGGTCATCTCTGGAAACTCCAGTTGGTTGAACTGGAAGAAATACGTCGAGATGCATACGACAATGTTAAACTACACAAGGAAAGGTTAAAGGCTCGCAACGATAGAACAATTTTTCAAAAATCTTTCGAGCCGGGGCAGAAAGTCTTACTGTACGACTCTTGCCTCCACCTTTTTCCAGGTAAGCTCCGATCCCGGTGGACAGGCCCATTCCTTGTCAAATCTATTTTTCCACATGGGGCTGTTGAGTTAGTGAATCCCAATAACGATGATTGTTTCAAGGTTAACGGCCAAAGACTAAAACCTTTCTTGGAGAACTTCTTACCAGAAGCTGAGCACATCGAGTTAGATGAGCTCAGCTATCCCTCCACCTAAAATACCAAAGCATGTTCACATTATGTTGTTGTACTCTTTCTTTTACTGTATTCCATTTTGTTTTGTTCTTTTCTATTTTTCTAAAGGTGACTTCAATTCTTAACCTGCTATTCCTTGCTGACTCTCCCTTGCAGGATATTAAATATAAGGGACGACGATGTTCATTCCATAGGGTCATGGGCTGATTCAGAATATCCTAACCCTCCTTGGACTGCCGACGAGATAGCATTTTGCTTTTCTCCTTATCAAGGACCAGGGGTAGATGATGTGGTGGACCTGACCCATGGGTTCATCCCTTTTAACCCCGCTCTCTTCCATATCAATCCTTTTGAGCACATGGAATTTCCTGTAGAGGTAGGAGAACCTGAAGGGTACTTTGTTAGGGAAGTGGATGATGCACTGTTGGAACAATGGGAGAATGACTCAATGTGGGAATCGTGGGAAGAAGAAGATTTACAGGATGTGGTGCCAGAACGCCATAATGCTGTATTCATTTATGTTGATGACTTCCTTGTCATCAAAGTGGTTCCCTACATTTATGTGTACTTGAGTTATTTGTTGTTCCAGCTTTAATGCCCTCTGCTTGCTAGTGCACATGGTTCAATCCTGCCAATAGTGAGGTTACTTCTTGGTCACATTTCTTGTTTTGTTTATTCCTTTCGAGTAGTTCTTTCGGTTTTTTTATTTAATTTCTTCCTTTCTTGTTGTTCTCTTTTGGTTTCCTTTGTCAGGGTTGTCACTATGAATCAAATGTTACTGCTGTTGTTCCTTTCGCATCAGTTGTTCCATGGATTTGGACCATACATAAGGTCCCCGGGTACTCCGCCGCAAGAGGAAAGTCCGTTGCGAACTTGCACTCCATTATCGTTGTCTCCATCCGGATCACCTCCTGCATGCGCGCTCAATTCCTTGGAGAGTTCAGACTTGCTCAATGATGCCCTGGCTACTTTTCGACCATTCTGGAAAAGGTAATCATCAAGTTTGGACCCCACATTTGAAGCTTGGGTGGAGAAAGATGTTGTGGAAGAAGATATTTTCATGCTAGAAGAGTAGTGCTTCACTTCAATTGTATTCTGTCATTTCATCTTTCTTTAGTCAATTGAAGTGTATTCCTAGACAAAGTTTTATTAGTTTCAGTTTCTTTTAGTTTTTTATTTATCAATAAGGTTTTAAATACCATGTTGGGGGCACCAATGTTGCAATATGGATGCTATTCCTAAGTTTTATCTATAAAAATTTGCAATTTTCTATGGTGCTGATGACTTTTTGGCTTACATGACCTGCTATTGAACTGTTTTTATCATTTTCTTGTATGTCCAGACAAATGTTAGTTCGTTGGGGGTGTATAATCTTTTAATTCAATGATATTGTAAAATTTCTAGGTTCGATCGATCAAACCCATTTCGATCGATTGATATTGTAGTATCCTCGAGCGCTTCCACAGGTCTCAATCGATCGAGGTTTCGATCCATCGAACTTCTCGAGCGATCGAGACTTGTATTTAAATGAAGTGTCTTTCATACACTTCATCAGTCTCTTTTAATCTCCCTCAATCTCAATCGCTCGGAGACAGAGAGGCTCGGGCAATTTTTGGTTGCCCCTTTTTTCAATTCAGTTATTTGAAGCACTCTGGACCCCTCTGATCACCATCATCATCCTCCTCATCCTATACCAGCGTTGTACCCAAGGTAAAGTCCACGAACTCCTACTCTCTTTCATTTCGTTGGAATTATTATGGGGGTGCCCCCCCATTGAATCATAAACCATGTTTAGTTGTTTTTCCCTTCTATTTGGTGTTTGCGGGCTTTTCCCGTTCGCTGTTCTTGTCGCTGTGATTCCGCTGTGTTCGATCGATCAAACTGGGCTCGAGCGATTGAACCCAGCATCTTGTCAATCGATCAAACTCGGCTCGAGCGATCGAACCTGGAACCTTCTCAATCGATCGAACATACTTCGATCGATCGAAGTGCAGCAGTTTCAGTTTCTTTTCTGTTTTCATTATTTTAATGTATTTTCTGTTTGTTTCTTCAATTTCAGGGCTTTGCAATGAACCCCATCACAGGGTACCATAAGTCCAAGCCACTTGACCTCACTATACCAGACCCTATACCAGATCACGGGCTCAGAAATGAGGAGGAGAGTGTATGGTTTACCAGATACTTTCAGTCCAGGAAGGTGATGATTGAGCGGCCCCTTGAGGCAGTTTGGCTATCCGCCCCGTGGTTTCTCACACGTCTCCGTGCCATGCCTAGTTGGTTCACCAGGTTGACGTAATCTAAGCGAATCAACATCACATGGGTACGAGAGGCGTGTGCGAGTATGATTAAGGATTCTGCGACTCCGTTCACTTATAGATCATTCTTTCGGGGTCGCGAGATTATTTTCAGCCCAGCTACCGTGGCCACAGCTTTGGGTATACCAGAGACACCTGACCACTATTACCCACACATACCCGGTACACCCGAGTCTCTGCCATCTGTCATCATTCAGGAGATCACCGGCAGTGCGATTCAGATCTGGAACGGCATCTTCCTAATCGAGGACCGATTTCTGACTGAGCAGTACCACCTTCTCTACCTGGCGCTCGCCAATTGTATATTGATGACATCTTACCACGAAAAGGTGGCGCCATGGTATGCTTAGCTTCTATATGCCATAGGGATGGGGTGGAGTGTCTATCTCCCTCGACTATATATCAACTTTTTTTGTCCAGCTTACGCCGTACATTGCCGCCAAGCGCCACCTGAAGGGCGCTTGGCCTATCCATAGGGTGATTGAGCAGGCTGGATTGATACCATTGGCCACTGACACTATTTCTCAGGCCTCGAGTCATTTTGGGGAGACAACGGCACGCCGCTCAGATGCGCAGAAGAAGAGGAAGCTGAAAGGGAAGGCGAAGGTGGGGGCGAAGAGGAAGAGGGGATGTGGCACCGATATAGAGGGTGCAGCTTTTGGGACACCCACAAAGGTTGAGGAGCTAGATTCTGACGACGAGGTCGATCCTCGTGTTGAGGTTGCACAGTTCGATCTGAGACAGCGGTCTCAGGCTCCTGCCCAGGGATAGTCTTCATCATCTGTGCCTCTCCTTACTGTTCATGAGTTACTATTAGAGGAGAGAGAGGCCCGGATCAGACTCGAGGGCAAGATGGACCGCATGACGACTCTTCTTGAGGCTATACTGATTCAGATGGGGGTTGACCAGTCTTTACATACACCTCCACCACCCACTACTGGTCCTTCTTCCTCAGCTCCTCAGGTTGATCGTTCTACTCCATCTACATCGGCAGCACCATCTATTACTGTTCCTACTCCTTCTATACCACCTACTGATCCCTCTGCTCCATCCACATCGGCGGCACCGCCTGCTACTGAGCCACCACTTCTACCACCTTCAGTCGCGACTGACACATTATTAGCTACACCAGTGGCTCCGACTGCAAGTGACCCGACGACAGCTACTACTGTTGCTGAGGGTGGAGATGGGGATGCTCCAGATGTGCTTATTGAGATCTTATCGGACGTCGCCCGATGATGTATAGATTCTGATAGATCAGTGTTTGTGCGTTTTAGGTTGTTTTGGTTGGTTGTGACTATATTCTCTTCTCTCTCATGTTTTTCTTGTGGTTTGGTTAGTTTGGATATGTTGGACTTTTGGATATGTTGTTTATTTTTGGTTGGTTTGGTTATTGTACACTGAAGTCTTATGGTTTTTATAATCACTATTCTGTTTTTTCACTCCATTATCTTTCCAGTGATTAGTTTTGTTTTATGTATGGATCCCATGCTCTATCTTTCATATTCTATTTGATATTTCCTGCTTGGAGTTTGTATGCTTTCTATACAGATTGTACGCTTGTGGTTATTACGATGTTTTATCAGGTGATATCTCTCTACCTATTTTTCAAAATCACCTTCTGAGGGCATTGCAATTTTCAGTTGGGGGTGGGATGTAGATAGAAAATCACCTGTGCAGATTTATATTTATACTTAGCAATCTGGATCACTTTATTGCACATGTCATACAATTTCGATTAGAAGTTTGAAAACAAATAATAAAAAAATTTTAAAATGTTAAAGTTTAATAAAAAATTTCAAACTATTAAGTAAGTTTTAAATTAAATTGGTAGAATAATTTGGAATATTCACTTCTATTTAGCTGTTATCAAGCAATGACACAACCATTTTATTCTCATCCTTTTATGAATTAAGTTCACGCATTTTTCTAGTTTCTCTAGGATGAATGCATTTGTTGATCATTCTTGTATCCAAAATCCATTTGCATATGTTAATAGCTATGCAGAAAATCTAAATAAGAGTTAATATGCCTTTTGTACGTTAAGGAATAAGTAGTGAAAACTAGTTACCCTTAGTGAGCTTTTGAATCCAATCTTCACTTCTGAGGGAGTTATCACATTAAATTCGAATTGTTTTTCTTGAATAAGTGTATTAAATTCGTCGAATAGTCTCTAATTCTTCATTTTGGCTGCTTAGTAGAGGAGAACGTTCAGGATTTACCAACAAAACTCAATGAACATTGAAGTGTTAAAACTAAGACGTTCAAAAAAATGATTTAAGCCGTCGTTATTCGCTCCTTACCTTTCCATATACCTGGATCAACATCCCAGAAAATGTGTCGTTCTCAACCCAACACCTAGTAAATACTGCCAAATCTATTAGGAAATCCTAAATCCCTAAACTTATACTTTGACATCAATACACCCCATTGCACATCCAATGTGATTGAATTGTTGAAGTATGTTATGAGGAGGAAGTAGTTATAGGAGGGGCTGCATAAAAGAGAAAAAGAAAGAAGGAGTCCAGGTTAAAAAAAAATTAAAAATAAAATAAAAAAATAAAAAAATAAAAAAATAAAAAAATAATAAATATATATATATATAAAGGATGGTTGGAATGGAGTAAAGAAAAATTACCAAACTCAATCACATTCCAAAGATGTGCAATTTCTTTCCCCCCCTCATTTATGCTCTACAGATATATATATAAAAAAAACCCCGAAAAGTCAAAGCATTAATGATTTTTAACAACTTAGTTTAAACACGAACGAGTAATTTGAGTTATCCACGGTATTTTGCTCCTCTAGTAAGTAGTATTCTTTTCTTGAGACTTTGTACTCTAAATGTTCGTCTTTATTGAGTCAGGTGTGAATGCATTAGTAGCCAAACTTTTAATTCTTACCAAAGCTGTTATACCATGTGCGATCATTATTAACCAAGATTCTGTGAGATGTTCATTCTTGAGCGTAAAACCATGTGAGAATTGAGTTGAAACTACAAGTTCTGAGAGTATGATAGTCTAAACAACTCTAAATAAAGTTTGATGTATAGCTGTTAACTTCACACACACACGGATACATGGATGTGATGCATATGTTATTTTTATCTTGGTGACATGAGGAGCATGTGTATTTTTTGTGGAGCTAAGTTTACAGTTGGATGGGAGGGAGTGTGTACTAGTTATTCTATATCTTTTTGAGCTTAAAAATTAGAGAATTTTGTGGGTACTTTCACTGCAAACCCTCACGAGACAACACTCGTCCACTAGGGGGAACCTAGGGGTTTAACGGCTTGTTGCATTTGCTAAATGCAACCGCGATTCCTGCGAAAGTGAGTTAGGTAGTTTATTTTTATTTAGAATAGTTTGCTTTAGTTTTAATTTGTTTTATTTTAGTCATTGTAGTATTAGTTTAGCTTGTTTTATTTTCTCTATATTGCTAGGGACTAGCAAATCGCTAGTTGGGGGTTGTGACAAGCGGGGGTATTTATAAAATACAACCGCGCTAAAAGACAAAAATACACTGAATTGGTTTACAATTCCCTTGTTTATCTGCAATTTGAATTACAATGCCAGTTTTTACACAATATGATTAATCTACGATAAGTGGTATTGTTTTAGTGATTATTTGTGCAAATTACTGTTGCTGTGTGAATAATTGAATAAGCAAGATAAAAGGAAGTGCTCGGTTTCAATGAAGATAATTCAAACATGAAAAGAGAGTTTCGAGCGATCGAAGAGGTCTCGAGCGATCGAAGAGGTCTCGAGCGATCGAGTATTCGATCGATCGAATGCAAATCAAGCGCTCGAAGATCCCAGAAGTTCAATCGATCGAGATATGTTAGATCAATTGAACATGGCTTTTATCAGAAATAACGTGCACGCAGTAGAGAGGGAGATATAACCCTAGCCTTAGGTTTTTTTGTATATATATAGTCGTATTGTATACGGCTTGGACGACGCCCACTTTGCTTTTTCATGAGTTTTAAGAGAGAAAGAGAGAGAGTTTACATTGTTTTTGTAGGTCTTCAAGATTGAGTAATGCTTTCGGATTGATTTTCTTAGTTCAATAATAGTTCAGCATTCCAGGTTACTTTATATTGTTTTATTTACATTCTATCAGTAATTATCGTAGTTTCATCTGCTAGAATCATAGCTTTGCATGTTAGGTAATGTTAAATTCTTAGTTTTCATAGTTTTCATGTTTAAATCACAACCAAACGACACCTTAATGGACCTTAACGTTAAAAATGCATCAAAGACATTCCAGACTATGTCTGAGTAGTCTTCAGGTTGGGAGATCACGATGAAACCGTGATCTTAAGCCTCTGCCATGCAACAGAATAATACCTGTGTTCGATCGATCGAAGTTATTTAGATGGATCGGAACAGAGACATTGTCAAGCGATCGAAGACATTTCGATCGATCGAGGGATGAAGATATTCGATCGATCGAAAGTGCGTCGATTGATCGAACACTCTGATTCTTGAGAACATTCTATGCAGTATTCTTAGACTTTCTCTTTTACAATATTTGTTATCAAACTGTCCCCAAACACTCAGTTTGTCGAAATATTCTTTAAACTTAAGCCTTGAGGCATTTTTCTTCAATACATTTTGCAAACCACCCTCAATGCTAACACCATTGTAGGTGTGAGTCTTAACTATTGTTTTAAACTGGTTTTATTTGTTTCAAACTTAATTGTGATGACATAGTCCCGGTCATGAAAGGGCTATTGATTCTTTATCCTAAGAGAAATACGGAATACCGTAGAAGATGTACTCCATTGAGCTTCAACGTAAAAGCATGGTAAATGGCTAGATTGTGGTGGATTTGTGTAACCCCAACATTTGCTTTATATTAAGAAAAACACATTTTAAAATATTGCTTTAATTAATTAGTAGTCATTAGTTTAATTTAGTTTAATTACTTTATCTTTAGTAGTTGATAAACTGTGGAACTTTGTGTTCTGCACCCTTTCAAATATTGATTTTTATTTTCTTGTTAGAGATTAATCTAGGTATTTAGTTTAACACCTTCCCTGTACGATGAACATGGACTTCTAGTACTATATTACTTGCACGATTACCTACACTTGGGTATAGCACACAAGCGCACATAGAAAAATTCTCGTGTCAAATCATCGGTGTTGTGGCCAGGGGCTTGGTGGTAAGTGCATCTTTTGGACATATCGCAGTTTGGCTGAAGTGGGGCATTTCGCGGCTGGAGTAGTTGGAGGTGGCCCTTTTAAAGGGGGAAATCTAAAGCTGAGGAGAGGGAAATCTCTAGCTTGGCAAAATTACGAGGAGGCTTTTTCTGGAAAGGGCAATTGGGCAAGTTTGCCTGGTCGAGGGGTTGGTATGGCCTAGGGGGAATGCCATGGGTTGACTGCTAAGAGCATTGACATCGTGAGGATTACGGGAGTAGTTTGGCCTTTGACTGACTCGGAGGCTCTTCCTTCTTGATCTTTCTTTCCCGGATAGCCTCTTCAATTCGAGTTCCAACTTCAAACAGCTCTTCGAAAGTAGAGATGGACTGGTAAAACAATTTCTTATGGTAGAGTGGTTGCATATTCCGGATTAGCATTCTCACCTGTTCTTTCTCAATCGGTCGGTGGGTCATTTGGGCCACTTTGGTCCTCCACCTGCTCAAGAAAGCAGTAAAGGATTCATTCTTTTTCTGCCGAGTAGTTTCCAAATCCCTGACTATCACATCCAACTCTTGATTGTAAGAATAGTGATCGACGAAGACTCAAATAATGTCTTCCCATGCCTGGGTTTTGGAGGCTTCCAAGGTTAGGAACCATGATAGTGCACACTTTGCAAGAGTTTGTGGGAACAACATTACAATGTGCTCGTGGGTACAGCCCATGGATAGGAAGATGCTCATACATAGCTTCACATGACTTTTTGGATTCCCAGTTCCGTCAAAACAGTCGATGGCAGGCATCTTGAAGTTCTCCGGCAATTTTAGCTTAATAGGCTCAAAAAGGCCTTCCAAGTCTAGCATGTAATCATCAACCCCTTTGCTTTTCCTCAGTACACTTTCCAGCTTGTCAACCTTATCCATTTTCTCTTGGAGGTTTTCTCATATGCAAACGGTGGGACCCCTTGAAACCAGTCTTCCTTCCCGTTATTCTCATGTAGGGGCGGTTCAAACCCCGGTGGTGAAAACCCAGGTGGAGGTTGCGGCCGCTGCTGCTTCAATTCTTCCATGAACTTCAGAACTTGGGCTAGGCTGTCGGACTGCTAGCTTATGGTTGCTCCCAACTCGATGACCTTGTTTTCTAAATCTTCTTGATTCATACTGAAGTAAGTTGTCGAATTGATTCTGACCAAACGATTATCTGAACTTCTGACCCAAGATGAGGATCCCAGCTACTGACTTCGGGAATCTATACTGACCTGACAGATTTCGAGAGGACTAGATCAGATTTTGATAGTGATGACTTTAGATAGATAAATGATAGTGATGTTAACAGACGTGGACTGACTCGTGTAAGACTGATTGAGACAGTGCGTGCAGACCGATAGGAATGGTGTATGCAAATGAGACAAGCACGTGGATGTAAGCCCTAATCTATATGATGCTCCTATTTCTAACAGATAGCAATTAAACAACTAAGGTCCTAACCATATAGAGTATGCCAACTTTACTTTCCAGTACGATCACCAAGGGGTAATCGGGGTTTCCAGGGTTTTATGAAGGCTTCTAGGAGAGACTGGGCATTTCTAGGTGATTTGGGCAGAGAGGCTGGGATTTTTGGAGAATCTAGGAGATTTGGGCAGAGATTCTGGGAACACAGGTACTTTGCGTATTTCTGGGAAATTTGGATAGAGTTTCTGGGAAAATAGGTACTTCGGGTATTTTTGGGAAAATCGGACAGAGTTTCTGGGAGAAACTAGTTGATACGGTTATATCTTGGATATCTGGACAGAGTTTCTAGGAGAAACTGGTTATTACAGTTTTATTTGGGATATCTGGGCAGAGTTTCTGGGATAAACTGGTTAATATGGTTATATCTGGGATATCTAGGCAGAGTTTCTGGGAGAAACTAGTCGATACGGTTATATATGGAATATCTAGACAGAGTTTCTGAGAGAAACTGGTTAATATGGTTATATCCGGGATATCTAGACAGAGTTTTTGGGAGAAACTGGTTGATATGTGATGATGCTGATCATACTGTTTAGCAGGTTTTCATACTCCTATGTCATAGGACCGACAAACAAGGTTTGCGGTGTATATCTTTGTGAGCATGGAGCAGACATCCTTGTCATTGTGCCTAGGCAAGTCAACTCAATGTGATCACATGTGAGTGATTGCCTTGGGAATCATAAGAAAGAGGTTCTGCCCCATGCCACATAAGCGTCTACACCGCGCAGGTAATCCCGTCAGGGCATACAACAGTTACATCACATTGTCCTATCTGAAAAGATAAATGAACAGTCCTATGAAAGGTTCTGCAGGAATCTATATGCAAAGGCTGGGTTTAGTCAAAGAGGGTCCGTTGACGAGAGTTCCAATATACCGTCAGAGAGACAGTACGGAGATTTTTACTCTTTTTGATATACCTTAGAAAGTACAGTATCAACGGTGACTTATGCCCTGGCACAGCAAGACCTGAACAATGTCAGTGCCGCGTTTCAAACACAGTCAGAGGGGGGAAATGCAAAAGTGCAATGCGGTGAACCAGACACAGTAAAAAGATGATTTTAAGGATGCTTCTTATGAGTCAAACCTCTGTATTATTTTGTTTTGAAAATAAATATCCCCAGCAGAGTCTCCAGATTGTGGACACGCGGGATTCCACCACTTGTTGTTTTTGTTTTGAGATTGATTTAGATCAAAGAAAGAAATTGGTCTGTTGAAAACAGATACAGAGTCGCCACTTGGTCTTGAAGGAACCAAGAAACCTAATTTGACTCACCCAAATGGATAAAGGGCATAGGTCCTTCATGACCAAAGAACTTGGTTCGGGGTTTTGGTACGAGAGAGGAAGGAGCCTTTGTCGTGACTAAAACACCCTCAACTCGCCCCGTCTCTCGACGGGCCTCAATTAGCATCCAAATAATCATCTTGTACTATGTATGATTTGACAATTAATACTATGATAGTATATTAAATCACATAAGAAAATTTGAAATGGAAGAACTAAGGATAAGATATCATTCATAAGATCTAAGCCAAGTATCACACAATGAAAAGTGAAAGATCACACAAAACAAACCTAGGAAAACTCGTCTAATCACATATCAAGTAATAAAGTTTTCCTAATCTAAGGGGATATGAATTGTTCTTGAAACAAATAAATCAAAGGAAACAAGGATGCTTAGCAAGCTAGAATGATGCATGTTAATCTTTGAGAAAAGAAGATCTCTCAATCCCCGGAACGGATGAGAAAGGATGATTAGATCGAGGGGAAGCATGAACATGTGATCATGATCATTCCTTAAAATCTTCTTGGATTAGGAGTTAAAAAAACCCCAAATCTTTGCATTGATGCAATGTATGTATCTAGAATGTGCCAAGGTTGTAGTGTATTTTATGTTCATGGATTCCTAGAATGACTTAGAAGTCTAAAATGTGTATGAGTGAATGAATGAAATCATTATGGGATATGTACAAATATAGTATGAACTACTTCCTAAGACATGAGCTAATTTGGAGTATATGTAAGCATCAAATCAAAGGATGGAAGTGAAAATATGCTTGCTGTGAATAGTGGATAGAATAGTAACATGATCTTTCAAAAATTGAAAAGAGGAGATAGGAATGTTTTCAATGCATGATTTATTATGGAGATCTTCCTTATTGTGTCTAGAACACAAACCAAAAATCCAATCTTTAATAACTACCACAGATTGAGAGAAATCATATAAACAATAGAGGTTATTCAGAAACAGAGTCCGTACTGTCGACTGAATTGTTAAAAAATCTTAGCAAATGTAAACAAATGATCTAGAGGCCCATATTATACAAACATTTCCCTAAGACATTGAAGTTCAAGGAAAAAATAAGTCGGGACAACACGTTTTGGAAAAGTGTTTTGTAAAACAAGTTGAAAGACAACCTAGCTGCTGTGACAGCAGAGGCAAAATGTTTGGAAGGAATGTTTGAACAAAAATAGACCCCTTTCAAGTGCTTTCAAGTCAAGACAAAAATCATGGATGTTATATAATGAGTTAGAAAGACTTTCCAAGTGGTCTTGCATTCATATATTGAGTATTGAACTCAAATATAATTCTTTGAAGTTAAATGACTCACTGTTTTGAAGGTTTTGAGAAAACAAGGTTTATTTCTTGAAATCAAAATGAGGGGTTTAAGAGGGGGTTTTGAAATGGGGGTTTTGAAAACATATTTTTAATACTTAATGAAGATTATAACCACTTAAAATGTCAACATCAAACTCATCATCAAGAACCTCCAAGATTGTTGGAAAGTATTATTTACATTTTAAAGACAACTTCATGAATACATAGGAATGTATTGAAGTTGAAATCATCATCTATCAAACATGTTTTTGAGGTCAAGAGCTACTATCCATAAGGATTCACTCACCTCAAACTTCATGTCATCATCTAGATGATGATAGACTAGTAAGTAAATAAAAAAATAGAAAAAAGAAATGAGGTGAGAGAAGATGAACAAATATAAACAAACAAATAGATAGCAATCAATAGATGTAATTCATGATGTATTGGACTTGTAGTTTGGTGTTTCACTCATATGTGGTGACATTGGACATGGAAGTAGCTTCCTCTCTCTTAAATGCTCACTAAAATGGTGGTTGGGTGTATTGAATATGAAGTAAATGAAAGTAATGAAGTAAAAACAAAGTTTAGAACTCACTTTCTTGTTTGAAAATCAAAGAAGGAAGCTTCTTTTCTGTCTATTCTAACCTTATCTCTACAACTTTCTCTCTAAAACTTTTCAATCCTTGCCTTTGACACCCCCAAAATGAGAAGTCAAGGGGAGTTTATATAGGCCAATTTGGGGTGGTTTTGGGGTTTTAGAAGTACTCCCATTGGTCCCAAACATCTGTGAACATAGAACTACGTTGTTTTGGTTTTCAATTAATCAAAATGAACCTCCAAAAGAAATTACAAAAAAACACCATTCTGGAGGAGAGTTCCGCGACAGTAGTGGGCTAGTGCTATGGCGGCACTGCTCCTCATTCGTCCAGATAATCCTTTTTAGGCCCCCAGAGGTTCTGGTATTCGCGAAAAGGCCCTATTTCGTCCGAAATTCACAGAAAATGCATACGAACTCCAAATTGAGGTTTTGATATACCGTCGGAAAGGTAGTGGAGTCTACTTTACATAAAAAATAGTTTGGAGATAGGTCACCTTGAAAAGTTTTGCGGTATTCACGATAAAAGCCGATTTGATCGCCTTTTTCACCTTCATAATAAATTCGTTTGAAATCCAAAAATTATATACGATATACCGTCGGAAAGTTATTGACCTCTAGTATCCATGAAAAATGTTTGAAAAATGACACGGCGCTCTAGTTTCAAAGTCAACTTTTGGTCAAACTGGTCAAACCTGGGTTTCCCGGAAAGTTCTAGAAACCTCTGGGAGCTTCCAAGAGCCGACGTTTTCGTTCGATTTTCTTTTAAAACTCATTTTAGCATTTCCCACATGATCTAAAATGATCCCAAAACTTTTTTAGCGAATTTGGACGATTTTGGTCAAACTTGGTCAAACCTTGGTCAAACCGGTCAACGGGGACTTTCTAGGAACTTTCGGGACCTCTGGGGGTCTCTAGGAGCCGATAATTTCATCTGGTCTTGCTTTAGAACTTATTTTATTATTTTTTCTTACAACGTAGCGCATTTCCAGAACATTTGGTTCGAATCCAGGAGCGTTCGGGATTTTAGGGGTATTTTGGTCATTCTGAGCATTCTGAGAGATAGAACTAACTTCCAGGAGTCCTTTTTGAGTCTTTTGCGATCATTGTGAACCACCAAGCTATAGGTCTCCTAAATCTGATAGCCGACAAAATGGAGTGTCTACAACTCGTTGACTGCTTTGAGAACCAAATCTCCCACCTGGAAGCTGTGGTTCCTTACCTTTTGTTGTGGTACTGGGAGACCTTCTGGTTGTAGGCTGCCATTATGAGGTATGCTAACTCCCTTCTTTTATCTTAAGGTTGAGTTCCCCTATTAGAGCACTTTCATTCTCCTGGCTACTATAGTAGTTGGCCACTCGGTGGGTTGGTAGTTAGAGCTCAGTCAAGGCTACCGCCTTATAGCCATAGGTAAAGAAAAATGGGGTTTCTCTAGTAGCCTCTCAAAGTGTAGTCCGATAAGCCCATAGAAGGCTTGAAAGCTCTTCCGCCTAGAGTCCCTTTGCTACCTCAAGCCTCTTCTTGATGGACTATAAGATGGTATGTTGGTTACCTCAGTTTTTCCATAGGCTCGGGGGTGCTTGGGAGAAGAGTACCAGTTGTAGATTCCATAGCTAGAGCAGAATTGCCTGAAGATCGGTGTGTCAAACTGTCTACCATTATCACTAACTAGAACCTGGGGAATGCCGATCCTGCTAAGTGTGTCCCTTTCCACAAAACTTTCAATCTTCATCTCAGTGATTGTGTCCAACGGCTCAGCCCTTGCCCACTTGGTAAAGTAGTCGACTACTAAAACGACAAACTTGACCTATCCCTTGGCCATGGGGAGTGGTCTGACTAGGTCGATACCCTATTGAGCGAATGACCACAGACTGAGGATCGGGGTCTATTCTTCCACCGGGCGGTTGAACATGCTTGCATATCTTTGGCATTTATCATACCATTTCACATAGTCTTTTGAATCTTGAGCCATATTGGACTAGTAGTTCCCTTGTAACAGGGCCCTTCGGGACAAGGCTCGACCTCTGACTTGGCTTCTACACACTCCTTCATAAACAGTGAATCCCTTCTTGTAGAATATTCCATTAGCTACGTGTTACCTTGCTGCCCGGTATCTGATTCGCTGGGCTTCAGGCTTCTCGAACGGGAGCTTCCCGCTGATGAGAAACATTACTATTGGGTCCATCTAACTAGGACTTGCATCGACCGGGTCTATTTCCATGCCTTCTAGAATGGACACACTGGGTTTAGATAGATACTCTACCCTGATTCCCTAAAGGTCTGATTCTGAGGATGATACTAGGCGAGCTAACTGATCAGCTTGTGCGTTCTCTTCCCTCGGGATATATGTGATAGACAACCCTTTGAGCTCACTGGTAATCTTTCAGACTAGGGCCAGGAAGGCAACCATGCTATCCTCCCTACTCTTGTACTATTGCAAAAATTGATTTACCAGCAACTGAGAGTCATTGTGCACCTTAATCTGTCAGATGCCCATTGAGATAGCCAGTTGTAGTACGACCAAGAGGGCTTCATACTCTGCCTCATTGTCTAAACCTAAGGGTATACTTGAGTTAAATCCCCTCAGGGTGTGATAAGGATGACTGCTGCCCCACTACCATGTTTAGTAGAGGACCCATCAATATAGAGTGTCTAGGTCGAGATTTTAGGCTATTGGCTAGGCGGTAGATTGGACGGGGTATATTATTTGACTGATTCTTCCGGATAGGTGAACCCGACAAGAAAGTTTGCAATGGCTTGTCCTTTTATTGTTGTTTGAGGTTGGTAGAGAACTTAAAACTCTTCCAATTCTAGTGCCCACTTCATGAGTCTCCCAGACGACTAAGGCCGCCACAGGATCCTGCATGGGGGCTGATCTATGAGGACGACTATGGTATAAGCCTGGAAATACAGGCAGAGTCACCGAGTTAAAGTGACAGAGGTAAAGGCCAGCTTTTCTATAGCCAAATATCTACTTTCTATACCTTGAAGTGCTCGACTAGTAAAGTACTCTGGGTATTGGATCCCATGTTCTTCTCTAACTAGTGCTGAGCTGATCGCCGAGGGTGATACTGCCAGGTACAAAAATAATTCTTCCTTTGGAATGGGCGTTGAGAGTAGAGGGGGTGAGACCAGGTACTTTTTGAGTTCCTGAAACGCCTCCGTGCACTCTTCCAACCACTCAAAAGCCTTGTGTAGGATCATAAAGAACGGAAAACACCGGTCGATTGCTTGGAATGTAAATCTATTCAATGATGCCACCCATCTTGCTAGACTTTGAACTTTCTTGATTAATCTGGGTGACCACATGTTGATAATGGCCTAACTTTTCTCCGAGTTAGCGTTGATTCCCCATATGCCGATTAAGTGTCTCAAGAATTTCTTAGATGATACCCCAAACACGCACTTTGCTGGATTCAACTTCATTTGGAATCTTCTCAGGATGGTGAATGATCCGGCTAAGTGCTCGAGATGGTCGGGCTCATCCCGGTTCTTGACAAGGAGGTCATCAATGTATGCTTCCATAGTCTTTTTTTATCAAATCCCTGAAGATATGATTGACCAATCGTTGGTAGGTTGCTCCTGCATTCTTGAGTTTGAAGGGAATCACTTTGTAGCAGTATGTTCCCTGATCAATGATGAAGAAGGTCCTTTTTTCATCACCAGGATACATGTAGATCTGGTTGTACCCTGAGTAGGCGTTCATAAAGGAGAGGAATGAGTGGCCTGCCTTTGTGTGTACTAGGAGATCTATCTTCGCTAGTTGATAGTAGTCTTAGGACAGGCCTTGTTTAGGTCAGTAAAATCCATGCATAGCCTCCACTTTCTGTCTCTTCTTGACTAAGACAACATTAGACAGCCAGTCGGGGTACTGCACTTTATGGAATAATTTTACTTTGAGGAGTTTCCTGACCTCTTAGCTTACTACTTTCTATCTTTTAGGGGCCATTACCCTCCTTCTTTGCTTAATCGGGAAGAAGCTCGGATCAATATTGAGTCAGTGGGACATGACCCGGGGATCAATTCCAGGCACGGCTTCATGGCTATACACAAAGATGTGTTGTTTCTGTCTTAGGAACTGGACTAGCTTTCTTTTGAGGTCTAGTTCTAGGAGAGTGCGAATACTGACAGACTGGTCAGGAAACTAAGGGTCTAGTATTACTTAGCTGAGTTCTTCGACTGGGCTGACCCTGTCCCTGATGTCCCTTGGGTCCATCTCTTTAACATTTAGTGCTTCAGAAATTGCATCTTTTCATAAGGAACTGACATAACAGATCTGGGCAGTGGCTTGATATCCTCTCAAGCTCCCTGGTCTCTATGGAGTCAAGAACTTGACGATCAGGCCATAATTTGACACGACCGCTCTGGCATTATTAAGTGTTGACCTCCCGAGAATAACATTGTAAATGGATGGGGACTCTATCACAACGTTTACAAGTATGGAGACCTACTACGGTATGTCCCCATTAGAACCAGTAGCTCAATCATCTCGAGCATTTGTGTACTAGAACTATTGAATCCTACCAATAGAGTGGCTACTTATTAGAGTCGGTCCCTTGATATTCTAAATTTATTAAACGGTAAAGTAAAGCGTATGTTAGAGGAGCTTCCTATGTCCACGAGTACCCTCTTGACCATGTAGTTGGCTGTGGAGAGTGTTACCACTAGTGAATCATCATGGGGGTAGTGTAGATCTCGAATATCATTAGATGAGAAAGCCAGGGTGTTGGTCAGAGGACAGTTGACCAGTTGGACTTGCACGACATCCGCTCGGGATGCTAGCGCATGTCTCTGCCTTGTTGATTGTGAGTCTCCTCTGCCCGATGTACCTCCGGAGACCACGTTGATATGGCTGAGGGTTTGTTATTGCTCGGGGGCTCGGGCACCCTGCCACTGCTATCTGTCTTTGGTGACAAACTCTGCTAGATGACCCTGCTCAATGAAATTCTCTATGGCAATTTTAAGTTTAGAGTAGTCCTCAGTGTCATGGATTTGGTCTTTGTGGTAGCAGCAATACTTGTTTTGGTTCCTTTTCTCAGACGGGCTCATCAACTTAGTTTGTTTCTTGAGCAGCTTCTAAGCCTCAGTAGCTACCATGACTTCTTGGATGGGTCAAGAAAGTGTGAAGGCGATAGGGGTTTTATTCTGACCACCCCTTCTCAAAGCCTTCATGATTTCGCTTGGTTCTCAAGGACTCATCTTCTGTAAAGTTTGAACTTGTGAAATTCAAGAACTCTTTGGTGTCGATGTACTTCCCAACCTTCTCTAAGAGTTCAACCAAAGTTGCCGATCGTTGTCGATGGAATGACATGGAGACCTTGATATTCTGAACCCCCGGGCAGAAGGTTGTGATTGCAACCATCTTATTTAGGTCATGAATCTGAAGCTTTTGCTGGTTGAACTGATAGAATAATCCTTCAAGATTTTCCCTTTCACTGCTTGATAGCATGTAGCTGGGTGTTTGGCTGTGGTCGACCAAGCATTCCCACGAACTAGATAACGAAAAGCTTGCTGAGTTGCTTAAAATCATCAACCAATTGGGCCCTAAGGGAATGGAACCACTACGCAGTTGTGCCCTTTAGAGTGCTAGGGAAGGCCAAGTAGTGCAGTTCATCGGCATTAGTTGCTAGTGCCATATGAGCATTTTAGGTTCAAACATGATTGACCAGACTTCTCAAGACATCATAAGAGTTGAGATACGGCTGTTTGAATTTGTGTGGAAAGGCAAATTTTGTGACCCGGTCGGTGAACGGTGACTTAGTCTCAATATTAGTATAATTGCGATATGGTTTTTGGCCTAGCTTCTTGATCTGTTTTTCCAAGTTGTTGATGCGAGTTTCCATGTTATCCCGACCGGTATCCGTATGGTAGGTTAGGTTGGAGGAAGAGGAATCCTCCTCGAAGTGCGCTATCCTTAGGGATAAGTCTCAGCTTTAACTTTAGTTGATAGTGTGCCTAAGGTAACTTTGACTCCTGACCGAGTGACCCTGGCCTAATTTCTGGGTTACGCGCTCTTGCCTTTTAACCTTGGCAGCACGTTTGTCATTAATGATGTTTCTGGCATCCTCCACGCAGCTTGGGTTGTCCCGGCCATGCGCATCGTTCCCGGGCTATACCACAGCTTGTGGAGACTTTGGCCTTGCTCGAGCATGCTGTTGGGTGAATATTGGTGCTTGACCACATTCAACACTCCCGAGCTATACCTCGTCTTACAGAGGTTTCATTTGTTGGGCCAGCATGGCTTCGATCTGCTAATGGGTTTGATGCTGACCCTCCAAAATTTAGGCGAGAGCTATAGTGATATGCTCTGGCGTCATGGAGACCAATGGATTTGCATGATCGATTGGCAGAGCATCCTTCTTAGTCTGACGAGGAGCCATGGCTATCAGTTAAGATATTTGTTTATGGAAAATTGTCAAATTCCCACAGACGTTGCCAAATTGATGATGCCAAAATTTGGTGTATTGTAAGAGAAAGAAGACGAGAAATTTGTATGTGGTTCAGCCCTGTTAACGAAGAGACCTACATTCACATAGTGTGTCTAAGCACTTTCACTATGGTATAAAGTAGCCAGGGACCATTGGTGAACTAATAATAAACTGGAGCTACCAGAGGTCGGTCTGGCAGTCAACACAAAGCTATGGTGAGCATTGTGCAGAAAGGTAATTGATCGTTCGATTGATCCCCTTCATGTAAGGGCGAGAGGTATCTTTTATAGCTATAAGAGACCCCGTCATACATGGAACCTGTATTGATAAGGTAATACAATCTGATTAGACTTGATAAGCATAAATTGTGCCAGTTTCCTAATGAGATTAGGAAACTATCTCCTCTTGCTATTAGTCTTCCAGTTAGCATAGGAAACTGTTTGGATGAATCTGGATTACGCCTCCAGGCTGGTTGGAGCTATATTGCGTGGGACTGGGCCCAGGCGGCGTTCCCGACCTGTAAGTCGAGTCATTGGTCCGGTCGGGATGGCTGTCCCCCCCTGACTGGGTGTTACTCAATATGGCTACCGAATCTTGCTCTTTATTGGATGAATACTTTTGTACATATCACTTATTCTTAATAGTAACCTTACTCAATTCCCTGTAATCAATATAGAGTAAAAATGTTCCATCCTTCTAAATGAATAACACCAGTGCTCCCCACGGTGATGTGCTAGGACGAATTAATCTAAGGACTTCTAGTTCTTGGACTTGCTTCTTGAGTTCTTGTATTTTCGTTGGAGCCATCCGATAAGGGGTTTTGGATATTGGATGGTTCCAGGCACCAACTTAATGCAGAAATCAATTTCTCGCTTGGGTGGTAACCCCAAGATGTTATGGAAAACATCTTCAAAGTTACAAATAACAAGGATCTGAGTCATTGCAATTTTTGTACTTGTGCTCTCAATAGTAGCCATTCGACTTGTACGAAAAGCATCACAAGATGGATTACATTGGAAGTCAAAAGGGGAACTTCCAGGAATAGCAAAGGTGATCAACTTATTAGCACAGTCTAGGTGAGCATAGAGTTAGGTCAGCCAATCATGGTTAAGATAACGTCGAATTCATTCATAGCTAGTACACTAAATCAGTGGAAAGATTTTGATTCTTGATGTTTAAAGTGCATGTACCACCTGTATTTTTCTATCTGTATCTCTCGAATTTTTGTATTATCTCTTTGTAATACTTTTGATTATATATTATAATATTTTTTTTCTTTATTCCTTATTGTTTATTATGATCTATATATGTTTGTATATATTTGAGACCTTGGGGGAAGCTTTGCTGGAAAAGCAACCCCGAGCGCTCGAGCCCCGAGCACTCGAGCCAAGTGAGTGCTCGAGCTTGTAAATAGGTGAAATGACCATTTTGCTTTTGGGTCTTGAAAATCTACAAATACCCAGCATATCTTCAGCATTTGTACATTTTAAAAATAAGAAAACAGAGAGCTTTAGAGAGAGCTTCACCTTCTTCATGTTTTCATTTGCATGTGTGCATCTTAGCATTGTACACACACATACACTTCATATTCCTTCTATGTTACTAAATCAAGATGGAGAATTGAGGTGGGGTTGCTGATTCTTTGTCATCCTCATGATCAAGCTCTAGAGAGGAAGAAATCGAAGCTCTAAGTCCATAATCTCAAAGCTTTTCCAACACACACTTGCATTTTTTCATAATTCAAGTTTGTGTAGTATAACATCTCACTTAGACACCCATAGAAATAGTATCTACATGAATTTACAACCATGCATGTGATCCCTTGTAATTATAGCTCTTGTATGTGAAGTAAAGCTAAGCATCAAGCTATTTTCTTATGAATTAGTAACTTTGATCATCATCTAACCAAGCCCTAAGCATATATGAATGTAGACTTGCATTAAGAATCCCTTAGATTCTATTTTTACAAGTTTTCATAACTTGCATGTAACCTTAGAATCTATTTACGAACTTGGATGTATATAAATACCAGGAATCTATTTTCTATCAGGGCCGGGCGCTCGAGCTAGGTTGGAGCGCTAGAGCACCCTGAGCCCTCAAGTTTAGCAGTTTTGTTATGTTGCTTGTCTTATGTTCCTTTTTTAGATTTCTAATTGTTTTATGTACTCGTATGTCCACTTATCACACTGACACTCAGGGCTACGTGCTAATTGATGATCTATTCTTATATGCGCATCTTATACGTCCGACTAGATGTTTAGAGATCAGTCCTTGAACGCATAAAACAACGACGACTTACTCTCTTACGATGACTCTAATAATAAGAATAAAATATGCGTAATGAGATCAGAACATTCTAATCACCACGCGCTCTATCGATTTGCGATTCGTGCATCATCACTTATACTTTGGTCTATGTTTGTTGAGTAAGTGTCGTTACTACATCATTGAATGTTGTCGAATTGTTCGTTGTTATCTCTTTTGTATAAGCCTATTTTGGGATAAAGGAAGCAGATTTTGACTATACTTTAGTGATATAGTTGGCTAATAAAGCATGATACTATCTTGATGCACGAGGGCGATCAAGCGGCTATTGTAGCACGTATAGTATACTAATCACTGAGACATTAAAGCATGATAGGACAGGTTTTTAACCTTAAATATACTGGTCAAGTTGGCTGTTAAGGCATGATACTATCTTGATGCGCCGAGGGCGATTAAGCGGCTATTAAAACATGTATAGTATACACATCAAGCAGCCGTTATAGCATGTATATTCTAAACCAACAGCTTATACTAGGAATACAGAAATGAGTAAAAGCTGTGTTTGAAATTGTGGATTGAGTTAGTTGTTATATATTTCTTTCTATTGTGAGTCTTGACAAAGTTTTTTTTTGAGATCGTTCCTTATCATGTTTTCCAACGATCATAGTTTTTGATTTCTTATAATGACTTAAATTGCTTGATAACTATTTCTAACGGAGCTTCGTGAGACTTTATACTCACTCAGCTTGTATTCAAGCTGACGGTGTTTTATACCACTGGACCTTCCAACGTCCGGCTATGTCAGACTTAGCCAGTGGTGCACAGCTTGAGGCCAAATTACGGTGATGATGGATATGCCGCTGAAGGCTTTGTCGATGAAGGTTACTATGAGGAAGACTATTCTAGAGAAGAATTTTATGGGAACCACTACGGCTTCGCTAGTTGATGATCGAGCTACCTGGACTTTTTTTTTTATCTTTCCTGCTTATGATATAATAAATAAGTTGCTTGGATATTTGTGACAATTGTTGTCACTAGACTTGATGTTTAATTATGTTTTTCTATTGAGTACTAGATCTGTAACATAAGTGCTATCTTATGACTATTTAATGTTTAATATTGTATCGTTGTATTTGAATTAGTTACTTGCTATATATTATTACGCAATTTGTTGTTGTATTATTGAGGATAGTTGAGCAACTTCTAACAAATTGCATGTCTACGGACCTATAAAGGAAAATTTCATTTTCCCTATTTTTGGCTTACTCTGGGGCATGACAAGGATTTTTGGTATCAGAGCTCTAGGTTTAGAGTCATTTGCCGATTGTCCTGCACATTCACATTGTACACTAAGATTCCTTGCGCTAGTACTGACTATAAGATAGTTTTGCTTTTAGGTCAACATGGATTCAATTTTCGTTGAGGATGTGTTTGGAGGGTATTTCTTATTTCCTAATCATCTACAACTTGCTAATCAGGAGCTACACTTCCAAAGGGTTAGATCACGTGCATAGTGTCTCGATGAGGATGACTTATGGAGAGGTATACACATCGATGGTGTTTAGGATTTGGAGAGGGTACATGTTGAGGCTCTACACTGAGTACTTACTCTCTTACGAGTCGATCAAGAGATGGAGGTTATATTGCGAGATATTCTGCATTATCAGGAGATTCTGGCCCACATCGTGCACCTGTCACCAGTTCATGCAGCTTAGCCATCACCACCAGTATAGCCAGCACCTCCAGCACCAGTCATACCTGAGCCAGAGCAGGATGATGATGATGAGGCCGATGCCGATCCCAAGGAGGACCCTATAAAGGAGGGTAACGATGGAGATAACGAGGGAGGTGATGATGATGATGTTGAGCCCGATGATCTTGCCGAGGATGCTATAGAGGGAGACCTCGAGGATGGAGTTGAGCCAGAGTTAGTTCCGGAGTAAGACCCGGAGGTGGGAGTAGAGGATGATGATCTTGAGGAGGAGTAGGCTGAGGAGGATCTTGATAACGAGCATAAGGAGATAATTCCTGTAGCACTAGCACACCTTGTTCAGCCTGTAGTGTTGCTGGATCCACTAGGTGGTGATGCAACTTGGGTAGAAGAGGTGGACCATCACTTTGATGGCCCTATGGTTGACGAGTTTGACTTTTGGTTGGATTGGGTGCCACTAGAGGAGATTATTCTGCCAGAGGACGAGGTTCCACCTATTTCATTGGATGAGGATGATTTTTGGAGCCTCTTCCCCAGAGACTAGTTTTACTAATGATTATCATTTATAGGCCTTGCGCCACCCCTTTTGTGTATATATTGTGTTTTTGGTAGTGGTACTTTGTAGATTTGGTGTAGATATTGCAGTTGTTACCACACCGTTTGGGGTTCTAGATGAAACCACCTTGTACATGTTTTTGACTACTAATATGCAATCTTTCTTTGTAAATTTCATGTCCATTTTAATGAAAGAGCTATTTTGGGAGTTTGTTTTACTTACTAGCATTTTTTTAGTATATTGAATATCGAATTTGTGAAGCATTTCTCTTATGCACCTTATATTGCAATCCACCTATCAATGGACTTTGAATTGAACATTAGGTACTTGTGTTAATCCATTGGCATTCAGGTCCTAATGGCATACGATACGATCCGCTAATCCGATTCTACCAGAGATTGATCCGACAGGACCCTTGGAAGCTTTGGCCGGACGAATTGAAAGAGCTAATGCTAGAGTGGGGAATATGGAGAATCGAAGAAACAATAATGAGAATAACCATGTGCACATCATGCACATATCGGAGATCGACAGTTAGAAAGATTTTGAACACTCCTCCCTGAAAGGTTCAATGGATTGGGTGAACCATGGAATGTAGAACAATGGATGAGAGAGATGGACATAATCTTCGATACCATGGATTACAATGAACAAGAGAAGCACTGTTTGGCCACTTTTTAGTTAACGTTCACTACTGCAGAATGGTGGGAGTCAGAGAAAGCCACCGTTGGAGAAGAGGGGATCAGAAAAATGACTTGGGTTGCGTTCATAGTGAGGTTCTTAGCCTAGTACTTCCCATTGGTTGAAAGGAATGCAAAGAAGAAGAAATTTTTGGAGTTAGTTCAAGGGAGCCATTCGATCAGAGAATATACAACCCAACTTTAGCGCTTGTCTTGTTTTGCATCGTATATGGTTGACACACTAGAGTGGAAGAACGAACAATACTATCAAGGTCTTGCCCCTTATATTCAAGGAGTGGCCACAGTCTACCTACACCAATCTTTTGAGTCCTTGGTAGATCTCGCTATCTCCGTGGAGAGTGCCAAACGAGCTGAGCAGAGGGGATTCATTGGTACACCACTACATAGACCTTATCCAGGATCGAGACCCCCGGTATCATACCAAGGAAATGAACACACATGGACAGGTGAGAGGAAACCCCAGCTAGTACACCCCCGATATCTGGTAGGTTGACCAGCAGTACCACGACCACTACCGGCCCAAAATAGAGCACCCGCCCTACTAGGAGGGTATGTTGCACCCTCAGTTCCCCCGAGAGGCAATGATGGGAATTGTTTTTGCTATGGAACCCTAGGGCATTTAGCCAAGGATTGTCATGCATCAAAGACTTTCAACCGGAAGGAGATTACAAGCTATAACTGTGGTGAGCTTGGCCACTTAAGCTGAGACTATAAGGCAACCCATCAAGGATACTATGGACCTATAGGTGAAGGTCAGACTGCTCAAACCAGTTTGAATGCAATCATCCTGGAAGCAATTGGATTTGATGTTGAGGCCCATAATCTAGAAGGTAGGCTCACGCTCATTAGTAATATAGTTAAAGCCTTATTTGATACTGGTACATCAAATTTGTTCATTGTTGTTCAAGATTTGGGTTTAATGCCTCAGAACCTTTCGGTAGCCTTGAATGTTGTATCACCGTTAGGAGTGTCTATCAGGTTGGGTAAAGTATGTAAGAACTATCCCATCAACTTAGAGAATAGAGACCTATTAGAAAACATAGTAGTATTGTCGATGAGAGAGTTTGGCGTTATCTTAGGAATCGACTGGTTGACTAAATACCATGGCAAATTAGACAGTGTTAGCAAGTCAATTACCTTTTCATTACCTAGAAGCCAATCCTTTAACTTTCAATGTAATCCATCGAGCGATGCATTTTTCACAAGCCGCTTAGCCACCATCTAGGGCACAAGTTTAGAGACTTCAGTCGCCAAGATTCTAGTGGTGCGAGAATTCGAGGATGTATTCAAAGATATCACAGGGTTACTACCTAAGTAAGAAATTGATTTTTGCATAGAATTAGTATATGGTATGAACCTAATATTCAAAACTCTATATCGAATGGCACCGACTGAAATACAAGAGTTGAAGAAGCAAGTACAAGAATTAGAAGATTTAGGTTTGTTCACCCTATCACATCACCGTGGGGTGCACCAGTGTTGTTTGTAAAGAAGAAGGATGGATTGTTTCGACTCTACATAGATTACATAGAGTTGAACAAAGTCACCATAAAAATAAGTACCCACTTATAAGGATTGACGATTTATTCGATCAGCTTTAAGGAGCGACAACATTTTTGAAGATCGATTTGAGATCGGGCAACCATCAACTTTTGGTTAGACCGGAGGATGTACCTAAGATTGCATTGAGAACAAGATATGGTCATTACAAGTTTCTTGTGATGCCATTCAGAATGACCAACGCACCAACAGTGTTCATGGATTTGATGAACAGGGTATTCAAGCCCTACATAGATCAATTTATTTCATCTTCATCAATGATATCTTGATTTACTCCAAGACCAAGGAAGAACATAAGTGCGGATTGCATTATAGATGCTTAGAGATAACCGTTTGTATATAAAATTTTGCAAGTGTGAATTTTGGATTGGGGAAGTCAAATTCTTGGGACACGTCGTCTCTCGGGATGAAATTTCTATGGATACTTCGAAGGTTGATGCCGTATTAGATTAGAAAAGATCGAGTAATGCCTTAGAAGTTAGGAGTTTTCTTGGCATAGCTGGTTATTATTAGAGATTCATAGAGGGTTTCTCCAAGATTGCAGCCCCATTAACTGGTCCTACGAAGAAGAATTTGAAGTTTGAGTGCAAGGATAAGCACGAACGCGTATTCTAGGAGTTAAAAGAGAGCTTGACTTCTGTGCCAGTGCTTGTAATTCTAAAGAGTGGTGAAAGATACACCATCTACAGTGATGCTTCGCACCAAGGATTAGGGTATATGCTAATGCAAGATGGGAAGGTTATAGTGTATGGATCAAGACAGTTGAAGCCTCATGAGATGAACTACCCTACGCATTATCTTGATTTGGCTGTAATCGTTTTCGCCATAAAATCTAGAGACATTACCTCTTTAGAGAATAGTTCGATCTATTTTCAGACCATAAGACCATAAGGTATTTTTTTTCACAGAAGGAACTCAACATGAGACAGAGGTGGTTGATGGAATTATGAAAAGATTACGACCTTACTTTGTAGTTGTTTGCTAGTAGTTTTGTGTGGGTGTGCCAAAGCCAAACTGGCTTAGTGCGTGCAAACTAATTTCCTATGTGCTTATGTGAGTGATACACAAGGCTATGTGATCTGACTTCTAACAATACGATTATGTGAGGTGAGTAGGAAAGTACCCTCACCAAAAGTTATGTGGTAGTACTGAAGCGCACAAGCCAATTAGTGCAGAGTTCACCAGATAAACAATCATAAATAATTAATAAAATATGAAGATATCTTATTGAATGTGCTTGGAAAAAATAACAACAAGGAACACAATCAGAACATGCTCTAATTGTTTAACAAGAAGACTGAAAATAGAACATCACAGAGAACATACCTATTGCTAAGAATACAAGAACGCAGGGTTGAATACTCTAAGTGCTGTTTGAATGCTATTTTTGAGAGTGACGCAGAGTCCTTTACACGGTTGGCCAGGCTTTGTATTTATACCGGCCTTTAGGATTCCCAATCTCCAATGCCTTCTGTATCTTTATCTTGATTGCACTAATCTCTAATATCCTCGAGATTGGCTCTTTATCTCCAGCTGGATATGCTCAAAACCATTCTAAAAGGACTCTGCTCCCCTAAATTTAGGATGACATCATCATGACAGCTAAAGACATAACTGCCTAATCAATTTATCCATTGGACTGCCTATTCTTGCCAGCTGTCATCTCTTCTGAAACATATGAGCCTGATGATGGCTAAGTACACATTTCCAACCAATTGGGCTCAAACACTTACCGTTACTGTTATATGGTGTCCGATCACTGGTTGTCTGACCTTTATCACCTATCGGGCTCTAACAGCCTTGAATCTATGCTTTATCCTTCTAAACCACATAATGTTTCACCCTTTGAGCCCAATAGCCCTTCATAGCCTTGGGCCAGCCAGTCCCAAATAGATCCTAGGCCAGCCATATTTCAGCCTGCTCTAATTCATTTAAGCTCAAAAACCCTTGGAAGTTTTTGGGTACAAACAATTGCCCCCCAAAAGGTCATGTCAATTGTCCTGCATTGATTGATGTGACATTTTGAATTTGAAAACGACCACGTGTCTGTCATGCATGGTCTATCAGGTCTCAAGAATCCCACTAGTCACCCCCTATTTAATGTTGAAACGTATAAAATGATGGGATTTTTTAAAATCTTTTTAACTTTCCAATCTTCTTCTTCATCCCACTCTCTAGAAAACCAGAGCTTCTCTCTCTAGAACCATCTTTTTCGGCGAGTAACTTTCACCTCCACGTACACAAATGGCTCCCAAAGCAGCACCATCGAAGGCCAAAAAAATCATTCTTAAACGCTTTTCCTCCTCAAAATTAGTGCAGGGAGGTGAGGCAACTAGCCAAGACTCATGCTTCAGACATTTCTATAGATTGCTTTACCAATTACTGTTCTTTCGATGGGATGCCGATGGTGCCTGGTTTCGGTATGGTGTTTCACGACGATCCTCTGAAGGACTTTAACCCTTATTTCTCTCTGGTGGACAACAAGTCGTTCCTTCAACTCCCAGCACATTGGAACAAGGTCTGGATAGCCACTCATCCGATTAAGGGTTTGCCTACACCTATAGTACACTGGGATAATTGGGTCACAAGGGTTTTGGTCTCCAAGGCCAAACTCTAGAAATGGACAGGCATTTATGATGCCATCATGCTCAGTTAGTCTAAGCTTGAGATAGACCAATCACTGTTCTTCTCTACCTTTCTCTTCTAGTCCTTCTCCTGCAATGGGTTTCTATTTTGCTATGGATCGATGGGGCCAACTATTAAAGATATAGGCTATTTGCTCGGGCTCCATCCTCACGGGCAAGAAATTATTCCAGGCCTGGACGTTGGAATGGCCAGCTTTTCCTATCCCTAGCAAGAGTCCGTTAGAGATAGGGCCATTTCCTACATGCCTATTACTACTTACAGAGGTTGCTTGGCTGCTTCCATAGGCAAGGACGGGACCCCTATGTCCAATGCTGAGCATATTGCCTTCCTCAGTTACTGGCTAAACAGGTACCTCTTTTGCTTAGCCAGTCAGGCCATTACGAAGGATTACACAACTTTGTCCTTTGCTCTGGCTGTTGGCTAGCCCTTGTCTTTAGCCACTCTTGTCTAGGCATACCTAGTTCGTGGTGTGAAAAATTTTGTTCATTCGGGCTTCAGTTCTGGTGGAAGTCTGATTTGGATCCTCCAACTCTGGCTGTACTCATATTTCCCAAAATTTTAGCCCGCTGTTTGTCAGCTGGCTGATATTCCCATTTTTTCGGTCTAATAAATGGACGTTACTCCCTCCTCTCACACCTGCGAGGAGTGTTTTACTTTTTTCTATGAAGGGTGCTCCAACCAGGCTCTTTGTCTCTTTACTCCCCTTTTCTCTCTTTAATTTCACCCATTCCTCTAGCTTTCTAACAATCCAGCCAATTGGGACCCTGGCACCCAAACCACTTACAACAAAATCTTCTCTAGCTACTTTGGTGGTGAGATATTATCTTCAGGCAAAGCATTCTGCAAAGCAACAAAAAATGTGGGGTTGAATATTATTTCTCTCCTCTCTTTACCCGTCAGTTCGGGCTCAGTTGGTTCCAGTTTTGCCAGAAATCACTGCGAATGTGGACTAGTTAAAGCGGGGTTTGATAGTGAATGAGGAACAAGTGAAGAAAATAAGAGAACGATTGGATTGACTCAAAGTATCATTATCCTTTAAACTGTTCTCAGCCTGACCGGTTGTTTCTGAAAAGTTTGAGAAGTGGTTGTTTGATCGGACAACCCAAATATTCTAGAGCACTGATTCTGAGGTACTGCTTCAATTCGCTGTATCATTAGCCACCAAGGCCAACGAACCAGCTACTGTACCAGTTGCAGAATGCAAAAACCAATGTCAAAGAGACTATTCTCCAAAAGGGCAGCCAACCAGGGGCCAGCTAAAAAGAAGAAAAAGGCTATAACTCCATCTAAACAGGCATTCTCTACCTCATCTTTTTTCCTTGGAGCTGTCCGATTTTCTTATTCTGATTCAAACTCTTCTTGTTTCTTTCAGCTGGTGGACGAGGATTCTGAAGAAGAAACCTTGCCAGCTAGACAAACCTCACCAACAGCTCAACCTTTAATAGCCCTATCGTGAGTTGCGCTACTGCCTCTTTGAGTTTGCACACCCATTGAATGGGCTAGAGCCGTTCTCGAATAGGTCACCGAAAGGGGACCGATTCTGATCCAGGTCATTCCTCCTCTAACTCCCTCTAATAGAGATGATGATGTTAACCCTACTGGGGAATCAGTATAAGAGCAAGTGGTTCTTTCCTCCAGTAGTTTGCCTGGAGACGACGCTACCCTGGACACAGCTAGGGAAAGAACCAACCTATCTGTTGAGCAAGTGCTAGAACAGGCCGACGAAGGTGATGTGGACAATCAGTCTGACATTGCTGTAGTGACCAAATCTGTCTTGGATAATATGGAAGAGAACATTATGGCTAATCCCTGGACTTCTACTCATCTGGAGGAATCAGCCCTAAATGGTGAGGACAGAGTTCCAGCACTTGATTTAGTCAATGAACCAGATGCCCAACCCAGCACAAACATATGCATTAGCATTTTCATGGAGGAACCTGCTATGGCCTCTCCTCCTGAGCTGATCCAATAATTGTCCCATGCTCCTGCCCATCATCTAACTTGTGGCATCACAGGATGTATTAACCTCCACATTATTACCTTCCTAGGTAACTTACTTTATGTATGGGCTTGTTGCTTTGTATGGTTTCCAGCTGCTAACTTGTGCTTTTGATTTCCTTTGTGCAGGTAGTGCCCTTGGGTCCAGAGCCATTCATACCCTTCGACGATTTCTTCATTGGCCTGACTTTGGGGCATTTGATTTGGGTTTATTTAAGCCTGAAGCATTCAAATTTGCAACAGTCCAAGAACCTTGTCTTTGGGCTCATTTCCTACGGTTTGAGCAGTCTCCCACCAACCACCAAGATCGATGCTACTTTGGCTACCCTTCTTGGTGACCCTTCGTTCTCTGCTGGGTAGCTTACTTTACTTAAGTAGATCCAGGAACAGCTACCGGGCTGTTGTATCTTGGCTCAATCAACCTCCACTATTCAAACTAAGGTCGAAGCTCATCTGATCACCAGGGAGAGAACAATGCAATTCCTCAAGACTACCAAGACAAAATACGAGGTTGGGAAAGTAACTCGGGCTCAAGTGATTGCCCGAAAGGCCTGGTTCAAGGCTCGTATTGCATCGCTCAAGGCAGAATTGGAGAAATGTGAAGCGGAGGCTATCACCAATGATGCAGCATTGGCAAAGGTTGATGTGGCCGTGGCTCAACTTGGTGAAGATACTTAAAAATGCAGCGACCAATTACAAGCCAACACTCTATCTACCCGTATTTGGTCTCAAAAGCTTACCAAGGCTCAACACGATCAGGCTGGAGCTGAGAAGACTTGGGAGGAGCTAAACACAAAACTTAGGAACTTTGAGTCGGCCTTGAGGCCGACTTCTAACTTCTGTACATGTATCTATTACTTTTATTTATTTTTATATTTTTTTTATGTATGTCTCTTGTAAGCAAGCTGTGTTCAAAATTATTTAATACAATGATATTTTTGATCACTTATGCTCATAGTTAATAAGGGGCTCTTATTGTAACCATGGATTTGGTCTATACTCTAAATCAATAGTCATCCATAGAGTAGGATAGTATGATTTTAAATACCAATCATTTATCAATCTTCTGTGAAATCCTCCATCCAAGTTGCTTAGCCTATATACCCCACCTTTCTTAATCTAGTGGACGATGAACAGACCTTCCCAGTTTATTGACCATTTACCATATCGGTTATCATTATCCCTAATAGGCATGGCGGCCTTCCAAACCAAGTCCTCTATGCAGAAAGACTTCTTTTCACCCTCTTGTTGTATGTTCGGATAGCCCGTAGCTTCTACACTTTTAATGAGTCTAAGTCCGCTAATCTCATATCATCAATCCCTTTCAACTCAGATATCATAGCCTCATTATAATCAGTGGGCTTACGCTAATTTTGTAGAGCCCTCCTAGCTAATCGGACTGTAACTTCCATCGGTAACATGGCATCGTACCCATAGGTTAGCTTAAATGGTGTAACTCTAGTACTTAACCTTTTGGAAGTCCGTTAGGCCCAGAGTGCTTCTGACAGTAGTTTGTCCCATTCTCTTGGGTTCTCCTTGACCATTTTCTCAATGATCCCTATAACGATCTTGTAAGTTGACTTGGCCTGTCCGTTTGCTTGAGCATAATATAGGGTGGAGCTAAGAATAGTAATTCCTCTACTCTCGGCTAAGGCTATAGTCTTTGTTCTTGTTAAAATTGACCCCTGATTAGCCGTTATAGTCTCAGGTAGGCCAAATCGGTGTATTAGGTGTTCTTCTTTGAATTTTATCGCTGTAGCCTGAGTCACTGTCTTACATGGTATCGCTTGAGTGCACTTCATAAAATAGTCTGTGGCTATAATGATGAAGCAATGTTGGCCTAAGGAAGGAGGAAGAACTTTATCGATTCAGTCCATGGCCCATCCTCTAAACGGCCATGGCTAATGACTAGCTTTAGTTCCCTAGCTGGCACTCATTAAATCAGGCCATGCTTTTGGCAGGCTTGGCACCTTTTGGCATAGCTGTTATAGTCCTTCAACATTCTAGGCCAATAATTTTTGTACTTTCTTAAAAGCCACTTCATCTTGGTACCGGCCTGATGTGCTCCACAAATTCCTTTATGGACTTTGGTCATTACCTGCATGGCCTGCTTTTTGTCTAAGCACTTTAAGATCAAATCATCCCCGAAGGGTTTTTTGAACAACTCAACATCGAGTACCACAAATTAGACTATGAACTATCTTACCTTTCGGTCCACCCTAACATTCGAGTGCTTTAAATATTTAATGATTGGTATTCTCTAATCATCGTCAACCATCAGGACCGAATTGGTTGTGGTGTACCAACCTCTCATTGCCACTGATGGTAGTGATCGGACTTGTATCATAACATCCTAATCTTCTACTTTCTTCTATGGGGCCAAGGCCGATCCTATTTTGCTAGCCTATCGGCCTCAACATTTGTTAACCTCAGAATATAACTTACACTTACATCATCAAAGGACTCCATAAGCTAAGTAGCCACGGAGTAAAACAGGCAGAGTTTTTAGCTTTTTACCTAGAATTCACTAGATATATGTTCGATAACTAACCTCGAGTCTCCTTTTATATGTACGGATGATGCCCCCATCTCAAGGAGTATCTCCATCCGATGATAAGTGCTTTGTATTCAGCCTGATTGTTAGTGCATTTGAAATCGAGCCGAAATAACATCTTAGTTCTTTTATACTTGGTGATACCATGAGCACCCCAGCCCTAGCACCTTCTATTTTTTGGACCCGTCAAAGATTAAGGTCCACAATACGAAGGACACGCTTAGTATTTTAGGTTCTAGTGATAGATTCCCCAAATCAGTAGGGTCTGGGTGATCGGCCAGAAAATAGGCTATGGCCTGGCACTTGATCGATTGCTGTGATTAGTATTGGATGGTGAACTCCATAAGGGCCAATGTCCATTTTCTAATTTGGCCAAGCATGATAGGTCAGGATAGAATGTATTTTATCACATTGATCTGGCATATAATTTAAGTAGAAATGGGTAACATATATGTTCTTAACTTTTATGATGAAAAATATAATGCGAAGCATAACTTCTCAATCGTCGAATATCGCTACTCGATTGGAGTTAAAATTCTACTCAAATAACAAATGGCTTGCTCACTACCTTGCTCATTATCCTAAGCTAACATACTTCCTATAGAGCAATCAGAGGCCGATATATACACTTTTAAACACCTATACTTCTTGGAGGGCATCAAAACTGGAGGGGTAGATAAGTACTACTTTATTCCATCAAAGGCTTGCTGGTGGCTCTCCTGCCATTTGAACTCTTCATCATTCTTGATTTTGAGATTGGGGTCCATACCTGTGTCTTTCCTGCAAAGTTGGAGATGAACCTCTGGAGGAAGTTGATTTGTCCGAGCAGCCTTTGCAACTCTTTCTTGTTGGTTGTGGGCTTTGCTGCTTGAATAGCCCGAGCCTTGTTCTTGTCAATCTCAATACCTTTCTGGTGCACCAAAAAACCCAAGAAGTTTCCTACTAATACCTGATGCACATTTGAGTGGATTTATTTTTAGCTTGTGAGCCCACATTCTTTTAAATGCTTTCTCCAGGTCCCTCAAGTGATCGACAAACTTTACCACCACATCATCAATATATACTTTCATGAATTGTCCAATCATGTTATGAATATGGAATTCATGGCTTGCTGATAGGTCGCTCCTGCATTTTTTAGCCCGAATGGCATCACGACCCATTCAAATGTCCCGATTAACCCCGGGCACCTAAAGGCTGTCTTTGGAACATCCACTTCGGTGATGTAGATTTGATTATACCCCAAGTGCCCATCCATAAAGGACAAGATTTTGTGTTTAGTGGCCAAATCGATCAGCTGATCGGCCATTAGGATGGGGTACTCATCCTTCAGAGTAGCCAGGTTTAGGTTTATGAAGTCAATGCAAACCTAAAACTTTCTATTCTTTTTACCACTAGAACCACATTAGAGACCCATTCTACGTATCTGGTAGTCTGAATGAAACCAGCCTCGAGGAGTCTCTCTATTTCTTCCTTTACCTCTAGTGTGACTTCTGATGACATTCTCTTAGGTAGCTGTCTGAATTGTCTGAACCCCAATTTGATAAGCAATCAGTGCTCTATCAGTTCTTTTGACAGCTCTGGCATCTCGTCATAGTCCCAGGCAAAGCTGTCCTTGTGCTTTTTCTCAAAAGGATTATGACTTTGGCCTGGAACTACGGTTCTAGCTTCTAACTTACATAAGTTAGTTTATGCTCCCCTTCATCACCAAAGTTAACTTCCAAATGGGGATCTTAAATGTCAACCAGCAGATCATCCAATTTTGCTGTGGCTGTTTCCAACTCTTCCATTTGAATTCTTCTTCTTTTGGAAATTCTTCCTCGTAGATACAATCGGCCAATTTAACCCCACCATCGATTTGGCCAATCTCTATTCTTCTATCAGCCAAATATGCACACCACGTAGCCTTACTGGACCTTTGGGCCAGCTGTCTTCGGGCTTCAGTTAGTAGTAGATTCATCAATAACATCTTGCTCGTTGATCTTTATGGGCCTTAACTCTTCAGTCATATTGAGTTTGTGGTAAAGCACCTTTAGATCATGAGGATCTCCCTTAGTAAAGGTTGCTGCGTTTAGTTTCCCCATCTTTCTACATCCCAATAGTTTAGTCAGTCCGATGTCATCTTCATATAGAATTGTGTCAGCCTTTTACACTCGTGCTATGAACGGCTTGATATCGGCCCCCACCACTTCGACCTCATCGCCTCTCTAGAAAATTAGCAGCTGATACAGAGTAGAAGGGATATAGTAATTGGGGTAAATCCAATCTCAGCCTAATAGTACGTTATATGAGGCTGAAGTCTCCACAATAAAGAAAGCTGTCATAACGGTCCTGCTTCCAATAGTTAATTATAAAGGTAGGATCCCTTTAGAATCCCTTTACTTCTAAAGGTAGTACGTTATATGAGGCTGAAGTCTCCACAATAAAGAAAGCTGTCATAACGGTCCTGCTTCCAACAGTTAATTCTAAAGGTAGGATCCCTTTACTTCTTGAGGGTGTCCCTGTGAAGCTTTGGAAATTCATTTTGGTCGGAATCAGATCTGACTCGGACTTTTATAGGATCCTCAACATGATCTGAGGCATAATATTGATAATAGATTTGCCGTCAACCAGAATTCTATTTATCGGGACCCCTTCGATGTGTCCTTTCATGTACTAGGGCTTTCCGTGCTGAGAAATCTAGAATGTTGGTTTTTCGAAGACCACCTTGATAGGCCCTCCTGATTTCTATCCCTTTTTAGCTTGCTGTCCTTTTGGCCTTAAGATGGTGTTCTTAGGTCGATCGGACTGTTGATCGGTGGCATCCACATTTTTGCTTGTGGCCTCCACCACCTCGGGTTTTACCGTTTGCCCTCTATTCCAAAACACATCTTCTATAGTGGCCAATTCATCTACCTAGCCTTCTACCACATCTCCCTTCATGGCTGTTGGTTGGTCTAGCTTAGCCATGAAGGACATGGGTAGGGTAAATATTATGTTAGAGGACAGCCTTTTTGGAATAATTTAAACTGAATCTGCGTATCATCCGAATCTGCGAAGTCATTGGTCTTTTCGTCCATGGTGTCTACCTCGGGCTTACATCCTCCTGTAGCCTTTTCTTATCTAAACTTCTCCTTTAGGAACACAGTTGCATGCATTACACCCTTGCCCGCACCCTTGTCAAACACGAGCTCTTCTTCTATTGATTGATCTTAAGAATCAGGCATTTAGGGCGAATTAACCCTTAGAGGATTATAAGCTTGATCTTCCTAGTATTGTTACTCTCTTTTGGCCTGCGTTGCCTTTTGAAATGTCCTATTTTGGGATTTTATTGTACTTAGGTCGTGTCGAGAACTTTGGGTGTTCGGCCCGATACCATCTTCCCTACTGCACCCTTTATGGAAGCACTATCCTGGAATGTATGTCAAAAACTGCAGCCTTCTTTAGCACATTGGGCCTTGACAGGGGCTAAGGAAGCTTGCCTTGACAGGGGCTAAGGATGTTTTTTCTCTGATTGGCTTGAATCTCCAAGGCAATGATTTAGATTCCATTCGGGCTTGGATTGACTTTGCCTAGGCAGTGTAAGCCTATCATGCACAGACTTTCTAAGACTATGTTTGTGGTGCTCACTCACCCTCGGCCTCTTGCTTGGGCTGGCTATCTCCTTTTTAATATCCACTTTGCACCTTGGGTAGAGGCCTTGCTCAATCAAGTCCAACTGTCGTCGCAAATCGGCGATCAAACTATCCGTGTTTGATCGAGCCTTTTGAATTTTGGACTTGTGCTCTGCTTTCTTCCTCTCTTGTTATGTCTTCTGAAGCTCGTGGATCATTACCTTCAGCCCTTCCATAGCTAAAGTAGCAACTTGCTTCCCTTCCCTCTATTTTAGCCTTTCATCTATTTATGATAGGTCAACCTGGTCTGGGCCTAGTCAGCTTGGTCAAATCGGGTACCACCATGTTTGTACCGGTGATCTGAGGAAATGGATTTGCATTAATACACATGCCTTTGTCAAAGAACTTGAACTCCCTTTTCCACATTTTCTTGTATCACATTACAAAATACAACATAATTGTTAGTGGAGTGTTTCCATGAATTATGCCACTTATAATATTCTATATTCTAATGTCATCGCCCTTTGGAATCCGATGACCATCACTTAGCTTGATCACTGTCTTGGCCAGAAGGGCATTGAAAATTTGATCGGTCATAGTTATATCAAACGTGTAATTTTTTCCTGCCTCAAACACCATCTTTTTTGCAATGGCATTATTATTTATGGGTTTGTTCAAGGCATTGTATATGATTGACCATTTGCAAATCAATTCGGCCATGTCAATTTCAACTTCGAGGTCACAATCTGCCACATAGACCTCGTAATTGGGATCTTTATAATATGTTCCCTTAGAAGAATTCTTCTTCTCCTGTTCATCCAAATGGATGCATTCATAATGAGCGGCCCTCGTGGCCAACTTAAATAGATCATGGAAATCGGTCCCTTCAAACCTCTTTCGAAGCTTGAAAGACATCCCTCCCATTACCATCTTGACGTACTCCTCCTTGGGCAGGGGAACCGGTATTATCGATTACATCTGTGTTTCGGCCTAAAGGTTAAATGAACACTGGTGTCATCGATCTAGTAGGATCAGTGACTACCACACTGCCTAATCCTCCTTGTAGATCTGGTTATTTTTTTGACTCATTCTGTTCTTGGAGAATCAGGCACACGTAAGCAGGCTCTTTCTTCCTATCAGCCCAAGAATTTGAGCTGATTTGCTCCTTTGGGCTTTCTGGGGTCAATCGATCCACCAGCGCTGAGATGGCTTTTGACAGGTCTGAGATTTATGAGGTCAAGCCTTCTAGCTTAGCATGTGTAGTCCTAGTAGATGAGATTAGTCTAATCTGACCACGATGTATTTCGTCCGTTTGGCAGACTAACCCCTTAAAATTATCCATCAAACCTATTAAGGCATTGTAATCTTGCCTCATAGGTTCAACGTTTTGCCTCATGACCACTGAAAGTGCTTCTAGAGTCACAACACTGTCCTGTGTTCAACGAGTAGTGCTTTCTTCTTATATGGGGTTAACGGCCAGATCGTCCTGTCTATTTTTTCCATGCTTTTGATTTTTCTTTGGAGGCATATTCTAGCACTATGGGTCACACTAGGCATGCCAAAAATGTTTGCTTGTAGTTTTGCGCGAGTGTGCCAGAGCCAAACGGGTTCGATGAGTGCAAACTAATTTCCTATGTGCTTGTGTGAGTGATACACAAGGCTTTGTGATCTGACTTCTAACAATATGATTATGTGAGGTGAGTAGAAAAGGTACCTCACCAAAAGTTCTATAGCAGTAATGAAGTGCACAAGCCAATTAGTGCATAGTTCACCAGATAAGCAATCACAAACAATTAATAAAATATAAAGATATCTTATTAAATGCGTTTGGAAAAAATAACAACAAAGAACGCAATCAGAACATGCTCTGTCTGTTTAATAAGAAGACTGAAAACAAAACATCACAGAGAACAGATCTATTGCTAAGAATACAAGAACATAGGGTTGAATACTCTGAGTGCTGTTTGAATGCTATTTTCGAGAGTGATGCGGAGTCTATTACACGGTTGGCCAACCTTTGTATTTATAGCAGCCTTTAGGAAGTTTTGATATGGTACGGACTCCTTGAATTGCGCCCAAAGCAAGATATGGATGGCAAAATCTTTCCCAATCTCCCATTTCATCCTTATCTTTATCTTGATTGCACTAATCTCTAATATCCTCAGGATTGACTCTCTATCTCTAGCTGGATACACTCAAACCCATTCAAGAAGGACTCTGCTCCCTTAAAATTTTAGAATGACATCATCATGACAGCTAAAGGCGTAACCGCCTAATCAATTTATCCATCAAGCTCCCACGACTATACCTTTTCCCCATCGGACTGCCTATTCTTGCCAGTTGTCATATCTTCTAAAACGTATGAGCCCGATGACAGCTTGACTCTACGGTTTATCCATCTAAACCACATGATGTTTTTCCCATCGAGCCCAATAGCCCTTCACAGCCTTGGGCCAGTCAGTCCCAAATAGATCCTGGGCTAACCAAATTCCAGCCCGCTCCAATTCATTCGGGCTAAAAAATCCTTGGCAGTTTTTGGGTGCAAATAGCAGTACCATCCTTGTAAGGCAAATGTAGTGGCAGACGTGCTAAGCTGAAAACCTCGATTGAAAGTCACTTTCCTCATGATTCGAGAATAGAAAGCATTGGAGACTATAGCAGAATTTGCTCTTCAACCCACACAGTCAGAGTAGGGATGACACTTTGGGTGTCTTATGGTGCAACCAACACTCAATGGTCACATTTTAGAAGCTCAACAAAGGGATGAGGAATTGAAGGACTGGCTCGCCAAAGTCTCGGAAAAGGCACTAGAAGGGTGGAGTACCAGACTAGATAGAGGATTTAGATGCCGAAGTCGATTTGCCATACCCTATGTGGAAAAGCTGGGAACAAAGGTATTGGATGAGGCACACAAGTCTAGGCTGACCGTCCACCCTGGAAGAACGAATATGTACTAGGATTTGAAAAGGAACTTCTGGTGGGAAGGCATGAAAAGAGAAGTAAAGGAAAAATAGGTTTAAAATTTATTTAAACGTGCAATGGAAAAACAAAGTTCAAAAATATTGTTGGTAGCCCGAATCTACTACTCGTTAACTCTATAGATGCATATATACAAGAGGGAGAAGAGTTTATACCTTAGGTCTTGAACCCAATTATGATTATCTTCTTTCTTGATGGTACAACAGCCTCCACTAGGTTGTCTTCACCCTTATAACTCCTACGGGTGCTTGCCGAAAAGACTAGGATTGGTGGGAACCCTAATAAAGACGATAGAGAAGGTTTGGGAACCCTAAAATAATTTTTGCAGCTTCTAGTATAATGAAATGACGAACTCAGATTTTTGGACACAGCTTCCTTATTTATAGATCGACCTTACTTTCAATCGATCAAAGTGACTTCGATCGATCGAACCTTCGATTGATTGAACAATGTTCGATCGATTGAACTTGCCTTGACTTTAATCGATCTAGACTCCTTCGATCGATCGAACCTGTCTGTTTCCAAGCATCTTAGCGGAGCTAAGAATGGAACCTCCTAGGCTCTTTATTGTTGGCTTAGACTAGTTGTTAATTCCCATGATCAAACTCTTTGATCAGCAAATTCACCAACTAATCAGTTAACGTTTACTCCACTATAAAACGATAACTGAACTCCAACGCAAAAGAACATATCCGAAGCGATACCAAGACTTGTATGGTGTACTAGTGTCCCTCTACCATCAGCATTCGTAATCATACTCAAGTATTCGGATAACTGTTACTCTCAACCTGAATCATGATTACTTCTTGTATTCTGTGAGTCTCATTCACCTCTCACGATTACCAAACATGTTGATAATTACTTATCAACAAGACTGCAGTTCTTAGTAAGCAACTTGGTGACATTCTCAAGGTAATGCTTACTCTTTATCAAAGGGTAGATTCTATCTTGACAACATATGTTCATATCCTTATGAACATGACATACCTAAGATACCTAAGTGTTGATCTTTTATAGACCTCACTAATTGGTATGTCAAAGTAGCCATACCCACAGTCTGTGTCCATAATCGTCTGAAGATAGAGAAGACGTACCTTATACAAGTTATGAGTTCCTATCGACTGTTGACAGTCTTAAGTGTCAATAGGAAAGCTCAGGTCCGTCAATGTACTATAAGCATTAGCATATTAACTAAGAGTTATACTCCATCGATTGAGATTCTTCACTCCATCCAATGGTAGTTAATCATGCTATAGTGTAAACCTGATGAGATATCCAGTCTCATCATCTACTGTGACAAACTCTAAATATCAAAGAATAGTAATTAGCATCTCGCTTGCATGTATGTCGTACATACACATATTGCTTACTATGATACTTAAGGATTAATAATCATCTCATGAAAGAAACATATACAATAAAATGTAAAGCTGATATCCATATATTAAAAAGTCAATGTCTCCTACATAAAGTAATGTTTTGAGGGCACAAACCCAACAAACTCCCACTTATACTAATAAACATTCAGGACTACATCTGAGACCTAGACTATATAGATGACGATCAAAGACCTTCTATGGTACGGCCTTTGTAAATGGATCTGTAAGATTATCTACGGTGGCAATCTTTGTGACAGCCACATCTCCACGTTGAACAATATCTCGAATTAGATGATATTTCCTCTCTACGTGCTTTCCCTTTCCATAGTTCCTTGGCTCCTTGAACTGAGCCACTACTCTACTATTATCACAGTATAGCGTAATATGTGACAACAACACTAGTACCACCTCGAGCTCCATAAGGATCTTCTTGAGCCAAACAGCTTCCTTTGCGGCTTCATAATGGGCCACATACTCAGCTTCTGTAGTTGATTCTGCAATGCATTTTTGCTTAATACTCCTCCAACTAACAATACCACCTCCCAAGGTAAAGAGATGTCCAGACGTTGACTTCCTCGAATCTTTATCTGACATAATGTCTGAGTCAGTGTATCTCACTAGAATTAACTCATCACCGCTATACATAAGCATGTAATCTTTAGTCCTTCTCAAGCACTTAAGATTGTGCTTAACAGCTATCTAGTGCTCTGGACCTAGATTCAATTGATACCTACTGACCATGCCAAGGGCAAAGCAGATATCTAGTCTAGTGCATAACATCGCATACATGTGACTTCCCAATGCCGAAGCATAGATAACTCCTGCCATGCGATTTCTCTTCTCCTGTGTCTTTGGACATTGGTCCTTGGAGAACGCTAAACCATGCCTGAAAGGTAACAAACCTTTCCTCGAATTATCCATTGAAAACCTAGTTAGCACCTTTTTGATATAACCAGCTTGAGATAATCCCATTATCTTTTGCTTATGATCTCAAAAGAGCTTTATCCCAATGATATAGTTAACCTTTCCTAGACCTTTCATATCAAAAGTACTAGCTAGTCAAACCTTTATCGTTGACAACGCTGCTACATCATTTTCAATGAATAGAATGTCATCAATGTAAAGAAAAAGAAAAGCAGCCACTTTTCCTTCACACTTCTTGTATACACAAGGCTCATCCAGATTATGTATGAAACCAAACGACTTGATCGCTTGGTCAAATCGGATGTTCCAACTCCTAGATGCCTGCTTAAGCCCATAAATGGACTTTCGTAACTTGTATACCAAGTTACCTTTCCCACCAGCTATGAATCCTTTTGGTTAATATATATAGATATCCTCCTCAAGATTGCCATTCAAGAATGCAGTCTTGAAGTCCATCTATCAGATCTCATAATCTAGATATGCAATAATGGATAAGAGTATTTTGATTTACATGAGCATGGCTACCGGCGAGAAGGTTTCCTTATAGTCAATACCCTCCCTTTGAGTATAACCTTTCGCTACAAGCCTATCCTTGAAGGTCTCAACCTTTCCATCAGATCCTCTTTTTCTCTTGTAAACCTACTTATAGCCAATATATTTGATATTGACTGGAAGTTCTACAAGATCCTAGACCTGATCAGAATGCATAGATTCTAATTTAGCTTTCATAGCTTTAACCCAATGAGGTGAATCTACATCAGCCATTACCTCTTCGTATGTGGTGACAGCTTAAAAAACTTCTCCTAAGAACATGTATCTATTAGGCTGGCTGATAATCCTCCCACTACGACAAGGTACCGGTGCAAAAATGGATGAGGAAGTGGTATTTTCTCGTCTTACATCGTTATCAACTGTGGGTAGTACTGAGGGCTCTCCTTCTATCTCTCTCAGATCTATCATTCCCATAGGTTTATGGTTCATGATATAATCATCTTCCAAGAAAACAACATTTACACTAACAAATACTTTATGCTCTCTTAGATCATAAAAATACCATCCATAAGTCCCCTTTGGATACCCTACAGTCCGATCTAGAATCAAACTAGCTCATCTTTCTTTTCAGCACATGTGACGGACACCCCCATATCCGAAGATGTTGCAAAGAAGGCTTGCACCCAATCCACATCTCCCGTGGTGTCCTAGGAACAGACTTGCTTGGTACTAGATTCAGTATGTACGCTGCGGTTTCCAAAGCATAACGCCAAAGGAATAATGGCAACTCTGAATAACTTATCATCGACCTAGTCATGTCTTAAAGAGTCTGGTTCCTGTTTGCAATAATTTCTGGTGTGGTGTGCATTGGGCGTGCTAGAGTCCGCGTGGACTCAAAAGTGATGGTGATTATGATTACCTAATCTGACTTCTAATCAAGCGATTTGTTATTAACAATAAAACAACAGAATGTGGGCTTTCTCTACTCTGATGCAAGCAAGAAATTATAAATGGGAACTGGAAAAAGGGCGACTAAATACAACAATTCAGAATACCTCCATAGACATCATCTTCTCCATTGATTGAAAAGTAGTGATTACAAACGTTCAAAGTAATAAACAAAAAATAAAAACGAGCACTCAGGAACAAGAACTCACAGATCACTCAAAATCACTCAAGAATAAAAGAGAATTGTTATGAGGAGACTCTAAAGTCTGCTGAGAGCAGAAGTGGCGTGTGTGTTAGCCCCCCTCCATTGTTGCACCACCTGCCCTATTTATAGACTTGTTTGAATAACCATTCATGTTAGTGGGGATAATGGGGTAGTGGGGTACGTGGCTCCTAGTTTTTAGGCATATATCAGTTTCTGCTCCCACTATGTCCCACGATCAACTTCCATGACTTGTGTGATGATCCCACTTCTGCCATGTTCTTCTCTCGTAACTGCTTCCCTTCCACCTCAACACGTTCTGAAGACCACGTTTTCATCCATACTTAACTGCCTACCACCTGAGTAAATCCAGGACCGATTGTGTCCTTCTCTAAGTAGCTAAATCCTTGCTGGTGGTAGAAGTCGGCCTTTTAGTCAATAGGAAGCCTACTTGCATCTTTCGGTCTCTTTTAACCGATATTGCCTTTGACCTTTACTGATTCCATGGGCTGCTTTTACCATTTCCTAAGCCCGACATTACATTTTCTTGCATGGCTGCTGTTAGCTATCATCCTATGGGCTTACCACTGCAGGATCCATAGAGGTGGTCATCGGCCTTATCTGCTAATGCCGAGGTGTATGCCCATGATCCTTTCTGATATCGGCCTTGCTTTTTGGGACCGATATCTTTATGAGAGCCGCGCTCCTCTTGCCGATATTAGGGTTCAATAATTATAGATAAGTTGGGGATCGGTCTAGTATGACCGATTTTAGAGCTATTGTTGATGCTGCTTTTCCACTCGCCATACTTGTTAAAACTGGGGTATTTCTTTGAGAACCTTGTTTCTTTCTTTCCTCGGTCTTGACACCGATATCCTCATATTGAATGTACCATCCTTACTAGCAGCTAGATTAGATATCGGTCTTTCTTACGTCATCGGCCTCATCACCTGTTCATCTGCCTATATGGTCTTGTGATGACGTCCTCAGTCTACGTGACCGTCACGTGCCTTGGGAAACCCTAATTTAGGGTGTAAATAATGCCCCCAAAACGTCTTGTCAAACGTGGCATCATCAGTTTGATGAGACGTTTTGAAATTCAAATTTAATGCTACTCTGCAACTGGCGGCGTACGGCTCCACGTGGCACTTCCCCAATAACTCATACTTCCTCGTTTCCAGAAACGAGGCGTACCTCTTGGGAACCTGTTCCCAAACCATGATGACCCCCTTCTCCTTCTATATAAATCATTCTAACCCTTGTCATTTTTCACTCTTTACTTTCTTGCCTTTATTTTCTCAAAAAATTTTCTTTCCTTCTCAAATTTCTATGGCTTCTTCCTCTGCAACTAGTGCTTCCCACTCCGCTGATGCTACCTCGTCTTCTCCTGCTGCTACTGGTACTGCGCCGGCGGTGAAAACAAATGCCACCGCCGTTAAGCAAGCCCTCGAGGCCATTCCTGGGCTAATCAACCCTCAGGTATTGACTCCTCTTCCTTCAAGTTCTTCAATAGGACTTGGTCCTTCTTTTGATTCTTTTCCCCCATCTTCTTTAGATCCCTACTTCCCTCTGGTTGTAGAAGACAAGGAACTACTCTATCAATCCCCTAACTTTGATTGGGGCTCCCAGTATGCCCCTTCTAACCCCTTACGAAATTGGCCTATTCCTTTTCCTGACTGGATCTCCTGGGTAGACCGATTGGCAGAGGTGAAAAGGGACCTATGGAAGGCCCTTGAAATCTATGACGCCATTATGCTTAGCTAAGAGAGATTTTACCTTGATAAGCCTCTCTTCTTTTCTTCTCTGTTCTTCTGGTCGACCTCGGCCAACGCTTTCTTCTTCCGTTGCGGCCTTATGAGCCCAATAATCCAAGACGTTTGTTTCCTCACTAGTCTTCCTGCCCATGGTGAGGAAATTACTCCTAACCTTTCGTCCGCACTTGAGTTCGAATATCCTAGGTCCACATCGGGCAAAGGTTCTTGTGTTATTACTGGCTTTGGTCCTTTCATCTCGGCCAGTATGGAACAAGGGGAGGTCACTGATCGAGAACATGTTGCCTTCTTGATCTATTGGCTGAACCGATTTATCTTTTGCTCGGCCTCATACGGCATAACCAAAGAGTATACCCACATCGCCCTTGCTCTTACCTCGGGCACAAAACTTGCACTTGCTCCTCTTGTTATTTCCCACCTATACCGTGGTATTCTTGAATTCATTTTTTCCGATTTCAAAAATTCAGGAGGAGCCCTTTGGCTCCTCCAATGTTGGCTGCAATCCTACTTCCTCGAGAAATGTTTAGTTGATAACTTCGATCCCACTACTCTTCCCGAGGACTCTTCCGCATTCGCCTTTCATTTTGCTGGATTCGGCCCGAAGGGCCTTTCTTTCGATCATCTCTTCTCTTTCTTTTACGAACACATGGGGAACCGATCGCCCCAACAATTTCTCCCCTTCCACCCTCGTCTGCAGTGCCCGAGTTGGCTTCTTTACTGTCCAGTTCAAGCTCCTGAGGCTGAGCAAGAAGATCATGAGGAAATCTGGGCTAGCTTTTTAGTTGGCCGAGATCTCTTGTACAGTCCTGTCTTAACCCAACACAACAACAAATGTGGGGTGGAGTACTATAATGCTCATGCTTTAGCCCGACCATTCGGGCTAACACAACTAATCCCCATTCCTCCATTCCGAACATTCAACCGTTCAATGACAGGGCGGTCTCTTTTTTCTGACCTGGCCAAGGTCGAGAAGTGTCGTTCCTTCAGTAGATCGGCCCGAGTGGGATTGGAGTTTTTCCCTTTTGAAGAGCTTCCTTCAATATCCACCAAGTTTAAAACTTGGTGGTCCAAAGTTCTATCGGGTTTACGTTCTGAGCCCGTTTTCTCTATACTTGCACGTATTTCTCCACCCGTCGCCGAGAAACCATCTCGTTTCACTAACCCCTCTATGGTTCAGGTTGCAGGTCAGAAGAGGAAAGCTACTACCTCCAAAGGTAAAACTCCATACCAAGCCGTTCTTGTTTTCAAAAAGTTCTTTAAATTCAAATTTGACCCCAGACATCCCGAGATCATGCAGTCCGATATGAAGTGGCATTTGAGGGCGCTTGAGCAGGAACACAGAGATAAAACAACAAAGGCATATAGAAAGTACTTGCAGACGGCTGATTATTCATCCGTCATGTCCTATGAGCAGTTTCTCAAGCCCTTTGAATGTCGGCCACCTCCCTTGCCAGACGCCAATTTTGCGATTGCCATTCCGATGGTGGATAAGCAAGCATCGTCCATGCTGGAACCCTAGGAAAAAGTTACCTATACTAGGCTGCATGATCTCGGCGCGGTCGATCATTCATCGACCATATGGGTTGTAGAAACTGGAGCACCGATTTTAGGTATTTTTTCCTTTTGCTTCATTAAGCCTTCCCTTTCTCTAACTGATTTTATCTCTATTCTTGTTCAGAGGCTCTTCCTAGAGAGAATCCATCCGGCGTGACCGATATCGAGTAGGATAAGGATATCCCTCTCTCAACTCATCAACGTCGTAACGTTGCCACGGCCACCGTTAAATCGGGCTAGGTATCAAATTTCCCTTGTGTTTTCTTTCGAACTTGTAAAATTTCTTTATGGCTGACCTTGTTTGATAATAGGGAGCTGGAGGCGCTGCCTCCAAAAAGCCCGGCCATGCAACGATGAAGCCTCCAACTTCTCGGGCAACGATGCCCCCACCTCCAAAGTCTCCTTGGCAACCTCCAACTTCAACGTCCTTCCTAGCTGCACCAGCAGAGACCGCCCCCCAGATGACCTACGATCAGCTGATGGCCGAGCTCCAACGGTTTAGAGGGCTGGACGAGGCCAGGCAGGCCATCCTTCATGGTGCGGCCAAGGTGTCGTCACCTGCCACTGACAACACTGGTGCTGGTGACACCTTGGGAACTACTAAGGATGAGAGGCCCTCTGGATCGGATCACAATGATCCCATCGATCTCAACGATCTTGGAACCCCTCGGGATACTGAGGTCATGGGTGAGCGATCTGTTCCCGATCAGCCTCCTTCCACCGGTGGTTCTCATACCGAGACATCAGCCTCTCCGTCGGTCCAGGTAATGTATTTTCTTTACTGTACTTTGTGCTATCTGCCTCTTCACTGTCCTTTATGCTTAATGTATTTCTTCTTGCAGGTTTCCAGCTCTCTTCCCATCCCCGACTTCAACTCGGTCACATCAGTTGAGGCCTTTTTCGCTCTTCTAAACCCCAAGAAACTCCTCCAAGCCGAACCCATCGTTGCTCAGGTTACCGCTGGTCCTTCCGCTACTAAGTACCAACGGGCTGAGGAGTGGTTTCGGACTATGGTCCAACGCAAACTTTCCCAGCTCCCAGATTTTGATGAGTTTTACTCGGCCATGGGTATCTTTCCTGGCTGGACATATCTGAAGAAATGAAGGCCGATCTCCGGGATCTGCAATTGAGGCTGCCAGACTATTTGAACTGACATCGGTCTGCCACCAAACTTATCTCTGGAATCGAAGAGAAGTCCAGGGAACGCAAAGCCCGCGTCAAGCATCTGGGTGCTTGCAAGCAGCAGTTTGAGGCGTCCAAAGCCATGAAGGAGCGCCTTCTTCAGGAGAAGGCAAGGATCGAGGCCGAGATGGCAAAGCTCCAGGCTGAGTTGAACAATACTGATGCAGGCCTTGCACTTTCTAAGAAAGCCATCCTCGATGTTGGGCGCACAGCGCAGGAACACGTGGATGCCTTGACCGGAACTGCAGCTGCAGCTGCAGCAAGCAGGTGGGAAGCCGACAAAGCTACTGCTGAAAAGGAGCTGGAATACTTGGACCGGGCTTGGGAAGAGCTTAGGTTAAGATTTGCTAAGAAATAATTTTTGTTTTGTAGCCATTATAGGAATGTACGGCTAATGCCATGTAAACTTTTTTGAACATTAATGAAAATGAAAATTTCCATCATTCATCTATTCTTACTGATTCCCGAAGGGATGGTACATATTGCTTTAAATATTTTCCATTTTATCGGCCTTGTATGCATCTCGCCATCTAAATCCATTAACCGATATGCATCCCCCATAATGACCGATATCACCTGGAATGGTCCTTCCCATTTAGCCGACCATTTTCCATATCGGGCATCTTTTTCACCCAACGGCAATATAGCTTTCCAAACTAGGTCTCCTTCGCCAAACGACTTGTGTTTAACCCTCTTGTTGTACGCCCAAGTAAACTCTGTTCTTCTGCGCTTTAATACAATTCAATGCTTTAAGACAAACATCATCAAGTTCTTCCAACTCGGCTATCATTGCCTCAGTGTAATCAGCTGATTTAAGGCCGATTTGGAATGCTCGTCTCGTTGACCGGACGGTTACTTCCATTGGCAGCATTGCGTCATGACCATACGTAAGCATAAATGGAGTGCTGTTCGTAGAGGCTCTTTTAGAAGTATGATATGCCCATAACGCCTTCGATAACAGATCATGCCATACCCTAGGGTTACCTTCCACCGTCTTCTCTATTATCCCCTTGATCGTTTTGTTTGACGATTCAGCCTGTCCTTTTCCTTGAGCAAAATACGGAGTCGAATTAAGGATTTTGATACCTTGGCTTTCAGCAAATGCCTTAACTTCATCCCCTGTGAAGACCGATCCTTGATCTGCTGTGATAGTTTTTGGGAGTCCAAATTGATGAATTATATGTTCGTTAATGAATTTGACCACATATGCTTGATTCACCGATTTTGCTGGTACTGCCTCCACCCATTTGGTAAAGTAATCAGTAGCCACCACAATGAAACAGTGTTGGCCCAATGACGGTGGATATATCTTTCCAATTAAGTCCATGGCCCAACCTCGAAATGGCCATGGTCTGACAATCACCTGCATCTCGGTGGCTGGTACTTGCTGAATTGGCCCATGTTTTTGGCATGCCTGACATCCTTTTGCGTAATCAATGCAATCTTTTAACATGCTCGTCTAATAGTAATTGTATCTCCTAAGGAGCCATTTTATTTTCGTACCAGCCTGGTGTGCTCCACAGATTCCTTCGTGTATCTCAGCCATTACTTTCATGGCCTCGAGTTTGTCTAAGCATCTCAATAGGACTTCGTCTTTGAAACTTTTCTTGAACAACTCTCCATCAAGTAGGACATAATTGACCGAGGACAACTTTGTTTTCCTCTGGGCCTCTCCGCTTGGGTACAAGAGGCATCTGATTATTGGAACTCTCCAGTCCTGATCATCCATGATTACCAAAAATGCTTCTGTTGCCATCTCCCTTTGTCTAACCGATGGTAATATTCTCCTCTACACTCTAATCACCTTTTCACAATCGGTGACTTCAATTTAGTTCCTAACGCAACCTGTGCCAAATTATCAGCCTCAAAAGTATAAGCTCGAGCTACATGCTGCACCTTGACATCGTCAAACTCACGCAACAATTGGAGAGAGATTGAGTTGAAAGGTAACAATTCCCAACTCTTGCAGCGATAGTCACCACTGAGCTGATTTATAACAAGGTTTGAGTCGCCGATAATATGAATTGCCGATATATCTAACTCCGCCATTATCTCGAGATCGATGATTAACGCTTCATATTCGGCTTGATTACTAGAACATTCAAATTCTAATTTGAATGAGAAGACGGTCTTTCTCCTTCTCGGCGATATTACAATTATCCCCGCCCCAGCTCCGTCGGCATTTCTGGATCGGTCAAATATTAACGTCCATGGGGTCAACGAAATTGTTGACAAAAGAATAGAATCAATGGCTTCATTTAATTTCGGGCCGACATCTAAACAAGGATGATCAGCCAAGAAATCGGCAAGGGCTTGGCCTTTTACCGATCTCTATGGAACGCATTGAAATGTGAACTCTATCATAGCCAGAGTCCACTTTCCTACACGCCCACGCATTATCGGTCTTGACAGCATGTATTTGATGACATCAGTTTGACAGATCAAGTAAACTAACACAGGGAGCATATATACTCTCAATTTCTGTGAAGCAAAGTACAAGGCTAAACATAATTTTTCTATTGGCGTATATCTACGCTCGACATGAGTAAGAATACTTAGATAGTACACTGCCTGTTCCTTTCCCCACTCGTTATCCTGTGCAAGCATACAAGCTATTGATTCATCTGAGGCTGATAAATACAGCTTTAATGGCCTCTTCTTCCTCGGAGGCATGATAACTGGTGGTTCCGATAGATATCACTTGATGGCCTCAAAGGCTTGCTGATGCTACGCTTCCCACCTGAATTCTTCTTTGGCCTTTAGCTTAAGTAACGGGGACCAAACATGTGTCCGACCCGCGCAGTTTGAGATAAACCTCCGCAAGAAATTGATCTGCCCGAGGAGCCTCTGTAGCTCTTTTTTGTTCTGTGGGGCCTCCGCTGATTGAATAGATCGGACTTTGTTTTTGTCGATCTCAATCCCCCTTTGGTGTACTAGGAACCCGAGGAAGTTTCCTGCCGATACTCCAAAGGCACACTTTAAGGGATTCATCTTCAGCCCATGGATTCTCATTCTTTCAAAGGATCGCCTCAAATCGGCCAAATGCTTTGCCTGGGTGGTCGATTTTACAACAACATCATCGATGTATACTTCCATGATTTTCCCTATCATGTCATGAAAGATTGCATTTATAGCCCGCTGATACGTTGCTCTAGCGTTCTTCAATCCAAACAGCATCACCACCCATTCAAATGTTCCAATCGCTCCTGGACATCTGAAAGCAGTTTTTGGGACATCCTCTTCAGCTATGTGTATCTGATTATAGCTCGAGTGCCCATCCATAAAGGATAAAATTTTATGTTTGGCCGCGGCGTCAATAAGTTGATCGGCTATCAGCATAGGGTATTCGTCCTTTGGAGTTGCCATGTTCAGATTTCTAAAATCTATACAGACCCTTATTTTTCCATTTTTCTTGACTACAGGTACGATATTGGAAATCCAATCGACGTACCTGGTTGTTCTTATAAAACCAGCCTTCAGCAGCCGCTCGATCTCCTCTTTGACTTTTAAAATCACCTCAGGGGACATTCTCCTGGGTAATTGCTTGAACGGTCTGCACCCCTCTTAAATAGGTAACCAATGTTCCACAAGTCCCCTTGCCAGGCCTGGCATCTGATGGTAATCCCAAGCGAAACAATCTTTGAATTCTTTTAGCAAGGAAATCAATGATGCTTGGAAATCGGGCTCTAGTAATTCGTTTACAAAAGTGGGCTGGTATTCCCCACTTGCCCCCAGATCAACCTCAAGGAGTGGATCCTATACCTCGGCCTTCAAATCATCAAGTTTTGCAGGGGGCGAGGACAATTCTTCGAAGTTTATACAATCATCCAAAATTTCTTGGTTTTCAAGAATATCGGCCATATCTGCCGACGATATATGTGCTTGTTTGTCTGCCAGAAATGCTTGTACTCTGGCTACACTGGCCTGCACGGCCAGTGCTCTTCTATACTTCACTGATGATGGGTTCTGGTCCATTGGGTATGTCAAGTTCTTTATCGTCGTCGATCGGCGTAATCACAGTTGATGGCCGATCGAGTTGCTTGTATACTTGAATCAATTGATTCTTATGATCCTTTACCATGGTGGGCGATCTCGGCCTACCGTTTTTGTCTGTTTCGATGAATTTAACTGGGCCGATCTTGTCCTCATATAAAACGGCTTTCGAATAATGAACTCTAGCAACGAAAGGCTTGTGATCAGCCCAGACCACTTCCACCTCATCACCGTTCCAAAAAATTAGGAATTGGTGCAAAGTCGATGGAATACACCAACTGGTGTGAATCCAATCCCTACCCAGCAAGGCATTGTATGAAGCTCTAGAGTCCACCATGAAGAAGGCTGTTATGGTGGTTTTCTTTCCCACTGTGAGCTCTATTGGGAGGATTCCTTTGGTCTTTGCTGGTGTCCCTGTGAACCCACAAACTGTGAGCTCAGTTGGGATCACTTCTTTCTCATCGCATTGTAACTTCAACAACATAATTGATGGTAGGATGTTCACCACTGCTCCATTGTCGATTAGCACCCTTGAATACGTCACTCCATCAATAGACGCGTTAATGTATAACGGCTTTAGATGCTGTGACATCCCTACCGCTGGATTTTCAAAGACTACCTTCGCAGGTTTCTTTCCTTCTTCATCCTCGGTCTTTGGCCTGACTACCGAGACCCTTGACTTCTCCGTTTTTACTTCTTGGTTGATAAAGGCAGGCGTCGATGGGTCCTTGTTTTCATGTATATCATCTTCCATTTTCCTTTCTTGGTCCAGTTTCGCTCCGAAGAACATCAGCAAAGTGTACACCATATTCACCGAGAAGTCTTTTGGAACACTCCCGAACTGGATAAACTTCTCCAATGATTCTTTGTTGTCTGAACTGATATCGGCCATTTCTAAGTCCGACTCGTTCACTTCCGGAATTGATGTTTCAAGCTTCTGAGGCTTTACGTCTCGGTCTTCAGCCTCAATCTTTTCCTTTCCTTTACGGCTTAAGATCGCCCTCGGCACCATATTCTTTTGTTGATCTGCCCGCTTCTTCTCCAAACGATATTTGGCTTCCCAATCTCAAGCTTCTTGCCTTAGCCGCTGCATTCTTCTATTCTGGGTCTTACTGAAGTATGCATGGTCTAGGAATTTGGGGTGCTCCACTCTTCTCCATTGGTTCACTTCAGCCTGTGGTGGAACCACCATACGCGGAGTTCGGTCTTGGCGTTGATAAGTTTTCCGTCTCACATCCCTAGCCACTTGCCTTGATTCCTTCAAATATTGCTCGTGTTTCCAAAAGTCGGGCCTCCTGTGGTACTCCTGGTTTGGATAGGTGAGGCGGCTTTGGATCGGCCTTCTCGGGCTTGGTGGCCGATCCGCTTTTTCCTTCTTTTGTTCAGGTTTTTTAGTTACCTCAGCCTTGCACTTTGGACACAACCCTTGATTGATCATATCAACCATCCATTATAAAGTTAGGCCATCATTTGCCTCGGTGGTAACCTTGTCTGCCACCATACGAGAAAGCCAATTTTCCTTCCTTCAGTTTCGTGCTTGATTCGGTAACGTCAACTCCTCTGAGGTCGATCTTTTCCCTTGGTCTCCGCAGGATGGTGAAATCAGGTGTCACCATGTTTGCACCCACTATTTCTGGGAATGGGTTACTATTAAATCCCATTACTTCTTTCTCCTTCTCGGCAAACTTCAGGTTTCCCTTATCAATCATATCCTGCAAAACATTTCGGAGTACCAAACAATTGTTAGTGGTATGGCGCCAAGAGTTGTGCCATTTGCAGTACTCTTTTCCTTTCAGCTCGTTGGCCGAAGGTAATTTAACATCGTGAGGAAGCCAAATTTGTCTATCGGCCATCATAAAGTCGAAAATCTGGTCAGCCATTGCAATGTTAAATGAGTATTGTTTGCCGGCCTCAAAAGGCTATTTTTTGACCGAGGATAACTACGCGTCGGTTGGTTTGGGCAATGGCTATCACGCCCCAACGTAGCATAAATAAGGAAAGCGTTTAATTTCCTTTATGGACCCGTAGGTCGCGACAGTTTGAAGGATCGATTCCGTCCCAAACGTCGAACAACAAAAAACAATAATCAGAGCAGAGCAATCAAGGCTTATAAATTTTTCTAACTTATTACATATTACAGCACGGGGTCATCTAAAGGCACAGACCGCCTTAAAATAAAACAATAACTTAGTGTCTATTACAGTCATCCTCATAAAACAAACAGTTTAAAACTTAAAACATATAACTTAAAGCATATAATCAATAAACAGTTTTATCATTCCAAAGGCAGCCATTCTCAGTTAGCGTAGTCATAAGGTCCTTCCTGATCATAACCTGAAAAGCCTGAACACGAATGTCCAGGACGCATCAACGTCGTCAGCTTCAAGAAGCTGGTGAGTATTAAAAACATAACTTTAAATGTAAAACATACCCATATACCTTTTTCCATTTTCAGTTTGTAAAATCAATAATTTGACCATAGAGAGAATTTAATTTATAAACCGATAAGGAATATATTAAAAGTCGTTAATTCATAAAAACAGATGTTCGTGTATGAGACAATGCACCACACTCATCTTGCCGACTCTTTTCTCTCGACAGACACAACAACCCATTATCTTACTCCTGGTATCTTTGAAACACTAAGATAGCCACACTTTAGCAACGGGGCGCCAGGGAGTGTCCAGTTTGCCTCACACTTTGGTCCGGGGTACCAGGGAGTGTCCATTGCCTCACACTTTGAATACCTAAACCGCCATCCTCGTTTCCCCAGGCAGACAGAAGAGTTGATACTCATTGGTGGTCTATTCCCAAAATTACCCCTTTGAGGCGGCCGAAACTCAAATTGCTTTCGGTTCACTCGAGCATCCTCTTCCAGGTCGGTAGCCAAACCAACAAGTCCTTCAAACGATTTATCTAGGTGGCCGAGAGTTAAGCGACGAATCTGCGGTGTCAGCCCTTGATTATACTTCTGGATCTTCTTCTCTTCAGTATCAACCAGGTGTGGAGCGAACCGAGACAGTCTCTCGAACTGTGTGGTGTACTCTTGCACCGACTTGGTTCCTTGCGTCAGATCCATGAATTCCTTCTCCCTTCTATGCCTCTCCGTAGCCGGGAAGTACTTTTCCAGAAATATCCCCTTGAACGCAGTTAACGTCATCCCCATTGCAGCTCCATTCCCGATAGTAGCTATAACCGAATCCCACCAATCTGCGGCAGCATCGGTCAATTGAAACGTAGCCAACCTCCTCTTGTCCATCTCATTGCATTGGACAGCCTCGAACATACGGTCCATCTGTCTTAACCATTGTTCGGCCTTCCAGGGTTCTGTTGTACCCGCAAACTGCTCGGGCCTTAGTGCACGGAATCTCTCCAGCAATTTGTCTCCAGTTTGGCGGTCTCGTCGGTTTTCATTCGCATTACCGATTCTTTCCAATCGTCTGATAAACGCTTCAAACATCCCCGTAGGATCGGCAGCCTCGGGTGCTCCCTCGATCAAGTTCCTGTTCCTCCTTAGTCCTCCAGCCATTCTATGCATGATAGTGATAGTAGAATGAGAAACATGCATGCAACAGTGCTATGAAGTAATTAAATGACGAAAATATTCAAAAGAGTATATCTTATATACAACTTCTTGTCAAGTTGATACAAAAAGCATGTATGGTCAGATCAATGCCTACCCTATTGTATGGGTTAGGACGCATGCAAGAGTTAATGTTACAAAAATGGGTCATTGCCCCTACACTCTAATGCATGTAATTACAGTTGCAAAAAGAGATAGAGCTAATAGTCAAAAGTAGTTAATATGTACAAGTCATAACTAGAACGTCAATCGTCTTCATAAGCAGCTATTAGGATATCCAGCGAATCGACGGGGCGAAATTGCTGAGCCTGAAAGGGGCCCACCCCATCATAGCCTGGAGGGATCGAAGATGAAGCAGGCGCAGGGGCATCTGCCTCAACTAGCATCTCCTCAGGTAAGGCTAGCTCAAGTGCTAGCTCAGCCTTGAGCTCAGTGGCGAGATCATCTAGACGTATGCCGTCCTCTACAATCTCTCCACCTACTGGGACCACATGAACAACCCCAGCATCGTCCTCGGCGATGGGAACTACTGGTGGGGGCATCTCTAACTGAGCCAGATGGGCGTGCACAATCTGGATCTCGAGAGGAAGATAGAAAGCATCGCTATCAACCAACCTCAAAACCTCGACCAAAACCAAGCGCTGAGCCTCTGCAAAGTAACGAAGTTCTAGGCGGATACGAGTCAAGTCGACTAAGCCTACCACATGAACCTGGTGCCATAAATCACATACTACGGTCACTGTGGCCAACTGCTCAATAGCCGCATGATATAAGTCGAGAAAGGCTGGGATCACTGCCCCAGGTATCACAAAGTGTCCTCCAAATCTGTCTGGTACGTATAGTGGATGAGCTGGATCCATACCTGATAAGAAGGTACTACTTAAGTCAGGAAGAGATAACCTTAGGCGTTTGGGTTCTGAGTCTATCCGCCCTATCGTATCATCGGGTGTGTAACACTTAATGGAATGTGGAATCGGGTCTATACTGGTAAACCCTAACCTGGCTAAACTATCTTGAGATAAATAATAACCTGGCTCTGATACCACTAAATCCTGTCACACCCAGACGTAGCATAAATAAGGAAAGCGTTGAATTTCCTTTATGGACCCGTAGGTCGCGACAGTTTGAAGGATCGATTTCGTCCCAAACGTCGAACAACAAAAAACAATAATCAGAGTAGAGCAATTAAGGCTTATAAAATTTTTCTAACTTATTACATATTACAGCACGGGGTCATCTAAAGGCACAGACCGCCTTAAAATAAAACAATAACTTAGTGTCTATTACAGTCATCCTCATAAAACAAACAGTTTAAAACTTAAAACATATAACTTAAAGCATATAATCAATAAACAGTTTTATCATTCCAAAGGCAGCCATTCTCAGTTAGCGTAGTCATAAGGTCCTTCCTGATCATAACCTAAAAAGCCTGAACACGAATGTCCGGGACGCATCAACGTCGTCAGCTTCAAGAAGCTGGTGAGTATTAAAAACATAACTTTAAATGTAAAACATACCCATATACCTTTTTCCATTTTCAGTTTGTAAAATCAATAATTTGACCATAGAGAGAATTTAATTTATAAACTGACAAGGAATATATTAAAAGTCGTTAATTCATAAAAATAGATGTTCGTGAATGAGACAATGCACCACACTCATCTTGCCGACTCTTTTCTCTCGACAGACACAACAACCCACTATCTTACTCCTGGTATCTTTGAAACACTAAGATAGCCACACTTTAGCAACGGGGCACCAGGGAGTGTCCAGTTTGCCTCACACTTTGGTCCGGGGTACCAGGGAGTGTCCATTGCCTCACACTTTGAATACCTAAACCGCCATGCAAATACCAGAGCAACCTCACACAGTATCCAGACTCGGGTATCAAGGAGTGTCCGTAGGCCACACTTTAGCACTACCATGGGTGCCAGTGAGTGTCCAAGTTCGGCGTCACACACTTTGACGCTTCCATGGGCGTCAGGGAGTGTCCATATTTGCCACCGTCGCATTTCAAAGATACCCTCACCGCAATCTCAACCACAACCACAACCAAAATCTCAATCTCAACCACAAACACAATCTCAATCTCAATCTCATACTCTTTCCATACTACCATTACTCCTTTCCACACTAACTGACACCCACATGCATGTACCGCTGACTCCATATGAATAACATGGACTTAAACATAAGGTAAATCGCTGAATTAAAGGAATAACGCTCGTACGGGGATTGATAACTTGTAATTAATTACCTTAATCATTTCAAACATAACTAATAGAATTCTGTATTAATAAAATTTCCAAACAGAACCTTAACAGTACTTAAAAATTGAACCAAACAGTCCCTTAATCCAAAAAAAACAAAAACCACAAACTGGCAGATCGCGCGCGCGGACCGCTCGCGCGAAAGATCGCTCGCGCGGGCCGCTCGCGCGATCTGCCTCTTTTCCTTTTTATATATAAACTTCTCTGTCTGCCTGAAAAAGACAAGGTCGCGCGCGCGGATCGCTTGCGCGAAAGGTCCCTCGCGCGACCTTCGCTCATGCGACCTGCCTAAATTTCATTTCATATATATCAACTCTTCTGTCTGCCTGGGGAAACGAGGATCGCTCGCGCGGTCCGCTCGCGCTATCTTTGCGCGCGCGATCGTGGCGCGAGTTTTTACTGAGGCTTCTTCTTCCCCGCAGAAATTGATCTGTTTCAATTTAATGGGGTCTTTTTGACCCATTTTGCAATTCCGAATTAAATATGGCAAGTAATATATGGATCTCTCCGGTTTTTGACGAGGATTATTAATCTACGATCAATTAAACATAATTCAAACTGTAGCTCACGAATTTCATGAAAAACTAAAGGTTGTCAAAACTCAATTCTTAATATACTTTCTCATGTGATCAAATTAGACTCTAATACTTTAAACATGGCATGTAGGATGTATAATCTTTCATATTTCATTCAGAAAACGAGTTTTGATTAAGTTTGGAAAATCCATGTTTTTGAGTTATGGAGTTTCAACGTAAAATTTGTAATGGAGATATATACTTCAAGCTATACAAACAGAAATTAAGGCATGAGTTACATCCAAGATGAGTGAGTAATACTCACTGTGATAGAGAAGATGTGTGATTGTTTGAGAAAGATAAGCAAATATAAGAATCCAATCCAAGCTTTGGCTATGGAGGATTAGAAGTTTCTTCTCTCTATAAATTATGCAACTAAACTCTCAAGCTCTCTCTCTTTTCTCTCTAATATTCTGAAGTGCAGAAAGAAAATGTGTGTGTGATAGTGTACATATAGAGAGCCAAATGGGAAGAACTTGGTGGGCAAGAAATATTGATCCATACTTAACAACTTAATCAACTCAATTATGGTTAATCAATTAACTAAAGCCTCCAATTCACACATATGATTAGCATATATCTATATATACATACGTATATACCACCTCTACAGATTGTGAAGAGGCACATAGAGTAGTAGGAGTCAAAGCAAGGGTGTTTGGGAATTTAGCTTTTGGTCACAACAATACACACACAAAAATACATTAACCAAACAAGGCCTAAGCCAATGATGAGTTGCCATAAATAGAAAGTAAAGTGTATGTCCAATCACACTTTACATCACTTCCAAAATCTGTGGAAGTTTAGCACAGCGCGGACAGTTTTGAACAGAAACTGGTATTTTCGGGGCGCGGTGGTCGCCACAAAAATACAGAATTTTCATTTTAACGTAAGAATTGATTTTCTGGTTTTATAAAAATACAGTTTGAGTCAACAGAAATTATCTTTACCGTTTTGAAATATAGTTTTGAAGTTCAGTCCAGGTATTGCAAAAGTTCATATAATCGCAGTTTGACCACAACAAGAATTTAAGTTTATCACATGGGAATTGAAATTAAAATAAAGGCAACAAATACAAATTGAATTTTAAATATGATAATGCAATTAAATGTTTATGAATTTCAGGTTGTTACAATGGCTGACATAGATTTGGCCGTTTTGAAACGATCTCGACCACGTCCACTTCGGTGTTGATTTCATATTCAGTAGCATGAATATCATAGTTGGGATCCCTGTAATAGGTTCCCTTAGATGAATTCTTCCTTTCTTGCTCTTCTTCTAGTATGCGCTCATATCGGGCTGCTCGAGTTGCCAGCTCGAAGAGATCGCGGAAGCCCATGCCCTCAAACGTTTTCCTGAGTTCGAAGGAGAGTCCCCCAAGGGCTATATTGACGAATTCTTTTTCGGGTAATATGACTTTGCAGCGATGCTTAGCTTGTTTGAACCTAGCAATGTACACTTTAGCTGATTCACTTGGTAGCTGATACAACCTCGTCAAATCAGCCATAGAGACTTCGGGCTCTGTTCGATAAAACTGGGCGTGGAAAGCTTCCTCCATTTGGTTCCAAGTATGGAATGAGTTTGGAGGTAAATTGATGTACCAACTGAAAGCCATCCCGGTCAAGGAGTTGGGGAACAGCTTTAGTAGCATATCCCCTTGGTGACTCACTTCCCCACTTTGAAGCAGGAAATGACCGATATGCTCCACTGTCGATTGATCTCCTTCACCAGAGAACATTGTGAAATTACGCACCTTGTATCCTCGTGGAAGAGGCATTCTTTCAATGGCATTACTATGCGGCCTCCTATATATGGGCCGCTGAGTCCTTCGAAGAAGGCCGCCAAAATCTTGATTAATGACTTTGGAGATCTGTTCTCGGTCAACTCTCACCGTTTGGGTTGGATTAGCCCTTCTCATGCCAGCCTCATGTTCTAGTCTGATTCTATCATTCCCTATTTGTTCATCTTCGGTGACTATATTGTCTCCGAACAACGGGTTGACTCTTCCCCAGTGTCGGTATGAATCCTTCCCGTTTAGACTAACAAGTGGTTCCCTAATGGTGACGCTCAATCGGACCGCTACCCGAGGTGGGTTTCCCGTTTCTCCTAAAATCTCTTTGCCATCCCTCCTTGGCGGTGTAACATATTTTTCAGTCTGGGAGGAAGAAGGGGCATTCTGGCTTGCCCCCAACCTAACCCGAGATAAGGAAGTTGGTGGAATAAAGGGCTGTGGAGGATCACCCGCTTGATGCTCCTTCCACTCCCTCATTTCATGGAGCATCTCACTCACTTGGGTAAAGGTTTGGTCTTGCCTAATGGACATCTCAGCCAATCGTTGGTTGAACATCCCCATTAAGTGATTACTCATGTTAGACAAGTCAGACTGACTGGCTACCCAGCTAATGACCAGGTCTACGACAGGTTCAATGACAGGCTCTATGATAGGGTCTATGATAGGGTCTAAGAGAGGTTCGCGTGATCCTACCTCCTGAGAAATTCCCTTAGATCGTGTTCCCTTTGCAGCCATTTGACACGGGGTCCCACCAGGCTTGCCAAAAAATTGTTTGCAATAATTTCTGGTATGGTGTACGTTGGGCGTGCCAGAGTCCGCTTGGACTCAAAAGTGATGGTGATTATGATTACCTAATCTGACTTCTAATCAAGCGATTTGTTATTAACAATAAAACAACAGAATGTGGGTTTTCTCTACTCTGATGCAAGCAAGAAATTATAAATGGGAACTGGAAAAAGGGCAACTAAATACAATAATTCAGAATACCTCCATAGACATCATCTTCTCCATTGATTGAAAAGTAGTGATTACAAACGTTCAAAGTAACAAACAAAAAAAAACGAGCACTCAGGAACAAGAACTCACAGATAACTCAAAATCACTCAAGAACAAAAGAGAATTGTTATGAGGAGACACTAAAGTCTGCTGAGAGCAGAAGTGGCGTGTGTGTTAGCCCCCCTCCAATGTTGCACCACCTGCCCTATTTATAGACTTGTTTGCATAACCATTCATGTTAGTGGGGATAATGGGGTAGTGGGGTACGTGGCTCCTAGTTTTTAGGCATATATCAGTTTCTGCTCCCACTATATCCCACGATCAACTTCCATGACTTGTGTGATGATCCCACTTCTGCCATGTTCTTCTCTCGTAACTGCTTCTCTTCCACCTCAGCACGTTCTGAAGACCACGTTTTCATCCATGCTTAACTGCCTACCACCTGAGTAAATCCAGGACCGATTGTGTCCTTGTCTGAGTAGCTAAATCCTTGCTGGTGGTAGAAGTCGGCCTTTTAGTCAATAGGAAGCCTACTTGCGTCTTTCGGTCTCTTTTAACCGATATTACCTTTGACCTTTACTGATTCCATGGGCTGCTTTTACCATTTCCTAAGCCCAACATTACATTTTCTTGCATGGCTGCTGTTAGCTATCATCCTATGGGCTTACCACTGCAGGATCCGTAGAGGTGGTCATCGACCTTATCTGATAATGCCGAGGTGTATGCCCATGATCCTTTCTGATATCGGCCTTGCTTTTTGGGACTGATATCTTTATGACAGCCGCGTTCCTCTTGCCGATATTAGGGTTCAATAATCATAGATAAGTTCGGGATCGGTCTAGTATGACCGATTTTAGAGCTATTATTGATGCTGCTTTTCCACTCGCCATACTTGTTGAAACTGGGGTATTTCTTTGAGAACCTTGTTTCTTTCTTTCCTCGGTCTTGACACCGATATCCTCATATTGAATGTACCATCCTTACCAGCAGCTAGATTAGATATCGGTCTTTCTTACGTCATCGGCCTCATCACCTGTTCATCTGCCTATATGGTCCTGTGATGACGTCCTCAGTCTACGTGACCGTCACGTGTCTTGGGAAACCCTAATTTAGGGTGTAAATAGTTCCTTCTCTCTGATACACCATTTTGCTGAGGTGTACTAGGTGCAGTCAACTGTGACAAAATCCCATTATGTATACTGTGAAAAATAAACTAATTAGAGAGGTACTCATATCGAATGGTCTTGATGTGCGTACCCAATTTCTTCTCCACTTCAGCCCTAAGCTCTTTGAACTTTTCAAAGGCTTCAAAATTGTGCTGCATTAGGTACACATATCCATACCTAGAGTAGTCATTGGTAAATGTTATAAAATACTCATAACCACCCCATGTTCTAATATTTATTGGTCCACACACATCAGTATGAATTAATTCCAATAATGCATTGGTCCTATTTCCCTTCGCAAGAAAGGGCCTTTTGGTCATCCTACTTCCATTGGTTTGAGAACCATATCGCCTAAGACACCTTCTGCTAATCCTATTTAAATTGATATGGCCAAGCCTCATGTGCTAAAGCCTTGTTGGATTAGTGGAAGGTTCCTTTCTTTTAGATGGTACAGTTACCACTGAGTTATTATGTCCATGCAAGAGTCTCTAGAAATGTTAAGTAATCAAATACAAACCATTTGAGTTGACACCAGAACACACAAAAGAACCATTTCTTTTTATCACAACTACAGTTTCAAAATGAAAAGAATAACCTTTATTCGATAAATTTGAAACTAAAATTAAATTATGTATCATTGAAGGGATATAAAGTACATCTGATAAAATCAAAACTTTATTGTTTAAGAATTCTAAAGCTACTATTCCTATTACAACTGTAGAAACGATTGTGCTAGATCCCAGAGTTAGCACAATCTCCCCATCACTGCGTTTCCTAGTCGATCTGAACCCCTGCAACGAATTACATATATGGTTAGTCGCACCAGAATCAATGCACCAAGTGTTTGAAGTATCAGTTATGAAACTTACTTCAATCATATGTGATTCAATCATACCTTGAACTCATGTAGCTAAGAATTCTGGACAATTCCTCTTCTAGTGGCCTTTATCATCGCATTAGAAACAATTTCCTTTGCCGTAGCCACCCACCTTCCCCTTACCCTTACCTTTTTCCTTAGATTTTGCAACCTTCGGGACCGGTCCAACACTTGGACCACTAGTGCCAGCTTTTTTCTTTTCTCTCTTGCCTTTCGGTGTAGATCAGGAAGAGGAAGAACTTTTCTCAACGTTCAAAACATTACTCTCAGGTTTGATCACCCCTTCCACTCCCAGTAAAGAACTCATTAATTCACTCAATGAAAAATTCATTTGAGTTATATTATAGTTAAGTTTAAATTAAGTGAATGAAGGCGATAGTGAATTATGGATCATATCAACTTGGGTTTGTGCGTCGATGTTGGATCATTAGGCCTCCGGTTCATTTAAATAACCAATCACTTTTAAAACATATTCTTTGACTGGAGTTCTTTCCGACATCTTTGCACTCATTATTTTTTACATAGCAACCTGTCTAGTAAGCCTGCCATGCTCCCCAAACATTTTTTTAGGGATTCGATAATGGAACTAGCCGAATCATTCAATTGGAATTGGTGTTGCAACACACCAGCCATAGAGGCTAGAATGTTGCAACGGGCCATTCCATTCAATTTCTTCCATTTGTCAAACTCGTGTCTAGCAGCTGCCAAAGGATTTACAGCAGGTTCTTCGGGGCATGGGGTGGTGAGGACATATATGTGATCCTCCGTAGTTAAAATGATGTCAAGGTTTCATTTTCATTCAGTGTAGTTATTTCCAATTAACTGGTTTTGTGTAAGTATGGTGGCAAGAGGACTAAATGCAGATCGAGACATGATGATTTATTGAAAAAAAAATCAAAAGAAAAAATAAATATGGAAATCAAAATTTGACAGTTTGAAATGAAAGATTCCTTAAGACTCTTATTTTAAAACAAAGTCGCCGGAATATCGAAACGAAAAAATAAAGCCTCTGTGTGGTGGTCAGTGTTCGATCTTTCGATTAATCATGACTTGTCTGCTATGCAACTCTTGCAAAATAAGTTATGACTCCTGAACCTATTTGATCTCTAAGTTTCTGAATAATGCCCCGTGTGGGATCCCTTATTCATAGTTTATCTAGTATATACCATTAACTAGGATCTAATCACAACCGCCTCAAGTAGTGCCTTCGTATGGTGGTCACCCGCTAACACGTCTAATTGAACCTATTCATATGAAGTTCACATCTAGCAACCAATGAGAAGTGTACCCTTTGTATGGAATGATCACCCATGGCAAGGTGACATAGAATGCACTACTCATCTTACAATGAACCGTTAATGGAAGATCGTGGAAGTTATAATAATAAGTCCCTCTCCCACTAGATTTAATAGTAAAGGATTTTGCTTTTAGAAAAATTGTTTCTACACATTGCCCATAAATATCCAATGTTTACTAATGCGTTGAAACAACATGAACTTTATGTTAGAAAAGTTGTTTTAAGTGTATGCAAGTCGTAACAATGTATCAAATGCCAATCATAAACCAAGCACATAAAACAAAAAACTAAAATCGAAATAAAGGCATTCATATGCCTCTATCTCCCATGGCTCTATCTCTATAGAACCTCTTCTTGGTTTGGTCGCCTCTAGCTCCATCTTCATATACAATAGCTTACTCTTCCATCTTCATGGATTTTCTAATACTATTACATTAGTCCTATACTTCTTTTGAAGCTTACAATTTATCTAGAAATAGAAAATAATAATAAATTCAAAAGGCTAGGGAAACTGGTGTGACTTTTCTTTTCGTAGGATTGAAGTTGCAGTGCCCTTTACATATGCCTTAAACCAAACCAAATTAAATACAATATACACCAATCACAAACATTCAAATACAAAATTTAAAAGGACTTGGTGCCATGGGAGATAGTGGACTAATCTTGCTGCAAAAGGGTTAGTCGTACGCACATCCATGTATATATAATAAATATAGGTAACTAATGGAACCCCTAATTGATGCACACAGTACATAAAATATTTATGTACTTATTTTAGAACTTAATATAGCATCTTAGTTCACTGCCACACTTAGATCGCTCAAAAGTCTTACGATCGATCGAGATCGACCTTTCGGTCAATCGATCGAACCCAATTCAATCCATCGAACTTAAGATTTCATAGACTGATTTAAAATTTTTTAGAATGTTAAATAAACAAAATAAATAATTTTCAAAACTTTTAAATTATGAAACACCTGGATAGAGAATCAATATCGATCGATCAAACCCAATTCAATCGATTGAACACCGCAAAGTTCGATCGATCGAATACAATTGGATTGCTTGAGAATAGAGAGTTTCAATCGATCGAACCAACTTCGATCGATCGAAACTGCCACGCATCCAATGCAATCAAAGATTTGTATTCTACTACGTAAACACTGTAGAAACAGATTTGTGATGATGTAGTTTCAAAAAATAGTTATAAACAATATGCAAATCAAAACTAGTGTTCTAAAATGAATCTATAGATCCAAACAAGTGAGGCTTTGATACCAATTGAAGGAAAAATAGGTTTAAAATTTATTTAAATGTGCAGTAAAAAAATAAAGTTATAAAGCTTTGTTGGTAGCCCAGATCTACTACTCGTTAACTCTATAGATTCGTATATATAAGGGAGAAGAGTTTATACCTCAGGTCTTGAACCCAATGCTGATTTTCTTCTTTCTTGATGGTATAGTAGCCTTCACTAGGTTATCTTAACCCTTATGACTCCTACAGATGCTTACCGAAAAGACTAGGGTTGGTGGAATCCTAATAGAGAGAGTAGAGAAGGTTTGGGAACCCTAAAATAGTTTCTAAAAGTTCTGGTATAATAAAATGACGAACTCAAATTTCTAGACATATCTGCCCTATTTATAGATTCCAAGAACTGACCTTACTTTCAATGGATCGAGCTTGCCTTGACTTTAATCGATTGAGACTCCTTCAATCGATCGAACATGTCTTGATAAGATCCTCATGTGCCTTTCCAAACATCCTAGCAGAGCTAATAGTGGGACCTCCTAGGCTCTTTATTGTTAGCTTAGACCAGTTGTTAATTCCCATGATCAAACTCTTTAATCGGCAAACTAATCAACTGATCAGTTAATGTTTACTCCACTATAAAACGATAACTGAACTCCAACGTAAAAGAACATGACCGAAGCGATAACTAGACTTGTATGGTGTACTAATGTCCCTCTACCGTCAGCATACGTAATCATACTCAGGTAGTTGGATAACTATTACTGTTAACCCGAATCATGATTACTTCTTGTATTTCTTGAGTCTCATTCACCTCTCACGATTACCAAACATGTTGATAACAACATATCAACAAGACTGCTATTCTTAGTAATCAACTTGGTGACATTCTCAAGGGAATGCATACTCTTTATCAGAGGGTAGATTCTATCTTGACAATATATCTTTGTAACCCTATGAACATTACATACCCAAGATACCCAGCTGTTGATCTTTTATAGACCTCACTGATTGGTAAGTCAAAGAAGTCATATCCACAGTCTGTGTCCATAATCGTCTCAAGATTGAGAACATGTACCTTATACAAGTTATGAGTTCTTCTCAACTATTGACAGTCTTAAGTCTCAATAGGAAAACTCAGGTTCATCAATGCATTATAAGTATTAGCATATTAACTAAGAGTTATACTCAAGCGATTGAGATTCATCACTCTAACCAATGGTAGTTAATCATGATACATTGTAATCCTGATGAGATATCCAGTCTCATCATCCACTATGACAAACTCTAAGTATCAAAGAATAGTAATTTGTATCTCACTTGCATGTATCTTATACATACACGAACTGCTTACTATATATGATACTTAAGGATTAACAATCATCTCATGAAAGAAACATACACAGTGAAATGTAAAGCTGATATCCATATATTAAAATGTCAATATCTCATACATAAATTAATGGTTTGAGGGTATAAACCCAACAAGAAGTTGTTGAGTATTTGTCCAAGTGCTTTATGTGTCAACAAGTCAACACAGAGCACCAGAAACCATCTGGACTCCTACAACCACTTCCGATTCCAGAATGGAAGTGGGAGCATGTCATAATTGACTTCGTGGTCAGATTGCCAAGATCACAGCAAGGTCATGACACCATTTGGGTAATAGTTGATCGAATAACAAAGTCTGCCTATTTCATCGCCTATAGTATGACCTACCTAGTAGTGAAACTGAGCCAGATGTACATTCAATAATTAGTACGACTTCACAGTGTTCCAATCTCAATAGTATTAGATCATGACTCGAGGTTTACCTCAAGATTTTGGGATAATTTGTAAGCAGCTATGGAGACATCTTTGAAGCTAAGTTCCTCTTGTCATCCACAGACTGATGGGCAGACCGAGCGGACAAACCAAGTCATAGAATATATGCTTTGAGCATGGATGATTGATTTTGAGAGTTTGTGGGAAACCAACCTGCCCTTAATCGAGTTGACATATAACAATAGTTATCACTCGAGCATAAGAATGACACCATTCAAAGCATTGTATGGGAGACCGTGCCGTTCACCACTATATTGGGCCAAAGTCAGAGATGGTAAACTTCTTAGACCGAATATGGTTTGAGAAACAAGTGAGAAGGTGAAAATTGCCTAGAGAAGACAAAAGGGTTATGCGGACAAACGTCATAAGGACTTGGAGTTTTGTGTGGGAGGTCATGTGTTTCTTAAGGTATATCCAGTACGAGGTGTGGTTAGATTTGAAAGGAAGAAAGGAAAGCGGTCGCCTATCAGCTTGCACTGCCCCCAAGAATGTTCGGAGTACACAATGTCTTTCATATAAGTATGTAAAGGAAGTATGTTTACGATTCAGCTTATAAATAGGTGAAATGACTATTTTATCCTTGGGTCTTGAAAATCTATAAATGCCCCACATATCTTCTGCATTTGTACGTTTTAAAAACCAGAAAATAGAGAGCTTAATTAAGAGAGGGCTTTATCTCCTTCATGTTTTCACATACATGTGTGAATCTTAGCATTATACACAAACCTACACTTCATTTTCCTTCTATGTTGTAGAATTAAGATGGAGAATTGAGGTAGGGTTGTTGATTCTTGGTCATCCTGATGATGAAGCTTTGGAGAGGAAGAAATTGAATCTCTAAGTCCATTATCTCAAAGCTTTCTCAACACACACTTGCATTCTTTCACAATTCAAGCTTATATGAGTATAAAATCTCACTTAGACACTTGTAGAAATAGTATCTACATGAATTTATAACCATGCATGTGATCCCTTGGAGTTATAGCTCTTGTATATGAAGTAAAGCTAAGCATCAAGCTATTTTCTCAAGAATTAGTAACTTTGATCATCATCCAAACATGGCCTAAGCATATATGAGCATAGATTTTCATTTAGAATCCCTTAGATTCTATTTTTACAAGTTTTCATAACTTACATGTGACCTTAGAACATATTTACAAACATGCATGTATATATAAACTAGGAATCTATTTTCTGTCAAGGCTGAGCGCTTGAGCACCCCGAGCGCTCGAGTTCAGTAGTTTTGTTATGTTGCTTTTTTATGTGCCTTGGTCAGATTTCTTATTATTTCATGTACGAACCTAAGATGTTTAATCCATGAATTAGTACTCGTATGTTCACTTATCACATAGACACTTAGGGCTACATGCTAATTAATGATCTATGCTTATATGCGCATCTTATATATCTAACTAGATGTTTAGAAATTAGTCTTTGAATGCATAAAATGACAACGACTTTTGTTCTTATGATGACTCTGATAATAAGAATAAAATATGCGTAATAAAATCAGAACATTCTAATAACCATGCACTTTATTGATTTGTGCATCGCGCATCATCACTTATACTTTGGTCTATCTTTATTGAGTAAGTGTCGTTACCGCATCGTTGAATGTTGTCGAGTGGGTCGTTGTTGTTATCACTTTTGTATGAGCCTATTTTGGGATTGAGGAAGCAGATTGTGACTAGACTTTAATGATATAGTCAGTTGATAAAGCATGATACCATCTTGATGCACTAAGGGCAATTAAGCGTCTATTGTAGCATGTTTTGTATACTAATCACTCTGTTGTTAAAGCATGTTAGGATAGGTCTTTGACCTTCAATATCTTAGTCGAGTCGACTGTTAAGGCATGATACTATCTTGATGCACCGATGGCGATCAAGCAATTGTTAAAGCATGTATAGTATACTCATCAAGCAGCCATGATGGCATGTTATATTCTAAACCAGCGGCTTATGCCGAGAATGTGGAAAAGAGTAAGAGTTGAGTTTGAAATCGTGGATCGAGTTAGTTATTATACAATTCTTTCTATTGTGAGTCTCGATGAATTTTTTTTTTTAGATTATTCCTTATCATGTTTTCCTACAATCATAGTTTTTGATTTCTCATAACGGCGTTAATATACCGACTCATGAATAATGAACTAAATTGCTTGATAACTATTTTTAACGGAGCTTAGTGAGAGATTATAGTCACTCAGCTTGTATTCAAGTTGACGGTATTTTATTGGACCTTCCACATCCAACTATGCCAGACTTAGCAGGTGGTGTACAGCCTAAGGCCAACTACGATGATGATGGATATACCGCTGAAGGCTTTGTCGAGGAAGGTTACTATAAGGAAGGCTATTCTGGAGAAGACTTCTATGGGAACCAATACGGCTTTGCTAGTTACAAATCGACCTACTTGGACTTTCTTTCATCTTTCTTGCTTAGGATGTAATAAATCAGTTGCTTGGATTTTTGTGACCAGTGTTGTCACTAGACTTGATGTTTAATTATGTTTATCTTTTGAGTACTAGATCTGTAATATAACTGCTGTCTTATGACTATTTAATGTTTAATATAGTAACGTTGTGTTTGAATTAGTCACTTGCCATATATTATTATGCAATTTGTTATTATATTATTGAGGATAGTCGAGCGACTTCCAACTAGTCATGTGTCTACGGACCCATAAAGCAAATTTTTATTTTTCCTATTTTGGCTTACTCTGGGGTGTGACAGTGTAGCCCTTACAAAATTTACTCGACTTGATCGTTACCCCCAATGGTGATACTACTTTCAAAGCTAAATTGAGTGTCTGAGGTACTAGACCCAATTTCTAAAATGTTTTAAGTGCTATGAATGAGTTTGATGCTTCAGTGTCAAATAATGCTTTGACTCTACTAGAAACAAGGGTTAAAGTACCTTCCAAATTTTGCTAGTCCTCAGCATCAAATCCAACCGCCTTCAGAATCATAGCATTTAAGTGAGTACGTGCAGCCTGTTCTTGTGTGGGTGCTTTATTGTAGCCTTAAAGAGGTGCCATGCAATCTTTGCTCACGTGACCTAGCTTACCATAGTTGTAGAAAATGATATTTGTACGACCATAAGTCTTTGGAGCTCTTCAGTCCTTTGCAATATGACTAGGAATACCATAATTGAAGCGTTCTCCTTCATTACTTCTAGCGACTACTTGCGGTTTTGGCATTGGTGGTCCTTGTGGTGTTGAGGGTTGATTCGAAACATGAGCGGGCTAAGTTTTACGTACCCTATTCCACATCCTCTTGTTGCTTTGGAAATAGCCAGGTCGCCTCTGCCCATGATAGTTTCGAGGTAGGGGTCGACCTCCTACCTTATTCTATTCTTTTCAGCACTCATCTTCCAAACCAATGGCCAATCCAACTAAAGCTTCAAATGATTGATTCAAGTGGGCCAAAGTGAGTTTACGAAGTGATGAAGCCAACCCTTGATGATACTTTTGATTCTTCTTTTTGGGTGTATCTATCATGTGATACACGAATAGGGACAATCTTAAATTGGGTAGTATATTCCCTCACTGTCTTGTTTCCTTAAACGAGTTCAATAAACTCTTTTTCCTTCTTGTTCTTCTCACCTTGAGGGAAATACTTATCAAGGAATCTCTCATGGAAAGTAGCCCATATCATTCTTCTGATTACCTCATTTTACCAATTGGCGGTGGCATAAGTCAACTCGAATGTGGCCAGTCGACGTTTCTCAAGTTCATTGTAGTCAATGGTCTCAAAGATTGAGTCTATATCGTTCAACCATTGTTCTACCTTCCATGATTTAGACCTTCCATCAAATCGTTCAGGACAAAGAGCGCAAAACCTTTCCAACAACTTATCACCGGTCAGTCTCTGCGGTGCTCCATGATTGTTGTTGGCATTACCCATGTTATTGGTGACTCTTTCCATCGTTCGGATAAATGCTTCTAAATTTCCAGTGGGATCTATGCCTTCTGGAATAAGAGGATCTCTCATATTTCTACTTCTTCTTTGAGTTCCATCCACCATTATGAATTCGGTGCATGCTTGCTCAAACACCTATTGTTCAATGGAAATTCTCACGAATAAATGCTAAAAGATATGAATATGAAATGCTAAAGTTATAACATAGAATTAACACAATAGGACATAAGCAAAATATAGATTCATGTCAATATATATACACAAAGGTTGCTTTCATAGATAGTCAAAAAATATTTACATCACCAGTCTTTACATCATAGTTAAGTATGAGTACGTACATAGAGGTATTTTACATCATTACATCAAAACTACTTACAATATAAACACAAAAAGGTGGCTGCCCGCTAAGCTAAACATCACTTAAAATGGAACTAGGTCCTAGGAATCTTGCTCTAAAAATCCTCCACATCTGACTCATACTGTGGAGCATCATCCTGATCTGCCATCTCATCATGAGGCACCCAATCCAAATGCCGATCAAACTCATCAAACCCCTCTTCTTCATCTTCCTCTATCTTTTCTTCTGCATCAACTGTAGCTATCATTTCATCCTCATCTAAGTTCTCATTATCTAGGTGAACCCAAGCTGGGTGAGGGTGTACCTCTTGCCAAAGGTTTGCAGCTAGTACTACTACTAAGGGAATGACAGTTATAGGTTCCTCAGGTAGAGGTGGTGGTAGAGGTACCGAAGGTGGATGAGTTCAATGGTGTGAGCACGGTAATCACGGGCCATCAATTCCAACTACGTACATATAATACCAAAGGTCATGTTCTAAATATGCTCGAGACCTTTGTAGTACCCTCGGGTGATATAGTACTAGGTCAGCTGGTTCTACCCAATCAACATAGATAATGTGTCTGCCAAAAGCGTCCGGGATATGAATCGGCTCTATGTTATCCTGTCAAACATGGGAAACTAACATAGTACTCATACTAGTACAAGGAAAAAACTTAATGTATAGAACAATCAGTGTACGCCTAAACCTAGCCTCTGATACTACTTAAGTCCCTGTCATGCCCTGGAGTAGCAAAATAGGGAAAAATTTAAATTTCCTACTTTTGGACCCTTAGGTACGTGACTGGTTGAATTGCCTGATTTCCCTATGCAACACTTCTAGAACAAAATACTTAACAAAACAAAACATACATAGGATATAGTACATAATTATACATAAAGTTTGATTATAACCCAAGGTTTCAACGTCTTAAAATAGAAAATTAAACATGGTCTTAGGCAACTAGTGCCATTACAAACTTAGTACATACTAGTCTCTGATTATTACAAACTTTATAAACATGGATAGAGAAACCACAACTAAACATAAGACTAACTAGCAAAGCCATGTCCTTCCTCCTTATCATAGTACTCCTATCCATAAGCTCCCTTAGTATTAACGTAACCTGCATCAACATACTTGGAGATACCTGGATGTAGGATGTCCAGGACATGAATGCCATCAGCTTCCAAAGCCGAGTGAGCATAAAATATCACTCAAATTCTATAAATGTAATCCATTAGCAAAACTCTTTGAAATCAAGTTATAAGAGATATTCAAGAATGTATTTCAATTTATGAATGAGTCACAATTATAAGTAATGCACGAATAAAATATAATTTCCATTTATTCACCTTTATCCCACAATTTCAATTTAGTTAAATAACTTATACTTAAACTACTTCAATCCATAAGCAAGTCACAAATATGAAATTGCACAACTAGAAGTAACCATTCATTTACAACGCTTTATTTTATAGTCACAAAGGAAAAAAAAAAAAACTTTCACTTGGACCGACCCAACTTGACAAGATTATATTTCCGGACTTTGGGTCCAAACAATTATACATTCACTTCATCCTTGACTCGGAGAGTCTAACTCATTACCAATCATCATACACTAATCCTCTTTATAGCAACTACTTCACGATGACCTGAAGTATCACTACTCAAAGAATAGCTAAATGAACGACTACTTCGTAATGAAGACCCGAAGTATCACTACTCAAAGAATAAATACTTCGTCACATAGACACGAAGTATCATAACTCAACGAACAATTGCTTCGTCTCAAAGACCCGAAGTGTCACTACTCAAAGAACAACTACTTTGTCACACGACCTAAAGTATCACAACTCAATGAACAACTACTTCATCATCCAGACCCAAAGTATCAGAACTTAATGAACAATTACTTCGTCAAGCAGACTCGAAGTATCAAAACCCAATGAACAATTACTTCATCACGCATACCCAAAGTATCACAACTCAAACAATCTTACATACACAATTTGGTATCCTTGACCAACTTTGACATTGACCCGTTATTAATAGTTCGGAGAACATGACAACATTTACATGTGACCAAATGACTTAGCAAATAAGTACAAATACCATTTTGAAGGATAATGATACTCACAACTTTGTTGTCAAAGTAACGTATTACATGATGTAAGTACTTATTAACCAGTGTCATTTTCTGCTTCACATGCATGTTTTAAATAGTTCATGTAACTCGTGTTCAGTACCAAAGTAGCTAGTAAAAACATCATAACAAGTTTATTCATATAGTATCAGACCCTAATATGTTCCAGAATACCAACAATTAATGTTGTAGCAATTCAGCTAGCCAAGAACTGCTCAAAAGAAAATTTCAAAATTTAGTACAAGGATCGATCCTTATAGGATCAATCTTACTAATCGTTTTCTGCTGATTTTTTTTAAAAAAAAATAGAGTTTCAGTCTTTAAAGTTAAAATGCAATTTTGCATGGTTCTATTATGCTACTAACTAACATATAATAGTATTAAGGTGAGTTAAAATACTCACAAGGATATGCAATTCAAATTTGTAAGTGTTTAATCTTGTAAAAGCTTGAAGGAAACTTGATGCTAGCATCAATGGTGGAAACTTTCCAACTTTAACGTCTTCTAAACTGAATTGCACTTCAAAGACTCTTCTTCTCCTTCAATTGACCTTCTAATTTGGTCTCAAAGGATGCTAGGGATTCAAATGTAATGTATATAAGCTTACATGTGGAGAACGGAGAAGATTTTACCTTTGATTTCCATAGTTCCTCCTCCTCTCTCTCTAATTGTTTGTCTCTTAAATGTGCTATTGTAAATGACACTCCAAATGTGTCTCTAACTAAATCTACACCAAGAGTGTGTATGAGAGCTAGGTGTCCATGGATAGGTGTGGTGTCCAGTGTATAGATTGCATGTATTCTTAAGGTAGACATGTGTTAGGAAAGTCCTCATGGACTGCTCATAGGCTACCATGTGTAGGGCTTGTTAGTCCTACCTTAGTTTGCATGCAATATCTTGAATTATGTGCAATTATCTTCGTTTATGTGCCCAACCTCAAAATGTGCAAAATGACTACTATGTGTACAAATAGAGAACGTGTTTGGGTCCAAATGTGAATTTAATACAAGTTATTAAACTAAGAACACTAGCAACAGAAATACAATGATGTGCAAAATACTCATTCTCAAGTAAAATATGCAAACGGACTAAAATCACATAATTTCGAGAAATTCAACTAAATACTTGAAACTCACATAATTAGATAAGAGATTGAAATTCAAGTAGTTAATAACTAATTTAAAGTAGTAAGAAAATTACCGGTGCTACAAATACACCCACTCATCATTAGTCTTGATAACATGTATTTAATTATATCAGTTTGACAAATCAAATAAAGCAACAAAGGAAGCATATATACTCTTAATTTTTGTGAAGCAAAGTACAATGCTAAGCATAATTTTCCTATCAGTGTACATCTATGCTCTATAGGAGTTAAAACTCTACTTAAGTAATATATAGCTTGCTCCTTTCCCCACTTATTATCCTGTGCTAGCATGCATGCAACGGATTTTTTCGAGGCCAATAGATATTGCTTCAACAACCTTTCTTTCCTTGGGGGCATGATTACTGGTGGTGATGATAAATACTGCTTGATGGCTTCGAAGGATTCTTGATGCTGGGTTTCCCATTTGAATTCTTCTTCAGCCTTAAGCTTAAGCAATGGGGACCAGATGTGTGTCCGTCCGGCGTAATTAGAAATAAACCTTCGTAAGAAGTTGATTTGCCCAAGGAGCTTCTGAAGTTTCTTCTTATTTCTTGGAGGTCCATATGACTGGATGGATCAAACCTTATTCTTATCGATCTCAATACCCCTTTGATGCATCAAGAATCCAAGGAATTACCTGGTGATACCCCAAAAGTACACTTTAGGGGATTCATCTTCAAACCGAGAGCTGTCATTCTTTCAAATGACTTCTATAAATTAGCCAGTGGTTTTTCTTGCATATCCGATTTTACTACAATGTCATCTATGTAAACCTCTATGATTTTTCCTACCATGTCATGGAAAAATGCATTCATGGCTTACTAATACGTGGCTCCTGAATTCTTGAGCCTGAATGGCATCACCACCCATTCAAAAGTCCCAATGGCTCCTGAGCATCGGAATTCAATCTTAGGAACGTCATCCTTGTCTATGTATATCTAATAATACGCTGAGTTCCCATCCATGAAAGATACAATTTGATGTTTAGCTGTAGTGTTAATAAGCTGGTCGGCCATGGGCATTAGATACTCCTCTTTCAGGGTTCCTATATTTAGATTTTTGAAATCTATATAGATCCTCCGCTTGCCATTCTTTTTTACCACTGGCACGATATTGGAAATCCAATTGTTGTACCTAGTCATCCTTATAAAAATCACCTTTAGCAACTGTTTAATTTCTTATTTAACTTTTAGAACGATCTCTTAGGACATTCTTCTGGGCAGTTGCTTAAATGGCCTAAATCCTTCATTGATGGGTAACCGATGCTCCACAAGATCCCTTACCAACCCATGCTTTTTATGGTAATCCCAGGCAATACAATCTTTGAATTCTTTGAGGAAAAAAATCAATGATGCCTGGAAATTGGGTTCTAATAGTTTATTCACAAAAGGTGGGCCTGCGATCCCCGCTTGCCCCCAAATTAACCTCAAGGAGAGGATCCTGTAAATTGGCTTTAAGATCATCCAGCTTAGCAAGAGCCGATGCCAATTCCTCTATGTTAATGAAATCTTCTAGGATTTTCTCTTGGACTTCATCTTCAACATCGACCATATTGGATGATGACATCTATGTGCTTTTCTCAGCCTGAAAAGCTTACATTCTGGCTACATTGGCCTTCATGGCTAGTGCCCCCCTTAGCTTCACTGATGGTAGGTTTTGGTCCATTGGGAATACCCAATTCTTCATCATCATCGATCGGCATAATCACGATTGATGGCAATCGAGTTACTAATATATATGAATCAGCTGATTCTTGTGTTCTTTTACCATGGTAGTAGATTTATGCATACGATGCTTATCATTTATAATGAATTTCACTGGACCAATATTGTCCTCATATAATACGACCTCAAAACAATGAATTTTTACAACTAAGGGCTTGTGATCAGTCCAGACTACCTCTACCTCATCACTATTCCAGAAGATCAAGAATTGATGCAAGGTTGATGGAATACACCAATTGGTGTGGATCCAATCTCGACCTAATAGAGCATTGTACGATGCTCCAGAGTCCACCACAAAGAAGTGTAGGATTTAGTTTGCGAAAAAACTTTAAATCATGCGTAGTAGAAAAATATGTTCGAAAACTTTATTGGTAGCCCGGATCTACTACTTATCAATTCCATAGATGCGTAAGGAAGATAGAGCCAAGATCATTACCTTATAGTCTTGAACCCAATTCTGATTTTCTTCTTCCTTTAGTGTGCAGCAACTCCCTTTAGGTGATCTTCACCATTATGTCTCCTTGAATACTCCCGGATAGACTAGGGTTGGTGGAACCCTATTAGAGAGGATAAGAAGGTTTGGAAACCATAAAGCAGTTTCTATAGCTTTCTGATATGAAATTGATGTTCAACTTTTTTCTATACGCAGCTACCCTATTTATAGATTTTTAAACCAACTTTAGAGTTCAATTGATCGATACTCTTTCTATTGATCGAACATTCGATTGATCGACACTAGTTCGATGGATCGAACTAAACTTGACGTTAATTGAGCAAACCTTGTTCAATCGAACAAACCAACATCTTAATATGCCACTCTAAGAATTCTCGCAAAACTAAGAGTGGGACCTCCTAGGCTATTCATTGTTGGATCAGACTAGTTGTTAATTACCATGATCAAACTCTTTGATCAGCAAATTAACTAACTAATCAGTTAACAATTACTCCACTATAAAATGATAACTGCACTCCAATGCAAAAGAACATATCCGAAGCAATAATTAGACTTGTATTCTATACTAATGTCTCTCTACCGTCAGCATTCATAATCATATTCAAGTAGTCAAATAACTGTTACTTTCAACCTGAATGATGATTACATCTTCCTTTCCTTGAGTTTCATTCACCTCTTATGATTACCAAACAAGGTGATAACTACCTATCTACAAGACTACAATTCTCAGTAATCAACTTAGTGTCATTCTCAAGGGAATGCTTACTCTTTATTAGAGGCTAGATTCTATCTTGATAATATATGCCCACAACCCTATGAATGTGACTTACCCAAGATACCCAAGTGTTGATCTTTAAGACCTCACTGATTTGAAAGTCAAAGCAGTCACATCCATAGTCTGTGTCCATAATCGTCTCAAGATTAAGAACACGTACCTTATATAAGTTATGAGTTCCTATTGATTATTGACAGTGTTATATATCAATAAGAATCTCATGTTCCGTTAATGCACTATAAGCACTATCATATTAACTAAGAGTCATACTCTAGTGATTGAGATTCATCCCTCCATCCAATGGTAGTTAATCATGCTACAATGTATACCTGATGAGATATCCAATCTCACCATCTACTGTGACAGGTTCTAAGTATCAAAGAATGGTAATTCATATCTCACTTATATGTGTCTCATACATATTCGAATTACCTACTATGATACTTATGCATTACAAATATTCATCTCATGAAACATATACAATCAAATATATAAATAATATCTATATATAAAAAGTAAAATGTCATATACATAAAGAACGGGTTTGAGGGCATAATTCCAAGAAACTCGTACTTGTACTCATTACCCAATACATCTAAGACCCAAACTATCTAGATGACGATCAAAGACTTTCTGTGGCAAGGCCTTTGTAAATGGATCCGTAAGATTTTTAGTCGTGGCAATCTTGGTGACAGTCACATCTCCACGCTAGACTATATATCGAATGAGATGGTAGTTCCTCTCTATGTGCTTTCCCTTTCCATGGTTCCTTGGCTCCTTGGACCGAGACACTATCCCATCATTATCACAATATAGCGTAGTAGGTGACAATGACATTGGTACCACCCCAAGTTCCATGAGGAACTTCGTGAGCCAAACATCTTCTTTTACAGCTTCACAAGCAGCCACATACCCAGCTTTTGTAGTTGAGTCTGTAATGCTTTTCTACTAAATGCTCCTCCAACTAACTACACCACCTCTAAGGTAAAGATATATCTCAATTTCAACTTCCTTGAATCTTTATCTAACACAAAGTCCGAGTCAGTGTATCCCACTGGAATCAACTTATCACCGCCATACATGATGATGCCAAAATTTGGGTAGGAACTAAATGAATAATTTAAGGAGAGAGAGACACGAGAAGTTTGTGTGTGGTTTGGCCCCGTTAACTAGGTGACCTACATCCACGTGGTGCATCGGAGTGCGTTTACTAACAAATCACCAGCGGCCTTTGGTGAACTGATAAAGAGGGCGGCACTGCCAGAGAACCGGCTAGGTATATGCATAAAAGTGATATGTATATTGCTATTCTTGTGTGATAAGAATGCGATCCCCCTCAATGGGGGTGAATGGTCTCTTTTATGGATGCAAGAGACCACTCGTACAAGGTAACTAGCTAATTTAGGAAACCTAATCTATTTACAAGTGAGTAGCGTAATCATGGAAGTTTTCTAAGTGGTTTAGGAAACAGCTTGCACTTTCCATTAGTCTTCTGACTGAGTTAGGAAACTGCCTGGAACCTTATAGAGCAAGCCATAGGGCAGGCCCGGGTCGCACCCACTGAGGGACGAGTCTGCTTTGTAAGCCTGAGCTATGGGCCTAGACCGGACAGTTTTAATCCAGGCAGCCCAAGATGGTTGAGTAGCAAGCGCCCACTCTGGATGATTTGGCATTTCCCTGCTGAGGTGGCAACTTGACTTTGAGCTGACATTTTTGGACCTATCAGCTGACCCCATTTTCAAAACTGATGTGATGCTCTATCAGATGAGGTTTAAAAATCTGTATACCTCGGCACACCACTCGGGACCCTACCCGAGAGGTTATTCGGGACCAGAACCGCTACCTTGGTCAGTCGGGGGTTAGCTTGGGGAGCCCGGGGTCAGTTATTGCCACGTGTTAAGGGATGGTTGGTCTGGTTAGGATCCAATGAGGTTGATATGAGCATAACTGGACAGTTACAGCATTATTGGGTCATCTCATCATGCATTTAATGCGTGCGCCTTTTAAGGCGATGCTTCACGTGCTTGAGGAGACAGCTGTCAGGCAGTTTAGGTGGGAAAGTTTCCTGGCCATTGGATCTAATCTGATCTGGACCATTCACACTTTATATATAAGGAACACTTGTTTATTTCTTTCATTCTTACTGCCCTAAGATAGAGATCACCGAGCAGTTTGAGAGAAAAAACTCCCAATCAAGCTTCCCGAGCTCTTTTTCTACTTTAATTTTTGTAAGTCCTTACTTCCCTAGTTTCAATTCTCTGCACTCTTCTTCTTTTCCTCTTTCTGGTCAATGTTCCTGGTCGACACTGGAGAACGAGAACTCTTTAGGATTCGCGAGGGATTTGGTGTTTTTCTTTCCTAGATTCATCTTCCTTTTTACGTCAGGTAGCACAACAGGGCAATTGAATCGATCGGGTTACCGAGGTTAGTGTTGACCGAGTATTATATTTGAAGGCCTTGTACGTCTTGCCACATAGGCTCTTGAACTTGCCCCCCTTGTACCTTAGGCTTGGAGTCTCTGACCCCTACTAGGTCACCTATTACTCCCTCGTCCGGTCGCAGGAACCTTAGAGATGTGTTACTCTAGTTTCAACTCATCTTCCCGATCAGAGGACGAGCAGTCGCAATCAGGGAAGCCGGACATGCGTTTAGATCAACCTTTCATGACCCCGAATGACTAGCACAGTGAGGGTAGGTGATCGGGAGAGAACTAATCCTAATTATACGCCTTAGTTCACATTTGTTAGTACCTTTTTATCCTGTTTTTGTATATTTTTACTTCGTTTTCTATTTTCTGACAGGTTTTGGAAGAAATCACCTAAACCAGGCTAAACAGGATGGAAAAGCACAAAGAAAGAAGCTGAAAAAGCCAGTTCGCGCTAGCGACCCGCGGGCGCGGAAATCCAGATATCGCTCGCGAGAGAAACCGAGAATCGCTCGCGCGATCCGCGCGCGTGAGGTCCCAAATGTCGCGCTCGCGCGATATGTGTAAAAACCAAAGTTGCGTATTTCAGTATACTGAAGACTCCTGTGCAAACGAAACTGCTGAACGACGTCTAGACTGTAAATTACATCAGTTTCAGTTCGTTTTGGGTTAGGAAGGCTTCCAAAACTTGTTGTAAATCTATATATACCCTATTTTATTACAATTAAAGGGTTAGACATTATTAGCAATTATTATATACACATTCTACAACCATACTTCCAGCCATTGAAGGGAGGGAAGCAAGGAGAAGAAGAAGAAGACCAAGGGTTTCCATGGCCTCCTCCATCAACTACTTGCCATCCATCACTTCTATGGACGGCTAGATCATAGATCTAGGGTTTCAATGAAGCCCTAGACGAGTAATAGGGTTTTATTTATGTTTTTATTTTAGTTTTATTATGTATGGATGACAGTCACATGTTTAGAGGATTTTTATAAATAAATCGTACTTCTAGTGATTAAATCATTGCTTTCAGAATTTATTCTTGTCTTAGATCTATTTTGACTGTGATGTGCTCAACGATCTATTCTTGCTGTACTTGTTTAGATTGTTTACATGTGATGGTGCTTTATTGATTTGTGCTATCAAGTATCCGAATAGTGCATGCCTAGGTTAGACGGATTAGATCACAACCCTAGTTTAGTGTGGGATAATTCGTGCTAACCGAAGATGGACTATGTTGGTGCTTGAACCATGAATATCTTCTTGTCGGAGGAATTGGGCTTGTAGCTACAATTCCCCATTATCATCCAACTTAGTAAGCTAAAGTAATTCATAAATATTCCTATTATGAAGCTAGTGGTGGATTTGCAATCCTAGGTTCCCTTAAACATTATTTAAAACACTTTTAATTGCTTTCATAGTTTAGATTTTGTTTTATTGTTATTAGTTTAATTAAATTCAAATCAAAATCCGTTTTTATAATTAATTAGATTTAGGTTTTAAGATTAAAACACGGTAGTTAATCAATCTCTGTGGGTTCGACCTTTACTTCCACACTGCAAATCTTTAGAAAAGTAAAGTATATTTTTATATCTTGATTCTGACAAGATCAGTAGGATTCCCATTTGGGTGTTCGATGATGAAGTAGCTTGGGATATCCCCGTCGCCTCAATGTCTGGGGGGTCAGGTGATAAGGGGTCGGTACCAAACAGCCTCGACGTAGTTTTTTCTTGTGAGTCAATCGCCAGCAGCCTGCGTACCTAGGACCTACGTCAAATCAAAAATAGGTACGGCATTCCCGACCATTGTTCCTTGGGCATGCATGATGGTGGGGCCCATTTTTACCAATCGGGTTTTGTCACTCTTTATGAGGATGCTCTTATGGCGGGCCTTCACCTTCCTCTTTACCTTCTTGCCCAGGATGTGCTTATATACCTCGGAATTACCCCCGTGTAACTTGGCCCAAACAAATTGAGGTTCTTACTGGGGGCCATCTCCCTATAGCCCCAGGTTCTTGGTTACAAACTCACTATACATGAATTTTTCTTGACCCACTGACCATTTCTGGTACACGGGGACGCTGACTTCTTCTCGCTGGGGGCCAGGCAAGGAAGGAAAATAATAGTCAACTGCCCGAGCAACAATAGGGGATGGAAGAAGAAATTCTTACAAGTGTCCACCCTCAGGTTTTGCGAGAAGGTGCCGGGCATACAGTTGAGGACTTCCTAGGTGGGAAAATTGAGGGGTAAGCCCCCGTCTTTTTCATTGCTTTGTTTTACTTTGCTATTGTTGTTGAACTAACGACCCTTTGCTTTGCAGTAGGATCATCAGACCCGCCCATTATTTTCGATGAGTGCCAGGCGAGGATTCTATCATTGGCAGAGGACCCCATGGACGTCAACAAATTGTTGTCCCGGGCGGGGGATCAGAAAAACTCCTACCAGCCCAAGCACCGATTTGTAGCTCCTATTTTTCCTCCGATCATCGCCGATACATTTTACGGCCGTTTTTTGGTTTCCTCCGTTTGATTGAATCCTAATACGATTTACTCATGCCTTTCCTTGGTCTCGGAGAGATGGCTTCTAGGGACATAGCGGCACTGTAGGAAAAGGAGGCTACTCTGGCTGCCCGAGCGGGCCAGAGAAGAAAGAGGCAGGGCCCCACTGAGGGCCAGTAATTGAAAAGACTTCACTAGGGGGCCTACACGGGTGGAAAAGGGGTTGGGACGTCTGCTCCTAGAGTGACCATTACCGTACCCTCCATACACCTCGCTGAAGCCGTACCGGTCAGGGGGGCAACCTCTAGCATCATTCCTTCACCCCCGAGGCCACGTGACATTTCAGCTGGGATGCCAGTGGTGGAGACTGCGGATAAGGTCCGAGGAAGGGTTCGACCTGGGCTATTACAGAGCCAGGTGGGCAAGTGTTCTGGGTTTGGCCCCGAGGCACTAATTGGTTGGATGTACAGTGTCAGTCACATGGCAAGCAGCCTTACATACATTTTTTTTCTATTCTCCCTATCTGGATATACTGATGGCTCCTGTTTCCTTCCTGCAAGTTGGCTGTTTGGCGGCAGGGCCTGAGGCTTACATGTCCGGGACTATTGAAAGACTATCCACTGCTAAGGCCGCCCTGGCTACAGAGAGGTTAGCCCGAGAGTTTATAGACTTTTCTTTTACCATGGAGGAGTAGAAGTTGAGGGCCCTGGCCCTAGAGTTGGGGGAAGCCTGAGAGTTCCTTGCTACCGAGCAAGCAGCCCAGAAGGCCACAGAAGCGAAAGCGGTGGCTGTGGAAGCCAGTAAAGAGGCCAAAAAAGCCATGAAGCTGGCTCTCTCTGAGGTTATTGCGGCCCAAGTGGTAGGGGCAAAGGATGTCGAGGAGGAATTTGAGGCTGGTTTCCTCGCAGGATATGTTGACCTGTCTGAGTGGGCGAATGTCGATCACCCAGATTGGGATCTCTCAAGCTACTCTTGGGCGAAATCAAACTACTAGAAGGAGGAGTAGGCTGGAGTGGAGGCCGCTGCTGAAGATGCTGCTCTGGATAAGGCTATTGCCCCAAGAGAAGAGGCTGGTGAGCTCGAGGACGTGGTCGTCGTAGATGACACTTAGCTTCTGTACCCTCCTTTTTTTTTATTTTTTTGGAGAGGCTACTACAACTGCCCCTAGGCTTTGTACATATTTTTTATTTTTAATGAAAAGGCCCTCTAAGGCTGCCTTTTTGCATCAACCGTTTTTCAATGTGTTTCTTTTTTGTACTTGCCTATTTGTAATTGCTAGTGCCCGATCAGTTGTTAGTCATACTGAAACCCTGCCTTAGCAAAAGGTCTAGGACTATGACCGGTAGAGAACACTTGGTCTTATGAAGACCTGTTTTGAAGGTCCCGCCCGGTGTAGTGTTGGATTTTTGTCCTGCTACTATCCGGACAGTTTCTCTGGGCGTTGTAGGTACTTAGGAATATTCTAGAATTCCAAGCCCTATTAGTGTATGGTGTGATTTCCTGTTTTAGTCCAGTATCCCCCTGCCCCGCAAGGTTTTACAAAGGCGGGTAGAGGGAGCTATCGTAGGGAACCGACCTGGAACGTGGGTGGTTGCAGGGTCTTTTGAGGCTTGCTATCATTAACCACCTAGGGGGATTTTACCCGATCATCAGTTATGGACCTAAGTAAAGCCAGTGCCTCGGATTTGACCTCGAGGTCTTTTGTGCCTCGGGTGTGGTTTTGAGGTCTTTTATGCCTCGGGTGTGGGCTCGAGGTATTTTGTGCCTCGGGTGTAGGCTCGACGTCTTTTAGCTTAATGCAATGCAAGATGAAAGGTTGTTTTCTAAAAGGAAGAATTTTATTTGATAAATAAATAAATACTGCTCGAAAAGAGCTACAGAAAAGTAAAAAAATTTATTTCCTAACCCATACTAGCCTGTTCTTATCCATGCATTACTGAAAAAACTTGCAGAGATGTTGTATATTCTAAGGGTGAAACAGATCATGCCCGTCCAGAGTTTGTAACTAGTAAGTGCCCAGATGGTTGACCCGGGTAACCCTATATGGTCCTTCCCAGTCTGGCCCTAATTTTCCGTAGCTCGGGACTTTGGTAGACTGGTTCATCGCCATAAGAATGAGGTCTGGTATCTGAAAACTACAGTGCTTGACTTTGCTGTTGAAATATCGAGAAACCTGCTGCTTATAGGTCGCCACTTTTAGGTATGCTCGATCCCTTTTCTCCTCTATCCGGCCAAGTTCCCCCCTAAGGGCTTCATCATTGCTTTACTAGCTGAAATTTGCTACCCGGAATGTCAGCAGTCCGAGCTCTATAGGTACCACCGCCTCAAAGCCATATGTAAGAGAGAATGGTATTTCCCCTGTTGCCGCTCGGGGAGTGGTACGGTAGGCCCACAGAAGGGTTGGTAGTTCTTCTGCCCAAAGCCCTTTAGCACTTTCAAGTCTGGTTTTGATTGACTGTAGGATTGTCTGGTTTGTCACCTCAGCTTGGCCATTAGCTTGAGGGTGCTCGGGAGAAGAGTAGTGGTTTGATATTCCATATCCCGAGCAAAACTACTTGAATGCCGGGGTGTCGAACTGCTTGCCGTTGTCATTGACCAGGACCCGGGGATGCCAAACCTACTGAGAATGTTTTTTTCAACGAAACTTTCCATATTTTTCTCGGTGATCATTGCCAAGGGCTTGACTTCTGCCCATTTAGTGAAATAGTCCACGGCGATGATCGCAAACTTGACTTATCCTTTTCCTATCTGGAGGGGACCGACAATATCAATACCCCACTAAGCGAATGGCCAGGGGCTGAGGATTGGTGTTTTGGAGCTCTCCCGGGTGGTTGATCATTGGTAAATATCTTTAACACTTATCACACCACTTGACATATTCTTGGGAATCCTGGGCCATCATCCGCCAGTAATAGCCTTATAGTAGGGCCTTTCGGGAAAGTGCCTGACCTCCAACGCGGCTCCCACACATACCTTCGTGGATTTCATGCAATATTCCTTGGACCTACGTAGCGTGGATGCACCAGAGATACGGGATAGAGAACCCCTTTTCTAGATGATGCCATCAACAAGGTGGTATCTGGCCGCCCGGTATTTTACCCACCGGGCTTCTTCTTTTTTGTCAGGTAAAGTGCCAAAGTTTAGGAACATCATGATTGGATCCATCCAACTTGGCCCTAAAGCGATCGGTTCAACCTCCATGCCTTCTAAGTTGACCACACTGGACTCGGGCAAGTATTCTACCCTTATCCCGAGTAGGTCTGACTCAGAGGATTAGGCGAGGTAGGTTTACCGATCAACTCTTGTATTCTCTTCCCTTGGGATCTGTGTGATAGAAAACCCCTTAAGCTGCTTTGAGACTATTTTCACGAGGGCTAGGTAGGCTACCATGTTGCCTTCCTAAACTTTATACTCCTAATTAATTGATTGACTACGAGCTGGGAGTCGCTGTACCCTTGGACTTGCTGTGCACCCATCAAATTAGCCAACTACAATCCGACCAATAGGACCTCGTACTCGACCCCATTATTGGAGGCTTGGAACCCGAACCTTAGTGCATACTCTAGCTGGATTCCGTTGTGTGTGGTCAGGATGACTCCTGCCCCGCTGCCCTGTTTGTTGGAAGACCCATCCATATAAAGTATCCAGGTTAGAATGATTGACTTTAGACCGGGCGGGAGATCAGACGAGTTGGTTTCTTCAACCGGATCTTCTAGATACGTGAACTCTACGAGAAAATCGGCTACCGCCTATCCGTTGATCTCCATCTGGGGTCTGTACACTACTTTAAATTCTTCTAATTCCAACGTCCACTTGACGAGCCTTTCAAATCTCTCAAGCCTGCTTAAGATCCAACAGAGAGGCTGATATACGACGACCACGATGTCGTGGGCCTGGAAGTATGGACGGAGTCTCCAGGCAGAGGTGATGAGAGAAAAGGCCACCTTCTCGATACGAGAATACTGACTTTCTGCACCTTGAAGTGCTCAGCTAGTGTAATAAACTGGGAATCATACCCGTGCTCTTCTCAGATAAGTGTCGAGCTTACAGCTGAGGGTGATAGCGCCAAGTATAAGAATAATTCCTCCTTTAGCACGAGCGTCGAGAGTAGAGGGGGCATCATCAGGTACTTCTTGAGTTCCTAAAATGCCTCATCGCACTCCTTCGACCACTAAAAGGCCTTGCAAAGGATTTTGAAAAATCGCAGATATCGGTCGGTAGCTCGAGAAACGAATCTATTCAATGCGGCCACCCACCTGACCAAACTATGAACTTCTTTGGTCTACCGGGGTGATCGCATGTTGATGATTGCTTGAATTTTTTTGGGGTTTGCCTCAATCCCCCGCCTGCTAACTAAGTGCCCTAGAAACTTTCTGAACGAGACTCCAAATATGCACTTGACCGAGTTCAACCTCATCCGATATTGTCTTAAGATGCTGAAGGCCCTAGCCAAGTGCTTGAGATGGTTGGACTCATCTCGGATTTTGACCAAAAGATCATCAACATAATCCTCCATCGATTTCTCGATTAATTCTTTGAACATGGAATGACCAGGCTTTGATGAGTTGCCCTGCTATTTTTTAGGCCAAAGGGGATCACCTTGTAACAATATGTCCCCTGATCTGTGATGAAAGAAGTCTTATCTTCGTCCCCGGGATAGACCTCCGGATTATGTCCTACCGTCTCAACATTAACCCGGACTCCTGGCAGGTCAAGCAGAAGAGGAGAGGCATGGGCCCTGAAAGACAAGCAGTGCGTGAAGAAATCGAAAAACTCCTGAAGGCAAAGTCTGTGCGAGAGGTCCACTATCCCGACTGGTTGGTAAATGTGGTACTAGTCAAGAAAAGCAACAAGAAGTGTAGAATATGTGTGGATTTCACTGACCTAAACAAGGTCTACCCCAAGGATTGCTATTCGCGGCCTAGCGATTTACACCCTAAATATAAAAATATATTTTTATATTGTGACCGGTTATATTTTATGTAAGTGGGAGATTAACCACACTAGTGGGGAGTTTTTGCTAGTGGATAGTGGTTATTGCATGTGAAAGTTACCATACATTAGTGGGGAGTTTTGCTAGTGGGTAGTGGTTAGTGGATGTGGAGAAGTTGCAATAGTGGAGAGTTGAAAGAAGTTATCTACCATGCTTATAAAAGCACAAGACCACCATGAAGCAAAAGAGGCTACACACGCCCAAACAGCCCCCTGCGGCTTACAGTCTTAGCACTGCTTTTGTTTTTCTTTTTCATGCTTAGTGATTCCATGTTACCTTTTCAGCAATTAGGCCATGTAATTGACTAATTCTAGTAGTTTGTACTACTGTTGGTGCTATGCCTATATGTTTCAAAAGATTTGACTTTCAACTTCTTCATTGAAATGCTCTTGTACCATCTCGTGTTCAGTTGTAGTTTTGGTTCAAATGCAATCTACTCTCATTTACTTTTGCTATTTTTATCACTCACTCAATCAAATCACTCGCATCAGAGTGGTTGGACCTCAAGGGAAGGGTCATTCCTACTTCCCAACATCGCCCGATCCATCTCAAACAACGATTAGGGATCGTTTTGGTTACACGTTTGGGTCTTCGTACAAAGCCCCTGGCACGCCCGGTCAATTATTTTAATTTTTAGCCAAAACACTAGCATAGACCTCTTTGTGAACACCACGGTTGGTCACTCACTTTTTTCGTTCATGGATGCCTACTCAGGGTACAACCAGATCAGCTGGGGGCCGACTTTTCAATCTATACAGCGCCTCTATAGCATTCATCAACATGCCCGGTCGGCCTACGGTAGCTCTAGACTTGTTGGTTCACCACAGGTCCCCGGCTCTTTTTTCAGTATAGTGAATGTACTCAGACACACACGTGGACGTAGGTACCTTCATTAACAGGACCGAACCACATACAAAAAACCAGTCTCTCACTTTCTCTCTCCTTAAATTGCCTTAACCAAATTTTGGCATCATCAGTTACTATTAGATTTCTATGGCGAAGCGGGATATGGCTTCTTGCTTTACATGCTACCACTTTTTCCATCCAATATTGAGTAGCCAAGCAGTATGACTATAGATAGGACACTTCTGAGGACGCCATCGAGTTATGAGAGATTCAATTCTGCGATCTTAATCGATTACTGCTTTCACCACTGCATGGCATGAGCGGATTACAGCACATTTTCCATGGATTCCCACCTCCATCAAATTATCAGTTGAGAATTTTCTAGAGATCCAAAAAGTGATTGAAAGGCAGAGCCAGATTCAGCGGAGGCATTAGAAAGGGCATTATAGAGAGCTTGAAGCATAAAAATAAACAATTGAATGATGATATTTGAAAACAACTGCTTGTTGAAGCCAAATGTATCCTTAAGAGGAATAAGCAAATCGTAGTGACGCTCCACTTAAGATCAAGTCAAGACCAGCCGAGTCAATTTTGAGTCTTGTTATCAAGTCTGTCTGTTATCAAGTTGTTTTGAGTCTACATCGAGTACTGTAATCCTTCTCTTTCTAAGTAATGAAATGAAATCTTGATTTGCTTGATTAAATGTACCTAGTCATGAATGAATGACTAAGCTAAAAGTTTCATTTCTTTAATTATTGTAAAAAAATACATTGCTGATAAATTTTTACGTTGAAAAGAATCCTGAAAGGATCAAATTTGATTTTGCGCTGACGTCGAAGAAAGCTAAGAATTGATTAGTCTTACTTTAAGAATCTTGAGGTGCTTTTGCTTAAATCTTCTTGAAAAGATATGCTTGATAGTAACTCGGGACTAGCTTAATTCTCTGATCTTCGCATTTCAAAATCTTGAGCCCAAAAAAATGAGCCATTTAAACCTGTCTAAACTATAATCTATATACACTTTGTCCTTGACAGTAGCCAAACATTTCAAATGGACTAGTTCTCATAAAAAAAACTCTCTAGGATGAAAACCCGAAAAGGCACCTAGGCAAAAGTTAGAGCACAAAAAAAAAACAAAAAGAAGCTCGCGAGGATGAAAACCCGAAAGGGCATCTAGGCAAAAGTTAGAGTATGAAAAAAAAAAAGAAAATTTTGCGTGTTGTTTTCAAGAACCTAATCCTAGCCAATCAAAACTTTAGAGAGAAACAAAACTAAAGAAGAGAAGAAGAGGAAGGAGAATGAAGAAGATCAAGAAATCGGGACCATAAATTATCCCAAAATTGTAATTTCTTTAAGTAAGCCCAAAGAATTGAAGCTTGCTCCGAAAACATATATGATGTCTGATGAGAAAGGTAAAATTGGCTAGCTAGTGAAAAGGTAAAAAGAATCAACCGTCAAAAACACAAAAAAAAAAAAGAAAAAAGAAAAGAAAAGAGAAGAAAAAAAGGAGAGGTAGTTTAGTTTCTTTCGACGCTACCACAAGTGACCTGCTTCAGAAAATTTGTCTGATGATATGCCTTGAAAAGCCCCCCCCCCCCCCCCCCCCCCCCCCCTCCAATTTTTGAATCCTTGTTCTTACAAAACCCTCCAGCCTCGGCTTTCAGTATAGCGTTCATATAGGCCTCCACAGCCTAACCTGATTACCACTTGGGGATACGTAAGCAACCTACTCGGTTCGGTCACTGCTCCGGAAACACTCAGCCACATCTCAAATATCTTCTTTCAAGACTTAGCCAAACTACTTTGGACCTGACTCCTACTTGGGGATAAGTAGGCGAGCTTTCTTGGCTCTTGGTCCCTGACCCTTGCAAACTAGGGGCAAACTTTCAGTTTGCCCGGAACCTCAAAGATATTATTGCCATACTAAGGGCAAACTACATTTGCCCAAACTTCCATTTATCCCCATCAACTAGGGGTAACATCGTTCGCCTATACCCTCTTTCACATTATAAGCAAATCTTGAGCCGTCAAGTATATCTTTGAAAACATTTGAAATGAATCATCTCTTATTCGATAAGCTAAGGCACTAATTCGAAGCAAATTTCAGAGAAAGCAAATGATTGATTGAGATCCATATGGAGTATTTTCAAAACATTACTTTATCAGCTGAGTATTATCACACTAAGATGAGAAGTGCACATGAAAAGCAACGAGTTACGTCAAACATGACAAACGCGCATTAAGTTAGGGAAAATTGGGTTTTTTCCTCTGAACTTCTATTTGAAGAGTGTTATCTTCCTGTGTCAATGTCTGTCAACCTCTGTCGTCGTCTAGTCTATCGTGATCTCGAGTGTGTAGGTCCAGAGTGATCTATAATGAATTATAGAACTCTAGAAGCATCCAAAGGTGGATACAAGCAGAAGTTCCGAACACTATTATTGGATCAATTAATCCTAGTCAAGATGAAGTATCAAGTGGTTGATGGAAATCAAAATTCATTCAAAAAAATGTTAATCAGAAGACCAGCCTTGGATGTTGAGTTGAGTCGTTGTTGAAATAAGATCAGTGTGCCTTGTTTGAATATCTGCTAAAATTGATTGAAGATTTATGAAGCACGTCAAAATCATCAGGTCTTTTGAGTACCTATCAATCATGGATCAAAATTGTGATATCAGGAACTTTGTTTTGACCTCGGATTGGTCCAATCTTGATGTATAAGCCTTAGGAGTGCTTAAAACTTGTTGGAATTGGTCTAAAGAACCCTTGGGGATTTGAATCTTGGTAGAAAACAGTTCAAAACTAAAGCAAAGTCCTCAGAAATGAAGAATCGAGGGCACCGTAGCCTGAAAATAACCAAAAAAATGATGATTTGTAGTGAACTCCCATTGTTTTGGGACAATTATGTGCCGTTCTGGAACGTGGGCATTAGGATTTGCAATCTTTCGAGAATTTCATCTGAAAAGGTATATAGAAGATGAATCCGAATACAGAATCTTCGAAACCATGATCAAGATATTCAGAAAAGGTCAGAATAAGCCTGACGTGTTGCAAGAATTTTTGAGCTGGTCGAAGCACCGATATGAGTCCCAGATAGAATCAATAGGGCGTCCAGAATTTAAGCCTTTTATTCGCATCTCAGAATCCTAGAATCTTCCCAGCAAAAACTCTCAGAAATCATCCAAGAAATACCTCCAAAGGAAGGGTATATCTCATATTCATGTATTAGGGTTATCTCAAAAGGTAGGGTATCTCTCAGAATTGTGTATCAGAAATACCTCCAGAGGAAGGGTATATCTCAAAAATCGTGCATCAGAATCACCTCCAGAGGAAAGGTAAATCTCAAAAATCATGTATCAGGGTTGCCTCCAGAGGAAGGGTATATCTCTCAGAATTGTGTATTAGGGTTACCTCCAGAGGTAGGATATCTCTCAGAAATCATATATCAGAATTACCTCTAGACGAAAGGTAAATCTCAGAAATCGTGTATCAGGGTTACCTCCAGAGAAAGGGTATTTCAGAATCGTGTATCAGGATTACCTCCAGAGGAAGGGCATATCTCTCAGAATCATGTATCAGGGTTACCTCCAGAGAAAGGGTATCTCTTAGAATCGTGTATCAAGATTGTCTCCAGAGGAAGGGTAAATCTCAGAAATCGTGTTTCAGAATTACCTCGAGAGGAAGGGTAAATCTCAGAAATTGTGTATCAGGGTTACCTCAAGAGGTAGGGTATCTATCAGAATCGTGTATCAGAAATACTTCCAGAGGATGGGTATATCTCAAATTCGTGTATTAGGGTTACCTCCAGAGGAAGGGTATCTCTCAGAATCATATATCAAAAATGCCTCCACAGGAAGGGTGTATCTCTCAGAATCGTGTATTTGAGTTACCTCCAGAGGTAGGGTATCTCTCAAAAATCGTGTATCAGAATTACCTCCAGAGGAAAGGTAAATCTCAGAAATCGTGTATTAGGGTTATCTCAAGAGGAATGGTATCTCTCAGAATCGTGTATCAGGATTATCTCCAGAGGAAGGGTACATTTCTCTAAATCGAGTATCATGGTTACTGATCGACGACGAATAGTTCCCGTTTATAGTCCTAAAGTTACGCTTTGTTAGCCAATTTCATTTAATTATTAGTTGTTTTTTTAACAAATATTCTATATTTTGTACGTTTTGGAGCTTTAACTTGAAAATACTCTAAAATCCAATGATTAGTATTTTGGAAGACATTCTGGGCTCAAAAGGTGATTTTGGAGAAAGTTGGAGACAATAGCAGTCTCGGAATATGGAATTTTTGATAATGAATACTTTAGATTTGACACATTTCTCTAGAGATATAAAATGTAGATCTTCGAGTTATGGACGCGTGGCCATAAACAGTGAGTCAATACGAGGTCCGAGTCAAAAGTTATCGCAATTCTACGATCGGTGCGCAAAGTTGAGAAAATCTGGAAAAAAAACTAGAAAAAGGCATCTCGTTGGAGCAGCCCGCTCGTGTGATTTTGGGATCGCGCACGAGCTGCCCGCGTGAGCGACCTGTTGAAAATACCAAAAACGTGTATTTTGATGTACTGAAGAGCCCTGTGCGAACAGAATTGGCTGAACACGTCCAAAAATTTAAATAAAGCAATTTTAGTGCAATTAGATTTAGGAAAGCTTCCAAAACTTGTTCCAAATCTATATATATATATCCTCCTTTAAGTAAAAATAGGGGTTACACAACATTATACACATCCTTCAATAACTAAAACTTCAGCCATTGAAGAGAGGGAAGTAAGGAGAAGAAGAAGATGACCAAGGATTCCCATGGCCTCCTCCATCAACATCTTGCCAATCTTCAATTCTATGGCCGCTTAGACCAAGATTTAGGGTTTCAATGAAGTCCTAGCCAAGTAATAGGGCGTTATTTATGTTCTTCTTTTAGATTTATTATGTATGGATGATGATTACATGTTTTGAGAATTTTTGAATAATAAAATCGTACTTCAATTGATTAAATCATTGCTTTCAAAGTTTATTCTTGTCTTAGATCTATTTTGAATGTGATGTGCTCAATAGTCTATATTTGATGTTCTTGTATGGATTATTTACATGTAATGGGGTGTATTTGAATTATAATATCAAGTAGCTAGTCGAATAGTTCATGCCTAGGGAAGATGGAGTGTGCCGCAACCCTAGTTTAGTGTGAGACACTCCGTGCCAACCAAAGATGAATTATGCTAATGCTTGAATCATAGTTATCTTCTTGAAGGAGGAATTGGGCTTGTAGCTATGATTCCCCATTATTATCCAATATAATAAGCTAATTGAATGCATAGATAACCTTATTATGTAGCTAGCGGTGGATTTGCAATCCTAGGTTCCAAGCACATATTAATCAAAACAACTTTTAATTGCTTTCATAGTTTAGATTTATTTTCACTGTTCTTAGCTAGTCGAATAGTTCATGCCTAGGGAAGATGGAGTGTGCCGCAACCCTAGTTTAGTGTAAGACACTCCGTGCCAACCAAAGATGAATTATGTTGATGCTTGAATCATAGTTATCTTCTTGATGGAGGAATTGAGCTTGTAGCTACGATTCTCCATTATTATCCAATGTAATAAGCTAATTGAATGCATAGATAAAATTATTATGTAGCTAGCGGTGGATTTGCAATCCTAGTGTAACAACCCTAAATTTTTAAGTGTGTAAATAATTATTTTAAATAATTTTTTTCAATTAGCAATAATATATGAGTGTACCTAGGTAAGACATGTGTTTAAAAATTTTAAGTTTGAAGAACCCATAAATTAAATTGCTAGTAAGCATATTTAATTTGTCCATATTTAATTTGTTAGTAGTACCAGTAATATTTCCCCGTTTGTTTTTGTATTAAAATTTCTAATGTTTCATTATTATTATGACATGACATTTTGAGCTTTAATTAAATTGTATGATAGATTATTGTTTAATTGAGTTATAATTTTTGTAGAATGACGAGTTTAGTGTCGGGTAGTATTTCGGGGCCCACTAGTAAGTTAAGTAGTGAATTTAACATGAAAATTAAGTACCCGGGGTATGAGTACCCTTTGGGCTAGCCATTTTAGTGGTTTGTGTTATATTCTGGGCTCATATGGGTCTCTTTTGTTAGCCCATAAAAAGAAAAACGGGATTATTAATATTTGTGTGAGTAATATATGTATTGTGTGTGTATTATATATATATAGATAGATAGATAACATATCCTAGGGTTAGAAAAAAAAAGAGAGCAGCCTCAAGAGAGAGAGAGAGAGAGAGAGAGAACAAGAGACAAAGAGAGAAGAGGCAACCCTAGTCACCTAGAAGGAGAAGAAAAAGAGAAGAGAAGAGAAAAGAAGGGAGTTCACCATCATCAACATCATCTTGCTTTTCCCAATTTGGTGAGTAACATTTAAATTTGTAGGGTTAATTCGTAGTTTGATTGATTTTTGATTTGTGTTCATTATAGTTTGAATAAATCGTATGGATGGGTGTTTATATAATACGGATCTATAGTGATATGTATATATATTTTATATATATATATCAAAGGTTAGATATAAGTTATTTAGAAAATTGAAGGAAAAAAAAAAAGGAAGACTAACACAAATTTGGATTTGGGTAAAATTGAATAAAACTCTCAAATCTGTTTTAAACATTAATTCGTATTAATTCATAAATGTTGTTTTCGGTAAAACTGTTCGCGAAAGTCAATGTAAAACGCTATTCTGCACATTTTTCGTCTAATGATATTTTTCTTAATTCTGCACCGTTTGGGCAGAAAATTCATATTACAGTAGCAGTAAATGTTAACTCCGAATTTTGAATTATGTTTATGAAAATTGTTAGAGATGTTTCTTTGTACGGTATTATTATGAAGAACAATTTCAACCCATGCTAGTTTTGGGGCTGTTTAATATAAGATTTGTTTGGGACAATTTTAGATAGTGCTGTTGAATGCCGATTTTAAATGCTATAACTTATGCTACATGCAGTATTAAATGATGATTGTGGAAATACAACGTTAGAGACGTGAATAGAAGTTTGGCGCAAGGGCCTTATTGTGAATAATCGGATAATGATAATCAATGTAATAAATGATAAATTTTCGAAGTGGTTAATGACGTGATTAAATCCTCATGAATGGTACTTGTGTGTATTAACGTAGATGGTAAAAAAAAAAGTGGTTTCAAGTTCCTTGGTGTTCACCGCTTCCCGTGGTGTGATATGTTTTTTTTTTGTAGCTCGACTTGCTGAGTGTACCCTTTTGCCAGTGGCTTCATGATCAAGCTGGCCTAAGCCTTATGCCCGGCTTATTTGTTAGACGTCTAGGCATATTGACTGGCCTTCTGTGTGTATACCTGGTTTGGTTGATACCCCAACCAAACTAGCACCAGAGTGGATGTTAGTAGTATGTCCGGGCACACGTGGGATATATGTGTGGGTGTACCATGGAGGGTGACAAAGTGGTGAAGCTAGGAAATTGAATAATGAATCGTTCATAAATAGTAAGTTGACCATGAGTAGGGTGACCTTAGTGGTGAACCTAGGGCAAGAAAAAAAAAATGACAGTGATTGTAGTGCGTCAAATACAAATGGATAATCTATTGCGAAACATGAAATTGAAAACCCGAAATGGTTACCGTGGTATAATGCGAAGAAAATTGATTAAATGATTTGGTATTGAAGAATTGTTTATTATGATACTAAGGATTTGTGCTAACTCTCGAGTTGCAGGATGGTGGGCCCACTAACCATTGTATGCAGGCTTTGGCTCACCATGTCATTTAAGAGTAAGTGTTTCTTTTACTTTGTAGGTGGAACAAACTGCCCCCGTGACTCGAGGAAACTACCACTTGTCCTCACTCACGTGTGGAACTACAATTCTGCCTACAACTTTGTATGTGTTTGTGGTCTAGAGAGGGAGGGAGTCCAGCGGATTCCCAGCCTCCGGAAAATTTATTGGGTATTATTATGTTAATTGATTATTGTTGGGTTGGAGTTGAGGGGACCACGAGTGATCCTTGAGACTGGAGCGTGTTTACTCATACCAGTGTTGTTATACAATGCTGACCCATGTGATGTTTATCATGCGGGGGCGTTTCTCGAGAAACGCAGCCGTTTTGCAAATTAAGGAGTAGGCCGGTATGACTATTGGATTGCATGGATTTGCTTGAGGGCATGAAGACCTTTACTGTTCATTTGCTATTTTCATTTATTTGGCATTGTGGGCCATTATTGTAGTTGGTATTGGGACGTTTAGTAGCTCTGACCAAAGATTGTAATAGAGGTTATTCTTTCAAAGCTTTAATTGTAAATGAAAAGATTTTTTTTCTTAATGAGAATTGAGAAATATTTATTCAGCTTCTGCTTTTCAATATAAGTGATTTAGTAGTTGTACCTTTAATCAAATATATTTGAGTATTTTCGGAACCGCATGAGTGTTTTTTTTTTTAAATGAAAATGTGGTGGTTTTGTTTTAAAAACATTAATGGAGATTTATTACAAATGTTTAACCAGGTTTTTAAGAACATCTATTTCCATTAAAAAGTTTTATTAGGATGGGCTTCGTGGTATTCACTCCGATAGTTGGGCAGTCGAATAGTAGTCTAGATTTAGTTCTATGCTGATTATTTGGCTTTCCAAAAATCGGGGTGTGACAGTTTGGTATCAAAGCTTAAGGTTAGCTTAGCGAGTCTAAGTGATTCTCAGATCGTGGTTTATGGGCTTGTCAGAGCTTTAGGTTTGCGAATTTCTTTGGGATTGGGAGTATGTGCTACTACGTGCTTCTTGTTGCTATGTGCTTTGTAATGTGAATAATGTCCTTATATCTTAGTAGTAGTTTGTGAACCGTATGCTCGTACATATTGATTTGCTTCCTTGCTTGGTATTAACTGCATGTTATTTTTGAGACCAAGTATGAGCATATAGGATAATGGTTAAATTTGGATGTTAGTGCATGTATCTTGTATTGGTATATTGGGGTTGTAACGAGGGGAGTTCTATTTTCGTTTATGGAATAGTTATGTGGGTGAATACGATGGACTTGAGAAATTTTGTACGGCAATTGGAGGCAAGGATTGGATTTCTGGATTTCTTATATTATCAACTGGTTTTCTAGCCTTCTCATCTCTATTGATTATTATGGTTTTCTGAAGCGGATTTTATTACTATTGGTATTCTGGGATTTCTTATCTATCAACGGGTATTTTGGATTTCTTATTATGAAGCTGGTATTATCGGCTGATATTCTACTGCTGCATCTATCGTATCTCTCAACATGGAATTTCTATGCCTTATTATTTTTCGGGAGTGTATATTGAGCCAGAGGTTTTCTTATATCTACCACAGCTTATTAATTTGGACGGGTATTCTTATTCATAGTGAAAGGTTCTGAATGATCTTGAAGCTATACATTTGAGTTGTAAGTATTGGGTATCCCGAGTAGTAGGAGTTCGGGACATGGTAAGAGGTAAACATGAGCATGTAGTTAAATCATTGATTAAATGTAAGCATGTTACATGCATAGTTTATATTCACAATCTTTGCATCAAACTTTATGTTGTTGATTACCTTTTGACGATTAATTATACGAGAATAAAGTATATATATATGAGGGTTTCCTTGTTTGGATTATTCGCTCGACGTACTAAGTCTCGTATGGTTGAGAGTTAAAACGTAATCACAATTTTGTATGAAATTGCGTGCTTAATTTTATTCATAATTGTTTTGTATATATAACGTTGCTTCAAATTTTGGGACGAAATTTCTTTAAGGAGGGTAGAATGTAACAACCCTAAATTTTTAAGTGTGTAAATAATTATTTTAAATAATTTTTTTCAATTAGCAATGATACATGAGTGTACCTAGGTAAAACATGTGTTTAAAAATTTTAAGTTTGAAGAACCCATAAATTAAATTGCTAGTAAGCATATTTAATTTGTCCATATTTAATTTGTTAGTAATACCAGTAATATTTCCCCGTTTGTTTTTCTATTAAAATTTCTAATGTTTCATTATTATTATGACATGACATTTTGAGCTTTAATTAAATTGTATGATAGATTATTGTCTAAGTGAGTTACAATTTTTGTAGAATGACGAGTTTAGTGTCGGGTAGTGTTTCGGGGCCCACTAGTAAGTTAAGTAGTGAATTTAATATGAAAATTAAGTACCCGGGGTATGAGTACCCTTTGGGCTAGCCATTTTAGTGGTTTGTGTTACATTCTGGGCTCATATGGGTCTATTTGGTTAGCCCATAAAAAGAAAAACGGGATTATTAATATTTGTGTGAGTAATATATGTATTGTGTGTGTATTATATGTATATAGATAGATAACATATCCTAGGGTTAGAAAAAAAAAAAAAAAAAGAGCAGCCTCAAGAGAGAGAGAGAGAGAGAGAACAAGAGACAAAGAGAGAAGAGGCAACCCTAGTCACCTAGAAGGAGAAGAAAAAGAGAAGAGAAGAGAAAAGAAGGGAGTTCACCATCATCAACATCATCTTGCTTTTCCCAATTTGGTGAGTAAACATTTAAATTTGTAGGGTTAATTCGTAGTTTGATCGATTTTTGATTTGTGTTCATTATAGTTTGAATAAATCGTATGGATGGGTGTTTATATAATACGGATCTATAATGATATGTATATATATTTTATATATATATATCAAAGGTTAGATATAAGTTATTTAGAAAATTGAAGGAAAAAAAAAAGGAAGACTAACACAAATTTGGATTTGGGTAAAATTGAATAAAACTCTCAAATCTGTTTTAAACATTAATTCGTATTAATTCATAAATGTTGTTTTCGGTAAAACTGTTCGCGAAAGTCAATGTAAAACGCTATTCTGCACATTTTTCGTCTAATGATATTTTTCTTAATTCTGCACCGTTTGGGCAGAAAATTCATATTACAGTAGCAGTAAATGTTAACTCCGAATTTTGAATTATGTTTATGAAAATTGTTAGAGATGTTTCTTTGTACGGTATTATTATGAAGAACAATTTCAACCCATGCTAGTTTTGGGGCTGTTTAATATAAGATTTGTTTGGGACAATTTTAGATAGTGCTGTTGAATGCCGATTTTAAATGCTATAACTTATGCTACATGCAGTATTAAATGATGATTGTGGAAATACAACGTTAGAGACGTGAATAGAAGTTTGGCGCAAGGGCCTTATTGTGAATAATCGGATAATGATAATCAATGTAATAAATGATAAATTTTCGAAGTGGTTAATGACGTGATTAAATCCTCATGAATGGTACTTGTGTGTATTAACGTAGATGGTAAAAAAAAAAAAGTGGTTTCAAGTTCCTTAGTGTTCACCGCTTCCCGTGGTGTGATATGTTTTTTTTTGGTAGCTCGACTTGCTGAGTGTACCCTTTTGCCAGTGGCTTCATGATCAAGCTGGCCTAAGCCTTATGCCCGGCTTATTTGTTAGACGTCTAGGCATATTGACTGGCCTTCTGTGTGTATACCTGGTTTGGTTGATACCCCAACCAACTAGCACCAGAGTGGATGTTAGTAGTATGTCCGGGCACACATGGGATATATGTGTAGGTGTACCATGGAGGGTGACCAAGTGGTGAAGCTAGGAAATTGAATAATGAATCGTTCATAAATAGTAAGTTGACCATGAGTAGGGTGACCTTAGTGGTGAACCTAGGGCAAGAAAAAAAAATGACAGTGATTGTAGTGCGTCAAATACAAATGGATAAACTATTGCGAAACATGAAATTGAAAACCCGAAATGGTTACCGTGGTATAATGCGAAGAAAATTGATTAAATGATTTGGTATTGAAGAATTGTTTATTATGATACTAAGGATTTGTGCTAACTCTTGAGTTGCAGGATGGTGGGACCACTAACCATTGTATGCAGGCTTTGGCTCACCATATCATTTAAGAGTAAGTGTTTCTTTTACTTTGTAGGTGGAACAAACTGCCGCCGTGACTCGAGGAAACTACCGCTTGTCCTCACTCACGTGTGGAACTACAATTCTGCCTACAACTTTGTATGTGTTTGTGGTCTAGAGAGGGAGGGAGTCCAGCGGATTCCCAGCCTCCGGGAAATTTATTGGGTATTATTATGTTAATTGATTATTGTTGGGTTGGAGTTGAGGGGACCACGAGTGATCCTTGAGACTGGAGCGTGTTTACTCATACCAGTGTTGTTATACAATGCTGACCCATGTGATGTTTATCATGCGGGGGCGTTTCTCGGGAAACGCAGCCGTTTTGCAGATTAAGGAGTAGGCCGGTATGACTATTGGATTGCATGGATTTTGCTTGAGGGCATGAAGACCTTTACTGTTCATTTGCTATTTTCATTTATTTGGCATTGTGGGCCATTATTGTAGTTGGTATTGGGACGTTTAGTAGCTCTGACCAAAGATTATAATAGAGGTTATTCTTTCAAAGCTTTAATTGTAAATGAAAAGATTTTTATTCTTAATGAGAATTGAGAAATATTTATTCAGCTTCTGCTTTTCAATATAAGTGATTTAGTAGTTGTACCTTTAATCAAATATATTTGAGTATTTTCGGAACCGTATGAGTGTTTTTTTTTTAAATGGAAATGTGGTGGTTTTGTTTTAAAAACATAAATGGAGATTTATTACAAATGTTTTAACCAGGTTTTTAAGAACATCTATTTCCATTAAAAAGTTTTATTAGGATGGGCTTCGTGGTATTCACTCCGATAGTTGGGCAGTCGAATAGTAGTCTAGATTTAGTTCTATGCTGATTATTTGGTATAACACCCACATTTGTGTTATGTCTTTTGCATTACATTGTCATGCATGATAATGTGATGTGGCGTGTCTTATGACACATGTTTGAGTGAGTTTTGACTCACGAGTTGATTTGGGTGTCTGTATTAGAGAACCCTCTGAGACTGTGGTGATTTAGAATTTTGTTGTTGTGACATCTCTCCGAGTGTGAGACGGTCACTGTGGAACACTTTAAATGTTTATCTGAAAATAAATGTTTACCTGTGTATTTCAATATCTGTATTATTTTCTGTTTTAGAATTTATTTCTGTTGTTAGATTTAGTATCCTGGTGAGGACGAATGAACACGCTATTAATTTGGTAGGCTAATTAGCAACTTCGGAAACGTCATATAGAAATTCGCGTTTTAGCAACCAAACGAAACTTAGTCGAAAACTTTTATAATTTTGAGGTTTCACTCGTAAAGCTATGAATAAGCTGTATAGGAAGTTTCAGAGACTGATTAGGAGTTTGGAAAACTCGTGGAGAGGTAGACGTAATTTTCCAAGAGTGTTGCCTATATATAGATAGAGATGAACTTAGATTTTTTCATAAGTTAACCTAAAACTCAAGAAGGAGGCCAAGAGGAGGCTAGAGGGAGATTTAGTTGCTTAGAGCTTTGCGACGCCAAACGACGACCTTCCGTCAGTTTGTTTTCTCCCAGATTTCATATTCGAGCTCCTTGAGGTAAGAGCTTCGTTTTGATATATGTTAGGGCCTGTTTGGCTAAGTTTTCCGAAAAGTTATTTTCTAGAATTTTTCATAAAAGTTGATAAATGGAATTCTGATCCATAGGAATTTTACTAGACGGACTTCTGCACGTTCTTTATGCACGGGTTTTCTTCAGATTGAATTATAGGAGCGTTATTTGGAGGTGAGTGATTCAACTATGCTTTGGAATGATTTCTTGGCATGTATTCATGTTATGTTTGAATAGCATGTATTAATTCCTAGAGATATATATTGTGTAGTTCATATTGGGCATTTATATTGATAAGTAGGCTCAATAGCACGGTGATATGTTTTGATTACCGCGAGCATGGTGATATGTATTTGAGCATGTTAAGTTGCTTATTTGGGTCAGAAGGAGCACGTGGTCACCGTGCCATTTTGTGGAGCCGATATAGGCATTAAGGTCGCACGATTGTTTGTAGAATCGTGGGTCTTACCCTTTCGCGTGGACTTATTGGCGAGGAGTCGCGGATTGGGAATATGGACGGGCACGTGAGTCTCCGGCGACTAGTATGAAATGTAGAGATGTGAATGCGGACATGTTTATCATTCATGTACATATGTTGATTTATTAACTAAGCATTAGCTTAAACAAATCGAAATATGTGTGGTTATTCAAATAACCATTTCAGGTGTAAATGCTGGCGAGGAATCGCAGAAGTGAGCACGTGGGTTGGGAGTTCTTTTAGAAGGCAACTTGAATGTTAATCTTGTAGTTTTGGGATCCCAGAAATGTTGTAATAAGAATTTGGTTGTTTTAACCCATGTTTAATTCGGTATGATAGAATGAATCTTGAACGTTGTATTAGACTATAACATGTTGTAATTATGTTTGGTAATGCTTTAATACAGCTACATTACTTTGGACTGAGTTTGATTTGAGTGGTTGATCATTGGATGGAAGTTAGGAAGCTTTTTAAACTTGTTTTCTGCAGATTGGGCTACTGCCAGGGGAGCAGTTGACTGAGCAGTCGACTGAACCCCTGAGCCTGTTAGATACTGCTTCTTATTTTTGCAAAAGCAGTCGACTGGACCCCTCGGCAGTCGACTGGACCCCTCAGCAGTCGACTGGACCTCTAATTTCAGTCGACTGAAATTTGATATTAAAATCCCTGCCCGCCTCCGTCGACTGAGCAGTCGACTTAGCAGTCGACTGGGCAGTTGACTGAACCTCTGGTTTTAAAATGTGTTTTGTTTTTCGCTGCGTGTGTTCTTCAAACCTAATTTTTGGGAACGTTAATGAATTGGTTTAGCCTCGGTGGCGTGCCACGGGCTCCGGTTCCGCTATTGTGGGACCGGGCTGTGACATTTAGTGGTATCAGAGCATAAGTTTAGAGCCTTGGGAACGAGTGACGTTATATATATGCTGAGTGACGTCGAGTGGAGTGTGTAATTGTAAATATAATGGTTATCATTGTAGAAATGCTTCATGTGTTAGCATTTGTTGATTGTGATGAACTGTGCACACATAACTATATTATGGCATAACATGCATGGTCATTATGCATTGAACTCAACAGGAGAAATATTTGAAACGTTATGGCTGATCCACCAAGAGAATTGTCACCGCATTCGCGGATGGACCAAATAGTGAATATGGTGGGAAATTTCATACAAGCGGTAAGTGAAAGAGAGCAGATGAACGTTCAGCCTCCACAAGTGGAAATTCGTTATGTCAATGTACCATCGACACCGCGACCTCAACACACAATCGTAGAACAGTTTCATAAGCGGAAACCGACCTTGTATCATGGACAGGTTGACATAGACTTGGACGATCATTGGATGATGGACATGGAAAGACATTTCCGTCAGGTAATATGTACCGACGAGGAGAAAATTTTGTGCGCATCCGATACGTTGGTGGGGCGAAGCATTGGATTGGTGGAACAACGTGCTTGAACAAGGGAAACCAACTACGTGGGAAGCATTTAAAGAGGAATTCAACAAACGTTTCTTCCCACAATCTGCTTATACTCAGAAACGCCAGGAGTTTGCGAGGTTGGTTCAGGGAGATATGACAGTAGGTGAGTATGTTTCTCGTTTCAATGCCTTGTTATGATTTGGGAAAACTACCGTTCCGACTGATAGGGATAAAGCTCGTAAGTTTGAGGAAGGGCTTAGAGAGAATATCTGTGGCCGTGTGGACATATTGCAACACCCGACCGTTTCTCTCGTTGAGGAAGCTGCCCGTATTGCTGAGAAAAGTGTCGACAGATATCGACAGGGACAACAAGGGAAGAGAGCAAATGACAGTCGGGGTAAGAGTCAAGGGAATGCGAAGAAACCGTTTACGCAAGGTTCGGGATCATATATGAGTAGCCAAGGAGGGAGTACGTTCATGGGGGACCCGAGACCGTTGTGTCCAACATGTAACCTGCGACACAGAGGAACCTGCTATCAATTGATCACTTGCTATATTTGTAAACAATTGAGGCATGTGTCTAGAAATTGTCCTTTGAACGCAAATTCGACTACACCAAACACAACCTCGAACGCCAAGAGCTATAACCCAGAGATAAGAGGGAAATGTTTTGAGTGTGGCCAACCGGGGCATATAGCAAAGAATTGCCCAAGTAAGAGACAACCGGGAATGAGTACCGGGGCATCGAGTGTGCCAAGCGGATCAAGGGTAGAACTTCGAATAGATAAAGGGAAAGGAGTCGCGCAACAACAAGGACGATACTTCCAGCTCAGGCCGGGGAATACGGATGATACTGTCGTATCAGGTATTCTTCCTATTTGTTCGTATCCTGCACGTATACTTATGGATTCTGGTTCGACGCATTCATTTGTATCACGTGATTTTGTTAAGCATTTAACTGTTAAGTCAGAACCGCTAGGATATGACTTGTGTGTATCATTGCCTAGTAGTGAACCGCTAGTTACTTCTTCGATATTCAAGTCATGTGAGATCAAGATAGGTGATAAAGTCTTGAGCGTTGATTTGATTCCGTTGACGGTGAATTACTTTGATGTTATCTTGGGTATGGATTGGTTGTCGGTTAATCAAGCCAAAATCGATTGTGAACAGAAACAGGTTAGTTTCTATATGTCAGGACGAGAAGAGTTTACTTTTCAGGGTAAGGGAGTGATCGTACCGCCGTACTTGATATCGGCGATTCAAGCAAGTAAGATGTTGAAGAAGGGTTGTTCGGGTTTCTTATGTTCAATTATCGACACGCGAGTTCTTGGACCACTAATAGAAGAAATTTCAGTAGTTCGAGAATTTCCAAATGTTTTTCCCGATGAGTTACCCGACGTATTGATTGAAAGAGAGCTTGAGTTCACAATAGAAGTAGTACCAGGGTCACAATCGGTATCCAAAGCACCGTACCGAATGGCACCGATAGAGTTGAAAGAACTGAAAGTTCAGTTAGAAGAACTGTTGGAGAAGGGTTTTATCCGACCGAGTGTTTCGCCGTGGGGAGCTCCAGTCTTGTTTGTGAAGAAGAAAGATGGAACAATGCGTATGTGCATCGACTACCGAGAGTTGAATAAGTTGACCGTCAAAAACAAGTATCCATTACCACGAATAGATGACTTGTTTGATCAGTTACAAGGGGCTCAGATATTTTCGAAGATCGACTTGAGATCCGGTTACCATCAGTTGAAAGTCAAAGAGGAAGATATTGAGAAGACAGCTTTCAGGACTCGATATGGTCACTTTGAATTTTTGGTCATGCCGTTTGGAGTGACTAATGCACCAGCTGCTTTCATGGACTTGATGAACCGTGTTTTCAAAGATTATTTAGATGAGTTCGTTATCGTGTTCATAGATGACATCCTAATCTACTCCAAAAGCGTAGAAGATCACGAGCATCATTTGCGATTAGCTTTACAACGATTGCGTGAAAAGAGATTATTCGGCAAATTGAAGAAGTGTGAGTTTTGGTTGACCGAGATAGTTTTCCTTGGACATATAGTGTCGGCAAAGGGAATTTCTGTAGACCCTCAGAAGATAGAAGCAGTTACCAACTGGGTGAGGCCAACGAATGTGACAGACATCAGAAGTTTCCTAGGATTAGCTGGGTATTATCGGAGATTTGTGAAAGACTTTTCGCGTATAGCAATGCCGATGACGCAGTTAATGAGGAAAGATATTGCTTTTGTTTGGAGTCCAGAATGTGAAGAAAGTTTCCAAGAGTTGAAAGGTCGACTAGTGAAAGCACCAATTTTAGCCGTTCCATCAGGGACTGAAGGGTTTATCATTTACAGTGATGTTTCATATAGAGGTTTAGGTTGCGTTCTTATGCAAGGTGATAAAGTTATTGCGTATGCGTCGAGACAACTTAGACCGCACGAGAAGAATTATCCAACACATGATCTAGAATTGGCCGCCGTGATTTTTGCATTGAAGATTTGGCGTCATTATCTATACGGAGAAAAATGTGAGATATATACGGACCACAAGAGTTTGAAGTACTTGTTTACACAACGAGATTTGAACATGAGGCAAAGGAGATGGTTAGAGTTGATGAAGGACTATGACTTGTCAATTTAGTATCATCCGGGCAAAGCGAATGTCATCGCCGATGCTCTTAGTCGTAAGGTACCAACCAACACCGCATCAGATCTGACTTCTCAAAAAGAATTGATACGAGATATGGAGAATATGGAGCTTGAGGTGATTCCGAGGATTGAAGGTGGATTGATGTCGACGATTGTGGCACAACCACTCTTGATTCACGAGATCACGGGGAAACAACTTCAAGACGTGGCTTTGAAGAAGATTTGTGATGAGATTCCAATGGGCAAACAACCGGGATTCACGTTTGAGAACAATGTGTTGAGATTGAGGGGTAAAATTTGTGTACCTAGTGAGAAAGAGTTGAAGCAAAACATCCTAGAGGAAGCACACAATACGAAGTATACCGTTCACCCGGGAAGCACCAAGATGTATAGAGATTTGAGACATGTTTATTGGTGGCCGGGAATGAAGAGGGAAATAGCACGATATGTTTCGCGTTGTACTAGTTGTCAACAAGTAAAGGCCGAACGCCAAGTACCTTCAGGATTGCTACAACCGTTACCAATAGCCGAGTAGAAATGGGAGCACATAACAATGGATTTTGTTAGTGGATTTTCGAGATCGAAGAGATCGAACACTATTATTTGGGTGATTGTTGATTGTTTGACGAAGTCGTCGCACTTCCTACCACTTCGAACGACTAAGCCGATGACGTTAGCTAAGTTGTATATTCGCGAAATTGTGAGACTACATGGTATCCCAGTTTCTATCGTTTCGGATAGGGATAGTAGTTTTACATCGAAGTTTTGGAGAGCCTTGCAAGAAGCAATGGGTACCAAATTGCACTTTAGTACAGCTTTTCATCCTCAGACCGATGGTCAATCAGAAAGAGTAATCCAGATTTTGGAAGACATGCTTAGGCTATGTGTACTTGATTTTCAGGGTGACTGGGAAGACCATTTGCCGTTGATTGAGTTTGCATATAACAACATTTTTCAGTCGAGTATTGGAATGGCTCCTTATGAAGCTTTATATGGTCGTGTATGTCGTTCACCAATTAGTTGGACAGAGGTGGGAGAAAGAAAGATTGAAGGGCCGAAAATTGTACAAGAGACGACGGATAAGGTAAGGTAATTAGACAACGGTTACTGACAGCTCAGAGTAGGTATAAGAGTTATGCCGATAAGCGTAGACGACCGTTGGAATTTGACGTGGGAGACTTAGTGTATTTGAAGGTGTCGCCTTCAAAGGGAATAACCAGATTTGGTAGATACGGGAAACTCAATCCGAGATATGTAGGACCTTTTGAAATTATTGGAAAGGTTGGACCCGTAGCTTATCGTTTGAACTTGCCGAGCGAGTATGCTCCAGTTCATAACGTGTTTCATGTATCGTTGTTACGCAAACACTTAGCGGAGGATAGGGATCAAGTGATGGCTCCGACGCCGAATGAGATTCAGAGTGATTTAACGTATGTTGCGTATCCGGTAGAGATCTTAGATCGGAAGGATCAAGTCTTACGAAATAAAGTAATGTCGAAAGTGAAAGTGTTATGGCGTAGTCAAACTACGGAAGAGATGACGTGGGAGATAGAAGATGAGATGCGTACTCAGTATCCACACCTTTTCGAGACATGAGGTATAAGTTTGGGGACAAACTTCTTTTAATGGGGAGAGTATTATAACACCCACATTTGTGTTATGTCTTTTGCATTACATTGTCATGCATGATAATGTGATGTGGCGTGTCTTATGACACATGTTTGAGTGAGTTTTGACTCACGAGTTGATTTGGGTGTCTGTATTAGAGAACCCTCTGAGACTGTGGTGACTTAGAATTTTGTTGTTGTGACATCTCTCCGAGTGTGAGACGGTCACTGTGGAACACTTTAAATGTTTATCTGAAAATAAATGTTTACCTGTGTATTTCAATATCTGTATTATTTTCTGTTTTAGAATTTATTTCTGTTGTTAGATTTAGTATCCTGGTGAGGACGAATGAACACGCTATTAATTTGGTAGGCTAATTAGCAACTTCGGAAACGTCATATAGAAATTCGCGCTTTAGCAACCAAACGAAACTTAGTCGAAAACTTTTATAATTTTGAGGTTTCACTCGTAAAGCTATGAATAAGCTGTATAGGAAGTTTCAAAGACTGATTAGGAGTTTCGAAAACTCGTGGGGAGGTAAACGTAATTTCCCAAGAGTGTTGCCTATATATAGATAGAGATGAACTTAGATTTTTTCATAAGTTAACCTAAAACTCAAGAAGGAGGCCAAGAGGAGGCTAGAGGGAGATTTAATTGCTTAGAGCTTTGCGACGCCAAACGACGACCTTCCGTCAGTTTGTTTTCTCCCAGATTTCATATTCGAGCTACTTGAGGTAAGAGCTTCGTTTTGATATATGTTAGGGCCTGTTTGGCTAAGTTTTCCGAAAAGTTATTTTCTAGAATTTTTCATAAAAGTTGATAAATGGAATTCTGATCCATAGGAATTTTACTAGACGGACTTCTGCACGTTCTTTATGCACGGGTTTTCTTCAGATTGAATTATAGGAGCGTTATTTGGAGGTGAGTGATTCAACTATGCTTTGGAATGATTTCTTGGCATGTATTCATGTTATGTTTGAATAGCATGTATTAATTCCTAGAGATATATATTGTGTAGTTCATATTGGGCATTTATATTGATAAGTAGGCTCAATAGCACGGTGATATGTTTTGATTACCGCGAGCATGGTGATATGTATTTGAGCATGTTAAGTTGCTTATTTGGGTCAGAAGGAGCACGTGGTCACCGTGCCATTTTGTGGAGCCGATATAGGCATTAAGGTCGCACGATTGTTTGTAGAATCGTGGGTCTTACCCTTTCGCGTGGACTTATTGGCGAGGAGTCGCGGATTGGGAATATGGACGGGCACGTGAGTCTCCGGCGACTAGTATGAAATGTAGAGATGTGAATGCGGACATGTTTATCATTCATGTACATATGTTGATTTTTTCACTAAGCATTAGCTTAAACAAATCGAAATATGTGTGGTTATTCAAATAACCATTTCAAGTGTAAATGCTGGCGAGGAATCGCAGAAGTGAGCACGTGGGTTGGGAGTTCTTTTAGAAGGCAACTTGAATGTTAATCTTGTAGTTTTGGGATCCCAGAAATGTTGTAATAAGAATTTGGTTGTTTTAACCCATGTTTAATTCGGTATGATAGAATGAATCTTGAACGTTGTATTAGACTATAACATGTTGTAATTATGTTTGGTAATGCTTTAATACAGCTAGAATTACTTTGGACTGAGTTTGATTTGAGTGGTTGATCATTGGATGGAAGTTATGAAGCTTTTTAAACTTGTTTTCTGCAGATTGGGCTACTGCCAGGGGAGCAGTCGACTGAGCAGTCGACTGAACCCCTGAGCCTGTTAGATACTGCTTCTTATTTTTGCAAAAGCAGTCGACTGGACCCCTCGGCAGTCGACTGGACCTCCAATTTCAGTCGACTGAAATTTGATATTAAAATCCATGCCCGCCTCCGTCGACTGAGCAGTCGACTGAACCTCTGGTTTTAAAATTTTCCGCTGCGTGTGTTCTTCAAACCTAATTTTTGGGAACGTTAATGAATTGGTTTAGCCTCGGTGGCGTGCTACGGGCTCCGGTTCCGCTATTGGGGGACCGGGCTGTGACATTTGGCTTTCCAAAAATCGGGGTGTGACACCTAGGTTCTAAGTACATATTTGTCAAAACAACTTTTAATCACTTTCATAGTTTAGATTTATATTCACTGTTCTTAGTTTAATTAAAACCTAAATCAAAATTCTGTTTTCTTAATTAACTAGGTTTAGGTTTTAAAATTAATGTGCTTTAGTATTTCGATCTCTGTAGGTTCGATCTCTACTTCTACACTACAAATCTTTTATAGTATAGTATACTTTTTATCTTGATTTTGACGAGATCAATTTTTGGCGCCGTTGCCGGGGATTTCAAATAACTACCTTTAGTTTTAGAATCTTTGTTTAGTTAATTCGTAAAATTAGATTTGGTTTTCTATTTCTTATTTTCTATTTTTGTTTTGAGTCACTAACTTTTCCTTTTGTTTTGTAGTTTCTTAAGTTATCAAATTCTAGCGTTTCAAAGTGGAAGAGTTTTGCACATCAAAGGAGCTTACGTGAATCAATTAAAAAAATTGATCTCGTCAAAATCAAGATAAAAAGTATACTCTAAAAGATTTGTAGTGTGGAAGTGAAGTCCAGGGTCGACGCTGAGATGGCAAAAACTGTCTGAGGTCCCAAGCGAATTTTCAAAGGGGCCGAAAAAATGAGGCCTCTATACTATGTTTCATTGAAATTAGGAAGAAATTAGAAGAAAATAGGCCTAAAAATGACAAGTTTCATAGAAATTAAGGAAGAAAATAGGCCTAAAAATGACAAGTTTCACAAAAATTAGGAAAAAAATAGGCCTAAAAATGAGGCCTAAAATTGAGGCCCCATGCGATTGCTTCGCCAAATTGGCTCAGGGCCGACCCTGGTGAAGTCGAACCCACAGAGATTGAAATACTAAAGCACATTAATTTTAAAACCTAAACCTAGTTAATTAAGAAAACATAATTTTGATTTTGATTTTAATTAAACTAAGAATAGTGAAAATAAATCTAAATTATGAAAGCGATTAAAAGTTGTTTTGATAAATATGTGTATGGAACCTAGGATTGCAAATTCACTGCTAGCTTCATAATAAAGCTATCTATGCATTCAATTAGCTTATTACATTGGATGATAATGGGGAATCGTAGCTTCAAGCCCAATTCCTCCGTCAAGAAGATAACTACAATTCAAGCATCAACATAATTCATCTTCGGTTGGCACGGAGTTTCTCACACTAAACTAGGGTTACGTCACACTCTGTCTTCACTAGGCATGAACTACTCAGCTATTTGATATCACAATTCAAATAAGCACCATTACATGTAAACAATCCATACTAGCATAGCAAATATAGACTATTGAGCACATCACATTCAAAATAGATCTCAGACAAGAATAAACTTTGAAAGTAGTGATTTAATCAATAGAAGTACGATTTTATTATTCAAAAACTCTCGAAACATGTAATCATCATCCAAACATAATAAATCTAAAATAAAAACATAAATAACACCCTATTACTTAGCTAGGGTTTCATTTAAACCCTAGATCTTGGTCTAAGCGGCCATAGAATTGAAGATTAGCAAGATGTTGCTGGAGGAGGCCATGGGAATCCTTGGTCTTCTTCTTCTTCTCCTTGCTTCCCTCTCTTTAATGGTTGAAGTTTTAGTTCTTGAAGGATGTGTATAATGTTGTATAACCCCTATTTTGACTTAAAAGATGATAGATATAGATTTGAAGCAAGTTTTGGAAGCTTTCCTAAACCTAATCGCACTAAAGCTGCTTTATTTACGTTTTTGGGCGTATTCAGCCAATTTCGTTCGCACGGGGCTCTTCAATACATTGAAATATGCATTTTTGGTTTTTACAATAGGTCGCTCGCACAGGCTGCTCGCGCATGATCCCCCAAATCGCGCGAGTAAGCTGCTCCAGCGAGATGCCTTTTTCTAGCTTTTTTCAGATTTTCTCAACTTTGCGTACCAATCATACAATTACAATAACTTTTGACTCGGACCTCGTATTGACTCACCGTTTATAGCCATACGTCGATAACTTGAAGATCTACATTTTACGTCTCTAAAGAAATTTCTTAAATCTAAAGTATTCCTTGTCAAAAATACCATTTACCGAGGTTGCTACTGTCTCCAGCTTTCTCCGGAATCACCTTTTGAGCCCAGAATGTCTTCCAAAGCCATTAATCATTGGATTTTAGTGTATTTTCAAGTTAAATCTCCAAAACCTACAAAATGGAGAATACTTATTAAAAAATAACTAATAAATAAATGAAATGGGCTAACAAAGGAAAAGTTTAGGACTATAAACGGGAACTATTCGTCGCCGATCACACCCCCAAACCTACACTTTGCTAGTCCTCGAACAAAAAAAAACATAAAAATAAACACTACTACAATAAATAAAAAAACCTAACTCACTGTCGCAAGCAACGCGATTGCATTTAGCATATGCAACAAGCATTTTAAACCCCTAGGTGTCCCTAGTAGGATAAGTAAAATCTCGTGAGTGTTCTCGTCAAATAAGACACCCACAACCATCTTTATTTCATTATGCATTTAAAAAGTTTTATTTAAAACGAAAAAATAGAACATTCAATACTCCTTATCATAAAACGATGATTTGAAATAGAATAACGAACAAGAAGAAACAGAACCACATGTCCACCTACATCATAAAAAATAATCCCAAGCACATGCATCGCATAAATCAATAGAGTTTCTTATAAAATTGCAGGTGTACGTGTGATGTGGTAGTCAAATGATCACGCGCACGTTATGAACTTGGAATATAACTCGGATAATCATCCAACTATGCTTCGACTACGAATCTCACAACGTTAATAACACTCTCAAATGAAATGTTCGGAACATGTGTAATCTCTCTAATATATGGGAGCAAAGGAAATATGTTTTCAAAATGAGAAACGCTCACATATGACTCGAAAAAGATGCATGACACAAAAGAATAGTAGTCTCATGGATAGGACGTCAATAATCAAGAAAAATTAATCGCTACCATGTTTTAATCCCCCTCCCATCGTTTACATATCCAAACCATGATTTCTAGGGCCAATTAAGACTTTTCAAAGGTTGTAACGTGGCTCAGGCAATGAAAAAGAATAGAACGAATTCATCAAGTAATCTTCAGAATGGCATTGTAAGGCATACTCAATTTCTTTCATTCATTCTTCTAGCAACTTTCATCTTTTCATTCTCTTATTTCATATTTTTTTTTTCTTTCCCCTTCTTTATTTTCTTCTCTTCTTTCAACCTTTTTCTCTATCATTTTCGTTGCTTTTGAAACGAATATTCATTGAATACCAAGACAACTGCCCCAAACATCATCTTGTTTTCTTCTTCTCCATCAACAAATCACCTTATCACCACTAAAAGTTGATCAATCTTCCAATGGTAAACTCCAAGTTGGTCAAGTTGGAGCAAAAAAAAGAATCATGGTGATTAAAGAAAGATAGGCACTTTGAAGGCTCAAAGGGGCGAACTAAGAAAATTTTATCATTTATCTGGATAGGTGAAATAGTAAAAAAGGTGAAAAACAAAGAGGGCCAAAAATTACATCCTAAGGTGATACGATTCTTAAACGTGTATGACAGACGATTATTTATCATAGTAGCAAATATTTTAACTTGACTATCAACCAAAACAAGAATAATGAGACTAAACAACGAGTTAATGCGTTATTTCAATGAAATTCGACAAAAACAAAATGTATTTATAACCCTCTAAAAAGAAAAGATAGGATCCAAAGCTCACCGAGTTTAGTCTCCACCATGTGTTATCTAGAAATCGTAATCATATTATAGTTCACATCAAATATGTATTCAAGTGACTACATGCAGTGCATAGGTTTGTATGCAAATCTATGATATAAAATTACGATTCGAACGATACATATCCTAAAATGTCACATCATAACTTCAGCAAGTGTTTAACCACATCTTCTCATGTTTGCCATTCTATAACAATCCAAGTTACCTAATAAGAAGTATCGACTCTAGATTGCAAAAACGTCGGTAACATTGTTTATTTAAGCACACGTATTGAAAATTTTTGAAAAAATTGGTGCATAATAATGTGCATGTGAGTGCATACCCCCAAACCTAAACCTTTCATTGTCCCCAATGTAACAATAAAATGAAAGAAAGGAGAGTACGTAAGGAAGGAACGACATTACCCCGATCTCGGCAATCACAAACCAGCAGGTAAACGTATATGAATATGGCGATAAAGTTCAATTACTCCAAATAGAGCTACTAATTCACATGTCAATACTTGACAAAAGAAAATAACAAACAAAAGAACAACGATAGCCAATAGAAATATATTTATGTAATGCAGACCGTGGCATACTTGTTGAGAAACTAAACTAAAACCAAAAGACTCAACGAAAATAAAAAGAACAAGCACAAACGGAACAATCAAAACAAAGAAGGACTCGATATAAAAAGGGCCTAAGAGAGCAAACAGAAAGGAGAAAAACACATAAGAAAGGGTTGGGAATGAGAAGAGAACAAAAGAGAAAAACACAAAAACAAACCCCTTTGTGCGAGCAGGTTGCTCGAGCCTTAAAAGCCTCTTGATAAGTGTACTATACATGCCTCAATAGCCGCTAGATCGCTCTCGACTCATCAAGATAGTATGATGCCTTAATAGCTGACTATACCAAGATATTCAAGGCCAGAGACATATCCTAACATGCCTTAATAGCCTAGTGATAAGTATACTATACATGCCTCAATAGCTGCTTGATCGCCCTTGGTGCATCAAGATAGTATCATGCCTTAATAGCTGACTATATCACTTAAGTCTTGTCACAATTCGCATCTTCAATTCCAATACAAACTCATACGAAATGGGGCACCAACAACAAACACCTTGACAACGCTCAATGATACAGTAACGACACATTTTCACCAAAAGATAGGCCGAAATACAAGTATTGATGCGTGAAGGACAACTTGATATAGCGCGTGGTTATTAGAATGTTCCAATCTTATTACGCGTATATTATTCTCATTATCAGAGTTGCTGTAAAAACAGAAATCGTCATCGCATTAAGATGTTCATGATCAAACATCAGCATTCAGATAAATTAACAGCCACGCAACTAAGCATGGTTCAATATTTAGCAAGTATCCCTAAGTGTCAGTATGTTAGGTGAACATGCGAGTACTAATTCAAGGATTGAACATGTCAGGTTCGTTCATAATATAATTAGAAATCTGATCAAAGCACATAAAATAAGTAACATAACAAAAACTGCCAAACTTGAGCGCTCAGGCTGCTCGAGTGCTCGGCCTTGACAGATACCAGATTCCTATTTTAGATACACATACAAGTTCATAAATTAGTTCTATGCATGCCATGAAAACTTGTAAAAACTATGTCTTAAGGATTTTAAATGAATATCCATACTCATACCATCTTAGGACATGTTTGGATGATGAGCAAAGCTACTAATCTAGTAAGAATTAGCTTGATTCTTAGTTTTACTCCACATACAAGAGCTATAACTACAATGGATCACCTACATGGTTGTAAATTCATGTAGATACTATTTCTACAAGTGTCTAAGTGAGATGTTATACTCACACAAGCTTGGATTGTGAATGATTTGCAGAAAAATGCAAGTATATATTGAGAAATCTTAGGGGTGCCAATCGGGTCGGGTTGGCTCGACCCGGCCCAGTATGCCCGAGCAATTCTATTCGGTCCAAGTTGGACACAACTAATCCGGTCCCCAAGCCGGCCCACTGGCCCAAAACCTGACCCTGCCCAGCTCGCTAGCCCGCTGGTCTGGCCCAAAATCCCAGGCCAAAAGCCCAGATGAGCTAGCCGTTGTGGCCCAGCCCGGCCCAGCAGGCTTGCCAGAGGCCGTAACTGCTAGTCTGGCATATTTTCAAATTTTTTTCCATTTTTTACCCCTCTAATGGCTATAAAATGGCTAGTTTTGGGGGTAAAAATGTAAAAGTGAGTTTTGATTTCCCAAAATGCCCCTTAGCCCACTTTCTATAAATAACAAACCTCCCACAATATTTTTTTCTCACACAAAAATCAATTCTCTCTATGTAGTCTCTATTTTCTTCATACTACTCCATAAACTACAAGTCTACAAGCACTTCTACTCTACATGTTGGTGATTCAAAGCTCTAGTTTGTAAAAGCATTTCTAGTCTTATACAACTTACAAGCTCTCAAGTCTCATGTCTTATTATAATTTATAGTTCTTCACTACTTCTTCTACTACTATAAGTTGGGTTAAATTTATTTATTGTTTCACTTCTTGCTTTAGTTGATTATTTAATTGTTGTTATTTTTAATCTTTTATATTTCTTTTCCTTTTTTTATTTTAAAAAAAATGGCATCTCATTCAAGATCTTCAAAAACTAGAGAAGGGCCAACTTTGGAGCAGCTTGTTGATCCTCATTTTGGAAAACCCACAGCTGGTTTTAGGTACCTTATTTACCCATTGTTGTCTGATAGTACGTCTTCATCGGGAAAGCACTGGACACTGGCAATGTTTGATCCTTATGATTCACTATGGAGATTTTATAACTCGTTGTGACCCAAAAATCCATTACAATTAGACAGATAAATATCGAGGTGACTTAGATATGATGATAAAACTTTGCCTATAATCCTATTCATTTTTTCCATTTTGACAGAAACAAATACGTTGAAGATTGGCAGAGAAAGGCACGTGATAAGGGGAGTCTAGATGTAAGCACCCAATATCTTAAGAATCATGTTGAGAATGTCCGGGAATCACCTCAGCAAGTGCCTGGGTCATTAGATTGTGGTGTGATAGTTTGTCAAATTATGTCACAAATATTTGCACACATACCCATCACATCCGAACGCAATGCAACCCATGTGATCGGGAGAGAACTAATCCTATTTATACGCTTTAACGCGCATTTGTTAGTACCTTTTTATCCTGTTTTTGTATATTTTTACTTCGTTTTCTATTTTCTGACAGGTTTTGGAAGAAATCAACTAAACCAGGCTAAACAGGGTGAAAAAGCATCAAGAAAGAAGCTGAAAAAACCAAGTCGCGCGCGCGACCCGCGCCCGCGAGAATCAGAGAATCGCTCGAGCGATCCGCTCGCGCGAGACCCCCAATAACTCGCTCGCGCGATCCGCGCGCGCGAAGGACCAAAAGTCGCGCTCGCGCGACCCGCTCGCGCGATATGCCCAAAAATCATAGTTGCGTATTTCAGTATACTGAAGACTCCTGTGCAAACGAAACTGCTAAACGACGTCCAGACTGTAAATTACATGTTTTTCAGTTCGTTTCGGGTTGGGAAGCCTTCCAAAGCTTGTGTAAACTCTATATATACTTAGTTTTAATAGTTTTTAGGGGTTGGCAACTATTATACACATTCATATACAGCCATATACACACACTTCCAGCCATTGAAGGGAGGGAAGCAAGGAGAAGAAGAAGAAGACCAAGGGTTTCCATGGCCTCCTCCATCAACTACTTGCCGATCTCTACTTCTATGGCAGCTTAGATCATTGATCTAGGGTTTCAATGAAGCCCTAGATGAGTAATAGGGTTTTATTTATGCTTTTATTTTAGTTTTATTGTGTATGGATGACAGTCACATGTTTAGAGGATTTTATAAATAAATCGTGCTTCTATTGATTAAATCATTACTTTCAGAATTTATTCTTGTCTTAGATCTATTTTGACTGTGATGTGCTCAACGATCTATTCTTGCTGTGCTTGTTTAGATTGTTTACATGTGATGGTGCTTTATTGATTCGTGCTATCAAGTATCCGAATAGTCCATGCCTAGGTTAGACGGAGTAGATCACAACCCTAGTTTAGTGTGAGATAATTCGTGCTATCCGCAGATGGATTATGTTGGTGCTTGAACCATGATTATCTTCTTGTCGGAGGAGTTGGGCTTGTAGCTACAATTCCCCATATTCATCCAACGTAATAAGCTAAAGTAATTCATAAATATTCCTATTATGAATCTAGTGGTGGATTTGCAATCCTAGGTTCCCTTTAAACATTATTTAAAACAACTATTTTAATTGCTTTCATAGTTTAGATTTACTTTTATTGTTATTAGTTTAAATAAAAACCAAATCAAATCCGTTTTTCTTAATTAAGTAGACTTAGGTTTTAAAATTAAGTTGCTGTAGTAATCAATCTCTGTGGGTTCGACCTTTACTTCCACACTGCAAATCCTTTGAAAAGTAAAGAATACTTTTATATCTTGATTCTGACAACATCACCATGGATGGGCCGATTTAGTGCACGAATTAGAACTTGTCACCGGATTTTTCTTAATTTTTTCCTTCTTCTGCAGCCATTGCTTGAACTCAAACCAATAGCTCTTATATCAGTTGTTGGGGATTTAATCAAAACAAGTGCGGAACAATCAAATCCCCTTCCTAAGGATCGTGTGAGAGGTGAACAAGCTAGCAAAGGAAAACAGGGAAACAATCAAGCAAACACCCGGTGGTGTTTCTACACACAAAAAATACAATGAAAACTGGAATATATACAAATCCTAACACGTTTTCTAAACCAATACAGTTTCCTAATCACATAGAAAATAAAAGCCTAAATTGTGTGTCTGGCTCTAGAGGTTCCTCGAGTGAGCGAGATTTTAGATTATTTTCTTCTTTTTTACGATCTCGCACATTACTGTTTCTGTGCAGCGACTCGCCTGGGCGAGCTCCTGGCTCTTCAATTCTTTTGCTTTTGATTGGAAACACCTTGAAAACTTTTCCGAATGGAAATACACTCCCTGATCCCAACACTAGCTAGACCTATCGATAAGGGAAAAAGAAGCTAATTTTCTATCTTGTTTACCTTTCCCCTCATGAAATGCACGAACAAAACAAAGCCTTAGGGTTCGCATGGTAACGTTGTAGTTTTTTGTTTTTATTTTCTGTAGTGGTGGTCGATTGTGATCAATTCAAAAAATGAAAACAAAAACTAAAAATCAAAAATTACAATATTGCCATGCGAGGCCTTAATGTCGATGCTTGGTACAACGATTTTTCTTTTTCTAGTACTAAGATACAATTCCCACTTGTGTAGCTATATAAGAAATTTTTATGAGGAAAAAAAAAAGGAGCATCAAATAAAGTCTACAATATACATGGTGTATTCACATATTTGCACATTCTACGTTGAGAATGCTGAGGAAAGTACTAGAGTGATTCTTTTAAACCGTATTTGAATTATTAGACTCCACATCAAATGAATTTTCTCAATGATTTCCACAGTTTTTAAATTACAGATATCAGTTAGTAATAGTATGAATCAAAATATTGTCACTTGTATATGCCATGTGTAACACCCCTCATTTGGGAGAAATAGTGTAAAAAATAAGTAAAACAAAGTAATAAAGAAAAGTGGAACTAATGAGAACTCAACATACCTATACTAATAAAAACAAAAAAAAATAAAAATAAAAATAAGAATAAGAATAAGAATAAGAAAGAACACTAACAATTAGAGGAACAATGCAGACTTTTCCAAGAAAAGTCCACCATCACCGGGATTTACGTAGAAATGTTGCAAACACACCCTAATCTCCACATGTAGTCGGCCCAGCATATACCATATCTACATGTACGTATATGTATACAAGTGTTTATATGTACACGTCATGGCTGGAGATCTTTCAAGCATACACACATTCACATACATACATATATATATATATATATATGTGTGAATTGTGAAGATATATATTTATGAGTAATACCAGAGACACCTTAAAAAAAAAAACCTTATAAGTAAGTTATATGTTGATGTGGATCATTAAACTCTTCTTTAATTACAAAATTAACGAACCTAGAATTAGATTTTATTTTATTTTATTTCAAAAATATCATCGACACATCAACATGTAAACAATATAGGTGTTCTAAACTAGTGTACTTAGCATTTTTTTCATGTATTAATTAATGAATTAAAAAAGTCATAAAAAATAAGAGGATCGAAGAATGGATGCTCAGAATAGGATCAAACTAATGTAATCCTAGGACTGGGAGTAAATCAATATGAAACCTCCATGATTATTAAGGTCATCTCCATAGCTACATATATGCATGTGCAGAGCCCAAGCTTTGGCGATGGACTGCGTCTCCACTCTCCAACTGTTATTAATTAGTATGTATGACCACTTGATAACGATTTAGATAATAAATATAAGGGTAAATTTCATAAACACCCCTGTACTATGACCCGGTTTCACTAATACCCCTGGATTATTTTACTAGACAAATCAACCCCTCACGTATACATACTTGACACGAAGAAGAGTAATATTTGGGACACAACCTTCATACAACCTTCCCAAAAGATGTGTCTATCTTTCTCCTGTGATGTCACTGGACCACACAGTGACACAAGAGACAGATAGACACATCTTTTGGGAAGGTTGTATGAAAGTTGTATGAAGGTTGTGTCTCAAGTATTACCCTGACATGAATGAACCTTCCGTTAATCTGACATCCAAAAATCTAACAGAACTTGGGTATGTGCCAAACATGCGACACAACTTGTGGCCTATTTAATTTGCCCTTGTAGCTTTCATTAAAGGATGAGATTTCATAAATGGGTCTGAATCTCTCTCTCTCTCTCTCTCTCTCTCTCTCTCTCTTGCTTCTTCAACCTTCATGAAATTTCTTCACCCCTCGAAACCTCAATATAGGAAGAACTCTCTCTCTCTCTCTATCTGTGTATGCTCCATCCAAGCTATACACATGACTACAGGTTGAAAATAATATATCTCCGACTACTACAAACATCTACTCTCCACAACACACTCATCAAAAAATAAATAAATAAATAAAACCTTTAAACTTAATTGACTCAATTAAACAAAATTGGGAAAAAGAGAATAAATTAAAGGCAAACACATTAGCTCCTAATTAAAGAAAAATGCAATCCTGACTTGTTAAACAAAGAGATTAAACGGATGAATCTAGGTTGTGTTAGTTTGGATGTTCTCTTTCCTTTACGGTTCCCTTGCTTTAACATACAAATCTTTTATTTTAAATTCGAAAATCCTTTACATACATCTCCTCCATCATCAATCTCCATTCTCTGGTTCTTCCCAGTATATCCCATATTGGATACATCAATTTTCATCCCCTTATGCTCTGAATCCATTCCTTAAATATCACAGGGATTGTTGGAAGAGTGCTTTGGCTGGTGGGTTTGGGTTTAGTGGCGGCAATGGTGCGTAGGATATAAATTTATAATAAGAGAATTTCTAGGGATAAGGTTGGGGCTAATTGTGATGGGGGCAGTGGGGGAACCCACATCAACAATGGAAGGCGGGGGGGTGGAGGTGGGTTTCGGAGAGAGAGAGAGAGATTTGGAGAGAGAGAGAGAGGAAATAGGGTCTATTTGGTTGGAAAGTTCTTTTGGGTGACAATGTCCAAAGGTTTAGACAAATTGATATGGGCAAAATTGTCAATTCACAGCTTCCACTAACGGTGTTCAGCTTTTTTATTTTAGGAAATATTAGTAAAAACGGGTTATAATTGAGGAAGTGTTTCTTGAATTTAGTCTAAGTATAGTTATCATAATTAATAAAGTAGTTTTTGTGTTATTTATGTTAGTAATATAAGGTACTTTGAATATAAGTCGTCGATTTCAATTCTGATAATCCCAAGAAGGTTTAGTACTAGCTGTTTTCCCAAAGGCAGGCTTGCTTAGAAGACAATCAAATATATATCCCAAATAATTACTAAATTATTTTTTATTTCCTCGGGATCGTTTAAGGTTTTAATAGTGCAATTAATTAACTATCTATAGTCAACACCAACCTAACGCGTCCCTAAGCGCAAGTGAATACTACGTACCGTAACACTCCCATGCATGCAAATCAATGATGCTTTCCTCTGATTTCACAATGTCGAGTTCCAATTCACTCTTTTGTTAATTAGAGCCGAACTTAATATACAGGGAAATTTTATTTATTTATTTTTTGCTTTAAATACACAATATATATATATAGATGTATATATATTCTGACATTTTCATTGAAACGGCACGTTAATGAAATTTTAGGAAGGACGTATATACAGTGTAATTTCTTTAACTTGAGTACCCTAATTTATTTTTTTTTTTGAACCTCAACTGCACGAGGAAGATTATATTGATATCAAAAAACAGTACACCTAATTAGCGGGGGGCATTAGACCTTACCCTCCTAAAACGACAACTCAATTAAAAAGCCAAAAACGAACTAAAATTTCAAGCCAAAAGCCAAAAACTGCCACTGACTAACAGCAGCAGACCCTTGAAGTTTAACCTTAGCCCAAAAACCAGTACTATAATTTCTTTAACTACTCTTATTAAAATTATCTTATTGTCGCACACATACAGTTATGAGGTAGCAAAGATTTTTCTACCTTTGTTCTTTTAAAAAGGACAAGTCTATAGTAAGCAGCTTCTCATATGAGGTGGGTTTTAACCGAGCATCTGATAGTAAATAAATCTCTAAATTCTTGGGAATCTTATGACCAAATGCTGATCCAACGATTAAAACTCGTGTTCTCATATAACAATTTTTCCACAATAGACTTACTCTTCTAAAAATAAGCAGAATGCTCTAGTGTACTAGGACAGCAAGTCCGGTCATATACGCAAAGCTCTAGTTATATCAAACAAAATATACATCAATTTGATGAAGAAAACTTTCCTCTTTTCTTGCAAAACTAGGTGTACAGATTGAAAAGTCCAAGGGCTACCACAAGTGCCTACAACAACCACTACTTAATTTATTTAGGCTGAAAGAATTATGAGAACTAACCAAGATTAGAGTTAACATCCATTTGATAAATCTGAAAAATTAGTACTAAAAATTTAGTGTTAAATTTTAAGTACTAAAAATTTTAAGGGATTAAACTTGCAATACTAAAAATAGTATTTCAAATACTAAAATAGAATGCATTCAATGATTATTTTCAGTAAAAATTTTCACTTAAAGTTTTCCGTAGATTTTTGAGTTAGTTTTTCAATTAAGTGGTATATTATTTAATTCACTAAAAATAAATAGGTGCTGAATTTTTTTTTAGTTTATCAAGCACAGATGATGAGGAAATTTAAAAGAAATCAAATGCAATTAGCCTCAACATGACAAAATGATTAATTCAAACCCCGTTGCTTTTCTTTGTTCAGGATTAATTTGAAATTCCTATTACATATTGTTAACAAGCTTGAGCTTGATTCTTAGCCAACAAAAAAAAAAAAAATCTTAATCTTGATTTTTTTTTTTTTAATCCTGAATGTAGTTTTTATTTTCTTTGAGTTTACTACCAATTGATAAATTGGTAGATGTTAGGTTCACGTGTGAGGTGAATCTTTTATTTTTTGTTTTTGGAAGGTAAGTGACAAACAATGAATATTGCATATTTATGTGCCAATAGAATAGATATAGTGCTTATTTAATCCCCCAAATCTCTAGTTATACATGCATATTTAAATTAATATGATTTAATGATGATGTCACTCAAATGTGTGTAATTATATGCTTTTACATATTTTATTGCTTAAGTAAAAATGAAGTGAAATAATGCAATAAAGGGAATGAAAGAAGCAGCAAACACATGGGAGTATCTCCCATGTGCTTGTTGAAATCTACAACTAACAAATTAAAAAAAAAATGAAAAGAACAAAACGTAAAAGACGGGCATCGATAAATTGTCAAGGCATTGATGCCTTTGACAACGACATATTCATGACGTTTGAAAAAATAAAACAATTTCTCTCTCTCTCTCTCTCTCTCTCTCTCTCTCTGTAGGTTTTATTTTCAACTGGTGTCAGACGATAGAAGATAATTGGACGAGAATTGAAGAAAATTGAGTCAAAGCACTCGTCTCCTGTTCAAAACGACGATCTCAGTGACGAATTTATACCAATCCCTCATCTATAAATTGCAGACAAGAGAAAGAATTAAAGAAAAAAAACACACAACATAAGCAGCAGCTTTGTCACGTCCCGGCGTAGCAAAATAGGAAATATTTTGAAATTTTCCACTTTTGGACCCGTGGATATGTGACAATTGAATTCCCGATCTGTCCTTCTAACTCCGCACAGGTATTCTAATTAAGGGAAATGCTAAACATAAACATAACTACAACATAATATAAACACTAAGAATCAATCCAAAGTGAAACTTATCTTATCATCAAGTCATAATAGGAATAACACAACTGCATGGCCTACTTAGCCCCAACTTGTCTAAGATAAAATACATAATGATTATAAGATTCTAAACGTAATTGTTACAATGGCTCGATAGCTATCTCTGGTCTTCTTCCTGACTTTACCCTTTCTTTACTCCTTAGCACCTCATCCTTGAGCTTATCCACTATACCTGCAAAACGTCTAGACATTGAATTGTCCGGCCAGGGCATAATACCGTCAGCTTGGATACAAGCCGAGTGAGTATTCACAACATTACACCAATATACATAACAACCACCTCACTCTCGCATTCATGTTCAGCATCTTAAAATGCGCACAGTGTCTTATCAAAAGACGTTCCTTCCACGGACATAACAGAGATAATAAGAACTCAATAAACGGATCATTTACGCATATAATTTTTAACATAAATTAAAACGTGATCTCATGAAACAAATCATAAACTTAACACTCATCTTATCTTTTCATCATGCTCATGCATGCCAATGCGTATTCAATGCATTTTACTTCCCGTAGGGACACTGAGTCCGTGACTTCCTAGATCATCCCATCTCCGCAGAAATATAATAAGAAATCCAAATAATAATATCTTGTTTCTAACAACATCTTTGATCAATTCCAGCATAACATGCCCTTTCTCAATATACATATATAGTAGCAACAGAATGCTTCGCCGTCGGCATCTCTAGCTCATATACATATCCCAGCGTATCTCGCCAAGTTCGAAGACTTCCAGCTTATCCAGCCAAGTCCGAAGACTTCCATCGTATACCGCCAAGTCCGAAGACTTCCAGCTTAAACCGCCAAGTCCGAAGACTTCCAGCGTATATCGCCAAGTCCAAAGATTTCCACTTAAACAGCCAAGTCTGAAGACTTCTAACGTATCTCGCCAAATCCGAAGACTTCCACGTTCAACATCATTGGGACAAATAAAGCCCAATAACAAGAAAACCCCGGCTCGACAGCCATTGATCACTACGGATCTGATTGCCTCAATGGGTCTTACGCCATTCAACTCTTCCCATAGAATCCTGACCATGCAATGCATGCTGACACCGTGTCGTGGATGCTCGTGTTCACAATCCTCTACTCGTCAACATTATCAGTCATGGCATGTATTATCGTTCTGAACATTCTTCCTTTGATTTCATTATTAACATGGCATGCTTTATCACTTCTTTATTCATATTTGTCTTACAACATTCATCTAAGAGCTTATCATCAGAAATAGTGATAACATAAGTCATATATCTCTCAGCATGGATTGCTATCAACAAAACATATAGATAAAACCCTTGACATGATCATATTCATAGTGTCACAAATTGATCACAGCAAATCATGGAAATACATAGCAATAGAGCTTTATAAACAGTCATAGTGGTAAAGCATGGGATTAATACAACGAATACCATATATATATGTACACATCACATACAAATTACTCTAGCAGCCTCTATGCATATTTGGAGTGAGGTTATAAATGTTCACCTCGGTATACCAACTCTTACGCGTACTCAATTGATTATCGGAATGAGATTTCCTATAAATCATATGATGGAATCATGGTCAAACGTGAACTCCTGAAGTGAGGGAAAAATGGTAATTTTACCAAATGAGGGTATAGACCTCAAGGTAGTGATCTGCATATCATTCTAAGTCCAACTCCATTGACTAAACTCAAATCGGAGTCCGTCACATAAAAGACTGGATTTTCTATACAATGTGGGCCCTAAGGACACGCTATATTTTTTGGCCTTACCAAAAGGTCACCAAACTTAAGGAGAACGTTCTAGACATTATTCTAAGACTCTGAGAACTGACCGCGTAATTTTCGGAGTCACAGATAATTTATTATGAATTATCAAAGATAATTCATTATATAAATATAATCGTATTGGTCCTTAAATACATAAGTATAACCAAACATGAGAAACAGACCTTAGAAGTATTTTTAATAAATACTATACATTAAAAGACGCTCCCGGTATTTATCTCATAATTTCGGAGTCCGTTTGGTATTTTTAATAATTAATCTACTCTTAAATTAGCTCCTTATTAATTATTAAAAATACATATATATATATATATATATAGTATTACAACTTTATAAATCTTGAGATACCATTAAATGGTATTAAGGACGAATCCCAAATTTTCTGGAAATAAATAATACCCCTAGGTATTTGAAATCTATATAAATACTAAGGAAATTCAATATTTATTATTCATAATAATCATGTAAATAATAAAATATATATAATAATAATACTATAATATTCAGAGTATAAGAAATATTACATAATAATATTTCTTAACCTAAAACTGTAAGGATTACATTTAAAACTCATTTATAATAGTTAAAACCTTAATACTCATTAACACTAACTAATTATAATAAAAACCCGACGGGTCAGCCTGAACCGACCCGACCTTAAATGGGTAACCCATTTCTACTCACAAGGAAACCCAAATGCGCGACCCGCTGGAGTCAGACACGACCCGACCCAAGCCTAACCGAACTACCCATGAACACTCACAACTTAACCCAACCCTGAAAACCAATTCGGGTTGAACCAACTCGAACCGAACCCAAGATCCAAGCCCAAACATATACAGAGACTAACCCTAACTCGCTAACCCAAAACCTAATCAAACTCGGACCCAAACTAGGCCCAACTACATACACAATGAGACCCACCCCGTATTCGAGCCAAACCCATGCCCCGACCCGAGGCGTCAAAACGACGCCGTTCCAATTAAATGACCCACAGTTTTATAAAATCCAACCCAAACCCACGACCCTAACAACTAACACTCACATCCTAACCCGAATCGAACTCGATCCTAACCCGCTAGTTATAACACCCTTTTCTTTCTTTCTTCTCCAGCGAGCCAAGCCTCTGTCGGCCAGCCCTGCGCCGCCGAAAAATCTTCCAAGCATCATATCTATCTCATTCCTAACCCAAAATGCACAAGACGAACGGCACTGTGACTAGATTCTCTCCCTCTACATCATACTAGGAGATGAGAACTCGAATCATTGTTTAAGGACACCTACGGGGTGGATTGTCATTTTTGGCCAAAATGAGAATATCGGTTTGAATGGCCAATTAAAAGATCCCCATTTCAAAAGCTGTTCATATGGGGTTCATCTGGGTCCATTTCGGTCAGATTGGTGCAAGCTATGGACAATTTGGTTGAGATTTTAAAATTAAGTTCCTAAGGTGAGCTCTAATGGCTGTGGAAGTTCACAGAGAGCCTTAGGCTCTGTTTTGGGTCTTGTACGTGGGTCCTAAGGGCTGCTACATAACATGCAAGTGGGTGGAAATGAAATGTGGGTGTGGGTTTACCTCAGATGATTTCGGATCCTCTCAACTTCTCCGATTAACTTCATCTCCTTCTCTCTTTTCACCGTTCTTCTTCTTCTTCAATCTCTGGCTTCTGGTCTGGTCCTGTATGAGGCTGTATGTGTTTACAGAGGGGAGTGGAAAGAGTGGGTGTGGGGTTTTATAGTGTAGCATGTATGGGTAAGTGTGGTGTGGTTGGTTGGTCTCTCAAGCTCTCACTCGGTTTTTCTCTCTATATAGAATTTGTATAGATAGATTTGTGGGGTTGAGTTGCTGAATATGGGAGGGTTAAATGAGGGGGAGTGTGTTCCTTATGTAGAGGGAGAGGTGAGTGTATACGGGTAGGTGTGTAGTATGGTTTATCTCTTTTCTTCTCAGTCTGCTAGGATAGATTATGTGTAAGCTGTGTGTGAGATCTATGAAGGGGTATGGTGTTGTATTTATAGAGGGAAGGGAGGGGAAAGGCTAGTATATGTCTCAAACATTTGGGTGCATAAATATGTGTATTTGTGTGTCTAAGGGTAGATTTGGGTGGGGTCCATATGATTGTCAAATGATGGCGTGGGTCTTACTCTCGAGCTTAAATGCCTAGGAGTGTGTGCCAGTGTCCTAATGTACATGCACAATGTGAAAGTGAACACTGTATTACGAAAGTACGGGGTTGTGTTATAGCCTAAGTGTAATTCTGTCTACGAATTCTAAATGAAATCTAAAACATCGTGGTTACAACCACTCTAATAGGTTCTAGGTTAGAAGAGGATGTCGTTGTGAAGATGATTTCTATAGGACCTTATACAGATTTCTAATTGAGGTCATCCTACTGGACCTTCTATAACCGTACCACGGTGGCATCACAAATCTTATTATTCCTATGTGGAATTTCTAGAAATTCTGGGTGCTACATCTCTACCCACCTTATTAGAGGATTTCGTCCTCAAAATCTAGAGTTTGCTAGGTCTTAAAAATGCACAAAGTTCTAATCTTATATCAAACTCTACGGTCGTGAGTTCTCCACTTAGTTGACTTAATCAGATCTTCCCCTCTTAATAACCAAATCAAACGGATGCCACTTCTTCTTACAAAATTTGAAACCATGAATTCATGATGTGAACATGTGGTGTTGTACCTCTTACTCAACATTCTGTGTTGTCACCTTCGTCAATTGGAGTCAATGGTTCTTTTGGTGAGCTTGATCTCGTGGCTTTTGTGGTGGTGGAGCATTGCCATGTTTCTTCAGCTCTTTGCACTTCTTACAGATGTGTCCCATCTTGCCACAATAGTAACATTGTATATCCCGTCTTCTAAGTTTTTTGGGTATTGGGCAATTCGCTGGTAGGTGTCCGGGCATATCACAGTTATAGCACACCTTAATGGGCTTATCAGTGGATTCAACTTGTGTTGTTGGTCCTGATTTCTTTTCTTTGTTCCTATCTTTCTTATGTTCGTAGTGGTTGTCTCCTTTCTTCCTTTCCATATTTTCAGTCGATACTTGTTTATTCCCTTGCCCCTTGCTGATTTGAGTGTCGCATTCTAAATCTGCAATCTATTTATCAAGGACTCAAATGGCTGGTCTAAATGTCCCATCGTCAAATGTCGAATAAACGGAATGAGACATTTGTGATATTTTTGAATCTTCTTTCCTTGGGGTGTCTACCATATGTTGACTGAATCGAGATAGTCGTTCAAACTGGGTGGTGTACTCTCGTATGGTCATGTTTCCCTGGACTAGATCGAGGAATTCTCTCTCTCTGTGATCCTTTTCAATCTCTGGGAAGTACTTAGCAAAGAATCTCTCTTTGAATGTGGTCCATGACATTCTCCTTGTTGTTTCTTCTCCGAATGTTGCCTCTTCAGAATCCCACCAGTCAGCTACCGCATAGGTAAGTTGGAAGAAGACTAACCGACGCTTCTCTGCTTCACTACATTTAATTACACTAAATATGCAATCCATCTCGCAAAGCCATTGTTCAGCCTTCCATGGTTTGCCTAATCCATCAAACATTTCTGGAACAAGAGCACGAAATCGCTGGAGTAACTTGTCGCCTGATTGTTAAGAGGGAGGAGGTGCAACGTGGTTATTACAGTTGTGATTGCTGTTACTGTTTCATTCCATTCGTTGTAGGAAAGCTTCAAATACTACTGTTGGATCCATCTTCGGAGGTATAGCATTGGCTGTTCCACTTGCTTGGCCCTGGGTGGCTCGGGTTACTCTAACCATAGCTTATTTGGGAAAGACTCAACGGTCCTACATAAGAGTTGATGTCTACCAAATGAAATATAACATCACAAGGGTTTAGCATATAAAGCTAGATTGCCTAATCATCTATAGTGGTTTGGTATTGACTCGTCATTTTTCTGAGTCTCAATAAGTTCACTCGTGCCTAAGACTTCTCGTCGATATGACAAGTCATCTCAGCTAAACTATCTCTAATTAAGTGCACTAGGCATCTTTCGTCCAATAGTCGATCATATAACCTTATCAATGATGAACATGTAGGACATAGGATTAGTAATCATTTCGAAAGCAAGAATTTATCCCATCCATTCAAATATATTTAAGTCAAGTTAAAAGTAGTTTTTCACAAATCACAAAATAGAAAGATTACCATAGGAGTACGAATACAAGTTCTTACTAGTCTAGAATACATCAAAGAAAGTGGTACTACAACCTCTAACAAAATACTATCAACTAACTAATGGTCCAATCTCCATCTCTCTCAACATCAGAATCTGTGGTAAGCTCTCCTAAGTCACTGGATGGTAGAAAGTCTATTGGAGGAACACCTATCCATGCATCCCAAGCTGGTTCTAGGGGCCAATCAGGGTCCTCTATCATCTCAGGCTCTCCAATCGGGTCTTCCTCTTGATCATCATCTGAGTCATCTTCAGAGCCTGCGGGGGTAAAAAAATGTACTATATCTTCCTAAGGCTCATCCTGCTTAAGGACTGCAAGGTCTCCAAAAGCATGAGATGTCTCCTCTATCTCAACAGTCGTCAAGCGCATTTCTATCACTCTGTGTTATGCTAGCTCTGGAATGGGTCTCTCACGGGAGAAGCAACGCATCCATCTTCCTATCCTCTGGCGAATATTGTGCCTGATGCTAGCATCAATGTGAGCTAATCCTCGAGAGAAAACCTGTCTCTCCAAGGTGATTCTATACTCTCCATCCTTAGCATCATACTCTTCTCGGTGCTCCATGATATCCTGCCCAACACAGAAAACTAACTTAGTACCGGTGCTAACCAAGAAAATGTCACACCCCGATTTTTGGACAACCAAATATTTATTCCAGAGCATGTATCTAGACTAATATTCAATTTCCAAAACATCGAGAGTGACACACTCACACAAACTAATAGATAATTATTGAAAACATTATTTTATACTCATTAAATAAGTATATGTGATTTTGTGTTTAAAGAAAAACTCTTTATTATTAAACTTGTATTCCCAAACATTCATTTTCATTATAAAAGAAATTAAACTCCATTACACATTATATCCTTTCGATTAACAAAAGAAATATTATATTCATTCCATAAAACCCTCTTTACAGAGTTCAGTGGAAAGAAAATAAATAAGCATAAAAATCCATTCATCCATTGGTCAGAACAACTACAACGTTCCCAATACCCAATATATAATCCTTATTACAATTATACACATGTGGCCCACACTGCCAGAAATAAAATAAAGTACAAAAAAAAAAATAAGTACAACTCTAATAATAAACAACACCGTGACAATCTCTTCACCCAAAACGAAGCTCCAAAGAAAATCTCCAAATACTAAACCTGCATATACATTCGACTACGTTTCATATAGAAACGCCCCGAATGCATTACGCACCCGGGTCAGTATATAAATACTGGTGTGAGTTAACAAAAAAATATAAAACGAGTCTTAGGGAACAACGGTGTCCCATAGACTCCCAAAAGTACTCACAAAGAAACAACATGACCACCTCATATCATACAATATCGTTGCACAGAAAATAAACAATGTCATCACACATAATTCATGTCGGGTTAGAACAGTAGTTCCACGCACATTTCAGGACAGAACGGTAGTTTCCTTCAATGTGGTGGCAGTGGCTCCAACCCTGAATAAACACAACTGAATACTTACCGGTCGGATATCTATGGTGAGTCAGCCCTGCATAAAAGTTAGTAGACCCACCATCCTGTAATATATAGTTATCACAAACCAAGCAAATAAGTCAGTAAACAACATTTCCACATTCTAACTTAAACGTCGCATTAATTATTCCAAACTTATCAGTCTTATGAAATACTCCATTGTCATTATTTATTAGCCTTTAATTATCTTTGTGTTCCTTAGGTTCACCACTTGGCCACCCTCCATGGTACATCCCACACATATATCCCATGTGTGCCCGGACATACTACCAACACCCACTCCGGTGCCAGTTTGGTTGGGGTATCAACCAAACCAGGTATACACAACGGACGGCTGGTCAATATGTCAAGACGTCTATACAATATAAGCCGAGCATAAGGCTTAGGCCAGCTTGATCACGAAGCCACTGGCAAAAGTACACTCAACAAGTCTTAAGCCAACTTGATCACGAAGCCACTGGCAAAAGAGTGTGAGCTACCAAAAACAATAACACAACAACGGGGAGTAGTGAACACTAAGGTCTTTTTCCAGTTTCTTACCATCTACGTTAATTCTCATAAGTACTCATTCATGAGGGTTTAATCACGTCATTAATCACTTCGGGAATTTATCATTTATTCCATGGAATATCATTATCCAATTATTCACGATAAGGCCCTTTTTTTTATTTTGCCAAAATTCTATTCAAGTCTCTAGCGTAGTATTTTCATAATAATTATCTAATACCACACAGAATAAGTTGGGATTTCTTAACACAAAGCATATAAAATCGACACTCAACAATACTATTTAAAATAGTCCCAAACACACCCTTACATTAAAGGGTCCCAAAACCAACATGGACTAAAATTATTCTTCATAATAATTCCGCACAAAGAAACATCTCTAACAATTTTCATAAACATAAATTAGAAATTCGGAGTTACCATTCACTGCTACTGTAATATAATATTTCTGCCCAAACGATGCAGAATTGGGAAAAATGCTATTAGACGAAAGTTGTACAGAATTGCGTTTCCTACAGGCCAACTCGAACAGAATCACGAAAACTCTAACGTATGATTTATTATGAATTGTCTACTAAAATCTGATCCGTGAAAATCCCAAATCCGAAAATTGAATAATTGCTCAAATGTATGTTCAATGCTCATCTATAAATCTCAAATCACAACTTCAATCATTGTAAATAAAAACCTAAATCTCATAATCCATAACCATACTAATTTAATATTCTATACATTTAAATTTTCAATCAAACGAGATTGAAAGTAAATAACAAGTTAACTCACCAATTTATGGATTCAATGTTGATGATAATTAAGCAAGCCAAAGGTTTGGAGTCCCTATTGTCCTCTCTTGTTCTCTTCTTCTTCTCATTCTTTCTTCCTTCTTCTTCTTCTTCTTCTTCTTCTTCTTCTTCTTCTCTCTCTCTCTCTCTCTCTCTCTCTTGAGGCTGCTCTCTTTTTTTTTAACCCTAGGATATATTATCTACCTATATACATATAATACACACACAATACATATATTACTCACACATATATTAATAATCCCGTTTTTCTTTTTATGGGCTAACAAAAGAGACCCATTTGAGCCCAAAATGTAACACAAACCACTAAAATGGCTAGCCCAAAGGGTACTCATACCCCGGGTACTTAATTTCAATATCAGATACACTATTTGACACATTCGCGAGCCTGTAAATACTATATAAAAAAATACATATCAACCCTTCATTTTTTTTTATAAATTTAAATTAATAAAATGTAACATTCAAACTAAAGGGCTCACTAATGATTTAATTTATATGTCCACCAAACACTTAAAATTTTCAAGCACGTTTCTTACATAGGCACACTCATATAATATTGCTAACTGAAAATAATAATTAAAATAATTATTTATACACTTAGAAATTTTAGGGTTGTTACATTCTACCTTCCTTAAAGAAATTTCGTCCCGAAATTTGACGCAACGATAAATCACACGGTAGTTATCAATAAAGTTAAACACGTAATTTTAAACAAAGCATTGATTAAGTTTAACTCTCAATTATACGAGAACAAATACGTCGAGCGACTAATCCAAACAAGGACACCCTCATCTATATACCTTATTCTTGTATAGTCAATCCTCAAACGTTAACAGATAATCCAAAACATAATTATTGATGCAAAACATGTGAATACAAACTATGCATGCAACATGCTTGCAGTTAATCAAGAATTCTAACTATATGCCCATGTTTACCTCTTACCATGTCCCCTATTACACCTCCTCAGGATACCCATACTTATTATTCAAACGTTCCGCTTCAAGAATATACATAACTCTGCACTGGAAATAAGACTGCGAAGATAATAATGCGGTCAGAAATAAACCAACACGTCCTCAGATTCGTCATAGTTGTAGAAAATTGAATCCTGTTGATCCGATAGATGCTCCAGAATATAATAGAAAGCACGAATACAAACACAAGAATTATGATCCATGCCAAAATACTTGTTGATAAATACAGCTCCATGATAAGAAATCCGAGATAACCAAATTATAGAACACATATGAGAATACCAGTCGATAATAAGATGAATAACATATAAGATTTTTCTCGATAATAACAAATTTTCGATACTCCAATAAAATAATAATCTCCCGAATAATATGCTTGTAGATACCAGATAATGCTGAAGGTCGGCTAATAACAATAGAAATCCACTAGGCATGAGCTCCTCTGTTCATCATCCTCCAACTCTCTTCTACTACCCGTCATACCAACAATATGTATGCATGCACTATTATACAACTCATAATATAACAAATGATTTCAACAAATTAACATGTAATGAGAGGCTCGGAAAGTTATGCGATTAATTGATTGAAAACAATTAAATAACATGTAGACAACACATGGATAACACATAAGTACACATAACCCGAAACCCAAATAAATCCGCAACCTATAGCTCTGACCCACTACCACAATACCGAGGATCCCCTAGACTCCTCCCAATCTAAGGCAACCAAAAGCTCTGATACCAAACTGTCACACCCCAATTTTTGGACAACCAAATATTTATTCCAGAGCATGTATCTAGACTAATATTCAATTTCCAAAACATCGAGAGTGACACACTCACACAAACTAATAGATAATTATTGAAAACATTATTTTATACTCATTAAATAAGTATATGTGATTTTGTGTTTAAAGAAAAACTCTTTATTATTAAACTTGTATTCCCAAACATTCATTTTCATTATAAAAGAAATTAAACTCCATTACACATTATATCCTTTCGATTAACAAAAGAAATATTATATTCATTCCATAAAACCCTCTTTACAGAGTTCAGTGGAAAGAAAATAAATAAGCATAAAAATCCATTCATCCATTGGTCAGAACAACTACAACGTTCCCAATACCCAATATATAATCCTTATTACAATTATACACATGTGGCCCACACTGCCAGAAATAAAATAAAGTACAAAAAAAAAATAAGTACAACTCTAATAATAAACAACACCGCGACAATCTCTTCACCCAAAACGAAGCTCCAAAGAAAATCTCCAAATACTAAACCTGCATATACATTCGACTACGTTTCATATAGAAATGCCCCGAATGCATTACGTACCCAGGTCAGTATATAAATACTGGTGTGAGTTAACAAAAAAATATAAAACGAGTCTTAGGGAACAACGGTGTCCCATAGACTCCCAAAAGTACTCACAAAGAAACAACATGACCACCTCATATTATACAATATCGTTGCACAGAAAATAAACAATGTCATCACACATAATTCATGTCGGGTTAGACAGTAGTTCCACGCACATTTCAGGACAGAACGGTAGTTTCCTTCAATGTGGTGGCAGTGGCTCCAACCCCGAATAAACACAGCTGAATATTTACCGGTCGGATATCTATGGTGAGTCAGCCCTGCATAAAAGTTAGTGGACCCACCATGCTGTAATATATAGTTATCACAAACCAATCAAATAAGTCAATAAACAACATTTTCACATTCTAACTTAAACGTCGCATTAATTATTCCAAACTTATCAATCTTATGAAATACTCCATTGTCATTATTTATTAGCCTTTAATTATCTTTGTGTTCCTTAGGTTCACCACTTGGCCACCCTCCATGGTACAGCCCACACATATATCCCATGTGTGCCCGGACATACTACCAACACCCACTCCGGTGCTAGTTTGGTTGGGGTATCAACCAAACCAGGTATACACAACGGACGGCTGGTCAATATGTCAAGACGTCTATACAATATAAGCCGAGCATAAGGCTTAGGCCAGCTTGATCACGAAGCCACTGGCAAAAGTACACTCAACAAGTCTTAAGCCAGCTTGATCACGAAGCCACTGGCAAAAGAGTGTGAGCTACCAAAAACAATAACACAACAACGGGGAGTAGTGAACACTAAGGTCTTTTTCCAGTTTCTTACCATCTACGTTAATTCTCATAAGTACTCATTCATGAGGGTTTAATCACGTCATTAACCACTTCGGGAATTTATCATTTATTCCATGGAATATCATTATCCAATTATTCACGATAAGGCCCTTTTTTTTATTTTGCCAAAATTCTATTCAAGTCTCTAGCGTAGTATTTTCATAATAATTATCTAATACCACACAGAATAAGTTGGGATTTCTTAACACATCGCATATAAAATCGACACTCAAAAACACTATTTAAAATAGTCCCAAACACACCCTTACATTAAAGGGTCCCAAAACCAACATGGACTAAAATTATTCTTCATAATAATTCCGCACAAAGAAATATCTCTAACAATTTTCATAAACATAAATTAGAAATTCGGAGTTACCATTCACTGCTACTGTAATATAATATTTCTGCCAAAACGATGCAGAATTGGGAAAAATGCTATTAGACAAAGTTGTACAGAATTGCGTTTCCTACAGGCCAACGCGAACAGAATCACGAAAACTCTAACGTATGATTTATTATGAATTTTCTACTAAAATCTGATCCGTGAAAATCCCAAATCCGAAAATTGAATAATTGCTCAAATGTATGTTCAATGCTCATCTATAAATCTCAAATCACAACTTCAATCATTGTAAATAAAAACCTAAATCTCATAATCCATAACCATACTAATTTAATATTCTATACATTTAAATTTTCAATCAAACGAGATTGAAAGTGAATAACAAGTTAACTCACCAATTTATGGATTCAAGGTTGATGATGATTAAGCAAGCCAAAGGTTTGGAGTCCCTATTGTCCTCTCTTGTTCTCTTCTTCTTCTCATTCTTTCTTCCTTCTTCTTCTTCTTCTTCTTCTTCTTCTTCTTCTTCTCTCTCTCTCTCTCTCTCTCTCTCTCTCTCTCTCTCTCTCTCTCTCTCTCTCTTGAGGCTGCTCTCTTTTTTTTAACCCTAGGATATATTATCTACCTATATACATATAATACACACACAATACATATATTACTCACACAAATATTAATAATCCCGTTTTTCTTTTTATGGGCTAACAAAAGAGACCAATATGAGCCCAAAATGTAACACAAACCACTAAAATGGCTAGCCCAAAGGGTACTCATACCCCGGGTACTTTATTTCAATATCAGATACACTATTTGACACATTCGCGGGCCTGTAAATACTATATAAAAAAATACATATCAACCCTTCATTTTTTTTTTATAAATTTAAATTAATAAAATGTAACATTCAAACTAAAGGGCTCACTAATGATTTAATTTATATGTCCACCAAACACTTAAAATTTTCAAGCACGTTTCTTACATAGGCACACTCATATAATATTGCTAACTGAAAATAATAATTAAAATAATTATTTATACACTTAGAAATTTTAGGGTTGATACAGAAAATATCTTAAAATTCATAGTGAGAAGGGGTACTTATTCTCAATCTTTTCTAAACTCTGCGTTGTCGCTGACTGTCCCGGGGTCTGATTCCTTGGGAGTACATCAACTCCTAACTCCATATTTTGTAGTTGTGATTTCTACGACAAGGTTGATCTCATATGATCAATTCTTCATGGAGATCTATTAATTATTCTTATAGACTATAGGTATATAGGCATAAAATGAGTTACCAGTATGAATAAAACTAATTGCATGCAAGCATTATAGCCATATGAAAATGTATGAGTTATGCTAAAAATGAATTCTCATTAAAGATATTGTTAGTACAAGCATCCAGTTCTAATAATACAAGTCTTAACTGACTTAACTTCCAACTATAATGCAAAATGTAGAAGCCCAATCTGAATATAAACAAGATCAAGCTAACTAATGCATCTATCCTCTGATTATGGTGCTCCTCCTGAAACTATGTTACCATCTGGGGAACTCTATTAAGTAAAGGAACCAAGTCTTCATTGATAACTTCGAATATTTACATACTACATCATAGTTACAAAAACATTTACATCAGAGAGTGCGCATGCGGAATATATACATAGTGGGGAACAGTACCAAAAATATATACATAGAAAAGGCGTACACGTTACAACTAATACGTGTTACAGGCCTGAGTATAGCTATATACACAAAAGATGGGCTACTAGCCCTATTGCAGTAGAGCTCTAGATCCTGGGGATCTTATCCCAAAAGTCCTCCACATCTGACTTATAAGGTGGAGCATCATCCTGGATCGGAATCTCCCCAGGTGGAACCCCGTGGTCGAACTCATCGATCATCTCATCATCATCGTCGTCCTCTAAATCATCTTCATCCTCAGCCTCTAGCCCTGCATCCTCCAAGACTACCATCGCTCCATCCCTGTCAGCAAACTCTGCCAGATCCTCGTCGCCTTCAGCCTCTGCCTGATCCTCCTCAACTATGTCTCCCTCAATGGGTCAACATCTATTGTGGGATCAGCATCCTCTACGGAATGAATGTCCTCTATTCGAACCTCTCCATCATCAGCCTCCTCCATGATTATCTCTGGCTCGTCGTCGTCTGACTCGTCATCGTCATCATCATCATCGGACTCGTCCTCACTATCAGACCCCATGACTGGCTCTGCGGCTATGGGTGCATCAACTATGGGCTCCTCTGGTGCTGGTGGTGGTATAACAGGAGATGGTCCTTGATCTTGCCAGAATCAAGATATGAAAGTATGCTTTACTTTCTAAGATTTGTAGTACGAAAGTAAAGGTCGAACCCACAGAGATTGAAATACTAAGACACTTTACTTTTAAAACCTAAATCTAGTTAATTAATAAAATAGAATTTAGATTTTGATTTTAATTAACCTAAGAACAATTAAAATATATCTAAACTATGGAAGCAATTAAAATTTGTTGTAAACGATATTTAAACTGAACCTAGGATTGCAAATCCACCACTAGCTTCGTAATAGGGGTACTCATGCATTCAATTAGCTTATTAAGTTGGATGATAATGGGAAATTGTACGTAGCTACAAGCCCAATTCCTCCTTCAAGAAGATAACTACGATTCAAGCACCAACATAATTCATCTTTGGTTGGCATAGATTGTCTCACTCTAAATTAGGGTTGCGGCACAATCTGTCTTTCCTATGCATGAACTATTCGACTACTTGATATCACAATTCAAATAAGCACCATTACATGTAAATAACCCATACAAGCACAACAAATATAGATCACTGAGCACATCACATTCACAATAGATATAAGACAAGAATAAAATTTGAAACTAACGATTTAATCAATAGAAATTCAATTTTATTATAAAAATCCTCGAAACATGTAATCATCATCCATACGTAATAAAACTAAGAGAAAAATATAAAATACACCCTATTACTTGGCTAGGGTTTCATTGAAACCCTAGATCTTGGTTAAGCGGCCATAGAATTGAAGATTGGCAAGAGGTTGATGGAGGAGGCCATGGAAATCCTTGGTCTTCTTCTTCTACTCCTTGCTTTTCCCTCTTCAATGGATGAAGTTTTAGTTGTATATGGATGTATCTAATGATGTGTAACCACAAAATTGATTTAGAATAGGATTTATATAGAGTTTGGAAGGATTTAGGAAGCTTTCCTAAGCCAAATCACACTAAAACTGCGTTTTTGGACGTATTCAACCAATTCGGATCGTACAGGGCTCTTCAAGACCTCGGAAAATGCATTTTTCACTTTTTTAACGGGTCGCGCGCGAGCGGGTCACTATAGTGACCTAGCCATTTTTTCATTTTTCTCAGATTTTATCAACTTCGTGCACCGATCGTAGAATTGCAATAATTTTTTACTCGAACCTCATATTGACTCACCGTTTACGGCCACGCGTCCGTAACTCGAAGATCTACATTTTATATGTCTGGGAAAATTTCTCAAATCCAAAGTATTCTTTGTCAAAAATGCAATTTTCCGAGGCTGCAGCTACATTCAGCTTTCACCGGAATCACCGTTGGAGCCCAGAATGACTTCCAAAGCCACTAATCATTAGATTTTTATGCATTTTCAAGTTAAAGCTCCAAAACCTACAAAATTTAGAATACTTATTAAAAAACACTTAATAACCACATGAAATGGGCTAACAAAGCGTATCTTCAGGACTATAAACGGCAACTATTCGTCGCCGATCACACCCCCAAACCTACACTTTGCTAGTCCTCGAGCAAAGAAAAACATAAAATAAATACTACTATACTTGAAAATCCTAACTCACTGTCACAGGCAACACGATTGCATTTAGCATATGCAACAAGCATTTTAAACCTCTAGGTGTCCCTAATCGGACGAGTGAAGTCTCGTGAGGGTTCTCGTCAACAAGTCACCCACAACCATCTTTATTAACTTATTAATTTAAAAAGTTTTATAAAAAATGAAAAACAAAATAGGCAATACTCCTTCTTATAAAACAATGATTCCAAAATAGAATAACGAAAGACTCGGAAATGAACAAAAACAAGCACAACCAGAACTATGAAAACAAAGAAAGACTCGATCTAAAAGGGCTGTAAAGAACAAACAGAAAGGAACAAACAACTGACCAAGTTTGGGAGAAAGAAGATAAGAGAATAAAAGAGAAAAAAGAATCCCCCCCCCCCGCGCTAGCGACCATCGCGCGCTCGAGCCCTCCGCGAGGTAATGCTAAGGCATGTTTCATAAAACTTTAAAGAAAAATCTCTAAGTCCCTAGATCGCTCCAACGGGCCGTGCGAGCGAACCCCTCGCGCACACGAGTCCATGCACGAGTAAATACTGAAGGTTCTTATAAAAATTTTCAAAAAATAGTGTCTAAGGGGCAAACTCGCGCGAGCGACCTGTCGCACAAGTGGACGGCGTGCTTGACGTGGTTTTTTTTTTTTTTTTTATCTTTTTTATTCTTTTTAATGTAAAAAAGTTTAAAATAAATTAACCCTGACCCCCAAACCTATCCAGAACACTCACAAAAGACTCAAAATTGACCAAAAATGACCAAAAAGTGTACAAAACTGAGAAAATAGAACGATAAAAGCTTGGGTTGCCTCCCACAAAGCGCTGCCTTTTACATCTTCAGCCACACCGTTCTAGTTCAAGACTTATGAAGGCTGGAAATTGGAGTTTGTACCCTTTAGGGCATTAGGTTGGTTCCGGTGAAAAGTAGAAAGAATGTCGTTACGAGTTAATTCATTCGACGGTTCTCCCTTATCATGTTCAAATTGATTTCTCACCTTCTGAGTAAATTCATCATTAGAATCCGGGTTAGTCAAATTCATCCGCTCATTCCTCACTGTATTAGTTACATTACTCACACTAATTTCTTTAGTAAGTGCAATCGTTTGTCCCACCTTACTCTCCACCTCACATAGGTTATCGTCATCCTTGGAAGGTTGATCAATGGTGTTAAAGACGTTCAGTTTTAAATTCATGTTCCCAAACGACACTTTCATTACCCTCGTTCGACAGTTTACACGAGTGTTAGCCGTGGCTAAGAACGGACGACCTAGAATGACAGGAGTGTGTTTCCTAGCATCATTAGCATGGGTTCAGAATCAAGGACCCTGAAATTGATGGGATAGTAGCATTTATCAAATTTAACTAAGACGTCTTCGACAATTCCTCTAGGGATTTTAACAGAACGATCCGCTAATTGTATAGTAGCGGCCGTAGGTTTAAGTTCACCTAAACCTAGTTGTTTGTAGACAGAATAGGGTAGAAGATTAACACTCGTTCCTAGGTCAAGGAGAGCCCGATGAATGACAGTGTCACCTATGACACATGATATCATGGGTGTTCCGGGATCCTTATACTTCAGAAGAGTGTGTTGAAAAATTGAACTTACCTTTTCCGTGAGGAAGACCTTTTTCGGAGTATGACTGCGCAAATTGCGCTTTTGAGTGCATAGGTCTTTAGGACATTTAGCATAAACGGGAATTTGTTTTATCACATCGAGGAATGTAATATTTATTTTAACTTATTTAAACACCTCGAGTATATATATTCTATTTTTGACCCTTTCTTAGAAAATGTGACGGTTCGTTAACATTTGGTGGAAAGGGCATTTTTGGAATATAATTACTTGGGGTTGGTTCATTATCTTTCTGAATTTTACTCGTGTCCTCACCCTTTTCTGTATTCGAGTTAATGTTTATATTTTTCTCACTCCTCTTCGGACTGTCCACAACTCCTCTTCTTGAATAGTCATCCTAGTCGAGACAGCATTTACTTGCTTACTCGAACCCCCACCCTCGTATTGTCCCTTAGGGTTCTGAATAGTTTGACTAGGCAACTTACCCTTGTTTTTATGACTCATTGTATTAGCTATTTGTCCCATTTGGGACTCAAGCTTCATAATGGATTGTGTGTGAGAATGCACCATTTGTGCTTGTGCCTGTACTTGTGTTTCGATATTTTTAAGGGACGCCAACACCTTCTCCTCAAAAGCGCTAACCCGTGGGGGGGTTAGGATTAGGAGAGGGGTGTTGGTACTGATTTTGTTGAAATTAGGGTCGGTAAATATTAGGAAGATTAGTCAGCATATGATTATAATTATTCTGTGGGAATTGTTGGATAGAGTTTATGTGTTGCTCCACCAATTCCGGAAATCGGGACATAGATGGGCATGCAAAGATATTATGAGAAGGTTTAGAACATAATGCACATACTTCATAAGAGTATTCGCTTATCGTTTGATTCATTATCATAAGTCGATCAAATTTTTTAGATAGTTCTTGTGTTTCGATTGATTGACTCGATTCGAAATGCTCCTCTCGCTCAGGCTTAGGTGGAAGACACCCCTCAGGACGTACAAACACAGTTTGGTGCATCGAATTTTCTCTTAACGTTTCAAAAATTTTCCATGCCTCGTCGGTGATTTTGTGTAGGAAGGTACCCGCACAAACGGCATCGACGGCATTACGTAGTGAGGGAACAAGTCCCTCGTAGAAGACCTGTACCAATTGCCACTTGGGACCTAATGATGTGGGCAAGAGCGTAATAATTCCTTAAATTGCTCCCAAGTGTCATAATGCGTTTCCCCATCTTGCATCACAAAGTTTGTTATGAATTTTCTTATTTGATTTGTACGCGTAATAGGGAAAAACTTTTGTAAGAACGCGGTGTGTAAGGCTTCTCATGTTTTAATAGTATTTAGCTCTAGAGATTGGAGCCAGTATTTAACTTTATCTTTTAAAGAGAATGGGAAGAGTCACAATTTTAACTCATCATCAGTTAGGTTTTGAATTTTTAAAGAAGAGCATATATCTTGGAAATCACCTAAGTGCTGATAAGGGTCTTCTTTAATGCGACCATGGAATGAGGGAAGTAGCGCAATGGTAGATGACTTTATCTCAAAGTGAGATACCGTCACCTCTGGTAATTCTATGCTTGCCTGTGGCTTATAGGTCGTAGGAATAAAGTAATCTTTAAGCGGAGGAGGCGGAGGTATATTAGGGTTATTTACATTATTTTCGTTATTCCCGTTGTTACCGTTGTTTCCTAAGTCGGCCATTGGAATAGTGCCAATGATATTCAAGCGTGGTTTCTTAAGTCTTTTTAAGGTACTCCATATTTCAGATTCAAATAACAATGACGGTTTCGGTGTCGATTAGTCGTTTAGCATCAACCGAGCTCTAAAAGCTAGGGTTGAGGACCTAAGGACTCTCAGGGTATGTTTAAGTTCAAGATTAAGAAGATTTAATTTATGATTACTTGAATGGGTACCAAACATAAACAAAAAGAAAATAAACTAAAATAACGACTGACTCAACAAAAGCGAAAAGCAATCACACAAGTAATCAAGCACGTAAGCATACAGTACTACTATGATGCATGTAATTATCCTTATGCAGTGATTCGCGTCAAAGCCCAAGTCCCGGATTTCCTAGCTAATACAATGCTCACTTCACACCTAACCTAATGCAAGTAATTGCATCTCAGCGCCCTGACTTACAGTGATTTGATGTGAAATTTAAAGGAAGCAATGTATTTTATTTTTTATTTTACTTGTTTTGCGTAAGCTCCTTTGGCGTGCTACGCTTTTCAACTCCGAAATGCTAGAATTTGAACCACTTAAGAAACTACAAAACAAAGAGAAAATTTAGTGCCTCAAATAAAAAAAAAACATAAAATAAGAAAAATAAAACCTAATATAATATTTACGAATTAACTAAACTAAGATTCTAAAACTAAAGGTAGTAATTTGCAATCCCCAACAACGGCGCCAAAAATTGATCTTGTCAGAATCAAGATATAAAAGTATGCTTTACTTTCTAAGTTTTGTAGTGCGGAAGTAAAGGTCGAACCCAAAGAGATGGAAATACTAAGACACTTTACTTTTAAAACCTAAATCTAGTTAATTAATAAAATAGAATGTTGATTTTGATTTTAATTAAACTAAGAACAATTAAAATATATCTAAACTATGGAAGCAATTAAAAGTTGTTGTAAACGATATTTAAAGTGAACCTAGGATTGCAAATCCACCACTAGCTTCGTAATAAGGGTACTCATGCATTCAATTAGCTTATTAAGTTGGATGATAATGGGGAATAGTAGCTACAATCCCAATTCCTCCTTCAAGAAGATAACTACGATTCAAGCACCAACATAATCATCTTCGGTTGGCACATATTGTCTCACACTAAATTAGGGTTGCGACACAATTTGTCTTTCCTAGGCATGAACTATTCGGCTACTTGATATCAAAATTCAAATAAACACCATTATATGTAAATAATCCATACAAGCACAGCACATATAGATCATTGAGTACATCCCATTCAAAATAGATCTAAGACAAGAATAAACTTTGAAAGTAACAATTTAATCAATAGAAATTCGATTTTATTATAAAAATCCTCGAAACATGTAATCATCATCCATACGTAATAAAACTAAGAGAAAAGCATAAAATAAACCCTATTACTTGGCTAGGGTTACATTGAAACCCTAGATCTTGGTATAAGCGGCCATAGAATTGAAGATTGGCAAGAGGTTGATGGAGGAGGCCATGGGAATCCTTGGTCTTCTTCTTCTTCTCCTTGCTTTTCCCTCTTTAATGGCTGAAGTTTTAGTTGTATATGGATGTATCTAATGTTGTGTAATGATGTGTAACCACAAAATTGATTTAGAATAGGATTTATCTAGAGTTTGGAAGGATTTAGGAAGCTTTCCTAAGCCAAATCACACTAAAACTGCTGTTTTTACGTTTCTGGACGTATTCAACCAATTCAGATCGCACAGGGCTCTTTAAGACCTCGAAATACGCATTTTTCACTTTTTCAATGGGTCGCTCGCGCGGGTCGCTCCAATGACCTGGCCATTTTTTCATTTTTCTAAGATTTTCTCAACTTCGCGCACCGATCGTAGAATTGCAATAACTTTTGACTCGGACCTCGTATTGACTCATGCTTGCAGTCACGCGTCCGTGACTCGAAGATCTACATTTTATATTTCTGGGAAAATTTCTCAAATCCAAAGTATTCCTTGTCAAAAATGCGATTTCCGAGGTTGCTACTGTATTCAGCTTTCACCGTAATCACCGTTTGAGCCCAGAATGACTTCCAAAGCCACTAATCATTGGATTTTTGTGCATTTTCAAGTTAAAGCTCCAAAACCTACAAAATTTAGAATACTTATTAAAAAACACTTAATAACCACATGAAATGGGCTAACAAAGAGTATCTTTAGGACTATAAACGGCAACTATTCGTCGCTGATCAGTCCTACTTGCTCTGGTGGGGGCATCAAGTTTAGCCGAAAAGTAATGACTCTGAGGTATGGCGGTCCTGAGTCATCCTGACTGCGTCCTGATGAACGAGTCTAAGGGTGCTCTCTTGGTAGTGTGCCTCCCTCTGTAGGATTTCTGGATCCTCGATCCCTAATACATGTATGTTATGCCACATATTATCCTCCAAACATTGCTGGACACTCTGTCAAACTCTCTGATGGTACAACACTGGGTCTGCAGGCTCTATGCGGTCTGGATATATACAATGTTCTCCAATCCAACTTGGACATCAAAATGTTCCATGCTAACCTGTTCAATATAAAACTATCATAAGGTTAGTATCTTCATAAGTGGGAAAAGATCTAATGGTTTATAACTTAAAGTGCATAGAACAATCGGTGTATACGTCTTAACCTAAGTCTTTGATACCAAAAATCCTATCACGCCTCGGCATAGCAAAATACGAAAAAATTTAAAATTTTTCGATTTTGGACTCGTGGATACGTGACAGTTGAATTACCGATCTGTCCTTCTAACTCCGCACAGGTATTCTAATTAAGGGATATGCTAAATATAAACATAACCAAAGTATAATATATACACTAAGAATCAATCCAAACTGAAACTTATCTTATCATCAAGTCATAATAGGAATAATACAATTGCATGGCTTACTTGGCCCCAACTTGTCTAAGATAAAATAAATAATGATTACAAGATTCTAAACATAATTGTTACAACTGCTCGATAGCTATCTCTAGTCTTCTTCCTGATTTTACCCTTTCCTTTACTCCTTAGCACCTCATCCTTGAACTTATCAACTATACCTGCAAAATATCTGGACATTGGATTGTCCAGGGCATAATATCGTCAGCTTGGATACAAGCTGAATGATTATTCACAACATAACACCAATATACATAACAACCACTCACTCTTGCGTTAATGTTCAGTATCTTAAGATGCGCACAGTCTCTTATCAAAAGACGTTCCTTCCATGGGCATAACAGAGGTAATAACAACTCAATAAACGGATCATTTACACATATCATTTTTAACATAAATTGTAACGTGATCTCATGAAACAACTCATGATCAACGACTTATAACCAGAAACATGATCTCATAAAATAAGTCATAATCAACAACTCATAACCATCTCTTAACGTTCTTGTTACCAGATTAACACCCGTCTTATCTTTTCATCGTACTCATGCATACCAATGCGTATTCAATGCATTTTACCTCCTGTCGGGACACTGAGTCTGCAACTTCCCAGATCATCCCATCTCCTCAGAAATATAATAAGAAATCCGAATAATAATATCTTGTTTCTAACGTCTCTGATCAATTCTGGCATAACATGCCCTTTCTCAATATACATATATAGTAGCAATAGAATGTTTCGCCATCGGCATCTCTAACTTATATACATATTCCAGCGTATCTCGCCAAGTCCGAAGACTTCCAGCTTATCCAGTCAAGTCCGAAGACTTCCAGTGTATACCACCTAGTCCGAAGACTTCTAGCTTAAACAACTAAGTCTGAAGACTCTCAGCGTATACCGCTAAGTCCGAAGACTTCCAGCTTAAATAGCCAAGTCCGAAGACTTCCAGCGTATACCACCAAGTCCGAAGACTTCCAGCTTAAACAGCCAAGTCTGAAGACTTCTAGTGTATCTCACCAAGTCTGAAGACTTCCTCGTTCAACACCGTTGGGACAAATAAAGCCTGCTAACAAGAAAACCCCGGCTCGTCAGCCGTTGATCACTACAGATCCGATTTCCTCAATGGGTCTTACGCCATTCAACTCTTCCCATAGAATACAGACCATGCAATGCATGTTGACCCCATGTCGTGGATGCTCGTGTTCACAATCCTCTACTAGTCAACATTATCAGTCATGGCATGTATTATCATTTTGAACATTCTTCCTTTGATTTCATTATTAACATGGCATGCTTTATCACTTCTTTATTCAAATTTGTCTTACTATATTCATATAAGAGCTTATCATCAAAAACAGTGCTAACATAAGTCATATATCTCTTAGCATGGATTACTACCAACAAAACATATAGATAAAACCCTTGAAATGTTCATATTCATAGTGTCACAAATTGATCACAGCTAATCATGGCAATACATAGAAATAGAGCTTTATAAACATTCATAGCGGTATAGTATGGGATTAATACAACGAATACCATATATACATGTATATATATGTACACATCACATACAAATTACTCTAGCAGTCCCTATGCACATTTGGAGTGAGGTCATAAATGCTCACCTCGGTATACCAACTTTAATGTGTCCTCAATTGATGATCGAAATGAGATTTCCTACAAAGCATATGATGGAATCAGGGTTAAACGTCTAGACTCAAATCGGAGACCGTCACATAAAAGGCTGGGTTTTCTATACCAATGTAGGCCCTAAGGACAAGCTGTATTTTTTGGCCTTACTAAAAGGTCACCAAACATAAAAAGAACGTTCTAGACATTATTCTAAGACTCTAGGAACTGGCCGCGTAATTTTCGGAGTCACGGATTATTTATTATGAATTATCAAAGATAATTCATTATATAAATTTAATCGTATTGGTCTTTAAATACATAAGTATAACCAAACATGAGAAACATACCTTAGAAGTATTTTTAATACATACTATACATTAAAATACACTTCTGGTATTTATCTCATAATTTTCGGAGTTCGATTGGTATTTTTAATAATTGATCTACTCTTAAAATAGCTCCTTATTAATTATTAAAAATACATACATATATATATAGTATTATAACTTTTTAAATCTTGAGATATCATAAAATGGTATTGGGGACATATCCCAAATTTTCTGGAAATAAATAATATACATAGGTATTTTAAATCTATTTAAATACTAAGAAAATCCAATATTTATTATTTATAATAACCATATAAATAATATATATGATCGGGAGAGAACAAATCCTAATTATACGCCTTAATTCACATTTGTTAGTTGTTTTTATCCTGTTTTTGTGTAGTTTTACTTTATTTTCTATTTTCTATCAGGTTTTAGAAGAAAACAAGGAGATCATGTTAAAATAGGTGAAAAAGCAGGAAGAAAGAAGCAGAAAAAGACACATCGCGCGCGCGATCCGCGGGCGCGAAAACCTAGAAATCGCTCGCGCGATCCGCGCGCGCGACCTCCCAAATGACGCGCTCGCGCGGCCCGCTCGCGCGATCCGTACAAAAAACAGAGTTACGTATTTCAATATGCTGAAGAGCCCTGTGCGAACGAAACTGCTTGAAGACGTCCAGATTGTAAATAACACATGTTTTAATCCATTTCGGGGGAGGAAAGCTTGAAAAAGCCCTTGTAAACTCTATATATTCTTAGTTTTTATGTTTTTTAGGGGTTACACACCTAGAGATCTATTCACATACATTCATTGGAGGCAAGAGGAAGGAGAAGAGCAAGTTTGAAGGTTTCTAATGGCTTCCATCAACTCAATCTTTATGCTTTCACCCATCATGAGCAACTAAACTCATAATCTAGGGTTTCAATGAAACCCTAGCTATGTAAAGGGGAATTCTATGCTTTTCTATTTTAAGATTTTATGGTTTGGGATAGTGATTGTATGTTAGTAGATTTTATATAATCAGTTTTTAATGTTAATAATCAAGAGTATTTTGGATCTATTCTTGTCTTAGATTTTTCCTTATGCTTATTGAACTCAATAATCCTTGATTTATGTGATTGATAGGAGTATTTACATACAATTGTGCTTATGTGATTGTGATGTTTATATCTTTTATAATCCATGCTTAGGAAAGATGAGTTATGCTACACCCTAGTTATAGGTAGATAATTCATGTGAACCGTAGATGGATTATGTTTATATTAAACTAACGATATCTTCTTGACGATACTATTGGGCTTGTAGCTACAATAGGTCATAACTATCCAAACATAGAACTTAGAATAAGAAGTATAGATCCCCAATGCATAGTTAGTGGTGGATTTGTAATCCTAGATCCCATCTCCACACATATTTAAATCAACTTTAAATTTCGTACACAAGTTTACTTAGATTTAATTCTAGATTTTATTTCCATAATTTCTTAGTTTAATTCATAGTTTAAAGTAGTAGTAATAATCAAATTCCAAATCAATCAAATTTCCGATTTTCTTATAACTAAATAGATTATATTTTATTAATTAAAGGATTAAAAATTAACAATCTCTGTGGGTTCGACCTTTACTTTCCACACTACAAATCTTTTGAAAGTAAAGCATAAATAAGCATACTTTAATATCTTGATTTTGACGCGATCAATATATATATATAAAATAATACTATAATATTCAGAGTATAAGAAATATTATATAATAATATTTCTTAACCTAAAAGTGTAAGGATTACATTTAAAACTCATTTATAATAATTAAAATGGCTCACTTCACTAGAAAAAGCACGAAACCGGAAGATATTCTTGAAATATTTAAAGAAGTAAAAATCAATATTCCACTACTAGATGCGATTAAGCAGATACCCCCGTATGCTAAGTTCTTAAAGGATTTATGCACTCAGAAGAGGAAATCTAGAAACCATTTATCTAAGAAAGTGTTCCTAACGGAAAAGGTTAGCTCCCTGTTTAATACTAACACTCTCAAATATAAAGACCCGGGTACTCCAACCATCGTTTGTCACATTGGTGATAAATACATTCACCGGGCTCTTCTTGATTTAGGTGCAAGTGTGAATTTGATACCCTATTCAATTTATGAACATTTGGGTTTAGGAGAACTGAAACCGACTGCGGCCACCATACAATTAGCCGATAGGTCAATTAAAGTTCCACAGGGGGGTAGTAGAGGATGTATTGGTCAAAGTTGATAGATGCTATTATCCGGTCGATTTTATCGTACTAGACACCGAACCCGTCCTAGATACTAGTAAACAAGTTCCAGTTATTCTAGGACGCCCTTTCCTAGCTACGGCTAATTCGATTATTAACTGTAGGACTGGTGTGATGGATATAACTTTTGGTAACATGACCGTGCGTCTTAACGTCTTCAATGCATCTAATCAACCATATAGAGATGATGAAGAGGCAGATTGCTATGCCATAGACTTAATAGACGAATTAGTCGAAGAGGCAGCGCCTTTTATGTTGACTAAGGAAGCGTTGGAAGCATGCTTATCACATTTCAATTTTAATGATTTCAACATTGACACAAATATTGAAGATGTAAATACTCTATTGGAATCAGTAAATACAACCAATGCACTTCCATGGAAACCTAAAATAGAAGCTTTACCGCCTCTTGCACATGAACCAGCCTTACCATCCATTCAGTGTTCTCCAACACTCGAACTTAAGCCATTGCCGGATTCTTTAAAATATGCATTCCTAGGGACTAACGCGACCCTTCCAGCTATAATCGCGTCAAATTTAACTGAAATTCAGGAAGTACAGCTGATCGAGGTTCTAGGTAATCATAAAAAGGCGATTGGATGGACGGTCGCTGATCTAAAAGGAATTGACCCGTCAGTCTGCATGCATAGAATAAATTTAGAAGAAGGTGCTAAACCCTCTAGGGAAATGCAACGACGTCTAAACCCTAACATGAAAGAAGTGGTTATGAAGGAAGTTATTAAACTCTTAGATGCCGGTATTATATACCCGATCTCCGATAGTAATTGGGTCAGCCCAACTCAGGTTGTCCCAAAGAAATCAGGTATCACGGTTGTACCCAACGAAAAAGGAGTCCTTATACCCACTCGTCAAACTACTGGTTGGCGGGTTTGCATTGACTACAGAAAACTTAATTCGATGACGCGTAAGGACCACTTCCCTCTTCCATTTATTGATCAAATCCTCGAACGTCTGTCCGGTCAGAGTTATTATTGTTTCTTAGACGGATATTCTAGTTACAACCAGGTGCCCGTTTATCATGATGATCAAGAAAAGACGACATTCACATGTCCTTTTGGAACCTTTGCCTACCGTCGAATGCCTTTTGGTTTGTGCAATGCACCGGCAACTTTTCAACGGTGTATGATGGCAATTTTCTCGGACATGGTTGAGAAATTTCTCGAAGTATTTATGGACGATTTCTCAGTGTTCGGACCTACATTTGATGAATGCCTCCAAAATCTTACTAAAGTTCTCGCCCGTTGCGAGGAAGCAAATTTGGTTTTAAGTTGGGAAAAGAGCCATTTCATGGTTCAAGAGGGAATAGTCTTGGGACATGTTGTATCCAAGCGAGGTATAGAGGTTGATAAAGCGAAAATCGACTTAATAGACAAACTTCCACCGCCATCATCCATTCATCAGATTCGTTCCTTCTTAGGTCACGCAGGCTTTTATAGACGATTTATCAAAGATTTTAGTAAGATTTCACGACCTTTGTGCAATCTGCTCGCCAAGGATGTCCCTTTTGTATTTGATAATGAGTGCCTCAAGGCATTTGAAACGTTGCGAACATTATTGTCCACAGCACCGGTAATCCAATCCCCTGATTGGTCATTACCATTTGAATTGATGTGCGATGCGTCCGATTATGCCGTGGGGGCCGTTTTGGGTCAAAAAGTTAACAAAATCCCTCACGTCATTTATTATGCGAGTAAAACCCTAAACGATGCTCAATTGAATTACACGACTACGGAAAAAGAATTGTTAGCAGTTGTGTTTGCCCTTGACAAATTTCGTTCGTACCTATTAGGGTCAAAAGTTATAGTCTATACTGATCATGCCGCATTGCGTCACTTGTTGAATAAGAAGGAAACGGAACCGAGATGGATTTTACTCCTACAGGAGTTCAATTATGAAATACGAGATAAGAAAGGTTACGAAAATGTTGTCGCTGACCATTTGTCGCGAATCCTTGTTGAATCTAAAGATATAACCCCTCTCAAGGATTCATTTCCGGACGAGCAATTATTTGCATTATCTGCCGTAAATCGTCCATGGTTCAGCGACATTGTTAATTTCTTAGCTACGGGATATATCCCGTATACGTGGTCTCGTTTAGACAAAGATCGGTTCTTTTCTCAAATTAAACATTACTACTGGGACGACCCATTGTTATTTAAACACTGTTTTGATCAAATTATACGACGTTGTGTTCCGGAAAGTGAATTCAAATCCATATTAAATTTTTGTCATTCTCTAGAATGCGGAGGTCACTTTGGAGGCAGCCGAACGGCCGCTAAAGTTCTCCAAAGTGGGTTATATTGGCCCACATTGTTTAAAGACGCACATGAATTCTGTCATAACTGCGTACGTTGTCAACAAACAGGGAACATGTCACATCGTGACGCGATGCCCATGACCCCAATTCTTATTATTGAAATATTTGATGTGTGGGGCATCGACTTTATGGGTCCGTTCCCATCGTCTTGTGGTTTCGAATATATTTTAGTCGCGGTCGACTATGTTTCTAAGTGGGTGGAGGCAGTGGCGACGAGAACCAATGACCATAAAGTCGTGGTTTCTTTTATTAAAGATAATATATTTTGTCAATTTGGGACGCCACGGGCAATTATAAGTGACGGGGGAAAACATTTCTGTAATCGTTATTTCAAAGCCCTCGTCCGAAAATACTCCGTCACCCACAAGGTAGGAACCGCATACCATCCGCAAACCCAAGGACAAGTGGAAGTTTCAAATCGAGAAATAAAAAGTATATTAGAAAAAACGGTGCGTCCAGACCGTAAAGATTGGTCACAACGACTGACCGATGCGCTATGGGCATATCGTACAGCTTTTAAAACCCCTATCGGAATGTCTCCTTATAGACTAGTCTTTGGAAAAGCGTGCCACCTACCGGTGGAACTTGAACACAGATCATACTGGGCCATCAAATCGCTCAACCAAGACTTAAAAGCAGCAGGATGTCACCGTAAACTTCAATTACAGGAACTGGAGGAATTAAGAAATGAAGCATATGAAAATTCCAGAATCTACAAGGAACGTTCTAAAGCTTTCCATGATAAAATGATTATAAGAAAGAATTTCAAAGTTGGACAACGCGTATGGTTATTTAATTCGAAATTAAGGTTGTTTCCGGGTAAGTTGCGTTCCCGATGGGACGGTCCGTTCATGGTAACACAAGTGTTCCCGCATGGGGCGATCGAAATCCAAGATATGAATGGTGGAACCCCGTTTAAAGTAAACGACCAACGGCTTAAGCCATATCGAACCGAGGAAACTGATGAAAGAGAAATTGAATCGATAGATCTAGTAGATCCAGTCTATCTCGACTGAGCACACGCATCGGTCGAGCTAGCGACGTAAAACTTAGCGCTTCTTGGGAGGCAACCCAAGTTTTAGTTAAAATTTCCTTCAATTTTGTACACTAGTGAGTAGTTTTTGGCCAATGTCTGGATGTTTGAATACCCAAAAGATACAAATTTTAACTTTTCCAACACGTATACAAGAAAACAGACAAGAAAAATGAGAAAACAGCATCTCGCGCGCGCAGCCCGCTCGCGCGAGACTTCGCTCGCGCAGATCGCTCGCGCGCGATAGCCCCTTAGACAAAATTTTTTGAAAGTTTTTATAATAAGCCTCTGCTCTTGGTCGCGCTTCAAATCGCGCGAGCGAGACCCTCGCTGGAGCGGCCCGCTCGCGCGAGGTTGAGACTTAGTAAATTTCTTCAACAAACAAAAATAAGAGCCTCAGCTTCTGGTCGCGCCAAAAATCGCGCCCGCGAGATCCTCACTAGAGCAGCCCGCTCGCGCGAGGGTCTGCCTTAGAAAATATTTCAAGACGTCTAAAAGAAAGCCTCAGCTTTTCCTCACAGAGGGATCCGCGCGCGCGAAGCTCGCTCGCACTATCCGCTCACGCGAGGATCCCGTCCCTTTATATATAGGGCTGAGCCCTAATTTTCTTCAGAATTCTTTTCTCTCTCTCTCTCTCTTAGTTTCTCTCCCTCACGGCGACACTCCCTCTCTCTTACTTCCACCACAACCCACCACACACAACCCCGCCGCCGATCACCACCACCACCACCAAAACATCGCCAGAGCACCACCACCTCGAGTCAGCGACGCCGCCGCCGCCGCCGCAGCACCGCCACTGACCCACACGAAACCGAAGCCAAACCCCCCCCCCCCCCCCCATTGTGAATCTTCCCTCACAGGTATACAAGTGCTTTTATACATATATATATATACGGATGTAGATAAGATATACATCTATATCTATAAATATATACTCATATCTATACACACACTCACACCCAACCCTAAAATCTTGATTTGCCCAAACCCTAAATTCAGAATCCATATATATATAGATACAGAGAAACACACACGGATTTCTTTATACAGAACATATATTCTACAATCTGTTTGAATACATCCAATTAGGGTGTGTGCATTAGGGTTTGTGGGTTAATTTGAACTCAATAAGGGTCTGTGCATTAGGGTTTATGTAGAACTATGTGTGCCCATTCCGAGTTAAGCCCACACTGATTTCACACACAGATTTAATTATATACACACACGCACAATCTCAATTTGAAAATTCACCCTGTCCCAAACCCTAAATTCAATATATACACATATACGCAGATAGATTCTTGTCTACACTTTTCGCATATGCACACATACAAATTTGGGATGTATAGAATACAGATATTATGAGATCTGGTTGATTAGATTGCAGTTGGATTGAGCATTAGGGTTTGTGGGTCAATTTTTAACCTTGGAGCAAGTTTGGGAAAGAAAATTAAGGTTTTGGTATACACCTGTTTTTCTCATTTATTTAACTCGCGAACCTGGATCTTAATTAAAAGTATCCAACTGTAAGTCCACTTCTTTTAGGACCACATAGATATTAGTTTTTAATTGCCTATAGCACTAAGTCATCATGTAGATATGTAATCGATGTTGTTGAGTTCATTATTGATAACTATTCCACCATATAAATAATACAGATCTATCTTGCAACATGTTTACACATTGAATTTGAGGTCATATGCTGTAACCTCGATTCTATGAAGTAATGGAAATAATTCGGTAGTGCAATCCTGAATTTTAGTTTAGTACTTCACATAATTGCTCTGCTAACATAACACCGCTAGTTACGTTGTTCACATTCACATTCATTATACGTAGGCACTCCTTATTCTAATCTTTTATGCTAGGAGTGTACCAACAATTCTGCGGTCGTTAAAATCAAATGCGCACTAGAGCGTTTCTATTTTTGAAAGTTCTTTAACTTAATAATTTCAGATATCGCCGTGACTGATTGAACTAACTTGTGACCGTCCTACTAGGAATTCCAAATTATTGTGTTCAACATAAACGTCACTTATCTATACATTTATTTACATTATGCAATAAACACGCGATAAGTACCCCGAGACTTGCCGCAATGTGTGTGCCCTTGTTGGGACAGTGGGTGAGAAGGGACCGGCTCTTCTCACAGTTGCTGGGTGTTCCCCCGTGAACCCCAATTTCTTTTACAACTGTTGAATTATATTGATTGTGTCCCTTGCCGGGATGTTTTTCTTTGCAGGTGACCCATTCCCACTCCCTTTTTCTATTTTCTTCTCTGGGTATAGACCAATTTTAAAGCCCATATTTTCAAATTTTTTCTAAAAATCGTACACCCTTTTTTCGAAATGGCCAAACGAACAGTAAAATCAGCTTCCTCGTCCCAACCACCACAGCAAAAATCCAAAGGAAAAGAAAAACAAACCGGCCCACCTCCACCACCTCCCCTAGACGACCCGAACCCCAACGACTTAAGCCCCAAATACGTAAACCGCGGCCTCAACTACGAGGCCGCTATCGACGCCGAGTATTTCGCGTCTGATAAAGACGCCAAATGGGGCCATAACAACCTAGTAGCCCGTAAATTTGCCCCATAGCTATACTTTAGAAACCCAGACTTAATTAGCTACCCCCGCCTCGTCCGCCTATTCTACCAAAACCTACGCTACCATAAACAATCCCTAAGCCAGCACGCTTTTCTGTCCACCACCATTGATGGTCACGACGTTACCCTCAACCCAGATAACATCGCTGAAATCCTCCAACTCCCCTCTCATTCTTACCAAGTTCCAAAATTAAACGTCCTCAACAAAGCCCACTCCTTCATACATATCATTCAGGACATGTGTGGCGGCCGCTCTGGGTCGGGGCAATCTATACGACGATCTCACATGCCCCGCCAGATGTGGTTCGTCGACCACGTCTTTAAACGAAACCTGTACCCCCTTGGTCATGAGCAGGAACGGACTAAGAAAATTCACCATGCCCTCCACGCTGTTTACCGCAGCGATTGGTTTCACCCTGGCCTGATTATTATGGAGGGCATGCGTCTTGCAGCCCATGCCATTGACCACTCCCTCGATTATAAGCTTCTTCTGCCCTACCCTCGCACTATCACTGCTATTCTTCGGGCTAAGGCCTTTCCTATTCCTGCCGATGAGCCCATTGATGCACACATTCCAGAGTTCGCTTCCGCTGATTGGAAGTTGAGCTTGGATCGACTAGACCTAGAGGTTATGAGGGCCCGAGAGCAGGCCCAGGCCCGACGTGAACAGGCAGCACGGCGTCCACCTCCTCCTGAGGATACCCCATACGCTTAGACGTATGGGGACGTTTGTGCTTTCCGAGGTGAGACGCTGCGCTTGCAGTCCTACATGAGGTACTTTTTCTAGCTTCATCATCCTAACCAGCTGGAGGGCATTCTTGCTCAGGGAGAGGCGGCTTACCAGTCGGCGTTTCCGCGATAGGCACAGCAGGTGGCCGAGGAGGGAGTTGAGGTGCAGGGTGAGGAGGAGGAGGCTGGCGACGATGGCGATGATGGAGATGGGAGTGATGGGGATGGTGATGGTACTACGGGTCAGGGGAGTACGGGTCTGGAGTTGGTGTTGCTTGAGGGAGCTGATGATTAGGACAGATGTTGGGAAGGGAGTGTATGGACATTTTATTTTTCATTTTTCATGTATTTGATGGGTGGTTTAGACATTTTCAGACAGCTGGGCATGTTTTTTTTTTTTTATTGCATTTTTTTTTCTTTTCATCTTTATGTTTATTAGTAGTAGGATTTTGCTGTACTCGGCTTCGACCGGTTAGTTTACTTTCTATTTTTTTTTGTTTACTTTTGCTCATTTGGTCTGTAATTCTATCATTTTGCACCTGTTGCTTCTCGGTTATAGTTGTGTTATTCCTGTTGCTTTTAGTTGGTCACAACATTAACATCGTTATTTATTGCCGTTTCACTTTCATGCTTGGCACCATAATGTTTTCGTTTATTCAATTGAAGCAATTGTCAGTGAATTAATATTGAACAGCAATCTCACCAACCATTGCACTATAACAGGAATCCCTTAGGTTCAGGGTTGGGGGTACTTCTGTCAGAATTTTATCTAAATTCATATTTATTACGGCTTCACACTCAAGCTAAAAGTGACGTTTCGTTTTTTACTAAGTAATAACTCAATCTAATAACGTTGAATTGTGACTTAATTTTTGGTTTCAGGTTTTTGTTGTTCTGGTATCTATATAGCCCGCCTAGATCCTCCGTTCTCCTTATTATCTCATGGACCACCCGATTTCTCCCCCTACTTCTCCTGATGTGTCTCCGAGTCAGTCGACTTATTGTTCTGACTCTAGCTCGCTTTCTGATACTCCTATACTGAGTCCTAGGGTAGTGAAACCTGACGGCCTGGTCAGTCATCCCGGCTGGTGTCGTAGTTATCCTCGTATGCCCATTCTTATCTGTTCTTATTCTTCCAACGAGGATGACCTGTTTGGTGATGACCCTACTGTTATTGATGGCCCTTATGGCGCTCCTCCTACGTCTTCCGAGTCTTCTTCATCTGAATCGGCCGATTCCTCGACCGATGAGGATGATGAGGGTGTTGTCTCCGGATTAGCGGCTATTTCTTTATCTGACCCTATTGAGTCTATTATGCCTACACCCGAGGTTACCTATCCATATAGGAACCTACCTGATTATGTACCGGACGTTGTTCGACAGCGTTCGAGTCACCCTGACTGGTCCCCTGAGGACATTGCTTCGATATTTGCGCCTTATTCCGGTCCGGAGGATGATCGGGTGGATTTGGGTCCGAGTGTCATTGAGGGGGTTGAGGAGGGTGAGCGTTCGGATTTACCTGCAGATTTTGATGAGGTGGGCCCACCGTTCGACCCTGCGGAGCACCCGGAGTGGGAGCTTGTGGATTGGTACTTTCGATCTGGCGTCCAGCCTCCGTCAGACATTTTTCGTGGAGTGGACGTCCTGGTGATCTTCTATGAGGACTACATCCATGTCATTGTCATGTTCCCCTCTGCATAGGGACATGCAGTGATTTGGTTTGGGGGGAGTGTATGGATATTTCATTTTAGTGCTTTTTTTTCGTTTCATTCGTATATTTTCTTATTTTCGTACTTCAGAATATTTTTGTTAGTTTTCTTTTATTCGTTATTTCATTCATTTGTTAGTTCTTTTAATTCATTGTAAAACAGAAAAATGAAAACAAAACAAAAATAGAAGTATAATAATAATAGAGAAACAAGTTTTAGTAGTTCTATAAATAAATGAAATAAGTTTCTTAATACTGTTCAATATTGCATTTTTTTTAATAATTAGATTTCGTTGAAATTTTGAGAATTAAGAGAGTGTATAATCAAATGTCTACCGAATCTATGAAAGTATGTCTTAAGATTGTATATCCTTAGAATCATTGTTTTATATCTTATACTTGCATATCTTGTTGCACGGCACATAGTCATATGGATGCATATTAACAATTGAACTATAATGTACGTTGGATTTCTAAATAGTAAAATTGTGGAGACTAAACCCGGTGAGCTATTGAGCCTATCATTCTTTTTGAGGGTTTGTAAAGTATATTATCAAATCTCTTTGACATATCGCACTATGTCGTTGATTGGTCTCATTATTTTTTTCATTTTGATTGAAAGTCGAGTAAGTATTAGAATTACCATGTTTAGAAAAAAATTAAAAGTAGAGAAATTTTATTTCCTTAACATCATAGCATTGAAGAATCATGTGACTTTGGAAAATGACACTAGGCCGTCTATTTTATTAAACCTTTTCGACCTTTGGCCTACCCAATATAAATATTTTTCCCTTGTTAACCCATTTGAGCCGTTTTCAAATAAGCCATTTCTTGTTCACCTACTATCCTACCCACTCCGATATGGAGTTTGCCATTATTAAACATTACATACCCTATGTCCAAAAGTAGTTAGAGAATAGTTTTCATAAAGAAATTGGGCTGGTAAACGACTAGAAAAAAAATATGATGTATTGAGTAGCAAAAGAAAAGAAGTAAAAAAAAATATATATATATATATATAAAAGAAGGAAAAAAATTCTTTCTCGCATCTGGGTACATATGAGTGCTTACACCTGTTTCAAAGTGACTTTATTTTAGAGTGTAATTAACAACGTGAGATTTGTAGTCAAAGCATCACTAAATAGTCATCCGATTTATATTCCAAGTTCATCGTTGCCGTGTATCCACTTGACTACTATTTCACACACATGCGAGTCTTCGATATATTTTATTGATTCTGGTGATATATGTTTTCGGATTATTTTTCATAATGTAGGAGGGCATACGATTGTTTTACTCTTGATAATTCTAAAGTTTCATTTGAGGTTGATTTTATCGGAAGATGATGTGACATTGAAATATTTAAAATTTTGAATAAAATTTTTACAAGTTAATAAAGATGGTTGTGGGTGACTTGTTGACGAGAACCCTCACGAGACTTCACTCGTCCGACTAGGGACACCTAGAGGTTTAAAAGGCTTGTTGCACAGGCTAAGTGCAATCGTTATCCATGCGAAAATGGAGTAGGAATTTTATTATTAGTAGTTTTATTTTATTCTTTTTGCTCGAGGACTAGCAAAATATAGGTTTGGGGGTGTGATCGGGAGAGAACAAATCCTAATTATACGCCTTAATTCACATTTGTTAGTTGTTTTTATCCTGTTTTTGTGTAGTTTTACTTTATTTTCTATTTTCTATCAGGTTTTAGAAGAAAACAAGGAGATCAGGTTAAAATAGGTGAAAAAGCAGGAAGAAAGAAGCAGAAAAAGATACATCGAGCGCGCGATCCGCGGGCGCGAAAACCTAGAAATCGCTCGCGCGATCCGCGCGCGCGACCTCCCAAATGACGCGCTCGCGCGGCCCGCTCGCGCGATCCGTACAAAAAACAGAGTTATGTATTTCAATATGCTGAAGAGCCCTGTGCGAACGAAACTGCTTGAAGACGTCCAGATTGTAAATAACACCTGTTTTAATCCGTTTCGGGGGAGGAAAGCTTGAAAAAGCCCTTGTAAACTCTATATATTCTTAGTTTTTATGTTTTTTAGGGGTTACACACCTAGAGATCTATTCACATACATTCATTGGAGGCAAGAGGAAGGAGAAGAGCAAGCTTGAAGGTTTCTAATGGCTTCCATCAACTCAATCTTTATGCTTTCACCCATCATGAGCAACTAAACTCATAATCTAGGGTTTCAATGAAACCCTAGCTATGTAAAGGGGGATTCTATGCTTTTCTATTTTAAGATTTTATGGTTTGGGATAGTGATTGTATGTTGGTGGATTTTATATAATCAGTTTTTAATGTTAATAATCAAGAGTATTTTGGATCTATTCTTGTCTTAGATTTTTCCTTATGCTTATTGAACTCAATAATCCTTGATTTCTGTGATTGATAGGAGTATTTACATACAATGGTGCTTATGTGATTGTGATGTTTATATCTTTTATAATCCATGCTTAGGAAAGATGAGTTATGCTACACCCTAGTTATAGGTAGATAATTCATGCGAACCGTAGATGGATTATGTTTAGATTAAACTAACGATATCTTCTTGACGATGCTATTGGGCTTGTAGCTACAATAGGTCATAACTATCCAAACATAGAACTTAGAATAAGAAGTATAGATCCCCAATGCATAGTTAGTGGTGGATTTGTAATTCTAGATCCCATCTCCACACATATTTAAATCAACTTTGAATTTCGTACACAAGTTTACTTAGATTTAATTCTAGATTTTATTTCCATAATTCATAGTTTAAAGTAGTAGTAATAATCAAATTCCAAATCAATCAAATTTCCGATTTTCTTATAACTAAATAGATTATATTTTATTAATTAAAGGATTAAAAATTAACAATCTCTGTGGGTTCGACCTTTACTTTCCACACTACAAATCTTTTGAAAGTAAAGCATAAATAAGCATACTTTAATATCTTGATTTTGACGCGATCAATATATATATATATAAAATAATACTATAATATTCAGAGTATAAGAAATATTATATAATAATATTTCTTAACCTAAAAGTGTAAGGATTACATTTAAAACTCATTTACAATAATTAAAACCTTAATACTCATTAACACTAACTAATAATAATAACAATAATAATAAAAACCGGACAGGTCAGCCCGACCCGACCCGACCTTAAATGGGTAACACATTTCTACTCACAAGGAAACCCAAACGCGCGACCCGTTGGGATCCGACCCGACCCGACTCAAGCCTAACCGAACTACCCATGAACACTCACAACTTAACCCAACCCTAAATACCCATTCGGGTTGAACCAACTCGAACCGAACCCAAGATCCAAGCCCAAACATACACAGAGACTAACCCTAACCTGCTAACCCAAAACCTAACCAAACTCAGACCCGAACCAGGCCCAAATACACACGCAATGAGACCCACCCCATATCTGAACCAAACCCATGCCCCGACCCGAGGCGTCAAAAATGACGCCGTTCTAATTAAATGGCCCACAGGTTTTATAAAACCCAACCTGAACCCACGACCCTAACCACTAACACTCACATCCTAACCCGACCCAAACCCGATCGTGACCTGCTTGTTATAACCCTTTCTTTCTTTCTTCTCCAGCGAGCCAAGCCTCTGACGGCGAGCTCCTCGTCGCTGGAAAATCTTCTAAGCCTGATATCTATCTCATTCCAAACCCAAAATGCACGAAACGAACAGCATTGTGACCGAATTCTTTCCCTCTACATCATACTAAGAGAGGAACAACTTTGTGACCGAACAGCTTTGTGACCGAATTTGTTCCCTCTACATCATACTAGGAGAGGAACAGCTTTGTGACCAAATTCTCTCCCTCTACATCATACTAGGAGAGGAATTCTCTCCCTTTACATCATACTAGGACTTTGTGACCGAATTCTCTCCCTCTACATCATACTAGGAGATGAGAACTCGAATAATGGTTTAAGGACACCTACTGGTGGATTATCGCTTTTGGCCAAAATGAGAATAACGGTTTGCATGGCCTATCAAAAGATCCCCATTTCAAAGGCTATTCATATGAGGTTCATCTGGGTCCATTTCGGTCAGATTGGTGCATGCTATGAATGATTTGGTTGAGATTTGAAAATTAAGTTCCTAAGGTGAGCTTTAATGGCTGCCGGAGTTCACAAAGAGCCTTAGGCTCTGTTTTGGGTCTTGCATGTGGGTCCTACGGGCTGCTAGATGACATGCAAGTGGGTGGAAATGAAATGTGGGTATGGGTTTACCTCAGATGATTTCGGATCCTCTCAACTTCTCTGATTAACTTCCTCTCATTCTCTCTTTGCATCGTTCTTCTTCTTCTTCTTCTTCTTCTTCTTCTTCTTCTTCTTCTTCTTCAGCCTTCGGCTTCTGGTCTGGTCCTATGTGAGGGGGGGTGTGTGTATAGAGTGGAGTGGAAAGAGAGGGTGTGGGGCTGTATAGTGTACCATGTAGGGGGTAAGTGTGGTGTAGTGTGGTGTGGAGTGGTCGGTTGGTCTCTCAAGCTCTCACTCGATTTCTCTCTCTATATAGAATCTGTATAGACAGATTTGTGGGGTTGAGTTGCTGATTATGTGAGGGTTAAATGAGGGGGAGTGTGTTCCTTATATAGAAGGAGGGGTGAGTGTATGAGGGTAGGTGTGTGGTATGATTTATCTCTTCTCATCTCAATCTGCTCGGACAGATTACATGGGAGCTGTGTATGAGATCTATGAGGGTGTGGTGTTGTATTTATAGAGGGAAGGGAGGGAAAAGGCTAGTATATGTCTCAAACATTTGGGTGCACAAATATGTGTATTTGTGTGTCTAAGGGTAGATTTGGGTGGGGTCCATATGACTGTCAAATGATGGCGTGAGTCCCACTCTCGAGCTTAAATGCCTAGGAGTGTGTGCCAGTGTCGTAATGTACATGCACAATGTGAAAGTGAAACACTGTATTATGAAAGTACGGGGTTGTGTTATAGCCTAAGTGTAATTCCATCTACGAATTCTAAATGAAATCTAAAACGTCGTGGTTACGACCACTCTAATAGGTTCTAGGTTAGAGGAGGATGTCATCGTGAAGATGATTTCTATAGAACCTTATAGAGATTTCTAATTGAGGTAAGCCTAATGGACCTTATGTAACCGTACGACGGTGACGTCACAAATCTTATTATTCCTACGTGGAATTTCTAGAAATTTTGGGTGCTACAAGCTTCACTACGTACCATCAAATATAGAGAATTGTTTTGGGAGGTTATCATGTGAGCACTTCATAGTATCCGTAGGAGTAGAAATTTAAATCTTTTTCTTTTCTTTTTCTAGTTCCAGTACTTGTAAAATTTTACTCTTATGTAATTGATGATTTCATGTTCGAAAATATGTACACAACTTTGTGTACTGTATTTCTCAAATTAAAATATTTGTTTTCTTGTAGGTCATTTGCCAATTTGTAGTAGTAAAATATTCCTATTTAAAATTTAGATTTAATATTTTTAGTCTAGTAGTACTTGTATTTGTCCCCTAAAATAGTTTGAAACCCCAAATTTTCAATTTTTATAGCAATAATTTCATTCACTAGAAGATAGATTTTGCAAGTAAATGTCAGATTTTTTATTACATAGTTGTTATAATCACTTACTAAAGTCCCAAGCACACCATATCTATATCGCATTCCCAAATTAGATTAGGATTTGGTTTGGCCTTGCTTGTGTTCTTGGAGTTCAACCACTGTGACCCCACAAGAATTCAAAGTCCAAGGTTTAGTATTTTATTTTTGGTTCAGTATTCCATTTATTTATGCTTTATTAGCCTAGTTGTACTAAACTTTATTATTTTGCAAATTCCACAAATTTAACCCCAACTCATGTTAAGTGAAAAAAAAAATGTTAATATTATATTATTAATATATTTTACCCTTACGTACCTTGGTTTTCTAACTTTAAATTTAATTGGACAGTCACTGTGTACATCTATTTAATCTTTCTTTAAAAATGTTCTTTGAAAGACAGTTTCAATTTCAAAATGGTAGGCTAAAACTTTAATTGGGGATATGAAATAAAAACTTAGAAACCACAACTTGTGTACACTAATCTTAAATAGGCAAATTTATCTAGATGGGTTATTTTTTCATTTATGCCAAAAATATCTATGTATCTATAGTTTATGACTATTTAACATATTTATAGACTATGGTTATATTGGACGTCAAAAGATTACATATTCGAAATAAGAATATAATTATGTGGATTGTCAAACTATGTCTTTTGTCATAAAAAAAAACACCTAGCATATACAAACAATTCATTTGACAAAAGTTTATATTTCAAGTATGTGTATATATATATATATATATATATTTCTATCCATTAATGAACATGCAATTGTGTAGTGGCAGAGTGGTGGGGATTGAGCGCCGAATAACCCACGTCCGCAGCGAGTCACAGTTCAAACCTGGCTATTGCCCAATTGTCTCTTTATTTTTCTTTAAACCAAATGACGCCGTTTCATATCAAACCTGACACACTTGATATGACTTCAACTAGTACAAGTTTATTTTCAAATAAAGAATCACTCTGTTTAGAAATGCCAAATCCTTTGCAAAAGCACAAAAGTTGTGTGCTCTAGTGTTGGTTTGCATATTCCCAATTCCTTTAAATCATTTCTCCCAAGTTAATTAATATTCCCTGCTTTTAGATAACTTAGATTAAATTTCTATTATTTATGTCTTTCGCTATAATAAAATCTAAAAAGTTCATCTCATAAAAATTTAGTTTTTATTTTTTTTTCTTTTTCCTTTTCTTACTAGTATCTTAGTTAATTTATTTTGCACTATTAAAATCTTTACCGTAAACTACTTAGAAAAAATAGCTTTTAATTAAGTTTTACTACAAAAATATAAAAACTAATAGTTTAGGAAAAGCCCCAAAAATCCATCATCTTTTATTTTCTTTTTAGGGACAAAATAGTTACTGCCTATCTTTATAAATATAACATTTCATTCCCTATGTGTTCGACCTGGTCTTACCAGAACTTTATTATTTGTAGGATCACCTACACTTAGGTGTTGATAAGAAAACGCATCACTAGGATGTCGTTAGCAAGTATATATGTAATACCCTGTATTTTCAGTATTTATTAATATAGAGAGATTCTATATACTTCGTTTGATCATACTTAAAATTTCTATCTTTGATCGATCGAAATCTGTTCAAGCAATCGAGCATTTCTAAGTTCAATCGATCAAAGTCATTTCGAGTGATGAAGAATTTCTTTCTTTGATCGATCGAACCTCTTTCGAGCGATCGGAACCTTACCGACCTGAATTTATTACGTGGTTCCCATTTCAATCGATCAAACCTCTTTTTCAATCGATCAAAACTGGCCAACCTACTCTCGAGCGATCGAACAAGCTTTGATCGATCGAACATGACTGAATTTGTATTCCAGTTTCTGCGCAAACATTGCCACCTACTCACCCCTCTTCCCTATATATATACTTATATTTCGTGTGTGGTGTGGATAATTAGTGACTTTAACCCGTCATTCTCTATGGACCCAAAAAGGAAATTTGTTTTTCTCTATTTTTGCTGCTCCGGGGCGTAATTGGATTTTTGGTATCAAAACTCCAGGTTGTGTTACTTTCATTCACTAACGATTCCATACCATTTGGTCCTAATCTTTTAAGATCCCTGAGATGAGACATAAGTTGAAGATAAGTTCGTCTTCCGAATGATAGATAGTTTTCTTTGCAGGTTAGCATCATGGATCTAGAGTTCCATAAGTTTGTGACTGATGCCTATAGAGGACATGTGATTCATGGGGATACCACAGAGCCACCTGACCCCAGAGTTCTACCATGAGCGTACACGCCAGACAGCTAGCCAGTATCTGGAATTGGATATATGGAAGGTTCTCTATGTGACCAGGAATCTAGGTGACTAGGAAGACCCACCTTGCAGAGATTCATATGGATGCTTATCATTTTACGAGGATTGGTAGGGATATTTTTCAGGAGATTTTACGATTGATCCAAAGTAAGCTGGAGATGGATGCTATAGAGCTACGAGCCATTCTTGGAGGACCTATTGAGCCAGCAGCTTCACCAGTACCGGCAACCCCACCATCACTGGTACCCGACGTACCAATTCTAGAGCCTGAGCCGATTCAGGGTGAAGAGGACCCAAAACCAGAGGATGAGCATCCTGATGAGGATATCAATGCGGATAGAGATGAGGAGCCTATGGACGATGCAGACCCAGTAGAGGAGGAGCCTGTAGATGATGACGATGAGGATGAGCCAGAGGATGACCCAGAGGAGCCAGAGTTTGACCCAATGCAGGAGCTAGAGGACCCTAAGGTAGATATCGTAGTTGGAGAGGATGATGCAGTGATAGGGGGAGACGTGATTATGGAGGTAGTATAGGAGGACATTCCTGACGAGGAGATAGTTATGCCGGAGATACCCATTATGCTTGAGTTACCAACTAGACCTATAGTGCATATAGCAGCCATGGTCGATATGGCAGTAGGATGGATAGCTGAGATGGTCAGATAGCCAGCTGGATTTATTATGGGAGAGGCTGCATTAGCAGGAGCATTGGATATAGCTGATGGATTTGATGTTGTAGCCGTCGACGTCACTAATCAGGCGATGATGGCATAGGATGCAGAGGTAGGCATAGTCGAGGATTGGGATATTAGAGTAGTAGTCGGAGATCTTGTCGCATCAGTTAAGGATGTTCCCCTTGAGGAGATGGACATCGTTTAAGAGGATAAGGCACCCCTGGTAGGATCAGATGCTGACAATTCTTGATTCAGGATGTAGAGGAGGTTTAGATTTTATTAGTTTTATCAAGACAAGTTGTCCAAATGATTTTTGGAGCTTGAGAGGTAGCTATTTGACCATAGCTTTGTATAGATATTATCAGTAGTAGTAGCATTGTAAATACCTAACTTTAGTACTGTTTTATCCCTTGTCCCATATGGTACACAGTTTAACTAGTGTGTACTGTGCGGTACATCTTTTGATATATATATATACGAGTAGTACTTTTGACATGATGATTGATGTTGCTACGAGTCGTTATGCGCTGATCAGTAGAACTGTTAGTTCTTAATATTGTTTATCACTCTATCTTCAGTTCGTTTCTCCGAGAAGAATTTCAACTAATCGATAGGTGCCTTGTAGGTACACTTCACTAGTACACTATGGTAGAACCCTTGAGAAATCATCAAGCATGTATTGGAGCACATATTCCAAAGGGAATGGACCCATCCGGAGTTTTTGAAGCGTTTATGCAAAGGGTGTAATGAAGATTGCATTCAGGATGCGATACGAGCATTATGAATTTCTAGTTATGCCTTTTGGATTGACGAATGCGCCAGCAGTATTCATGGCCTTGATGAATTAGACCAAATCTAGATCAATTCATTATAGTGTTCATTGACGACATACTAATCTTCTCAAGGACAGAGGAGGATCACAACGAATACTTACAGATTGCTTTATAGACACTTCAAGATAGTAAGTTGTATGCAAATTAGTTCAGCAAGTGTGAATTTGGCTACAGGAGGTTAAATTCTTGGGACATGTTATATCTTAGGACGGTATCTCTGTGGACTCATCTAAGATCGATGCAGTCTGAAGCTGGAACAGACCAACCAATTCGACAGAGGTTAGAAGTTTTCTTGGCCTAGTCAGATATTTTCAGAGATTTGTCGAGAGATTCTCCAAGATTATAGGACCTTTCATAAATTTGATGAGAAAGGAGATAAATTATGAATGGACAGACAAGCATGAGGATGCATTTCAGGAGTTAAAGGAAAGATTGACTTCAGCACCAATTCTTGCGATACCTAAGAATTGAGAAAGGTAAAGATTTATAGTGATGCATCGTACCAAGAACTTTGTTGTGTGCTTATGCAGGACGGGAATGTCATTACGTATGGATCCAGATAATTAAAGGTACATGAGAAGAACTATCCTACGCATAATCTGGAATAAGCAGCGATAGTGTTTGCATTGAATATTTGGAGACACTATCTCTATGGAGAGAAGTTTGATCTATTTTCCGATCATAAGAGCTTGAAGTATTTATTCTCTCAGAAGGAGTTGAACATTCGACAACGTAGATGGATGGAGTTACTCAAGGACTATGACTTTTCATTGTAATATTATTCGAGTAAAGCAAATGTCGTAGCTGATGTTTTGAGTCGTAAATCTCGATTAGTGATCGCTGCATTATTAATTCGAGAATGGCGAGCATTACAAGTATTAGCTGAATTTGATCTTCAACCAGTGGAGTTAACTGAAGGACAACATTTTGGATGCCTTATGGTACAACAAACTTTGATTAGCCGTATCATAGAAGCTCAACAGACGATAGAGGATTTGAAGTTATGGTTCGCTAAGATATCAGCCAAGGAACTAGAGATCTGAAATATTGGTACAGACGGAGCCTTACGATGTAAAGGTAGACTCTATGTGCCTGACGAAGAAAATCTCTGGAAAGAAATATTGGATGAAGCACATAAGTCACGGATGACTATTCATCCTGGAGGTACGAAGATGTACAAGGACTTGGAAAGGAATTTCTAGTGGGAAAGAATGAAGTGAGAAGTAGCTGAGTATGTAGCTCAATGTCTTACTTCTAAACAAGTAAAGGCAGAACAATAGAGACCACCTGGATTTCTACAACTGTTACCAATTCCCTAATGGACATGGGAACACATAACTATGGATTTCGTGGCAGGTTTATCAAAGTCACAGCAAAACCAAGACGCCCTTTAGGTAATTTTGGATCGACTTACGAAGACTACACATTTCATCGCCTATAGTATGATGTATCTAGTAGAACATTTAAATTGGATATATCTACAGCACGTTGTACGGTTACACGGTGTACCTATTTCTATCGTGTCAGATAGAGATTTGTGCTTTACTGTAGAGTTTTGGAAGAGTCTCCAAACAGCGATGGGAACAATACTGATCTTGAGTTCAGTCTTTCATCCGCAAACTGACGGACTGAAAGAACGAGACAAATAAGTGATGGAAGATATGCTACGCGCTTGCATAATTGATTTTAAGAGATCTTGGAAGACACACCTATCGTTGATTGAGTTTTCCTACAACAACAGTTACCATACGAGTATAGGGATGGCACCGTTTGAAGCTTTATACGAAAGACCTTGCCGATCACCGCTATGTTGGGCTGAAGTCGGAGATACTCAACTTCTTGGGCTAGAAATGGTACGAGAAATAAGTGAGAAGATCCAGTTTGTATGTGAGACGATGAGGACAGCTCAGACCCGACACAAGAGTTATTCTGACAAGTGACGCAAAGACTTGGAGTTTATCGTTGGAGATTGATTAGAGGTAAAAAGTGCATATTCATAGCGTATTACATGGTCTTTTATGCATACTTTTATCCCCACACCCCTAGATTAAGGTGAATTCTAATAAAAGTATTCTTTTTTATTGTGTTAATGCTAAAACTTATGTTTATACATTGTTTTATAGGTATTATAATGTAATTCAATGAAGTGGAGCTAAAGAAAACTGATTCTGGTGAAGAGAACAACAGAAGCAGTTGATAAAATGCCATTTTTGACATTGAAGAATTTAGATTTGGAAAATTTTTCTAAAAGTATAAAATGTTTATCTATGTGTTACGATCACGTGGCCACAAACGGGAGGTCAATCCGAGATTCAAGTGAAAAGATATGGCCATCCTCCCATCAGAGAAGTTCAAGCCCTTAAAGAGAGTTCAAGAGATTGAGACTTTAATCTATCAAACTATGTTCGATCGCTTGAGCATTATTTTCCTCCAAAAGTTGCGTACAGTCTGCGGGAACCCTATAAATAAGATGCTATGATAGCAGACGTAAGAAGGACGCTCCAGAATGCGAAAAATAGCAGTTTAAGGGTAGTTTTAGGGTTAGATCATGAGTAGATTAGGTTAGATTCATGTTCTTCTTCCCCTTTTCCATTGTTATACTGAAGATTATTGAAGATTCAAGTTATTTCAAGTTTATTACAGATTGCTTCCAGGTTTTTCTTTTCCTTTTCTTTATTTCATTGTTCATTAGTTTATATGTTATGATTACTCTAGGTTACTATTCCTGTATTTGTTTTATTATGTTTCTGTATTTTAGATGTTGGGAATATGTGATGAAACATTGATTCCCAATCTCTACCATGCAATCTTTAGAAACCCTGGGCTTGATCGATCGAAGACATTTCGATCGATTGAACCACAGAGCAGTTAAGCGATTGAAGATATTTCGATCGATTGAAGGATGATGCAGTTCGATCGATCGAAACTGTTAATTCCTGAGATGATTCTTTTAAGCATTCCATGACTTTCTGTTTTAGAAATTCGTCATCAAATTGTTCCAGTAAGTTCAGTTTGTCACAACAATTTTTAGAACTTAAAGCCTTAAGGCTATTTTCTTCAATGACTTTTGAAAACCACTTTGAATGCTAACACCATTTAGAGTGCAAGTAATAACCATTGTTTTAAACCGTCTTCCAAGTATTTTAAATAAACTGTGATGATGTAGTTCCGGTCATGTAAGGGCTATTGATTCTATATCTTTAGAAAAATACGGAATGTTGAAAATGAATGAACTCCATAGAACATTAATGATTATGTATGGTATATAGTTAGGATCAATATGGATTCACTATTTCCAACACCTTTAATTTATTTATTTATTTCTTTCTTTAGTTATGTTTCTTTATTATTTAATTTAATTTAATTAAATATGATTCGTTAGAACTTTCACTCCTACAATTCGTCTTTTCTTTTTCTTTAGGTTGTAACTTAGTATATATTCTTCCTATTCATTCCCTGTGAGATCGATTTGGACTTATCCAGTATTACTTACACGATCATTTACACTTGAACGTAGCAGAAGAGCGCACAACTTTTTAACCGTGTCAAGTTTTTGGCGCCGTTGCCGTGGAAGACAACTAGGTTAGGATTTTACTAAGTTATTTTTATTTTTCTTCTTTTTCTTAAAAAAATAAAAATAAATAAAAATAAAAATAAAAACTTTTGGATTTTTTCTCTCACAAGATAAAAAATAACAAATAAAAAATCTATTGTTTAAAAATTTTGGGTAAACATGTTTTATCCACATTAGCCTCCATACAACACAAACACCACGAATGAGTACACATTCGTGGTAATGAAAATTGTCCCCCAAGTTGGCAAGCACCTACTTATGACGCGCATTATCAACCTAAGAGCTACCAACCACCACAATGGAAAAACAATAGTGGTAGTCCCACATATTATTAAACGTATCAAGAACCTCCACATGGAGAGTTCTATCAATCGCAGTGGGGATATAACCAAAATCATATTGTAGGATATAGTAGTAGTTCCCACGATTACCAAACATACCAAGACTTTCCCTTTGGCGAGTCTTGTCCACAAACACAATGGGATGGGAATTACTACCAACCATAATGGGGCGAAACTTCGTATAGTTATAATGAGGCTAATAACCAAGTTGAGGATAATGGTATGTTAAAATTGCTGCTATGTGAAATAAAAATGCTAGATAGTACAATTAATAAATTAGAAAATAGATATCAACAAGCATATGCTAGCCAACCTATAGAAGACTATGCCAATCCTTCAACACTACAACCCAAATTTCAAGACACTAACAATGTAATGGAATTAGAGGACAATAACGGGTTTATACCGAATGAGGTGAACAACTCACTCGAGAAAGTGATAACTCAACAAGAACTCCAAAACCAAACCATTGAGCACGAAGTTATAGAACAATCTTCTCCTCAATATACATCCCCAGACATCAACTCACTCATTGCCTGGATAAAGGTGCATAATCTCTTTGTCCAAATCACCTTAATAAATTACATATATAGTGAGAAGAGTTATAAGGATGAGAATGAGGTTTTAAAAGATGATCAGAGTTTAGGTGATTACACGCAATTAGGAAAGAAGGAGTCCCTTGTTGACTCTACCCCTACTTTGATAGTGATCCTAGGGAGGACATAATTGAAAAATCTAAATCCGGTTTAGATTCATGTGATATTCATGAACCCTCACCTCTTTCGACCGAAGATGTGGTGTCACCGAGTTGCCCATCACCTATCCTTACTTTCAATCAAAGCTCTCATTCCGAGCTTGAAAGTCATGTGTACCCCAATATTGAACAAATAGAATATGTTGTGAAAGAGGATTGTAAGGATTCTAACACATGCACTGCACAAAATTTTATATTTCAAAATTCTGTGAGAGAGGACTTAGAAAAAATTAGGCCCACATTAGATGATCTTAAACTTCAACAAGAAACTAGTAATCTTCTAGACTGCTTGACCTTCTTAAGTAATAATGAAATTGAGGCCCAAATAGATAGCTTTATCCAAGTCCAGTCCAAAACTATTTATATAGAACAGAAATCCAATTCTTATTATCATATCTCCATAGATTCTGTTCTAGGACAAGAGGAGGGTAAAAATTAGAACATCACTTAGACCCTGCCACTTTTATTGAACCGTGGCCACTTCCTTGTATTAAAATAGAGCCCGTTATAGTAAATAGTAACACCAAAGATCATTTCTTGCATATAATTCCTAAAAACTGTGGTATAGCTCTTGTAACTGTCCCCAACAAATTTAGAGGCCATAGCTTTTGCATCATCTTCTCTGACCTTGAGCCTGACATTAGTTGGGGGGAGTTACATTTTTATGAAGATCCCAACGTTCTTCTCACTGCTAAATTATATCATTGGGAAGATCCTCAAAAATTTCGGTTATAACTTTATAATAAATATCTTGATTAATCGAATTTATTTACTGAGTAGTTGTACTATATTATCTATTTTCCTTGTTGCTACTAATGAGTTTGCAGGTAACTTAACAAAGAAATAAAAATAAAAAAATTAAAAAATCTGGATATTAACGCCTCGAGGTAATATCCTTCCTTCTCTCGCTTTACTTTACAAGTCCATGTGCTCAGTTTAGAACATTGAGGACAATGTTTAATTTTAGTTGGGGGGGAGTGAGTTATTGCATACCTCATATCTTTTTGTTGTGCTTTAATGTCAATATACCTAATTGGCAACATGTAACTCAGTAAATTAAAATTGCAAAAATTTTAATTTTTTTAATTATTTAATATAATTAGATGGCTCTTATATTTCTTTCTTAGTAAATGTGGCTAGTTATGATGCAGTAGTGTCATTTTTCTGTATATCATCAGTATGTGATACACAATGGTAGTTTCTTTACTATCTTAGTTATAGTATATTTTACGCTTTTTAATATTCAAACAACTTTAAGCACGTTGTGACAAACTTGAACTTAGCTCAAATGGATTAGTAAGCATGGCGTAGGTTTCTTGAGAGACTGTAGTGGAGACTAATAGAACCCAATAAGTGAGCTTTTGAGCCATTTTTTTTTTCTTGAGGGTTTATAAAATTACTCTTACTTTTTGAAAAGCGTATTAATTCGTTGAAAGTCTCAATTTTCTTCTTCATTTTGACTAATCACTAGAATAGAACGTTCAGGATTTACCAAACTTTAGAGCTCTTGAATTTACTAAAATGAATAATCCTATAAACTTAGAAGATGATTTAAGCCATCTTTTGACCATACATGCATAATACAGCCATGGCTTACCTCTGTAATATTCCTTTACTTCACCTCTTGAGCCTTATCATAATTGCCTTGTCATTACAATTCCTTAAATCTAAGCCTAACTCCATATTACGAGTTTGAGTTTCTTTTCTTTATCTAGGAGTGATTAGGATGTGTTGACGTACGTGATAATAAGTTTGGCTAGTGTGAATAAGGGAAAGTTGGCAAAGAAAAAAGAAAGAGAGAAAAAAAAAGCATGAAAAGAAAAAGAAAAAGAAAAAAAATGCCAATGGTTGTTACAAAAGAAAAAAAAAAGAATCAAAAGAATAGTGTAGGAAAGAAAAAAAATAAAACAAAAAAATCAGAGATAGATTGGGGATGTGGAGAAGTTTGAAAAGTTGTACTAGATATTCCAATCACATTCCTTAACCCAATTGAAAATCATGAACCTCTTTCTTCTTTTTCAAAAGCCTAATGATTCTAGGTAAATTGGATTTGATGTTAAGGTAATGAGAGAGTTCTCCACGGTATCTCGCTCTTCTAGTGAAAATTATCCTTTCATGAGACTTTGTGCACTAAAATATCCATTTTTTTTATTTAGATATGAGAAGCATTAAATTCCATTTACATTTAGTCTTTATAACTTTCATATCATGAGTGATAATTATTACACTAAAATCAGAGTGATTTCATCTTTTGAGTGTAATCCCGGTAAGAGTTGAGTCAAAATGAACGTCGTGATAGTGTCTTAGGTTATGCGAGCTTTGAAATCAAAGTTTTGTATTTTGGTTGTCCATTCACACACGCACTTGAAGAATAATAGGTATGGAAAATTCTGATGACTTTGATAGTAGATTAACTATAATATGTGTGTTACATGGCTATGGCATACTAGAGAGTTTCATGAGAGTGTTGAGCTTAATTATATTGCTAAATGAGAGAGAAAATTTATTGAAAATATTTAAACGAGAACCATTACCATAAACATGAATTTTTTTGGGTAGATTCACTGCAAACCCTCACGAGACAACACTCGTCCACAAGGGGAAACCTAGGGGTTTACAGGCTTATTGCATACGCTAAATGCAATCGCGATTCCTGCGAAAGTGAGTTAGGATTTTTACTTTATTTTGTTTTCAATTTTTGATGTTCAAGTAAACATTGCTGTAGTTCGCTTCATTGCTAGGGACTAGCAACGAGCTAGTTGGGGGTATGATTAGAGGTGAAAAGTGCATATTCATAGAGTATTACATGGTCTTTTATGCATACTTTTATCCCCAAGTCCCTAGATTAAGGTGTATCATAATAAAAATGTTCTTTTTATTGTGTTAATGCTAAAACTTATGTTTATACATTGTTTTATAGGTATTAGAATGTAATTCAATGAAGTGGAGCTAAAGAAAAGTGATTCTGGTGAAGAAAACAACAGAAGCAGCTGAGAAAACATCATTTTTGGCATTGAAGACTTCAGATTTGGAAGATTTCCCTAAACTCAAAAATGTAGATCTATGAGTTACGGTCACCTGGCAGCAAACGGGAGGTCATTCCAAGGTTCGAGTGAAAAGATATGGCCATTCTCCCATCGGTGCGCAGAGTTGTCAAAATTAGAGAAGTTCAAGCCCTTGAAGAGAGTTCAAGCGATTGAGACTTCAATCGATTGAACTAAGCTCAATCGCTTGAGCATTATTTTCCCCCAAAAGTTGCGTACAGTCTGCGGGAACCCTATAAATAAGCTGCTATGATAGCAGACGTAAGAAGGACGCTCCAGAATGCAAAAAATAGCAGTTTAAGGGTAGTTTTTAGGGTTAGACTAGGAGTAGATTAGGTTAGATTCATGTTCTTCTTCCTCTTTTCCATTGCTATACTGAAGATTATTGACGATTCAAGTTTATTTCAAGTTTTTATTTTCCTTTTCTTTATTTCATTGTTTATTAGTTTATATGCTATGATTGCTCTAGGTTACTATTCCTGTATTTGTTTTATTATCTTTTCGTAGTTTAGACATTGGGAATATGTGATGAAATATTGATTCCCAACCTCAGCCATTCAATCTTTAGAAACCCAGGGCTTGATCGATCGAAGACATTTCAATCGATTAAACCATAGGGCAGTCAAGCGATCGAAGACATTTCGATTGATTGAAGGATGATGCAGTTCGATCGATCGAGAGAGCTTTGATCGATCGATCGAAACTGTTAATTCCTGAGATGATTCTTTTAAGTATTCCATGACTTTCTGTTTAAGAAATTCGTCATCAAATTATTCCAGTAAGTTCAGTTTGTCACAACAATTTTTAGAACTTAAAGCCTTAAGGCTATTTTCTTCAATGACTTTTGAAAACCACTTTGAATGCTAACACCATTTAGAGTACAAGTAATAACCATTATTTTAAACCGTCTTCCAAGTATTTTAAGTCAATTGTGATGATGTAGTCCCGGTCATATAAGGGCTATTGATTCTATATCTTTAGAAAAATACAGAATGCTGAAAATGAATGAACTCCATAGAACATTAATGAGTATGTATGGTAGATAGTTAGGATCAATGTGGATTCACTATTTCCAACACCTTTAATTTATTTATTTCTTTAGTTATGTTTCTTTATGCTTTACATTATTATTTTGTTTAATTTAATTAATTAGGATTCGTTAGAGCTTTCACTCTTACAATTCATCTTTTCTTTTTCTTTAGGTTATAACTTAGTATATATTCTTCCTATTCCTTCCCTGTGGGATCAACCTGGACTTATCTACTATTACTTGCACGATTGTTTACACTTGAATGTAGCACAAGAGCGCACAACTTTTTAGTCGTGTCAGAGACCACATGCTACTCAAGGTTTCACCTGTTTTAGGCATCGTCAGATTTGGTCAAAAGAGAGGCAAGCTATCGCCGTGATTCTTCAGACTGTTCGAGATTCTAGAACATGTTGGGAAAATTGCTTACCGACTTGCGTTGCTGCAGAAGATGTCAGGAGTGCACAACATTTTCCACATCAGTATGCTACGGAAGTGTGCCTATAACCCAGCGCATGAGATTAATTTCGAAGATATTGAGGTCAACGACAATGTTACGTTCAACGAAGGACCAGTGCGGATCCTAAATCATGGAATCAAGAAGCTCTGAAATAAGGAGATCCCATTAGTAAAGGTTCAGTGGAAGCATCATGATGAAGGAGAAGATTCATGGGAGCTAGAGTTAGAGATGCGAGAAAAGTTTTCGTTTTCGTTTTTGTTTTAGACTTTAGTTTGTTTCCGATTCGAGGACGAAATCTTTAATGAGTGGTGAATGATGTATACCCTATATTTTCAGTGTTTATTAATACAGAGAGATTCTATATAGTTCCTTTGATCATACTTAAAATTCTATCTTCGATCGATCGAAATCCGTTCAAGCGATCGAGCATTTCTAAGTTCAATCGATCGAAGTCATTTCGAGCGATCGAGAATTTCTTTCTTCGATCGATCGAACCTCTTTCGAGCAATCGAAACCTTACCGACCTGAATTTATTACATGGTCCCATTTCAATCGATCAAACCCCTTTTTCAATAGATAAAAACTGGCCGACCTACTTTCGAGCGATCGAACAAGTTTCGATCGATCGACCGTGACTGAATTTGTATTTCGGTTTCTGTGCAAACATTGCCACCTGCTCACCCCTTTTCCCTATATATACTTGTATTTTGTGTGTGGTGTGGATAATTAGTGACTTTCACCCGTCATTTTCTATAGACCCAACAATGAAATTTATTTTTCTCTATTTTTGCTGCTATGGGACGTGACAATATAAAACAAAAAAAAGTAAAGTTATGATGAAACCAATAAGCAACCTTGAGCTTTTAAAAGCTTTAGAATAGAGCTTTTAAAAGCTCCCCCAAAAAACTCCAAGTTTAATTGTTGCAAAGCTCATAAACTAATTACCAATTGAATTAATATAAAATTGTGCTTTAAAATATGAGAAGCACCAAATGGGGGCCAAACTAAGCCTTAATACCGAGGCCACTTTCGTGAGGTGAATCTTCTTACATCTGTTAATTCAATCTACTAAAATAGCTTATCCTGGAACTACTCAAAATGTATGTGAGAAAGACAAAAGGCTATGATGTAAGCTTATAAGGCTAATGGTTCTTGCACGTGTGGTTTGTTTAAAAAATTTATTCCATTTTATTCTGCCATTATGATTTATTTAACACTTCGTTTGGTTTGCCACAAATAAGAAGAATTGATTAGCAATTTTTGTTTATGTGTTTGGTTTAACACAAAAATTAAAAATAAAATAATTTTTAATTCTTGAGAATTGAAGGTTTAGGCCAAAGTGAAATCCGACAAAAATTGATCGAATTCTGTGAGAATTCAATATGAAAATACTCAAATCCAAAAAGCCCTAATTTATTCTGGTTCGTCTTCTGTTTGTCTTCGTCTTCTGGTTCGTCTTCGTCTTCGAACTTCGTCTTCTGGTTCATCTTCGTCTTTCTTCTTTGTCTTCTTCCTTTTTAGTCTGGCCTACTTAAGGTCTATTTGGGTAATGCTGGGTCTGTTTTAGGAAATAACAATAATTCTTTTCAATTCTGTTTTTTTTTTTCACTTCTGCTTTAAACTAAACATGAGAATTAGAATTGCAAATCAATTCTATCTTTTTCTTTTCTTTTCTATTATCTCCAATTCACTACTATTCTATTTTACAATAAAACCAAACGGAGTTGAAAGGTTGTTTGGCATGTGACTTGGGGCTTTTGGCTTAGTGATGTTTGGCTTGTTTACCTGTGGTTAAATTTTAGATTAATGGTTGTTTGACTCTAAGATTAAGGTCTTTTTGGCTTAATATTGTTCGGCTTTTGACTAATGTACTGTTTGGCTTTGGCGTAAGAGTTGTTTTGGCTATTGGCTTAACAACTGGTTGGTTTAATGGTACGTTGTTTGCATTGTGGTTTTTTTTTTTTTTTGCTGAGACTAAATTCATTAAAAACAACGCAAAGGAAACAAACAGAGGCACCAATTAACCCCCTTGCATTGTGGTTGAATGGATTTTAGCTTAGGAATTGTGTTAAGTAAATGTTGTATAGTAATTTATGAAGGAATTACCAAACTGCACCCAAAGTTGTTAAATATCGAAAGCAAGTAAAATTAGTTATTGGCTGAAGTCACGTATAGTTATAATTCCCTTAGATACAAACTATAACTTAGAGTGTAACAAAGAAAAACTAATACACATTAATGGCCCGAAGACGGACTAATTTAAGTTTTTGAGGACACGGATCCCCACCCCCACTCCAACGTTTTTCAATTTTGAAAAATTATACAATTACACTAAAAAAAATTACATTTAAGCCCGCTGAAATTATAAAAGCCCCACCTGATTATGAAGTTGTCATACTAAGCCCTCTCTCTCTCTCTCTCTCTCTCTCTTATATTTTTGTGTTAATTATAAAATATATATATAAATAGGTTTAAATATACATAAAAATGTGTATAAAGAGGTCTAAAAAAATATTTCGGGGAGCGTTGCCCTCGAACCCCCATACATCAAGCCCCCTTTAGATTGATTTTCTAGATTCGCCCCTAGAGTAGAGTGACTTCCAACATGGAAAATCCATATTGTTATCCAATTAAATTCATGTTACAGCCTTCTTTTTCCTATATATATACTTTCTTTTTATAAAAATTTAAACCTTAAAATTATTTATTTAACCAAATAAATAGAAAGCATACGGTTTTTTATTTTTAAATTTTTTTTTTTGACAAAAAACATGAACTCAAACGCTATGAAGAGAACAAGAAGCAATCAAAAACCAAGATGAAATTTTTTTATTTAAGTTTGATGTAAAGTGAAATGCAGGATTCACACTCTCCCAAAAAAGAATACGTAAATAAATAGTTTAAGAATATGTCAACTTACGTGGGAGAGTGTTCCCCACGCGCCAGCAAAACAAGTAGGAAAAGCAGTAGAAGTATGAGGGCAAAATGAAAGTGCAGTGAATTCCATAATCCTAGCTAGAGCTATTACGCAGTCTCATTCCTTTTGGATTGCTTTTTACGATAGCTTTAAGCTTCTCCGCCGGCGTAGTCACCGGCCGTCAACTTTCTCACTTCACCACATCTCTTTCACACCCCATATATATAAAACCCTTTCTTACAACACCCTCACAGAGAGAGAGAGAGAGAGAGAGAGAGAGAGAGAGAGAGAGAGAGAGATTGTGGCTATTGTAGTGGTGGTGGTGATGGCTTCATCAAGTGGAAGTGGTGGTGGTGGTGGTGTACCACCGGGGTTCCGGTTCCACCCGACAGATGAAGAACTTCTTCATTACTACTTGAAGAAGAAGCTTTCATTTCAAAAAATTGACATGGAAGTTATTAGAGAGGTTGATTTGAATAAGATTGAGCCTTGGGACCTCCAAGGTACATATTAGTAGTCATTTAATGTCTTTTATTAATGTTCCACTCATCACTTCGACTATACATTCCTCTACTTAATTTCCTAACCCTATATATTAGTAATTCTTAAACAAATTATGCACTACTCTCAACTTTTTGTTTTTTGTTTTTTTTTTTCCCCTTTCCAATTAGAGATTTAACTTTGGAATCTAGAATTCCAAAGCATTCTATCTGCTGCGCTTTGGCGCAAGACCACGTTACATGTATAAATATCAACATACTATAGACCAAAAAAGTGCACGACTAGAGATTTAAACATGATAGGAATATGGAAATATGTTACCTCAAAAGACCAGAAAAATGGGGCTCCACTACCAAAAGTAGCACTTGTTTCTCAAACCGGTGATATTCAATTAGTAAATGGTATCTATAAAATATGTTGAAAAACATAATAATCTGAAATGAATCTTAATTGTCTAATGTGACCATTCCAAACATACTCTAATTGTTACAATTTATTAACACAGAACTAATCTCATGAGATGCTGAAAACCTTCTCTCTTTATTACCCTATATATTTACTTTGTGGTGCACACATATATAGATGCATATATCTATTGATATCTTTAAAATATATGGAATTCTTGTACAAAATTTTAATACTTTCTTCTAAACAAATCACCTCACCCTCTAATTAAGGCAAGCCATAATCGATATGCATGGTTATAATTTCTAGAGGAGTATCAAAAATCATTCAAGACGGTTGATGTAATGGAATTTGTGCTTAATTAACGAGTGCTAATTAGAAAAAAGGATGAAAGTTTTAATCTTATGAAGCTTCTTTCAATTATTACAAAGATTAGACTAACTCTTTGGACACAAAGAGATTTCACAAAGAGACTATGACGTCTGGTAAACTTACCGGACCTATAGTATCACTTAAGAGAGATCGATTCTTTGTGTGGATCTCATTGTAAGATCTCTTTGTATTCATAGAGTTCTTACAAAGATCACATATACATATGGCCAGGCTCTAAAGCGAACTTGGGTCAGTGAACTTACCCAATAAATTGACTTTTAAGCCTAAAAGAACACGCAGGCTGCCCCGCTAACCTGCGGATTCTTATAGACTTAAAATCCAGTTCAGTCAACTAAGTTTACTTTAGAAGCTCTCCCTATATATATATAAATATATACATAATTCAAAGACTTCTATTTCCTTTTTTTGTCTTAATTTTTTCCCTTTAGGAGGGGATGCTGTTTAGAGATATATTATCTTGCAATACGAATGGTCTGGTGTGTTTGGGAATGTATGAGAGTTCACCACTTAATTGAAAAATTATCTAAAAATCTATCAAAATGTTCAAGTAAAACAAATCGATTGGAAAAATTATTATTTAGTTTTATGAAACAGGTAAGATTTTGTATAATGCAATCTAAGTAAAAGAGAATAGCAATATAAAGTATGAAGATTAATTTGTATATGTGTGAATATGCAGAGAGATGCAGGATAGGGTCGGCGCCGCAGAATGAGTGGTACTTCTTTAGCCACAAGGACAGGAAGTATCCAACGGGATCAAGGACAAACAGGGCTACCAATGCAGGGTTTTGGAAGGCAACTGGAAGGGACAAATGCATTAGGAATAACTTCAAGAAGATTGGTATGAGAAAAACACTTGTTTTCTACAGAGGCAGAGCTCCCCAAGGCCAGAAAACTGATTGGATCATGCATGAGTATCGCCTTGAAGATTCTGATGATCCTCATTCCAACCCCACTGTAAGCCATGCATGTCACTTCTCTCTCTCTCTCTCTCTCTCTCTCTCTCATAAACATCGATCGATCCTGCACGCCTAGCAGTGGTAAATTCACTCCATATTTTCATGTTAGGATCGGACAACCCTTCCTTACATACCTTCTAAACCATGTTTGACTATATGATCATGGACCGATCACATTCTGGATCGGTACCATATTTACATTAATCAAGATGCTAATAAAAATTTGGAAATTATAGTGCCAGAGTAATTTTCTTTATTGTTAGAGCAGATTCTAACACTTTTTTATTTGTAACGGAATAAATCCGTTAGAAAAATGGTGGGCTACTCTGATAATAAAGGAAATTGCTCAGACATTATGGGTAGCCTAAAAATTAAGTTAACTAGTATTATTGTTCTCAAATGTGGCAAGTCCTTGTATGCTCATATTTTTTATAATTACCAAATGCTGAAAACACATCATAGATTATGAAAAATTATTCCATATAAACGTCACACCAAATAATGGTCACCGTAATAGATTATAAAAAATTATTCCATATAAACGTCACACCATATAAGGGTCACCGTAATATCTTCGTTATTGTAAGATTCATTTGAGACCACAAAATAGTTCAATCACAATAAAAGTAGATAATTTCTCATAGACAGTGCACGTATTTACTAGGAAATTGTTTCCACAGGATTTCTTTCGTATTAATATCCACATGCGAGGTTATCAATTAATATACGGATAGAGTCAACGAAATTGAAATAATCTGAGTAAACGGATTAATCTGTGCATTTTTGTTTTAAAAGACACCTTTTGACTTTATTCCTCATTGACCTTTGACTAGCATTTGGAAAGATGCAAAGTGCATGTACATAACTCAACTGAATTTAGCCTCTTTTTTTCTTTTCTTTTTTAAACTGAATTTAGCATATTCAATGGATTGCAATTTATAAACTAAAAATGAATCTAAACAATCCTAAAGCTAAATGATAAATGTGTTGGAAATATTATATTTATATAATCGAAAATAAACAGAAACAGATTCTGGATTACAACTTATGAAAACAGGAATAATAAATCTTGGACAGAAACAGAAAATATAAACAAACTGAGGCCTGTGATGTTTCATAGTTTCCTTAAAATAAATTTGCCGCCTCACCAGAAGTGCTCAAGGATCTCCGGTGTCTGTTTCCCAAGATACAGCGATAGCTAACAGTTGACAAGCACAGTGTGCGACTTCTCCCGTGAACCATCTGTGTCTGTGACTTTCTCTCTGGAAATTTGCAGAACTAGAAGGAGGAATTTGGGAAGAACAGTATGGAAAAAATGTGGTTAGATTGAGAGAGAGTTGGGGAATATACAGGATGATCATTAGCCTTTTCAATACCTGTAACTACAACCTGCTCACTTCCTGCAACAGTTTAGAAATTCCAAAGGTTTCTGCAATGCAAAACATCTGCAGAAATCCTATACCATGAATTCTCATTTATTTCTACATGCACAGTGCTCATTTTGATAGCCAGGAAACCTAGAAATAGGTTAGGGCATATTTTTGGGTTTTTTAGGTGGCAAATGCGGTTTGCCCTTGGTAATGGGGCTTTGATGTGGGCTCAGCGACAGACACGGTGGAGTCAGACACTCGGCCCGACCGGTTGGACAGACGACGGCTTGCGCGCCCGTGTGTGCGCGTGTGTTGAGTAAATCCAAAGGGCCTTAGGTCCTCCCCCTTCCACAAAGCTAGGTATCCCTTGGGGCCCAAACCCAAAATATGAAGTAGCCTTATAAATATACTAAAGACTTATTCTAGTTTTCCTATGTGGAACAAGGAAAGTTATGAATCTTTTCCATTTCAACAACTCCTTGTAAGAGGCAACCTTTGAGTATTAATTTCTCATTCACCCATCAATAGTTTTGGACATGTGAATATCCAAACTTCATCTGCTCATGGAGGAAAACACAAATCCACATGGACTCGACTCAAACTCTAATTGGGTCCCACTTTTATTAGCCCTTGAACATGTCCAAAACACATATTTATCTAACTAAATGTGCCAATAAAAATGGTTCACAGTTACAATATTCTTTGGCATTAAAATAAAGGTGGTCAAGCATAGAGCCAGATAAGAAGGTAGAACTAAAACAATTAACAACATAGTTACATGAAAATCAAGAATATTGTAAGAGTCAATGATGGGTATATGAATGTATGTGCGGGTGTGTGCAGGAGGACGGATGGGTGATTTGTAGGGTATTCAAGAAGAAGAATTTATTCAAAGTTGGAAATGAAGGAGCAGGAGCTAGCATGAACTCAGATCATCAGCTCAACAACGTATCATCAACGGCCATTAATCAACAACCAGCTCGTTCCTTCATGCTGAGAGACAATCTGTATCTACCGCGTCAACAATATACCCAAACAAGCTTCGATCTATACAAGTCCGAACTACCTCTCAACTACACTCACAATAGTATTCCATTACCCTCTTATCCGCATATTCAAGCCCAAAACCACCTTATCGTAGAAGCCCACAAGCCGATGAATATGGGGACGTATGACTACTCAACTCTGGCTTCTGAATCCCCGGTAATGGTTAAGCAACTCATGTCAATATCGAACCCTAGAGATGGTGGTGAAAGTGGGAGTGAGAGCCTCCCTTACCAAGCTTGCGAGCCAGGAAGAGATCAAGAGGGTATGAGTGAATGGGACATGCTCGATAGGTTTGTTCCATCTCATCATCATCATCTTGGCCATGAAGATGATTCGTCCAAAGGGGTGAGGTTTGAGGATGCAAATGCATCATCCGCCATGAACCAGATCAATCCGCTCTCACTTCGTGGAGAAATGGACTTTTGGGGCTATGGAAAGTAATAGTACTAGTTGAGTGTTTTTTACTTGATTTGTGAAACTATTTATTAATTTATGGATTAGAGTGCCATACATTATGGTTCTCAGCATATATATAAAACGGAAATGCTAGATGAACAAAAAAAGTGCACAACCAAATGCACAACCTGCTTAAAATTGTTGGACTTTGTGCTGAAAAGTTTGTACAGACAAAAAGACAAAAAAAAAGGAGTGTACAGCTTTTTCAGCACGAGGTCCAACAAATTAAAGCAGGTTGTGCAATTCGTTGTGCACTTTTTTTGTGCATCTAGCATTACTCTATATAAAAACTAAGCTTGTATCGATCATTAAAACATTTATATTTGTTTCTTGCAACTGGTTTCCTCATTTTATTTGTTAACTGTGCTATAGTTTCATTGCGATTTGTACGGTTGTGTTCTTGTATCAAATAATCAAACTATGTGTTGGACTAATTTTGTGTTTGGGTTATATCATTTGATGATTGGGTTATTACTACAAACCAAAACAATAATATATTTTGGGCCTAAGCCCTTCTTTACTTCAAAAATTCAAACTCAAGTCTAAAAGCATGATGTGACTTATATCACACATTGCTAAATTACAAGACCTTTCTACTACTTATATATGATTTCAATTCATAAGCTTGTAAGCATAGTGTTGAAGAAAGGCTTTGTCACGCGAGCTAGGGGATGGGTAAAAATATTGGAATCGGACCATCAAATTTTTGACTTGAAAATTGAAAATTGCTCAGGCGCCATGAAGTGCGTACACAAATGCCATCAGATTTGCTCTCTCGCGTGTACGATTGGTTGTGTCACGTTTTTGTCTTATTTATTTATTTATTTTTTGATTGTTGGAGTCACAGTTTAATACAAGCACATGTTTAAAACTAGTTGAACTCTTGGGTTTAATGGTGTTTAATCCATTGTTTGAATTCTTGTGATTGTTGGGAGGCTGCAATAATTTTCTACATATTTCTATTAGATTTGGTATAAGAAATATATCTTCTACCAGCTACAAAAATATAGAATGTTTTCTTTTCCCTCCCTGGTTCTGTAAAATTATTTCAGAGAATCCTCTTATTTGTTTTGGAGCAATTTTGAGCGCCCAAATACACTTCAAATCCAAGTGCACATTTGGAAGATTTGATTGCTGAATCCCGGAGAACATAGCGTTGTGTTGAGACCTTCTGCATCGAGTTACTGACTCCGAGGGGGTGGAAATGCTCTTAAGGACAGTGCTACCATAGCACGCCTCAATCAATTTCATAGCACTATCCGTATAATTTTCAATAATCTTAAGAACAATCTTTCAATAATCTTAAGAACAATCTTTTGGAGGGTTAGGCCTGATGCGCCCCCTCTTTTTTGTGTTTCTTGGTACCTTTTTAAATGGAATTCCCCTCGTGCTGTCGATGTTCAAAAAAAAAAAAAATCTTAAGAACAAGCATGGATGTTGCTATGATCGCCGCGAAATAATTTATGTTTATCAAAGAGACTATTGATTCAGTAATATTTTTTCTATTATATATATATATAGTTCCAACAATAATGTTAAGACGTTTTTGTCTGCAAATGGTAGTTGAATCAGTCTCTAATGCTTCTGACTGGTAATATTTTTTCTATTATATATATAGTTCCAACAATAATTTTAATACGTTTCTGTCTGCAAATGGTAGTTGAATCAGTCTCTAATGCTTCTAACCCTTTGATTTTGAGAACTTTCACTTTTAGCGGTAGTGTAGTGGAGGAAACAATATTTTCCCAAACTACAGTAATATGCCAAATAGTTGAATTGTGTTCCTAAATTAGTGGTCTTTTTAAACTAATTTGATTTATTGAAAATTTATCTAGAAAATCGTGTTCGGTCGTTTTCAATATGTCGTTTCCTAATAGATACATAGACTTATGCAACTTTGAGAATACTTATTACAAGTATATTGTGGATTCTTTCGATACCTACATGCACTCTCTGGCATCAGTTTGTCATTATTCAATAAGGCATGTACTGGTATTGCGTATAAATATGGGGTTTATGTTCGAATTCATAAATCTGTTGCAAACTAGTTTTCTGTTTTAATTTTTTAAACTGGTTTTGTTTGTTCTCGGATGAATTAGTCGTTGACAAATACAATGTGGATGCCCATTCATTTGCGAAATCCTTCTTTGTAATCATATCCATCACTAATAACCTTTAATTCACATACAAATACATTATGTACATACCAGTACATGCCCAGTATGGGAAATTCTTACGAGAAGATAATGTTGATTGGTTTTTTTTTGTGTTTTTCAACTAATTAAGTGTGTTGAATAATTAAATTATATATAGAAAGTTGCACCGGTTAGAAAAGAAAGAATGGTGAAATATTTTGTAACTAGTCAACTATTGGTGCATATTTATGGAGAGGTGCAACTCTTGTGTACATATTTGTAAAACAGTGTACGGTTTCAAATCGTACAGTTTTTGTACAGGATGGTGTTTTGGAAAAAAGTTTCTGGTTTTATAATAGAGTGATAATCTGTATATTCAAAATTTCTTTATTCGTTATCAATTGAGAACTGGTCTTGATTCATTCATTGAATTTTTGTATATATATATATATATGTAACCTTCATTTTGGATATGGCCCATGGAAAATTTTAGTTAAACGAATAATATTCACTGTCTTAGTTGTCTTAGTTGTTTGAGTGATATGGTATCTTAATTCATTAAGGGCATGTTTGGTTGTCCTTGAATGAAGAAATTCCATTCATGTTTCCGTACACAGTTTTATATAATATGTTGAAGAGTTTGAATTGTTTCATTTAGAAAACGGATACTCGTCTCAAAAATGATGCTTGCAATAACAAATTTTGGCATTCTAGAAAAATGAACAGATTGCCTCATAAGGAGAAATATGGTGAAATCTCCCATATTTGTAAATGGATTCATTCATGGTGATGAATTTTTCCTTTAACTTCTATACAAAATTTAAATGAAATCATTCAATTTGAGGGACAACCACACATGCCCTAAGTCTCTTATAATAATACTAGATATTGCCCGTGCCCGAGGGCACTACTGGTAGGGTTGAAAATGGTTTGGTTAGATTCGCTTTGGTTCGATTCGGAATGAATTTTAGTCAAATCGATTGGTTTTGGTTCAGCTCGGTTCAGTTCGATTTAGTGTGAAGGTTCGGCTCGGTTCAATTTTTCCACTGCATGAAATTTTTTTAAAATCGACCGAACCGATCGGGTTTGTTACACCCTAATTACCGGGAAAAAATATAAAGGATTTATAAAATGAGGAACCTAATCTTTTTTTTTTAACTCTAAAATTATATAGCTTTAAAAAAAATAATCATAAAAATTCGACAAAGTCAACTTTGTTATTTCGATATTAGATCCTGTGAAAATGCATTACCTAAAAGTTATAGCACATGTGCATTCACCCAGCATTTAACTTCATCTGCCATCGACACTTAATATAATTCCACGTGTATTTTAATAACAAAGAAAAAAAGGATACGATACACTTATCCGGCAATATAACTGGGAAATTCAATAGAAATGCATCATAGGCTTACAATCGTTGTCACAATAGATGGTACAACTGTCATCATCAATAATATATTGCCCATGCCTAAAGGCACTATTCATTGATTTTAATACATGTGTTTGGCTGTTAGCTATTCAAATTTCACTGTCACTTAATACATCATTCATCCAATATAGATATTCTTATATTAGATGCAAAATTTCATACCTATCTTTATATAACAAAAATCAAACATAATTTTTATTGCTGTAACTTAATGTTTTAGCAACAAAGAAATATAATATAATCCATCATTAAAATTCTAAAATATTACAAATAGAAAAGTCATGCATGCTAAAATTATGTTTTTCATTTTTTGGATGATCCTTTACGATCTTCGGCAGTCCAACCATACATTTTCTTCATCATCCTACAGAGTGAAGTTGTATCCAATACAATACACCTTCCTATGTAAGGAATGTACACAACAAGCTAATTATGTATTCAACAAAGAAATTAGGCATGGAGATAATCTCCAAATTGTTATAGAGGAGAACATGTGTTAAGTTCCTAGGTTTCAGAATATTTTGGATTTGAAATTGTTTCTCTCTTAACTTTTCCATCATCTTCTATACAATATATATTATGTTTTTTTGGGTTTAGAATCTTCAAAACATTAACAATAAAATAATAATAATAATAATAAAAATAATACCATAATCATATTGACACAATGGACATTTTTTTAATGTTTAAACTAATCACCTCTATCAATTTAATCTCCATTATAAATAATCGGTACAAATAGAAAATAATGATTACATAGCCTATGAAAATAAATTTAATAATTGAATTACTAACACTACAGATTTTACATGTATCAGTATCCAACATCTAGAAGACCGTGGATGTAATGTAACAGTACAATGCATGTAGAAGGGACATGATAGGACTTAAAAACACTGTACTTTTGTGCCAAAATCACAAATGGAGCAATGTATATGCAGCATATGCTTGAAACACCGACTTCAACACAGTCATATTTACAAAAGAAATAAAACAGGAAAATTGAAGCTCCCAAACCCAAAAAGACAAAAAAGAGGATAAAAATACATATATATATATATATATATATATGAGACATACCATGTGTTAAGAAAACTTAGTCACTCACATACACAGACATAAACACAGACACACACACACACACGCGCACACCAGTAAACACACACACGCAGGGCCGGTCCTGAGATATTGGGAACCCCATGTGAGATTAGTAGATCGGGGGCCCTTTACACAATTAGGGTTTGGAGGAAACCCTCCCTTTGCCAATTTTATTTGGTCTATTTGCATATATTTTTGAGAAATCAAAGTTTTGGTGGCCCTTTTGTATGATGGGCCCCAAGCCCAAGCATGTACTGCATGTGCTCAGGGCCGGGCCTGCTGTCACGCCCCGATGTAGCATAAATAAGGAAAGCGTTTAATTTCCTTTATGGACCCGTAGGTCGCGACAGTTTGAAGGATCGATTCCGTCCCAAACGTCGAACAACAAAACATAATAATCAGAGTAAAGCAATCAAGGCTTATAAAATTTTCTAACTTATTACATCTTATGATACGGGGTCAACTAAGGCACAGACCGCCTTAAAATAAAACAATAACTTAGTGTCTGTTACAGTCATCCTTATAAAACAAAACAGTTCATAACTTAAAACATATAATCAATAAACGGTTTTCCCTCATTCCAAAAGCAGCCATTCTCAATTAGCGTAGTCATAAGGTCCTTCCTGATCATAACCTGAAAAGCCTGAACACGAATGTCCAGGACGCATCAACGTCGTCAGCTTCAAGAAGCTGGTGAGTATTAAAAACATGACTTTGAATGTAAAACATACCCATTTACCTTTTTCCATTTTTCAATTTGTATAAATCAATAGTTAAACCACAGGAAGAATTCGTTTATAAAACAACAAGGAATATATTAAAGGTCGTTCATTCATAAAAACAGATACTCGTGTAATGAGACAATGCACCACACTCATCTTGCCGACTCTTTTCTCTCGACAGCCACAACAACCCACTATCCTACTCCTGGTATCTTTGAAACACTAAGATAGCCACACTTTAGCAACGGGGCGCCAGGGAGTGTCCAGTTTGCCTCACACTTTGGTCCGGGGTACTAGGGAGTGTCCAATGCCTCACACTTTGAATACCCTAACCGCCATGCAAATACCGGGGCAACCCCTCACGCAGTATCCAGACTCGAGTATCAGGGAGTGTCCATAGGCCACACTTTAGCACTACTATGGGTGCCAGTGAGTGTCCAAGTTCGGCGTCACACACTTTAACGCTTCCATGGGCGTCAGGGAGTGTCCATATTTGCCACCGTTGCATTTCAAAGATACCATCTCCACAATCTCAACCACAACCACAACCACAACCACAATCACAACTCAAACTCAATCACAACCACAACCACAAACTCGAACTCATACTCTTTCCACACTACCATTACTCTTTTCCACACTGACTAACACCCACATGCATGTACCACTGACCCCACATGAATGATATGCACTTAAACATCAGCAACACGCTGAATTAAAGAAACAACGCGCGTACGGGGATTGATAAGTCATAATATAATGTTAATCATTCAAACATAACCAATAGAGTTCTGATTAACTAAATTTTCCAAACAGAACCTTAACAGTATATAAATTTCATGCCAAACAGTCCCTTATCACAAAACAAGCAAAATAAGAAACTGTCAGAAGTCGCGCGCGCGGGCCACTCGCGCTAAAGGTCGCTCGCGCGGGCCGCTCGCGCGAAATGCCCAATTTTCATTTTATAAATAAACTTTTCTGTCTGCCTGAAACAAGTCGCGCGCGCGGATCGCTCGAGCGAAAGGTGTCTCGCGCGACCATCCTAAAATTTCATTTCTATAATAAAACTCTTCTGTCTGCCTGTGGAAACGAGGATCGCGCGCGCGGGCCGCTCGCGTGATCGTGGCGCGAGATGAAGCAGAGGCTTCATCTTCTCCGCAGAACTGCCCTGTTTCAGTAAAACAGGGTCTAAATTGACCCATTTCCATTCTGTGAGTTACTAGGCATTATAGTATATGTTTCTCTCCGGTTTTTCACAAGGATTAAGAATCCAATATCAATTTAACATGAATCAATCTACAACTCTTGAATTTTATGAAAAACTAAAACATGTCAAAACTTAATTTCTAATATACTTTCTCATGTGAACGAATTGTGTTCTAAAACTTCATACATATCATCAATGAGGTATAATCTTTCATGATCAACTCTAAAAACAAGTTTTGGTTAAGGTTTGAAAAATCATGATTTTGAAGCTCAAGCTTCCATGGACGAAATTAGCAATAGTAGTTACAAATGCACACATATAAACAGTAAATAGACATGACTTTTACATTAAGAGTGAGTTTGAAATACTCACAGATTGACAAAGATGAAGAGATGAGAATATGTTGAGAAAGAATGACCAATAAAGAAATCCACTTAAGCTTGGCTATGGTGGATTGAAGCTTTCTCTCTCTATATGAAATCTGTAGAACTCTCTGTGTAACTCTCTAACTCTCTCAATGAATATGGAAGTGCAGAATGTGTGTAATGGAAGGGAGTATGAGCTCAAGTGTGTGTATATATAAACAAGGAATGTGAAGAACTTGGGCTCCAAGTTCTCCCTTGTTCACTCAACAAATGATTTAAATTAGTTAATTTCTAAACAAACTGCAGGTTATTACAAGATCTTATTCATACGTATATGTATATATATCAACTGTACAAGGATTGAAAGGGTGTTATAGGCTAGTAGGGGTCAAATTGGGATGTTTGGGAAAAACAACTTATGACCTTAGGAATACATACACAAAATTGTAATATCCAACCAAGGCACAAGTAAATCATGAGTTGCCATAATTGGTAAGTAAGCATAGTCACTTCAACCTTTACGTCCAAATCACAAACTGTGCAAGTTTAATGCGGCACGGACAGTTTTGAACATAAACTGGTATTTTTGGGGTGCGGTGTCCACCACAAAAATACAGAAAAATTATTTTAGTGTAAGAAGTGATTTTCTGGTTTCATAAAAATACAGCTTGAATTAAAAGAGAACATTTCCACCGTTTTGAAATACAGATTTGAAATTCAATACAGGTGTTGCTAAATTTCATATAATCGCAGTTTGACCCCAAAAGAATTTCAATAGTAATTGAAACAAGAATTTTAACACATGGGAAGTAGAAACTAAATAAGACTAGAATTACAGATTAAATATGAAAATGTCAAATCAAATTTAAATATGTCAAATGCAATTACAAGAAATATAATGAAAATGCAGGTTATTACACCCTTCCTCCCTTAAACAGGATTTCGTCCCCGAAATCAAGACCAACTAGTCCTGAAACAACTCTGGGTACTTCTTCCTCATATCAGCTTCAACTTCCCACGAGGCTTCGTTCTCGTCATGGTGATTCCACTGAACCTTCACCAACGGGATATCCTTATTCCTCAACTTCTTGATACTCTGATCCAGAATCTTCATAGGTCTCTCCTTGTAAGATACGTTATGACTTGTCTCAATGTCGTCATAACTAACCACATGTGAGGGGTCTCGTATGTACTTCCTCAGCATACTCACATGAAATACATTGTGAACCCTAGACATCTTAGGTGGTAGCGCCAGCCGATAGGCTACTTTCCCGACACGTTCCAAAATTTCGAACGGTCCGATGAAACGCGGAGCTAATTTCCCTCTCTTGAGGCCGAAGCGTACTACTCCTCGGGTTGGTGAAACCTTAAGGAGCACGTGATCTCCAACACTGAATTCCAAATCTTTCCGACGTCGATCGGCATAACTCTTATACCGGCTCTGGGCGGTTCTCATCCTCTCCTTGACCAAAGAAATCTTCTCGTTGGTTTCTCTAACCAAATCTGGTCCCAACAACTCTGTGTCTCCGACTTCTGCCCAACACAAAGGGGAACGACATGGTCGTCCATACAATGCTTCGAACGGAGCCATCCCGATACTCGTGTGATAGCTGTTGTTATAGGCAAATTCAACCAACAGCAAGTGTGTCTCCCAAGATTCTTCAAAATCGATCACACAAGCCCTAAGCACATCTTCCATGATCTGATTAACACGCTCAGTTTGCCCATCTGTCTGAGGGTGAAAAGCTGTACTCATCTTGAGCAAGGTTCCCATAGCTTCTTGCAGACTTTCCCAAAATCCAGAAGTAAAAAGTGCGTCGCGGTCTGACACAATTGACACAGGTGCACCGTGAAGTCGCACAACTTGTTGTATGTACATCCGGCTCATCTTCTCTACCGGGTATGTCATACTATAAGCAATGAAGTGTGCCGATTTTGTCAGTCGATCTACTATTACCCAAATAGCGTCATGATTCTGCTGCGATCGAGGCAATCCTACTACAAAATCTATCGTAATGTGCTCCCACTTCCAACCAGGGATAGGTAGCGGTTGTAATAATCCCGAGGGTCTCTGATGTTCAGCTTTGACTTGCTGACACGTAAAACACTTGGATACAAATTCGGCCACATCCTTCTTCATACCTTCCCACCAGAAATTTCTCTTCAAATCTTTGTACATCTTAGTTCCTCCAGGGTGAACTGTATATCTTGACTTATGTGCTTCTTCCAGAATATCCTTCCTTAACTCTCCATCACCTGGCACACATAATCTATTTCTGCACCGATACCCTCCATCAACTCCCACTTTCCATTCTGTCGGGTCTTTTTCTGTCATCTTCACGAACCATGTCTGAAACTTCTCATCTTCTTTCTGAGCTCCAATAATGCGGTCGATAAGAACAGGCTGTAGGATAAGACATCCGATCAATTGTCCTTCTCCTTCTTCAGCACTCTGTACATCGAACTCCGCCAAGATCTCCAACGCTCGCCACTCTCTCACCATTAAGGTGGCGATCGTCTCACGAGTCTGTCGACTCAGGGCATCAGCAACCACATTGGCTTTACCCGGGTGGTATTCTAATGTGAAGTCGTAATCTTTGATCAGCTCCATCCATCTGCGTTGCCTCATGTTCAACTCTTTCTATGTGAACAAATACTTCAGGCTCTTGTGATCGGAGAACAAATCAAACTTCTCACCGTAGAGATAGTGTCTCCAAATCTTGAGTGCAAATACCACTGCCGCCAATTCCAAATCATGAATGGGATAGTTCAACTCATTCAGCTTCAGCTGTCTGGATCCATAGGCTATAACTCTGCCATCTTGCATAAGTACACACCCTAACCCTTGATATGATGCGTCACTAAAGATAGTGAACTTTTCATCAGGCTTGGGTATTGCTAGTACTGACGCGGTAGTGAGTCTCTCTTTCAACTCCAGAAAGGCTCGCTCATGCTTCTCTGCCCACTCGAACTTCAAATCCTTCTTCGTCAATCCAGTCAAAGGTGCTGCTATTTTGGAGAATCCTTCAACAAATCTCCGATAATAGCCTGCGAGTCCAAGAAAACTCCGAACTTCTGTAGGGTTGCTTGGTCTAACCCAGTTGGACACAACATCGGTCTTGGATGAATCCACTGAAATTCCTAGAGACGACACCTTGTGTCCCAAAAATTTCACTTCATGTAACCAGAACTCACACTTACTGAATTTGGCATACAACTGATGGTCCTTGAGCGTCTGCATCGCAATCCGTAGATGTTGCTCGTGTTCTTCTCCTGACTTAGAATAGATCAAATTATCATCTATAAAGACGATGACAAACTGATCCAAATAAGGCTTGAACACTCTGTTCATCAAATCCATAAACACCGCCGGGGCGTTCGTCATTCCAAACGGCATCACCAGAAATTCATAATGACCATATTGGGTTCTGAATGTAGTCTTAGGTATGTCTTCCTTTCGTACCCTCAACTGATGATATCCCAACCTTAGGTCGATCTTGGAAAATGTCGTAGCTCCTTGTAGTTGATCAAACAAATCGTCAATCCGAGGCAAGGGATACTTGTTCTTGATAGTCACTCGGTTCAATTCTCTGTAGTCGATACACAATCTGAGTGTCCCGTCCTTCTTCTTCACGAATAACACCGGTGCTCCCCAAGGCGATGTACTTGGACGTACAAAACCTAGGTTCTCGAGCTCTTGAACTTGTTCCTTCAATTCTGATAATTCGGTGGGGGCCATTCTGTAGGGAACTTTGGTGATCGGTACGGTACCCAGTATAAGCTCAATACAGAACTCTATACTTCTCTCGGGCGGCAAACCAGAAATGTCTTGAAATACTTCTTCGAAGTCCTTGACTACAGGTATAGATGATGCTGTCATCTCTGTACTAACGACTTCGATGTTGGCTAAACATCTCGTGAGGAACATATCTCCCGAAGGGTTACATTGAAAATCAAAGGGTTGATTCTCATGGTCGGGGAATGTAATTCTCTTCCTTGCACAATCCAACGTTGCTTGATTCTGAGTGAGCCAATCCATTCCTAGGATTATGTCGAACTCCTTCATCGATAGGACGATCAACCTTGCAGGGATTTCACAGTTTTCTAACCGTAAGGGACAATCCTTGCACACATGTCCTAATCTGACTGCAGCTCCTAGTGGCGAAGTATCCTTCAAAGCTTTCTCTAAGCGATGAGGTAAGATACCCAATCTCCGAATTGTATTAACAGATATGAACGAAAGAGCAGCACCCGTATCAAATAACACTTTAACATGAGAGTTAAACAGAGTTAATGTACCTTCCACTGCTTGTTGATCAGGTTGAGCTTCTCCATAATCTCCTTCTTCGAACACAGTTCCATCATATCCAGCGGCATCAGGGATAACAGCATTCAAGCGAGTCTGACCCTGTTGACCATAAGTCACCTGCTTAGGAGCAGTGCAGAACCTACTGATGTGACCTGGTTCACCACAGTTGAAGCAGACTATCCCTTGCTGAGCAGCACGCCTTGGTGCCTTGCAATCACGAGCCAGATGACCAGGGTTGCCACAGTTGAAGCACTTTTCACTACTACTCCCTTCTCCTACTCGGGGTTGAGTTGGATAGGTAATAGCCTGGGTCTTCTTGCTTCCGTCAAAATTCCTCTTCTGCCCTTGGGTATGGTTCATTGGTGGTCTATTTCCAAAATTACCCCTCTGGGGCGGTCGGAAATCAAATTGCTTACGGTTCACTCGAGCATCCTCTTCCAGATCGGTAGCCAAACCAACAAGTCCTTCAAACGATTTATCCAAGTGGCCGAGAGTCAGGCGACGAATCTGCGGTGTCAGCCCTTGATTGTACTTACGGATCTTCTTCTCTTCAGTATCAACCAGGTGTGGAGCGAACCGAGACAGTCTTTTGAACTGTGTGGTGTACTCTTGCACCGACTTGGTTCCTTGCGTCAGATCCATGAATTCCTTCTCTCTTCTGTGCCTCTCCGTAGCCGGGAAATACTTCTCCAAAAATCTCCCCTTGAACACAGTCCACGTCATCCCCATTGCAGCTCCATTCCCGATAGTAGCTATGACCGAATCCCACCAATCTGCGGCAGCATCGGTCAACTGAAACGTAGCCAATCTCCTCTTGTCCATCTCGTTACACTGGACAGCCTCGAACATACGGTCCATCTGTCTTAACCACTGTTCCGCTTTCCAGGGTTCTGCGGTACCCGCAAACTGCTCGGGCCTTAGTGCACGGAATCTCTCTAGCAATTTGTCTCCAGTTTGACGGTCTCGTCGGTTGTCATTCGTATTACCGATTCTTTCCAACCGTCTGATAAACGCTCCGAACATCCCCGTAGGATCGGCAGCCTCGGGTGCTTCCTCGATCAGGTTCCTGTTCCTTCTGACTCCTCCAGCCATTCTATGCATGATAGTGTTAGTAGAATGAGAAACATGCATGCAACAGTGCTATGAAGTAATTCAAATGACGACAATATTCAAAAGAGTATATCTTATATATATAACTTCTGTCAAGTAGATATAAAAGCATGTATGGTCAGATCAATGCCTACCCTATTTGTATGGGTTAGGACACATGCAAGAGTTAATGTTACAAAAATGGGTCATCGCCCTACACTCTAATGCATGTAATTACAGCTTGCAAAAAGAGATAGAGCTAATAGTCAAAACAGTCAATATGTACAAGGCGATATCTAAACGGTCAGTCATCGCCGTAGGTAGCCATCAACAGGTCAAGCGAGTCGGCCTGATGCAGTCGCTGAACATGGGAGGGGCCTGCCCCAAAGTTACAGCTGTGAGAGGTCATCAGTGAAGCAGGTCCAGGGACATCTGCCTCAGGCAAGGCTGGCTCAAGTGCAAGTGCCTCCTCAAGGTCGACTGCAAAGTCGTCCCATCCTAAGCCATCCTCCTCGGAAACAGGAGCGAACACAACGTCAACGTCACCGTCATCCTCAACAGCGATGACGACCGGTGGAGGTACCTCCAGCTGTGCAAGGTGGGCCTGCACAACCTGAACCTCAAGGGGAAAATAGAAGGTATCGCTATTAACCAAGCGAACCATCTCAACGAGTACTAAGCGCTGGATCTCTATGAAGTAAAGAATCTCGAGGCGAGCACGAGACAGGTCAACCAGTCCTAATATGTGAATCTGATGCCAGAGGTCCAACTCAATGGTAGCAGCTGCACGCTGCCCAACAGCAGTGAAATAAAGGGTCGCCGAAGCCGGCACTATCGCTCCCACAATAACCCAATGCCCTCCAAAAGCATCAGGTAGAAACAGGGGCTGAGCTGGATCCATACCTGAAAAGGTGCTACTTAAGTCAGAATAGAATAATCTTAGGCATTTGGGTTCTGAGTCTATCCTCCCTGTCGTATCATCGGGTGTGTAACACTTAATGGAATGTGGAATCGGGTCTATACTGGTAAACCCTAACCTGGCTAAACTATCTTGAGATAAATCATAACCTAGCTCTGATACCACTAAATCGTGTCACGCCCCGACGTAGCATAAATAAGGAAAGCGTTTAATTTCCTTTATGGACCCGTAGGTCACGACAGTTTGAAGGATCGATTCCGTCCCAAACGTCGAACAACAAAACATAATAATCAGAGTAAAGCAATCAAGGCTTATAAAATTTTCTAACTTATTACATCTTATGATACGGGGTCAACTAAGGCACAGACCGCCTTAAAATAAAACAATAACTTAGTGTCTGTTACAGTTATCCTTATAAAACAAAACAGTTCATAACTTAAAACATATAATCAATAAACGGTTTTCCCTCATTCCAAAAGCAGCCATTCTCAATTAGCGTAGTCATAAGGTCCTTCCTGATCATAACCTGAAAAGCCTGAACACGAATGTCCAGGACGCATCAACGTCGTCAGCTTCAAGAAGCTGGTGAGTATTAAAAACATGACTTTGAATGTAAAACATACCCATTTACCTTTTTCCATTTTTCAATTTGTATAAATCAATAGTTAAACCGCAGGAAGAATTCGTTTATAAAACAACAAGGAATATATTAAAGGTCGTTCATTCATAAAAACAGATACTCGTGTAATGAGACAATGCACCACACTCATCTTGCCGACTCTTTTCTCTCGACAGCCACAACAACCCACTATCCTACTCCTGGTATCTTTGAAACACTAAGATAGCCACACTTTAGCAACGGGACGCCAGGGAGTGTCCAGTTTGCCTCACACTTTGGTCCGGGGTACCAGGGAGTGTCCAATGCCTCACACTTTGAATACCCTAACTGCCATGCAAATACCGGGGCAACCCCTCATGCAGTATCCAGACTCGAGTATCAGGGAGTGTCCGTAGGCCACACTTTAGCACTACCATGGGTGCTAGTGAGTGTCCAAGTTCGGCGTCACACACTTTAACGCTTCCATGGGCGTCAGGGAGTGTCCATATTTGCCACCGTCGCATTTCAAAGATACCCTCTCCACAATCTCAACCACAACCACAACCACAACCACAACCACAACCATAATCACAACTCAAACTCAATCACAACCACAACCACAAACTCAAACTCATACTCTTTCCACACTACCATTACTCTTTTCCACACTGACTAACACCCACATGCATGTACCACTGACCCCACATGAATGATATACACTTAAACATCAGCAACACGCTAAATTAAAGAAACAACGCGCGTACGGGGATGGATAAGTCATAATATAATGTTAATCATTCAAACATAACCAATAGAGTTCTGATTAACTAAATTTTCCAAACAGAACCTTAACAGTATATAAATTTCATGCCAAATAGTCCCTTATCACAAAACAAGCAAAATAAGAAACTGTCAGAAGTCGCGCGCGCGGGCCGCTCGCGCCAAAGGTCGCTCGCACGGGACGCTCGCGCAAAATGCCCAATTTATCATTTTATAAATAAACTTTTCTGTCTGCCTGAAACAACCAAGGTTGCGCGCGCGGATCGCTCGCGCGAAAGGTGTCTCGCGCGTCCCTCGCTCGCGCGACCATCCTAAAATTTCATTTCTATAATAAAACTCTTCTGTCTGCCTGTGGAAACGAGGATCGCGCGCGCGGGCCGCTCGCGCGACAGATCGATCGCGCGGGCCGCTCGCGCGATCTTCGCGCGCGCGATCGTGGCGCGAGATGAAGTAGAGGCTTCATCTTCTCCGCAGAACTGCCCTATTTCAGTAAAACAGGGTCTAAATTGACCCATTTCCATTCTGTGAGTTACTAGGCATTATAGTATATGTTTCTCTCCGGTTTTTCACAAGGATTAAGAATCCAATATCAATTTAACATGAATCAATCTACAACTCTTGAATTTTATGAAAAACTAAAACATGTCAAAACTTAATTTCTAATATACTTTCTCATGTGAACGAATTGTGTTCTAAAACTTCAGAAATATCATCAATGAGGTATAATCTTTCATGATCAACTCTAAAAACAAGTTTTGGTTAAGGTTTGAAAAATCATGATTTTGAAGCTCAAGCTTCCATGGACGAAATTAGCAATAGTAGTTACAAATGCACACATATAAACAGTAAATAGACATGACTTTTACATTAAGAGTGAGTTTGAAATACTCACAGATTGACAAAGATGAAGAGATGAGAATATGTTGAGAAAGAATGACCAATAAAGAAATCCACTTAAGCTTGGCTATGGTGGATTGAAGCTTTATCTCTCTATATGAAATCTGTAGAACTCTCTGTGTAACTCTCTAACTCTCTCAATGAATATGGAAGTGCAGAATGTGTGTAATGGAAGGGAGTATGAGCTCAAGTGTGTGTATATATAAACAAGGAATGTGAAGAACTTGGGCTCCAAGTTCTCCCTTGTTCACTCAACAAATGATTTAAATTAGTTAATTTCTAAACAAACTGCAGGTTATTACAAGATCTTATTCATACGTATATGTATATATATCAACTGTACAAGGATTGAAAGGGTGTTATAGGCTAGTAGGGGTCAAATTGGGGTGTTTGGGAAAAACAACTTATGACCTTAGGAATACATACACAAAATTGTAATATCCAACCAAGGCACAAGTAAATCATGAGTTGCCATAATTGGTAAGTAAGCATAGTCACTTCAACCTTTACGTCCAAATCACAAACTGTGCAAGTTTAATGCAGCACGGACAATTTTGAACATAAACTAGTATTTTTGGGGTGCGGTGTCCACCACAAAAATACAGAAAATTCATTTTAGTGTAAGAAGTGATTTTTTGGTTTCATAAAAATACAGCTTGAATTAAAAGAGAACATTTCCACCGTTTTGAAATACAGATTTGAAATTCAATACAGGTGTTGCTAAATTTCATATAATCGCAGTTTGACCCCAAAAGAATTTCAATAGTAATTGAAACAAGAATTTTAACACATGGGAAGTAGAAACTAAATAAGACTAGAATTACAGATTAAATATGAAAATGTCAAATTAAATTTAATTGTGTCAGATGCAATTACAAGAAATTAAATGAAAATGCAGGTTATTACACCTGCAGACACGCACACACGTAAACACACACAGACACACACACCCACACACATGCAAGCACACACAGAGAAGAATTTGAGATTGAAAGAAAACTTACAAAAACCTATATTACAGTCTCTAAGATTGAAAGAACCACACATACACACACTCAATCACTCACATACTAAAACACACACACGCGCACACACTCATAAACACCCACCCACGCACACACATGTATACACGTAAACACACACAGACACACACACACCCACACACATGCAAGCACACGTGACCACCCATGTAGCACAGACACACACACACACACACACATACACACACACACACAGGGAGAGAGAGAGAGAGAGAGAGAGAGAGAGAGAGAGAGAGAGGGTTACCTTGAAGTAGGCAGTGATGGTTGAGAGAAGAGAGGTGTGAGGGAGAGGCTTATCAAGCCCGTTTTAGATTTGGGATTCTTTCTAAGACTCAGAAGGTAAGACTTATTTTTTTTTTCTTCTTAATGATGAGAGAGATTAGTGGAGCGGCTTTTTTTTCTCCTTAATATTTTTTTTACAAGGAGTGCTTAATTTAAGGGATTAGAAGGGAAAAAGTATGTAATTGCGGGAAAGAGATTAGGCGTGGTGGCCAATCTCTATTATGAAGTCCATACTATATTGGATATCTATATTATGACTGTATATATCTATATTAGGCACATTGGTTCAATAAGTAAATAAAGCAAGTGAATAATGACTAATAGTTGACCCATGTCCCCTACCATACACGTTAGGCACATGGAATTAAATTGGAACCATCCTTTTTGAAGCACCACCTCTCCAAACAAAATACAAATTTGGTCTCAATCCAATCAATTAATCTTAGTTGGCCTTTTTTAGCTAATCCAATCAATCTTAATCATCATACTAATCTACTCATCAAAAATCTTGTCCTAGTCATATAAGTCCTACAATATAATTGGCCTTTTTTAGCTAATCCAATCAATCTTAATCATCAAACTAATCTACTCATCAAAAATCTTGTCCTAGTCATTTATCCTAGTCATATAAGTCCTACAATATAATATAGATATTTGTCCTCTCTATTTTTCGGGGGATCCTTTTCTACCTAAGCATTGGAAGGCCACGCACCACATATGTTGTGAATCTACATGTAACATATATATATATATATTATCACAATGCATATGTATAGTGCTCTATGGTGTGATAATATATATTTATATATATATATATATTGAGATGAGATTTTATTGAGTATAACATGTTGGCATGAACTTGTATGCCCTTTTGACCCAATAACTTTGATTAGCGATATTGTTGTCATTCGAAATCTATTTGAGTTGTTACAAATATTTGGGGGTAGTTTTACTATACTGCATGTTTTATTTTTAATAGACTGGCCCCAATCCAAAACTAGCCATTACTCTTTTGGCATTTGAAAATTTGAATTTAATAATTTTTCAAGATTGGGTTATTTGGTTTATGCTAGGATTTTTAATCCTAAGAAAATTGCTAGTAAATTAGTAGAATATGCATTTTTTAGACATGTGTTTAACAGTAATGCATGTAGATTTTAGACATAAATATCTATATTTGTGACTTTTTGAGTCTATTGATGCTAGTTTTTATGAGCATGCATTTCCTTTTAAAATTGAGATATAGTGGGCTTCTCAACCTCCTGTATTTTGTGTCATCTATATAATTGAGTTTAGAGTGCATGATAAAGCCACAAAGGAGTAAGAAAGCTAAGTGCTAAATTTTTTATCCATTTACTTTAAAAGGAGATCCTATTTGTTTAGAGGATGCTCTTACCTCTATAATCTTTTGAACCCAATGGGTTTTATTGGAAAAATGTTAAGCTACTTTAGTAGCTAAGGGTTTTAAGCTAAAAGGAAAATATTAATTTTTGGGATGCTATTTTCCTATTACGTCCATTTGCATTCATTAGTTGTTGTTGATATTTATGAGTTATACATATTTATCAAATGGATGTTAAAACTGCAATTTTAAATGGAAAGTTAGAGGAGAAAATTATTTGGATAAACCGGTAAGATTTTATAGATCCAAATAAGAATATAGTGTGAATACTTATTTATTTGTTATATGGTTTAAATTTAGCACCCAACTAGTGGAATGAAAATCTTGGTTAAATTATTATTTAAATAGTTTCAAAACTAATGAAAGTGGCATGCTTACATGGTGATGATTTATTTTTGGTTCCATAGTAGAGATTATAGAAGATACAATAATTATTGTCACTTAGTTTTAATATGAAAGGATTTGGATGAAGCGAGTGTAATATTAGAGAAAAATTACAAGAGCTCTTGCTAGTATTTCTTTTTGATCAATCCTATGAGATTGACAAAGGTTTTGAAAAAAAAAAATTAGTTTCATCACAAACCTTTTTGCAGTCCTTTTGTTCCTAAAGTTTGATTATTCATAAATGATTGTGATATAGTACATCAAAAGGTATATGATGTATATTATACTAAACCTGATGTTACATATGTTGTTAGCAAGTTAAGTCGTTATACTTAAAGTTCAGATAGAGAGCATTGGACAGCATTGAGCAGAGCACTTAAATATTTGAGAAATATTTGAAAGGAACAATTAATTTTGAATTAATTTGTTATGATTTTCCTACAGTTTTAGAATGATATAACGATGCAATTTGGATTTTGGATTCAGATAAGACGAAATCAACAAGTGGATTTATTTTTACACTTAGTAGAGGTGCAATATCTTGGAATTCGTCTAAGCAAACTTGCACAGCTAAGTTAACGATGGAAAATGAGTTTATAGGTCTTGAGAAAGTTAGTATTGAGGCAGAGTGTCTTAGAATCTTCTTAGAAGATGCTCCTATTTGGAATAAACCAGTTCCATCAATTTCTTTACTCTATGATATTCAGGCTACAATAGGCAATGCTATGAATAAGTCATATAAAGGCAAGAGTAGGCATATACGCCTAAGACATAATATTGTGAGACAATTGTTTGAGATTTATATCTTTTAATTTTGTATGGTCAAAAGTGAATTTGGATGACATTTTAACAAAACCACCAGGGAGAAAACTAGTGCATGAAACATCCAGGCCAGGGAATGGGACTTCTGCCTATAACAAAAATTAACAACGATGTTGACCCAACATTTGTAATTGGAGAACCCAAGAAATAGGTTCATATGGGTAATAAGAAATCATTGGTTGATTTGAGATGTACTATAATTTGATTATTTTGTTGTCCATTCTTATAGTGTATAGTATAATTGCAATGTGTAAAGGTTGAGTTAAACTCTTAATGAATTCCATAGTCCAGTTAGAGCATTCAGGTTTAGGTTTCACTATAGTTTCCCCACCAAGGACTTAGCCTCGGGCATTAGGGACGTCGTCTTCGGAGGTAACGGCTTGTGCTGGGGAGTCGAAAGCGGCGACCTCTATGAGAGTGGTTGTTTGCTAGTAGTTTTGCAAACGTGCCAGAACCAAAAGTGGTTCGAGATGTGCAAACTAATTTCCTATATTGCTTGTGTGAGTGATACACAAGGCTTTAGATCTGACTTCTAACGGGGTGATTGTGTGTGGTGAGTAGGAAAATACCCTCACCAAAAGTCCTATGGCAGTACTGAAGCACACAAACCATACAAGTGATGAAAAGAAGAATTAAATAAAATAGACTTTTATTTAATTAAAAGAAAAGAAATTACAATAATGTAATTGAAAGTTAAGAAAGCCTGAGAAAATAAAAAAAGAATGCTTTTTTATTTGCCTAAAAAACTAAGAATGCATGTTGAATGCTTTGGGATGCTTTTGTCGAAGTGACGCGATTGAATGTGGTGTATCGAGATGACGCGGAGTCCGTTGAATGGTTGCCGGCCTGCTGATTTATAGGCATGGCTGAAGCTGATGAAGATAAGGCAATAAAATCTCTTGACTAATAATCTGGTAAAAAATATCAGTTTATTTCCATAAACTGCTAAAGCCTTCCATATCTGATAAAGACTTCCATCTTCGAATATATATATATATATGCAGCTTGAATCTGGTCCGAATATAAGCTTGGTTCAATTGCCTTTGCCTACAAGTAAAGGATAATTTCCATAAAATGTTGATATTATCTTTCCAAATCTTATCCTTCCATATGTGATAATATCTTCCCAAAATTGATCGATATTATCTTCAATATAATCTCCCTCAATAAGAAAACATGTGATATATTCCCTTATCATAATACAGTAATATATATTACCAATATCTAGAGAGTTTTGTAGGAATTGACCACTTCCCATAATTGGCCGAATATAATCTGAATAGCCAACTAATATATGTGCTCGCCCGAATATCAAACATATTAAATCTAAATGGGTCTTGATATTACCAAGCTGGAGGCTTATGCTGACTAAATGGGTCTTGATGATCAAATCTATGATGAGGTGGCCATGGGTATGGTCCACAATACTGACTTTGTAATCCAACCCCCTTAAGTGACGTGAACAAATATATCAAATTCGAGTGGTCCACCATGTTGACTTTGTGAATGTTGATATGGCACAAGGAATACCAGCTTCATGAGCTTTTGTGTCCGATGGAACAAACATAAAGGAAGCCCGATAGAATTGAAATGACCAAACAAGTCTTTAGGCCGATGGACTATGGTGAGCACATGCATTTGGACAGCAGAATTTCTTGATAATTAATCTAAACTGTAGCCACAGTGATCGGGCTCCATTGGCTGTCCTCATCGGGTTGGCTTGAACAAACAGTCCGAATGAGATATGTTAGTCAGCCCGATGGTTATTAGTTTGAACTTGAACCTCACTCGGCCCTACCAACTTTGAACCAGTCACTTAGCCTTGAATTAATGCAATCGGTCTCTTAGTCCAATTAAAATATCTCAATCGGCCTTAAGCAACTTTTAATTTAAAAATTGTATTTTTAAGGTGCAAACGATTGCCCCCTTAGCTGCTTAAAATAAAAAACTTGAAATTTTGAATAGCCAATTTTTCAGAACGAATTTTAGACCATGTACGTACCTTGTTAACATCGGCCTTATCTTGTTGACTGATTTAAAGTTGCTGGACCACTTGGTTTAATACCAAGTCCATCCTTCACCAACATGCTTTGTAGCATATTAATTATAGCTACAAGTCTTCATTGGGCTGATACCAAACAACTTCAAGTTTTATCACTCATTCCCAGAGCCCGCATTCTTAACAAGTCTTGACAATACATATTGGCATTTTGAATAAAGCTTGGGCCCACCATGAGATGTCATACTTGTGTCAGAATTGGCAATTTATGGATCATTGGGCCTATCTTCATGTTGACTTGATTATTGCCATCAGTCTTCTACCATAATTACCGCCTTCTCTTTATGTGCAGCCTCAAAGTGCTCTGTGTAAAGTAACATATTTGAAAACCAATAAAGTTGATCAGTTTTTTATTTTTTCTTTTTTGCTTTTCGAATAGCATCTCAACCGAATTAGTATTTGCACTCGGTCTTAATATTTTTTTTCTCTTGATAATAAAATTCATGCAAAAACAACCACCAAATTATAACCAGTTTTTGGTGGCATCCACATAGCCATCGTCGATGTAGATCAACCCAAGCCAAATAATTAATTGGCTTAGAATAAAAAATATAATCGGTCACTATTATTAAACTGAAAAAATTGAACAACTCCTTAAGGGTGAGTTTCCTCAAAGAAATATGTTCAAAAACTTCATGAATCAATTTAGAGTCAATCGGTTTCGGCGAAGCTTGCCCCACGAGCGCTTCCTCGCTGATTTCTTCATCACCAAGGGGGTCTTCGTCATCGTCCTCCTCATCACTAGGAGGCTCTATGGCCGAATCAAGTTTGTTCAGCCTTTCAAACTCCTCCACCTTGGCCATAATTTTTCCTACAAGGGCCATTGGTAAAGCCTCGAGTTCACGTTCAATTCGGTGAGCTACCTCGATTATAGCCTTAAAATGGTCTTTAGCCGAAATGTGATCACTCGGCCTACCAAACTCCTCCTTTTCGGCCTCAACAGAATTGTGAGGCTCGTTTAGAGCTTGCCCCCAAGCGATATATCTGATAAACTGCTTGGTTTATTCCTCCAATCACCATCTAGAAATTCCTTCATTGACATAAAAAAATTTCCATTAGGTGGTGGCTCTTCTGCTTCACTTACAACAAGAAGGAGACCGATTTCATTGTTGCAGAACTATGTATCGGCCTTAAAACGGTCAATATATTTGTAAAGATGACCGATCTCATCATCATATCGGTCCTTAAACCGATAAATTAAACCATGAAGATGGCTTATTTTTTTGTTCCGCCAACGAATCTGGTCGTGCTAGAACTGCAGCCATGCTTTACGATATGCATGGTTCATCACCTGGCGGTCCCATCGGGCATGCCAAATTATTTGCTGGTAGTTTTGTGGCCGTGCCAGAACCAAAAGTGGTTCGAGTTGTGCAAATTAATATCCTATACTGCTTGTGTGAGTGATACACAAGGCTTTAGATCTGACTTCTAACGAGGTGATTGTGTGTGGTGAGTAGGAAAGTACCCTCACCAAAAGTCTTATGGCAGTACTGAAGCGCACAAGCCATACAAGTGATGAAAAGAAGAATTAAATAAAATGAACTTTTATTTAATTAAAAGAAAAGAAATTACAATCATGTAATTGAAAGCTAAGAAAGCCTAAGAAAATAAAAATGAAACAATTTTTATTTGCCTAAAAAACTAAGAATCTTTCGCTTCTGTGCTGCATCATCTTTCTATGTCTCTCTCTCTCTCTCTCTCTCTCTCTCTCTCTCTCAAACACACATCAGATTCAATAATATCAGCATCCCATATAATGAGATATCTCTCAATGCAGAGAAGTGTTGCACAAGCGAAACTGTTGTTTAAGAGCCTTCCTAGGATGGATGCCACCAAGCTTTGACATTGTGAAGCTTAACGTTGATATGGATCCTCACGTGGTAAACTAAGGCCTGCAAGCATTGGTGGTGTTCTTCGCAATAGTGATGTGGAAATTTTGTGTGTATTATTGCCCTAATTGGGGTAAAAGATTCTAATGACACTGAGATACTAGCAATCCATCAAGCATTGGTTGCATTTAAAGATTCTGAGTTGTGCGGGGTTCAGCCTTCACCCGATAATCATGGAACGTGATTTTGATGTGGTTCTTGGATAAAAGAATCTTTTGCATCCCCGTGGAAACTTTGGTCAAATTTTGCTGAAATACTGTCACTTGTCAACTCTATTGGAAGGGTGTCTTTTGCTCATACACTCAGAGAAGGAAATAGAGCTAGTACACAAGCTTACCAAAATAGGGGTCGATAGTGAGATTGATTTCTATGAGTACACAAATGCTAATGATACTGTGATGGCTCAGGTGAGTTTAGGAAGCTAGTTTTTGAGTTGATGTTTTGTGAGATTTACGCTATGGTCGAGTGGCGCTTTTGTGTTTTTCGTTTTATGTAGACTTTTAGGTTGTATGGATTAATTTGTGTTATGGGGGTAACTTTTGTTGGAGTGTAGAGATCACACACACTCTAGTTTAGAGGATGGAAGAAGGGTAATGTAAATTGAATCGGTATCACTAGATTGAGTACAAAGCCCATATATAGTCTCACATCCCTCTCTGTCATTAAATTCTAACATCTGTTACATTAAACTGACTCATCTCTTATATTTACTATAATGTCCTGTACTTTAATGTGTCCTTAAATGTTTAGATGACCTTAATTATGCATTTGAATGGTTAGTTTGAAATTAGAGGCTAATTTGAAATTTTTTCAAAAAATTAGTCACAAGGGTATTTTGGTCATTTTAACACGTGATGTTAAACTTGACGGAAAATTTGAAAATGAGATTTTGGACAGAAAAGAGCGTATGCTGAAATGATTCAATATCTGTGTTTTATGTTTGACATAATTGGTACGTTAGTGAAATATAGCAGCTTATGCGAGTGGTACGACGTGCTTTAAGAGTTGTACCTAACCACTTACTATAAATAGAACATGTTAGAGCTATTTTTCATAAGTTATCAACTCTTTCTCTCTATATATCTCTCCCTTCTCGCTCTCTCTCTCTCTCTCTCTCTCTCTAGCCTCTATTTCTTGAAACCCTAAGAACTTAGAGTTAATATGCTTGGTATCATCTCCGTTGACCTCTAGACAAATCTCCGTGTATTAAAGTTACTCCTTACGACGAGGAGCACGCGTGGACACCAAAGTCACTCTCATCTGACAACTTTTCTCGATTAGGAAATTTCTAAGAATTTAAGGTAGTTCATATAACTCTCTTATGTATCATAATATATATAAACTAAGTCAAATCTAGAAGACTGATAAGTTTGGAGCACGTTTGGCATGTCAATAATCCAAACTTAGTTTTCTTAAGAAATTGCCTATGTGTTATGTGCTTTTGATGCTTATGTGTTTTCCTTCAATGTGATTAAGTGGTTATTATGTGCTTAATGAAAGTTGAAACGATGTCTACAAGCGTTATTTAGAAATTGATAATTATCCTTAGACTTTATTTCATGTATCTAGCTACACATAAAGATATGTGATCATGTTTATATGCTAGTTTAAGTAACATGTTATTGTTCATTAGCATTTCATAACGTGAGTTACGTATGGTTATGAATTTGAGCATGAACACATGCATTCACATGCAAATGCACAAAAAGGATTTTGGGTGAAAAACCTCCATGAATGGGGCTTTCAATTTAAAAAGGGAAGATCTCTATATGTTGGATTTTTGGAATTTAAAGATAACGAAAACCTCGGCAAGAGGATTTTTATTTAAAGCTTAGATAATCCCGATTGTGGGTGTGAAATGTGAGGTTTTGATCTATTAGGAACGCGATCTTCTGGTCTTGCAAACCAGAGGAATCATAAGCTAAAGACCTATATTAGGTGGTTAAATGCCCTAATAGCACGGTGGCCCATAGATTGGGTGTTATATTGAGAGTGAGTGTTTGGACAATATACGAAAGGGCCTATGGGCATCATCTTTTGCATCAGCAACAAACCATTACATTCACATATAGAAATCATTGTGTCTTTGAATTATATGACTATACAGGCCATTGTGCTCATGAACTGTGTTTAAACCATTTTCAGGTGAAATGAACAAGGGCAAGACCCTTGAATGATCGACATGCTATAGGCCTTGTAAAGGCCATGCATGTGGGGAATTTTTGTGCTAATGTAATACATAGTTTATCTAGTGTAATTTAGTTCAATTTGAAGCCTTTATATTTAGGTTCAAATTGTAGGAATTACATGTGTTGATATCGCTAGTCATATATTTAAAATTGTAGTTTCGTTATCAGAAACTTGTTAGTCCGTTTTCCTTTAAAACTTGAAAGTATGTTAGAAATGGGGTGCATGTTATCCCCTTATCCATAGCTTGTATATTTGAGTCGACTGGATTAGTTAAGTGATTGAAGCATCCTTCCTAGGTTTACAATACAATCGATTGTAAACCCTTACCGGTCGATTGGATTTACCCTCTGAGATTTTAGGCTCTCTATAAATGCAAAAATAGTCAAGTAGAATTTTCATACCCCATTGCAAACATAGTCAACTGGACCCTCTACCAGTAGACCGGATCATAAAAAATATGCTCTCTAGACTTTCAAAAACAGTCGACTGTTACCATGATCAGTCGACTGGATCTATAGATTTCCAAATCTTTTTGTGTGAAAAATGTTTTATAGTGACTGTTGAGTTATTTAATCACCCTAACCCCCATTTTTGAGATTTGGGGTATTACAAAATGGTATCAGAGCTTAACCGAGTTTGAATACTTTAGGACGAAAGGTATTCATTGAGTAATTGTTTACATGTTAGGAGACATTTTATTTGCATTGAATTGTCTTTCTTGTCATTTAGTGTTTATTTTAACTCAGCCTTTTCTTTATTATGACTTTATCTATGCTGCCATGTACTAGAGCTTGGGCTCATGGCCGAGGGGTTGGTGGCCGAGGGAAGGCTAGTGACCCAACATCTATTACTTCTGTTCTGGCATGAGGTAGGGGTCGACGTAGAGTTCGTCGGGGCTGTGGAGATTGAGGTATTGTGGCAGAAAGTTCTATAGATTCTTCGGGTCACGTGGAAGTTCCAGTAGGACCCTAGTTAATCCAAGCCATAGCGGATGCCATGAGAGAGGTTAAGAGAGTTGTTCGCGATGAGATTCCTCCACCTCCTCCATACCATTCTCCGAGGAAAGGTGTAAACCCACCTGCAGGCCTTGATACTCCTAAGTTCTGTCACCGATTGGTGATGAGGGTTTTGAGTGCTGCAATTCAACTACCTTCGCGGGAGGACCTGACCCAATGGTAGCCAAAAATTGACTCCAAAGGATAAATTGCATCTTCGTCTATATCAATCTACGGGAGGATGCCACACGCATTAATGCCACTTCCTTCATGCTCATTGAAGAAGCTATTCATTGGTAGCACACCACCATTTCAGCTAACTCGTTGAATGATTGGGTTGTTTTGAACATCTTTTCCTAGATAAGTACTTTCCAAAATCTTTTTGCGATTCAAAAAGGATAGGGTTCTTGCAACTCCTTTAAGGAGAGATGACTCTATCAGAGTACAAGACTCGATTCTCTACCTTAACACATTTTGCCTCCTCTCAACTCACCAATGATAAGTTCAAGGTAGCAGAGTTTGAAGGCGGTCGTAAGCCTTACATTCAGAGGAGCTTAGCGTCTTTCGATATTACCAGTTTTGCAAAAACTTTGACTCAACATTTGTTTGTTGAGAGTAAGGACACCTAACTGAAGAAAAATTGGGAAATGATTCCTTCGAGAAAGAATAATAAGCTTAGATCATCGAATCAACCTTGGAAGAAACATAGGAAAGACCATTCTTTTACTCCAGCATCCCAGCCTCAGCAAAAGTCTTTTCAATCTAAACAGAAGACATCTTTTGGACTTTCTCTCCGAACAAATTTTGCGAAGAAAATTCTTCTAATACAAAGAGTTATCACTGTTGTGGGGATCTGAACCACTTCATTCGAAACTATCCCCATCCTTCTATTCTGACAAATTCTGTGGGATCGACAATGTTCCGGTCATCTCCACCTCCACAATCTCCGACCCCATCTTCACAGAGTGTCCAGCAAAACTTTGGTAGGGGCACATCATAATCAGGGTAACTATGGGGGACATCAATCCCAGGCTTAGGGTCGTAACTCTGCACTTCCTGCTCCTGATCTGATTCTGCCAGAAGCAGTGGGATCTTCGATTATTCGAGGTATTGTTCCTTTGTTTAATTCTTATACATCCATCTTGTTTTACATGTGTCCATCTCATTCATTCATATCATCCTCTTTTTCTGTGAACTTGGGTTTAAATTTTCCCTTGAGAGTAGACACTCCTGTCAGGGGTACTATATGTTTGAACCAGGCGTGTCGTAGGTGTGTGCTTAATATAGCCGATAGAAGTTTAAGCACTGACTTAATTCTTATACCCAACTTGGGATTTGATGTCATCCTTGGGATGGACTGGCTATCAATATACCATGCCTTTATCGATTGATTCAAGAGGTAGGTCAATCTTTTTACTCATGAAGGGGAACGCCTTCGATTCAAGGTTGATCAATTAGATCTTTTTTTACCCTCTTCGTCTTTTTATGGTAGTAAGGAGTTCTTATTAGGGTTTTTGGCTAGCTTGGCGGCCATCGAGAGTGAGGCTACTTTTGAAGAGTTACCTCACGTGGTTTGAAAGTATCTGGACGTGTTTTTAGAAGATCTACCGGGTTTATGACCAGTTCATTCTATTGAGTTTTTGATCAACTTAGTACCCGACACTTCGCCTATTACTATTCCTACATATCGTATGGCATCGACCGAATAAAGGAGTTGAAGCTTTAGTTGACAGACTTTCAACACAAGGGTTTCATTCACCCTAGTGTGTCGCCATGGGGAGCTCCGGTCCTCTTTGTTAAGAAAAATGATGGAATACTTTGTCTATATATCGATTACAGTAAACTAACGATCTATTCGACAAACTTCGAGGGTCAATGTATTTCACCAAGATAGATCTCTGATCGGGTTATCATCAACTTTGAGTTAGAGATTCAGATATCTCCAAATAACTTTTTGGTCTCGGTATGACCACTTTAAATGCTTGGTTATGCCTTTTGGGCGAACCAATGCTCCGGCTGAATTTGTGGACTTAATGCAACCAGTTTTTCATTCATATCTTAATAAGTTTATCATCAGTTTTATTGATGACATCCTCATCTACTCACCTACTTGGGAGCTCCACGAGGAGCATTTGCATGTTACTTTAAAAACCTTGTGAACATCACCTCTTCGACAAACTTTCCAAATGTGAGTTTTAGTTATCAGAAGTCAAATTTCTTGGACATGCTGTTTCGAGTAATGGTGTAATGGTGGATTCCTATAAGATCGAAGCTATGTTAGATTGGCAATCTCCAAGGAACGTGTTTGAGATTCATAGTTTCTTGGGTCTAGTAGATTATTGCCGTTTTATGAAGCACTTTTCTCGTGTTGCCTCTCCTTTGACAAAGCTTACTCATAAGGGAGTGAAGTTTGTGAGGAGCGAGGAATGTGAAGAAACTTTCTAACTTTTGAAAACTTGTCTAACTTCAGCACCTATTCTTATTATTCCTGAATGGGGCGTTGATTACGCCATTTATTGTGATGCTTCTCTTAGTGGTTTAAGTTGTGTCCTTATGCAAGAAGGCAAGGTTGTTGCCTATGGTTCAAGGTAATTGAAAACTCACTAATAGAATTATCTAACTCACAATTTAGAACTTGTTGTGGTAGTTTTTGCACTAAAGAGTTGGCGACATTGTTTATATGGTGAATGTTTTAAAGTTTCACTGATCATAAAAGTCTTAAGTATTTTTTTACTTAGCGTAATCTAAATCTCTGTCAATGATGTTGGATGGAATATCTCGAGGATTGCGATTTTGATTTGCATTATCATTCAGGGAAGGCTAATGTTGTAGCCAATGCTTTTAGCCATAAGACTCAGACTTCTTTGGCTAGTTTGGCCATTCGTGAATGGAAGATGATGGGTAAACTTAGCGAACTTTTCACCTAGATTTAGGAGATTCTAAAAATCACGCCTTCTTGTGTGTCGTGATTATCCAACATACTCTTGTGCATTAAGTCATTGGTATCCAAAGGTCTGACGATGATGCCTTATCTTTTAATGACCGTCTTTCTTCTGTGAGATTCTAGAGGGGTGGACTTTCGATCCCAATCATAGGATGAAGTTCCATGGCCGTTTATTCATTCCTTCGCCAATTCATGAACTAGTTCTAAGACCAGCGAGTCTTAACTATTATTTTAAACTGCCTTCACGTATTTTGAATCAACTATGATGATATAGTCCCGGTCATTTAAGGACTATTGAATCTTTATCTTTAGAAAAATATGGAATACTGTAGATAGGTGTACTCCATAGAGCATTAATGTAACTGCATGGTAGATGGTTAGGTCACTGTGGATTCGTGTGATCCCAATGTTCCCCTTTTATAAATTAAAAACCGTTTTAAAAATCTCTTTAGTAAGTTAGTTAGTTACTAGTTAATTTAGTCGTTTTACTTTAGTAGTTGTTAATTATGGAACTTCGAGTTCTATATCTTAATTAAAGTTTGAATTTTTTTTTCTCCTTTTGAGTTTAGTCTAACTTTAAACCTTCCCTGTGGGATTGACCTGGACTTATCCAGTATGACTTGACACAAAAATAATTTGTGCGCTTCTTGTGCAACACCCAAGTGTGGGTGAAAATAATTAGCACTCTAGATACAGGAAATTCAGAAGGCATATCTACATGTTAAGGATTTCGAGGATGTTTGTAAAACATTCTCCCAAAATTGTCCTGTAGATGTGACACGCTTAATGCTGTTTCCCTTCACCCTGAAGGATAAAGCAAAAGCGTGGTTGTTCACCCTCAAACCAAATTCTATCTTCACCTGACATGCGATGAACACTGTATTCTTAAAGAAAATTTTTCCAACTTCGCATGACCACTGAACTTAAACGTCAAATAAACTCCTATAAACAAAAGAACAATGAAACCTTCACTCAAACATGGGAGCATTTCATAGATTTGCTTATCTCATGCCCACATCACGGGTATGAGAAGTGGCGAACGATCGACTTTTTTTATGAAGGACTTAATTGCGAAACGAAAAAAATTGGTTAAAACCATGAGTGCAGGTGCATTTCTTAGCAAGAACACCGAAGAGGCAGAAGCCTACTTTGAGTGGTTGGCCAAACATGCTCATGAATGGTTTAACTCTGAAGATGTTTCATGCGCACAACCATTAGGTGGAGAGGAGAAAAGCATATTTGAGTTAAAATTGAAGATAATCTAATGACAAAATACGAAGAGCTAGCAAGGAAAGTCGAGGAGTTAGGGAGAAAAGGAGAGAGTTCTAGGTAGATTATGCTTGAAGAACCATGTGGCACATGCAATATATTGGGACATACGACTCAATACTGTCACAATGTGTCGTATTTTCATGAACAAGCCCCCATGAAGATGATTGCCATGCAAGGGTACAAAGGGGCAGGGCATTCCTATGATAACACGAATAATTTTCAAAATAATAATAATCGATGGAATCACCCCGATTTTGATTGGAGAAATAACACTAGGACCCAAAATCAATATCAACAATAGCTCTACAATAACAATCAATATCAAGGGCAATATAATAGGCAATCCCAACAATTCAATCAAAATATATCTAATAATCAAGCTCATCCCTCTAATCATCAACAATCGAATGTATATGTACCACCGCACAAAAAAGGTGCAAGAGGAAGATCCACTCTCTAATGCAAACCTAACGCATCAATTAATTTAAATGATGAGTAAGATGTTTGTAACGTTAGAGAGGATGGATGGTAGACAAGAGGGATCGGGAGGAACATTTCCTGCCCAACCACTTCCAAACCCTAAGGGATACAATAATGGTCCCAATAATCAAGAACATGCTAAAGTTGTGACTACTCTGAGAAGCGGCAAGATTATAGGGCAAAACATGCCTCTTCCTACACATGAAGAGTATGAAGAGGATGAAGTGGTGAATAGAGCACCCATCTACTCAGGAGAAGGAGCTAGTTACTAATAACGAACCATTAGAATTAAATGGTGAAGCTCCTAGAGAAGTAGAAGAAGTTGAGAGAAGGCCTGGAAAGGAGCATGTTAACGACAGATTACCAAAATGCCCTTCCCACACACCTTACCCTCAAAGGGTAAAGAAACCCAAAAACAAGGTAAAAAATCAGGAGTTCTTGGAACTATTTTAACAACTTAAAATTAACCTTCCACTCCTTGATGCAATCAAACAACTTCCGGCATATGCTAAATATTTAAAAGATTTATGTATGGTCAAGAGGCATCAGAGTGTGAAGAAACACGCATATGTTGCTTGCCAAGCAAGCACAATTATTCAAAATGAACTGCCTCCAAAACTCAAAGATCCCGGTACTCCCACTGTCTCATGCCAAATTGGGAATCAAAGAATAGACAACGCACTCCTTGACCTAGGAGCAAGTGTAAACATGCTGCCATACTCAGTCTATAAACAACTAGGGTTGGGTGAACTCAAACCCACTCGGGTTGTAATACAACTGGCAGATAGGTCGGTGAAATACCCTAGAGGGGTATTGGAGAACGTCCTCGTACAAATAGACTCGTTTGTCTTCCCAGTTGATTTTGTAATCTTAGACACTGAACCTTTGTGTACGAATCTCGGTGATTTTTGGACATCCAATCCTTAACACAATCGATGCCACGATAAAAATACGAAGTGGTATAATGACTATCATATTCAGGAATATAACTTTAAACATAAAAAATCTTTTCAAATCCCCGACCTGAAGAATACGAGGATGAGGAAGAAGTAAACCTCATAGAGACTATTATAGAGGATAAGGCTGATTTTGTTGACTATAAAGATCCTTTGGAAGTAGTTGTGTCACAATTTGATGCTGTCTATCAACCTAAAAACTCTACTCCACTAGATGTCAACTTAAATCAAACTTGCCTCATGATGGAAACAAAAGAAGAGGATAGAGCTGAATGCATGTGGGTAACACCATATCAACCGTTGCCTATAAAAATAAAATTAGTTATGCCCTCGAATTTCCAGTCTCCTGACTTGGAATAAAAGGAGCTTCCTAAGGAGCTCAAATACGCTTTCCTTGGGACTGAAAAGACGTAGTTATCATATCATCCACTTTAAGTCGTGAGCAAGAGGGTAAACTAGTTTAAATGCTGAAACAACATAAGGGAGCATTGGGATGGACTATTGTTGACCTCAAAGGCATAAGTCCGTCTATTTACACCCATAAAATATATTTGGAGGAAGACACTAACCCGTCATGACAAATGCAGAGGCGTCTGAATTTCAACATACAAGAAGTGGTTAAAAAGGAAGTTTTAAAATTACTTGACATTGGGATCATATATCCAATCTCTGACAGTCCTTAGGCTAATCCAACCCAGGTGGTACCAAAGAAAGTCGGCATAATTGTCATTCTGAATAGCGACAGTGAGTTAGTACCAACACACATTCCCACTAGTTAGTAGATGTGTATTGATTACCAAAAATTGAACATTATGATCTGGAAAGACCATTTTCCTTTACCGTTCATGGACCAAATGCTAGAATGAGTGGCGGGTCACAAGTACTATTGCATTTTTAACAGATACAGTGGTTACAATCAAATTAAAATCGCTCCTGAAGATCAGGAGAAAATGACTTTTACGTGTCCCTTTGGTACTTTCACCTACCGTCGTATGCCTTTCTGTTGGAAAAACTGGTTTAAGTTCTAAGTTTAAACGCGCAGCGGAAAAATCAAGTTATAAAACTTAATTGGCATGCCCGGATCTACTACTCGTTAATTCCATAGATGCGCACAAGAGGGGACAAGAATTATACCTTACTGTCTTGAACCCAATTCTGAAATCTCGGACTTCCAGCAGCCTCCACTAGATGGTCTTCACTCTTATGACTCTTATGGATGCTCGCAAGAAGGGCTAGGGTTGGTGGGAACCCTAATGGAGAGGATACAGAAGGTTTTGGGGATCCAAAACAGTTTCTGCAGCTTCTGACGTTCAAAACGACAAACTTTTTTAGAACGCAGCTGCCCTATTTATAGATTCCCAGAACCGACCTAGCTCTCGAGCGATCGAAGTGGCTTCGATCGATCGAACATTCGATCGATCGAACCATCTTCAATCGATCGAACCTGCCCAGACTTCAATCGATCGAGACAACTTCGATCGATCGAACCTGTCTTGACATCATCCTCATTTGCCTTTCCAAGCATCCTAGCGGAGCTAAGAGTGGGACCTCCTAGGCTCTTTATTGTTGGCTCAGATCAGTTGATTAACTCCCATGACCAAACTCTTTGATCAGCAAATTAATCGACTGATCAGTTAACGTTTACTCCACTATAAAACGATAACTGAACTCCAACGCAAAAGAACATATCCGAAGCAATAACTAGACTTGTATGTTGTACTAATGTCCCTCTACCGTCAGCATTCGCAATCATATTCAGGTAGTCGGATAAACAGTTACTGTCAACCTGAATCATGATTACTTCTTATAATCCTTGAGTCCCATTCACCTCTCATGATTACCAAACATGTTGATAACTCTTATCAACAAGACTGCAGTACTCAGTAATCGACTTGGTGACATTCTCAAGGGAATGCTTACTCTGAAACAGAGGGTAGATTCTGTCTTGACAATATATGTTCACAACCCTATGAATATGACATACCCAAGATACCCAAGTGTTGATCTTCTATAGACCTCACTGATTGGTAAGTCAAAGCAGTCATATCCACAATCTGTGTTCATAATCGTCTAAAGGTTGAGAACACGTACCTTACACACGTTATGAGTTCCTATTGACTGATTGACAACCTTGAGCGTCAATAGGAAACTCAGGTCCATCAATGCACTATAAGCACTAGCATACTAACCAAGAGTCACACTCTAGTGATTGAGATTTATCACTCCATCCAATGGTAGTTAATGATGCTACAGTGTATACCTGATGAGATATCCAGTCTCATCATCCACTGTGACAAGCTTTAAGTATCAAAGAATAGTAATTTGTATCTCATTGTATGTATCTCATACACACACGAAATACTTACTATGATACTTATGGATTAAACAATCATCTCATGAAAGAAACATACATCATAAAATGTAAAGCTGATATCCATATATTAAAATGCTAATGTCTAATACATATAGTAATGGTTTGAGGGCACAAACCCAACAAACTCCCACTTGCAGTCATAACCATACAGGATTACATCTGAGACCTAGACTATCTAAATGACAATTAAAGGCCTTCTGTGGCAAGGCCTTTGTAAACGGATCAGCAAGATTGTCAGCGGTGGCAATCTTGGTGACAGTCACATCTCCACGTTGAACAATATCTCGGATAAGATGATATTTCTGCTCTACGTGCTTTCTCTTCCCGTGGTTCCTTGGCTCCTTGGACTGAGCCACTGCCCCACTATTATCACAATAAAGCGTAATAGGTGACAGCGACGCTGGTACCACCTCGAGCTCCATAAGGAACTTCTTGAGCCAAACAGCTTCCTTTGCGGCTTCACAAGCAGCCACATACTCAGCTTCTGTAGTTGAGTCTGCAATACATTTCTGCTTAATGCTCCTCCAACTGACAGCACCATCTCCCAAGGTAAAGAGATGACCGGACGTCGACTTCCTCGAATCTTTATCTGACATAAAGTCTGAGTCAGTGTATCCTACTGGAATTAACTCACTACCACCGTACATAAGCATGTAATCTTTAGTCCTTCTCAAGTACTTAAGAATGTGCTTGACGGCTGTCCAGTGCTCTGGACCTGGATTCGACTGATATCTGCTAACCATGCTAACGGCAAAGCAAATATCTGGTCTAGTGCATAACATCGCATACATAAGACTTCCCACTGCTGAAGCATAGGGAACTCCTATCATGCGATTCCTCTCCTCCTGTGTCTTTGGAGACTGGTCCTTGGAGAACGCTAAACCATGCCTAAAAGGTAACAATCCTTTCTTCGAATTATCCATTGAATACTTAGTTAGCACCTTATCGATATAACCAGCTTGAGACAATCCCATTATCTTTCGCTTGCGATCCCGAAAAAGCTTTATCCCAAGAATATAGCTCGCCTCTCCTAGATCCTTCATATCAAAAGTACTAGCTAGCCAAACCTTGACCGTTGACAATGCCGCTACATCATTCCCAATGAGTAGAATATCGTCAACGTAAAGCACAAGAAAGGCCATCACTTTCCCTTCACACTTCTTGTATACACAAGGTTCATCCAGATTCTGTATGAAACCAAACGACTTGACCACTTGGTCAAATCGGATGTTCCAACTCCTGGATGCCTGCTTAAGCCCATAAATGGACTTTTGCAGCTTGCATACCAAGTTACCTTTCCGACCAGCTATGAACCCTTCTGGTTGTTGCATATGGATGTCCTCCTCAAGATTGCCATTCAAGAATGCAGTCTTGACGTCCATCTGCCAGATCTCATAATCTAGGCATGCAGCAATGGATAAGAGTATTGTGATGGACTTGAGCATGGCTACCGGCGAAAAGGTTTCCTCATAGTCAATGCCCTCCTTCTGAGTATAACCTTTCGCTACAAGCCTAGCCTTAAAGGTCTCAACCTTTCCATCAGATGCTCTTTTCCTCTTGTAGACCCACTTACAACCAATGGGTTTAATATTGGCTGGAAGTTCTACAAGATCCCAGACCTGATTAGAATCCATAGATTCTAATTCAGCCTTCATAGCTTTAACCCAATGTTCTGAATCAACATCAGTCATTGCCTCTTCGTATGTGGCAGGATCAGATTCAGATTCTATGGAGACAGCTTCAAAAACTTCTCCTAAGAACATGTATCTATCAGGCTGGCTGATAATCCTCCCACTACGACGATGTACCGGTGCGGAAATGGGTGAAGAAGTGGTATTTTCTTGATTTATATCGTTATCAACTACGGGTTGGACTGAGGGCTCTCCTTCTATCTCTCTAAGATCTATCCTTCCCTTAGGTTTATGGTTCATGATATAGTCATCCTCCAAGAAAACAACATTCGTACTAACAAACACTTTTTGCTCTCTTGGATCATAAAAATACCATCCATAAGTACCCTTTGGATACCCTACGAAGTAACATACTTTCGATCTAGAATCCAACTTGCTCATCTTTCCTTTCAGCACATATGCCGGACACCCCCATATCCGGAGATGTTGCAAAGAAGGCTTGCGCCCAATCCACATCTCTCATGGTGTCCTGGGAATAGATTTGCTTTGTACTAGATTTAGTATGTACGCAGCGGTTTCCAAAGCGTAACCCCAAAGGAATAATGGCAACTCCGAGTAACTCATCATCGACCTAGTCATGTCTAAAAGAGTCCGATTCCTTCTCTCCGCTACACCGTTCTGCTGAGGCGTACCAGGTGCAGTCAACTGTGACAGAATCCCATTCTGTACGAGGTGATCAATAAACTCATTAGAGAGGTACTCGCCACCTCGATCAGATCGAATGGCCTTGATATATGTGCCCAATTGCTTCTCCACTTCAGCCCTAAACTCTTTGAACTTTTCAAAGGCTTCAGACTTGTGCTGCATTAGGTACACATATCCATACCTGGAGTGGTCATCAGTAAATGTTATGAAATACTCATAACCACCCCTTGCTCTAATATTTATTGGTCCACACACATCAGTATGAACTAATTCCAACAATGCATCGGTTCTATTTCCCTTTGTAGGAAAGGCCCTTTGGTCATCTTACCCTCTAAACAAGACTCGCAGACTTCCATTGGTTCTAGAACCAAATCGCCTAAGATCCCTTCTTTGACTAGTCTGCCAATCCTATTTAGATTGATATGGCCAAGCCTCATATGCTAAAGCCTTGTTGGATTAGTGGAAGGTCTCTTTCTTTTAGATGGTACAGTAACCACTGAGTTATTAAGTTCCATGCAAGAGTCTTTAGAAATATTGGGAGTAATCACATACAAACCATTTGATTTAACACCAGAACATATAAAAGAACTATTTCTTTTAATCACAACTTCAGTTCCAAAATGAAAAGAATAACCATTATTCGATAAATTAGAAACTGAAATTAAATTACGTCTCATTGAAGGGACGTAAAGTACATCTGATAAAATCAAAATTTTATTGTCTAGAAATTCTAAAACTACGACTCCTATAGCAACCGCAGAAACGGTTGCGCTAGAACCTAGAGTAAGTATGATTTCCCCATCACTGCACCTCCTGGTTGATCTGAACCCCTGCAATGAATTACAGATATTGTTAGTCGCACCAGAATCAATGCACCAAGTGTTTGAAGTATCCGTTATAAAACTTACTTCAATCACATGTGATTCAATCATACCTTGAACTCTTGTAGCTAAGAATTCTGGACAGTTCCTCTTCCAGTGGCCCTTCTCATCGCATTGGAAACACTTTCCTTTGCCTTGGCCACCCACCTTCCCTTTGCCCTTACCTTTTCCCTTAGATTTTGCAATCTTAGGGACTGGTCCAACACTTGAACCACCAGTGCTAGCTTTCTTCTTCCCTTTCTTTCCTTTCGGCACAGATCGAGAGGAGGAAGCGCTTTTCTCAATGTTCAAAACGTTGACCCCAGGTTTGATCACCCCTTCCGCTGCCAAAAGAGAACTCATCAATTCGCTCATTGAAAAATTCATTTGATTCATATTATAGTTAAGTTTAAATTGAGCGAATGAAGGCGACAGCGAATTAAGGATCATATCAACTTGGGTCTGTGCATCGATGTTGGCACCTAGGGTCTCCAGCTCGTTTAAATAACCAATCATTTTTAAAACATGTTCCTTGACTGGAGTCCCTTCCGACATCTTTGCACTCATTATCTTTTGCATGGCTACCTGTCTGGCAGGCCTGCCATGCTCCCCAAACATCTTTTTCAGGGATGTGATAATGTCACTGGCAGAATCATTCGATTGGAATTGGTGTTGCAATACACCAGCCATTGAGGCCAGAATATAGCAATGAGGCATTCCATTCGACTTCTTCCATTTGTCGAACTCGCGTCTGGCAGCTGCCGAAGGATTTGCCGCGGGTTCTTCGGGGCATGGGGTGGTGAGGACATATATGTGATCCTCCGCAGTTAACACGATGTCAAGGTTACGTTTCCATTCAGTGTAGTTGTTTCCAGTTAACTTGTTTTGAGTGAGTATGGTGGCAAGTGGACTAAATGCAGATCCAGACATTATGATTACTGAAAATCAAACAAACAAAATAAATATGGATATCAGGATTTGACAGTTTGAAATAAAAGAATCCTTAAAACTCTTATTTTAAAACAAAGTCGCCGGAATATCGAAAAAAAAGAATCAAGCCTCCGTGTGGAGGTCAATTTTCTATTTTTCGATTAATCAAGACTTGTCCGCTATGCAACTCTTGCAAAATAAGTTATGACTCCTGAACCTTTTTGATCTCTAAGTTTCTGAATAATGCCCCGTGTAGGATCCCTTATCCATATCTTAGCTAGTGTGTACCATTAACTAGGATCCAATCACAACCGTCTCAAGTAGCGCCTTCGTGTGGTGGTCACCCTCTAACACGTCTGATTGATCCAATCATAAAAGTTCACATCTAGTAACCAATGAGTAATGCACCCTCCGTATGGAATGATCACCCCTGACGAGGTGACACAGAATGCACCACTCATCTTACAGTGAACCGTTAATGGAAGATCGTGGGTGTAAATAATAAGACCCTCTCCCACTAGTTTTAGTAAAAAGGATTTTGCTTTTTGAGAAAATCTGTTTCTACACACTTCCCATAAACATCTAATGTTTACTAATGCGTTGAAAACGGTTTTTGAATTTTATTTTAGAAAACTTGTTTTGCGTGCATGCAACAATGTATTATACGCCAATCACAAACCAAACACATAAAACAAAAAACTAAAATGAAATATAGGCATTCAAACAATGCCTCTATCTCCCATGGCTCTATCTCTATAGAACCTCCTTTTGGTTTGATCGCCTTTAGCTCCATCTTCATGGATAACGGCTCCTTACTCCATCTTCATGGATTCTCTAATTCTATTACATTTGTCCTATGCTTCTTTCGAAGTTTACAATTTATCTAGAAATAGAAATAACAACAAAATAAAAGGCTAGGGAAATCGGTGCGACTTTCCTTTTTGTAGGATTGAAGTCGCAGCGCCCTTTACATATGCCTTAAAACCAAACCAAACTTAAATTACAACATGCACCAATCTCAAACAGTTTAAATACAAAATTGAAAAGATTTGGTGCCATGGAAGATAGCGACTAATCTAGCTGCAAAAGGGTTAGTCGTACACGCATCCATACATACATAACAAATATATGTAACTGTTGAAACACTTAATTGATTCACACAGTATATAAACTCTTTACATACTAAATTAGAACTTAAAACAGCATCTTACTTCTCTGTCACAGTTCGATCGATCGAAGACCGTTCGATCGCTCGAACCTTCGATCGATTGAACTCTGTTCAATCACTTGAACTTTCTATTTCACAGAATGATTTAAAAAATAACAGAATACTTTAAAATTAAAGCTTTTAATTTCAAAACACTTTAAAACTGTGAAACAGAGAACCTGACAAAGAATCTGTCTCGATCGATCTAACTTCATTCGATCGATCGAATACCAGAAGGTTTCGATCGATCGAAGACTGTTCGATCGCTTGAGAACAGTATGTTCGATCGATCAAAATATGTTCGATCGATCGAACCCGCCTTGCATCCTATGCAATCACAGATTTGTATACTGCTGCGATAACACTGCAGAAACAGATCTGTGACGATGCAGTTTTGAAAACAGTTCTAAAATCAACATGCAAATCAAAATAGTGTTCCAAAAACGCATCTATAGATCCAAACGAGCGTGGCTCTGATACCAATTGTTGGAAAAACCGGTTTAAGTTCTAAGTTTAAACACGCAGCGGAAAAATCAAGTTATAAAACTTAATTGGCATGCCCGGATCTACTGCTCGTTAATTCTATAGATGCGCACAAGAGGGGACAAGAATTATACCTTACTGTCTTGAACCCAATTCTGAAATCTCAGACTTCCAGCAGCCTCCACTAGATGGTCTTCACTCTTATGACTCCTATGGATGCTCGCAGGAAGGGCTAGGGTTGGTGGGAACCCTAATGGAGAGGATACAGAAGGTTTTGGGGATCCAAAATAGTTTCTGCAGCTTCTGACGTTCAAAACGACAAACTTTTTTAGAACGCAGCTGCCCTATTTATAGATTCCCAGAACCGACCTAGCTCTCGAGCGATCGAAGTGGCTTCGATCGATCGAACATTCGATCGATCGAACCATCTTCAATCGATCGAACCTGCCCAGACTTCAATCGATCGAGACAACTTCGATCGATCGAACCTGTCTTGACATCATCCTCATTTGCCTTTCCAAGCATCCTAGCGGAGCTAAGAGTGGGACCTCCTAGGCTCTTTATTGTTGGCTCAGATCAGTTGATTAACTCCCATGACCAAACTCTTTGATCAGCAAATTAATCGACTGATCAGTTAACGTTTACTCCACTATAAAACGATAACTGAACTCCAACGCAAAAAAACATATCCGAAGCGATAACTAGACTTGTATGTTGTACTAATGTCCCTCTACCGTCAGCATTCACAATCATATTCAGGTAGTCGGATAAACAGTTACTGTCAACCTGAATCATGATTACTTCTTATAATCCTTGAGTCCCATTCACCTCTCATGATTACCAAACATGTTGATAACTCTTATCAACAAGACTGCAGTACTCAGTAATCGACTTGGTGACGCTTACTCTGAAATAGAGGTTAGATTCTGTCTTGACAATATATGTTCACAACCCTATGAATATGACATACCCAAGATACCCAGGTGTTGATCTTCTATAGACCTCACTGATTGGTAAGTCAAAGCAGTCATATCCACAGTCTGTGTTCATAATCGTCTCAAGATTGAGAACATGTACCTTACACAAGTTATGAGTTCCTATTGACTGATTGACAGCCTTGAGCGTCAATAGGAAACTCAGGTCTGTCAATGCACTATAAGCACTAGCATACTAACCAAGAGTCACACTCTAGTGATTGAGATTTATCACTCCATCCAATGGTAGTTAATGATGCTATAGTGTATACCTGATGAGATATCCAGTCTCATCATCCACTGTGACAAGCTTTAAGTATCAAAGAATAGTAATTCGTATCTCATTGTATGTATCTCATACACACACGAAATACTTACTATGATACTTATGGATTAAACAATCATCTCATGAAAGAAACATACATCATAAAATGTAAAGCTGATATCCATATATTAAAATGCTAATATCTAATACATATAGTAATGGTTTGAGGGCACAAACCCAACACTTTTGGCCTATGTAATGCACCTTCTACCTTTCTGTGATGCATGTTAAGTATCTTCAGTGACATGGTCGAACAATTACTCGAAGTCTTAATGGACGATTTCTCTGTGTTTGGCCATAGCTTTGACAGCTGTCTTGAAAACCTTGAATAAGTGTTAGCATAATGTGAGGACAAACACTTGGTGTTAAACTGGGAGAAATGTCACTTCATGGTGACCAAGGGAATAGTCCTCGGCCATATAATCTCCGATGAGGGTATCCAAGTGGATAAGGCAAAAATTGACATTATCTCAAATCTACCTGTCCCCCGTATAGTCAAAGACATCCGTTCTTTCTTGGGGCATGTAGGATTCTATTGTCAATTTATTTAGAATTTTAGTGCAATCTCCCGACCACTCTGTCAACTGCTCATTAAAGACACCATTTGAGTGGTCAGAAAGCTGTCAAAAATCTTTTGATGCACTAAAAGTGCTCCTTACCGCCGCACCAATAATATAGGCACCCGACTGGAGTTTTCCTTTCTAACTGATGTAGGATTCTAGTGACTACGCTATTGGCGCAGTTCTTAGGCAAAGGAAGGACAATAAGCCTTACATTATCTACTATGCCAATCGAACGCTGAACGAAGCTCAAATGAATTATACAACTACCGAAATAGAGCTACTGGCTATAGTTTTTGCCTTGGACAAATTCAGGTCTTATTTAATAGGGTCACCAATTGTCTGTTTTACTTATCTAAGAAAGAAGCAAAACGAAGGTTTATTCTCTAGATACTCCTACTTCAAGAGTTTGATCTAACAATCAAAGATAAGAAGGGAGTAGAAAATGTGGCCGCGGATCATTTATCTCGAATAACTTTTGTTGACAACACTAAACTGAAACCTATCAAGGATGAATTCCCAGATGATCAATTAATGGCTGTATCTACTTTACCATGGTATGAAAATATCGTAAAGTATCTACTCACGAGAGAAACCCTTGGGAATTGGTCAAATCAAGATAGGAAAAGATTTCTCTCGTTCGCACGTCACTTTTTCTTTGATGACCCGTACCTATTTAAATATTGCACTGATCAGGTCATCAGACGTTGCGTTCCGAATGAGGATATAACTGTAATCTTAGCCTCATGCCATTCTGAAGCCTATAGTGGCCATTTTGCTTCACAGAAGACTGCACAAAAAGTATTACACAGCAATTTCTATTGGCCCACCGTATTTAAAGATGCCTACTCCTTTTGCAAAGCATGCCAATATTGTCAAAAGTTAGGCACACTTTCAAAAAGGAACTCTATGCCTTTGACTCCTATTATCACAATTGAAATATTCGATTCTTGGGATAGATTTTATGGGCCCATTTCCGAAATTAAACCATTATGAGTACATACTTCTAGCTGTGGAGTACGTCTCGAAATGGGTGGAGGCAATACCAAGAAGACGAAATGATCACAGAATAGTAATGGCATTTCTAAAAAAAAATATTCTGTCGTGTTTTGAAACCCCGAGAGCATTAATAAGTGACCAAGGCAAACACTTCTGTAATAGGCCCTTGGAGACATACCTTAATAAGTATGCGGTCAATCACAAAATTGCCTTAGCCTACCACCCATAAACTAATTGGAAAGAGGAGTTGGCGAGCCGAGAAGCAAAATACATACTCAAAAAACTGGTTAGCTCAAACAGAAAAGATTGGGCGTACAAGTTGACCGATGCTTTATGGTCATATAATACTACATTTAAAACAAAGCTGGGAATGTCCCCGTATAGGATAGTGTACAAAAAATCATGTCACCTCCCTATCGAGATTGAACATCAAGCATATTGGGCGACACGCTCATTGAATTTCAATATTAAAGAGGGAGGTCAATTACAAAAACTTCAACTTGCAGAGCTTGAGGAAATCCGTAGAGATACATATGACTCTGAAAAGTTACATAAGGTGAGGTTGAAGGATCACCACGATCAAACTATCTTTCGTAAAATATGCGAGCCGGGGCAGAAAGTCTTGCTGTATGACTCTCACCTTCACCTCTTCCCAGGAAAGCTCTGATCCTGGTGGACAGGTCGTTCGTTGTTAAATCTGTCTTTCCACATATGGCCGTCGAGCTAATAAATCCCAAGAATGATGAGATCTTCAAGGTCAATGGCCAAAGGTTAAAGCCATTCTCGAAAAACTTCCAACCAGAAATTGAGCACATCCAACTGGATGAGCCCAACTACTCAGCTATACAAAACATCAAAGAGAGTTCTCAACCTGTTGTTGTAATCTTTTCGTTTCATGCATTTTGTTTACTATCATTTTTTCTATTTTATCTTTTTGGGTATGACTTTGATTTTAATTTGGTATTCCATATGGTGTACTCATCTACAGTTTTCAAAAAATGAGAAATGATGATGATACAAGGTCAATGTATTCGATTGGCTCATAGGTTGATTCTGAGTACCAGAACCCTCCCTAGACTGGCGATGAGATTGCGTCCTGCCTTTCACCCTATCAAGGGCCAGGGGCGGATGATGTAATTGACCTATCCCAAGGGTACATCCCTTACCCGCCAACCCTTCTTGCCATCAATCCTTTTGAAAATATGGACTTCCTTGTTGATGTGGAAGGAGAAGAGGAAGGGTATTTTATCGGAGAGGTAGATGACCCACTCCTATAATAGTGGGAGAATGGTGGGAACCATGGGATGAGATTAATTTTCAAGATGTCATGCCCGAACATCTTAATGTTGTCTTCACGTTTATGGATGACTTCATCATTATTGAATTGGTTCCATACATCTATGTGCACGTAAGCCATTTGTTGTCCAGACTTCAGTGCCCCCTACCTACTAATGCATATGGTTCCATCATGCCAATAGTGAGGTTGAATCCATGTCACATTCCATTTTATTTATATTTTTCTTTGTTTGTTCCCTTCTTCTTTCGTTTGTTTTCTACTTTGCTTTATTCTAATTTAAATTTCTGTCCTTGTCTAGGAATATCACTATGAATCAGAATTTACCACCGGTATTCCTTCCACACCTGTTGTTTTATGGGCCTCGTGTGAGTTCCCCTGACACTCTGCCATGAGAGGGAGAACAACTGCGGGGCTATACTCCATTATCCTTGTCTCCATTGCAATCACCTCTCATAAGCACAATCAATTCCTTGGAGATTCCAGACATGCTCGATGATATCCTGGAAGTGTTCAACTTATTCTGGGAACGTGAATTTACATATTCTGTGTTGAACTGTTATTATAATTTTCCTGTATGTCTAGGTCAGTTTCTGTTAGTTGGGGGTACACAGGTATACTAATTCAAAATGTTCATAGAAATTTTGTGTTCGATCGATCGAACAATTCTTAATCGATCGAGATCTTTGTATCCTCAAGCGCTTGAAAACTTCTCAAGCGATCGCCAGTTCGATCGATCAAACTATCTCGATCGATAGAGCCTTATTTTTCAATGAGGCGTCTTGAGTACTCTTCTTTAGTTTCTCTCTCTCCCTTACACTTTCAATTGCTCCCTCACATACTTTATTTGGAGGTCCCTAGTCATCCCCACATGATCTTCATCATCACCTCATCTCCCTCTCCACTACAGTTTACTTGAGGTAAGGTCTTTGACCCCCTTTCGCTCATTCTTGTTAAAATCGAGAGGGGGTGCCCCCCATTGGCCCTAAGACCAATTAATGATCATCTTGATTGTGTATTTTTTGTTTTCTTTTCATTTTTTTGTTTCTTTGTTGCTGATTAAACTCGGTGCTCGATCGATCGAGCTGGGCTCAAGTGCTTGAGCTCGGGCCTTGTTCAATCGATCGAGAAATGTTCGATCGATCGAACTTATGCAGTGACGGCTTCTTCTTTTGTTCTTATTTTCCTGTTTTAATTAGTCCTTTCTTCTCTTTCAGGTCCCTCGCCGTGAATTCTATCATAGGGTACTACAAGTCAAAACCCCTCGACGTCACCATTCCCAATCCCATACCCACCCACAGGTTTCGAAACACTGAGGATCAAGTCCGGTTTAATCGTTACTTCCAGACTAGAAAGGTGATGCTTGAGAGGCCATTAGAGTCGACATGGCTATCTTCCCTATGGTTTCTAGCATGGTTCCAAGAAATACCCCTCTGGTATGATATGTTGATTCAGACCAAAAGGATCAACATCACTTAGGTTCAGGAGGCCTGCGCGACGATGATCAAGGACCCGGCTGTACCGTTCACATATCAATCTTTCTTCCGTGAGCGCGAGGTCATCTTTAGTCCCACCACCATCACAGCTGCTTTATGGTTATCTAAGATGCCAGGCTGCTTCTCTCCCTAGCTACCAGGAGCCCCAGAGACCTCACCATCCCTCATATCTCAGGAGATTACCGTTGGGGCCGTTCCCAGGTAGAACAACACTTATCGAGGATGGACACCTCATCGAGGACTACCATTTCCTCCCACCTCACCCTTTGTAATTGTATTCTTATGACCTCTTACCATGAGAATCTAGCACTATGGTATGCTCATGTTCTTTTTGCCGTTGGGATCGGACGGCGAGTTTGTCTACCTCACCTATACATCGACTTTCTGGTCCAGCCGACACGTTATATTACTGCCAAGCTCCATCTGAAGGGTGCTTAGTCTATTCTTCGGGTTATTGAGTAGGCTGGATTGTTCCCTTTGCTTATAGATGTCAAAGGTGCCTCGAGTCAGTTTGGTGAGGCAATGACTCATCGATCCTATGCGCAGAAAAGAAAGAGAAAAGGGAAAGGAAAGAACAAGGTAAGAGCGAAGAAGACGGGAGGAGGAGGCACTGATACAGAGGGAGCCACTTCTGGGATGCCTTCCGAGGCTGAGGAGCATGATTCTGATGATAAGGATGATCCTGTCATTGAGGTACAATAGTCAAGCTGAGATAGCGGTCTCAGGCTCTGGCCCAGGTAAAGTCATCCTCCGTGTCTTTCCAGACTCTCCCCACTTTGCTTATCGAGGAGAGGGAGGCATGGATACAACTCAAGGTCAAGGTGGATCACTTGACCCTACAGCTTGATTCATTTTTAGGGCAGATAGGAGTCGCCCAACCATTACACATTGATCCCTATCCCCCAACTGCGCCAGCCACGTCGGTTTCGTCATCATCCATACCTCCACCGCTGCCTGTTGATCCTTTTGGTCCATCTACATCGACAGCATCGCCTATTATATCTGAGACTCTATCCCCACCACCTCCTGTTGTGTTTGTTCCTTCATCAGTTATACCTTCTGACATGATTGTTAATGACCCAGTGACAACCTCTACAGTTGTTGAGGGTGGAGGTGAGGATGCTCCTACTACCCCTATCAAGATTTCATCTGATGCTGCTGATGACGACCCGATTGCGGTCGATTATATTAAGATAGTTGAGAGAGTGAGAGCTTTTGTTGTATTTATTTTCTTTTGTTATCTCTACTCTCTTTCTGGCTATTATTTTTGTATAATTAAACTCAAATCACTGTCCTGTCCTATTATGGTTTTATTTTTCTAGTGATTGGTTATGTTGCTATGTATAGATCATGTTTTGTCACTCTATATCTATTGATCTTGTTTGTTTGGATATTGTATGCTCTAGTACAGGTTGCTATGCTTACTATTATGCTTTGCTTCTATCTGGTGATACCCATCTATTTTAATTTAAAAATCAACTTCTTAGGACATTGTTGTTTTCAGTTAGGGGTAGGATGTAGATAGATAGGTATTCACCGATACATGTTCACACTTAGCACTCTGGATAATTTCATTGCAAATATCATACAATTTCAGCACAATTTAAAAAAAAATATATAAAAATAAAATTTTTTAAAATTTGTGATAATTTTGAACTTTCAATGATAGAATAACTTTGAACGTTCACTCCTGGTTAGTTGTTATTATGCAGTGACGCATTCATATTCGTCTCATCCTTTTATGAATTACATTCACACGTTTTTCTAGTATCACTAGGATGATTGCATGTGTATACCTTTCATGTATCCAACATCCATATGCACTAGTTGATAGCTATGTAGAAAATCTAAAAATGAGTTAATACGACTATTGTGGTAAAAGAATGAGTAGTGGAAACTAATTACCCTTTGTGAGTTTTGATCCAACCTTTGTTTCTGAGGGAATTGTCATATAAACTCGAATTGTTTTTTTCTTGATTATGCTTATAAAATTCGTTGAATTAATCTCAATTAATTTTTCATTTTAGGCTACTTATTAGAGGAGAACGTTCAGGATTTACCAACTAAACTCGAAAAAAACCTAAGTGCTAAAACAAAGAAATTAAGAAAATGATTTAAGCTATCGATATCTATTTCTTAACCCCTATATACATCCCTTCTCCTACATTTCAAGAAATGGTTTCATTTGTAACCCCACACCGATTCAATATTGCCAATTTTATTACTAAAATACAAACTCATAATCTTATACCTTGACCCCAATGGACCCCATTGCGCATCTAATATGAATTAACTGTCAAAGTATGTGATTGGAGGAGAGTAGTTGTGGGAGTTGTTGCATAATAATAACAAATAAATAAATAAAAAGGAAAAGAAGCATACAAAGAAACGCTTGAATGTGAAAAGGAGTTCATACATAAAAAAAAGAAAAAAAAATAGAAAAGCATATGCAACAATGGAAGTTGGTTGCAGAAGTGAAAAGAATAAAATGAGAAGATAAACTCGATCACTTACTGTGACGCACATTTTCTCTCTTAGCATCTTCGGCTACTATATAAAAACCAAAAATTCACGGTATTTTCTCTCTTAATGATTCTTAACGAATTAGTTTGAACATGAACGTGTGAATTGAGTTATCCACGGTATTTCGCTCCTCTAGTAAGTAGCATTCTAATCGTGAGACTATACACTCTAAATGTCCGTATTTCATAGAGTTAGGCATTAAAGCATTAGTATCCAAAAAAATCTATCAAAGCATTCATACAAAGTGCCATCATTCTTAAGCAAGTTTCTGTGAGACGCTCTTTTATGAGTATGAACCAATGTGAGAATTGAGTTGAAATTACAAGTTCTAGAGCTAAGATGGTCTAAATAACTCTAAATAAGGTTTGAGGCATAGCTGTTAACTCCACACAAACACGGATGCATGGATGTGATACATATCTATCTTGGTGGCATGAGGAGCATGTGAATTTCTTACATAGTTTGATTGAGATTAATATGTCTTTGTAGAGCTGAGTTAGCATTTGACCGGGAGGGAGTGTTAGAAGTTGTTCTTAATTTTTTTAACTTAAATTTAAGAATTTTGTGGGTGTATTCACTATAAACCCTCACGAGACAACACTCGTCCACTAGGGGGAACCTAGGGGTTTAACGGCTTGTTGCATTCGCTAAATGCAACAACGATTCCTGCAAAAGTGAGTTGGGTTATCTTACTTTTAGTTTATTTTGTTTTCTTTTAGTCGTTGTAGTTTAGTTTCGCTTGTTTTTACTATCGCCTTATCGCTAGGGACTAGCAATAACCTAGTTGGGGGTTATGACAAGTGAGGGTATTTGTAAAATGCAACAACACTAGGATAAGAAAATATATTGATATAGTTTACAACTCCCTATTATATCTGCAATTTGTGTTACAATGCCAGTTTATATACAATGTGACAAATCTATGATGTGTTGGGTTGTTTTAGTTGTTATTTTGTGCAGGTTACTGTGCTGCTGTGTGCAGGGATGACTTACAGGAGAAAAGGGTAAAGCCAAGATGCAAAAGGAACATTTCAAAGCTAAAATGTGAAGCTCGAGCGCTCGAGAAGGGTTCAAGTGATCGAGCCTTCAAGCGATTAAGGGTTTATCAAGCGCTTGAATAACTTGAGAGTTCAAGCGATCGAATGAAGTTCGATCGATCAAACATGCCATTATCAGAATTTGACGCGCACGTAGCAGAAATAGATTATTGTTAACCCTAGCAAGGATTTCTCTAATATATATCAGTTGTAAACACGTCCCTAAGGACGCCCACTTTTTGTTTTACAGTTTTCTAGACAGAGGTAGAGAGTTTTGCTTTGTTTTTGTAGGTTTCAAGGTTTGATATTGTTTTTCTTGGATTTTCAGCAAGTTTAATCAAAATTCTACGTTCCAGGTTCTTTTATATTGGTTTATTCACATTCTGTTAGTGAATCTTCTTAGTATAAGTACTGATAATTGTAGGTTTATACATTAGTGGGGATAAATCCATAAAATTTTTTTTATAGTTTTAATGTTAAAAACACAACCAAATGCATCCTTAATAATGATTCATGTTAAAAACCAATCTACATCATCTCCGACTATGTCTGAGTAGTTCTAGAGTTGGGAGACCACGATGAAACAGTGATCTCTAGCCTTTGCCATGCACCAGAATAAAACTTGTTTTCGATCGATCGAACCAGTGACATAGTCAAGCGATCGAAGACATTTCGATCGCTCGAGAGATGATGATGCTCGATCGATCGAAAGTGCGTCAATCGATCAAACCTTCAGATTCTTGAGATGATCCTTTGTAGTATTCCTAGACTTTCTGGTTTTGAGATTTGTTATCAAACTGTCCCCATATGCTCAGTTTGTCAAAACAATTTCTTAAATTTAAGCCTTAAGGCATTTTTCTTCAACAACTTTTGCAAACCACTTTGAATGCCACCATTCATAGTGCAAGTCTTAACTATTGTTTTAAACCGCCTTCACGTATTTTGAATCAACTATGATGATATAGTCCCGGCATGAAGGGACTATTGAATCTTTATCTTTAGAAAAATACGGAATACTATAGATGGATGTACTCCATAGAGCATTAATGTAACTACATGGTAGATGGTTAAGTCACTGCGGATTCGTGTGATCCCAACGTTCCCCTTTTATAAAGTAAAAATCATTTTAAAATCACTTTAGTAAGTTAGTTAATTACTAGTTAATTTAGCCATTTTACTTTAGTAGTTGTTAATTATGGAACATCATGTTCTACACCTTAATTAAAGTTCAAATTTTTATCTCCTTTTGAGTTTAATCTAAGTAAGTAACTTTAAACCTTCCCTGTGGGATCGACCTGGACTTATCTAGTATTACTTGCATGATCACCTACACTTGGGTGTTGCACAAGAAGTGCATAAATTATTTTCGTGTAATAAGGCTTTTGATTGCAAAATTATTCCCCCAATGGTACTTAGACCTTATTACAAGTTTGAAATAAAAACTAAAAACAAATAAATTGTCTAGGACTACACTTCAATTCGCAAAAAGATTGATCAAATGAATAAGCATAGCTGAGTGGACCACTATTCCTCGAGTTTGAAAACTTCATATTCTATATTTGTCTCATAATATTATCCCACTGAATCCTCTAGGTTGGAGTCCAAACTTGATAATGCATGCTCCCAGAAAGATCTAAAAGCGTCTAGTATATCATTGAGTGTGTCTGGACTCTCCAAAGAATTGAAAGCGCAAGCATGAGGTGATCTTGGCAATTTGGATGGAGTGATGGAGAATGGAGTATAACTCCTCAATTGTTCTCCTTCTTGTGGTGGGGTGCCAGGGGACCTCATGGGAGGCCTATGAAATAGCAGGTGTGGAAGGAATACCGATGGCAAATTAGGATTCATAGTGATATTCCTAGACAAAGACACAAAGACAAAAACAAGTGACAGAAACTAGATTAGCATAAAACTAAGAAAGAAATCAAATGAAGAGAAAGAAGCAAAGAAAACTAAAATAAACGAAGTGTGACATGAATTCAACCTCTCTATTGACATGACTAAACCATGTGCACTAGCTGGAAGGGGACACTGAAGCCTGAACAACAGATAGTTCAAGTACACATAGATGTAGGGAACCAGGGCGATAGTGATGAAGTCATCATAAAGAATGAAGACAACATTGTGGTTTTTAGCCACAACATCATGCAAATCATTTTCGTCCCATGGCTCGCACATCTTGTCATTCTCCCACTGCTGTATGAGTTCGTCATCTATCCACCCAACATTGGTTCCCTCCTCTTCTTCCTCCTCGTTAGAAGGAAACCATATATGTTCAAAAGGATTAACAGCAAGAAGGGCTGGCAGATATGGAACGTACCCAATGGAAAGATCAATGAGATCATCCACCCTTGGCCCTTGATAAGGTGAAAGTCAGAAAGCAATTTTGTCAGCGGTCCAGGGGGGTTTTGGTACTCTGAATCTCCCCAAGAGCCTAATAAGTAAACAGATTGAGCACCATCGTTATTATTAATAGTAAAAACTTGTAGATGAGTAGATAAAATGAAGTTATAGTGGGTGAGGATAAATAGTCACATAAAGAAAGTAAACAAAAATAAACCAAAAGACAAAAAGCATTAAACTAAAGGCTATAACAACAAAATCACTGGAGTTATGGTGGTTTAAGTGGATGAGTGGTTGGGCTCATCCAGTTAGATGTGGTCAACTTCAGATTGAAAATTTTCCAAGAATGGCTTTAACCGCTGACCATTAACTTTGAAGTTCTCGTCATTCTTTCGATTCATTAGCTCAATGACTCTATGCGGAAAAACTGATTTAACAATGAATGGGCATGTCCACCTAGAACGGAGTTTTCCTAGGAAGAGATGGAGGCGGGAGTTATACAGCAAGACTTTTTGCCCTAGCTCAAAGGATTTACGAAAGATAGTTTTATCATACCGAGCCTTCAATCTCTCTTTCTGCAACTTTTTAGAGTCATATGCATCTTGGCGTATTTCCTCGAGTTCTGCAAGTTGAAGTTTTCTTAATTGATCTCCCTCTTTAATATCGAAGTTTAATGAGCGTATCGCCCAATATGCCTTATGTTCAATCTCAACGGGGAGGTGACGTGCTTTTTCGTAAATTAGAACATAGTACGGTATGCCAGTAAAGCATTGGTCAGTTTGTATGCCCAATCCTTCCTATTGGAGCTAACCATTTTCTCGAGTATATGCTTGATTTCCCCCGGTTGGCCAACTCTGCTTACCAGTTTGTCTATGGGTGGTAAGTAGTGTAATTTTTTGATTGACCCCATACTTCTGAAGGAGTGACTCCAAGGGCCTATTACAGAAGTGTTTGCCTTGGTCACTAATTAATGCTCTCGAGGTTCTAAAATGAGAAAGAATATTCTCTTTAAGGAAGGATATAACTATCTTATGATCATTTTAGCGTGTTGGTATGGCTTCCACCCATTTTGATACATACTCCACATCAACAAGTATGTGCTCACAATTATTCAATCTTGGGAATAGACCCATAAATTCTATGCCCCAACAATCAAAGATTCCGATTGTGATTATAGTAGTCAAAGGCATACAGTTCTTCTTTAAAATCGTGCCTAACCTTTGACAACATTAGCACGATTTACAGAAGGACTGGGCATCATTAAACATGGTGGGCTAGTAGAAATTGCTATGTAAGACTTTTTATGTGATCTTCTGTGAAGCGAAATGGCCACCGCAAGCCTTGGAATGGCACGAGGCCAGGATTACAGTTATGTCCTCATTCAAAATGCAACATCTAATGACCTAATCAGTGAAATATTTGAAAAGGTACGGGTCATCGAAGAAGAAGTGATGTGCAAATGAGAGAAATCTTTTCCAATCCTGATTTGACCAATGCGCCGGGGTTTCTCCCATGACTAATTTGTTTACGACATCCACGTACCAGGGTAAATTAGAAACATCCATTACCCATTCGTCTAGGAATTCTTCTTTGATCGGTGTCAGTTCAGTGTTGTCAACAAAGGTTAACCTAGATAAATGGTCGACGACCACATTCTCTACTCCTTTCTTGTCTTTAATGGTTAAGTCAAATTCTTAGAGTAGCAGTATCCATCTAATGAGTCTTTGTTTTACATCCTTCTTGGATAAGAGGTATATAAGGACTGAATGGTCTGTGAATAGACTATTGGTAACCCTATGAGGTACGATCGAAACTTGTCCAAGGCAATGACTATAACTAACAACTCTTTCTTGATTATAGTGTAGTTCATTTGAGCATCGTTTAGAGTTTTGCTAGCGTAATCGATAACATAAGGCTTATTATCTTTCCTCTGGCCTAGGACCGAGCCAATGGCATAATCACTAGCATCGCACATTAATTCGAATGGGAGACTCCAATCGATAGCTTGGATAATAGGTGCAGTTGTGAGGAGCTACTTAAGAGTATCAAAAGATGTTTGACAGGCATCCGACCACTCGAAAGGTACATCTTTGACAAGAAATTAACAAAGTGGTCAGGAAATGTCACTAAAGTTTTGGATAAACCTTCTATAAAAGCCCGCACGTCCTAGGAAAAAGCGGATATCTATCACTGTGCGGGGAGCAGGAAGGTTTGAGATAATATCAGTTTTAGCCTTATCTACCTAGATACATTCGTTAGAGATTATGTGGCCAAGGACTATCCCAATGGTCACCATGATGTGACATTTTTCCCAGTATAATACCAGGTGTTTGTCCTCACATCGTGATAGAGCACGTTCAAGATTTTCTAAGCAATTGTCGAGGCAATGGACAAATACTAAAAAAAATCGTAGATGAAAACTTCCAGTATCTGTTCGACCATATTGCTAAATATACTGAGCATGCACCGCTAAAAGGTTGCAGGTGCACTGCATAAGCCGAACGACATTCGTCGGTAGGCTAAGGTACCGAAAGGATTTAGAAAAGTTGTTATCTCCTGATCTTTAGGAGCAATATCGATCTGATTCTAACCACTATATCCGTCTAGAAAATAATAGTACTTATGACTTGCCACTCATTCTAGCATTTAGTCTATGAACGGTAGTGGGAAGTGATCTTTCTGGGTCACAGTGTTCAATTTTTGGTAATCGATACACATCCTCCAACCGGTGGGGACGCACGTCGGTACCAACTCGCCGTCTTTATTTGGAATAACCATTATGCCTGCTTTTTTAGGTACTACATAGGGTGGACTGACCCATAGACTGTCAGAGATTGGATATATTATCCCAACATCAAGTAATTTTAAAACTTCCTTTTTAACCACTTCTTGCATGTTAGGATCCAGACGCCTTTGTATTTGTCGTGTTGGCTTAGCGTATTCTTCTAGATATATTTTATGGGTACACATGGACGGGCTTATGCCTTTAAGGTCGGCAATAGTCCATCCTAATGCTCCCTTGTGTTGTTTTAGCATTTGCACTAATTTACCCTCTTACTCAGAATTGAAGGTGGACGATATAATAACGGGGTATGTTTTCTCAGTTCCTAAGAATGTGTATTTGAGCTCCATAGGAAGCTCCTTTAATTCTAGATCAGGAAACCAGAGGTTCGAGGGCATAGATAATTTTGTTTTTGGAGGCAATAGTTCATATGGTGTTACCCACATGCATTCAGCTCTGTCCTCCTCATGTTTGATTTAGGTCGGCATCCAGTGAAGTAGAATTTTTAGGTTGATAGATAGTGTCGAATCATGACACAACTACCTCTACAGAATCTTTGTAATTAACAAAATTAGCCTCATCTTTCATAACATTTTTGATAAGGTTTACTTCTTTCACATCTTCGTATTCTTTAGGTCGGGGGTTTGAAATGATTTTTACGTTTAACGTCATGTTCCCGAATACAATAGTCATTATACCACTTCTTATTCATATCGTGGCATCGATTGTGTTTAGGAATGGACATCCAAAGATCACTGGGATTTGGGCACACGAATTAGAAACAGGTTCAGTATTTAAGATCACAAAATCAACTAGAAAGACAAACGTGTCTATTTTGCACAAGGACTTCCTCCAACACCCCCTAGGGTACTTTACCGATCTATCTGCCAATTATAGTATAACTCGGGTAGGTTTGAGTTCACCTAACCCTAGTGGTTTATAAATTGAGTATGGCAGTAGGTTTACACTCGCTCCTAGGTCGAGGAGTGCATTGTCGATTCTTTGGTTTTTGATTTGATGTGAAATAGTAGGAGTATCGGGGTCATTAAGTTTCGGGCGCAGTTCATTCTGAAAAATTGTGCTTGCTTGGCAAGCAACATATGCGTGTTTTTTCACACTCTGCCGCCTCTAAACCATGCATAAATCGTTTAAGTATCTAGCATATGCCAGTACTTACTTGATCACATCAAGGAGTGAAAGGTTTATTTTAACTTATTTAAACAGTTCTAGAACTCCTAATTCTTTATCTCATTTTTGGGTTTCTTTAGTCTTTGAGGGTAGGGCATGGGAAAAGGGCATTTTTCTACTTCGTCATTAACGGGCTCCTTTCCAGCCTTTCTCTCAACTTCTTCTACTCTTATTAGAGCTTTATCGTTTAACTTTACGGTTTCTTTTTTATTAGATGGCTCCTCATTTACCACTTCTTCCTCTTCATACACCTCAGTTGTAGAAAGAGGCATGTTTTGCCCTATTATCTTGCCGCTTCTCAGGGTAGTCACAGCTTTAGTATGTTCTTGATTATTGGGACCGTTATTGTATCCCTTAGGGTTTGGAAGTGGTTGGGCAGGAAATGTTCCTCCCATTCCCTCTTGTTGTGCATCTATCCTTTCTAATGTGGCAGACATCTTACTTATCATTTGAATTAATTGTTATGTTAAGTTTACATTAGAAATTGGATCTTCCTCTTGCATCTTTTTGTGAGGTGGTACATACACATTCGACTATTGATTAGAGGGCTGAGCTTGATTGTAGTTATTGGATCTATTTTGATTGAATTGTTAGGACTGCCTATTGTGTTGCCCTTGATATTGATTTTGGGTCCCAGCGTCAGTCCTCCAATCAAAATTGGGGTGATTCCACCTGTTATTATTAGCTTGAAAATTGGTATTATTATTTTTATAGAATTCCCCGCTCCTCTATACCCTTGCCTGGCATTCATCTCCATGGGGGCTTGTTCTTGAAAATACAGTACATTAGGACAATGCTGAGTACTATGTCCCAACATATTGCATGTGTCGCATGGTTCTTCAGGTAAAACTTGCCTAGAACTCTCTCCTCTCATTCCTAACTCTTCTACCTTCCTCTCTAGCTCCTCATATTTAGTCATCAAATTATCTTCAGTTTTTAACTGATATATGCTTTTCTCCTCTCTACCCAATGGTTGTGTTCGTGAGACATCTTCAGGGTTAGAGCATTCGTGAGCATGTTAAGCTAACCACTCGAAGTGTACTTCAGCCTCTTCAGTGTTCTTGCTAATAAATGCAACTGCGCTCATAGTTTCAACTAGTTTTTTTGCTTCACCATTAAGTTCTTCATATAAGAAGTTGATTGTTCACCATTTCTCATACCCATGATGTGGGCATGAGAGAAGCAAATCCTTGAATCACTCCCACGTTTGAGTGAAGGTTTCATTATATTATTATTTATATGAATTTATCTAGCGTTTTAGTTCAGCGGTCATGCGAGGTAGAAAAACTTCTTTAAAAACATAGTGTTCATCGCATGCCAAGTGAAGATAGAGTTGGGTTTGAGAGATAATAGGCATTGTTTCGCTTTGTCCTTTAAGGTGAAAGGAAAAGGCATCAAGCGGGTGACATCCACGGGACAATTTTGAGAAAATATTTTGCAAGCGTCCTCGAAGTCCTTGACATGTAGGTAGGCCTTCTCATTTTCCATCCTATGAAAGGTTGGAAGCAGCTGAATCATTCCACTATGAAATTGAAATTCGCCTGCATGTGGTGGAATGAGAATGCAAGAGGGTGTAGGTGCATGAATAGGTTACATGAGATCGCGCAAGGGATGCAACAAATCATCAATGGGTGCAATTCTATTCTCACCATTCTCACTTTCATCGTCATCCATCGAGTTTGCAAGAGTGACTATAGGATTGACAAAGCTAAAGGAATCAGATGAATAAAGTGGATTTTTGAAAATTCCCTCTATCGAATTATCAGACATGTAAAGGGAAAATCTAAGGAACTAAAAGAAAAAGAAAAATAGAAATATATGAAGATAGAGTAAGGTAATCTAAGCAATAACTAGTCGCCTTCCCAGGCAACGGTGCCAAAAACTTGACATGAAAATAAATTGTGCGCTCTTGTACGACACCCAAGTGTAGGTGGATGTGCAAGTAGTAAACTGGATAAGACTAGGTCAATCTCAAAGGGAAGGTGCAAAGGTATTAACTTAGATTAAACTCGAAAAGGAAATTAAAAATTCAATGTTTTAAATGAAATGTGAAACACAAAGTTTCACAAATTACTAACTAGTGATAGTAAATCAATTAACTTAAACTAATAATTAACTAACTAACTAACTAAAGCAATATCAAACTGGGTTTTAACTTTATAAAAGAAAATCGTTGGGTTCACACGAATCCACAGTGACCTAGCCATCTACCATGCACATTCATTAACATTCGATGGAGCACATCCCTCTATAGTATTCTGTAATTTCCTACAAATAAATATTCAATAGTCCTTTCATGATCGGGTGTAGATCATCATAGTTGATTTAAAAAACATAAAAGACAGTTTAAAATAATGGTTTCATCTCACCCTCAATAGTGTTAGCATTAAAGGTGGTTAGCAAAAGTCATTGAAGAAAAATGCCTTATGGCTTAAAGTTAAGAACTGTTTTGACAAACTGAGTTATAGGGATAGTTTGATAACATATCTCGAAAATATAAAGTCTAGAAATACTAAAAAGGATCATCTTAAGATTCTACAGGTTTAATCGATTAACGCGCCTTTGATCGATCGAACTACATCATCTCTCAATCGATCGAAATATCTACGAACGCTTGACTGTTCCCACATTCGATCGATCGAAATAGCTTTGATCGCTCGAATGACACGGCTAAAAAGTTGTGCGCTCTTGTGCAACACCCAAGTGTAGGTGGACGTGTAAGTAATAATCTAGTAAGACCAGGTCGATGGCACAGGGAAGTTTATAAGCTACTACCTTAGACTAATCTCGAAAAGAAAATCAAAAATTCGATGTTTTCAATAAGATGTGAAACATAAAGTTCCACAGATGACTAACTAGTGAAAGTAAAGTGATTAATTAAACTAATAATTAACTAACTAACTAAAGTAATATATAACTAGGTTTTAACTTTATAAAGGAAAAGCGTTGGGTTCACACAAATCGACAGTGTCCTACCTATCTACCATGCACATTCATTAACGCTCAATGGAATGCATCCCTCTACAGTATTCCATATTTTCTAAAGATAAAGATTCAATAGTCCTTTCATGACTAGGACTATATCATCCCAGTTGATTTAAAACTGGAAGGTGGTTTAAAACAATAGTTAAGACTCGCACTATGAATGGTGTAAGCACTCAAAGTGGTTTGCAAAAGTTATTGGAGAAAAATGACTTAAGGCTTAAAGTCAAGAAATTGTTTTGACAAGCTGAGCTTATAGGGATAATTTGATAACATACTTCGAAAATAGAAAGTCTAGGAATACTAAAAAGGATCATCTTAAGATTCTGCAGGTTTGATCTATTGACTGTCCCAACATTCGATCGATCGAAATAGCTTCGATTGATTGAATGCAGGTATTCTGCAGAATGCTTGGCAGAGGTTGGAGATCATTGTTTCATTGTGATCTCCCAACTCTGAGACAGCTTAGACATTGTTTTAAGTATGAAAGAATGGTTTTTAACATGTGAAAATATTAAGGCTTTGTTTGGTTGTGTTTTAATCATAAGATATCAAAACTATGGATTCAACGAAAGTAGCATACAAGTCTAAGGTTATCACTGCTTAAACTATGAAGAACCATGAACAGAATAAGAATAAGACAATATTAAAGAACCTGGAATGTAGAACTTATATTAAATTTGCTGAAAATCCAAAGAAATCAATGTCAAGTAATGGAAACCTACAAAACAAAACCAAACTCTCTATCTCTCTCGATGAAACTGAAGAACAAAAAGTGGGTATCCCTTTTTTACGAGATTGTAACACATATATATAGAAGTCCTAGGCTAGGATTAATTACAATTACGTCTCTGCTGCATTCCCGTAAAAACTGGTGAACTCGTATTCGATCGATCGAACATTGTTCGATCACTTCAATTAAAATTTCTTTGAGCGCTTGAATAACCTTCAACTGCTTGAACATTTGATTGCTTAAGCAATCTTCGATCACTCGAACTTCACATTTCAGCTTTGAAATATCTTGTTTACATCTAAACTTTACCAATTTCCTGTAATTGATCCCCGCACATATTGACAGAGCATATCTACACAAAATAACAACTGATATAACCAAACTCATCATAGATTTATCTCATTGTATATAAACTAGCATTATAACACAAATTGCAGATAACATAGGAAGTTGTAAACTGAATCATGATATTTTCATATTATAGCATGGTTATATTTTACAAATATCCCTACTTGTCACAACCCCTAACTAGTTTATTGCTAGTCCCTAGCGATAAAGCGATATAAAAACAAGCTAAACTAAACTAAAATGACTAAGAAAAACAAAATTTAACTAAAATGAATTAACCTAAATAGAAGGAGTTCCTAACTCACTTTTGCAGGAATCGCAGTTGCATTTAGCTAGTGCAACAAGCCGTTAAACCCCTAGGTTCCCCCTAGTGGACGAGTGTCATCTCGTGAGGGTTTATAGTGAATATACCCACAAAATTCTTATTTTAAAAACAGATAAAATATCTTTAAAACTATTCTCTCTTGGTCAACTGATACAATAACACATTATTCTCAAATCAAACCATAAAAGAAATTCACATGCTCCTCCTACCACCAAGATAGGTATAACATATGTATCGCATTCATGCATCCTTGTGTGTGTGTGAAGTTAATAGCTATGCATCAAACCTTGTTTAAAGTTGTTTGAACTATTATACCTCTAGAACTTGTAGTTTCAACTCAATTCTCACATTGGTTCTCACTAATAAAAGAATGTCTCACAGAAACTTATTTAAGAATGATCGCACATTGCATGAAACCTTTGATATGAGTGAGTTCTTGGATATTAATGCTTTCATACTTGATTCTTTGAAAAATGGACGTTTAGAGTGTATAGTTTCACGAGTAGAATACTACTTACTAGAGGAGCGAAATACTGTGGATAATCCAATTCACACGTTCATGTTCAAACTAACTCATTAAGAATCTTTAAGACTTTGAATTTAGTTTTTATAAAGCAGATGAAGATGAAAAGAGCGAGAATGTACGTCTTAGCATGTGATGTAGCCTACCTTTTTATTTTATTCTTTTCACGTCTCCAACCAGCCTCCACTCTTGCATATTCTTCTCCTTTTCTTCTTCTCTTTTTTTTTTCTTTCTTTTATTATTACTCCTCTTCCACATTTAGCTTTTTTTTTTGTTTTTTTCATTTTTTTTATAATTCTTTTTACAAGGCAACTCCCATAACCACTCCCTTCTAATCACATACTTCGACAGTTTAATCATATTAGATGCGCAATTAGGTCCATTGGGGTCAAGGTATAAGATTAGGAGTTCGTATTTTCATAATAGAATTGGCAATATTTAAATGTTATGGGGTTGAAAAGTGAAACAGTTTCTTGATTGTAGGTAAAGATATATGAAAAGGTTAAGGGGTGGATATCGATGGCTTAAATCATTTTCTCAATTTCTTTGTTTTAGCACTTCGGTGTTTATCGAGTTTAGTTGGTAGATCCTAAACGTTCTCCTCTAATAAGTAGCCAAAAATGAAGAATTAGTTGAGACTATTTCAATGAATTTTATAAGCATAATCAATAAAAAAAAAATAATTCGAGTTTGTGTGACAATTCCCTCAGAAATGAAGAATGGATCAAAAGCTCACTAAGGGTAATTAGTTTCCACTACTCATTCTTTAAACACAATAGTCGTAGTAACTCCTTTTTAGATTTGCTACATAGCTATCTACAAGTGCATATGGGTGGTGGATACATAAAAGGTCAATACATGCAACCGTCCTAGTGATACCAAAAAAAAACTCGTGAACGTAATTCATAAAAGATTGAGACTAATGTGAATACGTCATTACATACTAACCAACTAACTTGGAGAGAAAGTTCAAAGTTATCTTATCATTTAAGTTGAAAATTACCAAATTTTTTATTGAAATTATATGTTAATGAAAATTTTCAAAGTTTCAGAGTGCTAAGTGTGAAATGTATAGGTGAATACCTATCTACACCCTACCCCCAACTGAAAACAATGATGTCTTCAAAAGGGGATTTTCAAAATATAATGGATGGGTATCACCTGGTAGAAGCAAACCAATAACAGCAAGCATAGCAACCTGTAATAAGAACATACAATCTCCAAACAACCATGATCAATAGATAAGAATTACAAAACATGATCCACAAATAGCATCAGAACCAATCACTGGAATAATAATACAATAATATAGCAGAGTAGTAATCTGAGTCCAAGAATACAAAAATCAGAACTAGGGAGAGAGGAGAGATGACAAAAGAAAATAAATACAACAAAAAACCTCACTCACTCAACTAGTATATCCTAATCAATCTCTATCGGATCATCAGTGACAATATCAGAAACATCGGTCGGAGCATCGGTAGCAGTGGTCCCCTCTCTACCTTTAGCAACTACAGGAGCTAACGCTGGGTCACTCGCAGCTGTACCAAGATGTATAGCAGATGGAGGATCGGCTATAGCCAGAGGTGGTGTCTCAAAAATAGTAGGTAGCACCAACGATGAAGATGGAACAGATGGGTCAGAAGTCTAAGGTGGAGCTATAGATGATGAAGGAACTGAGGTTGCTGGTGCAACTGGGGATGTGAAGGTGTGTATAATGATTGGGCAACCCCCAACTGAACTAAAAGTGCATTGAGCTGTGCAGTCAAGTGATCGACCTTACCCTCAAGTCGTAACCTTACTGCTCTTTCCTTGAGTAACATCGCATGAATAGTCTAGAGAGAAACGGTCGATGACTCTTCCTAGGTTGGAGCCTGAGAGCGTTGTCTCATCTCAAATTACTGTACTGTAGCAATAGAATCATCCTCCTCACTGGTATCCCGATCCTCAGCCTCTGACGGCATCCCTGAAGCGGCCCCCTCGGTGTCTGTGCCTCCGCCTCTTCTCTTCTTCCCCACTTTCTCTTTACCTTTACCTTTTTTCTTACATTTTTGAGCGTCTGAGCGACGCGTCACAGTCTCTTCAAACTACTAGAGGTAACCCAAATATCATCAGTGGCCAAGGTAGGAAGATTAGAACTGGCAATGACTCGATGTGTGGCCCAAGTGCCCTTCAGATGGAGCTTGGCAGCAATGTATCTGGTGGGCTGAATCATAAAATCGATGTAAAGGTAGCGCAGACAAACTTTCTGGCCCATCCCAACAGCATACAGAACACGAGCATACCACAGTGCCAACTTTTCATGGTAGGATGTCATTAGTATGCAGTTACAAAGCGCCAGATGAAGTAGACGATAATTGAGGGTGAGATATTGATCCTCAACAAGGGTTCGACCATTCCATCTCTGAACGGTCCCACCTGTGATCTCAAGGACTATGGCAGAGGGAGATGTATCAGGGGCATTAGGACACTAGGGGTAGACATAATTAGGTACCTTAAGCAACCCCAAGGTGGTAGTAATGGTAGCAGGACTAAAGATAAACTCTTGACCGCAAAAGAAAGATATGTAGGTGAATAGCGCGGCTGTATCCTTGATCATCATAGCACAAGCTTCCTTGATCCACGGGAGGTTCACCTATTTGTCTTGCGTTAGGACCAGAGGGGCATCACTTTGATGCAAGCCAGGAACCATGGGGATTCGAGCCAGATAGCCTGCAAAGGTCGTTCAATCATAACCTTTCTGGTTTAAAAGTGACATGTGAACCACTATTGATCGAGTGGGTTTTGAAAACCATAGGGCGGGACCAGAATTGGGATTATCAAGATCAAAAGGCTTCTCCTTCTGGTACCCCATAATATGATTCATCTGGAATTAAGTAAAAGAAATAAAACAAACGAATCAAAGCAGGGATGATAGAACAAGAAACTATCTCTACACTTGCTCGATCGATCAAGAATTTTTGATCGATTGAAATAGGGCCAGCCTCGAGCGCTTGAACTCAGCTTGATCAATCGAGCATAGAGATTATGCAGAGACAAAAAAAAAATAGAAACAAGAAAAATAGATGAAATCTACAATAAGGAGACTCATTAGTTGGTCTTAAGACCAATGGGGGACACCCCCCCTCGGTTTCAATGGAAATGCTTGTAGTGGTTTCAAAAGACCTTTACCTCAGGAAAAATGCACTGAGGAGATGAGATGATGAGGATTACAACGTGGGGATGACCAGGGGGGATGAATCGTGAAGGGGAGGCTCCTTAGAAAAAAAATTTCCTGAACTCTCTCTCTCTTTCTCTCTCGTGCTTGAGTATGGGTGAGGAAATGAAGAGGTGTACTGGGGACACCTCGTTTAAAATAGGGCTCGAGCGATTGAGAAAGTTTGATCAATCAAAAGTGAAAGGAATGAGTTCAAGCGATCGAAAATGTTCGATCGATCGAGACACATATTTCAGTGCTCCCTTGTTGTACAAAACCTGTTCACCCCTAACTAATAGAGAGTGATCTGGATATATAGGAATACCATAATAGCAGTTTAACACAGACTATATAAGCCAAAAGTAGTCATCATTTTGATACAAAATTGTAAATTCCATAAATATAACTTTGTAACACATTCAATTGCAAATAATTCCCCCAATGTTACTAAGACCTTATTACAAGTTTGAAATAAAAATTAAAAATAGATAAATTGTCTAGGAATACACTTCAATTTGCGAAAAGATTGATCAAATGAATAATCACTGGTTGAAGTGGACCACTATTCCTCGAATTTGAAAACTTCATCTTCCACGTTTGTTTCATTATAGCATCCTACTGAATCCACTATGTTATAGTCCAAATTCGATAATGCACGATCCCATAAAGATCTAAAACCATCTAGTATATCATTGAGTGCGTCTGAAATCTCCAAAGAATTAAAAATGCAAGCATGAGGTGATCTTGACGATCCCAATGGAGACATAGATAATGGAGTATAGCTCCTCAGTTGTTCTCCTTCTCGCGGCAGGGTACCAGGGGACCTTACGGAGGCCCATGAAACAGTAGGTGTGGATATCGCATTTTTCTTACCCACAGCTTTTCAAAATCAAATTCAAAAACAAACGAGTCGCCACTTAATTTTTTTTTTAAGGGAGAATTAAGAAACCATTTTAAAAGCAAACTGATCTTTTAGAAACCAGAGATTAACTAGGTCCGGGGATTATGGAATGAGAGAGGAAGGAGCCTGTCGGACTAAAACACCCTCTCTCATCCTATCTTGCGATAGGCCTCTACTCAACATCCTTTTAATCAAATTTAATAATCTAAGCATGCCCTCAACTAATACATATATACATATACATCACAAAAGCATGTCCAAAGGGTGTACAATTGCAATTGACAAAATACCATTCAAAAGCCACATAATTCAAGTAGCAAGCGATATGATATGCAATAGAGAACGAGTGAACTTACCCGGGATCCAGCAGCGATAGTAAATGTGCAATGCATGCGAACAAAAGAAAATCCTAAAAAAGAGTCTCTAATCACATAAACACATAAGGCAAAACCTAATTCTAAGGTGTCGCGCATTAAGTCGAAAAATCAATAAAATCAAGAAATTAAGATAAACTAAAGAGGAGTCCTAGAAATCATACCTTAATAGCGCTACAAAACAAAGGGTTAGTCCACATGCTTCACATAATAATATGATATCAAACAATCAATCCTAATTCTCTAGCTTATACCTAGCAAGCAATGAAATCCAACTTTATCCAATTACTAGTTCTAATTATAAGCATTAATGTGCATAAATGAATGGATGTGAACAAGAATAAGACATGGATTTATTCACTAATTTGGGTCACTTAGCCTCTGGATTTAAGCTAAGTTACCATTTTGACACGAGAAAAATCTTGTGCGCTCTTGTGCAATACCCAAGTGTAGGTAGACGTGCAAGTAATATCTGGTAAGACCAGGTCGATCCCACAGGGAAGGTGTTGACCTATTGAATTAGACTAACCTCTAAAGAAAATAAAATAAAACGAATAAGATTGAACGATGGTGCGGAACACAAAGTTCCACAAACTAGGATTACTACTGAAGATAATTAAAATTAACTGAACAATCTAACTAGCTAATTAAAACAGTATTCTAAATTGAGAAGTTTAACTTTTAAAAGAAAGTGTTGGGATTACACGAATCCACAGTAATCTAACCATCTACCATGCATTTACCTTGAAGCACAAAGGAGTATATTACCCACAGTTTTCCGTATTTCTCTAAAGATAGAGAATCCATGGCCCTTTCATGACCGGGACCATATCATCACAGTTAAATTAAAATACTTGAAAGCGGTTTAATCCAATAGTTGAGACTCGCATCCTCAATGGTGTTAGCATTGAAGATGGTTTGCAAAATGTATTGAAAGAAAATGCCTTAGGGCCTTAGTTTTAAAACTGTTTTGACAAATTGAGCATTTATTTGGGACAGAATGATAACAAATCTTAAAGCAAAAGGTCCTGGAATACTGCAGGGAACATCCTCAAAAATCCGAGAGTTCGATCGATCGACACGCTTTCGATCGATCGAAGACCTTCATCCCTCAATCGATCGAACTGACTTTGATCGATTGACTGTCTCTGGTTCGATCGATCGAACTGACTTCGATCGATCGAACACAGCGATTATTCTGCTGCATGGCAGAGGCTGGAGATCACTGTTTCATCGTGTTCTCCCAACCTGGGACTACTCAGACATCGTCTGGAGTGTCAAAGATTGATATTTAACGTAAAAGAACATTAACACCTTGTTTGGTTGTAAGTTTTTCATGAAAACTACGAAATCTATGGTTTTACAACTATTTAGCATATAATATCACGAGATGAGCGATTAAACTATGACTACTAAGTGCAGAATCTAAGTGAGCAGTATATAGATAACCTGGAATAGAAGATACTTGTATTAACTCAGAGAAATCCAATCCACAATGTAAATATTCAATGAAAACCTACAAAAAACCAAGCAAACTCTCTATCTCTCTCTATAAAACTGTTAAAGTGTAAAGTGGGCGTCCCCCTGGACGTGTACAATACTCCTATATATAAGAAAACCTAAGAAACTAGGGTTAAAACCCGCATCTGCTGCCTACGCAAATGTTACTGGAAATACCCCGTTCGATCGATCGAACCCTCAAGCCTCAAGCGCTTCAACTCTCTTTGAGCGATCGAACTCTCGATCGATCGAACCTTCTTAGATCGATCGAACTCCACATTTCAGCTTTGGCTTCTTTTGTTTTCATTCCAGCATTCCATTTATTCTGATGTTCATCTGTTTAGTCCACACAGCAGTAATCTGCACAAACAACAGCTAAAACAATACAACTTATCATAGATTAATCATAGTGTATAGAAATTAGCCTTGCAATGCAAATCGCAGATAAAACGGGAAGTTGTGATAAAACTAATACAATTCTTTCCTTTAGCGCGGTTGTATTTTACAAATACCCCCGCTTTGCACAACCCCCAACTAGCTTATTGCTAGTCCCTAGCGATAAAGCGAAAATAATAAAAAATAAAAACTCCTAAACTAAACTACCACAACTAAGAAACAAAGAAAAACTAAAAACAACCTAAACTAAGATAGAAAGAAAAATCCTAACTCACTTTCGCAGGAATCGCGGTTGCATTTAGCGAATGCAACAAGCCTTTAAACCCCTAGGTTTCCCCTAGTGGACGAGTGCTGTCTCATGAGGGTTTGCAGTGAATATACCCACAAAATTCTCCAATTTTAAGCTCAAAAAAAAAATTTAGAATAACTTGTAGAATTCACCCTTCCATTAAATTGTTAACTAAACTCCACAATAATATAATATCCTCTATCAACCCATGAAAGAGACCCACATGCTCCCCTATATCACCAAGTAAAATATAACAAATGTATTACCATCATGCACCCGTGTGTGTGTGAAATTAACAACCATACGTCCAACCTTATTAAGAGTTATATAGACTATTGTACTTTGGAAAACTTGCAGTTTTAGCTCAATTCTCACATTGGTCACACTCAAAAAGAACGTCTCTCAGAAACTTACTTTACAATGATCACACATCGTATGAAAGCTTTGATAAGGATGATATTATAAGTGCTAATGCTTTCATACTCGACTCTATGAAAAACGGACTTTTAAAAGTGTATAGTCTCAGGAATGGAACACTACTTACTAGAGGAGCGAAATACCGTGGATAACTCAACTCACACTTCCATGTTCAAATCAATTATTGAGAATCTTCAAGACTTTGACTTGCGGCTTTTATTTTTAGTAGGTAGGAGGGTTGTAGAGAAGAGTGTGCTTTTTTAGTATGTGATGGAATTTCAACTTCTCTTTTTATTCTTAATTCTTTTCTCCACCCAATCTCCCATTCATTTCATATACTTTTTTTTTTTTTTTTTTTTTTTTTTTTTTTTAACCTTCATTCATCATCATTCATTTTTTTTTTTTTATAAATATATACCCCACAACTACTTTCTTCCATTTCACATACTTTGATGACTCATTCCCAACAAATATATCAAACGGCTCGATGAGGTCAAGGTATAGATCAAGGGTATGAATTCTTATGATTATATTGGAAATATTTAATTAAGGTGTGGCATCAGGGATGAAATCATTCAATGAATGTAGGTGATAGTTATATCAGGTAAAAGAATGGGTAAACGATGGCTTAAATCATTTTCTCAACTTTCAATTTTTAGCACTTAAGTGTTCATTGAGTTTAATTGATAAATCCTGAACGTTCTCCTCTAACAAGCAGTCAAAACTTTAAAGAAAACTGAGACTTAACAACGAATTCACGAAGTATATGCAAGAAAAGACCATTCGACAATGTATGAGAATCCCCTCAGAAATGACGACTGGCTCAATAGCTCACAAAGGGTTATTAGCCTCCACTACTTATTCTTTTTTCGCACAATAATCATATTAACTCAATTTTTAAGTTTTCTACATGGCTGCCAATTAGTGCACAAAAGTGTTGGGTACATAATAGCTTTACAAATGTAATTCATTTCAGTGATATATAAAAACGCGTGGATTTAATCCATAAAAAGATGAGAATACTACAAATGTGTCATTGTCTAATCAACAAGCAGGAGAGATTATTCAGAGTTATTCTAACAATACGATTAAAAATTTGTAAAATTTTAACAGACTGTGTTCTCATTAAATTTAAAACATATCTAAGTGCAAAACCTGATTATTGCGGGTGTATACCTATCTATTGTCTCCTACCCCCAACTGAAAACAACAAAGTTCCCAGAAGTTGATTTTCAATAAATAAAATAGATGGGTATCACCTGTATAGAGCAAATGATGATCGCAAGCAAAGCAACCTAGCATAGAAAAGTAGAACACAATCTCCAAAACAAACAGGATCAATAGATAAGAAGAACACGATAAAACCATGATCCAACAAACTAAACCATTGTAATATGAACATAATAAAATACAAACAGTGATACATAATGTCCATACAAAAACCAACTAACCACAACCAAAACCACCAACATATATCCAACCAACCAAAAATACATAAATACCACCTCCCCAACTAAAACTAATCGACCCCAGACGGCGTATCATCGGCTATATCAGAAGGGATGTCGATGGGAGTAGGCGGTAATATGGTAGTAGCAGGGGCGGCAGCAGATGGCTCAGAAGCAGCGGTGGAAAAAGGATCAGCAGCCTCAGAATCTGGGGCAGCATCAGATGATGGAACAGTGGTAGGTGGTGCAGACGGGGCCGTCGATGGATGCGGAGTAGAATGAACAGTCGACTCAACCCCAATCTGAATCAAAATGGACTCCAGTAAAGTCTGGAGATGGTCTATCCGGCCCTCGAGTCTAATCCTGGCCTCTCTCTCCTCCAATAGTAGCTCGTGAACTGTCGGGAGAGGCACAGAAGAAGAAGACTCTCCCTGGGCCTGAGTCTGCGACCGCTGTCGCAGCTCAAACTGCTGAACCGCAGCAACTGGATCATCCTCATCATCCGAATCAAGCTCCTCTACCTCAGTAGGTGTCCCTGAAGCTCCGACCTCTGTGTCCGTCCCACCACGCCTCTTCTTCCTCCCCCTCACCCTCGCTTTCCCTTTCCCCTTTCGCTTCCTCTTCTGGGCGTCGGAGCGGCGAGCAGCCGCCTCGCTAAATCTACGGGGAGAAGGGCGAACATCATCGCCAGCAAGCACGGGGAAATCCGCCTCAGCCATCACCCTCTGAATAGCCCAAGCACCCTTCAGGTGCTTCTTGGACGAGATATAACGGGTGGGGTGGACCATAAAGTCAATATATAGGCGTGGTATACAAACTGGCTGTCCCGTCCCCACTACATATAAGACTCGCGCATACCAAGCCGCGATCTTCTCTCGATAGGAAGTCACTAGGAGGCAGTTGCTGAGGACCAAGTGGATCATATGGTAGCCATCAGTGAGAAAATGGTCCTCGATCAAAGCATCGCCATCCCAAGACAGAACGGCGCCTCCCGTGAGCTCACGGATAATAGTGGATGGCGGGGTCACCGGTGCATCAGGCCGGTGGGGGCAAACATAATCTGGTACCTCTGGTACCCCCAACGCGGCTGAAACGGTGGCTGGACTGATAATGAATGAGCGACTCCGGAAGAAGGCATGGTAGGTGAATGGGGCAACCGGGTCGCTGATCATAGTCGCACAAGCACCGCGAATCCAAGACAGATTGACACTCTTGGCCAATGAAAGGAGATGGAACCAGTGCGGCATAGAGCGGATCCGTGTAAGGAACCATGGGCTCTCTGTCCAGATATGCTCAATAGGGCGCTCGACCATCACCATTCTTGTCTGAAAGTACCGCTCGTACCATAACCTGTCCTCGTCATTCCGGAACCAGTGTGCGGGTACCGGATCTGGTATAATACGGCTGAGGGGCTTAGACTTATGGTAGCCCGTCACTGGATTCATCTGGTAGCCCTGAAAAATAGACCACACAAGACAAAGATAAGGACAGGGAGAAGAAGAAACAAAACTGCCACTGCTGGAGTTCGATCGATTGAACTGGGTTCGATCGATTGAACTGGAGTAGACTTCGATCGCTTGAACATTGTTCGATCGATCGAACATCTCCCCTTCGATCGCTCGAATTCAGTTCGAGCGATCGAACACAGCGGTGTTGCAGCGATCGCAGAAACGAAAAAGAAACAACAGCTACACTAATCAAAAGAAGATCCTAAGACCAAGGGGACACCCCCTTGGGATTTTCTAACACGAATATTAAGGAAAAGGAAGACACAAACAAGTGGGGCCTACCTCGGTGTAGAACACGCAGTGGAGATGGAGGGGATGATGATATGACGGTGAGGATGATCAGAGGGGTGATCAGGGCGCCTTATTGAATGCAAGGGTACGAAAATTGCCGAGTTGCCCCCTCCTCTGTGCTCGAGCGATTGAGAGTGAGAGTGAGGGAAATGAAAGAGGTGTCCTGAAGACGCCTCGTTTAAATGCTTCGTTCGATCGATCGAACTAAGTTCGATCGATCGAACACAAATCCCTCAATCGATTGAACATAAACTACAAGTGCTTGAACAACCAGGTTTCGATCGATCGAACACAAAAATTCCAGAATTCAATGGGAAACATGAACCACATCACACCCAACTATCAGAAACCATTCTGGACATGCAGAGAGACTGAAAAGCAGTTGACGTACAAGCATGTATGCTAGAAATTCATCCTCAGAATAGAAAATTGCAATTTATTGTCAATCAAAATTTTATAAAAACATCCGCACTGCAACCTAATTCCCCCACATGGTAGTCAGGACCTTATTTAACTAAAGAAAACCAAACAAAATAAAACTAAAACTAAAACTAATAACATTTTGTCAAGGATTACATTCCAGTTGATAACAAAAGATGAAAATGAACGGAAACAACTGAAATGCAGCACTAATCTTCGAGTATAAAGATTTCCTCTTCCACAATCTCTTCATAACTCGCCGAATCGTCAGAAGTGAAGTCCAAACTCGATGATTCCCTTTCCCAGAACAATCGAAAAGCAGCAAGGACATCATCAAACAAGTCTGGCGTCTCCACAGAATTGAAAGCCCATGCAAGAGGTGATCCGGATGGAGACAAGGATAAAGGAGTGTGATTTCGCAACGGACTGTCCTCTCGCGGCGGAGTGTGTGGGGGCCTTATGTAGGGCCCAAGACCATGAATCAATTGATGTGGGAGGAAAACCGGAATACCATTTAGGAACATAGTGACAATCCTGGACAAAAGACAACAAACTGAAATCAAAATAACAGAACACAAGAAACACGAATTAACACGAAAAAGAAAAACAAAGAATAGAAACAAAAATACAAAGGAATGTGACAAGTTCTAACCTCACTATTGGCATAGGTTCCCAAAATGCACTGGCTGGTAATGGGCATTGGAGCCTAAATAGCAGGTAGCTCAGGTGCACGTAGCGGTATGGGACCAACTCAGGAACAAGGAAATTGTCCACGAAAACAAAGACGGCATTGTGGCGATCTGGGACGACATCCTGAAGGTCATGATCCTCCCATGGCTCCCACATATCATCATTTTCCCACTGGGCCATGAGTGCATCATCCACCATTCGTCCCATGTACAAGTCTTCTTCTTCCTCCACATCATCGTCATCCTGAAATCCCATATTTTCGTATGGATTGATGTCCAGGAGGGCTGGTGGATATGGAATGTACCCTTGAGTAGCATCGATAAGAGAATGAGCTTCAGGATCTTGATGAAGCAAAGGGCAGGGTATGAGTTCACCCTCAGTCCAAGTGCCACAGCGACATTCTGAATCAGCCCAAGAACCGACAGAATGAACATCATCCCCTCGCATCTATGCACCTGCAACAGAGTGGTTTAAGGTATAATGGATTAGAACTAGATCACAAACACGAAATAAAGAACGAAAACCAAAAAAAAAACAAAAGAGAGAGAAACTAAAATGCAAGGAAAGAAGAGAAATACAACAACAATTTGGAACTCCTCTTTGGATTTAAGTGTGAGAATAGTTGGGCTCATCCAGCTGGATGTGCTCAACTTCAGTGTGGAAGTTCTCCAAGAACAGTTTCAATCTTTGGCCATTGACCTTGAAACAATCATCGTTCTTTGGATTGACAATCTCAATCGCCCCATGTGGAAAAACAGTTTTTACGATGAATGGGCCTGTCCAACGGGAACAGAGTTTTCCTGGGAAAAGGTAGAGGCGAGAGTCATACAGCAACACTTTCTGCCCCGGCTCAAATGATTTACGAAAAATCGTACGATCGTGTCGAGCCTTCAACTTTTCCTTATGCAACTTTGCAGAGTCATACGCATCTCGTCGTATTTCCTCTAACTCTACAAGTTGGAGCTTGCGTAGCTGACCTCCCTCTTGAATATCAAAGTTCAATGAGCGCGTTGCCCAGTAAGCTTTATGTTCAATTTCAACAGGAAGATGGCAAGCTTTCCCGTAAACCAATCTGTACGGGGACATACCAAGATTCGTCTTATAGGCAGTACGGTATGCCCATAACGCGTCTGTCAATTTGTATGCCCAGTCTTTTCGATTGGAACTAACCGTCTTCTCGAGAATATGCTTGATTTCTCGGTTAGCCAATTCTGCTTGCCCATTAGACTGTGGATGATAGGCAAGAGCGATTTTATGATGAACTCCGTATTTCTTGAGAAGTGACTCCAAGGGCCTATTGCAGAAATGCTTGCCTTGGTCACTTAATAAAGCTTTCGGAGTACCAAAACGGGACAGAATATGCTCTCTTAAAAATGACATGACCGTTCTATGGTCATTTCGTCTCGTTGGTATCGCTTCTACCCACTTCGATACATACTCCACAGCAAGGAGTATGTATTCACAGTTATTCGACTTGGGAAATGGGCCCATAAAATCTATGCCCCAACAATCAAATATCTCAATTGTGATGATAGGGGTTAAAGGCATAGAATTCCTTTTAGAAATGGTTCCAAGCTTTTGACAGCGTTAGCATGTCTTGCAAAAGGAATAAGCATCTTTGAAGACTGTGGGCCAGTAAAAACCGCTTTGTAAGACTTTTTATGCGGTCTTTTGTGACGCGAAGTGGCCACCGCATGCCTCAGAATGGCATGACGCTAATATTACGGTTATATCCTCATTGGGGACGCAGCGCCTGATGACCTGATCAGCACAGTACTTGAAAAGGTATGGGTCATCAAAGAAGAAATGGCGCGCGAACGAGAGGAACCGTTTCCTATCTTGGTTCGACCAATGAGTTGGTGTTTCTCCCGTGACGAGGTAGTTTACAATATCCGCATACCAGGGCAGACTACTTACTGCCAGTAGCTGTTCATCTGGGAACTCGTCCTTAATGGATTGGGATTCAGTATTGTCAACAAAAGTTAACCGAGACAAATGATCCGCAACCACATTCTCTACTCCTTTCTTATCTTTGATTGTTAGATCGAACTCTTGGAGTAAGAGTATCCAGCGAATAAGCCGTTGTTTAGCGTCTTTCTTTGACAAAAGATACTTGAGGGCCGAATGATCTGTAAAACAGACGATTGGCGACCCTATCAGGTAAGACCTAAACTTGTCCAGAGCGAACACTACGGCCTGCAGCTCCTTTTCAGTAGTAGTGTAATTCATTTGAGCTTCATTCAAAGTTCGGCTGGCATAGTATATCATATATGGCTTATTGTCCTTCCTCTAGCCTAGGACTGCGCCAATGGCGTAATCACTAGCATCGCACATTAATTCAAAAAGCAAACTCCAGTCGGGTGCCTGTATTATAGGTGCGGAGGTGAGGAGATCTTTTAGATCCTCAAAGGACTTTTGGCAACTCTCCGACCACTCGAAAGGTGCATCTTTGACAAGAAGTTGACAAAGGGGTTGAGAGATTGCACTGAAGTTCTGGATAAATCGACGATAAAAACCTGCATGCCCCAAGAATGAACGGATGTCTCTTACTGTACGGGGGACAGGTAGATTTGATATTATGTCGATTTTGGCCTTATCCACTTGGATTCCTTCATCAGATATTATGTGGCCGAGGACTATTCCCTTGGTCACCATAAAGTGACACTTCTCCCAATTCAAGACTAAGTGTTTGTCCTTACACCTCATTAAAACTTGCTCGAGATTGCTGAGGCAATCTTCGAAGCTATGACCGAATACTGAAAAATCATCCATGAAAACTTCAAGGATGTTTTCGACCATGTCACTGAATATACTCAGCATGCACCGCTGAAAGGTAGCCGGTGCATTGCATAGGCCAAACGGCATTCGTCGGTAGGCAAAAGTACCGAATGGACACGTGAATGTGGTTTTCTCCTGATCTTCAGGAGCAATCTCAATTTGATTATATCCACTATATCCATCCAAGAAGCAGTAATACTTGTGACCCGCCACCCGTTCTAGCATTTGATCCATGAATGGCAAAGGAAAATGGTCCTTTCGGGTCACAGTATTTAACTTCCTGTAGTCAATACACATCCTCCATCCAGTGGGGACGCGTGTTGGTACCAACTCGCCATCTTTGTTCGGGATGACCGTTATGCCCACTTTCTTTGGAACTACTTGGGTAGGACTAACCCAAGGACTATCAGATATAGGATATATCATCCCAACATCAAGTAGTTTTAGCACTTCCTTTTTAACTACTTCTTGCATGTTGGGATTCAGACGCCTTTGCATTTGCCTTGAGGGTTTAGCATCTTCCTCCAGATATATCTTATGCGTGCATATGGATGGGCTTATTCCTTTGAGGTCAGCAATTGTCCATCCCATAGCATCCTTATGCTTCGTCAGCATTTCCACTAGCTTACTTTCCTGTTCATGAGTTAAAACAGATGAAATGATCACAGGATAAGTTTTTCCAGTTCCTAGGAATGCATATTTCAGCTCTTTTGGAAGCTCCTTCAATTCTAACTCCGGGAACTGGAAACTAGAGGGCATTACCAACTTGGTTTTAGGAGGCAGTTGTTCATATGGCATTACCCACATGCAATCGGCTCTATCCTCCTCTATCGTATCCATCATAAGACACGTCTGGTTTAGGTCAGCATCCAATGGAGTTGACTCTGCGGGCTGATAGATATCGCCAAATTGAGTCATCACAACTTCCAAAGGATCTTTATAGTCGACCAAGTCAACTTCATCTTCAATGACCGTGTCTATATAATGGATTTCTTCCTCATCATCGTATTCTTCAGGTCGGGGATTAGAAAAGATCTTGATATTCAAAGTCATGTTCCCGAATACGATAGTCATGATACCAGTTCTAATCTTGATTATGGCATCAATGGTGTTGAGGAATGGACGTCCAAAAATAACCGGGATATGTGCACCAGGATTAGGCACAGGTTCTGTGTCCAATATCACGAAATCAACTGGAAAGACAAAAGAGTCTATTTGGACAAGGACGTCCTCCAATACCCCTCTAGGGTACTTCACAGATCTGTCTGCCAATTGCAACGCGACTCGGGTGGGTTTGAGTTCACCCAACCCTAGCTGTTTATAGACTGAATAAGGCAGCAGATTTACGCTTGCTCCTAAATTGAGGAGTGCGTTGTCTATCTTTTGATTCCCAATTCTACATGAGACAGTAGGTGTACCGGGGTCTTTGAGTTTTGGAGGCAACTCATTTTGAATGATCGCGCTTGCTTGGCATGCGACCTAAGCATGTTTCTTCACGCTTTGCCTCCTCTTGACCGTGCATAGATCTTTGAGATACTTAGCATAGGCCGGCACTTGCTTGATAGCATCTAGGAGTGGAAGGTTAATCTTAACTTGCTTAAACAATTCCAGAAACTCCTGATTCTTCGTCTCATTCTTGGGTTTCTTCAATCGTTGAGGATAAGGTGCAGGAAAGGGGCATTTTGGTGGTTCCTCCTTAACAGACTCCTTTCCAGGCCTTCGCTCAACTTCTTCCTCTACTCTAGGAGCTTCAATGTTTGCCTTGATTGGTTCGTCATTAGTAGACGGCTCCTCCTTTTGAGTAGATGGTAGCTCAACTTCTTCATCCACCACTTCCTCCTCTTTGTACACTTTGGGAGTGGACAGAGGTATGCTTTTCTCTATGATTTTACCACTTCTCAGTGTAGTCACAGCTTTAGCATGTTCTTGATTGTTAGGACCATTGTTATGTCCCTTGGGGTTCTGAAGTGGTTGGGCAGGGAATGTTCCTCCTGAGACTTCTTGCCTTGCATCTATCCTCTCTAACGTGGCAGACATTCTACTCATCATTTGGATGAGTTGCTGAGTTAGATTGGCATTAGCAAGTGGCTCTTCTTCTTGTACCTTCTTGTGCGGTGGCACATAGGCATTGGTTTGTGGTGCATTGGAGGGTTGAGCTTGATGGTAATTAGTAGTTCTGTTTTGATTGTAATGCTGGGTTGGCCTATTGTTTTGCCCTTGATATTGATTGTTGTTGTAGGGCTGCTGTTGATATTGATTTTGGGCCCCAGCATTATTTCTCCAATCAAAACCGGGGTGATTCCATTTATTGTTACTTTGAAAGTTATTGTTGGAATTCCCCGCCCCTCGAAAACCTTGCATGGCATTCATCTCTATAGGGGCTTGCTCTTGAAAATATGGCACATTAGGACAATATTGAGTTGTATGTCCCAACATGTTGCATGTGCCACATGGTTCTTCAGGCAAGACTTGCCTAGAGCTCTCTCCTTTCATACTTAACTCCTCTACCTTCTTTGCTAGCTCTGCATACTTAGTCATGAGGTGATCTTCATTGGTTAGCTGGTATAGGCTTTTCTCCTCTACACAGGATATCTGTGAGCGTGAGATATTGTCAGAATTTGACCATTCATGAGCGTATTCAGCTAACCATTCGAAATGGGCTTCGGCCTCTTCAGTGTTTTTACGCAGAAATGGTCCAGAGCTCATTGTTTCCACCAACTTCTTTGTTTCACCATTCAATCCCTGATAAAAGAAGCTGATAGTTCGCCATTTCTCAAACCCATGGTGTGGGCACGAGAGAAGCAAATCTTTGAAACGCTCCCACGCTTGTGTGAAGGTTTCATTGCTCTTTTGTTTATAGGAATTGATTTGACGCTGAAGGTCTGTGGTCATGCGAGTAGGATAGAATTTCTTCAGAAACGCGGTGCTCATCGCATGCCAGGTGAAAATTGAATTAGGTTTTAGGGAGTGGAGCCACGCCTTCACTTTATCTTTCAAAGTGAAGGGGAATAGCATTAGATGCGTCACCTCCCTAGGACAAGTTTGCGAGAATGTTTTGCAAACATCCTCGAAATCGGTGACATGTAAATACGCCTTCTCGCTTTCCATCCCATGAAAAGTGGGAAGCAGTTGAATCATCCCATTGCGAAACTGAAATTCGCCATTATGCGGTGGGATTTGAATGCAAGAGGGCGTAGGTGCATGTTCTGGTTGCATGAGATCGCAAAGAGGACGGAGTGCCTCATCAATTGGTACCACAACATTGTCACCATTTTCACTCTGATGATCATCCATTGATGCAGTTGGAGTGGCTATTGGGTTGATGGAGCTTTCAGAGTCAGACAGGTAGAAAGGATTTCCAAAAATTCCTTCAATAGAATTCTCGGACATGAACTAGGAGAGTCCCTAGGGTGAGAACTTACCCAAAAGAACTGAAAAGAAGAGAAAATAAAAACAGAAAGAGATGAAGAGAGACTGAGGTAATCTAAGGAATTGATCGTCGCCTTCCCCGGCAACGGCGCCAAAAACTTGACACGAGAAAAATCTTGTGCGCTCTTGTGCAATACCCAAGTGTAGGTAGACGTGCAAGTAATATCTGGTAAGACCAGGTCGATCCCACAGGGAAGGTGTTGACCTATTGAATTAGACTAACCTCTAAAGAAAATAAAATAAAACGAATAAGATTGAACGATGGTGCGGAACACAAAGTTCCACAAACTAGGATTACTACTGAAGATAATTAAAATTAACTGAACAATCTAACTAGCTAATTAAAACAGTATTCTAAATTGAGAAGTTTAACTTTTAAAAGAAAGTGTTGGGATTACACGAATCCACAGTAATCTAACCATCTACCATGCATTTACCTTGAAGCACAAAGGAGTATATTACCCACAGTTTTCCGTATTTCTCTAAAGATAGAGAATCCATGGCCCTTTCATGACCGGGACCATATCATCACAGTTAAATTAAAATACTTGAAAGCGGTTTAATCCAATAGTTGAGACTCGCATCCTCAATGGTGTTAGCATTGAAGATGGTTTGCAAAATGTATTGAAAGAAAATGCCTTAGGGCCTTAGTTTTAAAACTGTTTTGACAAATTGAGCATTTATTTGGGACAGAATGATAACAAATCTTAAAGCAAAAGGTCCTGGAATACTGCAGGGAACATCCTCAAGAATCCGAGAGTTCGATCGATCGACGCGCTTTCGATCGATCGAAGACCTTCATCCCTCAATCGATCGAACTGACTTCGATCGATTGACTGTCTCTGGTTCGATCGATCGAACTGACTTCGATCGATCGAACACAGCGATTATTCTGCTGCATGGCAGAGGCTGGAGATCACTGTTTCATCGTGTTCTCCCAACCTGGGACTACTCAGACATCGTCTGGAGTGTCAAAGATTGATATTTAACGTAAAAGAACATTAACACCTTGTTTGGTTGTAAGTTTTTCATGAAAACTACGAAATCTATGGTTTTACAACTATTTAGCATATAATATCACGAGATGAGCGATTAAACTATGACTACTAAGTGCAGAATCTAAGTGAGTAGTATATAGATAACCTGGAATAGAAGATACTTGTATTAACTCAGAGAAATCCAATCCACAATGTAAATATTCAATGAAAACCTACAAAAAACCAAGCAAACTCTCTATCTCTCTCTATAAAACTGTTAAAGTGTAAAGTGGGCGTCCCCCTGGACGTGTACAATACTCCTATATATAAGAAAACCTAAGAAACTAGGGTTAAAACCCGCATCTGCTGCCTACGCAAATGTTACTGGAAATACCCCGTTCGATCGATCGAACTGCTCTCGATCGATCGAACCCTCAAGCCTCAAGCGCTTCAACTCTCTTTGAGCGATCTCGATCGATCGAACCTTCTTAGATCGATCGAACTCCACATTTCAGCTTTGGCTTCTTTTGTTTTCATTCCAGCATTCCATTTATTCTGATGTTCATCTGTTTAGTCCACATAGCAGTAATCTGCACAAACAACAGCTAAAACAATACAACTTATCATAGATTAATCATAGTGTATAGAAATTAGCCTTGCAATGCAAATCGCAGATAAAACGGGAAGTTGTGATAAAAACTAATACAATTCTTTCCTTTAGCGCGGTTGTATTTTACAAATACCCCCGCTTTGCACCATTATTCAAAGTATGATTTGGGTCCTAAGGCATTAAGAGAGCATTTGAGTTGAAATAAATAAGATTAGACAAAAATAGTAGCAGTTTTTATGAATTACAGAGAGCAGACCAGATGTTCAAAAATAGAAATAAATTACTTCCTACGGTTAGATCTGAATGATTTTTGGATATGTTATGCCTCTGTGAGTCTAGTTTCTAACCCAGAAAGCAAATCAAGGTTTGAACGGTTAGATCTCCGGGAATGTAGAAAACACTAGGCATCACTCAGCATTTTACAACTCTCTGTCCAGAGATCTTGTATGATTTTTTAAAACTAGCAAACAAGTCCGAATTGCTTCATTCATTTTAGGGAACCTTCATAACACATTAAGGTTCTTATAAAAAATTATTAGAGGTCATGAAAACTTGGTTAGATCTCTGATCTATCAATTTTAAAACCGGTTTGCTGTTCTGAAACTATTCTGAAATTCTGGACAGATTGTGCTTGTCTCACAAAACCCATGATCAAACCTTTCTAAACATAAAACCACCTCAAAACAAAAATTACAGTGGTAAAACGATGTGTTATTGACACTTTCCCGTTGGTTTCACTTGATTTCAACGGTTAGATTTTGAACTAAAAATCTTTGATCAAAAACAGTTCGTGAACTCACTGTTTTTAGTTCAACTTTGTTGGTTAACCTCAACTATTGAAAACATGAAGTTGAGATTAAACCAAACTACTTTTCTTACCATTTGATGGTCCTTGAAGACTAAAAGTCACTTTATTCTTATGGATTTTGATGAAGTATGAAATGAACTTCTCAAAATTCCCAACAATGAACTCAAAACTTTATAGACCAAAGCTTGAATTCAACTTATTACTCCTACCATTTGATGGTCATGGGAGACAAAGACATGACTAATGCTCCTAAGTTTCAAGAAGAATAAGGGAATGACTTCATTAAATACCAAGTTTAGAGGATCCAAGTCATGGGCATGGACTTGGATCCAACTATATAAAACAAAGTGATGATCAAATTTTGACTCTCATGTAGAGTATGAGCTTTACATGGGGTTCAAAGGATCATACTCAAGAGATCAAGAGAGATATTGAAGATCTCCAAGACTCTCAAGAGAAGAACATATATAAGAAATTGAAGGGAGAATTAGAAATAGAAACTCCTAAGCTTGCTTGACAAACAAAAATAACAAGAGATTTTAGGATTGGAATTCCAAAAAGAAAAAGAGTAAACAAACAATCTAAGGCATAGGGGATCACCTCCAAATTATCCTCAAAGTATTCTTTGAAGATCTTCCAAACTCTTCTTCTTAATTCTCTAAACTCTCTTCTCTTTTCTCTCCAAAATATGTTGATGTAGTAGTCTCCCTTGTATTATCTCTCCTTCTCTCTTATAGGCAAAATTACCAGGTATTTTTGGTGAATTTCGGAGCAAACAAAATAGGTGTAATTCTCTCATTTGGTGGTACAATGTGTACTTTATGAAATTATGCAGACTGCTGCCCAGCGCGGCAGTCCAGAAACTGTCGCGGCAGTCCGCGAATGCCGCCGCGGCAGTTGCTAACTGCCGTCGCGGCACTACGCGACTGCGGCGCGGCATTCATCAAATGTCGCGGCAATTAATGGATTGCCGCGTTTTTGTCAGTCTTACTTTATCAGTTTTTGTTCTTATTCGCATACGCATACGTATTGCTCTGCAGAATACAGACTTTAAAAGTGAACGGCAGTCAGAAATTTCTGGCGGCACTTGGTGAATGCCGGCCCGGCACTCTGTGACTGCCGTGCGGCACTCACTGAGTGCCGCGGCAGTCCGCCGTGTGCCGTTTTTAGCTAAGATCCCCCCTTTTAGATTTTTCTTTTTCAAAGCAAATGATTCTTGAGGATATTTTCCAAAAATTGTGTTTTATACCTGAATTCTCCTAAATACCTGGTATTTTCTCTTTTTTGTGAAATTTTACCGCATTTTAGAGAACTTTCTAAAGAGCTTGGAATACTTCGAATCTTCCGGTCCTTGTTATCATCTGATACGGAGGCGACACTCTCCTGAATTCGACGGTTGGTCAAAATTGGGGTGTCTACAGTTTGCCCCTCTTTGACAGAGCTTGTGGGGCAACGCGTCCCATAAGTGAATGTCAAAGCCTGTGTGAAGACAAGCCTTTGACCAGACTGTCGAATTTAGGTAAAAACAAAATGCGTTGCAAAAATCGGCTGTACGAACGGTTCATGCTGGTCGTGCTCGATGGCGAGTTGCCTACGTATCCCATCGGGAATCAGACCAAAGCGTAGTTCAAACATGGGGGCCGAACATACACAAACACAAGTAGTCACACAGATGAATGCACCTATCCAATCGTGACGCAAATGACATGCCACGGTTCTTTCTGAATTGAACCGATTGTACAAATGTCATGCTCATCATGTCTCCCTTACGCATTTTGTATGACGTGTTAATTAGGGAAGATCACCTAATTCAGTGACCGATGCGAAGATCTCTTACAGGGGTCATGATTTTTTTTTTGATTTGATCTTGGGGGGGGATATAAGTCTGTTATATTCCAAAAAAACGGGGGTTAAAGCAAATCCGTTGCGAGAACCGAGAATATAAATCTGTTATATTCCCCAAAACGGGGGTTAACGCAAATCTGTTGCGAGAACCGAGAATATAAGTCTGTTATATTCTCAAAACGGCGGTTAACAAAAGTCTGTTGCGAGAACCGAGAATATAAGTCTGTTATATTCTCAAAATGGGGGTTAACGCAAATCTGTTGCGAGAACCGAGAATATAAATCTGTTATATTCCCAAAACGGGGGTTAACGCAAATCTATTGCGAGAACCGAGAATATAAATCTGTTATATTCCTAAAACGGGGGTTAATGCAAATCTGTTGCGAGAACCGAGAATATAAATCTGTTATATTCCCAAAACGGGGGTTAACGCAAATCTGTTGCGAGAACTGAGAATATAAATCTGTTATATTCCCAAAACGGGGGTTAACGCAAATCTGTTGCGAGAACCGAGAATATAAATCTGTTATATTCCCAAAACGGGGGTTAACGCAAATCTATTGTGAGAACCGAGAATATAAATCTGTTATATTCTCAAAACAGGGGTTAACGCAAATCTGTTGCGAGAACCGAGAATATAAATCTGTTATATTCCCAAAACGGGGGTTAACGCAAATCTGTTGCGAGAACCGAGAATATAAGTCTGGGCCCATGGGCTAAAATATTTTTAATTCAGAATTGGGAGCCCACGGGCTCAAACATCTTCAATTTTTCAAGAATCGGGGCCCACGGGCCCAGAATTTTAATTTTCAAAAATTGGGAGCCCACGGGCTCAAATATTTTCACTTTTCAGAAATGGGAGCCCACGGGCTCAAATATCTTCAATTTTTCAAGAATCGGGGCCCACGGGCCCAGAATTTTAATTTTCAAAAATTGGGAGCCCACGGGCTCAAATATTTTCACTTTTCAGAATTGGGAGCCCACGGGCTCAAATATCTTCAATTTTTCAAGAATCGGGGCCCACGGGCCCAGAATTGTAATTTTCAAAAATTGGGAGCCCACGGGCTCAAATATTTTCACTTTTCAGAAATTGGGAGCCCACGGGCTCAAATATCTTCAATTTTTCAAGAATCGGGTCCCACGGGTCCAGAATTTTAATTTTCAAAAATTGGGAGCCCACGGGCTCAAATATTTTCACTTTTCAGAATTGGGAGCCCACGGGCTCAAATATCTTCAATTTTTCAAGAATCGGGGCCCACGGGCCCAGAATTGCTATTTTCAAAAATTGGGAGCCCACGGGCTCAAATATTTTCACTTTTCAGAATTGGGAGCCCACGGGCTCAAACATCTTCAATTTTCAACAATTGGGAGGCCCACGGGCTCATAGATACTCTTAAATTTCAAAATTTGTAGTCAATGTGTACCTAAAAACGACCCTGAGGGCCAAAAGTGCAATGAGGGCAATTTTTTGGGGCCTCAAATTCAATTTTCGGGACTTGAATTGAATTTTTGGAGGGAAAGTAAATATCCTTGAACCGCCTTAATCGCGGCACACGCGATTTTTCGCGGCAGTCCGTGACTGCCGCGCGGCACTCACGGAGTGCCGTTGCGGCTCTCGGAGAGTGCCGCGCAGCAGTTGACTGACTGTCGTGCACGGAAAATTGAGTGCCGCGTTTGAGCGGCAGTGGCTTAAACCGCCGGGTTTATTACATTTCTCTCATTCTCTCAAACTCCTCTCCCTCGAAATCTCTCTGGAGAAAATTTTCTCTTTTTATTTCCTCACTCCTATATTGATCTACAACATTCACAGGTTAGTTCTGCTAGATCAGAGTTTGATTAAACCTGTTTATTTCATTGTTTTTCCGAATTTTCATTAATCTAACGCGCGGATTCTCTCTTTTTCTTTGACAGATTATGGCGAGTGGTTCAGGGCGCAAGAAGAAGGCCAGATACACTGCCACTCATCACCCGGACGCCACGCACCTACTAAGGGACCCCGATGAGCATTTGTCGGTCCGCGCGTTCAAGCGCGAGGTAAACGCTCCCCTTTTATTTATTTTTCGCATTTCTTTCCCGCATTTCCTTCTTTACGTGAATGTAACGTAGGATTGCCACAACTCCTTAGATACCCTATCCCGAATGTCGTGCTCGTGGCATCCCTAAGTGTCTCGAATACTTTATTCCATGCCTTTTGTAAAGGAAATCTATTTTATTCTCTTTTCAATTCTCATGAACCTCGGAAACTGAATGTTATGTTTGAATATTCCGAACACTTATCCTTTATTTTCTCCTTTTGACTTTTCTCAAAGACTCTTGAAAGCCATTTAATTGGGATACATTGCTTGTGAATAAAGAATCCAATGCAATCTTGAACCTTCTCCTGTTCGTACTATACTGGCGAGTTTTCCTTGAGCATTCCAAGTGCCATTTATTGATTCTCGAATGTTTGCAATTACGCATTTCTCTTCGAAACTTGTACTTTTTCGGGCCCAAAAAATCTCTTTCGAAACTTATATGTGCATGTATTTTAGAGAATGTGAACAAACTACTATTTCTTTTTCTTTTCTTTTTGAAACCTTGCTAGAATATTGAGTGTTTTCTTTTATTCATTTCCTCCTGAATGGAAACGAGTGCTTTGCTTGTGAAATCCCCTATGAACACTCCTTTATTTATTATTTATTCACTGTTGTTGCTTTCTTCTTTATCCACTCCCTAACAATAAACCTTTTTATTCTTTCTTGTAGCTGCAGCCAAAGGTGCTGAAGGGGCATGGCAGCCTTGCTCATGGACACGAGTGGTATACGGAGCTGAGTGAGACCATACGGGGGCTTATTGACGCAGCAGGGTTTGGAGACTTCGTCGAACTCTTGACGAAGAGCTCCAACGACCTACAGCAGATGCATGCGTTGGCTGAGCGGTGGTGGGATACCACGAGTACTTTTCACTTTTCATTCGGCGAGATGACGTTGACGCCATTGGACTTCTCCATGATCACAGGGATCGCCTTTGGCGGAGAGCCTCTGAGGTATTTGACAGACCAGGAGTGGGACCAGATGGAGCCGTTGTTAGGGGTGGTTCCGGAGGAGGCCTTGGTCACGGCCCGGTGGTTTATGGATACCTTCCGGGGGAAACCCGGCTTTACCGACGAGTAGATGGCCCGAGGCTTCTTGATGTACATGCTGGGGTGCTCCTTGTTGAGCACCAAGGGTAACCGGATTTCTGCTTCCTTGGTGGCATCGCTGGAGTGTCTGGACCGGGTCGCTGAGTTTGATTGGGCTGGTGCAGGGTTATCTATCCTGTACAGGCATATGAGTGCCATCTCCCGGGACAGGTCGGCTGCTACCAGCGGGTATTGGAGAGCGTGGGAGGTATATTTTCACGTTTCATTGCCCTTTTTATGCTTTCAAAAATTTATTCAATTTGATAAACTAACCCCCTTATTTTATTATCGCAGATCTGGTCCCACGAGTATTTTCGCATGATGACTCCAGTGACACGGGACGCTGACGCCCTCGTCATGCCTCAGGGGCTGAAATGGGCGAAGGACAGGGTTGGGCGAAAGACCGGAGCTCATGACTTTGTTTCGTTCAGGAACATCCTGACGAACCTACGGGAGGAGCATGTACACTGGCAGCCGTGGCTCAGGGTGCTGCCCGAGGCTAGTGTGGGGATTCGAGAGTCGGCCGGGTATGACCCGACGAGGCGACTTCTATGTGGGCCAGAGGGCCAGGCGTGGTATCTAGGAGAGAGGGTGACCAGGCAGTCACTAGCGGCCCCCAGATTCTTCGTGCCATTCCCTCCTCCCGACTCTATGAGGGCCACGGATACACTTCAGGGCAGCGAGTTCACGGCTGCTCTAGCCGGCCTCGGTATTCACGGCTTCTTGGACGATCCTGACGGATATGCGGCCTTCCGTGCCGCTAAGCTGATGCCAAACTTCCCTCTGAGGGAAGTGACTCGGGTGAGTAAATGATTCCTTTATTATCTCTGTGAGTTCTCCTTTTATTCCTTTTTCATGTTTTATTACCTTTGTTTGCAGCATGTGCCTGCTGCGGTTCGTCCCCCCGCCTTACCCGAGTGGGATTGGACCATGTCGACCATCTCGTTCGGGGAGCCTCACTCGACGACGATCCCCCGACTCTCGTATGGTGCTCCCACTATACCTCTCCACTACGACGTTGTCCCGCGTGCTTACGCGGAGGAGGGCCTGACGTATGCCCATTGTTGGGTTTGTGCCCTCAAACCATTACTTTCTGTATGAGACATTGACATTTTAATATATGGATATCAACTTTACATTTTATTGTGTATGTTCTTTTCATGAGATGATTGTTAATCCTTAAGTATTATAGTAAGTAATTCGTGTGTGTATGAGATGCACACAAGTGAGATACGAATTACTATTCTTTAATACTTAGAATGTGTCACAGTGGATGATGAGACTGGATACCTCATCAAGTCTACACTGTAGCATAATTAACTACCATTGGATGGAGTGATTAATCTCAATCACTAGAGTGTAGCTCTTAGTTGATATGCTAGTGCTTATAGTGCATTGACGGACCTGAGTTTCCTATTGACGCTTAAGACTGTCAAACAGTCAATAGGAACTCATAACTTGTATAAGGTACGTGTTCTCAATCTTGAGACGATTATGAACACAGACTGTGGATATGACTGCTTTGATTTACCAATCAGTGAGGTCTATAAAAGATCAACACCTGGGTATCTTGGGTATGTCATGTTCATAGGGTTGTGAACATGCATTGTCAAGATAGAATCTACCCTCTGTTTCAGAGTAAGCATTCCCTTGAGAATGTCACCAAGTCGATTACTGAGTACTGCAGTCTTGTTGATAAGAGTTATCAACATGTTTGGTAATCATGAGAGGTGAATGGGACTCAAGGAATACAAGAAGTAATCATGATTCAGGTTGACAGTAACAGTTATCCGATTACCTGAATATGATTACGAATGCTGACGGTAGAGGGACATTAGTACACCATACAAGTCTAGTTATCGCTTCGGATATGTTCTTTTGCGTTGGAGTTCAGTTATCGTTTTATAGTGGAGTAAACTTTAACTGACCAGTTAGTTAGTTTGCTGATCAAAGAGTTTGGTCATGGTAATTAACAAACTGGTCTGAGCCAACAATAAAGAGCCTAGGAGGTCCCACTCTTAGCTCCGCCAGGATGCTTGGAAAGATGCTTGAGGATGATGTCCAGACAGGTTCGATCGATCGAAGATGTCTCGATCGATTGAAGTCTGAAGGTTCGATCGATCGAAGATGGTTCGATCGATCGAATGGTCGATCGATCGAAGGTACTTCGATCGCTCGAAGTCTAGGTCGGTTCTGGGAATCTATAAATAGGGCAGCTGCGTTCTGGAAAAGGTTGTTCGTCGTTTTGAACGTCAGAAGCTGCAGAAACTGTTTTGGAGTCCCAAAACCTTCTCTATCCTCTCCATTAGGGTTCCCACCAACCCTAGTCTTTCTGGCAGGCATCCGCAGGAGTCATAAGGGTGAAGATCATCTAGTGGAGGCTGCTGGAAGTTGAAGATCAGAATTGGGTTCAAGACACTAAGGTATAACTCGTGTCCCCTCTTGTGCGTATCTGTAGAATTGACGAGTAGTAGATCCAGGCATGCCAATAAAGTTTCATAACTTGATTTTTCCGCTGCGCGTTTAAACTTTCCATTTAAACCTGTTTTTCCAACAATTGGTATCAGAGCCACGCTCGTTTGGATCTATAGATGCGTTTTTTGGAACACTATTTTGATTTGCTTGTTGATTTTAGAACTGCTTTCGAAACTGCATCGTCACAGATCTGTTTCTGCAGTGTTATCACAGCAGTATACAAATCTGTGATTGCATTGGATGCAAGATGGGTTCGATCGATCGAAGTAGTCTCGATCGATCGAACGCTCTGTACTCGAGCGATCGAACAGGTTTCGATCGATCGAAACCTTCTGTTTTTCGAGCGATCGAATAGAGTTCGATCGATTGAGACAGACTCTTTGTCAGGTTTTCTGTTTCACAGTTTTAAAAGTATTTTGAAATTAAAAGTTTAATTTTAACGTATTCTGCAAAATTTTTAATCATTCTGTGAAATAGAATGTTCAAGCGATTGAACAGTGTTCAATCGATCGAAGGTTCGAGCGATCGAACGGTCTTCGATCGATCGAACTATGACAGAGAAGTTAGATGCTGTTTTGAGTTCTAATTCAGTATGTAAAGAGTTTATATACTGTGTGAATCAATTAAGGGTTCCAATAGTTATATTTTGTTATATATATGCGTGGATGTGTGTTCAACTAACCTTTTGCAGCAAAAGATTAGTCGCTATCTCCCATGGCGCCAAGAGCATTTAATTTTGTGTTTGAATGTTTTTAGATTGGTGTGTTATTTTAAGTTTGGTTTGGTTTTAAGGCATATGTAAAGGGCGCTGCGACTTCAATCCTACGAAAAGGAAAGTCGCACCGGTTTCCCTAGCCTTTTATTTTGTTGTTGCTATTTCTATTTCTAGATAAATTGTAAGCTTCAAAAGAGGCATAGGTTCAATGTAATAGAATTAGAATATCCATGAAGATGGAGCAAGGAGCCGTTGTCCATGAAGATGGAGCTGGAGGCGATCAAACCAAAAGCAGGTTCTATGGAGATAGAGCCATGGGAGATAGAGGCATCGTTTGGATGTCTTTTATTTCATTTTAGTTTTTTGTTTTATGTGCTTTGTTTGTGATTGGCGTACAATACATTGTTGCATGCACGCAAAACAAGTTTTCTAAAATAAAATTCAAAAACCGTTTTCAACACATTAGTAAACATTAGATGTTTATGGGAAGTGTGTAGAAACAGATTTTCTCAAAAAGCAAAATCCTTTTTTACTAAATCTAGTGGGAGAGGGTCTTATTAATTACACCCACGATCTTCCATTAACGGTTCACTGTAAGATGAGTGATGCATTCTGTGTCACCTCGCCAGGGGTGATCATTCCATACGGAGGATGCATTACTCATTGGTTACTAGATGTGAACTTCTTTTGATAAGGATCAATCAGACGTGTTAGAGGGTGACCACCATACGGAGGCGCTACTTGAGACGGTTGTGATTGGATCCTAGTTAATGGTACACACTAGCTAAGCTATGGATAAGGGATCCCACACGGGGCATTATTCAGAAACTTAGAGATCAAATAGGTTCAGAAGTCATAACTTGTTTTGCAAGAGTTGCATAGCGGATAAGTTATGATAAATTGAAAGATCGAACATTGACCACCACACGGAGGCTTTATTCTTTCGTTTCGATATTCCGGCGACTTAGTTTTAAAATAAGAGTTTTAAAAGGATTCTTTTATTTCAAACTATCAAATTCTGATATCCATATTTATTTTGTTTTGATTTTTTCAGTAAATCATAATGTCTGGATCTGCATTTAGTCCACTTGCCACCATACTCACTCAAAACAAGTTAACTGGAAACAACTACACTGAATGGAAACGTAATCTTGACATCGTGTTAACTGCGGAGGATCACATATATATCCTCACCACCCCATGCCCCGAAGAACCCGCTGCAAATGCTTCGGCTGCTGCTAGACGCGAGTTCGATAAATGGAAAAAGTCGAATGGGATGGCTCGTTGTTACATATTGGCTTCTATGGCTAATGTGTTACAACACCAATACCAGTCGAACAGTTCCGCCAGTGACATTATCGAATCCCTGAAAAAGATGTTTGGGGAGCATGGCAGGCCTGCCAGACAGGTAGCTATGCAGAAGATAATGAGTGCTAAGATGTCGGAAGGGACTCCAGTCAAAGAACATGTTTTGAAAATGATTGGTTATTTAAACGAGCTGGAGACCCTAGGTGCTAACATCGATGCACAGACCCAAGTTGATATGATCCTCAATACGCTGTCGCCATCATTCGCTCAATTTAAACTGAATTATAATATGAATAAAATGGTGTAGCGGAGAGAAGGAATCGGACTCTTTTAGACATGACTAGGTCAATGATGAGTTATTCTGAGTTACCTTTATTTCTTTGGGGTTATGCTTTGGAAACCGCTGCTTACATACTAAATCTAGTACCAAGCAAATCTGTTCCCAGGACACCACGAGAGATGTGGATTGGGCGCAAGCCTTCTTTGCAACATCTCCGGATATGGGGATGTCCGGCACATGTGCTAAAAGGAAAGATGAGCAAGTTGGATTCTAGATCGGAAGTATGTTACTTCGTGGGGTATCCAAAGGGTACTTATGGATGGTATTTTTATGATCCAAGAGAACAGAAGGTGTTCGTCAGTACGAATGCTATTTTCTTGGAGGATGATTATATCATGAACCATAAACCTAAGGGAAGGATAGATCTTAGAGAGATAGAAGGAGAGCCCTCAGTCCAACCCGTAGTTAATAACGATGTAAATCAGGAAAACACCACTTCTTCACCTATTTCCGCACCAGTACCTCGTCGTAGTGGGAGGATTATCAGCCAGCCTGATAGATACATGTTCTTAGGAGAAGTTTTTGAAGCTGTCTCCATAGAATCTGAATCTGATCCTACCACATACGAAGAGGCAATGGCTGATGTTGATTCAGCTCATTGGGTTAAAGCTATGAAGGCTGAATTGGAATCTATGGATTCTAATCAGGTCTGGGATCTTGTAGAACTTCCAGCCAATATTAAACCCATTGGCTGTAAGTGGGTCTACAAGAGGAAAAGAGGATCTGATGGAAAGGTTGAGACCTTTAAGGCAAGGCTTGTTGCGAAAGGTTATACTCAGAGGGAGGGCATTGACTATGAGGAAACCTTCTCGCCGGTGGCCATGCTCAAGTCCATCAGAATACTCTTATCCGTTGCTGCATGCCTAGATTTTGAGATCTGGCAGATGGACGTCAAGACTGCATTCTTGAATGGCAATCTTGAGGAGGACATCTATATGCAACAACCAGAAGGGTTCATAGCTGGTTGGAAAGGTAACTTGGTATGCAAGTTGCAAAAGTCCATTTATGGGCTTAAGCAGGCATCCAGAAGTTGGAACATACGATTTGACCAAGCGGTCAAATCGTTTGGTTTCATACAGAATCTGGATGAACCTTGTGTATACAAGAAGAGTGAAGGGAAAGTGGTGGCTTTTCTTGTGCTTTACGTTGACGACATTCTACTCATTGGAAATGATGTAGCGGCATTGTCAACGGTCAAGGTTTGGCTAGCTAGTACTTTCAATATGAAGGATCTAGGAGAGGCGAGCTATATTCTTGGGATAAAGCTCTTTCGGGATCGCAAGCGAAAGATAATGGGATTATCTCAAGCTGGTTATATCGATAAGGTGCTAACTAGGTTTTCAATGGATAATTCGAAGAAAGGTTTGTTACCTTTCAGGCATGGTTTAGCGTTCTCCAAGGACCAGTGTCCAAAGACACAGGAGGAGAGGAATCGCATGACAGGAGTTCCCTATGCTTCTGCAGTGGGAAGTCTCATGTATGCGATGTTATGCACTAGACCAGATATCTGCTTTGCCGTTGGCATGGTTAGCAGATATCAGTCGAATCCGGGTCCAGAGCACTGGACAGCCGTTAAGCACATTCTTAAGTACTTGAGAAGAACTAAAGATTACATGCTTATGTACGGTGGTAGTGAGTTAATTCCAGTGGGATACACTGACTCGGACTTTATGTCAGATAAAGATTCGAGGAAGTCGACGTCCGGTCATCTCTTTACCTTGGGAGGTGGTGCTGTCAGTTGGAGGAGCATTAAGCAGAAATGCATTGCAGACTCAACTACAGAAGCTGAGTATGTGGCGGCTTGTGAAGCCACAAAGGAAGCTATTTGGCTCAAGAAGTTCCTTATGGAACTCGAGGTGGTACCAGCGTCGCTGTCGCCTATTACGCTTTATTGTGATAATAGTGGGGCAGTGGCTCAGTCCAAGGAGCCAAGGAACCACGGAAAGGGAAAGCACGTAGAGCGGAAATATCATCTTATCCGAGATATTGTTCAACGTGGAGATGTGACTGTCACCAAGATTGCCACAGCTGACAATCTTGCTGATCCGTTTACAAAGGCCTTGCCACAGAAGGTCTTTGATCGTCATCTAGATAGTCTAGGTCTTAGATGTAGTTCTGAATGGTTATGAGTGCAAGTGGGAGTTTGTTGGGTTTGTGCCCTCAAACCATTACTTTCTGTATGAGACATTGACATTTTAATATATGGATATCAGCTTTACATTTTATTGTGTATGTTCTTTTCATGAGATGATTGTTAATCCTTAAGTATTATAGTAAGTAATTCGTGTGTGTATGAGATGCACACAAGTGAGATACGAATTACTATTCTTTAATACTTAGAATGTGTCACAGTGGATGATGAGACTGGATACCTCATCAAGTCTACACTGTAGCATAATTAACTACCATTGGATGGAGTGATTAATCTCAATCACTAGAGTGTAGCTCTTAGTTGATATGCTAGTGCTTATAGTGCATTGACGGACCTGAGTTTCCTATTGACGCTTAAGACTGTCAAACAGTCAATAGGAACTCATAACTTGTATAAGGTACGTGTTCTCAATCTTGAGACGATTATGAACACAGACTGTGGATATGACTGCTTTGATTTACCAATCAGTGAGGTCTATAAAAGATCAACACCTGGGTATCTTGGGTATGTCATGTTCATAGGGTTGTGAACATGCATTGTCAAGATAGAATCTACCCTCTGTTTCAGAGTAAGCATTCCCTTGAGAATGTCACCAAGTCGATTACTAAGTACTGCAGTCTTGTTGATAAGAGTTATCAACATGTTTGGTAATCATGAGAGGTGAATGGGACTCAAGGAATACAAGAAGTAATCATGATTCAGGTTGACAGTAACAGTTATCCGATTACCTGAATATGATTACGAATGCTGACGGTAGAGGGACATTAGTACACCATACAAGTCTAGTTATCGCTTCGGATATGTTCTTTTGCGTTGGAGTTCAGTTATCGTTTTATAGTGGAGTAAACTTTAACTGACCAGTTAGTTAGTTTGCTGATCAAAGAGTTTGGTCATGGTAATTAACAAACTGGTCTGAGCCAACAATAAAGAGCCTAGGAGGTCCCACTCTTAGCTCCGCCAGGATGCTTAGAAAGATGCTTGAGGATGATGTCCAGACAGGTTCGATCGATCGAAGATGTCTCGATCGATTGAAGTCTGAAGGTTCGATCGATCGAAGATGGTTCGATCGATCGAATGTTCGATCGATCGAAGGCACTTCGATCGCTCGAAGTCTAGGTCGGTTCTGGGAATCTATAAATAGGGCAGCTGCGTTCTGGAAAAGGTTGTTCGTCGTTTTGAACGTCAGAAGCTGCAGAAACTGTTTTGGAGTCCCAAAACCTTCTCTATCCTCTCCATTAGGGTTCCCACCAACCCTAGTCTTTCTGGCAGGCATCCGCAGGAGTCATAAGGGTGAAGATCATCTAGTGGAGGCTGCTGGAAGTTGAAGATCAGAATTGGGTTCAAGACACTAAGGTATAACTCGTGTCCCCTCTTGTGCGTATCTGTAGAATTGACGAGTAGTAGATCCAGGCATGCCAATAAAGTTTCATAACTTGATTTTTCCGCTGCGCGTTTAAACTTTCCATTTAAACCTGTTTTTCCAACACCCATAGCGTGCGACAGTGGGTTCTCGGGTGCGAGTGGATGGTAAGAGACCCCTCTCCACCTCTCACTTTCACTTTCTCTTTGACGGTGATTTTGATTGTCCCCCTTCTTACTAATCTTGCTTTTCAGGCTGAGGGAGCTCGGGCGACTGCTGCGACCCAGCTGAGGGCCCAGGTATGATCTTTTATTCCTTTTATTCTCAGTATTTTATCCGTTATTTCAACGTTGCCTGGACTTATTTTTCTCATTTCAGGCGGAGGAGATCAGAGTCCTATCTCAGCAGGTGGGTCAGCTCCAGCAGCGGCTTCAGCAGTTTGGCATCTCTCTCAGCGATGCCCCCGGAGGTAGCGGTGCTGGGCGTGGCGGAGGTGGCGACGAGGGCACTAGCGGTGGCAGAGGCTGAGGCAGCGGACGTGGAGAGAGTGGTGGAGGCAGCGGGACCGAGTCAGAGGAGGAGCCTCTTAGGCGCACGACTCGTCAGACTCGCGGCCGGGGTCGGGGTCGGAGCTGATTCTGCTTTTATCATTTTTTGTTTTTGAGAAGATTTATACTTTATTTTGGTGGATGACTGTATATATACACATATGCTTTATTTTGATGGCTGCTCCCTGACAGTTGGTAGGATAGGCATTCCTAATACTTTTATTATTACAGTATGTGTGACCATAGCTTGGTCCAATTCTTGCCGTATGTGGGATCATGGCTTGATCCCGTCTTTATTTTTATCTTTGAATGCTCTTGTTTCTTTTATCTTTTGGAATGTACAGATAAATGAAATGAATGAATGAATGAATGTATTTGTACGTGCTGCATGATGCATACATTTTATTGCTTCTCATTTATTTTTCTGTTTGCAGGTGGGCTGATCGTGTTACAAACAGATCCTGGCCAATGAAAAACTAAGAACGGCACTCGGTTAGGTCCCTGCGGCACTCAGTGAGAGCCGCGACGGCAGTCAGTAAGTGCCGCAACGGCATTCACTGACTGCCGCGCGACACTTCATCGAGTGCCGCCGCACTTTATCAAGTGCCGCGGGTAGGTAGACAGCCTTATTCTTCTATTTATATCCCTTCATTCTCAAAGTTCCGCAAAACACTTCTCATTTCTTCTCATTTCCTCTCCAAATGGCCCCCATTAGTTCTCAAATCCTCTTCCCATGGATGGATACTCTCTCTGGCATTGACAAGCTCAATTTTGAGTGCTTCAGACTAAACGATCTCTTCTCTTTCCAACAGATGAATCTAAATGAGGGTCTACTTCGCGCCGCCGTCCAATGTTGGGATCCTGCTCTCAATGTCTTTCGTTTTGGCTCTCAGGAGATCTGCCCCTTATTTGAGGAGTTTAGCGCTATTCTCCACACGGATACTTCTGCTAAATTGATGGTTCCTCAGATTCAGACCGGGTATGTTCGGGACTTAGCCACCCTTCTCCACATGTCTCGGAATGCGGCGGGCTCTTTTGTTCATGACAGGCAAATCGACTTTGAGCGCATTTCTTCTGTTTATGCTCCCATAGGGGACCTTTACAATGGTGAGTATCAGATCATTCGACGTAGTGCCTTGTCGATTGCTATGCTCTCTTACTTTCTCTTTCGATCATCTTCGGACACTCTCATACCCATCGCCTGCGGTTTGCGGGAGATGAAAAGTGCTGTTATGCTAGTCCTTGGTGAAACTCTGATTGGATTGGGCCATGCTCATGCCACTGGGGTCATGTTATCTGCTGGGGCACCTTTTTTCTTGCAAATTTGGCTCATGGAGCGTCTGGACCTCTTCATTCATGCTTCTCATCTCCGTGGGTCACTTCCTTATGATCGCATGGAGATTCACAGCCTGTTTCAGTCCGCCGACGCGTGGCTTGGTTGGCTTCAGGGCCTCTCTTCTAGTGACATCTGTTGGGTTTGCCCGTCGTGGATCTGTCGCTCTGTTGCTGTACGCCTCCCTGGGCGACCTGGCATCTGGCTGCCGGGTTTGCATGCTACGACTTTCTACATTCCTGACCGGGTTGTCCGTCAGTTTGGACTTGTGCAAGATGCTACCGAATCTGTGACTGTTGATTTCACCAGGGGGTCCCCTTTGCGTCCTTCTATTGTGAAGGCTTCCATGGAGGCTTGGCCCAGTAGAATGGCTGCTCCTTTCCCGAGGGTTCCTGTTCTGACTGCGACTACTACCGAATATCTCCTAGAGATCCAAGCCTTGATTGCGAGGCGAGCTTGACGGACACATGCATAATAAAGTGGACGAAAATAGGGAAAAGCTTGCTATTTTACAAAACTTTCTGACAGACCCTGTCTACTCTTTGTTTACGCTTTTGAATGTGATTTTTTCTCTTCAAAAAGTGGTGTTATCTTTTAGGAAAGTTCTAACATGTTCAATCAAAGTGTTCCTCCCCTTCAATTAATCTTTTATGAAGAATTCTCCTTTTCAAATGTCTTTTCTCGGCTCTTTACCTTGCTTTGAGTTTGGCTTTGGGCTTCATTCTTTCTATACCATGAACTCTCATTTGTTTCTTTATAGTATGTATCTTGATAGCCAAGAGATCCAAAGACGGGTTTTAGACAGATATCTGGGTTCTTCGGCTAGCAAACGAAGTTTGCCCCTGGCTTTAGGGCTTTGAAGTAGTTCTGGGCAAACGCCAGTTTGCCCCTAGTTTAGCACAGGTTTTTCGAGTGGACCGAGGGCTTTGGAGAGCCCGCCTACTTATCCCCGAGTGGGCGTCAGGTCCCGAGTAGTTCGGTTCAAGGTATGAAGGAAGACGCCGTTCGGGCAATTTTATTTAAGTGACCGAACCAAATAGGTTGCCTACGTATCCCCTAACGGGAATCAGGTCAAGCGTAGTTCATCAAGGTAGGAGGCTTTGAAAAGAAAGGTTTCAAGCAAAATACTTCTTGAGGCGATCGAGATTAATTGGTTGTTTAAATTCAACCCCGTCCAGGTCCATGAGATAAGCCGCTCCTCCGGAAAGGAGAGTCTTAATGATGTACGGCCCGACCCAGTTGGGTTTGAATTTACCTCTGGGGTCATAAACAGGCACTTTCAGTTCTTTGAGGACAAGGTCACCCTCAGCAAGCTTCCTTGGGCGGACCCTTTTGTTGAAAGCACGGGCTATCCTCTTCTGGTACCCCCGAGTATGGTTGATCGCGGCCAGCCTCTTCTCGTCGAGTAACATCAACTCCTCATACCTTCCTTGTACCCATTCTGATTTGGTTACTTCGCACTCTGCCAAGACCCTGAGAGAGGGTATTTCTACCTCAATTGGGAGGACCGCCTCCATTCCGTAGACCAATGAGTACGGCGTAGCACCTGTTGAAGCTCTGACCGAGGTCCGGTACCCCCACAAAGCAAATGGCAGCTTTTCATGCCAATCCTTATACATATCCGTCGTCTTCCCCAGGATTGCCTTAACATTTTTGTTTGCCGCCTCTACTGCTCCGTTCGTCTGCGGCCTGTACGGGGATGATTGGTGACGAGTGATCTTATACCTTTCCAAGAGCGGGATGACTTCTCCTTGGAAGTGACTGCCATGATCGGAGATAAACTCATTCGGGACCCCATACCTGCAGATTATGTTTTTCTCGATGAAACTTACCACATCTTTGGCTTTCAAAGTTGCATACGAGGCTGCCTCTACCCACTTTGTAAAATAATCAATTGCCACGATTATGTACCGGTGCCCATTGGAAGCCCTCGGAACTATCTCACCAATGATATCGATCCCCCATACGGAAAACGGCCAAGGGGTGGTCATGTTGTAAAGCTGTGACGGCGGAGTGTGCATTAGATTCGCATGAATCTGGCATTTGTGACACCTTCTAACATACTCACAACAGTCTTTGTCCAAGGTTGTCCAATAGTATCCCTGTCGGATGATCTTCTTCGCTAGCATGTGCCCATTTATGTGGGGCCCACACACTCCCTCATGAATTTCTTCCATCATTCTCTTAGCTTCCCTTCCATATAGGCACTCTAGATTATACCCGGTGTAGGATTTCTTCCATAACTTACCTGCATAGATCACAAATTGAGCGGCGAACCGTCGAATTGCCTTTCTATCCTTTTCTGAGGCTCTCTCGGGGTATTCTCCTTCTTTAATGAACTTCCACACATCCTCATACCACGGTACTTCCTCTTCGTCTTCTACGGCTGCGACCATTTCCAACGACGGTTGTTTCCTTACTTCTATGGATAGCGGGATCATGGTAGTTTTAGAGGGGATTTGGATCATCGAGGCCAAGGTAGCCAATGAGTCGGCTAATTGGTTTTCTTCACGAGGGAGGTAGTAAAAAGAAATCTTTTGAAATTGCGCTTTCAGGCTTTCCAGGTAATCATGGTAAGGTCTCAGTTTCTCATACTTTACTTTCCAATCTCCCCGGACCTGGGATATGATCAAATTGGAATCTCCGAAGACATCAATCCGTCCGACTTTCAAAGCCAAGGCCGCTTCCATCCCAATTATGCAGGCTTCATACTCCGCGGTATTGTTGGTTGAGTTGTATTTGAGTTTGACAGCTAATGGGGTAGGGGTTTCATCGGGTGCTATGAGAATGATTCCGACCCCGTAATCTAATTGGTTGGCTGCTCCATCAAAGTACATTTTCTACAACTCCTCCTTCATCTCCATTATTCCCTCATCTGGGAACCTGAATTCTCCTTCGTCCTCGGATTCCACAGCGAGATCGGCTAAAAACTCGGCGACATCCCTCCCTTTCACGGACTTGGTAGTGACATATTTGATATCCAATTCAGCCAGCATCATGGTCTAACGGGAAATCCTACTGGTCAAGACGGGTTTTTCGAATAGGTATTTTAGTGGGTCCATTCGGGATATCAAGATCACAGGGAATGCTAGCATGTAGTGGCGAAGGCGACGGGTACACCAGACGAAGGCCCAACAGGCTTTTTCCAAGGGCGAGTACTTCAACTCGTATCTGATCATTCTCTTGCTCAAGTAATAAATGGCCTTCTCCACGTGCCCTTCTTCTCCTTCTTGGGCCAACATACATCCCATCGCATCTTCGGATACGGAGAGATAAAGCAACAACGGTTTCCCGGGTGATGGTGGTGATAGGACAGGGGGGTTCTGTAGGTAGGTTTTGATTTTGTCGAAGGCTTGTTGGCAAAGGGTGTCCCATTTGAATTTTTCTCCTTTTCTAAGCAGTTTGAACAATGGATCACAGGTCAAGGTGAGTTTGGAAATGAAGCGGCTGATGAACTGTATTCTCCCTAAGAACCCTCTCAGTTCTTTCTCATTTCTTGGTGGGTTCATTTCGGTTATGGCTTTTATCTTGGCTGGGTCTACTTCGATCCCCCTTTGGGTAATAAGGAACCCTAACAACTTTCCTGTGGTAACTCTGAAGGTACATTTCTGCGGGTTCAACCTCATCTTAAACTCCCTCAATCTCCCAAAGAATTTTCTCAAAGCCTCTAGGTGCCCTCCCCTCTCTTTGGACTTCACAATCATATCGTCCACATACACTTCCACCTCCTTGTGGATCATGTCGTGCAGTAAAGTGGTGGCAGCCCTTTGATAGGTCGCACCTGCATTCTTAAGTCCGAATGGCATAACCCTATAGCAATATGTCCCCCATGGAGTGATGAATGTGGTTTTCTCCCTATCCTCGGGTGCCATGAGGATTTGATTATACCCAGAGAATCCATCCATGAAAGATAGAAGCTCATGTCCCGTAGTGTTATCGACCAACACATCGATGTGGGGTAATGGGAAATCGTCTTTAGGGCTTGCCTTGTTCAAATCTTGAAAGTCAACGCAAACCCTAACACGACCATCCTTCTTTGGGACAGGTACAATGTTGGCAATCCATTCCGGATACTCGGTGACCATCAAGAATCCAGCCTTTAGTTGCTTTTCAACCTCCTCTTTTACTTTAAGTGCCCATTCTGGCCTCGTTCGCCTCAATTTCTGTTTTATGGGTTTCGAATTGGGAAAGAGAGGGATGTGGTGTTGGACTATCTTTGGATCAATACCTGGCATATCATTATAAGACCATGCAAAAATATCTTTGAATTCATTTAATAGATTGATTAGTTCTTTGCTTTCTTCATTGCTAAGTGTTGAGCCGATAAAGACATTTTGAGGATTATCTTCATTTCCTAGATTAATCGTTAGAGTGTCTTCAATGATTTTACATGCAGATTCTTTGTCAATTAACTTTTGCAATTTATTAGGTATTCCATGATCATCACATTCATCACATTCATTAAGCGCATTCGAGTAGGCGGAATCAGTCATACTTTCATTGATTTTGTTAGGAGTGATTACAACAGACATAGCAATAGTAAGACGCCTCATTTGGGCCATTACAGACTCTGGGTGAGGGGGATACTTATCACTAGACTCAAAGACCCACTCCTTGTTGGCTCCTTGCTTGAGCTCCAAAGTGATGCAACCTGGCAGTCCTCCGGTGTCTGTCTTCTCTCCCTCTTCTAGTTCCAGCTCTTCTTCCAGCACATCCTCAACATTCCCTTCCTCGGCCTTGACCTCCAAACCCTTGTTTTCTTCCCCTTTTCCTTCGACTTCTACCCCTTCCTTGCTCAACAGATTCTGCATGACCGGTCCTTCTAGTACACCGATCCAATCGTCGACAGTAACAGGCTTTTCAGGCACTTGTAGAAACGGATCCTTATGTTTGGAGAATTCATGGGAGAAGAAGATTTCGAACCCCGGTTTTAAGCGCTTGTCCTTCTGGTCCACCCATGGCTCTGGGAAACCACAGAAAGGGAAGTCTTCTCCCTCCTTCACGAAGTATCCATTGAGCGTCTTGAGGTAAGGGTCTAGTGGCGCATCGAAAGCCTTCTTCTTTGCCCTTAGTTCCTTCTTCGTTGGCTGATACCCCAGGCCGTGAGTGTGAGTCTGAGTAGGAATTCTTGGAAACTCAGGCAGGCCTTGAAGGTTCTTTCCCAATCCTAATCCCGGAAAGAAGCCCATCTTCTTCATGATCCCTACGACCACTGGACTGGCATGCTGATCAAAATAAAGCGGTAGGAACTCTTGCGGCTTTCCCTCTTCCAGCATGTTAATGAACTCGAATCCCCCCAGACCTGTTCCCTCTTCTTGCAGCTGTACCTCTAAGACTGGTGCGCTTGATGAAGCTTCAGACGGACGAACCCAGCTATCCCCGAGGATGTCACAGACCCTGCTCTTCCAAACACATTTGACCTTCGGTGGATTGTCGATGGTATGGCGCCCAAACTGTCTAACCACGGCCTTCCAAGTAGCAGGTTGAAGGATGCAGGAATGTCGATGACCTGAAATTCGGCCTCCTTCTCAAGTGGACCGACAGCGAGGTGAAGGAGAATTATGCCCATGACAGTTCTCTGAGTGTTGTCGTACGCTCTCACCCTTTGCTTAGATGGCATGAAAGTTGATTTGTCCAAACCCATGCGCTTGGCAGTTCAAAACGGGCACGCGTTTAAGGCTGATCCATTGTCCACCAGACAGGCAGGCACAGTGTTACCCAAGCATTTGACGGTGACATACAAAGGCTTGTTATGCACGGGCCCTCCGGGAGGTAGGTCATCGGACGAGAAGGTAATAGCTAGAGCCGGGATCCTACTGATCATCCCCACGAGGTCTTCCGGCGCTGTATCGATAGAGACATCAGATTGGTTCAAAGCATCCAAGACTGCCTGCCTGTGTTTTTTGGAGGCGATCAACAGTCCCCAGATAGTGATGTTAGCTTGCGTTTTTCTCATCTGCCTTAAAACCCTATGCTCTTCTTCTTCTTCATTCACCTTCCCTTTCCCTTTTTCCAGTTCCCTCCCCGGGTGATCCTCTTCTAGTTCGTGCGGCTTGAAGTGTCTGCCTGACCGGGTTAAGTGACTGACTTCTTCTCTCATCCATAGATTATTGGTTTCCGAATTAACTTTCAAAGTACTCTCTAACACCTCTGTTTCCTTGTCGCTTTCGTACCAAAGGTCATCCTCCACCCGGCTCACGTCTTGCTCGTCGCTCTCTTGGATCCACCAATTTTCCCTTAGCTGATCCCCCAAAGCACAGATTGTTGAGTCCTTAGGCAGTAGGTATGGTTTTCTTGGTGCCCCAGACTTAGTGATTAGCTTAGATGGATCAAAGGTTGCTTCTTCTATCTCCAAGAAATAAAGGCCCCGTGGCGGCGGCACAACACGGTGGTTTGGCAGAGGATTCTTGGTGACATTGGGGGCTTTGACAGGCGGTTCGGATATCACTTTGTTGTCAATGAGGTCTTGGATTTCATGCCTTAACCTCATGCATCGATCCGTCGAGTGGCCTTTCTGTTGATGAAATTTGCAGAAGAGGTCCCCTTGGAAATTTGGCGGAAGCGGACTTGGCAGAGGTCGTGGTTCCAACTGACGGAGATGCCCCTTTGCTAACAGCCTGTCAAGAGCGGTTGACAATGATACTCCCAGATCTGAGAATTTTCTTGGTTGCTTATCCCCTCCTCCTCTTGGCTGGTTTCTGGTGATATCAAATTTTCTTTCTGGCTCGCTAAGTGCATTGACATCGGTGGGGCCAGAGTGACCCCCTGAATGCCCTCCATTTGATCCATAACTGGGCCTCCGATACCGGTTTGGTTGTTCTTCTTTCTTGATCACTCCTTCTTGAATCGCGTCTTCTATCCTGGTTCCCACATCGAACACCTCGGCAAAAGTGTTGATTGACTGAAACCTCATCTTCTCTTGATAGACTGGCTGCAGGTTTTTCATTAATATTCGGATTTGGTCTTTTTCTGATGGCCTCTGTACCATTTTTGCGGCTTTCCCTCTCCATCGGCTCAGATACTCAGCAAACGATTCTTTGTTCCCTTGCCTGGTTGTTTCTAGATCTCGAACAGTGACGTCCAGGTCTTGATTGTACTCATACTGGGCCACAAACGATTCACGACTTCTTCCCAAACTCTGGTTTTGCTTGGCTCAAGTGTAAGGTACCACGATAGAGAAGCTCCTGTTAAGGTTTGCTGAAATAGAACGGCCATCATGGTAGTGCTTAGACCGCTAGGCTGAAAAGCTCCTATGCACATCCGGATATGACTGCGAGGATTCCCGGTGCCATCAAACTTATCAAAAACTGGCATTTTGAACCCGGCAGGCAGTGTTTCGCGTACTCCGTTATACAACCCTTCCAGTTCCATTAGGTAGGTATCCACTCCCTGAGCCTTGCACATTACCCTTTCCAACTTTTCTATCTTCTCAGTCAGCAGCTTCTCCTTCTCATCTTTTTCTCTGTCCCTGTTGGCCCTTAGTGCGTCATTCCATTGTGCTTCCTGATCGTCGAACCAATCCCCGTCCCCTCCTCTCAAAGGCGGGTCCATAACAGGCGGATTCATTTGTGGTGGTCGGCGATTCAGTTCTTCTATCATTCCCATCATGCGGTTCGTGTACTCGGCCTGCCTTCTCATCTGTTCCGCTTGCTGTTCAACTAATACCCTTAAACCGGACATTTCTTCGTTGTTTCTCTCTTCGGCCATGTCAGCACGTCCTCTCCTTACTAGCCTTGCTGTGGGGTCCCTAAACCACGCTTGATTTGCTATTTTCGCTCCTACAGTAAATTTTAAAAAATTTTTTAGAAGACCTTTTACCTTTATTTTAACAAAAACTTTTATTTTGTATATCATGCGGATGCAATGCATGTGTGTGTGTGTGCCTACTCTATATGCCAAAAAAGAGAAAAATCCTAATCCTAACACATAAGCACATAATCACATAAGATCTTCACTCATGTCAAGTACGCCAATTTCTCCTCTCATTGTGATCCTTACTACCCTCTCAGAGGTGAGATTTTTCAAAAATGATTCTCAAAGATTTTTAATCTTTTATTAGAAGATGTTTTGGGTTTCTTTAAAATTCATTACTTCAAAGATTTTTCGAATTTATTTCTTTGCGAAATTGATCAAGTGAAAATATACCTTAACAAAGGAAATTTTGATTCGAAAGGAGAAGAAAGATTTTTTGTATTTCTTTGAAAGAGTGAATGAATAATAAAACTTTGGAAAGAAGAAATTCTCTAGGTAGGAGGATCACATGACCGGATTATCACCGTACTTTTCATGAATTCGGACGCATACAAGGTCAATGATGCTTAACTAAACATGGTGTAAGAAGTATAATCTTATAATCAAGGTTCGGCATGTCCTCCAAATGTCATGTAACACGAGGAGAAATTGCTAAAAGGTGATTAAAAGATTATTCATCTTTCATCAAGCAAGTATCGTCACCATCTCAAGTAATCCCTTCCGGACATACAAAACTTCCTAGCACATAACCCTAATCAAGAATTGATTTCCTAAGATTGAAAGGTTCTACGAAAACTATTATGCAAAGGCTGGGTTTTGGTCAAATAAAGGGACCCTTGACACACACCCGATAGGATGCTTCATATACCAAATCATGGTACGAGATCAGAGGTGATCACACAGTCCCATGATGACTTGACCGACCGGGTTGCCCCGAGCCTCCAAGGTTATAGTTCCGTGCAATCGACTGGCTGGACATGCAAGTGAAATGCAGCAGGCACACAAAGATTAATTAATTTGATTAAAAGGACATTTTTCAAGTCTAATCCTCAAGTGAACCCAAAATCAGAATTCTGGTCTGCGAAACCAGAGATTCTGGGTTCGATCCCCAGCAGAGTCGCCAGATTGTGGATATCGCATTTTTCTTACCCACAGCTTTTCAAAATCAAATTCAAAAACAAACGAGTCGCCACTTAATTTTTTTTTAAGGGAGAATTAAGAAACCATTTTAAAAGCAAACTGATCTTTTAGAAACCAGAGATTAACTAGGTCCGGGGATTATGGAATGAGAGAGGAAGGAGCTCGTCGGACTAAAACACCCTCTCTCATCCTATCTTGCGATAGGCCTCTACTCAACATCCTTTTAATCAAATTTATTAATCTAAGCATGCCCTCAACTAATACATATATACATATACATCACAAAAGCATGTCCAAAGGGTGTAAAATTGCAATTGACAAAATACCATTCAAAAGCCACATAATTCATGTAGCAAGCGATATAATATGCAATAGAGAACGAGTGAACTTACCCGGGATCCAGCAGCGATAGTAAATGTGCAATGCATGCGAACAAAAGAAAATCCTAAAAAAGAGTCTCTAATCACATATACACATAAGGCAAAACCTAATTCTAAGGTGTCGCGCATTAAGTCGAAAAATCAATAAAATCAAGAAATTAAGATAAACTAAAGAGGAGTCCTAGAAATCATACCTTAATAGTGCTACAAAACAAAGGATTAGTCCACATGCTTCACATAATAATATGATATCAAACAATCAATCCTAATTCTCTAGCTTATACCTAGCAAGCAATGAAATCCAACTTTATCCAATTACTAGTTCTAATTATAAGCATTAATGTGCATAAATGAATGGATGTGAACAAGAATAAGACATGGATTTATTCACTAATTTGGGTCACTTAGCCTCTGGATTTAAGCTAAGTTACCATTATTCAAAGTATAATTTGGGTCCTAAGGCATTAAGAGACCATTTGAGTTGAAATAAATAAGATTAGACAAAAATAGTAGCAGTTTTTATGAATTACAGAGAGCAGACCAGATGTTCAAAAATAGAAATAAAATACTTCCAACGTTTAGATCTGAATGATTTTTGGATATGTTATGCCTCTGTGAGTCTAGTTTCTAACCCAGAAAGAAAATCAAGGTTTGAACGGTTAGATCTCCGGGAATGTAGACAACACTAGGCATCACTCAGCATTTTACAACTCTCTGTCCAGAGATCTTGTATGATTTTTTACAAAATAGCAAACAAGTTCGAATTGCTTCATTCTTTTTAGGGAACCTTCATAACACATTAAGGTTCTTATAAAAAATTATTAGAGGTCATGAAAACTTGGTTAGATCTCTGATCTATCAATTTTAAAACCGGTTTGCTATTCTGAAACTATTCTGAAATTCTGGACAGATTGTGATTGTCTCACAAAACCCATGATCAAACCTTTATAAACATAAAACCACCTCAAAACAAAAATTACAGTGGTAAAACGATGTGTTATTGACACTTTCCCGTTGGTTTCACTTGATTTCAACAGTTAGATTTCGAACTAAAAATCTTTGATCAAAAACAGTTCGTGAACTCACTATTTTTAGTTCAACTTTGTTGGTTAACCTCAACTATTGAAAACATGAAGTTGAGATTAAACCAAACTACTTTTATTACCATTTGATGGTCCTTGAAGACTAAAAGTCACTTTATGCTTATGGATTTTGATGAAGTATGAAATGAACTTCTCAAAATTCCCAACAATGAACTCAAAACTTTATAGACCAAAGCTTGAATTCAACTTATTACTCCTACCATTTGATGGTCATGGGAGACAAAGACATGACTAATGCTCCTAAGTTTCAAGAAGAATAAGGGAATGACTTCATTAAATACCAAGTTTAGAGGATCCAAGTCATGGGCATGGACTTGGATCCAACTATATAAAACAAAGTGATGATCAAATTTTGACTCTCATGTAGAGTATGAGCTTTACATGAGGTTCAAAGGATCATACTCAAGAGATCAAGAGAGATATTGAAGATCTCCAAGACTCTCAAGAGAAGAACATATATAAGAAATTGAAGGGAGAATTAGAAATAGAAACTCCTAAGCTTGCTTGACAAACAAAAATAACAAGAGATTTTAGGATTGGAAGTCCAAAAAGAAAAAGAGTAAACAAACAATCTAAGGCATAGGGGATCACCTCCAAATTATCCTCAAAGTATTCTTTGAAGATCTTCCAAACTCTTCTTCTTAATTCTCTAAACTCTCTTCTCTTTTCTCTCCAAAATATGTTGATGTAGTAGTCTCCCTTGTATTATCTCTCCTTCTCTCTTATAGGCAAAATTACCAGATATTTTTGGTGAATTTCGGAGCAAACAAAACAGGTGTAATTCTCTCATTTGGTGGTACAATGTGTACTTTATGAAATTATGCAGACTGCTGCCCAGCGCGGCAGTCCAGAAACTGTCGCGGCAGTCCGCGAATGCCGCCGCGGCAGTTTCTAACTGCCATCGCGGCACTACGCGACTGTCGCGCGGCATTCATCAAATGCCGCGGCAATTAATGGATTGCCGCGTTTTTGTCAGTCTTACTTTATCAGTTTTTGTTCTTATTCGCATACGCATACGTATTGCTCTGCAGAATACAGACTTTAAAAGTGAACGGCAGTCAGAAATTTCTGGCGGCACTTGGAGAATGCCGGCCCGACACTCTGTGACTGCCGTGCGGCACTCACTGAGTGCCGCGGCATTCCGCCGTGTGCCATTTTTAGCTAAGATTCCCCCTTTTAGATATTTCTTTTTTCAAAGCAAATGATTCTTGAGGATATTTTCCGAAAATTGTGTTTTATACCTGAATTCTCCTAAATACCTGGTATTTTCTCTTTTTTGTGAAATTTTACCGCATTTTAGAGAACTTTCTGAAGAGCTTGGAATACTTCGAATCTTCCGGTCCTTGTTATCATCGGATACGGAGGCGACACTCACCTGAATTCGACGGTTGGTCAAAATTGGGGTGTCTACAGTAGGTGTGGAAGGAATACCCGTGGTAGATTAAGATTCATATTGATATTCCTAGATAAAGACCCAAAGACAAAAACTAATGACAACAGCTAGATGATAATAAAACTAAAAAAGTAATAGCAGAAAGAAACAAAGAAAAACAAAATAAACCGTAGTGTGACATGAATTCAACCTCACTATTGGCATGACTAAACCATGTGCACTAGTTGGAAGGGGACACTAAAGCCTGAACAATAGATAGCTCAAGTGCATGTAGATGTAGGGTACCAGAGCGATAGTGACAAAGTCATCATCAAATGTGAAGATAGCATTGTGGTTTTCTTCCACAACATCATGCAAATCATTTTTGTTCCATGGCTCCCACATCTCATCATTTTCCCACTAGTGCAGGAGTTCGTCATCTATCTACCCAATATTGGTTCCTTCCTCTTCTTCTTCCTCCTCGTCAAAAGGAAACTCCATATATTCGAAAGGATTAGTAGTAAGAAGGGCTGGTGGATATGGAACATACCCATAGGAAAGATCAATGAGATCGTCCGCCCCTCGCCCTTGATAATGTGAAAGGCATAAAGCAATTTCATCAGCGGTCCAGAGGGGGTTTTGGTAATCAGAATCAGCCTAGGAGCTTATCGAATACACTGATTGCATATCCTCATCATTGTTCATTTTTGAAGTCTGCAGATGAGTATAAAAAGGAATAGCAGATTAAGAACGAAGTCACACTCACAAATATGAAGTAAACCAGAAACAAATGATAATAAAAAAAAATCCATTAAATGAAAAGATTACAACAACAGTTAGAGGACAATGTTTTGGTGTTTCATTAGGAGGAGTAGTTCAGCTCATCCAGTTGGATGTGCTCAATTTCTGGTTGAAAATCTTCTAAGAACGGTTTTAACCGTTGGCCATTAACTTTAAAGTTCTCGCCGTTCTTTGGATTTATCATCTCAACTGCTCCATGCGAAAAAATTGATTTAACAATGAATAGGCCAGTCCGCCAAGAGCAGAGTTTTCCTGGGAAGAGATGGAGGCGGGAGTCATACATCAAGACTTTTTAACCTGGCTTAAAGGATTTATGAAAGATAGTTGTATCATGCCGAGCCTTCAACCTCTCTTTATGTAACTTTGCAGAGTTATATGCATCTCGGTGTATTTCCTCGAGTCGAGTTCTACAAGTTAAAATTTTCTTAATTGACCTCTATCTTTAATATCGAAGTTTAGTAAGCATGTCGCCCAATAAGCCTTATGTTCATGTTCAACAAGACGGTGATATGATTTTCTGTACACTAGTCTATACGAGAACATTCCCAGATTAGTTTTGAATGTAGTAAGGTATGCCAATAAATCATCAGTCAGTTTGTATGCCCAATATCTCCTATTGGAGCTAACCATTTCTCTAGGATGTGTTTGATTTCCCAGTTGGCCAACTCCTCTTGCCCGTTTGTCTATGGGTGGTAAGCTAGTATAATTTTGTGATTTACCCCATACTTCTTAAGGAGTGACTCTAAGGGCCTATTACAGAAGTGTTTACCTTGGTCACTAATTAACACTCTTAAGGTTCTGAAACGAGCAAGAATGTTCTCTTTAAGGAAGGATATAACTATCTTATGATCGTTTCGACGTGTTGGTATGCTTCCACCCATTTTGATACATACTCCACAGTAAGAAGCATGAACTTGTAATTATTCAATTTTAGGAATGGGCCCATAAAGTCTATGCCCCAACAATCAAAGATTTTGATTGTGAATCAAGAGCATATAGTTCCTTTTCAAAATTATGCCTAATTTTGACAACATTGGCATGATTTATAGAAGAAGTGGGCATCTTTAAACATGGTGGTCCAGTAGAAACTACCATGTAAGACCTTTTATGCAGTCTTCTATGAAGCAAAATGGCCACTGCAAGCTTCAAAATGGTATGAGGCCAGGATTATGGTGACGTCCTCATTCGGAACGCAATGTCTGATGACCTGATCAGCAGTATATTTGAAAAGGTATGGGTCATCGAAGAAGAAGTGACGTGCGAATGAGAGAAATCTTTTCCTATCCTGATTTGACCAATGTGCAGGGGTTTCTCCGGTGACTAAGTAGTCTACGACATCCGCGTACCAGGGCAAACTAGAAATATCCATTAGCTATTCGTCTGGGAATTCTTCTTTAATCGGTGTCAGTTCAGTGTTGTCAACAAAGTTTAACCTAGATAATGGTCGGCGACCACATTCTCTACTCCTTTCTTGTCTTTAATGGTTAAGTCAAATTCTTAGAGTAGCAGTATCCATCTAATGAGTCTTTATTTTGCATCCTTCTTGGACAAGAGGTATTTGAGGGCTAAATGGTCTATGAAACAGACTATTGATGACCCTATGAGGTATGATTGAAACTTGTCCAAGGCAAAGACTATTGCTATCAATTCTTTCTCAGTTGTAGTATAGTTCATTTGAGCATCGTTTAGAGTTTTGCTAGCGTAATAGATAACATAAGGCTTATTATCTTTCATATAGCCTAGGATTGTGCCAATGGCATAATCACAAGCATCGCACATTAGTTCAAACAGGAGACTCGAATAATAGGTACAATTATGAGGAGTTGCTTTAGTGTATCAAAAGATGTTTGATAGGCATCCGACCACTCGTTAGGTACATCTTTGACAAGCAATTGGCAAAGTGGTGGGGAAATGGCACTCAAGTTTTGTATAAACCTTCTATAAAAGCCCGTATGTCCCAAGAAAGAGCGGATATCTTTGACTGTGCAGGGAGCAGGAAGGTTTGAGATAATATCAATTTTTACCTTATCAACCTGGATACCTTGGTCAGAGATTATGTGGCTGAGGACGATCCCACTAGTCACCATGAAGTGACACTTTTCCAAATTTAACACCATCATATTGTGCTATCACACATTTAAGATTTTCTAAACAATTATCGAAGCTATGGCCGAACATTGAAAAATTGTCCATGAAAATTTCCAGTATCTATTCGACCATATCTCTAAATATACTAAGCATGCACTGCTAAAAGGTAGCAGGTGCATTGCATAAGCCGAACGACATTCATTGGTAGGCGAAGGTACCGAAAGGACACGTAAAAGTTATTTTCTCCTGATACTCAGGTGTGATTTCGATCTAATTATACCCACTATATCCGTCTAGAAAGTAGTAGTACTTGTGACCTACCACTCATTCTAGCATTTGGTCCATGAACGGAAAAGGAAAGTTGAATTTTCGGGTCACAGTGGCCAATTTTTGGTAATCGATACACATCTTCCAACCGGTGGGGACGCGCGTCGGTACCAACTCGCTGTCTTTATTCGAAATAACCGTTATGCCCACTTTTTTAGGTACCACTTGGGTCAGACTGACCCATGGACTATTAGAGATTGGATATATTATCCCAACATCAAGTAGATTTTAAACTTCCTTTTTTACCACTTCTTTCATTTTGGGATTCAGACGCCTTTGCATTTATTGTGTTGGGTTAGCGTCTTCTTGCAAATATATTTTATGGGTACACCTGGACGGGCTTATGTCTTTGAGGTCGGCAATAGTCCATCCCAATGCACCCCTATTTTGTTTTAGCATTTGAACAAGTTTTCCCTCTTGTTCAGAATTTAAGGTGGATGATATAATAGTAAGGTATGTTTTCTCAGTTCCTAGGAATGCGTATTTGAGCTCCTTAGGAAGCTCCTTTAATTCTAGATCAGGAAACTGGAGATTTGAGGGCCATAGATAATTTTGTTTTCAGAGGCAACAGTTCATATGATGTTACCCACATGCATTCAACTCTGTCCTCCACTATTGTATCCATCATGAGATATGTTTGATTTAAGTCGGCATCCAGTGGAATAGAATCTTTAGGTTGATAGATGTAGACACCCCATTTTGTCGACTATCAGATTTAGGAGACCCATAGCTTGGTGGTTCACAATGATCGTAAAAGACTCAAAAGGACTCCTGGAAGTCATCTCTATCTCTCAGAATGCTCAGATTGACCAAAATGCCCCTGAAAGCCCAAAAACTCCCAGATTTGGTCCTAAAGTTCTGGAAACATGCTATGTCGTAAGAAAAATGCTAAAATGAGTTTTGAAGTAAAACCGGATGAAATCGTCAGCTCCCAGAGACCCCCGGAAGTCCCGGAAGTTCCCGGAAAGTCCCCGTTGACCAGTTTGACCAAATTTGACCGAAATCGTCCGAATTCGCCGAAATCATTCTAGATCATGTGGAAAGTATTAAAATGAGTTTTAAAAGAAAATCAAGAGAAAACGTCGGCTCCTGGGAGCTCCCGGAGGTTCCCAGAACTTCCCGGGAATCCCAGGTTTGACCAGTTTGACCAAGATTTGACTTTGGAATCGGGCACCGAAACAATTTTCAAATATTTTTCATGGATACTAGAGGTCAATAGCTTTTCAATGGTATATCGCACATAATTATTAGATTTAAAACAAATTTATTTTGAATTTCCGAAGGCGAAAAAGGCGATCAAATCGGCTTTTATCGCAAATACCGCAAAACTTTTCAAAGTGACTTATCCCCAAACTATTTGTTATGTAAATTAGACTCCATTACCTTTCCAACGGTATATCACTACCTCAATTTGGAGTTCGTACGCATTTTCTGTGAATTTCGGACGAAATAGGGCCTTTTCGCGAATACCAGAATCTCAGGGGGCCTAAACAGCATTATCTGGACGAAGAAGGAGCAGTGCCGCCGCGGCACTGGCCCAGTGCCGCCGTGGCACTCCCCTCCAGAATAGTGTATTTTTGTAATTTTTCTTGGGGATTCATTTTGATTAATTGAAAACCAAAACGACGTAGTTTTATGTTCACAGATGTTTGGGACCAATGGGAACACTTCTAAAATCCCAAAACCACCCCAAATTGGCCTATATAAACCCCCCATTGCTCTTCATTTTGGGGGGGCCAAGTGCAAAAGCTTGAAAAGTTGTAGAGAAGAAGAGAGATAGAGATAGGTTTAGAAGAGAAAAAAAGAGCTTCCTCCTACTATTTTGCTATAGAAAGTGAGTTCTAATCCTGTGTTCTTCCATTACATCTCTTATACTTCACATCCCAAACACCCCCAATCACCATTCTTGAGCATTCTTGAGTTAGGAAGCTACTTCCATGTCTAAATGTCAAAATCTATGAGTGAAACACCAAGCTACAAGTCCAAAATCACATTGATTATCATCTATTGATTGTTATTTACTTACTTGTTCATATTATGTTCATCTCTTCTTACCTCATTTCTTTTTTATTTTCTTTATTTACTTACTAGTTTATCATCATATAAGTGATGACATGAAGTTTGAGGTGAGTGAATCCTTATGGATAGTAGCTCTTGACCTCAAAAACATGTTTGATAGATGATGATCATAACTTCAATACCTCCAAGGTATTCTTGAAGTGTATTGAAGTTATGTTCAAATAAAAATAAATCTCTCCAACAATCTTGGAGTTTCTTGATGATGAGCTTGATGTTGGCATTCTAAGTGGCTATAATCTTCATAGAGTGTTGAAAATATATTTTCAAAACCTCTATTTTAAAACCCCTCTTAAAATCCTTCATGATAATCTCAAGAGAGAAAACTCTAGTTTTTCCAAAATCTTCAAAATAGTGAGTGAAAACAGTGAGTGGTCTGAGTTCAAAGATTTTTATAGAGCTCAATACTCAATGTATGGATGCAAGGCCACTTGGAAAGTCTTCCTAACTCATTAGAGAACACCCATGATTTTTGGTTTGACTTGGAAGTACTTGGAAATGGTCCATTTGGATCCCAACATTCCTTCTAGACATTCTATTTTTGCTGTCACAGCAGCTAGGTCCACTTCCAACCTCTTTTTTAGATAACTTTTCCAAAAGGGGTGGTTCTAACTTATTTTTCCCTTACACTTCAATGTCTTAGGGAACCTTGTGTATAAAATGGGCCTCTAGATCATCTGTTTTCATTTTCTAAGATATTTCAACATTTCAGTCGACAGTACGGACTCTGTTTCTGAGTGACCTTCATTGTTTATATGATTTATGTCAATCTGTGAAAGTCATTAAAGATTGTCTTCTTGGGTAGTGTTCTAGACACAATAAGGAAGATCTCCATATAAAATAATGCATTGAAAACATTCCTAACCCCTCTTTTCCATTTTTACAAGATCATGTTACTGTTCTGTCTACTATTCACAACAAGCTCCATTTAACTTTCATTCTTTGATTTGATGCCTACATGCACTCCAAATTAGTTCATATCTTAGGAAGTAGTTCATACTACATTTGTACATATCCCATATTGATTTCATTCATTCATTCATACACCTTTTAGACTTCTAAGCCATTCTAGGATTCCATGCACACAAGGCACACTACAACCTTAGTACAATCTAGATACATACATTGCATCCATGCAAAGATTTGGAGCTTTTGTGACTCCTAATCTAAGAAGATTATAAGGAATGATCATGATCACACGTTCATGCTTCCCCTCGATCTAATCATCCTTTCTCATCCGTCCCGGTGATTGAGAGATCTTCTTTTCCCAAAGATTAGCATGCATCATTCTAGCTTACTAAGCATACTTTAATCCCTTTGATTTATTTGTTTTAAGAAGAATTCATGTCCCCCCCCCCCCTTTAGATCAGGAAGTCTTGATTATTTGATATATGATTAGACGATTTTTTCTAGGTTTATTTGTGTGATCTTTCACTTTTGTATTGTATGATATTTGACTTAGATCTTATGAATGATATCTTATCTTTTGATTTTCAATTTCAAGATTCTTATGTGATGTAATATACTATCATAGTAGTAATTGCCGAACCACACATAGTATAAGATGATTATTTGGATGCTAATTGAGGCCCGTCGAAAGACGGGGCAAGTTGAGGGTGTTTTAGTCGTGACAAAGGCTCCTTCCTCTCTCGTACCAAAACCCCGAACCAAGTTCTTTGGTTATGAAGGGCCGGTGCCCTTTATCCGTTTGGGTAAGTCAAATTAGGTTTCTTGGTTCCTTAAAGACCAAGTGGCGACTCTGTATCTGTTTTCAACAGACCTTTTCTTTTCCTTTTCAAAACAATCTCAAACAAGAGAAGTGGTCCACTTCCGCGTGTCCACAATAGACAGCATCAAATTGTGACACGACTACCTCCACAGGATCTTTGTAATCTACAAAATTAGCCTCATCTTCGATAACAGTTTCGATAAGGTTTACTTCTTCCTCATCCTCGTATTCTTCAGGTCTGGGGTTTGAAATGATTTTTATGTTTTTAGTTATGTTCTCGAATACGATAGTCATTATACCACTTCTTACTCGTATTGTGGCATTGATTGTGTTTAGGAATGGACATTCAAAGATTAGTGAGATTTGTGCACACGGATTGGGAACAGGATCAGTATCTAAGATCACAAAATCAACCGAGAAGACAAATGAGTCTATTTGTATGAGGACCTCCATAGGATCTTTGTAATCGACAAAATCAACTTCATCTTCGATAACAATTTTGATGAGGTTTACTTCTTCCTCATCCTCATATTATTTAGGTCGGGGGTTTGAAAAGATTTTTACATTTAGAGTCATGTTCCCGAATATGATAGTCATCATACCACTTCTTATTCGTACTGTGGCATCGATTGTGTTTAGGAATGGACATCCAAAGATTATTGGGATTTGTATACACGGATTGGAAACAGGTTCAGTATCTAAGATCATAAAATCAACCGGGAAGACAAACGAGTCTATTTGTACGAGTACATCTTCCAACACCCCTCTTGGGTACTTCACTGACCTATCTGCCAATTATAATGCAACTCGGGTAGGTTTAAGTTAGTTGTTCATAGACTAAATATGGCAGCAGATTCACACTCGCTCCAAGGTCGAGGTGTGCATTATCTGTTCTTTGGTTTTTGAATTGGCATTAGATAGTAGGAGTACCGGGGTCTTTAAGATTTGGGGGGAAGTTCATTTTGAATAATTGCACTCTTGGCAAGCAACATATGCGTGTTTTTCACACTCTACTGCCTCTTGACCGTGCATAAATCTTTAAGTAGTTAGCATATGCTGGTACTTGCTTGATTGCATCAAGGAGTGAAAGGTTTATTTTAACTTGTTTAAATTGTTCCAGAAACTCTTGATTCTTTACCTCATTTTTGGGTTATTTTAGTCTTTGAGGGTAGGGCACGGGGAAAGGGCATTTTGGTACTTCGTCGTTTACGGGTTCCTTTCCAGGCCTTGTCTCAACTTCTTCTATTCTTATTGGAGCTTCATCCATTAATTCTAAGGTTTCATTTTTATTAGATGGCTCCTCATTTACCACTTCTCCCTCTTCATACTCCTCGGTTGTAGAAAGAGGCATGTTTTGCCCAATTATCTTGCCACTTCTCAGGGTAGTCACAACTTTAGCATGTTCTTGATTATTGGGACCATTATTGTATCCCTTAGGATTTGGAAGTGAAATGTTCCTCCCATTCCCTCTTATCGTGCATCTACCCTTTCTAACGTAGAAGACATCTTACTCATCATTTGAATTAATTGTTACATTAAGTTTGCGCAAGAAAGTGGATCTTTCTCTTGAACCTTTTTGTGAGGTGGCACGTACATATTAAATTGTTGATTACGGGGATGAGATTGATGACAATTATTAGATCTATTTTGATTGAATTGTTGGGACTACCTATAATGTTGCCCTTGATACTAATTGTTATTGTAGGGTTGTTGTTGATATTGATTTTGGGTCCCAGCATCATTCTTCCAATCAAAACTGGGGTGATTCCATCTGTTATTATTAGATTGAAAGTTGTTATTATTAGTATTGTAGGAATTCCCCGCTCCTCTATACCCTTGCATGGCATTCATCTCCATGGGGGCTTGTTCTTGAAAGTACGACACATTGGGACAGTACTGAGTAGTGTGTCCCAACATATTGCATGTACCGCATGGTTCTTCAGGCAAAACCTGCCTAGAACTCTCTCCTCTCATTCCTAACTCCTCTACCTTCTTCGCTAGCTCCTTGTATTTGGTTATTAAATTATCTTCAGTTTTTAATTGATATATGCTTTTCTCCTCCCTACCCAATGGTTGTGTTCGTGAGACATCTTTAGGGTTAGATCATTCGTGAGCATGTTCGGCTAACCACTCAAAATGTGCTTCAGCCTCTTCAGTGTTCTTACTAAGGAACGCACTCGCACTCATAGTTTTAACTAGTTTTTTTGTTTTTCCATAAAGTCCTTCATAAAAGAAGCTGATTGTTCGCCATTTTCTCATACCCATGATGTGGACATAAGAGAAGCAAATCTTTGAATCGCTCCCAAGGTTGAGTGAAGGTTTCATTATCTCTTTGTTTATATGAATTTATTTGACGATTAAGTTCAATGGTCATGCGCAGTGAAAAAAACTTCTTTAAAAATGCAGTATTCATCGCATGCCATGTGAAGATAGAGTTGGGTTTGAGAGATAATAGCCATTATTTCGCTTTATGTTTCAAGGTGAAAGGGAAAAGCATCAACCGGGTGACATCCAAAGGACAATTTTGAGAGAATGTTTTGCAAACGTACTCAAAGTCCTTGACATGTAGGTAGGCCTTCTCATTTTTCATCCCACGAAAGGTTGGAAGCAGCTAAATCATTCCATTGAGAAATTGAAATTCACCTACATGTGGTGGAATGACAAAGCAAGAGGGTGTAGGTGCATGAGTAGGCTGCATGAGATAGCGCAAGGGACTTGACGAATCATCAATGGGTGCAATTCTATTCTTACCATTCTCACTTTCATCGTCAGCCATCGAGTTTGTAGGAGTGACTACAGGATTGACAGAGCTATTAGAGTCAGATGAATAGAGTGGATTTTCAAAAATTCCCTCAATAGAATTATCGGACATGAAAGGGAAAAATCTAAGGAGATTTTGATCCAAAGAACTAAAAGAGAAAGAAAAAGAGAAATAGATGAAGATAAATTGAGGCAATCTAAGCAATAACTAGTCGCATTCCCAGCAACGATGCCAAAAACTTGACACAACTAAAAAGTTGTGCGCTCTTGTGCAACACCCAAGTGTAGGTGGATGTGGAAGTAGTAATCTGGTAAGACCAGGTCAATCCCACAGGGAAGGTTATAAGCTACTAACTTAGACTAATCTCTAAAAGAAAAAGAAAAATTAGATGTTTTAAGTAAGATGTGAAATACAAAGTTCCATAGATGACTAACTAGTGAAAGTAAAGCGATTAAATTAAACTAATAATTAACTAACAAAAGCGATATAAAACTAGGTTTTAACTTTATAAAGGAAAAGCGGTGGATTCACACGAATCCATAGTGACCTAGTGATTAGATGTATAAAGCACATATTCACAGCATGTTGTATGGTCTTTTGTGTATACTTTTACCCCCAAGTCCCTAGAGTTACATGCATTTCAATAACATTGTGCTTTCATGATGTTAATGCTAAAACATGTGTATTTGTATTGTTTTATAAGCTATTGGTGCATTTAGATGAAATATTTCTTGAAGCTTGGCAATGAATTTCTCACTTTTTGTCATACAACCATTATATATTTCATTTACATAATTTAAACGAGGTTTGTGAGTGTTTTGTAGGTCAAAGAAAACATTTGTTGCTTAAAAAGGTGATTTCGGTGGAAGAGAATGATAGCAACAGCTGAGAAAAGGGCAATTTTGACATTTAATACTTTGGAATTGTAAATGTTCTCCAGAGATAAAAATTTATAGTTCATTGATTTATGGTCACGTGGCCGTAAACCGTGCGTCAATTCAAGGTTCGAGCAAAGAGATATCGCAATTCTCCCATAGGTACGCAGAGTTGTCAATTGCAGAAGAACAAAAACATATGTGGGACTACTCCTGGCCAGGACTAGTCCTGGTAGTGTAGTGGGACCGGTCCCACTCAGCAGATTCGCCCCAATAGCTTCTTTTTAGGTCTAGGACTCCTATATTGATATATAAATGACTTGTAAACATATTATACTAAACTTTTCTCATATTTTACATGTAGTAGGTGTTGGAGAGGCTATTAGAGCTCTCTTCAACCCTAGTTTAGGATCTCTAAGGCTATGTTTGGATGCTATTTCAAGATTTTAAGTAAATTAAGTGTTTTTCTTCTTTCCAGGTTATATTGCTCTCTATTATTTATATTTTCAGTCCATTAATCACTGTATAATCATGATTTTCATTATGTTTATGCTATTTATGATTGTTAGATCTATTTTGCTTATGGTAGGCTAAATCTAGTGTTAGGTTTATACGATGAAGCACTAGATAAGCCAATTTTCATGCATGTTCTCAAAGGGCAACCTTCATAATTCAAAGTTTTCATGGAATATAGTTTAGAATTGTTGTAGGAATGTTTTCTAACTATATTAAACATTGGTCTAACATTCTAATCTAATTTTTTATTCGTTTCATGAACTTAGACACTCATATTAATTTCTTACTTCAAATAATTAGTATTTGGACTTGTTAACTTGCTTTGAATGGAAAAAGGAATTGTTTCAAATCTGCTCATAATAAATTCATAGGATAGTTTGACATTGTTTCATGCCAACTAACAAATATTTGGTATCGATTTGACTCAAGCAAGACACAAACATCAAGAGGAAACCGTTGAATTATAGTAGGTGACCATATCCTTCCTTAGGCATAATAACTGGTGAATCTAGTATGAATTCGTGTAATCCTAACCCGTTAATTCACATTTTACTTAGTTTAAGTTAATTCGTTGTTTTAGTTTTCCTCATTAAATTCACTAGTCTAGTTACTTTAGTTTCTTTTCAATATTACAATTAGTTAAGTAATCCTTCCAAATCAATCATCTTTTCATTTTAAGAAGTAATTTAGATGAAAACATCTTAATAATCTATTCCTTTCTCGTGGGATCGACCTAGACTTCCAGTACTATATTACTTGCACAATCATCTATACTTGGGTGTTGCACACAAGAGCGCACAATATTTTATTTGTGTCAAGTTTTTGGCACCATTGCCGGAGAAGTCACTTAGTTTAGTTTTTTTTTATCTAGTTTATTTCTTTTTTTTTATTATTATTTATATTATAGTACTTTTACTCTTTATTGCTTTGCACAATACCACACATGCTCTATACCATTTCAAGTCAAATAATTCAATCAAAGCTATAATTCAAGAACTACAAAACTCGAATAATTCTTCCAATAACTCTATTAGTCCAAAAGCTATACCTTCACATTATGATATTATGGATGGACTTTTATCACCCAATAATAATAAGAATGGGAATAACGAGGAAGATAACCTAGGCTTAAATGATGATGTTAAAAGTCAACATAATTTCAACCCTAGAGAGAGGATAGATGATAACGCCCCTTGCGAGAGTTGTTAGCTCCCAATAGTAACACAACTCTGTCTTACATAGCTGTTCCACAACATCATGGTGCTTTTCACATTAAGAATGGCATGTTACAACTGTTGGGTTTGTGCCCTCAAACCATTACCTTATGTATGAGACATTGACATTTTAATATATGGATATCAGCTTTACATTTCATTGTGTATGTTTCTTTCATGAGATGATTGTTAATCCTTAAGTATATCTCGCTTGGTGGTGCCCCTCTCGTGTGTGTATGAGATACATACAAGTGAGATACGAATTACTATTCTTTGATACTTAGAACTTGTCACAGTGGATGATGAGACTGGATATCTTATCAGGTTTACACTATAGCATGATTAACCACCATTGGATGGAGTGATGAATCCCAATCACTAGAGTTTAGCTCTTAGTTAAAATGCTAGTGCTTATAGTGCATTGACGGACCTGAGCTTTCCTATTGACACTCAAAACTGTCAATAGTCGATAGGAACTCATAACTTGTATAAGGTACGTGTTTTTAATCTTGAGACAATTATGAACACAGACTATGGATATGGCTGTTTTAACTTACCAATCAGTGAGGTCTATAAAAATATCAACACCTGGGTATCTTGGGTATGTTGTGTTTATAGGGTTGTGAACATATATTGTCAAGATAGAATCTACCCTCTGATTCAGAGTAAGCATTCCCTTGAGTATGTCACCAAGTTGATTACAAAGAACTGTAGTCTTGTTGATAAATAGTTATAAACATGTTTGGTAATCATGAGAGGTAAAATGGGACTCAAGGAACACAAGAAGTAATCATGATTTAGGTTAACAATAACCGTTTATCCGACTACCTGAATATGATTACGAATGCTGACGATAGAGGGACATTAGTATACCATACAAGTCTAGTTACTACTTCAGATATGTTCTTTTGCGTTGGAGTTCAGTTATCATTTTATAGTGGAGTAAACGTTAACTGATTAGTTGGTTAGTCTGCTGATCAAAGAGTTTGGTCATGGGAATTGACAACTGGTCTAAGCCAACAATAAAGAGCCTAGGAGGTCCTACTCTTAGCTCTGCTAGGATGCTTAGAAAGGCACATGAGGATCTTATTAAGATAGGTTCGATCGATTGAAGTTGTCTCTATCGATTAAAGTCTAGACAGGTTCAATCGCTCGAAGGTGGTTTGATCAATCGAATCCACTTCAATCGCTTCAACATTAGGTCGGTTATGGGAATCTGTAAATAGGGCAGCTGTATCCAAAAAAAGAGTTCGTCGTTTGAATAAACCAGAAGTTGCAGAAACTGTTTTTAGAGCTCTCAAACCTTTTCCATCCTCCTTATTAGAGATCCCACCATCTCTAGTCTCTCTAGCAAGCATTTGTAGGAGTCATAAGGGTGAAGACAACCTAGTGGAGGCTACTACACCATCAAGGAGAAAGAAAATCAGAATTGGGTTCAAGACCTAAGGTATAATTCTTCTCCCTCTTTAGTATAGACATCTATAGAATTGATGAGTAGTAGATCCCAGGCATACTAATAAGTTTTGAAACACACCCATTCCGTTGCACATTTAAAATACATTTTAAACCTATTTTTCCTGCAATTGGTATCAGAGCCACGCTTGTTTAGATCTGCAGATGCAATTTGGAACACTAATATTGATTTGTATGTTAATTTTAGGACTATTTTTAAAATTGCATCATCACAGATCTATTTCTGAAGTGTTTTCGTAGCAGAATACAAATCTGTGATTGCATTGGATGCATGGTAAGTTCGATCGATCGAAGTCTTCTCGATCGATCGAACGAGGTTCGATCGATCGAGAGTGATTCTCTGTCCAGGTGTTCAGTTCACAGTTTAAAAGTTTTTAAAAATATATACTTTAATTTTATATTATTCTATAAGTTTTTAAAATCATTTTGTGAAACTGAAAAGTTCAATCGATTGAAAGTTAGATTTATTAAAACGTGTCGATCGATCGAAGTATGATAGAGAACTGAGATGCTATTTTAAGTTCTAATTCAGTACGTAAAGAGTTTATGTACTATGCGAATCAATTAGAGGTTCCAATAGTTACATATATATATTTGAAATATATGCGTGGATGTGCGTACGACCCCTTTGCAGCTGAGATTAATTTTCTATCTCCCATGGCACCACGATCGAAGTTTTAATTTTGTATTTAGATGTTTGAGATTGGTGGATGATTGTATTTATTATGGTTTGCTTTTAAGGCATGTGTAAAGGGCGCTGCGACTTTAATCCTACGAAAAGGAAAGTCGCACCGGTTTCCCTAGCCTTCTTTATTTTGTTGTTGTTGATTTCTATTTCTAGATAAATTGTAAGCTTTGAAAGATGCATAAGACCAATGTAATTAAATTAAAAAAACCCATGAAGATGGATGGGCAAGCCGTTGTCCATGAAGATGGAGCTGGAGGCGATCAAACCAAAAAGGAGGTTCTATGGAGATAGAGCCATGGGAGATAGAGGCATATGAATGCCTTTATTTCAATTTTAGTTGTTTGTTTTATGTGCTTGGTTGTGATTGGCATTTAATTATATTGTTACTACTTGCATGCATGTAAAATAAGTTTTCTAAAATAAAATTCAAAAACCATTTCAACACATTAGTAAACATTAGATGTTTATGGGTAATGTATGGAAATAATTGTTTTTTCAAATGCAAATTCCTTGACTATCAAATCTAGTAGGAAAGGGTCTTATTAAAAACACCCATGATCTTCCATTAACAGTTCATTGTAAGATGAGTAGTGCATTCTATGTCACCTCGCCAGGGGTGATCATTCCATACGGAGGGTACATTACTCATTGGTTACTAGATATGAACTTCCTATAGATAAGATCAATCAGACGTGTTAGAGGGTGACCACCACACGGAGGCACTAATTGAGGCGGTTGTGATTGGATCTTAGTTAATGGTATACACTAGCTAAGCTATGGATAAGGTATCCCACACGGGGCATTATTCAGAAACTTAGAGATCAAAAGGGTTCGGGAGTCATAACTTATTTTACAAGAGTTGCATATCAGACAAGTCATGATTAATCGAAAGATCGAATATTGACCACCACATGGAGGCTTTATTCTTTCGTTTTGATATTCTAGCGACTTTGTTTTAAAGTAAGAGTTATAAGGATTCTTTTATTTCAAACTTTCAAAATCTAATATCCATATTTATTTGGTTTCTTTGATTTTTCAGTAATCATAATGTCTGGATCTGCATTTAGTCCACTTTCCACCATACTCACTCAAAACAAGTTAACTGGAAATAACTACACAGAATGGAAACAAAACCTTGACTTTGTTTTATCTACAGAGGATCACATATATGTCCTCACCACCCCATGCCCCGAAGAACCCGCGGTAAATGTTTTGGCAGCTGCCATACGCGAGTTCGATAAATGGAAGAAATTGAATGGAATTGCTAGTTGCTACATTCTAGCCTCAATGGGTGGTGTGTTGCAACACGAATTCTAGTCAAACAATTTTGCTAGTGACATTATCGAATCCCTAAAAAAGATGTTTGGGGAGTATGGCAATCTTGCCACACAGGTAGCTATGTCAAAGATAATGAGTGCTAAGATGTTAGAAGGGACTCCAGTCAAAGAACATGTTTTAAAAATGATTGGTTATTTAAACGAGCTGGAGACCCCAAGTGCCAACATTGACGCACAGACTCAAGTTGATATGATCCTCAATACACTATCGCCGTCATTCGCTCAATTTAAACTAAACTATAATATAAATAAAATGGATTTTTCAATGACTGAATTAATGAGTTCTTTACTGGCAGCAGAAGGGGTGATCAATCCTGGGGGCAATGTTTTGAAAGCTGAGAAAAGCTCTTCTTCCTCCCGATCTACACTGAAAAGCAAGAAAGGGAAGAAGAAGAAGGTTGGTACTAGTAGTCCAAGTGTTGGACCAGTCCCTACGATTGCAAAATCTAAGGGAAAAGGTAAGGGCAAAGGGAAGGTGGGTGGCCAAGGCAAAGGAAAGTGCTTCCAATATGGTGAGAAGGGCCACTGGAAGAGGAACTATCTAGAATTCTTAGCTACAAGAGTTCAAGGTATGATTGAATCACATGTGATTGAAATAAGTTTTATAACAGATACTTCAAACACTTGGTGCATTGATTCTGGTGCGACTAACCATATCTGTAATTTGTTGTAGGGGTTGTAGTAATGGGGAGATCGTGCTGACTCTGGGTTCTAGCTCAACCGTTTCTGCGGTTACTATAAGAGTAGTAGTTTTAGAGTTTTTAGACAATATGACAATAGTTTTATTAGATGTACTTTATGTCCCTTTAATGAGATGTAATTTAATTTCAGTTTCAAATTTAACGAATAATGGTTATTCTTTTCTTTTTGGAACAAAAGTTGTTATTAAAAGAATTAGTTCTTTTATATGTTCTAGTGTTAAAACTAATGGCTTGTATGTGATTACTCCCAATATTTCTAAAGACTCTTGTAGGGAACTTAATAACTCAATGGTAACTTTACCATCTAAAAGAGAGGAACCTTGCACAAATCCAACAAGGCTTTGGCATATGAGGCTTGGCCATATCAATCTAAATAGGATTGGCAGACTAGTCAAAGAAGGGGTCTTAGGCGATTTGGTTCTCGAACCAATGGAAGTTTGCGAGTCTTGTTTGGAGGGTAAGGTGACCAAAAGGCCCTTTCCTTCAAAGGGCAACAAGACCAATGCATTGTTGAAATTAGTTCATACTGATATGTGTGGACCAATAAATATTAGAGCACAGGGTGGTTATGAGTATTTCATAACATTTACTAATGACCACTCTAGGTATGGATATGTGTACCTAATGCAACATAAGTCTGAAGCCTTTGAAAAGTCCAAAGAGTTTAGGGCTAAAGTGGATAAGCAATTGGGCACACATATCAAGGCCATTCAATCTGATCGAGATGACGAGTACCTCTCTAATGAGTTTATTGATCACCTTGTACATAATGGGATTCTATCACAGTTGACTGCACCTAGAATGCCTCAATAGAACGGTGTAGCAAAGAGAAGAATTGGACTCTTTTAGACATGACTAGGTCGATGATGAGTTATTCGGAGTTACCATTATTTCTTTGGGATTATGCTTTGGAAACCGCTGCATATATACTAAATCTAGTACCAAGCAAATCTGTTCCCAGGACACCACGAGAGATGTGGATTGGGCGCAAGCCTTCTTTGCAACATCTCCGGATATGGGGGTGTCTGGAACATGTGCTAAAAGGAAAGATGAGCAAGTTGGATTCTAGATCGAAAGTATGTTACTTTGTAGGGTATCTAAAGGGTACTTATGGATGGTATTTTTATGATCCAAGAAAACAAAAAGTGTTTCTTAGTACAAATGTTGTTTTCTTGGAGGATGATTATGTTATGAATCATAAACCTATGGGAAGGATAGATCTAAGAGAGATAGAAGGAGAGCCCTCAGTCTAACCCATAGTTAATAATGATGTAAATTAAGAAAATATCACTTCTTCACCCATTTCTGCATTGGTACCTCGTTGTAGTGGGAGGATTATCAGTCAGCCTGATAGATACATGTTCTTAGGAGAAGTTTTTGAAGCTGTCTCCATATAATCTGAATCTGATCCTACCATATACGAAGAGGCAATGACTGATGTTGATTCAGCTCATTGGGTTAAAGCTATGAAGGCTGAATCGGAATCTATGGATTTCAATTAGGTTTGGGATCTTGTAGAACATCCAGCAAATATTAAACCAATTGGTTGTAAGTGGGTCTACAAGATGAAAAGAGGATCTGATGGAAAGGTTGAGACCTTTAAGGCTAGGCTTGTAGCAAAATGTTATACTCAAAGGGAGGGCATTGACTATGAGGAAACCTTCACGCCAGTAGCCATGCTCAAGTCCATCATAATACTCTTATCCATTGCTGTATGCCTAGATTATGAGATCTGGCAGATGGATGTCAAGACTACATTCTTGAATGGCAATCTTGAAGAGGACATCTATATGCAGCAACCACAAGGGTTCATAGCTCGTCAGAAAGGTAACTTGGTATGCAAGTTGCAAAAGTCTATGTATGGGCTTAAGCAGGCATCCAGGAGTTGGAACATCCGATTAAAGCGATTAAATCATTTGGTTTCATACAAACTCTGGATGAACCTTGTGTGTACAACAAAATGTGAAGGAAATGTGGTAGCTTTTCTTGTGCTTTACGTTGACGACATTCTACTCATTGGAAATGATGTAGCGGCATTATCAACGGTTAAGGCTTAGCTAGCTAGTACATTCGATATGAAGGATCTAGGAGAGGCGAGCTATATCTTTGGGATAAAGCTCTTTCGAGATCATAAGCAAAAGATAATGGGATTGTCTCAAGCTGGTTTTATTGATAAGGTGCTAACTAGTTTTCAATAGATAATTTAAAGAAAGGGTTATTACCTTTCAGGCATAGTTTAGCACTCTCGAAGGACCAGTATCCTAAGACACAAGAGGAGAGGAATTGCATGGTAGGAGTTCCCTACGCTTCGGCAGTGGGAAGTCTCATGTATGTGATGTTATACACTAGACCAGATATCTGCTTTGCTGTTAGCATGGTTAGCAGGTATTAGTCGAATCCAGGTCTAGAGCACTGGACAACCGTTAAGCACATTCTTAAGAACTTGAGAAGAATTAAAGATTATATGCTTATGTCTGGAAGTAGTGAGTTAATTCCAGTAGGATATATTGACTCAAACTTTATATCAGATAAAGATTTGAGGAAGTCGACATTCGAACATCTCTTTACCTTGGGAGGTGGTGCTATTAGTTGGAGGAGCATTAAGCAAAAATACATTGCAGACTCAACTACAGAAGTTGTATGTGGCTGCATGTGAAGCTGCAAAGGAAGCTGTTTGGCTCAAGAAGTTCCTTATGGAGCTCAAGGTGGTACCAGCATTGCTGTCACCTATTATACTTTATTGTGATAATAGTGGGGCAGTGGCTCAGTCCAAGGAGCTAAGGAACCACGAAAAGGGAAAGCACATAGAATAGAAATTTCATCTTATTCGAGATATTGTTAAACGTGGAGATATGACTGTCACCAAAATTGCCACCGCTGACAATCTTGCTGATCCGTTTACAAAGGCCTAGCCACAGAAGGTCTTTGATTGTCATCTAGATAGTTTATATCTCAGATGTAGTCCTGAATTGTTATGAGTGCAAGTGGGAGTTTGTTGGGTTTGTGCCCTCAAACCATTACTTTATGTATGAGACATTGACATTTTCATATATGGATATCAGCTTTATATTTCATTGTGTATGTTTCTTTCGTGAGATGATTGTTAATCCTTAATTATCATAGTAAGTAATTCGTGTGTGTATGAGATACATACAAGTGAGATACGAATTACCATTCTGTGATACTTAGAACTTGTCACAGTGGATGATGAGGCTGGATATCTTATCAGGTTTACACTGTAGCATGATTAACTACCATTGGATGGAGTGATGAATCCCAATCACTAGAGTTTAGCTCTTAGTTAAAAGCTAGTGCTTATAGTGCATTGACGGACATGAGCTTTCCTATTGACACTCAAAACTGTCAGCAGTCGATAAGAACTCATAACTTGTATAAGGTACATGTTCTCAATCTTGATACGATTATGAACACAGACTATGGACATGGGTGCTTTGAGTTACCAATTAGTGGTCTATAAAAGATCAACACCCGGGTATCTTGGGTATGTTGTGTTCGTAGGGTTGTGAACATATATTGTCAAGATAGAGTCTACCCTCTAATTCAGAGTAAGCATTCCCTTGAGTATATCACCAAGTTAATTACTGAGAACTGTAGTCTTGTTGATATGTAGTTATTAACATGTTTGGTAATCATGAGAGGTGAATTGGGACTCAAGGAACACAAGAAGTAATCATGATTTAGTTTGACAGTAACCGTTTATCCGACTACATGAATATGATTACGAATGTTGACGGTAGAGGGACATTAGTACACCATACAAGTCTAGTTATGGCTTCAGATATGTTCTTTTGCGTTGGAGTTCAGTTATCGTTTTATAGTGGAGTAAACGTTAACTGATCAGTTGGTTAGTTTGCTGATCAAAGAGTTTGGTCATGAGAATTAACAACTAGTCTGAGCCAACAATAACGAGCCTAAGAGGTCCCACTCTTATCTTCGCTAGGATGCTTGGAAAGGAACATGAGGATCTTGTCAAGACAGGTTCGATCGATCAAAGTTGTCTCGATCGATTAAAGTCTGGACAAGTTTGATCGCTCGAAGGTGGTTTGATTGATCGAATGTTCAATCGAACGAATCAACATCGATCGCTTGAACATTAGGTCGGTTCTGGGAATCTATAAATAGGGCAGCTGCGTCCAGAAAAAAGAGTTCATCGTTTAAATACGCCAAAAGCTACAAAAACTATTTTTAGAGCTCCCAAACGTTCTCCATCCTCATTAGAGATCCCACCATCTCTAGTCTTTCCAGCAAACATCTGCAGGAGTCATAAGGGTGAAGACAACCTAGTCGAGGCTGTTGCACCGTCAAGGAGAAAGAAAATCAGAATTGCATTCAAGACCTGAGGTATAATTCTTCTCCCTCTTTAGTATACGCATCTATGGGATTGACGAGTAGTAGATCCTGGGCATACCAATAAGTTTTGAAGCTCAACCGTTCTGCTGTGCATTTAAAATACATTTTAAACATGTTTTTCCTACAATAACTCCTACCCATCTTTCATGGGATGGAAACTAAATGGGCCTACGTACATTTAAAAGATTTTGAATCAGTATGTGAGACGTTTGCGAATCAAACATGCCCATAAGAAATTACTAGATTAAAGTTGTTACCTTTTTCATTAAAAGATAAACCAAAAGCTTGGCTTTTAACTCTTAGACTGGGTTCAATTAGTACATGGTCCGCCATGCATGAGGAGTTTTTTAAAAAATTATTTCCAAAACATTTAACAGATGTCCTCATGCGGCAAATAATTTTTTTTACCTAAAATGATTATGAAACATTTTCTAAAGTGTGGGAACATTTTAAAGACTTACTTTTATCTTGCCCACACCATGGTTTCAAAAAATGGCATCTCATGAATTTATCTTTCGAAGGATTAATCCCAGAGTCTTAAAAGTTGGTGCAAGCAATGTGTCAAGGATCATTCATGCATAAAAGCGCAAATGAAGCCAAAACATATTTTGGTTGGCTTGCTGAAAACTCACCTCAATGGGAACCACGTGAAGTAACACGCGCACCTCCTAGTGAACCTGATGGGAGTTAACAAAAGAGCATATTCTTACTTAGGGCTGAAGATGAGTTGTCTAAGAAATATGAAGAATTGGCTAAACAAGTGGAGTATTAACTAAAGGGCTAATAGAGCAACCTAGAGTGACGTATCAAAAACAAGTGTGTTGTAATTGCAATATGGTAGGACATCAGGCACATATTTGCCTTAATATACATATTTATCCAGAAACACCGCCTGTAGATACGAATGCGATGAATAACTATAAAGGGCGTGCAAATTCTTATGGTGAGTATAGTTGGGGGAATCATACTAATTTCAATAATTGGAGAACTGGGGCAAATCAAGCACCAAATAATTTTAATCAACAGCCTCAACAAAATCAATACTTCCAATATAATCAACAATATCAGTCCCCACAACAACAAAACTATCAAGGTAATGCACATCATAACTCTAATGTCTATGTGCCTCCCCATAAGAAGGCACATGAAGACCCAAACCAATGAATGTTGCAACAAATGGTTAAAATAATGGGAAAACTACAAACAACGATGGAAAGAATGAGTAATCAACTTGACTATAAAGAAAATGTAGTTTTCCCAACTCAAACACAAGAAAATCCTAGAGGTAACCTCCCTCCTCAACCACAACTTAATCAAAGAGGCCAAGGGCAAGTTGTCCCTAATTTTAATAATCCAGAACAAGCCAAAGCCATTACAACGTTAAGAAGTGGGAAAGTAGTGGACAAGGAAAAAGAGATTGATGAAGAACAAAATGAAGAGGAATTAGAAGAATCTCATGTTGAAGAAGAACCTCCTTCTGAAATTCAAAAGTTAAAATTAGAATTCAAACAAGAAATAGAGAAATTGAAAAGAGAGTATAGAGAGGAAATCGAAAAATTGAAATTTAGAAGGGATAATAAAATTGAAACAGAGAAAATTGAATGTCCCTTTCCTGCTCCCTTTCCCCAAAGATTGAAACCACGACAAGAAACCAAGAGTCAGGTGTTTCTTGAGCTTTTTAAGCAAGTTCACATTAATCTCCCTCTCTTGGATGTTGTTCCATAAGTAACTACTTATGCTAAATGCCCAAAAGACCTATGCATTGTCAAACGTAAGCAAAGTATTAAAAAGAAAGCGTACTTAATAGAACAAGTAAGCTCAATCATAAAACATAACTTACCTCAAAAGTTTAAAGATCCAGTGACCCCAACAATTTCTTGCATCTTGGGGAATCAAAGGATCCAAAATGCACTCCTAGATTTAGGACCAAGTGTTAATTTGCTCCCGTATTTTGATTACCAGCAAATGGGCTTAGGCGAGTTAAAACCCACCCGGATTACGTTGCAACTCACCGATAGATCTATTAAAGTACCCCGGGGCATGTTAGAAGACGTTTTAGTTCAACTCGATAATTTTGTTAATCCTATGGATTTCATTGTCTTAGATACAGAGCCGGTAACTACTAGCAATACACAAATCCCTGTTATATTTGGTAGGCCATTCTTAGCAACAATCAACGCAACTATTTGTGTTAGAAATGGTCTCATGACTATGGTGTTTGGGAATATGACTTTAAATGTTAAGATCTTCTCGAATCCCCATCACTCAGATGAAGAGGAAAATGGCGATGGAGTTCATTGCATTTACTCTGCACAATCTTATGAGCACGTAGAACATATAACTATTTCATCCCATGGCAACCTGGAAATAATATAGACAATGAGGTCGATGAATTTTTATATTGTGTTAATGTAAGCTACTTAGAGGGCGATTATCAAAAGGCCAAAGAGTGGGTCAATTTTTTTTAGTAAATATGGAGCTGGATGAATGGGAAATTCAATTAGATCAGTTTCTAAATATTGATTCGATTTCCCTTTTCGAATGTACTAGTGATCCACCTTGGAGTGCTACTGTCGATTCAATAGGAATGTGTAGTGTTGAATCTATCATTTTATATCATGTGGAAATAGTTATACCGCATACTCCTAAGTCTTCTATACTTTTACTCTATTCGTATTTGAATCCAATATTTTATAATCATTTTAAAAATACAAAAGGTGGTGAGGTCATATTTTCTAAATCCTCTAACTCCGTGTTAAAAGTTAGTTGGGGGAGGGGGGGAATTCCCTCATTTCAAAGGTCTTCTTGAACTCTTAATTGCATATCTGTTTAATTGCAAGAACCATTTAAAATTCTGATTGTTGGTATATGACACTCGTTTTGAGTAATTACTACTAGTAGAAATACCAATAGTTGGGGGAGATGCTATGGGGATCCCAATTTCTTTTTGCTGTAAAATTATTTCATTGTGATGATCTGAATAAATTTTGGTTACTATTTTATGATGATTATCTTGACTAACAGCTTACTTTGTATACTGAGTAGATGTATTATATTTTCTATCTTGCCTTGCTGCTAATAGATTTTGCAGGTAACTTAAAATTCTTTGGACTTTAACGCGTGAGGTAGCATCGTTCCTTCTCTCACTTTACTTCAAATGTCCATGTGCTTAGTTTAACTTAAAATTCTTTGGACTGTAACGCGTGAGATAGCATTGTTCCTTCTCTCACTTTACTTCAAATGTCTATGTGCTTAGTTTAGAACATTGAGGACAATGTTTAGTTTTAGTTGGGGGCGGTGAGTCAATGCATGCCTTGTTTCTTTCTTTTTTGCACTTTAGTATCAAATACTTGTGCTTAAAAACATGAACTTGGTAAAGTAAAATTTTAAATTTTAAATTTTTTTAATAAAATACCATAGTTCTTGTGTCTCTTTTAGTTAATGTAGTTAGTTATGATGTATTTATGTCATTTTCTATATGTCATTAGTTTGTGATGCACATAATTGTAGTTTGTTTACTATCTTACTTATAGTATGTTTTATACTTTTTAATCTTCAAACACCTTGAGCACATGTTACAACCATGTACGTAGCTAAAATGAATTAGTAAGCATAGCTTAGATATCTTAAGAGACATGTAGTGGAGACTAATAACCCAAGTGAGCATATTGAGTTGTTCTTTCATTTGAGAGGGTTTAATATTTTTACTTTTACTTTTTGAAAAGCCTTGAATTTGTTGAAAGTCTCATTATTCTTTCTATTTGGCTGATCAGTATAAGAGAACATTCAGGATATACCAAAACTCTAGAACTCTCAAATTACTTAAATGGATAAACTAATATACATGGGAAATGATTTAGGTATTCTTTTATTCGATTATGCACCAATATTGCAGCCTTGAGCCTAATCATGCATACTTTCTAATATATTACCCTTCTAGATATGTTTCTACCATAAACCAACATTTTGAACCTAAATTTTATCCATTCATGCATTACTTCCCAAACACCTACACCTCGAGTAAGGAGTACAAGCCACACACTTATTGCTTACATATATCTTGCCATGTGATTAGGAGTGTGATGTAACTATGATGAAATCAGTGAAGTGTGATGAGTTTTTCTAATAGAAAAAAAAAAGCATAGAAGAGGGATAGGAATAAAAAGAAGTGAAAAAAAATAGAAAAAGAGTTAGAAGAGAAAAAATAGAAAGAAAGAGGGATGAGTTGTGAAGATTGGAAAAGATGAGAAGTTGCAGAAAAATTGCAAATTTATGTATTCAAAGTGAGCAAATACTCCAATCACATGCTAAGACAATATTGAAAATTTCTACCTTTCTTTCCCTTACATCGATACATTTCAAAGTCCTAATGATTCTAAGTAAATTCGATTTGAAGTTAAAGTAATGAGAGAGTTCTCCACAGTATTTCGCTCTTTTAGTGTGAGGTATCCTTTCATTAGATTTATGCACCTAAAATTGTCTATTTTTCAGTTTAGATATGTGAAGCATTAGTTTTATTGCATTTACTCTTTATAGTTCCATATCATGTGGGATAATTATTAAGCCTAATTCAGAGTGATTTCATCTTGAAAGTGTAATTCCGGTGAGAGTTGAGTCAAAATGAATGTCTTGATAATGTCTGAGGTTATGCGAGCTTTGAAATTAAAGTTAATATACTTTGGTTGTCCATTCACACACGCACTTGAAGATTAATCGGTATGGAACATGCTGATGACTTTGATAGTAGATTAACTGTAATGTGTGTGTTGCAAGACTAAAGCATACTAGAGAATTACATAGTTATTGAGCATAATTGCATTGATATAGAAGAGAGAGCTTTCTTGAAAGATTTAAATGCGGACCATAAATAAGAATTTTGTGGGTAGATTCACTCCAAACCCTCATGAGACAACACTCGTCCACTAGGGACAACCTAGGAGTTTAACGGCTTGTTGCATATGCTAAATGCAATCGCGATTTCTATGAAAGTGAGTTAGGATTTTTGTTTCTTTTGTTTTTGTTTTTATTTTTAGGGGTTTAACTTCTCCTTGCTTTAGTTTACTTCATTGCTAGGGACTAGCAATGAGCTAGTTGGGGGTTGTGATTAGACGTACAAAGTGCATATTCATAGCATGTTATATGGTTTTTTATGCATACTTTTATCCCCAAGTCCCTAGAGTTACATGCATTTCAATAAAATTGCGCTTCATGATGTTAATGCTAAAACATGTGTATATGTATTGTTTTATAAGCTATTGGGTGCATTTAGATGAAGTAATTCTTGAATCTTGGCAATGAATGTCTCACTTTTTGTCACACAACCCTTATATATTTCATTTACATCATTTACACGAGGTTTGTGAGTGTTTTGTAGCTCAAAGGAAACATTTGTTGCTTAAAAAGGTGATTTCAGTGGAAGAGAATGACAGCAATAACTGAGAAAGGGGCAATTTTAACATTTGATACTTTGGAATTGTGAATTTTCTCCAGAGATAAAGGTTGTAGTTCATTGAGTTACGATTGCGTGGCCATAAACTGCACGTCAATCCGAGGTCCGAGCAAAGAGATATCGTAATTCTCCCATCGGTGCGCAGAGCTCTCAACTGCAGAAGAGCAGGACCAGTCCTGAAACATATGTGGGACCAATCCTATCCAAGACCGGTTCTGGTAGTGTAGTGGGGTCGGTCCCACTCAACGAATTTGCCCCAGCAGCTTCTTTTAGGTATAGGACTCCTATATTGATATATATATGACTTGTAAACGTATTAGACTCAACTTTTCTTGTATTTTACATATAGTAGGTGTTAGTGACGTTATTAGAGCTCTCTTAAACCGTAGTTTAGGATCTCTAAGGCCATGTTTGGATGATATTTCAAGATTTCAAGTAAATAAAGTAGTTTTTCTTCTTTCTAGGTTATATTGCTCTCTATTATTTATATTTTTAGTCCTTTAATCATGATTTTCATTATGTTTATGCTATTTATGATTGTTAGATTTATTTTGCTAATGGTAGGCTAAATCTAGTGTTAGGTTTATGCGATGAAGTACTAGAAAAGCCGATTTTCAAGCATATTTTCAAAGGGCAACCTTCATAATTCAAAGTTTTCATGGAATATAGTTTAGAATTGTTGTCGGAATGTTTTCTAACTAAATTAAACATTGGTCTTACATTCTAATCTAATTTTTGATTCGTTTCATGAACATAGACACTCAAATCAATTTCTCACTTCAAATAATTAGTATTTGGACTTGTTAACTTGCTTTGAATGGACAAAGGAATTGTTTCAAATCGGTCCGTAAAAAATTCATAGGATTGTTTGACGTTGTTTCATGCCAACTAACAAATATTTGGTATTGATTTGACTCAAGCAAGACACAAACATCAAGAGGCAACCGTTGAATTATAGTAGGTGACCATATCCTTCCTTAGGCATGATAATTGGTGAATCTAGTATGAATTTGTGTAGTCCTAACCCATTAATTCATATTTTACTTAGTTCAAGTTAATTCGCTGTTTTTTTGTTTTTTTTCATTAAATTCACTAGTCTAGTTACTTTAGTTTCTTTTCAATATTACAATAAGTTAAGTAATCCTTCAAAATCAATCACCTTTTCTTTTCTTTTAGAAGTAATTTAGATAAAAACATCTTAATAATCTATTCCTTCCTCATGGGATCGACCTGGACTTCCAATACTATATTACTTGCACGATCATCTGTACTTGGGTGTTGCACACAAAAGCACACAATATTCATGTCACCTAGCCATCTACCATGCACATTCATTAACGCTCAATGGAGTACATCCCTCTACGGTATTCCGTATTTTTTAAAGATAAAGATTCAATAGTTCTTTCATGACCGGGACTATATCATCACAGTTGATTTGAAATACGTGGAATGCGGTTTAAAAGAATAGTTAAGACTCACACTATGAATGATGTAAGCATTCAATGTGGTTTTCAAAAGTTATTGGAGAAAAATGCCTTAAGGCTTAAAGTTAAGAAACTGTTTTGACAAACTGAGCTTATAGGGATAGTTTGATAACATACTTCGAAAACAGAAAGTCTAGGACTATTAAAAAGGATAATCTCAAGATTCTGCAGGTTTGATCGATTGACTATCCCAATGTTCGTTCGATCGATCGAAATAGCTTCGATCGATTGAACGCAGGTATTCTGTAGAATGCATGGCAGAGGCTGGAGGTTTCATCGTGATCTCCCAACTCTACGACTACTCAGAAATTGTTTTAAGTATGAAAGATTGGTTTTTAACGTGTGAAAACATTAAGGCTTTGTTTGGTTGTGTTTTAATCATAAGAATTGTAAAAACTATGGAGTCAACAAAACTAGCATGCAAGTTGATTCGAGGTGAAAAGTGTATATTTATAGTGTATTACGTGGTATTTTATGCATACTTTTATCCCCAAAGTCCCTACATTTAGGTGCATTCTAATAACAATGTTTTTATTATTGTGTTAATGCTAAAACATATGTTTATGCTTTGTTTTATAGGTATTAGAATATAATTCAATGAAGTGGATCTAAAGAAAAGTGATTCCAGTGAAGAGAACAATAGAAGTAGCTGAGTAAATGCCAATTTTGACAATGAATACTTCAGATTTGGAAGATTTCCCCAGAAATACAAAATGTAGATCTTTGAGTTACAGTCGTGTGGCCATAAACGAGAGGTCAATCCGAGGTCCGAGTGAAAAGTTATGGACATTCTCCTATTGGTGTGCAGAGCTGTCAAAATCAGGGAGTTCAAGGGCTTGAGGAGAGTTCAATAGATCGAACCTTCGATCGATCGAACTAAGCTCGATTGATCAAGCTTTATTTTCTTCCAAAAGTTGCGTAAACTCTGCAGGAACCCTATAAATAAGTCGTTTTGACATCAGACAAAAAGAGGACGCTCCAGAACACAAAAAACAGCAGTTTAGTGTAGTTTTAGAGTTAGATTAGGAGTAGATTTGGTTAGATTCTTATTTTTCTTCCTCTTTTCCATTGTTATATTGAAGATTATTGAAGATTCAAGTTGGTTATATGTTTATTACAAGTTATATTCAGATTATTCCAGGTTTTTCTTTTCTTTTTCTCTATTTCATTGTTTATTAGTTTATATGTTATGATTACTCTAGTTTGTTATTCCTGTATTAGTTTATTCATGTTTCTGTAGATTAGACGTTGAAAATATGTGATGAAATATTGATTCTTAGCCTCTACCATGCAATCTTTAAAAAACCTAGGCTCGATCGATCGAAGATATTTCGATCGATCGAACCAGAGCCATAGTCAAGCGATCGAAGACATTTCGATCGATTAAAGGATGAAGCTGTCCGATCGATCGAGAGCACTTCGATCGATCGAACATGTTAATTCCTGAGATGATTCTTTTAAGTATTCCATGACTTTCTGTTTTAGAAATCTGTCATCAAATTGTCCCTATAAGCTCAGTTTGTCACAATAGTTTTTAGAACTTGAAGCCTTAAGGCTATTTTCTTCAATGACTTTTGAAAACCACTTTGAATGCTAACACCATTTAGAGTGCAAGTAATAACCATTGTTTTAAACTGTCTTCTAAGTATTTTAATTCACTTGTGATGATATAGTCTCGGTCATGAAAGGGCTAGTGATTCTATTCTTTAGAAAAATACGGAATGCTGAAGAGGAATGAACTCCATAGAACATTAATGAGTATGCATGGTAGATGGTTAGGATTAATGTGGATTCTCGTGTTTCCAACACCTTTAAATTATTTGTTTCATTAGTTATGTTTCTATAAGCTTTAGTTTATTATTTAGTTTAATTTAATTAATTAGGATTTGTTAGTACACCTTCAATCATTCATTCTTATTTTCTTTTTCTTTAGGTTGTAACTTAGTGTATATTCTTCCTTTTCCTTCCCTGTGGGATCAACCTGGACTTATCCAGTATTACTTGCACGATCACCTACACTTGGGTGTTGTACAAGAGCGCACAACTTTTTAGTCGTGTCACAAGTCTAAGATTATCACTACTTAAACTATGAAAAACCATTAACAGAATATGAATAAGACAATATTAAAGAACCTAAAATGTAGAACTTATATTAAACTAGCTGAAAATCTAAAGAAATCAATGTCAAGCAATGGAAACCTACAAAAGAAAACCAAACACTCTATCTCTCTCTTTGAAACTGAAGAACAAAAAGTGGGCGTCCCTTTTTTCAAGTTTACAACACATATATATAGAAGAACTAGGCTAGGGTTAAATACAATTACGTCTCTGCTGCATTCTCGTAAAAACTGGTAAACTCATATTCGATCGATCGAACGTTGTTTGATCGCTTGAATTAAAATTTCTTCTAGTGCTTGAATAACCCTCAATCGCTTGAACATTCAATTGCTTGAGCTGTCTTCGATCGCTCGAACTTCATATTTTTAGCTTTAAAATGTCTTGTTTACATCTATGCTTTACCAGTTTCCGGTAATTGATCCCTGTACATATTGACACATTATATCTGCACAAAATAGCAGCTAATACAACTAAGCTCATCATAGATTTATCTCATTGTATATAAACTGACATACAATTGCATATAACATAGGAAGTTGTAAACTAAATCATGATATTTCGTATTATAGCGCGGTTGTATTTTACAAATACCCCTGCTTGTCACACAGGGTTTCTGTAGAATGCATGGCAGAGGCTGGAGATCATTGTTTCATCATGATCTTCTAACTCTAGAACTACTCAGACATTATTTTAAGTATAAAAGATTGGTTTTTAACGTATGAAGACATTAAGGCTTTGTTTGGTTGTGTTTTGATCATAAAACTATAAAAACTAAGGATGTTATATAAATATCACGCAAACTATGATTCAAACAAGTTAACTCTACCAAGAACTATGAGCAGAATGTAAATACGACAATATTAAAGAACCTCGAACACAAGAAAGCTTGTATTTAAACTTCAAAACTCCAAAACCAAATCAATCTTCAAGCATTAAAACCAATAAAACAAGTATAAACACCCTATCTCTCTCTATGAAACTGAAAAACAAAGTGGGCATCCTCTTTTATGAGTTTATAACACATATATGTAGATGAATCCCAGCTAGGGTTAATTACAAACATGTCTTTGTCGCGTTTCCACAAAAATCTAGTAAACTCATATTCGATCGATCGATCATAGTTTGATCACTTGAACTTCATATTTCTCGAGGGCTTGACAATACTTCAATCGCTTGAAATCTCGATTGCTCGAACCATCTTCGATTGCTCGAACTTCCTATTTTAGCTTTGAAATGTCTTGCCTGTAATTGAGCTTTACCTTTTCCTGTAAATTGTTCCTGCTCATGACAACACAACACATCTGTACAAAATAACAAGTAATACAACCAAACCCGTCATAGATTTGTTGTATTGTATATAAACTGGCATCGTAACACAATTTGTAGATAAAATAGGAAATTGTGAACTAACTAAGTATATTTTCTTATTATAGCGCGATTGTATTTTACAAATACCCTGCTTGTCATATTGCACGTTTGTATATCGTAGTTGGATCCCGAGTAAGTTTCCTTGTTCCTTGTTGCATATCATATTTGATTGCTAATTGGATTATATGGTTTTGAATTCTATTTTATCGTTAGCAATCTTGCACCCCTTTCGACATGCTTGTGGAATGTATATTTATATATGCGTATTAGTTGAGGGCACACTTAGATAATTAATTCAATTAAAAGGATGTCAAGTAGAGGCCTATCATGAGATAGGATGAGGGGGTGTTTTAATCCGTCGGGCTCCTTCCCCTCTCATGCCATAATCCCTGGACCTAGAAATCTTTAGTTTTCTAAAATATCAGTTTGCTTTTAAATGGTTTCTTAATTTTCCTTTAAACAAATTAAGTGGTGACACGTATTTGAATTTGAAATTTGAAAAAGTTTTAAAAAGTGTGGTTAAACTGCGAGTATCCACAATCTGGCAACTCTCCTGGGGATCGAACCCAAAATCTCTGGTTTCGCACACTAGAATTCTGATTTTGGGTTCACTTGAGGATTAGACTTGAAAGCATCCTTTTAATCGATTTAATTAATTTTTATGTGCCTGTTGCATTGCACTTGTATGTCTTGCCAGTTGATTGCACAGAACTATGACCTCGGCGGCTTAGGGCAACCCGGTCGGTCAAGCCATCATGGGATTATGTGATCACCCTTGATCTCGTACCATGTATTGGTATATAAAGCATCCTATCGGATGTGTGTCAAGGGTCCCTTATTTGACCAAAACCCAGCCTTTGTATGGTACTTCTATAGAACCTTTCAATCATAGAAAATCAATTCTTGATTAGGATTATGTGCTAGAGAGTTTTGTATGCCCGGAAGGGGTTATTTGAGATGATGACAATGCTTGCTTGATGAAAGATGTGTGACCCTTTAATCACCTTTTAGCAATTCCTTCTTATGTCCCATGACATTTGGGAATATGCCATATTTTTTTATTATAAGGTTACACTTTTAATATCTTTTTAGCTAAGCATCATTGACCTTCTATGTATCCGAATTCATGAAAAGTATGGTAATAATCCGATCATGTGATCCTTTTACCGAAAGAATTTTTCAAATCTATCTTTGAAAGCAAATATATTTTTACCATATTTATTCCAAAGTATTCAATCGCTCTTTCAAAAAATCTTTGGAGCTCACTTTTTGATTAAAATTCTAAGTCAACTCTTGTTGAGGAATATTTTTACGTCCTCACTTTCAAAGGAAAAATTCAAAATTCTTAAGAATTATTTTTGAGAGATCACCTCATCTAAAGAAATGAAGCAAAGCTTCAACCCAAATCATCTTTTGTTGAGAAATGTTTTTGCCTTCAAAGAAAATATTCAAAATTCTTGAGAATTGTTTTTGAAAGATCTCATCATCTAAAAAGTGTATTTCAAAATTTTGAAAAGGTAATGAGAATCACAATGGAAAGGAAAATTAGCACACTTAACATGGATGAGGATCTTATGTGCCCATGTGTTTATGTGTTAGAATTAGGATTTTTTTTCTTTTGGCATATAGAATATAGGCATACACACGCATGCATTTTATCTGTGTGACATTTGAATCATTCAGAGCATTTTCAAAATTCTATCAAAATTTTTTAAGTAAAAACAAATTTAACTGTAGGCAAGATAGCATTGAATGCCAGGATAGTTTGGATCAAGGATTCGAGTGCAAGGTTGGTAAGAAGAGAGCTAAAGACAGAAAGAGAAATGGATCAGGAACAACACGCTACAAAATTAGCACAACTGAAAGAGAGAATGGATCAAATGATGGCCATGTTGGAAATGCTAACATACCAAAAGGCCTGTAGTAGATCCACCGATAATCAATCCTCTACCTGCTGCTCGGATTGCGAAAGATGATTGGTACGAGGATCTAAAATAACCTATAGTTGATGTACCTATGGTAGAAAGAGAGAAGATTGAAAAGGCAGAGAAAGAGCATATTGAGATGAAAGAGAAGGTGGAAAAGTTAGAAAAAGTTGTACGCAAGTCCAATGGGGTTGATAGCTACTTGCTAGAGTTGGAGGTTTGTTTGAAGGAACTCAAGAAAAACTGCTAGTCGGTTTCAAGATGCTTGAGATTGATAAGTTTGATGGCTCTAGTAACCCCAGAAACCATGTGAGGATGTGCATCGGGCCCTTTCAATCAAGTGATCTGAGTGCTGCCATGATGGCCATGCTATTTCAGCAAACCTTGATTGGGGCAGCTTTGTCCTGGTATTTCACATTACAGCGGGGCAAAAAACTCGTGTATGGGAGGAAGTTTTGAAGGCTTTTGTCACCCAGTACTAATACAACCAAGAACTCAATGTAACCATGAGGGATTTAGAGACAACTACGCAAGAAAATAAAGAGTCATTTGCTGAGTTTTTGGCTCCTTGGAGGGGAAAGGCTGCAAAAATGACCCAACAACCATCTGAGAAAGAAAATATCCGGATTATAGTAAAAAATCTATAGAGTGTCTATCAAGAGAAGCTCATGTATCAATACATCCACACTTTTACAGAATGGTTTGAGATCGGAACAAGAATCAAAGCTGCAATCAAGGATGGGAAGATCAAGAAGGAAGAGCCCTAGGGGAATCGCTCTAGAAAATAGTTCTATGGAGGGAACACGGGAAATCAGGTGGTAACAGATGTTAATGTCTTGAGCCAACCAGAAGAAGGGCAAAATTTTTCAAAGAAGGGGGGTGTGTCAAGACCAAAACTGGGTGACAGCCTCGTCACTTCACAAATTTAGGGATTTCTTTAACCACAACTCTCAAACGATTAATGGCAAAGGGATATCTAAAGCCACTAGATCCAAGGCCAATGCCTAACCCACTCCTATCAGGCTTCAATGAAAACCTCTACTGCGAGTTTCATCAAACTCAGGGCCACACAACAGATCGATGTATGAGGCTAAGGCATGAAGTACAAAATTTGATTGATAACAAGATCATTTCCCCTCCACCTATAGATCAGCCGACTGTGACCCAAAACCCGCTCCCCAACCATCATGTTGTACCACCACTACGAAACATTAATCTTTTGGATGATAAAAAGAAAGTCTTCAACCCGTCTGTATTAATTGTACCAATAGGAAAGACTACCAAACCTTACAAAATCCCAGAAGATCAGTAGGTATGCCTCATAGGAGTCGAGGAAGGGGAACAGTTGGTAAGAGGAGAAGAAGAATAGGCATTTAAGGAAGACATAGGCAACGAAATCACCCAAATAAATTGGTGGGATCAAAATAACCCCGCTGATGACTCCATTTAGAGGGAGGAGAAGGTATACAGTGACGCAGACGGCCTGTGGTCTGAAGGATAAGAAAAGGAAAAAGCTAAAGAAGTAATCAATCATGCCAAGCCACACGAGTTAGAGGGGGCAATTCAGAAAAAGGGAAAGGAAAGGATCTTGAAGAAAATAGAGAAGAAGGTCAGGCATTATATGAACATTTCACTAAAAAAAGGAGGAGATTTCCCCTTCTGTGGAATTCCAGAGCCATTGGTAGATCAAAAAGATGGATGCTTGAACCAAGGGTTTGAGATCTCTTTCTTACATGAATTCGGTGACTATGAAGACCCATACCTACAAGCGCCCATAGAACCAATCACTATCCAAGATTGGATTTGTGTATTAGATGGTCTGGCTATGAGGAATCTTTTTAGTGAAGAATGCAGGAAAACTGAGAAGAACGGTCTAAAGAAGATCATAGAAGTGGAAACTGAAAAAAAATCAGATGGAAGATTTGGTAAGGGTATTGGAAAAGGAGATCAAGGAAAATAAAGCAAGGGAAGAAGAGCCAGAAAATGGAGGAGAGACAGAACTAGGGGATTTGCCAATGGGTCTTTGAGTCTAATGATAGAGTCCCCCTGCCTCGGAAGTCTATAACGGCCAGTATGAGCCAAACTTTTAAATTTTCTATTATCAATGAAAAGTGATTGATTCTGCTTACCTGATTACACTTAATGATTATAGTGACTATGAAACTGATATTTGAATTTGCATAAAAAAAAATCATTAAAGGAACCTTAGCAATTGACTGAGGAAATGGAGAAGATCCTCGAAATGTTTCTTTTTATATTACACTCAATAAAGATGAAAGCATGAAATTGATCTCACTGCTAAAAGAATACAAGGATGTTCTGCATGATCCTATAAGGATATGCAAAGAACAGATCCAGAGATTGTTCAATACCACCTCTTCTATACCAAGCCTAAAAGATGAGCTCACAATCTGAAGCCATAAACTTGGTCCTTGATGGTAGCCAGATATTTTAAATAAACTCCTTCCGCAAAAGAAAAGAATGAAAAGAAAAATGAAATAAAAATAAATGAAAAAAGAGAAAGGAGCTCGCTAGGATGAAAACCTGAAAGGGCACCTAGGAAAAAGTTAGAGCAAAAATAAAATGCGTGTTGATTTCAAAACCCAAATCCTAGCCAGTCAAAATCATGAAAAGAATAAGAGATAGTGAAAAAGAGCAGAAAATAAATAAATAAATGAATAAATAAAGAGAATTCTTGAGCGCTTCAAAGCACATCATTGGTGCGTAAGTTAATCTCAAGGGTTTGTGTTGCTCTAAGCAAATGAATGAAATCGAAAATAAAAAGAAAGATTTGAAAGTATCAATTAATCTTAAAATTGTGAGAAAGCCCAATGGTTGAGTAAGACTAAAAATGATGCAGATATATCTTTTGAGAAAAACAAAGTGGGATTTCGAAGGATGATATTACTTTGAGAATATATGAGAGTGCAATCAAAGCTTGACATATTATGAGATTTGACTGGTTAGTGAAAAAGCTGAAAAGAATTAGTCGCCATGAACAAAAGAGATGAGTAAGAAAAGAAAAGAAAGAAAAAAAAAGAAAAAGAAGAAAAGAAAGAAATCGAAGAAAAAGAAGCAAAGAAGAAAAGAAGAAAAGAAAATGAAAAGGAAGAAAGTTCATCATGCTATACAAAGGCTACCACAAGTGACACGCACTCACTAGACCCAAATGGCAACATGGCTCGAAAAGCCCACAAATTCTTAAAGCCTTATTCTTTCACGACCTACAGAGTTGATTGAACTATGTTTTGACTTGATTCCCACTCGGGGATACATAGGCTGCCTGCAAGGTTCGGTCACAATCACTCCTTATTCTTCTTTCAGGCCTCAGCCAAACTACTATAGGACCTGATGCCCATTCGGGGATAAGAAGGTGGGCCTCCCAAGGCCCTCGATCTAAAGAAGAACCCAACCAATTCATGAAATTACCTGGAAACCTGAAGTCGCGTCATCTCCCTCAATCCAGGGGAAAACTTTTTTTGCCTAGCATTCCCAAGCCCCCTGTCAAACTAGGGGTAAACTCTCATTTGCCAAATAAGATATCTCTGGGTTTACTGGCTTTCAAGGATCAAGTTTGGATATCCTAAATATTCTTGAGGGTAAGAGCTAAAATTTTCATGCATAAATTTGAAATTGATTTAAGATGGAAAGAAACATGAAAAGAAGAATTCTTCATTATCATAAAGTCAATCGTAAAGGAAGATACAGAGAAAAAATACTATGGGAATATAATTTTATAAAATTAATCAGAAAAAAAGAGAAGAAAGCAGAATTGGTCACAACATTTAAAAAATATGTGTGTCTTTACTCAGTTCGAGTCTACCTTCTTGAATTTCAAAAAATACATTCCTCAGAGGGATCAGCAAGAATTGGAAATTTCAAAAGAAGGGTAATAGCATGGAGAATAGGAAGTCAGATCCCGCTCCTCCAGCAAAATCGAATAGATATCGAGTAATACTCTCTGAAAGAACAAATCAGGTAAATATCCTTAGTAGATCAAGCTCTAAACCATACAGGCTAATCATCAAATTTACTGAAAAGCCTTTGAACTTGTCTATAGTCAAAAGAGAAATCCGTGAGTAAAAAAGTGGGGTTGTCATAAGGAACTAGCACGTACTTCTTCCTCTTCTTGCTCGAATCACCTAAACTACTATCCATAGCGAGTAACCTATCAAAAAAGAAATTTTTTTAAAAAAGATAAATCCGGAATAAGAAGCACATGAACATCTCTTTAGTTAGAGTAACCCCAAGGTAAATCTTTTAGGGCTGGACCAGCTCCGTTCAAATCCTCGATTTTGTCATAAGTCGTCTATCGCAGCCTATGAGTCATCGATCAAATCCTCGGTTGTGGCATAAGTCATCTACTATAGCCTATGAGTCACCGTTCAAATCCTTGGTCTTGGCATAAGTTGTTTATCGTAACCTATGAGTCACTGATCAAATCCTCGGTCTTGGCATAAGTCGTCTACCATAGCCTATGAGTCACTGATCAAATCCTCAGTCTTGGCATTAGTCGTCTATCGCAGCCTATAATTCACTGATCAAATCATCGATCTTTGCATAAGTCATCTACCGTAGCCTATAAGTCACCGAACAAATCCTCGGTTGTGGCATAAGTCTTGTATCGCAACCTATGAGCCACTGATCAAATCCTCAGTCTTGGCATAATTCGTCTACTATAGCCTATGAGTCACCGATCAAATCCTCGGTCATGGCATAAGTCGTCTATCGCAGCCTATAAGTCACCTATCAAATCCTCGATCTTAGCATTAGTCGTCTACCGTAGCCTATGAGCCACCGATCAAATCCTCGATCTTGGCATAATTCATCTATCGCAGCCTATGAGTTACCGATCAAATCCTCGGTCGTGGCATAAGTCATCTACTGTAGCCTATGAGTCACCGATCAAGTCCTCGATATTGGCATAAGTCGTCTATCGTAGCCTATGAGTCACCAATCAAATACCCGGTGTCGCGCCCGCCTCGAACAAAATGGGGTGTCTACACCCGGTCTTGGCATAAGTCGTCTATTGCAGCCTATGAATCACCGATCAAATCCTCGTTCTTGGCATAATTCGTCTACCGTAGTCTATGAGTCATAGATCAAATCCTCAGTCTTGGCATAAGTCGTCTACCACAGCCTATGAGTCATCGATCAAATCCTCGATCTTGGCATAAGTCGTCTATCGTAGCCTGTGAGTCACCAATTGAATCTTCGGTCTTGGCATAAGTCGTCTATCGCAGCCGATGAATCACCAATCAAATCCTCAATCTTGGCATAAGTCGTCTACTATAGCTTATTGAATTACTGATAAAAAAAAGAGAATGAAAATAAATATTCGAGTCCGCGCGACGCCTGATCTTTGAAAAAGAGAAAATGAATTTTCGAGCCCGCGCAACTCCCGATCTTTGAAAAAATGAAATGATGAAGTTTTCGAGTCCGCGTGACTCCCAATCTATGAAATAGAAAAAAAAATTTGAGTCCGCTCAACTCTAGATCTTTTTGGAAAAAAAATATAATAATAAAAAAATACTATAAAAAATAAAAATAAAAATTTTAAGTCTACGTGACTGTTCTGAATTAGAAAAGAAAGAAGAATTTGCCTATGCAACAAAAGCGTCTTTTGTTTGGGGTCATTCAATCTGGAGCGATTCTGACTTTTCTGTGATCATTGGGGTCATTGAATCTGGAGCAATAATGACTTTTTTGCGATCATTTGGGGTCACTGAATCCAGAGCGATTCTGGCTTTTCTACGATCATTGGGGTCTTTGAATCTGGAGCCATTCTGACTTTTCTGCGAATCGTATTTCTTGATAAGACGTCGGAGTATAAGGTGCAAAGCGTATCTCAGTCTTTCAAACAACTCAATTCCTGATTTGACACCAAAGTATAAGGCACAATGCGCATCTCATTCAATCAGATGATTCTTGGAAGACACCAGAGTATAAGGCGCGAAGAGCATCTCAGTCTTTCAAACAGCTCGGTTCCTGATTCGACACAGGAGTATAAGGCATGAAGCGCATCTTAGTCAATCAGATGATTCTTGGAAGACACCAGAGTATAAGGCACAAAGCACATCTTATTCTTTCAAATAGCTCAGTTCCTAATTCGACACTGGAATATAAGGCGCAAAGCGCATCTCAGTCAATCATATGATTCTTGGAAGACACCGGAGCGTAACATGAAAAGTACATCTCAGTCTTTCAAATAGCTCAGTTCTTGATTCGACACCGGAGTATAAGGCGCAAAGCGCATCTCAGTCAATCAGATGATTCTTGGAAGGCACCGAAGTATAAGGCGCAAAGAGCATCTTAGTCTTTCAAATAGCTCAGTTCCTGATTCGACACCAGACTATATAGCGTAAAGAGCATCTCAGTCAATCAGATGATTCTTGGACGACATGAAAGTAGAAGGCGCAAAGCGCATCTCAATCTTTCAAATAGTTCAATTCTTGATTCGACACCAGAGTATAAGGCGCAAAGTGCATCTCAATCGATTAGATGACTTTTTGGAAAACACCAGAGGATTAAGCAAACTAAGCACATCTGTATTAATCATGACTTTCTTGGAATAGGACAACGTCATAATAGAAAATTTACAGAACGCATTCTTGTTACTAGAAAGAGTAGTATGATTCTCAATCATTACGCTTGGGAGCATAGAGCACGAGACTGCTTGAGCATGTGCATCACAATAGGATAGGTGCATTCATTTGTGTGATTAATTGTGCTTAGTTGTTGTCCCTTATCCGAACTACGTCCTCGTCTGATTCCCATTAGGATACGTAGGCAGCTCACCATTGAGCACGACCAGCACCGACCATCTAGGTATCCTATTTTTGCAACGCACTTTGTTTTTACCTGAATTCGACAAATCGGTCAAAGGCCTGCCTTCACACAGGCTTTGACATTCACTTGTGATACGCGTTGCTTCACAAGCTCTGCCAAAGAGGGGAAAACTATAGACACTCCAATTTTGACCGACCATAAAATTCAAGGGATGGTTACCTCTAGACCGACGATGACAGCGCCCGACAAAATTCGAAGGTTTTTTAAGTAATTCAAGTTCTTCGGAGATTTCTTCAGCCTTAATAAATGTTTTCAAAAAGAAAGGGAGAGGAAAAGGATAAGGGAGATCGGGTATTGGAGAAACCTAGATATGAAGTACGTATGAGAAAAATGGTTTAAAAGTTTATTTGAAAATAAGAACATAGGATTGGTTTTGAAAAGAAGAGAGAAAAGGAAAATAGAAAAGAATTTTGAAAAGAAGATAAGAAAAGAGAGAGAGAGAGAGAGAGAGGGAGAGAGACAGGAAAGAATTTTGAAAAAGTAAAGGAAAAGAAAAGAAAAACAAATGTATATATATATGAGTAATACATAAAATATATATTAGTATATATATATATAGTAATGTACATAAAGTATATATTTGAAAATTTATAAGAAAGAAAAAAAAGAAAAGATTGAAATTCTATTAGCTGCAGCATGCGGCAATGCCAGCGGCACTCGCTGAGTGCCGCGTCGGCACTTACTGAGTGTCGAAACAGTGTGCTGAGTGCCGCAGACAACTCAGTGAGTGTCGTTCGCTATAACAGACTATTTTTCTCAAATGCGTATGGAATATTCTTGCACATGGGTTTTTCACCCTAATTTACCTAATTGCCCCTTTAAGAATGGTCTATATAAGGAGGCCTTCACCTCCATTATAAAGCAGAGATCCTTCTTCCATTTTTTCTATCTTCTTGGGCAAGAAAAGTATATTGAGATATAAAGAGAGAGAATTGAGATAAATCAAGAGATTTTGAAGAATTCAAGAGTTTTCCTTGAAATATTTGAATAAGAATTTGGAGAACTTAGAAAATCTTCACAAAACAAGAAGAAATCCTTGAGGTTATAGAGGTAACCTTCTAATCCTACCTAGAATTAGGATAGAATTCAATCATAATTCGTAGATTTAGGATCTTTTCACATTTTCAAAAAGTCCCTTCTTACCCCATATCATCATACACCACATAGAATTGTGATTGAATCTCATTTTGTTTCATTCATTGATTTGGATTTAAATACAACTTTGGGTTCAAGACAAAATAAGTTGTAAAAGAATTCTCACTTAGATTATTTTCAAATAAACTTTGATTCATCTTCATTTTGACTATATTTTTTTCAAAAATCCATGAGATCTTCAATATCTCATTGGATCTCTTTGGGTTTGATCCTCTATGATTTATGTGGGTATTGAGGTTGATTATAGTTATATCCACACATGCTTGGATGGGTTCAAGTCTCATTTCAAGACTTGCAGCTTCCAACTAGGAATTTCAGGGAATCCCTTCTATATTCCATAGGGGTTTAGGTGGATGGGTTATGTTTAGTCTCCAAGGACCATTAATTTGAGAGGAGATTAGGATATATCAAGTTCATATCCCTCAAGGATCATCAACTTGAGAGAGGGATTGATTTAATAATTTCTATGACTTGAATATTAGTATTGGTGCAGTGAATTCATGAATCCACTATGATCAAAGGATTTTAATTAAATCATTGTCACACCCCGATTTTTTGACAACCAAATATTCAATCCAGAGCCTGTATCCGGACTAATATTCAATTACCAAAAATCACGAGAACGACACCCTCCCATATGCTAACAGAAAATTTATTGAAAACAGTATTTAATACTCCTTAAATAAGGACATGTGATCTTGTGTTTAAAGTAAAACTCTTTATTATTAAACATGTATTCCCAAACATCCATTTCATTGTAAAAGAAATAAAGTTCCATTATAAATATTATATCACTTTTCAAATAAAAAAAAAATATCATTTTCATAAATAAAATGTCCACATACAGAGTTCAGCGGAAATAAAAATAAATAAGAATAAAATCTATACATCCATTAGTCAGAGTAACTACAACGTTTCCAATACCCAATATGCCATATTTATTACAATTATACATACTGGCCCACAATGCCAGAAAATAAAATACAATCAAGTACAACAAAAATAAGTACAACTCCAATAATAAACAACACAACGACCATCTCTTCACCCAAACAGAAGCTCCAACGAAAATCTCCAAAAACTAAACCTGCACAAATACATTCGACTACGTTTCATATAGAAACGCCCCCGAATGTATAACACACTCGGGTCAGTCACATGACTGGTATGAGTTAAACAAAACAACAAGTCTTAGGGATCCAATTTGAACCCGTAGACAACAAATTACACTACAGTACTCTTGGGTCAAGACAGGTAGTTCCACACACATATCTGGACAATAGAGTAGTTTCCATTTATGTGGTGGCAAGTAGTTTCTTGCCAGAAATCCAAAGCTACTACGAATTTCATACTTACCCATTACTTATGGTGAGCCAAACCTGTAATACGTTAGTGGGCCCACCATCCTGCAAATTGAATGATCATAAACCAAGCAAACAATTCCGTATACAAACCGTCCACATTCTAACTCAAACGTCGCATTCATTTTTCCACGCTTATCAGTCTTATGAAATAATCCATGTTCATTACTTATTAACTTTAAATTTATCTTTGCATTCCCTAGCTTCACCACTTGGCCACCCTCCATGGTACACCCACACATATATCCCATGTGTGCCCGGACATACTACCAACATCCACTCTGGTGCTAGTTTGGTTGGGGTATCAACCAAACCTGGTATACACACAGAAGGCCAGTCAATATGCCTAGACGTCTAACAAATAAGCCGAGCATAAGGCTTAGGCCAGCTTGATCACGAAGCCACTGGCAAAAAGGTACACTCAGCAAGTCGAGCTACCAAAAACAAAACATATCACACAACGGGGAGCGGTGAACACTAAGGAATTATGTTGCAATTATTGTTTATCGTTCGTATTATCCCAATAATTGTGAATTTCATGTTTATCACATAGTTCCGTCTCATCATAGTCTAATCACATCTCTAACTTTTAGATGCATTCTGATTTTTTACAATAAATGGTTTTATCAATTAACCCATAATAATCTTCCCTCAATAATTTCCAATCAAATTATAAGATCCCCAATATATTATTCAACGAATCTATTTTACTCCTTTTTATCAAAATGACCACAAAATAAGGTCAGTTATTTCAGATACAATAATCTCAACCCAACATTCAATATTAGCATACATAAAGCACATAATAAGAAATCATATTCTCCAATTTTGCACGTTTAACTACATTAAAAACTGCTACTGTAATCTTGAATTTCTGCCCAAACGGTGCAGAATCAGGAAAAACTTAAAACACGAAAAGTGTGCAGAATCACGTTTTACCTAAGACACGCGGACAGAATATTCAAATTCAAAGCCACGATTTTCTAATAATTTTTTAAAGTTTCTGCAACTGTGTAAATTAAAAAAAACGAATTTCCATATATCTCTTAATAATCATGAATATTTCACATATAGTTTTATCAAACTAACGAACTACTCACCTAACCCTTTCGAATACCCTAAGGTCATAATCACAAAGTCACACGAAGGGGAAAGAATATATCTAAATCACTTCAACCATAACAACGTGTATCGATCCATTACAAAGATCTAACCCTAACAATTAAATTTTAACATACACTACTTTACTCCCATACACATACATATATATATACATACGTGTATATATATATATATTCGGATACACAAAGTTTAACTCACCTAGTTCGATCCAAAATTGACAACCACGAATACTCCGCGATTCCCCACGTGACCACGAACCCGGAATCCTTCTCCTTTCTCCTCCCTTTTCTTCTTCTTCTTTTCTTTCTCTTCTCTCTCTTTTTCTCTGTCTCCCTCAATTGCGGCTGTGTAAAGGAAAGGGATTCCTAACCCTATTATTTTATTATGTAAGTATACAAGATGCACACCTAACCTATTAGTATATTAACACACACACCCGTACATACTAACACACATACTCGCACACATCTACACAAACACACATGTAAATCCCGTTTTTATTTTTACCCCTACATAAAAATACATCATATGACCCCAAAATACATTGCAAAGTACTAAAATGAGTTACCCATTGGGTACCCATGACCCAGGTACTTAATTCTTATGTTAAATACATTGTTTAGAATATTTACGGGCCCTGTAAACACTATTAAATTATAAACACATCAATTCTTTAAAATTTTAAACTTACACAAATTTATCCCATCACTTAAGTTTTATAAAAATATTCACATCGTAATTTGTACTAAAAAAATTAATACACATAGATATATAACCATAAACATAAATACCCATAGCTAATTTATCACATATAAACATTCGGGTGGCCACATTAACATATAAAAATAAATATTTATATCTTAAAAATTACGGGGTGTTACATTCTACACTCCTTAAAGAAATTTCGTCCCGAAATTTGAAGCAACGTTATATGTACAAAACAATTATGAATAAAATTAAGCACGCAATTTCATACAAAATTGTGATTGCGTTTAACTCTCAACCATACGAGACCAAGTACGCCGAGCGACTAATCCAAACAAGGAAACCCTCATATATATACTTTATTCTCGTATAATTAATCATCAAAAGGTAATCAACAACCTAAAGTTTGATGCAAAGATTGTGAATATAAACTATGCATGTAACATGCTCACATTTAATCAATGATTTAACTACATGCTCATGTTTACCTCTTACCATGTCCCGAACTCCTACTACTCGGGATACCCAATACTTACAACTCAAATGTATAGCTTCAAGATCATTCAGAACCTTTCACTATGAATAAGAATACCCGTCCAAATTAATAAGTTGTTGTAGATATAAGAAAACCTCTGGCTCAATATACACTCCCGAAAAAGAATAAGGCATAGAAATTCCATGTTGAGAGATACGATAGATGCAACAGTAGAATATCAGCCGATAATACCAGCTTCATAATAAGAAGTCCAAAATACTCGTTGATAGATAAGAAATCCCAGAATACCAATAGTAATAGAATCCGCTTCAGAAAACCATAATAATCAATAGAGATGAGAAGGCTAGAAAACCAGTTGATAACATAAGAAATCCAGAAATCCAATCCTTGCCTCCAATTGCCGTACAAAATTTCTCAAGTCCATCGTATTCACCCACATAACTATTCCATAAACGAAAATAGAACTCCCCTCGATACAGCCCCAATATACCAATACAAAATACATGCACTAACATGCAAATTTAACCATTATCCTATATGCTCATACTTTGTCTCCAAAATAACATGCAGTTAATACCAAGCAAGGAAGCAAATCAATATGTACGAGCATACGGTTCACAGACTACTACTAAGATATAAAGACATTATTCACATTACAAAGCACATAGCAACAACAAGCACGTAGTAGCACATACTCCCAATCCCAAAGAAATTCGCAAACCTAAAGCTCTGACAAGCCCATAAACCACGATCTGAGAATCACTTAGACTCGCTAAGCTAACCTTAAGCTCTAATACCAAACTGTCACACCCCGATTTTTTGACAACCAAATATTCAATCCAGAGCCTGTATCCGGACTAATATTCAATTACCAAAAATCACGAGAGCGACACCCTCCCATATGCTAACAGAAAATTTATTGAAAACAGTATTTAATACTCCTTAAATAAGGACATGTGATCTTGTGTTTAAAGTAGAACTCTTTATTATTAAACATGTATTCCCAAACATCCATTTCATTGTAAAAGAAATAAAGTTCCATTATAAATATTATATCACTTTTCAAATAAACAAAAAATATCATTTTCATAAATAAAATGTCCACATACAGAGTTCAGCGGAAATAAAAATAAATAAGAATAAAATCTATACATCCATTGTTCAGAGTAACTACAACGTTCCCAATACCCAATATACCATATTTATTACAATTATACATACTGGCCCACAATGCCAGAAAATAAAATACATTCAAGTACAACAAAAATAAGTACAACTCCAATAATAAACAACACAACGACCATCTCTTCACCCAAACAGAAGCTCCAACGAAAATCTCCAAAAACTAAACCTGCACAAATACATTCGACTATGTTTCATATAGAAACGCCCCCGAATGTATAACACACTCGGGTCAGTCACATGACTGGTATGAGTTAAACAAAACAACAAGTCTTAGGGATCCAATTTGAACCCGTAGACAACAAATTACACTACAGTACTCTTGGGTCAAGACAGGTAGTTCCACACACATATCTGGACAATAGAGTAGTTTCCATTTATGTGGTGGCAAGTAGTTTCTTGCCAGAAATCCAAAGCTACTACGAATTTCATACTTACCCATTACTTATGGTGAGCCAAACCTGTAATACGTTAGTGGGCCCACCATCCTGTAAATTGAATGATCATAAACCAAGCAAACAATTCCGTATACAAACCGTCCACATTCTAACTCAAACGTCGCATTCATTTTTCCACGCTTATCAGTCTTATGAAATAATCCATGTTCATTACTTATTAACTTTAAATTTATCTTTGCATTCCCTAGCTTCACCACTTGGCCACCCTCCATGGTACACCCACACATATATCCCATGTGTGCCCGGACATACTACCAACATCCACTCTGGTGCTAGTTTGGTTGGGGTATCAACCAAACCAGGTATACACACAGAAGGCCAGTCAATATGCCTAGACGTCTAACAAATAAGCCGAGCATAAGGCTTAGGCCAGCTTGATCACGAAGCCACTGGCAAAAAGGTACACTCAGCAAGTCGAGCTACCAAAAACAAAACATATCACACAACGGGGAGTGGTGAACACTAAGGAATTATGTTGCAATTATTGTTTATCGTTCGTATTATCCCAATAATTGTGAATTTCATGTTTATCACATAGTTCCGTCTCATCATAGTCTAATCACATCTCTAACTTTTAGATGCATTCTGATTTCTTACAATAAATGGTTTTATCAATTAACCCATAATAATCTTCCCTCAATAATTTCCAATCAAATTATAAGATCCCCAATATATTATTCAACGAATCTATTTTACTCCTTTTTGTCAAAATGACCACAAAATAAGGTCAGTTATTTCAGATACAATAATCTCAACCCAACATTCAATATTAGCATACATAAAGCACATAATAAGAAATCATATTCTCCAATTTTGCACGTTTAACTACATTAAAAACTGCTACTGTAATCTTGAATTTCTGCCCAAACGGTGCAGAATCAGGAAAAACTTAAAACACGAAAAGTGTGCAGAATCACGTTTTACCTAAGACACGCGGACAGAATATTCAAATTCAAAGCCACGATTTTCTAATAATTTTTTAAAGTTTCTGCAACTGTGTAAATTAAAAAAAACGAATTTCCATATATCTCTTAATAATCATGAATATTTCACATATAATTTTATCAAACTAACGAACTACTCACCTAACCCTTTCGAATACCCTAAGGTCATAATCACAAAGTCACACGAAGGGGAAAGAATATATCTAAATCACTTCAACCATAACAACGTGTATCGATCCATTACTAAGATCTAACCCTAACAATTAAATTTTAACATACACTACTTTACTCCCATACACATACATATATATACATACGTGTATATATATATATATATATATTCGGATACACAAAATTTAACTCACCTAGTTCGATCCAAAATTGACAACCACGAATACTCCGCGATTCCCCACGTGACCACGAACCCGGAATCCTTCTCCTTTCTCCTCCCTTTTCTTCTTCTTCTTTTCTTTCTCTTCTCTCTCTTTCTCTCTGTCTCCCTCAATTGCGGCTGTGTAAAGGAAAGGGATTCCTAACCCTATTATTTTATTATGTAAGTATACAAGATGCACACCTAACCTATTAGTATATTAACACACACACCCGTACATACTAACACACATACTCGCACACATCTACACACACACACATGTAAATCCCGTTTTTATTTTTACCCCTACATAAAAATACATCATATGACCCCAAAATACATTGCAAAGTACTAAAATGAGTTACCCATTGGGTACCCATGACCCAGGTACTTAATTCTTATGTTAAATACATTGTTTAGAATATTTACGGGCCCTGTAAACACTATTAAATTATAAACACATCAATTCTTTAAAATTTTAAACTTACACAAATTTATCCCATCACTTAAGTTTTATAAAAATATTCACATCGTAATTTGTACTAAAAAAATTAATACACATAGATATATAACCATAAACATAAATACCCATAGCTAATTTATCACATATAAACATTCGGGTGGCCACATTAACATATAAAAATAAATATTTATATCTTAAAAATTACGGGGTGTTACAATCATGGTCCATGGGAATTGAATGAGACCAATTGGAGACTCTTCTTAACTCATATGTACATCACTAGATTTTTTCTTTTTGATGAGATTTTATAATTAGATTGGTTTGGTCTTATGATTTGTGAACTAGTCACTCTCTGTCCAAAATTTCAGAACAGTAAACCCATTTTAAACTTAGAAGATCAAAACCTTAATCAAGCTTTATTGACCTTAAATAATTTTTTTCTATGAAGTTTAATGTGTTAATAAGATCACCTAAAAAGATTAGGATAATTCAGATTTGTTTACTATTTTTAGAAAATCACACAAAAATCTCTACACAGAGAGTTGTTAATTCTGAGTGATGTCTGGTTATGACCCAATTCCCAGAGATTGAACCGTTGGATCTTTTATTGTTGTTTTGTGTTAGAAAGTAGACTCACAGAGGCACCTTATGTCTAAAAATCACTAAGATCCAACATTTGGAAATATGATTTTTTTTTTTTTTTTTTTTAAAGTCTGGTCTGTTCTCTGTCAATCCTAAAATTCTGTCACAAATTTGATAAACTTTACAAATGATGGTCCAAATGTCTTTTATATGACCTGAGACTTGAGTTGTTCTTTAATTGAACTTAATTCCAGAGGATAAATGATCCAAATGAATGAAAATCTCATAGCTCATTCTTGTCCATGTCCATGCATTCATTCATGCATTTTGATACCTATGATCAGGACTAATTCATGATGTAAGTAACATTTAATTGAACTTAGTTGAACATAACTATGGGTTCCTTATGATCATGTTGGGATTATATCACCTCTATATGGGCATTAGATTGGCTCCTATTTGAGACTGGTATATCTATAGAGGTACTGTATCTCCAACTAATTAGAAGGAATTCATAATTTTATCAACTCTTTCTATGCTTAGTGGATTTAAGATAGAAATTTAAGCATGCTACTTAGGATTCTAAAGTATATCTTGTTCAAAGAATGTAGACTAACCATATTTTTTGTAGCTCTATTGAGGTACGATTTCTCAACCCCTCTCTAGTTCATTTTATTCTTTGATTTTAATTAATTTTTGACTCCATGTGCGACACCTTAGAACTAGGTCTTGCTTTATGTGTATATATGCGGTAGAGACCTTTTCAAGGCTTTTGATTTTGTATGCATTGCACGTTTCTATATCGCAGCTGGATCCCGGGTAAGTTTTCTTGTTCCTTGTTGCTTATCATTTTTGTTTACTAATTAGATTATATGGTTTTGAATGCTATTTTATCGTTAGCAATCTTGTACCCCTTTCGACATGCTTACGGAATGTATATTTATATATATGTATTTGTTGAGGGCACACTTAGATAATTAATTCGATTAAAAGGATGTCAAGTAGAGTCCTATCATGAGATAGGATGAGAGGGGTGTTTTAGTCCATCGGGCTCCTTCCCCTCTCATTCCATAATCCCCGGACCTAGAAATCTCTGGTTTTCTAAAAGATCAGTTTGTTTTTAAATGGTTTCTTAATTTTTCTTTAAAAAAATTAAGTGGCGACTCGTATTTGAATTTGAAATTTGAAAAAGTTTTAAAAAGCGTGGTTAAGTGCGAGTATCCACAACAGGTCGATCGGTTAGCACTCCTAGCATCATTTTCTGAGTTGGACCTTCACGAAATAAGGGTGGAATACCTGCCTGAACCCAGTGTGTCAAACTTGGAGGGTATGGAGGTAGACCTGGTCGATTTACGACCCAGCTAGATGGATCCTATCATAGTATTCCCCACGGCCGTAAGTCTCCTGACCGAGAAGGAAAATGCCCGACGGGTCAGATACCGAGCAGTCAGATACCACTTTGTCGACGTTGTACTTTACAAGAGGGGATTTTTCATCCCCTACCTCCAATGCATCCACCCTACCCAAGTAAAAGAAATCTTATATGAGATCAATGAAGGAGTGTGCGAAAGCCACATTAGGGGTCGGGCACTCTCCTGCAGAGCCCTGTTACAAGGTTACTATTGGCCTATAATAGTCCAAGATTCCCAGGACTATGTGAAACGATGTGATAAAGGCCAGGGATATGCAAGCATGATCAACTTCTTGACAGAAGAGCAGACCTCGATCATCAGTCCATGGCGGTTCGCTCAATAGGGTATCGTTTTGGTCAGACCACTCCTGAGGGCCAAGGGACAAGTTAGGTTTGCTGTCATAGCAACTGACTATTTCACCAGGTGGGAAAAGGCCAAGCCATTAGCCACCATTACAGAGACGAAAATGGAGAGCTTCATGGAAAAGAACATCCTCAGCAGGTTCGGTGTGCCCCAGGTACTAGTCAGCGACAATAGTAGACAGTTTGACACACCAGTATTTAGGCAGTTTTGCTCAGGCTATGGGATATCGAATCACTGCTCCTCTCTTGAGTATCCTCAAGCTAATGGAAAAGCTGAGGTAACAAACTGAACGATTCTATAGTCCATTAAAATTAGGCTTGAAAAGGACAAGGGACTATGGGCAGAGGAACTACCAACCCTTTTGTGGGCCTATCGTACTACTCCCCGAGCTGCAACAAGAGACCCCATTCTCACTCACCTATGGCTTTGAGGCAGTGGTCCCCACAGAACTGGAGCTGCTAATATACCAGGTGATAAACTACAATGAACAAGGTAACGAGGAAGCCCTCAGAGGGGAGCTCGACCTGATAGAAGAAAAGAGGGATCAGGCATATCTTAGGGTGACAGCCTATAAGTAAAGAGTCTCACGGTACTTTACTGGAAAAGTGAAGACAGTTTCTAAGTGGGGGACCTCATCCTCAAAGTAGTAAACTAGTCCACCAAAAACCTAAGCCATGGAAAGCTTGGGCTAAATGGGGAAGGATCTTATAAGGTGGATTAGCCGACCGGGAACCTATTGGTCGCAAACTCTAGAAGGTCAGGACCTGTCATACCTCTGGAATGTGGAACACCTGCGAAAGTATTACCAGTGACTCAAGATTTAGGACTTGTGGGGAGATTGCATGTTTTTTCAAAATTATTTTCTTTAATCCAAATATTATTTTCTTTAAGTGAATTGTAATTTCATAAACAATTTTAGTACGAATAAAGAATTTTTCTTGCAAACGCGTTCTTCACCAGTGTTTTATGACAAGAAAAGACTTCAGAATCACACCCGAGGCACCAAAAGAACTCGGGATCGAGCCCAAGTGTGGACACGCGGAATCGGTCGTCCACTCTTTCATTTTGGCTTCAGATTGTTTTGAAAGAGAAAAAGAAAAGGTCAGTTGAAAACAGATACAGAGTCGACACATGGCTTTTAAGGAACCAAGAAACCTAATTTTGACTCTTCCAAATGGATAAAGGGTGCCGGCCTTTCATAACCAAAGAACTTGGCTCCGGGTTTTGGTACGAGAGAGGAAGGAACCTTTGTCGCGACTAAAAAACCCTCAACTCGCCCCGTCTCTAAAAGGGACTCAATTAGCATCCAAATAATCGTCTTATATTATGTTTGGTTTGATACTATGATAGTATATTACATCTCGTAAGAATCTTGAAATGGAAGATCAAAAGTTAAGATATCATTCATAAGATCTAAGCCAAATATAATACAATGTAAAGTGAAAGTTCACACAATTAAACCTAGGAAAAATCATCTAATCATATATCATGTAGTCAAGTTTTCCTAATCTAGGAGGGGACGTGAATTGTTCTTGAAACAAATAATCAAAGGAATCAAAATATGCTTAGCAAGCTAGAATGATGCATGTTAATCTTTGGAAAAAGAAGGCCTCTCAATCCCCAGGACGGATGAGAAAGGATGATTAGATCGAGGGGAAGCATTGTAGTGTGTTTGTGTACATGGACTTTCTAAAGTGACTTAGAAGTTTAAAATATGCATGAATGCATGAAGTAAATCATCATAGAATATGTAAAAATGTAGTATGAATTACTTCCTAAGAGATGAACTAATTTGAAAGGCATATGAACATCAAATCAAAAGATGGAAGTAAAAGTATACTTGTTGTGAATAGTGGACAGAACAGTGACTTGGTTTTGTGGAAATTTAAAAGTAGGGGTATAAATGTTTTCAATGCATGATTTTTTATGTAGATCATCCTTATTTTGTCTATAACACAAATCAAAAATCCAATCCTCAATAACTATTACATATTGAGAGAAATCATGTGAAAAGTAGAGGTTACTCAGAAACAGAGTCCGTACTGTCGGATCAAATGTTGAAAAATTATAGAAAATGAAAACAAAAGATATAGAGGCCCGTATTATATAGAAAGTTCCCTAAGACACTGAAGTTCAAGGGAAAAATGATTCGTGACCACTCTCTTTGGAAAAGTTTTCTGGAAAACAAGTTGAAAGTCAACCAAGCTTCTATGACAATATAGGCAGAATATCTAGAGAGAATGTTTGGATCAAAATGGAACCCTTCCAAGTGTTTTCAAGCTAAGCCAAAAATCACCGATGTTCTATAATGAGTTAAGAAGACTTTCCAAGTGCTTTCATGATCATACCTTGATTATTAAGTTCTAGAGAAATCTTTGAACTTAGATCATTCACTGTTTTGAAGATTTTTGGTAAAACAAAGCTTATTTCTTGGAATCCAAATGTTGGGGGTTTTAAAGGGGTTTTGAAATAGGGTTTTGAAAGCACATTTCTAAGACAAAAAGGGGATTAAGACCACTTGGAACATCATCATCAAACTCATATCAAGAACTCCTAATATTACTTGCACAAACATAGTTTTGTTTGAGAATAGGACTTCAAGAATACATATGAATGTATTGAAGTTATAATCATCGTCCATTAAACATGTCTTTGTGGTCAAGAGCTAGTATCCATAAGGACTCACTCTCCTCAAACAACATGTCATCTAGATTATTATAAGCATGTAAGTAATCAAAGAAAAATAAAGAAAAAATGAGGTAAGAAGAGATGAACATTAATGTAAACAAGCAAGTAATAGCAATCAATGTGATTTTGGACTTGTGGCTTGGTGTTTCACTCATAGATATTGACATTTGGACATGCATGTAGCTTCCTAACTCAAGATTGCTCAAAAATGGTGGTTGGGAAAGACTTGAATGTGAAATATAAGAGGGGTAATGGAATAAAACAACATTGAAACTCACTTTCTTATAGAAAATCAGTGGGAGAAGCTCCCTTTCCTTCTTCTACACCTATCTCTATCTCTCTTTCCCTCTACAACTTCTATGAACTTTGCACTTGGCCCCCCAAAAATGAAGAGTAATGGGGGGTTTATATAGGCCAATTTGGGGTAGTTTTGGGATTTAGAAAGTGCTCCCATTGGTCCCAAACATCTGTGAACATAAAACTACATTGTTTTGGTCTTTAATTATTCAATTTGGACCCCAAAATAAATTACAAAAATGGATTCTACAGGGGTTGAGTGCTGCCGTGGCAGTGGCCCAGTGCCGCCGCGGCACTACTCCTCAGACGCCCAAAAATTTATATTTAGGCCCCCAGAGGTTCCGATATTCGCGAAAAGGCCATATTTCGTCCAAAATTCACAGAAAATGCGTATGAACTCCAAACTGAGGATGTGATATACTGTTGGAAAGGTAATGGAGTTTAATTTACATAACAACTAGTTCGGAGATAGGTCAATTTGAAAAGTTTTGCGATATTTGCGATAAAATTCGATTTGATCGCCTTTTTCACCTTCGAAAATTCATAATAAATTCGTTTTAAATCCAAGAATTATGTGCGATATACCATTTGAAAGTTATTGACCTCTATTATCCATAATAAATGTTTGAAAAATGATACAGTGCTCTGGTTTCAAAGTCCACTTTTAGGTCAAATCGGTCAAACTAGGGACTTCCAACAAGTTCTGGGAACCTCTAGGAGCTCCTGGTAGCTGACGTTTTTGTCCGATTTTGTTTTAAAACTTATTTTAGTACTTTCTACATGATCTAGAATGTTCTCAAATCTTTTTGGCAAATTTGGACGATTTTAGTTAAACCTGGTCAACTTGGTCAAACCGATCAACGGGGACTTTCTGAGAACATCAGGGACTTCCGGGGGTCTCTGGAAGCTGACGATTTCATTTGATTTTGCTTAAAAATGCATTTTATGACTTTCCTTATGACACAGTATGTTCTCAGAACTTTCGGTCCAAATCTGGGAGTGTTTGAGCTTTCAGGGGTATTTTTGTCATTTGTACCACTTTCTGAGCATTTCGAGAGATAGAACTAACTTCTAGGAGTCATTCTGAGTCTTTTTTATCATTGTGAACCACCATGCTATAGGTCTCCTAAATCTGATAGGTGAAAAAATGGGGTGTCTACAGTTTGCCCCTCCTTGGCATAAACTTGCGAGGCAACGCATGTCGCAAGCGAGTGCCAAAGTTTTGAATAGACAGGTCTTTTTAGAGGCTATGGATTTAGGATAAAGCGTTGCAAAAGATGCAAGGATGATGCTGAGGCTAGCGCTGATCATGCTCTTTGTGAGCTGCCTACGTATCCCAAGGGGAATCAGACTAGGACGTAGTTCGCGACACAAAGTAGCAAATCACACATGCACAATAAGACAGGCGGATGCTATGCTATGAGGATGACATGCAATGCGTGGATGTGATATGAATTGTGTCATGAGTCTTATCATGCCTAGTATTCTGATCCTAGTATGAGTCGGTGCTGTAGGGTGTGTGCACTCCGAGTGGACTTATGTTGTGCTAGTGTTTCTGACTATGATGCAGTTATTGAGCCGAATAGGGTCACCAAGGTTTGAAGATTTAGGGTCTTGAAGCAAACTTTTGAATTTTGGAAGTTGTGCTTCGTAAGCGAATGTAATCGGATGTGGGGTCCCAAAGGACGTTAATCAAATATGAAGTTTGACAAATAATCGATGGACATGGGAGCCCTGGACACAAAAACCCTAAGCATTTAAGTGATGGACATGAAAACTAGAGATGTCAAGAGATGGACACGGAAGCGCCATTAATGGACATAGAAACCCAAGATTTTGAATGAGAACGATGAACACAACATATTTTGAATGAGTGTGATGGTAAACTAATGATGATTAATGGAGTGACAATTCATGAATTGAGATGACGAGTAGACAGTGAACTACTGTGACTGTCATGGGTTGGACCGATGGTTAGACCAATCGTGATCAAAAGAATTGACCATACACTAATTAAGGTGACGAGTCAACAGTGAACTATTATGAGTGTCATAGATTGGACTGACGATGACGAGTCAACAGTGAACTACTATGACTGTCAGGGATTAGATCAACAGTTGGACTAACCGTGATCAGAAGGACTGACGATGTATTAATCGAGATGACTAGTCGATAGTGAACTACTATGACTGTCAGGATTCAACTGATGATGTATGAATCGAGATGACGAGTCGACAGTGAACTACTGTGACTATCATGGATTGAACTGACGATGTACGAACCGAGATGACGGATCGACAGTGAACTACTGTGACTGTCATGGATTGAACCGACGGTGTACGAATCAAGATGACGAGTTGACAGTGAACTACTGTGACTGCCAGGATTGAACTGATGATGTACTAATCGAGATGACGAGTCGACAGTGAACTATTGTGACTGTCATGGATTAAACTGACGATGTAAGAATCGAGATGACGAGTCGACAGTGAACTACTGTGACTATCATGGATTGAACTGACGATGTACGAATTGAGATGACGAGTTGATAGTGAACTACTGTGACTATCATGGATCAAACTAACAATGTACGAATCGAGATGATGAGTCGACAGTGAACTGCTGTGACTGTTATGGATTAAACTAACGATGTACGAATCGAGATGACAAGTCGACAGTCAACTACTGTGACTGTCATGATTGAACTGATGATGTACTAATCGAGATGACGAGTCGACAGTATACTACTGTGACTGTCATGGATTGAACTGATGATCTACTAATAGAGATGACGAGTCGACAGTGAACTACTGTGACTGTCATGGATTGAACTGATGATGTACTAATCGAGATGATGAGTCGACAGTGAACTACTGTGACTGTCATGGATTCAACTAATGATGTACTAATTGAGATAAGGAGTCGACAGTGAACTACTATGACTGTGATGAATTGAACTAACATTGTAGGAATCGAGATGACAAATCGACAGTGAACTACTATGACTGTCATGGATTGAACTAACGATGTACAAATCAACATGATGAGTCAACAATGAACTACTGTGACTGTCAGGATTAAACTGATGATGTACTAATTGAGATGACAAGTTAAAAGTGAACTACTATGACTGTCATGGATTGAAGTAAGATGACGAATCGACCTGTGACTGTCAGGGATTAGATCAACAGTTGGACTAACCGTGATCAAAAGGACTGACGATGTACGAATCAAGACAACGAGTCGATAGTGAACTACTATGACTGTCATGGATTGAATTGACGATGTATGAATTGAGATGACGAGTCAACAATGAACTATTGTGATTGTCATGCATTGGATAAACAGTTGGACTAATCGTGATCAGAAGAACTGAAGATGTACGAATCGAGATGATGAGTCGATAGTGAACTACTTTGACTGTCATGGATTGAACTAATGATGTACTAATCGAGATGATGAGTCAATAGTGAACTACCATGATCGTCATGGATTAAACTGACTATGTACTAATCGAGATGATGAGTCGAGCGACGAACAATGTACTAATTAAGATGACGAGTCGATAGTGAACTACTGTGACTGTCATGGATTGAACTGTTAATGTACGAATCAAGATGATGAGTTGACAGTGAACTACTATGACTATTATGGATTGGATCAACAGTTGGACTAGCCGTGATTAGGAGAATTGACGATGTACGAATCGAGATGAGGAGTCAATAGTGAACTACTATGACTGTCATGGATTGAATTGACGATGTACTAATCGAGATGATGAGTCGATATTGAACTATTGTGACTATCATGGATTGAACTGACGATGTACTAATCGATGTGATTGTTGGGGATTAAATTGATTCTGCTGGGATGAAACGACTCTTTCTGGGATCTCTCTTTAACTATTTCTCTTGACCAGGAACCAGGATCCAAATCCGAATCTTTCGCAATTGATCAAATCTCGCAATGGTTGGACCGAAGAGCCAGTTAGGGCCTTCGAGAGCTAATTCTTTCAATTCTTGACCAAGAACGAAGATTCCGTCTTTGAATCTTTCAGGGTTGATCAAATCTTTTAACTGAGAACCAGAACCCATCTCTAAATATCTTGTGGTTGATCAATTTTGCAACACCCAATCCAAAAGAGCTGGTTAGGGACTTCAGGAGCTGATTTTTCTCTGGACTCTCTGAGAATCTCTCTTTTAATTCTTGACCTAGAACCAAGATTCCATCTGTGAATCTCTCACGGTTGATAAAATCTTCTGACCGAGAACCAGGACCCATCTCTGAATCTCTCGTGGTTGATCAATTTTTGCAACGCCCAATCCAAAAGAGCCGGTTAGGGCCTTCAGGAGCTGACTCTTCTTTGGACTCTCTGAGAATCTTTCTTTCAATTCTTGACCTAGAACCAAGATTCCATCTCTGAATCTCTCACGGTTGATCAATTCTTCTGACCGAGAACTAGGACCCATCTCTGAATATCTCGTGGTTGATCAATTTTTGCAATGCCCAATCCAAAAGAGTCGGTTAGGGCCTTCGGGAGCTGATTCTTCTCTGGACTCTCTTTCAGTTCTTGACCTAGAACCAAGATTCCATCTCTGAATCTCTCTCGGTTGATCAAATCTTCTGACTGAGAACTAGGACCCATCTCTAAATCTCTCACAGTTGATCAAACCTTCTGACTGAGAACCAGGACCCATATCTAAATCTCTCACGGTTGATCAAATCTTAACGATGCTCCTCGACTTTCCAATGATCCTTTTTAACTCTTCTGATGCTCCTCAACACATCTGATGCTCCTCAACACACCTGATGCTCCTCAATGTTACTCTACTTTTCAATAATGCTTCTCAACTCTCCTGATGTTCCTCGATGCTCCTCTAATCTCTGGGCTCTAAAATACCCTCACAAAAACATCTCATCAGCAAACCTAGACTTTGAGCCCTAAAATACCTCAACAACACATCTCATCAATACAACACATCTAGACTCCGATAGGAACAACAATAGGTGTTGGGGATATTCCCTCTGGTTAGCCGCCTTGAGAAACAACTATGGTTGTAGTTTGCAACCACTTACGAGTTTATGCTACTCATACTTGGGACACTTTTCATGTTGCGACCTTGACTGGTGCAGTAATGATGTTTGGTACTTCTGCTGGTATCCATATTTTTTATAATTGGGAATCACCTTAAACCCACACATTTGAGACCATCAGGATGAATGGACTTAACAGGAATGATGATACAAGGAAAGTTGGGTTAGTTTGCATGAAACCTCGATCTCTAACACGCTTTTGATTAGATTACTACTGACTCAAACAAAGGAGGATTGACCTAGACATGAATTTCTCAAATTGCCATGATCCAATGTGCCTTTGTCATAAATGATGTACCATTTATCTTTTATATTCACTTCTCATCTTAATATGATAGCACTTTGCTGATAAATCCGATTTTTGAAAATTTATCCCTATTGATCTAATCAATTCTCTACTTCTCCCAGGAAGTGCTTTGAATTAGTGCCTTAGCTTTTAGAATAAAAGATGCTCTATTTCAAAATTTTCAAAATAACTTGGTGACTCAAAAACTCGCCCTTGGTATGAAGGTATCGTGTTAGGCAAACATAGTTTTCCCCTAGTTTAAGGTGTAGGAAGTGGAATTCATAGGCAAAAGAGGCGGGTGACCGAAGTTTGCCCCTAGTTTGGATGATGGTTCATTGGAGGTTCTGGGCAAACGAGGTAGGTGACTGATGTTTGCCCCTTATATACAGGGTAGATAGAAAAATTCAAGCAAACGAGGCGGGTAGCTGAAGTTTGCCCCTAGTGTGGAAGGTGATTTATGGCTTGAGGCAAGGACTATGACTTTAATCTCTCATATGCTCATAACTTTTGCCTAGGCACTAGTGAAGTGACCTAGTAAGCTATTTTCTCTCTTTTGTTAGTGTTCACTCTGGATTTAGCTCTAATTTTTGCGTAGGCATCCTTTCATATTTTTGACCTAGAGAGCCATCCTTCTTTTCTTTTTGAAAGTCTGCCTACGTACCCCAAGTGGGGATCAGGTCCAACATAGTTCGGGATAAGGCTTTGAAAGAAGGGGGAGGGGGTGATTATGATGGTATTGACCAAACTGATGCAGTTGCCTACGTATCCCCAAGTGGGAATCAGGTCGAGCGTAGTTTAAGGCAAGGTTTAAAGGAAATTGGTTTGATTATGATGGTGTTGATCGAACCGATGCGGTTGCCTAGGTATCCCCGAGTGGGAATCAGGTCGAGCGTAGTTCAAGGCGAGGCTTGAAGGAAATTGGTTTGATTATGATGGTGTCAACCGAACTGATGTGGTTGCCTACGTATCCCCGAGTAGGAATCAGGTCGAGCGTAGTTCAAGGCAAGGCTTGAAGGAAATTTGTTTGATTCTGATGGTGTCGACTGAACCGATGCGATTTCCTACGTATTCCCGAGTGGGAATCAGGTCGAGCATAGTTTAAGGCAAGGCTTAAAGGAAATTGGTTTGATTATGATGGTGTCGACCCAACCGATGTGGTTACCTACGTATCCCCGAGTGGGAATCAAGTCGAGCATAGTTCAAGGCGAGGCTTGAAAGAAAAGGGGGTTTTTCAAAACAATCATCATACAAGTTCAACTTTAGGTCACTTAAGGTAGCCTTGAATAAGAGGATTCAGTTTCGATCTCCCTTTCTTTTCTTTTTCTTTTTCTTTATTTTTTCTTTTTCTTTTTCTTTTTGTTTTGTTTTGAGTATTGATCCTTCTCACTTTCGCCTAGCCAGTTAATTTTTTTTTCATATAGTCGATTCTTGTGAGATCTTTTGATCACAATCTTCAAAATTATAGAATGTGCATGTCAGTTCTCGAAATTTATTTGTGGTCATTCCGAGCCTTTTGAAATGTGATCTAGGCATGTTCTCATGATGTACCTTGAAGTGTACAATTCTCTGTATCACCAAAATTTACTTTCTTTCATTTTCTCCATCATTTTGACTGGTTAAGGTCAGATCTTGGAAATGAATACCTTTTCAGCTCTAACTTTTGCCTAGGTGCCCTTTCGGTTTTTCAACCTAGCGAGCTTTTCTTTTCTTTCTTTTTCTTTCTTTTTTTTTTTGCTTTGTTTTTTTTTTTTGCAAGGGGAGAAGAAACTCATTGAAAGTGTTTGCTACCATCAAGGACTAAGTCAGTACTGCTTTCAACAGACAAACTGTATGGCTCCCCATTAGATTGGGCTCAAGGCTTTAAAATGGTGGAAAAAGGGGTGTTGGGCAAGCCCCAAGTCAGTTTCAAGCATGTCTTTTCAAGATTGAGGCAAGAGCATCTTTAAATTCTTAAAGTAAGACCATTCAATTCTCATCTCTTCATCGGTGTCAGCGTGAAATTGACTTTGACCTTTCAGGATTCTTTTTTTGTTTTGTTGCAAAAAAATTGTTAGCAGAGTAATATCCATGGTGATTTGAAAAGTGACATTTTTAAGTCAATGATTCATGCATTTATGACTAGACACATCAGATTAACCAAAATGAGATTTCATTCCAACAAAAGAGAAGGATTACATTGGTACAGACTCGACTGAACTTGAAAATAGATAGACTTGACCATAAGACAAAACTTGAAATAAACTCAAAACATAGAACAGACTCGATTAGACTCGACCTAGTCTCAAATGGAGTGTCTTCGTGACCCATTTATTATTCTTATTCTATTTTTTTAGTAGTATTTCCAAACACCATCACTTTACTGCGTAGCTTCAACATTCATTGGCATCATCAAAAGGGATCACTCAAGCGGTTGATCCAAGCCAAGATAGTGGATAAGATTAGGATGGGGTACATCCTCTATGAGGTTCTGAATGTCATAGCAGAGGCGAATGCATTGATCGGTGGCATGGCCTAGATTTTGGTGGTAAGCACATCATAGGCTCATGTTGTAGTGGGAGAGTATGGGATCCGGTAGCAGCTTGTGAGGGAGGAGCTGTAGGTGGCCCTTTCAAAGTAGGTGGTCCAAGGCTGTGGAAAGGGGAACATTAAGTTTGGAGAATTCGCGAGGGCTTTTTGGGTAATTTTGCGGAATAGACTGGTATGGACGGAGAGGGTAGTCCATTGGTTGGTTACTAAGCGCACTGACATCTGAGGAGGCCAGGGTATAGTTGGGTCTCTTGGACTGGTGATGGGGTTCATCATTCTTAAACTTTCCTTCTCTGATTGCATCCTCTATTCTAGTGGCTATTTCAAACAGTTCTTCAAATGTTGAGATGGACTGGTAGAATAGTTTGTCGTGGTACATTGGTTGCAAGTTCTTGACCAGCAAACGTACTTCCTCTTTCTCAACATATCTATGGATCATTTGGGCCACTTTATTCCTCCATCTGCTCAAGAACGCAGTGAAGGACTCATTGATGTTCTGCCTAGTCGTCTCTAGGTCCCGGATCGTGGCATCAAACTCTTGGTTGTAAGAGTAGTGATCAATAAAAGTTCTAGCGACATATTCCCATACTCGGGTCTTGGAGGCTTCAAGAGTTAGGAACCAGGATAGTGCGGCATTCTTGAGGGTTTGAGGGAATAGCATAATTATGTGCTTACGAGTGCATCCCATAGATTGGAAAATGTTCATACACAACTTGATGTGACTTTTTTGGTTCCTGGTCCCATCGAAGCGATCAATTTCTGGCATTTTGAAGCTCTCAAGCAGTTTCACTTTGATGGGTTCGAACTGGCCTTCTAGATCTAGCATGTATTCGTTAACTCCCTTGCTCTTTCTTCGCACACTTTCCAGCTTGTCTACTTTATCCATCTTTTCTTGAAACTTTTTCTCATATATAGCTGGCGGGACCCCATTAAACCATTCTTCTTCCCCGTTATTCTTCTGTACAACGACGGGAGGTGGTACAAACCCAGGTGGTGGGGGTGGCATGAACACTACTGGTGGTGGTGGGAACCCATGTGGGTACTGTGGCTGCTGCTGTTTCAGTTCTTCCATTAAATTCAAAACTTGGGCCATGCGATCAGATTGCTAGCTTATGGTTGCTCCCAATTCAGTGACTTTGTTTTCTAATTCTTCCTGTATTGAAATAACTTAGCGGGCTAATTCTGACAAAATGAATGTTCGAACTTCTGACTCAGGACAAGGATCCTAGTTGCTAACTTTGGAAATCTATACTGACCTACAGATTTGAGAGGAGGGGTGTATCATATTCTGATAGTGACGACTAGACAAACAATGACAGCGATGTTAACAAAGATGGACTGACTTATGTACAGACTGACTGAGACAGTGTGTGCAGACTGATGAGAATGGTGCATGCACATGAGAAAAGCATGCTGATGCAAGCCCTAATTTATATGATGCTCTGATTTATAACAAATATCAGTTAAACAAGTAAGGTCATAGCCATATAGAGTGTGCTAACCTTACTTTCCAATATGATCACCAAGGGATAACAGGGATTTTTGGGATATTTAAGGAAGTTTTGACAGAGTTTCTGGGAGAAATAGGGATTTGGAAGATTTAGAGGAATTTCCAGAAGTTATGGGAGTTTCTAGAAAAAATAGAGATTTCTAGTTGATTGGGATTGAACTTCTAGGAAAAACTAGTATTTTGGGTATTTCTAAGAAATATGGATAGAGTTTCTAGGAAAAACAAGTATATCTGAGCATTTCTGGGTGATTTGGGTAGAGTATCTGGGAGAAATAAGTACTTTGGGTATTTCTGGGAAATTTGGATAGAATTTCTAGGAGAAATAAGTATATTTGGGTGAATCAGACAAAGTTTTTGGGAAAAACAAGTATATCAGAGTTTCTAAGAGAAACTGAGGTTTCTGGGTAATCTGGGGAAAAATAGGGATTTTTGGGTGAAACTAGAATTTCTGAAAAATCTAGATAAATTGGGCAGAGTTTCCGGAAAAAACAGGTATATATGAGAGTTTCTGGGAGAAACAAGGATTTTAGAGTTTCTGGGTGAAACAGGGGTTTCTGGGTGATTTGGACAGAGTTACTAAGAGAAGTAGGGATATCTGGATAGTTCGGGCAGTGTTTTGGGAAAAACAGGTACATTTGGGTGAGTTTCTGGGAAATGGGAATTTCTGGAAAGCTTGGGTAGAGGTTCGGGAGAAACATGGATTTTCTAGAATTTTAGGTGAAACAAAGATATTGGGGAGTTTGAATAGGATTTCTGGGAGAAGCGAAAATATTCGGGTGATTCGGACAGAGTTTCTAGGAAAAACAGGGATATCTTGATGCGTTGGGCAGAGTTTCTGGAAGAAACAGGTATGACAGGAGCATATGATGATGGTGACCATACTGTCTAGCAAGTTTTCATGCTCCTATATCTTAGGACCAATAAATAAGGTTTGCGGTGTATATCTTTGAGAGCATGGAGCAGACATCCTTATCATGGTGCCTAACCAGGTCAACTCAATGTGATCACATGTGAGTGATTGCCTTGGGGATCATAAGAAAGAAGTCCTGCCTCATGCCACATAAGTGTCTACATCGCGTAGGTAATCCCACCAGGGTATACAACAGTTATATCACATTGTCCTATCTGAAAAGATAAATGAACATTCCTATGAAAGGTTCTATAGGAATCTATATGCAAAGGCTGGGTTTAGTCAAAGAGGGTCCGTTGACGAGAGTTCCAATATACCGTCAGAGAGATAGTATGGAGGTTTTTACCCTTTTTGATATACCTTGGAAGGTACAGTATCAATGGTGACTTGTGCCCTGGCACAGCAAGACCTAAACAATGTCAGCGCCGCATTTCAGACATAGTCGGAGGGGAAATGCAGGAGTGCAATGCGGTGAACCAGACACAGTAAAAAGATGATTTTAAGGATGCTTCTTACGAGTCAAACCTCTGTATAATTTGTTTTGAAAATAAAGTCATCCCCAGCAGAGTCGTCAGATTGTGGACACGCCGAATCGGTCGTCCAATCTTTCATTTTGGTTTGAGATTATTTTGAAAGGGAAAAAGAAAAGGTCTGTTGAAAACAAATATAGAGTCGCCACTTGGTCTGTAAGGAACCAAGAAACCTAATTTTGACTCACCCAAACGGATAAAGGGCATCGACCTTTCATAACCAAAGAACTTGGCTCGGGGTTTTGGTACGAGAGAGGAAGGAGCCTTTGCCACGACTAAAACACCCTCAACTCACATCGTCTCTCGACGGGCCTCAATTAGCATCCAAATAATCATCTTATATTATGTTTGGTTCGACAATTAATACTATGATAGTATATTACATCTAGTAAGAATCTTGAAATGGAATATCAAAAGATAAGATATCATTCACAAGATCTAAGCCAAATATCATACAATGTAAAGTGAAAGATCACACAAATAAACCTAAGAAAAATTGCCTAATCATATATCAAGTAATCAAGTTTTCCTAATCTAGGAGGGGATGTGAATTGTTCTTGAAACAAATGATCAAAAGAATCAAAATACACTTAGCAAGCTACAATGATGCATGTTAATCTTTGGGAAAAAGAAGACCTCTCAATCCCCAGGACGGATAAGAAAGGATGATTAGATCGAGGGGAAGCATGGGCATGTGATCTAGTTCATTCCTTATAATCTTCTTAGATTAGGGGTCACAAAAGCCCCAAATCATGCATGGATGCAATGTATGATCCTATAATGTGCAAAGGTCGTAGTGTGTTTGTGTACATGGACTTTCTAAAGTGACTTAGAAGTCTAAAATGCATGAAGGAAATCATCATAGAATATGTACAAATGTATTATGAATTACTTCCTAAGAGATGAACTAATTTGGAAGGTATATGAACATCAAATCAAAGGATGGAGTAAAACTATACTTGCTGTGAATAGTGGACAGAAGAGTGACTTGGTTTTGTGGAAATTGAAAAGTAGGGATAGAAATGTTTTAAATCTATGATTTTTTATGGAGATCATCCTTATTGTGTCTAAAACACAAATCAAAAAGCAAATCCTCAATAACTATTACCGATTAAGAGAAATCATGTGAACAATAGAGGTTACTCAGAAACAGAGTCCGTACTGTCGACTGAAATGTTGAAAAATCTTAGAAAATGAACATAAATGATATAAAGGCCTATGTTATATAGAAAGCTCCCTAAGACACTTAAGTTCAAGGGAAAAATGAGTTGTGACAACTCTCTTTGGAAAGTTCTCTGGAAAACAAGTTAAAAGTCAACAAAGCTTCCGTGACAGTAAAGGCAAAATATCTGGAGAGAGTGTTTGGGTCAAAATGGAACCCTTCCAAGTGTTTTCAAGCTAAGCCAAAAATAATGGATGTTCTATAATGAGTTAAGAAGACTTTCCAAGTGATCTCATGATCATACCTTGATTATTGAGTTCTAGAGAAATCTTTGAACTCAGATCATTCACTGTTTTGAAGATTTTTGGTAAAACAAAGCTTATTTCTTGGAATCCAAATGTTGGGGGTTTTAAAGGGGTTTTGAAATAGGGTTTTGAAAAAACATTTCTAGCACAAAAAGGGGATTAAGACCACTTGGAACATCATCATCAAACTCATATCAAGAACTCCCAATATTACTTGCACAAACATAGTTTTGTTTGAGAATAGGACTTCAAGAATACATATGAATGTATTGAAGTTATAATCATCGTCCATTAAACATGTCTTTGTGGTCAAGAGCTAGTATCCATAAGGATTCACTCTCCTTAAACAACATGTCATCTAGATGATGATAAGCATGTAAGTAATCGAAGAAAAATAAAAAGAAATGAAGTAAGAAGAGATGAACATTAATGTAAACAAGCAAGTAATAGCAATCAATAAATGATAATCAATGCGATTTTGGTCTTGTAGCTTGGTGTTTCACTCACAGATATTGACATTTGGACATGGAAGTAGCTTCCTAACTCAAGATTGCTCAAGTGGCTGAGAAAGACTTGAATGTGAAAAAGAGGGGTAATGGAAGAAAACAACATTGAAACTCACTTTCTTATAGAAAATCAGTGGGAGAAGCTCCATTTCCTTCTTCTAAACCTATCTCTATCTCTCTTTCTCTCTACAGCTTCTATGAACTTTGCACTTGCCCCTCCAAAATGAAGAGTAAAGGGGGATTTATTTAGGCCAATTTGGGGTGATTTTAGGATTTAGAAAGTGCTCGCATTGGTCCCAAACATCTGTGACATAAAACTACATCGTTTTGGTCTTTAATTATTCAATTTGGACCCGAAAATAAATTACAAAAATGGATTCTGCGGGGGTTGAGTGCTGCCACGGCAGTGGCCCAGTGCCGCCGCGGCACTACTCCTTAGATGTCCAAAAATTTGTATTTAGGCCCCCAGAGAATTCGATATTCGCGAAATTGCCATATTTCGTCCAAAATTCATAAAAAAATGCGTATGAACTCCAAACTGAGGCTGTTATATACCGTTGGAAAGGTAATGGAGTTTAATACACGTAAAAAATAGTTCAGAGATATATCACTGTAGACACCCCATTTTGTCTACTAACAGATTTCGGAGGCCACAAGCATGTCAAAACTCGATAATTATAAAGATCGAATTTTCAGAGATTGCCTCTAACTCTCAAGAAATCTAAGAAATGACCAAAATGCCTCTAAAAGCTCAAAACTCTCCGGATTAGCCCAAAATCTCATAAATCATTCGGTATTGTTCAAAACAAAAAAAAAAGTATTTTAAAAGATGAATATTTGAAATCATAAGCTCCCAGAGACCCCCGGAAGTCCCGGAAGTCCCCAGAAAGTCTCCGTTGACCAGTTTGACTAAAGTTTGACCAATTTTGACCAAGGTTTGACCAAAATCATCCAAATTCTCCCAAAAGTTTCAAGATCATCCTAGATCATGTGAAAAGTCTTAAAATATGTTTTAAAAGAAAATCGGACGAAAACATCAGTCTTTGGAGGCTCCCATAACTTCTCAGAATTTCCTGGAAGTGCACTGTTTGACTGATTTGACTGCAAGTTTGACCAAAAATCAAAGTCTCCTTCTTTATGTTGAAATATTTTTATCAAATATTAGAGGTCAATAGCTTTCCAACGGTATATCGCACATAATTTCTGGATCTAAAACGAACTTGTTATGAATTTCTGAAGGTGAAAAATTCGATCAATCCGGCTTTTATTGCGAATACTGCAAAACTTTCTAAAGTGAGCCAACTCCAAACTATGTTTTATGGAAAGTAGACCTCAATACCTTTCCATATATCACAATCTCAATTTGGATTTCGTATGAATTTTCTGTGAATTTCGGACGAAATAGGGCCATTTTGCGAATTCCGGGAGTTTTGGGGGCCCACTACCGCGGTGGTAGTGGCCAAGTGCCGCGACGGCACTGTGAGTGATTTTTCATTTTTTTTTTGTAATTTTTGGTTAATTTTTGGGTTTTAATTCAAATTTCCAGCAAATAAAACGACATAGTTTTGATAATCTGAAGATTTTGGACCAATTAGAGACTTTTTAAAACCCAAAATACCTCCCCATGTTGGCCTATAAAGGAGACCCATTTGCTTCCATTTGGGGAGGAACTTGGAAACCATTAGAGAGATATAGAGAGTTAGGGAGAAAGAGAGAGAGAAGCAGAGATTTTCTTCTTCCAAATCCAATCCAAAATGTGAGTTTTAATTAGTTTTCTAAAAACTAAACTTTTTTTTTCAAGCTTTCAATCCATCTTTTTCATATTCTTTGAGTTTCCTATGAGTTAGAGAGTGATGTACTTACCCATATACAAATATATGAGAGGTTGAATGCTTGTGGTTCCACCATTGAATATCATCTATTGATTTGTTCATTTGCGTGCTTATATACAATGTTCATCTCTTCTTACCTTATTTCTTTTTTATTTTCTTTATTTACTTACTAGTTCATCATCATCTAGATGATGACATGAAGTTTGAGGTGAGTGAATCCTTATGGATAGTAGCTCTTGACCTCAAAAACATGTCTGATAGATGATAATTATAACCTCAATACTTCCCTATGTATTTTTGAGGTTATTTCCAAAATAAAGCAAACATTTCCAATCATCTTGGTGGTTCTCTAAATGAGTTAAGGGTTGATATTACAAGTGGTTTTAATCCTCTTTGAGTGTTGAAAATATAATTTCAAAACCCCTATTTCAAAGCTCTACTAAAACCCCCAATATTTGGATTTCAAGAAATAAACCTTGTTTTCTCAAAAAAAAAAAAAAAACCTTCAAAACAGTGAGTTGTTTGATTTCAAAGAATTATTCTGAGTTCAATACTCAAGGTATGGATGAAAGACCACTTGGAAAGTCTTCCTAACTCATTATAGAACACCCATGGTTTTTGGCTTGACTTGAAAGCACTTGAAAGTGGTCCATTTGGACCCAAACTTTCTCTCCAGATATTCTATTTTTGCTGTCACGGCAGCTTGATTGACTTTCAACTTGTTTTACAGAAACCTTTTCCAAAAGGAGTGATCTTAACTCATTTTTCCCTTGAACTTCAGTATCTTAGGAAACTTTCTGTATAATATGGGCCTCTATATCTTTTGGTTTCATTTTCTAATATTTTTCAACATTTCAGTCGATAGTACTGACTTTGTTTCTGAGTAACCTCTATAGTTTATATGATTTCTCTCAATCTGTAATAGTTATTGACGATTGGCTTTTTGATTTGTGTTCTAGACACACTAAGTATGATCTCCATAAAAAATCATTGATTGAAAACATTCATAACCCTACTGTTCATTTTCCACAAGATCAAGTCACTATTCTGTCCACTATTCACAGCAAACATTCTTTTACTTTCATCCATTGATTTGATGCTTATATATACTTCAAATTTGTTCATATCTTAAGAAATAGTCCATACTACATTTGTACATATCCCATGATGATTTCTCCCATGCATTCATTCATCTTTATAGACTTCTAAGTCACTTTAGAAAGTCCATGTACACAAACACACAACAACCTTTGCACATTCTAGGATCATGCAGATTTGGGGTTTTTGTATCTCCTAATCTAAGAAGATTATGAGGAATGATCATGATCACACGTTCATGCTTCCCCTCAATCTAATTCTCCTTTCTCATCCGTCCCGGGGATTGAGATGTCTTCTTTTCCCAAAGATTAACATGCATAACTCTAGCTTGCTAAGAATATTTTGATCTCTTTGATTATTTATTTCAAGAACAATTCATGTTCCCTTTAGATTAGGGAAACTTAATTACTTGATATGTGAATTAGACAAGATTTCCTAGGTTTATTTGTGTGATCTTTCACTATTGCATCATGTGATATTTGGCTTAGATCTTATGAATGATATCTTATCTTTCTATCTTCCATTTCAAAATACTTATGTGATGAAATATACTATCATAGTATTATTTGTCAAACCAAACATAGTATAAGATGATTATTTGGATGCTAATTAAGGCCCGTCGAAAGACGGGGTGAGTTGAAGGTGTTTTAGTCGCAACAAAGGCTCCTTCCTCTCTTGTACCATAACCCTGAGCCAAGTTCTTTGGTTATGAAGGGCCAGTGCCCTTTATCTATTTGGGTGAGTCAAAATTAGGTTTCCTGGTTCCTTAAAGACCAAGTGGCGACTCTGTATTTGTTTTCAACAGACCTTCCTTTTCCTTTCCTTTTTCAAAAACAATCGCAAAACAAAACTAAAAAAAGTAGATGAGCAATTCCGCGTGTCCACAATCTGGCGACTCTGCTGGGGATTTTAATTTTAAAACAAAATAATATAGAGGTTTGACTCATAAGAAGCATCCTTAAAATCATCTTTTTACTGTGTCTGGTTCACCGCATTGCACTTCTGCATTTCCCCTCCGACTGTGTCTGAAATGAGGCTCTGACATTGTTCAGGTCTTGCTGTGCCAGGGCATAAGTCATCGTTGATACTGTACTTTCCAGGGTATATCAAAAAGAGTAAACACTTTCGTACTGTCTCTCTGGCGGTATATTGGAACTCTCATCAACGGACCCTCTTTGACTAAACCCAGCCTTTGCATATAGATTCTTATAGAACCTTTCATAGGACTGTTCATTTATCTTTTTAGATAGGACAATGTGATATAACTGCTGTATGCCATGACGAGATTACCTGTGCGGTGTAGACGCTTATGTGGCATAGAACAAAACCTCTTTCTTATGATTCCCAAGGCAATCAATCACATGTGATTACATTGAGTTGACATGTCTAGGCACCATGATAAGAATGTCTGCTTCATGTTTACAAAGATATACACCACAAATCTTGTTTGTTGGCCCTAAGACATAGGAGTATGAAAACTTGCTAGACAGTATGATCACCATCACCAAATGCTCCTGTCATATACACCTGTTCTCCTAGAAACTCTGCCCAACTCATCCAGATATCCCAGTTTCTCTCAGAAACTGTCTAAATTTTCCAGAAATTCCCAAATGTACTAGTTTCTCCCAAAAACTCCACTTAGATTTCCTAAAAATTCCCAAAACACTTAGAAATTTCCAGGTATACCAATTTCTCCCAGAAACCTTGTCTAAATTTCTCAGAAGTTCCCAAAATACCAGTTTCTCCTAGAAACTCTGTCCAAAGTTCTGAGAAATACCCAAAATAACATTTTCTCCCAGAAACTCTGTCCAAGTTTCTCATAAATACCCAAAATACCAGTTTCTCCCAGAAACTCCGATTTCCCAAAATACATCAGGTTCTCCCAAAAACTCTGTCCAGATATCCTAGAAACTCTACCTAACTCCCAGACATAACCAGAAACTCTGTCTGGATTTACCATAAATACCCATATATAACCAGTTTCTCCCAAAAACTCCATTCAGATATCCTAGATTTCCCAAAATCCTTGTTTCTCCCAGAAACTCTTTCCAAAATTCCCGAAGTATCCCGAAAATCCCTGGTATCCCTTGGTGATTGTACTGGAAAGTAAGGTTAGCATACTCTGTATGGCTAGGACCTTATTTGTTTAACTGTAATCTGTTAAAACTAGGGGCATCATATCAATTAGGGCTTGCATCTGCATGCTTGTCTCATATGCATACACAATTCGTGTCAATCTACATGCACGCACATCTTGTCAGTCTCTCACATCTCAGTCTCTACACATCAAATGCATATGTATCATCATCCTCACCCATCTCAATTATTGTACAGAAGTCATATACTTATTGCAACCGTCCTCGGTTCGCATCGTTAAATCCTTCAAAATTCTGATCATCTCCTCCCGCTAAGAGTCCATAAGAAGTATATTTGCGCCTCTACTAATTTGGGCTTTTACTTCTATTTGCAGAAAACGTAACCCCGGGTAAGGACACTATTGTCTCTCCCCGAATTCAGTGTCGTGATCGCGGGCTAGCCCAGGCTATCATAAACCCACTAATGGCCTACCAATCTCTCGAAGGGAAAGTGAACAAACTACAAATCACTGTTAAACATCTAAGTTTAAGAATAAGCCGATTTGAGAAGATGGTGCAGAGCATCAATAAAAGAAAGTATGTGTTGTCCGACGCCGTCTATCCTAGCCCATTTCCACATCCGAATCCTTACTCATGTCCAAGTCCACACCCTTGCCTAGGTAATCCTATTTCATATCCAAACAACACAAGAGCCACTCCGAGGACCCACTTGAACTCAAAGTTTAACAAAGCCCGCAACCTAAGAACCTTTACCAACCTGGGTATGCTGTTGTCCGTTATCCTTGATAACCTCATCACAAAGGGGCACCTCCAACTTCTTCAGCCTCGTGCTGGTATCCCTTTGCCTAACTGTAACCTATCCAAATGTTGTGCCTACTACCAAGGCCCAGGCCACGACACCGACAGCTGCATGCGCCTTCGTCATGATATCCAAGACCTCTTTGATCAGAAAATCATTGAGCCTTCACCCATCTAACCCTATGTCAACCAAAGTGTCAGCTTCATTGAACCTAAAGCCCCTGGCTCATCTGTTCAAATGATCCCTTTTGCTAATACCCATGAATGTTGAACCTGTGCCGGTGAAGCAATGGTGTTTGGGACTTTTGCTAGCAAAACAAATGAAGATGCTCTTTAAAAAAAATAAGAATAAGTGAGTCACCGTGACACTCCATTTGACACCAAACCAAGTCTAGTCGAGTCTGTCCTATGTTTTGAATCTATTTCAAGTTTAGTCTTGTTGTCGAGTCTGTTAGTCTTCAAGTTGTTATGAGTCTGTGTTGAGTAATGTAATCCTTCTTCTTTTGATGGAATGAAATCTCATTTTTGTGTAATTTGGTGTGTCTAGTCATCAATGCACGAATCATCGAACGGAAATGTCACTTTTCAAATTACCATGGATATTACTCTGCTAATAAATTTTTGCTTCAAACAAAAAAAGAAGAATCCTGAAATGGTCAAAGCCTATTTCACGCTGCCACCGATGAAGAGTCGAGAATTGAATAGTCCTACTTTAAGAATTTAAAAGATGCTTTTGCTCAAATCTCAAAAAGACATACTTTAAACTAACTTGGGGCTTGCCCAACACCCTTTTTCCACCATTTCGAAGCCTTAAGCCCAATCCAATTGGGCGCCATGCAATCTGTCCGACTGGAAGCAATGCAGACTTAGTCCTTGATGGTAGCCAAACATTTTAGCGAGTTTCATCTCCACTTTCAAATAAAGAAGAAAAAAAAAGGGAAAAAAAAGAAAAGAAAAGAAAAAGCTCGCAAGGTTGAAAACGCGAAAGGGTACCTAGGAAAAAGTTAGAGCTGAAAAGGTATTGATTTCAAAGATATGACCTTATGAGTCAAAAATGATGGTATAAATGAAAGAAACAAAATTTTGGTGATACAGAGAATTGTAAACTTCAAGGTACATCATGAGAATGTGTCTAGATCATATTTCAAAAAGCTCCGAATGACCATAAACAAATTCTGAGAGCTGACATGCACATTATGTAATTTCGAGATTGCGATCGAAATATCTTACATGAATCAACTACATGAAAAGCAAAATTGACTGGCTAGGTGAAAGTGAAAAGGATCAATCCTCAAACCAAAAAAATAAAAAGGGAAGAGAAAAGAAAAGAAAGGGAGACTAAAACTGAATCTTCTTATTCAAGGCTACCACAAGTGACTTAAGTTTGAACTTCTTTGACGATTGGTTTGAAAAACCCTTAACCAATTTCCTTCAAGCCTTGCCTTGAACTACGCTCAACCTAATTCCCACTCAGGGATATGTAGGCAATCGTATCGGTTTGGTCGATACCATAATAATCAAACCAATTTCCTTCAAGCCTTGCCTTGATCTACGCTTAACCTGATTCCTACTCGGGGATACGTAGGCAACCACAATGGTTCGGTCAACACCAATATTAACCCCTCTTCTTTCAAAGATCCCAGCCTGAACTACGTTGGACCTGATCCCCACTCAGGGGTATGTATGCAGACTTTCAAAAAAGAAAAGAAGGATGGCTTGCTAGGTCAAAAATCCAAAAGGACGCCTAGGCAAAAATTACAGCTAAATCCAAGGTGAGCAATAACAAAAGAGAGAAAAGAGCTCGCTAGGTCACCTCGCTAATGCCTAGGCAAAATTTATGAGCATTTGAGAGATTAAAGTCATGGTCCTTGTCTCGAGCCAGAAGTCACCTTCCATTCTAGGGGCAAACTTCGGCTACTCGCCTCGTTTGCCTGAATTTACTATCTACCCTTCATACAAAGGGCAAACTTTGGTCACCTACCTCGTCTGCCCAAAACCTCCAATAAACTATCGTCCGAACTAGGGGCAAACTTCGGTCACCCACCTCGTTTGCCTATGAATTCCACTCCCTACACCTCAAATTAGGGGCAAACTCCATTTGCCTAACACGATCCCTTCACACCAAGGGCAAGTTTTCAGGTCACCAAGTTGTTTTGAAAATTTTTGAAATGGAGTATCTTTTATTCTCTAAGCTAAGGCACTAATTCAAAGCACATCCTGGGAAAAACAGAGAATCGACTAGATCAATAGGGAGAAATTTTCAATAATTAGATTTATCAGCAAAGTGTTACCATGTTAAGATGAGGAGTGAAATGGTATCATCTATGATAAATGCACATTAAATCTTGGCAAAGTCGAGTTTTTCCAATTTGGTGTCAAATGTGTCACCCTCATACGTGCGTCAATGTTTGTCAGTCTTTGAGTCTGTCGTAGTCTTAAATGTGCAAGTCAACAGTGACTAATAATAAATTTTTCAAATTAAATTATAAAATTTTTAAGAAGCATTCCAAGGATAATAAAAACAGGAGAACCAAACACTATCACAGCACCAATCAAGGCGTCAGCATGAGAAGTGTCCAAACTTGGGGCAAATCTCATCCCTTTCTAAGCCGCCAAAAGTTAGCCATCATCTCCTAGCAGCATAATTCCGTGAGTGGCTGTTGATCATCTTTCTTCGTTCGTAGAACATAAGTCTATGAGTGGCTGTTGATCATCATCCTCCATCAATGTCAAATCCATAGCTGCCACAAATCATCTATGAATAGAATCATACCTTTACTCCTATCAACAGGCGTATTGCCTTCTTCCCTAATAGTGTGCATCTTATCCATTCCTCCCCAGTAGAGTCGCTTCATCCCCAGCAGATTCATCCCCAGCAGGCTTATCGATTAGTACATCGTCAGTCCAATCCATGACAGTCACAGTAGTTCACTATCGACTCGTCATCTCGATTTGTACATCATCAGTCCAATCTATGACAGTCATAATAGTTTACTGTCAACTAGTCATCTCGACTCGCTCATCGACATTCCTTCTCATCATGGTTAGTCCAACCGTTGATCCCATCCATGATAGTCACATTAGTTCACTGTTGACTCGTCATCTTGATTCTTACATCATCAGTCCAATCCATGATAGTCACAGTAGTTCACTGCCTACTCGTCGGTCCAATTTGTGACAGTCATAATAGTTCACTGTCGACTTGTCATCTTGATTCGCTCATCGACATTACTTCTAATCATGGTTAGTCCAACCGTTGATCCAATCTATAACGGTCGTTCACTATTGACTCGTTATCTCGATTCATACAGTGTCAGTCCAATTCATGATAATCATAGTAGTTCACTGTCAACTCGTCATCTCGATTCGTACATCATCAGTCCTTCTGATCGCGGTTAGTCCAACCGTTGGTCCAACCCATGATAGTCACAGTAGTTCACTGTCAATTCATTATCTTAATTAGTACATCGTTAGTTCAATTCATGACAGTCATAGTAGTTCACTGTTGACTTGTCATTTTGATTCGTACATTGTCAGTTCTTTTAATCACGGTTAGCCAACCGTTGGCCCAACCTATGACAGTCACAGTAGTTAACTGTCGACTCATCATCTCGATTCATACATCGTCAGTTCGTTAATCATCATTAGTTCACCATAACTCTTATTAAAAATATGTCATGTTCATCGTCCCCTCTAGTTTGAGGAAAATCTTTTGTCGTCAGCCCTCTAAATTGAGGCAAACACTTTATTATCAGCCCTCTAGATTGAGGCAAATCCTTCATTGTCAGCCCTCTAGATTGAGGAAAATCCTTCGTAGTTAGCCCTCTAGTTTGAGGCAAATCTATCATTGTCAGTCCTCTAGATTGAGGCAAATTTGTTGTCATCAGCCCTCAAGATTGAGGCAAATCCTTCGTTGTTAGCCCTCTAGTTTGAGGCAAATCTATTGTAGTCAGCCCTCTAGATTGAGGCAAATCTATTATCATTAGCCTTCTAGATTGAGGCAAATTTTTCACTGTCAGCCCTCTAAATTGAGGCAAATGTTTTATAGTAGACCCTCTGGATTAAGGTAGGACTTTCGCGTCCACCAGTTATCTTGGGCTACCCCATTTACTCTTTGCTATCTGTGACTCCCACGTCTGTCAATCATCTTAGAGGCCTGAATAAGCTTTTCGGACCGACCATTGCAAGATTGGATTAACCGTGACAGATTCAAACTTGAATCCTAGTTCTCGATCAAGAATTTAAAATAGTTAAGAAAGATTGTCAGAGAATCCCCTGCCATCCCTAGTAGAACCTGAACCAAATTTCTAGATTGGTCATCATAAAAATTGGCCAACGATTAAAAAACACTGCCCATAATTAAAAGACTCCGACTCCTAGGGCAAGCATTGTCTACTCACAATGCAAGGCTCTGTGTCCATTGGTTATCGTGAGCTTCCTCGCTTATCGTGAGCTTCCTCACTCTTTTCTCGCTAACTATGAGCTTTTTCACTTATCGTGAGCTTCCTCATTCCTTCGTCCAAAATCGTTAGCTTTCTCACTTAACGTAAGCTTTCTGACTCCTTTGTCCAAAATTGTGAGCTTTCTCACTTATCGTGAGCTTCCTCACTCCTTTGTCCAAAATCGTGAGCTTCTTCACTTCTTTGTCTAAAATCGTGAGCTTTCTCACTTATCATGAGCTTCCTCATTCTTTCGTCCAAAATCATGAGCTCTCTCACTTATCGTGAGCTTCCTCACTCCTTTGTCCGAAATCGTGAGCTTTCTCACTTATCGTGAGCTTCCTCATTCCTTTGTCAAAAATCATGAGCTTTCTCACTTATCATGAGCTTTTTCACTTATCGTTAGCTTTCTCACTTATTGTGAGCTTCCTCACTCCTTTGTCTTGGGAGCTTTCTCACTTATCGTAAGCTTCCTCATTTATCATGAGCTTTCTCACTCCTTTATCCAAAATCGTGAGCTTCTTCACTTATCGTGAGCTTCCTTGCTTATCGTGAGCTTTCTCACTTATCGTGAGCTTTCTTACTCCTCTGTCCAAAATTGTGAGCCCCCTCACCTACCCATCGGTTAATGTGAGCTTCCTCAAAAAAGATCATGAGCTTCCTCAATAAATAAAAATTATGAGCTTCCTCACTCCCTTGTCAAAAATTATGAGCCTCCTCACCTACGCATCAGCTTTTGTGAGCTTTCTCGCTTGTCGGTTATTGCAAAATCCTTCTCCGATTGGCTATCTTGAACTTCTTCATCCATCGCTTGGTATCCAGGACTTCCGTGTCCGTCGATTATCTTTAATTGTCGTCCTCCCACATCTGATTCTATTCACTCACAAAGCACACTTTCCAAACTTCAGAAGTTTGCTCCAAGTCCCAGAGTCTTCAAAACTTGGTGTCCCTATTCAAGTCAATAACTACATCACAGTTAGAAACACTAGCATGATATAAGTCCACTCGGAGTGGCACACACCCCACAGCACCAACTCATACTAGGATCAGAACACTAGGCATGATAGGACTCATGACACAATTCATATCACATCCACGCATTGCATATCATCCTCATAGCATAGCATCTGCCTGTCTTGTTATGCATGTGTGATTTGCTCCTTTGTGCTCTGAACTACGTCCTGGCCTAATTCCCCTTGGGATACGTAAGTATCTCACGCAGGGCACGACCAACACCAGCCTCAGTTTCTATCATTGCATCTTTTACAATGCTTTTATCCTAAATCTATAGCCTCCAAAAAGACCTGTCTCTTCAAAGCTTTGGCACTTGCTTGCGATATGCGTTGCTTCGTAAGTTCATGCCAAAGAGGGGCAAACTGTAGACACCCTATTTTGTCAGCTAATAGATTTAGGAGGCCACAAGCATGTCAAACCTCGATGATTATAAAGATCGAATTTTCAGAGATTGCCTCTAACTCTAAAGAAATCAAAGAAATGAACAAAATGCCTCTAAAAGCTCAAACCTCTCCGGATTAGCCCAGAATCTCAGAAATCATTCGATATTGTTAAAAAAAAGGTATTTTAAAAGATGAATATTTGAAATCGTAAGCTCCCAGAGACCCCCGGAAGTCCCGGAAGTTCCCAGAAAGTCTCCGTTGACTGGTTTGACCCAAGTTTGACCAAGGTTTGACCAAAATCATCCGAATTCACCCAAAAGTTCTGAGATCATCCTAGATCATGTGAAAAGTCTTAAAATTTGTTTCAAAAGAAAATTGGACAGAAACGTCAGTCTTTGGAGGCTACCAGAACTTCTCAGAATTTCCTGGAAGAGCACTGTTTGACTGATTTGACTACAAGTTTGACCAAAAATCAAAGTATCATTTTCGATGTTGAAATATTTTTATCAAATACTAGAGGTCAATAGCTTTCCAATGGTATATTGCACATAATTTCTGGATCTAAAACGAATTTGTTATGAATTTCTGAAGGTGAAAAATGCGATCAATTCGGCTTTTATCGCGAATACTGCAAAACTTTCTAAAGTGAGCCAACTCCAAATTATTTTTTATAGAAAGTAGACTTCAGTACCTTTCCATATATTACAATCTCAATTTGGATTTCATATGAATTTTCTGTGAATTTCGGACAAAAATTTCGCGAATTCTAGGAGTTATGGGGGCCCAAAATGCAAATTCTGGTCAACGGGAGGGTTGACTGCCGCGCCGGCACTGGCCCACTGACGCGGCGGCAGTGGCCAAGTGCTGCGGCGGCACTCTGAGTGATTTTTTATTTTTTTTGTAATTTTTGGTTAATTTTTGGGTTTTAATTCAAATTTCCAAGAAATAAAACGACATAGTTTTGATAATCTGAAGATTTTGGATCAATTAAAGACTTTTTAAAACCCAAAATACCTCCCCAAGTTGGCCTATAAAGGAGACCCATTTGCTTCCATTTGGAAGCCATTAGAGAGAGATATAGTGAGTTAGGGAGAAAGAGAGAGAGAAGCAGAGATTTTCTTCTTCCAAATCCAATCCAAAATGTGAGTACTAATTAGTTTTCTAAAAACTAAGCTTTTTTTATCAAGCTTTCAATCCATCTTTTTCATCTTCTTTGAGTTTCCTATGAGTTAGAGAGTGATGTACTCACCCATATAGACATATATGAGAGGTTGAATGCTTGTGGTTCCACCATTGAATGTCATCTATTGATTTGTTCATTTGCTTGCTTATATACAATGTTCATCTCTTCTTACCTCATTTTTTTTTTAATTTCTTTATTTACTTACTAGTTCATCATCATCTAGATGATGACATGAAGTTTGAGGTGAGTGAATTCTCATGGATAGTAGCTCTTGACCTCAAAAACATGTTTGATAAATGATGATTATAACCTCAATACTTCCCTATGCATTTTTGAGGTTATTTCCAAAATAATGCAAATCTTTCCAATAATCTTGGAGGTTCTCTAAATGAGTTAAGGGTTGATATTAAAAGTGGTTTTAATCCTCTTTGAGTGTTAAAAATATACTTTCAAAACCCCTATTTCAAAGCTCTCCTAAAACCCCCAATATTTGGATTTCAAGAAATAAACCTTGTTTTCTCAACAAAAAAAAAAAACCCCTTTCCAAACAGTGAGTTATTTAATTTCAAAGAATTATTCTGAGTTCAATACTCAAGGTATGGATGCAAGACCACTTAATAAGTCTTCCTAACTCATTATAGAACACCCATGATTTTTGGCTTGACTTGAAAGCACTTGAAAGTGGTCCATTTGGACTCAAACATTCTCTCCAGATATTCTGTTTTTTCTGTCATAGCAGCTTGGTTGACTATTAACTTGTTTGATAGAAAACTTTTCCAAACAGAGTGGTCACAACTGATTTTTACCTTGAACTTCAGTTTCTTAGGGAACTCTCTGTATAATATGGGCATCTAGATCTTTTGGTTTCATTTTCTAATAGTTTTCAACATTTCAGTCAACAGTACGGACTCTATTTATGAGTAACCTCTATTGTTTATATGATTTCTCTCAATCTGTAATAGTTATTGACGATTGGCTTTTTGATTTGTGTTCTAGACACACTAAGGATGATCTCCATAAACAATCATTGATTGAAAACATTCATAACCCTACTGTTCATTTTCCACAAGATCAAGTCACTATTATGTCCACTATTCACAGCAAACATTCTTTTACTTCCATCCATTGATTTGATGCTTATATCTACTTCAAATTTGTTCATATCTTAAGAAGTAGTCCATACTATATTTGTACATATCCCATGATGATTTCCCCCATGTATTCATTTCTCTTTTTAGACTTCTAAGTCACTTTAAAAAGTCCATGTACACAAACATCCAACAACCTTTGCACATTCTAGGATCATGCAGATTTGGGGTTTTTGTAACTCCTAATCTAAGAAGATTATGAGGAATGATCATGATCACACGTCCATGCTTCCCCTTGATCTAATCCTCCTTTCTCATCTGTCCTGGGGATTGAGATGTCTTCTTTTCCCAAAGATTAACTTGCATCACTCTAGCTTGCTAAGCATATTTTGATTTCTTTGATTATTTGTTTCAAGAACAGTTCATGTCCCCTTTAGATTATGGAAACTTAATTACTTGATGTGTGAATTAGACGATTTTTCCTAGGTTTATTTATGTGATCTTTCACTTTTGCATCGTGTGATATTTGGCTTAGATCTTTTGAATGATATCTTATCTTTCGATCTTCCATTTCAAAATTCTTGTGTGATGTAATATACTATCATAGTATTATTTTTCAAACCAAACATAGTATAAGATGAATATTTGGATGCTAATTGAGGCCCGTCGAAAGACTGGGCAAGTTGAGGTGTTTTAGTCGCGACAAAGGCTCCTTCCTCTCTTGTACCAAAACCCCGAGCCAAGTTCTTTTGTTATGAAGGGTCGGTGCCCTTTATCCATTTAGGTGAGTCAAAATTAGGTTTCTTGGTTCCTTAAAGACCAAGTGGCGACTCTGTATCTGTTTTCAGCAGACCTTCCTTTTCCTTTCCTTTTTCAAAAACAATCTCAAAACAAAACTAATAAGAGTGGATGAGCAATTCCTCGTGTCCACAGTCACTTTGAAAAGTTTTGCGGTATTCGCGATAAAAGTCGATTAGATCGCCTCTTTCACCTTCAAAAATTCATAATAAATTCGTTTTAAATCCTGGAATTATGTTCGATATGCTGTTGGAAAGCTATTGACCTATAGTATCCATGAAAAATGTTTGAAAATGATACAGTGCTCCAGTTTCAAAGTCCACTTTTAGGTCAAATCAGTCAAACTATGGACTTCCAGGAAGTTCTGGGAACCTTTTGGAGCTCCTGGGAGCTGACGTTTTTGTTTGATTTTCTTTTAAAACTATTTTTAGTAATTTCTACATGATCTAGAATGTTCTCAGAGCTTTTTGGAAAATTTAGACAATTTCAGACAAACCTTGGTCAAACCTGGTCAATCCTTGGTCAAACCGATCAACTAGGACTTTCCGAGAACTTCCGGAGGTCTCTGGGAGCTGACAATTTCATATAATTTTACTTAAAAACTTATTTTATGACTTTCCTTATGACACAGCATGTTTCTAGAACTTTCGGTCCAAATCTGGGAGTGTTTGGGATTTTAGGGTATTTTTGTCATTTGTACAACTTTCTGAGCATTTCGAGAGATAGAACTAACTTCCAGGAGTCATTCTAAGTCTTTTTATATCATTGTGAAACACCAAGCTAAGGGTCTCCTAAATCTGATAGCCGACAAATTGGGGTGTCTACAGTTTGTCCCTCTTTGGCATGAACTTGCAAGGCAACACATGTCGCAAGCGAGTGCCAAAGTTCTGAAGAACCGAGTCATTTTAGAGGATACGGATTTAGGATAAAGCATTGCAAAAGATGCAGGGATGATGCAGAGACTAGTGTTGGTCGTGCTCTATGTGAGTTGCCTACGTATCCCAAGGGGAATCAGACCATGAAGTAGTTCGCTGCACAAAGGAGCAAATCACACATGCACAACAAGACAGACGGATGCTATGCTATGAGGATGACATGCAATGCGTGGATGTGAAATGAATTGTGTCATGATTCTTATCATGCCTAGTATTCTGATCCTAGTATGAGTTGGTGTTGTGGGGTGTGTGCCACTCCGAGTGGACTTATGTCGTGCTAGTGTTTCTGACTGTGATGCAGTTATTGACCCGAATAGGAACACCAAGGTTTGAAGACTCTGGGTCTTGGAGCAAACTTTTGAATTTTGGAAAGTGTGCTTCGTAAGTGAATGTAATCGGATGTGGGGTCCCAAAGGACGTTAATCAAACATGAAGTTTGACAGATAACCGATTGACATGGAAGCCCTAGACACAAAAACCCTAAGAATTTAAGTGATGGACTTGAAAACCAAAGATGTCAAGAGACGGACACGGAAGCGCCATTAATGGACATGGAAACCCAAGATTTTGAATGAGAACGATGAACGCAACATATTTTGAATGAGAGTGATGGTAACCTAATGATGATTAATGGACTGACGATTCACGAATCGAGATAACGAGTAGACAATGAACTACTGTGACTGTCATGGGTTGGACCAACGGTTGGACTAATCGTGATCAGAAGAACTGACCATGCACTAATTAAGGTAACGAGTCAACAGTGAACTACTATGACTGTCATTGATTGGACTAACATTGACGAGTCAACAGTGAACTAATGTGACTGTCAGGGATTAGATCAACAGTTGGACTAACCGTGATCAGAAGTATTGACGATGAATGAATCGAGATGACAAGTCGACAGTGAACTACTATGACTGTCAAGATTGAACTAATGATGTACGAATGGAGAGGACTAGTTGACAGTGAACTACTGTGACTGTTATGGATTGAACTGATGATGTACGAATCGAGACGACGAATTGACAGTGAACTACTGTGACTGTCATGGATTGAACCGACGATGTACGAATCGAGATGACGAGTCGACAGTGACTGTCATGGTGGTTGGAAAAGAATTGAATGTGAAATATAAGAGGCGTAATGGAAGAAAACAGCATTGAAAGTCACTTTCTTATAGAAAATCAGTGGGAGAAGCTCCCTTTCCTTCTTCTAAACCTACCTCTATCTCTCTATAACTTCTATGAACTTCGCACTTGGCCCCCCCAAAATGAAGAGAAAAGGGGGGTTTATATAGGCCAATTTGGGATAGTTTTGAGATTTAGAAAGTGCTCCCATTGGTCCCAAACATCTTTGAACATAAAACTACATCGTTTTGGTCTTTAATTATTCAATTTGGACCCCAAAATAAATTCCAAAAATGGATTCTGTGGGGGTTGAGTGCCGCCACAGCACTGGCCATGTGCCACCGCAGTAGTGGCCTAGTGCCGCCGTGGCACTGCTCCTCAGACGCCCAAAGGTTTCGGTATTCGCGAAAAGGACCTATTTTGTCCAAAATTCATAGAAAATGCGTATGAACTCCAAACTGAGGCTATGATATACCATTGGAAAGGTAAAAGATAAACAGGATTGGGGACATGCAGAGAAGCTAGACGTCGTCCACCACAACTACGTCCTCCTCGATCTCACCAGCCTCTCCTCCTGGAGCAACATCACCTCCCGGGGCAGAACTCCTTCCCGGGGCAGGATCCTCAATGGACCCAGCCTCTACAATAGGACCCTCAGTAGCAGCAGAGCCCACGTCCCAATAGTCTAAGTCAATCCCATCATAGGACGAGATGTCCCACTCGGGATGGTCTTCAGGTCCTCATAGCCTTGGAAGAAGGCATCATTGAAGGCTTCCTCCATGAACCCCGCAACTACCACCTCTGCTAGGGCCTTCGCCATAGCCTCCACCACCGTGATGGCCCGGGCAGCCTCAAGATCAGCCAAGGCGATCGTCAGCTCCGCCTGTGCTGCTCCAAGGCTGAGGGTTAAGCTCTAAAACCTTGTCCTTTTCAACGGCCAGGGTGATTTTCCTAGCCTCTGAGGATGCCCACTCCTATGGCAAGGTAGCCTTACCAGCAGTGGCCCTCCTGGCCAAGGGGGTAGGAAAGATTCAAGATGACAATGTAGCCGACCTGCAAAAACAAGCAGAACCGGTCGGTTACTTAACAGGAGCAAAATAAAGAAAATTCTTGAAAGACAGGAAAGATAGAAGAGACACTGTATACACCCCATTTTGTCGACTATCAAATTTAGGAGACCCATAGCTTGGTGGTTCACAATGATAAAAAAAACTCAAAAAGGACTCCTAGAAGTTAGTTCTATCTCTCAAAATGCTCAGAATAACCAAAATACCCCGGAATGCTCGGAAACTCACAGATTTGGGACCAAAAGCTCTGGAAACATACTGTGTCATAAGAAAAGTAGTGAAATGATTTTTGAAGTAAAACCAGATGAAATCGTCGGCTCCCATAGACCCCCGGAAGTCCCGAAAGTTCCCAGAAAGTCCATATTGACCGGTTTGAGCAAGGTTTGACCAAGTTTGGCCGAGGCTTGACCAGGTTTGACCAAAATCGTCTAAATTTGCTGAAAAGTTTTGAGATCATACTAGATCATGTGAAAGGTACTAAAACAAGTTTTAAAAGAAAAACATACAAAAACGTCAGTTCCTGGGAGCTCCTAGAGGTTCCTAGAACTTTCTGGAGGTCCTTGATTTGACCAGCTTGACCAAAAGTTGACTTTGAAACTGGAGCATCGTATGATTTTTTAAATATTTTTCACAAATACTAGAGGTCAATAGCTTTCTAACGGTATGTCGCACATAATTTATGGATTTAAAAAGAATTTATTATGAATTTCTGACGGTGAAAAAGACGATCAAATCGGCTTTTATCACGAATACTACAAAAACTTTTCAAAGTGACCTATCTCCAAACTATTTTTTACAGAAAATAGACTCCATTACCTTTCCAAAGGTATATCACAAGCTCAGTTTGGAGTTTGTATGCATTTTCTGTTAACTCCAGACGAAATAGGGCCTTTTTCGCGAATACCGTGACCGCTGGGGGCCTAAAAAGAATTATCTGGATGAATAAGGAGCAGTGCCGCCGCGGTACTAGCCCACTACCACCGTAGCATAGGCCTAGTTCCACCATAGCACTCTCCTCCAGAGCAGTCCATTTTTGCAATTTCTTTTAGGGGTCCATTTTGATTAATTAGAAACCAAAACAACGTAGCTCTATGTTTTCAGTTGTTTGGGACCAATGGAAGTACTTCTAAAACCCCAAAACCACCCCAAATTGGTGTATATAAACCCCCCTCGACTTCTCATTTGGGGGGTGTCAAATGCAAGTTTTGAAAAGTTTTAGAGAGAAAATTGTAGAGATAAGGTTAGAGTAGAGAGAAAAGAAGCTTCCTTCTTTGATTTTTAACAAGAAACTGAGTTCTGAACTTTGTTTTTACTTCATTACTTCTATTTACTTCACATTTAATACACCCAACTACCATTTTAGTGAGTATTTATGAGAGAGGAAGCTACTTCCATGTCCAAAGTCACCACATATGAGTGAAACATCAAGCTACAAGTCCAAAATCATAATGAATATCATCTACTGATTGCTATATACTTGTTTGTTTACTTTGATGTTCATCTCCTCTTATCTCATTTCTTTTTTCTTTTTCTTGTTTACTTACTAGTTCATCATCATCTAGATGAGGACATGAAGTTTGAGGTGAGTGAATCCTTATGGATAGTAGCTCTTGACCTCAAAAACATGTTTGATAGACGATGATTTGAACCTCAATACATCCCCTATATTCTTGAGGTTATTTCAAAAATAAAACAAGTCTTTCTAGCAATCTTAGATGTTCTCCAAATGAGTTTGATGTTGATGTTCTAAGGAGTTTTAATCCTCTTTGAGTGCTGAAAATATACTTTCAAAACCCCTATATCAAAACCACTCTGAAACCCCAATATTGGGATTCCAAGAAATAAACCTCATTTCTCTCCAAAAAAAAAAATTTCAAAACAGTGAGTTGTTTAATTCAAATAATTATTCTGAGTTCAATACTCAAGGTATGGATGCAAGACCACTTAGAAAGTCTTCCTAACTCATTATAGAACACCCATGATTTTTGGCTTGACTTCAAAGCATTTGAAAGGGGTCCATTTTTGTCCAAACATTCCTTCCAAACATTCTGTCTTTACTGTCACAGCAGCTTGGTTGACTTTCAACCTGTTTTCCAGAAAACTTTTCCAGTAAGAGTGGTCCCAACTTATTTTTGCCTTAAATTTCAATGTCCTAGGAAACTTTATGTATAATATGGGCCTCTAGATGTTTTGTTTTCATTTTCTAATATTTTTCAACATTTTAGTCGACAGTACAAACTCTGTTTCTGAGTGACCTCCATTGTTTATATGATTTCTCTCAATCTATAATAGTTATTGAGGATTGGCTTTTTGATTTATAATGTAGACACAATAAGGATGATCTCCATGATAAATCATGCATTTAAAACATCCCTAACCCTACTTTTCATTTTCCACAAGATCAAGTCACTATTCTGTCCACTATTCACAGCAAACATTCTTTTACTTTCATTCTTTGATTTGATGCTTAAATGTGCTCCAAATTTGTTCATATCTTAGGAAGTAGTCCATAATACATTTGTACATATCCCATTATGATTTCCTACATACATTCATTCATCTTTCTTAGACTTATAAGTCACTTTAGAAAGTCCATGTACACAAACACACAACAACCTTTGCACATCCTAGGATCATGCATTGCATTCATGCAAGATTTGGGTTTTTGTGACCCCTAATCTAAGAAGATTATAAGGAATGAACTAGATCATACATTCATGCTCCCCCTCGATTAAATATTCCTTTCTCATCCATCCCGGGGATTAAGAGGTCTTCTTTTCTCAAAGATTAACATGCATCATATTAGCTTGCTAAATATTTTTTTGATTTCTTTGATTAATTTGTTTCAAGAACAATTCATGTCCCCATAGATTAGGAAAATTTTATTTCTTGATATGTGATTAGACGATTTTTTCCTAGGTTTGTTCGCATGATCTTTCACTTTGCATTGTGTGATACTTCGCTTAGATCTTTGAATGATATCTTATCTTTAGATCTTCCATTTCAAGTTTCTTATGTGATGTAATATACCTATCATAAATATTAACTGTAGAACCAAACATAGTATAAGATGATTATTTCAATGCTAACTGAGGCCCGTCGAGAGACGGGGCGAGTTAAGGGTGTTTTAGTCATGACAAAGGCTCCTTCCTCTCTCGTACCAAAACCCCGAGCCAAGTTCTTTGGTTATGAAGGACCGATGCCCTTTATCCGTTTGGGTGAGTCAAATCGGGTTTCTTGGTTCCTAAAAACCAAGTGACGACTCTGTATCTATTTTCAACAGACCTTCCTTTTTTTTCTTTTTTTCAAAACAATTTCAAAACAAAAGGAAAGCGGAATTCCGCATATCCACAATCTGGCGACTCTATTGGGGATTTTTATTTTTAAAATAAAATAATACAGAGGTTTGACTCATAAGAAGCATCCTTAAAATCATCTTTTACTGTGTCTGGTTCACCGCATTGCACTCCTTCATTTCCCCCCCCGACTGTGTCTGAAATGCGGCGATGACATTGTTCAGGTCTTGCTGTGTCAGGGTACAGGTCACCGTTGATACTGTACCTTCCAAGGTATATCAAAAAGAGTAAAAACCTCCGAACTGTCTCTCTGACGGTGTAATGGAACTCTCGTCAACGGACCCTCTTTGACTAAACCCAACCTTTGCATACAGATTCCTGTAGAACATTTCATAGGACTATTAATTTATCTTTTCAAATAGGACAATTTGATATAACTGATGTATGCCCTGACGAGATTACCTACACGGTGTAGACGATTATGTGGCATGAGGCAGAACCTCTTTCTTATGATTCCCAAGGCAATCACTCACATGTGATCGCATTGCGTTAACCTGCCTAGGCATCATGACAAGGATGTCTGCTCCATGCTCACAAAGATATACACCGCAAACCTTGTTTGTCGGTCCTAAGACATAGGAGTTTGAAAACCTACTAGACAATATGATCACCATCATCACATGCTCTTGTCATATGCACCTATTTCTCCCAGAAACTCTGTCCAGATATCCCAGATATAACCTGTTTCCTCTGGAAACTCTGTCCAGATATCCCAGATATAACCTGTTTCCCCTGGAAACTCTGCCCAAATATCCAAGATATAACCTATTTCTCCCATAAACTATGTCCAGATACCCCAGATATAACTCATTTCTCCCAGATATAACCTGTTTCCCCCGAAAACTCTATCCAGATGTATCCCAGATATAACTAGTTTCCCCAGAAACTCTGTCCAAACTTCCCAAAATGACTTGGAAACCCCTGTTAACCCCTGGTGATCATACTGAAAGGAAAGGTTAGCACACTCTATATGGCTAAGACCTTATTTGCTTAGCTGCTATCCGCTAGAAGTAGGAGCACCATATAGATTAGGGCTTACATATGCATGCTTATCTCATTTGCATGCACTATTCATGTCGGTCTGCATGCACTGTTTCAGTCAGTCTGTACATAAGTCAGTCCACATCTGTTAACATCACTGTCATTTGTCTGTCTAAAGTCATCGCTTCCAGAATCTGATACGATCTTCTCAAATCTGTAGGGTCACTATAGATTCTCAAAGTCAACAGTTGGGGTCTTCATCCTGGGTTAGAAATTCAGATAATCATTTGGTCAAAAATCAGCCCAACAATTATTTCAACATGAATCAGGAAGAGTTGGAAAACAAGGTCACCGAATTGGGAGTCACCATAAGCCAACCGTCCGACAGCCTGGCCCAAGTCTTGAGGTTTATGGAAGAATTAAAATAGCAGCAGCCGCAATATGCACCTGGGTTCCCGCCACCACCAGGTTTCATGCCACCTCTACCGCCAGGGTATGTACCACCTCCTGAGAATAATGGGAAAGAAGACTAGTTTCAAGGGGCCCCGCCGCCCGCATATGAGAAAAAGTTTCAAGAGAAAATGGACAAAGTCGACAAGCTGGAAAGCGTATTGAGGAAGAGTAAAGGGGTTGATGATTATATGCTAGACTTGGAAAGACTTTTCGAGCCTGTTAAGCTAAAGCTGCCAAAAAATTTCAAGATGCCCGCCATTGACCATTTTGATGGAATCAAAAATTCGAAAAGCCATGTAAAGCTGTGTATGAACATTTTTCAATCAATTGGCTGCAGTCATGAGCACATTGCAATGTTGTTCCCATAAACTCTCGCGCAGTCTGAACTGTCATGGTTCCTTACCTTGGAAGCTTCTAAAACTCGGGCATGGGAAGATGTAGTCCGGGTTTTCGTTGATCATTATTCCTACAACCAAGAACTTGATGTCACTATCAGGGATTTGGAAACAACTCGGCAGAACAACAATGAATCCTTCGCTGTATTTTTGAGCAGATGGAGGAATAAAGTAGCCCAAATGACCCACTGACCGATTGAAAAGGAACAGGTAAGGATGCTAATCCAGAATCTGTAACTGCTTTACCATTAGAAATTGTTTTACCAGTCCATCTCCACCTTTGAGGAATTGTTTGAAGTTGGAACTTGAATCGAAGACGCCATAAGGGAAGGAAAGATCAAAAAAGAAGAGCCTCCGAGTCAGTCAAAAAGGCCCAACTACTCCCGCAACCCTCCGGATGTCAATGCCCTTAGCAGTCAACCTATGGCTTACCCTCCTAGGCCGTACCGACCTCCCAACCAAGCAAACTCCCATAGTCGCCCTTTCCTGAGGAAGCCTCCTCGTAACTTTTCCAAATTAGAAATCCCCCTCTCCTCAGCCTTAGATTGCCTCCTTAAAAAGGGCCACCTCCAACTACTCCAGCTTCGAAATACCCCGCTTCTGCCGAACTGCGATATGTCCAAACTGTGTACCTACCACCAAGCCACTGGCCACAACACCAATGATTGCATGCACCTTTGCCATGATATCCAAGACCTCATTGACCATAATATCATTAAGCCCTCTCCTAAGCAGCCTCATGTCATCCAAAATCCCCTACTGAACCACCAAAATATCAGCCTCATTGAATATGACCCCACTACTTTCGATCCTTCTACCCTCATAATCCCCATAGGGCTTTCCTTAGCCCGCATTGACATCTCAGATTCTGTGGGAATTCATCTGATTAAAGGAGGGGATGATGAGTGGCAACAACAGCTGGCTGATGAACAAGATCTATTCTTCTTGGAAGAACACGATCTAGGGGCAGTGGACCTCAAATGGTATGATCCCAACAATGAAAGTGATGCTTCTATCTGGAACGAGCCAGAGAAACCATTTGTAGGAATAGATTGTGACTGGTTCAAAGAAGATGGGACTGTAGAAGGGCCTACTCCTCCTGGGATTGATCATCTAACTAGGTCAAGCCGTCATTATCAGCCTCCGCAGCCTACCACTGAAGTGATCGAGAAAAGTCCGGTCAAAGACAAGGGAAAGGGAAAAATGGATGAGATCATCGAAGAAGACAATGAGTTGATAAAGCAGTTGAAGAAAACCCAAGCACATCTCTCGATGTGGGACATCATGGTAACATCCTACAAGCATAGGCAAGCCGTGTTGAATGCCTTGGCTAGAATTGAGGTCCCCATCGACACTGCACCAAAAGACATGGTGGCTTTCTTGGGCCCACTCACCCCTGACCCAATCATTACCTATTTTGATGAAGACCTACCGTTGGAAGGGTCTATACATAACAAAGCTTTGTACATCACTGTTGGATGCAAGGGGCAACAAGTGCCATTCTATTTGGTCGATACAGGCTCCGCCCTAAATGTTTATGCTCTAAGGACCGCCACCGCCTTGGGGGGTCAACATCCAGGACATCACTCTGTCTGTGCAATCTGTGAGGGCTTATGATAACACCAAGAGAAATGTGATGGGGACCGTTTCTCTCCAGATTCGAGTATGGTCTTTGGTTTGCACTCAACTCTTTCAAGTCATGGATATACCTGCCTTATTCAATTTGCTGATCAAAAGGCCTTGGCTACATGTCAATAAAGCTGTATCATCCACTGTGCACCAAATAATCAAGTACATTCATGAGAAGGAGGTGAAAATCATCCTCGGTAATAGTTGGGGTAATGAAGCCTGTCCAAGCTACGCTCCCATCATTGAAATCCAAATACCTGAGCTAGAAGAAGGAGAAATCAGAGAATTCTTCATGGAAGAGGTCCACATGATTAGTGATGGAGACAGGCTCCCTGAATTCCACTCTATAGTCATCAACATCGTCCGTAAGATGAACTACTTCCCTGGAATGGGATTGGACTGACGTCAGCAAGGGATCCATGAGTTCCCTCAAATCAAAGGACAACAAGGCACTTTTGGGTTAGGGTACAAGCCCACTGAAGAAGATGTAGAGCTACAAAAGCCATGGAAGAAGAGAGTGACGAGTCTCCCACCGTAACGCAAAACCTTGAATGGGCAATTCATCAAAGAAGGGGATGATTTCCCCTATTTTGGGTTCCCTGAACCTTGGATCCATCAGGCCATTGGAAAAAGGCCCCCCGGGCTTGAAATCTTTGCTAACTGTGAAAGGCCCCCCTATCAAGATCCGTTCTATCCAGAAAAAGCTATCAAAACCCCAGAGGAAGATTGGTTGAAATACCTGGACACCGAAGCCATCAAGAAAATGTGGGAAGAATTTGCTGAGGAAAAGGAAGGAAAGAGCGCCAAGAGCCAAGATGATCAGATCATGCCAACTGAGGAGGGTCTGAGTGTCGACACGCGGAAGTGGACCACTTCTCTTGTTTGAGATTGTTTTGAAAAGGAAAAGAAAAGGTCTGTTGAAAACAGATACAGAGTCGCCACTTGGTCTTTAAGGAACCAAGAAACCTAATTTGACTCACCCAAACGGATAAAGGGCACCGGCCCTTCATAACCAAAGAACTTGGTTCGGGGTTTTGGTACGAGAGAGGAAGGAGCCTTTGTCACGACTAAAACACCCTCAACTCGCCCCGTCTTTCGACGGGCCTCAATTAGCATCCAAATAATCATCTTATACTATGTGTGGTTCGGCAATTACTACTATGATAGTATATTACATCACATAAGAATCTTGAAATTGAAAATCAAAAGATAAGATATCATTCATAAGATCTAAGTCAAATATCATACAATGCAAAAGTGAAAGATCACACAAATAAACCTAGGAAAAATCGTCTAATCATATATCAAATAATCAAGACTTCCTGATCTAAAGGGGGGGACATGAATTGTTTTTAAAACAAATAAATCAAAAGGATCAAAGTATGCTTAGTAAGCTAGAATGATGAGTGCTAATCTTTGGGAAAAGAAGATCTCTCAATCACCGGGACGGATGAGAAAGGATGATTAGATCGAGGGGAAGCATGAACGTGTGATCATGATCATTCCTTATAATCTTCTTAGATTAGGAGTCACAAAAGCTCTAAATCTTTGCATGGATGCAATGTATGTATCTAGATTGTACTAAGGTTGTAGTGTGCTTTGTGTGCATGGAATCCTAGAATGGCTTAGAAGTCTAAAAGGTGTATGAATGAATGAATGAAATCAATATGGGATATGTACAAATGTAGTATGAACTACTTCCTAAGATATGAACTAATTTGGAGTGCATGTAGGCATCAAATCAAAGAATGAAAGTTAAAAGGTGCTTGCTGTGAATAGTAGACAGAACAGTAACATGATCTTGTAAAAATGGAAAGGAGGGGTTAGGAATGTTTTCAATGCATGATTTTATATGGAGATCTTCCTTATTGTGTCTAGAACACTACCCAAAAAGCCAATCTTTAATAACTATCACAGATTGAGAGAAATCATATAAACAATGAAGGTCACTCAGAAACAGAGTCCGTACTGTCGACTGAAATGTTGAAATATCTTAGAAAATGAAAACAGATGATCTAGAGGCCCATTATATACAGAACGTTCCCTAAGACATTGAAGTTTAAGGTAAAAATAAGTTAGGACCACCCGTTGTGGAAAGGTTTTCTGAAAAAGAGGTCGGAAGTGGACCTAGCTGCTGTGATAGCAAAAACAGAATGTCTGGAAGGAATGTTGGGATCCAAATGGACCATTTCCAAGGACTTCCAAGTCAAACCAAAAATCATGGGTGTTCTCTAATGAGTTAGGAAGACTTTCCAAGTGGCCTTGCATCCATACATTGAGTATTGAGCTCTAGAAAAATCTTTGAACTCAGACCACTCACTGTTTTGACTCACTATTTTGAAGATTTTGGAAAAACAAGAGTTTTCTCTCTTGAGATTAACATGAAGGATTTTAAGAGGGGTTTTAAAATAGAGGCTTTGAAAATATATTTTCAACACTCAATGAAGATTATAACCACTTAGAATGCCAACATCAAGCTCATCATCAAGAACCTCCAAGATTGTTTGAGAGATTTATTTTTATTTGAACATAACTTCAATACATTTCAAGAATACCTTGGAGGTATTGAAGTTATGATCATCATCTATCAAACATGTTTTTGAGGTCAAGAGCTACTATCCATAAGGATTCACTCACCTCAAACTTCATGTCATCACTTAGATGATGATAAACTAGTAAGTAAATAAAGAAAGTAAAAAAGAAATGAGGTAAGAAGAGATGAACATATTATGAACAAGTAAGTAAATAACAATCAATAGATGATAATCAATGTGATTTTGGACTTGTAGCTTGGTGTTTCACGCATAGATTTTGACATTTAGACATGGAAGTAGCTTCCTAACTCAAGAATGCTGCTCAAGAATGGTGATTGGGGGTGTTTGGGATGTGAAGTATAAGAGAGGTAATGGAAGAACACAGGATTAGAACTCACTTTCTATAGCAAAATAGTAGGAGGAAGCTCATTTTCTCTCTTCTAAACCTATCTCTATCTCTCTTCTTCTCTACAACTTTTCAAGCTTTTGCACTTGGCCCCCCCAAAATGAAGAGCAATGGGGGGTTTATATAGGCCAATTTGGGGTGGTTTTGGGATTTTAGAAGTGTTCCCATTGGTCCCAAACATCTGTGAACATAAAACTACGTCGTTTTGGTTTTCAATTAATCAAAATGAATCCCCAAGAAAAATTACAAAAATACACTATTCTAGAGGGGAGTGCCGCAGTGGCACTGGGCTAGTGCCGCGGAGGCACTGCTCCTCCTTCGTCCAGATAATGCTGTTTAGGCCCCCTGAGGTTCCAGTATTCGCGAAAAGGCCCTATTTCGTCCGAAATTCACAGAAAATGCGTACGAACTCCAAATTGAGGTTGTGATATACCGTTGGAAAGGGAATGGAGTCTAATTTACATAAGAAATAGTTTGGGGATAGATCACTTTGAAAGGTTTTGCGGTATTTGCGATAAAAGCCGATTTGATTGTCTTTTTTGCCTTCGGAAATTCAAAATAAATTCGTTTTAAATCAAGGAATTATGTGCGATATACCGTTGGAAATCTATTGACCTCTAGTATCCATGAAAAATATTTGAAAATTGTTTTGGTGCCCCGATTCCAAAGTCAAATCTTGGTCAAACTGGTCAAACCTGGGATTCCCGGGAAGTTCTGGGAACCTCCGGGAGCTCCCAGGAGCCGACGTTTTCGCTCGATTCTCTTTTAAAACTCATTTTAATACTTTCCACATGATCTAGAATGATTTCGGTGAATTCGGACAATTTCGGTCAAATTTGGTCAAACCTTGGTCAAACCGGTCAACGGGGACTTTCCGGGAACTTCCGAGACTTCCGAGGGTCTCTGGGAGCTGACGATTTCATCCGGTTTTACTTAAAAACTCATTTTATCATTTTTCTTATGACATAGCATGTTTCCAAAACTTCGGGACCAAATCTGGGAGTTTTCGGGCTTTCAGGGGCATTTTGGTCAATCTGAGCATTCTGAGAGATAGAGCTGACTTCCAAGAGTCCTTTTGAGTCTTTTACGATCATTGTGAACCACCAAGCTATGGGTCTCCTAAATCTGATAGCCGACAAAATGGGGTGTCTACACTGAGCAACCAGGCTGTAGAGTCATCTGTCTGTGTCTCCCAATTCCCTGTTCCCCCAGAGTCTGTACTTCCAATTATCGAGTCTGTACTAGAGTTGGTTGTTGTAAGCCCACCACTATCTGATGTAATCACGCCACCTGTCATGAATGAAATGAAAGATGATTCTGCTTACTCCTCTGTGTCTAAAAGTTGTGAATGCACAAATCCCTCCGAGGATCTCCCAATTGAACTAAAGCAACTAATTGAAAAGCCACCTGCTTATGAAATAACCAAAGATACTTTATCGATTAATCTAAGTGAAACAGACAATCCGCAAATTGTGCAATTGGCTCAACACTTAATAAAGAAGAAAAAGAAACACTGGCTCTTTTGCTAAAAGAATTTAAAGATGTTTTTGCTTGGTCTTACGAGGACATCCTGGGGTCGACCCCGACATCGTCCAACATCATATTCCCCTCTTCCCTAATTTTAAACCCATCAAGCAAAAACTTAGGCGCATGAGACCAGAATGGGCACTCGAGGTGAAAGAAGAGGTAGAAAAATAGTTCAAGGCAGGGTTCATCATTGTTACCAAGTATCCGAAATGGATCGCCAACGTCATGCCAGTCCCCAAGAAGGATGGAAAAGTTCACGTGTGCGTCGACTTCCATGATCTAAGCAAGGTAAGTCCAAAGGATGACTTCCCACTGCCCCACATTGATGTTTTGGTAGATAACACCTCCGGACACGAACTATTGTCATTCATGGATGGTTTCTCAGGATACAACCAGATTCTAATGGTTCCAAAAAATAGGGAAAAGACGACATTCACCATACCATCGGGGACTTACTATTATAAGGGTAATGCCTTTCGGACTCAAGAACGCTAGAGCAACCTACCAAAGAGCTGCCACCACTCTGCTGCATGACATGATTCATAAGGAGGTAGAAGTGTATGTAGATGATATGATCGTAAATCCAAAGATAGAAAGGCACACTTGGAGGCCTTGGAGAAGTTCTTCGGTGTGACCTCTAGAAAGCTCCTGGTTTTCTTCATCACACCGAGGGGGATAGAAGTGGACCCCTCCAAAATGAAAGCAATTTTAGAAATGGCACCATCGCAAAATGAGAAAGAAGTATTGGGGTTCCTCGAGAGAATCCAATTCATCAGCCGTTTCATCTCTAAGCTCACAACCACATGTGATCCCTTGCTTTGACTACTAAAGAAAGGAGAGAAGTTCCAATGGGATGACCAATGCCAAGTCACCTTTGACAAAATAAAAACCTACCTCCAAAAACCACCCGTCCTTTCACCGCCTACCCCTCATAAGCCTTTGCTTCTTTACCTATCTGTCTCCGAGAATGCCATGGGATGCATGCTAGCCCAAGAAGGAGAAGAAAGCCACTCCAAAAAAACCATATATTACCTTAGTAAGAGGATGATTGGGTATGAGCTCAACTACTCTACCCTTGAAAAAACATGTTGGGCCTTGCTTTGGTGCACTCGCCGACTGAGGCACGACATGCTAGCCTTCCCGGTTGTGCTCATATCCCGTATGGATCCTCTAAAGTACCCCCTCAAAAAACCCACCCTGATCGATCGTATATCCCGTTGGTTACTTCTACTATCCGAATTTGATATCAAGTACGTTACAAGAAAATCGGTAAAAGGGAGAACCATAGCTGAACATCTTGCTAAACACGCCATTGATTCTGAAGAAAATGGAGATTTTCCATTCCCGGATGAGAATATCATGAAAATAAAAGAAGAATAGTGGAAGTTGTACTTTGATGGAGCAGCCAACATGAAAGGCTACAAAGTAGGAATGATTTTAGTGTCACCAAATGGGGACCATACCCTACTGGAAGTCAAGCTCAATTATAACTCCACCAACAACACTGCTAAATACGAGGCATGCATTCTGGGGATGGAAGCAGCCATAGAATTGAGAGTTCAAAAGTTGGATGTCTTCGGAGATTTAAACCTCATTATATCACAAGCTAGAGGAGAATGGAAAGTGAAAGAAAAAAGGTTGAAGCCCTATCATGATCATCTCAATGGACTCAAGAGATAGTTCAAGAACATAACATTCTTCTACTTGCCTAGGGAAGCGAACTAGCTAGCAGATTTGTTGGCTACCTTAGCCTCCATGATCAAAATTCCCGTGTGAGTAAAAATGATGCCTCTAGTAATCGAGCAAAGATACGAACCATCATTTAGCATGATCGCCATGATCAAAGAAGAAGAGAATGAAACACCATGGTACCAAGATGTTTGGGACTTCATAGAAAATGGAGTGTATCCCCTAGAATCTTCCGAGAAAGACAAAAGAGTTATTCGAAGGTTCGCAGAACAGTTCATCATTTGCGGGGGAAAATTGTTAAAGAAAGGGTACAATGGTCACAACCTGACTTGCTTGTTCGGGAAGAACGCCAGAAGGATGATGGAAGAAATACACGAAGGGGTATGTGGTCCTCACATGAATGGTCACATGCTGGCCAAAAAGATCGTAAGACAAGGGTACTATTGGAAAACGTTGGAAAAAGATTGTTGCGAATACTTGAGAAGGTGCCACAAGTGCCAGATCCACGCCAACATAATGCATGTACCACCATCTCTGCTCTATAGTATGACCTTCCCATAGCCGTTCTCAACTTGGGGAATCGATATCATTGGTGAAATTGTTCCAAAGGCCTCGAACGGAAATCGATACATTTTGGTGGCCATCGACTACTTTACAAAGTGGGTAGAAGCTGCATCTTACACCAAGTTAGGGGCTAAGGAAGTGGCCAAATTCATCAAGAGAAATCTCATATGCCATTATGGAGTCCCCCATGAGATCATTTCAGACAACGAAAGTCATTTAAAAGCAGAAGTCAGGGATCTGTTTGAGGAATACAAAATCACATATCATAAGTCATCACCGTACAGACCTCAAACCAATGGGGTGGTCGAAGCCGCAAACAAGAACCAAGCCTTAGCTTTATCTTTGAAAGAAAAAGAAAAAAGCTTGAGACAGATAGTCTCAAGGGGACAACTTTGATCTGAGAACAAACTACAGACTTCTTCAAATCTGCAAATATGTAAATAAGCACGATCTAACCCTATTCCATGAAAAAGTTTGTAAGAGTGGAATCATGCATTGTCTAATGTGAAAGTTTCGTCTATGTCTAGGTAGTGTGATGCAAGAAGGAGTGTTGTTTCGTTCTGGGGTAAATAGATCACGTAAAGAACATTGTTCACGCTCTAATAAAACAAGTTGTGTTATATTATCTCCATGTTCACTATGAGCATCATCAGCTATTCCTTTCTATGTTTTCAATTTCAGCCATGATTTTAGCAAATTGTATACTAGATGAATCAGTAAAAATATTTGAATTATGTGGTACTTGATATAAAGCTTCAGTAGTATCTACGGACATATGAAGTAAAAGAAAATTAAGTGCTAAAAATATTAGTATTATTATTTATAGCTATAAAGAAAAAACTTTTTTTTAGAAGATAGGTTTTTATATGTATATATATATATGTATTTTTTTTTTGAAGAAGATGGACACGTACATACTTATGAATATATATTTATATATATTCATCAAAGAAAAATTATCTAAAACCTTATTTTTATATATATTTTTTTTATAAAAAAATATAGATTAGTTATAAGGTAGAATAGGTATATACATAGTGGGAGAAATAGTTTTAAACCTAACTTATTTTTTTTTTCTCTTTTTAAGCCGCTCCCCAATAACAATGGAAAAAACTTGAGGACATCCGTACTAACGCGTTTTCTTATCAACACCCAAGTGTAGGTGATCATACAAGTAATAAAGTTCTGGTAAAACCAGGTCAAACCCACAAGGAACGGTGAAAAGATTTTTTTTTTTTTAAGATAGGAAGTAACTATTTTGTCCCTAAAGAGAAAATAAAAGATGATGGATTTTTTGGGCATTTCCTAAACTACTAAATCTTATGGTTTTGCAGTAAAACTAATTAAAAGGCTATTGTTTTTTTGAGTAGTTTACGGTAAAGATTTTACCACAACACATCAAAAATAAACTAACTAAGATGCTAGTAAGAAAAGGAAGAAAATTAAATAATAGCTAGATTCACATGAAATGAACTTTTTGAATTTTATTATAGCGAAAGATGGAAATGATACAAATATCTAATCTAAGTTATCCAAAAGCATGAAATATTAATTAACTTGGAAGAAATTATTTAAAGGGATTGGGAATATGCAAACCAACACTAAATCACACACAACTTCTATGCTTTTGAAAAGGATTTAGCATTTTAGACCGCAGAGTAATTCTTTATTTGAAATAAAGCTTGTAACAGTTGAAGTCATATCAAGTGTGTCATGTTTGATATGAAACAACGTCGTTTGGTTTAAAGAAAAATAAAGAGGCAATCGGGCAGTAGCCAGATTCGAACTCAAGCCTGCAGACGTGGGGTTATTCGGCGCTCAGTCTGCACCACTCTGCCACTACACGATTGTCTGTCCATTAATGGATAGAAATATATACATATATGTATATGTATACACATACTTGAAATATAAACTTTATTAAATAAATTATATTGTATGCTAGGTATTTTTTTATGACAAATGGCATAATTTGACAATTCACATAATTAAATTTTTATCTTAAATGCGTAATCCTTTGAAGTTCAATATGGCTATAGGATATTACTATGTTAAATATTCATAAACCATAGTTATTTTTTGCCAAAAATGGAAAAAATAACCCACCTAGATAAATCTGCCCATTTAAGATTAGTGTACAGAAGTTGTGATTTATGAGTTTTTATTGCATATCCCCAATTAAAGGTTTAGCCTAACATTTTTGGAATTAAAACTATCATTTAAATAATTTTAAAGAAAGATTAAATAGGTGTACACAATCACTATCTAATTAGAATTAAGGATCATAGCACCAAGGTAAGAGTGAAAAATAATATTAATACACTTTTTCTTAACTTAACATAAGTTGAGATTGAATTCGTAAGATCTGCAAAATAACAAAGTTTAGTACATCTGAAATAATAAAACATAAAGAAATTGAAATGTTATATCAAAATTAGATACTAAACCTTTGACCTTGATTTCTTGTTGGGTCACAGTGGATGAATTCCAAGAATACAAGTAAGGGTAAACCAAATCCTAACCTAATTTGGGAATAGAATATGGATATTTTGGGTAATCATGGGGTTCTAATAGGTGATTACAATAATTACATAGATAGAAATCCAAAATTTAATTGGAAATTATGTCTTACAGTGGATGGAATTTCGTTACAAAAACTAGAAATTTGGGGTTTCAAACTATAATAGGGAAGATCTACAACTACCAACTATGTTAAAAACATTAATAAAACTAAAATCTGAAAAATAATTTTTCATACAGTAGATGAAAATAATTACAGAGACTTTGGGTCTTGAAATCAAAACTTCAATAGAAATATTTTACTACTACAAATTAACTAAGAAGCTATAAGAAAACAAATATTTAAGAACTAATAAGGGAAATCAAGTGAACAAAGTTTTCTTCCAGATTTTTTTGAACTTGAAATCATCAATTATAGAAAAGAAGCTTTTTACAACTTTTAGAACAAAATTAAACAAAAAAAAAGTTTAAGTTTTCTACTCCTAAGGACCCTATCAAAAGATCACATGGTAACTTTGGCTATGGAATTCTTCCTATGGTTTTCTCTCCGTGGGTCTCTGTGTTTTTGTGTCTCCTCGAGTCTTCTTCCAGCGAATGTTATTCATAGACGAAGATTATCTGTCTTGCTAATTGTAGGAGGGATTGATTCATCATTGTTATCGTCTTGAACAAGGATGAAAGTGAAGTTTGGTCATTTTTTCAATCTTTGCCCAATTTTTTCTTCTGATACCATTTCCCATATTGAATGAATCTACAAAGAGAGAGAGAGAGAGAGAGAGAGAGAGAGAGAGAGAGAGAGAGAGGAAGAAAGATTCCCAAAACTCTTCATACATAAAGATATATACATATACGTACACTTTCAATTGTCTTCTTTCTTGACTAAGCCCGTTAGGTCATCATCTTTTCTTTGCTAAGACTAGTGGTTGGACATTCAAAAATGTGACTTCGGGCTAAAAAATCAGCAAGAGTGGAGATCAAAAATTATCATGTGTTTTTTTTTTACATTAGTGAAAGGAAAGTTGATGATCATTTTCGTATTTTCTCTTGATTTTTGCTGGTTCTGATAGCTTAGCACAGTGATGGGAGAAAATTCATATCTCTCTGCTCGGACCTCTGATTGACCTCAAATTTGCGGTCACGCATCACTAACTCATCAAACTATATTTTCTAGTTCTATACCAACTTCAAATTTTGAAGTCTAAAATGACCAAAATGTCCTTTTTATAGTTGTTCCTATTGTTCATGACTTCTTTTCTTCCTTTTATTGCATTATTTCAACTTCATTTTCATCTAAACATATAAAACATGTAAAAGCACAAAATTACACACATTTGAGTGACATCATTATTAAATCATTTTAATTTCAAAATGCACATAAAATTAGGATTTGGAGATTAAATTGGCACTATATCTATTATATTAGCACATGAATATGAAATATTCATTGCTTGTCATTGATCTCATCAAAAACATATAGGCAGGTTGTGCTAGATGCTTTATACCAATCAGAGATCCCTATTGAGACCACACCATAGGAATTAGTTTCTATCATCAACGTTCAAGCACTGACACCTACGATCACATTCACCAATGATGATCTACCACCCAAGGGACTGGCTCATAACAAGTCTTTGCACGTTACAATCCAATGCTTGGGAAGAACCATACTGGTATGTCTTGTTCACAATGGATCCTCCCTTAATGTTTGTCTAATGAGGATCGCTATAAGGATGGGTCTAGAACAATCAATGTTTTAAACATCAACCTAAGCCGTGCGCGCGTATGATAACTCTCAAAGGACTATCATTAGGGTAGTGACTTTTAAGGTAATCACAAGTCCATTGGAGAGAGAAAGAGAGAGAGACAAAATTCCAAGTTATTAATATTCCTTCATCATTTAATCTGCTTTTAGGGAGGCCTTGGATTCATAGCATAGATGGTGTGTCATCCACATTGAATCAAAAGGTCAAGTACATCTTGAACGAAGAAAATGGAGGGAAGAAGGTAGTCAATGAAATACTAGGAGATAGATGGATTAAGGAGCTGGAAGTCCCGGTCAATGCCCCTATACTGTAGGTCCATTTCCCCGAAGAGCAGAGTAATATCAAGGGTTCTGAGTTTGTTCAGGTTAATGTGATAAGAGAAAGTACATCATCGAGTTCCTACCAGTATACTTCAATCAGTACGCCAATCTGATGGCAGCCAACATCATTAAGAAGATGGGATTCTTTCCAGGCATAGGACTAGGTAAGAGAAATCAGGGATTGGCTAAGAGAGATAGTTTTGGATTGGGGTATGTTCTGATGGAGGAAGACAAGAAGAAGAAACCAAAAGGTGCTGCTGAGAAAATGAAGCCATATCAGAAGACCTTGAATGGGTATTTTGTTAAAGAAGGTGAAGATTTCCCTTTCTAAGGTTTATCAGAACCATGATTGGATCGGCGGATATGTGCCTAAAGTCGGGATTCAAGATTTTCTTTGATCATGAGTTCACTGAATACGAGGATCCTTATTTATCGACTCCCCCAAAACCAGCTTCATTTGGTGATTGGATGATAGTGATGGAAAAAGAAGAGCTTGAGAATGGAAAAGGGAAGAAAAAGATGGAAAAAACTGTATGGTATGCACCGGTTAAGAAGGACAAGTGGGCAGATTTTAATTTTTGGTTGTATATGTCTAGTGAAAGGATTCCCCCCTCCCCGAATTCTGTAATGGCCAATATGAGCCAACTTTTAATTTCTACTGATAAAAATGATGTAACGTAGAACAACATTATCAATGAAAACGTGACTGATTATGCTTACTCGACTGCGGTTAATGATGAATATAATGATTGTGAAAATAATAGTCCATCTGATTTACAAAAATTATTTGAAAAAGAAAATGAACCTGCATAAAAAATCATTGAGGAAACCTTAACAATTAATTTAGGTAGTGAAGAAAGTCCTCAAAATGTTTTTATTGGCACTACACTCAATGGAGATGAAAGCATAAAATTAATCTCACTGCTTAAAGAATTCAAGGATGTTTTTGCATAGTCTTACAATGATATGCTAGGAATATACCCAGAGATTGTCCAACACCATATCTGTAACGACCCTGGTGTTGTGGGCGGGCTGTTGTAGGTGCCTTTGTGGCTACAGTGGGTGCTGACAGGCTACACACTATGGGAAGTTCGTCCCACATCGCCTGGGTGTGGAAAGGTAATGTGCTATATATGTGTGGTTTCAAGTCTCCCTAGTAAGAGGCCTTTTGGGTAGTGACCCAAGAACAAATCTGTGCGGGTTTGGGCCCAAAGCGGACAATATCTTACTGAGCGAGACTTGGGTCATGACAGAATGGTATCAGAGCTAGACCCAGCCGGAAGTGTGCCAACGTGGACGTTGGGCCCTAAGGGGGGTGGAATGTAACGACCCTGGTGTTGTGGGCGGGCTGCTGTAGGTGCCTTTGTGGCTGCAGTAGGTGCTGACAGGCTACACACTATGGGAAGTTCGTCCCACATCGCATGGGTATGGAAAAGTAATGTGCTATATATATGTGGTTTCTAGTCTCCCTAGTAAGAGGCCTTTTGGGTAGTGACCCAAGAACAAATCCGTGCGGGTTTGGGCCCAAAGCGAACAATATCTTACTAAGCGAGACTTGGGTCGTGACAATATCCCCCTTTTTTCGAATTCCAAACCCATTAAGCAAAAATTGTGGCAAATGAGACTTGAATAGACTCTCAAAATCAAGGAGGAAGTCAAAAAGTAGTTAAAAGCAGTGTTCTTGATTGTCGCAGAATATTCATAATGGGTAGCTAACATAGTACCAGTGAAGGAAAAACAGGTTTTAAATTATTTTAAATGCATAGCGGAAAAATTAAGTTTCAAAAACTTTATTGGTAGCCCAGGATCTACTACTCGTCAATTCCATAGATGCGTATACTAAAGAGGGAAAAGAAATATACTTTAGGTCTTGAACCTAATTTTATAATCCTTTCTCTTGGATGGTGCAGCAGCTTCCACTAGGCTGTCTTCACCCTTATGACTCCTGCGGATGCTCCCCGAAAAGAATAGAGATGGTGGGATCTAATAAGGAGGATGGGAAGGTTTTGTGAAGCCCTAAATAGGTTCTACAGCTTTCGTATAGGAAAAATGACGATTATGAAATGTGTACACAGTTGCCCTATTTATAGATTTCCAAAATTGCCTATAACCTTCGACCGATTGAAGTGGCTTCGACCGATCAAAGTGGCTTCGATCGATCGAACTACTTTCGATCGCTTGAACCTACCCAGACATCAATCGATCAAAACCTATTCGATCGATCGAACCTATCATGACAAGATCCTCTTGTGCCTTTCCAAGCATCCTGGTGGAACTAAGAGTGGGACCTCCTAGGCTCTTTATTGTTGGCTCAGACCAGATGTTAATTCCCATGACTAAACTCTTTGATCAGCAAACTAACTAACTGGTCAGTTAATTTTTATTCCACTATAAAACGATAACTGAACTTGAACGCAAAAGAACATATCCGAATCGATAACTAGACTTGTATGGTGTACTAATGTTCCTCTACCTTCAGTATTCGTAATCATATTCAGGTAGTCGGATAACTGTTATTGTCAACCTGAATTATGATTACTTCTTAAATTCCTTGAGTCCCATTCACCTCTTATGATTACCAAACATGTTGATAACTACTTATCAACAAGACTACAGTTCTCAGTAATCAACTTGGTGATATACTCAAGGGAATGCTTACTCTGAATCAGAGGGTAGACTCTATCTTGACAATATATGTTCACAACCCTACGAACACAACATACCCAAGATACCCATGTGTTGATCTTTTATAGACCTCACTGATTGGTGATGATGCCTAAAACTGGTAAGGAAGGTTTTTAAGAGAAAATATGACAAGAACAATTTGCGAGTTGTTCGGTCCCGTTAACAAGTTGACCTACGTCCACGGTTGCGTCTGTGCGCTTCTCACTAGCAGATCACCGGCGGGCCTGGTGAGCCAACAAAGATGGGCGGCACTACCAGTAATACCGGCCAGGTGTATGCGTGTTGATGGTGAGTTCTCTGTTTAGGCTTGTAAGCTAGAGAATAAAGATCGGGATCCCCCTTAATAAGGTAGGTGGGCTCTTTTATAGATACAAGAGTCCCCCTCTACATGGTAAGTTGTTAGATTAGGAAGCCTAATCTAATCACAATAGATTTGTATGATTTTAGGGGAGTTTCCTAAGTGGTTTAGGAAACTGCCATATCCCTCTTCGCAAACTTATAGCTGATTTAGGAAACTGCTGGACAGCTCGGGACTAAGCCGTACCTCCTAGAGAGTTGCCGCGCCGCACCGCACGCCCGGGCTGTGCAAGCCTCCCGAGTGGTGCCATCTGTTGGTTTCAGAGACGTTGACCCCAAGCTCCCATTCCGGATAGTCCGGGTCATCCTGCTGACATGGAGGTTTGGCCTTAGCAGAATATTTCTGGGCGTACCAGTTGCCCCCCATTTTTGAAGTTGATGTGATGTTCCATCAAATGAAGTTTGAATATTAAAACTGCGTCCGATAGACCGTTCGGTAATAGGCCGGGATTCTGCCAGGGACGGGACTGACTGGAGTGACCGGCCGAGTTACAGACCGAGCGGTGACCATGTGAGCCCGAGTTCTTCCCATGCCACGTGTCCACTGATCACTGGCCTGGTCAGGATCCAACAATGCCAACCTAGGAGTAACCGAACCATTTACATGGCAACCGAACTGTCCCATCGGACATTTAATGCCCACGTCTTTTGAGGCAACGCCCCACGTGGCTGAAGCGACAGTTCTGGCGGGAAAACATATGAGTCGTTCAATCAGTTTTGATCTGAGTCGTCCAAGGTTTCTATATAAGGAGCACATGTTCATTCCATATATGCCTTCTGTTTGAAGATTGAATATATCGAGCGGTCTTTGAGAGCGAACTATTCCCGAGCTCTTTTCCTCTTCCTCTCTACAACCTAGGCTTCTCCCCATGGCCTCCCACGTCGACCTGACCTCCAACGAAGGAGTGACCACTTTCAGGAGGGACTGCGAGATACCTGAAGATGTCGGGGTCTGCTCTTACATCAAAGGAGAAGAGGTGGCCTTACCCTCGGTCATTATTAGCAGCTACCTTTTGCTAATAGTGCGGCTACGCTTCCCTTTCTCCGCCTCCTTCTGTGATCTCTTACATGGATTATGCTTTCCATTGAACAAGTGCCATCCAAATCTCGCCCGTCTTCTTTGGGGCATATCAGGACTGAACGAGCGGCTCGGGACATTCTTCCGCTCTGTGGACGTCGCCAGGTGCTATCTCTTGAGCATCGACCACGGGGATCCTTACCTATGCGCCAGAGCAGAAGGAAAGAATTTCGTCTGAGGTTTGGACTTCCCCAACAAGAACTGGCAAAAATACTCTTAGGTCGTTATCTCTGGTAACTGCTTGGCGGACCCCTCTATGTACCCTCATGCAGCCTTTGACCATGAACTATGCAAGACGTCCTTTATTGCTTTCTATGACATCGCTTCCTCTATGGCTGATATGGAGGCGATCAACAGAGCGGTTAAGGCCGGCCTCAGGTTTTCCGATTTGATCGAGGGACCTGCTGGTGAGGTTGGCTGTGAAGCTCCCATTGTGACTCTTGTTGCGGCTGCTTTCGGGTCTCGCCGTTATACCCGGTCCATGGCTTCCGGCTTGCATGCCATGAGAGAGGACGGCCCGCCTAAAGGGCCAATCGCTCTATCCACCAGCTCCGATTCATCTTCGTCTGGGGATACAGGCCCGCCACCAGGCCCTACTCGGAAGGGTAAGGAGAAGGCGGTTGAGGAGGAATCTCAACCCCAACCAAAAAGGAGTCGGCCGGAAGCACACGTCGGCCTTCATATGTCTAGCTCTTGGACAGGCCTCTCCCTCGGTAATCTGGAAGATCGTCTACAGGCAGTGGAAAAGCAAAGTGCTCTTCTGCAGACGAACTCTGCCATGCGGGAGGTGGACTTTCATGCTCTGGAGCTTACTGTCAAAGAGCTAGTGGCCAGGATGGCCGCCATGGAAGAGGAAGTTAAAGCTCTGAAGGGCAAGGGGACCTGAAGACCCTCTTTGTTCACTTTTGTTGTTTTTTTTTGTTGCCGGGGAAGCCACTAAAACTTCCCCCTAATGTACAAAATATTTTAATTAATGAAAAGGTCCTCTGAGGCCACCTTTTTTTGCATCGATCATGTTGTTTGTGATTGTCAACACCCAGCCCATTGATGTGACCGAGCGGTTTGCTTGGATACCTCAGGAATGCTTGGCCACACGGGGTGCGCCCTCACTGGAATAACCGGTGCCTCTGGGTGATGTGGCACTTTCTTGGCTAGATTATTTTGGACATACGATGCCCCCCATTTTTGGAACTGACCGGATGCTTAATCGGGTGAGGATTCAAAAATAAGTAGCTCCTGGGAAACCGTTCGGACGTGGTCCGGGGATGCTGCTCGGGATATGGCCCACACCATGGCCCCTCGGTGTAGTAACTGACCGGTAAAGGTGGGAGCTCGGGTGTGGGGTATTGCCACATGTCAGGGTGTAATTGGCCTAGTCGGGATCCAGCAGAGTCGGTTCAAATATAACCAAACAGTTACGTGGTAACCGGACTGTCATGTCACGCATTTAATGCGCGTGCCTTTTGAGGCGACCCTTCACGTGCCCGAGGTGACAGCTGTTGGTGACTCTTGGCGGGAAAATTCCTGAGCCGTCGGATCTGATCGATCTGGACCATCCGCTATTCCTATATAAGAAGCACTCGGCCTTCTCTCCAGTACCTACTGCCAAGTAAGAGGATTTACCGAACGGTTTTGAGAGCATCCAAGATTCCCGAGCAAGATTCCTGAGTTCTTTCTGCACTAACTTTTGTAAGTCTTTCCTTCCTGTCTTCAGTTTTTCATTCTCTTCTTCTTTTCTTGAACTAAGCTGGAGGGAGTAAACCAGCTTGGGTTAGTATGAGCTTGGGATTTCTTCTTCCTTTGGTTTTGTCATTTCTTTCAGTCTGGGGGTACGCTAGGACAAATTGACCGAGCGGGAGTTCCTGAGGGAGTCGTGAGTGAGTGTTGTGTTTCTTCTCGAATCTTGTACGACCTACCCTTTAGGTTGTTAGATCTACCTCCCCTATACATCAGATTTGGAGTTCTCAACCCATTCTCAGGTCGCCTGCCCTTGAGGCCATCCACAGACGCAGTCATGTGTCACTCGGATTCCAACTCGTCTTCTCGGTCGGAGGACGAGCAGCTGCGATCCGGGTCTATGAGTACAAGCTCGGATCCTACTTCTTCAGCCCCCTCGGACCAGTACAGTGAGGGAATAATCCCCGCCCAGGCATTTTATAAGGAAGCGCACTAGGATTCTCTTGCTGCCTCGACGTCTCGGGGGTCCGGCGATGAAAGGTCTCTGCCGAACAGTCCCAGAGTAGTATTCGCATGTGAGTCCATCGTCAGTATTCAGCATGGTCCTGACCTGGATCAGATCAGGGACCGATATGATCTTCCCTACCCCCTCTCTTGCTCTATCCATAATAGCGGAGCCCACTTCCACGATTCGGGCTTCGTCACGTTGTACGAGGATGCCTTCTTGGCAGACCTTCGCTTGCCTCTTCACCCAGTTGCCCCAGATGCGCTCATCTACCTCGGGATATCCCCCAGGCAACTTGCCCCGAACGGCTGGCGTTACTTGATGTGGTGCATCTCTTTATGGCCCCAAGTCCTTGGGTACGAGCTCACTCTGTAGGAGTTCTTCTGGACCCATCGGCCTTTCCCAGTTCACGGAGAGGCCGGCTTCTTCTTGCTCTCAGTTAGGCAAGGGCGGAAGATAATTGTGAACTGCGTGGAAGAAGAAGTTCTTCCATGTGTCCACTCTGGGTCTTTGTAAGAAGGCGTCGGGTGTTCAGCTGAGGACCTCCTGGGCGAGTAAGCTGAGGAGTAAGTCCAAGCACACTCTCTTCCTTCCTTAGTTTGCTTACCCGACCTTGACTAACCTATTTACGTCTGCTTTACAATGGGAGCAGAGGACCTGCCGAGTCTCCCCGACGAGCTTCAAGCGCGGGTCTTGTCTCTGGCGCAGGACCCAACCGACATCAATAAAGTGCTGACCTGATCGGGGAGCCCGAGGACCTATTATAAGCCCCAGCACAATTTTACAGCTCCCATCATCCCGATGATCATCCCTGGTAAACACCATTTCTTGACCGTCTGGTTTTTCTACACTCTTGAACCCTGATATGCTTCTGGTTTTGCAGAAATGGCTCCCAAGAATGTGGCGGCGCTGAAGGAGAAAGAGGCAGCCTTGATGGCCTGGGCTGGCCAGAAGAGGAAGAAACCAGCCCCCGCTGAGGGCCAGCCACTGAAAAGGATCTCCCGGGGGATCTCCATCCGGGCTAGGGAGGAAGCTGCTACTACTTCCTCGCCCATGGTAACAATTGATGCACCACCACCACCACCTGCTAGCGCGACCACTGCTGTGCCTCCACCACTCTCCACAGTGGCCAGACCGTCCGGGGTCTCTGTCCCAACCATGGAGAAAGCTCGGGTGGGCCCCTCTTCATTGCCGAAGATTGAGATAGCAGAGGATGTCCATGGAAGGGTGCAGCCCGGGTTACTGCAGAGTCAGGTTGACAGGTGTGCCCTGATGAGCCCCGAGGCCATTATCGGCTGGCTATATAGCATCAGTCACTTGGTAAGTTTCTTCTTAGAATATGAATGTTAACTTTCTCTCCATGCGCATACTGACATTTCCTTGTTCTTGTAGGTTAGCTGTATTGCTGCTGGGGTTGAGGCCACCCTTCCTGGCATTGCTCAAAGGTTGGCCGCTGCTGAGGCTAACCTTTCAGTGGAGAGGGCTGCTCGGGAGTTTGCGGAGTTTTCCCTCACCGTGGAGGAAGAAATATCCCAAGCAATCACCCTGGAGTTGGGGGAGATTCGTGATTCCTTGTCCATCGAGCGGGCTGCCCAGAAGGTGGCAGAGGCCAAGGCTACAGCTGCAGAGGTCGGTAGGATCACCGCTGAGAAGATTGTTGAGGCCAAGGTTGTTGCCTCGGAGTCCGTGAAGATCTCCACCAAGAAGGATCTCAAAGCTATGACGTCCACGCTCTCAAAGCTTACTACTACTCGGGAGGCTAAAGCCAGAGAAGCTGAGGAGGAATTCGAGGCTGGGTTCCTCACAGGCTACGCCGACCTGGCGAAGCGGGTTGTTGCTGACCACCCAGAATGGGATCTATCTGGGTACTCCTGGGCCGAGTCCGGTTACTGGAAGGAAGGCCACGCGGACTCTGAGGTCGCTGCTGAAACCGAGGTTGCTGCTGAAGTCGAGGTTGCCACTGAAGCCGCGCTGGCCGGGGGCCCCTCCGTTGATGAGCAGGCTGCGGAGGAGGAGGAAGTGGTGGTGGTAGATTAGCTTTTATTTTTGTTTCTTGTTGTAGTTTTTTTTATGGGAAGGCTACTACAACTGCCCCCCAGGCTTTGTATAGTTTAAATTTCAATTAATGAAAAGGCCGTCGCGGTCAATCTCTCCATTAACTGTCTTTCGTTTCTTTTTCCCTGTACTGTGCCTACTTGTGATAGGGTCGTAACCAACAGAACACCTAGTCTTTCTGACCTGTTTAAAAGGTACATCTTGTGTATTATAAGATAGCCTGTATTACCGTCCGGGGTGTCCTGGTGTATCATAGGTGTATCCTGTTTACCGTCCAGGATATATCTCTGATCACTGTAAGTACTTATGAATATTTTCAAGTTCTTGTAGTGACCGGTGGGATTCCCTATTTTGGCCTAATATTCCCCTGCCCTCCAAGCATTTTGCTAAGGCAGGAGCGCAGGTGTGAGTGGCCGTAGGGAACTGACCTGGAACATGGGTGGTTGCAGGGTCATTTGAAGCTTGCAATCATTGGCCACCTAGGGGTTTGGCCCTGTCGTCGGCTGGACCTAAGCGAAGCTTAAGTGATTTCCTGTTTAGGTCTAGTATCCCCCTTGCCCCTGATCGTCCTGTGAAGGCGGGGGCTTGAGGAGCGACCATAGGAAACCGACCTGGAACATTGGTGGTTGTAGGGTCATTTGGTGCCTGGGTTTGGATCACGAGGTCTTCTTAAGTGCCTGGGTTCAGAGCCCGAGGTCTTTTGTGCCTTGGGGTGGGGCCCAAGGTCTTTGGTACCTCGGGGTTAAGCCCGAGGTCTTTTGTGCCTTTAGGCCCAAGGTCTTTTCAGCCTTGGTGTTTAGCCAAGGTCTTTTTTTTTTGCATTGCCCGGGGTACTAACAGGAGTAAAGTTTCAAAGTAAACTATTCAATTTTATTTAAAAATAAGAATTTATAGTGTTTGCTCAATGAGAGCTACAAAAAGAAATTTCTCTACCAATACTAAATTCCTGTGGGCAAATGCTATTGATAATACTTGCGGAGGTGTTGCACATTCCAAGGATGAGAGAGATCGCGCCCGTCCATGCTCTGTAGCCAGTAGGTTCCTGGTCGGTTGATCTGGGTCACTTTGTACGGGCCTTCCCAGTTTGGCCCCAATTTCCCATGGTTTGGAACTCGGGTAGACTGGTTCACTGTCTTGAGGACGAGGTCTCTGACTTGAAAACTGCGGTGCTTCACCTTGCTATTGTAGTATTGAGAAACCCGTTGCTTGTAGGCTGCCACTTTTAGGTAGGCTTGGTCTCTCCTTTCCTCCACTAGATCCAATTCTGACTGGAGGGCTTCTTCGTTATTTGGCGCACTGAAGTTGGCCACCCAATATTTTGGCAACCCAAGTTCTATGGGGACCACTGCCTCAAACCCGTAAGTTAAAGAGAATGGTGTCTCGCTTGTTGCCGCTCGGGGCGTAGTGCGGTAAGCCCACAGGAGGGTTGGTAGCTCTTCAGCCCATAGCCCTTTGGCACCCTCAAGCCTTGTTTTGATTGAGTGCAAGATTGTTTGGTTAGTTACCTCGGCTTGACCATCAGCTTGTGGATGCTCGGGGGAGGAATAATGATTCAGTATCCCATAGCCCGAGCAGAATTACCTGAAGATAGGGGTATCAAATTGTCTACCGTTGTCACTGACCAGGACCCGGGGAATGCCGAACCTGCTAAGAATATTATTTTCCACGAAGCTCTCCATTTTCCGCTCAGTTATGGTCGCCAAGGGCTCGGCCTCTACCCACTTGGTGAAGTAGTCAACTGGACCTGTCCTTTTCCCATTGGCAGAGGACCGACGAAGTCGATGCCCCACTGGGCGGACGGCCATGGGCTGTGGATTGGTGTCTGGAGTTCTCCCGGTCGGTTGATCATGGGAGAGTATGTTTGACACTTGTCACATCTTTTGACATACTCCTGTGAATCCCGGGCCATGGTTGGCCAGTAGTAACCTTGCAGTAGGGCTTTTCTTGAGAGTGCCCGACCTCCGATGTGGTTCCTGCACACTCCTTCATGGATTTTGAACAGTATTGCTGGGACCTGTACGGGGTGAACACAGCAGAGGTACGGGATAGTAAATCCTCTGTTGTAGAGAATGCTATAGAGAAGATGGTAACGGGCTGCCCGGTATTTAACCCGGCGGGCTTCTTCTTTGTCGTCGGGTAGCGCCCCTGTTGCCAAGAATGTCACGAGTGGGTCCATCCAGCTGGGTCCCAGAGTGACCGAGTCTACCTCCATGCTTTCTGAGTTGATCACACTTAGCTCTGGTAGGTATTGTATCCTTATCCCGAGCAAGTGTGACTCGGAAGACGAGGCGAGGTGAGCCAATCAATTGGCTCTGGTATTCTCTTCTCTGGGTATTTGTGTCATGGAGAATCCTCAGAGCTGCTTGGAAACCGTTCGGACAAGGGCCAAGTAGGCTACCATGCTGTCTTCCCACGCTTCGTACTCTTGGTTAACCTGATTGACCACGAGCTGGGAGTCATTATAGCCCTGAACCTATTGTGCGCTCATAGAGATGGCCAACTGTAACCCGACCAAGAGAGCTTCGTATTCGACCTAGTTGTTGGAGGCGCGGAACCCAAACCTCAATGCATATTCGAGCTGGATAACGTCGGGGGTAGTCAGGATGATTCCTGCCCCACTACCTTGCTGGTTGGAGGAACCGTCCACATGCAGTACCCAGTTAGTATGTCAGAGTGTAACCCGGGCGGTAAGGCCAGGGGATCAGACTCTTCGACCGGATCCTCGGTATATATAAACTCGACCAAAAAGTCCGCTACAGCTTGTCCCTTGATGGCTGTCCGGGGTCAGTAGATTACTTCAAACTCTTCCGATTCCAATGCCCATTTGACAAGAGTCCCGAACGTGTCTGGGCGACTGAGGATTCTACGGAGAGGTTGGTCTGCGAGGACTATAATTGCATGGGCCTGAAAATATGGGCGGAGCCTTCGCGCCGAGGTGATAAGAGTGAACGCCAATTTTTCGATGCGGGACTATCTACTCTCTGTGCCCTGTAACGCCCGGCTGGTGTAGTACACTGGGAACTATATCCCATGCTCTTCCCGTATAAGCACCGAGCTAACTACTGATGGTGACACTGCCAAATATAGAAATAGCTCTTCCCCGGGCACGGGTGTTGAGAGTAGAGGAGGGGACGCCAGGTACTTCTTGAGTTCCTGGAATGCCTCTTCACACTCTTCTGACCACTGAAATGCTTTGCAGAGGATTTTGAAGAATGGCAGGCACCGGTCGGTAGCTCGGGAGACAAATCTGTTCAGTGCGGCCACCCGTCCGGCTATGCTCTGAACTTCCTTCGTTGATTTGGGTGACCGCATGTTGATGATGGCTTTGATCTTCTCGGGGTTTACCTCAATCCCCCTTCTGCTGACTAGATGGCCAAGAAATTTCCCGGACGAGACACCAAAGGTGCACTTGGCCGGGTTCAACCTCATCCTGAATTTTCTCAAAATGTTGAAGGCCCCTGCCAGATGCTCGAGGTGGTCGGGCTCATCCCGGCTCTTGAACAGTAGATCATCCACATATACCTCCATAGACTTTCCGATGAGGTCTTTGAACATATAGTTGACCAGGCGTTGGTAAGTAGCCCCAGCATTCTTGAGACCGAAGGGCATAACCTTATAGCAATACGTGCCTTGGTCAGTGATGAACGCAGTCTTCTCTTTATCCCTAGGGTACATGTTGATCTGATTGTACCCCGAGTAAGCGTCCATGAATGAGAGGAGCGAGTGACCTGCAGTGGAGTCCACAAGGAGGTCTATCCTAGGCAGCGGGTAGCAGTCCTTGGGGCTGGCCTTGTTGAGGTCGGTGAAGTCCACACACATTCTCCACTTCCCGTTGCTTTTCTTGACAAGAACAACATTAGCTAGCCAGTCGGGATAGTGGACCTCTCGGATGGACTTCGCCTTTAGGAGCTTCTCGACCTCCTCACTCACTGCCTTTTGTCTCTCGGGGGCCATGCCCCTTCTCTTCTGCTTGACTGGGCGACAATCCGGGCTGACATTGAGATGATGGGACATTACCCGGGGGTCAATCCCGGGCATATCCTCGTGACTCTAAGAAAAAATGTCTTGATTTTGCCTTAGGAACTGGGTCAGCTTTTCCTTCAAGCTGAGCTCCAGTAGGGTACCTATGTTGGCCGTGCGGTCTGGGTACTCGGGGTCCAGCATCACTTGCTCCAGTTCTTCTATCGGACCTACCATGTCACTCTGGTCCCGAGGGTCCATCTCTTGGACGTTCAAAGTTTCCGTGATTGCCCCCCGGCGTAACGAGCTGACATAACAACTCCGGGCGGTGCTCTGATCTCCATGAAAGCATCCAGGTCCCTAAGGAGTTGGGAACTTCACTATTAAGCTGTAGGTGGAGACGACCGCTCTGGCCTTGTTGAGGGTCGGTCAGCCAAGGATGACGTTGTAGGCTGACGGTGCTTCTACGATCACAAAATTGGTCAACACAGAAGCCTGCTGAGGATAGGTCCCCATGAGAACTGGAAGCTCGATTGTCCCGAGCAGTTGCGTGCTGGAGCCGTTGAATCCGACCAGGGGGTAGCAACCGACCGGAGCCGATCCCTGGCGATCACGAGTTGATCGAATGTCGACATGAACATAATGTTGGACGAGCTGCCCGTGTCCACTAGCACCCTCTGGACCATATATTTGGCTATAGAAAGCGTCACTACTAGCGGGTCATCATGGGGGCAGTGGACGCCCTGCAGGTCCTCGGATGCAAAGGTAAGAACATCGGTTGGGGAGGAGCCGGTGGATTGGACCTGCCAGACATCAGGTCGGGATGCCTGGGCATGCCTCTTCCGTGCCGACTGTGAATCACCTCCGCTTGATGTTCCTCCGGAGATCACGTGGATGTGGCCAAGTGGTGGTGACCGATCGGGAGCTCGGTTGTCCTGCCGAGGTTGTCTGTTCGCTATGACGAACTCCATAAGGTGTCACTGCTCGATCAGCTTCTCTATTGTTATTTTCAATGTAAAGCAATCCTCCGTTTCATGGCCGTGATCCCAGTGGTAACTTCAAAACTTGTCCCAGTTCCTCTTACCGGGCGGGGCTCTTAGTTTAGCTGGCTGCGAAAGCAGCCTTTACGCCTCTGCGGTGGCCATAACCTCATGTATAGGTCGGAAAAAGGGTGTGAAAGCAGTTGGGGGCTGACCCCGGGCATCTCTTTGGTCTTGCTTTGGCTTCTTTCCCGAGCCCTTCTCGAACCCTTCATGCTTGCGCTTGGCTTTCGAGGATTCGTCTCCCATCTGGCCGGCGCGCTTCGCCTTCAAGAACTCCTCAGTATTGATGTATTTCGTGACCCTCTCTGAGAGTTCCACCAGAGTTGCCGTTCGGTCACGATGGAATGACGTGGCGACCTTGGTGTGTTGTACTCCCGAGCAGAAGGCTATGATTGTGGCCGTTTCATTGAGGTTGCGGATCAGGAGCCTCTGTTGGTTGAAACGGTCCACATACTCCCTCAAGGACTCCCCTTTGCGCTGCTTGAAGGTCAGCAGCTGAGTGTCCGGTTGTGACCGATCAAGCATCCCGACAAACTGGCTGATGAACAGCTTACCGAGGGCTTTGAAGTTGTCGACCGTCTGGGGCTTTAAAGCATGGAACCACTGTGCGGCTGGCCCCTTGAGGGTACTAGGGAAGGCCAGGCATAGTAGCTCATCAACCGTGGTGACCAGCGCCATCTGAGCCTTGTAATTGCGGATGTGGTCCACCGAACTCCCTGTGCCGACATAGGAGCTGAAATGAGGGGGTTTGAACTTCCGTAGAATTGGAAACCGTGTCACTCGAGTGGTATAGGGTGTTTCAGTCTCCATACTGGTGAGGTCGTGGCTGGATTTGCGGTTCAACCTCTCGATTTGCTGCTACAGCTCCTCGACCTGGGCCTTTACGTCATCCCGCTCGGTCCTCCTCTCTATATCCGAGCGGTACGTTGGGTCGGACGACGAGGCCTCTTCCTCAAAGCGTGTCAACTTCAGGGATAGAGCCCGGCTCTGGGTCCGAGAAAGCCTGTGCCTAAGATCCCCCCGGCTCAGGGCTGGAGGGTCATCGGCCGATTCCCGGGCTCTCCGTCCGGACTCCTCCCCTCTGGGAGCGCGCCGCTGATCGATGATAATTCTGGCGTCCTCAACTCGGCGAGGATTGGGCCGAGGTCATCTTTGCGAGCGCCTGGTGTCGCGCCCGCCCCGAAGGTGGGGTGCGGTTCCCTCGTGGGTCGTGACCGTTTATGTCGAGATGTGTGAAAGTAGGTGAGGTGTATAAAAAGTGGGAGTAGGGCCAAGTAAGAGTTTAGAGTCGCCACCTAACATTTATTCGGGAGTTAGGATCCCTGCAAAGACAATCGACATGATCATCTTTGAGTTTTGAAAAACGTTTTGAAACAGTAAGGCCCTTTAAAAGTGTGACTCGAATAGTCATGCGAAACCAGAGTTCTTGAAGTGGGTTCAGGGACTCAATTATGTCGAGGAAAGGTATTAGGCACCCTCGAACATCCGTGACACACGGTTATCGTTTTAGTGGTTTTCATAGTAATGGGGCGTAAGTAAGGAGTAGTAGAATACATATATAATAAATTAAAATGCGAGCATCCGTGACACACGGTTGCCGATTTACCTATCTCGACACGAGATAGTTTTGTAAGTATGTATTAGTTTGAAAGTATGTATACGTATCTCGACATGAGATAGTTTGAAAGTATAGTTATGGCCGCACCCAAGTATGGGTTGCATACGTATCTCGACACGAGAATCAGGTCGTACGTAGTTCTGTGTTGTATATGTGCGTGAGTGTGCAAAATAGTATTTTGAGTAAAGTCGGTGTAGCTAGGAACTTTAACCTGCGCGGTGTAGTCCTAGACTTTAACCTTTGAGAAAGTAGTGAGTTGTGAGAAAGTGTTTTTGAGTAAAAAGTCGGGGTAGATCGACTGTGCGACGAGTTTTTTTTATTTTTTTTTTTGATTTTTTTTTGTCTTTTTGTTTTATGTACCGGAAGTAAGGGTCGGTGGCCATTAAGAGTGTGAAGACTTACCTATCTTACCTGTGCTGTTTGCAGATTCCAAGCAAAGGTGGTAGTGGAGCTTTATTTGAGAAAGCCCATTTTTTGTATTTTTCTTTTCGTCTTCTTGTTTTGTATTTTTGATTTTTATACCGGAAGAAAGGGACGGTGCCCAGTGCTTTAAAAAGGTGCCGGAAGTACGGGTCGGTGCCCGGTGAAAAAAGGTTTTACCGGAAGTATGGGTCTGTGCCCGGTAATGTAAAAAAGGTGATGTGAAAGTTTTACCGGAAGTACAAGTCGATGCCCTGTGATTTGAGAAAGTGTGATGGAAGTACGGGTCGGTGCCCTATGAGAATGGAGAGAAGTATCAATTTTTTTGTTTCTCTGATTTATATCAATGAAAATCTATAACAAGAGATAAAGTGCAGCCGGATGGGTCATTAGATCTCCTTCCGGCTGGCGCAGGATATAAAGTCCAATCGGGTGGAGTTCGAAGGTCTCCTTCCGACTGGCGCAAGATATAACAGTTTGATAAAGTTCAACCGTGTGGGTCATTAGATCTCCTTTCGACTGACGCAGGATATAAAATCCAATCGGTTAGAGTTCGAGGCCTCCTTCTGACTAGCACAGGATATAGCAGTTTGATAAAGTTCAGCCGGGTGGGTTATTAGATCTCCTTCCGGCTGACGCAGGATATATACAGTCCAATCGGGTGGAGTTCGAGGCCTCCTTCCGACTGGCAAGAGAAGTTACAATATCCGACCAGTGGATTTATAGGGACACCACACCACTAAAGCATATAAAAGAAAAGAAAAGAAAAAGGCGGAATATCCGACCAGTGGATTTATAGGGAGCCTCAGACCACTAAAGCATATAAGTAAATAAAAGAAAAGAAAAAGAAGGAATATCCGACCAGTGGATTTATAGGGAGCCCCAGACCACTAAGTGTAAGAGTTTGAGGGAGTTACCTGTGCAGAAGGGGCTATTGAAGCCGAGTCGGTGTGTTGTTGAGAAAGAATGAAAGAATTCGAGATTTGAAAGGATCGTCACCGAGAAACGTCGCAAAAATAAGCCGAGAAGACCCGAAGTCATATTTTAACACGCAATCGACTTGAACGGACGTCATAGTCGGGTCCTGAAGGGCCGGAAGAGTCAGAAAAACCATAAGTCGGGCAAAAAATAGATCCGGGCTGAGTTGAGCGGGACCCGCGGGGGTTAAAACCGGCTAGGATAGCCTGAAATGGACATATAAAATGCCAAACAGCCCTTAAGATTTAGATTAGGCCAATTCTGAGGTCACTGGTGCGTCCGGAACGGCCAAATTAGCTAGGAACAAGTGTCCGTTTGTTGAAATCTGGACCCAGAGTAGAGAAAATTGGGAAAAACCAAAAGTAGGGCCCAAGTGCTACGTCAGCAAGCCACATGTCAGTCAACGACACATGGCGCCTTTTGGTTGGCTGGTCAAAGCTGACCATGCATTGATTGGGTGTGCTAACTAGGCATCGAAGTGACGCGTGGCAGCCTTTGACTGGCTAGCCTACATACTAACGTGGCAGCCATGCCACGTGTCAACCTCTGATTGGTTAGTCGGTGCTGACGTGGCAGTGACACGTGGTTAGCTAGTGCCACATGGCAGCCTGTGATTGGCCAATCAGCTCTGACCTGGCGCTGACATGGCAGACACATGGCAGTACACGTGGCAGTATGTGACACGTTTTAGACGCTGATTGGTGGTCAATGCTGACTCAACAATGATGTGGCAAAACACGTGGTAGCTGACTGGACTGCTGACTCAGCAGTTGTTGCCACGTGGCAACTTTTGATTGGAGGGTCAACCGGTGAGTCAGCGCTGACTGTTGGCTGTGCGTGGGAAGGCGAGATGGAGCCCTGGTGGCGCGTATAGCGCGTGCGGCGTTTTCGGTGGCGCTTGGAGGTCGGGCTTCCGGTGGCGGCGTCGTCTAGGCCAGACGATCAGTCTGGTGGTGGTTGTTGGCGATGGTGATCGTTGTAATGTCCACCGGAGTAGATTCTGTGCAGCGGCGGTGCGTGGGGGATGTTGATGACGCGTGGGCCTTTTGTGGTTCAGTTTTGGTGGTCCGGCCAGTTGTGTTGGCTCCGGTTTGATGAGAGGGAGGTTTTGGTATGGGTGGTGAGAGAAAGAGAGGTGTTTAAGGCCCTGTTTGGCTGTTTTTTCTATTCTGTGCAGTGAGCTTAGGATCTGTTTGGTTTGAGCTCAGATTCTGGGAGTTTTGTGGGGTTTTTTGTGAGTTGAGGTTGTGCAGGGGGTTGGGTAATGAGGTGGTGGCCATGGGTTTTCTGTGGTGGAGGCCATGGTGGTGTAGTGGTAGTGATCGGGTGGTGTTTGGTTAATAACCAAACAAAGCCTAAGGGTTTGGAAGGTTTCTCCTTAAACCAAACAGGGCCTTAATGGGAGGCTGCCCTTTCTATCTTTTTTTTTATGCGTGGGGGAAGCTTTCTATTTATAGAAAGTTTCCCAAAACCCTACATGGGTTTTATTCCCATGTAGGCGGAACAAGAGACCGTAGGTACAACCTTCGATCGGGGCTGTCGATCGTTACGGACTTCGATCTTTGATATTTTTCAATCCGGACGTCCGATTTGGATGATTCGAAAAGATCCGGACTCGATTTAACGTTCTCTTTAAATTCATATGGTTGGATCAAAATTTGTTTGAAACTCGAAAATGATTCCGTTTTCTAAGACCATCGATGTTTGATCTACACCGTTCAAACTTCGACTGTCTATATCTTTTGATCCAACCGTCCGATCTTCTTGATTCAAGATGATTTGAAATTGTATTGATGTTCTCTTTGAATCGGTACGGTTCGATTGAGAATCTCTGATTTAGAAATGACCGTTTTGCCCTTGTCTTTCCCAATTGAGTCTTGAAACTTTGGTTGGACGTCGTTGCTTCTCTGATTGTCTGATGGACTGATTCAAGTCGTCGAACCTCTGTTTTTTCTTCGTATTTTAGTCATTCATATCTAGTCGGACTTTTGGTGCTTCTGGATTGACAATCGTGTCCCTTTTCCTTGAGTTTGGGGCGTCGAAACTTCAATCGAAGCCCGACTTTTCTCTGGTTGTCAAAAATTGACGATTTGAAGTCTTGTGGGCCTGCACTGAATTCCTATTTTGCCCTGGTGTAAATGAATTCAACCATTGGTTTTCCCGGACTTGATTCCAGTCTTGAATTTTGTGCTGAACTTCGATTCTGGTTGAAAACGTCTCCAATTATCGTAATCGGATGATCCTGGGTTCTGGGACTCCTGATCGATGAGTTGTGGGCTCTATATTGACTTTGATTTGACCTCTGGGATCCCTGTTTGGATTCTGGAGCTCTTTTCTCAATTTGTGGGACTAGTGGGCCCCCCCTATGATGGTTATTTCTTTTTTTGGCAGGTTAAAATGGGGTGTCTACACCTGGTGGCCTCGCTGCGCTCTCCATCCGCAGGGCGTTCCTGGTCCGGTGGGGACACCAGAGCGGAGCGGGCCTATGAACAGGGGCGCTCTTCTCAGGTTGATTCTCTGATGTAGGGAGCTTCTCTCGTTGGGCCATAAGCGCCTCTATCTGTTCCTGTGTTCGGCGCTGGCCCTCCAAGAGTTGTGCCAGCACTTCCGTTATCTGCTAGGTCGTCATAGAGGCAGGCTGCTGTTCAGGCTGCGGGTTCTCCTGACCGGTCTGATTAGCGGCTTTCATACCCGTCTTCGGCGGCATGTTGATCAGTTGAGAATTTGTTTGATGAGAAGATTCAGTCATTCCCACAGACGGTGCCAAACTGATGATGCCTAAAACTGGTAAGGAAGGTTTTTAAGAGAAAATATGACAAGAACAATTTGCGAGTGGTTCAGTCCCGTTAACAAGGTGACCTACGTCCACAGTTGCGTCTGTGCGCTTCTCACTAGCAGATCATCGGCGGGCCTGGTGAGCCAACAAAGATGGGCGGCACTACCAGTAATACCGGCCGGGTGTATGCGTGTTGATGGTGAGTTCTCTGTTTAGGCTTGTAAGCTAGAGAATAAAGATCGGGATCCCCCTTGACAGGGTAGGTGGGCTTTTTTATAGATGCAAGAGTCCCCCTCTACATGGTAAGTTGTTAGATTATGAAGCCTAATCTAATCACAATAGATTTGTATGATTTTAGGGGAGTTTCCTAAGTGGTTTAGGAAACTGCCATATCCCTCTTCGCAAACTTGTAGCTGATTTAGGAAACTGCTGGACAGCTCGGGACCGAGCCGTACCTCCTGAAGAGTTGCCGCACCGCACGCCCGGGCTGTGCAAGCCTCCCGAGCGGTGCCATCTGTTGGTTTCAGAGGCGTTGACCCCAAGCTCCCATTCCAGATAGTCCGGGTCATCCTGCTGACGTGGCAGTTTGGCCTTAGCATAATATTTCTGGGCGTACCAATTGGTAAGTCAAAGAAGTCGCATCCACAGTTTGTGTCATCTCAAGATTAAGAACACGTACCTTATACAAGTTATGAGTTCCTATCGACTATTTGACAGTCTTGAGTGTCAATAGGAAAGCTCAGGTCCGTCAATGCACTATAAGCACTAGCATATTAACTAAGAGTTACACTCTAGTGATTGAGATTAATCACTCCATCCAATGGTAGTTAATCATGCTACAATGTAAACCTGATGAGATATCCAGTCTCATCATCCACTGTGACAAGTTCTAAGTATCAAAGAATAATAATTCATATCGCACTTGTATGTATCTCATACACACATGATTACTTACTATGATACTTAATGATTAACAATCATCTCATGAAAGAAACATACACAATGAAATGTAAAGCTGATATCCATATATTAAAATGTTAATGTCTCATACATAAAGTAATGATTTGAGGGCACAAACCCAATAACCAGTTCCTAAGAAAGACGAACGCATACAAGTGTATGTTGACTTCTGAGACCTAAACAAAGCTAACTATAGTCCGAAGGATGACTAAAGCTTTCCACACATAGACATATTGGTGGATAATGCAGTGGGGCATAAACTCTTGTCTTTTAAGGATGGATATAATTAGATACTAATGGCACCCAAGGATAGTGAAAAGACTACCTTCATCACACATTGGGGTACCTATTGTTATAGGGACATGCCTTTCGGGCTAAAGAACACGGGTACAGCCTACCAAAGGGCAGCAACCACATCACTACATGACATGATCTATAAGGAAGTAGAAGTGTATGTGGATGACATGATCATGAACCCACAGAAATGTACTTTCGGGGTAACCACCGGGAAGCTATTAGGATTCTTAATCACTCAAAGGGGGATAGAAGTAGATCCTATCAAAATCAAAGCCATTATGGAAATGTCGCCGCTGAAGAAGTCAAAGGGTTCCTAGGTAGGGTCCAATTTATTAGCCGATTCATTTTGAAACTCACCATAACCTGTAACCCGCTCTTTAGGTTGTTAAGAAAAGGGGAGAAATTCAAATGGGATGACCAATGCCAAGAAGCCTTCGATAAGATCAAAACCTACCTCCGAAAGCCACCCATCCTTTCACCACCTAACCCAGATAAACCATTACTCTTTTACCCGTCAGTCGCTGAAAACTCAATGGGATGCATGTTAGCCTAAGAGGGAGGGGAGAAGCATTCTGAGAGAGCCATTTATTACATTAGTAAGAGGATGATGGGGTATGAGCTAAATTATTCACCAATAGAAAAGACTTATTGGGCCTTAGTTTGGAGCACCCTTCGTCTTAGGCATTACATGCTAGCTTTTCCTATCATACTTATTTCCTGCATAGACCCCCTCAAATACCTATTTGAAAAACCCGCCCTGATCAGCAGAATTTCCCAATGAATACTAATGTTAGTAGAATTTGACCTCAAGTATATCACTACCAAGTTTGTCAAAGGGAGAGCTATCATGGAACATTAGTTGACTTTGCTATAGAAGGAGAAGAAGAAGGGGAATTCCAATTCCCCGACGAAGAGATAACAAAAGTGAATGAAGGTATGTAGAAGATGTATTTCGATAGGGCTGCGAACTAAAAGGGCTATAGGGTAGGAATTATCTTGGTTACACCTAATGGAGCCCACACCCCCTTAGCAATCAAACTTAGGTACACCTCTACCAACAATACTGCCAAGTATAGAGCTTGCATTTTAGGGTTAGAGGTTGCCTTAAACCTGGGAGTTAAGAACATAGATATTTTTGGAGATTGTAGACACCCCATTTTGTCGACTATCAGATTTAGGAGACCTATAGCTGGGTGGTTCACGATGATTGAAAAGACTCAAAAAGGATGCCTGGAAGTTAAATCTATCTCTCAAAATGCTCAGAATGATCAAAATGCCCCCTGAAAGCCCAAATACTCCCAGATTTCGACAAAATTTTTGGAAACATGCTACGTCGTAAGAAAAGTAATAAAATAAGTTTAAAGCAAAATCAGATGAAATCGTCAGCTCTCAGAGACCCCCGGAAGTGCCGAAAGTTCCTAAAAAGTCCACGTTGACCGGTTTGACCGAAGTCATCCGAATTCGCCCGAAAGTTTTAAGATAATCCTAGATCGTGTAAAAAGTACTAAAATAAGTTTTAAAAGAAAAATGAACAAAAATGTCAACTCCTAAGAGCTCCCAGAGGTTCCCAGAACTTCCTGGAGATCCTAGGTTTACCAATTTGACCTAAAAGTTGACTCATAGACCAGAGCACCATATAATTGTTCATGGATACTAGAGGTCAATAGCTTTCTAACGATATATCGCACATAATTTCTGAATTTAAAATTGATTTATTACGAATTTCTGAAGGTGAAAAAGGCAATCAAATCGACTTTTATCACGAAAACCGCAAAAACTTTTTAAAGTTACCTATCTCTAAACTATTTTTTATATAAAGTAGACTCTATTACCTTTCCAATAGTATATCACAAGCTCAGTTTGGAGTTCGTATGCATTTTTTGTTAATTTCGGACAAAATAGGACCTTTTTTCGAATACCAGAACCTCTAGGGGACTAAATGCAATTTTCTGGGCATCTGAGGAGCAGTGCCGCGACGGCCATCAATCCCTGATGAATCCAATTTTTTAATTTATTTTGGGGGTCCAAATAGAATAATTTAAAGTCAAAACGATGTAGTTTCTTGTTCACAGATATTTAGGACCAATGGAAGCACTTTCTAAATCCCAAAACCACCCCAAAATTGGCCTATATAAACCCCCTTTGCTCTTCATTTTGGGGATGCCAAGTGCAAAACTTGAAAAAGTTGTAGAGACAATGAAAGATATAGTTAGAGTTAGAAGTGAGAAATGGAGCTTCCTCCACTGATTTTCTATAGAAAGTGAGTTCTAAACTCAAGTTCTTCCATTATCCTTCTATATACTTCATCATCAATATACCCAACCACCATTTCTCTAAGTATTTATGAGATAGGAAGCTACTTCCATGTACAAATGTCAATATCTATGAGTGAAACACCAAGCTACAAGTACAATATCTCATTGATTTTCATCTATTGATTGCTTTACTTACTTGTTTACATACTATGTTCATCTCTTCTTAACTCATTTCTTTTTATAATTTTTCTTTGATTACTTACTAGTTTATCATAATCTAGATGATGACATGGTGTTTGAGGTGAGTGAATCCTTATGATAGTAGCTCTTGACCTCAAAAACATGTTTGATATATGATGAGTCTAACTTCAATACATTCCTATGTATTTTTGAAGTTATTTTCAAAATGAGAACAATACTCTCCAATAATCTTGGAGGTTCTTAATGTGAGTTTGATGTTGATATTTCAAGTGGTTATAATCTTCATTTAGTGCTGAAAATGTGTTTCCAAAACCCCTATTTCAAAACCCTTCTAAAACCTCAACATTTTGATTCCAAGAAATAAACCTTGTTTTTCTCAAAAATCTTCAAAACAGTGAGTTATAAAACTTCAAAATAACATTCTGAATTCAATATTCACTAGGTGATTGCAAGGCTACTTGGAAGTTTTCCCAATTCATTATAGAACACCCATGATTTTTGATTTGATCTACAAATGTCACAGCCCGGTCCCACAATAGCGGAACCGAAGCCTGTGGCACGCCACCGAGGCTAAACCAATTCATTTACATTCCCCAAAATTTAGTTTGAAGAACACACGCAGCGGAATAAAACAAGTCATTTTGAAAAGTAGTAGGCCAGTCGACTGATCCTCGGATCCAGTCGACTGATCCTGGTCCAGCAGAAAGTTGGGTTTTAAAACACCGTTCAGTCGACTGCTTTCTACATCCAGTCGATTGGGGCTTCAAATTTTCAGTCGACTGGTAAAGTCCGGTCGACTGAAGTCCTGCCTGGCCAAAATATCAGTTTTGAAAACCATGATCCAGTCGACTGTGTCGGGGACCCAGTCGACTGATCTTGTATAAAAGAATGCAGTGAGTTGCTGGAAACGAGGCTTCAGTCGACTGTTTTCTCTACCAGTCGACTGGTTTATGGCAGCATTACACATTTTGCAGATTTTCTAAGTTTAAAAGCTTTCTAACTTCAAACGGGGATCAAACACACACTTCCAAAAGTAATCCAAAGCAATCCTAACTGTATTAATATATTACTGAAGCACAGTTACAACATGTTACTAACGATTACAACATTTTAGATTCGTTCTAACATACCAAGTTAATCATAACTAAAAACCATAAAAATTCTTATTACAACATTCCTATTGTTCCAAAACTACAAAATTAACATTCAAGTTGCCTTCCAAAAGAACTCCCAACCCACGTACTCACTTCTCCGATTCCTCGCCAGCATTAACACCTGAAATGGTTATTTGAATAACCACAGATATTCGATTTGTTTAAGCTAAAGCTTAGTGAATAAATCAACATATGTACATGAATGATAAACATGTCCGCATTCACATCTCTACATTTCATACTAGTCGCCGGAGACTCACGTGCCCGTCCATACTCCCAATCCGCGACTCCTCGCCAATAAGTCCACGCGAAAGGGTAAGATCGACCCACGATTCTTCTCTTCAATTGTGCGACCTTAATGCCTATATCGGCTCCACAAAATGGCACGGTGACCACGTGCTCCTTCTGACCCAAATAAACAACTTAACATGCTCAAACACATATCACCATACTCGCGGTAATCAAAACATATCACCGTGCTATTGAGCCTACTTATCAATATAAATGCTCAATATGAACTACACAATATATATCTCTAAGAATTAATACATGCTATTCACACAAAACATGAATACATGTCAAGAAATCATTCCAAAAACATAGTTGAATCACTCACCTCCGATTTACGCGCTTAAAATACGATCCAAAGAAAACCCGTGCACAAAGAACGTGCAGAAGTCCGTCTAGTAAAATTCCTATGGATCAAAATTCCATTTATCAACTTTTATGAAAAATTCAATAAAATAACTTTTCCGAAAACTTGGCCAAACAAGCCTTAACATATATCAAAACGAAGCTCTTACCTCGAGGAGCTCGAATATGAAATCTGGGAGAAAACAAACTGACGGAAGGTCGTCGTTTGGCGTCGCAAAGCTCTAAGCTTCAAAATCTCCCTCTAGCCCCCTTTTTGGCCTCCTTCTTGAACTTTAGGTTAAGGGTTATGAAAAATCTAAGTTGATCTCTATCTATATATAGGCAAAACTCTCGGGAATTACGTTTACCTCCCCACGAGTTTCCAAAACTCCTAATTAGTCTCTGAAACTTTCTATACAGCTTATTCATAGCTTTACGAGTGAAAACTCAAAATTATAAAAGTTTTCGACTAAGTTTCGTTTGGTCGCTAAAACAGGAATTTCTACATGACGCTTTCAAAGTTGCTAATTAGCCTACCAAATTAATAGCGTGTTCATTCGTCCTCACCAGGATACTAAATCTAACAACAGAAATAAATTTTAAAACAGAAAAATGATACAGATATTGAAATACACAGGTAAACATTTATTTCCAAATAAACATTCAAAGTGCTCCACAATAACCATCTCATACTCGGAGAGACGTCAAAACATCACAACACTCAATCACTACAGTCTCAGAGGGTTCTCTAATATAGACACCCAAATCAACTCGTGAGTCAAAACTCACCCAAACATGTGTCATAAGACACGCCACGTCACATTATCATGCATGACAATGAAATGCAAAAGCAATAACACAAATGTGGGTGTTATAGCAAACACTTAGAAGGGGTCCATTTTGACCCAAACATTCCTTCCAGACATTCTGTTTTTCTGTCACAGCAGCTTTGGTTGACATTCCAGACATTCCAGACATTCTAGACATTCTAGTAAAATTCCTATGGATCAAAATTCCATTTATCAACTTTTATGAAAAATTCAATAAAATAACTTTTCCGAAAACTTGGCCAAACAAGCCTTAACATATATCAAAACGAAGCTCTTACCTCGAGGAGCTCGAATATGAAATCTGGGAGAAAACAAACTGACAGAAGGTCGTCGTTTGGCGTCACAAAGCTCTAAGCTTCAAAATCTCCCTCTAGCCCCCTTTTTGGCCTCCTTCTTGAACTTTAGGTTAAGGGTTATGAAAAATCTAAGTTGATCTCTATCTATATATAGGCAAAACTCTCGGGAATTACGTTTACCTCCCCACGAGTTTCCAAAACTCCTAATTAGTCTCTGAAACTTTCTATACAACTTATTCATAGCTTTACGAGTGAAAACTCAAAATTATAAAAGTTTTCGACTAAGTTTCGTTTGGTCGCTAAAACGCGAATTTCTACATGACGTTTTCGAAGTTGCTAATTAGCCTACCAAATTTATAGCGTGTTCATTCGTCCTCACTAGGATACTAAATCTAACAACAGAAATAAATTCTAAAACAAAAAAATAATACAGATATTGAAATACACAGGTAAACATTTATTTCCAAATAAACATTCAAAGTGCTCCACAATAACCATCTCATACTCGGAGAGACGTCAAAACATCATAACACTCAATCACTATAGTCTCAGAGGGTTCTCTAATACAGACACCCAAATCAACTCGTGAGTCAAAACTCACCCAAACATGTGTCATAAGACACGCCACATCACATTATCATGCATGACAATGAAATGCAAAAGCAATAACACAAATGTGGGTGTTATAATACTCTCCCCCTTAAAAAGAAGTTTGTCCCCAAACTTGTACCTCGTGTCTCAAAAAAGGTACGGATACTGAGTGCGCATCTCATCTTCTATTTCCCACGTCATCTCTTCCGTAGTTTGGCTACGCCATAACACTTTCACTTTCGATATTACTTTGTTCCGTAAGACTTGATCCCTCCGATCCAAGATCTCTACCGGATATGCGACATACGTTAAATCACTCTGTATCTCATTCGATGTCGAAGTCATAACTTGATCTCTATCTTCCACTAATTGTTTGCGTAACAACGATACATGAAACACGTTATGAACTTGAGCATACTCGCTCGGCAAGTTCAAACGATAAGCTACAGGTCCAACCTTTCCAATGATTTCAAAAGGTCCTACATATCTCGGATTGAGTTTCCCGTATCTACCAAATCTGGTTATTCCCTTTGAAGGTGACACCTTCAAATACACTAAGTCTCCCACATCAAATTCCAACGGTCGTCTACGCTTATCGGCATAACTCTTATACCTACTCTGAGCTGTCAGTAACCGTTGTCGAATTACCTTTATCTTATCCGTCGTCTCTTGTACAATTTGCGGCCCTTCAATCATTCTTTCTCCGACTTCCGTCCAACTAATCGGTGAACGACATACACGACCATATAAAGCTTCATAAGGAGCCATCCCAATACTCGACTGAAAACTGTTGTTATACGCGAACTCAATTAACGGTAGGTGGTCTTCCCAATCACCTTGAAAATCAAGTACACATAAACGAAGCATGTCTTCCAAAATCTGGATTACTCTTTCTGATTGACCATCGGTCTGAGGATGAAAAGCAGTACTAAAATGCAATTTGGTACCCATTGCTTCTTGTATGGCTCTCCAAAACTTTGACGTAAAACTACTATCCCTATCCGAAATGATAGAAACTGGGATACCATGTAGTCTCACAATTTCGCGAATATACAATTTAGCTAACGTCATCGGCTTTGTTGTTCGAAGTGGTAGGAAGTGCGACGACTTCGTCAAACGATCAACAATCACCCAAATAATAGTGTTCGATCTCTTCGACCTCGGAAACCCACTAACAAAATCCATTGTTATGTGCTCCCATTTCCACTCGGCTATCGGTAACGGTTGTAACAATCCCGAAGGTACTTGGGGCTCTGCCTTCACTTGTTGACAACTAGTACAACGCGAAACATAACGTGCTATTTCTCTCTTCATTCCCGGCCACCAATAAACATGTCTCAAGTTTCTATACATCTTGGTGCTTCCCGGATGAACGGTATACTTCGTGTTGTGTGCTTCCTCTATGATGTTCCGTTTCAACTCTTTCTCACTAGGTGCACAAATTCTACCCCTCAATCTCAACACATTGTTCTCAAACGTGAATCCCGGTTGTTTGCCCATTGGAATCTCATCACAAATCTTCTTCAAAGCCACGTCTTGAAGTTGTTTCTCTGTGATCTCGTGAATCAAGAGTGGTTGTGCCACAATCGTCGACATCAATCCACCTTCAATCCTCGGAATCACCTCAAGCTCCATATTCTCCATATCTCGTATCAATTCTTTCTGAGAAGTCAAATCTGATGCGGTGTTGGTTGGTACCTTACGACTAAGAGCATCGGCGACAACATTCACCTTGCCCGGATGATATTGAATTGACAAGTCATAGTCCTTCATAAACTCTAACCATCTCCTTTGCCTCATATTCAAATCTCGTTGTGTAAATAGGTACTTCAAACTCTTGTGATCCGTATAAATCTCACATTTTTCTCCGTATAGATAATGACGCCAAATCTTCAATGCAAAAATCACGGCGGCCAATTCCAGATCATGAGTTGGATAATTCTTCTCGTGCGGTCTAAGTTGTCTCGACGCATATGCAATGACTTTATCACCTTGCATAAGAACGCAACCTAAACCTCTATATGAAGCATCACTATAAATAATAAATCCTTCAGTCCCTGACGGAGCTGCTAATATTGGTGCTTTCATTAGTCGACCCTTCAACTCTTGGAAACTTTCTTCACATTCTGGACTCCAAACAAAAGCAATATCTTTCCTCATTAATTGTGTCATCGGCATTGCTATACGCGAAAAGTCTTTTACAAATCTCCGATAATACCCAGCTAATCCTAGGAAACTTCTGATGTCTGTCACATTCGCTGGTCTCACCCAGTTGGTAACTGCTTCTATCTTCTGAGGGTCTACAGAAATTCCTTTAGCTGATACAATATGTCCAAGAAAAGCAATCTCTGTCAACCAAAACTCACACTTCTTCAATTTGCCGAATAATCTCTTTTCACGCAATCGTTGTAAAGCTAATCGCAAATGATGCTCGTGTTCTTCAACGCTTTTGGAATAGATTAGGATGTCATCTATGAACACAATGACAAACTCATCTAAGTAATCCTTGAAAACACGGTTTATCAAGTCCATGAAAGCAGCTGGTGCGTTAGTCACTCCAAATGGCATAACCAAAAAATTCAAAGTGACCATATGGAGTTTTGAAAGCTGTCTTCTCAACATCTTCCTCTTTGACTTTCAACTGATGGTAACCGGATCTCAAGTCGATCTTCGAAAATACCTGAGCCCCTTGTAACTGATCAAACAAGTCATCTATTCACGGCAACGGATACTTGTTCTTAACGGTCAACTTATTCAACTCTCGGTAGTCGATGCACATACGCATCGTTCCGTCTTTCTTCTTCACAAACAAGACTGGAGCTCCCCACGGCGAAACACTCGGTCGGATAAAACCCTTCTCAAGTAGTTCTTGTAACTGAACCTTCAATTCTTTCAACTCTATTGGTGCCATTCGGTACGGTGCTTTAGATATCGGTTGTGACCCTGGTACTATTTCTATTGTGAACTCAAGTTCTCTTTCAATCAATACGTCGGGTAACTCATCGGGAAAAACATCTGGAAATTCTTGAACTACTGAAATGTCTTCTATTAGTGGTCCAAGAACTCGCGTGTCGATAATTGAACATAAGAAACCCGAACAACCCTTCTTCAACATCTTACTTGCTTGAATCGCCGATATCAAGTACGGCGGTATGATCACTCCCTTACCCTGAAAAGTAAACTCCTCTAGTCCTGACGGATAGAAACTAACCCGTTTCTGTTCACAATCAATTTTGGCTTGATTAATAGACAACCAATCCATACCCAAGATAACATCAAAGTAATTCACCGTCAATGGATTCAAATCAACGCTCAAGACTTTATCACCTATCTTGATTTCACATGACTTGAATATCGAAGAAGTAACTAGCGGTTCACTACTAGGCAATGATACACACAAGTCATATCCTAGCTGTAACGACTTGACAAAAAGAAATAAAAATATATATATATATATATAAGAGAATAAATCAATGGACAGTTAATTACTATACATTTTTATAAAATTTTCACAAAATACAATCATGCACTTTTGGGGTTGTGATACATCTAAAGTTTAGATTCCAAATTGTATTAACAAGTGCCAAATGCTTTGGTATCGGTACTATTGGGTAGTAAAAATTCTAAGGTGCCAGTTAATAGTTATAAAATGCCATTTGGTAGAAACTTTTCTAGTTGTCATTTAATGGTAACTTTTTAGAGTACCATTTAATTATAATAAAGTGTCATTTAATAGTAGTAGTATTAATAGGATAACTATCAATTTAGATGATTATTCTGTGTATGTATAATTATGTAAATAACTCTAGATAAAAGATAATAGAAATATATGAGTAAAATTTAAACCATATTGGCAAAGACCACCCCACATGAATAGATCTAAATCTTGATCAATATATATACACGTGTGTGTATAGATAACTTTAAGCTAGTGGCTAGTGCACGTGTGATGGTGAAGATAAGTAAGAGAGAAACTTAATTGGTGGCCAAGTTAGGAAAAAAATAATAAAAAAACTAGTCAGATAAAGCCAAGAGAACTTGGTGGCCAAGCCAAGTTCTCATTATTAATTGTGAGTTATCTAATATGTGGATATATACTATATAGTGGCAGTGGGCGTTGAAAGGGGAAGAAGAATGAACCGTGGGTGGGATTAGTTCTCTTGTGTAATTGCTATGTGTCTATACATATATATATATATATATTCACGTATATACCACAGGTGTACGTATGTGCTAGATTATTAAGGAAGGCTGAAATGTAAGGGAAATAGAGTGTTCTTGTTGGTGAGTAAACCTCTTCTATTTTATTTATTTATTAAATATATCCCTTATGTTGGATCTTTACAAATATTTATTTTAGTTAAAAATGCCCCAAAAGCCAGTTTTGATTATTCAGTACCATATATATATATGTAGAATTAAGTATTTAATATTACTCTTTTAATTGCATTGTCATACCATATGTAACCATGCATTAATTATGATATTAATAGTGATACTGGTTAAGGTCAAGGCCTTGTGATAATTAAAGGACTGAGGTAGTCCATGTTGAGGTGGCTGGGATTGAGATAGTCCTACAGTTAGTGCACTAATATACTACTCCATTTCGAGCTGGGCTGGTGGGTAGTATACACCTTTCGAGCTGGGCTGGGGTGCTGTGGCCATGTGATTGTATACATTTCGAGCTGGGCTGGTGTGTACAATTGCGTTGATAATCTATTGTGAATTTGGTAAGAACCAGTATCAAAGAAAGATTAATGCATAAATTTCTTCATATGCACGCATTGGACTTATGTGCGTGAAATAAATGTGTGATATGTAATTTGTGTTGCAGATAGCAATTGGGCGCAAATAAAAGATATTTGAGAAACTATATATTTTCATACACTAATTAACTGAGACTACTGATAATGATATAATAAAGTATTATATCAAAGATTTGAGATCAAAAATCTATTTTTATATAAAATGTGTTTTACTCACTGAGCTCCTGTCTCATTATTATTTTTATTAATATTTTTAGGTGAGAAGGAAGCAGCAGTTGAGCCGGGTAGCATAGTTGGACCTTTTATCAACTAACCATGATTAAGAGTGGGGCATAGGTGTACTTGTATTTAATGGTGGGAAGAAGTAACAGCTGTAATTCCTTTTCTTTTATTATTAATAAAATTAATGGAATTTTTATTATTATATATTTTTTTTAAATTAGACTGTCATGTCTTATTTGTGTGTCCAAGTTGGACCACAATTTTGAGTGTTGATCGGTTGACCCTCGCGCTTCGGGTTGGGCAAAATTCGGGGCGCGACAGAGTGGTATCAGAGCAAAAGTTCGAACCTAGGGACTTGAGAGGAGGTCTAACTGTTATTTTATTTTTGGATCATATTTTACAGGACTATGTTATGTTGTACATGCTAATTATTTGTACCCACTAATTTCTAATCTAATCTGTCTTGTAGGATTTAAAGAGGTGACATATGATGGAGATATATAAAATTTTTGGGGGGTTTAATTCGTAGTTCAATTATGTTGTAAGTTTTTTTTTAATATACTTTAAGGCATTATTTATTAAGTGATTTGTAGCTAGTTGTTTACAAGAATAGAAATATTTCTAGAGTTTAAAGTGACTATTTTGGTAGACTAGAGAACTAACTTTAGGACATAAGGTAATTAGTGTTTGAAAAATTTGCCATGGTGAAATTAGGTGACCTTAGTTGGCTCATGTCAACTGAACTTATACAGCCGAATTGGTCCCATGAAAAAAAAATGTTAAAGAGCCCTAAGAGAAATATGATCATTGTAAAAAAAATAAAAAAATCTTCAATAATCAAGTAAATTATGAATTGTGAAAGAATATTTTATTGATAGACATCCATGAACTGTGCGAGATAATATCACTATTAGAATAAGATGGCTTCATTCTCCTGCTGATAGTTTTGACCTATGACAAAGGGAAAAAAAAAATTTAATTAAAAAAAAATAAAAAAAAAAAAAAAAAAAAACATTTCTGCCCTTTTTGGTGTTGTTTTGACAATCGCATAAAATGACAAAATATTAGAATAATAACTTGTATGTATTCCTATTTATATCTTTCAGGTGCTACATGTCCCTAATAAATGAGATCAACTTCAGATAGGTTTTGTTGGTAGGACTAACCATCTAAGTTTTTTTTGGTAAGGGTAATTACGTTGAACTTCAAATTGAACCAGCCTTACCTACTTACTTACTTCTGTCCTTTATGTGCTTTTGCCTATGGGATTATATGTATACTGAGTGCTACAAAAGTGTAGTTCGTAGTTTTGTTAAAACAAAAAAATTAAATTAAATGACGGAAATGATATAATGATGGTATAAAGAGGAAGCTTTAATTTTGGGAAGGTACTTGGTGGCCATTTTATTATTAGATCATAACTTATATGCAATACACTTGATGTGTTTTATTTTCTGTGCTATTTGTTTGTTAGGTAAGGTGTAATCTATTATGATTTGATTGTTTGTGTAGGGAACTGTAATTAATGTATTTGTTTATTTTAACAACCTTATGAATTATTGAACAAATGACCTAATTATGGAAAAGTGTACTTTAAAATCTAAAATATCACTTGAAATAGAGATATTAATTCTTTTTATGGTAAGAATCAAAATTTGATTGTAAAAAACGTAACATGATACTACATAGAATTACTCACACCACTACCATATTTTATAATTAGTTACTTAAGTATCATTTAAAAATTTTACAGATTTTTTTTTCTCCATTATTTTGGTGACACTTGAGAAAGTCACTGGGACCTTTTGAAATGCGTCATTTATACATTACTAGTAACGTTGATTTCGAGGACGAAATCCTCTTTAAGGAGGGCAGAATGTAACGACTTGACAAAAAGAAATAAAAATATATATATATATATATAAGAGAATAAATCAATGGACAGTTAATTACTATACATTTTTATAAAATTTTCACAAAATACAATCATGCACTTTTGGGGTTGTGATACATCTAAAGTTTAGATTCCAAATTGTATTAACAAGTGCCAAATGCTTTGGTATCGGTACTATTGGGTAGTAAAAATTCTAAGGTGCCAGTTAATAGTTATAAAATGCCATTTGGTAGAAACTTTTCTAGTTGTCATTTAATGGTAACTTTTTAGAGTACCATTTAATTATAATAAAGTGTCATTTAATAGTAGTAGTATTAATAGGATAACTATCAATTTAGATGATTATTCTGTGTATGTATAATTATGTAAATAACTCTAGATAAAAGATAATAGAAATATATGAGTAAAATTTAAACCATATTGGCAAAGACCACCCCACATGAATAGATCTAAATCTTGATCAATATATATACACGTGTGTGTATAGATAACTTTAAGCTAGTGTCTAGTGCACGTGTGATGGTGAAGATAAGTAAGAGAGAAACTTAATTGGTGGCCAAGTTAGGAAAAAAATAATAAAAAAACTAGTCAGATAAAGCCAAGAGAACTTGGTGGCCAAGCCAAGTTCTCATTATTAATTGTGAGTTATCTAATATGTGGATATATACTATATAGTGGCAGTGGGCGTTGAAAGGGGAAGAAGAATGAACCGTGGGTGGGATTAGTTCTCTTGTGTAATTGCTATGTGTCTATACATATATATATATATACACGTATATACCACAGGTGTACGTATGTGCTAGATTATTAAGGAAGGCTGAAATGTAAGGGAAATAGAGTGTTCTTGTTGGTGAGTAAACCTCTTCTATTTTATTTATTTATTAAATATATCCCTTATGTTGGATCTTTACAAATATTTATTTTAGTTAAAAATGCCCCAAAAGCCAGTTTTGATTATTCAGTACCATATATATATGTAGAATTAAGTATTTAATATTACTCTTTTAATTGCATTGTCATACCATATGTAACCATGCATTAATTATGATATTAATAGTGATACTGGTTAAGGTCAAGGCCTTGTGATAATTAAAGGACTGAGGTAGTCCATGTTGAGGTGGCTGAGATTGAGATAGTCCTACAGTTAGTGCACTAATATACTACTCCATTTCGAGCTGGGCTGGTGGGTAGTATACACCTTTCGAGCTGGGCTGGGGTGCTGTGGCCATGTGATTGTATACATTTCGAGCTGGGCTGGTGTGTACAATTGCGTTGATAATCTATTGTGAATTTGGTAAGAACCAGTATCAAAGAAAGATTAATGCATAAATTTCTTCATATGCACGCATTGGACTTATGTGCGTGAAATAAATGTGTGATATGTAATTTGTGTTGCAGATAGCAATTGGGCGCAAATAAAAGATATTTGAGAAACTATATATTTTCATACACTAATTAACTGGGACTACTGATAATGATATAATAAAGTATTATATCAAAGATTTGAGATCAAAAATCTATTTTTATATAAAATGTGTTTTACTCACTGAGCTCCTGTCTCATTATTATTTTTATTAATATTTTTAGGTGAGAAGGAAGCAGCAGTTGAGCCGGGTAGCATAGTTGGACCTTTTATCAACTAACCATGATTAAGAGTGGGGCATAGGTGTACTTGTATTTAATGGTGGGAAGAAGTAACAGCTGTAATTCCTTTTCTTTTATTATTAATAAAATTAATGGAATTTTTATTATTATATATTTTTTTTAAATTAGACTGTCATGTCTTATTTGTGTGTCCAAGTTGGACCACAATTTTGAGTGTTGATCGGTTGACCCTCGCGCTTCGGGTTGGGCGAAATTCGGGGCGCGACACTAGCGGTTCTGACTTAACAGTTAAATGCTTAACAAAATCACGTGATACAAATGAATGCGTTGAACCAGAATCCATGAGTATACGTACAGGATATGAACAAATAGGAAGAATACCTGATACTACGGTATCATCCGTATTCCCCGGCCTGAGCTGGAAGTATCGTCCTTGTTGTTGCGCGACTCTTTTCCCTTTATCTACTCGAGGTTCTACTCTTGATCCGCTTGGCATACTCGATGCCCCGGTACTCATTCTCGGTTGTCTCTTACTTGGGCAATTCTTCGCTATATGCCTCGGTTGGCCACACTCAAAACATTTCCCTCTTATCTCTGGGTTATAGCTCTTCGTATTTGAAAAGGTATTTGGTGCCGTCGAGTTTGCATTCAAAGGATAATTTCAGGATATGTGTCCTAACTGCTTGCAGAAGTAACAGGTACTCAATTGGTAGCAAGTTCCTCTGTGTCGCTGGTTACATGTTGGACACAACGGTCTCGAGTCCCCCATGAACGTACTCCATCCTTGGCTACTCATATATGATCCTGAACCTTGCGTGAACGGTTTCTTTGCATTCCCTTGACTCTTGCCCCTATTGTCATTGGGTCTCTTTCCTTGTTGCCCTTGTCGATATCGGTCGACACTCTTCTCAGCTATACGGGCGGCTTCCTCGACTAGAGAAACGGTCGGGTGTTGTAACATGACCACACAGCCACGGATATTCTCTCTAAGCCCTTCCTCAAACTTACGAGCTTTATCCCTATCAGTTGGAACGGTAGTTTTCCCAAATCGTAACAAGGCATTGAAACGAGAAACATACTCACCCACGGTCATATCTCCCTGAATCAATTGCAAACTCTTGACGTTTCTGAGTATAAGCAGATTGTGGAAAGAAACGTTTGTTGAATTCCTCTTTAAATGCTTCCCACGTGGTTGGTTTCCCTTGTTCAAGCACGCTATTCCACCAATCCAATGCTTCGCCCATCAACGTATCGGATGCACATAAAATTTTCTCCTCATCGGTACATATTACCTGACGGAAATGTCTTTCCATGTCCATCATCCAATGATCGGCCAAGTCTATGTCAACTTGTCCATGATACAACGTCGATTTTCGCTTATGAAACTGTTCCATGATTGTGAGTTGAGGTCGCAGTGCCGATGGTGCATTGATATAACGAATTTCCACTTATGGAGGCTGAACGTTCATCTGTTCTCTTTCACTTACCGCTTGTATGAAATTTCCCACCATATTCACTATTTGGTCCATCTGCGAATGCGGTGACAATTCTCTTGGTGGATCAGCCATAACGTTTCAAATATTCCCCTATTGAGTTCAATGCAAAATGACCATGCATGCTATGCCACAATATAGATATATGTGCACAGTTCATCACAATCAACAAATGCTAATGCATGAAGCATTTCTACAATGATAACCATTATCTTCACAATTACACACTCCAATCGACGTCCCTCAGCATATATAACGTCACTCGTTCCCAAGGCTCTAAACTTATGCTCTGATACCACTAAATGTCACAGCCCGGTCCCACAATAGCGGAACCAAAGCCTGTGGCACGCCACCGAGGCTAAACCAATTCATTTACGTTCCCCAAAATTTAGTTTGAAGAACACACGCAGCGGAATAAAACAAGTTATTTTGAAAAGTAGTAGGCCAGTCGACTGATCCTCGGATCCAGTCGACTGATCCTGGTCCAGCAGAAATTTGGGTTTTAAAACACCATTCAGTCGACTGCTTTCTACATCCAGTCGACTGGGGCTTCAAATTTTCAGTCGACTGGTAAAGTCCGGTCGACTGAAGTCCTACCTGGCTAAAATATCAGTTTTGAAAACCATGATCCAGTCGACTGTGTCGAGGACCCAGTCGACTGATCTTGTATAAAAGAATGCAGTGAGTTGCTGGAAAAGAGGCTCCAGTCGACTGTTTTCTCTACCAGTCGACTGGTTTATGGCAGCATTACACATTTTGTAGATTTTCTAAGTTTAAAAGCTTTCTAACTTCAAATGGAGATCAAACACACACTTCCAAAAGTAATCCAAAGCAATCCTAACTGTATTAACATATTACCGAAGCACAGTTACAACATGTTACTAACGATTACAACATTTTAGATTCGTTCTAACATACCAAGTTAATCATAACTAAAAACCATAAAAATTCTTATTACAACATTCCTATTGTTCCAAAACTACAAAATTAACATTCAAGTTGCCTTCCAAAAGAACTCCCAACCCACGTACTCACTTCTCCGATTCCTCGCCAGCATTAACACCTGAAATGGTTATTTGAATAACCACAGATATTCGATTTGTTTAAGCTAAAGCTTAGTGAATAAATCAACATATGTACATGAATGATAAACATGTCCGCATTCACATCTCTACATTTCATACTAGTCGCCGGAGACTCACGTGCCCGTCCATACTCCCAATCCGCGACTCCTCGCCAATAAGTCCACGCGAAAGGGTAAGACCCACGATTCTTCTCTTCAATTGTGCGACCTTAATGCCTATATCGGCTCCACAAAATGGCACAGTGACCACGTGCTCCTTCTGACCCAAATAAGCAACTTAACATGCTCAAACACATATCACCATACTCGCGGTAATCAAAACATATCACCGTGCTATTGAGCCTACTTATCAATATAAATGCTCAATATGAACTACACAATATATATCTCTAAGAATTAATACATGCTATTCACACAAAACATGAATACATGTCAAGAAATCATTCCAAAAACATAGTTGAATCACTCACCTCCGATTTACGCGCTTAAAATACGATCCAAAGAAAACCCGTGCACAAAGAACGTGCAGAAGTCCGTCTAGTAAAATTCCTATGGATCAAAATTCCATTTATCAACTTTTATGAAAAATTCAATAAAATAACTTTTCCGAAAACTTGGCCAAACAAGCCTTAACATATATCAAAACGAAGCTCTTACCTCGAGGAGCTCGAATATGAAATCTGGGAGAAAACAAACTGACGGAAGGTCGTCGTTTGGCGTCGCAAAGCTCTAAGCTTCAAAATCTCCCTCTAGCCCCCTTTTTGGCCTCCTTCTTGAACTTTAGGTTAAGGGTTATGAAAAATCTAAGTTGATCTCTATCTATATATAGGCAAAACTCTCGGGAATTACGTTTACCTCCCCACGAGTTTCCAAAACTCCTAATTAGTCTCTGAAACTTTCTATACAGCTTATTCATAGCTTTACGAGTGAAAACTCAAAATTATAAAAGTTTTCGACTAAGTTTCGTTTGGTCGCTAAAACAGGAATTTCTACATGACGCTTTCAAAGTTGCTAATTAGCCTACCAAATTAATAGCGTGTTCATTCGTCCTCACCAGGATACTAAATCTAACAACAGAAATAAATTTTAAAACAGAAAAATGATACAGATATTGAAATACACAGGTAAACATTTATTTCCAAATAAACATTCAAAGTGCTCCACAATAACCATCTCATACTCGGAGAGACGTCAAAACATCACAACACTCAATCACTACAGTCTCAGAGGGTTCTCTAATATAGACACCCAAATCAACTCGTGAGTCAAAACTCACCCAAACATGTGTCATAAGACACGCCACGTCACATTATCATGCATGACAATGAAATGCAAAAGCAATAACACAAATGTGGGTGTTATAGCAAACACTTAGAAGGGGTCCATTTTGACCCAAACATTCCTTCCAGACATTCTGTTTTTCTGTCACAGCAGCTTTGGTTGACTTTCAACTTGTTTTTCAGAATACTTTTACAAAAGGGGTGGTCCTAACTCCTTTTTTCCTTGAACTTCAGTATCTTGGGGAACTTTATGTATAATATGGGCTTCCAAATGTTTTTTTTTATTTTCTAAGATTTTTCTACATTTCAGTCAACAATGCGGACTTTGTTTCTGAGCAACCTTTCTTGTTCATACGATTTTTCTCAATCTGTAATAGGTATTGTAGTTTGGCTTTTTGATATGTGTACTACATAATAAGGATGATCTCCATTAAATATCATGACTTAAAAACATGTCTAACCACACTTTTCTATTTTTACAAAATCAGCGCACTATTTTGTCCACTATTTACAGCAAGCATGTTTCAATTTTGTTCTTTGATTAGATGTTTACATGTATTCTAAATTAGCTCATCTCTTAGGAAGTAGTTCTTACTACATATGTACATATCCTATAATAACATTCTTCATCCATTCATGCATACTTTAGATTTCTAAGTCACTTTAGAAAATACATGAACACAAACACACTACTACCTTGCACATCCTAAGACCATACATTGCATCCATGCAAGATTGGATTTTTTGTGACTCTTAATCTAAGAAGATTACGTTCATGTTTCCCCTCGATCTAATCTTCCTTTCTCATCCGTCCCGGGGATTGAGAGGTCTTTTTTTCTCAAAGATTAACATGCATCATTCTAGCTTGCTAAGCATATTTTGATTTCTCTGATTATTTGTTTCATGAGCAACTCATGTCCTTCTTTTAGAGTAGGAAAACTTGATTACTTGATATTTGATTAGACAATTTTTCCTAAGTTTGTTTGTGTGATCTTTCATCTTTGCATTGTGTGATATTTGGCTAGATCTTATGAATGATATCTTATCTTTTGATATTCCATTTCAAGATTTTTATGGTCACTGTGACACTCCACTTGAGACCAAGTCAAGTCAAATCGAGTCTATTCTATGTTTTGGGTCTATTTTATGTTCAGTCTTGTGGTCAGGTCTGTCTAGTTTTAAGTTCGATTGAGTCTGTATCAAGAAATGTAATCCTTCTCTTTTGATGGAATGAAATCTCATTTTACTTAATCTAATGTGTGTTGTCATAATTGCATGAATCAATGAACTAAAATGTCACTTCTTCAAATTACCATGGATATTACGCTACTAATAAATATTTTCATAAAAACGAATCCTGAAAGGTCAAAGTCAATTTCGCGCTGACACCGATGAAGAGCCGAGAATTGAATAGTACTACTTTAAGAATTTAAAGATGCTTTTACTCAAATCTCAAAAAGCCATACTTGAAACTGACTTGGGGCTTGTCCAACACCCTTTTTCCACCATTTCAAAGCCTTAAGCCCAATCCAATTGGGAGCCATACAATCTGTCTGATTGAAAGTAGTGCAAACTTAGTCCTTGATGGTAGCCAAACATTTTCAATTTCTTCTCCCCTTTCAAAAAAAATAAAAGAAAAGAAAAGCTCGCTAGGTTGAAAACCCGAAAGGCCACCTAGGCAAAAGTTAGAGCTGAAAAGATATTTGACCCTAGCCACTCAAAATGATGGAGAAAATGGAAGAAAATTTTCTTTTGGTGATAGAATTGTACACTTCAAGGTACATCATGAGATTGTGTCTAGATCATATTTCAAAAAGCTCAGAATGACCACAAACTAATTTCGAGAGCAGACGTGCACATTCTGGAATTCTGAGATTGTGATCGAAAGATCTCATAAGAATCAACTATATGAAAAGAAAATTTAACTAGCTAGGCAAAAGTGAAAAGGATCAATCCTCAAAACAAAACAAAAAGAAAAAAAAGGGGAGAGATCAAAACTGAATCCTCTTATTTAAGGCTACCACAAGTGACCCAAGTTTGAACTTCTTTGACAATTGGTTTGAAAAACCCTCATACCTCGACCTTTTCAAGACCTTGCCTTGAACTACGCTCAACGTGATCCCTACTTGGGGATATGTAGGCAACCACATCGATTCGGTCGACACCATTATAACCAAACCAATTTCTTTCAAAGGCTTGCCTTGAACTACGCTCGACATGATTCCTACTCCAGGATACATAGGCAACCACATCGATTTGGTCGACACCATCATAATCAACCCCCCTTCTTTCAAAGCCTTGGCCCAAACTACATTAAACCTAATCCACGATTGGGAGTACATAGGCAGACTTTTAAAAAGAAAAGAAGGATGGCTCGCTAGGTAGAAAATCCGAAAGGACACATAGGCAAAAATTAGAGCTAAATCCAAAGTGAGCAATAACAAAAGAGATAAAAGAGCTCGCTAGGTCACTTCACTAGTGCCTAGGCAAAAGTTATGAGCATTTGAGAGATTAAAGTCACAGTCTATGCCTTAAGCCAGAAAATCACCTTCCACACTAGGGGCAAACTTTGGCTACCTGCCTTGCTTGCCTAAATTTTACTATCTACCCTTCATACAAGGGGAAACTTCGGTCACCTGCCTCGTTTACCCAAAACTTCCAATAAACCATCGTCCAAACTAGGGGCAAACTTCGGTCACCCACCTCGTTTTCCTATGAATTCCACTTCCTACACCCAAAACTAGGGGCAAACTCCGCTTGCCTAACACGATCCCTTCACACCAAGGGCGAATTTTCAAGTTACCAAGTTGTTTTGAAAATTTTGAAATAGAGCATCTTTTATTCTAAAAGCTAAGGCACTAATTCAAAGCACTTCCTGGGAGAAGTAGAGAATTGGTTAGATCAATAGGGAGGAATTTTCAAAAATCATATTTGTCAGCAAAGTCCTATCATATTAAGATGAGGAATGAACATAAAAGATGAGCAGTACATCATTTATGACAGAAACACATTGAATTATGCTAATCTGGGCACTTCGTGTCGTTACTTTTGTCGAGTCAATCCTTCTTTTGTTGAGTCGGTAATAATCTTATTGAAACTATATTTAAGTTCAAGTTTCATACAAACCAATCCAACTTTCCTTGTCATCGTTGTTCCTGTCAAGTCCATTTATCCTAATGGTCTCAAATGTGTGGGTTTAAAGTGATTCCCAATTATAAAACCTGTGGATACAAGCAGAAATTCCAAACACCATTACTGCACTTGTCAAGGCTGCAACATGATAAGTGTCCCAAGAATCTTGAGCATTAGTGGCAGTCAAAAGTCAGTCCGTATGATCCACCAGCAATCTTTCTCCAGTTCCCTAAAAACCAAACCAAAATCATGTCATAAATTTCCTTCATCCCTAGTAGATTTGCTCTATTCCCAGTGTAACCATCCCCTCCCTAGTAGAGTCGCTTCATCCCCGGCATATTCAGTTTTATCCCCAGTAGGCTTATCAATTAGTTCACTGTCGACTCGTACATCATCAGTTGAATCCATGACAGTCACGGTAGTTCACTGTCGACTCGTCATTTCGATTAGTACATCGTTAGTCCAATCCATGACAATCACAGTAGTTCACTATCGAATCATCATATCGATTGGTACATCATCAGTCTAATCCAAGACAGCCACAGTAGTTCACTATTGACTCATCATCTCGATTCGTACATCGTCATTTCTTCTGATCACGGTTAGTCCAATAATTGATCCAATCCATGACAGTCACAGTAGTTCACTATCGATTCGTCATCTTGATTTGTACATCGTTAGTTCAATCCATGATAGTCACAATAGTTCACTATCAACTCATCATCTCGATTTGTACATTGTCAGTTCAATCCATGATAGTCACAGTAGTTCACTGTCGACTCGTCATCTCAATTCGTACATTGTCAGTTCAATCCATGACAGTCACAGTAGTTCACTCTCGACTCATCGTATCAATTAGTACATCGTCAGTTCAATCCATAACAGACACAGTAGTTCACTATCGACTCGTCATCTTGATTTGTACATCATCAGTCCAATCCATGACAGTCATAGTAGTTCACTATCGATTCGTCATCTCGATTCGTACGTCGTCAATCCTTCTGATCACGGTTAGTCCAACTGTTGATCCAATCCATGACAGTCATAGTAGTTCACTATTGACTTGTCATCGTCAATCTAATCCATGACAGTCATAGTAATTCACTATTGACTCATCACCTTAATTAGTGCATCGTCAGTTCTTCTGATCACGGTTAGTCCAATCATTGGTCCAACCCATGACAGTCGCAGTAGTTTGCTGTCTACTCATCATCTCGATTCGTGTATCGTCAGTTCATTAATCATCATTAGTGTACCAACATACTCATCCATAATATATTGTGTTCATCGTTCTCATTCAAAATCTTGGGCTTCCATGTCCATTAATGGGGCTTCTGTGTCCATCGCTTGACATCTTGGGCTTTCATGTCCATCACTTAATGTCTTAGGACTTTCTGTGTCCATCTCTTAATTTCCAGGGCTTCCATGTCCGTCGGTTATCCATCAAACTTCATCTCCGATTAACATCCTCTGGGACCCCACATTCGATTATATTCGCTTGCAAAGCACACTTCCCAAAATTCAGAAGTTTGCGCTAAAACCCAGAGTCTTCAAACCTTGGTGTCCCTATCCAGGTCAATAACTACATCACAGTAAGAAACACAAGCATGACATAAGTCCACTCGGAGTGGCACACACCCCATAGTACTAACTCATACTATAATCAGATTACTAGACATGATAGGACTTAGGACACAATTCATATCACATCCATGCATTGCATATCATTCTCATAGCATAGCATCTGCCTGATTGTTGTGTATTTGCATGTGTTTGTTCTTTGTGCCCCAAACTACGTCATGGTCTGATTCTCCTTGGGATACGCAGGCAGCTTAGGTAGAGTGCGACCAGCGCTGACCTCAGCATCATGTTTTTTATCATTTCATCTTTGCAACACTTTTTTATCCTAAAACTATAACTTCCAAAAGACCTATATCTTCAAAACTTTGGCACTCGCTTGCGACATGCGTTGCCTTGCAAGTTCATGCCAAAGAGAGACAAACTATAGACACCCCATTTTGTCAGCTATCAGATTTAGGAGACCCATATCTTGGTGGTTCATGATGATTGAAAAAGACTCAAAAAGGATGCCTGGAAGTTAGTTCTATCTCTCAAAATGCTCAGAATGACCAAAATGCCCCTGAAAGCCCAATTATTCCCAAATTTGGACCAAAAGTTTTGGAAACATGCTACATCGCAAGAAAAGTAATAAAATGAGTTTTAAAGCAAAATCAGATAAAATTGTTAGCTCTTAGAGACCCCTGGAAGTCCCGAAAGTTCCTGAAAAGTCCTTGTTGACCAGTTTGGCCCAGGTTTGATCGATGTCATCTTAATTTGTTTGAAAGTTCCAAGATCATCCTAGATCATGTGAAAAGTACTAAAATGAGCTTTAAAAGAAAATCGAACAAAAATGTCAGCTCCTGAGAGCTCCCAAAGGTTCCTAGAACTTCCTGGCGATCCTAGGTTTGACCGATTTGACCTAAAAGTTGACTCAGAGATCGGAGCACTGTATCATTTTTTAAATATTTTTCATGGATACTAGAGGTCAATAGATTTATAATGGTATATCACACATAATTTTTGGATTTAAAACGGATTTATTACGAATTTTTGAAGGTGAAAAAGGCAATCAAATTGGCTTTTATCGCAAATACCGCAAAACTTTTCAAAGTGACCTATCTTTGAACTATTTTTTATGTAAATTAGACTCTATTACCTTTCCAACGGTATATTACAAGCACAGTTTGGAGTTCGTACGCATTTTTTGTGAATTTTGAACGAAATAGGGCATCTGAGAAGCAGTACTGCGGCGGCACTGGGCCACTACCACGGTAGCACATGGCCAGTGCTGCGGCGGCACTCAACCCCTGATGAATCGATTTTTTTTATTTATTTTGGGGGTCCAAATTGAATAATTTAAAGCCAAAATGATGCAGTTTCTTATTCACAGATGTTTGGGATGAAAATCTGAGAAAAATGGAAAAATGGTCAGGTCGCTGGAGCGACCTGCGCGAGCGCCCCGCTCGCGCGACCCAAATGAGCAACCATTGAAAATTTGAAAAATGCATATTTTGAGGTACTGAATTGGCTGAATACGTCCAGAAACGTAAAAATAGCAGTTTTAGTGCGATTTGGCTCAGGAAAGCTTCCTAAATCCTTCCAAACTCTATATAAATCCTATTCTAAATCAATTTTGTGTTTTACACATCATTACACAATATTAGATATATCCATATACAACAAAAACTTCAGCCATTGAAGAGAGAGAAGCAAGGAGGAGAAGAAGAAGAAGACCAAGGATTCCCATGGCCTCCTCCATCAACCTCTTGCCAATCTTCAATTCTATGGCCAACTAAACCCAGATCTAGAGTTTCAATGAAACCCTAGCCAAGTAATAGGGTGTATTTTATGCTTTTCTTTTATATTTATTATGTATACATGATGATTACATGTTCAGAGGATTATTTTATAATAAAATAATACTTCCATTGATTAAATCGTTACTTTCAAAGTTTATTCTTGTCTTAGATCTATTTTGAATGTGATGTGCTCAATGATCAATATTTTATGTTCTTGTATGGATTATTTACATGTAATGGTGCTTAATTGAATTGTGATATCAAGTAGCCAGATAGTTCATGCCTAGGAAAGACGGATTGTGCCGCAACCTTAGTTTAGTGTGAGACAATCCGTGCCAACCGAAGATGAATTATGTTGGTGCTTGAATCGTAGTTATCTTCTTGACGAAGGAATTGGGTTTCTAGTTACAATTCCTCATTATCATCCAACGTAATAAGCTAATTGAATGCATAAATACCCTTATTATGAAGCTTGTGGTGGATTTGCAATCCTAGGTTCACTTTAAATATCGTTTAAAACAACTTTTAATTGCTTTCATAGTTTAGATTTATTTTATTGTTCTTAGTTTAATTAAAATCAAATCAAAATCCATTTTTCTTAATTAATTAGATTTAGGTTTTAAAATTAAAGTGCTTTAGTAATTCAATCTCTGTGGGTTCGACCTTTACTTCCACACTACAAATCTTTGAAAAGTAAAGTATACTTTTATATCTTGATTCTGACAGGATCAATTTTTGGCACCGTTGCCGGGGATTGCAATTTACTACCTTTAGCTTTAAAATCTTAGTTTAGTTAATTCGTAAATATTAGATTAGTTTTTATTTTTCTTATTTTTCATTTTTGTTTTGAGTTACTAACTTTTCTTTTTGTTTTGTAGTTTCTCAAGAATCAAATTCTAGAGTGTTGGAGTGGAAAAGCTTAGCACACCAAAGGAGCTTACGCAATTAAAATAAAATAAAATAAATATAAATCGCTTTCTATAAAATTTCGCATCAAATCACTATAAGTCAGGGCACTGAGACGCATTACTTGCATTAGGTAGGTGTGGAGTGAGCACTGCATTAGCTAGAAAACCCGGGGCGCTGGGCTTTGACGTGAATCACTGCATAAGGACAATTACATGCATTAGAGTAGTATTGTGTACTTGCGTGCTTGATTACTTGCGTAGTTATTTTTGTTTTTGTTGAGTTAGTCGTTGTTTTAGTTTATTTTCTTTTTATTTATGTTTGGTCGTTCAAGTAAACCTAAATTAAATCCGCTTAATCTTGAACTTGAACGTACCCTGAGAGTCCTTAGGTCCTCAACCCTAACTTCTAGAGCTCGGTTGATGCTAAACGACGAATCGACACCGAAACCGTTGCCGTTATTTGAATCTGAAATACGAAGTACCCGAAAAAGACTAAAGAAACCACGCTTGAATATCATTGGCCCTATTCCAATGGCCGACTTAGGAAACAATGGGAACAACGGAAATGTAAATAACCCGAATATACCTCCACCTCCTCCGCTTAAAGATTACTTTATTCCTATGGCCTATACACCACAGGCAAGCATAGAATTACCAGAGGTGACGGCATCTCACTTTGAGATAAAGTCATCTACCATCGCACTACTACCCTCATTCTATGGTCGTATTAAAGAAGACCCTTATCATCACTTAGGTGATTTCCAAGATATATGCTTTACTTTAATAATCCAAACCTAACTGGTGATGAGTTAAAATTGCGACTCTTCCCATTCTCTTTAAAAGATAAAGCTAAATACTGACTCCAATCTCTAGAGCCAAATACTATTAAAACATGGGAAGCCTTATACACTGCATTTTTATAAAAGTTTTTCCCTATTAAAAGAACTAATCAGATAAGAAAATCTATAACAAACTTTGTGATGTAAGATAGAGAAACGCTTTATGACACTTGGGAACAATTTAAAGAATTATTGCGCTCTTGCCCACATCATCAAGTTCCCAAGTGGCAATTGGTACAGGTCTTCTACGAGGGACTTGTTCCCTCGCTACGTAATACCGTCGATGCCGTTTGTGCGGGTACCTTCCCACACAAAAGCACCGACGAGGCATGGAAATTTTTTGAAACGTTCAGCAAAAATTTGATGCACCAAGCTGTGTCTGTACGGCTTGAAGGGTGTCTTCCTCCTAAACCCAAGCGTGAGGAGCGTTTTGAGTTGAGTCAGTCAATCAAATTACAAAAACTATCTAAATAACTTGATCGACTTATGACAATGAACCAAACGACGAACGCACCCTCTTACGAAACTTGTCAAATATGTTCCAACTATTCACATTCTACACTTACATGTCCATCTGCATCTCAATTTCCAAAATTCGTGGAGCAACACATAAACTCTATCCAACAATTTCCATGGAATAATTATAATCCTATGCCGACTAATTTTCCCAATACTTACTGACCCCAATTTCAACAAAGTTAATACCAACACCCCCCTCCCAATCCTAATCCTCCAAGAGTTAACGCTTTTGAGGAGAAGGTGTTGGGGTTCCTTAAGACTATCAAAACGCAAGTGCAACCACAAGCACAAATAGTGCACTCTCACACACAATCCATTGTGAAGCTTGAGTCCCAAATGGGACAAATAACTAATGCAATAAGTCATAGAAACGAGGGTAAGCTGTCTAGTCAAACTATACAAAACCCTAAGGGACAATACGAGAATGGGGGTTCGAATGAGCAAGTAAATGCCGTCTCAACTAGGATGACTATTCGAGAAGAGAAAGTTGTTGAAATTCTGAATGAGACTAAGAAAGAGGTAAACATTAACTCAAATAAAGAGAAGGGTGAGGACGTGAATAAAGTTAGGAAAGAAAATGAACCAAACCCGACAAATATTGTACCGAAAGTGCCCTTTCTACCAAATATTGAGAACCGTCCCAGTTTTCAAAGAAAGGGTCGAAAGTCAAAGATATACTCGAGGTGTTTAAACAAGTTAAAATTAATATCCCATTCCTCGACGATATTAAACAAATTCCCGCTTACGCTAAATGTCTAAAAGACCTATACACTCAAAAGCGCAAGTTGCGCAGTCACACTTCGAAAAAGGTCTTACTCACAAAAAAGGTAAGTTCAATTTTTTAACACGCTTCTCCGAAGTATAAGGATCCTGGAACACCCACGATATCATGTGTCATAGGTGACACTGTCATTCATCGGGCTCTCCTGGACTTAGGAGCAAGTGTTAATCTTTTACCTTACCCTGTCTATAAACAATTAGGTCTAGGTGAACTTAAACCACGATCGCTACTATTCAATTAGCGGATTGCTCTATTAAAATTCCTAGAGGAATCATCGAGGACGTTCTCGTTAAAGTTGATAAATGTTATTATCTAGTTGATTTCATGGTCCTTGACACCGAACCTGTGCTAGATGCTAGGAAATATACTCATGTCATCCTAGGTTGTCCGTTCTTGGCTACGGCCAATGTTCGTGTCAACTGTCCAACGGGGGTAATGAAAGTGTCATTTGGGAACATGAATTTTAAATTAAACGTCTTTAACGCTATTGATCAACCTCCCAAGGATGACGATTACCTATGTGAGGCGGATGGTGAGGGTAGAAAAATGATTGAACTTAATAAAGACATAATTATGAGTAATGTAAATAATATAGTGGGTAATGAGCGGACGAATTTAAATAATCCAGACCCTAATGAGGAATTTACTCAGAAGGTACGAAATCGATTTGAACATGAAAAGGGAGAACCGTCGAATGAATTAACTCATAACTACATTTTTTCTGCTTTTCACCGGAATCTCCCTATTACATTCAATAGTACAATGTCCGAGTTACGGCCTCTTTAAATCTTGAGCTAGAATGGTCTAGCTTAAGACGTAAAAGACAGTGCTTATTGGGAGGCAATCCAAGCTTTATTTCGTCTGTTTATCTTATTTTTGAATGTTTATGGTCGATTTTGAGTCTTTTGTGAGTTTTCTGGATAGGTTTGGGAGTCACAGGTAAGTTCTTTTAAAGTTATTTACATAAAACAAGTGAAAAAAGAGCGAAAGACCAAGTTGCGCGCGCGGTCCTCTCGCGCGATAGGTTGCTGGCGCAGCTCGCTCGCGGAGTATGCCTCTTAGACAAAAAATTTTAAAATGTTTTATAAGAACCCTCAGTATTTACTCGCACCTAGAATCGCACGAGCGAGGGGCTTGCTTGCGCGGCCCGCTCACTCGAGGTAGGGTTTTTTGGATTTTCTTTTTTGTTCTCTTACCTCTTTTTTCCCAAACCTAGTTAGTTGTTTTTTGTATTTTTCAGTTTGTTTTCTTATGCACTTCTAGAGTCAGCCTTTTATTTATTTATTTAATTTTTTTATTTTCGTAGTTTCGTTTGTTCATGTTTTCTTTAAGTCTTTTGTTTATAGTTTAGTTTCTATTGAAACAAAAGAGAACATGTACACCACAGTCTGTATTTTATATATCCATTTCTTTCCTTTTTCTATTATTCTTTTGTTTCTTTATTTTCTATTCTCAAGTATTCACAGGTGAATTAGTGTCTCCACTTGGAGCATGATTGAACTTTCATTCCATATTTATATATTCACGTGTTTGTGATTGTCAAGATCGAGGTAATATCTTCCTTACGTACTCTCCTTTCTTTCATTTTATTGTTTCATTGGGGATAATGAAAGGTTTAGGTTTGGGGGTATGCACTCACATTTATGCCAATTTTTTCAAAAAAATTTTAATACTTGTGCTTAAATAAATGATGTTACCAACATTTTTGCAATCTCGAGTGGATACTTCTTGTTTTATAATTTTGATTGTTATAGAATGGTAAACAAGGGAAAATATGATTAAACATTTGCTGAAGTCATGATGCAACGTTTTAGGTTATATATCGTTCGAATTGTAGTTTTATATCATAGATTTGCACCTAAAGCTATGCACTGCACGTAGTCGCTTGAATACATGTTTGATGTGAACTTTAATATGATGCAGACCTCTAGATAACACATGGTGGAGACTAAACCCGTTGAGCTTTTGAGCCTATTTTTTCTTTTTAGAGGGTTATAAATATATTGTGTTTGTTGAATTTCATTGGAATAGCGCATTAACTCGTTGTTTAGTCTCATTATTCTTGTTTTGGTTGATAGTCCAGTTAAAATATTTGTTACCATGCTAAACAATCTCCCATTGTAAACATTGAAGAACCATATGACCATAGGAAATGATGGTAGGCCCTCTTTGTTTACCACCGACCGAAAATGATAAAATTTCCTTAGTTTGTCCCTTTGAGCCATAAAATGCCCTTTTCTTTAATCACCATTATCCTTTTTTTGCTCCAACTTGACCAACTTGGAGTTCACCACTGAGAGATTCGTCAACTTTTAGTGGTGATAAGGTGGTGTGTCGATTGAGAAGAAGACGAAAACAAGATGATATTTGGGGTAGTTGCCTTGGTGTTCGATGAATATTCGTTTCAAAAGTAATGAGAAGGAAAATGATGGAAGGTCGAAAAAAAAGAGAAAAGAAAAGACAGAAAAAGAAAGAAAAAAAAAGAAATTAAAAAGAAATATATGAAAAGAAGAGAATGAAAAGATAAAAGTTGGTAGAAGAATGAATGAAAGAAATTGACCATGCCTTACAATGCCATTCTAAGGCGACTTGATGAATCTTTTCTATCCTTTTTCATTGACTGAGCCACGTTATAACCTTTGAAAGTCCTATTTGATTCTAGAAAACATGGTTTGGATATGTAAACCAAAAGAGAGGGATTAAAACGTGGTAACAATTAATTTTTCTTGATTGTTGACGTCAGTCATATGTGAGCATTTCTCATTTTGAAAACATAGTTCCTTTGCTCATATATATTAGAGAGATTACCCATGTTCTGAGTGTTTTATTTGAGAGTGTAATTAACATTGTGAGATTCGTAATCAAAGCATAGTTTGATGGTTATCTAAGTTATATTCCAAGTTCATGACATGCGCGTGTTCATTTGACTACCACATCACAAGTGCAATTTTATGAGAAACTCTATTGATTTATATGATGCATGTGCTTAGGATTGTTGTTCATGACCTATGTAGAAGTTTGATTACGTTTCTTCTTGTTCGTTATTCAATTTTTGAATCATTGTTTTATAATAAGGAGTATTGCCAATTTTGTTTTTCGTTTTTATAAAACTTTTTAAATTTATAAGTTAATAAAGATGGATGTGGGTGACTTATTGACGAGAACCCTCACGAGACTTCACTCGTTCCACTAGGGACATCTAGAGGTTTAAAAGACTTATTGCATATGCTAAATGCAATCGCCTTGCCTGCGACAATGAGTTAGGATTTTTAAGTATATTAGTATTTATTTTTATATTTTTCTTTTCTCGAGGACTAGCAAAGAGTAGGTTTGGGGGTGTGATCGACGATAAATAATTGACGTTTATAGTCCTAAAAATATGCTTTGTTAGCCCATTTCATGTAGTTATTAGATGTTTTTTTAATAAGTATTCTATATTTTGTAGTTTTTGGAGCTTTAACTTAAAAATGTACAAAAATCCAATAATTTATGGCTATGGAAGTCATTCTGGGCTCAAACGGTGATTCCGGTGAAAGCTGAATGCAGTAGCAGCCTCGGAAAGTCGCATTTTTGACAAGAAATACTTTGGATTTGAAAATTTTTCCTACAAATATAAAATGAAGATTCGAGTTACAAACGCGTGGCCACAAACGGTGAGTCACTACAAGGTCCGAGTCAAAAGTTACTGCAATTCTACAATTGGTGCACGAAGCTGAGAAATTCTGAGAAAAATGAAAAAATGGCCAGGTTGCTGGAGCAACCCGTGTACGTGATCTGCTCATGTGACCCACGCGAGCGACTCATTGAAAAAGTTAAAAACCCGTATTTTGAGGTACCGAAGACCCCTGTGCGATCCGAATTGGCTGAATACGTCTGGAAACGTAAAAACAGTAGTTGTAGTGCGATTTGGTTTAGGAAAGCTTCCTAAATCCTTCCAATCCCTATATAATCCTATTCTAAATCAATTTTGTGTTTTACACATCATTACACAACATTAGATACATTCATATACAACAAAAACTTCAGCCATTGAAGAGAGAGAAGCAAGGAGAAGAAGAAGAAGACCAAGGATTCCCATGGCCTCCTCCATCAACCTCTTGCCAATCTTCAATTATATGGCCAACTAAATCTAGATCTAGGATTTCAATGAAACCCTAGCCAAGAAATAGGGTGTATTTTATGCTTTTCTTTTAGAATTATAATATATGGATTATGATTACATGTTCAGAGGATTTTTTTTATAATAAAATCATACTTTCTATTGATTAAATCGTTATTTTCAAAGTTTATTCTTATCTTAGATCTTTTTTGAATGTGATGTGCTCAATGATCTATATTTGCTGTGCTTGTATGGATTATTTACATGTAATGCTTAATTGAATTGTGATATCAAGTAGCCGAATAGTTCATGTCTAGGAAAGACGGATTGTGCCGCAACCCTAGTTTAGTGTGAGATAATCCGTGTCAACTGAAGATGAATTATGTTGGTGCTTGAATCATAGTTATCTTCTTGATGGAGAAATTGGGCTTGTAGTTACAATTCCCCATTATCATCCAACGTAATAAGCTAATTGAATGCATTAATACTCTTATTATGAAGCTAGTGGTGGATTTGTAATCCTAGGTTCACTTTAAATATCGTTTAAAACAACTTTTAATTGCTTTCATAGTTTAGATTTATTTTATTGTTCTTAGTTTAATTAAAATCAAATCAAAATATATTTTTCTTAATTAATTAGATTTATGTTTTAAAATTAAAGTGCTTTAGTGATTCAATCTCTGTGGGTTCGACCTTTACTTCCACACTACTAATCCTTGAAAAGTAAAGTATACTTTTATATCTTGATTCTGACAAGATCAGTAAGCTTTCTTCTTCTTCTTTTCTTGCTTTCTTTGTTTTTCTTAGTTTTGATCTTCATAGTTATTAGTTTAGATTCGTTTTCTTGTTTGTTCTTCGTAGTTCTTCCTTTCTTAGTAGTTTAGATTTTCATGGCTTCTAGGTTAGCCTTCTATCCCATTTTTGGATAGGCTATCCCTAGTGGTCCCTATTCCAACCATGGAATAGCCACCACTAGTGGGATTATTAGCCAAACCATGGCTATTCCAATCTCACTAGGGACCATGAAACCCTAATCTTCTTATTCCTTATTCCTTTCTAACCTAGTTTTAGCATATCCATGCATCCATGCATACACATACACACTATCCATACGTAAAATAGTAGGATATCCCTGATAAGGGTTACATATGCACACATGCATTTAGTCCATGCTTGGTTTTTATGCTTGTGTTATCCTAACCATGTTAATTAGGATGCTATAAGGACTGCTGCGCTATCCCGTGTAAATCCTTACACCTTCCTTATTTACTGCTTTCCTAGATCACCTAGAAGCATGATTAGGTGCATAAAACTGGTTTAATTTTCTTGTATGGTACTTGTGCATAGATATCTTATTATTATTATTTTTTTTTAAAGGTTTGAATGTGATTTGCATATTTATTTTCTTTTTATTTCCTTTCATATGCATAAGGGAGTGTAGTAATATATGTAGTCCCTGAATTACTACGTTATCATTTGCATTATATGGTAAATGTATAGTCTTTTGCATGCTCTTCTTTTCTTTAGCTGTTTATAACTTGAATTAGTATTACATTAGAAATAATTGAAACTGTCTTCATAATCGTCTTCATAATCTCTAGTCAAACACCTTGAAAGCTGAGTAGAGGCCCATCTTAGGATGGGGTGAGAGGGGGTGTTTTAGCACAATCTAGCTCCTTTGTCTCTTGTACCTTAACCCACGAACCGAGTTCTTTGGTGATGATGGGACGATGCTCTCTATCCATTGGACATGATAGATTTAGTTTTCTTGGTTTCCTTTATCAAACGAAGTGGCAACTCTATTAGTGAGGATCTCTCTGGATTTAGCCTTGTGGGATATACATTGGATTACTCCCTCGTGTAGCCTCGGATATAGATCATGGGCATCGATCTTGCCTCAGGACGGATATAAGATATAAATCCCCATGGAATCCAATACGAATAATCCAAATTGGTCGGATCGAATAAAAGGCTAATGAAGGGTGGTGAACCTCACTCGTGGTTGTTGACATAAGGATTGTAATGGGATCAATCAAGTGGACTTAATCTTTCTAGGCCCTAAACTTGGTTCGGGCACACACAACGACCCCCAACTACGAAGAAGGAATTGCAGAGGTTACCCGGTCACATTAAATTCCTCAAAAGGTTCATTTCCAATTATGCAGGAAGGACACATGTCTTCTTACCATTATTAAAGCTCAAGACCGATGAGCCTTTCTGATGGGAAGAACATAATCGAATGGCCTTTGAAGAAATCAAGAAATATCTGTCAACACATCCAGTACTCATGTCGCTGATAAAAGGAAAGAACTTGAAGCTTTACATATCAATGGCTGAAAAATCTATCAAGAGCATGTTAGTTCAAGACAATCAAGTAGGAAAAGAACAAGCAGTGTCTTATTTAAGTAGAGTTTTAACTTATTTAAGTAGAGTTTTAACCCCGATCGAGCAGAGATACTCTCTGATCGAGAAACTTTGTTTAGCTTTATATTTTTCCTCCCAAAAATTAAGAACATAAATGCTTCCTCTGTTGACTTATATCATTTGTCAGACTGATGTTATCAAGTACATGTTGTTTAAACTGATCATGAGTGGTAGAATCGGTAAATGGTCCTTGGCCCTTATGGAATTCTCATTCCAATTTAGACCATAGAAATCGATCAAGGGCCAGACAATTGCCAACTTCTTGGCAGACCACCCAAGCCGATTGAACCATATATAAATGAATCGGTAACTGCTTTGTCAGTCCCATGTCTAGCACTGTCACGCCCCGGTGTTGCAATAATTAAGGGAAGGAATCTTCCTTATCGGACTCGTAGGCTCGTAACAAGTTACAGATCGTATGATTGTCCAAATGTTTATGAAATAAAATATTAGAGTAATAATAATAGCGGAAATGTTCTTGTTGAATTGGAGCATCCAACCCAAAACTAATTGGCAATGGGTGGAGTAGCCCCTTGAACTTATATATTGAGTAGCTAGGTTCTAAGTCCCCGATGTGGGACAGACAATCTCAACACACTCCCGCATGTGTGGCATGAATGAGAGGCAAACACGTGGATTACTAAGATAGGGTGACGTGGAGCACACGTGGACAAATTGGGCCCAACAATAACCTGCTCAGATACCATGTTGAATAGGAGTATCCAACACAAAACCAATTGGCTGTGGGTGGAGTATGCTCTTGAATTTACATATTGAGTAGCTAGGTTATAAGTCCCCGATGTGGGATAGACAATCCCCGATGTGGGACAAACATCCAACCCAAAACCAAGTGGTATCAGAGCCTTGTTTGTCCCCTATCTCCGTAATCTATGTGTGTGCCTTTGCCACACGTGCGGGGGCGTGTTGTTATCCCACATCGCTTAGATGTGTTGTTGCATGTGCAGTTTATAAGGCCTTAGTTCCCCTCTCCTTAACACCTGAGTTTTAAGGAGTTGAATGAGCTGGGCCTTACAAGAGTTCTAAGTTCAGCGGAAGCAATAATAGTGTCTTACAATCTCCATTATACATACTGAGTTATTATAGATAATCAAAGCCAAAAGATACAGAAGTCTAAAGGCCAAACGACCGGTAACAACAAAAACACCATGATAATAATAATAAAAGATAGATAATAAATTCCCCAGCGAGAACAAACAGCTTTAGCAACATGATTGCCTTCTTAGCTGGCAAAGCACCAGCCTTCCTCGTCCACATTCTCATCTCCATGGTACTCGCCCAACGGAACAGCATCTCCAACACCTGAAACTATAGCAGCTGGACATGAATGTCCAGGTCTACACACCCATCAGCTGAAAGCTGAGTGAAATACTACAAAGCACGAACAATATGAACATATACACCATTTATGTTATCATTAAAAAGTTATCGCAAGGTTACGCAAGTCTTCGCCCAAAACCTAAAGTTCTTTCTGACTATGCAATCACATCAATGCAACACAATGTGTGAATCCACTGTGTCAACAACTAACAATTGACAGTACTAGCTTCTATCAACTCATAACCACAACATTAGCAATACTAGCTTCTGCCTATACCCAAAACATAACGGAACATACGGTATAGCTTCTGTTAACACACGATAACGTGCCCAATTCGGCCTCAAATTCATAAACAAACCCAATTCGGCCACAACATAACTCCTAGCCCAATTCGGCCCTAACTCAATTGCATTCTTCTACACGGCCACACATGATCCTTAAATGTGAAAATACAGACACACATGGCCCTCTAAAAACTCACTTAGACCACAATTGACCCTAACAAAATGTCCTAGCCCACATATGGCCCTAACTCGACAGCAGCACAACATAACTGACCACAACATGACATGAACGCAACACCATCGATGATAAGACCATTAAGGTCACACGACAAATGTAACCAACCGCGGAACAACTGATAAGGTTATTCAACACAACCATGCTCTCGTGTTCGTTAACACACTTATTCATCTAGGTAAATTATTCGCGCATTATACTTCATTACTCCATTAGTGATTTGAACCGACACGTTACCATTAACATTATTAAATTGGTTATAACGAAGTACTAACAATGATATAGAATTCAACATGTTAAGAAACCAACATACCAGCATGGTGCTACTGAATAAGCATAAAGTACAACTACAGAATTGACAAGCTCGTTCGTATATAACATATACATTTCCATATTTAGTTCAACTAATCATGGTCAGTACGTATACATATCATGACTATATTAACTTCAACATGCAAAAAAATAGGGAAAACAAAAATTGTCAAGCTCGAGCACTCGTGCTTGCTCAAGTGCTCGGGTTTAGCAGTTTAGAAGAGTGTACAATTTAGCAGCTTCAAAATAACTACGACTTAACAACTAAAACTCCAAGATTCTTAATTAAACTCATATGAAACATGTTAAGCATATCATATATGTTCATATGCACCTTGTATATGAATCATTACACTCAAAATGATGATCAAAACTAATTAGATGATCAACTATGCATAAACTTGAGAAAGAGACGAGGATTATGATGATCTAGAGTTAAATCTAGTTAAATCAACCACATGCAACATAATTACAGATTATTACATGTATATGAACATACTATGTCTGAGTTGAAGTACTCACAGAGATTAAAACTAAGTAGATGTAGAAAATGTTGAGAAAGGTGAAGATGATGATGATCAAGCTTCAAGAACTCCACATGCAAGCTTCAAAACTAAAATCTTCTTGATCCTCTAAAACATAGCTCCAAAATTCCCTTGTGGTTGATATGCACATGTATGTGTGCTTATGGAAGGATTGGATCATGAATCCATGGACATGAAAAGCAAAATATGTGTGTTTGTATATGAACTCTCCCTCACCCTCTCTGTAACTCTCTATTTGTCCCATGAAAAATGCACAGAATGGCTGTGCATTTATAGAATTTTAAGACCCCAAGGGAAAAACATGCCTTTTACACCTTTTTAGCTTGAGCGCTCGCTCCTCCTGAGCGCTCGGGTCTGTTAATTCAAAGAAGTTTTGTTTTGTTAATAAAATATATGATATGAAATGCATGAACACTCATGAAATGTCAAGCACTCTTGAAATCTCATTTACATATATAAAACGTATTAACAACGTTTATTTGGAAATTATATTATAGATAATGGAAACTACGAGTGTTACACCTTTCCATCACTTCTAAAGGATTTCATCCCCGAAATCTGAGCTAACTCGTGTCAAACAACTTCGGATACTTGATGCGCATAACAGACTCTTACTCCCATGAAGCTTCCTCTACATTGTGGTGATTCCACAAAACCTTCACCAACAGGATCTCCTTGTTCCTCAGCTTCTTGAACTCTCTATCCAAAATCTGTACTAGTCTCTCTTGATGCATTGTCATTCACTTCTATGTTTCTGAAATCGATCACATGTGGCGTAGCGCCTGGTGATACTCCTTCAGCATACTAACATGAAAGACATTATGGACTCCCGACATCTTTGGTGGTAATGCTAGTCTGTAAATAACTTTGCCCACACGCTCGAAGATCTCAAATGGTCCAATGTAGTAAGGTGACAACTTTTTTCTCTTCTGTCCAAACCTCACCACATCTCGAATCGGAGATACTTTGAGCAAGACATGCTCTCCCATGCTGAATTCCTTGTCTCTGTGGTGCAAGTCTGTGTAGCTTTTGTGTTGGTCTTGTGTTGTCTTCATCCTCTTTCTGACAATTATAATCTTCTCATTGGTATCCCGAACCAAATATGGGCATAGAAGCTTGCCATCTCTAACTTCTGCCCAATACAATGGTGATCTGCAAGGTCTTCCATACAATGCTTCAAAAGGTGCCATTCCTATACTTAAATGGTAGCTGTTGTTGTAGGCAAATTCTATCAATGGAAAATGAGTCTCCCATAAGCTTTCGAAGTCTAGCACGCAAGCTAGGAGCATATATTCCATTACTTGGTTCATCCACTCTGTCTTCCCGTCAGTTTGAGGATGAAAAACAGAACTCAGTCTTAGCAAAGTCCCCCTAGTTGTCTGAAGACTTTCCCAAAACTCTATTGTGAATCAGGAATCGTGGTCTGACACAATGGTGACTAGCACACCATACAAATGCACAATCTGCTACAGATGCAATCAGCTCAATTTCTCTACTAAATATGTCATATTATAAGCGATGAAATGAGATAACTTAGTGAGTCTATCCACAATCACTCAAATAGAATCTTGGCTCTACTGAGATTAAGGCAGTCCTACCATGAAATCCATTATGATGTGTTCCCACTTCCAGTGAAAAATTGGCAACGACTGCAATAGTTCTATAAGCTTTAGTTGTTCTGCCTTAACTTGTTAAAAAGTCAGGCACCTGACACATACTTGGAAACTTCCTTCTTCATGCCTTCCTACCAGAAAGTCCTCATTAGATCCGTGTACATCTTCGTTCCTCTTGGATGTACAGTTAGTTTCATTCTATGCGCTTCTTCCAAAATATCCTTCCTGACATCGTTTGTAGCAGGCACGACGAGTCAGTTCTTGAATTTGAATACTCCATCATTCCCAATACTCTAATTGGTTGGATCCTTGGCTGTCAACTTGTCAAACCACTGACGTAGTTCCACATCTTTTTATTGAGCCTCTATGATCCGATCGACGAGTATAGCTTCCACTAAGCATCTCATTATTCTTCCTTCTACTACTTTAATAGGCTGAACTCTAAACTCTGCCATTAATTCAAGAGCTTGCCACTCTCTAATCATAAGTGAAGCAACAGTGCTGTGAGGCTTTCAGCTTAAAGCATTTGCAACTACATTTGCCTTGCCAAGGTGGTACTGTAATGTGAAGTTATAATCTTTCAATAACTCCATCCACCGTCTCTGCCTTATATTAAGCCCCTTCTATGAATAGATACTTCAGGCTCTTATGATCAGAAAATAAATCAAACTGCTCTCAAAATAGATAGTGTCTCCATATCTTGAGTGCGAACACAATTGCCAACTCCAAATCATGTGTCGGGTAGTTCTTCTCATGTGGCTTTAATTGCCTATATCTATAAACAAAAACTTTTCCGTCTTGCATGACCACACACCCTAAACCTTGATATAAAGCATCGTTATAGATAATAAATCTTTTTCCACTTCTTAGAATAGCTAGCATTGGCACAAAAGTCAATTTCTCTTTCAACTCCTAGAAAGCGCATTTGTGCTTATCTTGCCATTCAAACTTGGTCTCCTTCTTTGTCAAACCAGTGAGAGGGCTGTAATCTTGGAAAATCCTTCCATGAAACTATGATAATACCCAACTAACCCAAGAAAACTTTTGAACTCTGAAGCATTTCTAGGTTGGCTCTAATACAACACTGCATCGGTCTCTGTGAAATCCACTAAAATTTCTTCTCGAGAAACAATATGTCCCAAGAACTTGACTTCCTTGAGCCAAAACTCGCATTTGCTGAACTTGGTGACAAGCTGGTTGTCTCTAAGGGTCCGTAAGGCAATCTTTAAATGTGACACGACTAAATAGTTGTGCGCTCTTGTGCAACACCCAAGTGTAGGTGATCGTGCAAGTAATACTGGATAAGTCCAGGTCGATCCCACAGGGAAGGAATAGGAAGAATATATACTAAGTTATAACCTAAAGAAAAAGAAAATAAGAATGAATGATTTGATGTGTACTAACAAATCTTAATTAATTAAATTAAACTAAATAATAAACTAAAACTTATAGAAACATAATTAATTAAACAGATAAATTAAAGGTGTTGGAAACACGTGAATCCACATTAATCCTAACCATCTACCATGCATATTCATTAATGCTCTATGGAGTACATCCCTTTTCAGTATTCCGTATTTTTCTAAAGATAAAGAATCAATAGCCCTTTCATGACCGGGACTACATCATCACAGTTGATTTAAAATACTTGGAAGACGGTTTAAAACAATGGTAATCACTTGCACTCTAAATGGTGTTAACATTCAAAGTGGTTTTCAAAAGTCATTGCAGAAAATAGCCTTAAGGCTTTAAGTTCTAAAAACTGTTGTGATAAACTGAGCTTATTGGGACAATTTGATGACAGATTTCTAAAACAAAAAGTCATGGAATACTTAAAAGAATCATCTCAGGAATTAGCATGTTCGATCCATCGAAGCGATCTCGATCGATTGGACAGCATCATCCTTCAATCGATCGAAATGCCTTCGATCGCTTGACTATGGCCCTAGTTCGATCGATCGAAATACCTTCGATCGATCGAGCCCAAGGTTTCTAAAGATTGCATGGAAGAGGTTGGGAATCAATGTTTCATCACATATTCCCAACGTCTAAACTACGGAAATATAATAAAACTATTGCAGAAATAGTAAAACAAAGCAATCATCAACATCTAAACTAATAAACAATCAAAGAACATAGATTGGAAAGAAAAAAACCTGTAAATAATCTGAATATAATCTGAATAAACTTGAAACAAACTTGAATCTTCAATCTACAATGAAAAAGGAGGAAGAAAAACAAGAATCTAACCTAATCTACTCCTAATCTAACCCTAAAACTACCCTAAACTGCTGTTTTCTGCGTTCTGGAGCGTCCCCCCTTCGTCTGGCGTCAAAACGACGTATATATAGGGTTCCCACAGAGTTTACGCAACTTTTGGGTGAATATAAAGTTCGATCGATCGATCTTAGTTCGATCGATCGAAGGTTCGATCGATTGAACTCTCTTCAATCGCTTGAACTTCTCTGATTTTGACAGCACTGTGCACCGATGGGAGAATGGCCATAACTTTTCACTCCGACCTCGGATTGACCTCCCGTTTACGGCCACGCGACCGTAACTCAAAGATCTACATTTTATATCTCTGGGAACATCTTCCAAATCTGAAGTATTCATTGTCAAAAATGGCGTTTTCCCAGATGCTTCTGTTGTTCTATCCACCAGAATCACTTTTCTTTAGCTCCACTCATTGATTTACATCCTAATACCTATAAAACAATGCAAAATCATATATTTTAGCATTAACACAATAAAAAGACCATTGTTATTAGAATGAACCTAAATGTAGGGACTTTGGGGATAAAAGTATGCATAACAGACCATAAAATACGCTATGAACATGCACTTCTCACCACGAATCACACCCCCCAACTAGCTCGTTACTAGTCCCTAGCAATGAAGCGAACTACAACAGTGTTTATTTAACTCTAAAAATGAAAACAAAATAAATTAAAATCCTAACTCACTTTTGCAGGAATCGCGATTGCATTTAGCATATGCAACAATCCTTTAAACCTCTAGGTTACCCCTAGTGGACGAGTGTTGTCTCGTGAGGGTTTGTAGTGAATCTACCCACAAAATTCATGTTTAAGACAATGGTTCTCATTTAAATGTTTTCAAGGAATTTTCCTCTCATTAACAATATAGTTAAGCTCAATAATCTCATGAAACTCTCTAGTATGCCATAGCCATGCAACACACACATTACAGTTAATCTACTATCAAAGTTATTAGAATATTCCATACCTATTAATCTTCAAGTGTGTGTGTGAATGGACAACCAAAATACAAAACTTTAATTTCAAAGCTTGCATAACGTAAGATACTATCAAGATGTTCATTTTGACTCAACTCTTATCGGGATTACACTCTCAAGATGAAATCACTCCGAATTAGGTGTAATAATTATCACTCATGATATAGAAGCTATAAAGAGTAAATATAAATGGAATCCAATGCTTCTCATATCTAAATAGAAAAACGGACATTTTAGTGCACAAAGTCTCATGAAATGATACTTTTCACTAGAAGAGTGAGATACCGTGGATAACTCTCTCATTACCTTAACTTCAAATCCAATTTACTTAAAATCATCAGGACTTTGAAAAAGAGGTGTTAGATTAAGAAGAAAAAAAGGCTCGTGATATTCAATTGGGTCAAATGATGTGATTGGAATGTCTATTATAACTTTTCAAACTTCCCATATCTCCAATCTCTCTCTTCTTCTTTTCTTTTATTTATTTTTTTCACACTCTTCTTTTCATTCCTTTTTTTTTTCTTTTGTAACAACCATTGGCATTTTTTTTTTCTTTTTCTTCTCATGCTTTTCTTTTTTTCTTTCATTTTTTCTTTGCCAACTTTCCCTTATTCACACTAACATACTTCTTGTTAACGCAACACATCTCAATCACACCTAAATAAAGAACTGATGCTTGAACTCCTAATTTGGAGTTTGGTATAGACTTTAGGATTATGAAGACAAGGTGATTATGATAAGCTCAAGAGGTGAAGTAAAGGAATAGCATAGAGGTAGGCCAAGGCTGTATTATCCATGTATGGTCAAAAGATGGCCTAAATCATCTTCTAAGTTAATAGGATAATTCATTTCAGTAAATTCAAGAGCTCTAAAGTTTGGTAAATCCTGAACGTTCTCTTCTAGTGATCAGTCAAAATGAAGAAGAAAAATGAGACTTTCAACGAATTAATACGCTTTTCAAAAAGTAAGAGTAATTTTATAAAAACCCTCAAAAACAAAAGAATGGCTCAAAAGCTCACTTGGGTTATTAGTCTCCACTACAGTCTCTCAAGACACCTAAGCTATGCTTACTAATCCATTTTAGCTAAGTACAAGGTTGTCACAACGTGCTCAAAGTATTTGAAGATTAAAAAGCATAGAACATACTATAACTAAGATAGTAAAGAAACTACCATAGTATATCACATACTAATAACATATAGAAAATAACACTAATGCATCATAACTAACTACATTAACTATGAGAGAAATACAAGAACCATTTTATTATCTTTAAAAAAAATAATAAAAATTTTAAATTTTTTGCAGATTTTAATTTACTGAGTTACATGTTGCTAAGCAGGTATATGACACTAAAGTACAACAAAAAGATATGAGGCATACAATGACTCACTCCCCCCCAACTAAAACTAGACATTGTCCTCAATGTTCTAAGCTAAGCACATGGACATGTAAAGTAAAGCGAGGGAAGGAAGGATTTTACCTCGAAGCGTTAATATCCATTTTTTTCAAGCTACCTGCAAGATCATTAGTAGCAACAAGGAAACATAGATACAACTACTCAGTAAATAAATTCGGTTAATCAAGATTTTTATCATAGATTAACAACCAAAATTTTTGAGGATCTTCCCAATAAAATAATTTAACAGTGAGAAGAATGTTGGGATCCTCATAAAAATGCAACTCCCCCCAACTAATGTCAGGCTCAAGGTCAGAGGAGATGATGCAAAACCTATGGCTGCCAAAATTTTTTGGGACAGTTATAAAAGGAATACCACACTTTTTAGGAATTATATGCAAGAAACGATCTTTGGTGTTGGTATTTCCTATAACAGCCTCTATTTTAATACTAAAAACAGGGGGAGGCCATGGTTCAATAAAAGGGGTAGGGTCGAAGTGATGTTCTAATGAAGCTTCACCACCCTCCGCTTGTCCTAGAACAGAATCTATGGAGATATAATCATAGGAATTGAATTTCTGTTCTATGCACATGGTTTTGGACTGGACTTGGATAAAGCTATCTATTTGGGCCTCAATGTCATAATCACTCAAGAAGATCAAGCAGTCTAGAAGATTGCTAGCTTCTTGTTGAATTTTAAGATCATCTAAAGTGGGCCCAATATTTTCCAAGTCTTCTCTCAAAGAATTTTGAAAGTTAAAATTTTGTGAAGAACATGTGCTAGTATCCTTACCATCCTCTTCCACAACACATTCTGTTTGTTCACGAATGGGGTACACATAACATTCAAGCTCAGGACGAGAGCTTTGATTGATAGCAAGGATAGGTGATGGGCAACTTGGTGACACCACCTCTTCGGTCGAAAGAGGTGAGGGTTCATGAATATCACAAGAATCTAACTTAGATTTAGATTTTTCAATTATGTCCTCTCCAGGGTCACTTTCAAAGGTAGGGGTAGAGTCAACAAGGGACTCTTCCTTTCCTAATTGCGTGCAATCACCTAAACTCTCGTCATCTTTTAAAACCTCATTCTCATCCTTGTAACTCTCCTCACTATATATGTCATCTATTGAAGTGCTCTGGACAAAGAGATTGTGCAGTTTTATCCAGGCAGTGAAGGAGTTGATGTCTGGGGTTGTATGTTGAGGAGAAGATGGTTCTACAACTTCATGCTCAATGGTTTGGTTTTGGAGTTCTTGTTGGGTTATCACTTTCTCAAATGAGTTGTTAACCTCACTCGGTATGAACCCATCATTGTCCTCTAATTCCATTCCATTGTTAGTGTCTTGAAATTCAGGTTGTAGCGTTGAAGGACTGGTATAGTCTTCTAAAGGTTGGCTATCAAATGCTTGTTGATATCTAGCTCCTAATTTATCAATTGCACTCTCTAGCCTTTTCATTTCACTAAGCAGCAATTCTAACATACCACTATCCTCAACTTGGTTATTCTCCTCATTATAACTATATGAAGTTTCACCCCATTGTTGTTGGTAATAGTCCCCTTCCCATTGTGTTTGTGTGCAAGACTCCCCAGAAGGAAAGTCTTGGTGCATTTGGTAATCGTGGGAACTACTACTATATCCTACACTATCATTTTGGTTATATCCCCATTGCGATTGATAGAACTCTCCAGGTGGAGGTTCTTGATACGTTTGATAACATGGGGGACTAACACGATGGTTTTCCCATTGTGGTGATTGGTAGCACTCAGGTTGATAATGTGCATCATATGTGGGTGCTTGCCAACTCGGGGTATAGTTCTCATTACCTAATGTGTACCAATTCGTGGTATTTGTGTTGTATGGAGGGTAATATGGATAAGACATGTTTACCCAAAATATTTAAACAAAAGAAATTTTTTTTTTTTTTTTTTTTGTGAGAGAAAAAGTCCAATGATTTTTTTTTTTTTTTTTTTTTAAGTAAAAGAAGAAAAATGGAAAAACTTAGTAAAATCCTAACCTAGTTGCCTTCCCCGGTCATGAAAGGGCTATTGATTCTATATCTTTAGAAAAATACGGAATGCTGAAGAGGAATGAACTCCATAGAACATTAATGAGTATGCATGGTAGATGGTTAGGATCAATGTCGATCGATCGAACTTTATATTCACCCAAAAGTTGCGTAAACTCTGTGGGAACCCTATATATAAGCCGTTTTGACGCCAGACGAAGGGAGGATGCTCCAGAACGCACAGAACAGCATTTTAGGGTAGTTTTAGGGTTAGTTTAGGAGTAGATTAGTTTAGTTTGATGTTTTCTTTCTCCTTTTCCATTGTAGATTCAAGATTCAAGTTTGTTTCAAGTTTATTACAAGTTATATTCAGATTTATTCCAGGTTTTTCTGTTCCTTTTCTTTATTTGATTGTTTGTTAATCTAGTTGTTATGATTGCTATGTTTTACTACTTCTGCACTAGTTTTGTTATGTTTCCGTAGTTTAGACGTTGGAAATATGTGATGAAATATTGATTTTCAACCTCTGCCATGCAATTTTTAGAAACCTTGGGCTCGATCGATCGAAGGTATTTCGATCGATCGAACCCGAGCCATAGTCAAGCGATCGAAGACACTTCGATCGATTGAAGGATGACGTTGTTCGATCGATCGAGAGCTCTTCGATCGATCGAACTTGCTAATTCCTGAGATGATTCTTTTAAGTATTCCATGACTTTCTGTTTTAGAAATCTGTCATCAAATTGTCCCAATAAGCTCAGTTTGTCACAACAGTTTTTAGAACTTAAAGCCTTAAGGCCTTTTCTTCAATGACTTTTGAAAACCACTTTGAATGCTAACACCATTTAGAGTGCAAGTAATAACCATTGTTTTCAACCGTCTTCCAAGTATTTTAAATCACTTGTGATGATGTAGTCCCGGTCATGAAAGGGCTATTGATTCTTTATCTTTAGAAAAATACGGAATGCTGAAAAGGAATAAACTCCATAGAACGTTAATGAGTATGCATGGTAGGTGGTTAGGATCAATGTGGATTCACGTGTTTCCAACACCTTTAATTTATCTGTTTTAATTTATTATGTTTCTTTATACTTTAGTTTATTATTTAGTTTAATTTAATTAATTAGGATTTGTTAGTACACATCAAATCATTCATTCTTATTTTCTTTTTCTTTAGGTTATAACTTAGTATATATTCTTCCTATTCCTTCCCTGTGGGATCGACCTGGACTTATCCAGTATTACTTGCACGATCACCTACACTTGGGTGTTGCACAAGAGCGCACAACTATTTAGTCGTGTCAAGTTTTTGGCGTTGGTGTTAGCATTCAAAGTGGTTTTCAAAAGTCATTGCAGAAAATAGCCTTAAGGCTTTAAGTTTTAAAAACTGTTGTGACAAACTGAGCTTATTGGGACAATTTGATGACAGATTTCTAAAATAAAAAGTCATGGAATATTTAAAAGAATCATCTCAGGAATTAGCATGTTCGATCCATCGACGCGCTCTCGATCGATCGGACAGCATCATCCTTCAATCGATCGAAATGCCTTCGATCGCTTGACTATGGCCCTAGTTCGATCGATCGAAATACCTTCGATCGATCGAGCCCAAGGTTTCTAAAGATTGCATGGAAGAGGTTGGGAATCAATGTTTCATCACATATTCCCAACGTCTAAACTACATAAATATAATAAAACTATTGCAGAAATAGTAAAACAAAGCAATCATCAACATCTAAACTAATAAACAATCAAAGAACATAGATTGGAAAGAAAAAAACCTGTAAATAATCTGAATATAATCTGAATAAACTTGAAACAAACTTGAATCTTCAATCTACAATGGAAAAGGAGGGAGAAAAACAAGAATCTAACCTAATCTACTCCTAATCTAACCCTAAAACTACCCTAAACTGATGTTTTCTGCGTTCTGGAGCGTCCCCCCTTCGTCTGGCGTCAAAACGACGTATATATAGGGTTCCCACAGAGTTTACGCAACTTTTGGGTGAATATAAAGTTCGATCGATCGATCTTAGTTCGATTGATCGAAGGTTCGATCGATTGAACTCTCTTCAATCGCTTGAACTTCTCTGATTTTGACAGCACTGCGCATCGATGGGAGAATGGCTATAACTTTTCACTCCGACCTCGGATTGACCTCCCGTTTGCGGCCACGCGACCGTAACTCAAAGATCTACATTTTATATCTTTGGGAAAATCTTCCAAATCTGAAGTCTTCATTGTCAAAAATGGCGTTTTCCCAGATGCTTCTGTTGTTCTATCCACCAGAATCACTTTTCTTTAGCTCCACTCATTGATTTACATCCTAATACCTATAAAATAATGCAAAAACATATATTTTAGCATTAACACAATAAAAAGACCATTGTTATTAGAATGAACCTAAATGTAGGGACTTTGGGGATAAAAGTATGCATAACAGACCATAAAATACGCTATGAACATACACTTCTCACCACGAATGCATCTCATTCTATTCCATAGTCTTTAAGTAGATCAAGATGTCATCGATAAAGACAATAACAAACTGATCTGAATAAGGTCTGAATACCACATTCATGAAATCCATGAACACCGTTAGGGCATTGGTTAAACCAAATGGCATAACTAGGAACTCATAATGCCTATAACTTGAGCAGAAAGTGTTTTTTGGCAAGTCTTCTTCTCGAACAAGTAACTGATGATACCCTGATTGCAGATCGATCTTTAAAAACACTACGGTGCCTTGCAATGATCAAAAAATTCATCTAGGAACTCGTAACCTTGTTCAACTCTCTGTAGTCTATGTAGAGTCGCATTGATCCATCTTTCTTCTTAACAAACAATACCAGTGCTCCCCATGGTGATGTGCTAGGTCAAATAAATCTAAGGTTCTCTAGCTCTTGAATCTGCTTACTTAACTATAATATCTTTATCGGCACTATACGATATGAGGTCTTCGATATCAGTGCTATCCCTGGCATTAACTAAGTGCCAAAGTCAATCTCTCACTGTGGGGGTAAACTGAAGATGTCTCAGAATACGTCCTTAAACTCTCGTACCACTAAAATCTGAGAGGTAGTATCACAGTCAAATGGTTTATGAGAAACACATCGATCAATGAATTACACTGGAAGATGGATGACTGTGTTCCCGGTAATGCAAAGGAAGTTGTCTTACTAACGTAGTCCAATTCGGCACTACACTTTGTTAACCAGCCGACTCCTATGATTACATCAAACTCTCTCATCGATAGAACTATCAGATCTGTAGGTAATTCTCGATCGTCTAAAATCAGCACACACTTCTTGCACACTTTTCCCAATTTTACAGTGACGCCCAAGGGTAAAACTGCGTTCAAAGCTACATAGAGGTTCTGAGGTTCTAAACCGAATTCCTGTACCACTCTATGTGCTATGAACGAATTCATGGCTCCAGTATCAAATAGGACTGATTCATGACTGTTATACCTTCAAGGTTTTTCTATTTGACAACATCGAATCGTGTTCCTCCTGCAATAATAGCATTGATATGTGATTGATTGACCGGGGCTACTGGTCCACTCTCTGCTTGCTAGCGGTGATAGTAGTCTCTATTGACATGGACTTTCTTGCCATAGAAGTATTAGACAATGTCTTGTTGCTTATTATTTCTGGGTGTTGTGCAATCCTTGACAAATGTCCCAGTATCCCATAATTAAAGCATACACTAGAATTGAATCCTTGTGCTGGCACTCCTAATACAGGTGCTACGTCAGGCAATTGAGCTTGCGCTAGTAGCGGATTGGGCACTTATCCTCTTAGACCGTTCCATTGTCTCTTCACTCCAGTATTACGGTGTGAGTTCAGGTGGCCATGATTGGGGCGACTGGATGCCCTGAATGCAAACTGTTCCTATTGCTGGCTCCCATACATAGTCTCCAAATTAGAGGCCAACTCTACCAAATTCTCAAACGGCTGCATCACAGAACTCATGGCATGGCCTTGAATAGTCATCCCTAGCCCATGTAGATGTCTTTTGTTCTTCTTCTCTAGAGTATCCACCAGGTGTGGGGCAAAACAAGATAACCTTTCAAAAGCGACTATATATTCTTGAACAATCTTAGCTCCTTAGACCAAATCAATAAATTCTTTTTCCTTCTTATCTCTCTCATATGCGGGAAAGTATTTCTTAAGGAACATAGTCTTGAACTCTTCCCAGCTCAGACGTCTGATAGCATCTTCTCATAAAGCAGCCTATTGAGCTTCCCACCATTCAGCGACTGAGCAAACCAAAGCCTTGAAACATGACTCCATCTCTCTAATCCAATGTTTAACTTTTAGTGCTCCTAACACACCGTCAAATTTCTCTGGGCGTAAAACTCTACGGGTCTCAGTGGTGGTAGTGGCGGTGGCGGCGGATAATGATGCACACCTTGCTGATCGCCAATGTGTTCCAACCTTCAGAAAAATCTCTCAAAAACTCCAGTGGGGTCTAGTCCATTGGGTACTGATTTAGCTGGTCTGGCTCCATTGCGGTTGTTGTGAGTCACTCTAACCATCTTGACTCTGCGCGCAAGTATCCATATTAGCACACTTATTTCTCAGATTAGACTACTGCATTTAGAAGATAGGTCAGAGATGTTCACTACCTAAAATTGAATATAATTATATATACACATACTATTTATTAGCATGAGATGCAATTGCATACGGAATGTCAAAAGATGAAATGCTAGATACAACGACATACGAATGATGAAAGAAAAGAATAGCAAAAGTTATGGTTTGCAACTTAAGTCATAAAGCAGCTCCAGAAGTCTTCATCCAATGGGTGTCGCAACTACCTTAGTGTCATTCTAGCAAGGTAATATTATGGTTCACAACTTAACGTAGGACAATCACGACCACAACTAAACCTAGTGCTCTGATACCAAAAAATCATTGTCATGCCCCGGTGTTGCGATAATTAAGAGAAGTAAGCTTCCATATCGGACCCACAAGCTTATAACAAGTTATAGATTGCATGATTGTCTAAATGCTAATGAAATAAAATATTAGAGTAATAATAATAGCAGAAAGGTTCTAAGTTCAACAGAAGCAATAACAGTGTCTTACAATCTCCATTATACATACTTAATTATTACAGATAATCAAAACCAAAAGATACAGAAGTCTAAAGGCCAAACGGCCGATAACAACAATAATAACACAATAAAAGATAGATAATAAATTCCCCAGCGGGAACAAACAGCTTTAGCAACACGATTTCCTTCTCAGCTGGCAAAGCCCCAGCCTTCCTCATCCATGTTTTCATCTCCATGTTACTCGCCCCAACAGAACATCATCTCTAACACCTAGAACTACAATAGCTGGACACGGATGTCTAGGGCCACATGCCCATCAGTTGAAAGCTGAGTGAAATACTATAAAGCACGCACAATATGAACATCTACACCATTGACGTTATCACTAAAATAATATTATGACATTACACAAGTCTTCACCCAAAACCCAACATTCTTTCCGACTATGCAATCATACCAATACAATACAATGCACACAAATCCACCATGCCAATAATTCATAACTAACAGTTCTAGCTTCTGTCAACTCATAACCACAACACTAGCTGTACTAGCTTCTGCCCATAACCACAACAGCATGGAACATATAGTACTAGCTTCTGTCAACACACGGCAGCATGCCCAATTCAGTCTCAAATTTATAAACAAGCCCAATTCGGCCATAACTCAACTCCTAGTCCAATTTGGCCCTAGCTCAATCGCATTCTTCTACACGGCCACACATAACCCTCAAATACAAAAATACGACCACACATGGCCCTCTAATTACTCACTTAGCCCATAATTGGGCCTAACTCAAACATCCTAGCCCACAATTGGCCCTAACTCGACACCAACAACTGACCACAACACAACACGAATGCAACACCATTCACAACAAGATCATTAAGGTCACATAAAAAATGTAACCAACTATGGAACAACTAACAAGGTTATTTAACACAACCATGCTCTCATGTTCGTCAACACACTTATTCAATTAGGTACATTATTCACGCATTATACTTCATTACTCCATTAGTGATTCGACTTGATGCATTACCATTAATGTTATTAAACTATTATAATAAAGTACTAACAATGATATGGAATTCAACATGTTAAGAAACCAACATACTAGCATTGTGCAACTGAATAAGCATTAATTATGACTACAGGATTGACAAGTTCGTTCATACATAACATATACAATTCCATGTTTAGTTCAACTAAGCAGGTCAGGACATATACATATCATAACTATATTAACTTCAACATGCAAACAAATAAGGAATACAAAAATTGTCAAGCTTGAGTGCTCCGGCTACTCGAGCGCTCTAGGCTTAAGTGCTTGCGCTTGCTCGAGCGCTTGGGTTTAGCAGTTCAGAACACTGTATAATTTAATAGCTTCAAAATAACTATGAATTAACAACTAAAACTCCAAGATTCTTAATTAAACTCATATGCAACATGTTAGGCATATCATATATGTTCATATACACCTTATATATGAATCATAACATGTAAAATGATGATCAAAACCAATTAGATGATCAAATATGCATAAACTTGAGATAGAGATGAGGATTATGATGATCTAGAGTTAAATCTAGTCAAATCAACCACACACAACATAATTATAGATTATTACATATACATGAACATACTATGTGTGAGTTGAAGTACTTAGAAAGATCAAGACTAAGTAGATGTAGAAATATGTTTAGAAAGATAAAGATGATGATGATCAAGCTTCAAGAACTCCACAAGCAAGCTCCAAAAATAAAATCTTCTTGATCCTCCAAGACTTAGCTCCAGAACTCCCTTGTTGTTGATATGCATGTGTGTGTGTGCTTATGGAAGGACTGGATCATGAATCCATGGATATGTAAAACAAAATGTGTGTGTTTGTATATGAACTCTCCCTCACAAAACCCTCTCTGTAACTCTCTGTTTGTCCCACAAAAAATGCACAGAATGGCTATGTATATATTGAATTTTAGGACCCCAGGGGCAAAACAATCTTTTCACACCTTTTTAACTCACACACTCGCGCTTCTTGGGTGCTCTGGTATGTTAATTCAAAGAAGTTTTGTTTTGTTATTAAAAGATTATGATATGAAATGCATGAACACTCATGAAGTGTTAAGCACTCTTGATTTCTTGATTATATATAGAAGATATTAATAACATATATTCAGAAATTAGATTACAAATAATGGAAATTATAGGTGTTACAAGCACTGATGCCTTGAACCCTGATGATGTTTGATGGATCCAATAACGCAAAAGGGGCTAGTGAAGAATTATAATTGAATCTCCCTAAAATCGGAGAACTGAAATGTCTTTCATACTAGATTTCGAATGCTTAAACAACCAAGCCGAATATGAAGCTCTCATAATCGATTTAGAAATTTTTTTGGAAATGAAGGCATCATCATTCCATATTAAAGGGGACTCTAACCTGGTAATTGGTAAGATTGTTGGAGATTTTAAAATCAAAAGTTGGGAGTTATGTCCTTTTTATTCAATTGCAATCCAGTTAATGGTCGAGTTTGATGATGTACGTGTTAGCCTATGCCAAGGGAGTGTAACTTTAGGGTTGACCATATGGCCAAAGTGGGATCTAGTGCCAAGCCAGCCTTTGATTTGGAAGGAAGGCTTATCACCATTCAAATCAGGGCTATGTCATCGGAACGAAGGAGAGGAGTATTTTTGGAAACTTTTTCTATCTCAGAGGAAGATGAAGACTAGAGGACACCGATTATAAATTTCTTAAAGCCATCCTTCCAGAGGTGCTGATAGGAAGACAAGGATATTTGCTGTCTGATTTCTTCTATTAGACAGAGAATTCTTCAAAAAAGGGTCAGAGATGATGAGATCCTACAATGTTTGGGCCAAACCCAGGCCATGAAAATCATGGCCAAAGTGCACAAGGGTATATGTGGAGCTTATCAAGTAGGTACTAGTATGAAGTGGCTGCTCAAGAGATATAATTATTATTGGCCCGCGATACTCAAAGATTGCATAGATTATGCCAAGGGATGCCAAGATTGCCAAAAACATGGACCGATTCAAAGGGTTCCTACCAAAGAACTCCAACCAATTATTAAAGCTTGGCCATTCAGGGGATGGGCAATGGACTTAATTGGTAAGTTAAGCCCTCCTTCCTCTGGTCAACATTATTTAATTATTGTAGCGACCGATTATTTTACCAAGTGGGTTAAAGTAATACTAGTGAGATTGGTATCACAAGCAACAATAATAAAGTTTATTGATGAACACATAATACATCGATTTGGTCTCCCCGAATGAATTACGGCTGACCAAGGGACGGTTTTCTCGGGGGGAGAAACATCAGCTTTTACTGAGAGCTGAGGAATTAAAGTTTTAAATTCTACCCCTTATTATGCTCAGGCAAATAGTCAAGCTGAGGCCACAAATAAGACCGTTATCAATATTATTGAAAATATGGTAAAGGAGAATCCTATGAATTGGGACACTCTATTGTCTGAATCACTTTGGGCATATCAAACATCACAGAGGTCCAGTACCGGGGTCACTCCATTCAGGTTAACATATGGTCGTGATGTAGTGTTACCCATGGAAGTAACAGTCTGATCTATAAGTTGAGCACTATAGAATAATCTGGAACCTGCCAAGTATAATAAAGCTATGATTACAGAGTTAAAAGAGTTGGATGAGGTCTGATTAAATGCACTGGATTGTTTAGTAGTCTAGAAAAATCAGGCTGCTAGGGTATATAACAAGAGAGTAAAAACCAAGTCATTTTTTGTTGGTGACCTGGTTTAGAAGGTTGTTTTACCAATCGAGGACAAAAATCTCTGATATGGTAAGTGGTCTGTGAATTGGGAAGGTCCATTTTTATTAAGAAAGCTATTCAGGGTGGTACTTATCACTTGATGGATATTGATAGTGAGAGTCATGTTAGATCAATTAATGGCCAATATTTAAAATAGTACCATCCAATGCTATGGGAAATAGTGCAGTTAGATTAAAAGACAGATTCCAAAATCGTATTTTCATTAATCAATTATAATCAATTATAATAAAGATGAAAATGGAAATAATCGATCAACATGATGACAGATCAAGAAAGCCCATTTTGTCCTTCAACGTAGCCCATTTGGTTTCTGCCATTTTTTTTTATCATTCTGAGCTAGTTTTAATTCAGAAGTCCACTTCATGGCTTCAGGATTTAAAGTGGCTAATTGATGGGCATATTATTTTGCTTGAAGACTGACTTCGGTGATGGTCAGATCAGCTTCCTCCAAGTCTTGGGTAGCACTTTGCAGGTTTTTGTTAACTTGATCTAACTATGCTTGGAGTTTGGCCAAATCTTCTTCGATGTCAGACTTGACCTTTGCTAGCCTGGCCTTGTTGGTAGTGACTTTTGAATATTTAGCTTTGAAATGACCAACTTAAGCAGTGATCAACTTTCTTGCTTCTAGTTTCTTGGCCCTTTCTTCGACAACTGTTGTGGCTAAGTGGGATTTTGAAAGAAGGAGAGAAAGTTGTTCTTTCAGCTTTGCCAAGACAAATTTTTGGTCTTTTAGAACATCGGAGGATTGAAGAATCAGGCTCAGGGCTTCATCAACCTCAGATAGAGTAGAGATGGCAAATATTGGTTGATTTTTCAGTGCAGCTACTACCCTCTTTGCTCTGCAAAGCTAAGCATCATCCAAATTATCGGTTGTTGGAATAAGTTCTGGTTCTATATCCAAAAATGCATCCAGATCGAGGTTAGTAAAGAAATCCTCTATTGACATGGACCCAAAATCGGGAAAGGCAGGGAAAACAGGTTCATTATGCAAGAACATAATTTGGTTAATGCCAGGAATAAGACTCCAAATTTTTAATATCATCGAAGAAATGCCTGTTACCTATTCTTGAGCTACTATGGTTGGGATAGTGACCATGGGTTAGAAAAGCACCTTGGGATGACCTAATTCAATCTCCGATTAGATGGGGTCATCAGCGGGAGCATCTGCGACCATTGTTCGATTAGCCACCTCATTCTCTTTCTCCCTTCCCTCTATTTCTTTTTCTTGTTCTGTTTCTTCTATTTTTCTTCCATTTTTCTCCTTTATTCTTTCTTCTCTCTCTTCTTCCTCTTTCTCCCCAATTGTAGCTATTTTAGTCGTTTCTTCATCTCCTATCTCCACGTCTAAAGGATCAATTTTGTTGAGATCCCTTGACTCGGTCCTCTTATCTTCACTGTGACTTAGAGTTGAAGAGGGAGTTAGAGCTTTTCTTTTATTTTCTGTTAAAGGAAAAGTCAAAGAAGCCTTCCCCAAAAATGTTTTTGATTGTTCAGAGGGTTTCTTGAAAGGGTTCTTGGCTTCCAAGGCTTGAAGCCTGGCTATTAGCTCAGCTTGAGAGAGAGCTTGGAGAGATCGGTCGTCTCATTGGTTCGAGGGTTGTTAGAAGATGACGTGGTTGGTTCTGGAGGGCTGGAAAGAGAGTGTGTTTGGGTGATGGTTAGGGGTTTGATGATGATTTTTGAACTCGATTTGGTTACTTCCACTTTCTTTGGGGCATCAGACATTCAACCCACCTACAATGGAAAGAAATGTCAAATTTTGAAGACCGATAATTCAAAGATTATTAAAAATTGAACAAATTCTTACCTTTGATGATTTGGGTATCTACTGTTTTTTCTTGGCCTTCTTGGATGGAGCTTCTTCCACTTCGTCATCACTAGATTCAATGACGAGAAGAGTGGCTATAGGCTTCAGACGTGGTGCTAGAGTAGCTGCACAAACAAAACAACAAAAATCAGCCTGACTTAAGAAAAAAGCAAATCTGGCATATTAAATTAACCTCATGCATCAGGGTATATATAGATGGAAGTCCCTCCTTGGCAGTGAGAAAATTAGTCATTGAGGCAAGTGATGTAGTGACCAGTGAAGCTTGGCCATTTGTTCAGGGGAGGTTTGAAGACTTCCTTAGTCTAAACACTACAATAGATGTATGTAATAGAAAACTTGACCTCAGGGATCTTAGGAAGTTTTATGTTTGAAGGTTTTATATAATCTTTTACGTTGGGTTCAGGTTTGGAAGGGTTTCACTTGATATAGTCGGTCCAAGCTCTCACCCCTTTATCGGTTTGTACTTGGTCAATTTCATGTAAACATTTTTCAACCACTTGCCTCATCTGTTGTTTCTTGCAGAGATAGAACTTTACCTTGTAGAACCTCTTGAAGTCCTTGATTATAAGGTAGTCTAGCTTATGCTTTTCCACGATCTTCCTCTTTTGCCCTGTAACCTGTGAAATAGTAAGATCAGTAGGCGAAGTGGGATTCATGGCTTGAACGGGTGAAGCAGATTTATCAAAATCAGGAGATATCCTCTACAGGACAATATACAGAGGCTCTGATTGAATAGTAGAGATTCATTTGTTCCACCATATGTCAAATTGGTTGGCGGAGCATGGGATTTCATCATAGGGCTTGAAGGTAAACTTTCCTTTAAGTCTGTCTGCCATTGCTGTAACTTTTTCAGCCCATGACAGAGTAGCGATAATGTCCCTATCAGAGATGTGATAATTTAGAGAGGGATATATAGGAAGTGGGACCATCTGGGTTAAGCCAAATTGTCTAGCAAAAAAGGGTGGGTTATAATACTCGACCCCACATTTGCAATTGGTACGATTGTAGGGCTATAAATGATGTCCCTCGGTACCAGGTACCCCCCATACCTCATTATAGTGGGATTGGATACACGGACCAATATCGGTTGGGTTGGTTGGTAGTTGAAGGAAGAAGGATAATGCTCTAAGTTAATAGAAAATGGAAGAAGCTGAAGGGGGGACCATGTGCACATCGGTCGTAGAAGAAAGAGAAACATTCACAAAAGGAATGAGATTGAGGGAGAAGACCAGCAAGTTGGAGAGTGAAGACAAAAGCATTGATGTTTGAACCTACAGGAAGACTACACTCGGAAAAGTAGGCCATCAACCAGCACTGGCAGCCACAGGGGACCGCTAGCAGTTTTGGTGAAATCGAACTCAACATAGTCATGGACCCCGCACACTAAATGGGACCAAACTGGAGGGGCCATGGCAAGAGGTTCCCCATCACCAAGACAACAGCCAGATTAGTATATTCCTTGGTAATGGACATATAAGCAGAACAAAAAATGAATTTGTTTAACCAATAAATCAAAAAGGCTATGTGCTCGAAATCGGTCACTTCACTTCCTTTTTTACCTATGCAGCTTTGAAGGAAGGACCAATAGGCAGCAATGTGTTTGGTCTTACCCTTAGTAATTTTGTTAGCCAGAGGGTAGCTAAAAGTGACCTTAGGGGTCTCTGAGTCGGGACCATTTTCTTCCCCATGAGGATGGAGCCCAAGGAGGTAGTTAATGCCTCTAGCAGTCGGTCCCATAGGACCAACCTTGCAGAGAGTTATAAGACGGAGCCCAGAATATCAGGGCAAAATAAAGAAGGGAGTGATCCACGTGGATTTTAGATTTGAAAAGGAGAATGGCATGGTTGAGGCCGTTTTGAATCAACACATGGGATTTGGCAGACGCAACCCTATTTACCCATCCAGCCTAATTAGGGGAAGGAGAAGGCCAACTCCTAACTGTGTTGGAAGAATAGACCTTATAATGATCTATCTTTCCCTGGTATTTAAGAGATTCAGAAGGAAGGGAAGGATAGAAGGCAGAAAAAAGAAGGAGGTTGTTTCAAAAAAGCAGGCCCTAAAACCATGGGTTCGTTGTCTCTTGGGAGGATAAAGTAACAAAGGATTTAGTAGCGCAATTTTCCATGTGAGCACGTAAGTAGTCTCTCACCTGTGTACAAGGGCTTGAAGTTTTAGCTTCTTCAGCAATCATGTCATGAGAAGAAGATGCAGGTTGTTTTGAGGAAGCTATGGATGTAAGAATGATGAAGATAAGGCAAGAGTTTGGGGAGAAAAAAAATGAGAAAATCAGAAGGTGTATAATCGTGAAAACATGCGTTCCCTAGTTTTTAATAAAGTGTCACTTCAAATTATGAGAAGTATAGTGGGAACGTGGGCAAACCTCTCCCCGAACAACACGTGGCATTTTTTAAATTCAAAACGTCACATCAAGTCAGTTCTTAACTTGACATGACGTTATGGGTGGCAAATGTTAACACCCAAAATATGCTCGGCCCATGAGGCCAACGGGGTAAGGATAACCCAAGGATGGTTGGACCTGATGATAGGAAATGATGAGGGTCAAAGCCAAACAAGATTGAAGATTAGCCCGAGGATGGGGTCTGAACTGACGTCAGCATCAGTAAAGGATAAGATTAGTTTATGGGTCACCAGACCGAGGTGGGACCTGCCCAGTGTCAATTCAAGGCTAATGAAGGAAGATTTATCATTCTGCTCGGTCTGATTAGAGGGTGAGCCAAATTGAGAAAGTGACTATATGCCTGTTTGATCTAGAAAAGATTGAATTGGACCAATGTGGCCGATAGACTACAGTTGTGTTGGACACATGTACCCAGACGTGGGCATTGAGATTGAAAATCACAAAAGCACATTCAAGGCAGTTAAAGACTGGTCTCACAATATAAATACATAGGGTGTAGCATTAGAATGCTGACAAGCGGGGGTATTTGTAAAATACAACCACGCTAAAAGAAGAAAATACACTGAATTAGTTTACAATTCCCTTGTTTATCTGCAATTTGAATTACAATGCCAGTTTTTATACAATTTGATTAATCTATGATAAGTGGAATTGTTTTAGTGGTTATTTGTGCAGATTACTATTGGTGTGTGAAGAATTGAATAAGCAAGATAAAAGGAAGTGTTTGGTTTCAATTAAGACAATTCAAACATGAAAAGAGAGTTTCGAGCGATCGAGGATTCAATCGATCGAATGAAGTTCAAGCGCTCGAAGATCCCAGAAGTTTAATCGATCGAGATATGTTCGATTGATCGAACATGGTTTTATCAGAAATAACGTGCACACAGCAGAGAGAGATATATAACCCTAGCCTTAGGTTTTGTATATATAGTTGTAATATATATGCCTTGGAGGACGCCCACTTTTAGTTTTTATCATTTTCACATAGGTAGAAGAGAGTTTCTTTTTATTTTTGTAGGTTTTATCAAAGATTGGTATTGTTTGGCGTGATTTCTCGTAGTTTAATACAAGTTCATCTTTCCAGGTTACTTCGTATTGCTTTACTTATATTCTACTCGTATTTTATTATAGTTCATTCTGTTAAACTAGTAGTTTTGCATGTTAGATAAGTTTACACCGTTAGTTTTCATAGTTTTCATGTTTAAATCACAACCAAACGACACCTTAATGGATCTTTACGTTAAAAACGCATATGTGACACTCCAGACCATGTCTGAGTAGTTCCCAGGTTGGGAAATTGCGATGAAACTGTGATTTCAAGCCTCTGCCATGCATCAGAATAATTCCTGTGTTCGATCTATCGAATGAAGTTCGATCGATCGAGACAGAGATACAGTCAATCGATCGATCGAAAGCACGTCGATCGATTGAACCCTCTGATTCTTGAGAACATTCAACACAGTATTCCTGGACTTTCTGTTTTACAGATTTGTTATCAAACTATCCCCAAATGCTCAGTTTGTCAAAATAGTCTCTAAACTTAAGGCCTTAAAGCATTTTTCTTCAATATCTTTTGCAAACCACTCTCAATGCTAACACCATTGTGGGTGCAAGTCTTAACTATTGTTTTAAACCGCTTTCATGTATTTCAAACTTAATTTGGATGATATAGTCTCGGTCATGAAAGGGCTATGGATTCTCTATCTTTAGAAAAATACGGAATATTGTAGAAGATGTACTCCAATGAGTTTTAATGCAATTGCATGGTAGATGGCTAGGTCATTGTGGATTCGCGTGATCCCAACACTTCCCTTTTGCTAAGAAAACCAGTTTCAAAATATCACTCTAGTTAACTAGTTAATCATTAGTATAAAGTAATTTAGTTGCTTCTAATTTTAATAGTTGTTAATCGTAGAACTCCGTGTTCTATAGTCTCTTTAAGCATTAAATTTTCTTTTTCTTTTTAGAGTTTAATCTAGGTAGTTAATTTTTCACCTTCCCTGTGGGATCGACCTGGACTTCCAGTACTATATTACTTGCACGATTACCTACACTTGGGTATAGCACACAAGTGCACACAGAAATATTTTCGTGTCAATTTTTTGGCGTCGTTGCCGGGGAAGGCGACAAGTTAATACTTAGTTTACCTCAATCTATCTTTATCTATTTCTGTTTTCTTTTTCTTTTCTTCTTTAGATTAAAATCTTTTAGGATCTTTTCCCATTCATGTCCGAAAATTCCATCGAAGGAATTCTTGGAAATCCATTCTACTTAGTTGATTCTTCTAATTCTATTAAGGGTAAATTACACTGACGCCCCTTGAGGTTTCGCACTTTATCACTCACACCCCCTGAAGTTTCTGACATATCACTCACACCCCCTGTCAGATATTTCGGGCTAATGCCGTTAACAAGGATAATAAAAAGACAATTATACCCCTCCTTGCTTTTCTCTCTTCCTCTCTCTACCCTAAACTAGACCTACCTTGATTCTCTCTCTTTCTCTTTCTCTCTCTACCTTAAACCCATTTTATCCTTTATTTTTCAACCCAACACCAACTATCATCATCCTCCCACCAACATCATAACACCACCACCACACTTCAGCCACCTCCTATCACCACAACCAGTCCGCAACCCACTTCCGGCGACCCACCAAAGCCAAGACCACCGATCCAGCTTCACACCATGCTTTGATGCGCTTCTAACCAGCACAAATACTTCATTAAGCCAACAATTCACCCATTAATCTACCCCAAAAACCCAAATCAAACCACCCCATCGCACCATGGTGCCAATCCCCAAATCCACCCTCTCTCCTCTTCCTCTTTCACATTGAACCGGATCATGATCAAGATGGGCATGCTTTGTTTATGTTTAAATTCGAAAATTTGGGGTTTGAATGTGAAGAAGATGAGATAATGAGTCAATTGACTTGGGGTTTACAAAATTCATGTGGGTTTGGGTTTGAGAAGAAGAATGGTGGTTGGGTACATCCCCAAGAAGGAGAATCATTTGCCTATCGAAAACAACCCCCAAATAGAACCCCTCCAATGGCTCGAGTCCAGATCCGAATTTGGCCGAGGAAATTTCAGAAAGAATATCAATTTTCCTAGAATCTGCTACCAAAGTTTTTGATCATTTCCTCTTGGAGAACAACCATGGTTTTATATCAACCTTACGGACAGATTGATTTGTATTATCATCAATCCCAACACTTAGGCCCTGACCCATCAAATTTTTTGTCCAGGTGATAGTTATCAAGCGGGATCGGTCTCGTAATCGACATTGATAGACACAAGTAACTAAATTATGAGCAGTTTTACTGTTGTTACTTGATGAGAAATTAGAAACTTGAATCACGCACTTTCACCAAAATAAGAAGAAAAATCCCTCATACGGATAATAATAGGTATGTATGTGTATATGTATCAATTTAGGGTTTAATCAATCATATGTATGTATATATCTATGACCATCTATTTCTATCAATTGGCCATGGCTTGAGATTGGGACTAATTTTTAGAGAGAGAAACAAGGGATACATGTGTGTGTGAGGGACAAAGAAGATAAGGGTATATTGGACATTTTAAAAAGTTAACTTGCTGATGTAAGCTATTTTCTAATGTTAGTTAACAGCAGGGGGTGTCACTGTTACCAACCCACAACCTGAAGGGAGGTCAGTGTAACCTAAAAAACCTCAAGGGGTGTGAGTGATAAAGTGCGAAACCTTAGGGGGTGTCAATGTAATTTACCCTTCTATTAATCCCATAGCTACACCTATTGATTCAATGGCCGATAATCAAAGTGAAAACGGTGATAATGTGGTTGTCCCAATCGACGATTCACTTCGTCCTTTGTGCGATCTCATGACACCTGAACATGCTTCAACACCTTCTTGTATTCTCATTCCACCTCATGCTGGCGAATTCCAATTTCACAACGGAATGATTCAACTCCTTCCTACCTTTCATGGAATGGATAGCGAGAAGGCATATCTACACGTCAAGGACTTCGAGGATGTTTGTAAAACATTTTCACAAAATTGTCCTGTAGACGTGACACGCCTCATGCTATTTCTTTTCACTTTGAAGGATAAAGCAAAAGCGTGGCTACTCACGTTGAAGCCGAATTCAATCTATACCTGGCATGCAATGAACACGGCATTTCTAAAAAAATTCTTTCCACCTCGCATGACTACTGAGCTTAAACGAAAAATTAACTCTTACAAACAAAAGAGCAATGAAACCTTCACTCAAACTTGGGAGCGTTTCAAGGATTTGCTTCTATCATGCCCACATCATGGGTATGAGAAAAGGCAAACCATAAGCTACTTTTACGAAGGGTTAAATGGTGAAACTAAAAAGTTGGTCGAGACCATGAGTTCAGGACCATTTCTTCACAAAAATACTGAACAAGTTGATGCTCACTTTGAGTGGCTAGCTGAACATGCCCATGAATGGTCCAATTCTGAAGATGTCCCACGCTCACAGATATCCTGTGTAGAGGAGAAGAGTTTATACCAACTAAAAAGCGAAGATCACCTAATGAATAAATATGAGGAATTAGCTAAGAAAGTAGAGGAATTAGGGATGAAAGGGGAAGGTTCTAGGTAGATTTTGCCTGAAGAACTATGCAGCACATGAAATATGTTGGGACATACCAATCAATATTGTCCCAATGTGCCGTATTTTCAAGAACAACCCCCCATGGAAATAAATGCCATGCAAGGGTATAGGGGGGCGGGGAATTCCTATAATAATTATAATTCACAAAATAATAACAATAGATGGAATCACCCTGGGTTTGATTGGAAAAATAATGTTGGGACCCAAAATCAATACCAACAACAGCCCTATAACAACAATAACCAATATCAAGGGCAATACAATAGGCAGCCCCAGCCATTCAATCAAAACAGACATAATAACTATAACCAAGCTCAACCCTCTAATCAACAGTCGAACATGTATGTTCCCCCACACAAAAAGGCATAGGAGGAAGATCCTCTTTCTAACGTGAATCTAACGCAATAATTAATTCAAATGATGAGCAAAATGTCTGCGACGTTAGATAGGATGGATGCACGACAAGAGGGATTGGGTGGAACATTTCCTGCCCAACCACTTCAAAACCCTAGGGGATACAACAATGGTCCCACTAACCATGAACAAGCTAAAGCCGTGACTACTCTGAGAAGCAGCAAGACTATAGGGCTAAATATGCCTCTCTCTACTCCTGAAGAGTATGAGGAGGATGAAGTGGTGAATAAAAACAAACCTTCTACTCAGGAAGAGGAGCCATCCACTAATAATGAACCATTAGAAATAAACACTGAAGCTCCTAAACAAGTAGAAAGCCCGAAAAGGAGCCCGTTGACGACGAAGTACCTAAATGCCCTTTCCCCGCGCCCTATCCTCAGAGCTTAGGAACCCCAAAAATGAGGTAAAGAATCAGGAGTTCTTGGAACTGCTCAAATAAGTCAAAATCAATCTTCCACTCCTTGATGCAATCAAACAAATGCCAGCCTATGCTAAGTACCTTAAAGACTTATGCACGGTCAAGAGGAGGCAAAGTGTGAAGAAACACGCTTATGTGGCTTGTTAAGCAAGCGCAATCATCCAAAATGAATTGCATCCAAAACTCAAAGACCCCGACCCCAACTGTCTCGTGCCGAATTAGAAATCAAAGAATAGACAACGCCCTCCTTGATCTCGGAGCAAGCGTGAACCTGCTGCCATACTCAGTTTATAAACAACTAGGGTTAGGTGAACTCAAACCTACCCGAGTTGAGTTGCAACTGGCAGACAGGTCCGTCAAATACCCCAGAGGAATACTGGAGGACGTTCTAGTGCAAATAGACTCCTTTGTCTTCCCGATTGATTTTGTACTTTTGGACACCGAGCCTGTGTCCAATCCATGCTCACAAATCTCGGTGATTTTCGGACGTCCATTCCTCAACACCATAGATGCCACAATAAATAAGAAGTGGTATTATGACCATTGTATTCAGGAATATGACTTTGAATGTCAAAATCTTCTCAAATCCCCGACCTGAAGAATACGATGACGAAGAGGAGGTCAACTACGTTGAAACGGTCATCGAAGATGAGGTAGATTTCGATGATTATAAAGATCCTTTTGAGATAGTGGTGTCGCAATTTGACACTATCTATCGACCTAAAGATTCCACTTCATTGGATTCTGCTTTAAATTTCACTTGCCTCATGATGGGTACGCGAGAGAAGGATAGAGCTAAATGCATGTGGGTAATACCATATGAACCCCTACCTCCGAAAACAAAATTAGTTATGCCTTCTAATTTTTAGTTTCCCAATCTGGAATTGAAGGAGCTTCCTGAAGAGCTCAAATATGCTTTCCTGGGGACTAAAAAAACTTATCCTGTTATAATTTCATCCACTCTCAGTCTGGAACAAGAGGGTAAATTAATCCAAATGCTAAAACAACATAAGGGAGCATTAGGATGGACCATTACCGATCTCAAAGGCATAAGTCCGTCCATGTGCACTCATAAAATATATTTGGAAGAAGACGCTAAACCTTCGCAACAAATGCAAAGGCATCTTAATCCCAACATGCAAGAAGTGGTCAAAAAGGAAGTATTAAAATTACTCGATGTTGGGATTATATATCCTATCTCTAACAGCCCCTGGGTCAGTCCGACCCAAGTGGTGCCCAAAAAGGCAGGCATAATGGTTATTCCTAATAAAGATGGCAAAATTAGTACCAACACGCATCCCCACTGGATGGCGAATATGTATTGATTATCGAAAACTGAATACCGTGACCAAAAAGGACCACTTTCCATTACCATTCATGGATCAAATGCTAGAACAAGTGGCGGGTCATAAGTACTATTGCTTTTTGGATGGAGACAGCAGTTTTAACCAGATAGAAATTGCTCCTAAAGATCAGGAGAAAACAACTTTCACGTATCCGTTCGGTACTTTCGCCTACAGACTTATGCCTTTCGGGTTATGCAATGCACCTGCTACGTTTCAGCGGTGCATGTTAAGTATCTTTAGCGACATGGCCGAACAAATACTTGAGGTCTTTATGGACGACTTTTCAGTGTTCGGCCATCGCTTTGAAAATTGTTTAGATAATCTAGAACGTGTGTTAGCACGATGCGAGGACAAACACCAAGTACTAAACTGAGAAAACTGTCACTTCATGGTGACCAAGGGAATTGTCCTCGGCCACATTATTTTTGATAATATTTTTGATAAAGGTATCCAAGTATATAAACCAAAAATTGATATAATCTAAAACCTACCTGTCCCTCGTACAGTTAAAGACATCTGATCTTTTCTGGGACATGCGGGATTCTATCGTCGCTTTATCAAAAATTTTAGTGCGATCTCCCGACCGCTGTGTCAATTGTTGATTAAAGACATACCATTCGAATGGTCAGAATACTGTCAAACATCTTTCGATGCACTAAAAGAACACCTTACCTCCGCACCGATAATACAGGCACCTGACTGGAGTTTGCCTTTTGAGTTAATGTGTGATGCTAGTGACTATGCCATTGGCGCAGTTCTAGGATAGAGGAAGGATAATAAGCCTTATGTAATCTACTATGCTAGTCGAATACTTAACGAAGCTCAAATGAATTATACGACTACCAAAAAAGAACTTCTGGCAATAGTGTTCGCTCTAGATAAGTTCAGGTCATATCTAATAGGGTCCCCAATTGTCTGTTTTACAGACCACTCAGCCCTGAAGTACCTGTTATCTAAGAAGGATGCAAAGCAAAGGCTTATCCGTTGGATACTCCTACTCCAAGAATTCGATATCACAATCAAGGACAAAAAGGGAGTAGAGAATGTGGTCGCTAACCATTTATCTCGGTTAACATTTGTTGATAACACTGAACCCATACCTATAAAGGATGAATTCCCAGATGAGCAATTGATGGCTATTTCCAGTTTGCCTTGGTATGCGGATATAGTGAACTATCTAGTTACGGTAGAGACCCCTAGTCATTGGTCAAATCAAGACAAGAAATGATTCCTCTCATTCGCACGTCATTTCTTTTTCGATGACCTTTACTTATTCAAGTATTGCGCTGATCAAGTCATCAGGCATTGCGTCCCGAATGAGGATATAACCGTCATTTTAGCATCTTGCCACTCTGAGGCTTGCAAAGGCCATTTTGCTTCACAAAAGACCGCCCAAAAAGTTCTACACAGTGGTTTCTACTGGCCCACCGTGTTTAAAGATGCTTACACTTTCTGCAAAGCGTTCCAATGCTGTCAAAAGCTTGGTACAATTTCAAAAAGGAACTCCATGCCCTTAACTCCCATTATCACAATTGAAATATTCGATTGCTGGGGCATAGACTTTATGGGCCCGTTTCTGAAATCTAACAACTGCGAATATATACTCTTAGCTGTGGAATATGTATCAAAATGGGTAGAAGCGATACCGACAAGACGCAATGACCACAAAATAGTAATGTCCTTTCTTAAGGAACACATTCTGTCGCATTTCGGAACCCCAAAAGCACTAATAAGTGACCAAAGCAAACACTTTTGCAATAGGCCTTTGGAGTCACTACTTAAGAAATATGGGGTCAACCACAAGATTGCTCTAGCCTACCACCCGTAAACAAACGGGCAAGCAGAGTTGGCTAACCGAGAAATCAAGCACATTCTCAAAAAGACAGTTAGTTTCAACAGAAAGGACTGGGCATATAAATTGACCGTTGCTCTTTGGACGTACCGTACTGCCTACAAGACAAGTCTAGGAATGTCCCCATTCAGGCTAGTATATGAAAAAACATGTCACCTGCCCGTCGAAATCGAGCATAAAGCATACTGGGTGATCCGCTCATTGAAGTTCAACAATAAAGAGGGAGGTCATCTTTTAAAACTCCAGTTGGCTGAACTGGAAGAAATACGTCGAGATGCCTATGACAATACTAGATTACATAAGGAAAGGTTTAAGGCTCGCCACAATAGGATGATCTTTCAAAAATCATTCGAGTTGGGGCAAAAAGTTTTGTTATATGATTCTCGCCTTCACCTTTTCCTAGGAAAACTCCGATCTAGGTGGACAGGACCCTTTATAGTGACCAAAAGAGAACAAAAAGGAAGGAAGAAATTAAATAAAATAAACGAAAGAACTAATGGAAAGGAATAAACAAAACAAGAAATCAAATGTTACTGTCGTTGTTCCTTCCGCATCAGTTGTTCTATGGATTTGGACCATACATAAGGTCCACAGGTACTCCACCACAAGAGGAAAGTCCGTTGTGAACTTGCACTCCGTTATCACTGTCTCCATCCGGATCACCTCCTGCATGTGCAATCAAGTCCTTGGAGAGTTCAGACTTACTCAATGATGCCCTGGCTGCTTTCTGGGTATTCTGGAAAAGGGATTCATCAAGTTTGGACTCCACATTCGAAGCTTTGGTGGAGAAAGAAGTTGTGGAAGAATATATTTTCATGCTAGAAGAATAGTGCTTCACTTCAATTATATTCTGTCGTTTCATCTTTCTTTTATCAATTGAAGTATAATCCTAGACAAAGTTTCATTCGTTGCAGTTTATTTTATATGTTTTGATGATAATAAGGTTTAAATACCATGTTAGGGGCAACAATGTTGCAATATGGATGCTATTCCTAAGTTTTATCTATAAAAATTTGCAATTTTCTATTACGATGATGACTTATGGCTTATATATCCTGTTAAGAAATTGTTTTTATCACTATCCTGTATGTCCAGAACAATGTTGGTTAGTTGGGGATGTATAATTTCTCAATTCAGTGATGTTGTAGAATTTCCAAGTTCGATCGATTGAACACATCTCGATTGATCGAAATTATCAAAACCTCGAGCGCTTCAGCAGGCCTCAATCGATCGAAAGTTTGATCGATCGAATGTTTTCGATCGATCGAGACTTGTATTTAAATGAAGCGTCTTTTATACACTTCATCAGTCTCTCTTTATCTCCCTCACTCTCAATCGCTCGGAGACAGAGGAGACTCGCAAAATTTTGGAACCCCCATGTACAACCACATAAATTGAGGAGGGCCCGGTCCCTCTGATCACCATCATCATCCTCCTCATCTCCTCCTTCACGCATATCTCGAGGTGAGGTCCCGATACACCCCCTCATTTCTTCTTTTCATTCAAATTGTTGTGGGGTGCCCCCCCATGGGTTTTAAACCATTCAAATGTTATGTTTGTTTGCTATTATATATTTGCGGTCCGTTCCCGTTCCCATTCTTGTAGCTGTTATTTTGCTGTGTTCGATCGATCAAACTGGGCTCGAGCGATCGAATCCAGCATCTTTTCAATCGATCAAACTCGGCTTGAGCGATTGAACCTGGGACCTTCTCAATCGATCGAACATAGTTCGATCGATCGAAGTGTAGCAATTTCAGCTTCTTTTCTGTTTTCCCTGTTTTCATTTATTTTCTGTTTATTTCTTCCATTTCAGGGCTTTCGCGATGAATCCTATCATAGGGTACCATAAGTCCAAGCCACTTGACCTCACTATACCAGACCCTATACTAGATCATGGGCTTAAAAATGAGGAGGAGCGTGTATGGTTTACCAGATACTTTCAGTCCAGGAAAGTGATGATAGATTGCCCCCTCGAGGCAGTTTGGCTGTCCGCCCCGTGGTTTCTCACACGTCTCCGTGCCATGCCTAGTTGGTTCACCATGTTGATGCAATCTAAGCGAATCAACATCACATGGGTACGAGAGGCATGTGCGAGTATGATTAAGGATCCTGCGGCTCTATTCACTTACAGATCATTCTTCTGGGGTCGCGAGATTATTTTCAGCCCGGCTATCGTAGCCACATCTTTGGGTGTACCAGAGACGCTTGACCATTATAACCTACACATTTCGGGTACACCCGAGTCTCTGCCATCTGTCATCATTCAGGAGATCACTGGCGGTGCGATTCAGATCTGGAATGGCATCTCCCTGATTGAGGACCAATTTCTCACCGAGCAGTACCACCTTCTCCACCTGGCGCTCGCCAATTGTATATTGATGACATCTTACCACGAAAAGGTGGCACTATAGTATACTCCGATTCTGTATGCCATAGGGATGGGGCAGAGTGTCTATCTCCCTCGATTATATATTGATTTTTTTTGTCCAGCCTACGCGGTACATTGCCGCCAAGCGTCATTTGAAGGGCGCTTGGCCTATCCATAGGGTGATTGAGCAGGCTGGATTGATACCATTGGCCACTGACACTATTTCTTAGGCCTCAAGTCGATTTGGGGAGACAGCAGCATGCCGCTCAGATGCGCAGAAGAAGAGGAAGCTGAAAGGGAAGGCGAAGGTAGGGGTGAAGAGGAAGAGGGGAGGAGGCATCGATATAGAGGGTGCAGCTTCTGGGACACCCACAGAGGTTGAGGAGCTAGATTCTGATGACGAGGTTGATCCTCGTATTGAGGTTGCACAGTTTGAGCTGAGACAGCGATCTCAGGCTCCCGCCCAGGGAGAGTCTTCTTCATCTGTGCCTCTCCCTACTGTTCATGAGTTACTATTAGAGGAGAGAGAGCCCCGGATTAGACTCGAGGGAAAGATGGACCGCATAATGACTCATCTTGAGGCTATACTGATTCAGATGGGGGTTGACCAGTCTTTACATACACCTCTACCACCCACTACTGGTCCTTCATCCTCAGTTCCTCAGGTTGATCGTTCTGCTCTATCTACATTGGCAGCACCATCTATTCCTGATCCACATCCTTCTGTACCACCGACTGATCCCTCTGTTCCATCCACATTGGTGGCACCGCCTGCTACTGAGACACCACTTCCACCACCTCCAGTCGTGACTGATCCATTATTATCTACACCAGCTGCTCCGACTACGAGTGACCCGGCGATGGCTACTACTATTACTGAGGGTGGAGAGGGGGACATTCTAGATGTGCTTATTGAGATCTTATCGGACGTCGTCGATGATGTATAGATTCAGTGTTTGTGGCTGATATGTTGTTTTCGTTGGTTATGACTGTATTCTCTTCTCTCTCCTATTTTTTTTTCCTTTCTTGTGGTTTGGTTAATTTGGATATTTTGGACTTTCATTTTTATGGATTTTATAATCACTGTTCTATTACTTTCATTGTATTATCATTCCAGTGATTAGTTCTGTTTATGTATGGATCCCATGCTCCCTCTTTCATATTCTATTTGATCTTTCCTGCTTGGAGTTTGTATGCTTTTTATATAGATTGTTACGCTTGCGGTTTTTACTATGCTTTAGCAGGTGATATCTCTCTATCTATATTTGAAAATCATCTTCTGAGGACATCGCAATTTTCAGTTGGGGGTGGCATGTAGATAGATAGTCACCTGCACATGTCTATACTTAGCAATCTGAATGCATTTATAGCACATTTCATACAATCTCGGTTGAAATTGGAAAATTTTGAACAAATTTTAACATAAAATTAGAAATCTTTGAAATTATAAACTTTATTGGTAGAATGACTTGCAATACTCACTCCTGTTTAGCTGTTACCAAACAATGACACATTCACATTAATCCCATCTTTTTATGAATTAAATTCATACATTTTTTTTCTAATTTGCTAGGATGATTGCATGTGTTAACCATTCTTGTATCCAAACTCCTTATGCACATGTTAATAGCTATGTAGAAAACCTAAAATAAGAGTTAAGATGACTTTTGTACTCTAAGGAGGAGTAGTGGAAACTAGTTACCCTTAGTGAGCTGTTGAATCTAATCTTCAATTCAGAGGGAATTATCACATTAAATTCGAATTGTTTTTCTTGAATATACGTATTAAATTTGTTGAAGAGTCTCTAATTCTTTATTTTGGCTGTTTATTAGAGGAGAATGTTCAGGATTTACCAACTAAACTCAATGAACACTTGAGTGTTAAAAATTAAGAAGTTAAGAAAGTGATTTAAGACATCGTTATTAGCTCCTTAACTTTCCATATACCTGTATCAACATTCCAGAATATGCATTGTTCTCAACCCCACACCTAGTAAATACTGCCAAATCTATTATGAAAAATTCCTGACCTTATACTTTGACCTCAATGAACTCCATTGCTCATCTAATGTGATTAAATTGTTGAAGTAAGGGAGGGAGTAGTTGTGGGAATGACTTATAAAAAGAAATATACAAGGAGATGTTGAATGCTGCAGTTTAAAAAAAACATCTATGAGAATAGAGGATGGTCGAAATGAAGTGAAGAAGAAATTACTACACTCAATCACATGCTAAAGATGTGCGATTTCTTACCCTTTCATTTCTACCCTACTATATAAAATCGTAAAGTCAAAGCCTTAATGATTTTTAACGACTTAGTTTGAACACGAACGTGTAATTTGAGTTATCCACGGTATTTCACTCCTCTAGTAAGTAGTATTCCTTTTATGAGACTATACACTCTAAATGTTCGTCCTTTATTGAGTCAGGCGTGAAAGCATTAGTAACCAAAACATTACTCATATCAAAGCTTTCACACCATGAGCGATCATTATTAAACAAGTTTCTGAGAGATGTTCATTTTCGAGTGTAAACCCATATGAGAATTGAGTTGAAACTACAAGCTCTGAAGGTATAATAGTCGAAACAACTCTAAAATAAGGTTTAATGTATAGCTGTTAAACTTCACACACACACGGATACATGGATGTGATGCATATGTTATTCTTTCTTGGTGACATGAGGAACATGTGTATTTCTTTCATGGTTTGAATGAGGATGATATGTTTTGTAGAGCTAAATTAATAGTTGAATAAAAGAGAGTGTTTACAAGTTGTTCAATATCTTTTTGATCTTAAAATCAGAGAATTTTGTGGGTACATTCACTGCAAACCCTCACAAGACAACACTTGTCCACTAGGGGGAACCTAGGAGTTTAACGGCTTGTTGCATTTGCTAAATGCAACCGCGATTCCTATGAAAGTGAGTTAGGTAGTTTTTTTTATTTAGATTAGTTTGCTTTAGTTTTAATTTGTTTTATTTTAATCATTGCAGTATTAGTTTAGCTTGTTTTATTTTCGCTTTATTGCTAGGGACTAGCAAATCGCTAGTTGGGGGTTGTGACAAGCGGGGGTATTTTTAAAATACAACTGCGCTAAAAGAAGAAATACACTGAATTAGTTTACAATTCCCTTGTTTATCTGTAATTTGAATTACAATGCCAGTTTTTATACAATATGATTAATCTATGATAAGTGGTATTGTTTTAGTGGTTATTTGTGCAGATTACTGTTGCTGTGTGAAGAATTGAATAAACAAGATAAAAGGAAGTATTTGGTTTCAATGAAGAAAATTCAAACATGAAAAGAGAGTTTCGAGCGATCGAAGACGTTTCGAGTGATCCAGGATTCGATCGATCGAATGAAGTTCAAGCGCTCGAAGATCCCAGAAGTTCAATCGATCGAGATATGTTCGATCGATCGAACATGGCTTTTATCATAAATAACGCGCACGCAGCAGAGAGGGAGATATAACCCTAGCCTTAGGTTTTGTATACATAGTTGTAATATATACGTCTTGGAGGGCGCCCACTTTTAGTTTTTATCATTTTCATATAGGGAGAAGAGATTTTCTTTTTATTTTTGTAGGTTTTATAAAAGATTGCTATTGTTTGGCGTGATTTCTCATAGTTTAATACAAGTTCATCTTTCTAGGTTACTTCGTATTGCTTTACTTATATTCTACTTGTATTTTATTATAGTTCAATCTGTTAAACTAGTAGTTTTGCATGTTAGATAAGTTTACACCGTTAGTTTTCATAGTTTTCATGTTTAAATCACAACCAAACGACACCTTAATGGATCTTTACGTTAAAAACGCATATGTGACACTCCAGACCATGTCTGAGTAGTCCCCAGGTTGGGAAATTGTGATGAAACTATGATTTCAAGCATCTGCCATGCATCAGAATAATTTCTGTATTCGATAGATCGAATGAAGTTCGATCGATCGAGACAGAGATACAATCAATCGATCGAAGACATTTCGATCAAAGACATTTCAATCGATCGAAAGCGCGTCGATCGATCGAACCCTCTGATTCTTGAGAACATTCAATACAGTATTCCTGGACTTTTTGTTTTACAGATTTGTTATCAAATTATCCCCAAATGCTCAGTTTGTCAAAACAGTCTCTAAACTTAAGGCCTTAAAGCATTTTTCTTCAATATCTTTTGCAAACCACTCTCAATGCTAACACCATTGTGGGTGCAAGTCTTAACTATTGTTTTAAACCACTTTCATGTATTTCAAACTTAATTTGGATGATATAGTCCCGGTCATAAAAGGGCTATGGATTCTCTATCTTTAGAAAAATACGGAATACTATAGATGATGTACTCCAATGAGCTTTAATGCAATTGCATGGTAGATGGCTAGGTCATTGTGGATTCGCGTGATCCCAACACTTCCCTTTTACGAAGAAAACCAGTTTCAAAATATCGCTCTAGTTAACTAGTTAATCATCAGTTTAAAGTAATTTAGTTGCTTCTAATTTTAATAGTTGTTAATCGTAGAACTCCGTGTTCTACAGTCTCTTTAAGCATTGAATTTTCTTTTTCTTTTTAGAGTTTAATCTAGGTAATTAATTTTCACCTTCCCTGTGGGATCGACCTGGACTTCCAGTACTATATTACTTGCACGATTACCTACACTTGGGTATAGCACACAAGTGCACACAGAAAAATTTTCGTGTCAAACGCTTTCTCATAAATTCACTTCAAACCAGCATTCCAAAAGTATCCAATAGCTTAGATTTCATCTTATATTTCTTAGTTTATGTTACTTCCTTTCCAATTCCTTCAAGTGTTTGTAATCTTGTTACATCAATGAGAATGGAATTCAATGCCACGCTTAAGATATTTCTTAGATCTTAGCATTCATCAAACTTGTATGCTTCAATAGTGTTTGAGAACTTTTGGTAAATTTAATTCTTATTTACTATACACAATCATTTGATTCAAAGTTAAGTCTTATTCATTATCTCAAGAATTAAAAGTTGACACATTATACATATGGAATCCTAGCAGATTCTGGCATGCCCAAGCATCAAATACCACTTGCTGTGAACATGATCAAAATCAACCTTAATCCTCATGTAAAATAACCAATTTACAGAAAATTAAGAGATCGAACCCAAGAAATTCAAGTGGGATATTAGAGATCCCATTGATTTCCAAGAGAAAAGCATGAACAAAGAAATAATAGCATGAACAAAGAGAGATAGAATTCAAACAAACATGATGATCCAAAGCAAATTTTTTTAAAGAAGCGTATTTCAAAACTCAATCCATGATCAACTAGATCCAAATCAACAAGTAGATGAAAATTCAATCACAATTCAAGTGATGTATGATGAAATTGGGTTAGAAGAAACTTTTTGAAAATTGTGTAAAAGGATCATAGAATTCTATGAATTGTGATTGAATTATGAAAATATAACACACTAGATGAGATAATTACCTCTGGGAATACTCAGATTCACAAGGATCTTGATTGATTTGGATCAATCTTCAAGTCCTCTTCACTTTTCCTCTTCAAGCATTTTCTTCTTTTCTCTTTTCTTCTTCTTGATCTCTTCAAACTCTTTGAATTACTCGTTTTAGATCTTCAAGGACTGAGTTTCTCTAGAAGAAACTCAGTTTATATCTCTCTTTTTCTCAAAAATTTTTCTCAGTTCTCTTAATTTCTTCCCAAGATTAGCCAACCTCTCTCTCTCTCTCTCTCTCTCTCTCTCTCTCTCTCTCTCTCTCTCTCTCTCTCTCTCTCTCTCTCTCTCTTTAAAAAGGTCTATATTTATAGAGAAATCTTCAAAGGGGAGGGCATTCTTGTCTATTCAAGATGATCTTATCATGTTAAAGATGACTTAAGAGTATAAAATACGTCCTCAAGAAACGAGGTCGTTTGGGATGTTCTAGGGATCCAAAGAAAATTCTAGAAGCAATCTTATTTCTCAAAACTGCGTACAACGCGACACTTGATATGAACTCTACAACACTCAGTGATTGCCGCACCGGCACTCACTGAGTGCCGGCTCTTAGTTTCGCATGCCGCTTTTTCCATCTTAAACATTTTCTTTTCTTTTTATACTTTATTTGTCTGTAAAAAAAATCCTTATTAAAGTTGTTCTAGCTTCAAAATATTATAAATAAAATATTTTTGAGATTGTTTCAAAATCTAGAACAAGTAGAATTCATCTTAAAAGCCTTCATTGGTTCTTCATTTTTTTTTTCATTTTTTTCCTTTTAAAATTATAATAAAATAGGAAAATGATGATTTTAAACTTTCTTTCTTTGGATCTCTGCTATCCCGAACGCTCTAATTTCCTTACCACATGTATCTGATACTCGATAAATCATTGAAACTTGTCTTTGAAGATCTGTTTACCCTTTTTTATATATAAATAGAATTGTTTGAAATGCTTTGTGAAGTTCATGAAGAGTTCTTGAAGATTGTTCAAGCGCATCAGACAGTATCACCATCGTATCCAAAGGTAATTCTCCCTAGGTTCGATAGTCCAGTCAAAATTGGGGTGTCTACAATTTGCCCCTCTTTGACAAAACTTTCGTGATACAATGCATATCATGAGTGAAATGTCATAGTCTGTGTGAGGACAAGCCTTTGACTGGGATAAAGAACCTAGGTAAAATAAAGTACGCTGCAAAAGGGGCTACTAACATGGCTGGTGTTGGTCGTGCTCAACAGTGATCTGCCTATGTATCCTTAGAGGAATCAGACCAGAGCGTAGTTCGAGCAAAGGATCGTACACAAGCACGAATAGTCATACGGATGGATGCACCTATCCTATCATTAAGCACGTGATCATGCAGTGATGGTTGCCAATGCGGATTCATGCTTCATGCTCTCAAGTGATGCAAATGCGATGATTCAGGATCACGCGGTCTCTAGTGATAAGAATGCGTTGAACGCCTTAAGTTTCCTTTTTTTTTTTTAATATTGTCCCGTTCCAGGAAGTTTGCTTTTTCAATGAGATAACTGATGCATATTGCAAAGCGGGGGTATTTGTAAAATACAACCGCGCTAAAGGAAAGAATTGTATTAGTTTTTATCACAACTTCCCGTTTTATCTGCGATTTGCATTGCAAGGCTAATTTCTATACACTATGATTAATCTATGATAAGTTGTATTGTTTTAGCTGTTGTTTGTGCAGATTACTGCTGTGTGGACTAAACAGATGAACATCAGAATAAATGGAATGCTGGAATGAAAACAAAAGAAGCCAAAGCTGAAATGTGGAGTTCGATCGATCTAAAAAGGTTCGATCGATCGAGAGTTCGATCGCTCAAAGAGAGTGGAAGCGCTTGAGGCTTAAGGGTTCGATCGATCGAGAGCAGTTCGATCGATCGAACGGGGTATTTCCAGTAACATTTGCGTAGGCAGCAGATGCGGGTTTTAACCCTAGTTTCTTAGGTTTGCTTATATATAGGAGTATTGTACACGTCCAGGAGGACGCCCACTTTACTTTTTAACAGTTTTATAGAGAGAGATAGAGAGTTTGTTTGGTTTTTTGTAGGTTTTCATTGATTATTTACATTGTGGATTGGATTTCTCTGAGTTAATACAAGTATCTTCTATTCCAGGTTATCTATATACTGCTCACTTAGATTCTGCACTTAGTAGTCATAGTTTAATTGCTCATCTCGTGATATTATATGTTAAATAGTTGTAGAACCATAGATTTCGTAGTTTTCATGAATAACTCACAACCAAACAAGGTGTTAATGTTTTCTTACGTTAAAAATCAATCCTCGACACTCCAGACGATGTCTGAGTAGTCCCAGGTTGGGAGAACACGATGAAACAGTGATCTCCAGCCTCTGCCATGCAGCAGAATAATTGCTATGTTCGATCGATCGAAGTCCGTTTGATCGATCGAACCAGAGACAGTCAATCGATCGAAGTAAGTTCGATCGATTGAGGGATGAAGGTCTTCGATCGATCGAAAGCGCGTCGATCGATCGAACTCTCGGATTCTTGAGGATGTTCCCTGCAGTATTCCAGGACCTTTTGTTTTAGGATTTGTTATCATTCTGTCCCAAATAAATGCTCAGTTTGTCAAAACAGTTTTAAAACTAAGGCCCTAAGGCATTTTCTTTCAATACATTTTGCAAACCATCTTCAATGCTAACACCATTGAGGATGCGAGTCTTAACTATTGGATTAAACCGCTTTCATGTATCTTAATTTAACTGTGATGATATGGTCCCGGTCATGAAAGGGCTATAGAATCTCTATCTTTAGAGGAATACGGAAAATTGTGGGTAATATACTCCTTTGTGCTTCAAGGTAAATGCATGGTAGATGGTTAGATTACTGTGGATTCGTGTAATCCCAACATTTTCTTTTAAAGTTAAACATCTTAATTTCAAGTACTGTTTAATTAGCTAGTTAGATCGTTAGTCATTTTCTTTAGTAATTTTAGCTGTGGAACTTTGTGTTCCGCACCATCGTTCAATCTTATTCATTTTATTTTTAGAGGTTAGTCTAATTCGATAGGTCAACACCTTCCCTGTGGGATCGACCTGGTCTTACCAGATATTACTTGCACGTCTACCTACACTTGGGTATTGCACAAGAGCGCACAAGATTTTTCTCGTGTCAAGTTTTTGGCGCCGTTGCCGGGGACGGCGACGATCAATTCCTTAGATTACCTCAGTCTCTCTTCATCTCTTTCTATTTTTATTTTCTCTTCTTTTCAGTTCTTTTGGGTAAGTTCTCACCCTAGGGTCTTTCCTAGTTCATGTCCGAGAATTCTATTGAAGGAATTTTTGGAAATCCTTTCTACCTGTCTGACTCTGGAAGCTCCATCAACCCCATAGCCACTCCAACTGCATCAATGGATGATCATCAGAGTGAAAATGGTGACAATGTTGTGGTACAATTGATGAGGCACTCCGTCCTCTTTGCGATCTCATGCAACCAGAACATGCACCTACGCCCTCTTGCATTCAAATCCCACCGCATAATGGCGAATTTCAGTTTCGCAATGGGATGATTCAACTGCTTCCCACTTTTCATGGGATGGAAAGCGAGAAGGCGTATTTACATGTCACCGATTTCGAGGATGTTTGCAAAACATTCTCGCAAACTTGTCCTAGGGAGGTGACGCATTTAATGCTATTCCCCTTCACTTTGAAAGATAAAGCGAAGGCGTGGCTCCACTCCCTAAAACCTAATTCAATTTTCACCTGGCATGCGATGCGCACCGCATTTTTGAAGAAATTCTATCCTACTCGCATGACCACAGACCTTCAGCGTCAAATCAATTCCTATAAACAAAAGAGTAATGAAACCTTCACACAAGCGTGGGAGCGTTTCAAAGATTTGCTTCTCTCGTGCCCACACCATGGGTTTGAGAAATGGCGAACTATCAGCTTCTTTTATCAGGGATTGAATGGTGAAACAAAGAAGTTGGTGGAAACGATGAGCTCGGGACCATTTCTGCGTAAAAACACTGAAGAGGCCGAAGCCCATTTCGAATGGTTAGCTGAATACGCTCATGAATGGTCAAATTCTGACAATATCTCACGCTCACAGATATCCTGTGTAGAGGAGAAAAGCCTATACCAGCTAACCAATGAAGATCACCTCATGACTAAGTATGCAGAGCTAGCAAAAAAGGTAGAGGAGTTAAGTATGAAAGGAGAGAGCTCTAGGCAAGTCTTGCCTGAAGAACCATGTGGCACATGTAACATGTTGGGACATACAACTCAATATTGTCCTAATGTGCCATATTTTCAAGAGCAAGCCCCTATAGAGATGAATGCCATGCAAGGTTTTCGAGGGGCGGGGAATTCCAACAATAACTTTCAAAATAACAATAGATGGAATCACCCCAGTTTTGATTGGAGAAATAATGCTGGGGCCCAAAATCAATATCAACAGCAGCCCTACAACAACAATCAATATCAAGGGCAAAACAATAGGCCAGCCCAGCATTACAATCAAAACAGAACCAATAATTACAATCAAGCTCAACCCTCCAATGCACCACAAACCAATACCTATGTGCCACCGCACAAGAAGGTACAAGAAGAAGAGCCACTTGCTAATGCCAATCTAACGCAGCAACTCATACAGATGATGAGTAGAATGTTTGCCACATTAGAAAGGATAGATGCACGGCAAGAAGGTTCAGGAGGAACATTCCCTGCCCAACCACTTCCAAATCCAAAGGGACATAACAATGGTCCTAACAATCAAGAACATGCTAAAGCTGTGACCACACTGAGAAGTGGAAAAATCATAGGGAAAAGCATGCCTCTGTCCACTCCCGAAGTGTACGATGAGGAGGAAGTGGTGGATAAAGAAGTTGAGCTACCATCTACTCAAGAGGAGGAGCAGTCTACCAATGACGAACCAATCAAGGCAAACATTGAAGCTCCTAGAGTAGAGGAAGAAGTTGAGCGAAGGCCTGGGAAGGAGTCTGTTAAGGAGGAACCACCAAAATGCCCCTTCCCTGCACCTTATCCTCAACGGTTGAAGAAACCCAAGAATGAGACAAAGAATCAGGAGTTTCTGGAATTGTTTAAGCAAGTTAAGATTAACCTTCCACTCCTAGATGCTATCAAGCAAGTGCCGGCCTATGCTAAGTATCTCAAAGATCTATGCACGGTCAAGAGGAGGCAAAGCGTGAAGAAACATGCTTATGTCGCATGTCAAGCCAGTGCGATCATTCAAAATGAGTTGCCTCCAAAACTCAAAGATCCCGGCACACCTACTGTCTCATGCAGAATTGGGAATCAAAAGATAGACAACGCACTCCTCGATTTAGGAGCAAGCGTGAACCTGCTGGCATACTCAGTCTATAAACAGCTGGGGTTGGGTGAACTCAAACCCACCCGAGTTGCTTTGCAATTGGCAGACAGATCTGTAAAGTACCCTAGAGGGGTGTTAGAGGACGTCCTTGTCCAAATAGACTCTTTTGTCTTTCCGGTTGATTTCGTGATATTGGACACAGAACCTGTGTCTAATCCTGGTGCACATATCCCGGTTATTTTTGGACGTCCATTCCTCAACACCATTGATGCCACAATCAAGATTAGAACTGGTATCATGACTATCGTATTCGGGAACATGACGTTGAATATCAAGATCTTTTCTAATCCCCGACCTGAAGAATACGATGATGAGGAAGAAATCCATTATATAGACACGGTCATTGAAGATGAAGTTGACTTGGTCGACTATAAAGATCCTTTGGAAGTTGTGATGACTCAATTTGGCGATATTTATCAGCCTGCAGAGTCCACCCCATTGGATGCTGACCTGAACCAGACGTGTCTTATGATGGATACGAAAGAGGAGGATAGAGCCGATTGCATGTGGATACAGCCATATGAACAACTGCCTCCTAAAACCAAGTTGGTAATGCCCTCTAGTTTCCAGTTTCCGGAGTTAGAATTGAAGGAGCTTCCCAAAGAGCTAAAATACGCATTCCTAGGGACTGGAAAAACTTATCCTGTGATCATTTCAGCTGCTTTAACTCATGAACAGGAAAGTAAGCTAGTGGAAATGCTTACCAAGCATAAGGATGCTATGGGATGGACAATTGCTGACCTCAAAGGCATAAGCCCATCCATATGCACGCATAAGATATATCTGGAGGAAGACGCTAAACCCTCAAGGCAAATGCAAAGGCGTCTGAATCCCAACATGCAAGAAGTAGTTAAAAAGGAAGTGCTTAAACTACTTGATGTTGGGATGATATATCCGATATCTGACAGTCCTTGGGTTAGTCCTACCCAAGTAGTTCCTAAGAAAGCAGGCATAACGGTCATCCCGAACAAAGATGGTGAATTGGTACCAACACGTGTTCCCATTGGATGGAGGATGTGTATTGACTACAGGAAGTTAAATACTGTGACTCGAAAGGACCATTTTCCTTTGCCATTTATGGATCAAATGCTAGAACGCGTGGCGGGTCACAAGTATTACTGCTTCTTGGATGGATACAGTGGATATAATCAAATTGAGATTGCTCCTGAAGATCAGGAGAAAACCACATTCACGTGTCCATTCGGTACTTTTGCCTACCGACGAATGCCGTTTGGCCTATGCAATGCACTGGCTACCTTTCAGCGGTGCATGCTGAGTATATTCAGTGACATGGTCGAAAACATCCTTGAAGTTTTCATGGATGATTTTTCAGTATTCGGCCATAGCTTCGAAGATTGCCTTAGCAATCTCGAGCAGGTTTTAATGAGGTGTGAGGACAAACACCTAGTCTTGAATTGGGAGAAGTGTCACTTCATGGTGACCAAGGGAATAGTCCTCGGCCACATAATATCCGATGAAGGCATTCAAGTGGATAAGGCTAAAATCGACATAATCTCAAATTTACCTGTTCCCCGTACAGTAAAAGACATTCGTTCATTCTTGGGGCATGCAGGTTTTTATCGTCGATTTATCCAAAATTTCAGTGCAATTTCTCGACCCCTTTGTCAACTTCTTGTCAAAGATGCACCTTTCGAGTGGTCAGAGAGTTACCAAAAGTCCTTTGAGGATCTAAAAGATCTCCTCACCTCCGCACCTATAATACAGGCACCCGACTGGAGTTTGCCTTTTGAATTAATGTGCGACGCTAGTGATTACGCCATTGGCGCAGTCCTAGGCCAGAGAAAGGACAATAAGCCACATGTGATATACTACGCCAGCCGAACCTTGAATGACGCTCAAATGAATTACACTACCACTGAGAAGGAGCTGCTGGCTGTAGTATTCGCCCTGGACAAGTTTAGGTCTTATCTGATAGGGTCACCAATCGTCTGTTTTACAGATCATTCGGCCCTCAAATATCTGCTGACAAAGAAAGACGCTAAACAACGGCTTATTCGCTGGATACTCTTACTCCAAGAGTTTGATCTAACAATCAAGGACAAGAAAGGAGTAGAGAATGTGGTTGCGGATCATTTGTCCCGGTTGACTTTTGTTGACAATACTGAATCCCAATCCATTAAAGATGAGTTCCCAGACGAACAGCTACTGGCAGTAAGTAGTCTGCCTTGGTATGCTGATATTGTAAATTACCTCGTCACGGGTGAAACACCAACTCATTGGTCGAACCAAGATAGGAAACGGTTCCTCTCGTTCGCGCGTCACTTCTTCTTTGATGACCCATACCTTTTCAAGTACTGTGCTGATCAGGTCATCAGGCGCTGCGTCCCCAATGAGGATATAACCGTAATATTAGCGTCATGCCATTCTGAGGCATGCGGTGGCCACTTCGCGTCACAAAAGACCGCACAAAAAGTCTTACAGAGCGGTTTTTACTGGCCCACAGTCTTCAAAGATGCTTATTCCTTTTGCAAGACATGCCAACGCTGTCAAAAGCTTGGAACCATTTCTAAAAGGAATTCTATGCCTTTAACCCCTATCATCACAATTGAGATATTTGATTGTTGGGGCATAGATTTTATGGGCCCATTTCCCAAGTCAAATAACTGTGAATATATACTCCTTGCTGTGGAGTATGTATCGAAATGGGTAAAAGCGATACCAACGAGACGAAATGACCATAGAACGGTCATGTCATTTCTAAGAGAGCATATTTTGTCTCGTTTTGGTACTCCGAAAGCTTTATTAAGTGACCAAGGCAAGCATTTCTGCAATAGGCCCTTGGAGTCACTTCTCAAGAAATACGGAGTCCATCATAAAATCGTTCTTGCCTATCATCCACAGTCTAATGGGCAAGCAGAATTGGCTAACCGAGAAATCAAGCATATTCTCGAGAAGACGGTTAGTTCCAATCGAAAAGACTGGGCATACAAATTGACAGACGCGTTATGGGCATACCGTACTGCCTATAAGACGAATCTTGGTATGTCCCCGTACAGATTGGTTTACGGGAAAGCTTGCCATCTTCCTGTTGAAATTGAACATAAAGCTTACTGGGCAACGCGCTCATTGAACTTTGATATTCAAGAAGGAGGTCAGCTACACAAGCTCCAACTTGCAGAGCTAGAGGAAATACGACGAGATGCATATGACTCTGCAAAGTTGCATAAGGAAAAGTTGAAGGCTCGCCATGATCGTACAATTTGTCGTAAAGCATTCGAGCCGGGGCAGAAAGTATTGCTGTATGACTCTCGCCTCCACCTTTTCCCAGGTAAGCTCCGTTCCCGTTGGACAGGCCCGTTCATCGTAAAAACTGTTTTTCCACATGGGGCGGTTGAGATTGTCAATCCAAAGAACGATGATTGTTTCAAGGTCAATGGCCAAAGATTGAAACCATTCTTGGAGAACTTCCACACTGAAGTTGAGCACATCCAGCTGGATGAGCCCAGCTATTCTCATGATTAAAGATCCAAAGTGTAGTTCCAATTGTTGTTGTATTTCTCTTCTTTCCTTGCATTTTAGTTTCTCTCTCTTTTGTTTCTTTTTGGTTTTCGTTCTTTATTTCGTGTTTGTGATCTAGTTCTAATCCATTATACCTTAAACCACTCTGTTGCAGGTGCATAGATGCGAGGTGATGACGTTCATTCTGTCGGTTCTTGGGCTGATTCAGAATGTCGTTGTGGTACCTGGACTGAGGGTGAGCTCACACCCTGCCCTTTGCTTCATCAAGATCCTGAAGCTCATTCTCTTATCGATGCTACTCAAGGGTACATTCCATATCCACCAGCCCTCCTGGACATCAATCCATACGAAAATATGGGATTTCAGGATGATGATGATGTGGAGGAGGATGATGACCTGTACATGGGACGCATGGTGGATGATGCACTCATGGCCCAGTGGGAAAATGATGATATGTGGGAGCCATGGGAGGATCATGACCTTCAGGATGTCGTCCCAGATCGCCATAATGCCGTCTTTGTTTTCGTGGACGATTTCCTTGTTCCTGAGTTGGTCCCATACCGCTACGTGCACCTGAGCTACCTGCTATTTAGGCTCCAATGCCCATTACCAGCCAGTGCATTTTGGGAACCTATGCCAATAGTGAGGTTGGAACTTGTCACAGTTCTTTGTATTTTTGTTTCTATTCATTGTTTTTCTTTTCGTGTTAATTCGTGTTTCTTGTGTTCTGTTATTTTATTTTCAGTTGTTGTTTTTTGTCCAGGAGTGTCACTATGTTCCTAAATGGTATTCCGGTATTTCTCCCACATCAACTGATTCATGGTCTTGGGCCCTACATAAGGCCCCCACACACTCCGCCGTGAGAGGACAGTCCGTTGCGAAATCACACTCCTTTATCCTTGTCTCCGTCCGGATCACCTCTTGCATGGGCTTTCAATTCTGTGGAGACGCCAGACTTGTTTGATGATGTCCTTGCTGCTTTTCGATTGTTCTGAGAAAGGGAATCATCGAGTTTGGACTTCACTTCTGACGATTCGGCGAGTTATGAAGAGATTGTGGAAGAGGAAATCTTTATACTCGAAGATTAGTGCTGCATTTCAGTTGTTTTTGTTCAATTTCATCTTTTGTCTATCAACTGGAATGTAATCCTTGACGGAATTTTTATTGGTTTTAGTTTTAGTTTAATTTTTGGTTTTCTTTAGTTAAATAAGGTTTTAACCACAGTTGGGGATAATTATGTTGCAATTTGGATGCACTTATAAAGTTTTATTTTTATATAAATTGCAATTTTCTATTCTGAGAATGAATTTCTGTCATACATGCTTGTACTTCAACTATTTTTTCAGTCTCTCTGTATGTCCAGAATTATTTCGGATAGTTGGGGGTGATGTGGTTCATGCCCCAATTGAATTCTGGAATGTTAGTGTTCGATCGATCGAACCCAGTTCGATCGATCGAAACCTGGATGTTCAAGCGCTTGTAGTTTATGTTCAATCGATTAAGGTATTTGTGTTCGATCGATCGAACGAAGCATTTAAACGAGGCGTCTTCAGGACACTTTTTTCATTTCCCTCACTCTCACTCTCAATCGCTCGAGCACAGAGGAGGGGGCGACTCGGCATTTTTCGTACCCTTGCATTCAATTAGGCGCCCTGATCACCCCTCTGATCATCCTCACCGGCATATCATCATCCCCTCCATCTCCACTGCGTGTTCTACACCAAGGTAGGCCCCACTTGTGTGTGTCTTCCTTTTCCTCAATATTCGTGTTAGAAAATCCCAAGGGGGTGTCCCCTTGGTCTTAGGATTTCTTTTGATTAGTGTAACTGTTGTTTCTTTTTCGTTTCTGCGATCTTTGCAACATCGCTGTGTTCGATCGCTTGAACTGGTTTTGAGCGATCGAAGGGGAGATGTTCGATCGATCGAACAATGTTCAAGCGATCGAAGTCTACTCCAGTTCAATCGATCGAACCCAGTTCAATCGATCGAACTCAAGCAGTGGCAGTTTTGTTTCTTTGTCTCCCTGTTCTTATCTGTATCATGTCGTGTCTTATTTTCAGGGCTGCCCGATGAATCCAGTGACGGGCTACCATAAGTCTAAGCCCCTCAGCCGTATTATACCAGATCCGGTACCTGCACACGGGTTCCGGAATGACGAGGATAGGCTGTGGTACGAGCGGCACTTTCAGACGAGGATGGTGATGGTCGAGCGCCCTATTGAGCACATCTGGACAGAGAGCCCATGGTTCCTTACACGGATCCGCTCTATGCCTCACTGGTTCCATCTCCTGTCGTTGGCCAAGAGTGTCAATCTGTCTTGGATTCGCGGTGCTTGCGCGACTATGATCAGCGACCCGGTTGCACCATTCACCTACCATGCCTTCTTCCGGAGTCGCTCATTCATTATCAGTCCAGCCACCGTTTCAGCCGCGTTGGGGGTACCAGAGGTACCAGATTATGTTTGCCCCCACCGGCCAGATGCACCAGTGACCCCACCATCCACTATTATCCGGGAGCTCACTGGAGGCGTCGTTCCGTCTTGGGATGGCGATGCTTTGATCGAGGACCATTTTCTCACTGATGGCTACCATATGATCCACTTGGTCCTCAGTAACTGCCTCCTAGTGACTTCCTATCGAGAGAAGATCGCGGCTTGGTATGCGCGAGTCTTATATGCAGTGGGGACGGGACAGCCAGTTTGTATATCACGCCTATATATTGACTTTATGGTCCACCCCACCCGTTATATCTCGTCCAAGAAGCACCTGAAGGGTGCTTGGGCTATTCAGAGGGTGATGGCTGAGGCCGGTTTCCCCGTGCTTGCTGGCGATGATGTTCGCCCTTCTCCCCGCAGATTTAGCGAGGCGGCTGCTCGCCGCTCCGACGCCCAGAAGAGGAAGCGAAAGGGGAAAGGGAAAGCAAGAGTGAGGGGGAGGAAGAAGAGGCGTGGTGGGACGGACACGGAGGCCGGAGCTTCAGGGACACCTACTGAGGTGGAGGAGCTTGATTCGGATGATGAGGATGATCCAGTTGCTGCGGTTCAGCAGTTTGAGCTGCGACAGCGGTCGCAGACTCAGGCCCAGGGAGAGTCTTCTTCTTCTGTGCCTCTCCCGACAGTTCACGAGCTACTCTTAGAGGAGAGAGAGGCCAGGATTAGACTCGAGGGCCGGATAGACCATCTCCAGACTTTACTGGAGTCCATTTTGATTCAGATTGGGGTTGAGTCGACTGTTCATTCTACTCCGCATCCATCGACGACCCCGTCTGCACCACCTACCACTGTGCCATCATCTGATGCTGCCCCAGATTCTGAGGCTGCTGATCCTTTTTCCACCGCTGCTTCCGAGCCATCTGCTGCCGCCCCTGCTACTACCATATTGCCGCCTACTCCCATCGACATCCCTTCTGCTATAGCCGATGATACGCCGTCTGGGGTCGATTAGTTTTAGTTGGGGAGGGGGTATTTATGTATTTTTGGTTGGTTGGATATATGTTGGTGGTTTTGGTTGTATTATGTGGTTAGTTGTTTTTTTGTATGGACATTATGTATCTCTGTTTGTATTTTATTATGTTCATTTACAGTGGTTTAGTTTGTTGGATCATGGTTTTTAGCGTATATTCTTTTTTTATTGATCCTGTTTGTTTTGGAGATTGTGTTCTACTTTTCTATGCTAGGTTGCTTTGCTTGCGATCATCATTTGCTCTATACAGGTGATACCCATCTATTTTATTTATTGAAAATCAACTTCTGGGGACTTTGTTGTTTTCAGTTGGGGGTAGGAGACAATAGATAGGTATACACTCGTAATAATCAGGTTTTGCACTTAGATATGTTTTAAATTTAATGAGAACACAGTCTGTTAAAATTTTGAAAATTTGTAATCGTATTGTTAGAATAACTCTGAATAATCTCTCCTGCTTGTTGATTAGACAATGACACATTTGTAGTATTCTCATCTTCTTATGGATTAAATCCACGCGTTTTTCTGTATCACTGAAATAAATTGCATTTGTAAAGCTGTTATGTACCCAATACTGTGCACTAATTGGCAGCCATGTAGAAAACTTAAAAATTGAGTTAATATGAATATTGTGCAAAAAGAACAAGTAGTGGAGGCTAATAACCCTTTGTGAGCTATTGATCCAGTCATCATTTCTGAGGGGATTCTCATACATTGTCGAATGGTCTTTTCTTGCATATACTTCGTGAATTCGTTGTTAAGTCTCAGTTTTCTTTAAAGTTTTGACTGCTTGTTAGAGGAGAACGTTCAGGATTTACCAATTAAACTCAATGAACACGTAAGTGCTAAAAATTGAAAGTTGAGAAAATGATTCAAGCCATCGTTTACCCATTCTTTTACCTGATATAACTATCACCTACATTCATTGAATGATTTCATCCCTGATCCCACACCTTAATTAAATATTTTCAATATAATCATAAGAATTCATACCCTTGATCTATACCTTGACCTCATCGAGCCGTTTGAAATATTTGTTGGGAATGAGTCATCAAAGTATGTGAAATGGAAGAAAGTAGTTGTGGGATATATATTTAAAAAAAAAAAAAAAATGATGATGAATGCAGGTTAAAAAAAAAAAAAAAAAAAAAAAAAAGAGTAAATGAAATGAATGGGAGATTGGATGGAGAAAAGAATTAAGAATAAAAAGAGAAGTTGAAATTCCATCACATACTAAAAAAAGCACACTCTTCTCTACAACCCTCCTACCTACTAAATAAAAGCCGCAAGTCAAAGTCTTGAAGATTCTCAATAATTGATTTGAACATGGAAGTGTGAGTTGAGTTATCCACGGTATTTCGCTCCTCTAGTAAGTAGTGTTCCATTCATGAGACTATACACTCTTAAATGTCCGTTTTTCATAGAGTCGAGTATGAAAGCATTAGCATTTATAATATCATCTTTATCAAAGCTGTCATACGATGTGTGATCATTGTAAAGCAAGTTTCTGAGAGACGTTATTTTTGAGTGTGACCAATGTGAGAATTGAGCTAAAACTGCAAGTTTTCCAAAGTACAATAGTCTATATAACTCTTAATAAGGTTGGACGCATGGTTGTTAATTTCACACACACACGGGTGCATGATGGTAATACATTTATTATATTTTACTTGGTGATATAGGGGAGCATGTGGGTCTCTTTCAGGGGTTGATAGAGGATATTATGTTATTGTGGAGTTTAGTTAACAATTTAATGGAAGGGTGAATTCTACAAGTTATTCTGAATCTCTTTGAGCTTAAAATTGGAGAATTTTGTGGGTATATTCACTGCAAACCCTCACGAGACAACACTCGTCCACTAGGGGGAACCTAGGGGTTTAACGGCTTGTTGCATTTGCTAAATGCAACCGCGATTCCTGCGAAAGTGAGTTAGGATCTTTCTTTCTATCTTAGTTTAGGTTGTTTTTAGTTTTTCTTTGTTTCTTAGTTGTGGTAGTATTAGTTTAGGAGTTTTTTTTATTTTATTTTATTTTCGCTTTATCGCTAGGGACTAGCAATAAGCTAGTTGGGGGTTGTGCAAAGCGGGGGTATTTGTAAAATACAACCGCGCTAAAGGAAAGAATTGTATTAGTTTTTATCACAACTTCCCGTTTTATCTGCGATTTGCATTGCAAGGCTAATTTCTATACACTATGATTAATCTATGATAAGTTGTATTGTTTTAGCTGTTGTTTGTGCAGATTACTGCTGTGTGGACTAAACAGATGAACATCAGAATAAATGGAATGCTGGAATGAAAACAAAAGAAGCCAAAGCTGAAATGTGGAGTTCGATCGATCTAAGAAGGTTCGATCGATCGAGAGTTCGATCGCTCAAAGAGAGTGGAAGCGCTTGAGGCTTAAGGGTTCGATCGATCGAGAGCAGTTCGATCGATCGAACGGGGTATTTCCAGTAACATTTGCGTAGGCAGCAGATGCGGGTTTTAACCCTAGTTTCTTAGGTTTGCTTATATATAGGAGTATTGTACACGTCCAGGAGGACGCCCACTTTACTTTTTAACAGTTTTATAGAGAGAGATAGAGAGTTTGTTTGGTTTTTTGTAGGTTTTCATTGAATATTTACATTGTGGATTGGATTTCTCTGAGTTAATACAAGTATCTTCTATTCCAGGTTATCTATATACTGCTCACTTAGATTCTGCACTTAGTAGTCATAGTTTAATTGCTCATCTCGTGATATTATATGTTAAATAGTTGTAGAACCATAGATTTCGTAGTTTTCATGAATAACTCACAACCAAACAAGGTGTTAATGTTTTCTTACGTTAAAAATCAATCCTCGACACTCCAGACGATGTCTGAGTAGTCCCAGGTTGGGAGAACACGATGAAACAGTGATCTCCAGCCTCTGCCATGCAGCAGAATAATCGCTGTGTTCGATCGATCGAAGTCCGTTCGATCGATCGAACCAGAGACAGTCAATCGATCGAAGTAAGTTCGATCGATTGAGGGATGAAGGTCTTCGATCGATCGAAAGCGCGTCGATCGATCGAACTCTCGGATTCTTGAGGATGTTCCCTGCAGTATTCCAGGACCTTTTGTTTTAGGATTTGTTATCATTCTGTCCCAAATAAATGCTCAGTTTGTCAAAACAGTTTTAAAACTAAGGCCCTAAGGCATTTTCTTTCAATACATTTTGCAAACCATCTTCAATGCTAACACCATTGAGGATGCGAGTCTTAACTATTGGATTAAACCGCTTTCATGTATCTTAATTTAACTGTGATGATATGGTCCCGGTCATGAAAGGGCTATAGAATCTCTATCTTTAGAGGAATACGGAAAACTGTGGGTAATATACTCCTTTGTGCTTCAAGGTAAATGCATGGTAGATGGTTAGATTACTGTGGATTCGTGTAATCCCAACATTTTCTTTTAAAGTTAAACATCTTAATTTCAAGTACTGTTTAATTAGCTAGTTAGATCGTTAGTCATTTTCTTTAGTAATTTTAGCTGTGGAACTTTGTGTTCCGCACCATCGTTCAATCTTATTCATTTTATTTTTAGAGGTTAGTCTAATTCGATAGGTCAACACCTTCCCTGTGGGATCGACCTGGTCTTACCAGATATTACTTGCACGTCTACCTACACTTGGGTATTGCACAAGAGCGCACAAGATTTTTCTCGTGTCACATATGCGTTTCACGCCTTACACTGCTAATTGATATGGTAGAATTTGGAGTCGCTCCAGATTTAATGATTCAAATTTTTTTGTAGAGAAGTAAAAAAAAACTGCTTCAGATTTAATGATTTTAATTCTTAAAAAAGTCAAAATCGCTCCAGATTTTATGACTCCAATGTAGCAAAAAAGTCAATATCGCTTTAGATTTAATGACTCCAAAATCGCAGAAAAGTTAAAATCGTTTCAGATTTAATGACTCCAAATTCGTAGAAAAGTCAAAAATTGCTCCAGATTTAATGACTCCTATTTTACAGAAAAGTCAAAATCACTCCAAATTTAATGACTCCAAATTTGCAAAAAAGTCCAAATCGCTCTAGATTTAAAGACTCCAAATTAGCAAAAAAGTCAAAATCGGTTCATATTTAATGACCCTAATTTTGTAGAAAAGTTAAAATCGCTCTAGATTTAATGACTCCAAATTCACAAAAAGTCAAAATTGCTCCAGATTTAATGACTCCAAATTCGCAGAAGTCAAAATTGCTCTATATTTAATGACTCCAATTTCATAGAAAAGTCAAAATTGCTCAAAATTTAACAACTCCAAATTTGTAGAAAAGTCAAAATCGCTCCAGATATAATGACTACAAATTCACAGAAAAGTCAAAATTGTTCTAGATTTATTGACACCAATATCGCAGAAAAGTCAAAATCGTTCTAGATTTAATGACTCCAAATTCACAAAAAGTCAAAATTGCTCTAGATTTAATGACTCCAAATTTGCGAAAAAGTCAAAACCGCTTCAGATTTAATCAATCTAAATTTGTAGAAAAGTCAAAATCGCTCCAGATTTAATGACTCCAAATTAGCAAAAAAGTGAAATTCAATCCAGATTTAATGACTCCAATTTCATAGAAAAGTCAAAATCACTCTAGATTTAATGACTCCAAATTCGCAAAAAAAAGTCAAATCCCTTCAGATTTAATGACTCAAATTTTGCAAAAAAAGTCAAAATCGCTCCAGATTTAATGATTCTAAATTTGCAAAAAATCAAAATCACTCCATATTTAATGACTCCAATTTTGCAAAAAAGTGAAAATCGCTCCAGATTTATTGACACCAAATTCGCAAAAAGTTAAAATTACTCTAGATTTAATGACTCTAAATTATCAGAAAAGTCAAAATCACTCCAGATTTAATGACTCCAAATTCACAAAGAAGTCAAAATCACTCCAGAATTAATGACTCTAATTTAGCGAAAAAATCAAAGCCACTCTAGACGATGATCCCAAACAATGATTCCAATTTTTTTGAAAGTTGCTCGGACTTAGTAGCAAATTCTTCTTTCATTTCTTTTTCAAAATAGTTACGCGGACTCGAAAATCTATTCTCTATTTTCAAAATCTGGAGTTACACAAACTCGAAAATTTATTTTAAAATTTGGAGTAAAGTGATCTCAAAAATCCATTCTCTGTTTTCAATTCCAAAATCTGGAGTCACAAGGACTCGAAAATTCATTTCAAGATTTGGAGTTGCGCAGACTTAGAATTTTATTTCAAGACCTGAGTTACACGAACTCGAAAATTCATTCTCTATTTATCTCCTAAGGACCAAAATGTGACAAAGGGGCAGAATCTCAATTTCAAAATTTTGAAACTTTTTGAATTTTGGAGGGAAAAAACAATCGACTATTCAGCTGCCCGATTCGCGGCACGGGCGGGAGAATGCGACAGTCAGTGAATGTCGCAGCGGCACTCACTGAATGCCATGGTGGCACTCAGCGAGTGTCGCGTGGCAATCAGCGACTACCGTTCGTGACTTTTCGAGTGCCGTTCACGACACAGATCATTATATATTATCTTCTTCTTTTTTCTTTCATTCTTCAATTCTTCTCAACTTGGATCTCTTATTATCAGGTACCTGAGTCATAGTCTCTTTAGGGACTTTATCTTTATTCATTTGTAGTAATCTAAGGGATCAGCAAGTTAGTTCCCCTTGATTAGAATTTTAATTTTCTTCCCCATTATTGTTTTTCTTTTGATTTTTCTTTTTTCCCTTTTTCAAAGATCTAAACTTCTCTCTCTTTTCCCCTCTTTTTCTCGATAGATTGATTACCATGGCTAGTGGCTCAGGTGCTTCGAGTAAGAGGAGAAAAAAGTACAAGCATGTCCCTTATAGTGACCCCACTTTTCTACTCCGAGACTTTAAGCATCACATATATGCTCGGGAGTTCCGACTAGAGGTATATTCTCTTTTCTCACTCTCTTTCGATTCTTCAATTCTCTACTCGCTATCTTAATGATATTAGAATGTATACACTTGATGCTGAAGATTTTCAAATGCTTTCATTCATAACTTCTTATTCATCATTATTTTTCTTTCATTATTATTTTCTTTTGTTTTCTCGTTCTTTGCTTACCCCATACTGACATCAAAATTTATGACTTCTTACAGCTTCAGCTTGAGTCGCTAAAGGGACATGGCAGCCTTGCTTACGACTTTGAGTGGTATCAAACCCTGAACAAGACTATAAGGGGCTATATAGATGCATCCGACTTTAAGGGGTTTGTCTAGCTCCTCATGAAGAGCTCCAATGACCTCCGGTAGATCGCCCTTGCAAAGCGGTAGTGGGACACCACCAACACCTTCCCTTTTACTTTAAGTTTGGGGAGATGATGATGACCTCGCTTGACTTCAACATGATCATGGGTATCCCATTCGGGGGTGAGCGCCTACGGATGCTTGACGGTGACAGAGTGGGACTAGGTGCCCGTGCTGTTGGGGGTGTCCCCAAATGAGTCCTTGGTTATAACCAAGTGGTTCCTTGACACGTTCAAGGACTCAGAGGGCTTTACAGATGAGCAAATGGCTAGAGGGTTTATCATTTACTTGTTGGGGTGCTCGCTGCTGAGCACCAAGGGCGATCGGATCCAGGTTGTACTATTGGGGTCCTTGAAGGAGATGGGCCAGACCTATGAGTACAACTAGGCCAGTGCCAGACTGGCCATCCTCTACAGGCACATGGGAGACCTCTCCCAGGATTGCCCTGCCTCTATGGTCAGCTTTTAGAGAGTATGGGAAGTATGTACCCTTTTTTATTTTCTCCTTTTCATTTTCCTTTAGTTTTCCATTTTTGAATTCTAAATTTTGCACTCTTTTCTCTTCTTCAGATTTGGTCTTTTGAGTATCTCCATATGATGCCACCCTTAGTATGACCAGAGAATGCTCTGGTCATGCCTCAAGGGTTGAAGTGGCAGAAGGACCGAGTAGGGTTGAAGACCGGAGCCCACAACTTCATTGCATTCAAGAATTTCCTAACGAATTTGAGAGCCCTACATATCCGATGGCAACCCTGGGTTAACGTGCTTGACTATGACCCGTTAAGGTTATTGTTAGAAGGACTCGATGCCCGGGAGAGGTATTTGTGAGAGAGGGTGATTCGATAGTCTTTGGTTGCCCCTGAGTTTTACATGCCTCATCCTCCTCTAGACTCGATGAGAGCCATTAAGACCCTTTATGTTAGCACCTTGACAACTGCCCTAAATGGTCTCTCTATCCAGGACTTTATGGAGCCCCTCGTTGGATATGACGCTTTCCGTGCTGCCAAGCTAATGAAGAACTTCTCTCTGACGGAAGTGACTCGAGTAAGTATTACACATGTCTTTCTTATCTTTTCTTTGACCTTATACGTATCTTAACTCCTCGGAAGTGGCTCAAGTAAGTATTACACATGTCTTTCTTATATTTTCTTTGACCTTATCTGTATATTTCTTAACTCCTCTTTTCATTACTTGCAGCCTATTCATGCTACAGCTGGACCTCCTATACTTCCACAGTGGGAGTGGAGCTTTCCAATGGTGCACCTAGGCACGCATATCATGACCACTATCACCCTATACACTCAAGGACCTCCTACCATTCCCCTTCATTATGATGATGTCCCCTGGGACTATGCTGATGAGGGTCTAGTACATGCTCACAGCATGAGGCATTGGGTCAACGGACGCGAGTGGAGGGTAATTTCTCAAAACCTTGCTTCCTCTAATTTCTCTTTTCAAGCCTTTAATGCTTTGGCTATTTAAATTTATTCGAGTTGACCTTTAGGAAACTCTTTCTTGCTTTCCTGCTTAACCCATTGTAGCTTTGATTCTCTGATTCTTTTTTTTTTGACCCATGCTAACCCATTTCTAATATTTCTTTATTCTTTTCTTTTTTTCTTCAGGCTGACGGGGCTCGGGTGGCTGCTGAGATCAGCTAAGAGCTAAGGTGAATTCTCACACTTTATTTAATCTATTCAATTTATTCATTCATGATTTTATTTTCCAACTTACTTGATTATTTCTGAACTCATCTCATTATCGAGGATGATGAGATTAGGGCTTTGATCCTTCGAGTGAGGGATTTGGAGCTGCAGCTTAGGGCAGACCCTAGTGGTGCTTATGGAGGTGCCAGTCATGGTAGAGGCAAAGGCAGAGGTTATGACACTTGCAGAAGTGATGGGGCCAAGAGTGATACGGCGTCGGAGTAAGAGCCCCTCGGGCGTGTTACTCGTCAGGGTCGAGGCTGAGGCCAGGGTTGACCCTCGTCTTTTATTTTCTTTTATGAGTGTTTGGGGAGGATATATTACACTTGGATGAGTGTACATATTCCATTTTATTTTTTATGATAGCTCTGGATAGCTAGGATTATCTTTTGGATAGGATAGGCACACACATGCCTCATTATGATTAGCACTTTTATTTCTTATCTTACATGCATGCTCTTATTTATGAATGTGACCATTGCTTGGTCAAGCTTTTATTTCTGTGAATGATGCACGTGATGTAAAATGATGCACACATTTCTATTGTATTTCTTGTGTATATTCTTTGTAGATTTGGGCCTAAAACATTTAAAATAGATTTTGGTAGAAAAAGGGTTCCTTGTGGCACTCGATGAAATTTGGGCGACATTCGACGAGTGCTGGTGCGACAGTCAGCTTATGCTGCACGACAATCACTGATTGCTGCGGTGGCACTCTTGAAGTGCCGCTAGATTCTTCGAGTTCTATTTGGTGGCTTGGATAGGGGATTTTCCTTCTTTTATACTTTCTTTTCCCAAAACTCCTCAAAAACACCATTCTCTTCCTTCTATTCCTTTCTCAAATGGCTCCTCTTGATCCCCGACTCCTATTCCTTTGGATAGATGATATTACTGGTATGGATCTTTTCCAATTTTGCTACTTTGGCCTTAATTCACCTATTCCCCTCCATAATCTGTGACTCAAGGAGGACATCATTTGTGCAACTATTCAGTGCTGGGATCCCGAGTTCTATGTATTCAGATTTAGCTACCAGGAGGTTTTTCCTTTACTTGAGGAATTTAGTGCCATCCTCAGCTTCAGTCCATACTCTGATCTGATTCTCCCTTCTATTCATATTAGGTATGTTCAGGACATTTCATCACTTCTTGGTTGTACCTGCCTTATTGCGAGATCCTTGATTTTTTATCATGAGATTGACTTCCCACACTTCTTTGCCCAGTACTACCCAGCCATGGGTGGGCACTTTGATCACCATGCATCTGTATGGAATGCCTTGAGCTTAGCTATGATTTCTCATTTCTACTTTTCTTTTACTTCTGACACCATCATACTATTTGTCCTTAGACTTTATGCATAGAAGAACCCCATGATGCTTGTTCTTGCTAAGATCATGATTAGCTTGGATTATGCTCATATTGATGGGATCGTTCTCCTTTGTGGTGCCCTACTAATCTTACAGTTCTGGCTCCTAGAGCATTTTAGGCTTCTGGTTCTTTCTCATGGCCTTCCCAGGGTTCTCCCTTTGGGCTATAGACAGGTTTGGAGGCTTTTCAATGCATCCGACGATTAGCTTGCATAGTTTAGGGCTTTATTAGATGAGGACATCTGCTAGATTTATGCTTTTTGGGAGTATTGATTCGTCACTGTTCAATTTCCTGGATGGAGCGGGATCTGAATTCTGAGCTTTTGTGCTATCACTTTTTCCATTCAGAATCTGCTTACTAGGCAGTACAGCCGCTGCCAGGAGACTTCTGAGGATACCCTTGTAGTCATGAGAGGTTCTATTCTTCGCTTCTCTTCCATCATTGCTTTCACCACCATTTGGCATATGCAGATTGTTGTGCCTTTCTCTAGGGTTCCAGCTTACATTGATCTATCTGAGGAGTACATTTTGGAGATTTAGGGAGTGATTATGAGACAGACTCAGACTGAGTAGAGACATGCTTACATATTTACAAATGTTGTGACCAATTCTGCTTTCTTTTCTTTCACTTTTCTAATCTCTTGATGATTTTTAGGAAGATTTGGTAGGAAAATCATCAACCCACAACACCTCTTCATTGTATTTCCCTTTACAAATGACTTTATGATAATGAAGAATTCTCCTTTTTATGTTTATGTTAAGCTTTTATTACTCAGTTTTAGATTCAAGCGTTGAAATTTCATCTCTTAGCTTCATGAATTTTTAGGATGTTCAAACTTGATTCTTATTCGGAAAGCCAGTAGACCTAAAGATATATTGGGGTTTCATTTTGGCAAAACAGAAGTTCGCCCTTAGTTTGATAGGGGGCTTTTGAATGCTGGGCAAATGAAGTTTGCTCCTGGTTGAATGGTGATGAAGTAGTTTCCTGGGAAAATGTTAGTTTGCCCTTAGTTTGAAGGGTAGGAAATAGATTGGTTGGTTTTCTTTTGAGACCAAAGGCCTTGAGGGCCCGCCTATTTATCCCCGAATAGGCATCAGGTCCTATAGTAGTTTGACTGAGGCCTAAAAGAAGAGCATAATGTAGTATGAGGGTATTCATGACCGAACCGCGCAGGCTACCTATGTATCCCTAAGCGGGAATCAGGTCAAAACGTAGTTCATTGACTATGGAAGTCTTCAAGGGATGGTGTCGAGAAGAGGGCATTCTAAGCAAAGCACTTCTTGAGGCAATCAATATTGACTAGATGATTGAACTCAACTCTATCTAAATCTATGAGATAGGTAGCTCCTCCAGACATGAGTGTCTTGATGATGTAAGAACCAATCCAATTTGGCTTAAATTTTCATCTAGTATCAAAAATAGGCGCTATCAATTCTTTAAGAACAAGATCACCCTCAGCAAGCTTCCTCGGATAAACTTTCTTATTAAAAGCATTGGGTATCCTTCTTTGATACCCTCGAACATGATTTAGGGCTGATAGTCATTTTTTGTCCATGAGTGCTAACTCCTCATACCATTCACGCAACTAGTTGAATTCCGACACTTCTCATTTAGCTAATATACATAAAGATGGTATCTCCAAATCGACTGGTAAGACAGCCTCCATTCCATAGACCAATGAATATGGTGTAGCCCTGGTAGAAGTCCTCACAGACGTCCAGTATCCCCATAGTACAATTGGCAATTTCTCATGGTAATCCTTGTAAGTATCTATGGTCTTCCCCAAGATTGCTTTGATGTTCTTATTGGCTGCCTCAACTGCCCCATTTGTTTGTGGCCTATATGGTGATGATAGATGATGCACGATCTTGTATTTTTTCATCAAAGGAATGACTTCTCCTTGAAAATGACTATCAAAATCAGAAATGAATTCACTTAGAACCCCATCTCTGTAGATTATATTCTTCTAAATAAAGCTCACCGCATCTTGGGGTTTCAATGTTGCATATGACGCTGCTTCCACCCTCTTGGTAAAATAATCAATTGCCACAATTATGGATCGGTTTCCGTTGGATGCTTTTGGGATAACTTCTCCAATGATATCAATATCCCACATAGAGAATGGCCAAGGGTTGGTCACACTATAGAGCTGAGATGGCAGTGTGTGCATCAGGTTAGCATGAACTTGATACTTATGGCACTTTCTTACATACTCACAGCAGTCTTTTTCAAGGTAGTCCAGTAATATCCTTGTCTGATTATCTTCTTTACCATCATATGTCCATTCATGCGAGGATAACTGACTCCTTCATGTATCTCTTTCATCATTCTTTAGGCTTCCTTCTCGTGCAAGCATTCCAGATTATACCTGGTACATGATTTCTTCCATAATTTGTCAGCACAGATGATAAACTGTGCTACGAATTGCCTAATTTCCCTTTTATCTTTCTCAGATGACCCTTCAAGATACTCCCCCTTCTTAATAGAATTCCATACATCCAAGTACCATGGCAATTCATCCTCTGGTTCCTCTATGGCTACAGTCATTTTAAATGAGGGCTTGTCCCCTTATTCTATTATGAGCAGAGCTATGACACATATAGGGATCTCGATCATCAAGGCTAGTATCGCTAAGGAATCGGCCAACTAGTTCTCCTCATGGGGTAGATAGTACAAAGTGATTTGCTCAAATCAGGTTCTTAAACTCTCTAAGTACTCATGATATTGTGTCAATTTCTCGTGTTTCACCTTTCACTCTCCCCGAACTTGAGATATGATCAGATTTAAATCTCTGTGGACACACAGAATTGGTTTTCCTCCTATTTGAAATTGATTTGAAAAAAAAGAGAAAGGTCTGTTGAAAATAGATACAGAGTTGCCACTTGGTATTTAAGGAACCAAGAAACCTAATTTTGACTCACCCAAACAGATAAAGGGCACCAGCCCTTTCTAACTAAAGAACTTGGTTCGAGGTTTTGATACGATAGAGGAAGGAGCCTTTGCCACGACTAAAACACCCTCAACTTGGCCCGTCTCTCGATGAGCCTCAATTACCATCCAAATAATCATCTTATACTATGTTTGGTTTGACGATTATTACTATGATAGTATATTACATTTCATAAGAATCTTGAATTGGAAGATCAAAAGATAAGACATCATTCATAAGATCTAGCCAAATATCACACAATGCAAAGATGAAAGATCACACAAACAAACATAGGAAAAATCATCTAATCACATATCAAGTAATCAAGTTTTCCTAGTCTAAAAGGGGGACATGAGTTGTTCTTGAAACAAATAATTAAAGAAATCAAAATATTCTTAGCAAGCTAGAATGATGCATGTTAATCTTTGAGAAAAGAAGACCTCTCAATCCCCTGGACAGATGAGAAAGGAAGATAAGATCGAGGGGAAGCATGAACGTATGATCAAGTTCATTCCTTATAATCTTCTTAGATTGAGAGTCACGAAAAATCCAATCTTGCATGGATGCAATGTATGGTCCTAGGATGTGCAAGGTAGTAGTGTGTTTGTGTTCATGGATTTTCTAAAGTGACTTAGAAATCTAAAGTATGCATGAATGGATGAAGAATGTTATTGTAGGATATGTACATATGTAGTAAGAACTACTTCCTAAGAGATGGGCTAATTTGGAATGCATGTAAACATCTAATCAAAGAATAAAATTGAAACATGCTTGTTGTAAATAGTGAACAGAACAGTTAGCTGATTTTGTAAAAATAGAAAAGTGCGGATAGAAATGTTTTTAAGTCATGATATTTTATGGAGATCATCCTTATTGTGTCTAGTACACATATCAAAAAGCCAAACTACAATACCTATAACAGAGTGAGAGGAAATGAATGAACAAGGAAGGTTGCTCAGAAATAGAGTCCGTACTGTCGATTGAAATGTAGAAAAATCTTAGAAAATAAAAACAAAACATTTGGAAGCCCATATTATACAGAAAGTTCCCCAAGACACTGAATTTCAAGGAAAAAAGGAGTTAGGACCACCCCTTTTGTAAACGTATTCTGAAAAACAAGTTGAAAGTCAACCAAAGCTGCTGTGACAGAAAAATAGAATGTCTGGAAGGAATGTTTGGTCAAAATGGACCCCTTCCAAGTGTTTGTAGATCAAACCATAAATCATGGGTGTTCTATACTGAGTTGGGAAGACTTTCCAAGTAGCCTTGCAATCACCCATTAAATATTGAATTCAAAATGTTTTTTAAAGTTGGATAACTCACTGTTTTGAAGATTTTTTTGTTAGAAAAAGGAGGTTTATTTCTTGGAATCCAAATGTTGAGGTTTTAGAGGGGTTTTGAAATAGGGGTTTTGGAAACACATTTTTAGCACTAAATGAAGATTATAACCACTTGAAATATCAACATCAAACTCACATTAAGAACCTCCAAGATTATTGGAGAGTATTGTTCTCATTTTGAAAATAACTTCAAAAATACATAGGAATGTATTGAAGTTAGACTCATCATATATCAAACATGTTTTTGAGGTCAAGAGCTACTATCCATAAGGATTCACTCACCTCAAACACCATGTCATCATCTAGATGATGATGAACTAGTAAGTAATCAAAGAAAAATTAAAAAAAGAAATGAGGTAAGAAGAGATGAACATAGTATGTAAACAAGTAAGTAAAGCAATCAATAGATGATAATCAATGAGATATTGTACTTGTAGCTTGGTGTTTCACTCATAGATATTGACATTTGGACATGGAAATAGCTTCCTAACTCATAAATACATATAGAAATGGTGGTTGGGTGTATTGATGATGAAGTATATAGAAGGATAATGGAAGAACTTGAGTTTAGAACTCATTTTCTATAGAAAATCAGTGGAGGAAGCTCCATTTCTCACTTATAACTCTAACTATATCTCTCATTCTCTCTATAACTTTTCAAAGCTTTGCACTTGGCCCCCCAAAAATGAAGAGCAAAGGGGGGGTTTATATAGGCCAATTTGGGGTGTTTTGGGATTTAGAAAGTGCTCCAATTCTCAGCTTCGCGCACCGATCGTAGAATTGCGATAACTTTTGACGCAGACCTTGTATTGACTCACCGTTTATGAACACGTGTCCGTAACTCGAAGATCTACATTTTATATCTCTGGGAAAATGTTTAAAATCCAAAGTATTCCATATCAAAAATGCAATTTTTCAAGGCTGTTATTGCATTCAGCTTTCACCGGAATCACCGTTTGAGCCCAGAATGACTTCCAAAGCCACTAATCAGTGAATTTCTGGGAATTTTCAAGTTAAAGCTCCAAAACCTACAAAATATAGAATACTTATTAAAAAACAACTAATAACTACACAAAATGGGCTAACAAAGCGTCTTTTTAGGACTATAAATAGCAACTATTCATCACTGATCACTTACCTCAAGAACTTCCCTCAGAATCTTCTCCGGCAAAGCTCCGCTAACACCGGGATATCTAGGATCAGAACCCTAAAGCTAAAAATATTAAACTATTCCCAACAACTTTGTTGAGTACTTCGGAATCCTCGTATGGGGTTTCCTTGAGCTCTCAAGTTCTTAGGATTTTCTGGTGTGTTTAATGGAGAGGGGAAGGCCCCTATTTATAGTTCAATTGTAGGCTATTTTTTCTATGTCTAAGCGATATGGGACAGAAATTCAAGCTTTAAAGGCTTGTACCCAGGCTATTTGAGGTGTACCTAGGAGGTTTTGGATGTACTTGCATCTGATTGGTCGAATTTGTGCTAGTTCACACGGATTGGGACCTAATCAAGGCCTAAATATTAATCTTGGACTGAGTGCCATAGTGTCCCTCAAGAAAAGGGGTGCAGCTCTCAGCCTAGTGCCACTGTGGCACTCAGCCTGGAAAGATGTGTTTTCACCCTGAACTTTTCGGACTTCGTTCTCTCACCTCGGTTATTATTTTTGGGCTTATTATATACCGTTCGAAAGGTATAGAAGTCTAGTTTTCAATTATTTTAGTCTCATTTAAAACTAATTTTTAAATTTTTGTGTTATGATGAAAAATGTGAGGCTGACTTCAGAAAGGAGCTAACCAGAGATGCGTAGAAGGGCTATTTTGGCATGAAAATTCTCCTAGATGGTTTTTGGATAATGTGAGGGCTCAAGGAATAATTTTAAGCTAATTTAGGAATATTTTGTAAAGTGATCTCTCGGGATCCCACCCCAAGGTCCGGAATTTGCTTGATAAGGAGATTTTCATCATTTCATGTGAAAATGTTGTCCTAACTTGGATTTTAGTCTCTATATTGAGTCTCTAACGTACCTAGGTCTTCCTAGAGGTTATAATAATGTATCTAAGAGACCATAGTATTTCACAAAGTTTTGCTTCATACCATCAACACCTCCTGATTCCAGTCATCGGGTCGTTCTTAAGGCGAGGTTCCTTCTGTCGAACAGACAAACCAAAATAGGGTATCTACAGTCATGTAGCTTGTCACTTTGGCTTTATTTTTTGTCAATTTCGATGCCTCTCTGATGGATTAAGAAACCTAAGACATTCCCAGCTGACACCCCGAATGCACACTTGAGAGGATTCATCTTTAACTTGTGAACTCTCATCCTCTAGAACGCTTTCTCAAGGTCCACCAAATGTTTGGACTTGGCTAGGGATTTTATAACATCATCAAAGTAAACTTCCTTGAAATGGCCAGCAATGTCATGGAAGACAGAATTCAGGGCTCTCTAATATGTTACCCCTATATTCTTTAATCCGAATGGCATAACAATCCAATCAAAGGTACAGAATGCCCCCGGACACTGAAAAGCCAATTTCGGAATATCCTCTTTGGCTATGTAAATCTGATTATACCCTGAATGCCCATCCATGAAAGAAAGGATATGATGGCTAGCCACAGCATCAATTAACTGATCAGCCATAGGCATTGGGTAATCATCTTTTGTAGTGGCCAAATTAAGGTTTCTAAAATTGATGCAGACCCTCAACTTGCCTTTTTTCTTCACCACTAGCACCATATTTGACAACTATTCAACATACCTTATAATCTGAATTAAACCTACTTTCAAAAGCCTCTCAATTTCTTCGCTAACCTTCAAGGTGACTTCTGGAGACATTCTTCTCAGTCTACACCCTTCTCTGATTGGTAATCAGTGCTCTACTAGTTCCCTTGACAATCCATGCATTTCATCATACTCCCAAGCAAAATAATCTTTGTACTGCCTAAGGAGTTTAATTAGGTTTGTTTGGAAGTCAGGCTCCTGCAACTAGCTGACAAATGTAGGTTTATGCTCTCCCTCAACTCCCAAATTTACTTCCAAGAGAGGGTCTTGCACATCAACCTTCAAGTCATCTAACTTGGCAGAAGTCGATTATAATTCATTCAATTGGATGTCATCCTTATGCGCAAATTCTTCCTCATAAAAAAATTGGCCAAATTCGTCGATGTTACTTCAGGGTCAAACTGTGCTCTTCTATCGGCCAGATAAGCATACATTCTGGCCAAACTGGCTTTGACCGCTAGCTGCTTATCCCCCATCTGTTAAGACCTTATCGATTGGAAGCCCATCAACATGAGCTTTGATGTACAATGGCTTCAAATGCTGGGACATCTAGATTGTTGATCTTTCAATCACTACTTTAACAGGCTCCTCAGCTGGCCGACATCATTCTGGTCTTTCCTTGGTCTCAAAATAGTAATTTTTGGCCGATCGGTCTACAGATTGGCTTCATCAACATTCTTACTCGTGGCTTGCACCGCTACTGGCTCTGTTATTTTCTGCACTGTTTAATCCTGGATAGTTGTTGTCAGTTGGTCTTGCTCTTCAACATCACCATTCATGACTGAAGACTGACCTGGCTTGGCCATGAAAGTTGAGGTCAAGGTGCACATCGTGTTAATTGAAAATTCTCTTGGGATAAAACCAAATTATAAGAACTTGTTGGCCTAATCGATCTCACTTGAGTCCAATTCCATATACTCTAATTCAGTTTCCTTCATAGATTCATAAGTTGAGCATTTCCAGTACTCATGTATGGGGTCATCAACCCGAGCTACCTCTTTCCCATTAGCTTTACCCCAAGAATCTCTACCTGCGAAGTTAACAATACTTTGGCCGAAGAAGAGGCCTCTGATGTATCAGTCACTTTTATGATCAAGGCTTGCAGGATCTTTATGGACTTCACCTTTTCTTTATAGTACTTCTATTCCCAATCTCTAACAGATTTCTTCATCCTTTTATAACGCCTAATCTGAGTCTTCGTGGGCTTATAGACCTTTGGCTGAGCAAACTTAGGATGCTCTAATTTGTACTAGGGACCTAGCTCAACTCTCGGTGGTACCATCATTTTGGGTTCTCAGTCTTTATTGGCCAATTTACCAGTATTTTTGCTCCCTGAACATTAGTAATCGTTGCTATATGGTCTTTTTCTCGATACTCTTTCTTAATATACTCCTGCTTTGGGAACGCCAAGCGACTTTGAATTGGCCTCCTGGGAGGACTTGGTGGCCGATTTGAAATATCCCTTGGTCTCTTATCTGGTCCATCGTTGTCCGATTTAACAATTGTTTTGCATTTTGGACAGAGTCTCTTTTCTATCAATTCCATTTGTTGCTTGACTTCCATTAACAATTGTTCAGCAAACTTGTAACACGGATCGGTTACAACGATCGATTCCTTCTACTTCCTTTCTTTATATGTTCTTTTCAGATCGTGGATATCTACAGTAATCATTTTCTCTGGTCTGCCGGAGGAGGTTTTCCCCAATATTCCAGGACAATTTTGATCTTCGACTTTAACACTTTTGAGAGATCGGGAGTCACCATGTTTGACCCTACTATGGTAGGGAAAGAATTAGCATCCACTCCTTGTCCGAGAACTTGAGGATGCCCTTCTCCAAGTTACTCTGTATGACATTATGAAAGATAACACAATTATTAGTTGCATGGCGCCATTAATTATGCCATTTGCAAAACTCTTTGCCCTTTAGATCTTCGGCCTTAGGATTTTTATGGCCGTCACTAAGCTGAATCAGCTTTTCAACCAATAGGGCATCAAAGATCTGATCTGCCTTAGTTATGTCAAAGGAATAATTTTTTCCAACTTCAAAGGTCTGCTTCTTTGCCCCTGAATTATTGTTGCCATTAGTTGGCTTTTGCAGGGCGTTGCACATAACGTGTCGTTTACATAATAGTTCGGCCATATCCACTTCCCCAACTTCTAAATCGCAATCAGTTACATGGACTTCAAAGTTGGGATCTTTGTAGTAAGCTCCCTTTGAATAGTTTTTCATTCCGTGTTCATCTAATAGGATTCTTTCATATCTAGTAGCCCTAGTACTTAGCTCAAACAGATCTCTAAATTGTATGCCCTCAAACTTCTTACGAAGTTCAAAGTTCATGCCGATAGTAGCCATTATGACAAATTCTTCTTCTGGACTGGCAGTGAAACGTTTCTTCCATCTGCTGTCAGTTTTGGATCGAGTTTTGTGGCAAATTAACATACCAGGTGAATGCCACCACAGTCAAGGAGTTTGGAAAAAGCATCATCTTAAGGTCATCATTGCCCCAAGATGTCCATATTGAACAATAAAATGACCAATATGCTCAATCATTGATTGTTCACCATCTCTAGTAAATAATGTGAAATTTGGGACCTTATAACCTTGTGAGATATCCACTCAGTCAATACGATCAGGGTAGGGCCGTCTGTATGTTAGTCTTCCTACTCTCCTCAGAATTGGACCATACTCCTCATGGATAGCCTCTACTAATTGTTCTCTATTTATCAATGCATATTGAATCGGTGGCGTGACCTATGGTATTGGTTGTTGTCTGATTACATTCTGGTGTGGCCAAAAAGCTTGTTCTTGGGCTTTCTAAATAGTTTGAGGAGTAAATGCAGGGTTATAGTGGTGACTACAATTTTACTGTGGGTTAACCAATCGGCCATCGTGGCCAAATGCAGCAGTCTCTGGCCTTGGTGCTGATGGGCCACTTTGACTACCATTGCTTTGGTTGACAGTCAGTCTTGCCCCCAAGATTTGTGGGGAACCAGCAATTTCCTTCCCTTTACTAGGGACAGGACCGACATCACTGTTTTTCCTTGGAGGGATAATGAACTTCTCAAATTTTGACAAGTCCAAATGGCCTTGTACAGGAACCCCTTCCCAAACTGAAGGTAGGGGAGTAACCCCTATGTTCATGGCACTAATGTTTTTGGATAGATCCATGATAACCTTGGTTAGAAGTTCTTGGTTCAACTGGCTTATTTTAAGGAACTCATGGGTCTGTTTGCCCTACTCTATTAAAGGGGCTAAGTGATGTGACAATTCGTCTGAAGAAAACTTCAAGCTATCTTGACCCTCTTGGTCAACTAATTCATCTTCAGACCCTTCTTGTGGGGGGCCTTCTTGGTTCACAGACTCAGAAGTCTGGTTTTTCTTGCATACCATGACTTAGCACTCTTTTTCCCACGGGCATGTCAAAATTGTTCACAGCAAGTGATATTTTATGCTTGGGCGTTCCAGAATCCGCTAGGATTCAGTATATGTAATGTGTGAACTTGTAATTCTTGAGATAATGAATAAGACTTAACATTGAATCAAATGATTATGTATCGTAAATAAGAATTAAATTTACCAAAAGTTCTCAAACAGCATTGAAGCATACAAGTTTGATGAATGCTAAGATCTGAGAAATACCTCAAGCGTGGCATAGAATTCCATTCTCATTGATGTAACAAGATTATAAACACTTGAAGGATTTGGAAAGGAAAAAAAAACATAGACTAAGAAATACAAGATGAAATCTAAGCTATTGGATGCTTTTGGAATGCTGGTTTCGAAGAGAATTTGCGAGAGAGCGTTCTGATGCTACACCCTCTGTATTTATAGTGTGAGACCAGTCTTTAACTACCTTGAGTGTGCTTTCGTCATTTTCTGCCTCAATGTCCACATCTGGGTACACGTGTCCAACATAGCTGTAGTCTATCAGTTACATTGGTCCAATTTAATTTTCTCTAGATTAGACAAGTGTATGGTCACTTTCTTCGATTTGGCTCACCCTCCAATCGGACCGAGTAAAAGGATACCTCTTCCTTGATTAGTCTTGAATTGACACTGGGCAGGCCTCACCTCAGTCTGGTGACTCATAAACCGATCTTATCCTTTACTGATGCTGACATCGGTCCAGGCCTTATTGTGGACCGCTGCGAATGGAGGAGGAGATCCTGACGCTCTCCCTCGATAGTGTCCCGGGACGGATCCCAAGGAGCACACTTCAGGGAAAACTAGGACTTCCTCACGCGATCCTAGAGACAAAGAGTCGCCACCTAATTTTTATCGGGAATTAGGAAACCCAAGTTTGACTCGCCCAAAATTGAATAAGGTTACTCGCCCTTCATTACCAGAAACAAGGTTCGGGGGTCTTGGTACGAGAGGGGAAGGAGCCCAAGCAGGACTAAAGCACCCCCTCCTCGCCCTACCGAATGGTAGGCCTTGATTCAAATATCCTTGTTATTAATTCATAATAGATGTTGTTTCCTCAAACATACTAGATAGATATATACATGGCAAAAAGAAACATCTAATGAAAATCATTTCAAGAGACTAAATCAAGTAGAAAGCGGATGCTCATGCAATACAAGGGAGAAGTATACTCACAGTGGCTAGTCCCGCCCGGGACCGATGCAAATAAAGTAAACATGTCATGATATGCAAAGGGAACGAGAAGACTTACATTGGTTGACTCAAGCGGAGTCGCGAAAGCAAAAAGAATGGAAACGTGCAATGCAATCATGCAACAATCCTAGATAAGATGTCTCTAACAAATAATCATATAAACGGAGACTTATCCTAAAGGAAATGTGTCGTTGAAATCAAAGTTGTAAACCTAGAAAAATTCTAAGAGAAAGGATAGAGATAGTACACGATACATGGGCACTAAGCCACATGTAGACGAGGCAAACCACAAATCGACGTCCGGGTCCAAGGCACTTAATTCTCTGCACTAAGACACCAAAGAATACCCAAAGCATTGCAAAAATACAAGCAAACAAATGATATGCATGATAAACAAAGAAAACATGTCATCAATCAAATTTCCAGATTCAGCAACCTCTAATGAATCCTATCAAAAGTGGTTTTAAACATGAGCTGGATAAAAACCCTTTTACAGAAAGTTAGATACATGTCTTAGGGAACTTCTCCAAAAAGTGGGACCTCAATATCAATTTTATTGTTTGAGAAATAAATGTTTTGGGAACAGTGGATCAGGACTGTCCACTGTTCTTGTAAAAATCATAATTAAATCTACAAAAATCATATGAAGCTCTATTTGGTGTCAAAAGAAATCTATTTCATTGTAGTATATGATAAAAATAAACCCATGGACATTCTGTAATCACAAGGTTTCTGAAAAAGTGTTTTAAACAGACTCTGTTATTCTGGAAATTTGGTATCATTTGACAAATGAATGCAAAACATAATAGAAGTATAATAGAAGTTCATGAATCATGTTAACCAAGTTGATTTAAGCTTTTGATCTCTCATCCATTTATCCTAGGTGATTTCTAAACCAAGTTTTATTCATCAATTGTTGTTGAGTGATCAAGGTATGACCATTTTGTATACATAATCATATTTGTAATTAAACTTAGAAAATTCTAGAATAGTTGTATCAACTTTAAACGCTTAGAAAACGATCCTAACTCGATCGTATGCTCACGATTTTACATCGGCATATAGATATATGAGTTAGGAATCATCCCCAAAAAGCGGAACGTCGATAACTATTATAGATTTTCTGAAATTCAAGCACAAAGAGACGATGTTCAAATCTGTCAACCGATTTCTCAACAATTTCTAAAAATAGTATATGAATCCTAAAAGCTCTCAAAACGGACCGGATGAAAGCTAATTCATCAAAGTTTACCCAGAAAATTTGAAATCCATCAAACTATGGGTTTTGATGGACCAAATCTAATGGACAAAACCAATCTGCTTTGCTGAATTTTTATCTAGTTCATTTTAAAGTGTGAGGAAAACATTTTAGTGATAGTTGAAGCTTATTAGAGAGATCAAACTCATAGATCAACTTAATTATCATGATTCCCAATCAATTTAGCCCTCAAGTTCTATGAAGAACTTTTAGATCAAGGATCAAAGGGACTTATAAATATCATGTTGGAGATGAAATTCAATAAGAATTCTAGGTAATAGGAATAATCAAGAGATAGGTATGAACATAGAAATCATCCTTCTCATGGATCATATTTCCAAACCATCATGGAATTCAAAATAGATATATGTATATATATATAATCATGTATGCATGAATCTAAACTAAAATTGAAGAATGAAACCAAAATTGAAAATCAAAGTGAAAAACAATCTCTAATTGTAAATTATCAATAAAAATCAAAGAGATTTGGATCTAACTATGTGAGTGTGTGAAGAACATGAGAGGAAGAAGATGAGTGTTCTAATAAGTAGAAATAGAACTAAGTTAGATCCAAATCTTATAGATCTATATATACAAAGTAGGAATTAGAGATGAACTATAGTGTTTACCTCTTGGAGGATTCTCAATTACAAGACCAAAATTGATTTGAAGATCTTCTTCTTCAAGTATTATTCAAGTGTTCTTCAAGCACTCATCCATGGAAGTTGAGGGAGGCAATTGATGTTCAAATTGTGGTCTAATTAGCCTAAGTTAATCTAAATTCAATTCATAATTTTCTCTCTCTAGAATTCACCTAAATTGAAAGTATATTCAAAGTATACTTATCTCTCTTGTATGTGCTTCTATGTGTGTTTGTATCTCCAAGTATATTCAAGTGTATCTCTTCCAAGTGTCTAGTGTGTTAAGATGTGATCTCATATGAGATGTATGAGATCTTATATAGAGTTTTGAAGACTTAGCTCTTAAGTTTCAGGGTTAAAACAGGATTTTTAGAGCTTAAAAGAGGGTTAAAATGGCCATTTCGGAGCTTAAACGCAATTTCCAGGCAATTTCCTCGCAGTGGGAAGCTTCTAGAAGGGTCTGGAACTCAAAAAGCTCCGTGGAGGACACAAATGGAAGTGGCGGTTATGGTGGGACCCGCCACCCCCATACCCAAAACCGCCACTTACTATTTGGGTCCCTCTGGTCACCCACAAGCTCTGTTTCAAATTTCATGCGCACTGCTTTTCCAGATTTTTGTAAAAATGCTTTTTGGTGTCCGAAATCGTCCGTTTACGTACCGTTGGAAAGCTGTCAGGTTGAATTTCAGTATAAAAATATTTCCAGAGGTTTTATAATGAGAATTGAAGTCCAATTGAAGTCCGGAAGTCCTCCGGAACTTTCGTCGTCTTTTTGAAATCAAATGACGTCTTTTCCAAAATTGCTTTCAAATGTGCGTCGATTTCGAACTTTTCTTTAAAATTGAATCTCTGGATACCTAGAATACTGCGTTTAGAACACTTAATGTTCATATAACCCTGAGAGAATATGAATTCTGAGAGATGATTTTGACAAAACCGGGATTTATCCATGGAAAAGGGCTTTTCTGAGCTTGAAGTCACTTTCCGAAGTCCGATCTTCTGATTGTGTGGAATCCAGTACCTTCCACGGGGTACTTTTCATCATCGAATCCTCCAAGACGTTGTCCACCCTAAATCCTATCAGTGTGGTCAAAATTGGGTGTCTACAGTTTGCCCCTCTTTGGCAGAGCTTGTTGTGAACAACGTGAACTGCAAGTGAGTGCCAAAGCCTTGAAGGCACCCAAATAACCATACTGAGAGGTTTTAGGAAAAACAAAAAATTCGCAAAATCAAGAAATTCAAAATCAGAGAAAATCAAGAAATTACGAATGCAAGAATGCAATGCAATGCTGGGTAGAGGCGGCTAAGTTGAAGCTGATGCTGGTCGTGCTCCGCTGGAGCTGCCTACGTATCCTTTCCAGGAATCAGACCAGGGCGTAGTTCAAGCGCGCGAGAAGACGGAAAACAAACAAACAACAACAATGCGGATGAAATGCTCCTATCCCAGGATGCTGGTGCAATATGAAAACATGAAATGTGAAAGTGCTGGAGGAATCATCCTCAAGGGTTCCCTAGATGCAAAATCTAATGCAAAGGATGCAACGACTCTCTCTCACAGTCGAATATGCTAAAGGTATCTTGGATGATTCTCGAGGTTTTTGTCAAAGTTATTCTTCTGATCTTAAGGCTCGTAGGCGTCATCTGTATCCTGGACGACTCTTGAAATAGCGAAGTATCTTGGATGAATTCTGAGTCATGTCAAACAACTGGACGATTGCTGGTGTAGAGTCCTTCTGCTGGGGACGATTACTGATGTAGAGTCCTTCTGCTGGGGACGATTGTTGATGTAGAGTCCTTCTGCTGGGGACGATTGCTGAAATAGGTCCTTCTTCTGTGGACGATTGCTGATGTAGAGTCCTTCTGCTGGGGACGATTGCTGATGTAGAGTCCTTCTGCTGGGGACGATTGCTGAAATAGGTCCTTCTTCTGTGGACGATTGCTGATGTAGAGTCCTTCTGCTGGGGACGATTGCTGATGTAGAGTCCTTTTGCTGGGGACGATTGCTGGTGTAGAGTCCTTCTGCTGGGGACGATTGCTGATGTAGAGTCCTTCTGCTGGGGACGATTGCTGAAACAGGTCCTTCTTCTGTGGACGATTGCTGATGTAGAGTCCTTTTGCTGGGGACGATTGCTGATGTAGAGTCCTTCTGCTGGGGACGATTGCTGATATAGAGTCCTTTTGCTGGGGACGATTGCTGATGTAGAGTCCTTTTGCTGGGGACAAATCTTCTGAAACAGGTCTCTCTGCCGGAGACAAATCTTCTGCTCTTCTGAAACAGGTCCTTCTTCTAGACAAATCTTCTGTAACAGGTCTGGAAACAAGTCTTCTGAAACAGGTCTCTCTGCCGGAGACAAATCTTCTGTTCTTCTGAAACAGGCCCTTTTTCCGAGGACAAATCTTCTGTGGCAGGTCTAGAAACAAATATTCTGAAACAGGTCTCTCTGCCGGAGACAAATCCTCTGCTCTTCTGAAACAGGCCCTTCTTCTGAGGACAAATCTTCTGTTGCAGGTCTAGAAACAAATCTTCTGAAACAGGTCTCTCTGCCGGAGACAAATCCTCTGTTCTTCTGAAACAGGCCCTTCTTCTGAGGACAAATCTTCTGTTGCAGGTCTAGAAACAAATCTTCTGAAACAGGTCTCTCTGCCGGAGACAAATCCTCTGTTCTTCTGAAACAGGCCCTTCTTCTGAGGACAAATCTTCTGTTGCAGGTCTAGAAACAAATCTTCTGAAACAGGTCTCTCTGCCGGAGACAAATCCTCTGTTCTTCTGAAACAGGCCCTTCTTCTGAGGACAAATCTTCTGTTCTGATGCACGGATTCTGAGAGATACACAAATTCTGAGAGATGATCCTTCTTCTGAGAGCAACCCACGGATACACGATTCTGATTTTGAGAGAAACCCTACATTCTGGAGGCAACCCTGATATGCGATGCTGAGAAATACATGATTCTGAGAGAAACCCTACATTCTGGAGGCAACCCACGATTCTGAGAGAAACCCTACATTCTGGAGGCAACCCTGGATACATGATGCTTGGCATAAACCTTGTATTCTGGAGGCGATTTTGATGCTCAAATTCTGAGAGATACCCTTTATCTGGAGGCAACCCGTGGATACATGATGCTTGCGAGAAACTTAATTCTGAAAGTTCTCTACTGGGGAGATCCTATGATTCTGAGAGATGCACGAATTCTGTTATACCTTGACAATATCTGGAAATTCTCTGCTTGAGGAGATATCTGAGGTTTCTGGGACGCGAGCACATATTCTGGAGGCCCTGCTGATTCTTTCTGAGACTCATATTGGTGCTTCGACCAACGCAATCATTCTTGCAACACGTCAGGCTTACTCTAACCCTTTCTGAACATCTCGCATTCTGACCCATCTTCTGAAAGTCCTTTCTGGATGTAATTCTCAAGCGACAGTAGACTCAAATGTCCATTTTCTAAGACAACTCATAATCAATCCCAAAACGACGGGAGTTTGCCGTTTCTCGGCCACTTTCAGGCTGCGGTGCCTTTGATTCTTCTCATCTGGGGGACTTTTTTCAATTCTTGAATGGATTTTTACCAAGATTCAAATCTCCAGAGGTCCTCTAGACCAATTCCAACAAGTTTTAAGCACTCTCAAGGCTTATATATCAAAAATGGACCAATCCGGGATCAAATCAAGAGTTCCGGGGGTCAAAACGCGAATATAGAGCAAAATCATATCTCTAGGAGGGCCTTTCGTCAAGAGGTAACCCATTCTTTAATTACTCCTTTGTTTCACATCTTCATACGTGTCTCTTTATTCTTGCGATTCCTTAGAAATCATCCTTTTTCTTTTTAGAATGTGGTTGGTCATCTTAGAGGTCATGGTAGCCATGGAAAATGCCTTGAATGATTTAATGAATTGTCGGAGTCGCGTCCCCAAGTAGTAGCCAATATCAAGCAAGCGGGCTTTGGGTCGTTTGTAACCTTATTGGAGAGATCGACTAATGATTTGGCCATGATTCAAGCTCTTGCTGAAAGGTGGTGGGATTCCACAAATACTTTTCACATGCCTTTTGGGGAGATAACCATGACCCCTCTTGATTTTGCAATGATAACCGGCATCTCATTTGGCGGGCATCGTCTTGCCTTTGCAAAGAACATCCATAGATATCCTACTATCATTGAGCGTCTCCTAGGCATCATCCCATCCCAGAGAGATCTTCACGGATCGAGCGTAGGCATCACATGGTTCATCAACAACTTCAGGCCTTCTGAAAGAGCGGCTCAATTTACCGATATGCAGCTTACCCGTGCTTTCATCTTGTATTTGCTTGGTTGCTCTCTTCTTTCTACTCGAGCTGAGCGGATTACATTGAATATGCTTGATAGTCTTCGAAATCTTGAGGAGATTGCAGATTTTGATTGGGGCTCTGCTGGTTTAGCCATTCTGTATAGTCATATGGGGGAGCATTCTCGAGGCAAATCCCCTGGATTCGGCGGATTCTGGAGAGCTTGGGAGGTACTGAAAATATTTTCATTTCCAGTTTTTATCATTTGATGTTCTGCTGTTTTGACCACTGCTTTATTTTCTCTTGTAGGTGTGGGCCTTTGAGTATTTCTCCATGACGGCTCCATCATTCCGGGAGGAAGAGATTCATATTTTTCCACGGGCTCTGAAGTGGCGTCGCCAAGCCGTAGGTACCAAGAATGATGCTCATAATGTTATTTCTTGCCGGGATTTTCTTACCCGTCTCAGATTCACCCAAGTTAACTGGCATCCTTGGGCTACAAATGGAGATGTGACTGAGATTGGCTTAGCTAGACAGATGACTGGAGAGAGGATTCTTCTTGAGGGTCCCTCTGTTCTTGAGTGGTATCTTGGAGAGAGAGTAGCTCTTCAGACTGATTTGGAGGATCGTCTCTTAGTGCCACAGGATCCGCCTTCTTGTATGAGGTCGGCGCAGAATTTGGAAGATGAAGATCTTATTAATGCTTTGAACGGAATTCCTTCAGCCTCTTTTACTCTGTTTGAGGAGAACTATGACGTCTTCAGGGTTACTCATCTGATGCCTAATTTCCCGCTCTCGGATGACCCGCAGGTATTTCACGACTTCTTCATTTCTGATCGAATGCTTGCTTTATCTTATTTCTCATCATCATTTGCAGGGGAGTTCTTTTGTGGATGGCCCTGGTCGACCTCTACCTCTCATTCCTCCTTGTGATTGGCGAGCCTCGACCATGCTGCGCGGAGTTATATCTTCTGTAGAGATCCCCCGTGATCTTGTAGAGCCTCAGCTAGTTTCAGAACAACATGAGTCCGTTCCCCGAGCCGTTTTCAATGAAGAGCGAGCTTATGCACAGAATCTGAGGGCTTGGAGCCTTGCTCGTGAGGGACATGTAAGTAATTTCTGAACTCATTACCTCTGATTCTTCTGATCTTTCTGACCATATCTTTCTTCTCTTTGCAGTGGGATGGCATGTGCCAGACTTACATAGACCGTGATGCGGCCCTGGTAAATTTCTTGACCTTTTCTTCTTATCTCATTGCTTTTTCAAACCCCTATACTGATTCTTTTCTTCCACAGGTGGCTCAAGTTAGGCAGCTTCAATCACAGTTGGAGCGGATGAATGCAGGCCCTTCTGGTGGGGCTGGTGGGTCTAGGCGAAGGCGCCAAATTGAAGATGATGATAGCTCTACGGCCTCAGATATGCCTGCTCGGTATCCACGGGCTACTCGTCGTCGCTGATGATGATCATATGCACCCATGACTATCTTTCTGTTTTTCTTGCTTTCTGTGCTGAGACTGATGTTGATGTATTCTGTCTGAGACTTGATGGGCTTGTACTCTTGACTTTGCTTGATGCTGCTTTATGCTATCCTTCTGTTTCGCTTTGCATCCCTTGTCACGAGACTGATTTGATTGACACTTTGCACACTGACACACAGGACTCGATTTTACAGGGAAAGGAAATTTCTGACGATTCCTCTTTCTCGACAATGTCTTTTGACTTGGATATTTGAATTTTCTAAGGATTTGCATGTTTTGAAAATGAGATTTTATCTTGTAGCAGGATATTGTGTTGGCTTTGCATGTAATCTTGAAGCTTTTGAAAATTTTCCACATAATGTTTCAGTCTTGACATTAGATTCACATCTTTAGATTGCTAAAAAACTTTTCAACTTAATATCAAGAATTACCAGATTTTTCACTTAGGTGCTTTAATTCTGATAGCCAAGTGATCCAGAGAGGACAGGTAGCGAGGTATGGGCAAACGACAGTTTGCCCCTAGTTGACAGAGATAAATGGAAGTTTGGGCAAACGCAGTTTGCCCCTAGTGTGGCAGTGATATCTTGAGGTTCTGGGCAAACTTTGAAAGTTTGCCCCTAGTTTGCAAGGTTCAGGGATCGAGAGCCAGGAAAGCTCGCCTACTTATCCCCAAGTGGGAATCAGATCCAAAGTAGTTCGGCCAGGTCTTGAAAGAAAGTATGGTTGAGGGTTTCAGGAGCAGTGACCGAACCGAGCAGGTTGCCTACATATCCCCAAGTGGGAATCAGGTCAAGTGTAGTTCCTCGAATGCTGGAGGTTTTGAAAGAACAGGTTTTGAAAGAAAAGGCTTTTAAGCATAGTATCTCTTGAGACGGTCAATGTTGATTGGCTGATTGAACTCAACTCCATCTAGATCCATCAGGTATGCCGCTCCTCCAGAGAGAAGCTTCTTGATGACGTATGGGCCAACCCAATTTGGCTTGAATTTCCCTCTAGGATCGAAAACGGGTGCTTTTAAGGCTTTAAGCACAAGGTCGCCTTCCTCAAGTTTTCTTGGACGGACCTTCTTGTTGAATGCTCGAGCTATTCTTCTCTGATACACATGCACATGATCAATTGCGGCCAACCTTTTCTCATCAAGTAACATTAGCTCCTCATATCTATCTCTTAGCCAATCAAATTCTGGAATCTCGGATTCTGCCACAACTCTCAAAGATGGTAGTTCTATTTCAACTGGGAGTACTGCTTCCATTCCGTAAGCCAATGAATAAGGAGTGGCTCCTGTAGATGTTCGGATAGATGTTCTGTATCCCCACAGTGCATACGGTAACTTCTCATGCCAATCTCGGTATGTATCAGTCATCTTTCTTAGGATCGTCTTCAAATTCTTATTAGCTGCTTCAACTGCCCCATTTGTTTGTGGCCTATACGGCGCTGACATGTGGTGCATGATCTTGTATTCTTCTAGTAGATCCAAAACCTCTTTCTGGAAGTGACTGCCATGATCGGATATCAACTCATGAGGGACCCCGTATCGGCAGATTATATTTCTTCTGATAAATCTGGCCACATCTTTAGCCTTCAATGTCGCATAAGACTCTGCTTCCACCCATTTTGTGAAATAATCAATTGCTACCAGGATGTATTGATGCCCATTAGACGCCTTCGGGGTTACTTCTCCAATAACATCTATTCCCCAAACTGAGAATGGCCAAGGGGTAGTCATGTTGTATAGCAGTGACGGCGGCACATGCTTCATATTGGCATGGATCTGACATTTGTGACATTTTCTGACATATTCATAGCAGTCCTTGTCCATAGTAGTCCAATAATATCCTTGTCGGATGATCTTCTTAGCTAACATGTGTCCACTCATATGAGGACCACACACCCCTTCGTGAATTTGCTCCATCATCTTTCTCGCACTGTTTCCATATAGACATGTCAAGTTGAATCCATTGTAAGATCTCTTCAATAGACTTCCACCACAAATCATGAACTGAGCCGAGAATCTTCTTATGGCTCTCTTGTCTTTCTCGGAGGCGCTTTCCGGATATTCCCCATTTTCAATGAAGTTCCACACGTCGGTGTACCACGGAAGTTCTTCTGCTTCTTCTATTTCCCCAATCATCTCATAAGACGGCTTTTCCCTTTGTTCAATCATCAAAGGAGTTAGCTTTATCCCCACAGGAATCTCAATCATTGACGCTAAAGTAGCCAAAGAGTCTGCTAGCTGATTTTCTTCTCGAGGCAGGTAGAAGAACGTGATATGCAAGAAACGAGTTCGTAAAGAATCAAGATACTCATGATAGGGTTTTAACTTCTCTTCCTTGACTTTCCAATCTCCTCGAACTTGGGATATGATCAAATTGGAATCCCCGAATACATCAAGTTTCCTTACCTCCAAAGTCAATGCGGCTTCTAGCCCCAAGATACAAGCTTCATACTCAGCAGTGTTGTTGGTGGAAGTGTACTTCAGCTTAATAGAGAATGGGGTATGTGCTCCTTCAGGGGATACAAGGATGATTCCTACTCCATATCCTTTTTGGTTTGCAGCTCCATCAAAGTACATTTTCCACACATCTTCTTTTAATTCCATCAATCCTTCGTCAGGGAACATGAACTCTCCTTCGTTTTCCAGATTTATCGGATGTTCTGCTAAATGTTCTGCGACAGCCCTTCCTTTAACAGATTTACTCGTAGCATGTATCAAGTCAAACTCAGATAGCATCAATGTCCATCGGGAGATTCTTCCGGTCAATGCTGGTTTTTCAAATAGGTACTTCAAAGGATCCATTCGGGAGATTAAAACAACAGGGAAGGCCAACATATAATGCCTCAGACGACGAGTGGCCCAAACCAAAGCCCAACATGTCTTTTCTAACGGAGAATACTTCAATTCGTATCCAGTCATCCTTTTACTTAAGTAGTAAATGGCTTTCTCTGTACGCCCTTCATCTCCTTCTTGGGCTAACATGCATCCCATAGCATTCTCTGACACGGATAAGTACAACAGCAAAGGCTTCCCTGACTTCGGGGGTGAAAGAACCGGTGGGTTTGATAAATAAGCCTTGATCTTGTCAAAAGCTTCTTGACATTGATTGTCCCATTCGAATTTCTTCCCTTTTCTCAACAAGCTGAAAAGCGGATCGCAAGTAGCAGTGAGCTTAGATATAAAGCGGCTGATGAATTGGATTCTTCCCAGAAATCCTCTTACTTCCTTTTCATTTGTCGGAGGCGGCATATCCATAATAGCCTTGATCTTTGTGGGGTCAACCTCAATTCCTCTCTGTGTGATGAGAAATCCTAGCAGCTTTCCGGTGGTAACTCCAAAAGTACATTTCTGTGGATTCAATCTCATTCTGTATTTCCTTAATCTTTCAAAGAACTTGGCGAGTGCTGTTAAATGCCCACTTCTTTCTTTGGACTTAACAATCATATCATCCACATAAACTTCTACCTCTTTATGGATCATGTCATGTAACAAAGTAGTAGTAGCTCTCTGATAGGTCGCTCCGGCATTCTTTAACCCAAATGGCATTACTCGGTAGCAATACGTCCCCCAGTGAGTTGTGAATGTAGTCTTTTCTCTGTCTTCGGGTGCCATTAAAATCTGATTGTACCCTGAGAAACCATCCATGAATGATAACAACTCATGCCCCGCGGTGCTATCTACCAGAACATCTATGTGTGGAAGCGGAAAATCATCCTTAGGACTAGCCTTGTTTAGATCTCTGAAGTCAACACATACACGGATCCTTCCATCCTTCTTTGGCACAGGAACTATATTGGCTATCCATTCCGGATATTGGGTTACCATCAAGAATCCAGCTTTCAATTGTTTCTCAACTTCTTCTTTGATCTTCAAAGTCCATTCGGGTCTCATGCGTCTCAACTTTTGCTTAACAGGTTTTGAATTTGGAAAGAGAGGGATGTGGTGTTGGACAATCTCTGGATCGATGCCTGGCATATCTTGGTAGGACCAAGCGAAAACATCTTTAAATTCTTTTAATAAGTTGATTAGTTCATTGCTTTCTTGTGAAGTGAGCGTGGTGCCAATATGAACATTTTGTGGATTATCTTCATTATCCAAGTTTATTAGCAAAGTTTCTTCAATAATCTTGCATGCAGATTCATTTTCATTTTCAATTAATCTTTGCAAATCCTCAGAAATTTCAAAATCAAGATCATCAGACACAGAAGAGTAAGCAAAATCCTCGTTCATTTCATTAATATTTTTGGGTACATCAAAAGCAAAAGCAGACTCAACATCATGGCTCATATTGGCCTTTACAGACTTCCGGGGAAATGGGGGAGGGGATTTGTTGACTTCCGATTCTATCACCCAATTGTTCAGAGCTCCCTCTATTGGCTTGATTTCTTTCACATTTCCCAGTGCTTCTTCGGCATCCATCAGCATGTTCAGCTCTTCATCCATTAGCATGTTCAAATCATCACTTGTCATCAGCTCAGCCCAGTCCTTCCTTTCTTTCTTGATAGGCGGAGTATACAAGAACGGATCCTCATAGTCGGAGAACTCATGTTTGAAGAAAATCTCAAATCCAGGCTTAATGTTCTTGGTAGCCGGATCATACCATGGTTCAGGGAACCCACAGAAGGGAAAGTCATCGCCTTCTTTCACGAAGTATCCATTCAGGATTCTTGGCCCAGAAACAACCATCGGCCCTTTTCCTTTTGTCATCTTCTTCTTATCTTCTTCAGTCAATTGATACCCAAGCCCAGATTTATCTTTCTGTTCGTGGAAGTTCGGTGGTTCAGTTATTCCTTGTTGACGACGACCTAGTCCCATTCCAGGAAAATAGTTCATCTTCCGCACCATATGAGCCACTTTAGGATTGGCATACTGGTCAAAGTACAATGGCATGACTTCAGGGATCCAATTCTGTCCCACTTCTTCTTGTAGATCTTTGGCAACCGGGTTTCCCTTCTCGAACATCTTTCTATATTCGCGTCCGGTGATGAACGGCTTCTTTTTCTTGATCGGAGTGATTTCTTCGCCCCAGACAGATGCATCAGGAAGTTTCTTCTCATAGCTGAGTCGATCCCAAACGGATTTCTTTTTCTTAGCTCCTTCATTTATCATTCCCACAAAGTTGAATCCTCCCAATTCATTTTCTTCTTCCGGTGTTTGGACTTCTAGCACAGGACCATGGCTTGTCCCTTCTTCTTTGATCCAGCTATCCCCAAAGATTGTTACCACATCCTCTTTCCAGATGAACTTGACTTTCTGGTGGAGAGTGGAGGCGACTGCATCATTCACATGTAACCACGGACGTCCCAATAGCAGATTAAAGCTAGCCGGAATATCAATCACTTGGAAATCAGCTTCTTTGTTTAATGGCCCGACTTCAATTTTCAACTTAATCATTCCCACAATGGCCCTTTTGGTGTTATCATAGGCCCTCACAGTTTGTGTTGATGGCAAGAGTTCTGAAATAGACAACCCCATGTTTGGAGAGGACATACATTCAAGGCTGACCCATTATCTACCAAGCAGACCGGTACTCTATTCCCCAGGCAATGTACAGTGATGTAGAGAGCTCTGTTGTGGTGTGCCCCTTCCGGCGGTAAATCTTCATCTGTGAATGTGATTACAGGCTTACAAGGCTTTGAAGAGATCATGTTTACTAGATCTTCGGGAGTAGTATTGACAGAAACATCCAAACGATTGAGAGTATCGAGCATGGCCTGCCTGTGTTTGTGAGAGGTCATAAGTAATCCCCATACTGAGATCCAAGCTTGTGTTTTCTTCAATTGCTTTAGGATTTCATCTTCTTCTTCGCTCACGGCTCCTTTACCAGCCTCTTTTGCTTTGACGACTTCTTTCTCATTCCATGTTTCTTTTCCACGATTTTCTAACTCATGAGGCTTGAAATGACGTCCGGAACGGGTCAAGTGGTTTGCTTCATTGGTGATCCAGATAGACTCAAGTTCTTTGGCTAACTTTTCGGTGCCAACAGTGATTTTCCAAACAGAATCATCGGGGATTATGGTATTATTAACGGAATCATCCTCATCATCATACCACCAATCTTCTTCTTCTTCCATCATTGCAATAAGATCGTCATCTTTGATTTCAAGGTTCTCGACAGGCTTTAGCAATTCTTCTATCGGCTCAGTGCTTTGTTTCTCGGTGACTGCTTCTATGGGCTTTTCTTCCTCATACCAGATCGAGTCGTCGGTGATGGCATTGGGATCCCACCATTCAATTGTAAGATTTCCGTTGGCTATTTCTTCTTCAAAAGCCAGTGCTTCTTCGACCCATTCTTCCTCTTCCATATTCCTCAAGATGCAAATTGCAGCGTCTTCCGGAAGTTGAACATTCATAGCTGGTTGATTCGAGGATGTGATGTAGATCTTTGGGTTATAAATCTGAGATCCTTCTTCTACAAAGTTAACATTTGGCATGTTCCCCTTATGATTAGGGAGAGGATTCTTCTGAACATTTGGCTGAGAGGGAGGAGGGGAGATGACCCCTTTTTCAATCAAGTCTTCAATTTCATGGCGAAGTCTCCAGCATCTATCTGTGCTATGTCCACGGCCTTGATGAAAGTCACAAAAGAACTCTGTTTTGAAACCCGGTGGAAGTGGATTTGGCTCTGGTTTAGGTTCCAATTTCTGCAAGTACCCTTTTTCTATCATTCTTTCAAGTGCGGTGCTTAGTGGCATCCCCAAGTCGGAAAATTCTCTTTTCTCTCTCGACTGTTTCTGATTTTGACTTCCTCTTGCATTAGCCATACTTCGACGCTCTTTCTGAAAAGGCTGAGGAGATAGTGTGTTGACGTCAGCAGACTGATGATAGACTGGCCTTTCTGTCTTTCTGTATCAATTGCTCGTGCTTTCTTTCTTGATCTTTCCATCTCTAATGGCATCTTCTATCAAAGTTCCCACATCAAACAGCTGTTCGAAACTCACAATGGACTGAAATTCTAGCCTTTCCAAGTATTCGGGCTGTAGATTCTTGATGATCATTCGGACCTGATCTTTTTCCGCTGGCCTGCTAGTCATTTGAGCAGCTTTAGCTCTCCAACGAGTAAGGAAACCTGCGAAGGATTCCCTGTACTCTTGTCGGGTGGTTTCTAGATCTCTTGCAGTTACATCAAACAACTGGTTATACGAATATTGAGCCACGAAAGCTTTGGCCAATGCCTCCCAATCTCTGGTTATGGCTGGTTCCAACGTCAAGTACCATGAAAGTGCTGCTCCACTCAAAACTCTTGGAAACAATAGAGCGAAGAGGTCAGATCCAATGCCCATGGGCTGCAAAGTTCCTACATAAAGCCTCAGATAGCTCTTTGGATTTCCGGTTCCATTGAAAAATTCAATATGCGGCATCTTAAACTTCTCTGGGAGTTTGGCTTTTGGAGCGTCACACAACCCTTCAACATCGAACAAATACTCATCCACCCCTTTGCTCTTTCTGATCACACTCTCTAGTTTGTCGATCTTGGCCAACTTGTCCTGAATTTCCTGATCTAGCTGAACCTTTGGTTGAACTGTCTCCCCAAAATCTTCTTCTTCATGATGCTCTGGAGGTGGTGGTGGTGGATTAGTTAGCTGCTCAATCATTCTCATCATAGTGGCAAGTTGTTCTCGATTCTGCTCCCTGCTCTGATCCAAGGCAGCTTGCATTGCGGCCAATCTGGCTTCCATATCCGCTTCGTATGTCATATCTTCAACCCTAGTCGACTCGGCTGTTCCTTCTTCTAACCCTGATCTGACCAAACGGCTGTTCGGAGCTCTGACCCAGAAAGGAGTACAACTTTTCGGTCCTATCTTTTCTTATCTGGTTTATTTAGGGATTTTCAAATAATCAGGTATCTTTATTGCAAAAGAATTTTTCAAAGAATGATATAAGAAGGTGGATTTACAAAGATGGAAATCATAAATGGAAAATCATTTCCTTTTTCAAAAACATTTTTCTTAAAATCAAAGAAATCTTTTCAAGCTTTCAAAATTCTGAGGAAAACAAAACTTTTCTTTTTTAAAAGTATATTAGAGGCGTCGCACTCGTGAGTCGTATATGCAATGCTCGTGTAGTGCATGCAATGCAGATGAAATGCAATCTAATCTAAATGCAATGCACCTTAATCTAGCTTAGACCTAGCACATCAGCACATAAGCACATAAGATTCCTTGAGTATGCTAATCACCCTACTAATTCAATCATTATCCAAGGATTTTGAGTTTTGAAATTCTTGATGGTTCATGTTTAAAAATTGAAATTTTTCATGAAAATCTTTGAAAGAGATGGGGAGATTTGTAATTTTCAAAAGAATTTTTGAACCATCAATGCTTGTGGTGAGAAATCATGATTCTTAAAAATTGAGGTGGGAATTTTGAAATTCTAAGATCTGAGAGGAAGATTTTGAAATTGAATCATCATGATTTCTTGAAGACCAAAGTAAAATTTTTTTTTTTGAAATTCTCTAAAATCTAGGAGAATTTGAAATTGAATCATCAAAGTGTGATCATGATTTCTGGAAATAGGAATTTTGAAATTCTCTAAAATCTAAGGAGAATTTTGGAAAGATTTTGTGAAAGTGAATCTCAAAGCAAATTTTCAAAAGGGATATTCTTGGAATTTTCAAAAGACTTGGGGTTTTTCAAAGAAGTGCTTATAATTTCAAAAATTTTCAAAATTGTCCTCAAATAGTGATTGGATGTTCGGATAAAGACCATACTACCCTAGAGGAATCCACCATACAAGGTTTGATGATGCCTTCGCATACACGTCCTCATCATCCACATAATCCCTTACGGGCAAGCGCAAATAATTCATCACATTGTCCTAATCAAAGATGATAATCAAGATCCTAATTGAAGGGTTCTATAGAAACTATATGCAAAGGCCGGGTTTTAGTCTCATAAAGGGTCCATTAGCAAGCTCAGCGGTGTGGTTGACCGCCTCCCCGAGGGCGTGCCGTTCACACATAGGCTCTATATACCGCACGCGGTACAAGGCTAACGGTGACTACATGCTACCAAAACTCTTGACAAATAGAGGAAAGAGGGCCCTCTATCTTCAAGGCAATGATCTCAAGCAGTCGCGGTGAAAGAACAATGCAAGTGCAAATGCAGGCAGAAACAACATGATTATTGAATTAATAACAAGGATATTCATTGGTTCAAGTCAAACCCTCGAAGAACAAGAAACCATCGGTTTCATGTTCAAATCCCCAGCAGAGTCGCCAGATTGTGGACCGCGGCGAATGGAGGAGGAGATCCTGACGCTCTCCCTCGATAGTGTCCCGGGACGGATCCCAAGGAGCACACTTCAGGGAAAACTAGGACTTCCTCACGCGATCCTAGAGACAAAGAGTCGCCACCTAATTTTTATCGGGAATTAGGAAACCCAAGTTTGACTCGCCCAAAATTGAATAAGGTTACTCGCCCTTCATTACCAGAAACAAGGTTCGGGGGTCTTGGTACGAGAGGGGAAGGAGCCCAAGCAGGACTAAAGCACCCCCTCCTCGCCCTACCGAATGGTAGGCCTTGATTCAAATATCCTTGTTATTAATTCATAATAGATGTTGTTTCCTCAAACATACTAGATAGATATATACATGGCAAAAAGAAACATCTAATGAAAATCATTTCAAGAGACTAAATCAAGTAGAAAGCGGATGCTCATGCAATACAAGGGAGAAGTATACTCACAGTGGCTAGTCCCGCCCGGGACCGATGCAAATAAAGTAAACATGTCATGATATGCAAAGGGAACGAGAAGACTTACATTGGTTGACTCAAGCGGAGTCGCGAAAGCAAAAAGAATGGAAACGTGCAATGCAATCATGCAACAATCCTAGATAAGATGTCTCTAACAAATAATCATATAAACGGAGACTTATCCTAAAGGAAATGTGTCGTTGAAATCAAAGTTGTAAACCTAGAAAAATTCTAAGAGAAAGGATAGAGATAGTACACGATACATGGGCACTAAGCCACATGTAGACGAGGCAAACCACAAATCGACGTCCGGGTCCAAGGCACTTAATTCTCTGCACTAAGACACCAAAGAATACCCAAAGCATTGCAAAAATACAAGCAAACAAATGATATGCATGATAAACAAAGAAAACATGTCATCAATCAAATTTCCAGATTCAGCAACCTCTAATGAATCCTATCAAAAGTGGTTTTAAACATGAGCTGGATAAAAACCCTTTTACAGAAAGTTAGATACATGTCTTAGGGAACTTCTCCAAAAAGTGGGACCTCAATATCAATTTTATTGTTTGAGAAATAAATGTTTTGGGAACAGTGGATCAGGACTGTCCACTGTTCTTGTAAAAATCATAATTAAATCTACAAAAATCATATGAAGCTCTATTTGGTGTCAAAAGAAAGCTATTTCATTGTAGTATATGATAAAAATAAACCCATGGACATTCTGTAATCACAAGGTTTCTGAAAAAGTGTTTTAAACAGACTCTGTTATTCTGGAAATTTGGTATCATTTGACAAATGAATGCAAAACATAATAGAAGTATAATAGAAGTTCATGAATCATGTTAACCAAGTTGATTTAAGCTTTTGATCTCTCATCCATTTATCCTAGGTGATTTCTAAACCAAGTTTTATTCATCAATTGTTGTTGAGTGATCAAGGTATGACCATTTTGTATACATAATCATATTTGTAATTAAACTTAGAAAATTCTAGAATAGTTGTATCAACTTTAAACGCTTAGAAAACGATCCTAACTCGATCGTATGCTCACGATTTTACATCGGCATATAGATATATGAGTTAGGAATCATCCCCAAAAAGCGGAACGTCGATAACTATTATAGATTTTCTGAAATTCAAGCACAAAGAGACGATGTTCAAATCTGTCAACCGATTTCTCAACAATTTCTAAAAATAGTATATGAATCCTAAAAGCTCTCAAAACGGACCGGATGAAAGCTAATTCATCAAAGTTTACCCAGAAAATTTGAAATCCATCAAACTATGGGTTTTGATGGACCAAATCTAATGGACAAAACCAATCTGCTTTGCTGAATTTTTATCTAGTTCATTTTAAAGTGTGAGGAAAACATTTTAGTGATAGTTGAAGCTTATTAGAGAGATCAAACTCATAGATCAACTTAATTATCATGATTCCCAATCAATTTAGCCCTCAAGTTCTATGAAGAACTTTTAGATCAAGGATCAAAGGGACTTATAAATATCATGTTGGAGATGAAATTCAATAAGAATTCTAGGTAATAGGAATAATCAAGAGATAGGTATGAACATAGAAATCATCCTTCTCATGGATCATATTTCCAAACCATCATGGAATTCAAAATAGATATATGTATATATATATAATCATGTATGCATGAATCTAAACTAAAATTGAAGAATGAAACCAAAATTGAAAATCAAAGTGAAAAACAATCTCTAATTGTAAATTATCAATAAAAATCAAAGAGATTTGGATCTAACTATGTGAGTGTGTGAAGAACATGAGAGGAAGAAGATGAGTGTTCTAATAAGTAGAAATAGAACTAAGTTAGATCCAAATCTTATAGATCTATATATACAAAGTAGGAATTAGAGATGAACTATAGTGTTTACCTCTTGGAGGATTCTCAATTACAAGACCAAAATTGATTTGAAGATCTTCTTCTTCAAGTATTATTCAAGTGTTCTTCAAGCACTCATCCATGGAAGTTGAGGGAGGCAATTGATGTTCAAATTGTGGTCTAATTAGCCTAAGTTAATCTAAATTCAATTCATAATTTTCTCTCTCTAGAATTCACCTAAATTGAAAGTATATTCAAAGTATACTTATCTCTCTTGTATGTGCTTCTATGTGTGTTTGTATCTCCAAGTATATTCAAGTGTATCTCTTCCAAGTGTCTAGTGTGTTAAGATGTGATCTCATATGAGATGTATGAGATCTTATATAGAGTTTTGAAGACTTAGCTCTTAAGTTTCAGGGTTAAAACAGGATTTTTAGAGCTTAAAAGAGGGTTAAAATGGCCATTTCGGAGCTTAAACGCAATTTCCAGGCAATTTCCTCGCAGTGGGAAGCTTCTAGAAGGGTCTGGAACTCAAAAAGCTCCGTGGAGGACACAAATGGAAGTGGCGGTTATGGTGGGACCCGCCACCCCCATACCCAAAACCGCCACTTACTATTTGGGTCCCTCTGGTCACCCACAAGCTCTGTTTCAAATTTCATGCGCACTGCTTTTCCAGATTTTTGTAAAAATGCTTTTTGGTGTCCGAAATCGTCCGTTTACGTACCGTTGGAAAGCTGCCAGGTTGAATTTCAGTATAAAAATATTTCCAGAGGTTTTATAATGAGAATTGAAGTCCAATTGAAGTCCGGAAGTCCTCCGGAACTTTCGTCGTCTTTTTGAAATCAAATGACGTCTTTTCCAAAATTGCTTTCAAATGTGCGTCGATTTCGAACTTTTCTTTAAAATTGAATCTCTGGATACCTAGAATACTGCGTTTAGAACACTTAATGTTCATATAACCCTGAGAGAATATGAATTCTGAGAGATGATTTTGACAAAACCGGGATTTATCCATGGAAAAGGGCTTTTCTGAGCTTGAAGTCACTTTCCGAAGTCCGATCTTCTGATTGTGTGGAATCCAGTACCTTCCACGGGGTACTTTTCATCATCGAATCCTCCAAGACGTTGTCCACCCTAAATCCTATCAGTGTGGTCAAAATTGGGTGTCTACACTTATCCTCGGGCAAATCTTTAATCTTATTTGGCTTTAACCCGCACCATTTCCTATCATCAGGTCCAACCATCCTTGGCTTATCCTGACCCCAATGGCCCCATGGGCCGAGCAAATTTTGGGTGTTAACAGATCATATTTAGGATCAATTGGTAGATTCAAGTCTTGTATCTATGGCTTGTATCTATCAATTTGAGGGTTTCATATAATGTCCTTCATATTCTATTGTGAAGACTAGTGTTCTTAATCTCCAAGGATCATTGATTTGGGAGGAGCATCAAACAAAATAAGTTTCAATTCCTCAAGGACCATCAATTTGAGAGAGGAATTGGATCTAGAACAAGCCAATTGTCATTGTTGATAGTTAGATCCAATTAAGTTTAAGTGTTTGGGTATATTCATGAACTTGAGTAAAATCTCCATGGAGGTTTCTTCAAGGTTGATTTCATGAATGTCCTTTATATTTGTTTGATTATCTTAAGTGGTCATAACCAATACTTGATCTAACTTCTTGTTAGGAAACTGCGTTCCCAGAATCCGTTGACAGTGCGTATAAGTTGGTACTGCAAAAATTTTGTGAAATCTATAATAACCCTACAAGGGCGGAACTAGGGTTACCTTGAACTGCAATACGGATTGCTGTAGTAGACGAATCGAGAACACGGGCTCGATAACAGCTCACGATCTTCTACCGTATTCCTACGCTGCCAGAATATCGAACTGAGTGTGAGCTCTTTCGAAATCCTTTTTGTTTTCTGCTCTCCCTCTTTTACGCTCTCTTTTCTATTCCGAGTTATAATACTCTTGATAGAAAAACGCTAACTGATGAGAGAGCCAAAGCAGCATATATATAGGCTACGATAGGGACCATAAGAAGTCAATAAGGAATAGGCTTCCTTATGGAATTAGAAAACCCTAATTCGAACTGAATCAGATTCCTATTTCCATAAATTATAATTCATACCACTAAAGAATTATAATTGCACTCCTACCCTTATCTCAAAAATATATTTCGAGCTCCATGTTATTAAATGCTTATTATCTCCCCATGTTAAGATTACAGATATCCATTAATTAAATATAATTACTGACAATCATATTTAATTAATTTCTTAAAATTTCTCGAGATCCTCTGCTTAACTTATCTGATATGTCGGATACAAAATCCACCTGCAGGGTTTGACATAATCAAAACTTATAAGCTTTCTCAAGGGGATATCATCAATCCCAAAAATTGAGACATGGATTCCATCATTAATTAATATCCACCACACAATTAATATTGCCACCCAATCCAATGAGATATTGACCCATTTAAGGATCTCACCCTTTTAGGGATCAAAGTGTAAATATCAAATGTACATGTCTACAAATTAACTTAGGATTTAGAGCATAAGCACTCATAATAGCCATGAGGTATTAATTATCTTATAAGTCAGTATAAAGATAATTACCCCAAGTCAGTCCCGTTTAATACACAAAGTGTACCAGCATAGTGAGTTGAAACTATACCATTTTCCGTAGTCAAGACAAACCTACTACAACACCATGCTGCAGTCCTACTGATGGTGTGTCCAATCCCATCTAAGACTGTAAACCAAAATCTTACATTCTATAATATCTGATGGCCTGATCTTCCGTGTGTAAGCCGAACTCTACACACCAAACCACCTACTATACAGAATGAGAGACACACATGCAAAATATTAAATAAATAATATAATACAAACATTGCCCACACAGATTCTAAAAAAAAAATGGATTAACTTATTTTATTAAATGAATAATAAATCAACTACAGAAACCATGGCTTTTAGTATATATCCCTAATGCTTCTCTCTAGAATTTTGGATCAATTAAATTGATTTTAAATGAGAAATGACAATTCAATAATGGTGTAGTGATTTCAATGACTACCTATGATCAAAGATTTTTAGTTAAATCATTATCCGTTGGATTTGGATGAGACCAATTGGAATGTGTCTATAACACTCAGGTCAACCACTGTAATTTTTGTTTTGATGAGATTTCATGGTTAACATAGTTTGATCATGGGTTTTGCCACCCAATTATTCTCTGTCCAAGATTTCAGCATAGTGACCCCCTTTTAAGATGAATGGATCAGAACCTTAATCAACATTTTAAGCTCCGAATATTTTTTTCTTATGTGGTTTCATGAGTTAATAAGATCCCCTAAAGAGATTGAAAAGATTTAGATTCGTTTGCTATTTTTAAAAAATCATACAATGTCTCTGGACAAAGAGTTAATAAATTCTGAGTGGTGTCTGATCTTGGTTCAATTCCCATAGATTGGACCATTTGATCTTTGATTTTATTTTTGTGTTAGATAATAGACACAGAGGCATGTCATACTCAAAAATCATTGAGATCAAGCCATGGGAACCATGAGTTTCCTATTTTTGAATGTGTGATTCCTTCTCTATAAATTCTAAAATCCTAAAGCAAACTTGATAAGTCTCATTCATTTTGATCCAAATAGCTTTCTAAAGACTTAAGGCTTGGGACATGTTTTGAATAAGAATAATTAAAATCAAATCCAGAGGTCAAGTGATCCAAATCATCAAATGATGCATGTTTTGTTCATTTCCATGCATTCATGATCATCATATCTTAAGATAATGCTTACATTTTGGGTCATTGAGCATAGGAATAAATCATGATTGTTCCGACATCATCATAGATTCTTTCCAAACATGCTGAAGCCATATCACCTATGTATGGACATCACATTGGCTCTAGGATAAGGTCCCTATGGACCTTCCCGTCAAGATTTGTATGTCTATAGGGATGTTATGATTTCAACGATTGGAAAGAATTCATGATTTTGATTAACCTTATTTTTTTGTTAAGATTTAGATGAAAATGTGATAATATCATATCGAATCATGTGGACTAACCTTTGTTTTATAGCGCAAATGAGGTACGATCTCTCATTTTCCTTTCTATTTCATTCGGTCTTGGTCGTTTTATTGATTTTTTGACTCCATGCGCGACACCTTAGACTAGGATTTTGCCTTATGTGTTTATGTAATTAGAGACCTTTTTTTTCTAGGTTTTCTATATTTTGGATGCATTGCACGTTTCCAATTCGCAGCTGGATCCCGGGTTAGTTCTCTTGTTCTCAAATTGCATATCATTTGTGTGCTATTTGAACTTACTTGGTTATGGATGCCTTTTTTAGCAATCTTACACCCCTTTCGATTTGCTTGTATTATGTATATCTATATCTATCTATATCTATGTATTGATTGGGACACACATAATCTCTTAAATTGAATAAAAGGATGGTGACTAGAGGCCTATCCATGATAAGATGAGAGGGGGTGCTTTAGTCCCACCGGGCTCCTTCCTCTCTCATTTCATGATCTCCGCACCTAGAAATCTCTGGTGTCGTAGAAAAGTAGCTTTTAAAATGGTTTCATAATTTTCCTTCTAAAAATTAAGTGGCGACTCCTTCTTTTGTTTAAAATTGATTTGAAAAATCGAGAAAAATAGGTCGTGGAAGCCTCGTGGGCCGATGTCCACAACGCCCCAACAAAAAGAAAACAAATATCTTTGCTTATTTCCCTGCATGTTCTTCATCGGTTTACTCCAACATACGTCAATCTCATATCATAGATTATAAGAGCGAGTATTCCTAGGGATGGCAATGGGGTGGGTTTTTTGGATTCCCTGCCCCGCCCCGAATAAGTAGGGTATGGGATAAACTCAACCGGGATAGGGGCGAGTATGGGATGCTAAAGTTTAACCCGCGCCGGGTTCGGGGCGAGGGCGGGATAAGGGTAAATCTTCTGAACCCGTCCCGATTATGTAGCATAAGTGTAGTTCAGCATTTGCCCCACATCAAAATTCCACTGGACCATTATGAGTTTCTTCTTGTATAAAAGGATTGCACCGCCTGGACTAAGCAGCAAGAGCAGAATTCGTTACAGTGCAGTTAATACTTTTGAATTAAAAATAGTGCCAGCTATGCAATGCACCATAGTACCTAGTGTGCATTAGAATTAAACATTGGACAAGTGTCATCAATATAGCCACACACTTATATATTTGGTTTTAGTCAAAAAGGTGTTCAATCAATGACTGATCTCGGGTTAGACGGGGCGGGAATGGGGTGAGACATACTGGGCGGGGTAGGGGTTGGGGTAAGTAATAAGTGGGACGGGGCGGGTTCGGGAGAAGCAAATATTTAGGGGGGGCGGGGGTGGTAAATGGCGGGTTCGGGAGAAGCAAATATTTAGGGGGGCGGAGGCGGTAAATGGCATACCCGTCCCATAGCCGCCCCCTTGCCATCCCTAAGTATTCCACTCAGCACAAGAGAGTTGTAAAAGAGAATTTTGATAATATCACAGTCGTAGTGGAACAATATCCGGAAATGAATTACAGGGGTCACGGTTAACAGCCTTGAAATGTCTCATGGAAGTTGTACAACACATTCAGATTACAGTGGACAGTTCAAAAGAAAAAATTCAAAGAGTAGGAGCTCTTTCGGCAGCTCCAGAAAGCACTGTGAGCAAGTTGTTACCGAATGGATCGCTCAAATGGGCAGCAAGGTTTTCAACAGGACCTTCACCGGTGACGTAAGCTTGAATGAAGAAACCGAGCATAGCGAACATTGCCAGTCTACCATTCTTGATCTCCTTCACTTTCAGTATTGCAGCCTGGTCTGGATCCTTTGCAAGTCCCAATGGATCAAATGGACCACCTGGGTGAAGCTTGTCCTCCAAATCCTACAGATGCAAAAATGCAGACAGCCATGTCATTCCTAAATTAATTACACTGTTTCATATTTGAGAGGGATCTTGTGTCATGTTAAGGCTCTGTTTAATTCCTTGTTTTAGTGAGGGAATTAAATTTTCCATTAGGCATGCTTTAAAAAATTTAAGGTAATAAGACAGGACAGAACTTATCATGATAATAAGATATCAGGGAAAGCAAGGAGAATGAAGCAATGATCAAATTGGTTAATAACATACCAAGCCATTGGTGATTCTGTAATATTCAGCACCACCAAGAAGAACAACCTCAGCAATCACAGCAAGAGCAAGATTGATTGGTATGTTCTTTCCAAAGTAGTTCAATGTATTCCCGTCAAGCAATAGAGCTCCAGTCTGTGTGCCACATACCCGTAAAAGAAACATTAATTAATTTTCCAAAAACTTTTCTTTTCTTTTTTTTAAAAAAAATTTTAAAAGAAGAGATGGTTTTTTGAAATTGAATGTACCTTGAACCAAACAGCTTCAGGACCACAGTTGGCACCATATTTGTTGAAGGCCTCAGGGATGACGAACCCTGCTGCACCCAGCATGGCCCACCTCCCGTGGATCAGCTCATATGCTTGATATCTGCATATTTAGTGTTACCTTCCTACCCTTGTAAGAACCATCACTAATATACAACAATAGAACTGATCAGAGAAATGGTAATTTGACCACTTACTTGCTGAAGTTTTCTGGTTTCTTGCTAAGCCCGAAGGGATCATATCCATAACTGTATACATATATTCACTAGTGAGTTAATCATCATCAACATTCAATCTTGTTTGAGGTAGGGGTGTGTGTGTGTGTGCGTCTTTTTTTTTTTTTGGTGACACTAACTAAGAAACAAACGAGACTACAAATAGAGTCTTACTCTCCGGGAACTTCTCCGGTTAGGTACTCGGGTATTTCTGATCTGTCCAAGAGCCCGTCCGGCAAGAAAATTCTTCTGTCAGGACCTACATGTAATTAATTATATCAAAAAGTGTTTGGTAACTGATTAAAGCTGAAAAGTAATTTTTTTTGTTTCTTAGTGTGCATATGCATGTATTTCACCAAGATGTAATTGTTTGGTTGAATCAGATTGACATACCATACCACTTGGCAAGCTCATCGTCTACTGGGGAAACAGCCTTTGACTTGGGGGGCGCAGCCTTCTTCTTGGAGAAAAGTGCAACAGTCTTGAATGCTGCTGGACTCGATGCGGTCGGAGCTGGCCTTGATCCCCCCGTGAATTTCAGAGGGTTTCCGAGCATCTCCGTCATGCCGAGAGAGGCTGCTGCCGTGGACGCTGCTAGAGAAGCCATTTTTCCTGCTGGGATTGGCCGGAAATGGCAGAACAATGGATTAGAGTGTAGAATTGGTGGCAATTGTATGGTGATGAAGGGGTTGGGTTTTGGAAGCAAAGACACACACTAACTAAATGGATGATTTGGTGGATGTGAAGATGCCAAGTCGGATGGAGTGTGATTGGTGAGCATGAAAGAGGCGCAATCTGATGCTGTTTTCTGATTGGTCATACTTGGATTGCAGTGGCAGATGAGATGGAAATCATCCTGTCCTGTTGTGGGACATATTGCTTACCTTTGGATAACAGAACAACTACTGCCCTATATTGTGTGGATTCATTCCTATATTGTGGATATGGTCCATGTGGATCTTGTGGAATTCATATTATGAATCAAGGACATGCTGAGAGCAACCACTTAACTCAATTGGTAAAAAGACACTTTATGCCACGCTTATTACCAGAGTACAAAAACCCGCCCTCTCAAGCCCCGCACTCATGTTCTCACACGAGACCACTATATCAATTGGTTATAAAAATAATAATAATAGTTATATATAAAAAAAAATAATAATAATAATAATGATAATAAATTAACTAGGAACGAACTGTACCCAAATCTTTATTATGATTCTAATCTTTCCCACTTTGGAGCCGAAGTTTCAAAATTGTTTACCACTTCAACATTTAAAACTACTGAAGAATCAAATCATACTACACCTGTGTCAATTTACGATTAGTTGTAACAAAGACATCATTTAATCTTAATTTCCGAGAACAGTTGCAACTTTATGTTTGCAGATATACATTTACAAAAAAAAAAAAAAAAAAAGGACGTACTGCCCATCTAAATTTAACATGTAACATGAGTGTAGTAACTCACAACCCCTTGATGAATTTCACAGGATCAATCAATGCTCCTCCACTTGGTGGTTAATAATTTAATTTATATTTTTCTATGCAACATCCAAATACTTTCTGGTAAAGATTTGGCCTGTGACAATGTGGCCTTTTGGGCGGGAAGAAAACGGAATAGGGTGAGTGTCCAGGACGTAGAGTTCCTCCTTGAAAGATCATTATATGCTGCTGCAGGAATCTTCAGCCCGCAGCAGACCATTACTTGCAATTTTGACTTTAACAGCAACCTATTATAGATCATTTTCTCAGTAGAAAATCAATGAAAATTGTTAAACATAGATAAGGGCCAACCTGAAAGCTGTCTGTTAGCATGGACTCCCAGATGCCAAAGAACAAGAGCAACAGTACAAAGTCACTATTTACAACAAATAAAGCAGCATCTCTTGGAAGTATTAAATGAAAACAGTACACAGACACTGGCAAACATGCACAAGAAATAAGACATATTATACATATACATTAACCCAGACTAACTTCATAACTGTAATTAAGAGGTCCTCCATAAAAGCAGGTGTACACCCAGATCAACGAACTCATTATCTTCTCCACTTGTCAACCTCTCTGGAAGTCGCTTTGATTAGCTTCTTGGTGTTTATGACAATTTCATCTACAAGAGCACCAATCTCATCCCTAACACCAAGCCAAAGAATTCAGAATTTTTAAAAGAATGACCAAAATCTGTAACCTACCATAATACATCGATGATAAAAATTATAATTAAATACATATATTAGTCCAGACAAACTCACCGATGATGCAAAATCTGAAAAAAGTAGCTTATTTGTACAATTAAGCTTTTTCCTTCCTCTTTTCTTTTACTTCTCTAAACCTCTGAACCAAATAAATTGTTAGTGTATGGACTCTTCTATATATGTTAAAAGTATACCCGTGTCGGACATTTGACACTCGGACAAGGGTATGGGATATGCGTCCGACACTTTTGGCTGCATACTCACCAAGAAGCATGTTATCTAATTGTATAATAACCTATCAAAGTCTCTCTCTTTTACTACAAAGGTCATGTTAAAGTCCCATTATTGCATAAAAGCACCATCGTCTCTTAGATATATAAGGCAAATATAGATATAGTGCCGAGTCCCCTTGTCCTCAGATTCATGAATTTAGGAAGTCCGATTCTTTGACACATACCCGCTTGTATCCGAGTTCATGTGACAAAGTTGGTAACAAAGAAGAATATTCTATTCTAAAGATTGAGACCCTTGTGTCAGAGGTTGTAATGTGTCTCAAAATGGGTCAAACGCAAGTAAGAGTTGAGTCATGAGTTGGATTTAAAGCAAATGGTCTAAATATGAGGCTTAGTCGGAGGCCTACTTAAGTTGTTAGTGCATAATCCAATGTGTGGGCTTTTCGCCTTGGCTTTTACAAGAAAGCGCAAGAAAAGCGAGCCTAGGCTGGGTCTATTTGTAAGGGCTTCACCTAGGAGAAGGCGAAGCACAAACTTTGAGCCCGCTTGAGCCTTAGGCGCGCTCGACCAAATCAGACTCTTTGATCCTCTCACCATCCTGGGGCTGTGAGTGTACTCCATCAGAGGGTGAATCGCGTAATCCTCGACTGGGTGATATCCAATGTGGTAATTTGCCTTCTTGTTGTCTTTAGATTGAGGAACTTATTGATATGGAGCGCACGAGAAGATGATGAGCCAAACTCATTTGTGGCAAACTTTATCCTCACACGCAAAGGAGTCGCTAGCTACCACGAAGAACTAAAGCATTTTATAGCAAAGAATCATGTTTTGGGGAGTTGTTCAGATGGGCGCAAAATGACTTGGTGACAAATGGTCTTAAAAATAAGTGCAAGGCAATGGTTCAACCAACAATTGTAAGACCTATCTCCTGGCAAAAGGGTTCACTCAGACAAAGGGGTGGACTTGAGGGGATTCTCCATAGTGGTGAAAATTGCTTCGATTCACCAGATCCTAGACATTGTCCAGATATGAATTTGGAACTTTTTCAGATTGATGTTAAAACTACATTTCTCTATCGACAACCAGATGAGGAAATCTATATAGATCAACTGGAAACAGACAGGAGCAGGAGCGCACCTAAACATTCTATTTACTGCCTTGATGACTATACATGTGAGTTCATCGAGGTGCTATTTTATTATTTTTTTTCTAAGTTAATAATGATCAATGTAGACCACTTCGTGTATGTCCAACTGTCCATGAAAGTTTCCTTATTTTTGTCGTAATATGTTGACGAATATTTTGATGGTTGGAAATGACGTGGGGTTCATTGTCACCACTAAAAAGTAGACCTCTCAAATTTTGAGATGATGGCATGGTTAAGGCTAATTATGTGGTTGGAAATAATCCTTAGTAATCGCTTCCAAAGGTTTCTAGTTTTGAGCCAGGTAACATGCATTAGAGAGGTTCTAGAGTGATGCCAAGTGCAGAAAAGAAAGGGACATACTACAAGCCTCGGTCTTAGCCCTAAGGGCTAAGATTACCCAAGACAGGTAAAAGAGTACTTCATTCCCCTATGAATGCAGTTATAATCTGACATATGCCATGATGTGTACTCGATCAGAAGATAGCTCAACAGGTCTATTGGTGGGCAATGTTCTAAAAAACGCTAGGCGGTAGACGGGCGGAGGAGGGGGGCCAGCACCTAGGGGACTAGGCGGAAAATTAATTTTTAAACAAAATTAATAATATAGAGACAATTCTCATATCAAAAAAATTTCACAATATCAACAATATAAATTAAATAGGTGCTTACCAACAATAAAATAATAAATGCTTAGCAACAATTGAGAAATAAGTGCTTAATATACACTAAATTACAATATACTAACAATCAAAACACCCTTAATTTAATTTATTTTCAAATACTAAAATTACAATCTCACCCCCACATTTTAAAAAACATTTTAGAAAAGGTCCCCCAAGTGTCACGGGTGGAGCGAATCAAGCCCCATGCAGCACCCGTATCACCTCATACCGATCATGGGTCAGCCAATCCCTTTGGGTAACAAGCAATAAGGACGAGCACAAGTATGTACCTGCACCAACAGTAGAGATTCAATTGCCATCCACATAGGAGCCACACACGAGAGTTCCTAATCGGCTAGGTTCGCCCACGAGCAATACATTAGAATTCCGGTCCGTGACACTCTCCCACACCCAATTCGCAAGTGTCCTCGCAGAGACACTTACGATTCCCACTATCGCTTCCTTGTGTGTCATGCATTGTCTGCCACGACACGCCGCCACTGTGCCAAAGTCTTTCAACTTTCATAATGCCTTCTGCACTCGCCCAACAGTGAGACATACTGCTCCTTGAAACCTGCCTCCGCACTGTCGCCTTCTCATGCTCTCTCACAGCCCTGCTGCAACAGATGGACTTCACCGTGCACCTCTCACACCGCATGCTCCTCGCGCACATCCTCCATGGTAAAGCCAAAATTGCCATAGCCCTGACAATTCGCAACTCTCTGCTCCATTCGACAAGCAATGCTTCTGCTACCAGGCCAAGTCACAAACCTTCTGTTCCATAACATTCTTGCGCCCATCTTTATGCGCAGCCAATATCCTTCACCGATCATCCCATACCATCGACGAAGTCGGCTCTGATACCATTTGTCACAGGCCGAGCGAATCAAGCCCCGTACGGCGACCGTATCACCCCATACCGATCACAGGCCAGGCTATCCCATTAGGTAACAAGCAATAAGGAGGAGCACAAGTACACACCTAAACCAACAGAGCCACACACAAGAGAGTTCCTGTAATAACCCAAGATTTTGAACAGTGATTTAATATCAGATTTCAAAACTCCAATGAAAATTTGAAATTTTTCGGACTATATTTGGATTGTGTCACAGGGTTATTTTGGTAATTTTACCTGAGATGTAGGTCGTGAACTGAAAATTCGAAAATGAGATTTTTGGACTGAAAGGATCGTATGCTCGAATGATTCACTTCTGGTATTTTAACTTTTGTCATAACTGGTACGGTTAGTGAGATATTGCAGTTTGTGTGTGTGGTACCTTGTGCTTTAAGAGTTGTACCAAGTCACTTACTATAAAATAGAAGTGTTAGAGATATTTTGTCATAAAGAAATCTATCAACTTCTCTATCTCTCTACCTTTCTCTCTCTTTAGCCAAGGAAGCTCAAAACTTCAAGCTTTCCAAGACTTCAAGGGGGCGGTCTCATCTAGTTCCGGGCGTCTCTAGCTTAGCCCCTTTGGAGGAAAACGATCCTTGCGGCTAGGAGCACGTGGGGATGCCTTTATTTGGCAAAAGCGCAAATTATTTTCTTGGAATAATTTTCTAAAAAGTTGAGGTAGTTTATATAACTCTCTAATATGATGTATTATATGTCAACTAGTATGAATCTAGAAAACTACGTGGTTTGGTACACATTTGACATGCATAAAATCCAAACCTAGCTTACTTGAATAAATACCTAGATGCTCTATGTATTCTTGGTGTTTATGTGCTTTACCTATGTGCTTATGTGCCTTAGGTGTTCATTTGGAAGTTGCAAACATGTCTACTTGCTTTCATAAACGTTTTGATAGCATGTTTATGTAGAGATTCATAATTTCTTACCTATGCTTAGATTTTATAAAAGGTTATCAGTATGCTTGTTGATCTAGCATAATATTGTTTATTAGCATGTCATAAGTATGAGATAAGCATAATTATGAAATTGAGCATGAACACGTGCATCAATATGAAAATGCACGAAAAGGATTTTGGGTGAAAGACTTACATGTGTGGGGCTTTCGATTTAAAAAGGAGAAGATCTCCATGTGTGGGACTTCCGAATTTTAAAAGATGATGAAAACCTCCACGAGAGGATTTTGATTTGAAGTTTAGATAATCCCGATTGTAGGTGTGAATGCGAGGATTGGATCTATTAGGAACGCAATCTCCTGGTCGTGCAAACCATAGGAATCGTAAGCTAAAGACCTGTATGAGATTATTAAAGGCCCCCATAACGTGGTGGCCCATAGACCGGGTGTTGTATTGAGAGTGAGTATTTGGAAAATTCACAAAAGGGCATACGGACAACATTATTTTGCTTCGGCAACAAACCATTACAATCACACATTCATGCATATAATCCATGGTATTATTGAATTATGACTATACGGACTGTTGTGCTCATAAACTGTTTTTAAAAACCCCTTTCAGGTGAAATAGATACGGGCAAGTCCCTATAGTGATCGGCGAGTAATCGCCCTTTTAAAGACCCCGTTTGTGAGGAGATTCTAAGAATTATGTAATACATAGTTATATTTTTAAAATTTGCAAGTTATGTATTCACATTGTAGTTTTAATATCGGACACTTGTTAGTCCATGCTCGGATAAACTTGTATTGGTGTTTGAAATGGGGTACATGTTATTCCCTCTAACTTAGACTTGAATCAACTGCCTCCTAATACCATCGCCACCCAAATCTGTTTTGAATCATCCACCGGGACCCCTGTCCCAATAGGGGTGGGGGCAGGCAAGATAACTTTTACCTTTTATACCTTCATCCACCTCTCTGTTTTGAACCATCCACCCCCGTCCCAATAGGGGTGGGGTGGGGTGGGCAGGGTGAAACCCCGATGGGTTGGGGTGAATTGCCATCCCTAAATCCTACTAGATTGGGAAACCTCTAACACAAATACTATCCAAGGAGTGAGTCCTTATTCTTTGGAACGTTTTTATTGTGGTCGCAAAAAAAAAAACATAGATCTCTCTCTCTCTCTCTCTCTCTCTCTCTCTCTCTCTCTCTTTCCAGGGTTTCCATTTTAGACCGTTTACTTTTGCAATGTGGACTTAAGGGAAAGAAGTCTGCATGTGAGTGAGTGTGAAGACTGTGAAGCTTAACCGAGTACGTGGTCATTGTTTAGGTTGTCGGTGTTGGTCCATTAGGTATTACTAATACCACCTTGTTTTCTAACACCATAATGAACAGAAGGGTGTGTTGCAAGGGTTCAAAAAATTGATTAGAAGTTTTTAAATGTCTTCTAGATAGCATCCCAGCACCCTTTTTGAACTATTTTCCTACTTGACTTCCTCTCAAGTGGAGGATCTAATTAAAATCTAGATGGTAAGATGGAAAATCAAGCAAGTTGGATGCATCTAAAACCAACACATAATGTAATCAAAATATATAACTTACTGTGAAGGAATACTTCGATGTCCATTAAACAAATTTCCAACATTAGAGTACCTCCGGCTCTCATCATAAGCAATGCCCCTCCCCATACCATAACCAAATCCCAAACCAATACCACATCCAGCACCAAGTCCGAAACCAATCTGCAACCCAGGAATTCCTGGACCAAAGCCTGCACCTGAAGTGAAATCAGGTTTAATGTTTACTCGTCACAAGGATAGAAAATTTGTATTTGAGTTTGCTCGCTAAATAGGCTACAATCTGCAACACAAGTTAGCCTACCAAAAAGCCATGCTGAATGCAATCATTGTGAATGAATAGGAAATTATTTGAGCCAAGGTTATGCTTTCCAACTATTCTTGACTGGGCATACCATATTTAACTGAGATAGAGAAGAGAATGAGAGGGGGGAATGGTTGTGGATTTGGTTTGCTAATAGTTTAAGTGTACAATAAAGTTGCTTCTGGTTCTAAGTTGGAGATAGTGTTTACACATGAGCCATGTTCCTCAACTTCTACCGCAAATAAATCTGGTTGTAATGTTTTTATCTACATCTCTATCTCTACCTCTCTTTTGGTTTTTCCTCTCTCTCTATACGTTACAGATTATGATCTATAAGAAATAAAAGAGAATAGAAAATAATAAAGGAGAACAGGACACTCCAAAGCCCTTGTTGGCTACATTTTGTATTCTTCCATGATTTTGGAGGGTGCTTTTATTCATATAATATGTTGATTTAAACAGCAGCTCTAATACCAAATTCTTGTATGAGTACACACATACAAGAAACTCTCACAAAATCCTCACACCACCACAAGTACCACACCCAAGAATATCTCACACAAGACCCAAATGGGCTGCATACACGAACGGTGCACACACTACACACTTTCTCACATACTAGCACTCAGCACATAGCTATCACACACATCTAGCACATGATTCTGTGATACATAAACACATACACACACATGACCCATATTTATAGCTTTGGTAACCGACTTTAGAGAGGCCGCAAACCAACCGCAATTCGGGAAGCTTCACGGCAGCGGCAAGGTGGACCATTGGCAGCCACATGTTAGGTCGGTGGCGAACACTCCACACACTTCCAAAGAGAACTATCTAGAGAGAGAAATAGAGGCAGTGGAAGGGGGGGCGTTGTTGGTCTCTCAACATAATAAACCTCACATATTTCATGATATTTGATAATAAACTTCACAAATTTGATAAGACATATGCATAAACATCTCTTGCAGATATGATCACATTGATCAGATATATCATATATCATAATCTTATCTCCAACACAAGTATTGGATGAATTTGCTCAAATTTGAAGGACATGGAAAATCTTGCAGAAAGACTAAACTGGGATGGTAAAAAATGTTATTATCCTAAATTATGTAGGATTCTTGCAATGAAGAAGAGCCAACAAATGACAGACCCAATTTACTCAAATCTGAAATAAGATTTTGGAGTTGCAAACCATGGATTAGCTGAAAAGAAAGAAACACAAGAGTTAACAGGAACAACAACTAAACAGATTACTGGCACCATTTGTTACTTAATTCGAAACCTAGAAACAATCACCATTTAAATTACCAACAAATACACACACACACACAGAGAAGCAGAAGTAAATAGATTGGAGTGATAACAAAAAACCTCCGATGATGCCGAGGCCGAGACCAAAACCACAGCCTGCGCCGAGGCCGAAGGCGGGGCCTAGTTTCCCAAAATGCTTGGACTTCATAACAGGAAGCTTCCATATCAAACCCTTCTCTTCTTCGTCGCTGCCGTTCATCTTTCCCTTCCTTTTCTTCTTCGTTCCTCCTTCTCTTCTTTGCCTTGAGTGAGAGAGAGAGAGAGAGAGAGAGAGAGACCAAAGCACCAAGGTTAGCAGCTCACACACACGACTCTTGCGTCTGCGTATACTATGTTCTAATTAATAAGGAGCAATTAGGAATTAATCCAAATTAAGGGAATTAGAGTGGATTAGGTATAACTATCAAAAATAGTAGGTCCACTCTTTGGTGTTTTGACAAATTTATCCCCAATATTAATGGTCTACACCAAGAGTTGCACCCCTGCACCTTCGACGAACTCGCCTGAGCTCCGACGACCACCACCATGACTTCGCCTGCTGAGCTCGTCTGACCTCCAATGAGCACCACCACCACCACACCAGAACCCCAGCGACCACCACCACCACCAGGCCTCTATCGTTCACCACCAACGCCACACCAGACCTCTGTCAATCACTTCACAATCAAACCACCACATCAACATGAAATAATCATAAAAACGAGTTCCTGAAAGTTAATTTCTCATACCTCCGAAAAAAGTTGTAAATTTTTTTTTTTTTTTTAAGTTGTGAAATTTCACAGAGTTCGTGAAAATTTCACTAAACCACCACCGCCACACCAAACATCTGCCGATCACTACCACGACCTCACCTGATCGATCTCTTCACAACCAAACCACCACATCAACATGAAATGAACACAAAACAAGTTTCTAAAATTTAATTTCTAATACCAATACTGAAAAAGTTGTGAAATTTTGAACAACAAAAAAAGTTGTGAACTTTCACAAAGTTTGTGAAATTTCACAAAATAAGTGTTCTAATAAACATTGCAAAATTTTTTTACAAATTTGAGCATTCATATGGATCTGCAACTTATTTTTGGCATAAAATCTATATTTTTACAATCTACTCAATGAGATCTATCAAACAAGTATTATGGTTGATGTCAAAATCTGGGAAAAAAATGTTGAGTAACTCACTGACTTTTTTTTGATAAATTTCTCAAGAAAAAGTGTTTTAAAAAAAAAAAAAAAACACACCATTCCAAACGAAGAATCTATGACATGTTTGTGGTGGATCGGTGTGCCAGTGGCCGGATCTGCTCGTGAAAATGCTTGTGGCACTAGCTTGTGGTCATCGATCTACTCATGGTAATGGTGGTGGATCTGGAATTGCTAGTGGTTGGAGGAGACAGATCTCACCAGATCTGGTTGTGCGACTGCGCGATCTGGTTCGTGATTGTGATGGTAAAGTTCGATGAAAATGAAAGATACAGAGGAGGTCGCAGTAGTGGTAGATCGAGAAGAGGTAGATCCAAAACAGAGATGGTGGAGTTTGCAAAAAAAAAAATAGGCGGTGGTGCGATGCTGCTAGATGGTGGCGTGATAAAAGTGGTCGAAGGTGCGATGGGGGTGGCCGGAGCTGCAATGAAGGTGGCTGGCGCTGCAATCGCCCCTCTCTCTCTCTCTCTCTCTCTCTCTCTCTCTATATTGAACACTTTGGGTTTGTATGTATTATTAGTCTAGAAAGGTGTACATTGGTTAAAATGAGTCATTTATTGGGTCAAATGACTTATGTTTATTAATGTCCACTAATCGTGGACTTATCTCCAAAAAAATTATCCTTGTTACTTATAACCAAATAATTCTCCTAATTTGGTATTTAATGCCAAATTTCTATAATTGGAATTCAAATTCATCTTTTTTTCTTATTAATTTATGAAAAATGTGGTGAAAAGTCCATTGTACCAATGTTTTTTTGGAATAGGTCCATCAATTAGAACTTCATAACAATGGTAAAATCTAGCATACACCCCATCAAAAAGGGTTATGACAACCCCTATTCACGAAAATGATCACAATTTTCCCCTTTTTTGGCCTTTTGGAATGAATTTTTTTTTTTTCATGTATTTCTGGGATATCTACGCTTGGACTTGAAACATTTACAAAAAAAAAAAAAGTTTCAAACTTACACCCTGGTTTTGAAATTTTACCTGTCTAACAGATAATATTATATGTTTGGCAGACAGGTAATATATTATCTATCAATTTTAAACTACTATAACTTTATTAATTCTAGGGCTTTTTGGGTAATTTTTTTTCTTTGAATTTCTTGTATTTTTTTTCAAAATCTATGGTCTATGGTTCCAGTTTACGAAAAAAAAAATATGTTTTTATTATATTAATGCGAAAAATGCAATTTTTCATATTTGTTAAAATAAAATTTCATGGTCAATATTGATCTTGTTTGATAGATCTCATTTTCCTGAATCTAAAACATCAAATTTTATGAAATATGGAATTATAAAACAAAAGTTGTAGTAATTGAAGTTGTTTAGATATAAAAATGACTTAGTGAGTTAAAACAAAAAAATAAAAAAAAAATAAAAGAGTAACATAAGTTTTAGTTTGAAAGGGTTTTATTTAAGGGGACTATGCCAGAAGCCCCCTTTTTCATTTTGCTTTTTAGTCAAGACAGAAAATGGCTCTTAAGGTAACCATAGTGATGTTTGGCTTTTGATTTCAATTTAAGGTTTTACGGTGGGATTCACTTTGTCCTATTTCAACCACATTGTTACGAAATTGGCCACTTAAATAAGAAATAAAATCGAAGTTTGAAATTGGAATATATCAATAGAAATCTAGTGGAAAATTCTCGGTTTGAGAGATTGTTGGTTAAATGACACAATGAAAATATTTTTGGTAAAAAAAATCACTCTATTGGTTACTGTGAAACGACGTGGCACACTTGGTGTGTTGAAATCCCGAGCAAAAGGCGGTAATTACGATGGTTTCATCATGATCATAGATCCCGAGCTTCACTTGGTTGAACCGGTCAGTGAATTCCTTAAGGGACTCATTATTCCTTTGCCTAACAGTCAGCAACTGTATGTCAGTCTTTGGCCGTTCATGCATAATCTCTTTTTCAAGATGAAAATGAACAAAGTCAGAACTACTTGTTGAGTTACTTGAAATCTTTGACCGATCGTGGTTTCAGGGAATGGAACCATTGTGCGGCTGAGCCTTTTAAAGTGTTAGGAAAGGCCAAACAATACAGTTCATCGGCGTCGGTGGCTAGGGCCATCTGAGCCTTGTAGGTCCAGACGTGGTCGACCGGGCTTCCAGAGTCATAAGAATCTAGACGAGGTTGTTTAAATTTGCGTAGTAGGGCAAACCTCGTGATTTGGCTGGAGAACGGTGACTCTGTCTCGGCATTGATATAAGTAGCATCATGGCCCAGGTTTTTGGCCATGTCGTCGATCTGTTTCTCCAAATTCTTGATACGAGCCACTACACCTTCCCGACCAGTATCCGGGACACAGGTCGGGTTAGTGAAAGAGGCTTCCTTCTCATGGCGGTGTGTTGTCCCTAGAATAGGGCTCGACTATGACTTCAGCTGATTGTGAGCCTAAGATTACCTCGGCTCTTGTCCGAGTGACCCTGGATCGATTCCCGGGCCATGCACTTCTACCTCTTCTCTCAGGCAGCACGCCTACCGTTGATGTCTCTGGCATCCTCAACGCAGGACGGGTTGGCTCGGCCACGTTGTTTGGACAAGATCGGTTCCTGACCGTGCGCAACGTTCTCGGGCTATTTCCTGGCCACTGGAGGATTACTTTGTTGGGCCAACAGGGCTTCAATCTGCCATTGAGTTTGACGTTGGCCCTCCAAGAGCTGCACAAGAACTACGGTAATTTGCTCTGGGGTAAGGACGGCTGCTACCGGCGTCTGGACCGGCGGATCCGCCTGACTAGTTTGGTGGGCAGTCTTCTTGCTCTTCTTCGGCGGCATGATTATCAGCTAAGAGATTTGTTCTTTGAGAAATATGTTGATTCCCACAGATGGCGCCAAGCTAATGATGCCAAAATTTAGGTAAGAGAGTAATAAGAAATAGACAAGAGAGTTGTATGTGGTTCGGCACTGTTAATGAAGGAACCTACATCCACGGGTGTATCTAAGCGTGCACTATACTGTTAAAAAGATGGGGACCTTTGGTGAACCAACAACAGTTTGGAGCTACCAGTGGTCAGCCGGGCACGATTATGGTTGCTATAGGGGTGCTATGCACACTGAACAGTCGATCTCTTTCTATGGTGGTGAGTGGTCTCTTTTATAGATGCAAAAGACCTACTCGTACAAAGAAAGTAGACAGATTAAGTTATACAATCTGATTTATGATTGATTGGCATCAATTGAGGGGGTTTCTTAATTGGATTAGGAAACAATTTGTACTTTCCATTAGTCTTTTAACTGAGATAGGAGACTGTATGGGACATTCTGGATCACGCCTGAGTGAGCTGTCCCTGCGACGAGCTGTGCCTGCGCAGTCTTTCTGACCTGTTGGTCGGGTTGTGTATGAACCGCTCGGGAGGCCTCTGCCTCTCAGATAGTCCGGGTTGGCACTTAACAAGGAACCGTGCATGACTTGGTTGGGATAGGGACCGGTTGCTGAGTAGAACCGCTCGATCTTAGAGTAGAGCCAATTTTGGGTGTATCAGAATATGTTTTTATTATATTAATGCAAAAAATACAATTTTTCATATTTGTTAAAAATAAAATTTTCATGATCAATATTGATCTCGTTTGATAGATCTCATTTTCCTGACAAATTTTATGAAATACGGAATTGTAAAAAAAAAGTTGTAGCAATTGAAGTTGTTTAGGTATAAAAATGACTTAGCGAGTTAAACATAAAAAGTAACATAAGGTTTAGCTTGAAAGGGTTTTATTTAAGGGGACTATGGTTGAAGCCCCCTTTTTCATTTTGCTTTTTTAGTCAGGGACAAAAAATGGCTCTTTAGGTAACCATAGTGATGTTTGGCTTTTGATTTCAATTTAATGTTTTACGATGGGATTCATTTTGTCCTATTTCAACCACATTGTTATGAAATTGGCCACTTAAATATGAAATAAAATTGAATTTTGAAATTGGAATATATCAATAGAAATTAAGTGAAAAATTCTCTGATTGAGAGATTGGTTGGTTAAATGACACAATGAGAATATGTTTGGTAAAAAATCACTCAACTCAAAGGTTTTTTGTTAGAGTAGAACCACTCTAAATAAAATCTCAACAACTGATGAAATTACACTGCACTTTCAAAACCAACAAACCTAACACAAAGTTGTGAAATTTCACAACAGTTACATAACCAACAAACCCGATTAAAATTCACAACTTGTAAGGATGTTTGTCCCTTATTTTTATTTTTTTATTTTTTTATGTGTGAAGCTTTCACTATTTTTTTTTTCTTTGTTGGACTGTTTGCTTGTAGTTTTGCGCGGGCGTGCCATAGCCAAACGGGCTCAGTGTGTGCAAACTAATTTCTTATATGCTTGAGTGAGTGATACTCAAGACTTAGAGATCTGACTTCTAACAGTGTGATTATGTGTGGTGAGTAGGAAAGTACCCTCACCAAAAATTCTATGGCAATACTAAAGCGCACAAGCCAATTAGTGCTAGAGTTTACCAAGTAAATAATCATAAACGATTAATAGAATACAAAGATATCTTATTAAATGCTTGGAAAATAACAAAAACCAAAAATAAAAGAACCAGAACCGGCTCTGATTGTTCAAAAGAATGAAAACGACAGAGAAAATAACAAAGGGGGAAGACCTATCTGAGAGTAGCAAGAATAGGGGTTTGAATGCTTTGAATGTTGTATGAGTGCTATTTTCGAAGTGACACAGAGTCCTTTACACGTAAGGCATGACTTTGTATTTATAGTGGCCTTAGAACAATCCTGATATGGCAAGCACTCCTTGACTTGCGCTCCAAGCAAAATACTGATTGCAGAATCCTTCCTAATCTTCATTCTGATTGAATTAATCCCAATATTCTCGGGATAATCCCCTTATCTCTAGCTGTACGTGACCAGATCCTTTCCTAAATGGACTCTGGTTCCCTTTCAGAGTGATGTCATCATGACCACTGGAAACAGAATCGCTCATCGGGCTGGTATAGCCCCATCCTTCCAAGGGAATCTGACTATCCTCTAACCAACTGTCACGTCTTTGACTCGTATGAGCCTGATGACAGCAAAACACACCCCTCATATCCACTCGGGCTCATGTGTGTCCCCTTACCAATCAAATCCACTCATGGATGCCCAATGAACGTTATTCATGCTTAGTCAACAAATCGGGCTTCAATACTTACCATAGCTCACTTATTTTGAGTATGGTGCCCGATTGTTAAACACCTAATCCATATCACCTATCGGGCTCCATACTCTTCTAGGCTGTGCTCTATCCTTGATTCATGCATCTTCTTGAGCCCGATGACTGTTCATGACTTTTTTCCAGCCCGATTCTAGTTTATTCGGGTCAAAAACCCTTTGATGGTTTTTGGGTGCGAACAATTGCCCCACAAAAAGGTCATATCAAACGTCCTGCCTTGATTGATGTGACGTTTTGAAATTTAAATTTTGCCACATGTCCCTCATGCAGGGCATGTCAGATCTCGAAAATCCCACTAGTCACTCCCCATTTAATGCTGAACGTATTTAATGATGGGATTTTCCAAAACCTTTCACTCTCCACAATCATTTGCGTCTTCCTCTCCCTCTCTCTCCACCAGTAGCTCAGAGCTTCTCTCTATAAAACTTCATCTTCTCTGGCAAGCACCCTCTTTCTATCCACTAAAATAGCTCCCAAAACAGCTCCAGCAAACTCCTCTAAAGGAAAAAAAATCATTCTTGCATGCACCTCCTCCTCAAAATCTATGCAGGGAAATTAGGCAACTAGCCAAGGCCCATGCCTCCGCCATTTCCACCGATTGGTTTACCAACTGCTCCTCTTTCCCTAAGACACCAGTGGCGCCTGGTTTTGGCACGGTGTTCCACGGTGATTCTCCGGCGGCCTTTGTTCCTTACTTCCCACCAGTAGCCAATGAATCATTCTTCCAACTCCATTCCCACTGGAATGATTTCTGGATATCCACACATCTCATCAAAGGTTGGCCCCAACCTTCAGCAGACTAGGACAAATGGCTCCTTACGGTATCAGCCTCCAAGGCCGACCTCTGGAAGAGAATGGACCTCTATGATGCCATTATGTTGAGTTGGTCTAGGCTTAAAATAGACCGACCTCTCCTCTTCTCCGCTCTACTATTCTGGTCCCAATCTTGAAAGGGATTCTTCTTCTGTTGCGGCCCGATGGGACCTACCATAAAGGACATTAGTTATCTGATCGGGCTATTTCCTCACGGGCAGGAGGTCAGACAAGGTCTCCACGTAGGAATGGCCAGCTTTGCCTATCCTCAAAGTGAATCAATCAGGGATGGGGCCGTTTCACTCTGACCCATTACCGCGTATTGCCCATTCATCACTGATCGGGAGAGAACTAATCCTATTTATACGCCTTAACGAGCATTTGTTAGTACCTTTTTATCCTGTTTTTGTATATTTTTACTTCGTTTTCTATTTTCTGACAGGTTTTGGAAGAAATCATATATATCAGGCTAAACAGGGTGAAAAGTCAGAAAGAAAGAAGCTGAAAAAGCCAAGTCGCGCGCGCGAGCTGCGCCCACGAAATCCGAGATTCGCTCGCGCGAGAACCCCAGAATCGCTCGCGCGATCCGCGCGCTCGAAAGTCCAAATGTCGCGCTTGCGCGACCCGCTCGCGCGATATGGGTAAAAACCAATGTTGCGTATTTCAGTATACTGAAGACTCCTGTGCAAACGAAACTGCAGAATGACGTCCAGATTGTAAATTACATCAGTTTCAGTCCGTTTCGAGTTGTAAAGGCTTCCAAAACTTGTTGTAAATCTATATATACTCTATTTTACTTCAATTTAAGGGTTACACACCCATACATACATAATATACATACATACTTCCAGCCATTGAAGGGAGGGAAGCAAGGAGAAGAAGAAGAAGACCAAGGGTTTCCATGGCCTCCTCCATCAACCTCTTGCTATCTATCACTTCCATGGACGGCTAGATCATAGATCTAGGGTTTCAATGAAGCCCTAGACGAGTAATAGGGTTTTATTTATGCTTTTATTTTAGTTTTATTATGTATGGATGACAGTCACATGTTTAGAGGATTTTTATAAATAAATCGTACTTACATTGATTAAATCATTGCTTTCAGAATTTATTCTTGTCTTAGATCTATTTTGACTGTGATGTGCTCAACGATCTATTCTTGCTGTGCTTGTTTAGATTGTTTACATGTGATGGTGCTTTATTGATTCGTGCTATCAAGTATCCGAATAGTCCATGCCTAGGTTAGACGGATTAGATCACAACCCTAGTTTAGTGTGAGATAATTCGTGCTACCCGAAGATGGATTATGTTGGCGCTTGAACCATGATTATCTTCTTGTCGGAGGAATTGGGCTTGTAGCTACAATTTCCCATATTCATCCAACGTAATAAGCTAAAGTAATTCATAAATATCCTTATTATGAAGCTAGTGGTGGATTTGTAATCCTAGGTTCCCTTAAATATTATTTAAAACAACTTTAATTGCTTTCATAGTTTAGATTTACTTTTATAGTTATTAGTTTAATTAAATCCAAATCAAAATCCGTTTTTCCTAATTAATTAGACTTAGGTTTTACAATTAAGTCGCTGTAGTAATCAATCTCTGTGGGTTCGACCTTTACTTTCACTACTACAAATCTTTAGAAAAGTAAAGAATACTTTTTATATCTTGATATTGACAACATCAATTTTTGGCGCCGTTGCCGGGGATTGCAAATTACTACCTTTAGTTTTAGAATCTTAGTTTAATTAATTCGTAAATATTAGATTAGTTTTTATTCTTCTTATTTTCCGTTTTTGTCTTAAATTGCTAACTTTTCTTTTTTATTTTATAGGTTATCAAGTCATCAATTCCAACGTTTTCGAGTGGAGTAGCTAATTACATCAAAGGAGCTTACGCAAATAAATTGAATTAAAATCAAGTAAATTGCTTCTTGTGAAACTCGCTTTAAACCACTGTAAGTCAGGGCGCTGTGACGCACTATTTGCATTAGTTTAGGGTTAATTGCACTACATTAGCTAGGAAACCCGGGGCGCTGGGCTTGACGCGATCATTGCATTATAGGATAATATTCATGCATCACAGTAGTTGAGTGCTTGTTATCGTAGTTGCGTGATTGCTATTTGTTTTTTTTTTGTTGAGTCAGTTTTTGTTTTTAGTTCACTTTCTTTTAGTTTATGTTAGGTACACGTTCAAACAAACCAGAATTAAAACCTTTTGACTCTGAACTTGAACGTACATTAAGACTTAACAAATCTTCAAACTTAACTTCTGGAACTAGGTTTGTAATAGACGTCGATTTGACACCGAAACCAACATCTTTATTTGAATCTGAAATACGTAGTACTCTTCAAAAACTAAAGAGACCGCGCTTTAATAACATAGAACCAATTAAAATGGCAGACATTGGAAATAATAACGACAACAACCAAAATAACAACGGAGCTAATATGAATAATCCTAATATACCACCACCTCCGCCGCTTAAAGATTATTTTATTCCTACGACTTACACGCCACAAACATGTATTGAATTACCGGAGGCGACGGCATCTCACTTTGAGATAAAGTCGTCTACCATCTCGCTACTTCCATCTTTCCATGGCCGTTTAAATGAAGACCCTTACAAACACTTAGGAGATTTTCAGGACATATGCTCCACTTTGAAAATTCAAAATCTTACTGATGATGAACTAAAAATGCGGCTCTTTCCATTCTCATTAAAGGACAAAGCTAAATATTGGCTTCAATCTTTGGAGCCAAATACAATTCGAACATGGGAAGACTTACACACCGCATTTTTACAAAAGTTTTTCCCGATTATGCGTACGAACCAGATAAGAAAATCCATAACAAACTTTGTTATGCAAGATGGGGAATCACTCTACGACACGTGGGAAAAATTTAAAGAATTATTACGTTCGTGCCCACATCATCAGGTTCCTAAGTGGCAACTTGTTCAGGTCTTCTATGAGGGGCTTATTCCCTCTGTTAGGAATACCGTCGATGCCGTTTGTGCGGGAACTTTCCTACACAAAAGCGCCGACGAGGCCTGGAAAATATTTGAAACTTTAAGCGAGAATTCGATGCACCAAGCGGTGTCTGTCCGTTCTGAGGGATACCCACAACCTAAGAGGGAGGTAAAGTTCGAGTCAAGTCAATCAATTGAAATAAAAGAACTATCTAACAAACTTGACCGACTTTTAACAATGAACCAAACGACAGCCTCACCCGCTCGTGAAATTTGTGCATTATGTTCTGATCCTTCACATTCGATACTTGCATGTCCATCGGCGAGTCAATTTCCGGAATTCGTGGAGCAACACATTAATTCTATTCAACAATACCCACGAAATAATTATAATGCAACTACTAATAATCCGGATGCGCCATGGAGAAACCATCCTAACTTCTCGTGGAAAAATAATAATAATAATCCTAATGAGGCGACTAATTTTCCTAATGCATATCGACCTCAGTTTCAACCTAATCAATACCAACAACCGCCTCCTAATTCGAATCCTTCAAGGGGTAACATTTTTTAGGAAAAGGTGTTGGCATCCCTTAATAAAATTGAAACGCAAGTACAGGCACAAGCACAGATAGTGCACTCACACACACAATCCATTGCGAAGCTTGAATCCCAAATGGGACAACTAGCTACTGTAGTGAGTCGTAGAAACGAGGGGACGTTGCCTAGTCAAACAATTCAAAACCCTAAGGGACAATATGAGGTTAAGGGGTCGAATGAGCAAGTAAACGCTGTCTCAACTAGGTTGACTACACGAGAAGAAGAGGTAATAGAAATTCCGAATGAGAGTGTGAAAGATATGAATATCAACTCTAATAAAGAGAGGGGTGAGGACGTGAATCAAAATAGAAAAGACAATGAACCGGTCCCAACAAATTATATTCCAAAGTTACCATATCCACCTAATGTTGAGGAGCCGTCTAATCTTACAAATAAAAAGTCTAAGGTTGAGGATATACTCGAGGTATTTAAACAAGTTAAAATCAATATTCCATTCCTCGATGCTATAAAACAAATTCCTGCTTATGCTAAATGTTTAAAAGACCTTTGCACTCAAAAGCGTAAAATACGCAGTCATACTCCTAAAAAGGTCTTCCTCACGGAAAAGGTAAGTTCTATTTTTCAACACTCACCTCCGAAATATAAGGATCCAGGTACGCCTACGATTTCATGTGTCATAGGTGACACTATCATCCATAGGGCTCTCCTTGACTTAGGAGCTAGTGTTAATCTCATACCTTATCACGTCTATCAACAACTAGGACTAGGTGAACTGAAACCTACGGCCGCTACTATACAATTAGCGGATCGTTCTATTAAAATTCCTAGAGGAATCATCGAGGACGTTTTGGTTAAAGTTGATAAATGCTATTATCCCGTCGACTTCATGGTCCTTGACACTGAACCCGTGCTAGATGCTAGGAAGCATACTCCTGTCATCTTAGGCCGTCCATTCTTAGCAACCGCAAACGCACGTGTTAACTGTCGGACGGGGGTAATGAAAGTGTCATTTGGGAACATGAACTTAAAATTAAACATTTTTAATGCTATGGATCAACCTCCTAAAAACGACGATTCCCTATGTGAGGTGGAAGGTGAGGTAACACGGAATATTGATCCTACCAAAGAAATAAAGGTGAGTGGGAAAAATAATATAGCGGACGATGATGAGTGGATGAATCCTAATCCCGTGGACCCTAATGCTAAATCTACTCGAAAGGTAAGAAATCGATTTGAACATACTGACAAACCGTCGATTGAATTAATTCGAAGCGACGTGATTTCTGCTTACCATCGAGCTCTACCTGACATCCTTAGGGGTACGAAGTCTGATTTACAACCGCCGTAAGTCTTGAGCTAGAATGGTCTAGCTGAAGACGTAAAAGTTAGCGCTTCTTGGGAGACAACCCAAGCTTTATTTCGTTCGTTTTTCTTATTTTTGGATGTTTTTGAGTCTGTTTGGGTCTGTTTTGGACATTCTGGATAGGTTTGGGGGTTGGAATTAATTTACTTTATTAATATATACATAATTTTAGTTAAAAAAAATGGAAAAACCATTCTCGCGCGCGCGGCTCGCTCGCGCGAGACGTCGCTCGCGCGGCCCGCTGGCGCGAGAATGTGCCTTAGTGTTTTTCTTTCGTTTTCTTTTTATGCGCCCTCAGGTTCTCCTCGTGCCTGGAATCGCGGGCGCGAGGGACCTCGCTCGCGCGGAAAAGTAAAAAATAAAAAATAAAAAAATAATAATAATCTCGCTGGGGATTCGCGCGCGCGACGGCCGCTCGCGCGGACCGCTCGCGCGATTTCCCCATTATCTGTTTTTTTTCTTTTGTTTTCTATATCAGCCCCCATACTTGTTCTGCTCTATTTTACTTTTCTGTTTTTCTTTCGTCAGTATTTTTAGATCTAGTCCTTTGTTCGTTTTGTAGTTCTGGTTCTGTTTTATAGTTTATTCTCTTTTTATTTTCGGACTTCTAGTTTATTTATTTTAGTTTAATTTATTTACATTTCTTTTAACTGTGTTTAATATTCTTTTGTAGTTTTCTTTTCGTTTATCGAGTATTAACAGGTAACATTGAATTTTATTGCCATATTCCTTTGTGTTCACCTGTTCTAGGCTTGTCCAAAATCGAGGTATTATCGTTCCTTTCTTACGTACTCTCCTTTCTTTCGTTTTATTGTTTCATTGGGGACAATGAAAGGTTTAGGTTTGGGGGTATGCGATCACACATGCACATTAGTTTATGCAAAATTTTAAAATTTTTTCAACAAGTGTGTTTAAATAAACGATAGTACTAACGTTTTTGCAATAGCAATTTGATACTTCTTGTTCAATAACTTTGAATTGTTATAGAATGGTAAACATGAGAATATGTGGTTAAATATTTACTAAAGTCATGTTGAAATGTTATAAGTTATGTATTGTTCGAATCGTAGTTTTATATCATAAATTTGCACACATAAACTTATACACTGCACGTAGTCACTTGAATACATGTTTGATGTGAACTATAATATGATTCGGATTTCTAGATAACACAAGGTGGAGACTAGACCCGGTGGGCTTTTGAACCTATCTTTTCTATTTTGAGGGTTATAAATACATCTTGTGTTTGTCGAATTTCATTGAAATAGCGCATCTATTTGTTGTTTAGTCTCATTATTCTTGTTTTGGTTGATAATCAAGTTAAAATATTTGCTACCATGCTAAATAATCTTCAGTTGTAAACATTGAAGAACCGTATTACCCTAGGAAATGATTTTAGGCCTTCTTTGTTTACTACCGACTGATAAAAGATAAAAATTTCCTTAGTTCGCCCTTTGAGCCGTTAAAATGCCATTTCTTTCTTTGATTACCATTATCCTTGTTTTTGCCCCGACTTGACAAACTTGGAGTTCACCACTGAGAGATTTGTCACCTTTTAGTAGTGTTAAGGTGATGTGTGATTGAGAAGAAGAAAATAAGATGCTATTGGGGTAGTTGCTTGATATTCGATAAATAATCATTTGAGAAGCAAGAAAAGAAAAAGGAAAAGAAAATAATAAAAAAGAGGAAGGTTGGAAAAAAAATGATGATGAAAGAAAAGAAGAAAAAAGAATGAAAAGGAATGAAGGGAAAGAAATGATGAAGTTGGTAGAAGAAGAATGAAAGAGATCGAACATGCCTTACAATGCCATTCTAAAACTACCTAATGAATCCTTGCTATCCTTTTTCATTACCTGAGCCACGTTACAACCTTTGAAAAGTCCTAATTGATCCTAGAAAAACATGGTTTTGATATGTAAACGATGGGAGGGGGATTAAAACATGGTCATGATTAATTTTTCTTGATTGTTGGCATCATATCCATGAGACTACTGTTCTTTCGTGTCGTGCGTCTTTTTCGAGTCATATGTGAGCATTTATCGTTTTGAAAATATATTTCCTTTGCTCACATAGTTTAGAAAAATTACACCTGTTTCAGAGTGTTTCATTTTAGAGTGTAATTCATTGTGAGATTCGTAGTTGAAGCATAGTTGGACAGTTATCCGAGTTATATTCCGTGTTCATGACATACGCGTGTTTATTTGACTACCACATCACACACGTGCAATTGTATGAGGAACTCTATTGATTTATATGATGCATGTGCTTTTGATTGTTTCTCATGATATAGGTGAACGTTTCATTTGTTGGGTTTGTGCCCTCAAACCATTACTTTCTGTATGAGACATTGACATTTTAATATATGGATATCAGCTTTACATTTTATTGTGTATGTTCTTTTCATGAGATGATTGTTAATCCTTAAGTATTATAGTAAGTAATTCGTGTGTGTATGAGATGCACACAAGTGAGATACGAATTACTATTCTTTAATACTTAGAATGTGTCACAGTGGATGATGAGACTGGATACCTCATCAAGTCTACACTGTAGTATAATTAACTACCATTGGATGGAGTGATTAATCTCAATCACTAGAGTGTAGCTCTTAGTTGATATGCTAGTGCTTATAGTGCATTGACGGACCTGAGTTTCCTATTGACGCTTAAGACTGTCAAACAGTCAATAGGAACTCATAACTTGTATAAGGTACGTGTTCTCAATCTTGAGACGATTATGAACACAGACTGTGGATATGACTGCTTTGATTTACCAATCAGTGAGGTCTATAAAAGATCAACACCTGGGTATCTTGGGTATGTCATATTCATAGGGTTGTGAACATATATTGTCAAGATAGAATCTACCCTCTGTTTCAGAGTAAGCATTCCCTTGAGAATGTCACCATGTCGATTACTGAGTACTGCAGTCTTGTTGATAAGAGTTATCAACATGTTTGGTAATCATGAGAGGTGAATGGGACTCAAGGAATACAAGAAGTAATCATGATTCAGGTTGACAGCAACAGTTATCCGATTACCTGAATATGATTACGAATGCTGACGGTAGAGGGACATTAGTACACCATACAAGTCTAGTTATCGCTTCGGATATGTTCTTTTGCGTTGGAGTTCAGTTATCGTTTTATAGTGGAGTAAACTTTAACTGACCAGTTAGTTAGTTTGCTGATCAAAGAGTTTGGTCATGGTAATTAACAAACTGGTCTGAGCCAACAATAAAGAGCCTAGGAGGTCCCACTCTTAGCTCCGCCAGGATGCTTGGAAAGATGCTTGAGGATGATGTCCAGACAGGTTCGATCGATCGAAGATGTCTCGATCGATTGAAGTCTGAAGGTTCGATCGATCGAAGATGGTTCGATCGATCGAATGTTCGATCGATCGAAGGCACTTCGATCGCTCGAAATCTAGGTCGGTTCTGGGAATCTATAAATAGGGCAGCTGCGTTCTGGAAGCGAGAGCTCGTCATTTTGAACGTCAGAAGCTGCAGAAACTGTTTTGGAGTCCCAAAACCTTCTCTATCCTCTCCATTAGGGTTCCCACCAACCCTAGTCTTTCTGGCAGGCATCCGCAGGAGTCATAAGGGTGAAGATCATCTAGTGGAGGCTGCTGGAAGTTGAAGATCAGAATTGGGTTCAAGACACTAAGGTATAACTCGTGTCCCCTCTTGTACGTATCTGTAGAATTGACGAGTAGTAGATCCAGGCATGCCAATAAAGTTTCATAACTTGATTTTTCCGCTGCGCGTTTAAACTTTCCATTTAAACCTGTTTTTCCTGCAATTGGTATCAGAGCCACGCTCGTTTGGATCTATAGATGCGGTTTTTGGAACACTATTTTGATTTGCATGTTGATTTTAGAACTGTTTTTGAAACTGCATCGTCACAGATCTGTTTCTGCAGTGTTATCGCAGCAGTATACAAATCTGTGATTGCATTGGATGCAAGATGGGTTCGATCGATCGAAGAATGTTCGATCGATCGAACGCTCTGTCTTCGAGCGATCGAACAGGTTTCGATCGATCGAAACATTCTGTTGTTCGAGCGATCGAATTGAGTTCGATCGATCGAGACAGACTCTTTGTCAGGTTTTCTGTTTCATAGTTTTAAAAGTATTTTGAAATTAAAAGTTTAATTTTAACGTATTCTGCAAAATTTTTAATCATTCTGTGAAATAGAATGTTCAAGCGATTGAACAGTGTTCAATCGATCGAAGGTTCGAGCGATCGAACGGTCTTCGATCGATCGAACTATGACAGAGAAGTTAGATGCTGTTTTGAGTTCTAATTCAGTATGTAAAGAGTTTATATACTGTGTGAATCAATTAAGGGTTCTAATAGTTATATTTTGTTATATATATGCGTGGATGTGTGTTCAACTAACCTTTTGCAGCAAAAGTTAGTCGCTATCTCCCATGGCGCAAAGAGCATTTAATTTTGTGTTTGAATGTTTTTAGATTGGTGTGTTGTTTTAAGTTTGGTTTGGTTTTAAGGCATATGTAAAGGGCGATGCGACTTCAATCCTACGAAAAGGAAAGTCGCACCGGTTTCCCTAGCCTTTTATTTTGTTGTTGCTATTTCTATTTCTAGATAAGTTGTAAGCTTCAAAAGAGGCATAGGTTCAATGTAATAGAATTAGAATATCCATGAAGATGGAGCAAGGAGCCGTTGTCCATAAAGATGGAGCTGGAGGCGATCAAACCAAAAGCAGGTTCTATGGAGATAGAGCCATGGGAGATAGAGGCATCGTTTGGATGTCTTTTATTTCATTTTAGTTTTTTGTTTTATGTGCTTTGTTTGTGATTGGCGTATAATACATTGTTGCATGCACGCAAAACAAGTTTTCTAAAATAAAATTCAAAAACCGTTTTCAACACATTAGTAAACATTAGATGTTTATGGGAAGTGTGTAGAAACAGATTTTCTCAAAAAGCAAAATCCTTTTTACTAAATCTAGTGGGAGAGGGTCTTATTTATTACACCCACGATCTTCCATTAACGGTTCACTGTAAGATGAGTGATGCATTCTGTGTCACCTCGCTAGGGGTGATCATTCCATACGGAGGGTGTATTACTCATTGGTTACTAGATGTGAACTTCTTTTGATAAGATCAATCAGACGTGTTAGAGGGTGACCACCATACGGAGGCGCTACTTGAGACGGTTATGATTGGATCCTAGTTAATGGTACACACTAGCTAAGCTATGGATAAGGGATCCCACACGGGGCATTATTCAAAAACTTAGAGATCAAATAGGTTCGGAAGTCATAACTTGTTTTGCAAGAGTTGCATAGCGGATAAGTTATGATAAATCGAAAGATCGAACATTGACCACCATACGGAGGCTTTATTCTTTCGTTTCGATATTCCGGCGACTTTGTTTTAAAATAAGAGTTTTAAAAGGATTCTTTTATTTCAAACTGTCAAATTCTGATATCCATATTTATTTTGTTTGATTTTTTCAGTAAATCATAATGTCTGGATCTGCATTTAGTCCACTTGCCACCATACTCACTCAAAACAAGTTAACTGGAAACAACTACACTGAATGGAAACGTAATCTTGACATCGTGTTAACTGCGGAGGATCACATATATGTCCTCACCACCCCATGCCCCGAAGAACCCGCTGCAAATGCTTCGGCTGCTGCTAGACGCGAGTTCGATAAATGGAAAAAGTCGAATGGGATGGCTCGTTGTTACATATTGGCTTCTATGGCTAATGTGTTACAACACCAATACCAGTCGAACAATTCCGCCAGTGACATTATCGAATCCCTGAAAAAGATGTTTGGGGAGCATGGCAGGCCTGCCAGACAGGTAGCTATGCAGAAGATAATGAGTGCTAAGATGTCGGAAGGGACTCCAGTCAAAGAACATGTTTTGAAAATGATTGGTTATTTAAACGAGCTGGAGACCCTAGGCGCCAACATCGATGCACAGACCCAAGTTGATATGATCCTCAATACGCTGTCGCCATCATTCGCTCAATTTAAACTGAATTATAATATGAATAAAATGGATTTTTCAATGAGCGAATTGATGAGCTCTTTATTGGCAGCGGAAGGGGTGATCAAACCTGGGGGCAGCGTTTTAAACGTTGAGAAAAGCGCTTCCTCTTCCCGATCTGTGCCGAAAGGAAAGAAAGGGAAGAAGAAGGCTAGCACTGGAGGTTCAAGTGTTGGACCGGTCCCTAAGATTACAAAATCTAAGGGAAAAGGTAAGGGCAAAGGGAAGGTGGGTGGCCAAGGCAAAGGAAAGTGTTTCCAATGCGGTGAGAAAGGCCACTGGAAGAGGAACTGTCCAGAATTCTTAGCTACAAGAGTTCAAGGTATGATTGAATCACATGTGATTGAAGTAAGTTTTATAACGGATACTTCAAACACTTGGTGCATTGATTCTGGTGCGACTAACCATATCTGTAATTCATTGCAGGGGTTCAGATCAACCAGGAAGTGCAGTGATGGGGAAATCGTACTTACTCTAGGTTCTAGCGCAACCGTTTCTGCGGTTGCTATAGGAGTCGTAGTTTTAGAATTTCTAGACAATAAAGTTTTGATTTTATCAGATGTACTTTACGTCCCTTCAATGAGACGTAATTTAATTTCAGTTTCTAATTTATCGAATAATGGTTATTCTTTTCATTTTGGAACTGAAGTTGTGATTAAAAGAAATAGTTCTTTTATATGTTCTGGTGTTAAATCAAATGGTTTGTATGTGATTACTCCCAATATTTCTAAAGATTCTTGTATGGAACTTAATAACTCAGTGGTAACTGTACCATCTAAAAGAAAAAGACCTTCCACTAATCCAACAAAGCTTTGGCATATGAGGCTTGGTCATATCAATCTAAATAGGATTGGCAGACTAGTCAAAGAAGGGGTCTTAGGCGATTTGGTTCTCGAACCAATAGAAGTCTGCGAGTCTTGTTTAGAGGGTAAAATGACCAAAAGGCCCTTTCCGGCAAAGGGCAATAGAACCAATGCATTGTTGGAATTAGTTCATACTGATGTGTGTGGACCAATAAATATTAGAGCAAGGGGTGGTTATGAGTATTTCATAACATTTACTGATGACCACTCTAGGTATGGATATGTGTACCTAATGCAGCACAAGTCTGAAGCCTTTGAAAAGTTCAAAGAGTATAGGGCTGAAGTGGAGAAGCAATTGGACACACATATCAAGGCCATTCGATCTGATCGAGGTGGCGAGTACCTCTCTAATGAATTTATTGATCACCTCGTACAGAATGGGATTCTGTCACAGTTGACTGCACCTGGCACGCCTCAGCAAAATGGTGTAGCGGAGAGAAGGAATCGGACTCTTTTAGACATGACTAGGTCAATGATGAGTTATTCTGAGTTGCCATTATTCCTTTGGGGTTATGCTTTGGAAACCGCTGCTTACATACTAAATCTAGTACCAAGTAAATCTGTTCCAAGGACACCACGAGAGATGTGGATTGGGCGCAAGCCTTCTTTGCAACATCTCCGGATATGGGGGTGTCCGGCACATGTGCTGAAAGGAAAGATGAGCAAATTGGATTCTAGATCGGAAGTATGTTACTTTGTGGGTTATCCAAAGGGTACTTATGGATGGTATTTTTATGATCCAAGAGAACAGAAGGTGTTCGTCAGTACGAATGCTATTTTCTTGGAGGATGATTATATCATGAATCATAAACCTAAGGGAAGGATAGATCTTAGAGAGATAGAAGGAGAGCCCTCAGTCCAACCCGTAGTTAATAACGATGTAAATCAGGAAAACACCACTTCTTCACCTATTTCCGCACCAGTACCTCGTCGTAGTGGGAGGATTATCAGCCAGCCTGATAGATACATGTTCTTAGGAGAAGTTTTTGAAGCTGTCTCCATAGAATCTGAATCTGATCCTACCACATACGAAGAGGCAATGGCTGATGTTGATTCAGCTCATTGGGTTAAAGCTATGAAGGCTGAATTGGAATCTATGGATTCTAATCAGGTCTGGGATCTTGTAGAACTTCCAGCCAATATTAAACCCATTGGCTGTAAGTGGGTCTACAAGAGGAAAAGAGGATCTGATGGAAAGGTTGAGACCTTTAAGGCAAGGCTTGTTGCGAAAGGTTATACTCAGAGGGAGGGCATTGACTATGAGGAAACCTTCTCGCCGGTGGCCATGCTCAAGTCCATCAGAATACTCTTATCCGTTGCTGCATGCCTAGATTTTGAGATCTGGCAGATGGACGTCAAGACTGCATTCTTGAATGGCAATCTTGAGGAGGACATCTATATGCAACAACCAGAAGGGTTCATAGCTGGTCGGAAAGGTAACTTGGTATGCAAGTTGCAAAAATCCATTTATGGGCTTAAGCAGGCATCCAGAAGTTGGAACATACGATTTGACCAAGCGGTCAAATCGTTTGGTTTCATACAGAATCTGGATGAACCTTGTGTATACAAGAAAAGTGAAGGAAAAGTGGTGGCTTTTCTTGTGCTTTACGTTGACGACATTCTACTCATTGGAAATGATGTAGCGGCATTGTCAACGGTCAAGGTTTGGCTAGCTAGTACTTTCGATATGAAGGATCTAGGAGAGGCGAGCTATATTCTTGGGATAAAGCTCTTTCGGGATCGCAAGCGAAAGATAATGGGATTATCTCAAGCTGGTTATATCGATAAGGTGCTAACTAGGTTTTCAATGGATAATTCGAAGAAAGGTTTGTTACCTTTCAGGCATGGTTTAGCGTTCTCCAAGGACCAGTGTCCAAAGACACAGGAGGAGAGGAATCGCATGACAGGAGTTCCCTATGCTTCTGCAGTGGGAAGTCTCATGTATGCGATGTTATGCACTAGACCAGATATCTGCTTTGCCGTTGGCATGGTTAGCAGATATCAGTCGAATCCGGGTCCAGAGCACTGGACAGCCGTTAAGCACATTCTTAAGTACTTGAGAAGAACTAAAGATTACATGCTTATGTACGGTGGTAGTGAGTTAATTCCAGTGGGATACACTGACTCGGACTTTATGTCAGATAAAGATTCGAGGAAGTCGACGTCCGGTCATCTCTTTACCTTGGGAGGTGGTGCTGTCAGTTGGAGGAGCATTAAGCAGAAATGCATTGCAGACTCAACTACAGAAGCTGAGTATGTGGCTGCTTGTGAAGCCGCAAAGGAAGCTGTTTGGCTCAAGAAGTTCCTTATGGAACTCGAGGTGGTACCAGCGTCGCTGTCGCCTATTACGCTTTATTGTGATAATAGTGGGGCAGTGGCTCAGTCCAAGGAGCCAAGGAACCACGGAAAGGGAAAGCACGTAGAGCGGAAATATCATCTTATCCGAGATATTGTTCAACGTGGAGATGTGACTGTCACCAAGATTGCCACAGCTGACAATCTTGCTGATCCGTTTACAAAGGCCTTGCCACAGAAGGTCTTTGATCGTCATCTAGATAGTCTAGGTCTTAGATGTAGTTCTGAATGGTTATGAGTGCAAGTGGGAGTTTGTTGGGTTTGTGCCCTCAAACCATTACTTTCTGTATGAGACATTGACATTTTAATATATGGATATCAGCTTTACATTTTATTGTGTATGTTCTTTTCATGAGATGATTGTTAATCCTTAAGTATTATAGTAAGTAATTCGTGTGTGTATGAGATGCACACAAGTGAGATACGAATTACTATTCTTTAATACTTAGAATGTGTCACAGTGGATGATGAGACTGGATACCTCATCAAGTCTACACTGTAGTATAATTAACTACCATTGGATGGAGTGATTAATCTCAATCACTAGAGTGTAGCTCTTAGTTGATATGCTAGTGCTTATAGTGCATTGACGGACCTGAGTTTCCTATTGACGCTTAAGACTGTCAAACAGTCAATAGGAACTCATAACTTGTATAAGGTACGTGTTCTCAATCTTGAGACGATTATGAACACAGACTGTGGATATGACTGCTTTGATTTACCAATCAGTGAGGTCTATAAAAGATCAACACCTGGGTATCTTGGGTATGTCATATTCATAGGGTTGTGAACATATATTGTCAAGATAGAATCTACCCTCTGTTTCAGAGTAAGCATTCCCTTGAGAATGTCACCATGTCGATTACTGAGTACTGCAGTCTTGTTGATAAGAGTTATCAACATGTTTGGTAATCATGAGAGGTGAATGGGACTCAAGGAATACAAGAAGTAATCATGATTCAGGTTGACAGCAACAGTTATCCGATTACCTGAATATGATTACGAATGCTGACGGTAGAGGGACATTAGTACACCATACAAGTCTAGTTATCGCTTCGGATATGTTCTTTTGCGTTGGAGTTCAGTTATCGTTTTATAGTGGAGTAAACTTTAACTGACCAGTTAGTTAGTTTGCTGATCAAAGAGTTTGGTCATGGTAATTAACAAACTGGTCTGAGCCAACAATAAAGAGCCTAGGAGGTCCCACTCTTAGCTCCGCCAGGATGCTTGGAAAGATGCTTGAGGATGATGTCCAGACAGGTTCGATCGATCGAAGATGTCTCGATCGATTGAAGTCTGAAGGTTCGATCGATCGAAGATGGTTCGATCGATCGAATGTTCGATCGATCGAAGGCACTTCGATCGCTCGAAATCTAGGTCGGTTCTGGGAATCTATAAATAGGGCAGCTGCGTTCTGGAAGCGAGAGCTCGTCATTTTGAACGTCAGAAGCTGCAGAAACTGTTTTGGAGTCCCAAAACCTTCTCTATCCTCTCCATTAGGGTTCCCACCAACCCTAGTCTTTCTGGCAGGCATCCGCAGGAGTCATAAGGGTGAAGATCATCTAGTGGAGGCTGCTGGAAGTTGAAGATCAGAATTGGGTTCAAGACACTAAGGTATAACTCGTGTCCCCTCTTGTACGTATCTGTAGAATTGACGAGTAGTAGATCCAGGCATGCCAATAAAGTTTCATAACTTGATTTTTCCGCTGCGCGTTTAAACTTTCCATTTAAACCTGTTTTTCCTGCATCATTATGTTTCTTCTTGTTCGTTATTCTATTTCAAACCATTGTTTTATAATAAGGAGTATTGAATATTATGTTCATTGTTTTTAATAAAAGTTTTTCAATTCACAAGTTAATAAATATGGTTGTGGGAGACTTGTTGACGAGAACCCTCACGAGACTTCACTCGTCCGACTAGGGACACCTAGGGGTTTAAAAGGCTTGTTGCATATGATAAATGCAATCGTGATCCATGCGAAAATGGAATAGTATGTTATTAGTAGTTAGTTTTTATTTTAGTTTTGCTCGAGGACTAGCAAAATGTAGGTTTGGGGGTGTGATCGGGAGAGAACTAATCCTATTTATACGCCTTAACGAGCATTTGTTAGTACCTTTTTATCCTGTTTTTGTATATTTTTACTTCGTTTTCTATTTTCTGACAGGTTTTGGAAGAAATCAAGTATATCAGGCTAAACAGGGTGAAAAGTCAGAAAGAAAGAAGCTGAAAAAGCCAAGTCGCGCGCGCGAGCCGCGCCCGCGAAATTCGAGATTCGCTCGCGCGAGAATCCCAGAATCGCTCGCGCGATCCGCGCGCGCAAAAGTCCAAATGTCGCGCTCGCGCGATATGGGTAAAAACCAATGTTGCGTATTTCAGTATACTGAAGACTCCTGTACAAACGAAACTGCAGAATGACGTCCAGATTGTAAATTACATCAGTTTCAGTCCGTTTCGAGTTGTAAAGGCTTCCAAAACTTGTTGTAAATCTATATATACTCTATTTTACTTCAATTTAAGGGTTACACACCCATACATACATAATATACATACATACTTCCAGCCATTGAAGGGAGGGAAGCAAGGAGAAGAAGAAGAAGACCAAGGGTTTCCATGGCCTCCTCCAGGGGTGAAATTCGGTCGGTTCGGTTCGGTTTTGGTCGGTTTTGGTCATTTAAAAAACCGACCGAATGGTCGGTTTCGGTCGGGTTCGGTCGGTTTTGGTCGGTTTTAGTCGGTTCGGTTCGGTTTGTAGCTTGCAGGGTTTTTGGGAAAACCGACCGGACCGCTCGGTTCGGTCGGTCGGTTCGGTTGGCCGGTTTAAACTTTCACCCCTAGCCTCCTCCATCAACCTCTTGCTATCTATCACTTCCATGGACGGTTAGATCATAGATCTAGGGTTTCAATGAAGCCCTAGACGAGTAATAGGGTTTTATTTATGCTTTTATTTTAGTTTTATTATGTATGGATGACAGTCACATGTTTAGAGGATTTTTATAAATAAATCGTACTTACATTGATTAAATCATTGCTTTCAGAATTTATTCTTGTCTTAGATCTATTTTGACTGTGATGTGCTCAACGATCTATTCTTGCTGTGCTTGTTTAGATTGTTTACATGTGATGGTGCTTTATTGATTCGTGCTATCAAGTATCCGAATAGTCCATGCCTAGGTTAGACGGATTAGATCACAACCCTAGTTTAGTGTGAGATAATTCGTGCTACCCGAAGATGGATTATGTTGGTGCTTGAACCATGATTATCTTCTTGTCGGAGGAATTGGGCTTGTAGCTACAATTTCCCATATTCATCCAACGTAATAAGCTAAAGTAATTCATAAATATCCTTATTATGAAGCTAGTGGTGGATTTGTAATCCTAGGTTCCCTTAAATATTATTTAAAACAACTTTAATTGCTTTCATAGTTTAGATTTACTTTTATAGTTATTAGTTTAATTAAATCCAAATCAAAATCCGTTTTTCCTAATTAATTAGACTTAGGTTTTACAATTAAGTCATTGTAGTAATCAATCTCTGTGGGTTCGACCTTTACTTTCACTACTACAAATCTTTAGAAAAGTAAAGAATACTTTTTATATCTTGATATTGACAACATCAATCACCGTAGGCGCAGAGGGAACTGATGTGTTTGACGACGAGCACACCGCTTTCCTGATCTATTGGTTAAACAGGTACCTCTTCTGCTCGGTCAGCTAAGCTATTACCAAGGAATACACCTCCTTAGCCCTGGCCCTGATCGCGGCTCAGCCATTGGCCTTGGCTACTATGGTATGGGCACACCTGGTTCGTGGTGTGACAGATTTTATTGACTCGGGCTTCCTTTTCAGTGGTAGCCCGATCTGGATTCTACAGCTTTGGCTGCATTCTTATTTTATTGCACACTGGCCTCCATCCGGGGGACTAACCGATGCTTTTGTTTTTACTGTCCACTTCATGGACGTTGGCCCTTCTCCTCACTCCTTTAAGGAATGTTTCACCTTTTTTCTATGAGGGATGCTCCAATCAGACCCCTTCCAATTTTCTACCTTCCTTTTCCTTTCACTTTTGCCTATTTCTTCAACTTTCTAACAACCCTACCAACTGGACTTAGTAGCTAGAGACATCCTCTATAGTCCGTCCATTCCCCGCCTTAATAACAAGTGTGGAGTGGAATTTAACTTCGCCTCACTTTTTGCCCGTCAGTTCTGACTCTCCCAAATGGTACACGTTCCTCCTGCGACAGCTGCTAATCAAGATTAAGTAGAACGTGGCTTGCTTGTGACTGATGAGCAGGCAAAGAAAATCAGTGATCGGTCTGATAAACTCAAGAAAGCCTTTTATTTTCAACCATTTCAACATCGGTAGATTGTTACAGACGAATTCAATCGGTGGTGGTCTGAACGGGCTTCCAACATATTTAAAACTTTTGCTGCTAAGGCGTTGCGTCCTTTCAACATTTCATCAGCCACTTTGGCCGACAAACCTGTTGTTGCGCTTGTCACAACCTGCAAAAAACAAATTGCAAAGAGGTCGGATTCCAAAAAGATAATGGGCAAAGAGCCAGCAAAAAAGAAAAAGACTGCAACCACGACTACTCAGGTATTCTCTATACCTCCTTACTTTTCTTTTCTTGTTGGCTGATTCACCTTATTCTTACTAACCTCCCTTTCTATTCCATTATAGCTAGTGGATGAGGACTTTGATGATAAAGCCTTGCCAACCCTGCAAATCTTACCACTAGCTCTACCTTCCGAAGCCCCACTACAAACTCCACCACCTCCTCTGCTGGTTCCTACCACAGTTGAACGGGCTCAGGTCGTTCTTGAAGAGGTCGCTACTAGGGGCTCTATTTCGCTCTGGATTATTCCTCCAATGACTCCTTCGGATGAAGATGATGCTGCTGATCCAACTGTAGATGATGCACTAGAGCAAGTGATTTTCTCCTCCAATAGTGAAAGGTTACTTGGGGGTGATGTAACGACAACTAGAGAAGAGGTCGAACAAACGGTCCAATCAGTATTAGACCGTGTCGGAGATGAGTTGACCAGCCAGATTGATTCTGCTTCTGTAATAGAATCGGCCATAGATGCTATAGAAGGGACTATAACGGCAGATCCTGTTACTTCTGGCCCTTTAGAGGAATCGGCCCCAACCGTTAAAGAAACAATCCCAATAGTTGAGCCTGGGGTGGAAGTTCGGCCTACTGCAAGTACAAGAGCTGGAATTTTGGTGGAAAAAACTGTGGTCCCACTTATCGAATCTGGTCAGCAATCAACTCAAACCCCAATCCCTTAGCCAAGCAATGAAGAGGTCGCCATGACATTGTCACAAAACGTGTCATCTCCAGCACCCCCTGTTATCCAAGTGATTTTCTTTCATATTTGGACTTTTCGTCTTCTTTCCCTTTATAGATACTAACCCTTGGCTGTGGTTTTACTATTCCTGACCAAGATGTTACCTTAGGTCCAGCGTTGTTCATATCATTTGATGACTTCTTTTCTAGTCTCGACCTCAGGGCGTTTGATCTGGGCCAGTTGGAGCCTGAAGCAACTACCCATTCGAATTTTCAATTATCAAAGGACCTTCTTCTCAGTCTGGCTGACCATGATTTGATCGGGCTACCTTCAGCTGCTAAAGTCGATGCAGCCATAAGTGCCCTCTTCGCTAATCGCTCACTCTTGATTGGTCAGTTTTCCTTGATACGAGAGATTCGAGAGCGGTTACCGGGCTTCCGTATCTTGGACCAATTGGCCTCTGTTGTTCAGACTGAGGCCGAAGCTCATCTTGGTGCCGGATAGAAAGCGATGCAGTTTTTTCAGACTGGCAAGACCAAATATAAAGCCAGGAAGGTAACTCGGGCTCAAGTAATTGCCTGAGACACATGGCTTCAAGCTCGAATTACTACACGCTGGGCACAGTTGGAGCAATGTAAGGCTGAGGTTGTTACCAATGATGCAGCCTTAGTAAAGGTGGACAAAGCATTGGCCCAAATTGGTGGAGATGCTCAAAAATGCAATGAGCAATTATAAGCCAGCATCCCAATCTCTCGTGTCTGGTCCCAAAAGCTAGACAAAGCCAAGCAGGATCGGGCTGGAGCTAAAAAAACATGGGAAGACATGCGGGCGAAGCTTAGGAATTTTGAGTTGGCCTAACCTCTATACATTGTATATATATATTTTTTGTAAGTAAGCTGTGCTTTAGCATTTATCAATATACAAACACCTTTGATCATTCGGGCTCATAATTAATAAGTAGTTCATATTCTAACCATATTTGGTCTGTACTCTAGATTAATAGTCTTCCGTAAGTACGATAATGTGACTTTAAATACTGACCATTTATCAATCTTGCATAAACTTCTCCATTTAGATCGCACAGCCTGTATGCCCCTCCTTTCTTGACCTGGTGGACAATGAAAGGACCTTCCCAATTGATTGACCATTTCCCATAACGGTTGCCTTTGTCTCCAATAGGCAAACCGACCTTCCAAACTAAGTCCTCTGTGCAGAAGGACTTCTCATTTACCCTTTTGTTATATGCTCAAGCAGCCCATTATTTTTGTACTTTGAATGAGTCCAAGGCTGCCAACCTTGTTCCATCAAGTCCCTGTAACTTAGCTATCATAGCCTCAGTGTACTCAGCGGGCTCAAGCTGATTTTGTAATGCCCTCCTAGCTGATAGGACCTCTTAGACCCAGTGCTAGACCTCTTAGATGTTCGATATGCCCTCCTAGCTGATTTTGTAATGCCCTCCTAGCTGATGCCCATAGGTTAGCAAAAATGGTGTAAACCCAGTGCTAGACCTCTTAGATGTTCGATATGCCCAAAGTGCTTTGGACATTAGCTTGTCCCATTCCCTTGGGTATTCATTTATCATCTTCTCAATGATCCCCTTGAGGATCTTGTTAGTTGACTCGGCCTGCCTGTTGGCCTGAGCGTAATATGGAGTAGAATTGAGAATGGTAATCCCTCTACTCTTTATGAAGGCTGCGGTCTCTGTCCCTGTAAACACAAACCCTTGATCGGTCGTAATGGTTTCTAGCAGGCCGAACTGGTGTATTATATGCTCTTCAATGAACTTAATGACAGTGGCCTGAGTCACCGCCCTGTATGGTATAGCTTCGGCCCACTTCGTAAAGTAGTCCGTAGCCACTATAATAAAATAATACTGGCCCGATAATAGTGGGAGTACTTTGCCAATCAAATCCATGGACCATCCTCTAAACGGCCATGGCTTTATTATGGATTGAAGCTCCTTGGCAGGCACCCGTTGAATCAGGCCATGCTTCTGGCAGGCTTGGCAGCCTTTGGCATAACTGATGCAATCCTTTAACATACTTGGCCAATAATAGTTGTACCTTCGTAAAAGCCATTTCATCTTGGTACCGGCCCTAATGAGCTCCGTAGATCCCTTCATGGACTTCGATCATCACCTGCATGGCCTTCTTTTTGCCTAAGTATTTTAGGATTATGTCATCACCGATAGGTTTCTTGAATCATTCTCCATCAAGCACCACACATCGGACCGTAAACAGCCTTACCTTTCGGTCCATCCTAACATTTGGGTGTTTTATGTATTCAATGATAGGAATTCTTTAATCATCGTCATCCATTAAGACTGAATTGGCTGTGGTGTACCAGCCTCTCTTTGCGACTGATGGCTGTGCTCGGACTTGTACTGACATTGCTGATTCTCCAAGCCCTTGACAGAAGATGAGGTCGATCCTGCTCTAGCTAATCTATCGGCCTCCATATTTGTTGATCTTGGAATATAACTCACGATTCTTGATGGAAAAATCGGTTTAAATTAAAAGTTTAACCGCGCAGCGGAAAAGTCAAGTTATAAAAACTTATTGGTAGCCCAAGATCTTCTACCCGTCAATTCCATAGATGCGTACTAACAAGAGGGAGAGGAAATATACCTCAGGTCTTGAACCCAATTCTAAAAACTTCTTTCTCCTTGATGGTGCAGCAACTTCCACTAGGCTGTCTTCACTCTTATGACTCCTGCGGATGCCTGTCGGAAGGAATAGGGTTGGAGGGAACCCTAATAGGGGGGATAGGGAAGGTTTAGGGAAACCTAAATAGTTTTTGCAACTTCTACATATAAAAACGACGATTAAAAACATTCAGTACGCAGCTTCCCTATTTATAGATTCCCAGAACCGACCTAACCTTCGAGCGATTAAACCTTCGATCGATCGTATAACCCTCGAGCGATCGAACCTGCCTAGACTTCAATCGATCGAGACTCCTTTGATCGATCGAACCTGCCTTGACATAATCCTCATGTACCCTTCCAAGCTTCCTAACGGAGCTAAGAGTGGGACCTCCTAGGCTCTTTATTGTTGGCTCAGACCAGTTTGTTAATTACCATGACCAAACTCTTTGATCAGCAAACTAACTAACTGGTCAGTTAACGTTTACTCCACTATAAAATGATAACTGAACTCCAACGCAAAAGAACATATCCAAAGCGATAACTAGACTTGTATGTTGTACTAATGTCCCTCTACCTTTAGCATTCGTAATCATATTCAGGTAGCCGGATAACTATTACTGTCAGCCTGAATCATGATTACTTCTTGTATTCCTTGAGTCCCATTCACCTCTCATGATTACCAAACATGTTGATAACTCTTATCAACAAGGCTGCAGTACTCAGTAATCGACTTGGTGACATTCTCAAGGGAATGCTTACTCTGAAACAGAGGGTAGATTCTGTCTTGACAATATATGTTCACAACCCTATGAACATGACCTACGCAAGATACCCAGGTGTTGATCTTTTATATACATCACTGATTGGTAAGTCAAAGCAGCCATATCCACAGTCTGTGTTCATAATCGTCGCGAGATTGAGAACACGTACCTTATACAAGTTATGAGTTCCTATTGACTGTTTGACAGCATTAAGTGTCAATAGGAAAGCTCAGGTCCGTCAATGCACTATAAGCACTAGCATATTAACTAAGAGTGGCACTCTAGTGATTGAGATTAATCACTCCATCCAATGGTAGTTAATTATGCTACAGTGTATACCTGATGAGATATCCAGCCTCATCATCCACTGTGACAATCTTTAAGTATCAAAGGATGGTAATTCATATCTCACTTGTATGTATCTCATACACACACGAATTACCTACTATGATACTTAAGGATTGAAAATCATCTCATGAAAGAAACATACATAATGAAATGTAAAATTGATATCCATATATTAAAATGCTAATGTCATACATAAAGTAATGGTTTGAGGGCATAAACCCAACAATTCTGTCATCGAACGAGTCCATGAGCTATATTGGACTGACTATATTGGTGGAAGATGTAACACCTGTAATTTTCTTTCATTGATAATATCAGTTTTTCGAATTTCTATATTGGACTAACTATATTATTATATTATTATTTTAATTATCTGACGGTACGGCCAGTAGTAACCGTACCGACTCGGCCGTAATAAGATTTAACTTAGTCCCGTACCCAGACCCGGACATTAGAAATAATACTCGATTGCACGTAAATCGAGACTGACACGTATATCGAGGAACTTATGCACACAAACAGAGGAAGTGGCACAAAACCCGAGGTAGGCTCGACATGGCTGGCCACATGGAAGCTACATGCAACCCCATTGACACATGTCACCACCTTATGTGACACTTGTCCACATGTGGGACACTTGTCATTGCATGTGCACATGCAAACATGCATGAAGACACCTCCCCTTCCACCATCTCTATATAACCATGCATATACTCATGCATTTCATTTTCGTTGGCCTAAAAATCTGCACATGGATAGAAGGCTAGGAGGTTAGAGATACATAGAGAGATAAAAGAGAAGTTAGGAGGAAAATCAAGAGTTGATCCTCCATTTCCTTGTGAGCACCTTCATATACACACTCATATACTTACATCCACATCACCATGGGGACTTAGGAGCTGTGATTATAAGTCTTAGAAGTCCAAGAAGATTCCTAGAAGAAAGAAAAGTCAAGAAGTTAAGAAGAAGAAGGAGTTCATCCTTGAAGTTTGAAGTTCAAGCTCTATTAAGCTCAAAAACAACATCCAAGCTCAATTTCAAGCTTTGGTGAGTAAATTGTGAGTAATTGTGAGTAATCTAACTCAATTTAGGACACATATAATATGTACTAATGTTTAGTAGAAGTTTAATGTTGTTGTGTTGAAGTTTTCATGACATGCAAGACAAATCCATAAATCTGAGAAACTGAAACTCTCAGCAGAACATAGTTTAGTAAAATGAATGTTTTGTGCAGCTCTAAAATCCGAATTAAGCTAGGTGTTTTTGTGATAAAATCTAACTCATATATCTACAAATAACTCTTCTATAGCTCAGTCTAGAAATCACTCCTTCATGGGTGAAATGCATGTACAACGCAGTGTTATAAACCTGGGAAAACAGAAACTTCCAACAGAATGTAGTTTAGTAAAATGGATGTTTTGAGGAGCTCAAAAATCTGAATTAAGCTAGATTGTTTTGTGGTAAAAGCTAACTCATATATCTACAAATAACTCTTCTATAGCTCAGTCTATAAATCACTCCTTCATGGGTGAAATGCATGTACAACGCAGTGTTATAAATCTGAGAAACTGAAACTTTCAGCAGAACATAGTTTAGTAAAATGAATGTTTTGTGCAGCTCAAAAATGAGAATCAAGCTAGGTTTTTTTTGTGAAGAAAGATAACTCATTTATCTACAAATAACCCTTCTATAGCTCAGTCTAAAAACCCCTCCTTCATAGGTGAAATTCACGTACAATACAGTACTATAAATCTGGGACAGAACAGTCCGAGATATAAGAAATGTCTTGTAAAATAATTAGTTTGAGTAGCTCAAAAATGTAATTGAAGCGATATTTTTTTTTTGTACATGAAGATATTCCTATTATCTATAATGTTTTAGTTTTGAGTTTGACCTACAAAGCAATTTATCATGCCCAAATAAATCATGTTAATTCAGTCAACACAGTGAAAATGTATCTTGGCAGATTGTATAGCTTTTTGTATAATGTTTTGTTTATGCATGGTGTTGATTGTTGATGCTAGTTTTCCAGTACATGTGTTGTTATGAAAATCTCGTGCTATGGTAGTGATATCGCGTAGAAGAGTATGTTAAGGGTTTCATCTATATGTTTTATTGATATTAAATCCATGATTATAAATCCATAAGCTACGTGAATATAGTTTAATGACCGTTGGAAAGTTCATACCCAAACTATAAGTATATTGTATGGCACGATTATTGCATTGATAAATGATCGGGAAAGTTTCCATCGTAAGTATATTGAGAGGAAGAACGGAATGTCGGATGTATAGCGAAATATTAGCGGTTATAAATGGATGATATTAATGAACTAAACTACGAAACGTGCGAACGCGTAAAATAATGATAAAACCTTTGATAACAGATTTAATGCGAATAAGGGACATTGGGCCTCGTTTCTAGTCGTGTGTCTACTGGTCAAAGTTGATTCGTGAACTTTTGTGTCGTGTTTATATAATTCTTGCAAAGTTGGTCTCTCGATTATTCCATGGAGTCGATTGGTGAGTTATGTTTTGTTCCTTGATCTGAGGATCGGCATGACGTGTTCGGTCAAGTGCGGATGACCTGAGGATCGTCATGACGTGTTCGATCAAGTAGTTGATTAGTTTTCCGCACCCTTGGACTGAGGATTGGCATGACGTGTTCGGTTATGTACGGGTGACCTGAGGATCGGCATGACGTGTTCGTCCAAGTGATTATTAATTTTCCGTACCCTTGGTCTGAGGATCAGCATGACGTGTTCGGTAACGTGCGAGCGACCTGAGGATAGGCATGACGTGTTCGACCAAGAGATTGTTAATGTCCCGCACACTTATGCCATTTGGGCGACATTTTGAATGCCAGTTGGGCGATAGTTTGAATGCCATTTGGGCGACAGTTTGAGTGCCAGTTGGGCGACAGTTAACTATCCATTGTTGAGTGTTGTTCTTTCTTGACCAGTAAATACGTTTGGAGTTAAGTCTTCTTTCAGTCAATGTCATTGGTCAGTTCAGTTCTGGGTTAAGTTTCAAAGGGAATGATTGGGTTTAAATAAGACATGGTTTTGAGAATGAGAAAAGACGAACAAGACATAGCATCGAGAATAAGAAGAGATGAAGAATAACTTACCTTGGTGGTGGTAACCTTAAGGGGACCCTCACTTAGCTTAACCGCTAACGGCTTTTCATGGCGCTGGACCTTCCACGTCCAGCCTTTGCAGGTCCAGATAGAGCTGGCTATGATCAAGATACAGATTTTACTACTAAAGACTATGCTGGTGAAGATTACTACGAGGAAGGCTATGGTTTCGCCAGCTGAAGATCTTGGAGTTTTGCTTTTATCATAGTTCTGTTATTAATATGTTTAATGATGTAATAGCTTAGTTGAACATATAATATGTATCTTTTGGATATCTTTTTGGCCTGTAATATACTACTGATGTAAGACTTGGATGTTTTAAATTTCTGCTTCCGCTGAACTTAGTCACTTTCCCATATCACATTATTGTTATAAGCATGTTTGGACAATCAGGTGACACTCACAACCAGTCACGTGTCTACAAACCCATAAAGGAAATTTATTTTTCCCTATTTTTGGTACTTCGGGGCGTGACACTTTCAAAGTTTACTCTTGTCTTAGATCTATTTTGATGGTAGTGTGCTCAATGATCTATGCTTGCTGTGTTTGTTTAGATTATTTACATATAATGGTGCTTAAATTGAATTGTGCTATCAAGTATCCGAATAGTCTGTGCCTAGATTAGACGGATTATACCACAATCCTAGTTTAGTATGGGATAATTCGTGCTAACCGAAGATGGATTATGTTGGTGCTTGAACCATAGTTATTTTCTTGACAGAGGAATTGGGCTTATAGCTACAATTCCCCATTATCATCCAACTTAATAAGCTAAAGTAATTCGTAAATACCCTTATTACGAAGCTAGTGGTGGATTTGCAATCCTAGGTTCCTTAAACTTATTATAAAAACAAATATTTAATTACTTTCATAATTTAGATTTATTTTTTTTTGTTCTTAGTTTAATAAAATCAAAATCCATTTTCCTTAATTAACTAAATCTAGGTTTTAAAATCAAAGTGCTTTAGTAATTCAATATCTGTGGGTTCGACCTTTACTTTCACTACTACAAATCTTTAGAAAAGTAAAGTATACTTTTTATATCTTGATACTGACAACATCACTCCCTTACAGAATGTGGCTGCATTTGATCTTCCCATCTTGCCACATCCTAATAGCTTGATTGGCCTAATGTCGTCTTCATATAGCACTACATCAGCTATTTGCACACGTGCTATGAATGGTCTCGTATTAGCCCCTACTACTTCAACCTCATCCCTACTCTAAAAAATTAGCAACTGATGAAGGGTTGAAGGAATACAATAGTTGGGATGAATCCAGTCTTGACCTAGCAGCACATTATACGTGGCCGATGTCTCCATGATGAAGAAGGTTGTCATGACCGTCTTGCTACCAATGGTTAGTTCCAAAGGTAAAATACCCTTGGTCCTTGATGGAGTCCATGTGAAGCTCTGGACATTCATCTTGGTTGGAATCAACTCCAACTCAGACTCTTGGAGAACCCTTAGCATGATCTGGGGCATGATGTTAATAGTAGATCTTTCATCAATGAGAATTCTGTTTATTGGAACCCCTTCAATGTGTCCCTTGACATATAGAGGTTTTAAGTGCTGGGACATCTGATAGGTGGGTTTTTCAAAAACTACCTTGACAGGCCCTACTGATCTTTGTCCCTCTTCTGTTTACTTCCCTTTTGGTCTTAAGATGGTGATCTTAGGCCGATCGAACTGTTGATCGGTGGCATCCACATTTTTGCTTGTGGGTTCCATCACTTTAGGATTGATAGTTTCTCCTCCATTCCAAAACAACTCCTCGATGGCTGCTGCCCCGGTAACCTGATCTTCTACCCCATCACCTTTTATGGCCGCTGGTTGATCTGGCTTGGCCATGAAGGACATGGACAGAGTCTAATACCCTATATTTTCAATGATTATTTATGCAGAGAGATTCTATATACTTCCTTTGTGCACACTTAAAATTCTATCTTCAATCGATCGAAGTCTTCTCGAGCGATCGAACTTTCTAGAGTTCAAGCGATTGAACCCTTTTTCAGCGATCGAAACCCTACCGACCAAAATTTATGACATGGTCCCCACTTTAATCAATTAAAACCTTTTTAATCAATCAAACCTGACTGATCTGCTCTCGAGCGATCGAAAGTGTAATCATTAGAATTCCAAGTTTCACGCAGAAACAGCCACCTGTACCTCCTACCCTCTATATATATGAACCATTCTCGAGAGTGTGTGTGTTTGGTTAATTCACAAAATCTAGATAAAGAGAGAGAGAGAGAGTGGTGTTTTGATATATACATATATATACTCATACACATATATTATACACTACACACATCCATATATATTATATACACTTAAAAGAGAAAGAGGAGCAGAGAAGAAGAAGAAGAAGAAGAAGAAGAAGAAGAAGAAGAAGAAGAAGAGAAAGAGAAGGAGAGACAGAGACAGAGAATAGAGCAGAGAGAGAGAGAGAAGAGGCCATTGGATGGAGAGAGAGAGAGAGAGAGAGAGAGAGAGAGAGAGAGAGAAAGAGAGCTCAAAGCTTGATGAGCCAAACACGTCCCTAGCACGTTCAGTGAGTCTTTACTCACTTGGTTTCAATTATATAATGTTTTTACAAGCTTTTGATATATTTAGCCGTGTCAAACACGTCCCTAAGACGTTTATACATTTTTGTTTACCAATCTACTGGTGAAGACGACTGTCGAGCAATTGAACTGAGTTTAATCGATCAAAGGTGCAATTGATCGAAGAAACTTCAATCGCTCGAACATTATTTTCCCTCAATCGATCTAAATGGTTTCAATCGATCGAGACATGCAAAACATGGTTTAGTTCATTTGGTTATTATATATGCGGTTCGAATGTTCGATTCTCGATTTGGACTTCTATTATGCGATTTTGGGTTAATCAGGGAGAATGTGACAACACAGATAAGTATGCTTAAGAATAATGGATAAACGAAATGACGTTAGATACTATGCAGTCATATATGAGTTAGATATTCGTTTCTTTCAATCAGAATAGTCAGGCCACATGGGAATTATCATGTATCGATATTAGTACTGAGTTTAAGTAGGTTTGATAAGTTCTAGAAATGGAACGTGCACTACACCAAAATAGCAGATTTATCACCCTTATTTTCGCTAGATTTGTCACTGCTGAGTACAGTGACAAAGTTTGTCACTGTCTATGACGGTGACAAATAGAATTGGTGACAAAAGATACACTTGGTCACTGCTTAGTAACATTTTGTCACTGCTATCAGCAGTGACAATGTCTAATACGAAATTTCTGTGACAAATATGGTCTAGTTAAAAAAAAACCCACCCCCTTCCCCCCAAATATTTGGTTCCCCCTCCCCCACACCCCCCCCCCCCCCCCCCCCTCCCCCCCCCCCTCCCCTCCAAATAAAAAAAATTATTGACCTAACAAAATAACAGAGGGTGAGATACAGAGAGAGAAAAGACCGACGCCTCCACCCCTCTTCCTCATCCTCCTTTCTTCCTCCCCAATCTCTTATAATAGATCCGTCTTCCTCTCCTCTTCCTCTCAATATCTATTCTCTTCTCTCTCTCTCTTGCGGCAGCATCGATGGAGGTTTCGTTCTCTCTTTGTCACTCGATCTCGGCTCGACGATCGGTGTCGCTCTCTACTCCAAGTTCTCTGAAGGGCCACCAAGGTGTAAGATATGTAGTTTCTCTTTTAAATTTATCTATATACACATATGTACACAAGCATATACATTTAGGGATTTTAGGGTTTTTTGTCTTTAAATCTTCATCCTTCGGGTTTAATTAATTTTGGATTTTAGGGTTCAAATCTGAGTATTTTATGGTTTTTTTGTATATGTTTGTGTATATATACGTTTCTGGGTATGTATGTCTGTGAGGTTGGTTTTTTATTTTTCTAGTGTCGAGAAAATGGAGAGGGGGAGATTGGAGAAGCATAAGACCGTACGATCGGCGGTCAGGGACTAGGCGTGCTGGAATGAGGATCTCGAGGTCCTTGACCACCAGCTGTGGCGGCGTCCGGTGAGGCAGGACTGTGTGTGTATATCGGATCTGAAATATGGTAAGTGGCTATTCTAGTCAACCAATTGATTTTCTGTCTCAACCTTCATTTTTCCTTTTCTTTGTTTATGACTAATGTTTGCACTTATTTCTCGCTCTGGTAACAGTTCATAAGAATTATACAGAGGAGCATTCTGTACCCTCGTACTTGGTAACTACTTTGATTCTAAAAGAGATTTTTTTTTTCGTATAGTTGGATGGGTGAGACAATGCACCTTGGGAAAGAGCTTGTGAGTTTCGAATATGAGGTTTGGGTAAGGATTTCTGTGTACTCTTAAGGATACAACGTAAAAAAAGTTGTACATGCTTCTAACGCAAAACCATTTTATTGCCTTGTTCTACTGCTATCAACTCTGGAAATTGCTTTGGTAATAGAATTGCTATGTTCCTACTTTCTTGTTTACAAACTGTGAGGAACAAACTGGGATATGACAGTACTGCTTTTTTTTTTTTACTGTGTATGGAGCTGCAGGTCTTCAAGTCTAATCAAATTCAATAGGATTGTTGTATTGTGTATGGTGAGAACGTGATTAGAGTATTGTATTTGGAATGGTGAGAACGTGATTAGATTTTGATTAGTCTTGCTTTATATCAGATTTTTATAAAAGTTGAAATCATATTGATTTGACAAAGAGTTAGTTATTGGAGCATTTTTAAAAATGAGGTAATGATACAAACATGAAACTATTAGAACTGAATTTCTCCAAACCACATTAGTGGTTCTTGTCTTTACCAATTAAGTTTCATATAACATTTCTGTCGCTCATTCCATTCGTTGTAAGTCCATGAATTGCATTTTGTTATGCGAATGCTGTTCGTTCATGTATTATGCAGTTTACATACATGTGTGGGTACATGTAGGTACAATGCGCCACTTGTTTGTAATTCTCTTTTTCTATTGTATCTCAAATTGGTTTATCTGCTTTACTAATTCTTACCTTTTTGGCTATAGAGATCATCTCCTCTAAATCTTTGTTTTCTTGTGCCAGTTTCGTATCAGAGGCTAGGGAAAAATTTGAGTTAGCTCTGGAGGCTGACAATTCAAACTCCCATGCTAGATATTGGTTATCCAAATTGCATCTCAAATACCACGTCCCCTGGGCATGTAAAGCTATGCAAGGAATTAACCACTTTCCTTGTGCAATTTTTTTGTTTGTTCAGTTCTCAGAGGGATCATATCCAATATGATTTATTATAAGACGTCCAAAAACTGTAGTTCTAAACTTCTTCTGTTCTTTTTTTTTGTTGTTGTTGTTGTTAATTTGGGATAAGATTGTTAAATTGAGTTGATTTAATTTTTTTGTTGATTTAATTTGGGATAACAGATTCTTGAATTGATCCACCAAAGGTTGCCAATCTTCGCTATGTCGGACATCTATTCGCCATTCTTGTTTTTAGTACAGTCAGTTGCTCAAGTTCAAAGGTAACCCATGCCATGTTCACTCTTTTTCACTTTCCTACTTGCTATCACCCATTTTTCTTTCTTTGTTGGAAGTTTGTCAATGTGAAAGTCCAAGAAAAGATGATTGTGACTTCTCTTTATCTTTTTCTTTGACTCTATGTCCATCTGCCTTTAAAGAGGATGATCTCATCAACTCAGTTGAGTTAGATAACACAACACACAATACAGAGGACGATTTCATCAACTCTATGTTCTCAGTGCGCGAGATTTTCGTCACTGCAAATCTGTCAAGGATTAGAGGTACGCAGTCTTAATGCACGTTGTTTCTGAATTTTAAATCCCATGTCAGAAAACAAGTGCTTTCGCAGTGCAGTAATCGTTTTCTAACTTCTGTTTTACAGACATTAATGCATGTTCTATGAAAGTGTATTTCTCTCTCTTTTCTCATACAAACAGTCCCTAATCAGCCCCCTAAAAACCAGCCCCCAAGTCAGCCCCTAAGCAGCATCCAATCAGGCTTTGAACAGCCCCAGCAAAACGACATGTTCAGCCCTTGAACAACCCTTGAAGCATCATACCTTGAGCAACCCCTAGCAGTCCCCAAGTCAGCCCCTTAGTTGTGTTTTATTTTTAATTGCTTGATGATAATTTCCTTCACAGTTATGTGTACTTAGAAAATTGGATACGGTGATTCCGAGTCACTTAGAAAATTCATGTCGTTTCTGAATTTTAAATCCCATGTCAGAATGGAGCTACCTTATTGATCAGTGATCATTGCCATATTCTATCTAGATTTTACAATCACAAACATCATGTTGGTTTGACAAAGAATTTATTTAAGAGTGATATCAGATCATAACTAGACAGACTCAAGTATACACTGTTGGACAACATTTCAGTCCATTTTCTTGCGCAGTTTTCCTATTGTTTCATGATCTTATTGATTCAAGTATATACTGATGGAAAATTAGAAGGATAAAGCTTTGTCCTTTTCCTTATTTTTTTCATTGTTTGATTGTGTGTTAAGGATGTATTATTTTATTCAATACTTAAAATTTTCAGTAAAATTTAATATATACCTCATTTTCTGTTTTACCAAAAAATGAGAAAATGGTGTGACTGAGAAATGTTACTTTCCATAGTTTTCGTGAAAGATATTTATACAAAATGGTGTGACAACATTGTTTTGACAAAAAAATCATCTTCAAGAAAAGAAAAAAATTGTTCAGTTAGGATGTTGGTTCTCTATTCAATGAGGTTTTTCATTTTTTTTTTTTTTAGGTTCCTATTTTCCTTTGGCACCTTAACTCCTCGGATAAGAGGCAAAAAACAAGTGCTTCCGCAGTGCAGTAATCGTTTTCTAACTTCTGTTTTACAGACATTAATGTATGTTCTATGTGAGTGTATTTCTCTGTCCCTTTTCTCATACAAACAGCCCCCAATCAGCCCCTAAAAACCAGCCACCAAGTAAGCCCCTAAGCAGCATCCAATCAGCCCTTGAACAGCCCCAGCAAAACAAAATGGCAAAACGACATGTTCAGCCCTTGAACAACCCTTGAAGCAGCATCCAATCAGCCCTTGAACAGCCCATAAGTAGTCTCCAAGTCAGCTCCTTAGTTGTGTTTTAATTTAATTGCTTGATGATAATTTCCTTCACAGTTATGTGTAGTTAGAAAATTAGATACGGTGATTCCGAGTCACTGAATTAGTAATTAAAAAACCAAGAAACAAAGCAAACACCAGACCCCCAATCCATTCACTATCTTGGAATGTTAGGGGTATTGCGAGAGCTGAGAAATGCTTATCGATTCGAAACATGTGTGTCCGTCATAAAGTAGAGATCCTTCTATTACAGGAAACCAAGTCTTCAAATATGGATAGGAGGAAAATGAGGTCCGTGTGGGGTTCGGGGAATTTTGATTTTCTGAGTGTGCCTGCTTCTGGGCAATCAGGTGGCTTGGAAAAGACACACGTGCACATAGCATATTGTCTTCATGGAATGCACACACGTCACAGTGCACAGCAGCCCAGGTGCACACCACACGGCAGCCCACATGCACCGCACACAGCACACGTGCACATCACAGCAGCCCATGTGCACAGCAGCACAGCACAGCATGTGTGCACAACAGCACAGCACAACACGCGTGCAATGCACACACGCACGACAGCGCACAACACACACACAGGCAGCACACGTCCACGCGCAATGCATACAGTTTTGGTCTGAATTTCTGGTCATCTTTGCCCTAGATAAAATCAGTTTAAGTTTTTCCTCAGAACTACAATTTTGTAGCTCTTTGAGTTAACTTCCCACAGCCGCGAACGGGGCATGATTTGAAGTTCCGAGTGACGAGAAAACTCCATTTTACTAACACACTGTCAGTATGAAAAACTGCTACTTTTTATTGCGAGTTTATACTTTCAATATGTTTTTGTTCCACAAGATGAATCAATGATCAAACTCTCAAAACTACAGAGTTATAGGTCTAGATGTCTTATTTCCAGAACATTAAGATTTGAATGATTTGAAATTTTGAGTGAAATTTTATGGACAAAACACTACAACTACTGCAAGCTGCCAAAATAACTGTATTTGAGTTTATTTTAGCTACTGTTTTTAGGCCATATCTCTCAAACGGTTTGGGTAAAGGTTCTGAAATTTTAAGGGTAGAAAGATTATGAAAAATTGAACAACTTTCATGTAGAACACATTTGGATTTTATCGTAGAACACCTTTGGATTTTATCTCTCAAACGGTTTGTTTACAATATGATTTGCTTAAACTAATATGTGATGCCCATTCAGCAAGTATTTTTGTGTACGGGCAAACAAGCAGTGGGAAGACGTACACCATGATTGGAATAACTGAGTATGCAGTAGCAGTTCAATGTGTCGAAGCAATCTTACTTGAAGACTTATGCAACCATTGATCAAGAACTTGAGCAGCATTCTCGGATATATTCTTTTCACAGTGGCACAACAGCTTAGTCAATTGTGCGACAGGTATGAAAACTTATTTTTCATATTAGTGGTGAAAAACGTAGATGCTAATTAAGTCCATTCTCTTGAGTTTTGAATATGTCCTCTCGCCTTTAGGCTTGTTTACTGATTTCCTACTCAGTTAATATAGCTTCAACTCAAAGAAATTAGGAGTTCAAGAAAGATGGTAAGAAATTAGGAGTTTTGAAAATGTTTATTAGCCTCTGTTTGGTGTGTGGAATAAGAGAAGGGAAAGAAAAGGAGAGGAGAACTTCCCTTTTGTTTTTCCTCCATGATTAAATAACAACAAATTTTCAAAATATAATTATAACCTTAGATTTTCAAAGTTATAACCTTGGAAAGGATAGTTTTGTTAGCGGGCCTTTTACATGAAACACTTGATCATCTATATCTACTATACCTTAAGAATACAGCACCTCAAATTGGCAAGCAGCTCGAATCTTTTCTTCCTTTTTTATCCTTACTTTGATCATGTGAGCTACCCATATACCACCATTCACTTCTTTCTACGTGTATGCTCTCTCTCTCTCTCATGTCCGTTCGTTTCTTTCGCCTTCTCTCTCATCCCATGCAGTTCACTCCATCTACACTTACTATTTGTCCCTTCCCTTGGGTAATAAAATGCACAAATTTCGAACACTTGCAAATATACAGCTACTCATGGGCCACAACCACCGAGCTGCATCGCAGCTCCCACAACTAGTATCTATATAATAAATCACAAAGGTCTTGATTTGACCGGTATATATGAGAGACAAACATTGTAGGGCTAGGATTGAATCTTAGCTTCAATCGAATGGCCAAGGTTGATTTTGGTTTGAAAATTGGTTTCCCCCCAAACACTCCCGTCTTCTCTCCCAATTTCGTTTGAATTTCCTCCCTCCCCTCTCTTCTCTGTCCAGTCTCTTGGAAGTTGAAACTCAGACTCAGTCTCGAAACTCTCGCTCCCTCTCTTGGAACTCACATAGTCACATGCCACATTTACACAAATCAAAATATTTGAAATTCCCCTCACAGTAATTGTCACATACACACTCTAGTATATATATATTTTAAATGTTGTACTATTTTAGTTACATGCCACATTTACAGACACAAATCAAAATTTTTGAAATTCCCTTCACAGTAATTGTCACACACACACTCTAGTATATATATATATATTTAAATGTTGTACTATTTTAGTTACCCCTTCGATTCCTTGGCATGTCAGTCCAAAAATTAAAATCAAATTCCTTGTCATGCTTAGCTTTCTTTTCCATTTCCAAAAATTAAAATAAAATTCCTTGGCATGTTGTACTATATATACTATTTTAGTTATATGTTTCAAGTTCTGATAACTAACTAAACTTAAAACATATCTTTTTATCTTTTCTGTTGCATGCCTGTCAAAGAATGACTTGTGCAGTTTTAAGTTTTCAATATATTAAACTTGACGTTCTATTTATTATTTTTGTTCAAATGCCATTGAATAGCTTCTACGGGGTTAACCGATTTATAACTATAATTTTTTTAGGAACTTCATCTTCACGGAAATTCTATTGGTGATGAAGGAATTCGCTCTTTGATGGCTGGTTTTTCTTCACATAAAGGTTTTCCTTTTGCTCTATTTATTATCAATTGTGGGGTCGCGCTTCTATGCTTCGTTATTTGCATTTCCATTATTGCAGTTAAACTGAGATGCATAGTTGCTCTTTAGGGAAAGTCATTGTATCTAACCACATTCGTTTGGTACTCTCATCATTTTTGTTAGTTTCTTGACAATGTAGTTTCCATTAACTTCTCTAAGATAGTAAGATACCTTTAGGAACAACAAAATGTGGTTTGTAGTTTTTTTTCATTTTCTTTCAGTTGATGTGATCAAGCTGTGAAGTAAATTGAAAACATACATTCTTTTCGGTTGGAAACATATTTTTGATCTTTGAACTGTTTTGTAGGTGCATCATTTACAGAAAGAACAATATATTCGAAGCAGCCTAAGAGAAAGTTGTTTTATTTTTCTTTTGTTTGAGATTTTGGGATTGGGATATTCCAATGTTGTAATAACTCTGGTGTATATTCTGATTGCTAAATTAATTTTCCTGTAAATTAAATTTTGTTTCTAAATATCCATTATTAATTTGCTTTTAATTTTATTTTATTTTTTGTGTCGTGAACACGGGCACGAGCAATTTGTGTTTATGGGTAAATCGTAGAGAATTTCATAATAAGCTTTTTTTGTCATTTTTTTTTCAATATCTTTCAGAATTGTCACCGTTCAAAACAGTGACAAAAAAGTTTTTTTCAATTTTTTTTTTCAGAATTGTCACCACTAAGAGCAGTGACAAAATTAAATTATCGTCACCAACATTGTCACCGCTTTGTGCAGTGACAAATTTAAAATTATTGTCACGGTTCTTAGCAGTGACAAAAGGAAGGAAATTAACCCTTTAGGGGGTCCTCAAATGGGCAGTGACAAACGAAATTGTCACTGCTCAGAGCAGTGACAAATGTTTTTTGTCACCCCCGTAACTGTCACGGTCAAGAGCAGTGACAAAAGGCATTTGTCACCTCCCAGAGCAGTGACAAATCGGTCATCCTGGTGCAGTGGTGGGTGGACGCCTGGTCATGATATGCTTTCATATGCGATGGATGGTTTATATCCTTAACGAGCAGTGAGTAGGACCATGTAGTCCTAAGATAGCCAGATGATCCATGTTATATCCTTAACAAGTAGTGGATGGTTTATATACTTAACGAGCGGTGGATGGGGATCACTAGTATAATATGAGGAGTCGTGGCAATAGATCTGATATGCTATTGTTCAAAGCGTTATATCCCTAACATGCGGTAGATATTTATATCCTTAACGAGCGGGGGATGGACTAACGTGGTGTCTATGAATGTCCTGGATGGTTTATATCCTTAAAGAGCAATGGACAGAATGACGGTATGTCTCTATATGTGAAACAATAGAGTCTGTTCTTTCTAGATAGAGTATGTTGATTATCGGTCTCAGGATAACAAGACGATAAGGGTTGAGTCACGACATTGGAATATAGAGGAGATATTATTTAGTAGAACTATATCTTAGACACTTCAATAACTTGTTATACGTTATATCATTGATACCCTGTGAGGCTGTGAGTTTCTATTCACTCGGCTCTCAGTAAGCTGACGGTCGTTATTGCCTGGACATTCCCCGTCCAGATTACCCTATCCCTTTTACTGCAGATAATGGAGCTTATGATGATGGCTACTAGCCTAAAGGGGAATACGCAGAGGATGGCCCCACTGATGCCGATTATGCCGGAGAAGGTTGTTACGCTGATGACTATCCTTACGCCAACTGAAGATTTGGAGATAGTTGTATCTAGTTTATATTTCCGTTATTTCTGTTGAACTTTAGTTTAACGGGTACTTTGGCATATATTGTCTCCAGACCTGTTGTAATCCTGAGGACCACTCTGATGTTTGTAATCGTTATACTGTTATTATAATCAGTTGTTACTAGTCCATTTTATCTTATGGACTAGTATTATGTGGTATGGATAATTAGTGACTTTTACTTGTCATTCCCTATGGACCCAAAAAGAAAATTTATTTTTCTCTATTTTTGCTGCTCCGGGGCGTGATAGGGATTTTTGGTATCAAAGCCCTAGGTTGTGATATTTCAGCTCACCTATGCCGCCGCAAACTAGTGAGAAGCTGAACCAGCCACTATCGGGGTAAACCCTGCGAGAGCAATGCCTTGGGAAAAATTCGAAGGAAGATTTCTGGAGAATTACTTCCCAGAAGACGAAAAGGATCAATAGGCAAAGAACTTTATGAGTCTAATTTAAGGAGACTGGACAGTGAGAGAATATACCACCCAATTCGAGCGATTATCTCAATTAGCTCAGCATATGATTGATGCACCGCCAAAGAAGATCAAGCGGTTTCATCAAAGATTGAACCCCCATCTTCGTCATATGATGATTGGGCACCTGAACCAGAGCTTTGAAGGACTGGTTAGACTTGCTGTGAGTCTGGAGAAAGACCCCTATCCGGTATAGCAACAATAGATGAATCGACCCCAGTGGATGAGTGGTTTTCAACAACAGATAAGTTTCCAGAACCCGCCACTGAGAAATACCCAGGGTTAGAGACCACAGGGGGACTCTCAAGGTAACAAGAGAACCTGCGATGGGACCAAGAAGCCTCAACTAAGCCATTCTCGACCCCAGCAGTATCAACAACGAGGACCGCAACCGCAAGCAATACTTACGGCCCACTATCAAACACCAGAGGATGTTTTAATTGTGGGAAGCCAGGGTACATTGCCAAGTTTTACATAGTTTCCAAGGTTAATCACCGGGTGGGTGCTAACTGCCAAAATTGCAACAAGCCAGGTGATCTTGTCAGAATCAAGATATAAAAAGTGTACTTTACTTTTCTAAGGATTTGTAGTAGTGAAAGTAAAGGTCGAACCCACAGAGATTGAATTACTACAAATCTTAATTTTAAAACCTAAATCTAATTAATTATGAAAACGAGATTTTGATTTGAATTTTAATTAAATTAATGAAACTAATGAAATTAAATCTAAATTATGAAAGCGATTTAAAAGTGTTTTTATAAATATGTTTAAAGGAACCTAGGATTACAAATCCACCACTAGCTTCATAATAGGAATATTTATGCATTCAATTAGATTATTAAGTTGGATGATAATGGGGAATTGTAGCTACAAGCCCAATTCCTCCGTCAAGAAAATAACTATAGTTCAAGCACCAACATAATCCATCTTCGGTTAGCACGAATTATCCCACACTAAACTAGGGTTGTGGTATAATCCATCTAATCTAGGCATGGACTATTCGGATACTTGATAGCACAATTCAATTTAAGCACCATTACATGTAAACAATCCATACAAGCACAGCAAATATAGATCATTGAGCACATTACAGTCAAAATAGATCTAAGACAAGAATAAACTTTGAAAGTAATAATTTAATCAATAAAAGTACGATTTATTTATAAAAATCCTCTAAACATGTAATCATCATCCATACATAATAAATCTAAAAGAAAAGCATAGAATACACCCTATTACTTGGCTAGGGTTTCATTGAAACCCTAGATCTAGAGTTTAGTTGTCCATAGAATTGATGAATGGCAAGAGGTTGATGGAGGAGGCCATGGGAATCCTTGGTCTTCTTCTTCTTCTCCTTGCTTTCCTCTCTTCAATGGCTGGAATTTTTTTGAAATATGACTGCGCAGCTTGCGTTTTTGAGTGCAAAGGTCTTTAAGACATTTAGCGTAAGCGGGAATTTGTTTTATAGCTTCAAGGAATGGAATATTGATTTTTACTTGTTTAAACACCTCAAGTATATCTTCTGTTTTTGACCCTTTCTTAGACAAATGTGACGGTCCCTTAACATTTGGTGGAAAAGGTAGTTTTGGAATAATATTAGTTGGGACCGGTTCTTTTTCTTTTCTACTTTGATTCACGTCCTCACCCCTCTCTTTATTTGAGTTAACGTTTGCATCCCTCATAACCTCCCTCGAAATCTCAACAACTTCTTCCTCTCGAGTAGTCGTCCTAGTTGACACAGCGTTCACTTGCTCACTCATACTACCCACCTCGTATTGTCCCTTAGGGTTCGGAATAGGTTGACTTGGCAACTTACTCTCGGTTAAACGATTTAGCGTGTTAACTATTTGTCCCACTTGGGACTCCAGTTTTTCAATGGACTGGGTGCGGGCATGTACTAACTGGATCACCGGACCAAAACTTTCAAGTGAGGCCAACACCTTCTCCTCAAATACATTATTACGTAGAGGTAGAGGAGGAGGTTGTTGGTATTGACATTGTTGAGGTCTATAAGCGTTAGGGAAAGTACTCATCTCACTATTACTGTTATTATTATTATTATTTTTCCATGAAAAATTTGGGTGACCTCTCCATGGCGCATCCGGATTATAGTTATTCCGTGAGAATTGTTGAATAGAATTAATGTGTTGCTCCACAAATTCCGGAAATTGACTCGCCGATGGACATGCAAGTATAGAATGTGAAGGATCAGAACATAATGCACAAATTTCATGAGCGGGTGGGGCTGTCGTTTGGTTCATTGTTAAAAGTCGGTCAAGTTTTTTAGATAGTTCTTTTATTTCAATTGAATGACTTGACTCGAACTTTACCTCTCTCTTAGGTTGTGAATGATATCCCTCGGAACGTACTGACACAGCCTGATGCATCGAATTCTCGCTTAATGTTTCAAAAAATTTCCAGGCCTCGTCGGCGCTTTTGTGTAGGAAGGTACCCGCACAAACGGTATCGACGGTATTACGCACGGAGGGAATAAGTCCCTCGTAAAAGACCTGTACCAACTGCCACTTAGGAACCTGATGATGTGGACACGAACGTAATAATTCTTTAAATTTTTCCCACGTATCATAAAGTGTTTCCCCATCTTGCATCACAAAATTTGTTATAGATTTCCTTATCTGATTCGTACGCATAATAGGGAAAAACTTTTGTAAAAATGCGGTGTGTAAGGCTTCCCATGTTCTAATTGTGTTTGGCTCCAAAGATTGGAGCCAGTATTTAGCTTTATCTTTTAAAGAGAATGGAAAGAGCCGCAATTTTAATTCATCATCAATGAAATTTTGGATTTTTAATGTAGAGCAAATATCTTGAAAATCTCCCAAGTGTTGATAAGGGTCTTCATTAATGCGGCCGTGAAAAGAAGGAAGTAGCGAGATGGTAGATGACTTTATCTCATAGTGAGATGCCGACACCTCCGGTAAATCAATACATGTTTGTAGTGTGTAAGTCGTTGGAATAAAGTAATCTTTAAGCGGAGGAGGTGGAGGTATATTAGGATTATTTTCGTTATTTACGTTGTTTTGATTATTTCCAATGTCGGCCATTGGAATAGGTTCTATGTTAATAAAGCGTGGTTTCTTTAGCTTTTTAAGGGTACTACGTATTTCGGACTCAAATAACGACGATGGTTTCGGAGTTAATTCGTCGTCTATGTTTAACCTAGCCCTAGAAGTTATGTTTGAATACTTGTTAACTCTTAATATAGGTTCAAGTTCAAGATCGAAAGGTTGTAATTCCGGTTTACTTGAGCATGTACCAAACATAAACTAAAAGAAAATAGACTAAAAACAAAAGCTGACTCTAAAAAATATATAAAAAAAAACAAATAGCAATCACGCAACTAAGATAACAAGCACTCAACTACTGTGATGCATGAATATTATCCTGTAATGCAATGACCGCGTCAAGCCCAGCGCCCCGGGTTTCCTAGCTAATGCAGTGCAATTAACCCTAAACTAATGCACATAGTGCGTCACAGCGCCCTGACTTACAGTGGTTTAAAGCGAGTTTCACAAGAAGCAATTTACTTAAAAAAATTTCCTTTATTTTATTGATTTGCATAAGCTCCTTTGGTGTGCTTAGCTAATCCCCTCGGAAACGTTAGAATTTTGACGATTCGAGAAACTACAAAATAAAATAAAAAGTTAGTAACTCAAAACAAAAGCGAAAAAATAAAAAAAAACCTAATCTAATATTTACGAATTAACTAAACTAAGATTCTAAAACTAAAGGTAGTGAATTGCAATCCCCGGCAACGGCGCCAAAAATTGATGTTGTCAGAATCAAGATATAAAAAGTGTACTTTATTTTTCTAAGGATTTGTAGTAGTGAAAGTAAAGGTCGAACCCACAGAGATTGAATTACTACAACTCTTAATTTTAAAACCTAAATCTAATTAATTATGAAAACGAGATTTTGATTTGAATTTTAATTAAATTAATGAAACTAATGAAATTAAATCTAAATTATGAAAGCGATTTAAAAGTGTTTTTATAAATATGTTTAAAGGAACCTAGGATTACATATCCACCACTAGCTTCATAATAGGAATATTTATGCATTCAATTAGATTATTAAGTTGGATGATAATGGGGAATTGTAGCTACAAGCCCAATTCCTCCGTCAAGAAAATAACTATAGTTCAAACACCAACATAATCCATCTTCGGTTAGCACGAATTATCCCACACTAAACTAGGGTTGTGGTATAATCCATCTAATCTAGGCATGGACTATTCGGATACTTGATAGCACAATTCAATTTAAGCACCATTACATGTAAACAATCCATACAAGCACAGCAAATATAGATCATTGAGCACATTACAGTCAAAATAGATCTAAGACAAGAATAAACTTTGAAAGTAATGATTTAATCAATAAAAGTACGATTTATTTATAAAAATCCTCTAAACATGTAATCATCATCCATACATAATAAATCTAAAAGAAAAGCATAGAATACACCCTATTACTTGGCTAGGGTTTCATTGAAACCCTAGATCTAGAGTTTAGTTGTCCATAGAATTGATGAACGACAAGAGGTTGATGGAGGAGGCCATGGGAATCCTTGGTCTTCTTCTTCTTCTCCTTGCTTTCCTCTCTTCAATGGCTGGAATTTTTTGTTGTATATATCTATATCTAATGTTGTGTAATGATGTGTAACCACAAAATTGATTTAGAATAGGATTTATATAGAGTTTGGAAGGATTTAGGAAGCTTTCCTAAGCCAAATCGCACTAAAACAGCTATATTTACGTTTCTGGACGTCATATGCACAAACCACCTTCGCTGGGCACTTTAATTTAATAAAATACGCGTTTTTGGTTTTTTCAAAGGTCGCTCGCGCGGCCCGCTCGCGCGAGGTCCTTTTCGCTGCACTGCGTGACTTTCGTAGAATTGCGATAACTTTTTGCTCGGAACTTGGATTGACTCGCCGTTTGAAGCCACGCGTCCATAACTCGAAGATCTACATTTTATATCTCTGGAGAAATTTCTCAAATCCAAAGTATTCTTTATCAAAAATGCAATTTTCCAAGACTGCTACTGCATTCATCTTTCACCGGAATCACCGTTTGAGCCCAGAATGACTTCCAAAGCCACTAATCATTGGATTTTTGTGCATTATCAAGTTAAAGCTCCAAATCCTACAAAATTTAGAATACTTATTAAAAAAATAACTAATACTACATGAAATGGGCTAACAAAGCGTATTTTTAGAACTATAAACGACAACTATTCGTCGCCGATCACCAGGGCACTTAAACAGGGATAGTCGTGCACCACAAGGAGGATACTATGGGGTACCATTTCAAGGGATTCAAGGACCCCCTGATCAGACAAGGATGAGTGCCATAATCCCAGCAAAAGCAGGCTTTAATGCTAATGAGCAGCAACATTTGGAGACTACGCTTGTACTCTTTCATAGTCCAGTTACAGCTTTATTCGATATTGGAGCTGCACGTTCATTTATTGATGTTAAGATTGTGCATCGATTGGGTTTAGAACCCTAGACACTAAAGCCATCACTTAATGTTGTGTCATCGTTGGAAGTGACTGTTAAGCTTGGTAAAGTGTGTAAAGATTGCCCATTAACCTTGGGAGATAGGAATCTTCTAGCAGACTTCGTAGTTCTGTCGATGTCAGAGTTTAACATTATCCTAGGGATGGATTGGTTGTCTAAGTATGACGTAAACCTGGATTACCCTACTAGAATTATTGTATTTCCAATACAAGGACGTCCAACGATCAGATTTTAGTGTCAGACAATGAGCGATATGTTCTAGACAAGTGGTTTAGCTACAATCAGTAGTAATAGTACGAAGCTCATGATGCCATACAAGATTTTTGGGATGTATTCTAGAATATTAAAGGACTTCCACCAAAAAGAGAAATAGACTTCTGCATGAAATTAGTACCTGCAACGTTGCCAATATCCAAGACTCCATATAGGATGCCACCAACTGATATGTTGAAACTGAAGAAGCAAATTCAGGAACTTGAAGATCTAGGATTTGTTCGCCTGAGTACATCACCTTGGGGAGCACCAGTTCTGTTTGTGAAGAAGAAGGATGGAACACTTCGACTCTGTATAGTTTTTTATACAGAGAGTTGAACAAGGTTACAATTAAAAATAGATATCCACTACCTCGGATAGACAACCTATTCAACCAGTTACAAGGATCAAGGATCTTTTCCAAGATCGATCTACATTTGGGATATCACCAGTTGTTAGTTCGACAGGAAGATGTATCGAAGACTGCGTTTAGGACAAGATACAGGGCGTTATTAGTTTCTAGTTATGCCTTTTGGATTGACAAATGCACTAGTAATGTTCATGGACTTAATAAATAGAATATTAAGACCATATGAGGATAAATTCATTATCATGTTCATCGATGACATACTGATCTACTCAAAGACGGAAGAAGATCCCAAGGAGAACTTACAGATTGCCTCGCAGACGATTCAAGATAGTAAGTTGTATGCTAAGTTTAGTAAGTGTGTGTTTTGGCTATAAGAGGTCAAATTATTGGGACATGTTATATCTCAAGACAGTATCTTAGTGGACTCATCTAATATTGATGTAGTCTTAAACTGGAATAGACCAACCATGTGATAGAGGTCATGAGTTTTCTTAGTTTAACAAGATATTACTAAAGATTTGTCGAAGGATTTTCTAAGATTGCAGGACCGTTGACAGATTTAACAAGAAAGGAGATGAAGTACGAATGGACAGACAAGCATGAGGGTACATTTCAGGAGTAAGGAAAAGGATAACTTTTTCACCAGTACTCGCGATACCTAAGAGTGGAGAAAGGTATGTGATCTACAGTGATGCATCACACCAAGGACTTGGTTGTGTACTTATGCAAGACGGGAATGTTATTACAAACGGATCAAGACAATTGAAGGTACATGAGAAGAATCATCCTACGCATGATCTGGAATTGGCATTGAAGATTTGGAGACACTATCTCTATGGAGAGAAGTTTGATCTATTTTTCGATCATAAGAGCTGAACATATTTGATCTCTCAGAAGGAGTTGAATATGCGACAACGAAGATGGATGGAGTTACTCAAGGACTATGACTTTTCGTTGCAATACCATCTAGGTAAAGCAAATCTCATAGCAGACGCTTTGAGTCATAAACCTCGACTAGTAATTGTTGCGTTACTAATTCGAGAATGGCGAACATTGGAAGTCTTAGCGGAATTCGATCATCAGCCAATGGAAGGACAACATTTTGGATGTCTGGTGGTACAACCAACTTAGATCAGTCGTATCATAGAGGTTTAGCAAACAACCGAAGATTTAAAGTTATGGTTCGCCAAGATGTCAGCTAAGGAACCAAAAGTCTAGAGTATTAGTACAGACAGAGCCTTACGATGTAAAGGTAGACTCTGTGTACCCGACGAAGGAAATCTCTGGAAAGAAATATTGGATGAAGCACATAAGTCATGGATGACTATACATCCTAGAGGTACGAAGATGTACAAGGATTTAAAGAGGAATTTCTAGGGGAAGGAATGAAGCGAAAAGTAGCTGATTATGTAGCTCAATGTCTTACTAGTAAACAAGTAAAGGCAGAACATCAGAGACCACTGGACTACTATAGCCGTTACTGATTCCCTAATGGAAATGGGAACACATCACCATGGATTTTGTGGTAAGATTGCTGAAGTCACGGCAGAACCACGACGCTATCTGGGTAATAGTTGATCGACTTACAAAGACGGCACATTTTATCGCCTACAACATGATGTACATGTTGGAAAAACCGATTTAAGTTAAAAGTTTAAACACGCAGCGGAAAAGTCAAGTTATAAAACTTAATGGTAGCCCAGGATCTACTACTCGTTAATTCTATAGATGCGCACAAGAGGGGACAAGAGTTATACCTTAGTGTCTTGAACCTAATTCTGATTTTCTTTAACTTCCAGCACCTTCCACTAGATGGCCTTCACTCTTATGACTCCTATGGATGCTCGCAGGAAGGACTAGGGTTGGTGGGAACCCTAATGGAGAGGAAGGAGAAGGTTTGGTGCTCTAAAACAGTTTCTGCAGCTTCTGACGTTCAAAATGACGAACTCCTTTTCAAGAACGCAGCTGCCCTATTTATAGATTCCCAGAACCGACCTAGACTTCGAGCGATCGATCGAGACTGCCAAAACTTCAATCGATCGAACATACTTCAATCGATCGAACTTGTCTTGACAACTTCCTCATGTGTCTTTCCAAGTATCCTGGCGGAGCTAAGAGTGGGACCTCCTAGGCTCTTTATTGTTGGCTCAGACCAGTTTGTTAATTACCGTGACCAAACTCTTTGATCAGCAAACTAACTAACTGGTCAGTTAACATTTACTCCACTATAAAACAATAACTGAACTCCAACGCAAAAGAACATATCTGAAGCGATAACTAGACTTGTATGTTGTACTAATGTCCCTCTACCTTCAGCATTCGTAATCATATTCAGGTAGTCGGATAACTGTTACTGTCAACCTGAATATCGATTACTTCTTGTATTCCTTGAGTCCCATTCACCTCTCATGATTACCAAACATGTTGATAACTCTTATCAACAAGACTGCAGTACTCAGTAATCAACTTGGTGACATTCTCAAGGGAATGCTTACTCTGATACAGAGGGTAGATTCTGTCTTGACAATATATGTTCACAACCCTATGAATATGACATACCCAAGATACCCAGGTGTTGATCTTCTATAGACCTCACTGATTGGTAAGTCAAAGCAGTCATACCCACAGTCTGTGTTCATAATCGTCTCAAGATTGAGAACACGTACCTTACACAAGTTATGAGTTCCTATCGACTGATTGACAGTCTTGAGCGTCAATAGGAAAGCTCAGGTCCGTCATTGCACTATAAGCACTAGCATGTTAACTAAGAGTTAAACTCTAGTGATTGAGATTAATCACTCCATCCAATGGTAGTTAATCATGCTATAGTGTAAACCTGATAAGATATCCAGTCTCATCATCCACTGTGACACATTCTAAGTAACAAAGAATAGTAATTTGTATCTCACTTGTATGTATCTCATACATGCACGAATTACTTACTATGATACTTAAGGATAACAATCATCTCATGAAAGAAACATACATAACTAAATGTAAAGCTGATATCCATATATTAAAATATCAATGTCTCATACATAAAGTAATGGTTTGAGGGCACAAACCCAACAAACTCCCACTTGCACTCACAACCATACAGGATTACATCTGAGACCTAGACTATCTAGATGACGATCAAAAACCTTCTGTGGCAATGCCTTTGTAAACGGATCAGCAAGATTGTCAACGGTGGCAATCTTGGTGACAGCCACATCTCCACGTTGAACAATATCTCGGATAAGATGATATTTCCGCTCTACGTGCTTCCCTTTTTCGTGGTTCCTTGGCTCCTTGGACTGAGCCACTGCCCCACTATTATCACAATAAAGCGTAATAGGCGACAGCGACGCTAGTACCACCTCGAGTTCCATAAGGAACTTCTTGAGCCAAACAGCTTCCTTTGCGGCATCACAAGCAGCCACATACTCAGCTTCTGTAGTTGAGTCTGCAATGCATTTCTGCTTAATGCTCCTCCAACTAACAACACCACCTCCCAAGGTAAAGAGATGTTCGGATGTTGACTTCCTCGAATCTTTATCTGACATAAAGTCCGAGTCAGTATATCCTACTGGAATTAACTCATTACCACAGTACATAAGCATGTAATCTTTAGTCCTTCTCAAGTACTTAAGAATGTGCTTAACGGCTGTCCAGTGCTCTGGACCTGGATTCGATTGATATCTGCTAACCATGCCAACGGTAAAACAGATATCTGGTCTAGTGCATTACATCGCATACATGAGACTCCCAACTGCCGAAGCATATGGAATTCCTGCCATGCAATTCCTCTCCTCATGTGTCTTAGGGCACTGGTCCTTGGAGAACGCTAAACCATGCCTGAAAGGTAACAAACCTTTCTTCGAATTATCCATTGAAAACCTAGTTAGCACCTTATCGATATAACCAGCTTGAGACAATCCCAATATCTTTCGCTTGCCATCCCGAAAGAGCTTTATCCCAAGAATGTAGCTCGCCTCTCCTAGATCCTTCATATCGAAAGTACTAGCTAGCCAAACCTTGACCGTTGACAATGCCGCTACATCATTCCCAATGAGTAGAATATCGTCAATGTAAAGCACAAGAAAGGCCACCACTTTCCCTTCACGCTTCTTGTATACATAAGGTTCATCCAGATTCTGTATGAAACCAAACGACTTGACCACTAGGTCAAATCGGATGTTCCAACTCCTGAATGCCTGCTTAAGCCCATAAATGGACTTTTGCAACTTGCATACCAAGTTACCTTTCCGACCAGCTATGAACCCTTCTGGTTGTTGCATATAGATGTCCTCCTCAAGATTGCCATTCAAGAATGCAGTCTTGACGTCCATCTGCCAGATCTCATAATCTAGGCATGCAGCAATGGATAGGAGTATCCTGATGGACTTGAGCATGGCCACCGGCGAGAAGGTTTCCTCATAGTCAATGCCCTCCCTCTGAGTATAACCTTTCGCTACAAACCTTGCCTTAAAGGTCTCAACCTTTCCATCAGATGCTCTTTTCCTCTTGTAGACCCACTTACAACCAATGGGTTTAATATTGGCTGGAAGTTCTACAAGATCCCAGACCTGATTAGAATCCATAGATTCTAATTCAGCCTTCATAGCTGTGACCCAATGTTCTGAATCAACATCAGCCATTGCCTCTTCATATGTGGCAGGATCAGATTCAGATTCTATGGAGACAGCTTCAAAAACTTCTCCTAAGAACATGTATCTATCAGGCTGGCTGATAATCCTCCCACTACGATGAGGTACCGGTGCAGAAATGGGTGAAGAAATGGTATTTTCTTGATTTACATCGTTATCAACTGCGGGTTGGACTGAGGGCTCTCCTTCTATTTCTCTCAGATCTATCCTTCCCTTAGGTTTATGGTTCATGATATAATCATCCTCTAAGAAAACAGCATTTGTACTAACAAACACTTTCTGTTCTCTTGGATCATAAAAATACCATCCATAAGTACCCTTTGGATACCCTACAAAATAATATACTTCTGATCTAGAATCCAACTTGCCCATCTTTCCTTTCAGCACATGTGCCGGACACCCCCATATCCGGAGATGTTGCAAAGAGGGCTTGCGCCCAATCCACATCTCCCGTGGTGTCCTGGGAACAGATTTGCTTGGTACTAGATTTAGTATGTATGCAGCGGTTTCCAAAGCATAACCCCAAAGGAATAATGGCAACTCTGAATAACTCATCATTGACCTAGTCATGTCTAAAAGAGTCCGGTTCCTTCTCTCCGCTACACCATTCTGCTGAGGCATGCCAGGTGCAGTCAACTGTGACAGAATCCCATTCTGTATAAGGTGATCAATAAACTCATTAGAGAGGTACTCTCCTCCTCGATCAGATCGAATGGCCTTGATATGTGTACCCAATTGCTTTTCCACTTCAGCCCTAAACTCTTTGAACTTTTCAAAGGCTTCAGACTTGTGTTGCATTAGGTACACATATCCATACCTAGAGTGGTCATCAGTAAATGTTATGAAATACTCATAACCACCCCTTGCTCTAATATTTATTGATCCACACACATCAGTATGAACTAATTCCAACAATGCATTGGTCCTATTGCCCTTTGCGGGAAAGGGCCTTTTGGTCATCTTACCCTCTAAACAAGACTCATAGACTTCCATTGGTTTGAGAACCAAATCGCCTAAGATCCCTTCTTTGACTAGTCTGCCAATCCTATTTAGATTGATATGGCCAAGCCTCATATGCCAAAGCCTTGTTGGATTAGTGGAAGGTCTCTTTCTTTTAGATGGTACAGTTACCACTGAGTTATTAAGTTCCATGCAAGAGTCTTTAGAAATATTGGGAGTAATCACATACAAACCATTTGATTTAACACCAGAACATATAAAAGAACTATTTCTTTTAATCACAACTTCAGTTCCAAAATGAAAAGAATAACCATTATTCGATAAATTAGAAACTGAAATTAAATTACGTCTCATTGAAGGGACGTAAAGTACATCTGATAAAATCAAAATTTTATTGTCTAAAAATTCTAAAACTACGACTCCTATAGCAACCACAGAAACGGTTGCGCTAGAACCTAGAGTAAGTATGATTTCCCCATCACTGCACCTCCTGGTTGATCTGAACCCCTGCAATGAATTACAGATATGGTTAGTCGCACCAGAATCAATGCACCAAGTGTTTGAAGTATCCGTTATAAAACTTACTTCAATCACATGTGATTCAATCATACCTTGAACTCTTGTAGCTAAGAATTCTGGATAGTTCCTCTTCCAGTGGCCCTTCTCACCGCATTGGAAACACTTTCCTTTGCCTTGGCCACCCACCTTCCCTTTGCCCTTACCTTTTTCCTTAGATTTTGCAATCTTAGGGACCGGTCAAACACTTGGACCACCAGTACCAGCCTTCTTCTTCCCTTTCTTTCCTTTCGGTGTAGATCGGGAAGAGGAAGCGTTTTTCTCAATGTTCAAAACGTTGACCCTAGGTTTGATCACCCCTTCCGCTGCCAAAAGAGAACTCATCAATTCGCTCATTGAAAAATTCATTTGATTCATATTATAGTTAAGTTTAAATTGAGAGAATGAAGGTGACAGTGAATTAAGGATCATATCAACTTGGGTCTGTGCATCGATGTTGGCACCTAGGGTCTCCAGCTCGTTTAAATAACCAATCATTTTTAAAACATGTTCCTTGACTGGAGTTCCTTCCGACATCTTTGCACTCATTATCTTTTGCATGGTTACCTGTCTAGCAGGCCTGCCATGCTCCCCAAACATGTTTTTCAGGGACGTGATAATGTCACTGGCAGAATCGTTCGATTGGAATTGGTGTTGCAACACACCAGCCATTGAGGCTAGAATGTAGCAACGAGCCATTCCATTCGACTTCTTCCATTTGTCGAACTCGCGTCTGGAAGCTGCCAAAGCATTTGCCGCGGGTTCTTCAGGGCTTGAGGTGGTGAGGACATATATGTGATCCTCCGCAGTTAACACAATATCAATGTTACGTTTCCATTCAGTGTAGTTATTTCCAGTTAACTTGTTTTGAGTGAGTATGGTGGCAAGTGGACTAAATGCAGATCCAGACATTATGATTTACTGAAAAAATCAAAAGACAAAATAAATATGAATATCAGAATTTGACAATTTGAAATAAAAGAATCCTTAAAACTCTTATTTAAAACAAAGTCGCCGGAATATCGGAACGAAAAAATAAAGCCTCCGTGTGGTGGTCAATGTTCGATCTTTCGATTAATCATGACTTGTCCGCTATGCAACTCTTGCAAAATAAGTTATGACTCCCGAACCTTTTTGATCTCTAAATTTCTGAATAATGCCCTATGTGGGATCCCTTATCCATAGTTTAGCTAGTGTATACCATTAACTAAGATCCAATCACAACCGTCTCAAGTAGCGCCTCCGTGTGGTGGTCACCCTCTAACACGTCTGATTGATCCTATCAAAAGAAGTTCACATCTAGTAACCAATGAGTAATGCACCCTCAGTATGGAATGATCACCCCTGGCGAGGTGACACAGAATGCACGACTCATCTTACAGTGAACCGTTAATGGAAGATCGTGGGTGTCAAAATAAGACCCTCTCCCACTAGATTTGGTAAATTAAGGATTTTGCTTTTAAAGAAAAAATTATTTTTATACATTACCCATAAACATCCAATGTTTACTAATGCGTTAAAAACGGTTTTTGAATTTTATTTTAGAAAACTTGTTTTAAGTGCATGTAAGTAGTAACAATATAATTAAATGCCAATCACAAAACAAGCACATAAAACAAAAAACTAAAATGAAAATAAAGACATGCAAACGATGCCTCTATCTCCCATGGCTCTATCTCCATAAAACCTCCTTTTTGGTTTGATCGCCTCCAGCTCCATCTTCATGGACAATGGCTCCTTGCTCCATCTTCATGGATTTTCTAATTCTATTACATTTGTCCTATGCTTCTTTTGAAGCTTACAATTTATCTAGAAATAGAAATAGCAACAACAAAATAAAAGGCTAGGGAAATCGGTGCGACTTTCCTTTTCGTAGGATTGAAGTCGTAGCATCCTTTACATATGCCTTAAAACCAAACCAAACTTAAATTACAACATGCACCAATCTCAAACAATTTAAATACAAAATTTAAAAGTCTTGGTGCCATGGGAGATAGTGACTAAACTAGATGCAAAAGGGTTAGTCGTACACGCATCCACACATACATAACAAATATATGTAACTATTGGAATACTTAATTGATTCACACAGTATATAAACTCTTTACATACTGAATTAGAACTTAAAACAACATCTTACTTCTCTGTCACAGTTCGATCGATCGAAGACCGTTCAATCGCTCGAACCTTCGATCGATTGAACTCTGTTCAATCGCTTGAACTTTCTGTTTCATAGAATGATTTAAAAAATTTGCAGAATACTTTTAAAAAAAAGCTTTTAATTTCAAAACACCTTACAACAGTGAAACAGAGAGTCTGACAAAGAATCTGTCTCAATCGATCTAACTTCATTCGATCGATCGAACACCAGAAGGTTGCGATCGATCGAAGTATGTTCGATCGCTCGAGTACAGAGGATGTTCAATCGATCGAAACATGTTCGATCGATCGAACCCGCCTTGCATCCCATGCAATCACAGATTTGTATTCTGTTGCGATAACACTGCAGAAACAGATCTGTGACAATGTCGTTTCGAAAACAGTTCTAAAATCAACATGCAAATCAATATAGTGTTCCAAAAACGCATCTATAGATCCAAACGAGCGTGGCTTTGATACCAATTGTTGGAAAAACCGTTTAAGTTAAAAGTTTAAACACGCAACGGAAAAGTCAAGTTATAAAACTTAATGGTAGCCCAGGATCTACTACTCGTTAATTCCATAGATGCGCACAAGAGGGGACAAGAGTTATACCTTAGTGTCTTGAACCCAATTCTGATTTTCTTTAACTTCCAGCACCTTCCACTAGATGGCCTTCACTCTTATGACTCCTATGGATGCTCGCAGGAAGGACTAGGGTTGGTGGGAACCCTAATGGAGAGGAAGGAGAAGGTTTGGTGCTCTAAAACAGTTTCTGCAGCTTCTGACGTTCAAAACGACGAACTCCTTTTCAAGAACGCAGCTGCCCTATTTATAGATTCCCAGAACCGACCTAGACTTCGAGCGATCGAATATCTTCGATCGATCGAACCATTCTCGATCGATCGAGACTGCCAAAACTTCAATCGATCGAACATACTTCAATCGATCGAACTTGTCTTGACAACTTCCTCATGTGTCTTTCCAAGTATCCTGGCGGAGCTAAGAGTGGGACCTTCTAGGCTCTTTATTATTGGCTCAGACCAGTTTGTTAATTACCGTGACCAAACTCTTTGATCAACAAACTAACTAACTAGTCAGTTAACGTTTACTCCACTATAAAACGATAACTGAACTCCAACGCAAAAGAACATATCCGAAGCGATAACTAGACTTGTATGTTGTACTAATGTCCCTTTACCTTCAGCATTCGTAATCATATTCAGGTAGTCGGATAACTGTTACTGTCAACCTGAATATCGATTACTTCTTGTATTCCTTGAGTCCCATTCACCTCTCATGATTACCAAATATGTTGATAACTCTTATCAACAAGACTGCAGTACTCAGTAATCGACTTGGTGACATTCTCAAGGGAATGCTTACTCTGATACAGAGGGTAGATTCTGTCTTGACAATATATGTTCACAACCCTATGAATATGACATACCCAAGATACCCAGGTGTTGATCTTCTATAGACCTCACTGATTGGTAAGTCAAAGCAGTCATACCCACAGTCTGTGTTCATAATCGTCTCAAGATTGAGAACACGTACCTTACACAAGTTATGAGTTCCTATCGACTAATTGACAGTCTTGAGCGTCAATAGGAAAGCTCAGGTCCGTCATTGCACTATAAGCACTAGCATGTTAACTAAGAGTTAAACTCTAGTGATTGAGATTAATCACTCCATCCAATGGTAGTTAATCATGCTATAGTGTAAACCTGATGTGATATCCAGTCTCATCATCCATTGTGACACATTCTAAGTAACAAAGAATAGTAATTCGTATCTCACTTGTATGTATCTCATACATGCACGAATTACTTACTATGATACTTAAGGATAACAATCATCTCATGAAAGAAACATACATAACTAAATGTAAAGCTGATATCCATATATTAAAATATCAATGTCTCATACATAAAGTAATGGTTTGAGGGCACAAACCCAACAGTATACAGTGGAACATTTGAGTCTGATGTATCTACAACACATTATACGGTTACGCGGAGTACCTATTTTTGTCCTGTCTGATCGAGATTCGCGCTTTACCGTAGAATTTTGGAAGAGTCTCTAAACAACTATGGGAACAACATTGAACTTGAGTTCAGCATTTCATCCGCAGACTGATGGGCAGACTAAATGAGTCAATCAAGTGATAAAAGATATGCTACGTGCTTGCGTTATTGATTTTGAGAATTCTTGGGAGATGCACCTACCGTTGATCGAGTTCACCTACAATAGCAGTTATCATTCGAGCATAGGGATGGCACCGTTTGAAGCTTTGTATGGAAGACCTTTTCGATCACCGCTGTTTGGGCTGAAGTCGGAGATACTCAACTTCTTAGTCCAGAGATGGTACTAGAGACCAACGAGAAGATTTAGATGGTACATGAGAGAATGGAGACAGCTCAGACCCGACACAAGAAGTATGCTAACAAATGAGGCAAAGACATGGAATTCACCATTGGAGATTATGTACTACTCAAAGTTTTACCTATTTGAGAGATTATTCGATTTGGTCAGAAAAGAGGCATGTTATTGTCGCGATTTATCAGACCGTTTGAGATTCTAGAGCATGTTGGGAAGGTTGCTTATCGTCTTGCATTGTCGCCAAAGATGTCAGGAGTGCACAACGTTTTTCACATCAGCATGCTGAGGAAATGTGCTCATAACCCAGCTCACGAGATTGACTTCAAAGATATTGAAATCAACATCAACGTTACGTTCAACGAAGGACCAGTTTGCATCATGGACCATGGAATCAAGAAGCTCAGAAACAAGGAGATTCCGTTAGTGAAGATTTAGTGGAAGCATCATGATGAAGGAGAGGCTTCATGGGAGCTAGAGCCAGAGATGCGTGAGAAGTTTTCATTTTTATTTTAACCCTGTATGCCTCTGCTTTCGAGGATGAAATCTTTTGCTGGGTGGTGGATGATATAATACCCTGTATTTTCAATAATTATTTATGCAGAGAGATTCCATATACTTCCTTTGTTCATACTTAAAATTCTATCTTCAATCGATCGAACTCTTCTCGAACGATCGAACTTTTCTAGAGTTCAAGTGATCGAACCCTTTTCGAGCAATCAAAACCCTACCTTTATGACGTGGTTCCCACTTCTATCGATCAAAACCTTTTCAATCGATCAAACCAGACCGATCTGCTCTCGAGCGATCGAACTTTGTTCGATCGATCGAACATGTAATCATTAAAATTCTAGGTTTCACGTAGAAACAGCCACCTGTACCTCCTCCCCTCTGTATAAATGAACCATTCTCGAGAGTGTGTGTGTTTGGTTAATTCAAAAAATCTAAAGAGAGAGAGAGAGAGTGTGTTGTTTTGATATACACTACACACATCCATATATATTATATACACTTAGAAGAGAAAGAGAAGCAGAGAAGAAGAAGAAGAAGAAGAAGAAAGATAGACGAAGAAAGGAGCAGAGAGAGAAGTAGCCATTAGAGAGAGGGAGCTCAAAGCTTGATGAGCCAAACGCATCGTTAGCACGTTCAGTGAGTCTTTACTCACTTGGTTTCAATTATATAATGTTTTTACAAGCTTTTAGTATGTTTAGACGTATTAAACACGTCCCTAAGAATTTATATATTGATGTTTATGAATCTACTAAAGAAGGCGACTCTCGAGCGATTGAACTAAGTTCAATCGATAGAAGAGACTTCGATCGCTCGAACATTATTTCCCTCAATCGATCGAAATGGTTTCAATCGATCGAGACATGCAAAACATGGCTTAGTTCTTGTGGTTATTATATATGAGGTTCGAATATTCGATTCTCAATTCAGACTTCTATTATGCAATTTTGGATTAATAAGGGAGAATGTGACAACACAGATAAGTATGTTTAAGAATAATGGATTAACGATATGACGTTAGATACTATGCGGTTCATGTATGAGTTCGATATCTATTTATTTCAATCAAAATAGTCAGGCCACATAGGAATTATCATGTATTGATATTAGTACTGAATTTAAGTAGGTTTGATAAGTTTTGGAAATGGTACGTGGGCGGACGCCTGGTCATGATATGCTTTCACATGCGGTGGATGGTTTATATCCTTGACGAGCAGTGAGCAGGACCATGTAGTCTTAAGATAGCAAGATGATCCATGTTATATCCTTAATGAGTGGTGGATGGTTTATATCCTAAATGAGTGGTGGATGGTGATCACTGGTATAATACGAGGAATCGTGGCAATAGATTTGATGTGCTGTTGTTCAAAGAGTTGTATCCCTGACATGCGGTGGATGGTTTATATCCTTAACGATCAGGGGATGTACTGACGTGGTGTCCATGAATGCGGTGGATGGTTTATATTCTTAACGAGCAATGGAAAGAATGATGGTATGTCTATATATGTGAAACGATAGAGTCTATTCTTTCTACAAAGTGTATGTTGAGTATCGGTCTCAGGATAACAAGATGATAAGGGTTGAGTTACAACATTGGAATACAGAGGATATATTATTTAGTAGAACTATATCTTAGACACTTCAATAACTTGTTATACGTTATATCATTGATACCTTGTGAGTTTCTATTCACTCATCTTGTCATAGCCCGATCCCACAATAGCGGAACCGGAGCCCATTGAATGCCACAGAGGCTCATCCTACTCATTTTGAAGTAGTATCAACGAAAAAAGAACTTTAATATAACAACGAATAGTCGCTCTTTTGAAACAATACACAAGAAGTTAGTAAAATCCGTATAAATTTAAAATGTAATTATATTTTGAAATGAATGAATTTATATTCAAAGGGGTCCCAAAGGTGCCCTAATAACCAATCAAAACATTTAAATAAGTTGCGGAAGGGGTATTAAAAGTTTTCATGCAGGGGTCATTTTGACCGGTCGAGATGCCTCCTGTTTGACCGGTCGGATGAACCCTCGGTAATAATCCTTTACAGCAGAGGGCACTTCAACCGGTCGAACTGTCCCCTTAGACCAATCGAATGACCCTCTTTCTTGCACTCGGATATTGCCTAAGGTCAAGCAACCCTTATGATTGTCAACTACCTCAACCAATGAATCAAGGCAATAAATCCATAAGTAAAAGATTCAAACGTGGACTCTAGATTCAGATTCATAATAACTTCACCAACCCATTCCATGTTTTCAAGGTCAAAACAAAACGTAGTTCTAATTTACTCAAAAGTAATACCTTACAAGACCTGGAACTAAAATTAAACATATGCAAGGCTATTAGCCACTTCTATTACAAGTTCCTTAACAAAACAAATGAAATAGACGATTCGATTACAAAACTACGGGATACACATGACAAGTCACCTTCTAAGTGAACTCCCAACATCTCGTGATCACTTTTCCAATTCCTCGCCGACATTAAAACCTGAAATGGTTATTTGAATAATCATATATATTTGATTTGTTTAAGTTAACGCTTAGTGAATAAAACAACAAATGAACATGAATGATAAACATGCTCGCATTCACATCTCTATAATTCATACTAGTCTCCGGAGTCTCACGTGTACGCTCTATACTTCCTAATCCGCAATTCCTTGCTAATGAGTCCACGCAAAAAGGTAAGACCCACGATTCTTTTCTTCAATCGTGCGACCTTATGCCTATATCCGCTACACTGATGGCTTGATACACGCACTCCTTTGACCCAAATAACAACTCAATATGCTCAATATGCTCAAATCACATATCACCATGCTCTCAGAAATTAAAACATTTCACCGCGCTATTGGGCCTACTTATCAATATAATCGCCCAATATGAACTTCCCAATATATATCTATATTAATACATGCTTTTCATATTACTACATGAATACACATCAACAAATCATTCCAAAATACAAGGTTTAATCACTCACCTCCGAATAACGCTCCTATAAATTGATCCAAAGAAAAGCCATGTACAAAGAACAAGCAGAATTCCCTCTAGTATAATTCCTATCGATCCGAATTTCAATTATCAACTTTTATGAAAAATTCTAGAAAATAACTTTTCAGAAAACTTAGCCAAACATGGCCTAATAGGTATCAAAATGACGGTCTTACCTCGAGGAGTTTGAATATGAAATTTGGTGAAAAACCAGAGGACGAACGGTTGTCGTTTGGCGTCGAGAAGCTCTAAGCAATCAAAATCCCTCTTTGGCCTCTTTTTGAAACTTAGGTTAGAAGTTATAAAAATATCTAAACCATCTCTATCTATATATAGCTAGGCAACACTTCCAAAAATTGTGTTTACCTCCCCGCGAGTTTTCAAAACTCCCAAACGGTCTCTGAAAATTTCTACACAGCTAATTCATAGCTTTACAAGTGAAACCTCAAAATTATAAAGGTTTTCGACTAAGTTCTATTTGGTTGCTAAAACACAAATTCTTATATGACTTTTTCTAAAGTTGCTAATTAGCCTACCAAATTAATAACGTGTTATTTCATTGTAACAACCCTAAAATTTCTAAGTGTATAAATAATTATTTTAATTATTACTTTCAACTAGCAATATTATATGGGTGTGTCTAGGCAAGACACAGTTTAAATTTTAAGTTTGGAGGACCCATAAATAAAATCATTAGTGAGCCCATTTAGTTTGAGTGTTGCATATTATTAATTTATATTTGTTAAAAAAAAAGTAAAGGTCTGATGTGTATTGTTTTTATAGTGTTTGTAGGCCCGTGACTGTGTTAAATAGTGTATCTGGTATTAAAATTAAGTGTCTGGGTCATGGGTACCCATTGGGCTATTGTTTTAAGCATAATGTAGTGTATCTTGGGCACATATGGGTGACTTTTGTGAGCCCACAATCCCAAAAATGGGATTTTTGTTATTTAGGTACTAGTGGCTTTATTAAACTTAGTTAGGATATTAAGAAAACTTATATATATCCTTAACCCTAGCCACCACACAAAATTAAAGCGAACAAAGAGGGAGAGAAAGTGCAATCACCTAGAAGAGAAGTGAAGAGAAGAGAAAAGAAGAGAAGAGAAGGGTTAAAGGTGAGGAAGAGAGAGGATGGTCGTCGTTCACTTCGTTGGTCGAAATTGTTTGGATTGGTGAGTTAACTTGTTATTTTCTTTCAATCTCGTTTGTTTGAAATTTAAATGGATAGAATGTTGAATTAGTATGGTTATGGATTTATGAAATTGAGATTTTTTTTACAATGATGATTGAAGTTGTGATTTGAGATTTATAGATGAGCATTGAATATACATTTGAACAATTATTCAATTTTTGAATTTGAGATTTTCACTAATCAGATCTGAGTAGAAAATTCATAATAAATCATACGTTACTGTTTTCGTGATTCTGTTCGCACAGCCTGTAGAAACGCGATTCTGCACGTGTTTTGGCTAATGGTGTTTTTCCCGATTCTGCACCGTTCGGGTAGAAAATTCATATTACAGTAGCAGTTTTATGAAGGTTAAAATAAGCGTATTTGCTACATCATATTTTTGTGTGATTTTTGTGTAATTTGTTAGTAATTAGAAAGATATGAGTTCTCATGTATAGTTGAGTTTTGTGAAATCGTGACTGCGTGATTTTGTAAAGGTTATAAATCTTTGTGAACATGTAGTTGTTAATATAATTTTAACAGAAATTTGATTTGAGATATTTAAATCTCTTATAAAGTTGAGTTTTGTGGAAAACGTGGATATATGAACGTTAGAAAAATCCTTAGAGTTTACTACTACTCCTTATGATTTTAGGTGGTGACTTCATGGATGACCTGTCCTTGTGTGATTAGACGGTAACTTCTTGGATGACCCTTCCTTGTGTGATTAGTCGGCAACTGCATGGATGACCCGTCTCTTCATTATTTTAAGCCTTATGCCCGGCTTGGTCTATTTCATGTGTATCTAGACATTGTTTTATTGACGCCAAGAGCGTAAGGACTAGCCTTTTAGTGTATACTCAAATCCCAATGATACCCCATGGGAGTTAGTATTACGTTAGGAGACACATGGGATATATGTGTAGGCTGGACCATAGATGGGTGACCGAGGTGGTGAACATAAGGTGCAATAAAATAAAATACTTTGTGGTGTTTTATTTTTGCGTTTAGAAGTTTGAATTATAATTAATTACCTCTTGTTGTGGTTGCATCGTAGAAAGTGTGGATGCTTAGTAATTGACTTTTCTATTAATTTTGCGTATTGTAATCGTTGTGTGTGAGCGTGAATGTGATAACCATAGATTGTTTGTCTTAAGTTTTGAATGATGTTTTGAGGATTTTGATGTGAGTATTTATGAATTTATACTGTTGTTGAACTATGGGTTAGATGATAGTATGAATGACCCGTGAATTGTTACGAACATTAATTCAGAAAGTAATTATGGGTTTGATTAGAACTGTGATATTTATATTTTGCAGGATGGTGGGTCCACTAACTTTTATGCAGGGTTGGCTCACCATAGATATCAGATAGGTAAGTATTCAATTGATATTATTCGGGTTGGAAACCACTGCCACCACATTGAAGGAAACTACCCATCTGTCCTGAAATGTGTGTGAAACTATCGTTCTAACCTGATAGGGATTCTGTGTAATAGCGTTGTTTATTTTCTATGTGACGATAGTGTATGATGTGATGTGGTTATATTTTCTTTGTGAGTATTTTTGGCAATTTATGGGACACCGTTGTTCCCTAAGACTCGTTTTATATTTTTTGTTAACTCATACTAGTATTTTATATACTGACCTAACTGCGTAATGCATTCGGGGTGTTGCTATATGAAACGTAGTCGAATGTATGTGTAGGTTTAGTATTTAGAGATTTTCTTTGAAGCTTTTGTTTGGGTGAAGAGTTTGTCGCGGTGTTGTTTATTATTGGAGTTGTACTTATTTTTTTTGTTGTACTTTATTTTATTTCTGACAATGTGGGCCATATTTGTATTATTGTAATAAGGACTGTATATTGGGTATTGGGAACGTTGTAGTTGCTCTGGCTAATGGATGTAAATATTTTATACTTATTTATTTTATTTCCGCTGAACTCTGTAAAGAGGGTTTTATTGAATGAAAATAATATTTCTTTTGTAAATCGAAAGGATATAATATGTGTAATGGAGTTTAATTCCTTTTATAATGAAAATAAATGTTTGGGAATACAGGTTTAATAATCGTGAGTTTATTTAAAACAAGATCATGTACTTTTATTTAATGGGTATTAAATTTTATTTTCAATGTAATCATTTGTTGACCTGTGTGAGGATGTCACCCTTGGGGTTTTGGTAATTGAATATTAATCCAGATATATGCTCTGGATTGAATATTTAGTTATCCAAAATTTGGGGTGTGACATTCGTCCTCACCAGGATACTAAATCTAACAACAGAAATATATTCTAAGTCAAAAAATAATACAGACAGTGAAATACACAGGTAAATATGTATTTTTAGATAAACATTTAAGGTATTCCACAATGAATGTCTTATGCTCGGAGATACTTCACAACATCACAACACTCAATCAACACCGTCTCAATGGGTTCTCTTATACAGATCAAACATGTGTCCAAAATGCACAACACATCACATTACCATACATGACAATGTAATGATATGCAATAACACACATGCGGGTGTTATAGAACTCTCCCCCTTAAAAAAAGTTTGTCTCCAAACTTGTACCTCATGTATCGAAAAGGGGCGGATAATGAGTACGCATCTCATCTTCTATTTCTAATGTCATCTCCTCTGTCGTTTGGCTACGCCATAACACTTTAACCTTCGAAATCACTTTATTTCGCAAGAGTTGATCCTTCCGATCCAAGATCTCTATTGGGTACGCAACATACGTCAAATCACTCTGAATCTCATTCGGCGTCAGAGTCATCATTTGCTCACTATCCTCTACTAAGTGTTTACGTAACAATGTTAAATGAAACACGTTATGAACCTAAGCATACGCACTTGACAATTTCAATCGATATGCTACGGGTTCAACTCTTCCAAGGATTTAAAAGGCCCTACATACCTCGGATTAAGTTTCCTGTATCTTCCAAATCTAGTAATCCCCTTCGAAGGTGAAACTTTCAAGTATACCAAATCTCTCGCATAAAATTCCAATGATCGCCTACGCTTGTCGGCATAACTCTTATACCTACTCTGAGCTGTCAGTAACCGTTGTCTAACTACCTTTATCTTGTCTGTCGTCTCTTGCAAAATTTTTGGCCCTTCCATCATTCTTTCTCCAACTTCGGTCCAACTGATCTGAATGGCATACACGACCATACAAAGCTTCATAAGGAGCCATCCCAATACTCGACTGAAAACTGTTGTTATATGCAAACTCAATCAACGGCAAATGGTATTCCCAATCACCTTGAAAATCAAGTACACATAACCGAAGCATGTCTTCCAAAATCTGGATTACTCTTTCCGATTGACCATCGGTCTGGGAATGAAAAGTGGTACTGAAATGCAATTTGGTACCCATTGCTTCTTGCAAGGCTCTCCAAAACTTTGATGTAAAACTGCTATCTCTATTTGAAATAATAGAAACTGGAATACCATGTAATCTCACAATCTCGCGGATGTACAGCTTAGCTAATGTCATCGGCTTAGTTATTCAAAGTGTAGGAAGTGTGATGACTTCGTTAAACGGTCAACAATCACCCAAATGTGTCACCCAAATGATAGTATTCAATCTCTTAGATCTCGGAAACCCACTAAATAAGTCCATTGCAATGTGTTTCCATTTCCACTCGGCTATCGGTAACAGTTGTAACAATCCCGAAGGTACTTGGCATTCGGCCTTCACTTGTAGACACCTCATAAATCGTGATACGTAGCATGCTATCTCTCTCTTCATTCCCAGCCACCAATAAACATGTCTCAAGCCTCTATACATCTTGGTGCTTCCCAGATGAACGGTATACTTCGTATTGTGTGCTTCTTCTTGGATATTCTGTTTCACCTCTTTCTCATTAGGTACACAAATTCTACCCCTCAATCTCAAAACATTATTTTCAAAAGTAAATCCCGGTTGCTTGCCCATCGGAATCTCATCATAAATTTTCTTCAAAGCCACATCTTGAAGTTGTTTCCCCGTGATCTCGTGAATCAAGAGTGGTTGTGCCACAATCGTCGACATCGAACACTTTCAATCTTTGCAATCACTTCAAGCTCTAAATTTTCCATATCTCGAATCAATTCTTTCTGAGAAGTCAAATCTGATGTAGTGTTGGTTGGTGCCTTACGACTAAGAGCATCGGCGACGACATTTGCCTTGCTCGGATGATACTGAATTAACAAATCATAGTCCTTCATCAACTCTAGCCATCTCTTTTGCCTCATGTTCAAATCTCGTTGTGTGAACAAGTATTTCAAACTCTTATGGTCTGTATAGATCTCACATTTCTCCCCATATAGATAATGACGCCTAATTTCAATGCAAAAATCACGGCAGCCAAATCTAGATCATGTGTCGAATAGTTCTTCTCGTGCAGTCTCAATTGTCTCGATGCATAGGCAATGACCTTGTCACCTCACACAAGAATGCAAACTAAACCTCTATACGAAGCATCACTGGAAATAATAAACCCTTCAGTCCCTGTCGGAACGGATAAGAATGGTGCCTTCACTAGTCACCCTTTCAATTCTTGAAAGTTTTTTCATATTCCGGACTCTATACAAAAGCAACACCTTTCCTCATCAACTATGTCATCGGCATTGCAATACGTGAAAAATCTTTTACAAACCTCCGATAATAACTAGCTAATCTTAGGAAACTTTGGATCTCTGTCACATTCGTCGATCTCACCCAATTAGTAACTGCTTCTATCTTCTGAGGATCTACTAAAATTCCTTTCGCTAATACTATATGTCCAAGAAAAGCAATCTCTGTCAACCAAAACTCACACTTCTTCAATTTCTCAAACAATCGCTTCTCATGTAAACGTTGTAAGGCTAATCCCAAATGATACTCGTGATCTTCAACACTCTTGGAATAGATTAGAATATCATCCATAAATACGATAACAAACTCATCTAAATAGTCTTTAAAAACATGATTCATCAAGTCTATGAAAGCGGCTGGTGCGTTAGTCACTCCAAACGGCATAACCAAAAATTCAAAGTGACCATATCTAGTCCTGAAAGCTGTCTTCTCAATATCTTCTTCTTTGACCTTCAATTGGTGGTAACCGAATCTCAAGTCAATCTTTGAAAATACTTGAGCTCCTTGAAATTGATCAAACAAGTCATCTATTTGCGACAACAGATACTTGTTCTTGACGGTCAACTTATTCAGCTCTCGGTAGTCGATGCACATACGTATTGTCCCATCCTTCTTCTTCATAAACAAGACTAGAGCCCCCCATGGTGAAATACTCGATCAGATAAGACCCTTCTCCAATAGTTCTTCTAACTGAGTTTTCAATTCTTTCAATTCTATCGGTGCCATTCGGTATGGTGCTTCAGATACTGGTTGTGACCCTGGTACTACCTCTATTGTGAACTCAAGCTCTCTTTCAATCAATGCATCGGGTAACTCATCTGGGAAAATGTCTGGAAATTCTTGAATTATAGGAATGTCTTCTACTAGTGGTCCAAGAACTCTCGTGTCAACAATCAAACATAAGAAACCCAAACAACCTCTCTTCAACATCTTTCTTGCTTGAATCGTTGATATCAAGTACGATACGACGGTACGGTAACACCCTTATCCTGAAAAGTAAACTCTTCTTGTCCTGACGGATAGAAACTAACCCGTTTCTATTCACAATCAATTTTAGTTTGATTAACCGACAACCAATCCATACCCAAGATAACATCAAAGTATTTCACTGTCAACGGAATTAAATCAACGCTCAAGACCTTATCGCCTATCTTGATCTCACATGACTTGAATACTGAAGAAGTTACTAACGGTTCACTACTAGGCAATGATACACACAATCATATACTTAACAGTTAAATGCTTAACAAAGTCACGTAATACAAATGAATGAGTGGAGCCAGAATCCATAAATACACGTGCAGGATGTGAACAAATAGGAAGAATACCTTGTACGACGGTATCATATGTATTCCCTGGCCTGAGCTGGAATTATTGTCCTTGTTGTTGCTCGACTCCCTTTCCTTTATCCACTCGTTACCCTGCCTTTGATACACTCGGCATACTCGATGCTCTGGTACTCATTCCCGGTTGTCTCTTACTCGGACAGTTCTTCGCTATATGTCCCAATTGGCCACACTCAAAACATTTCCCCTTATCTCTGGGTTGTAGCTCTTAGTCTTCGAGGTGGTTTTTGGTGTAGTCGTATTCGCATTCATAGGACAATTGCGGGTTATGTGTCCTAGTAGCTTACAAAGGTAGTAGGTGCTCAATTAATAGTAAGTCTCTCTATGTCGCAGGTTACCTGTTGGACATAACGGTCTCGAGTCTCCCATGAACGTACTCCCTCCTTGGCTACCCACATACAATCCTAAACTCTGTATGAATGGTTTCTTGGCATCGCCTTGACTCTTTCCCCTATTGTCATTTAATATCTTCCCTTGTTGTCCTTGTCAATAGCGATTGACACTTTTCTCAGCAATACGGGCAGCTTCCTTAACTAGAGAAATAGTCAGGTTTTGCAACATGTCCACACAGGTACGGATATTCTCCCTAAGCCCTTCCTTAAACTTACGAGCCTTATCCCCATTAGTCAGAATGATAGTTTTCTCAAAGCACAAAAAGGCATTATAATGGGATACTTACTCACTCACTGTAATGTCTCTTGGACTAAACTTGCAAACTCTTAGCATTTCTGATTAAACGCAGATTGTGGAAAGAAACGCTTGTTGAATTCATCCTTAAATACCTCCCACGTAGTTGGCTTCCCTTGCTCTAGAACATTATTCCACCACACTAATGCTTCACCCATCAATGTATCGAATGCGCACAAAATTTTCTCCTCATCAGTACATATCACATTACAGAAATGTCTTTCCATGTCCATCACCTAATGATCGGCCAAGTTTATGTCAACCTATCCATGGTACAAAGTCGGTTTTCGCTTATGAAACTATTCCACGATTATATGTGTAGCTATCGGTATCGATGGCGCATTGATATAACGGACTTCAACCGGTGGAGCCGGAACATTCATCTGATCTCTTTCACTTCCAGCATAAATAAAATTTCCCACCATGTTCACTAGATGATCCATTCACGAATGCGGTGACAACTCTCTTACCAGGCCAACCATAACGTTTTAAGAACTCGTCCTGTTAAGTATAATGCATAAAGACGATGCATGCCATGCCATAAGATATATATATACATATGTGCACAGCTCATCACAATCAACAAGTGCAACACATGAAGCATTTCTACAATGATAACAACATTATCTTCACGATTACACGCTCCACTCGACATCACTCAGCATAATATCATCACTCATTCACAAGGCTCTAAACCTATTGCTCTGATACTATTAAATGTCACAGCCCAATCCCACAATAGTGGAATCGGAGCCTATAGCACGCCACCGAGGCTCATCCAACTCATTTCGATGTTGTAGCAGCGGAAAAAGAACTTAAAGATAACAACGAATAGTCGCTCTTTTGAAACAATCCACACGAAGTTACTAAAATCCGTATAAATTTAAAAACGTAATTATATTTTAAAACGAATGAATTTATATTCAAAGGGGTTCCAAAGGTGCCCTAATAACCAATCAAAACATTTAAACAAGTTGCGGAAGGGGTATAAAAAGTTTTCATGCAGGGGTTATTTCGACCGATGAGATGCCATGTTCGACCAGTTGGATGACCCCTTAGCAATAATCCTTTATAGCAGAGGGCACTTTGACCGGTCACATTGTCCCCTTCGACCGGTCGAATGACCCTCTGACAGCAATCCTTCTTTCACTACGATATTGCCTAAGGTCAAGCGACCCTTATGATTGTCAACTACCTCAATCACTGAATCAAGGCATTAAATCCATGAGTAAAACATTCAAATGTGAACTCTAGATTCAGATTCATAATAACTTAGCCAACCCATTCCATGTTTTCAAGGTCAAAATAAAACGTAGTTCTAATTTCCTCAAAAGTAATACCTTATAAGACCTGGAACTAAAATAAAACATATGCAAGGCTATTAGCCACTTCTATTACAAGTTCTTTAACAAAACAAATAAAATAGACAATTCAATTACAAAACTATGGGATACACATGACAAGTCGCCTTCTAAGTGAACTCCCAACATCTTGTGATCACTTTCCTAATTCCTCGCCGGCATTAACACTTGTAATGGTTATTTAAATAACCACACATATTCGATTTGTTAAAGTTAATGCTTAGTGAATAAAATGACAAATGTACGTGAATGATAAACATGCTCGCATTCACATCTCTACAAATCATACTAGTCTCCAGAGTCTCATGTGTACATTCCATACTTCTTAATCTGCGACTCCTCGCGAATAAGTCCACGTGAAAAGGTAAGACCCACGATTTTTTTCTTCAATCATGCGACCTTATGCATATATCGGCTCTACACTGATGGCTTGATACATGCACTCCTTTGACCCAAATAACAACTCAACATGCTCAAATCACATATCACCATGCTCTCAGAAATCAAAACATTTCACCGCGCTATTGGGCCTACTTATCAATGTAATCGTCTAATATAAACTACATAATATATATCTATATTAATACATGCTTTTCATATCACAACATGAATACATGTTAAGAAAACGTTCCAAAATACAAGGTTCAATCACTCACCTCTGAATAACGCTCCTATAAATCGATCCAAAGAAAACCCGTGTACAAAGATTGTGCAGAATTCCTTCTAGTATAATTCCTATCGATCAGAATTTCAATTATCAACTTTTATGAAAAATTTTAGAAAATAACTTTTCAGAAAACTTAGCCAAACATGGCTTAATAGGTATCAAAACGACGGGTTTACCTCGAGGAGTTTGAATACGAAATTTGGTGAAAAACCAACGGACGAACAATTGTCGTTTGGCGTCGAGAAGCTCTAAGCAATCAAAATCTCTCTTTGGCCTCTTTTTGAAACTTAGGTTAGAAGTTATAAAAAATATCTCAACCATCTCTATCTATATATAGGCAATACTTCCGAAAATTGTGTTTACCTCCCCGTGAGTTTTCAAAACTCCTAAACAGTCTCTGAAACTTTCTACGCAGCTAACTCATAGCTTTACAAGTGAAACCTTAAAATTATAAAGGTTTTCAACTAAGTTCTGTTTTGTTGCTAAAACACAAATTCTTATATGACTTTTCCAAAGTTCCTAATTAGCCTACCAAATTAATAACGTGTTAATTCGTCCTCACCAGGATACTAAATCTAACAACATAAATATATTCTAATCCAGAAAATAATACAGATAGTGAAATACGTAGGTAAACATTTATTTTTAGATAACCATTTAAGGTATTCCACAATGAACGTCTTATGCTCGGAGAGACTTCACAACATCACAACACTCAATCAACACCGTCTCTTATACAAATACCCAAATTGACTCGTGAGTCAAAACTCACTCAAACATGTGCCCAAAATGCATAACACATCACATTATGATGCATGACAATGTAATGATAGGCAATATCACACATGCGAGTGTTATAGCTCTCAGTAAGCTGACGGCCGTTATTGCCTGGACATTCCCCATCGAGATTACCCTATCCTTTTTATTGTAGATAATAGAGCTTAGGACGATGGCTACTTCCTAAAGGGGAATACGCAGAGGATGGCCCCACTGATGCCGGCTATGCCAGAGAAGGTTGTTACGCTGATGACTAACCTTACGCCAACTGAAGATCCGAAGATAGTTGTATCTCGTTTATATTTCAGTTATTTCTGTTGAACTTTAGTTTTACGGGTACTTGGACATATGTTGTCTCCATACCTGTTGTGATCCTGAGGACCACTCTAATGTTTGTAATCGTTATACTGTTATTATATTCAATTGTTACTGTTCCTATTTATCTTGTGGACTAGTACTATGTGGTGTGGATAATTAGTAACTTTCAATTGTCATTCCCTGTGGACCCAAAAAGGAAATTTATTTTTTTCTCTATTTTTGCTGCTCCGGGACGTGACAGGGATTTTTGGTATCAAAACCCTACGTTATGATAGTTCCTCTCACTAACAGTTCCACACCATCTGGTCCTAGTGTTTTAAGATTCCTTGAGATGAGATATGAGTTTGAGATAAGCTCGTTCTTCTGATGGTAGTTAGTTTTCCTTTACAGGTTAGCATTATGGATCCAAAGTTCCATAAGTTTGTGACTAATGCCTATGGAGGAGACGTAATCCATGGGGATACCGTGGAGCCAACTGATCCAGAGTTTTATCATGACCATATACACCAAATAGCTAGTCGATATCTAGTGGAGGACATGTGGAAGGCTCTCTATGTGACTGGGAAGACCCACCCTACAGAGATGTATATGTATGCTTATCATTCAGCGAGGATTGGTAGGGATATTTACCATAAGATTTTACGTTTGATCCAGAGTAAGTTGGAGATAGATGCTATTGAACTTTGAGCTATTTTTGGAGGACCTATTGAGGCCGCACTATTAGTAGCCCCACCATTACCAGTACCCAATGTATCAATACCGGTTCTGAAGCCTGAGCTGATTCAGGGTGAGGAGGACCTAGAGCTAGAGGACGAGTATGCCGATGAGGATATTGACAGGGATAGAGAGGAAAAGTCTATGGATAATGAAGACCTCGCGGAGGACATGGAGCCCATAGAGGATGACGAGGAGCCAGAGGAGGATCCAAAAGAGGACCCAGGTTTCATTGATGTGGAGGTTGTGGTGGATGACAGAGGTAGAGGGAGACGAGATTTTGGAGATACCAGTAGAGGAGGTTCCTGATGAGGAGATTTTAGTGCCAGAGGTACCCGTTGTGTTTGATTTACTAGTAGGACCCATACTTTATATGGCAGCCATTGCTAATATGGCAACCGAGTGGGTAACAGTGATGGTTGCACAGCCAACTAGACTTTTGATAGGACAGGCTATACTAGTAGAGGTTATGGCCCTAGTTGGGGATTTTGCTGAGTTGGTAGCTGATGTCGCTGAGCCAGCATTTGGTGTTGAGGATTTAGAGGTTGACAAGATGATCGTCGAGGATTGGGACATAGGGGTAGTAGTTGGAGGACTGGCTACACCAGTGGAGGCCGATCCACCTATGGAGATGGACATTATACCAGAGGATGAGGCACCAGCAGCAGGATCAGAGGCTGACAATTTTTTAGTCAGGATCTACAGGGTTTAGCTTTTGTTAGTTTACATTAGGACATGTTGTCCACAGGATTTTTGGGAGCTTAATAGATAGCTGTTGGACCATAGCTTTGTATAGCTATCAGTAGTAGTATTATAATAGCTGACCTCAGTACTGTTGTAGCTTTTGTCCCATGTGCTATACAGTTTGATTGGTGTGTACTATACGGTACACCTTCTTATATATATATATATTCGAGTAGTGCTTTTACTATTTGTTGCGAGTTGATTATTCTGTGTTGTTTAGTAGAATTGTTAATTCTCGTGGTTGGTTATTCTACTTTGATTTCGTTTCTGCGAGAAGACTTTCAACTAATTAATAGGTCTCTTATAAGTGAGCAACTCACTTCATCATTATGGTCGAACTCTTGAGAAATCATCAAGCGCGAATAGGAGCACCTATTCTAGAGGGTATTGACCCATTTGGAGTCTTTGAAGCATTTATGCAAAGGATGGAATATGTAGGCAACACCTACAACCATGCCACCAATCAGTGACCGGTTCAACCCCCAGTTGTGCCTTTCCAATAGAGACACACAGGGGACAAGTTACTGGCAAATTTTTGTGGGTTATGTCTTAAGAAGTTCGACGGACTTACAGAACCATAGAAATTCGAACCATGGATAAGGGAGATGGAGTTGATCTTTGAAGCATTGGAGTGTAGTGAACAAGAGAAACTCCGACTTGCTACATTTCAGCTCACCTATGCCACCGCAGACTGGTGGGAAGCGAACGAGCCACTATTGGGGTAAACGCTGCAATAGCAATGCCTTGGAAAACATTCAAAGGAAGATTTCTGGAGATGTATGATCTCGTCAGAATCAAGATGAAAAGTATACTCTACTTTAAAAGATTTGTAGTGCGGAAGTAGAGGTCGAACCCACAGAGATTGTATATTTTTATCCTCTTATTTATAAAACCTAAATCTAATTAGCTATTGAAAAACGGAATTTGAATTGGTTGTTTAAAATCCTACTATTAATTGGACTGTGGAATTAAATAAAATTAAACTAGAAATTATAGAAATAAAATATGAGATTGAATCTAAGTAAACTATTGCAAAATTTAAGATTGTTTATATAATATGCGTGGATGAGATCTAGGATTGCAAATCCACCACTAACTATGCATCGGGGGTCTAGACATTCTATTTTAAGTTCTATGTTTGGATAGTCACGATCTATCGTAGCTACAAGCCCAATAGTATCAACAAGAGGACATCGCTAGTTTAATCTAAGCATAATTCATCTTCGGTTCACATGAATTATCTACCTATAACTAGGGTGTAGCATAACTCATATTTCCTAGGCATGAAGTATGAAAGATGTAAACATCACAATCACATAAGCACTATTGTATGTAAATACTCCTATCAATCACGAAAATCAAGGACTATTGAGTTCAATAAACATAAGGAAAAATCTAAGACAAGAATAAATCCAAAATACTCTTGATCATTATCATTAAAACTGATTATATATAAATAATCCACCAACATACAATTACTATCCAATACATAAAATCCTAAAATAAGAAAGCATAGAATTCCCCCTTTACATAGCTAGGGTTTCATTGAAACCCTAGAATAGGAGTTTAGTTACGCATGATTGATGAAAGCATGAAGGTTGAGTTGATTTTTGCCATTAAGGACCTTCAAGCTAGATCTTCCCCTCCTTTTGCCTACAAAGTTAATCTATGAATGAATGTGTGTAACCCCTTAATTGATTTAGAATGAGATATATATAGTTATAGAGAGATTAGGAAGGTTTTTGTAAACCTAATCTGACTGAAATTGCTATAATTTGCTTTTTGGACGTCATCAGGCAATTTCGTCCACACAGGGGTCTTCAGCTCTTTAAAATATGCATTTTATGTTTTTTCGTACAGATCGCACAAGCGGGCCACGCGAGTGCATAAATGGGAGGTAGCGTGAGCGGGTCGCCCGAGCGATATGCTGGATTCTCGCACGAATGGGCCGCGCATGCGAAGAGGTTTTTCTGCTTCTTTCTTCCTAATTTTTCACCCCATTTAACCGAAAACTCATGTTTTCTCCTAAAACCTGGCAGAAATAAGAAAACAAATTAAAATTATACTAAAACAAGATAAAAATGGCTAACAAATGTGAATTAAGGCGTATAATTAGGATTTGTTCTCTCCCGATCAATGTACTTCTCGGAAGATGAAAAGGATCAACAGGAGAAGAACTTTATGATTCCAGTTCAAGGAGACTGGATGGTAAGAGAATATACCACCCAGTTCGAGTGATTATCTCGATTTGTTCAACATATGATTGATATACTGCCAAAGAAGATCAAGCGGTATCATAAAGGACTGAACCCCCATCTTCGTCATATGATGATTGGGCACCCGAACCAGAGCTTTAAAGGACTGGTTAGACTTATTATGAGTCTAGAGAAAGACAACTGTCCGGTACAGCGATAACAGATGAATCGACCCGAACTGACGAGAGGTTTTCAACAACAGAGAAGTTTCCAGAACCCACCATCGAGAAATACCCAAGGTTGGAGACCACAGGGGAACTCTTAAGGTAACAAGAGAACTTGGGATGGGACCAAGAAGCCTCAGCTAAGCTATTCTCGACCCCAATAGTATCAACAGCGATGACCGTAAACGCAAGCATTACTTACGGCCCCACTATCAAACACCAGAGGATGTTTTAATTGTGGGAAGTGAGGCCACATTGCCAAGTTTTGCACAGTTTCCAGGGTTAATCACCGGGTGGGTGCTAACTGCCAAAATTACAACAAGTCAGGGCACTTGAGTAGAGATTACCGTGCACCACAAGAAGGATACTATAGGGTACCAATTCAAGGGATTCAAGGTCCCCCTGATCAGACAAGGATGAATGCTATAATCCGAGCAAAAGCAGGCTTTAATGTTGATGAGGAGCAACATTTGGAAGGTACGCTTGTACTCTTTTATAGTTCAGTTACAACTTTATTTGATACTAGAGCAACACGTTCATTTATTGATGTTAAGATTGTGCATCGATTAGGTTTAGAACCCTAGACACTCGAGCTAGTACTTAATGTTGTGTCACCGTTGGGAGTGACTGTTAAGTTGGGTAAAGTGTGTAAAGATTTCCCATTGACCTTGGGATATTGGAATCTTCCAGAAGACTTAGTGGTTCTATCGATGTCAGAGTTTGGCATTATCCTAGGGATGGATTGGTTGTCTAAGTATGATGCCAACCTGGATTGCCCTACTAGAACGATTGTATTTCTATTATCTAATACAAGGACATCCAACGATCAGATTTTAGTGTCTGACAACGAGCGATAAGTTCTTGACAAGTGGTTTAGCTATGATCAGTAGTAACAGTACAGAGCTTACGATAGATCAGATTTCAACTATACAAGACTTTCAAGATGTATTCCAGGATATTAAAGGACTTCCACCAAAAAGAGAAATAGATTTTTGCGTAGAATTAATACTTAGAGCGTTGCCGATATCCAAGACTCCATATAGGATGACAGCAACTGAGATGTTGGAACTGAGAAGCAAGTTCAGGAACTTGAAGATCTAGGATTCGTTCGCATGAGTACGTCACCTTGGGAAGCATCAGTTCTGTTTGTGAAGAAGAAGGACGGAACACTTTGACTCTGCATAGACTACAGAGAGTTGAAAAAAGTTATGATTAAGAGTAGATAACTGCAACCATGGATAGACAACCTATTCAACCAGTTACAAGGATCAAGGATCTTTTCCAAGGTCGATCTGCATTCGAGATATCACCAGTTGTTAGTTCGATAGGAAGATGTATCAAACACTGCATTCAGGACGAGATGCGTGCATTATGAGTTTTTAGTTATGCCTTTTGGATTAATAAATGTGCTAGTAGTGTTTATGGACTTAATGAATATAGTATTCAGACCATATCTGGATAAATTCATTATTGTGTTCATCGACGACATACTGATCTACTCAAAGACGGAAGAGGATCACAAGGATCGCTTACAGATTGCCTTGCAAATGCTTCAAGATAGTAAGTTGTATGCTAAGCTCTGTAAGTGTGAGTTTTGGATACAAGAGGTCAAATTCTTGGGACATGTTATATCTCAAGACGGTATCTTAGTGGACTCATCTAAGATTGATGCAATCTTAAACTGGAACAGACTAACCAATGCAACAGAGGTCAGGAGTTTTCTTGGTTTAGTAGGATATTATCAAAGATTTGTCGAAGGATTTTCTAAGATTGCAGGATCGTTGAAAAATTTGACGAGAAAGGAAATGAAGTATGAATGGAAAAACAAGCATGAGGGTTCATTTCAGGAGTTAAAGAAAAGGTTGACTTCTGCACCAGTACTTGCGATACCTAAGAGTGGAGAAAGGTATGTGATCTACAGTGATGCATCACACCAAGGACTTGGTTATGTACTTATGCAAGACGGGAATGTTATTGCATACATATCAAGATAATTGAAGGTACATGAGAAGAATTATCCTACGCATGATCGAGAATTTATTAGCAATAGTGTTTGTATTGAAGATTTGGAGACACTATCTCTATGGAGAGAAGTTTGATATGTTTTCCGATCATAAAAGCTTAAAGTATTTGTTCTCTCAGAAGGAGTTGAATATGCGACAATGAAGATGGATGGAGTTACTCAAGGACTATGACTTTTTATTGTAATACCGTCCAGGTAAAGCAAATGTCATAGAAGACACTTTGAGTCGTAAACCTCGACTAGTAATCACTACGTTACTAATTCGAGAATGGCTAACATTGGAAGTTTAAGCTGAATTTGATCTTCAGCCAGTGGAGCCAATGGAAGGACAACATTTTGGATGTCTGATGGTACAACCAACTTTGATCAGCTATATCATAGAGGCTCGACAAGCAATCAAAGATTTAAAGTTATGGTTCGCCAAGATGTCAGCTAAGGACTCATAAGTCTAGAGTATTAGTACAGACAGAGCCTTACGATGTAAAGGTAGACTTGTGTACCCGATGAAGGAAATCTCCGGAAAGAAATATTGGATGAAGGACATAAGTCACGGATGACTATACATCCTGGAGGTAGGAAGATATATAAGGATTTAAAGAGGAATTTCTAGTGGGAAGGAATGAAACGAGAAGTAGCTGCATATGTAGCTCAATGTCTTACTTGTATGCAAGTTAAGGCAGAACATCAAAGACCGCCTAGACTACTATAGTCGTTAGCGATTCCCCAATGGAAATGGGAACTCATCACCATGGATTTCGTAGTAGGATTACCAAAGTCACATTAAAACCACGATGATATCTGGGTAATAGTGGATCTACTTACAAAGATGGCACATTTTATCGCCTACAATATGAAGTATATAGTGGAACTTTTGAGTTGGATGTATCTACAACACATTCTATGATTATACGGAGTACCTGTTTTTGTCGTCTCTGATCGAGATTCGCGCTTTACCGCAAAATTTTGGAAGAGTCTGAAAATAGAGGTGTGAACAACATTGAACTTGAGTTCAGTTTTTCATCTGTACACTGATGGGCAAACTAAACGAGTTAATCAAGTGATAGAAGATATGCTACATGCTTGCATTATTGATTTCGAGAATTCTTAAGAGATCCACCTACCATTGATCGAGTTTGCCTGCAAATAACAGTTATCATTCGAGCATAGGGATGGCGATGTTTGAAGCTTTGTATGGAAGACTTTGCCGATCTCTGCTGTGTTGGGCCAAAGTCAGAGATACTCAACTTCTTGGTCCAGAAATGGTACAACAGACCAGCGAGAATATTCAGATCGTATATGAGAGAATGAAGACAGCTCAGACCCGACATATGAGGTATGCTAACAAACGACGCAAAGACTTGGAATTCGTCGTTGGAGATCATGTACTGCTCAAAGTTTCACCTATTTGAGGGATTGTTCGATTTGGTCAGAAAAGAGGCAAGTTATCACCGCGATTCATCGGACCATTCGAGATTCTAGAGCGTGTTGGATAGGTTGCTTATCAACTTGCATTGCCGGCAAAGATGTCAGGTGTCACACCCGTTCCAAAATTTCATACTTTTATCGTACATATTTGGAAAGTTGTGAGTATATGATCGGGAGAGAACTAATCCTATTTATACGCCTTAACGAGCATTTGTTAGTACCTTTTTATCCTGTTTTTGTATATTTTTACTCTGTTTTCTAGTTTCTGACAGGTTTTGGAAGAAATCAACTCAACCAGGCTAAATAGGGTGAAAAGTCATCAAGAAAGAAGCTGAAAAAACCACTTCGCGCGCGCGACCCGCGGGCGCGGAAATCCAAGAATCGCGCGCGCGATCCGCTCGCGCGAGAATCCAGAAACCGCTCGCGCGAGACCCCCAAGAGCTCGCTCGCGCGATCCGCGCGCGCGAGGTACCCAATGTCGCGCTCGCGCGACCCGCTCGCGCGATATGCCCAAAAATCAAAGTTGCGTATTTCAGTATACTGAAGACTCCTGTGCAAACGAGACTGCTAAACGACGTCCAGACTGTAAATTACATGCGTTTCAGTCCGTTTCGAGTTGTAAAGGCTTCCAAAACATGTTGTAAATCTATATAAACTCTATTTTACTTCAATTAGAGGGTTGGCAATTAATATACAACCATATACACATATACTTCCAGCCCTTGAAGAGGGGGAAGCAAGGAGAAGAAGAAGAAGACCAAGGATTTCCATGGCCTCCTCCATCAACTACTTGCTGATTTCTACTTCTATGGCAGCTTAGATCATTGATCTAGGGTTTCAATGAAGCCCTAGATGAGTAATAGGGTTTTATTTATGTTTTTATTTTAGTTTTATTATGTATGGATGACAGTCACTTGTTTAGAGGATTTTTATAAACAAATCGTACTTACATTGATTAAATCATTGCTTTCGGAATTTATTCTTGTCTTAGATCTATTTTGACTGTGATGTGCTCAACGATCTATTCTTGCTGTGCTTGTTTAGATTGTTTACATGTGATGGTGCTTTAGTGATTCGTGCTATCAAGTATCCGAATAGTCCATGCCTAGGTTAGACGGATTAGATCACAACCCTAGTTTAGTGTGAGATAATTCGTGCTATCCGCAGATGGATTATGTTGGTGCTTGAACCATGATTATCTTCTTGTCGGAGGAATTGGGCTTGTAGCTACAATTCCCCATATTCATCCAACGTAATAAGCTAAAGTAATTCATAGATATTCCTATTATGAATCTAGTGGTGGATTTGCAATCCTAGGTTCCCTTAAACATTAATTAAAAACAACTTTAATTGCTTTCATAGTTTAGATCTACTTTTATTGTTATTAGTTTAATTAAATCCAAATCAAAATCCGTTTTTCATAACTAATTAGACTTAGGTTTTAAAATTAAGTCGCTGTAGTAATCAATCTCTGTGGGTTCGACCTTTACTTCCACACTGCAAATCTTTTGAAAAGTAAAGTATACTTTTACATCTTGATTCTGACAACATCAGTATATCAATGTTATTTGATAATTGGATTGAGTTGAGGTTGGCTGTGAGTCAACAGTAAGGTGTCAATAAGGACACGAAAACGTGGTATATCATATTGCATTGGCATGAATAAATGACATTTATGTGACTTAAATGTTATTTGACTATTTAGTGTTTCGTGAATAGTGAATTATGCCTGTGGTTGGTAAATTCTGGTATTTTTGATATCGTTATATATCATTTTGAGAACTGTGGTGAGAACGTGAGTGACACGTGAAATAAAAGGTAGGTTGTGTAGAGATTTCACATAATTTAGTTTTCGGACGTTATTTTGGACCCAAACGAAACCTAGTCGAAAACTTTTGAATTTTATAGTTTTCACTTGTAAAGTTATAAAATGGACGTGTGCGAAGTTTCGAGAGCTAATTAGAAGTTTGAGGAACTCGTGGGGAGGTAAACGCAATTTCCGAAAAAGTTGCCTATAAATAGTGGTGGATGAGATTCATTCTCATCCAAACATTTCAAATATCTAGAGAGAGGAGAGAGAAGGGAGATTTGGAGCCAACGGGCTTTGCGACGCCGATCGACGACCGTTCGTCCGTCAGATTTTCTCCAGATTTCAGATTTGAACTCGTGGAGGTAAGAGCTACGTTTTGATACTACTTAGGCCGTGTTTGGCCAATTTTTCTAAAAATCTAATTTCTAGACTTTTGGGGAAAACCCAGTAAAACTTGTAGGAATCGTCCCAAATTTGAAATCCGACGATTATTTAGCCCCCTAGACGATCCTTCAAAGTTTGAAGAGATTCGCACGAGGTATGAATTCTAGATCTATGAAATATATGGATTTTCATGTTTTGGACATCACTTTTGATATTCTTGGATCCGGGCGAAATTCATGTGTTAGTTAGGCCCGTTAATTATGCACGTGAAATTATGATAAAAGCACGTATAACTGTTTATGTGAGCATGTTATGTGTCTACTTGGGTCAAAGGGGAGTTTGGTGCAAATTCATTCGGAGTAAGCTCCTCGAACCTTGAGGATTGTGATCTTGTTGGAATTGGAATTTGTGATTGTGTATGGATTGGAGGTGGGCCCAACCAGTACACGGTACCTGGTATGGAGGAAGGCCCAACCAGTGTACGAGATGCCTGGGAGAGGTGGGCCTCCTACGGCATCGACCGGATGAATGCGTACCACTCACCCTAGAGACTATTTCTATGTGTTTTAGATGCTTAAATCATGAACTGTCATATAAGCATACATTTAGAATTGTACGCTCAGCATATAGCTGAGCAGTGGAGATGTACTCCATTGCAGGTAAGAAGAAAGACAAGAAGAAGCGCGATGAGTGAGGCCGATGAACGCCGGGGGAATTACACTTGTAATTGTTTTGTTTTAAATCCTAAACTTGTGTAAGGATTGGTAATATGTTGTAATAGAACCATAGATTAGTTTCGCAGTATTGTAATCTTGTAATTGAACGTCTGTAGTTATGTTTTAATATCTTAAAATCAGTTGTGGTTGGATTGTTGTTGGTATTGAGTAGCATGGGTTGTTAAATTTTCAGCACAGGCTGCCCAGCAGGGGAGCAGTACACTGGACCCAAGGTCAGTCGACTGGACCTCGTGGGATGGAGTCACTGAAAGTATTTTATAAGAGAAGCAGCCGACTGGACCCCTTGGGCAGTCGACTGAACACTGTTTATTTTAGCTACTGCTTCCATTAATTGAAAAGCAGTCGACTGGATCCCCAGATCAGTCGACTGGACCCCTTTGCAATATGATGTATTTTTGGTTCTGCTTAACACAGTCGACGTAGCAGTCGACTGGACCCTAGTGCAGTCGACGGGGCAGTCGACTGAGCCTCTGTTTTCAAAAATACTTCCTTTGAATGTGTTTTCAATGGCCAAAACTTTTTATAACTCTGATTTCAATGTATTTTTACAACACAGAGGGGAACGTTTCCTAAGTTTTAAATACCCAGGGTTGTTTTACAGTTCTTTCCGCTGCGTAAAGTTATATTGTTGTTTGGTTGAGCCTTGGTGGCGTGCCACGTGTCCTATTTCCACGCGTAGTGGGATGGGTCGTGACATCAGGAGTGCACAACATTTTTCACATCAGTATGCTAAGGAAATGTGCTCATAACCCAACGCACGAGATCGACTTCGAAGATATTGAAGTCAACAACAACGTTACGTTTAATGAAGGACCAGTTCGCATCATGGACCGTGGAATCAAGAAGCTCAGAAACAAGGAGATTCCGTTAGTGAAGATTTAGTAGAAGCATTATGATGAAGGAGAAACCTCGTGGGAGCTAGAGTCGGAGATGCGTGAGAAGTTTTCGTTTTTGTTTTAACCCTGTACGCCTCTGATTTTGAGGATGAAATCTTTTATTGAGAGGTGGATGATGTAATACTCTGTATTTTCAATAATAATTTATGCAGAGAGATTCTATATACTTCCTTTGTTCAAGCTTGAAATTATATCTTCAATCGATCGAAGTCTTTTAGGCCGATCGAACTTTTCTAGAGTTCAAGCGATCGAACCCTTTTCGGGCGATCGAAACCTTACCGACCTGAATTTATGACGTGGTCCCCACTTCAATTGATTAAAACCTTTTCAATCGATCAAACCTGACTGATCTGCTCTTGAACGATCGAACTTAGTTCGATCGATCAAATGTGTAATCATTAGAATTCCAGGTTTCACGTAGAAATAGCCACTTGCACCTCCTCCCATCTATATATATGAACCATTCTTGAGAGTGTGTGTGTTTGGTTAATTCAAAAAATCTATAGAGAGAAAGATAGAGTGGTGTTTTGATATATATATATATATATACTCGTACACATATATTATACACTACACACATCCATATATACTATATACACATAGAAGAGAAAGAGGAGCACAGAAGAAGAAGAAGAAGAAGAGAAAGAGAAGGAGAGACAAAGACGAAGAAAGAAGCAGAGAGAGAGAAGAGGCCATTGGAGAAAGGGGAGCTCAAAATTGACGAGCCAAATGCATCATTAGCACGTTCAGTGAGTCTTTACTCACTTGGTTTCAATTATATAATGTTTTTACAAGCTTTTGGTATGTTTAGACGTATTAAACACCTTCCTAAGACATTTATATATTAATGTTTATGAATCTGCTGAAGAAGACGACTCTCGAGCGATTGAACTGAGTTCAAACGATCGAAGTTCAATCGATCGAAGAGACTTCGATCGCTCGAACATTATTTTTTCTCAATCGATCGAAATGGTTTCAATCGATCGAGACATGCAAAACATTGCTTAGTTCTTTTGGTTATTATATATGAGGTTCAAATGTTCGATTCTCGATTCGGACTTCTATTATGCAATTTTGGGTTAATCAGGGAGAATGTGACAACATAGATAAGTATGCTTAAGAATAATGGACTAACGAAATGACGTTAGATACTATACGGTTCATGTATGACTTAGATATCTGTTTATTTCACTCAGAATAGTAAGGCCACATAGGAATTGTCATGTATTAATATTAGTACCGAGTTTAAGTAGGTTTGATAAGTTCTGGAAATGGTACGTGGGCAGACGCCTGGTCATGATATGCTTTCACATGCGATGGATGGTTTATATCCTTAACGAGCAGTGAATAGGACCATGTAGTCCTAAGATAGCCAGATGATTATCGAGCGGTGGATGGTTTATATCCTTAATGAGCGGTGGATGGGGATCACTGGTATAATACGAGGAGTCGTGGCAATAGATTTGATGTGTTGTTATTCAAAGCGTTGTATCCCTGACATGCGGTGGATGGTCTATATCCTTAATGAGCGGGGGATGGACTGACGTGGTGTCCAAGAATGCGACGGATGGTTTATATCCTTAACGAGTAATGGAAAGAATGATGGATGTCTATATATGTGAAACGATTAAGTCTGTTCTTTCTAGAAAGAGTATGTTAATCATCAATCTCATGATAACAAGACAATAAGGGTTGAGTTACAACATTAGAATACAGAGGAGATATTATTTAGTAGAACTATATCTTAGACACTTCAATAACTTGTTATACGTTATATCATTGATATCCTGTGAGTTTCTATTCACTTAGCTCTTGTCATAGCCTGGTCCCAAAATAGTGGAATCGAAGCCCGTGGCACGCCACCGAGGCTCATCCTACTCATTTAAAAGTTGTAACAGCAGAAAAAGAACTTAAAGATAACAACGAATAGTCGCTCTTTTGAAACATTACACACAAAGTTAGTAAAATCCGTATAAATTTGAAATCGTAATTATATTTTGAAACGAATGAATTTATATTCAAAGAGACCCCAAAGGTGCCCTAATAACCAATCAAAACATTTAAATCAATTGCAGAAGGGGTATTAAAAGTTTTCATGCAGGGGTCATTTTGACCGATTGAGATGCCCTGTTCAACCAGTTGGATGACCCCTCAACAATAATCCTTTACAGTTGAGGGCACTTCGACTAGTCGAACTGTCCCCTTCGACCGGTTGAATGATCCTCTGACAGCAATCCTTCTTGCACTAGGATATTGCATAAGGTCAAGCAACCCTTATGATTGCCAACTACCTCAATCACTGAATCAAAGAATTAAATCCATAAGTAAAACATTCAAATATGGACTCCAGTTTCAGATTGATAATAACATAACCAACCCATTCCATGTTTTCAAGGTCAAAACAAATTGTAGTTCTAATTTGCTCGAAAGTAATACCTTACAAGACCTGGAACTAAAATAAAACATATGCAAGGGTATTAGCCACTTCTATTACAAGTTCCTTAACAAAACTAATTAAATAGACGATTCGATTACAAAACTACGGGATACACATGACAAGTCACCTTCTAAGTGAACTCCCGACATCTCATGATCACTTTCCCAATTCCTTGCCGGCATTAACACCTAAAATGTTTATTTGAATAACCACACATATTCGATTTGTTTAAGCTAACGCTTAGTGAATAAAACAACAAATGGACATGAATAATAAATATACTCGCATTCACATCTCTACAAATCATACTAGTCTCCAGAGTCTCACGTGTACGTTCCATACTTCCTAATCCGCGACTCCTAGCCAATAAGTTCACGCAAAAAGGTAAGATCCATGATTCTTTTCTTCAATCGTACAACCTTATGCCTATATCGAGTCTACACTGATGACTTGTTATACGAACTCCTTTGACCCAAATAACAACTCAACATGCTCAAATCACATATCACCATGCTCTCGGAAATCAAAATATTTCACTGCGCTATTGGGCCTACTTATCAATATAATCATCCAATATGAACTACACAATATATATCTATATTAATACATGCTTTTCATATCACAACATGAATACATGTCAAGAAATCATTCCAAAATACAAGGTTCAATCACTCACCTCCGAATAACGCTCCTATAAATTGATCCAAAGAAAACCCGTGTACAAAGAACGTGTAGAATTCCCTCTAGTATAATTCCAATCGATCAGAATTTCAATTATCAACTTTTACGAAAAATTCTAGAAAACAACTTTTTGAAAAACTTAGCCAAACATGGCCTAATAGGTATCAAAATGACGGTCTTACCTCCATGAGCATTGAATAAACATTTGAGATTTATAGATGAGCATTGATCCACTCGGCATACTCGATGCCCCGGTACTCATTCCCGGTTGTCTCTTACTCGGACAGTTCTTCGCTATATGTCCCGGTTAGCCACACTCAAAACATATATCCCTCATCTCCAGGTTGTAGCACTTGGTATTCGAGGTGGTGTTTAATGTAGTCGTATTCGCATTCATAGGACAATTGCAGGATATGTGTCCTAGTTGCTTGCAAAGGTAGCATGTGCTCAATTGATAGCAAGTCCCTCTGTGTTGCAGGTTACATGTTGGACATAACGGTCTCGAATCTCCCATGAACGCACACCCTCCTTGGCTACCCACATACGATCCCAAACTCTATATGAAAGGTTTCTTGGCATTGCCTTGACTCTTGCCCCTATTGTCACTTGCTATCTTTCCTTGTTATCCTTATCGATAGTGATCGACACTTTTCTCAGCGATACGGGCAACTTCCTCAACTAGAGAAATAGTCAGGTGTTGTAATATGTCCACACAGCTACGGATATTCTCCCTAAGCCCTTTCTCAGACTTACGAGACTTATCCCCATCACTCGAAATGGTAGTTTTCCCAAAGCGCTACAAGGCATAATAACGGGATACATACTCACTTACAGTCATGTCTCTTAGGACTAGACTTGCAAACTCTTGGCATTTCTGAGTATACACAGATTGCGAAAAGAAATGCTTGTTTAATTCATCCTTAAATGCCTCCCATGTAGTTGGCTTCCCTTGCTCTAGAACATTATTCCACTAATCCAATGCTTCGTCCATCAATGCATCGGATGCGCACAAAATTTTTTCCTCATCGGTATATATCACAGTACAGAAATGTCTTTCCATGTCCATCATCCAATGATTGGTCAAGTCTATGTCAACCTGTCCATGGTACAAAGTCAGTTTTTGCTTATGAAACTATTCCACGATTGTATGTTGAGCTTTCGATACCGGTGGTGCATTGATATAATGGACTTCAATCGGTGGAGCCTAAACATTCATCGGATCTCTTTCACTTACAGCTTGAATAAAATTTCCCACTATGTTCACTAGCTGATCCATTCGCGATTGCGGTGACAACTCTCTTACCGGGCCAGCCATAACATTTTAAGAACTCGTCATGTTAAGTACAATGCATAAAGACGATGCATGCCATGCCACAAGATATACATATATATGTGCATAGTTCATCATAATCAACAAATGCAACACATAAAGCATTTCTACAATGATAACAACATTATCTTCACGATTACACGTTCCACTAAACGTCACTCAGCATAAGATCGTCACTCGTTCCCAAGGCTATAAACCTATTGCTCTGATACCACTAAATGTCACAGCCCGGTCCCACAATAGCAGAATCGGAGCCCGTGGAACGCCACTGAGACTCATCCTACTCATTTTGAAGTTGTAGCAGTGAAAAATGAATTTAAAGCTAACAACGAATAGTTGCCCTTTTGAAATAATACACACGAAGTTAGTAAAATCCATATAAATTTGAAAATGTAATTACATTTTGTAATGAATGAATTTATATTCAAAGGGGTTCCAAAGGTGCCCTAATAACCAATCAAAACATTTAAATAAGTTACGGAAGGGGTATAAAAAGTTTTCATGTAGGGGTCATTTCGACCGATTAAGATGCCCCATTCGACCGGACAGATGACCCCTCGGCAATAATCCTTTACAGCAGAGGGCGTTTTGACCGATCGAACTATCCCCTTCGACCGGTCGAATGACCCTTTAACAGCAATCCTTCTTGCAATAGGATATTGCCTAAGGTCAAGCGACCCTTATGATTGTCGACTACCTCAATCACTGAATCAAGGCATTAAATCCATAAGTAAAACATTCAAATGTGGACTCCAGATTCAGATTTATAATAACTTAACCAACCCATTCCATGTTTTTAAGGTCAAAACAAAATTCTAATTTACTCGAAATAATACCTTACAAGATCTGGAACTAAAATAAAACATATGCAAGGCTATAAGCCACTTCTATTACAAGTTCCTTAACAAAACAAATGAAATAGACTATTCGATTACAAAACTATGGGATACACATGACAAGTCGCCTTCTAAGTGAACTCCCGACATCTCGTGATCACTTTTCCAATTCCTCACTAGCATTAACACCTGAAATGGTTATTTGAATAACCACACATATTCGATTTGTTTAAGTTAACGCTTAGTGAATAAAACAAAAAATGTACATGAATAATAAACATGCTCGCATTCACATCTCTACAATTTATACTAGTCTTCAGAGTTTCACGTGTACGTTCCATACTTCCTAATCCGCAACTCCTCACTAATAAGTCCACGCGAAAAGGTAAGTCCCATGATTCTTTTCTTCAATCGTGCGACCTTATGCCTATATCGGCTCTACACTGATGACTTGATACATGCACTCCTTTGACCCAAATGACAACTCAACATGCTCAAATCACATATCACCATGTTATCGAAAATCAAAATATTTCACCGTGCTATTGGGCTTTCTTATCAATATAATCGCCCAATATGAACTACACAATATATATCTGTATTAATACATGTTTTTCATATCACAACATGAATACATGTCAAGAAATCATTCCAAAATACAAGGTTCAATCACTCACCTCCGAATAACGCTTCTATAAATCGATCCAAAGAAAACCCATGTACAAATAATGTGCAGAATTCCCTCTAGTATAATTCCTATCGATCAGATATTCAATTATCAACTTTTATGAAAAAATCTAGAAATTTTTTTAGAAAACTTAACCAAACATGGCCTAATAGGTATCAAAACGACGACTTTACCACAAGGAGTTTGAATACGAAATTTGGTAAAAAAAGCCAGCGGACGAACGGTCGTTGTTTGGCGTCGAAACGCTCTAAGCAATCAAAATCTCTCTTTGGCCTCTTTTTGAAACTTAGATTAGAAGTTATAAAAAATATCTCAACTGTCTCTATCTATATATAGGCAACACTTTTGAAAATTGTGTTTACCTCCTCGTGAGTTTTCAAAACTCCCAAACGTTCTCCAAAACTTTCTACATAACTAATTCATAGCTTTAAAAGTGAAACCTCAAAATTACAAAGGTTTCTGACTAAGTTCTGTTTGGTTGCTAAAATGCAAATTCTTATATGACTTTTCTGAAGTTGTTAATTAGCTTACCAAATTAATAGCGTGTCAATTCCTCATCACTTGGATACTAAATCTAACAGCATACATATATTCTAAGCCAGAAAATAATACAGATAGTGAAATACATAGGTAAACATTTATTTTTAGATAAATATTTAAGGTATTCCACATTGAATGTCTCATGCTCGGAGAGACTTCACAACATCACAACACTTAAATAACACTGTCTCAATGGGTTCTCTTACACAAATACCCAAATTGACTCGTGAGTCAAAACTCATTCAAACATATGCCCAAAATACACAATACATCACATTATCATGCATGACAATGTAATGATAGGCAATAACATAGATGAAGGTGTTATAGCTCTCTGTTAGCTGATGATTGTTATTGCCTGGACATTCCCCGTCTAGATTACCCTATCCCTTTTACTGTAGATAATGGAGCTTATGAGGATGACTACTACCCTAAAGGGGAATACGCAGAGGATGGCCCCACTGATGCCAGTTATGCCGGAGAAGGCTGTTACGCTGATGACTATCCTTACGCCAGCTGAAGATCTGGAGATAGTTGTATCTAGTTTACATTTTCGTTATTTCTGTTGAACTGTTGTTTAATGGGTACTTGGGCATATATTGTCTCCAGACCTATTGTGATCTTGAGGACCACTCTAATGTTTGTAATTGTTATACTGTTATTATATTCAATTGTTACTGTTCCTATTTATCTTGTGGACTAGTACTATGTAGTGTAGATAATTAGTGACTTTTACTTATCATTCCTTATGGACCCAAAAAGGAAATTTATTTTTCTCTATTTTTGCTGCTCCGGGACGTGACAGGGATTTTTGGTATCAAAACCCTACGTTATGATAGTTCCTCTCACTAACAGTTCCACACCATCTGGTCCTAGTGTTTTAAGATTCCTTGAGATGAGATATGAGTTTGAGATAAGCTCGTTCTTCTGATGGTAGTTAGTTTTCCTTTGCAGGTTAGCATTATGGATCCAAAGTTCCATAAGTTTGTGACTGATGCCTATGGAGGACACGTAATCCATGGGGATACCGTGGAGCCAACTGATCCAGCATTTTATCATGACCGCATACACTAAACAACTAGTCAATATCTAGTGGAAGACATGTAGAAGGCTGTCTTTGTGACTGGGAAGACCCACCTTACGGAGATGCATATGGATGCTTATCATTCAGCGAGGATTGGTAGGGATATTTACTAGGAGATTTTACGTTTGATCCAGAGTAAGTTGGAGATAGATGCTATTGAGCTTTGAGCTAGTTTTAGAGAACCTATTAAGGTCGCACCAGTAGTAGCCCCACCATTACCAGTACCCGATAGATCAGTACCGATTTTAGAGCCTGAGCCGATTCAGGGTGAGGAGGACCTAGAGCTAGAGGGCGAGCATCCCGATAAGGAGATCGACGGGGATGGAGAGGAAGAGTCTATGGACGATGATGACCTCGCAGAGGACATGGAGCCCATAAAGGATAACGAGGATCCATAGGAGGACCCAGGGTTCATTGATGAGTTGTGGTGAATGACATAAAGGTAGAAGGAGATGAGATTTTGGAGATACCAATAGAAGAGGTTCCTGACGAGGAGATTTTAGTGCCAAAGGTACCTGTTGTGTTTGATTTACCAGTAGGACCCATACTTTATATTATAGCCATTGCCAATATGGCAACCAAGTGGGTAACAGCGATGTTTGCATAACTAGCTGGACTTCTGATAGGACATGCTACACTAGCAGAGGCTATGGCCCTAATTAGGGATTTTGCTGAGTTGGTAGCTGATGTCGTCAAGCCAGCATTTAGTGTTGAGGATTTGGAGGTTGACAAGATGATCGTTCATGATTGGGACATAGGGTTAGTAGTTGGAGGACTGGCTACACCAGTGGAGGCCGATCCACCTGTGGAGATGGACATTATACCAGAGGATGAGGCACCAGCAGCAGGATCAGAGGCTGACAATTTTTGAGTCAGGATCTACAGGGTTTAGCTTTTTTTACTTTACATTAGGACATGTTGTCCACAGGATTTTTGGGAGCGTAATAGATAGCTGTTGGACCATAGCTTTGTATAGCTATCAGTAGTAGTATTGTAATAGCTGACCTCAGTACTGTTGTAGCTTTTGTCCCATGTGCTATACAGTTTGATTGGTGTGTACTATATGGTACACCTTCTGATATATATATATATATATATATTCGAGTAGTGCTTTTGCTATTTGTTGCGTGTTGATTGTTCTGTGTTGTTTAGTAGAATTGTTAATTCTCGTGGTTGGTTATTCTACTTTGATTTCATTTTTGTGAGAAGATTTTCAACTAATCAATAGGTCTCTTATAGGTGAGCAACCTACTTCATCATTATGGTCGAACCCTTGAGAAATCATCAAGCGCGAATAGGAGCACCTATTCCAGAGGGAATGGACCCATCTGGAGTCTTTAAAGCATTTATACAGAGGATGGAACATGTAGGTGACACCTATAACCATGCCACCAATCAGCAACTGGTTCAACCCCCAGTTGTGCCTTTCTAACAGAGTCACACAGGGGGTAAGTTACTGGTAAATTTTTGTGGGTTACGTCCTGAGAAGTTCAACGGACTTACAGAACCATAGAAATCCAAACTGTGGATAAGGGAGATGGAGTTGATCTTTGGAGCATTGGAGTGTAGTGAATAAGAGAAACGCCGACTTGCTATGTTTCAGCTCACCTATGCTGCCACAGACTGGTGGGAAGCGAACAAGCCACTATCGGGGTAAACGCTGCGAGAGTAATGCCTTGAGAAACATTCAAAGGAAGATTTCTGGAGAAGTACTTCTCGGAAGATGAAAATGATTAAGAGGAGAAGAACCTTATGAGTCCAGTTCAAGGTGACTGGATGGTGAGAGAATATACAACCCAGTTCAAGCGATTATCTTGATTTGCTCAACATATGATTGATACACTTCCAAAGAAGATCAAGCGGTGTCATCAAGGACTGAATCCCCATCTTTGTCATATGATGATTAGGAACCTTAACCAGAGCTTTGAAGGACTGGTTAGACTTGCTATGAGTCTAGAGAAAGACACCTATCCAGTACAGCGATAACAGATGAATCGACCCCAACTGACGAGAGGTTTTCAACAATAGAGAAGTTTCCAGAACTCACCAACGAGAAATACCCTGGGTTGGAGACCACAGGGGAACTCTCAAGGTAACAAGAGAACTTGAGATAGGACCAAGAAGCCTCAACTAAGCTATTCTTGACCCTAACAGTATCAACGGCGATGACCGTAAATGCAAGCATTACTTACGTTCCCACTATCAAACACCAGAGGATGTTTTAATTGTGGAAACCTAGGGCACATTGCCAAGTTTTGGATAATTTCCAGGGTTAATCATCGGGTGGGTGCTAACTGCCAAAATTACAACAAGTCAGGGCACTTAAGCAGGGATTGTCGTGCACCACAAGGAGGATACTATAGGGTATCAGTTCAAGGGATTCAAGGACCCCCTGATCAGACAAGGATGAATGCTATAATCCCAGCAAAAGTAGGCTTTAATGTTGATGAGTAGCAACATTTGGAAGGTATGCTTGTATTCTTTCATAGTCCAGTTACAACTTTATTCGATACTGGAGCTACACATTCATTTATTGATGTTAAGATTGTGCATCGATTGGGTTTAGAACCCTAGACACTTGAGCCAGCACTTAATGTTATGTCACCATTGGGAGTGAGAGTTAAGCTAGGTAAAGTGTGTAAAGATTGCCCATTGACCTTGGGAGATAAGAATCTTCCAACAGACTTAGTGGTTTTGTCGATGTCAGAGTTTGACATTATCCTAGGGATGGATTGGTTGTCTAAGTATGATGCCAACCTAGATTGCCCTACTAGAATGATTGTATTTCCAATACAAGGACATCTAATGATCAGATTTTAGTGTCAAACAATGAGCGATATGTTCTTGACAAGTGGTTTAGCTACGATCAGTAGTAACAGTACGAAGCTCATGATGGATCAGATTTCTACCGTACAAGACTTTCGGGGATGTAATCCAAGATCTTAAAGGACTTCCACAAAAAAGAGAAATATACTTTTGTGTGGAATTAGTACCTAGAACATTGTCGATATCCAAGACTCCATATAAGATGGCACTAACTGAGATGTTGGAACTAAAGAAGCAAGTTCAGGAACTTAAAGTTCTAGGATTCGTTAACCTGATTATGTCACCTTGGGGAGCACCAGTTCTATTTATGAAGAAGAAGGATAGAACACTTCGACTCCGCATAGACTACAGAGAGTTGAACAAGGTTACGATTAAGAATAGATATCCGCTACCATGGATAGTTGACCTATTCGACCAGTTACAAGGTTCAAGGATCTTTTCCAAGATCGATTTGCATTCGGGATATCACCAGTTGTTAGTTTGACATGAAGATGTATCGAAGACTACGTTCAGGACAAGATACAGGCATTATGAGTTTCTAGTTATTCCTTTTAGATTGACAAACGCGCTAGTAGTGTTCATGGACTTAATGAATAGGGTATTAAGACCATATCTAGATTAATTCATTATCGTGTTCATCGATGACATACTGATCTACTCAAAGATGGAAAAGGATCACAAGGATCACTTATAGATTGCCTTGCAGACGCTTCAAGATAGTAAGTTGTATGCTAAGTTTAGTAAGTGTGAGTTTTGTCTAAAAGAGGTCAAATTCTTGGGATATGTTATATCTCAAGACGGTATCTTAGTGGACTCATCTAAGATTGATGCAGTCTTAAACTGGAATAGACCAACCAATGCGATAGAGGTCAGGAGTTTTCTTGGTTTAGTAGGATATTATCGAAGATTTGTCGAAGGATTTTCCAAGATTGCAGGACCGTTGATAAATTTGACAAGAAAGGAGATGAAGTACGAATGGATAGACAAGCATAAGGGTGCATTTCAGAGTTAAAGAAAATGTTGACTTCTACACCAGCACTCGTGATACCTAAGAGTGGAGAAAGGCATGTAATCTATAGTGATGCATCGCACCAAGGACTTGGTTGTGTACTTATGCAAGACGGGAATGTCATTGCATACGGATCAAGATAATTAAAGGTACATGAGAAGAATTATCCTACGCAAGATCTGGAATTGGCCGCAATAGTGTTTGCATTGAAGATTTGGAGACACTATCTCTATATAAAGAAGTTTGATCTGTTTTTCGATTATAAGAGCTTAAAGTATTTATTTTCTTAGAAGGAGTTGAATATGTGACAATGAAGATGGATGGAGTTACTCAAGGACTATGACTTTTCATTGCAATACCATCCAGGTAAAAAAAATGTCGTAGCAGACGCTTTGAGTCCTAAACCTCGACTAGTAATCACTATACTACTAATTTGAGAATGGATAACATTGGAAGTCTTAGCTGAATTCGATCTTCAGCCAGTGGAGCCAATGGAAGGACAACATTTTGGATGTGTGATGGTACAGCTAACTTTGATCAGCCGTATCATAGAGGCTCAGCAAACAACCGATGATTTAAAGTTATGGTTCGCCAAGATGTCAGCTAAGGAACCAGAAGTCTGGAGTATTAGTACAGATGGAGCTTTACAATGTAAAGGTAGACTCTGTGTACCCGATGAAGGAAATCTCTGGAAAGAAATATTGGATGAACCACATAAGTCACGGATGACTATACATCCTGGAGGTACGAAGATGTACAAGGATTTAAAGAGGAATTTTTGGTGGGAAGGAATGAAGCAAGAAGAAGCTGAGTATGTAGCTCAATGTCTTACTTGTAAGCAAGTAAAGACAGAACATCAGAGACCACCTGGACTACTACAGCCGTTACCGATTCCCTAATGGAAATATGAACACATCTCCTTGGATTTCGTGGTAGGATTGCCAAAGTCACAGCATAACCACGACGCTATCTAGGTAATCGTGGATTGACTTACAAATACGACACATTTTATTGCCTATAGTATGACGTATATAATTGAACGTCTGAGCCAGATGTATCTAAAGCATATTGTACGGTTACACGGAGTACCTATATTTGTCATGTCAGATCGAGATTCGTGCTTTATCGCAAATTTTTGGAAGTGTCTCCAAATAGAGATGGGAGCAACATTGAACTTGAAATTCGCCGTTGGTGATCATGTACTGCTCAAAGTTTTACCTGTTTGAGGGATTGTTCGATTTGGTCAGAAAAGTGGTAAGTTATCACCGCGATTCATCAGACCGTTCGAGATTCTAGAGCATGTTGGGAAGGTTGCTTATCGACTTACATTGCCACCAAAGATGTTAGGAGTGCACAACATTTTCACATCAGTATGCTGAGGAAATGTGCTCATAACCTAGCACACGAGATTGAATTCGAAGATATTAAAGTCAACAACAATGTTACGTTCAATGAAGGACTAGTTTGCATCATGGACCATGGAATCAAGAAGCTCAGAAACAAGGAGATTTTGTTAGTGAAGATTCAGTGGAAGCATCATGATAAATAAGAAGCTTCATGAGAGCTAGAGTCAAAGAAGTGTGAGAAGTTTCCGTTTTTGTTTTAACCCTGTATGCCTCTGATTTCGAGGATGAAATCTTTTGTTGAGTGGTGGATGATGTAATACTCTGTATTTTCAAAAATTATTTATGCAGAAAGATTCTATATCCTTCCTTTGTTCATACTTGAAATTCTATCTTCAATCGATCGAAGTCTTCTCGAGCGATCGAACTTTTCTAGAGTTCAAACGATCGAACCTTTTCGAGCGATCGAAGCCCTACTGACCTGAATTTATGATGTGTCCCCACTTTAATCGATCAAAACCTTTTTAATCGATCAAACCTTCCCGATCTGCTCTTGAGTGATCGAACTTAGTTTGATCGATCTATAAAACGTGTAATCATTATAATTCAAGGTTTCACGCAGAAACAACCACCTGTACCTCCTCCCCTATATATATATGAACCATTTCTCGAGAGTGTGTGTGTTTGGTTAATTTAGAAATCTAGAGAGAGAAAGAGAGTGGTGTTTTGATATATATATATATACTCATACACATATATTATACACTACACACATCCATATATATTATATACACTTAGAAGAGAAAGAGGAGTAGAGAAGAAGAAGAAGAGAAAGAGAAGGAGAGACAGAGACAAAGAAAGGAGCAGAGAGAAAGAAGAGGCCATGGGAGAGAGGGAGCTCAAAGCTTGACGAGCCAAACGCGTCCTCAGCTTGTTCAGTGAGTCTTTACTAACTTGGTTTCAATTATATAATTTTTCACAAGCTTTTGGTATGTTTAGACGTATTAAACACGTCCCTAAGACGTTTATATTTTGCTATTTATGAATCTGCTGGAGAAGATGACTCTCGAACGATTGAACTAAGTTTAATCGATCGAAGGTTGAATCGATCGAAGAGACTTTAATCGCTCGAACATTATTTTTCCTCAATCGATCGAAATAGTTTCAATCGATCAAGACATTCAGAACATGGTTTAGTCCTTTTGGTTATTATATATGAGGTTCGAATGTTCGATTCTCGATTCGGACTTCTATTATGCAATTTTGGGTTAATCAAGGAGAATGTGACAACATAGATAAGTATGCTTAAGAATAATGGATTAACGAAATGATGTTAGATACTATGCGGTTCATGTATGAGTTTGATATCCATTTATTTCAATCAGAATAGTCAGGCCACATGGGAATTGTCATGTATCGATATTAGTACTGAGTTTAAGTAGGTTTGATAAGTTCTGGAAATGGTACGTGGGCGAACGCCTGGTCATGATATGCTTTCACATGCGGTGGATGGTTTATATCCTTAACGAGCAGTGAGCAGGACCATGTATGCCTAAGATAGCCAGATGATCCATGTTATATCCTTAACGAGCAGTGGATGGTTTATTTCCTTAACGAGCGGTTGATGGGGATCACTGGTATAATACGAGGAGTTGTGGCAATAGATCTGATGTGCTATTGTTCAAACTATTGTATCCTTGACATGCGGTGAATGTTTATATCCTTAACGAGCGGGGGGCGGACTGACATGGTGTCCATGAATGCAGTGGATGTTTTATATCTTTAACGAGCAATGGACAGAATGATGGTATGTCTATATATGTGAAACGATTGAGTCTGTTCATTTTAGAAAGAGTATGTTGATTATCGGTCTCAGGATAACAAGACAATAAGGGTTGAGTTACGACGTTGGAATACAGAGGAGATATTATTTAGTAGAACCATATCTTAGACACTTCAATAACTTGTTATACGTTATATCATTGATACCCTGTGAGTTTCTATTCACTCAGCTCTCAGTAAGCTGACGGGCGTTATTGCCTGGATATTCTCTGTCTAGATTACCCTGTCCCTTTTACTGTAAATAATGGAGCTTATGACGATGGCTACTAGCTTGAAGGGGAATATGCGAAGAAGGCTGTTACGCTGATGACTATCCTTACGCCAGCTGAAGATCTGGAGATAGTTGTTTCTCGTTTATATTTCAATTATTTCTGTTGAACTTTAGTTTTACAGGTACTTGGGCATATGTTGTCTCCAAACCTGTTGTGATCCTGAGGACCACTCTGATGTTTGTAATCGTTATACTGTTATTATATTCAGTTATTACTATTCCTATTTATCTTGTGGACTAGTACTATGTGGTGTGGATAATTAGTGACTTTCACTTGTCATTCCCTATGGACCCAAAAATGAAATTTATTTTTCTCTATTTTTGCTACTCCGGGGCGCGACACAGAGTGAACACCATGTTTGTAGATAGGTCCTTCGGAATGGTCCCAATTTGAATCATTGAATCATCCAAATTTGAAAAATCATCGGCCTCTACTATTTTCTCAATCTTACAGTGTTCTGGGGTCTGTTCAACTCCTTTATTCTCGTCGACCTTGCTTTCTTCCATTGTCTAATGTATCGGGGAGTCTGGTACGTAGGGCTGTAGAATCCTTGGTGGATTGTAAGCCCGATCTTTCCAATACTGTTGTTCCCTTTCAGCCAGCCTTGCCCATTGGTATCTCCTTTTTTAGGACTTGCTATACCTGGGCTGCGTTGGGAATTTGGGATGTTCAGCCCGATACCACTTTTCCTCATTTACTTTTGGTGGTACTACCATCCTTGGACATAAGTCCGAGGCTGGGCCCTTTTCTGGTATATTTGGTTTGGAAAATGTCTGATGACACCTTACCCCAGATCGACCTGAAACCTTTAGGTCGATCTGCAATGTTGGCAACAATTTTGGTTGCCATTCATGCTTTAATTGACCTTGCCTGGGCAAGGAAAGCCTTTCGTGCACAGACCTTCTCGGACTGTGCTCGTCGTGCTTATCCACTCTCGGCCTCTTGCTTGGGCTAAAGGCCTTCTTCTTGATATCGGCTTTACACCTTGGGCAAAGGCCTTGCTCTATCAGATCCAACTGTTGTCGCAGATCGGTGATCAAACTGTCTGTATTTGATCGGGCTGTTTCAATTTCGGCTTTGCGTTTTACTTACTTTTTCTCCTGGTAAGTCCTCTGGAGCTCGTGAATTGTCACCTTCGGCCCCTCAGTGGCCGAACTAGCAACTTGCTTTCCCTCTCGGTGCGTTGGCCTTCTTCCTCTATTTCTGATAGGTCAATCTTTGGTCTGGGCCTAGTCATCTTTGTCAGATTGGGCATTACCATGTTGGCACTTGTGATATGAGGAAATGGATTTGCATCAATTCCCATGGCCTTGTCTGAGAACTTGAACACTCCCTTCTCTACGTTTTCCTATATTACATTACCAAAAACCACGTAGTTGTTAGTAGAGTGTTTCCAAGAGTTGTGCCATTTATAGTATTCCTTATTTTTGATGTCATCGACCTTTGGAATCCGATGACCATTACTTAGCTTGATCACCTTTTCAGCCAGAAGGGCGTCAAAAATTTGATTTGCCGTTGTGATATCAAAAGTATAATTTTTGCCTGCCTCAAACACCATCTTTTTTGCAGTAGCGTTATTATTCACAGACTTGTTCAAGGCATTGTATACTATTGGCCGTTTGCAAACTAACTTGGCCATGTCAATTTCCGTTTCGAGGTCAAAATCTGCCAGATGGACCTCGTAATTTGGATCCTTATAGTATGTACCCTTAGATGAGTTTTTCTCTTCCTGTTCATCTAGAAGGATATGCTCATAATAAGCAGCCCTCGTGGCCAGTTCGAATAGATCTCGGAAATCAGTCCCTTTAAACCTCTTGCGAAGCTCAAAGTACATCCCTCCCATAGCCATCTTAACATATTCCTCCTCGGGCAAAACAGTCTTGCACCTATACTTAGCCTTCCTGAAACGGGCTATATAGGTCTTTACGGTCTCCCCTACTAGTTAGAGCATCCTAGATAGGTCTGCCAACGACGTTTCGGGCTCAGCCCTATAGAACTAGCCATGGAATAACTCCTCCATCCCTTGCCAATTTCGCACAGAATTGGAAGGTAGGTTGACATACCATAAGAAGGCTATGCCTGTGAGAGAGTTTGGGAACAACCTCAGTTTTAACGGGTCGCTACTACCCACATGGCTGCATTGCACTATGAAATGGCCTATATGCTCTACGAAGAACTGTTCACTTTCCCAGAGAACAAGGTAAAGTTTAGGACCTTGTATCCTTGGGGAAAATTGACTTGGTCAACTTTAGGGGGGTATGGCCGTCTATACGTCGGCCTCTCCATCCTCCTCATGAGTGGGGCATATTCCTCATAAACGGCTGCAACAAATTCTTCCCTATTGACAACCTGTAGAACAACGGGTTGTACTGCCACAGGGGGTGCTATAGGAGGTGGTATTTGGTGCTGGTTGTTATTAGCCTGATGAGGCCAAAACACATCGTTAGTCCTTTGCCCCCCAGCAGCGTGGGCAGGGGGACCGGTATGACCGATTGCTTTTGTTACGGCCTTGAGGTTGAATAAACACTGGTGTCGCCGATCCGCTGGGATCGGTGACCACCACACTACCTGATCCTCTTACTGGTAGGTCAAGCTGCTTATTCTGCCCGTTTTGCTCTCGGAGGTTTGGGCAAACGTAAGCGGGCTCTTTCTTCCTATCGACCCAACCATAGGTGCCGATTTGTTCCTAGGGGCTTTCAGGGGTCAATTTATTTATTAGTGCTGAGATGACTTTTGATAGGCCTGAGATCTTTGAGGTCAGGTCGTCTATCTTAGCATGCGTAGCCCTAGTAGCTGTAATCAGTCGATCTGACCTCGATGTACCTCGGTCATTTGGCCGGCTAGCCCCTTAAAGTTGTCCATCGATCCTAATAAGGCATTGTAATCCTGCCTCATAAGCTCAATGTTCAGCCTCATGATCTCTGACAGTGCTTCCAGCATTACAACACTGTCTTGTGGAGAGCGGCCAGTGCTCTCTTCAGCCGTTGGATCAACGGCCGAGTCGTCCTGTCCGTTTTTCCCATTCTTGTGATCTTTATTTGGAGGCATATCTTAGCACTATGGGTCTCACTGGGTGTGCCAAAATGTTTGCTTGTAGTTTTGTGTGCGCATGCCAGAGCCAAACGGGCTCAATGTGTGCAAGCTAATTTCCTATATGCTTGAGTGAGTGATACTCAAGGCTTTGAGATCTGACTTCTAACAGGGTGATTGTGTGTGGTGAGTAGGAAAGTACCCTCACCAAAAATTCTATGGCAGTACTGAAGCGCACAAGCCAATTAGTGCAAGAGTTTACCATGTAAAAAATGACAAACGATTAATAAAATACGAAGATATCTTATTAAATGTTTGGAAAATAACAAAAACCAAAAATAACAGAATTAGAGCTGGCTCTGATTGTTTAAAAGAATGAAAACAATAGAGAAAATAACAAAGGGGGCAGATATATTTGCTATGAATACTGGGATGCAGAGTAGCAAGAACAGGTTGAATGCTTTGAATGTTGTATGAGTGCTGTTTTTGAAGTGATGCGGAGTCCTTTACATGTATGGCTTGCCTTTGTATTTATAGTGACCTTAGAACAATCCTGATATGGCAAGGACTCCTTGACTTGCGCTCTAAGCAATACTGATTGTAGAATCCTTCCTTATCTTCATTTTGATTGAATCAATCCCAATATTCTCGGGATAATTCCCTTATCTCTAGCTGTATGTGACTAGATCCTTTCCTAAATAGACTCTGCTTCCCTTTCAGGGTGACATCATCATGACCACTGGAAATAGAATTGCTCATCGAGCTGGTATGGCCCCGTCCTTCCAAGAGAATCAGACTATCTTCTAGCCAGCTGTCACGTCTTTGACTCGCATGAGCCCGATGATAGCAAAACACACCCCTCCTATCCACTCGGGCTCATGCGTGTCCCCTTACCAATCAAATCCACTCATGGATGCCCGATGAACGTTATTCATGCTTAGCCAACAAATCGGGCTTCAATACTTACCATTGCTCACTTATTTCGAGTATGGTGCATGATTGTTAAACATCTGATCCATATCGCCTATCGGGCTCCATACTCTTCTATGTTGTACTTTATCCTTGATTAGTGCACCTTCTTGAGTCCGATCATGACTTTTTGCCGGTCCGATTCTAGCTTATTCAGGCCAAAAACCCTTTTGATAGTTTTTGAGGACAAACATAGACTAATATGTAAGGGCAACTTTGGATGGCGGAGGGAAAGCTAATAAAACCACCCCATAGTTATAGGGAATTATTTTTTCAAAATTGACAAATAGTAACGACCTCAATAGCCGCATCAATAGATTAACAGTCCATTTGGTAAGCCACAAACTAGAAAAGAATTGATTTGCAATTTTTGTTTTGTGGCAATTCTTGTGTTTGGTTTGACAAAAGAATTGATTTTCAATTCTAGCCAATTCTCACCAATTCTTGTTTAAGCCTAAAAACAAATCCTATCACTTTTGGCAGGATTTGGTGAGAAATAATTTCACTTTAAGTGAAATAATGTGATATACCAAACTTACCCCTATATATTTCACACCTCCTCTCTTTATATGGGCAATGTAGTAAATGATCGTGATTCATTTTATTTCATTTCTCTTTCAAATGAGAATTAGAATTGTAAATCAATTCTATTTATTTCATTTGATTTCATTTCTATTATCTCCATTTCAATTGCATTGTATTTTAGAATGGTAACAAACGGAGTGTAAATAGTCCAATCCCCTCGTATATTGTTATCCATAGGATTTTTAAACATTTGTTATGTATGTGAACTAAACTCCGCGGGATTACTGGGATATATGCACAAACCGAACGAGGGGGAAGGGCAAGAATTTCTGTTTCCGACTGATGTAAGAGCAAGATGATGATGATGAAGATGAGGACTGCAACAGTTGTTTCAGTGGGTTATTGCTTACAATTACACCATCACCATTTTCCTCGTTATCCAATTGCTAAATCCAACATTTTATGCTTTCACCGACAAGTGAGTAATCAGAGTCTCCTCCTAATACCTCCTACTCCTAGACCTAGACATTGCGGTAAAAGTCGGATGATCTATGTTGGCGTGTTTTGTTCCTCATCTTTTCTATCATCTGAAAGTGCGCAACATGTTGTAGAGGACGATATCCACGCACTGCTGCAGGTATTCTAACTAACTCATTTTATTTCTATTTTTTTTTTCTTTTTCTTTTCGTGAGGGAAAAAAAAAAAAAACTATTCATGTTTTTCTTTAGTTCAATTTATTTTTGTTTTACTTGTTTCATTTTGTTCAGTGCTTACACTAACACTAGCAGTTTATAGTTACAAAATGTGTTGAACAATTGTAAAGAATGTTTGACTTACCCAAAACCAACATGTACTACAGATCATTGGTACTTTTGTTCATGTAAACATTTTTGTCCTCTATTGTAACGTTTTGTTAAAATTGGATATTATATTTATTCTTTGGTTGGGGGTGCCTAAGTGCCTTACGCAAAAAAAGTGAGAGTCCAGGATAAAAACTTTGTCAATGTTTATGTAATGATTTTCTGAATAACGATACAATTGCTGCTTCTTTTGGACCACTGAATGCTGGTGATTCATTGTAGAGCAAATTTGATATTCTTTAGAGAATTTATATGGAATATTATAGATATGAAGTAGATGTTGAGTTGAAGCGTCAAATTGAGACTAGGCTGTCCACGGGTTGGGTCGGGTCGGGTTTGGCCCCCACCCGGTTAATCTGAAACAGGGTCGGGTGAGACACACCCCACCCGTAATCCATTCACTTTGTCGGGTGGAACCGAACCATCGGGGGCGGATGGTTTCGGGTTGGATATGGTGCACCCGACTAGGGTTTGAGAAGGGTAAAAAAAAAAATTAAAGATCTGAAAGGGGATTAAATCAATACACAAAAAGCACTTCTTCAAAATCAAAAGAGGGAAAATTAAGAAATAACAATGCATGCAACTAAAATTAGTTAAGAAACGAAGCCTAAATTCGTCAAATCTAAATCAAAATTGTTTATCCATTTAAAAACATACACAATCTGTGATATCTACTCCAAATATGATGAGATTTACAACATACAAGTTCACATCTACACCCACGATATACCCAATCAGTAGAAGAAGAAGAAGAAGAAGAAGAAGAGAAGAGTACATGGATCGTAAGATCGTGAGAAGAAGAAGATTACTTGGATTGCGAGAGAGAGGGAGATGTTGCTATCCGCCAGTGAATTAGAGAGAGTGATCGGTGCCTTGCTTTGGTGCTTTGAAAATTGAAATCAATAGACTTGCTTTGGTGCTTTGAAAATTGAAATCAATAGACTTGCTTTGGTGCTTTGAAAATTGAAATCAATAGAGAGAGAGAGAGAGAGAGAGAGAGAGAGAGAGAGAGAGAGAGTGGGCTTAGTGGGTGTAGGGTAGGGTTTTTTGGGGTGTTGACTGATATGTTATATTATACATAATATAATACATATCATATATGTATTTTGCAGGTTTATAAGGGGCTTCGGGTTAGGTCGGGCGGTCTGGGTTTAGCATTGCAATAACCGACATCCGACCCATAAGACATCTGGTGTGGGTTTCTCAACCCGTGACTCCACCCACCACCCGCCCACTACCCGCCAAATCCGACTCACAGCCTTCGGGTCGGTCGGGTCTCGCGGGTTATGGGTGAAGTTGGACAGCCCTAATTGAGACCACTTTGTTATGAAAACATAGCGGCCATCTATCTTTGATTCTTCATAATTAGTAGGAATATCACTGGCATTTTTTGAGCATTTAAGATTGGAAAAAAAAAAAAGGTGCATATTTCACAAAAATGAGAGAGGGGTAGAGAATGACGTTAGAGCAATATGTATTTAATATTGTTCAATAAGTGTATTTTTCTTTGATTTTGTTGTCTGTTTGGCAGATTCTTCCATGTGATTTGCGTGAGAATCTTCAGTGTGAATCCAAACAAGCTCAACTAGTGGAGGTGATAATTCTTAAATATATGTTAGTTTTACACAGATGTGCTAATTTAAGTGACAAAATCTTTGGTTCATGGGACATTGATAGCCAAAAAATTGAAGGAACTCTATCTTCTAGTAAATGGAACTTCATTCATTTTGTTCTGGATTTAGCAACAAGCTTTTTTTTTTGTCCCTTCTCTTTCGTCCTTTTTGATAAGAGGTTAACAAGAAGTTATATGCCATAATATTGACGATTGTGTCCCTGTTGTTCACTAGAGGTCTGCACAACTACTAGTGTTGCACTGCTGAAATCGTATTATACCTACTGTAGACTGTAGATTTTATCCATAATTTATCACACCATTCTTGGATATTATCAATTGTAATGTTTCATCAAATTCTAGTGGGGCTCATCATATTTGCATGTCTGACTGGGGTGGGTGCATGCCATCTAACAGAACCACATGCAGTGTAATGATAGCTTAACTGTGAAAGATAGTCTAACATCAATAATACTCTTAAAGAAGCATTTTGCTTCTTCGTGGTTTTCACTAGCATCATCGTTGCTGACTTCAATTTCAATAGGTTATACTGGATCTGGGTAGGTTGCCAGAAGCACGCTATGTTGGTGAATCTGGCGGGCAATACTTGAGAAACACTGAGGTAAATGCCTTTTGGGTTACACTTTCTTTGTCTTTAACTTAGTGCAGTGATTTGCTTTGTTTACAAATCTCCTTCTAGTTTGTAGAATACCACATGTATTTTTTTTTTTTTTTATATTGAAACCTTAAAAACCTACACAGGGATGTAATATGAAATGTAAAATGGAATGACTACTATTCAACTGGTACTGATTATTGATAAAAGACGTATCTATTAGCCAGGTATCACTAGAAGAGTTGGAGTATGCTCAAAATGCAATTGGAGAAATTGGAGAGGACAATAGAGGTGGCATTGGGGGTACCTTGCACCGAATATCGGCAATCAGAAGTAGGAAAGGGGTGGTAGTAGGTTTGACATGCCGAGTTGGCAGGTCAGTCAGGGGTTACATCGACATGGTTCAAGATTTGCTTCATTTTGGAGAAAGCATATTGTTTGTTGGAAGGTAAAGCCTGCAAGACTACATTAATAACATTGACACTACTTGCTAAATAACTTCATCTTCAAGTTAAGTGAAATACTCACTTGAAATGTATAAGGTTATATACATAATCTTTTACTAGCATAAAATGTAAATTCAAAGATGAGAGAGGTATTAGATATTGGTCAACAGCAAAGTAGTGTCCAATTGAGACCTTAGAAACTCTTAGTTTTCATTAGTCTATACAGGGAGGGACGGATGCAGGAATTTAAAGTTGGGGGGGCTTGGTAGGGCGAAAGGGGTAGTCAAGTTTTCGGGGGTTCGGGGCAGTGTCCCCGACTCGAATTTTTTTTTTTTTTTTTTCGGGTGCGGGGGGGGGGGGGGGGGGGGGGGGGGGGAGTGGGTCTATTTATACATATTTTTCATGTAGATGAAATACTTAAGTTAATGCTATAAAAATTAATACAAAAACTCAAGAAATCTTCTACCATTATATGATACATGTGTTAGGAAATTGCGTTCCCAGAATCCGTTGATAGCCCGTATAAGTTGGTACTGCAAAAATTACGTGAAAGCTACAATAACCCTACAAGGACGGAACTAGGGTTACCTTGAACTGCAAAAATGGATTGCTGTAGTAGACAAATCGAGAACACGGGCTCGATAACAGCTCACGAACTTCTACCGTATTCCTCTGCTGCCAGAATCTCGAACAGAGTGTGGGCTCTTTCGAAATCCTTTTTATTTTCTGCTCTCTTTTTACGCTCTCTTTTTTATTATGAGTTATAATACTCTTGATGGAAGAACGCAAACTGAGAAGAGAGCTAACGCAGCAGTATATATGTAGGCTACGATAGGGACCATAAGAAGTCAATAAGGAATATGCTTCCTTATAGAATTAGGAAACCCTAATTCGAACTGAATCAGATTCCTATTTCATAAATTATAATTCATATCACTAAAGAATTATAATTGCACTCCTACCCTTACCTCAAAAATATATTTCGAGCTCATATTATTAAATGCTTATTATCTCTCCACGTTAAGATTACAGATATCCATTAATTAAATATAATTACTGAGATTCATATTTAATTAATCTCTTAAAATTCCTTGAGATCCTCTGCTTAACTTATCTGATATGTCGGATACAAATCATAGTGAGATGAAACTATACCGTTTCTGGTAGTCAAGACAAACCTACTACATCACCATACTGCAGTCCTACCGATGGTGTGTCCAATCCCATCTAAGACTGTAAATCAAAATCTTACATTCTACAAGATTCGATGGTCTGATCTTCCAAACCACGTACTATGTAGAATAAGAGACACACATACCAAACCAAACCAAAACCAAACCAAGCCGTGTGTCCCAATCAATTGGGGTCGGCTGTATGAATCCTTTTTCTCCATTCTGCACGATCAAGAGCTATATGCTTATTTAAATTATATATATTCATATCTTGTTGCACTACATATTCCCAAGTCAGTCTAGGTCTGCCTCTCCCTCTAACTATTCCAGGCACTACGATCTTATCACTCTTTCGCACAGGTGCATCTACAGGTCTTCTTTGCACATGGTCGAACCATCTAGGTCTATTCTCCCTCAACTTATCCTCAATATGTGTCACTCCTACAGTCTCTCGGATGTACTCATTTCTAATTCTATCTTTCCTAGTCTTACCACACATCCATCTTAGCATCCTCATCTCCGCTACACTCACTTTGCTAATGTGTTGTTCTTAGTTGCCCAACACTCTGTCCCGTAGAGCATAGCTGGCCTAATAGCTGTCCTATAAAATTTTCGTTTCAATTTTGCTGGTATTCTCCGGTCACATAATACTCCAGAAGCACTCCTCCACTTAAGCCAGCCCACTTTAATTCTATGGGTCACGTCATCACCAATCTCTCCGTCTCTACTAATCATTGAACCTAGATAGCAAAAGTGTTCCCTCTTTGGGATCTCTTGATCTTTCACTGCTTCGTTGTCTCTACTTCCACTGTTGCTAAAAGTACAATCCATGTATTCTGTTTTCGTCCTACTTATCTTTAGCCCCTTAGTCTCCAGTGCTTCTCTCCAAGCTTCTAGTTTAGTATTGAGTCCCCTTTTAGTCTCATCAACCAAGACAATATCATCTGCGAACAACATACACCATGGGACCTCATCTTGAATGTGTCTAGTCAATTCATCCATAATTAGGGCGAACAAATAAGGGCTCAAGGCCGACCCCTGGTGCAGGCCTACGGTAATTGGGAATTCGCTTGTTTCTCCGGCCAGTGATCTAATTGTAGTAACCGCTTCATCATATATATCCTTCACCACGTCAATATAACCCTTGGTCACTCCTTTCTTCTCTAGCACCCACTAAATTAAATCTCTAGGCACTCTATCATAAGCTTTCTCTAAATCAATAAAAACCATATGTAGATCTTTTTTCTTCTCTCTATACTTTTCCATTAGTCTTCTAAGTAAATAAATTGCTTCCATAGTTGATCTCCCAGGCATAAATCCAAACTGATTTTCTGACACTGATGTTGCGCCTCTTCAGCGATGCTCCATCACTCTCTCCCATAGCTTCATAGTATGGCTCATCAACTTAATACCTCTATAGTTGTTGCATTGTTGTACATCTCCTTTACTCTTATATATAGGCACTAGGATGCTCTTCCTCCACTCATCAGGCATTTTTCTAGTCATTGAAATCCTATTAAAAACTTTTGTAAGCCAAGATGCCCCTACATCTCCCAAGCATTTCCAAACCTCAATGGGGATCCCATTTGGTCCTAAGGCCTTGTTGGGTTTCATCTTCTTCAAAGCAAATTCCACCTCAAACTTCCTTATTCTCCGATAGAATCTGTATTCTCTAGTTTCATCGTAACTTCCAGTTTCTTCTTCCATTGTGTTATCCATATGTTTTTCATTCAGCAACTTCTCAAAATAGTTCTTCCACCTTTCCTTAATCTCTTCGTCGTTCACTAATACCCCAGAGTCATCGCTTTTTATACACTTAACCTGATTAATGTCTCTTGTTTTCCTTTCTCTCGACTTAGCAAGCTTATAAATACATTTTTCTCCCTCTCTAGTGTCTAGTATGGTGTAGAAGGCGTTATAGGCTTCCATTTTAGCAACTCTAACTGTCCTTTTAACCTCCTTATTTGCACATTTATAGCTTTTGAAGTGTTCCTCACTTCTATCATTTTGCCACTTCTTAAAGCAATCCTTTTTGGTTTTTACTGCAGCTTGTACCTCTTCATTCCACCACCAAGTATCTCTAGAAGCTAACCCTCTTCCCTTCGACTCTCCGAGGACCTCCTTCGATATTCTCGTGATGCACCCTGCCATTCTATCCCACATAGTATTGCTTCCATCTTCCAAATTCCAAGGTGCTTCTGTATACATTCTCTCTTGGAATATTGCTAGTTTCTCGCCTTTAAGGTTCCACCTCCTAGTTCGCGGGTTTATAGGGTCTTTTCTAGTACGACATCCTTTTATATGGATATCTAAAATAGTAAGTCTATGTTGAGATGTTAAACTCTCTCCTTGGATGACCTTACAGTCTTTACATGCTAAGCGGTCTGCCTTTCGCACAAGAAACAAATCGATCTGGCTTCTATTAGATCCACTCTTAAAGGTTATCAAGTGTTCTTCCCTCTTTTTGAAAAAGGTGTTTGCTACTACAAGATCATATGCTACGGCGAAATCTAAAATACTCACCCCTACCTCATTCTGATCTCCAAAACCATACCCCCCATGCACCCTCTCATATCCAGTTCTATCTTTGCCTACATGGCCATTAAAATCTCCACCTACAATTATCTTCTCTCCTCCCGGTATTTCTTGCATTAAAGCGTCCAACTCAGCCCAGAATTGTCTTTTAGTGTGATCATCCAATCCTACTTGGGGCGCGTATGCACTAATCACATTAATTATATCCACTCCAACTACTAGTTTGATAAGCAATATTCTGTCTCCTTTCCTCGTGACTGTCACAACTTTATCCTTGAGGTTCTTGTCAACCACGATTCCGACACCATTTCTATGCCTATCTTTCCCTGTATAGAATCTCTTATACCCAATCTTTTCTACCTCCTTAGCTTTCTCTCCAACCCACTTTGTTTCTTGTAAACATACTACATTAACATTCCTTCTAATCATAGTGTCTACTAGTTCCATAGCTTTACCTGTTAAGGTTCCTATATTCCAAGTTGCTAACCTAAGCCTATAGTTTTGGACTAGCTTCTTTACCCGCGGTGGTCCACATGTACAATATTAAATAAACGATGTAATGCAAATATTGCCCACACAGATTCTCATAAAAATGGAATAACTAATATTATTAAAATAATAAATCAACTACATAAAGCATGACTTTTATTATATATCCCTAAACATGCATCTTAGTTATAACACTTTGGAACCTTTTACTACCAATTGTAAATTTGTAACTAGCAAATGACACCTAAAAGTTATTACCAAATGGCACATTAGAAAATTTAATACTGAGTGGCACCAAAGGTACAACAAATTAACACATTGTTACAGCAAATTAAGGCCAAGAAATTGAATGTTTCATATTATCTTGTTAAAATTTTCAAAGTCTTAAATACTAATAAAATAGGGAATTTTTGAATTTGGGAGCGAGCTGAAGTGTTAAAAATGCATATTTTAGGGTATATATATATGATAGTTTTCAAAAATCGAGGGGGCTTGAGTCCCCCCATTGGCCCTTCATAAGTCTGTCCCTGATTCTATACAAAAGTATGTAATGTAACCAGTAGTATGACCTAACATAATGCTGTTGTATATTTTGGTTATGATTTTTATTTTTTTAATTTTTTTGTTAACAGGCCTGGTGTAGGTAAAACTACTGTACTACGAGAGATATCTCGAGTCTTGTCAGATGAGCTACATAAAAGAGTGGTGCGTTGATTTTCACCTAATTTGTCCTTTCTGCGCCCATCTGTCTGTGAGTGTGTCTGTTGGAAGTTATTTTATTTTTTATATTTCTTTTCTTTTCTTAAGTCTTAAGGACCATTATGTAATTTCTCTACTATTATTCCATTTAATATAAAATATGGGATTGACTCTGAAAAGGTGTGTAATCACAATATATTGAATGAATGAAAAGAAGATTACAAAAGCCTATATATAGGCTTCCAACACCTAGACTAATTCACTAGCTAAGCGATGTGGGACAACACATATACAATAATATACACTATTAACACTCCCCCTCAAGCTGGAGCATACATGTCATATGCACCAAGCTTGTTATAAATATATTTCACTCGAATCCCTCCTAATGCTTTAGTAAACAAGTCGGCTAACTGATCGGCAGACTTCACATGCACTGTATGAATAACATTTTCCAAAAGCTTTTCTCGAACAAAGTGACAATCGACTTCAATGTGCTTTGTCCTTTCATGAAAAACGGGATTATAAGCGATATGAACTGCAGCTTGATTATCACAAAATAAACTCATTGCAGTAGTTTGAGTAAACCCAAGTTCCTCTAATAAATGCTTTGCCCTTTTCCATGAAACAAGGTTGCCTCCAATGATAATACAATAGCCAGTAGTGGATCTCCTATCACCAGGAGAACCTGCCCAATCTGCATCAGTGTAACCTTCAACTCGTATGTGACCATGGTCTTTGTATAACAAACCATGTCCTGGAGCTCCTTTGAGATATCTCAAAATGTGCATCACTGCATCCCAATGGGTTGTTCGAGGACAATCCATAAACTGGCTAATCATACTCACAGCAAATGCAATATCAAGTCTAGTTACTGTTAGATAATTAAGCTTCCCTACAAGACGTCTGTACTGTCCTGGGTCATCAATGAGCTCTCCCTGATCTGGTAACAACTTAGTATTAGGATCCATAGGAGAATCCAAGGGCTTGGACCCTAACATGCTTGTTTCAGAGAGGAGATCAAGAACATACTTTCATTAAGAGAGACAAATCCCTTCACTAGATCTAGCCACTTCACTGCCCAAAAAGTATCTAAGTTGTCCCAAGTCTTTAGTTTGGAACTGCTTTTGTAAGAAGTGCTTCAACTCCTAAATTCCCTTGGAATCATCTCCAGTTATAACAATATCATCAACATAAACAACAAGTAGGATTTTACCTGCTGAAGAGTGCTTATAAAAGACAGAGTGATCAACACCACACCGCTGGAGACCAAATTCAGCAACAACTTCACTAAATCTGCCAAACCAAGCATGAGGGGACTGCTTCAGACCATATAGGGACTTCTTCAACCGACAAACCATACTAGACTCCCCCTGAGCAACAAACCCAGGTGGTTGCTCCATATAAACCTCCTCCAAAAGAGTGTCATTTAGAAAGACATTTTTGACATCCAACTGATGTAATGGCCAGTGATAAGTTGCGGCAAGGGAGATAAAGAGACGAACGGAAGCAATCTTGGCAACCGGAGAGAACGTCTCGGAATAATCAAGACCATAAACCTGAGTATAGCCCTTGGCAACAAGACGTGCCTTCAACCGATCAAGGGTGCCATCAGGATGCATTTTAACAATAAAAACCCAATGACACCCAACTACAAATTTCCCAGGTGGAAGAGGTACCAATTCCCAAGTACCAGTTTCTGTCTAGGCAAGCATCTTATCCTCCATAGCTTGTTTCCATCCTGAATGGGAAAGAGCCTCTGCAGTAGACTTAGGAAGAGAGAGTAGACAAAGAGGCAACAAACGAAGAGAAAAGCAGGAGACAAATGATCATAAGAGACAAAATTTGAAATAGGATGAGAAGTACAAGTACGCTTACCCTTCCGGAGAGCAATCGGAAGGTCTGAGTCTGACGGAGGCGGATCTGAAGACACAGAGGCCCCAGGCGTAGTAGCTGAATCCGTAATAGTCTCCACATTCTGATGACGACGGGTGTATGTCTGGAGGTTAGGACGGTCCAACCCAGCTTTGGGAGGTAGGGAGAGGGGAAGGCGAAGGGGAACTATAAAGTCAGGATTAGTAATAGAGTGAGACACAGAGTAATATGGAGTGGATTCAAAGAAGGTAACATCAGCAGAAACAAAGAAGCGATGCAATGAAGGACTATAACAACGATAACCCTTCTTTGTTCTGGAGTACCCCAAGAAAACACACTTGATAGCACGGGGATCCAATTTATCGGTACCTGGAGTAAGTTGATGCACAAAACAGACACACCCGAACACACGTGGAGCAACAGGGAAAGGTGGGGTAGTGGAAAACAAAGTGGCATGGGGCGTGCCCCCATCAAGGATGGAAGACGGCATACGATTAATTAAATGGCAAGCAGTAAGAACTGCATCTCCCCAGAAACACTTGGGGACCCTCATCTCAAATAACAATGTACGGGTGACTTCTAATAAGTGACGGTTTTTTCTTTCTGCAACCCCATTTTGCTGAGGGGTATGAACACATGAGGATTGATGAAGCATGCCATATTGTGCCATATATGTAGTGAATGGATGGGAAAAATATTCTTGTGTATTGTCACTACGGAGAATTTTAATAGGAACATTAAACTGAGTCTTAATTTCATTACAGAATGTAGAAAAAATAGAAAATAACTCGGAATTTTTTTTTATTAAATAAAGCCACGTAGTTTGGGAAAAATCATCAACAAAACTGACAAAATACCGATACCCCTTAGTAGTATAGGTACCTTTCTGAGCAAGAGAGGTACTAGGTGCAGAGGCATGCTGAGAGGCCTGGAACTGAAGGAATTGAGAGTACTCTTCACCGGAGATGGAAATCGGATCACCCGCAGCAGGAGCATGAGAAGATGACGAAGCATCACTACAAACAACAACATGTGCAAATCGAGCAGGGCAACCAATGAGATCCCAACATGTCTCTTTGTAATGACCGTCTTTATCACAATTAGTGCAACAAGGACGACTACCACGACCACGGCCCCCATATCCACCACGATAACCATCACGGTAACCACCACGGCCACGACAGGGATTACCATCACCCTGACCAGCAGTGGGTGGTGGAGTCTGAGTAACTAAGGCGGAATGATCAGTAACAGAAGAATTAAACCCTGATCACGGGACGTACTCCTGAGAACACGCTGGTAGGTTTCAGCAAGAGAAGGCAAAGAGGCACCCCCTAGAATCTGGGACCGAACAGGCTCAAAACCAGATTTTAAGCCAGCAAGAAATTTCATTACGGCCATTTGCTCTCGCTGTTCTTGCTGTTTCTTTGCATCAGTAGTAATAGGAATAACACTGTTCAATTCTTCCACTAATCGTTTAAAGGAGGCAAAATACTCAGTAACTGAGAGATCACTTTGTTGCAACTGAAAATATTGAGAGGAGAGATCATACATCCGAGTGAGATCGCTGGAAAATAATAGATGAGCATAATCCCAAATGTCCTTACAGGTGCCCAAGTGACCACACATATCCGCAACTTGTGATTCCATAGAATTCCAAAGGAGGGCAACGATTTGGGCATCCATTTGTTTCCATGTTTTGATGGCCTTGTCGTCGGTGGTGGGATAAGACTCGGTAAGGTGAGCATCAAAACCCAAGCCAGTGAGGGCAATATTGACAGCCCGAGACCATTGGAGAAAATTGGATCCATTCAACTTCCTAGAAGTGAGTTGAGGAAGAGCTTTGGACTCCATGGAGATCCAGATCTTCAATGAAACAAACGGAAAGAGATCGGAAGCGCAACGAAGCCAAAAACTTACCACAGAGGCAGATCGGAGACAAAACCTTGAAAAAGAGAGCCAATAGGCTGCTGGAGGGTCGCCGGAGTTGCCGGAGGGTCACCGGAGCTGCCGGAGGGTCGTCGGAGTCAGGCGAGGGTCGCCGGAGGGTGGGCTGAAGGGTTGGGGCTGCGGCTGCTTTGTGTTGGCTGCGGCTGCTATGTGAGGTTAGGGTTTGGTTGTGTTAGGGCTGCTATGTGTGGCTGCTTGTGTGTGGCTGCTTGACTGTGAGTGGGCTGCTGCTGATTGAAAAAAAAAGAGAGCCTCTCGAACTTCGTAAGGAAATCCGACAATGACAATGATCTCTCGAATCCTAACTAAGGATCGGCAAGATTAGCAAACCCAAGAACGACTGCTCTGATACGATGAAAAAGTGTGTAATCACAATATATTGAATGAATGAAAAGAAGATTACAAAAGCCTATATATAGGCTTCCAACACCTAGACTAATTCACTAGCTAAGCGATGTGGGACAACACATACAATAATACACACTATTAACAGACTCATTGTCAACACTAAGTTTGCCAAAATACATTGCAACATGGTATCAGAGCTGGTTATTGTCAGGCCTAATTTGGCCACATTATCTTAGTAATCCATGTGTTTGGCTCTCAGTCATGCAACACGTGCGGGGGCGTGTTGAGATTGTGATATTCCTACTTCGGGAATTTAAAGACTTGCTACTCAGTATATAATATCATGGGGCTACTCCACCCATTGTCAATTGGTTTTGGGTTGGATGCTCCAATTCAACTGTGTTTTTGTGTGTATGTGGGTATGTGTTTGTCTCCCTTATTTTGTTGTATTTGAAGAATGGTGTATGTACTTTAGTGGGTAACTATGGATACAATTTATCTTCCCTTCAGTTTTTATTGTAAGTGTTTGTGTATACCTTATAATGATTTTAACAGAGTACTGTCAAATAGGTTAGGTGATTGTTGATACTAGCAATGAAATAGGAGGTGATGGGGATATTCCCCACCCAGCAATAGGTGGCGCTCGAAGAATGCTAGTTCCAAAACCATCCATGCAACATAGAATCATGATTGAAGCAGTGGAGAATCACATGCCTGAGGTGATCATTGTTGATGAGATTGGTACACAAGCTGAAGTTCATGCTTGTCGTTCCATTGCAGAGAGAGGTGTCATGCTTATCGGTACTGCTCATGGAGAGCACCTTGAGAATATAATAAAGAGTCCTACTCTATCTTATCTGGTTAGTTTAAACCTCTAAAAGAAACTATCTAAGTGCTTTTAATGTCCTTACTCCCTGTCCCGTGCCTTACCATATTACCTGTCTATCTTTGCACCATTTAGAAATCTCTTCATTACATTTTTTCAACATGTCTGTCACTTACTTGACATTCTGAGAAGATAGTAGCAAATTGCTAAGTGAAAATTTAGCCTTTTTGTTATTCTATTTTCCTTTAACATGAAGGTATTCGTACATATATGTCTAGGTGTAATATGCATTTGTGAATGAATGCATGTTTTATAGTTAGTGATAGCAAGAGGACTACTTTTATTTGATGTGTTACAAGGGGAATGGAAATTGGTACAGTAATAGATTCTTGATATTTATCTACGAATCTGCATCTAGTTTGTCCTACTGATTTTGCCACTTCCATAGTTGATGCATTATTCTAACACGAACATGGTATTGATGTCTCAGTTGCATATCCTCTCCTTCAACAATATGAATGTAGGAGAGATAAAAGAAGAAAGGTCAGAGAAGAAACAGTTCCTTGTAGGATATTAAGTCTTGCAATTAAAACACAATCAGACTCCTAAAGGTGAAGGGTAACTGAAGAGCTTTTCCCTGTTTCGGATCCCCTCTCATATTTGTCATTCTTCAATCTTCACTCACTGTGCAAATGGCTTAGTGGCACACCCCATTTAGCACCAGATCTCTCTCTCTCACTCTCTCTCACACACACACACACACACGCATGCACGCACACAGAGAGACACATCTTTGCCATCTTTGGAAAGGGGAGGACTGCCATCATGTATCTTCGCCTGCTGGAAATTTCTTAACCTCCACTTTATTGCCTCAGTTTGTCACTTTGACTGATGAATTAATGACTTTTTTTTGTTCCTTTTCATCTTTCCATGTCATCTTTGGGTTTTTATCATTGTCCGGGAAGCGGATATGGTCATGATGTAGGAGGCACAAACACTTCTAGAAGGGTCACGTATCCATGGAAGACACTTTGTCAGGTATCGACACTCCTTGCCACATGTCTGACACAACGAAATCTGTTGTCCATATTTTCCATTAGCATTTTTGTTAAAACATGACACATTACAGATCCTTGGATCTGTATGTTAGAGCTTGATCTATATTGTTGGCTCATTCTCTAACAGCACCTTTAGGGCAATTGGTGACTTTACATGTATTAGAGCCTTGTTTGTGGCAGGTCTCGGGTTCGACTCTCCATCCTCGCTTTGGTGTGCGTGTTTACACTTTGTAATATGTCTCCATTATGATGGAGATTAGTTTGTTCATCTCCATGCGCAACAGGGTTGCATGTGAGGGATGGTGTTGGAGCTTGATATACATTATTGGGCCCATTCTCTAACAACTTAATCTCTTAGAGCAATTGGTGACTTTAAATGGTCTCAGAGTCTTGTTTGTGGGAGGTCTTAGGTTCGACTCTCCATCCTCACGTTGGTGTGCATATTTGCACTTTGTTAGTTGTCACCGCTGTGGTGGAGTTTAGTTTGTTGGCTCTCCACGTGCGAGACGATGCCACACACGAGGGAGTTTGTTGAAGTTTGAAATACATTATTGGGCTCACTCTCTAACAACTTAAGCTTTTGGAGTAACTGGGCGATAACCCGTGCTATGCACGGACTGTAATTGACATAAAAAGAACCAAAAAAAAGAATGGCTGCAAACAGAAGAAAAGGATTGGGAGAATTTTCTGATACTTTATTCATCACTATGTAACAGTATTTATACACATCTTAGATTACAAGAAAGGAAAAATAGAAAAGGAGAGAAAATAAAGATAAGATCAAATTAATTCCTATAATTATGTAAAAGGATTTGACTGAAATCTTATCCTAGAAAATCTTATCTCCAACACTCCCCTCAAGCTGGGGCGAAGATATCCACAAAACTATGCTTGCCAAGCGCTCCTAAAAGAGACGGCCCAACATGCTTGGTGAACATATCTGCAGTCTGAGGGAACAAAATGTGGAGTGATAACACCTGCTCGAACCTTCTCACGTATGAAGTGTTCATCCACCTCGATATGGTTTGTTCGCTTGTGGAGAACAGAGTCGGAAGCATGCATTATAGTTGATTTGTTGTTGCAGAACAAAGTAGAGGAGTCACTTATAGGACACCCAATTTCTGTCAACAAGGAGCGAAAGCCAAATAAGCTCACATATGCCCTGAGCCATTGCTCGGTACTTGGCCTCAACTGAAGATCTAGAAACAAACAACGGCCTGTTTCTTACTTTTCCATGAAAGGAGATGACTGTCATAGAAAGTACAAAAACCTGAGGTAGTGTGCCTATCAGTTTTAGAGCCTACATAATCAGTATCGGTAAAACACGAGATCCCATTTTGAGGACCAGCTCTATAGAATAACCCAAGACCCGGGCAAGTCTTGAGGTATCTAGAAGTTCTCCATACTCAACTGATAGCTTTTGGTTTGGATCCATAGGGGTGGAAGAAGGCGATACACCCTATCATATTAGTATCTTGAAGTAGATCGAGAGCATACTTCCTTTGAGATGAAGAAATTCCATGTCGGGAGCGAGCCACCTCAATACCTAGGAAATAACGGAGAAGGCCCAGATCTATCGGAGTGTCACAAGCTCTACTCCCTAGCATCCTCGTCTCCTTCATAAGGTCAAGGACATACTTCCTTTGGGATATATATATCCCGCGCTTCGATCTAGCAACTTCAATCCTCCCCCCCCCCCCCCTTCCCCCCAAAAAAAAAAAAAAAAAAAAAAAAAACTTTAGAGCTCCCAAATCCTTTGTTTCAAACTCTGTGGCCAAATAATTCTATAATCGTTGCATTTCCTCCAAATCATCCCTTGTAAGCACAATATCATCAACATATACTATGAGGGCGGTGGTCTTACCCTGTGAGGAATGCTTAATGAGCAGAGTGTGATCAGCTAGACTCTGCGTGAAGCCATATCTAAGCATTGCCTGAGTGAACCTCTTAAACCAAGCCCGTGGGGATTGTTTGAGACCGTATAATGACTTCCTGATTCTGCATACCTTCCCTTCTGTCTTAGAGTCCTCAAAGCCAGGAGGCGCATCCATACACACCTCTTCTTCTAGATAACCGTGCAAGAAAGCATTCTTCACATCAAGCTAGTGAAGGGGTCAATCTAGATTCACTGCAAGTGAGAAGAATCCTAATTGAGTTCATCTTAGCAACCGGTGTAAATGTCTCCTGATAATTCACCCCATAAGTTTTAGTAAAGCTTTTTTGCAACAAGACGGGCTTTGTATCGCTCAATAGAATCATTAGCCCTGTGTTTCACTTGCACCCCACAGTTCGTTTGCCCTTGGATAACTCTGTCAATTCCCAAGTACCACTCTTATGAAGAGCTTTCATCTCTTCAATCATAGCATGTTTCCACTTGGGATCAGCAAGAGCATCCTGAACATGGTTAGGTACACAAATAGAGGAAATATTTGAAACTGTTGGATATAATTATTCTTATCCCTTATTAGCCCGTAGATTATGGATCACATTTAATTTACTTTTTATAATCATCTTGTATCTCTTTTATTTCCTTCTTCTTTTATCTCTTCTAGAATCCTCTCTGTAATATGTATATAAACTATTCTATAGTGAAGAATTAAAATAGCTTTTCATTTCCCATATTCTAGTTGGTATCAGAGCCCCAACCTAACCCTAACCCTTGCTCACCACCCAGCCGCAGCCTCCCACAACCTACCACCACCAGGCCGCAAACCTCTTCTCTCCTGCGCAGGCCACTGCGCCATCCTTTGCGCAGCTTTTAGGCTGCGCCTTGCCCTTGTGGGTCTTCTGATGATTTAGGGTTATTCCGTGCCCTATTCTTTTTGCTTCTCTTGGGCTCTTTCTCTGCTGCTTACTTCTCCGGCAGCCTTTGATCGGTATTCTGCTTTGCTACGGGTGAAAATTCTGCCCCTATCTCTTAATTCGATGGGCAATTTCGGAAAAGACACAGATGTTCAACCTACTTCTTCCGAAACTCGACTGGATGTCTCTCTCACAGCACACTCCTGCTCATCGGGTTACTAGCGTGCTTCTGAATGGACAAAATTTCGCAGCGTGGTCTCGTTCACTCCGTCTCTACCTAGGTGGTAAAGGAAAGTCGGATTCAAGGTGAAGAAAAGAAACCAGCCCTCACTGATCCGAAGTTAGCCGAATGTAACATTGATAATTGCACCATTCTGGGATGGTTTTTTAATTCGATGGAAAACTGTATCTATCACATGTTTATGTACCATGATACGGTTCATGATTTATGGTTTGCTTTGACCCAGATTTATGCGCATGTGCGCAACGATTCTCGGATTTTTGAGTTCTATCGAGATATTTCTCAAGCTTCCCAAGAATCTTTGGGACTTAGTGTAGCTGACTATTTTGGTTACTTACAGTCTTGCTGGGAAGAGTTGGCCCAATATGAGCCCCTTAGTGACTATCCGGCTGAAGTTGCTTCTATTGCTCTCCAGCGCCTTAACCGGCTGCATACCTACCAGTTTCTCATGGGACTTAAGACTGAGTTCGAAACACTTCGAGCTCAGATTGTTAACACCTCACCCATGCTTTCTCTATGAAGCCTTTGCTACTATAGATGGGAACGAATGACGGCGTCGCTTGATTCTCCCCGTTGTTCCTGTTCCTGTTCCTGTTCCTGCTACTGAATCACATCCTATTGCTGCTGATCAGATGGCCTTTGCAGTAGTCCAGGTACCAAGCATCCTATTTGCCGTTATTATGGAGTTCCGGGCCACACTAAAGATCGCTGCTTTAAGCTCCATCCCGAGCTTAAGCAACAATATGCTCGTAATAATCGTAATATTGGTCCTCCTCGCACTGTTGCTATTGCTGATACTATTTCTAGCCCAGTCATTACTAATCTTGGACAGTTGCAGTCAGATTAATTTGATTCAGTCTCAGCTTGGCTCTATTCTGCAATCGCCATCTCACCAAGGCACGTCCTCCTCTGCTTCCACTACTACTCTTGCTACAGGTACTTCTTCTGCCTTTCATGTTTGGTCAGATTCTCCGACTTGGGTTCTGGATTCTAGAGCCACTGATCATATGACGGGTGAGTTATCTTTTTTCTCTTCCCCCATTTCACCCATTAATCAAAATGTTTGTATTGCTGATGGATCCACCACTCACGTGTCTAGTAAAATGATGTGCGCTTATCTGATACCATGTTAAATTGGAGCATCCGACCCAAAACTAATTGGCAATGGGTGGAGTAGCCTCTTGAACTTATATACTGAGTAGCTAGGTTATAAGTCCCCGATGTGGGACAATTTCAACATGCCTCCGCACGTGTAACATGATAGAGTGCCAAGCACGTGGATTACTAAGATAGGATGACGTGGAGCACATGTGGACAAATTGGGCCCAACAATAACCTGCTCTGATACCATGTTCCTAAATTCACTTTCAATCTTGTGTCTGTCAGTTGTCTTGCCAAACAATATAAATGTGCTGTCATTTTCTTACCTGATCGGTGTATCAAGCAGGACCTGACTACGAAGAGGATTTTTGGTATGGGGTATGAGTGTGGGGGACTAAATTACTTCGGGGAAGCTCTACCACTTATCATAGAGTCATCGTGTTAGTGGTGTCAATCGGGTCGGGTTGGCCCGGCCCGACCCGCTTTTTTTCGGGCTAAAAGCCCTGTCCGGCCCGCCACAAGGCCCGGTTCACATACCCCGGGCCGGGGTGGACACCCATCCTTCCGTCCATGGCTCGGCCCGAAATGGTGAAAAAGCCCGGCCCGGCCCGGCTCGAAGCCCGCCACGGCCCACTTCAAAAATAGAAGAAAGCCCGCTAGCCCGTCCGGCCCTGCCCGATGTCTGGCCCGCTAGGCCCGGGCCACAGGTCCGGGGCGGACACACCCCCTCCACTCCCAAGCCCGGCCCGGCCCGGCCCGAAGCCCGCTCGGGACCCGCTTTGACACCTCTATATCGAGTCTTCAGGCGTCTGTTTTATCGGATTTTGGATCTTACGTTTTTTCTTTACAAACTCTAAGCATGTTAATTTTCAATATCTTTGTTTGCTATTTCCCTCTTTAATAAAAGCCTGTAAGACAAATAAATTTCATTGTGTGGTTTGTGAACTCTCTAAGCATACTCGTTCTAGTTATGTTCCTCGTATGCATCATGCTCCTTATGCCTTTGATGTTATTCGTTATGATATATGGGGTCCTTCCCTAATTTCTCCTTTATCTGGTCACCGGCATTATGTTACTTTTATTGATGATTATACACGGTGCACGTGGGTTTATATTCTTAAGAAAAAATCTGAGGTATTTAATTTGTTTGCTCAGTTTCCACAAATGATTAAAACTCAATTTCACATTGTGGTGTGCATTCTTCGATCTGATAACGGTCGCGAGTATATCTCTAATGATTTTCGGTCTGAACTTAACAAACAGGGTATCCTCCAGCAACTTACTTGTACTTATACATTGCAACAGAATGGTGTTGCGGAACGAAAAAACCGCCACATTATGTCTATTGTTCGGTGTCTCTTACGTGGTATGGTCCCTAAATATTTTTGGCATTTAGCAGTACTTACGGCTGTTTATCTTATTAGTCGCACACCCAGTCGTGTCTTGGAAGGGAAGGCTCCCCTTCAGGTTTTACAGCCCGATTGTACACTTTTTCGAATTATTCCTAGAGTTTTTGGTTGCACTTGCTTTGTGCAAAACAGGAGTCCTTTACGTACCAAACTTGATGATAAAGCTATCCGATGTGTGTTTCTTGGTTATTCCCCTATGTCCTAAGGGTATAGGTGTTACGATCCGACCACTCGACGTTTTTATCATTCTATGGATGTTACCTTCTTGGAGGATATTTCTTTTTTTGCAAGGTCACCTAAGTCTTTGGAAACTCCAACTTCGATCACTACCACTGAGCACGTCCTGTTCCTATTTTGAGAGCCACCCTCATGCTGATGACTTACTTCCTCCGTTTGTCACATCCTCTCCTTCTAATCACTATTCTCGTCGTCCCCGTGCTCCACCTCTGCTGCCCGAATCTTCTCCGGTGTCAGGTAACGCATCCCCTGTTCTTCCTCTTCGACGTTATATTCGCGTTTCTCGTCCTGTGAATCGCTATGGTTTTGTTAAGTTCCACTAACCATCCTATTTCCCAGTATCTTTCTTATTCTAATCTTTCAGGTCCCTACCAGGCTTTCCTTAGTCATATTGAATCTGTCACTATTCCACGGTCAGTTTCCGAGGCTCTCCAGAACCCAAATTGGACCTAGACCTTGAAATCAGAAATGGATGCCCTTCTGGAAAATAAGACATGGGAGCTTGTCTCTCTTCCACTCGGTGAGAAGACGGTTGGTTGCAAGTGGGTCTTTACAGTTAAATATCGACCGGATGGTTTTATTGATAGATACAAGGCCTGCCTTATTGCAAAGGGCTTTACTCAGGTTCCAGGGAAAGATTTTAGCGCTACGTTTGCTCTGGTAGCTAAGCTCACCACGGTCCGCTTGCTTATTTCCCTTGCTGCCTCTCATTCTTGGCCTCTTCATCAGTTGGATGTCAAGAATGCTTTTCTTCATGGTGATCTTGAGGAGAGTATTTACATGGATCCTCCACCTGGTTTTCGCGCTGAGGGGGAGTATTATGGTAAAGTATGTCGACTTCGTAAATCTCTTTATGGGCTGAAACAGTCACCTAGAGCCTGGTTTAGTTGATTCAGTGATGTGGTAATATCTCTTGGTTTTACTAGATATCGTTTAAATCATATGTGCTTTATTCGCCGTTCTATAAATGGTCATTGTATTGTTATTTCCGTTATGTGGATGACATAATTATTACTGGGGATGATACTGTGGGGATTACTCAAGTTAAGAAGGATCTCAGTCGTGCCTTTGAAGTTAAGGATTAAGGGCCTCTCAAATATTTCCTCGGTATTCCGCGTCCACACCTATGGATCCTAATCTGCAGTTAACTGTTGAGTCTGGAGATTTGTTACCTGAGCCCTCAGTTTATCAACATCTCATTGGAAGGTTAATCTATCTAATCAACACTAGACCAGATATCACTTTTGCAGTGAGTGTCGTGAGCCAATTTATGCACTCTCCTCGTACCTCACACTTGGATGATGTCCATCATATCTTGAGATATCTCAAAACTTGCCCTGGTCTTGGTCTCTTTTATACAGCAGGAAAGCAGACTGGGGTCTCTTGTTTTACTGATGCAGATTATGCAGGATCCAAAAATGATTGGCGCTCTACATCCAGATTCTGTACATTCTACGGTAGTCACCTTCTATCATGGAAGAGTAAGAAGCAGGCAGTGGTCTTTAGGTCTTCTGCTGAAGCCGAATATCGTGCTATGACTCAGGGCAATTGTGAATTAGTTTGGCTTCGTTCTCTTTTAAGCCGAATTGGGTTTTCCCATGAGTGAGCCTTTTACACTCTTCTGTGATAACCAGTCAGCAATTATGCTTACTTCTAATTCATTTATGCATGAACCAACCAAGCATATTGAGGTGGATATTCCCTTCATTCGAGAAAAGTTCGTTTTGGTACTATTGTTCCAAAATTTGTTCCCTCAACTGATCAAGCTGCTGACTCTGTTGTGAAAGGCACGCCTCAGGGGCGCCTAGGCGCTGGCGGGTGCGAGACTAGGGCCTCGCCTAAGGCTAGGCGCAGCCCCTTCAATCAGGCGCAGCCGAGGCGCGCCTTTTAGGGCATTTTTGCGAGGCGCGAGGTGCACGAGGCGGGCGCCCAATTGTTTAGCCAAAAAAAAAAGAAGAAGAAGAAGAAGAAGAAGAAACGAGATGTTGCAGCCCATGTATGTTTTTTTATTTTTTATTTTTTATTTCTATTTCTTCTTCTTCTTCTTCAGCCTAGATCTAAGGAGTTTTTTTTTTAAAATTTTTTTTTCCTCTCCTTCTTCTTCTTCTTCTTCTTCTTCAGCCCAGATCTGAGAGGTCTTTTTTTTTTCTTCTTCTTCTTCCTCCTTCGTCTTCTTCTTCTCTTCTTTCTTCTTCTTCTTCCCATAGTCTTCTTCCCATCATCTTCTTCTTCTCTTTTTTTTTTTCTTTCTTTTTCTCCTAGTCGGTGGGGGTTTAAGACCCTGTCTTTTGGCCTTTTTTTTTGGGTCAAACTTTCGGTGGGTTTAAAACCCCTCTTTTTCTTCTCTTTTGAAATTTTCTTTTTTTGTTATATTATATAATATAATGTAATATATGACCTATATAATATGATAGATAAGTCCTAAATTATCAGACAATACAATATATGGGTAATGCTTGGCACACACCCAAAGACAACTTTTGGGACACAACCCAAGAGACGTGTCTATCTCTCTCTTGTGTCATTGTGGGGTCCAGCGACATCTCATGTGAGAGATATAGACACATCTTTTGGGTTGTGATCTCACATAAGATGTCGCTGGACCCCACAATGACACAAGAGAGAGATAGACACGTCTCTTGAGTTGTGTCCCAAAAATTGTCTTTGGGTGTGTCCCAATCTTTACTCATAATATATAATATGTAGTGAGACAATATAATATGGGTGATGCTATTGCCACTCCATCATTGAACCAAGGCACTCCATGGTACCATTCTTAAAGCATGTGGTACATGCATGTCATGCATTACATACATGGTACCACATGCTCTGATAGTGGTACCATGGAGCGCATTGGTTCAATGATGCAGTGAAAATAACAATTCCCTATAATATATAATATATATATATCCTAGGCAGAAAATACTACAAAATTAAAAAAATATATACTAGAAAATTAAAAAAAATATATATACTAGAAAATTAAAAAGTACTAGAATTTTTTTTAAAAATGTCTTAAGGTCTTAATTTTTGGGTAGAGCACTAGGCATAAAATACTAGAAAATTAAAAAAATCATATAAAAAATACTAGTATGTGTTAAAAAAGGGTAGTCGGGCTGCTAAATCATATAAAAAATATATGTATTTTTGCGCCTCGCTTCGCTCGGGCGCGAGCCTCAAAGTGCGCCTCGCGCCTAGGCTCCAGGAGACCTTTGCACCTCAATGCGCCTTGCGCCTTAAATAACCATGGCTGCTGATATGCTTACTAAATCTGTTGGACCGTCCTTATTGAAGTCTTCGTTGACGAAGTTGGGTCTTGTGGATATATTCGCACCAGCTTGAGGGGGAGTTTTGGATATAATTATTCTTATCCCGGATTATTAGCCCGTAGATTATGGATTACATTTAATTTACTTTTTATTATTATCTTGTATCTCTTTTATTTCCTTCTTTTATCTCTTGTAGAATCCTCTCTGTAATATGTATATAAACTGTTCTATAGTGAAGAGTTAAAATAACACTTCATTTTCCATATTCTAGTGAAACAAAGGCTCTGTAGGAAGGGGACAAGTGAGACGCAAAGTTAGATATGGGATGTTGAGTACAAGACCTAACACCCTTACGAGCAAGAATGGGTACATCTAGATCACCAGACTCAATGGGAGAAGGTATATCAGAATTACCTGGATCTTCATCAGTCAGAGGGATGGCAGTGAAAGAATAGGAGAAGTTGCGTCTTTATCAAGAGAAGGTGTTTCTCTAGTCTCTCTTACTCCATGCTCCTTTTGAATAGACCAACAATTCTTTCTCCTTTGGAGTTGCTTTTTTTTTTTCCCCTGTAACTCCTTTGTCTCACTCTCCTTTTCTTCCTCTGACTCCATTGCCTCACACATTTTTTCTCCCTCCGACTCCTTTTCATCCCACCCTTTTTTGCGATCGTCTCTGTTTCAGCCTCAATAATCATAGGCAGTGTGAACACAAGCATCTCTTCCTCTAACCTCTGCTCCACCTGAAGAGATGGCTAGGAACCCTGGGAATTCCCGAAGTAAGACTGAGACTCAAAGAATGTGACATGTATAGATACAAACCATTTCCAAGACGGAGGATGATAACACTTATACCCCTTTTGAGTAGGAGAATAACCTATGAATACACACCTAAGGGCTCGAGGATCTAACTTCCCACGAGTGGGAGAATTGTTATGAACAAAACACACATAACCGAAGACCCGGGGAGGAATAGAAAAGAGTGTTGAAGAGGGGAGGAGCACTTCAATTGGTGTTGTCTTGTTCAACGCACGAGTAGGAAGACAATTAATGAGTTAAGCAGCCGTTAGGACTGCCTCACTCCAGTAAGACTTGGGAGCATTTACTGAGAAGAGCATGGAATGAGCAACTTCTAACAATTGACAGTTCTTGCGTCCGGCCACCCCATTTTGTAGAGGTGTATCATCGCAAGAAGTCAGATGAATTATTCCATGAGAACAGAAAAATCTCCAAGACCATAATCAATGTACTAACCCCCATTATCAGAACGTAAAGTTTTATGTCTACCCCAAACTGTGTACGAATCATCTGATGGGAGGCTTTGAAAACAGAAAAGACTTCCCTTTTTTTTCCTTATACCATATAAATCCATGTGACTCAAGAAAAAAACCATCTATGTGTTGAATAACATTACACAATATTATTAAAGGCTTAATCTCACAACTGTGAGACCTCTTTATTTATAATAACAAAGGAACCAATAATTACACGCAAGTCAAAACTATCTGAATCCATAATAACTCACATACTTCTTGTGCCATAGTTCTAAACTCAGCCTCTGCACTTGATCTTGCTACAACTGCTTGCTTCTTACTTCTCCATGTGACCAAATTACCTCCCAAAAATGTGCAATACCCTGTAGTTGATCTCCTATCCATCACTGAACTTGCCCAATCTGCATCGGTGTAGGCCTCAACTAGCGTATGACCATTCTTGGTAAAGAACAATCCTTTCCCTGGCGCTGACTTAAGATATCAAGATATCTCATAATTCTAAGCACATCATCAAGATGAAGTTGTCTAGGAGCATGCATAAATTGACTTACCACATTGACAGCGAAAGCAATATCAGGTCTGGTATGAGCCAAATAGATAAGTTTCCCTGCTAATCTCTGATATCTTCCCTTTTCAACTGGTTCTCCACTGGGATCATCGCTAAGTTTCGTATTCGGGTCCATGGGAGTATCAACTGCTTTACAACCAAGCAAACCTGTCTCCTTTAGGAGATCCAGAACATACTTATGCTGGGATATAAACAGCCCTTCCTTGCAGCGTGCCACTTCTATTCCCAAAAAATATTTCAAATATCCCAAATCCTTAATTTCAAACTCCTTAGCAAGATAGGTCTTCAACTGCTCCATTTCTACTAAGTCATCACCTGTGTCTTACAGTCCTCAAACCCGGGGGGAATGTCCATATACACTTCTTCTTCCAAGTCACCATGTAGAAATGCATTCTTGACATCAAATTGATGCAAGGGCCATTCCAGATTTGCTGCTAGTGACAAAAGGATCCTGATGGAGTTCATTTTTGCAACTGGGGGCAAATGTCTCTTGGTAATCAACCCCATATGTCTGAGTAAAGCCTTTAGCAACAAGCCTGGCTTTGTATCTCTCTACAGTCCCATCCGCATTATGTTTCATAGTGAATACCCACTTGCATCCTACCATCTTTTTACCTCGAGGTAACTCTGCTAATTTTCACGCCCCATTTTTGTGAAGAGCTTTCATCTCTTCAACCATAGCATTCTTCCATAGAACATGGTTAGGAATAGACACATAATCGATTTGTGACACAAAGGCCCTATATGATGGAGACAGAAAACAAAATTTGAAAGAGGATGTTTAGTACATGCTCTGGTTCCCTTTCACAAAGCAATAGGCATGTCTAAATCATCATCATCATCAGATGGATCAACAATAATGGGTATTGGAGAATTAGTAATAGAGGGAGAGGAAATACCGAATCATCTTCACTAATAGAAGGCTACTGAAGCGGGATTGGAGAGATGTGCCTTTTTTCTGCTGCCCCAAAAATCTGTCTCCTCTCATCCTTGGTATATGTTAATGTTGAAGCTTGATATACATTGTTGGGCCCATTCTCTAACAGCTTAAGCTTTTGGAGTAGTTGATAACTTAACAGTTAACAACTCCTTACCTTATCTCTTTTCCTCTCTTTTTTCTTCCTCTTCCTCTCTCTCTTTTTCCCTCTTCCTCTTCTTTTTTCTCCTCATCCTCTCTTTTTTCTTCCTCTTCCTCTCTAGATATAGGGAAAGGAACAATGAAAGTGGGCTGCTCTTCTTGGTGCTCTATCTCTCCCTGTAGAGGAGAAAGAGATTACTTGAAGTAGGAAAGTGTCTTATCAAAGGTGACATCTATAGATACATACCCCCGACGAGTAGAGGGATGATAACATTTGTACCGTTTCTGAGTTGGAGAATAACCAACAAAGACACATTTGACAGGGCGAGGATCTAACTTCTTACGAGAAGGAGAATGATTGTGAACGAAACACACACAACCAAACACTCTAGGAGGAATGGAAAATATGGAGGATGGATTAGTAAGAAGTTCAATAGGAGATTTCTTACCAAGGACACGCGAAGGAAGACGATTGACAAGGTCGGTTGCAGTAAGAACTGCTTCCCCCCAGTAAGGCTTGGGAAGATGCATTGAGAAGAGCATTGACCTAGCTGATTCTAACAAATGACGGTTTTTTCTCTCTGCAACACCATTCTGCTGAGGAGTATTGGTGCAAGACATTTGATGTATCATCCCATGCTCTTAAAAATAGTGAGTAAGACCACCATAGATATATTCCCCCACTTTGTCAGGCGTACAACTTTGACAACTGTGCTAAATTGTGTACATATCATTTTATGAAAGGATTTAAAGATGGGAAAAACATCATTTTCATCCGTCATCAAATAAACCCAAGTAGTGCGAGTACAATCATTAAAGGTAATAAACCATTTGTAGCCATTTAGAGTGGTAATAAGGGAAGGACCCCAAACATCAGTGTGAATAATAGCAAATGGAATAATACTTTTTTTAGAACTGGAATTATAAGTTGCACGGTGGTGTTTGCCCAACTCACAAGCCTCACAAGAGATGTTGGAAACACTTTTATTACTGACAAGAGAAGGAAATAAAAAACGAAGTAAATAAAACGAAGGGTGGCCAAATCTGTGATGCCATAACCAAGCTGCCCTCGGAATAGTTTCTCTTTGTATATGATGAGCTGTTTGTGTCAAGTTTCCATGTGTGTCTCCCTCTGGCAACAGAAAATATAGGCCATTCTCCTCTCTACCACTGCCAATCACCTTCTTCGTGGAGAGATCCTGAAAGACAATGAGACGGAAAAAAAGTGACACTACAGTTAAGATTATGAGTAATACGAGCAATGGATAAAAGATTAGTAGAGGAATTAGGAACATGAAGTACCGAAGATAAAGGTAATGAATTAGAAATTTTAATGACACCTTTACCAGAAATGGATGAAAGAGAACCATCGGCAGTTCTAACTTTCTCTTTACTAGAACTGGGGGTATAAGTAGAGAAGACAGAGGAAAGACCGGTCATGTGATTGGAAGCTCCAGAGTCAATAATCCATGGTTGATTAGAATTAGCATGTGAAAAATTAGCAACAATACCTATCTGGGCAAAAGAAGTAGATGCAGTCGGAGTGTTCAACTGAGCCATAATACGGCAGAGAGTTTTGATATCGGCACTACTGATGCTTCCCGCTGCTGGAGAAGGAGATGCGGCAAGATTATCGTTTTCCTCGGAAGGAGATGACTCAGTAGACAAATGAGCTCGTGGAGGGCCACCATGACGTCCACCCCCACGTCCACTGGAAGAGGGAGGACGTCTATGAAGCCTCCAACATGTCTCCCGAGTGTGCCCGAGACGATTGCAATGATCACACCAAGGCCTATTATTGTTGTTGTCACGTCCCATATACTGGGAATCTCTCTGAGGAGTAAAGGACCTGCCGCCCTTTTGATTAGAGGATACCAAGGTTGACCTATCAGTCGATGGAGGAGGCAACATAACAGAGCGGCGACTTTCTTCATCTTGCACAATAGAAAATGCTTCTCGAAGAGATGGAAGAGGAAAAATACCCAAAATACGGCCACGAACTGGGCCAAACTCAGCCTTAAGACCAACTAGAAACTCGAGGAGTCTCTCCCCTTCAATGTACTTCTAAAAACCCACTGCATCAGTTGTATTAGAAGGTTGAAATGTGATTAAATGATCAAGGCGTTTCCAAAGAGAGCCTAGAGTGGTGAAATACTGAAGAGTAGTGCGATCCCCTTGAACTTCGTCCTGAATCGCTCTTCGAAGCTCGTACACTTGGGAGAAATTCCTTTGACGGGAATATGTCTCTGCTAAAGTATCCCAAATATCTTTGGTCGTGCCCATAGATAAGAACGGATTTGCGAGTTCGGGTTCCATAGAATGAACGAGCCAACTCATTACTAGAGAGTTATCACCTTCCCACTTGAGATATGTCGGATCATCACGATTAGGGGCCTTGATTGAACCATCCACTTATCCGTATTTGAATCGACTACGGAACCATTGTTGCCGACTGGGACCATGAGAGATAATTAGCACCATTGAACAAAACAGTGGTGATTTTGGAACCTGGGTTCTCAGTAACGTATGACTGTCTCTCGTTACCCATAGAGGACCCTGAAGAAGCGGCAATAGATTTCTCTGGTGTCACACCTTCTTGGGACATGATGAAGAGTGTAGACACAAAGAATGAGAGAAATGATGGTGGTCAAGGAAAGCCTAAGATGACCCGATCTAGTTAAAGAACATAGATCCGCTTACGGATCGAAGGCGAACAAACTAGGAGCAAATAATGTTCTCAAAAAATTATTGCGGCTGCTGTGTGAATAGTGCTGCGGTGAACAGTAACTCGATGAACAGTGCTGCGGTGAACAGTAACTCGATGAACAGTGCGCGATGAACAGTAACTCGATGAACAATGCTGTGATGAATAGTGCTGCGATGAACAGTAACTTTGCGATGAACAATAACTTCGCGATAAAACTCTCGTTGGGTTGGCTAGGGTTAGGGTTAGGGTGGCAGCTGATGGTGGTGATGGTAGGCGATTGGTGGGGGTGACAGAACCCTAATTTATGGAGGCTCTAATACCATGTTGAATAACATTACACAATATTATTGAAGGTTTAATCTCACAACTGTGAGACCTCTTTATTTATAATAACAAAGGAACCAATAATTACACGTAAGTCTCCATACTAACCATAAAATATAAAAACATTATAAAATATTAATAACTAATAAAACTCAACACTATGACCTTTTAACGACACAATACGAGATGGACCCCAAACATCATAATGGACTAAAGCAAAAAGGACAGAACTTTTTATGGAACTTGGAGGAAAAGATGCACGGTGATGCTTTCCAAGTTCACCAGACTCACATAAAAACTCGGAGACCTTTTTATTTAGGACAAGTGAAGGAAATAAATGTTGAAGTAAAGAAAAAGGAGGTCCCAACCGCTTGTGCCAAAGCCATAAGTCTTCAATTTTATTATTAGAAACCACGGTATTATGTGCCATTTGCTCTCCTAAATCCAAGAGATAAAGACCATTCTCCATTCTACCACTGCCAATCGTCCTCTTCGTGATAAGATCCTGAAAGACACAATGTTCAGGGAAAAAAGTTACACTACAATTCAAGTCACGAGTAATACGACTGATTGATAAGAGGTTATTGGAGAAACTAGGGACATGTAAAACCGATGACAATGGTAATAAGGGAGTAGCTAAGAAGCATCGACACGGACACGCGACACGGATACGACGCGACACGAATACGGAGACATGATATTTCTCAAAAAAGCAGGATACAAATACGTTGATTTTTTTCTATTTTTTAAAAATATTTTTTACCATGTCTAATCAAAGTTGGCATGAAAATACATAAATGATAACAATATTATGACATTATCAATGATAACAAAGCCAATGAATAAAATTCAAAAACATCTTTATAAATCAACATTCATCCACATTCATTAACCAAGTTTCGAAGCACATTTGCTAACTACTAAATAGTTTACATACTTGCTCCCAAAAAATGTCAATACTATGAATGAAAACCAAGTCTTCTACACGTTTCGGTGTCATCTTATTCCTTCTCATCGAGTGCACAAAGGAGTATGAAATCCAATTCCTCTCAGCACATGACGAAGAAGAAGGGTGCATAAGTAGTTCAAAGATAGGGTTTGAAACAAAGGTGCACATGCACCATAGGTTACCCACTAATGGTGAATGGAATCAACATCTGCAAACTCTCCCGACCTACTTGAGTATCTGACACATGTCCGAAGAGTGTCGGTTTAAGAAAAACTAATAAAAAATTAGGACACGATATTTTGAATATGTGACACGTGTCCAAAGAGTGTCGGAGAGTGTTGGTGTCGGATACGCTCCTAACACTGATACGAGGGGCAAAAAAGAGTGTTGGTGCTTCATGGGGAGTAGCATGAATTAAACCTTTTCCCGAAACTGAGGAAAAAGTTCCATCAGTAATTTTAACTTTGTCCCGACCTGTATAGGGTTTACAAGTAGAAAAAATATTTGAAGATCCAGACATATGATCAGAAGCTCCGGTATTAATAATACATGGGAAAGAAGAATGAGATAGGAAAACTCTCGCTGAGGTGGTTAAGTTACCTGAATGGGCAAACCAGGGTTCGAAAACTTGGTCGATACCGAGTCATCTCGGTCGAGTTGACTCAGTTTCAAAGCCAAATGAAACGAGATATACAAACGATACAAAAAATTATCAAAATGAAGGTGGATCGGTGACTATATCAGCTGTATCACCATATATCGGCAAGATTGTTTCGTATCGTGCGAGATCTTGGCCGAGATGGCGAGACGAATCTTAAGAGGACAGATTTGAGTCTTAAAAAGAGGGCAAATGGTTGAAATCTTACCTTTCCTGAGTTAGATCTCTCCTTCTCGAACTAGATCACTCTTCGACGATCGACGATTTGAAGTGCTCGTGCACCATCGACGATCTGCAGGACAGATCTGAAGTCGCCTCGCTCTCTCTCTGTGCACTAGAGGCTGTTGAACGTGTCTCTCTTTTGATGGGAGACTTTTTAGGGTTTAGTTTTTTATATTAGTCCTATATGTTATGATTATATGTGAATTTACTTATTTGTTTTTTATTTTTATTTTATATATATGTGGCATGAACTAAATATAACAATGCTTATTACTTGCATAAGTATGGAAATTGTGTTATTTTATATATAGTAGGCTTTTATTGTTATTTTTTTAATTACATATTAGGATTTATTATCTTCTCAAAAAGAACAAAAACAAAAACAAATATGCCAACCAAAAATAGCATAATGTGGTTCAAGTATAATATTATCTTCTTACATTGTATAACTATTAATAAACAAAATGCTTAATTTTTAATAAACAAAAGACTTAATTATTATGCTAATAAACAAATGACTTATTATTTCTTTCTAAATTAAGTTTGAAATAAGAAATACACATCCGGTCAATCCGCTGCGTGTGTATTGGTTATTATGTGACATTGTAATTGGTACATTGTGTATTGTGACAATCTATTCGGCCAAATTTGTTATTCTAATTATTTTAGAATTTTTCATTATTTTTCCAGATTTTTTTTAACCTTAAATCTAGCGTATCTTTGCGTATATACTAGTCCTCGACGCCGTGATCTCAGTGACCGCGACCGATGCCGCGACCTTGAACCATGGTGCAAACGAAGAGGAGGCAACTGTAGATGTACACGGAGCACTACAGGCGATCAGATTATGGGGAGTATCCTCAAACTCTCTGCTGGAAGTAGAAGCAAATTGATCACCCTGGGCTGGAAGGGTTGTATCTACGACTGCTGAAACGAATGATGACTGCTCGGAAGGAGAATAAATCACAGAATGACAACTCTACTCATTCTGCACAATAGTACTAGGTGCTTTGATTCTTCCATTTATATAGTCCATCGTCCTTCTGCTTTTCAAGAAAATGGTCATTATTGACTTTCGACCACGCAAGGTAGTTCTGACCATTAGAGAAAGATGTTGTGATTTTTAGGTTAGGGTTTTTTGGTGGAGCAACAAAGGGGCTCTCGACCTTAGGCGTCTGTAAATAGACAGTGGACTGACTAGTAGTGTCACCCATAATTCCATAATGCAAAAAGAAATCCTCAACAATCACAGATAAACAGAGAAGATGGAGCTCACCAACGAGACCAAGGCACGTACACTCTAAATTCATATCACCATTCAGGGTGCAATTAACTCAGTAAAAAATTGAGTTTTGGTCCATATAGGGACCAAAGAAATAGAAGAACTAAACTTCGATCAAACCAGCATAAATGGGATGGTATTGGGTTAGGATCTGGGTGCGATTAGGATTGGGTGGGTGGTTAGGGTGTGCAAAATTAGGCTAGATTGGATGAATAGTAAGTCGATGAACAGTACCTGTGCCGATGAACAGTATGTGAACAATACTTGTGAACAGTGCCAATGAACAATACTTGTGAACAGTGTCACGATGAATGGTGTGGTGGATAGGGTTTGGGATTGATTGTGGATGGCTCTGATACAATGTTGAATACTATTTTGGCAAAGTTTAGGGTTGACAACTTGTCAGACCCCTTTTGTATTAAATGGAATAATAATAGAGAAATTACATAATGGTCCTTAAGACTTGAAAAAAGAAAAGAAATATAAAAAATCAAATAATTGTTGAGTTTTATTAGTTATTAATGTTTTATAATGTTTTTTATATTTTATGATTAGTATAGGGACTTGCGTGTAATTATTGGTTCCTTTGTTATTATAAATAAAGAGGTCTCACAGTTGTGAGATTAAGCCTTCAATAATATAGTGTAATGTTATTCAACATGGTATCAAAGCCTCCCTAAATTAGGGTTCTGTCACTACCACCAGCCGCCTACCATCACCATCATCAGCTGCCACCCTAACCCTAGCTGACCCAACGAGAGTTTTATTGCGAAATTAATGTTCATCGCAGCACTGTTCATTGCAGCATTGTTCATCGAGTTACTGTTCATCGCAACACTGTTCATCGAGTTACTGTTCATCGCAGCACTGTTCATCGAGTTACTGTTCACGCAACACTATTCACACCTAGCCGCAACCCTCACTGCCCAGAGAAGTTCTTTCTCAACCACAATAATTTTTTGAGAACATTATCTACTCCTAGTTTGTTCGTCTTCGATCCGTAAGCGGATCTATGTTCTTTAACTAGATCGGGTCATCTTAGGCTTCCCTTGACCACCATCCTTTCTCTCATTCTTTATGTCTACACCCTTCATCATGTCCCAAGAATGTGCGACACCAGAGAAATCTATTGCCGCTTCTTCAGGTTCCTCTGTGGGTAACGAGAGACAACCATACGTTACTGAGAACCCGGGTTCCAAAATCACCATTGTTTTGTTCAATGGTGCTAATTATCTCTTATGGTCCCAGTCGGCAACTTTATGGCTCCGTAGTCGATTCAAATACGGATATGTGGATGGTTCAGTCAAGGCCCCTAATCGTGATGATCCGACATATCTCAAGTGGCAAGGTGATAACTCTTTAGTAAGAGTTGGCTCGTTCATTCTATGGAACCCGAACTCGCAAATCCGTTCTTATCAATGGGCACGACCAAAGATATTTGGGATACTTTAGCAGAGACATAATCCCGTCAAGGGAATTTCGCCCAAGTGTACGAGCTTCGAAGAGCGATCCAGGACGAAGTTCAAGGGGATCGCACTACTCTCCAGTATTTCACTACTCTAGGCTCTCTTTGGAAACGCCTTGATCATTTAATCACATTTCAACCTTCTAATCCAACTGATGCAGTGGGTTTTCGGATATACATTGAAGGAGAGAGACTCTCCAAGTTTCTAGTTGGTCTTAAGGCTGAGTTTGACCCAGTTCGTGGCCGTATTTTGGGTATTTTTCCTCTTCCATCTCTTCGAGAAGCATTTTCTATTGTGCAAGATGAAGAAAGTCGTCGCTCTGTTATGTTGCCTCCTCCATCGGCTGATAGGTCAGCCTTGGTATCCTCTAATCAAAAGGGCGGTAGGTCCTTTACTCCTCAGAGAGATTCCCAGTATATGGGACGGGACAACAATAATAGGCCTTGGTGTGATCATTGCAATCGTCTCGGGCATACTCGCGAGACATGTTGGAGGTTTCACGGACGTCCTCCCTCTTCCAGGGGACGTGGGGGTGGACGTCATGGTGGCCCTCCACGAGCTCATTTGTCTACTGAGTCATCTCCTTCCGAGGAAAACGATAATCTTGCCGCATCTCCTTCTCCAGCAGCGGGAAGCATCAGTAGTGCCGATATCGAAGCTCTCTGCCGTATCATGGTTCAGTTGAACACTCCGACTGCATCTACTTCTTTTGCCCAGATAGGTATTGTTGCTAATTTTTCACATGCTTTACATGTTAATTCTAGTCAACCATGGATTATTGACTCTGGAGCTTCCGATCACTTGACCGGTCTTTCTTTTGTCTTCACTACTTATACCCCAAGTTCCGGTAAAGGGAAAGTTAGAACAGCCGATGGTTCTCTTTCATCCATTTCTGGTAAAGGTCGCATTAAAATTTCTAATTCATTACCTTTATCTTCGGTACTTCATGTTCCTAATTTCTCTACTAATCTTTTATTCATTGCTCGTATTACTTATGATCTTAACTGTAGTGTCACTTTTTTCCCGTCTCATTGTGTCTTTTAGGATCTCTCCACGAAGAAGGTGATTGGCAGTGGTAGAGAGGAGAATGGCCTATATTTTCTGTTGCCAGAGGGAGACACACAGGGAAACTTGACACAAACAACTCATCATATACAGAGAAAGACTATTTCGAGGGCAGCTTGGTTATGGCAGCAGAGATTAGGCCACCCTTCGTTTTATTTACTTAGTTTTTTATTTCCTTCTCTTGTCAGTAATAAAATGTTTTTCCAACATTTCTTGTGAGGCTTGTGATTTGGGCAAACACCACCGTGCCACTTATAATTTTAGTTGTAATAAAAGTACTATTCCATTTGCTATTATTCACACTGATGTTTGGGGTGCTTCCCCTATTACCGCTCTAAATGGCTACAAATGGTTTGTTACCTTTATAGATGACTGTACTCGCACTACTTGGGTTTATTTGATGAAGGATAAAAATGATGTTTTTCCCATCTTTAAATCCTTTCATAAAATAATATGTACACAATTTAGCACAGTTGTCAAAGTTGTACGCTCTGACAAAGGGGGGGAATATATCTATGGTGGTCTTACTCACTATTTTTCAGAGCATGGGATGATACATCAAATGTCTTGCACCAATACTCCTCAGCATAATGGTGTTGCAGAGAGAAAAAACCGTCATTTGTTAGAATCGCTAGGTCAATGCTCTTCTCAATGCATCTTCCCAAGCCTTACTGGGGGGAAGCAGTTCTTACTGCAACCTACCTTATCAATCGTCTTCCTTCGCGTGTCCTTGGTAAGAAGTTAGATCACAATCATTCTCCTTCTCCTTCTCGTAAGAAGTTAGATCTTCGCTCTGTCAAATGTGTCTTTGTTGGTTATTATCGAACTCAGAAAGGGTACAAGTGTTATAATCCCTCTACTCGTCGGTGGTATGTATCTATGGATGTTTCCTTTGATGAGACACTTTCCTACTTCTAGTCCTCTCTTTCTCCTCTCCAGGGAGAGATAGAGCACCAAGAAGAGCAGCCCACTTTCATTGTTCCCTTCTCTATATCTAGAGAGGATGAGGAGGAAAAAGGAGAGGAAGAGGGAGAAAAAAGAGAGGAAGAGTAAGAAAAAAGAGAGGAAAAGAGAGAAGGTAGGTGTTGTTAACATATACCAAGGATAAGAGGAGACATATTTTTGGGGCAGCAGAAAAAAGGCACATCTCTCCAATCCCACTTCAGCTGCCTTCTTCTAGTAAATATGATTCAGGTATTTCCTCTCCCTCTATTACTAATTCTCTAATACCCATTATTGTTGATCCATTTGATGATGATGATTTAGACATGCCTATTGCCTTGTGAAAGGGAACTAGAGCATGTACTAAACATCCTCTTTCTAATTTTGTTTCATACTCCTATCTGTCTCCATCATATAGGGCCTTTGTGTCACAAATTGATTCTGTGTCTATTCCTAACCATGTTTAGGAAGCTTTGTCTAATCCTAATTGGAAGAATGCCATGGTTGAAGAGATGAAAGCTCTTCACAAAATGGGACGTGAAAATTAGCAGAGTTACCTCGAGGTAAAAAGACGGTAGGATGCAAGTGGGTATTCACTGTGAAACATAATGCGGATGTGACTGTTGAGAGATACAAAGCCAGGCTTGTTCTAAGGGCTTTACTCAGACATATGGGGTTGATTACCAAGAGACATTTGGCCCAGTTGCAAAAATGAACTCCATCAGGATCCTTTTGTCACGAGCAGCAAATCTGGAATGGCTCTTGCATCAGTTTGATGTCAAGAATGCATTTCTACATGGTGACTTGGAAGAAGAAGTGTATATGGAAATTCCTCCCGGGTTTGAGGACAGTAAGACACAAGGTAAGGTATGTCGCCTAGAGAAATCCTTATACGGCCTCAAGCAATCTCTTAGAGCCTGGTTCGATAGATTCTCTCAGGCTATGATAAAGTATGGTTTCAGTCAAAGCCAAGGCGATCATACTCTCTTTATCAGGCATTCCTTACAAGGGAAATTGACTGCTTTGATAGTCTATGTAGACGATATAGTTATCACAGGTGATGACTTAGTAGAAATGGAGCAGTTGAAAACCTATCTTGCTAAGGAGTTTGAAATTAATGATCTGGGAGATTTGAAATATTTTCTGGGAATAGAAGTGGCACGCTGCACGGAAGGGCTGTTTATATCCCAGCGTAAGTATGTTTTGGATCTCCTAAAGGAGACAGTTTCGCTTGGTTGTAAATCAGTTGATACGGACCCGAATACGAAACTTAGCGATGATCCCAGTGGAGAACCAGTTGAAAAGGGGAGATATAAGAGATTAGTAGGGAAACTTATCTATTTGGCTTATACCAGACTTGATATTGCTTTTGCTGTTAGTGTGGTAAGTCAATGTATGCATGCTCTGTGCTTAGAATTATGAGACATCTTAAGTCAACCCTAGGGAAAGGACCATTCTTTGCCAAGAATGGGCATACACTAGTTGAGGCATACACCGATGCAGATTGGGCAGGTTCAGTGATGGATAGGAGATCAACTACGGGGAATTGCACATTTGTGGGAGTTAATTTGGTCACATGGAGAAGCAAGAAGCAAGCAGTGGCAGCAAGATCAAGTGCAGAGGCCGAGTTTAAAGCTATGGCACAAGGAGTATGTGAGTTATTATGGATTCATATGGTTTTGACTGATTTGGGGTTTGGGCCAAAGGACTCTATGAAACTGTACTGTGATAGTAAATCAGCCATTAGGATTGCTCATAATCCGTTCCAACATGATAGGACAAAAACGTGGAGATTGACAGACATTTTATAAAAGAGAAGCTAAATTGTGGTAGTATTTGTACTCCATTTGTCAAGTCTGGAGAGCAGCTAGGCGACGTCCTCACAAAGAGTCTAGCAAGTTGTTCGTTTCACTTTATCCTTAGCAAGCTGGGAATGAGAGATATCTTTGCAACAACTTGAGGGGGGGTGGGGGGTGTTGAGTTTTATAAGTTATTAATGTTTTATAATGCTTTTTTTTTTTATTTATATATTTTATGATTAGTATAGGGACTTGCGTGTAATTATTGGTTCCTTTGTTATTATAAATAAAGAGGTCTCACAATTGTGAGATTAAGCCTTCAATAATATTGTGTAATGTTATTCAACAATAGCTTCCAGCAGATTAAACCAAAGGAAAGGGGAAAAGGGGGCCGCTCAAGGCACTGTGAACAGTAGCCGTGAACAATACGTAGGGGTTGATTTGTGTATTTGATAGATTCTAGGGTTAAGGTTGGAAGATAAGAATTTTAATGGCTGAGAATATTGTAGAAAATTAGGAAGAAAAGAAAGAAGAAGATGGAACTATGCATCACACATAGAAGAAGAAGATAGAACTAGGGATCACACCTCAAATCCTTAGGCATCACACCTGGGGTTTGAATTGCATCACACAATTCTAAAAGAAGCTTCAAAGGCTCTCAAATTCCTGTGTTATTATTCACCATCATATTGAAAACCTTACATAGCTTTATATAGATTCTAGGAGACTAGATTCCTAATTGATTTAGTTTCCTATTTTGGAAATAGGATACGTTGTCCACTAAGACTTATTCAAACCTTTCCAAAACCTAAAAATAAGACCCAAAAACAGAAACTTGACCCAAAAGCCACTCATGGGTCATAACCACAGCCCATCTTCAGAAATTCTAGAAGTTACATAAATATCCTTGACTTACAGAAATAAAAAAAAATGTATAAAATTGCCTAGCAGTAAATTAACTTTAATAAATCCTAAATTATGACTCAAACTCGATTATGCAAGCTCTTACGTCCAATATTAATCATCTTTGAAGATCAAGGTGGTCTTTGATTCTACGCTTTCTAGCGCTTCTTGTTATCCGCATCAGAGAATCACACAACGAACGTCCGGGCAATGAACGTCCGGGCAATGGTGGAATAAGCACGTGTGGTCCGAATGACATCGAGTAAAGCCCATAGACAAAATGACCTCATTGAAGCGATTAAACCATGCCCTTGGAGATTGCTCAAGGCCATAAAGATATTTGCGTAGACGACATACTTTACCAGAATACTTCCCCTCAGCCCGAAAACTTGGTGGAGGATCCATATAAATAGTTTCAAGATCACCGTTCAAGAATGTATTCTTGACATCCATCTAATGTAGTGGCCAAAAACGTGAGGCAGTTAAGGATATGAGAAGGCGAATGGTTGTCAATTGAGCCATAGGAGCAAATGTGGCACAATAATCCTTCCCTGGAATCTAAGTGAATCCTTTAGCAACAAGACGAGCCTTTTACCTTTCAATCGACCCATCAGCCTGATACTTCAAAGTGAATACCCATTTACATCCAGCCGTCTTTTTCCCCCTCGGGAGAAGAACAAGATCCCGCGTTTGGTTGTGCTGAAGAACATCCATTTCCAAAGTCATGGTTGCTACCCAGTGAGGGTCGTGAAGAGCCTTGGATACAGACTGAGGAATCGGGGTTGAGTCCACTCGGCTAAGAAATGACCGATAAGTGTCAAGAGAGACCTGAATAAGAAACATACTGGGCAATTGGGTGGTGAGTACTATTAGAGAAACCATAACGATCAGGGGGACGACGGGCACGAGAAGGATATTGGGAAGTAATAGAATCAGGAGGACTAGAAGCATTACCAGAAACCAGAGAGGATAATGGCTGAGAGATCGGAGCAGAGTTGAAGGAGGCGAGGAGATCACCAGAGGAGATTTGAAAGGAGGAAACATGACGCGGAAGCACACAAGTCTCCTTTGGGACCTCTTCAACTGCAGTTTCTGCTGAAGAATTAGTTCTTGCAAAGAAATGAGTATCTTCCAAAAAAGTGACATCCATGGAGTGATATAAGAGATGGGAAACAGGGTCATAACAACGATATCCCTTAGACATAGAGGAGTACCCTAAGAAGATACACTTAAGTGCTTTAGAATCCAATTTAGTTCGAGTGGGGCTTCGATTCTGAACAAAACACCTAAAGACCCGAGGTAGAACAAGAAAAAGAGTATAGTGGGGCTGAAGAATTTGCAAAGGGGGGCCTTACCATGTAAGACTCGACTAGGAGTTCGATTCAGAAGGTAGGTAGCAGTAAGAACAGCCATATGCCAAAAGTGCTCATATGCCAAAAGTACTTGGGAGCATGCATCCCACACAAAAAACACTAAACAACAGTCATGATGGAGCGGTTCTTGCGTTCTGCGACACCATTCTGTCCAGGGATGTATGGGCACAAGAGTTGTTCGAGGATACCCTTTTGGTTAAGTGTAGTCCGAATTCATTGGTAATTTATTCCCTGCATTATCAGATCGAAGATTATGCAGAACAATATGGTTTTAATCATTTGCAGAAAATTGGTGAACAAAGTAAATATTTCGGATTTTTTTTAAAAGATAGACCCAAGTGCAAAGAGTGTAACCATCGATAAATGTGACATAGTAATGGTGGCCAGAGAGATCAGTAATTGGGGAAGGACCCCACACATCACTATGAATAAGATCAAATGCACATGGGGCACGATGCATGCGAGGATGTAACTAGATCGTGTATGTTTAGACAATTCACACACCACAACTAAAATTTAATTTCTAACAAGTTTTATTTAGTAGAGGAAATAGTTGACAAAGATATTGAAAGTTCGCATGGCCCAAACGGGCGTGCCACAGATGTAAAGACTCTAAAGAAAAATTGACAGACTTAGACGCAGGCAAAACAGACGCTTGAAAACTAGAAAACTGCTCCCCGGAGGATCCCCAAAGTAGTATAGTCTATCCCGCTCATATTCCCTGCCAAAAATCCTCTTTAAAGTCTGGTCCTGCAAAAGTCAACTATTAGGAGAAAAAATAACAGAACAATTTAGATCTTTGGCAAGGCGACTAATAGATAGAAGGTTATAAGAAAAGTTTGGAACATGAAGAACAGAGGATTAAGTAAGATTGGGAGAGAGAGTAATATTACCCTTGCTTTGGATGTAGATGATGGAACCATTCGCAATTCGAACATATTGGGAGACGGGAATACCTGGGGATGAAAAATAAGACAACACCAGTCATGTGATCATTGGCTCCAGAATCAAGGACCCAAGTAGGCTGGCCAGACTTAACATGAAGAGCAGGGGAGGTAGTTCCTGCATCTAGGGTAGCAGTAGAGGTTGGATTCAGGATGAGCACTCTGCTGAAGAAGTGACCCCAACTAGTTGAAGCATTTCTGGATTTGATTGGTTAGGCATTGAATCTGCAACTATTGCAATCTGAGAGGGAACTTTGCCCTCGTTTGTAGCATATTTTTTCCGAAGTTCTGGATGAAGTCACAGTAAAAGTCACCCAAATACCAATGAGAAATACTCCAGAGAACACAAAGCTGCCAGAAAACAAATCGGAGTAGGAATAGGTCACTATAACCACCGGAAGAATCAGTAGGAGGCAGGGAGCCTTGGTGTGGGCTGGGTGAGGCTGGGTGAGGCTTTGGGGGTGGCTTGGAGGCTGTCAGAGGTGAGGAGGTGTACGACGAATGTGGTGGTGGTGTTTAGGTTGGCTGAAGGTGATGAGACTAGGGTTTTTTCCTGGTGTTGGCTATGATACCGAGAAAAAAAGGATTGGGAGAATTTTCTGATACTTTATTCATCACTATGCAACAATATTTTTACACCTTGATGGGGTACTACGTGACTATGAGAGTGCGGTATGTAATAGCGATAGGCAAAGTGAGAGACTAAGTCTGAATAAAAACATTATTAATCACTTGAGCTTGCCCAAAATTTTGGGACTACTCCCAAAAAAGTTATTAATATTGAGCACAAGACCATCAAAACACGAATTCGTAGAGAAAATGTGAAACATAGTATGATAGTAATATGAATAACAAATACAAGAGACACAAAATATACCTGGATCGGAACTTGCCTCTGTCCATGGGCAAAGACCAACGAAGAATTCCACTATATGAAGAAGAAGATTACACAAAAGGAATTTAGGCTTTTAACCTGGGAACGTCCCAAAGAGCCAAACATACAGAAATTCCTTTCTCTCTCTTTGAGTATCTCTCACAAAAGGCTCTCGCAATATCTCACACAAAGTGTCTCACACTCACACACTATGTCTCACACTCTTGGCCTCTCTCTTGGTCTTCAAAAAACGTCCTCTAGGGTCCCCTTTTAAAGCCCTAATTCGTCCCCTTTTAAACGAATTAGGAAATCTGATTCGCGTAACCTCGCTCAAGCGACCTGGCCACTGAAATCTCTGAAATCTCGCTCGCCCTATTCCTCGATGGCCCGAGCACATCACAGCCTCGCTCGAGCGGCTTGCTTGAGCGACGTCTTGCTCTGGCAAGCTGCCCCAACTTCCCAAAATCGAGTCATCATACTCAACAATTGATCACTTGAGCGATAGGTAAAAGTAGATGTAGTTGTGGGGTATTAATGGATGACCAAAGGTCTGGCATTGAGTTGGTAGATTTATGGGAGAGTGACCAATTGGTGGTTATTTAGTCAGAAAATAGGGTGATTCTACATTGTACGGTTCAGCTGAACTAGTGTAGGCAATTATTTTGTGAAGAACATTATGGGGACGAAGTTGAATATGAAAGTAACAGCAGTAAGATAAACAAGGCAAGAATATTTAGACAGAGAATTAATATGACTAAGAACCATGTAAGATATAGGGACCTCTACCCATAGCTAGCTCTAGAGAAGTTGGAACTGTATATATCTGTTTATGATTTAAGCTCGTATCGATTTTGCCTATGCCTTCATCAACATGACCTTTGGTGTATGATTGCCCCTAGGTTCAAACACATGCTATTGTAAAATTAGTTACTCATCTTCCGGGACATGCATGTCTTAGTTTATCTTCACTTGGAACTACTTTTTAGTTTATCTTCACTTGGAACTACTTTTGTTGCCTCATAAATGAGTTCTTTTATAAATTTTGTTCTACTTACTACTGTGCTTGTCATTTTGATTGTGCAACACTATTTCTCTCGAGAGGGATCCCATTTACACTTGTAGTAAGACTCTTACACCTCTCGGTGTATTCTAGTTGGATTAAGGTTTTCCACTGCAAACCATTCGATGAACTGTTCTTTTCATGCTCAGAATGCTTTTGAAGTTTCAAGTCAATCAGTGTTCACTGAGTGTCTAATCAACTACAATCATTACACTGAGCATGTAATTCAATGATAGGTTTTTGTTAAGTCACCAATTAATCCACCTCCAAAGCTTAAGCTATTAGAGAATGGACCCAATTGTTTATATCAAGCTTCAATAATGTATTTTTCAAAGAGATTGGCCCAAGAAATAGTTATGAGAGTTGTAGAATAATAATTTCTGAGGCGTGGGTTCCCATGTTTCCGAGACATGAATATATAATGGGCAGTATAGGTGTACAATTGAGCGCATTTAAGTTGTAATAGTTATGTTGTCCTGCATCATCTCAATTTCAATTATAGAGATTTCATTTAACCATTCGAGTTAAGGGGAGCAAAGAAATCTGAACTGAAGAATATGGAAACATTTGCATGCTCAACTTGTATGTCTGTTGCTACTATCCTATTAGATCAGTTGATAACAGAGATGTCAAAACTGAATATTTAAGACACATCAGGACATGTTTGAGAGGATTTTAGTTGTTTTTCTTGCTCATGGACAATATTTGGTCCCATCCTTTTTGTGGTCATATTTACAGATTGGAGGAGTAGAAACAGTGACTTTAGGGGATCAGAAGGCCCGAAGTAGAAATTGTAAGAAAAGCATTCTAGAGAGGAAAGCTCCTCCAACTTTTCCTTTTCTGATTGAAATGAGGGAGAGGGACTATTGGATCACACATCGGGTAAGTTGACTTCTTTTGCTTATCACGCATTACGTTGAAGTCCATTAAAAGCAAGTATGACATACTGAAAATGAGCAAAACAGTTAAGTGAAACATAAAAAAGAAAACCTTCTAAGTACTTTAGGCCTAAATTTTTTTTATTTATGTTTTTCAAAGATGTTAATTCACCTACTCTATTACAATCCAGTTTAGTTCTCTCGTTCCGGAAATAAATTCTGTTGATGGAATAATTGTGCTTCTAAATGTCAGGCAGTGCCTAAAATGCTAATTTTATCTTCACTGGTGTCTGACATTTTTGACTTGTTCTCGTCCTGGCTATACGATTTGAGTTCTTCCCTGGAAAACGCTAAAATGCACAACGTATCCCACTGTTCAGAAAGACAAGTTAGGCTAGATGCAGTTTTGCTTTTTGTTATCTACATTGGACTAAGTATCTTGTAGAGTACATGGTATGGGCTCCGGTGCGTGGTACGACTAGCTCGGTTTGCAATACAGGGGATAGTCGTAGTTGGTTCATTTTTGGTTCGTGATTCGCTTAGGTTTGAACTTTTGGTTCGACTAGCACTTATGTGATTAATTATATATAAGTATGTAGTACTAAATCATTCCAAGACTTCCACATAACGAAATTTCAAACACAAAAAAAACATAAGAAAATAAGATCAAATTAAGTCTCAAATGCAAATATCTTAGACGCTCTTAAATGAAAATAATTAGTTCAATGAAAATTAAGCCTCAAATGAAAAAAATAATAATTATATTCTTCTCGTTTGGTTCGTGAAATTGAGGATCCAGATCCCCAAGGAACCACAATCGGGATCGCAAGATCCGGATCCTGGTTCCATGGGGGGTACCACGATCTTGGTAACCATTTGGACTAACTTTGTTCTGCGTTTAAATATTTTCTTGCCTTTTCTAGCTTTCTTTCTACATTTAACCAACCGCACCCCCAGCACTTGAGGAGGAAAAGAAAATGCTGACAAATTGGAAGAAAAATAAAAGGGCCTTGGATGCATATTGGAGAAGATCAAGGAAGTACCAGTGCAAATGTGGGGACGCGAGTGCTGGGAGTTTGGCAATTTGCTCAAAATCATGAGTGTGAGCACAGCGGGGCTACTTATATAAAAATACTAAAAATATATTTTATATAGCATTTATATATTTACTATTATACAAACTATTCTATCACTAATTTTTTTCTAATTAAGACACAAAATACACATAAATTACTTGCTTAATAATAAACAATATAATTCAACGATCAACAAAACCACAAGCAAGCAAATTAATATTAAACGTCAACAAAGTCTTGCACAAAAGCACTACAAAAGCACGAAGGTGCACTAAGCACTCCCTACGCACTAAGTGCGCGTGCGGCACCATTTTTGAAGCACTCATGCTTTGTAGTCAGAAGATACTATAAATATGTTGTAAATGGTAAAAGGTTTTAAGCTGGCTTTTCAACTACCCTTCTTTTGTTATCCTTTCTTTTTCGTTTTTCTTTTAGTCGCCCTTATTATGTCTCAAATGAGATGCATTTACCATACATATGCTTAAACCTGATATGATGTATTTGTAGTGGATGAGTATGTGGAGAAGCTGTAGTTCCCTTTGTGAATTTAAAGGGGCCTTTTATTGAAGGATAAATTGAAAATGCTACCAATGAAACACTCCTTGGGGAGAGGTATAAATTGGTTTTACAGTTCATTAAGTCCTACACATTTACACTGTTTTGCAGACAGAAAGGAGTGTTGATTTGTTGCTTCAGGGGAGAAAGCCATTGGTTGAGGTAACCGTGTTTATAGTAAAATGTTTTCCTGCAGTATTGACTTTTTTTTTCTTCTTCCCTGGTACCTCTTTATTTTCCTCTTGTAAGTTGGTGAATGTGGTAATAGTTAATTGGGAATAGTGAGATAAGGGGGTGAGAAAGCCATATATATATATAATAATATATATATGCATGAACAGTTAAAGATAGAAATCTCCATTAAAATTGAAAACTTAATTGAAACCTGAGCTTTTAGCCATGATTTCTAGAACATCTGCTAACATGGATTATAGTTGTTTCGAAGGTCACCGTTGAAGTCTCTCAGCATTCTCTATAAGAAAATAGAAAGAAGATTTTCTTGGAGCCGGCCTCATTGGGTTGTTGAATGTAGTTGCTCGATTCATCATGTTACAATTGTGTATCAAGCCCCAAGATTCTTAATAACTCTCATAAATCTTGCTTTTGTAGGTCAGGAGGAGGAACAACCATTTCAGAGTTGTGATAGAAAGATGGAAACCATACGAGTAGAGTGTACCATTAACTCTTATTTTCTATTTTATTCTATTTGTGTTCCTTTTTCCCTTTAGTTGTATATGGTAACTAGGCAATATAGACAAAAGGATACAATAGGTGGGGTGGGTAAGTTGGTCAAAGAATGGTTTTGCTTTGCAACCAAAGGGGGGTATGGTTGAGCTTCGTAATAACCTATCAAGCTGCAGCAAATTTTTTAATATCAGAGCTTATTAATATTTTGTTTCTTTTGGATAGTGTAACTTCATTCGCGCCTTGTAATGAATTTGTACATAGAAATTACAGAAGCAAGATAGAAAGCTTAGAATATGTGCTAGACCGTGCATTTACAGTGTTTTTTATTTTTTATTTTTTATTTTTTTATGGGAAAAGAAATATTTCATTAACCAGAAACCATCCAAGGAACATCCACGGAGGATAGGCATTAAGCCCTACATGTGAGCTCTCTCTCATCTTTGCATTTCTAGCTAAATGGTGAACAAATTGGCACTTCTTTTGATGTATTTACAAGATCTCACACCCAATTCCTGCATTAACTTCTTGCTCTCAGCAAGGCAGTCCCCATAGGGAACCAAATCATGCTCTGAAGTGTTGATGTCATTAAGCAATGTGATAGAATCAGATTCAACCAAGAAACCATTGTAACCCAACTCTCCCGCCACCTCCAGAGCCCTCATCATCGCCATAGCTTCAACTGTGGTGACATCAAAGACACAAAAATTTTCCAAGTATGCCATAAGGACAGCTCCACTTGAGTTCTGAAAAACTGCCCCAGCACCTGAAGCATTATAGTTAGCAAAAATGGCACCATCAACATTCAATTTAAGAACACCACTAGGTGGAAGCATCCACCGCGAAGGGAGAGGAGGCGAAGGAGTTACCGAGCGCAACAGTCGGGCTTCATTTGCATGGGTAAACTCATCCAAACACCGTTGCAATGGATCATTCTTCTTGCCTTAAAAATTAAAGACGTTCCTATTATACCAAATAAACCAAGCACACACAGCCCCTCTAACCACATAACTGTTGCACCCTTTTTCAACAAGCAGCCCAAACCAATCAATAAAACTCGTACCATGCTGCAACGAAGCAAAAACTGAAGGATGAGCCACATTCCACACATTGGCAGCCCAATGACAAAATAAGAGAGTGTGTGGGACATTCTCACACGTTGCACCGCACAACGTGCATCGAGCCTCCTGCACAACCCTTCTCTTTCTCATATTCTCATTACAAGCAAGCAAATCACGACAGGCAAGTCAAAGAAATTTTTTTTATATTATTGGGAACCGGTAAGGCCCAAATGCTATGCCAAGGAAATTCACTGCTAGATTTTGAAACTGAGCCCAGCCCCCTCTAATCTTTCTTCAAATCAACTGCAATGTGGTATGCGAATGTCACTATAAATCTCCCTTTGGGGTCCCAGTGCCACAGCCAAGAATCTTCATTGTTACGTCTAGAGAGAGGTCAACTTTTGATTGAGCTTGCCTCATGAGCCATGAAAATTTGATCCAGTAAAGCATAGTTCCATTGCTTGGTATCTTCATGAATAAGAAAACTAACCCGTTTAGCTTTGAAACTCTTCGGCAATGGCGAAATTGGCTTGAAAGTAGAAGGGGTTGGTAGCCATGGGTCATGACCAATCCGAATACTATGACCATTCCTAACCCGCTGTCGTAAACCCCTTTAAGAACCTCAATAGACCCCCAAATGCTTCTCTAAGCATAAGATGGATGGGTTCCCAAAGTTGCGTTAAAAAAATCTCCATTACGAAAATAAACCGCTTGATAGACTCTGTACATGTAATACCCTATTTCTTTTTGGATTGTATAAATAATACATAAAATTATGTATACTTCCCTTAAAACATATTTCAAGCTTCACTTTCAATCGATCGAAGTCATTTCGAGCAATCGAGAATTTCTTTCTTCAAACAATCGACCCCGTTCAAGCGATCGAAACCTTGTCGACATGAAATTATTACGTGTTCCCTTGTTCAATCGATCAAATCGGTCTCAATCAATTGAACCTGGCCGATCTGCTCTCAAGCAATTGAAGTTGCTTCGATTGATCGAACATGTCTGGATATTCTACCTCAGTTTATGCGCTGGAATGGCACCTGCCCTTCCCTTTCCCTATATATACTTGTATGTACGTGTGTGTGGGTTTGGTTGCCTATATTTTTGAGAGCTTAGTGAGAGAGAGAGTGTGTGTGTGTGTGTGCTTGTGTTTTATATATATACACACATCTAAATACATACATACATATATATACACACATATCTTTATATATATACATATACCCGGAGAGAGAGAGAGAGAGAGAGAGAGAGAGAGAGAGAGAGAGAGAAGAAGAAGAAGAAGAAGAAGAAGAAGAAGAAGAAGAGGGAGAAGATCAGAGATAGAGAATTTCTATTGTTTCTATTGATCTTTTGGTAACTGGTACTTGGGCATATGTTGTCTCCAAACCTGTTAGGTTCCTGAGGACCACTCTGATATTTGTAATAGATACAACTGTTATTATATTCGGTTTGATTATGCTGCTGTTCTTATTCATTAGTTGACTGGTCCTGTGTGGTGTGGACAATTAGTGACATTCACCCATTATTCCCTATAGACCCAAAAAGGAAATTTATTTTTCTCTATTTTTGTTGTTCCGGGGCGTGACAAGATTTTTGGTATCAGAGCTCTAGGTTGTGATACTCTCGTTCACTATTCGTTCTACACCATCTGGTCATAGTATTTAGGATTCCCTGAGATGAGATATGAGTTTTAACATAAGTTTGTCCTCTTGACAATAGATAGTTCCTTTGCAGGTTAGCATGGATCCGGATTTCCACCTATTTGTAGATGACTCTTTTGGCGGACATGTTATTCATGGGGACACAGTGGAGCCAGCCATACTAGAGATATATCTTAGCCATATTCGCCAGACTTCTAGTCATTATTTAGAGGAGAGGATGTGGACTTCTCTCTATGTTGTGAGCACGACACACCCGACAGATATACGCATGAATGCGTATCACTACACTATGACCCGAGCAGCCATATACTTGGAGATGGATAGATTGATTCAAAGTAAGCCAGAGGTAGACGAGATCGAGTTGCGAGCTATTATAGCTGGGTCAGTTCAACCAGAGCCTGTAGCTGCATCAGCACCGGCAGCCCCACCATTACCGGTACCTAACGTACCAGTTCCGAAGCCTGAGCCGATTTAGGGTAAGGAGGACCCAGAGCCAGAGAATGAGCATCCTAACGAGGATGTCGACGGGGATGGAGAGGAGGAGCCTATGGGCGAGGAGAACCCAACAGAGGAGGATCCTGTAGATAACGACGATGATGATGAGCCAATGGATGACCTGGAGGAGCCAGAGTATATTTCTGATGAGGAGCAGGAGCCAGAGGACCCCGAAGCTGTTGAGGCAGATATAGTGGTTAGAGAGGACACAGTGGTAGAGGAAGACATGATTATGGAAGTAGTAGAGGAGGATATTCCTGACGAGGAGATAGTTATGCCAGAGATACCGGTTATGCATGAGTTACCAGCCGAACCTATAGTGCATATGGCAGCCATGGCCGATATGGCAGTAGGATGGATAGCTGAGATGGTTGGACAACCAGCTGGATTTGTTAGGGGAGAGGCTACAGTAGTAGGGGCATTAGACATAGCTAATGGATTCTCTGCTGTAGCTGTCGACGTCATTAATCAGGCAATGATGGTAGAGGACGCAAAAGGGATAGTTGAGGATTAGGATATCAGAGTAGTAGTCGGAGATCTTGTCGCATCGGTTGAGGATGCTCCCCTTGAGGAGATGGATGTCATTTCAGAGGATGAGTCACCATCAGCAGGATCAGACACTGACGATTTTTGAGTCAGGATTTGGAGGAGTTTTAGTTTTTGCTAGTTTATATCAGGACATGTTGTCAACATGACTTTTGGGAGCTTGAGGGATACCTATTTGACCATAGCTTTGTATAGATATTATCAGTAGTAATAGTTGTCATGACCCATCCCACTCCGGGCGAAAATAGGACCCGTGGCATGCCACCAAGGCTCATCCAATTCCTTTAAAGTGAATAATAGTGGAAAACATAAATAAAATTCATTAAAATTAGAGTAATAAAAAGTTTGCGTCAGTGGAAACACTTCCAAAAGAATCCATTTTGAAAACAAAGGTCCAGTTGACTGTGGCGGGGACCTAGTCGACTGTAAGATCAATATAGAGAGCATGAAAGTTCAATAGTCCCGTCCACTTGACTGTGTCGGGGACTCACTCGACTGGGGTCTCAATTTCTCAATCGACTGGTACCTGTCCGGTCGAGTGAACTAGCTCCAGCAGAATGTATGTTTTGAAAACACTTTCCAATCGACTGTTTTTCATCATCCAGTCGACTGATGCCCTTGAAAATTGAAAGGATATTTGGTAAAACGGGGGTCCAGTCGACTGCGTCGGGGCCCCAGTCGACTGATCTCCCATAATTCTGCACATTCTGCAACATCTCAAAGCCATGATTATCCAATCCAATTTCCACATTTCACAAAATTACATGAGTTTTTAGTAGTGATTACAATACTACAAAACTATGCCAAGATTCTTGTATGATATATTACCAACTTTCCAAATCCTTATTACAATTCTAGGATTGAAAACAAAAGCATAAACAAGTGGTGATTCCCCGGCATTCCTCGACCTCACTCCTCTTGCTTCTTCTTTCCTTTCTTCTTATCATCTGGAATGGAGTAAAGCTCCACTGCTCAGATATATGCTGAGTGTACAAATTCTAATATTCATATATGATAAAATCATGCCTTAATCTCATGGGTCACATTAAAATAGTCTCTAGGGGAAAAAATACGCATTCATCCGGTAGCAACAAGTCCAAGTCTTAAACCGTGATGCCAATGGCTAGTCCAAGTCTACAACCATTGCATCCCAAGTGCCCTGTCGCTACTAAATTCTCCAACATCGAGAAGCATACTCCGGCATGAAATTGATTAACACCCCCTCCCCCCCCCCTTTGACCCACATAATCAACTGAATGTGCTCGTGTAAAAGTTAGACATGATTTTCACATTTAAGCGCGTGCATAATTAACAGGCCTATTATTAATACATAAATTTTGCTCGGATCACAATTTCATAGTCGAAAACCAAAACATGTATTTTCTTATATAACATAGGTTAGAATCTCATAGCTTGTGCGATTTCTTCCTAACTTTGAAGGATTTACTTGAGAGCCAATTAAACGTTGGATCTCCGTTTATACGCAATTCCTACAAGTTTTACATGATTTTTCCCAAAATTCTAGAAATTATATTTTCGTAAAAGTTAGCCAAATAAGACCTAAGAGACATCAAAACGTAGATCTTACCTCCAGGTGTTCAAATCCATAATTTGGAGAAAAACTGATGAACGAACAGTTTTTGGAAAGGTCGGAGGAATAAATCTCCCTCTCTCTCTCTCTCTAGATATTTGGATTGAAAGATATTTATGTAAATATCTTGAGTTGTCTATTTATAGGCACAACTCTTGGGAATTACATTTAGCTCCCCACGAGTTCTCAAGACTTCTACTTATTCCCTAAAACGTCACATGCGTCCATTTTATTAATTTCACGAGTGAAAACTATACTTTACAAAAGTTTTCGACTCAGTTCTGTTTGGGTCCAAAATTACGCCCGAAAACTAAATTTCATGAATTTTCTAGATATCCTACCTTTTATGTAACGTATCACTCACGTTCTCGTCACTGCATTCAAAACGATCTAAATCGAGATCAAAACTACCATGAATTATACAAAATAGGTATAATTACTGTTCATCAAAATACCAGATAAAGCCAAATAATATTTTATGTACATAAATGTCATTTACTCTTATTAATGCCTCATGGATTATCAAATCCTCGTGTCCTTACTTGACACTCTCCGTTGACCTACAATTTACCTCATCTCACTTATCAATAAACATTAATAATTCACATGATTCCAAATATGCTTATTAAAATGAATGAACTTCCGGGACGGGTGTGACAACTCTCCCCTCAAAACAGGAAGTTTGTCCCCAAACTTATACCTCATACGTCTAAAAGATAGGGGTACTCATTCCTCACCTCTTCCTCGTTCTCCCACGTAGCTTCCTCAACAGTGTGACTCTGCCACAATACCTTCACCATCAAAATCGTCTTAGTTCTCAACACTTGCTCTTTCCAATCCAGAATCTCTACCGGATGCTCTAGGTAGGTCAAGTCTTCTTGGATCTGTAATGGTTCTGGTACGATCATCTTACTTGCATCCGTCATTCACCGTCTCAATATAGACACATGGAACACATTATGTACATGCTCCATCTCGGACGATAAGGCTAGTCGGTAACCCCCTGGCCCTACCCATTCTAGGATCTTATATGGGCCTACAAACCTGTGATTTAGTTTCCCTCATTTTTTAAATCGTATAATGCCTTTCGAAGGCGATACTCTCAAGTATACAAAATCTCCTACTTCGAGTGTCATCGGTCGTCGCTTAGAGTCGGCATAACTCTTATAACGACTCGGAGCCACCTTAAGTCATTCCTGGATTAGTTTTACCTTTTCCATAGTCAACTGTATTATCTCTAGTCCTATCAACCTTCATTCCCCAACTTCGGTCCAACAAACCGATGATCGACACTTACGCCCATACAAGGCCTCAAACGGTGCCATACCAATAGTCAATTGAAAACTGTTGTTGCAAGCAAACTCAACTAACGGTAAGTATTTTTTTCAATCACTTCCAAAGTCTAGAACACACAGTCTAAGCATATCCTCTAGCGTTTGAATCATTTGTTCTGACTGTCTGTCGCTCTGAGGATGAATGGGAGTACTAAAACTCAGCTTAGTACCCATAGCCTTTTGTAAACTTTCCCAAAACCTCGATGAAAAACTACTATCACACTCTGACACAATCATAGCTGGAACTCCGTGTAGTTTCATAATTTCTTTCACATACAATTCTGCTAATCTAGACAACTTAGTCGTCTTGATTGGTAAGAAATGAGCTGACTTTGTCAATTTATCAACTATCACCCAAATCTTGTCATTCTTGTTAGGCGATTGTGGAAATTTGGATACAAAATCCATCGTGATCTCATCCCATTTCCACTCTAACACTGATAATGGTTTTCATAGTCCTGTAGGTACTTGTCTCTCTGCTTTGACTTGTTGACATGTCGAACACTCAGAAACGTACTTAGCAACTTCATGCTTTATACCTTTTCACCAAAAGTTTTTCTCGCAAGTTCCAGTACATCTTGTTACTTCCCCGATGAACTGAATACTTAGTACTATGTGCTTCCTCTAAGATTTGCTCCTTTAAGTCTTTCACATTCGGTACGCATAAGTGATTTCCAAGCATTAATACTCCTTGTTCCAGAATAAAGCCGGGTCGTTTCCCCAAAGGTATCTCATCTCTCATTTTGCACAAGTAATAGTCGTTGAACTATTCCGGCTTGATCTCATCAATAATGTTTGGGTGAGCTATGATTGCCATCATTAAGCCACAATTCGTCTCTGGAATTACATCTAAGTCTAAGCGGTTCATTTCTTTGACCAATTCTTTTTGCTTGGTTAGCTCATCGGCTAAGTTCCTTGTCGTCTTCCAAGTTAACGCGTCGGCTACCACATTAGCCTTCCCCGGATGGTACTCAATCGAAAAGTCATAATCCTTAATCAACTTTATCCATTTCCTCTGTCTAATGTTCAAATCTATTTGAGTGAATAGGTACTTCAAGCTCTTGTAGTCCATGAAGATCTCACACTTTTTCCTATACAAGTATGTCTCCAAATTTTTAAGGCATGGATTACCGCGGCCAATTCAAGGCCGTGAGTTGGATAATTTACTTTATATGTCTTCAGTTGTCTAGACGCGTAGGCAATTACCTTGCCACCTTGCATAAGTACACACCCCAAACCTTGATGCAAGCATCACTATAAATTACAAATTCTTCTGTTCCGGACGGTATTGTTAGGATAGGTGCTCTTGTCAATCACAACTTCAATTCTTGAAAATTGTTTTCACACTCTTGACTCCATTCAAATGTAACACTCCTTCTCATCAACTTTGTTGTAGGCAATGAAATCTTCGAGAAATTCTCAATGAAACGGTGGTAGTATCCCGCTAAACCTAAGCAGCTTCTGCCAATTAGATACAACTTCTACCTTGTAAGGATAAATTGAAACTCCATTCTTGCCAATCATGTGACCAAGAAGAGTAATGCTAGGTAGGCAGAATTCACATTTCTTAAACTTCCCGAATAGTTGCTTCTCTTGCAATCTCTGAAGTATAAGTCTCAAATTGTTCTCGTGCTCTATCTCACTCAGCGAATAGATAAGAATATCGTATGTAAACACAATCACAAAGTCATCTAAATAATCATTGAATACTCGATTCATCAGATCCATGAACTCGGCTGGTGCATTTGTAACTTTGAATGGCATTACTAAAAACTCGTAATGTCTGTAGCGCGTCCTGAAAGCTGTTTTCTCAACATCTTCCACCTTTACTTTCAATTGATGGTAGCCCGATCTCAAATCGATCTTGGAAAATACTAGTGCTCCCCGAAGTTGGTCGAATAAGTCATCGATTCTCGGCAACGGATACTTATTCTTGATTGTTAACTTATTATTCTCGATGGTTACATACATTCTCATTGAACCATCATTCTTCTTTACAAATAACATTGGAGCTCCCCACAGTGATATGCTAGGTCGAATGAAACCTTTATCAAGCAACTCTTGTAGTTGGGTTTTCAGCTCTTTCAATTCCACGGGTGTCATTCTATATGGTGCTTTTGATACGGGTCTTGAATCTGGCATTGTCTCAATGGTAAACTCAATTTCTCTTTCAATAAGAACATCTGGTAAGTCATCAAGGAATATATTCGGATACTCTCGTACTATTGGAATGTCTTCTACCTTCAATTTGCTTGCCATAGTGTCAATTACTAAGCACAAAAATCCTTGACATTCCTTCTTCAACAATTTACTCGCTCGGATAGCTGAAATCAAATACTGCGGCGGTGTAACCCCACTCCCTTGGAAACAAAAGTCTCCCTGCACTGGTGATCGAAAATTAACTTCTTCCCGTTCCCAATCTATCGTGGCTTGGTTAAGGGCTAACCAATCCATTCCTAAGATCACGTCAAAGTGGTTCACTACCAATGGTATAAGATCTACGGTCATCGACTTCTCACCTAGTTTGATCTTGCAATTCTTGTATATCGTGGACGTCATTATCGTTTTACTAAGTGGTAAAGCAATGGATAACTCATATCCTAACGGTGCTGATCTAACATTCAAATGTTCAACAAAGTTATGTGATACAAATGAATGTGTAGATCCCAAGTCAATAAGTATGCGTGCTGGGTATGAACATATAGGCACGACACCTGAGACCACTATCTCCGAAGCAGCCAAATCATCTGGGTTCATCTGAAATGACCTTCCCTGACGTTGCTCTGTCCTCTATCCCCGTTGTTGGGTTATCTAGGCTTCGAGCGTGTCACACCCCAACCTACCTCATGCAGATTAGGACACGTGTAACAATGCTACAAGCGCTCAATTATACTAACTAGCAAAGAAACATGCGAATTACAAAGAAACATGCGAATTACTAAGAAACACATGTGTTTAACAACATATAAGAACTCTATTATGACAAAACAGCTCCAAAAGCAAAATGGTCATTAATAAAGTATAGTAAATTTTATACCAAAAGATAGGTCTTGAGTCTCGGATCTAACGCAAAAAAATGGCGCGCAAATCTGAATTTCCTAGAAAGAGTTATGTCCGTTTTCGTAAAAGCTAATTGGCTAAAATTTAACCAGCGGATCGATCCAGTTTCTGCATAACTCAATTTTTGACAGAAAACCCTGTGCTGCAAGTTCTAAATCATATCCAAAACCCACCCAAACCTCATGGAACTTTAAATAATCGTTCCAAAACCATTTAAAAACACACTTACATTTCCAAACACAAATTCAATCTCTTCCAAACATTCAAACCATGAATATAAGCTTAATTGAATCAAACAAGTGATCAAATCCAAATTCTATCAAAGAACAACCATACACATGAAACTTTCCGAAAAGGATTTCAATACCTTTCAAAACACTTAGTTACAAAAAGGAACTTATCCAAAGAAGTTACGACGCATACCCGGACTTGCCGAAAAGGTCCAACACCACTACTTACCCATGAATCAACCATAACATAGGAAATTTACATAAGTTTCCCAAGTTCAACTACAACTCCACCAACAACATATATTACAACACAAGGCAAGAATACTAAGCCATAAGTCATACTATATTACAAGTTTAAGAACATAAAAACAAGTCCCAAATCTCTCTCCCCATTCCCAAGCACGCTACTTCCTCTCCGGATATTGCTCCGTACCTGCGGTGGTTGTTATTTACCACAACAGAAAAGGAAAACGGTTTATTTAGCATTACGCTTAGTGAATAATCTAAAGAAGATTGAATATTTAATATGTGTGACACTACAATTAACACATAAATCATATCCGTAATTGCCGTACCACCGGTTCAATGATTCATTAAGACCCAAAGACCCTCCCTTGGTCCCGTGGCCACTTCTATTCCTTGGACTTCTGTATTTATCGGATTCTTCCTCTTCACCTCCCTTATTACCCCACTTCTATTCCTTGGACTTCTGTATTTATCGGATTCTTCCTCTTCACCTCCCTTATTACTCCCAATAATGAATCATCTCCCCGGTGCTCATTGATTGCCACATAAGCATATAATCACATAAACATGGCAACTTCTCACATAATTCTCATAAGATTAACATGCAATTCACATTTTAAACATCTCCATGACTTCTAAGCATGAACAATCAATACAATAAGATATTCTCATGGCTCCTAAGCATAAATTGTTATCTCTAACATCATTGAAGCCTTGAAAATATTTAAACACAATCATTCTTTAGTGTAGAAAACTCACCTTAGCAAGATCTACCCAAATTAAACCAAGAAGTGCAGAATTTCACCAAATCCTAGCCCAACGTTCACTTTGAAGAAATTCCTACAAGAATTCGGCAACTGCGTGTCACCGATTAGCGTGAGCTACCAAAATTACGACAATTTAAATGTAAATAAAAGGTATAGAAACGGTCGTCTCACCTCCACGAGTTTGAAAACAGCTTCGATTCGTGAATTGGACGACGGACGGCGACGAAACGACGTAAGACGTCGTTGGTGATGGTTTCTCTATTCTCCCTCTCCAAACTCTCTCTATATTTTTCTTTATTTTCTGTAAATTTTTGTATAACATGAGAGTTTTCTCTCATGACACACACACACACACATACACAAACATGAGATGTCAAAGCCTCATTTTTCTCACTTTTCATTTGCCCCCCCGGAATTTCCTAAGATCCTAATATGAAGTCCCTCAAACATTCCATTATCTACTGTTGGAATATATATTTATTATAGTCAAACTTATTCACGGACTGATTAGGAATAGATTTATTGTAATTGATTATAGTTGTCTATTTCCTTTTTTCTTTTCTTTCCTTTTCTCTTCTTTATTTCCTTTTTCTGTTTTTCCTAGGTTGTAGATATATACACACATTGTGAATGAATAAATCATCAATTAGCCTTCTATCTTTCTTCTTGGTATCAGAGCCACAACAAAAACACCAAACCCTAGCTCCCCACCACCAGCCTCCGCCACCCACAACCTCTCCTAGGCTCGCCGCAACACCTCCTACCCCCAGCCCACCTCGGCGCAGCCCCCCACCACCAGCCGAGGTTCCCACAAGCCCCCAAGGGCTCCGGCGCACCTCCTAGGTCCCCACCGAGGCCCTTGTGCCTCTCTGACAGCCTCTGCGCTGTCCTCCGCCCCTCTGTGGGCCTCTCTTGCATCCTTGTGATGCATTAGAGCCTTAGTGCTCCTTCTCATCTCTCTTTCAGACCATTATTTGGTCTCCGGTTGCCCCATCTGTGCTCCACCTGTTCTGGGCAGACTTCATCTTCTCAATTTTTCAAATTTTTGTTGGTTTTCTATTGGTTCAGACACTCCGGTATGGCTCATGATGGAAAAGATACTGATCCTGCTCGTCCAGATCTGTCTCTTTCTCAACACACCCCTGGTCAACGGGTTACTAGTGTGTTGTTGAGTGGAAGGAACTTTGCCGCATGGTCCCGTTCTTTTCGTCTCTATCTTGGAGGCAAAGGTAAGTCTGGATGGATTCTAGGCACTGTACCCAAACCAGCGCTCTCTGATCCTACATTTGCTCAGTGGGATATTGATAACTGCACCATTTTAGGGTGGTTATTTAATTCTATGGAAGATCGGATTTATCATATGGTCATGTTTCATGATACTGTTTCCAGCCTATGGACCTCTCTGACTCAAATGTATGCTCATGAGTGCAATGATTCCCGTATCTTTGAACTTTATCAGGATGTTGCACAGGCTTCTCAGGCTACATTAAGTCTTTCAGTTGTTGATTATTTTGGTTACCTTCAGTCCCGTTGGGAGGAACTGACTCAATATGAGCCTCTTAGTGAATTTCTGCCTAAAGTAGCTACTATTGCTCTCCGACGTCTCAATCGCCATCACACCTACCAGTTCTTGATGGGTCTAAAACCTGAGTTCGAATCTCTCCGGACTCAGATTTTAAACACATCCCCTATGCCCTCTTTATGTGAGGCTTTTACTACTATTAATGGAGATGAGAGACGTCACTGCTTGCTCCAACCTCCGGCTTTACCTGAGCCCACTCAAGTGCCTGATCAGATGGCTCTTGCTGGCACGACGGGCCCATTCACTCATCCACCTGGATCTGGTAATCGCCCTTTCTGCACTCACTATGGTAATCTTGGTCACGTTAAGGATCGCTGCTTCAAACTCCATCCTGAACTTCGTGAGAAAGGTGCCCGAAATAAAGGAAAGGGTCCATCCCGCACTGCTGCTATGGTTGAGACTACTCCGATTCCGGATCTCCTTCAACTCCAGACTCAGATGGGCCACCTTTAATCTTAAATAGGGGCATTACTTCAGCAAGGTTCTCATTCTCACACCACTCCCACTGCTACTTTGGCTTCAGGTACTCCTTCTACTGCACTCCATGTTGGGTCTAGCAACCCCTCGTGGATTCTGGTGTCAATGATCATATGACTGGTAAGTTGTCCTTATTTTTATCCTCTTTGGTTCCCATCTCCCAATCTGTGCGTATTGCCGACGGGTCCACTAGCTATGTCAAAAGTAAAGACGATGTTTGCCTGTAGATACCCCAATTTTGACCAAATATCGAATTAAGGGAAGTGTTACCTCCATATTCGATGATGACAATGTTCGAACTTATTTAGGACTTCCAATGAAGATTCAAGCTCTTCGAAAGACTCTCCAACCTAAATAAAAAACAAAAAGAGAAGAAAAGGAAAAAGAGAGGCAGAACGACACTTAAATCCATTCGCGGCAGTCACGGGCTACCGCTGCGGCAGTCGCTGGACTGCCGGACGGCATTCTTTGAATGCCGTGTTTTTACATCAAGCACCGTAAAAAAATGGATTTCCAGAAAAGACGGCAGTCTCTGGAGTTGTCTGCGGTATTCAATGAATGCCGCGCTGGCAATCAGTGAATGCCGTAACGGCATTTACTGAGTGCCGCTTCCAGCTCTGTTAAGTGCCGCATTTTTGTAGCAGCCAACTGTTATACAACACATTTTGTACCTTCAAAAGTGCATATGAAGTTAGGGTTTTTGGCTTGAAAATACTGAAATACCCTTCAGAAAATTTGCCTATACATAGAGGGTGAATACTCCATTACAAGGGGATTTTTTTTGGAGAACTACAACACATTTTTAGGAGAGGGGAATTTTGAAGAGAAAAAAAAAGAATTTTGGGGATAAGAGAGTTTTAGAGAGCTTGAAGAAGAGCTTGGAAGATCTTCAAAATATAGAAGTTTGAGGATAGTTGGAGGTGAGACTCTACTCTTGTTAGTTTTCTTTTATGGATTTAGAGCACTTGCTCTCTTAGTTTTCTTTATTTCATTCCTTCTTATTATTTTTGCTTTTCTCTTGAGGTTCTTGGAGATCTTCAATATCTCTCTTGAAAGCTCTTAAGTTTGATCTTTTGATTCCATGTAAGCTTATGCTTCATATGGAAGCCAAAGTTTGATCATCATTTGTAAATAAGTAGATGGATCCAAGCCCATATTTATGACTTGGATTCTCTAACTTGGAATTTCATGGGATCTTCTCTATTTTCTCTAGAAGTTCATGAGCTAGTTCTTTGATTCTTCTTTTCTTTTTCTTGTTTATCATTTTCTCTTGAGACTCTTGGGGATCTTCCATATCTCACTTGAATCTCATGAGTTTGATCTTTTAGTCTCATGTAAGCTTATGTTTCACATGGGAGTCAAACTTTGATCACCATCTCATTAAGAACAAGTAGATGAATCCAAACTCCTACCATGGTTTGGATTCTTTAACTTGTAGTTTCCATGGAATCATTTTTATATTTCTTGAAAACTCGTGAGTACTACTCATGTATTGATCTCCAATGACCCTCAATGGAAAGGAGAATTAGGTTAAGGATAAGCAAATACCCATGGCTTTGTTGATAGATGTAACAAAATGGTGATAAGCCCAATAGTGGAGCAGTGAGTTCACAAACTATTTTTGATCATAGATTTTTAGTTGATAATCTAACCGTTGGAATTAAGTGAAACCAATGGGAAAGTGTCTATAACTCAAAGTTCTACCACTGTAATTTTTGTTTTAAGGAGATTTTATGTTTAAAGTGGTTTGGTCATAAGTTTTGTGAAGTCACTACAATCTGCCCAGAGTTTCAGAACAGTAACACTCTTTTGAAATAAGCAAATCAGAATCTTAATCAAGCTTTCTTGATCCAAAATAAATTTTTATAGGTAGTTTGATGTGTTAAGAAGCTACCCTAAAAAGACCAAAGCATTTCTGATTTTTTTTACTATTTTTAAAAAATCGTACAAAATCTCTGGATAGAGATTTGTAAATCTCTGAGTGATGCCTGGTTTTTGTCCATTTTCCAGAGATCTAATAGTTGAAACTTTGATTTTCTTTTTGGGATAGAAACTAGACACACAGAGGCATCTTGTGTCCAAAATTCACTAACATCAAACTATGGGAAGCATGCTTTTTATTTCTTTTACTTTCTGGTCTACTCTCTGTAATTTTCAGAATTTTATGATATATTTGACCAACTTTGTAAATAATGGTCCAAATGACTTTTCTATGACCTAGGGCTCAAACCATGTTTTAATAATGATCAATTAAACTTGAATTCAAAGTTTAAGTGATACAAATCAATGAATATTTCATAATTTACTCTTGTTCATGTATACATTCATCCATGTGGCTTGATGTTTGTAATTAGGACTTGTTCGTTTTAGATTTAATTACACTTGATAAATTTAAGCTAGAAGTCTAGGATTGTTATTTAAGTTCCAACTTTATATCTTGTATATTATGTGTACTAATCTCTATTTTGTAGCGCTATTGAGGTACGATTTCTCAACCCCTCTCTAGTTTATTATATTCTTTGATTTTAATTGATTTTCGACTTCAAGCGCAACACCTTAGAATTAGGACTTGATTTACTTGTATATATGGATTAGAGACTCTTTTCCTAGGTTTTATCTATTTGTATGCATTTGCACGTTTAATATTCGCGGCTGGATCCCGGGTAAGTTCTCTAGTTCCCTATTTGCATATCATATTGCTTGCTACTTGAATTACGTGGCTTTTGAAGGATATTTTGTAAATTGGTAATTTTACACCATTTTGACATGTTTGTGTAGTGTATACGTATATCTATGTATTAGTTGAGGGCATGCTTGGATTAGTAATTCAATTAAATGGATGGTGAGTAGAGTCCTATCGCAAGATAGGATGAGAGAGGGTGTTTTAGTCCGACGAGCTCCTTCCTCTCTCATTCCTTAATCCTCGGACCTAGTTAATCTTTGTTTTCGCAAAAGATCAGTTTCCTTTTGAAATAGTTTCTTAGTTTTCTTTTGAAAAATTAAGTGGCGACTCATTTGTTTTGAATTTAAAATTTTAAAAGAATTTTAAAAGAAAAGCTGTGGGTAAAGGAGAAAAATTGCGGTATCCACATTGCCTCTCTCCTAGTATCTCTTTATCTTCTGTTCTTCATGTCCCTAGTTTTCCTTATAATCTTCTTTCAGTTAGTCGTCTTGCAAAATCTCTTAATTGTGAAATTGTGTTTTTACCAGATTGTTGTCATTTGCAGGATCAAATTTTGAAGAAGATTTTTGGCAGGGGATATGAGCGGGATGGCCTTTACTATTTTGGTGATCCACCTGGCGGGAGTTTGAGTTTATTGTCGTCAAGTCTTCAGGCGTTTGTTTTGCCTGAATCTTCTAAGTCTTCTAGTTTTTCTTTAGAGTCAATAAAATTGTGGCTCGCCCGCTTGGGCCATGCAAACTTTCATTATCTTTGTCAACTTTTTCCATTATTAAATAAAGCCTGCCAGAAATTTAAATTCAATTGTGTTGTGTGTGAATTATCTAAGCATACTCGTTCTCATTACATACCTTGCATGAATCGTGCACCGTCTGCTTTTGATATTATCCATACTGATGTGTGGGGCCCTTCCCTAATTACTGCTATTTCTGGTTACCGTTATTATGTTACATTCATTGATGATTACACTAGGTGCACATGGGTTTATTTGCTTAAGAAGAAATCTGACGTTTTCTCCTTGTTTTCTAACTTCTTACAAATGGTTAAGACCCAATTTAGTACTGTTGTTCGTAATCTACGTTCTGATAATGGTCGTGAATACATTACTAATGAGTTTCGGGCTGAGCTTAATAAATAGGGTATTCTCTAGCAACTCACTTGTCCCTACACTCCAGAAGAGAATGGTGTGGCAAAACGAAAGAACCGCTCCATCATGTTTGTTGTTAGGTGTCTTCTGTGCGGAATGAATGTATCCAAATATTTTTGGCATCTGGCCGTTCTTACTGCCACTTTTCTTCTTAACCGGACTCCAAGTTGTGTTTTATAAGGCAAGGCACCTCTGTAACTTCTTCAGCCTGACAAAACCCTCGTTCCTATCCTACCTCAGGTCTTTGGTTATACATGCTTTGTCCAAGATTGCAGTCCAACTCGAACAAAATTAGATAACAAGGCTGTCCGCTGCATCTTCTTAGGTTATTCACCTATGTCAAAAGGTTACAGGTGTTATGATCCTACCACGCGTCATATGTATCATTATTTGGATGTCACCTTTTTGGAAGATACTCCATTTTTTACAGGTCCTCAGTCTATGTCTGATCCTCCTTCATCCGAAGTCTCCGAGGATTCAAACTCTTCTCCGCATCCTGTTCCACTGTTTGAACAACCTCTGGAGCCTTCTTCCAACCTTCCGTCAGTTATCACTACTGCTCCTACTCAGGTGCACTCTCGTCGGCCTCCTGCTCAGACTCAACTTCCAATATCTTCACCGAAATCTGGTAATGTTTCTCCACCTTTACCTTCTGTTTCCTCTAGATATCCCTCTAGACTTCGCCGTCCTCCTAATCGTTATGGTTTTTCTGTTAGTACTAATCACCCCATTGATCAGTATGTTTCTTATCAGGGACTTTCCGATTCTTATTGCTCTTTTCTTAGTCAGGTTGACTCCACATCCATCCCTCGGTCTGTTTCTGAAGTCCTACAGGATCCACAGTGGGTGGCTGCCATGACCTTGGAAAGGGATGCCCTTCAACGTAATCAAACTTGGAAACTTGTGCCTCTCCCCCCGGGTGAGAAAACTGTTGGGTGTAAGTGGGTCTTCACTATTAAGTATCAGGCTAATGGTACTATCAAGCGATATAAGGCGTGTCTAGTGGCCAAGGGCTTTACTCAAATCCCGGGCAAGGATTTTAGTGCTACCTTTGCTCCTGTATCCAAATTGACATCTGTTTGACTTATAATCTCTTTGATGGCACCTCACAACTGTCCCCTACATCAACTGGATGTTAAAAATGCCTTTCTAAATGGGGATTTGGATGGGACTATTTATATGGATCCTCCTCCGGGTTTTCGGGCTGAGGGGGAGTATTCAGGGAAGGTATGTCGTTTGCAAAAATCTTTATACGGACTGAAGCAATCTCCCCGAGCTTGGTTCAACCGCTTTAGTGAGGTTATTTTATCTTTGGGCTTCACTCGATGCCACTCTGATCATAGTTGCTTCGCCCATCATCGACCTGATGGCCGGTCAATTATTATCCTACTATATGTTAATGATATCATTATTACAGGGGATGATGCTCCAGACATTACCAAAGTCAAGAAGGCTCTCAGTCAATCTTTTGATGTTAAGGACTTAGGGCCCCTTCGATACTTTCTCGGGATTGAAGTTGCTCGCTCTCGTCAAGGTATATCACTATCTCAACGAAAATACACTCTGGATCTTCTGCAAGATACAGGTATGATGGGATGTCGTCCTGCCTCCACTCCTATGGATCCCAATCATAAGCTATCTAATGAGTCTGGGGAACTCCTTCCTGATGCTTCAGTATATCAGAGCCTTGTTGGCCGTCTTATTTACTTGACCAACACTCGACCCGACATTACATTTTCGGTCAGTGTTGTGAGTCAATTTATGCATGCTCCACGATCATTTCATCTTGATGCTGTTCATCATATACTCCGGTATCTCAAGACTTGTCCGGGTCTTGGGTTATTTTATTCTGCAGGTATACAGTCTGGGGTGTCCTGCTTCACTGATGCTGATTATGCTGGGTCTAAGAGTGATCGTCGGTCCACATCTGGATTCTGCACTTTCTATGGGAATCATCTTCTCTCATGGAAAAGCAAGAAACAAGCTGTAGTTTCTCGTTCTTTCGCTGAGGCAGAGTATCGTGCCATGGCACAGGGAACATGTGAGCTTCTATGGGTGCGTTCTATTTTGAAGGAGTTGGGTTATCCGGTTAATGGCTCATCTACGTTGTTCTGTGACAACAAGTCTGCACTTATGCTTGCTTCTGACTCGGTTCTCCATGAACGTACTAAGCATATTGAAGTGGATGTTCATTTCATTAGAGAGAAAGTTCGTTCTGGAATCATTGTTCCAGAGTTTGTGCCCTCTTCCAATCAAGCTGCTGATATGTTTACAAAGTCTGTTGGTCCCTCTCTCTTAAAGTCGTCTCTGATCATGCTGGGTCTCATTGATATCTTTGCTCCATCTCCAGCTTGAGGGGGAGTGTTGGAATATAGATTTATTATAGTCAAACTTATTCACGGACTGATTAGGAATAGATTTAATGTAATTGATTATAGTTGTCTATTTCCTTTTTCTTTTATTTCCTTTTCTCTTCTTTATTTCCTTTTTCTGTTTTTCCTAGCTTGTATATATATACACACATTGTGAATGAATAAATCATCAATTAGCCTTCTATCTTTCTTCTCCAATTATCCAAATGAGTATTTGTCTAAGTTTCGCATGGTCCCAAACGTGGTCCCAAATATTTTGTGAAGTTGCTATCATACTTACTAATTATGAATCATTTTCAGTTATACCCTTATTTGGTTATCCAAACTAATACCAAATACTAGCATATAACATCATAATATTGAAAGCATCTTTAAACAAGTGTTCATATAATCATATAAATGCATTTAATATATAAAATGCAAATTTATTTTATCCGGGCCCTTCACTGGGTTCCACTCCAGTACCTGTCCCACCTCACTGGGGACTTTTTCAACTGGTGTCCTTCTTTGAACACTTTTTCACGGGTGAGTCCAAGCCTCCCCTTCCATTTTATACACTAATTATTTTAATTAATGCATATAAAAATGATAATTAACCCTTTTCCCGGGCATGGGTGTTACAGAACCACTCAGGCCATTGAACTAGTTCCTTATTGGGAACGCTTCCTTGGAAAATTCCTGGATTGATGCCCAACAATCATAACATTTTCCCCTCGTACCAGGTGCCAAACTAGCATCGTTCATCCCTTGAGTTTTGTTCTGAAAGTTTGTCATGAAATATCGACCGGTATGTGGTCGATTACAAAGTGGGCTCAACGGTATGTTACCTAGTGTCGTCCTAGAATCACTAAAAGTAGAATCAGAGCCTCGTGCAAACGGCCTCTTGAACTGTCCACCCTAGTTTCGGTCACTACCCTCAATACCTCGCTTGCCTTGATCTCTCCATCCCACTTTTAGCTATAAGCGTTGTTTGTTACAGTGCTGTCACAGTTGAATGCTCATAGGTTTCTACGCTCAAACATATATTCTCCCTTAAACCTTTCTCGAACTTCCTTGATCTATCCTCCTCCTCTAGCACTGAACCCTTACCAAATCTTAATAATGCGTTGTACTTGGAAGTATATTTGGTTACGGTCATATCTCCTTGCTTAAGGTTATCAAACTCTCTCTTTTTCGCGTTGTGAGCAGCTCGAAGAAAGAATCGGTGATTGAACTCCGCTTTGAACCCTTCCCAGGTAATCGGGACTCCCTGATCTAGAAAATTTACCCACCAATTCTGGGCTTCACTCTTCAGCACGTCACTTGCATTCTCAATTTTCTCCGTATCGGACATCGGGATAGATCAAAAATTTCTCTCCATGTCCATAACCCAATGCTCTGCTACGTGGTATCGGGTGTCCCATGGAATTCTATTGGTTTCTTTCTAGCAAACTCTTCATACACCGATTTCCTACCCCGATTCTCAGGTGCATGTACCATAGCTATCGATGCCGCCTTGAATGGAGGTATTGGAGGTAATCGCTCTGCTAAATTCTGAACCAATTCTCCAATATTTCCAATCATTTTTGTCATTTGGTTCATCCGTCGAGTATGTGGCGAAAGATCTTGGTCACCGTCACTCATGATTATACGATCTTGTCAATCTCAATGCAAAAACACTATGCATGTATGATAATAAACAATTTCATGTTGTACAACCACATGCCATATGCATCAAATAGCACTACAATGTATGGATGCAATCTAGAATATGTGTCGAAGCACTCAACACTTCACTCATTGTTGAACGTTCCCAAAGTTTGTTACCTAAAGCTTTGATACCACTAAATGTCACGACCCATCCCGCTTCGGGTAGAAATAAGACTCATGGCACGCCACCAAGGCTCATCCAATTCCTTTAAAGCAAATAGTAGCAAAAAATATAAGTAATATTCATTAAAATTAGAGTAATAAAAAGTTTGACACAGTTGAAACACTTCCAAAAGAATTCATGTTGAAAACAGAGGTCCAGACAACTGTGGCAGGGACCGGTTGACTGTAAGATCAATACAGAGAGTATGAAAGTTCAATAGCCCCATCCAGTCGATAGTGTCGGGGACTCAGTCGACTGGGTCTCAATTTCTCAGTCAACTGGTACTTGTCCAGTCGACTGAACTAGCTCCAGCAGATTGTATGTTTTGAAAACACTTTCCAGTCAACTATTTTTCATCATTCAGTCTACTGATGCCCTTGAAAACTAAAAGGATATTTTTGTTAAAATAGGGGTCCAGTCGACTGCATCAGGGCCCCAGTCGACTGATCTCCCACAGTATCTCAAAGCCATGATTTTCCAATCCAATTCCCATATTTCACAACTATAATTCCATGATTCAAAATATAATTATAAGAGTTTTTATTAGTGATTACAATACTACAAAACTATGCCAAGATTCTAGTACGACATATTACCAACTTCCCAAACCCTTATTACAATTCTAGGATTGAAAACAAAATCATAAACAGGTGGTGATTCTCCGACATTCCTCGACCTCACACCTCTCAATTCTTCTTCCCTTTTTTCTTATCACCTGTAATGGAGTAAAGCTCCACTACTTAGCTATATGTTGAGTGCACAAATTCTAACATATGCATATATGATAAATCATGCCTATCTCACGAGTCACATCAAAATAGTCTATAGGGGAATACATACGCATTCATCCGGTAGCAGCAGGTCTAAGTCTTAAATCGTGATGCCAATGGCTAGTCCAAGTCTATAACCATTGCATGCCAAGTGCCCTGGCAAGTCTAAGTCTTAAACCATGCACAGTAACTGTTGCTACTAAATTCTCCAACATTGAGAAGCGTACTCTAGCATGAAATTGTATAAACCCCCCCCCCCTTGACCCACTTAATCAACTCAATGTGCTCGTGTAAAAGTTAGACATGTTTTTCACATTTAAGCGTGTGCATAATTAACATGCCTATTATTAACACATGAATTTTGCCCGGATCACAATTTTATCGTCGAAAACCAAAACATGTATTTTTTTTTATATAACACAGGTTAGAATCTCATACCTCGTGCGATTTCTTCCAAACTTTGAAGGATTTACTAGAGAGCCAAATAAACGTTGGATCTCCGTTTATATGCGATTCCTACAAGTTTTACATGATTTTTCCCAAAATTTTGGAAATTAGATTTTCATAACAGTTCGACAAACGAGGCCTAAGAGACATTAAAGCGTAGATCTTACCTCCAGAAGTTCAAATCCATAATTTGGAGAAAAACTGACGAACGAACGGTCATCGTTTGTCGTCGGAAAGGTCGGAGCAATAGATCTCCCTCTTTTTCTCTTTCTCTTTCTCTCTCTCTCTCTCTCTCTAGATATTTGGATTGAAAGATATTTATGAAAATATCTTGAGTTGTCTGTTTATAGGCACAACTCTCGAGAATTACATTTAGCTCCCCATGAGTTCTCTAGACTTCTACTTATTCCCTAAAATGTCGTACGCGTCCATTTTATTATTTCACGCATGAAAACAATACTTTATAAAAGTTTTCGACTACGTTCCGATTGGGTCAAAAATTACACCCGAAAACTAAATTTCGTGAAATCTCTAGATATCCTATCTTTTATGTAACGTATCACTCACATTCTCGCCACCATATTCAAAACGATCTAAATCGAGATCAAAACTACCAGGAATTGTATTAAACAAGTATAATTACTATTCATCAAAATATCAGATAAAGTCAAATAACATTTGCACATAAATGTCAGTTACTCATATTAATGCCTCATGGATTATCAAATTCTCGTGTCCTTACTTGACACTCTCCGTTGAACCACAGTCAACCTCATCCCACTTATCAATAAACATTAATAATTCATATGATTCCAAATATGCTTATTAAAATGAATGAACTTCCGAGACGGGGTGTGACAATAGTATTGTAAATAGTCGACTTTAGTGTTGTATGAGCCTATGTCCCATGTGGTACACAATTTGACTAGTGTGTACTGTGCGATACTTTTTTATATATATATATATATATATAAGTAGTACTTTTTGATATATCTGTGATATGATAATGTTGATTGATGTTGCTATGAGTTGATATACGTTGATTAGTAGAACTGTTAGGTCTTATTTTTGTTTATCGTTCTATCTTTCATTTTGCCGAGAAGACTTTCAGCTAATCGATAGGTCTCTTGTAGGTAAACTTCCCTAGCACACTATGGTAGAACCCTTGATAAATCATCTAGCACGAATTGGAGCACTTATTCCAGATGGAATGGACCCATCCGAAGTCTTTGATACTTTTATGCAAAGGATGGAACATGTAGACAACACCTACAACCATTCTACCAATCAATGACTTGTCTAACCCTCACTTCCTCCATTTCAGCAAAGAAAAATCAGAGACAGATCACAAGGAACACTTACAGATTGCTTTACACACGCTTCGAGATAGCAATTTGTATGCAAAGTTCAGTAAATGTGAATTTTGGCTACATGAGGTCAAATTCTTGGGACATGTTATATCTGGGGATGGTATCTCTTTGGACTCATCTAAGATTGATGCAGTCTCAAGCTGGAACAGATCAACTAACGCGACAGAGGTCAGAAGTTTCCTCAGCCTAGCAGGATATTATTAGAGATTTGTCGAAGGATTCTCCAAGATTGCAGGACCTTTGACGAATTTGTCGAGAAAGGATCTAACGTACGAATGGATAGACAAGTATGAAGGGGTATTTTAGGAGTTAAAAGAAAGATTGACTTCTATACCAGTACTCGAGATACCTAAGAGTGAAGAAAGGTGTGGTCTATAGTGATGCATTATACCAAGGACTTGATTGTGTGCTTATGCAAGACGGGAACGTGATTGTGTATGGATCAAGATAATTGAAGGTATATGAGAAGAATTATCTGATGCATGATCTAGAATTAACAGCAATAGTGTTTGCATTAAAGATTTGGAGACAATATCTCTATGGAGAGAAGTTTAATCTGTTTTCCGATCATAAGAGCTTGAAGTATTTGTTCTCTCAGAGGGAGTTGAACATTTGATAGCGAAGATGGATGGAGTTATTTAAGGATTATGATTTCTCATTACAATACCATCTGGGTAAAGCAAATGTCGTAGCAGATGCTTTGAGTCACCGCCCTCAATTAGAAATTGCTGCATTACTAATTCAAGAATGGAAAGTATTGGAAGTTTTAGCTGAATTCGATCTTCAGCCAGTGGAACCAATGGAAGGACAACATCTGGGATGCCTTATGGTATAGCCAACTTTGATCAGTTGTATCATGAGAGCTCAATAGACAATAGAAGATTTGAAGTTATGGTTTGCTAAAATGTCGGCCAAGGAACCAGAGGTTTGGAGTGTTGGTTCAGACGGAGCCTTACGATGTAAAGGTTGACTCTGTGTACCTGACGAAGAAAATCTCCGAAAAGAAATATTGGACGAAGCACATAAGTCACGAATGACTATTCATTCGGGAGGTACGAAGATGTACAAGGATTTGAAGAGGAATTTCTGGTGGGAAGGAATGAAGAGAGAAGTAGCTGAGTATGTATCTCAGTGTCTTACTTGTAAACAAGTAAAGGTAGAACATCAGAAACCACCAAGGTTACTACAACCATTATTGAATCCCCAATGGAAGTGGGAGCACATAACCATGGATTTCGTGGTAGGTTTACCGAAGTCACAATAGAACCACGATGCTATTTGTGTAATCGTGGATCGACTTACGAAGACAGTGCATTTTATTGCTTACAATATGATGTATCTAGTGGAACATTTAAGCCGGATGTATATCCAACACGTTGTATGATTGCACGGCATGCTGGTTTCTATCGTGTCAGATTAAGATTCGCGATTTACCGCAAAAATCTGGAAGAACCTTCAAGCAGCGATGGGAACAACACTAGGCTTGAGTTCAGCCTTTCATTCGCATATTGACGGACAGACATAACGAGTCAATCAAGTGATGGAGGACATGCTACGCGCTTGTGTTATAGATTTTAAGAGTTCTTGGGAGATGCACGTACTGTTGATTGAGTTCACCTACAATAATAGCTACCATACGAGTATAGAGATGACGCTGTTTGAAGCTTTGTACGAAAGACCTTGTCAATCGCCGCTACATTGGTCTGAAATCAGAGATACTCAACTTCTTGGTCTAGAGATGGTACGAGAAATAAACGAGAAGATTCAAATCGTACGTGAGAAGATGAAGACAACTCAGACCTGACATAAAAGTTATGCCGACAAATGACGCAAAGAATTGGAGTTCGTAGTTGGAGACCACGTGACTCAAGGTTTCACCTGTTCAAGGCATCGTCAAGTATGGTCAAAAGAGAGACAAACTATCGTAGCGATTTATCAAATCATTTAAAATTCTAGAATGTGTTGGGAAGGTTGCTTATCGACTCGCGTTGCCACCAAAGATGTCAGGAGTGCACAATGTACTCCACATCAGTATGCTATAGAAGTGAGTTCACAACCTAGCGCACGAGATCAACTTTGAAGACATTGAAATCAACAACAATGTTACATTCAATGAAGAACCAGTGCGGATCCTAGATCATGGAATGAAGAAGCTCTGGAATAAGAAGATCCCATTAGTAAAGATCTAGTGGAAGCATCATGACGAAGGAGAAGCTTCATGAGTGCTAGAGTCGGAGATGCGTGAGAAGCTTTCATTTTTGTTTTAGACCTTGTTTGTTTCCGATTTTGAGGATGAAATCTTTTAAATAATGGAGGATGATGTAACACCCTATGTTTTTTGGATTGCATAAATAATACATAAAATAAAATTCTACATACTTCCCTTAAACATATTTGCAGTTTCACTTTCAATCGATCGAAGTCATTTGAGCGATCGCGAATTTCTTTCTTCAAGCGATCGAACCCTGATCAAGCGATCAAAACCATGCCGACATGGAATTATTGCATGTTCCCTTGTTCAATAGATAAAATCGGTCTTAATAAATCAAACCTGACCTATCTGCTCTCAAGCGATCGAAGTAGCTTCGATCAATCAAACGTGTTTGGATATTCCACCTCAGTTTATGCGCTGGAATGCCACCTGCCCTTCCCTTTCCCTATATATACTTGTATGTACGTGTGTGTGGGTTTGGTTGCCCATATTTTTTAGAGCTTAGTGAGAGAGAATGTGTGTGCTTGTGTTTTATATATATACACACATCTATATACATACATATGTACACACACATATCTTTATATATATATGCATATACTCTGTGTCTGTGTGTGTGTGTGTGTGTGTGTGAGAGAGAGAGAGAGAGAGAGAGAGAGAAGAACATAAGAACGAGAAGAGGGAAAAGATCAGAGACAGAGAAGAAGAGAGAGGAGGAGGAACCATTAGAGCTCGGAGCTCAAAACCTTGCCAAATGCATCCTTAACAAGTTCGGTGAATTCTAAACTCACTCGGTACCTTTTATATGATGTTTTACAACTTTTTATATTCCAAACACGCCCTAACACTTCTGGATGTTCACTGTCCAGAACCTTTGGAGAAGACAACTCTCGAGCGATTAAACTGAGTTCAATCGATCGAAGGGACTTTGATCGCTTGAACATTATTTTTCTCAATCGATTGAAATGGCTTCAATCGATTGAACTTCACAGAACATGAATTATTTCTTTGGTTTATTATACACATGGTTTGATTATTCGATTCTCAATTCGAACTTCCATTATGTAATTATGGGTTGATTAGGGATCATGTGACAACAAAGATAAGTATGATTAAGAATAATAGATTAATGTAATGATGTTAGATACTATGTGGTTCATGTATGAGTTCGACAACCATTCATTTTAATCAGAGTAGTCAGACCACAATATGGCTGTCATGTAATCGTTAGTGGTATAACAATAGGTAGGTTTGCTAAGTTCTGGTGATTATGGGAGGAGCTGTTTCCCAAACGCGGTAGACAAACGAAGGTATCTATGACTTGTGGTGGCTAGGTAAACTGGTATTCTCAAACGGGGTAGACAAACGAAGGTATCTATGACTTGCGGTGACTGAGAATATGTAGCTTATGAGAAGTCGTGGCAATAGAATTGATTTGTCGATGCTTGAAGCGATAAATCCCTAATATGCGGTGGACTGTGCATATGTTCTTAAAAGCGGGGGATGGACCAGCATATTATCTATGGCTTGCGGTGTACGCAGTAGATGACCTCTATGACTTACAGTGTTACGCAGTAGAAGGTATCTATGATTTGCTAGAAGGCGGTAGATAGAGCATTAGTGTGTCCATGAGTTTACAATCAAGTCTATTCCAAGGGTCAGTATGCGTTAGGTTCGTTATTAACAAGACGATAAGGATTGAGTAAACAACATTGGAATAATAATGAGAAAGATACTATTGTAACACTATATCTTAGACATTTTCATACCTTGGTCTTATGTTATATCATTGGTACACTGTGAGTTTCTATTCACTCAACTCTCAGTAAGCTGACTGCCGTTTTTGCCTAGACAATCCTCGTCCAGATTACCCTATCCCTCTTAATGCAGGTAATGATGCGTATGGCGATGGCTACTACCTAAAAGGGGATTATGCTGCGGGTGGCCCACTAATGACGACTATACTGGGGAAGATTACTACGTTGGCGACTACCCTTATGCCAGCTAGAGATGAAGAAGTTATATCTAGTTTATATTTCTATTATTTTTGTTGAACTTTTGGTAACAGGTAGTTGGGAATATGTTGTCTCTAGACCTGTTAGGTTCCTGAGGACCACTCTGATGTTTGTAATAGATATAACTGTTATAATATTCAGTTTGATTATGTTGCTGTTCTTATTCATTAGTTGACTGGTATTGTGTGGTGTGGATAATTAGTGATAATCACCCGTCATTTCCTATGGACCCAAAAGGGAAATTTGTTTTTCTCTATTTTTACTGTTCTGGGGCGTGATAGTAGACAAGAGAGCTAGTGTTGTGGAGGAGCCTCCACCCTTGCTTTGCAAGTAAAGCACTGTTGAAATACTCCACGTCTCTAAAGCCTATACCTCTAGCCTTCTTAGGTTTACATAGAGATTCCCAACCAAGCCAATGGATTTTCCTCTCATCACCTTCTGACCCCAACAAAACTTGGCAATGGAACTATTGAAATCTCTATAAATAGATTGTGAAAGCTTGAAACACGACATCACATAAGTGGGAATTGCCTGGGCAATAGACTTGATCAACACTTCCTGACCACCCTGAGATAGATGTTTCTCTTTCCACCCTGAAGTCTTACAGTGCAATCTATCCCATAGGTACGAAAAAATATGAGCTTTTGACTTTCCAATGAGAGCTAAAAGACCCAAGTATTTTCCATTTCTAATGAGTAGGTACACACCAAGGATATTCATCACTTGCTCGCGAGTGTCTTGAGCTGTGTTGGAACTAAAAAACACACTAGACTTTTCAACAATAACTTTTTGGCCCGAAGCAATTTCATAGAGCCGCAGACATTCGAGAATCACATGGCATTCATCCACCGAAGCTTTGCAAAAAAGAAGACAATCATCCGCGAAAAAAGGTGAGTAATATCAGTGTAGGATTTAGGTTTCAAAAAACTTTAAATCATGCACAGCGGAAAATATAGTTTATAAAACTAATTGGTAGCCCAGATCTACTACTCGTTAACTCTATAGATGCGTACTAAAGAGGGGACAAGATTTATACCTTTAAGTCTTGAACCCAATTATGAAATCTTTGACTTCTAGTAGCCTCCACTAGATGGGCTTCACTCTTATGACTCCTATGGATGCTCTCGGAGAGACTAGGGTTGGTGGGAACCCTAATAGAGAGGATAGTGAAGGTTTGGGAAGCCCTAAATAGTTTCTGCAGCTTCTGGTATAATAAAAATGACAAACTCAATTTTCTGGACGCAGCTGCCCTATTTATAGATTCCCAAAACCGACCTTACTTTCAATCGATTGAAGTGACTTCGATCGATTAAAGAGCTTTCAATTGATCGAACCTCTTTCGATTGATCAAACCTATTTTGATTGATCGAACTTGTCTTGACAGCATCCTCATGTGCCTTTCCAAGCATCCTAGCGGAGGTAAGAGTGGGACCTCTTAGGTTCTTTATTATTGACTTAAACCAGTTATTAATTCCCATGACCAAACTCTTTGATCAATAAATCAACTAACTGATCAGTTAACGTTTACTCCACTATAAAATGATAACTGAACTGCAACGTAAAAGAACATATCTGAAGCGATAACTAGACTTGTATGATGCACTGATGTTCCTATACCGTCAACATTCATAATCATATTCAGGTAGTCGGATAACTATTTCTGTCAACCTGAATATGATTACATCTTCCATTCCTTGAGTCTCATTCACCTCTCATGATTACCAAACATGTTGATAACTACTTATCAACAAGACTGCAGTTCTCAGTAATCACCTCGGTGACATTCTCAAGAGAATGCTTACTCTTTATCAGAGGGTAGATTCTATCTTGACAATATATGTTCACAACCCTATAAACATGACATACCCAAGATACCTAGGTGTTGATGTTTTATAGACATCACTGATTGGTAAGTCAAAGCAGTTATATCCATAGTCTGTATTCATAATCATCTCAAGATTGAGAATACGTAACTTATACAAGTTATGAGTTCCTATCGACTGTTGACAGTCTTAAGTGTCAATAGGAAAACTCAGTCCGTCAATGCACTATAAGCACTAGCATATTAACTAAGAGTTATACTCTAGTAATTGAGATTAATCACTCCATCCAATGGTAGTCAATCATGCTATAGTGTACACCTGATGAGATATCCAATCTCATCATCCACTATGATAAATTCATGAATAATAATTCATATCTCACATGTATGCATCTCATACATACACGAATTACTTACTCTGATACTTAAGGATTAACAATCATCTCATAAAAGAAACATATATAATAAAATGTAAAGCCGATAGCCATATATTAAAATGTCAATGTCTCATCATAAAGTAATGGTTTGAGGGCACAAAACCAACAAACGGGCACCCCTCTCCCCACCAAAACACTATGGATGGCTTGTGACAGTCGCGCCCTATGAAGAAGAGACGAGAGCGCTTCTGCACAAATAATAAACAAATAAAGGGACAAAGGGTCCCCCTGTCGAAGACCCCTAGAGGGGTTTAGAGCAGGGTTCGGGGAGCCATTAACCAAAACTGAATAGGAAACCAAGCAAACATAAGCCATAATAAGAATAACCATTCATGGGCAAAACCCATTTTGAGTTGAATCGCGTCAATGAAAGACCATTCCACTCTATCATAGGCTTTGCTCATATCAAGTTTAAAAGCCAGCCAGTTTGCTTTCCCCTTTGTTCTAGTTTTAAAAAAATGCAGAAGTTCAAAAGCAACAAGAACATTATCTGTGATCAATCTTCCAGGAATAAAGGCACTTTGATTCTCTGATATAATAGTTGGGAGGACACTTTTGAGTCTATTTGCTAAAACTTTTGAAATAATTTTATAAACGACATTACATAAACTTATAGGCTGGAACTCTTTTATTTTGTTAGGGTCTTTAATCTTAGGAATTAAAACCACACGAGTAAGATTGATTTCAGAAGGAAAGGAGCCGAAAGAGAAAAATTAGCGACCAACTTAGTCACTTCATTACCCACAAAATGCCGATACTTTTGGTAAAAATAAAGCAGACATACCGTCCGACCCCAGAGCTTTGGTTGGATGCATTTGAAAGAGGGTAGATTTAACTTCATCTGTGACTAGCAGCAAAAGAGCCTCATTCGTATCATGTGAAACTCGCTGTGAAATAGTGTCTAAAACCTCGTTAAACAAAGATGGGAAAGACGTGGAAAACAAATTTAGGAAATAATCCCGGGCAATAATATTCACTCTGTGCCCATCGGTTTGCCAAACACCATTAATATCCTCAAGAGCCAGAATAAAATTCCTCTTTCTTCTCCGAGAAGCCTTTTTGTGAAAAAAAAGGTTGTATTCCTGTCACCTTGTTGAAGCCAACTAATTCATGACCTCTGTTTCCAAAGAAGCTCTCCCCGTTCAAGTAACAGAATAATTTCCTGGGAAAGACCCTTTTCACGCTCAAATCTCGCGGTTGTAGCAGGCATCAATTTAACTTTCCTCAACTCGTTATGCAACTTTTTCTGCACTTTATCGAAAGTAGATTTATTCCACTGCATAAGATTTGCACCAAAAATGTTGATTCTTTGAGTGATAGGACACTCACTTCCCCCACTTAACCATGCCTGCTCCACCACCTCAGCACATTGCTCATGCGTGAGCCACATCTCCTCGAAATGGAACAATTTAGGTCATTGAGTTTGATGACCAGTTTCTCTGCTAGTGTAAAGAAAAATTGGAAGGTGGTCCGAAGATGAGATAGCAGTATGCACCTAACAGCCACGGGGAATATGGAACACCAACTCTCTATCGCTACAAAATGATCCAACCTCTCCTCTATAAAGTTCCATTGTACTGATTATTTTTCCACGTGAAAGTGCTTCCCCGAAAAGGGATATTTTGCAGATTGCATAAATCCAAGCAGTCTCTAAAAGCTTTGGATCTCACCACATTAACATCACTGCCCCCATTCTTTTCCCACGAGTATAGCACTTCGTTGAAATCACCGCCAACCACCGAAAGAATACTTGATTCACCACAAATCCTCTTTAAAAGATTCCATGAGCACGAGCGTTTCGACGAGTCTGGGTGGCCATAAAAACCGCCATCAAAATTGTAACAAAATTTATGAATGTAAAGTTCATGACAAGAAGAACATTTGGTTAAAATATTGGGGGGGGGGGTGGTTTGTTTTTGGGGGTGTAATGTATCGAAACTGTACTTTATACTGCTTTCCCAAATCATACCCAAATGTTTTGTGGCATCTGACCCGTAAACCGATCAAGGGATATAATTTCAATATATTTGGCAACATAATCACAAAAGTGATTATGAAACTTGAAATTTCAACTTTGAGATCAGTACTCTACCAAAGAATGTTGTAATATAAATAACAAAATGAATAAGAGTCTGTTTGGGTTAGCTGAAAAATAGAAACCAAGTGATGAATTGCAGATTTTAAGGAAAAAAAAAGTGATTGTTTTGTAAAATGGAAGTTTTGAGTTAGCTTAAGATTTCAGCACTTAAACAATAGAGCTGAAAATCAGCTGAAAAATTGTAACACCCGTGCCCGGGAAAAGGGTTAATTAACATGTTAATATGCATTTATTTGCGTAATTAGTGTATAAAATGGGATAAGGAGAGGTTTGGACTCACCCATGGAAAAGTCCCCAGTGAGGAGGGACAGGTTTGGAAGTAGGACCCAGTGAAGGGCCCGGATAAAATATAAAATAAATTGCATTTAAATAATTAGATGCATTTTATATGACTATTTGAAATATGTTTAGTTGTTTCAATATCAAATTGTTAATATGTTAGCTTTTGATATCTACTAATTAACCCAATAAGGGCATTTTTGCAAAAAGGTGCATAATTAGTAGGTACGATAGTAACTTCACAAAATATGTGGGACCCATGTTGGGACCCATACAAAACTTAGACAAACACCCATTTAAATAATTGGAAAGTTAATAAAATGTTTGGGGATGTCATAATAAGAAGTTAGAAATTATCGGGAGTGTAAATGAAAGGAAGGAAAAATGTGTTGACAACACGTTGCATGTAATGCATGTGTGTCATGAGGGAGAGCATACTCTCAAAATTAGACAGAAAATAGAGAAAGAAGAGAGAACTCGGAGAGAGACGACGAGATTCCGTAACTTTGACGCCGATAATTCGCCGTTTCGTCGCCGTTCATTGTCTAATTCACGAATCGAAACTATATTCAGACTCATGGAGGTGAGACGGTTATTTCTATACCTTTCTTTTACATTTTAATCGTCTTCATTTTGTGACCCATTCTAATCGGTGAGATACGGTTGCCGAATACATGTAGGAAATTACACTGGAGTGAGTTTTGAGCTGGGTTTTGATGAAATTCAGCATCTCTTAGCTTAAATTGGGGTAGAAATCATAAAGGTGAGTTTTATAACTTAAGCTTTGATGTGGGTACATGTTATGTGCTTCAATTTCTAGTTAAGAAATAATAATTCTGATTTTGGTAGTTAAATTCATATTAAAGTTAGAATTTTCATGTTAATTTGGTGAGAAATTGTCATAATTATGTGGTTATGTGCTTATATGTTAAGTGGTCAATGAATGACTAGGAACAATGGTTCATTATGGTGGAATAAGGTATGAGAAGAGGAAGAAATCCATTTTAAGAACGGATGTCCAAGGAATAGAAGTGGCCGCGGGACCAAGGGAAAGGTCTTCGAGTCGGAGTGAACCATTAGCCCGTGAATTCTGCGATTGCGTATGCTTATGTGCTTAAATTGTTGCATTACACATGTTCACGACATCTCAAGCATGTTAGTTAATTCACTAAGCGAAATGCTTAAGAAAATTGTTTCCCTATTTCTGTTGTGGTACATAACAACCATCGCAGGTTTGGAGCAAGGTACGGAAAGGAGGTGAATCGAGCTTGGGAATCGGGCAAGGCTTAAGATTTGTTGTATCAGTTTAATCTTGTAGTATGATGTACATTATGGTGTTGGACTTGTAGTATCTAAGTTATAATGCTTATAGTTGTGGGAGTTGGAGTTAAACTTTGTGGAACCTATGTAATTCCCTTTGTTCAAACTATGAATTTTGTATGTTCGTTGAGTTGGACCACTCCGACAAGTCCGGGTGTATGTCGCAACTATTTTGGGCAAGTTTGGTTTGTAACTAAGTTAAATGTAAAGCTTTTGAACTCTTTTCCGATAAAATTCTATGTTCATACTAGTTTAACCAAGGTTTGGGCTTAAATGTTTTACTTGATACAATTGAGCTTGGGTACAAGTTTCAAGTGTTTGGAAGTACCCCAATGTGTATTAGGATCTTGTTCAAGAAGTTTTATAAGTTTTCAAAAGTGTTTGAGTGAGTTTTAGTTTCAAAACTTCATGTAAATAGGTTGAAAGTTGCTGTTGCAGAAATGGTTCTGCAGAGGGGCTTTCAACCGGTCGAAGGGACCCGTCCGACTGGTCGAAAAACCCACTATTAGACATCTAATTCTAAATGTTTCCATGTTGTGTTTTAACTTTTAAAAGGCCAAGAGGGTACCTTTGGGGTCCCATTGACCTATAAAAACTTTACTTTTAATTACAAAGGTTGGCAAGTATTTTTCGTGGAATTTCCTAATTGGCACATGTTATACTAGTGTCATTTGGGCTCAAGCTTGCGTAATGAAGCCTCAAACTCAACTTCCTAGAGTTGTTACTGATTATTACAAGTTTTGGGTTGAAACCAAGTTGATTGCAAAGTGTTTGGAATTCCTTTCCACAAGTTCCAAGGGTCTTGTTAGTATTGTTGAATTTTGTAGGTGTTAATAGCTTATCTTGGTTTAACAAGGTTGAGCATGTTTGGTTGGTTGGAGTTGTGTTTGAATGTTTTTTTTTGAGTTGGGGAATGCCTTAGACTTGTTTCCATTTGAGTTAGAAACTTTGGAGTTGATTTGTGCATGTAAAGAGAGTGCAGGGCAGAAGTTAGATTTTCATTCTGATCCCTCTCGACCGGTCGAATTGATCCGCTCGACCGATCGAATGCCCCTCTGCCAGATCCTTTGTTTTGAGAAAATAAATCTTAAAATGGTCATAACTTGGACTAGGAAACTCGGATTCGCGTTCCATTTTCACTGTTGGTTTTTAAATGAGGAATACTATATCTTGACATTAGAGTTGACCAAAATTTCAAAATTACCATTATACTCTTGGGGTTAATTACATGCTAATTAGCTTAATAAGGAGCTTAAAAGAGCGGTTAAACTATGGATGTATCTTGGCGTCATTGTTACACGTGTCCTAATCCACTCGAGGCAGGTTGGGGTGTGACAATTTTTGGTATCAGAGCAATTGTTTAGAGCCTTTGGGACCAGGGACGTACGACGCGTAGTGTGCACACAATGACATGTAGTTATATGAACATGCATACACGTTTACTTAGCATGCTTTTAATGTTAATCAGCATGTTATTTAATTATTTAAAGTAACGTGTGTGTGTGTAATAATGTGGGTGCCAGGCATTATGTCTGGAGGTGACACCTCAAACCGAATGGAACGAGTTGAAAGAGCAATTGAGGGATTGGTTCGAGTGGCTGAAACTCATGTGGTCGATGAAAGACCGGTACAACCGAATCCGAATCCGAATCCGAGGGAGGAAACTGTTACCATATCAAAATTTCATAAACAGAAGCCAACAATATTCCGTGGGGAAGCCGACCCAATGAAGGCAAACTTTTGGATTTCTGATATGGAGAAGATCTTCAGGGTATTACCGTGTACAGAAGAGCAGAAAGTTCTATTTGCCGCTGACACGTTAAAAGATGAGGCGCAGTATTGGTGGCATACAAAGTTGGGACCTGGTCAACCGACTACTTGGGACCAATTTCTTGAGATTTTTAATAAATAATACTTTTTGAAATCTTTTGGGATCAAAAAGCTCAAGAGTTTATGGAGTTGGTATAAGGGGGAAGGACAATCCGAGAGTATTCAACACAATTTACGTGTTTGGGAAGGTTTACGGAGGATATGATAACAACTGAAAAAGTGAAAGCAAGAAAATTTGTGGCGGGGCTTCGAAGTGATATTCGGGGACGGGTGACTGTGTTCCGACCAGAGACGTTTGCAAAAGCGCTAGATATTGCCTCTATAGCTGAAAGAGACCTCGGGTATGCTTCCAACATGCCACACTAAGTCAACAAAGTAAAAGAGCAGGACCGAGTCAATTTAGTTGCCAGAGAAGTGTGAAAAGGCAGAGATCAGGAGGTTCGTCGACTAATAGCGGTAGTAGTTTTGGTGGAAACAAGCCGAGGTGTCAGACTTGCCAGAAATTTCATTGGGGACGATGTAATCAACTCCCAAATGCGAACACATGTAATCCTTGCCAACAACTAGGGCATATTGCAAGAAATTGTCCGAACCAGAACTTAGATATGAAAGGTCGATGTTTTATGTGTAAGGAGTTAGGGCACTAAGATAGAGATTGTCCTACCAAGCATCAAGGAGCTTCAGGCTTAGGTTCTTCCGCAGCTAGTGCCATCACACCGAGATCTACTCAGCAACCCCCGAAGAGGGAACAGCGGCAAGCGAGATCATTTCAGCTCAGGCCGGGAGAGACTGCTTCTACCGATACCGTTGTCTCAAGTATGGTTCCCATTTGGTCACACCTAGTAAATGTACTTGTTGATTGGGATCCACACATTCGTTCGTATCACACCACTTTGCTAAACATTTAGATAAACAACTAGAATTTCTAGATTATGATTTATCTATTGCGATTCCATTGGGAGGTCCATTGGTTAGTTCGGTGTGCTTAGAGGATGTGGAATAAATATTAATGGTAAGGGATTAACAGTCGATTTGGTGCCGTAAGTGATCCAACACTTTGATATCATATTGGGTATGGATTGGTTAGCGGCTAATCACGCGATTATTGTATTGTAATAATAAAGGGGTGGTATTTCGTATTCCGAATCAAGACATATTTTATTTCCAAGGTAGGGGTATCGTGTCACCACCGTACATTGTGTCAGCTATTGAAGCTTGTCGTTAGTTAAAGAAGGGTTGTCGTGGGTTCTTGTGTAGTATTCTTGATACTAGGGGTGTCGATCCTAAACTTGAGGATATCCCAATAATTAGAGAATTCCCAGATGTATTTCCAGAGGAGTTGTCTAGTGTGTTGATTGAATGAGAGATTGAGTTTGGTATTGATGTTATGCCGGGGTCACAATCGATTTCACGAGCACCATATTGAATGGTACAAGTTGAGTTGAAAGAGTTAATGATTCAATTACAAGAGTTATTAGACAAGGGTTTTATTCGGCCTAGTGTGTCTCCGTGGGGTGCACATGTGTTATTTGTGAAGAAAAAGGATGGGACAATGCGAATGTGTATTGACTACCTAGAAATCAACAAAGTAACGATCAAGAATAAGTATCCATTGCCACGTATTGATGACTTATTCGATCAGCTTCAAGGGGCTCGGGTATTTTCAAATATTGACTTGAGGTCTTGGTATCACCAACTGAATGTTAAAGTAGAGGATGTAGAGAAGACAACCTTTAGGACCCCATACGGACACTATGCATTCCTAGTGATGCCGTTTGGGGTTACTAATGCGCCAGCTACCTTTATGGACTTAATGAACCGTGTTTTTAAAACTTATTTAGATGAGTTTGTGATAGTATTTATTGATGATATTCTAATTTATTCCAAGAGTCCGGAAGAGCATGAGCAACACTTGGGATTAGCTTTGCAGCGACTTCGGGAGAAACAGTTATTTGAGAAGTTAAAGAAAAGCGAATTTTGGCTTAAAAGTGTCACTTTTCTAGGCCATGTGATCTCCAAGGAGGGTATTTCTGTAGACCCACAGAAGATAGAAGCTGTTATGAATTGGTCAAGACCGACTAATGTGTCAGAGATTCGAAGTTTTTTGGGGTTGGCTGGATACTACAGAAGATTTGTCAAAGACTTTTCCAGAATCGCAACTCCAATGAAAAGGTTGATGAGAAAGGATGTACCGTTTGAGTGGAACAAGGAATGTGAAGATTGTTTGTTAGCATTGAAAGAAAAGTTGACAACCGCACCAATACTTCCAATTCCAACAAGTACCGGAAATTTCAGAATTTACAGTGATGCTTCCCATCAAGGTTTGGGATATGTGCTGACACAGGACGATAAGGTAATAGCCTATGCTCCAAGGAAGTTGAGACCTCACGAAAAGAACTATCTGACACATGACTTGGAGTTAGCGGCAGTAATCTTCGCTTTGAGGATTTGGAGGCATTACCTATACGGGAAGACTTTTGAAATCTTCACCGATCATATAAGTCGGAAATATCTATTTACTCAAAGGGACCTAAATATGAGACAAAGAAGGTGGTTAGAGCTTATGAAAGATTATGACTTGAAGATTCAATATCACCCGGGGAAGGCCAATGTAGTTGCCGATGCCTTGAGTCGAAAGTCATCTGAAAACTTAGCCTATTCCTTGATTGGACAAGAAAAGTTGGTGAAAGAATTTGAACAATTGAACCTTGAAGTAATTCCTAGAGTTAAGGGTGGTTTAATGGCTGCAATCGTGGCATAGCCGAGTCTTATTGGTGAAATTAAGTCTAATCAGCTTTTGGATCCAGATTTCAAGAAGATTATGGATGAATAAACTGAGGGTAGAAGGCCGGAGTTTAGCTTTCAAGGTGGTGTTTTGAGATACATTAATCGATTATGTGTTCCTAAGGTTGGAAATTTGAGAGATAGAGTTATGGAAAAAGCTCATAATACCAGATATTCAGTACATCCGGGTAGCACTAAAATGTACAGAGACCTACGGGAGATTTATTGATGGAGTGGTATGAAGTGAGAGATAGCGGAATTTGTTTCTAAATGTATGACTTGCCAAAAGGTAAAAATGGAACATCAACGACCCGGGGGAGAACTACATCCTTTAGAGATACCAGAATGGAAGTGGGAGCATATCACGATGGACTTTGTCTCGGGATTTTCAAAGTCTCAAAATTCAAATGATAGGATTTGAGTCATCGTAGACCGATTGACTAAATCAGCCCATTTCTTACCAATTAAGACCAAGAATCCATCAAAGTAGCGGAGATTTATATCAGAGTTTTTGTTAGACTTCACGGGGCATTAGTGTTGATAGTGTCGGACCGTGACACTCGATTCGTATCAAGATTTTGGGAGAGCTTACAGAGGGCTATAGGGACAGCTTTGCATTTCAGTACTGCGTTCCATCCCCAAACCGATGGTCAATCTGAGAGGGAGATTCAGATTTTGGAGGATATGTTACGAGTATGTGTTATGGATTTTAAAGCCGACTGGTAAACTCATTTGCCATTGATTGAATTCTCCTACAACAACAATTTCCAAACTAGTATCGGAATGGCACCTTATGAAGCATTATATGGGAGAAAGTGTAGATCACCAGTTTGTTGGACAGAAGTTGGTGAGAAATAACTTTTGGGGCCAGAGATAGTACAAATCACTACCGACAAGATTAGATTGATTAAACATCGGTTGCAAATGGCTCAGAGTTGTTATAAAAGTTATGCATATGCGGGTAGAAGACCGTTGGAGTTCGAGGTAGGTGAGTATGTTTTCTTGAAAGTGTCACCTTCAAAAGGCATAGCACGGTTTGGTAAGTGAGGTAAACTGAGTCCAAGATATGTTGGACCTTACTTGATTCTTAATCGAGTGGGACCATTAGCTTATCGGTTGGAATTACCACAAGAGTTGGCAAATGTTCATAATGTGTTCCACATGTCGATGCCCCGACGATATATATCAGATCCAGGACATGTCATTATACCAGAGCCATTGGAGATTCGAGAGAATATGACCTATGTGGAGCATCCAGTGCAAATCCATGATAGAAAGGATCAAGTGTTAAGAACCAAGGTAATTCCGCTTGTAATGGTTCAATGGTGTAGCCATTCAATTGAAGAAGCTACTTGGGAGCGAGAGGATGAAATCCGGGCCAAGTACCTGCACTTATTCGACACTTGAGGTAAGAGTAAGTTTGGGGACCAAACTTCTTTTTAGGGAGGGAGAAATGTAACACCCATACCCGGGAAAATGGTTAATTAACATGTTAATATGCATTAATTTACGTAATTAGTGTATAAAATGGGTTAAGGAGAGGCTTGGACTCGCCCATGGAAAAGTCCCCAGTGAGGAGGGACAGGTTTAGAAGTGGGACCCAGTAAAGGGCCTGGATAAAATATAAAATAAATTGCATTTAAATAATTAGATGCATTTTATATGACTATTTGGAATATGTTTAGTTGTTTCAATATCAAATTGTTAATATGTTAGCTTTTGATATCTACTAAATAACCTAATAAGGGCATTTTTGCAAAAATGTACATAATTAGTAGGTACGATAGTAACTTCACAAAATATGTGGGACCCACATTGGGACCCATATGAAACTTAGACAAACACCCATTTAAATAATTGGAAAGTTAATAAAATGTTTGGGGATGTCATAATAAGAAGTTAGAAATTATCGGGGGTGTAAATGAAAGGAAGGAAAAATGTGTTGACAACACATTGCATGTAATGCATGTGTGTCAAGAGGGAGAGCATACTCTCAAAATTAGACAGAAAATAGAGAAAGAAGAGAGAGCATGGGTACAAGTTTCAAGTGTTTGGAAGTACCCCAATGTGTGTTAGGATCTTGTTCAAGAAGTTTTATAAGTTTTCAAAAGTGTTTGAGTGAGTTTTAGTTTCAAAACTTTAGAAGTTTTCAAAAGTGTTTGCTGCTGTAGAAATGGTTCTACAGAGGGGCTTTCGACCGGTCGAAGGGACCCGTCCGACCGGTCGAAAAACCCATTGTTAGACCTCTAATTCTAAATGTTTCCATGTTGTGTTTTAACTTTTATACGGCCAAGAGGGTACCTTTGGGGTCCCATTGACCTATAAAAACTTTGCTTTTAATTACAAAGGTTGGCAAGTATTTTTCGTGGAATTTCCTAATTGGCACATGTTATACTAGTGTCGTTTGGCTCAAGCTTGCATAATGAAGCCTCAAACTCATCTTCCTAAAGTTGTTACTGATTATTACAAGTTTTGGGTTGAAACCAAGTTGATTGCAAAGTGTTTGGAATTCCTTTCCACAAGTTCCAAGGGTCTTGTTAGTATTGTTGAAATTTGTAGGTGTTAATATCTTATCTTGGTTTAACAAGGTAGAGCATCTTTGGTTGGTTGGAGTTGTGTTTGAATGTTTTTTTTTTTTTTTGAGTTGGGAATACCTTAGACTTGTTTCCATTTGAGTTGGAAACTTTGGAGTTGATTTGTGCATGTAAAGAGAGTGCAGGGTAGAAGTTAGGTTTTCATTCTAATCCCTCTCGGCTGGTTGAATTGACCCGCTCGACCGGTCGAATGCCCCTCTGCCAGATCCCTTGTTTTGAGAAAAGTAAATCTTAAAATGGTCATAACTTGGGCTAGGAAGCTCGGATTCACGTGCTGTTTTCGCCGTTGGTTTTGAAATGAGGAATACTACATCTTGACATTGGAGTTGACCAAAATTTCAAAATTACCATTATACCCTTGGGGTTAATTACATGCTAATTGGCTTAATAAGGAACTTAAAAGAGAGGTTAAACTATGGATGTATCTTGGCGTCATTGTTACACGTGTCCTAATCCGCTTGAGGCTGGTTGGGGTGTGACAAAAATAAAGCTGAAAAAAGTAGCTTATTTTTCAAACAATTACTTAATTTTACTTTGAAGTTGTTAAAAGACAAAAATGCCTAAAAACCAAAGAGTTTAATAATATTTACATGTTGTCATTTTTTGTCATTTGTAGAAGCAATCATTTTTTTCAACTTGTTTGTCAAACACTCGGGTTTTTTTAGTGATGAAAATTTCACCTAACCCAAACACGGAAACACCTAACAGTTTAATATTTTATCACTTAATATTTCAGATACAACAATGCTAGGGGCACTAACAAATTCCACTAACACTCACACCCACACTCTATCTCTCCTAGTGGCACCCATAGTCTCTCTCTCTCCTAGTGGCACTGCCATTAGGAGAGATAGAGTGTGTGTGTGAATGTTAGTAGAATTTGTTAGTGGCCCAAAAATTACTCTTTTAGGTAACCCAAATAAGCTCTAATAGCAAATAGTGATAAATATCAACTAATAGAATAGAAAGAAAAAGAAAAAAAAATTACAAAGGATTGGAATCCAAACATATACTTTAATGAGTATATTTGGGTCACTAACAAATTTCACTAACACTCACACTCACACTCTATCTCTCTCTTAGTGGCACTGTGGGACTCGTAGTGGACCCCATAGTACCACTAGAAGAGAGATAGAGTGTGAGTATGAGTGTTAGTGAAATTTGTTAGTCCATCTAGCATTGTTGTACTTTAATATTCTAAAGCATTTATGTGTGTTTGTATATCATTTTAGATAGATAAATAACTTGCGTATATCCATTTTTTTTGGTTCAATCATATATGTTCAAGTCGCCACAATTTTGTACGTTTTATTTACTTATTTTACGTTGAGTAATGTTTGGGGCACGCCCTTGCATATCCAAAAAGTAGAGAAATTATTCAGTGAGCCCAACACACCACGTCAGCATGCTCATATACTGTGACCATTTAATTCAAGTCATACATTTAGTCTTCAATTTCCAGGGGATCTTGACAAGTGGTTAGCAAGATTTTCAATTTCAAAATATAATTTCGCCCAGTTGCCATGATCCATCTGAAAATAAGGGGCACATGTGTATGGTTTGGATTAAATGGTCATACCATATCAGTATGCTGACGCGGTGTGACGGGCTCACTGAGTAACTTCTCCAAAAAGTATATACACCCTGAGGTGGACCAATAAGAAGAGAGATAGAGACTGATTGGTATGACGGGCTCAATGAATAATTTCTCCAAAAAGTATTCACACTCTGAGGTGGATCAATGAGAAGAGACCGGCATCAGTCTCTTCTCATTGATCCACCTTAGAGTGTGGATACAGTCTCTTCTCATTGATCCACCTTAGAGTGTGGATACTTTTTGAGTGTGAATGGGTGTACCCCTAGTATTGTTGTTTTACGTTTCGTTTCTACAGAAATACGTATTTTTGTCAAATAATTAATTAAAATGTAAGGGGGGAAAAAAAAAGAAGAAGAGAGAGTGAGAGTTGGTTGAATATGGGGGTAAGCCATCAATATTAGGTCATGGTTTAGAAAATCGAACCGGATCGGACGGTTCGACTGGTTGAACCACCGATCGGTCGGAGTTCCGGTTCGAGTAGCACCGGTAACCGCTAGTAAGTTCTGGCCCGAAGGAATCGACGGGTGAACTAGTTCAATCGCAAAACCGAAAAACGGGCAACGGTTTTTTAGCCCAACCGGTTCGTAAAAAATTAGAAAAATAAAGGGTAAAACCGTAAAAAAATATATTTTGCCTCTTCTTTTTATTAGGCCTGAAGACTCTAAATTGATCTCTGTCATCTCTTTTCTCTCATTCCTTCTTATTCTTCAAACTCCATAGTCCATACTCCATGATAAGCTCCATAAAAGATCAAGAAACCTCCAATTCCAAGAGAGACAGATTGGTCGCCCGGCCTCGCCTGTACTTGGAGTCGCCGCCGTTTTGTTGCTGCTATTTCCGATCTATAATTTTTAACAAGGTATTGTTTATCTCTTTCCCTCTTTTAAGTTTTATTTTGTTAATTTAGTATTTGTGAGTGATTTGTTTCATAGCTTTATAGTTTTTTTAGATAGTTTATCTCTTTCCCTGTTTAGCTCTTTCCCTTTTTGGGCAATGCTATAGTAGCAGCTTCTCATATGAGAAGACGGATTTTAACCATTGGATGAGCATCTAGCCATAAGATTCTCAGGAATCTAGAGAAGCATTCATTGCTAGATGCTCATCCAACGGTTAAAACCCGTCTTCTCATGTGAGAAGCTTCTCACAATAGACTTACCCTTCTCTCTTTATGGTGATTTGTATATATATATATATGTTATTTTAGATAGTTTATCTCTTTCCCTCTTTATAGTGATTTGTATATATATATATATATATATATTATTTTACGTCAATATTAATTTTTATAAATAAATGTAAAATTAGGTAATTATGATGTCACGGTTCGATTCTGGTTCAGATTGAACCATTAACTCTTAACCCGGTCATTTTTTCGGTTCAATGAACACTCCGATTTTTAAAACATTGTATTAGGTAAGGCAGAGAGCTTCGAGACTCCCAAGGAGTCGAATTTAGAATGTCTGAGTATACTAAGTTTACAGATTTTCGAAGCAAGCTTGATTCTAATTAAACTATTCCTAAATGAACAATGATAGGGGTACAATTCATTCTTATAACTCATTTACAACTATTTCTATCTCTCACTTAAGTAACACTGTTGAGTCCGATTAAACTTCAATCCACCCTAATCAATAGTGCCACTTAAGAGAATAACAAAAATTATTGTAAATGAATTGTATCCGATCATACTCTTCCTTGTTTTCAAGTATCTCACATCCATCTGCAAAAGAATTACGTGAAGACAAAAGAAAGTTGTTTACACGCACGTCTATCTAATCACTAACCCAAAAGCATACACGTCTATTCCCACCCCCTTTATTTTGTTGTCTGAAAATCAACTTGCGGGTTTTACAAGCAAAATAAAGTTCATTTCACCCGAGCATATATTTAGGTATAAGTATAGGCAGCGCGTATCTAGAAATCTCATCCAGTGGGTACCAATCAGGGACTTAGGCTATGCGGGGGTTTGGAGGCAGCGGTCTCGAGGCGATTTTTTTTTTTTGTATACTTAACCATAATTATATGTAGAATTGATTTTATGTCCAAAATGTTCTAATACCACCATACAATTTTTAATACAACCTTTTTATTTAAAATTTTTAGTAGTTTTTGGACAAATTTTCAGTGAAGTTGCATATTATCAAACGAACTGAAAAAAAAAAAATGCAATGCTAAAACTTTTAATTGATAGAACTTAATTGAGTTATCAAACAAACCCTTAGGTACGTTTGATAAATCTGAAAATTAAGTACTGGAAATTAAGTGTTGTATTTGAAGTACTGAAAATTTTAAGCGATTAAATTTGCAAAACTAAAAATAGTGTTTCAAGTATTGAAATAGACCGCATTCATCAGTGAGTATTTTCAGTAGATAGATAGATAGTGGGGTTGCCTAAGTAATATTTATAAAACAATGGGCTGAAAACCAAATTATTTTTTCAAAAAAAGAAAAAAGAAATAAATAGAGAGATAGATAGTGGGGTTTCCTAAGCAATATTTATAAAACAAGAGGCTGAAAACCAAATCAGTTTTTCAAAAAAAGAAAAAGGAAACAAAAAAGGAGGCTGGGAGGGTCGAACCCAGGCTCATTGTGTTGAAAGAAAAGTAACAAACCACCAGGACAGCCATGTCTAAAGCAAGCTAAGTGTAGAAAAATTATAATATACAAATTCAGTGGGTACCATGGTACCCACTGGTTCATATGTAGCTACGCCCCTGAGTATAGGTATATGTATTGTTAGCTTGATGCCAATGAATCCAAACACCAAATTCAACCACGCATATTCTTCCAAGAAACTACAACACGTGTTTGATTTGGGAGTTAAGCATAAAAAACATGCCCCCACAGCCATTGGTATATGTAGTATCTATAATCTACTGTGCATATATTAACACAGGTACACAAACACACACTAAAGGTTTGTCTTTGATTCAATAGTGTGTTTATTTTTGAACAAACCAGCAATCTCCCAATATAGTATCTAATCTGTAGGTTTTTTTTATCCCACTTCTATAAAGTCATCTGTTTAGACATAATGAAAACTAGCTGTTTTGGTTTGTTAGTGTACCAGCCGCTAAATGCTATTCACTACAGAACATATACTTTCAGACAAAATTATTGGATGATATATATATATTAATATATATATATATATATGGGGCTGGTATCCTACAACATGAAGTATGTTATAGGATAGCATTGTACACCAACTTTTAACGACTAACAAATTTTAGCGACAAAAAAAAAAAACTTTTAACGACAATTTTTTTAAAAATATTTCGTCGCTAAAGGTGAAAAAATTATCGCTAAAGGTGAAAATTTTTCATCACTATTAGAATTTTTTTCTTCGTTAAAAGGACGTCGTGCTGTAAGTTAGCATTTCTATACATATATACATATATATATATATATACAAAGATTCTCTAAAGAGGGTGCCCTCTCTTTATTAAAGAGAGGGCCTCTGTTTTGACCGTCGGATCGTGTTTAAAAACTGTGAAATGACAAAACTGCCATTAATAAAAACACGATCTGACGGCCAAAACAGAGGCCCTCTCTTTAAGAAAAAAAAGACGTCCTTTTTAGAGCCTGACTGTATATATATAATATTAATAACACACCTATGTATTTCTTAGATGGCGAGGCTTGTTGAAGTGATCAAAGGAAGACCCAATAAGTTGAGTTAAAAACATTTTGTTTTTTCTGGCTTGTTGCATCTGATGACACAAAAGTTTATATAGTTGCAAATATCTCCAATTTCACCTAGAAGAATACATACATAATAAGAATAACTTTCATCTCAATACATTAAATTACTAATCCCTTTTTTGCCACAAACATTTACTTTTATGGCGCAAAAAAGTCGTCCATATGTCTCTCAATTGGTGTAAAGTTGGCAGAGAGCCTGATCTAATTAATTAATCAAACCTGGTATTGAATCTCATTTACGTCCAAGTAGGGACGGACTAGGAAGTAAGGACAATCCTCTGCTTGCTTAATGAATCATATTTATAACATATATGTATATATATACTAGTTTAATCACACGTGCGTTGCACGTGAATGGTGCCCCGACTAAAAACTAATTAGGAACATTAAGCCAAATTTTAAAAAAAAAACACTTAATTTAGGGCAAAAAGAAGAAGAAGAAGAAGAAGAAGAAGAAGAAATTCAACTTCCACAATAATAAAGTTACACAAAACACATACACCAATCAATTCATAGGGAAAAAAAAATAATAAATACTATTGAATTATTCTTCTTAGACCACTTGTTTATTTGTTTAATAATAATTTTTCTATGTTGCTATTTAATTATTACCACATGTCCTAGCTATAATTCTTTCTTACATCTTTAATAATTTGATTATACTATTTTCTTTGCTCATTACTTAGTAATGACTATTTATTTATTGTATGGCCATATATGTTATTTCATTTATCGTGAAGTTTGCATAGTAGTTTATTGAACTATAAAATTATTTCATATGTTCTAATTAGAAATAAGTTACAAATTGATCATGATCTAGCTTTCATATATATATAAATATATATAAATATATTACACTTTGATTCCTGCAAAAAAGGATTTACTCCGCCTCTACGTTCAAGATTGTCAAATTCTTTGTGTTATATGGCTTGAAAATTCTTAAAATCTTCAACCAAATTTTTTTTTATAAAGTCTTTATTGTCAATTAATTAAAAGAATCACATAAGAAAAAAAAATTTGACGCAAATTGATATTAGAAAGTAATTGCTTATCCATGGAGTTCACCTAAAGCAAGAGAAAAGATATTGAAACATGACTGAAAGAAGGGAAAAAAAAAATCTACCAAGACCAAAATAGAAAAAACCAAGAGGATGGTAGTTTTAATTTAATTCAAAGTCCTAAAATTATGCGAATGTATTGATAATCTATATTGAAAGAGACTTTTAGGCTCTATTTGGTGCACGTATTGAGGGATTAAAAAGAAACGAAAACAGTAAGGAAAATATTTTCCTTTGTGGGGGGGTCCATTAATTTGATAAAATTGAAAATTAAGTACTAAAAATTCAGTGCTGAATTTTAAGTACTGAAAATTTTTAGCGGTTGAGTTTACTATACGTAACACATGAGTGTTTCAAGTATTGAAATAGACTGCAATTAGTAATTATTTCCAGTCGAATTTTTTCAATTAAGATTTCAATATAATTTTGGCTGCATTTTCAATTAAGTGGTACATTATCAAATGTACTGTAAAAAAAATGTGCTTAAAATTTTATTTTTGTCACACCCGTTCTAGAATTTCATGGTTTTAAAACATGCATAAATTGAGATTTGTGGAATTATTAATGTTATTAGTAATTTGATTGAGTTGAGGTTGACTGTGAGTCAACGGTAAGGTGTCAGTGAGGACACAAGCGCATGGCAGTTCATATTGCATAATCACGAGTAAATGGCATTTATATGATTTAAATGTTATTTGAACTTATCTGGTATTTCTGTGAATAGTAATTATACATGTATAGTATAATTCTGATAATCTTTGATATTGTTATATATCGATTTGAGAACTGTGGTGAGAACGTGAGTGATACGTTAATTGAAAAAGGTAGGTTGTGTAGAGATTCCACAGAATATAGTTTTCGGACGTTATTTTGGACCCAAACGGAACCTAGTCGAAAACTTTTGAAATTATAGTTTTCACTCGTAAAGTTTTAAAATGAACGTGTGCGAAGTTTCGAGAACTAATTAGAAGTTTGAGAAACTCGTGGGGAGGTAAACGTAATTCCCAGAGAGTTTTTCTATATATAGATGAGGATGAGAATTCATTCTCATCCAAACTTGCTAAATATCTAGAGAGAGGAGAGAGAAGGGAGATTTTGTTGCCACGGGCTTTGCGACGCCGATCGACGACCGTTCGTCTGTCAGATTTTCTCCCAATTCAAGATTTGAACTCGTGGAGGTAAGACCTACGTTTTGATACTACTTAGGTCATGTTTGGCCAAGTTTTTTTAAAATCTTAATTTTGGACTTTTGGGAAAAATCAGGTAAAACTTATAGGAATCGTACCAAATTCGAAATCCGACGATTATTTAGCCCCCCTAGACGATCCTTCAAAGTTTGAAGAGATTCGCACGAGGTATGAATTCTAGATCTATGAAATATATGGATTTTCATGTTTTGGACATCACTTTTGATATTCTTGGATCCGGGCAAAATTCATGTGTTAGTTAGGCCCGTTAATTATGCACGTGAAATTATGATAAAAGCACGTATAACTGTTTATGTGAGCATGTTATGTGTCTACTTGGGTCAAAGGGGAGTTTGGTGCAAATTCATTCGGAGTAAGCTCCTCGAACCTTGAGGATTGTGATTTTGTTGGAATTGGAATTTGTGGTTGTGTCTGGATTGGAGGTGGGCCCAACCAGTACACGGTACCTGGTATGGAGGAAGGCCCAACCAGTGTACGAGATGCGTGGGAGAGGTGGGCCTCCTACGGCATCGACCGGATGAATGCGTACCACTCACCCCAGAGACTATTTCTATGTGTTTTAGATGCTTAAACCATGAATTGTCATATAAGCATACATTTAGAATTGTACGCTCAGCATATAGCTGAGCAGTGGAGATATACTCCATTGCAGGTAAGAAGAAGGATAAGAAGAAGCGCGATGAGTGAGGCCGATGAACGCCGGGGATAACACTTGTATATGTTTTGTTTTAAAATCCTAAACTTGTGTAAGGATTGGTAATATGTTGTAATAGAACCATAGACTAGTTTCGCAGTATTGTAATCGTGTAATTGAACGTCTGTAGTTATGTTTTAATACGTTAAATCAGTTGTAGTTGTGATTGTTGTTGGTCTTGATTAGTAGGACTTGTTAATTTCCAGCACAGGGCTGCCAGCAGAGGAGCAGTCGACTGAACCCCCTGATCAGTCGACTGGATCTCGTGTATTTGGGATACTGTAAGTGTATATCAGAGAAGCAGTCGACTGAACCCCTTGGGCAGTCGACTGAACTCTGTTGATTTTAGCTACTGCTTCCTTTGATTGAAAAGCAGTCGACTGGATCCCCAGATCAGTCGACTGGACCTCTTTGCAGTATGATGTATTTTTGGTTCTGCTTAACACAGTCGACGGAGCAGTCGACTGGACCCTAGTGCAGTCGACGGGGCAGTCGACTGAACCTCTGTTTTCAAAACTATTTTCTTTGAATGTGTTTCAATGGCCAAAACTTTTTATAACTCTGATTTCAATAGATTTTACAAACACAGAGGGGAACGTTTCCTAAGTTTTAAACTACCAGGGTTGTTTTATAGAAGTTCTTTCCGCTGCGGATTATTAGATGATGTTTGGTTGAGCCTTGGTGGCATGCCACGTGTCCTATTTCCACGCGTAGTGGGATGGGTCGTGACATTTATTGGTATCAGAGCTAGAGGTAACAAAACTTTGGGAACGTTCGACGACGAGTGGAGTGTTGAGTGGATTGCCACATGTTTTCAATTGCATTCATGCATCTTAGAGATGTTTGATGCATATGGATGTTGTTTTACATACACACTATTGTTATTGTTGTACATGCATAGTGTTTATGCATTGAGAACTACAGGATTGAAATTATGAGTGACGAAGAGCGAGAACTATCGCCACATACTCGACGTATGAATGAAATGGCAGAGATGATGGGGAACATGGGAGAGATGATACGAAATATAGCGGACAGATTACCTCCAACACCTCCATTGGAGCCAGAACCGATAGTTGTAATACATGCGCCTGAAAATAGGGGTATGAGGTCAATATCAGAACAGTTTGCCCGGAAGAAACCGATGGAATTTCATGGGACACCCGACCCAACGCTCGCAGAACATTGGATCATGGATATGGAGAGAATTTTCCGATCGATTCCGATGACAGATAGAGAGAAGATTGAGAACGCAAGTGATGTACTGAAGAGTGAAGCCCAGAACTGGTGGGTTAATGTCCTAGATCAAGGAGCACCGATTACTTGGGAAGGGTTTAAGGCAGAATTCAATCGCCGATTCTTTCCGCGAGCCGCCTACAATGCAGAGAAGCGAGAATTTGATAACCTTAAGCAAGGAGACATGACTGTGACAGAGTATACTTCCAAGTATAATGCGTTGTTGAGGTTTGGTAAAGGTTCTGTGCCAGGAGAGGAAGATAGGGCAAGGAAATTTGAAGAAGGCTTAAGGGAAAATATCCGTTTGAGAGTAGAAACCTACGAACACTCGACTGTGGCAGCAGTACAGCAGACGACACTTGTCGCCGAAAGTGGAATAGAGAGATCGAGACAAAATCACCAAGGAAAGCGAAGTCATGAGGGTGGTGACCGAAGTCAGGGTGGATCTTTTAAGAGGCCGTTTTCACGAGGCTCTAGTTCTGGTTTTAATGATTCCAAGAGAATACCCAGTAACATACCGTTGTGTTCACTTTGCAACCGACCACACACTGGTCGATGTTTTCTGACCAACTTTCAGAACAGATCCACAGGGGGAAACAGTGTGAGTTCTGCGACTCATTCGCAACTCAAGTGTTTTGATTGTGGTACCTTGGGACACCGAGCGAAGGATTGCCCAAAGAAGCGTTCTCAACAAGGGGCAAGCTCTATGGCTTCTAGTGGTTCGAAGCCTAAGCAGTCTAGTGACGGGGGACAAAGGACAGAGCAACGTCAGGGAAGATCATTCCATATGAACCCTGGAGACGTGGCTGCTACTGATACAGTGGTCTCAGGTATGGTGCTTGTATGTTCGCACTTAGCACGCATACTCGTTGATTCGGGATCTACGCATTCGTTTGTATCTCATAACTTTGTTGAACATTTGAATGTTAAGTCCGCGCCACTAGGATATGAATTGTCTATCGCTGTGCCACTTAGTAAGTCAGTAGTGACATCTACTATATATAAGAACTGTGCAATCAAACTAGGCGAGAAGTTGATGACTGTAGACCTTATACCGATTGGGGTGAATCATTTTGATGTGATACTGGGAATGAATTGGTTAGCTCTTAATCAAGCCACGATAGACTGCGAACGGAAAGAGGTTAATTTTTTATCACCAGTACATGGGAACTTTTGTTTCCAAGGGAGTGGGGTTACACCGCCGCCGTACTTGATTTCAGCTATTCGAGCAGGAAAATTATTGAAAAAGGGATGTCAAGGATTCCTATGTTCAGTGACTGATGTCTCAGCGACCAAATTAAAAGTAGAAGACATTCCGATAGTACGAGAATATCCAGATGTATTTCCGGATGAGTTACCAGATGTTCTTATTGAGAGAGAGGTCGAGTTCACTATTGAGATTATACCAGACTCAAGACCCGTATCAAAGGCACCGTATAGAATGGCACCAGTAGAATTGAAGGAACTGAAAGTTCAATTGCAAGAATTACTTGACAAGGTTTTCATTCGACCAAGTGTATCGCCGTGGGGAGCTCCAGTGTTGTTTGTAAAGAAGAAAGATGGTTCAATGAGGATGTGTGTGGATTATCGGGAACTGAACAAATTGATAATCAAGAACAAGTATCCACTACCCAGAATTGATGATTTATTTGATCAACTTCGTGGGGCACAAGTATTCTCCAAGATAGATCTAAGATCGGGTTATCATCAGTTGAAAGTGAAGGCCGAAGATGTTGAGAAAACAGCTTTTAGAACGCGTTATGGACACTATGAGTTCTTAGTTATGCCATTTGGGGTTACCAATGCACCAGCTGCGTTCATGGATCTTATGAACCGAGTCTTTAAGGACTATTTGGATGATTTTGTGATAGTGTTCATCGACGATATCCTTATCTATTCATCTAGTGAGATAGAACACGAGAACCACTTGAGGATGATACTTCAGAGATTACGAGAGAAACAATTGTTTGGAAAATTCAAGAAATGTGAATTTTGGTTACCTAGCATTACTTTTCTTGGTCACGTGATTGATAAGAATGGAGTATCAGTTGATCCTCACAAAGTAGAAGCTGTATCAAATTGGCAAAGACCGACTTCCGTATCTGAAATTCGAAGTTTCTTGGGATTAACGGGATATTACCGCCGTTTTATTGAACATTTCTCGAAGATCTCGTTGCCAATGACAAAGTTGATGAGGAAGGGAGTTACATTTGAATGGAGTCAGGAATGCGAGGACAGTTTTCAAGAATTGAAGTCACGATTGACGAGAGCACCTATTTTGACAATACCATCCGGAACCGAGGGATTTGTGATCTATAGTGATGCTTCACACAAAGGGTTGGGATGCGTATTGATGCAAGGGGGTAAAGTGATTGCTTATGCTTCTAGACAGTTGAAGACACATGAGATTAATTATCCGACCCATGATCTTGAATTAGCCGCAGTAATTCATGCTTTGAAGATTTGGAGACACTACTTATACGGGGAAAAGTGTGAGATATTCACAGACCACAAGAGTTTGAAATATATTTTTACCCAACGGGATTTGAACATGAGGCAACGAAGATGGTTGGAGTTGATGAAGGATTACGATCTTTCGATTGAGTACCATCCGGGGAAAGCGAATGTAGTAGCCGATGCATTAAGCCGGAAGACGCCGAGGAATTTAGCCGACGAGCTAACACAACAAAAAGAATTGGTAAAAGAAATGGAACGTTTAGACTTGGAGGTGATACCAAAGGTTAGTGGTGGTTTAATGATGGCAATTGCAAAGCGGGGGTATTTGTAAAATACAACCGCGCTAAAGGAAAGAATTGTATTAGTTTTTATCACAACTTCCCGTTTTATCTGCGATTTGCATTGCAAGGCTAATTTCTATACACTATGATTAATCTATGATAAGTTGTATTGTTTTAGCTGTTGTTTGTGCAGATTACTGCTGTGTGGACTAAACAGATGAACATCAGAATAAATGGAATGCTGGAATGAAAACAAAAGAAGCCCAAGCTGAAATGTGGAGTTCGATCGATCTAAGAAGGTTCGATCGATCGAGAGTTCGATCGCTCAAAGTGAGTGGAAGCGCTTGAGGCTTAAGGGTTCGATCGATCGAGAGCAGTTCGATCGATCGAACGGGGTATTTCCAGTAACATTTGCGTAGGCAGCAGATGCGGGTTTTAACCCTAGTTTCTTAGGTTTTCTTATATATAGGAGTATTGTACACGTCCAGTGGGACGCCCACTTTACTTTTTAACAGTTTTATAGAGAGAGATAGAGAGTTTGTTTGGTTTTTTGTAGGTTTTCATTGAATATTTACATTGTGGATTGGATTTCTCTGAGTTAATACAAGTGTCTTCTATTCCAGGTTATCTATATTCTGCTCACTTAGATTCTGCACTTAGTAGTCATAGTTTAATTGCTCATCTCGTGATATTATATGTTAAATAGTTGTAGAACCCTAGATTTCGTAGTTTTCATGAATAACTCGCAACCAAACAAGGTGTTAATGTTTTCTTACGTTAAAAATCAATCCTCGACACTCCAGACGATGTCTGAGTAGTCCCAGGTTGGGAGAACACGATGAAACAGTGATCTCCAGCCTCTGCCATGCAGCAGAATAATCGCTGTGTTCGATCGATCAAAGTCCGTTCGATCGATCGAACCAGAGACAGTCAATCGATCGAAGTCAGTTCGATCGATTGAGGGATGAAGGTCTTCGATCGATCGAAAGCGCGTCGATCGATCGAACTCTCGGATTCTTGAGGATGTTCCCTGCAGTATTCCAGGACCTTTTGTTTTAGGATTTGTTATCATTCTGTCCCAAATAAATGCTCAGTTTGTCAAAACAGTTTTAAAACTAAGGCCCTAAGGCATTTTCTTTCAATACATTTTGCAAACCATCTTCAATGCTAACACCATTGAGGATGCGAGTCTTAACTATTGGATTAAAGCGCTTTCAAGTATTTTAATTTAACTGTGATGATATGGTCCCGGTCATGAAAGGGCCATGGATTCTCTATCTTTGGAGGAATACGGAAAACTGTGGGTAATATACTCCTTTGTGCTTCAAGGTAAATGCATGGTAGATGGTTAGATTACTGTGGATTCGTGTAATCCCAACACTTTCTTTTAAAAGTTAAACATCCTAATTTCAGGTACTGTTTTAATTAGCTAGTTAGATCGTTAGTCATTTTCTGTAGTAATTTTAGCTGTGGAACTTTGTGTTCCGCACCATCGTTCAATCTTATTTATTTTATTTTATTTTCTTTAGAGGTTAGTCTAATTCGATAGGTCAACACCTTCCCTGTGGGATCGACCTGGTCTTACCAGATATTACTTGCACGTCTACCTACACTTGGGTATTGCACAAGAGCGCACAAGATTTTTCTCGTGTCAAGTTTTTGGCGCCGTTGCCGGGGAAGGCGACGATCAATTCCTTAGTTTACCTCAGTCTCTCTTCATCTCTTTCTATTTTTATTTTCTCTTCTTTTCAGTTCTTTTGGGTAAGTTCTCACCCTAGGGACTTTCCTAGTTCATGTCCGAGAATTCTATTGAAGGAATTTTTGGAAATCCTTTCTACATGTCTGACTCTGAAAGCTCCATCAACCCCATAGCCACTCCAACTGCATCAATGGATGATCATCAGAGTAAAAATGGTGACAATGTTGTGGTACCAATTGATGAGGCACTCCGTCCTCTTTGCGATCTCATGCAACCAGAACATGCACCTACGCCCTCTTGCATTCAAATCCCACCGCATAATGGCGAATTTCAGTTTCGCAATGGGATGATTCAACTGCTTCCCACTTTTCATGGGATGGAAAGCGAGAAGGCGTATTTACATGTCACCGATTTCGAGGATGTTTGTAAAACATTCTCGCAAACTTGTCCTAGGGAGGTGACGCATTTAATGCTATTCCCCTTCACTTTGAAAGATAAAGCGAAGGCGTGGCTCCACTCCCTAAAACCTAATTCAATTTTCACCTGGCATGCGATGAGCACCGCGTTTTTGAAGAAATTCTATCCTACTCGCATGACCACAGACCTTCAGCGTCAAATCAATTCCTATAAACAAAAGAGCAATGAAACCTTCACACAAGCGTGGGAGCGTTTCAAAGATTTGCTTCTCTCGTGCCCACACCATGGGTTTGAGAAATGGCGAACTATCAGCTTCTTTTATCAGGGATTGAATGGTGAAACAAAGAAGTTGGTGGAAACAATGAGCTCGGGACCATTTCTGCGTAAAAACACTGAAGAGGCCGAAGCCCATTTCGAATGGTTAGCTGAATACGCTCATGAATGGTCAAATTCTGACAATATCTCACACTCACAGATATCCTGTGTAGAGGAGAAAAGCCTATACCAGCTAACCAATGAGGATCACCTCATGACTAAGTATGCAGAGCTAGCAAAGAAGGTAGAGGAGTTAAGTATGAAAGGAGAGAGCTCTAGGCAAGTCTTGCCTGAAGAACCATGTGGCACATGTAACATGTTGGGACATACAACTCAATATTGTCCTAAAGTGCCATATTTTCAAGAGCAAGCCCCTATAGAGATGAATGCCATGCAAGGTTTTCGAGGGGCGGGGAATTCCAACAATAACTTTCAAAATAACAATAGATGGAATCACCCCGGTTTTGATTGGAGAAATAATGCTGGGGCCCAAAATCAATATCAACAGCAGCCCTACAACAACAATCAATATCAAGGGCAAAACAATAGGCCAGCCCAGCATTACAATCAAAACAGAACCAATAATTACAATCAAGCTCAACCCTCCAATGCACCACAAACCAATACCTATGTGCCACCGCACAAGAAGGTACAAGAAGAAGAGCCACTTGCTAATGCCAATCTAACGCAGCAACTCATACAGATGATGAGTAGAATGTCTGCCACATTAGAAAGGATAGATGCACGGCAAGAAGGTTCAGGAGGAACATTCCCTGCCCAACCACTTCCAAATCCAAAGGGACATAACAATGGTCCTAACAATCAAGAACATGCTAAAGCTGTGACTACACTGAGAAGTGGAAAAATCATAGGGAAAAGCATGCCTCTGTCCACTCCCGAAGTGTACGATGAGGAGGAAGTGGTGGATAAAGAAGTTGAGCTACCATCTACTCAAGAGGAGGAGCAGTCTACCAATGACGAACCAATCAAGGCAAACATTGAAGCTCCTAGAGTAGAGGAAGAAGTTGAGCGAAGGCCTGGGAAGGAGTCTGTTAAGGAGGAACCACCAAAATGCCCCTTCCCTGCACCTTATCCTCAACGGTTGAAGAAACCCAAGAATGAGACAAAGAATCAGGAGTTTCTGGAATTGTTTAAGCAAGTTAAGATTAACCTTCCACTCCTAGATGCTATCAAGCAAGTGCCGGCCTATGCTAAGTATCTCAAAGATCTATGCACGGTCAAGAGGAGGCAAAGCGTGAAGAAACATGCTTATGTCGCATGTCAAGCTAGTGCGATCATTCAAAATGAGTTGCCTCCAAAACTCAAAGATCCCGGCACACCTACTGTCTCATGCAGAATTGGGAATCAAAAGATAGACAACGCACTCCTCGATTTAGGAGCAAGCGTGAACCTGCTGCCATACTCAGTCTATAAACAGCTGGGGTTGGGTGAACTCAAACCCACCCGAGTTGCTTTGCAATTGGCAGACAGATCTGTAAAGTACCCTAGAGGGGTGTTAGAGGACGTCCTTGTCCAAATAGACTCTTTTGTCTTTCCGGTTGATTTCGTGATATTGGACACAGAACCTGTGTCTAATCCTGGTGCACATATCCCGGTTATTTTTGGACGTCCATTCCTCAACACCATTGATGCCACAATCAAGATTAGAACTGGTATCATGACTATCGTATTCGGGAACATGACGTTGAATATCAAGATCTTTTCTAATCCCCGACCTGAAGAATACGATGATGAGGAAGAAATCCATTATATAGACACGGTCATTGAAGATGAAGTTGACTTGGTCGACTATAAAGATTCTTTGGAAGTTGTGATGACTCAATTTGGCGATATTTATCAGCCTGCAGAGTCCACCCCATTGGATGCTGACCTGAACCAGACGTGTCTTATGATGGATACGAAGGAGGAGGATAGAGCCGATTGCATGTGGATACAGCCATATGAACAACTGCCTCCTAAAACCAAGTTGGTAATGCCCTCTAGTTTCCAGTTTCCGGAGTTAGAATTGAAGGAGCTTCCCAAAGAGCTAAAATACGCATTCCTAGGGACTGGAAAAACTTATCCTGTGATCATTTCAGCTGCTTTAACTCATGAACAGGAAAGTAAGCTAGTGGAAATGCTTACCAAGCATAAGGATGCTATGGGATGGACAATTGCTGACCTCAAAGGCATAAGCCCATCCATATGCACGCATAAGATATATCTGGAGGAAGACGCTAAACCCTCAAGGCAAATGCAAAGGCGTCTGAATCCCAACATGCAAGAAGTAGTTAAAAAGGAAGTGCTTAAACTACTTGATGTTGGGATGATATATCCGATATCTGACAGTCCTTGGGTTAGTCCTACCCAAGTAGTTCCAAAGAAAGCAGGCATAACGGTCATCCCGAACAAAGATGGTGAATTGGTACCAACACGTGTTCCCACTGGATGGAGGATGTGTATTGACTACAGGAAGTTAAATACTGTGACCCGAAAGGACCATTTTCCTTTGCCATTTATGGATCAAATGCTAGAACGCGTGGCGGGTCACAAGTATTACTGCTTCTTGGATGGATACAGTGGATATAATCAAATTGAGATTACTCCTGAAGATCAGGAGAAAACCACATTCACGTGTCCATTCGGTACTTTTGCCTACCGACGAATGCCGTTTGGCCTATGCAATGCACCGACTACCTTTCAGCGGTGCATGCTGAGTATATTCAGTGACATGGTCGAAAACATCCTTGAAGTTTTCATGGATGATTTTTCAGTATTCGGCCATAGCTTCGAAGATTGCCTTAGCAATCTCGAGCAGGTTTTAATGAGGTGTGAGGACAAACACCTAGTCTTGAATTGGGAGAAGTGTCACTTCATGGTGACCAAGGGAATAGTCCTCGGCCACATAATATCCGATGAAGGCATTCAAGTGGATAAGGCTAAAATCGACATAATCTCAAATTTACCTGTTCCCCGTACAGTAAGAGACATTCGTTCATTCTTGGGGCATGCAGGTTTTTATCGTCGATTTATCCAAAATTTCAGTGCAATTTCTCGACCCCTTTGTCAACTTCTTGTCAAAGATGCACCTTTCGAGTGGTCAGAGAGTTGCCAAAAGTCCTTTGAGGATCTAAAAGATCACCTCACCTCCGCACCTATAATACAGGCACCCGACTGGAGTTTGCCTTTTGAATTAATGTGCGACGCTAGTGATTACGCCATTGGCGCAGTCCTAGGCCAGAGAAAGGACAATAAGCCACATGTGATATACTACGCCAGCCGAACCTTGAATGACGCTCAAATGAATTACACTACCACTGAGAAGGAGCTGCTGGCTGTAGTATTCGCCCTGGACAAGTTTAGGTCTTATCTGATAGGGTCACCAATCGTCTGTTTTACAGATCATTCGGCCCTCAAATATCTGCTGACAAAGAAAGACGCTAAACAACGGCTTATTCGCTGGATACTCTTACTCCAAGAGTTTGATCTAACAATCAAGGACAAGAAAGGAGTAGAGAATGTGGTTGCGGATCATTTGTCCCGGTTGACTTTTGTTGACAATACTGAATCCCAATCCATTAAAGATGAGTTCCCAGACGAACAACTACTGGCAGTAAGTAGTCTGCCTTGGTATGCTGATATTGTAAACTACCTCGTCACGGGTGAAACACCAACTCATTGGTCGAACCAAGATAGGAAACGGTTCCTCTCGTTCGCGCGTCACTTCTTCTTTGATGACCCATACCTTTTCAAGTACTGTGCTGATCAGGTCATCAGGCGCTGCGTCCCCAACGAGGATATAACCGTAATATTAGCGTCATGCCATTATGAGGCATGCGGTGGCCACTTCACGTCACAAAAGACCGCACAAAAAGTCCTACAAAGCGGTTTTTACTGGCCCACAGCCTTCAAAGATGCTTATTCCTTTTGCAAGACATGCCAACGCTGTCAAAAGCTTGGAACCATTTCTAAAAGGAATTCTATGCCTTTAACCCCTATCATCACAATTGAGATATTTGATTGTTGGGGCATAGATTTTATGGGCCCATTTCCCAAGTCAAATAACTGTGAATATATACTCCTTGCTGTGGAGTATGTATCGAAATGGGTAGAAGCGATACCAACGAGACGAAATGACCATAGAACGGTCATGTCATTTCTAAGAGAGCATATTTTGTCTCGTTTTGGTACTCCGAAAGCTTTATTAAGTGACCAAGGCAAGCATTTCTGCAATAGGCCCTTGGAGTCACTTCTCAAGAAATACGGAGTCCATCATAAAATCGCTCTTGCCTATCATCCACAGTCTAATGGGCAAGCAGAATTGGCTAACCGAGAAATCAAGCATATTCTCGAGAAGACGGTTAGTTCCAATCGAAAAGACTGGGCATACAAATTGACAGACGCGTTATGGGCATACCGTACTGCCTATAAGACGAATCTTGGTATGTCCCCGTACAGATTGGTTTACGGGAAAGCTTGCCATCTTCCTGTTGAAATTGAACATAAAGCTTACTGGGCAACGCGCTCATTGAACTTTGATATTCAAGAAGGAGGTCAGCTACGCAAGCTCCAACTTGCAGAGCTAGAGGAAATACGACGAGATGCATATGACTCTGCAAAGTTGCATAAGGAAAAGTTGAAGGCTCGCCATGATCGTACGATTTGTCGTAAAGCATTCGAGCCGGGGCAGAAAGTATTGCTGTATGACTCTCGCCTCCACCTTTTCCCAGGTAAGCTCCGTTCTCGTTGGACAGGCCCGTTCATCGTAAAAACTGTTTTTCCACATGGGGCGGTTGAGATTGTCAATCCAAAGAACGATGATTGTTTCAAGGTCAATGGCCAAAGATTGAAACCGTTCTTGGAGAACTTCCACACTGAAGTTGAGCACATCCAGCTGGATGAGCCCAGCTATTCTCATGATTAAAGATCCAAAGTGTAGTTCCAATTGTTGTTGTATTTCTCTTCTTTCCTTGCATTTTAGTTTCTCTCTCTTTTGTTTCTTTTTGGTTTTCGTTCTTTATTTCGTGTTTGTGATCTAGTTCTAATCCATTATACCTTAAACCACTCTGTTGCAGGTGCATAGATGCGAGGTGATGACGTTCATTCTGTCGGTTCTTGGGCTGATTCAGAATGTCGTTGTGGTACCTGGACTGAGGGTGAGCTCACACCCTGCCCTTTGCTTCATCAAGATCCTGAAGCTCATTCTCTTATCGATGCTACTCAAGGGTACATTCCATATCCACCAGCCCTCCTGGACATCAATCCATACAAAAATATGGGATTTCAGGATGATGATGATGTGGAGGAGGATGATGACCTGTACATGGGACGCATGGTGGATGATGCACTCATGGCCCAGTGGGAAAATGATGATATGTGGGAGCCATGGGAGGATCATGACCTTCAGGATGTCGTCCCAGATCGCCACAATGCCGTCTTTGTTTTCGTGGACGATTTCCTTGTTCCTGAGTTGGTCCCATACCGCTACGTGCACCTGAGCTACCTGCTATTTAGGCTCCAATGCCCATTACCAGCCAGTGCATTTTGGGAACCTATGCCAATAGTGAGGTTGGAACTTGTCACAGTTCTTTGTATTTTTGTTTCTATTCATTGTTTTTCTTTTCGTGTTAATTCGTGTTTCTTGTGTTCTGTTATTTTATTTTCAGTTGTTGTTTTTTGTCCAGGATTGTCACTATGTTCCTAAATGGTATTCCGGTATTTCTCCCACATCAACTGATTCATGGTCTTGGGCCCTACATAAGGCCCCCACACACTCCGCCGCGAGAGGACAGTCCGTTGCGAAATCACACTCCTTTATCCTTGTCTCCGTCCGGATCACCTCTTGCATGGGCTTTCAATTCTGTGGAGACGCCAGACTTGTTTGATGATGTCCTTGCTGCTTTTCGATTGTTCTGGGAAAGGGAATCATCGAGTTTGGACTTCACTTCTGACGATTCGGCGAGTTATGAAGAGATTGTGGAAGAGGAAATCTTTATACTCGAAGATTAGTGCTGCATTTCAGTTGTTTTTGTTCAATTTCATCTTTTGTCTATCAACTGGAATGTAATCCTTGACGGAATTTTTATTGGTTTTAGTTTTAGTTTTATTTTTGGTTTTCTTTAGTTAAATAAGGTTTTAACCACAGTTGGGGATAATTATGTTGCAATTTGGATGCACTTATAAAGTTTTATTTTTATATAAATTGCAATTTTCTATTCTGAGAATGAATTTCTGTCATACATGCTTGTACTTCAACTGTTTTTTCAGTCTCTCTGTATGTCCAGAATTATTTCGGATAGTTGGGGGTGATGTGGTTCATGCCCCAATTGAATTCTGGAATGTTAGTGTTCGATCGATCGAACCCAGTTCGATCGATCGAAACCTGGATGTTCAAGCGCTTGTAGTTTATGTTCAATCGATTGAGGTATTTGTGTTCGATCGATCGAACTTGGTTCGATCGATCGAACGGAGCATTTAAACGAGGCGTCTTCAGGACATTTTTTTCATTTCCCTCACTCTCACTCTCAATCGCTCGAGCACAGAGGAGGGGGCGACTCGGCATTTTTCGTACCCTTGCATTCAATTAGGCGCCCTGATCACCCCTCTGATCATCCTCACCGGCATATCATCATCCCCTCCATCTCCACTGCGTGTTCTACACCAAGGTAGGCCCCACTTATTGTGTTTTCCTTTTCCTTAATATTCGTGTTAGAAAATCCCAAGGGGGTGTCCCCTTGGTCTTAGGATCTTCTTTTGATTAGTGTAACTATTGTTTCTTTTTCGTTTCTGCGATCTTTGCAACATCGCTGTGTTCGATCGCTTGAACTGGTTTCGAGCGATCGAAGGGGAGATGTTCGATCGATCGAACAATGTTCAAGCGATCGAAGTCTACTCCAGTTCGATCGATCGAACCCAGTTCAATCGATCGAACTCAAGCAGTGGCAGTTTTGTTTCTTTGTCTCCCTGTTCTTATCTGTATCATGTCGTGTCTTATTTTCAGGGCTGCCCGATGAATCCAGTGACGGGCTACCATAAGTCTAAGCCCCTCAGCCGTATTATACCAGATCCGGTACCTGCACACGGGTTCCGGAATGACGAGGATAGGCTGTGGTACGAGCGGCACTTTCAGACGAGGATGGTGATGGTCGAGCGCCCTATTGAGCACATCTGGACAGAGAGCCCATGGTTCCTTACACGGATCCGCTCTATGCCTCACTGGTTCCATCTCCTGTCGTTGGCCAAGAGTGTCAATCTGTCTTGGATTCGCGGTGCTTGCGCGACTATGATCAGCGACCCGGTTGCACCATTCACCTACCATGCCTTCTTCCAGAGTCGCTCATTCATTATCAGTCCAGCCACCGTTTCAGCCGCGTTGGGGGTACCAGAGGTACCAGATTATGTTTGCCCCCACCGGCCAGATGCACCAGTGACCCCACCATCCACTATTATCCGGGAGCTCACTGGAGGCGCCGTTCCGTCTTGGGATGGCGATGCTTTGATCGAGGACCATTTTCTCACTGATGGCTACCATATGATCCACTTGGTCCTCAGTAACTGCCTCCTAGTGACTTCCTATCGAGAGAAGATCGCGGCTTGGTATGCGCGAGTCTTATATGCAGTGGGGACGGGACAGCCAGTTTGTATATCACGCCTATATATTGACTTTATGGTCCACCCCACCCGTTATATCTCGTCCAAGAAGCACCTGAAGGGTGCTTGGGCTATTCAGAGGGTGATGGCTGAGGCCGGTTTCCCCGTGCTTGCTGGCGATGATGTTCGCCCTTCTCCCCGCAGATTTAGCGAGGCGGCTGCTCGCCGCTCCGACGCCCAGAAGAGGAAGCGAAAGGGGAAAGGGAAAGCAAGAGTGAGGGGGAGGAAGAAGAGGCGTGGTGGGACGGACACGGAGGCCGGAGCTTCAGGGACACCTACTGAGGTGGAGGAGCTTGATTCGGATGATGAGGATGATCCAGTTGCTGCGGTTCAGCAGTTTGAGCTGCGACAACGGTCGCAGACTCAGGCCCAGGGAGAGTCTTCTTCTTCTGTGCCTCTCCCGACAGTTCACGAGCTACTATTAGAGGAGAGAGAGGCCAGGATTAGACTCGAAGGCCGGATAGACCATCTCCAGACTTTACTGGAGTCCATTTTGATTCAGATTGGGGTTGAGTCGACTGTTCATTCTACTCCGCATCCATCGACGACCCCGTCTGCACCACCTACCACTGTGCCATCATCTGATGCTGCCCCAGATTCTGAGGCTGCTGATCCTTTTTCCACCGCTGCTTCCGAGCCATCTGCTGCCGCCCCTGCTACTACCATATTGCCGCCTACTCCCATCGACATCCCTTCTGATATAGCCGATGATACGCCGTCTGGGGTCGATTAGTTTTAGTTGGGGAGGGGGTATTTATGTATTTTTGGTTGGTTGGATATATGTTGGTGGTTTTGGTTGTATTATGTGGTTAGTTGTTTTTTTGTATGGACATTATGTATCTCTGTTTGTATTTTATTATGTTCATTTACAGTGGTTTAGTTTGTTGGATCATGGTTTTTAGCGTATATTCTTTTTTATTGATCCTGTTTGTTTTGGAGATTGTGTTCTACTTTTCTATGCTAGGTTGCTTTGCTTGCGATCATCATTTGCTCTATACAGGTGATACCCATCTATTTTATTTATTGAAAATCAACTTCTGGGGACTTTGTTGTTTTCAGTTGGGGGTACGAGACAATAGATAGGTATACACCCGTAATAATCAGGTTTTGCACTTAGATATGTTTTAAATTTAATGAGAACACAGTCTGTTAAAATTTTGAAAATTTTTTAATCGTATTGTTAGAATAACTCTGAATAATCTCTCCTGCTTGTTGGTTAGACAATGACACATTTGTAGTATTCTCATCTTTTTATGGATTAAATCCACGCGTTTTTCTGTATCACTGAAATAAATTGCATTTGTAAAGCTATTATGTACCCAACACTTTTGTGCATTAATTGGCAGCCATGTAGAAAACTTAAAAAATTGAGTTAATATGATTATTGTGCGAAAAAGAATAAGTAGTGGAGGCTAATAACCCTTTGTGAGCTATTGAGCCAGTCGTCATTTCTGAGGGGATTCTCATACATTGTCGAATGGTTTTTTCTTGCATATACTTCGTGAATTCGTTGTTAAGTCTCAGTTTTCTTTAAAGTTTTGACTGCTTGTTAGAGGAGAACGTTCAGGATTTACCAATTAAACTCAATGAACACGTAAGTGCTAAAAATTGAAAGTTGAGAAAATGATTCAAGCCATCGTTTACCCATTCTTTTACCTGATATAACTATCACCTACATTCATTGAATGATTTCATCCCTGATCCCACACCTTAATTAAATATTTCCAATATAATCATAAGAATTCATACCCTTGATCTATACCTTGACCTCATCGAGCCGTTTGAAATATTTGTTGGGAATGAGTCATCAAAGTATGTGAAATGGAAGAAAGTAGTTGTGGGATATATAGTTAAAAAAAAAAAAAAAAAAAAAAAATGATGATGAATGCAGGTTAAAAAAAAAAAAAAAAAAAAAAAAAACAGTATATGAAATGAATGGGAGATTGGGTGGAGAAAAGAATTAAGAATAAAAAGAGAAGTTGAAATTCCATCACATACTAAAAAAAGCACACTCTTCTCTACAACCCTCCTACCTACTAAATAAAAGCCGCAAGTCAAAGTCTTGAAGATTCTCAATAATTGATTTGAACATGGAAGTGTGAGTTGAGTTATCCACGGTATTTCGCTCCTCTAGTAAGTAGTGTTCCATTCCTGAGACTATACACTTTTAAAAAGTCCGTTTTTCATAGAGTCAAGTATGAAAGCATTAGCACTCATAATATCATCCTTATCAAAGCTTTCATACGATGTGTGATCATTGTAAAGCAAGTTTCTGAGAGACGTTCTTTTTAAGTGTGACCAATGTGAGAATTGAGCTAAAACTGCAAGTTTTCCAAAGTACAATAGTCTATATAACTCTTAATAAGGTTGGACGCATGGTTGTTAATTTCACACACACACGGGTGCATGATGGTAATACATGTGTTATATTTTACTTGGTGATATGGGGGAGCATGTGGGTCTCTTTCAGGGGTTGATAGAGGATATTATATTATTGTGGAGTTTAGTTAACAATTTAATGGAAGGGTGAATTCTACAAGTTATTCTGAATCTTTTTGAGCGTAAATTGGAGAATTTTGTGGGTATATTCACTGCAAACCCTCACGAGACAACACTCGTCCACTAGGGGGAACCTAGGGGTTTAACGGCTTGTTGCATTTGCTAAATGCAACCGCGATTCCTGCGAAAGTGAGTTAGGATCTTTCTTTCTATCTTAGTTTAGGTTGTTTTTAGTTTTTCTTTGTTTCTTAGTTGTGGTAGTATTAGTTTAGGAGTTTTTATTTTATTTTATTTTCGCTTTATCGCTAGGGACTAGCAATAAGCTAGTTGGGGGTTGTGCAAAGCGGGGGTATTTGTAAAATACAACCGCGCTAAAGGAAATAATTGTATTAGTTTTTATCACAACTTCCCGTTTTATCTGCGATTTGCATTGCAAGGCTAATTTCTATACACTATGATTAATCTATGATAAGTTGTATTGTTTTAGCTGTTGTTTGTGCAGATTACTGCTGTGTGGACTAAACAGATGAACATCAGAATAAATGGAATGCTGGAATGAAAACAAAAGAAGCCCAAGCTGAAATGTGGAGTTCGATCGATCTAAGAAGGTTCGATCGATCGAGAGTTCGATCGCTCAAAGAGAGTGGAAGCGCTTGGGGCTTAAGGGTTCGATCGATCGAGAGCAGTTCGATCGATCGAACGGGGTATTTCCAGTAACATTTGCGTAGGCAGCAGATGCGGGTTTTAACCCTAGTTTCTTAGGTTTTCTTATATATAGGAGTATTGTACACGTCCAGTGGGACGCCCACTTTACTTTTTAACAGTTTTATAGAGAGAGATAGAGAGTTTGTTTGGTTTTTTGTAGGTTTTCATTGAATATTTAAATTGTGGATTGGATTTCTCTGAGTTAATACAAGTGTCTTCTATTCCAGGTTATCTATATACTGCTCACTTAGATTCTGCACTTAGTAGTCATAGTTTAATTGCTCATCTCGTGATATTATATGTTAAATAGTTGGAGAACCCTAGATTTCGTAGTTTTCATGAATAACTCACAACCAAACAAGGTGTTAATGTTTTCTTACGTTAAAAATCAATCCTCGACACTCCAGACGATGTCTGAGTAGTCCCAGGTTGGGAGAACACGATGAAACAGTGATCTCCAGCCTCTGCCATGCAGCAGAATAATCGCTGTGTTCGATCGATCGAAGTCCGTTCGATCGATCGAACCAGAGACAGTCAATCGATCGAAGTCAGTTCGATCGATTGAGGGATGAAGGTCTTCGATCGATCGAAAGCGCGTCGATCGATCGAACTCTCGGATTCTTGAGGATGTTCCCTGCAGTATTCCAGGACCTTTTGTTTTAGGATTTGTTATCATTCTGTCCCAAATAAATGCTCAGTTTGTCAAAACAGTTTTAAAACTAAGGCCCTAAGGCATTTTCTTTCAATACATTTTGCAAACCATCTTCAATGCTAACACCATTGAGGATGCGAGTCTTAACTATTGGATTAAAGCGCTTTCAAGTATTTTAATTTAACTGTGATGATATGGTCCCGGTCATGAAAGGGCCATGGATTCTCTATCTTTGGAGGAATACGGAAAACTGTGGGTAATATACTCCTTTGTGCTTCAAGGTAAATGCATGGTAGATGGTTAGATTACTGTGGATTCGTGTAATCCCAACACTTTCTTTTAAAAGTTAAACATCCTAATTTCAGGTACTGTTTTAATTAGCTAGTTAGATCGTTAGTCATTTTCTGTAGTAATTTTAGCTGTGGAACTTTGTGTTCCGCACCATCGTTCAATCTTATTCATTTTATTTTATTTTCTTTAGAGGTTAGTCTAATTCGATAGGTCAACACCTTCCCTGTGGGATCGACCTGGTCTTACCAGATATTACTTGCACGTCTACCTACACTTGGGTATTGCACAAGAGCGCACAAGATTTTTCTCGTGTCAGCAATCATGGCACACCCAGATATTATTGATGAGATTCAGAAAGAACAATTCAACGATGTCTATTTGTGCAAAATGAGGGATGAGATACCTTTGGGGAAGCGACCTGGTTTTGTGTTGGAACGAGGAACGTTGAAACTGGGAAATCGATTATGTGTACCAAATGTGAAAGACTTGAAAGAGAGAATTCTAGAAGAAGCTCATAGTACGAGATATTCAGTGCATCCGGGAAGTAACAAGATGTACCGAAACTTGCGAGAAAACTTCTGGTGGAGAGGTATGAAGCGGGAGGTTGCTAAGTTTGTGTCCGAATGTTTAGCATGTCAACAGGTGAAGGCAAAAAGACAAGTACCTACAGGACTACTACAACCATTACCAGTGTAAGAGTGGAAATGGGATGAGATTACGATGGATTTTGTATCCGGATTTCCGCGATCGCATAACAAGAACGACAAAATTTGGGTTATAGTTGACAGATTGACGAAATCAGCTCATTTTCTTCCAATTAAGACGACTAAGCCGTCCAAGTTAGCAGAGTTGTATGTGGAAGAGATTATAAGACTACACGGGGTTCCAGCAGTGATTATATCGGATCGTGATAGTAGTTTTACATCAAGGTTTTGGGGAAGTTTGCAAGAAGCTATGGGTACGAAGTTGAGTTTCAGTACCGCATTTCATCCTCAGACCGACGGACAGTCAGAACGGACGATTCAGACCTTAGAGGATATGTTGAGATTGTGTGTCCTAGATTTTGGGAGTGATTGGGAGAAACACTTACCATTAATCGAATTTGCTTACAACAACAGCTTTCAGTCAAGTATTGGTATGGCACCATATGAAGGTATGGCCGTAAGTGTCGATCACCAGTTTGTTGGACCGAGGTTGGAGAAAGGAAGTTGTTAGGACCTGAATTAATACAGGTGACTACTGAGAAGGTGAAATTGATTCAAGAGCGACTCAAGGTAGCTCAGAGCCGATATAAGAGTTATGCAGACTTGAAACGACGACCGATGAATTTTGAAGTGGGAGATTTCGTATACTTGCGGGTATCGCCTTCGAAAGGCATTGTACGATTTGGGAAGAGGGGAAAGCTAAATCCGAGATTCATAGGACCTTTTGAGATCCTAGAGAGAGTAGGTCCAGTGGCTTATCGATTGGCCTTATCATCAGAATTGGAACATGTACATAATGTGTTTCACGTGTCTATGTTGAGACGTTGTATGACTGATACAAGTAAGATCATTGTACCTGAACCGTTGCAAATTCAGGGGGACTTGACTTATGTGGAACAACCAGTGGAGATTCTAGATCGCAAAGAACAAGTTTTAAGAACTAAGACGATTCCAATGGTAAAAGTGCTATGGCGTAGTCACACGGTGGAAGAGGCTACATGGGAACATGAGGAAGACATGAGGAATGAGTATCCGTACTTATTCGACGTATGAGGTAAAGTTTGGGGACAAACTTCCTTTTTGGAGGGGAGAGTTGTCACACCCGTTCCAGAATTTCATGGTTTTAAAACATGCATAAATTGAGATTTGTGGAATTATTAATGTTATTAATAATTTGATTGAGTTGAGGTTGACTGTGAGTCAACGGTAAGGTGTCAGTGAGGACACAGGAGCATGGAAGTTCATATTGCATAATCACGAGTAAATGGCATTTATATGATTTAAATGTTATTTGAACTTATCTGGTATTTCTGTGAATAGTAATTATACATGTATAGTATAATTATGATAATCTTTGATATTGTTATATATCGATTTGAGAACTGTGGTGAGAACGTGAGTGATACGTTAATTGAAAAAGGTAGGTTGTGTAGAGATTCCACAGAATATAGTTTTCGGACGTTATTTTGGACCCAAACGGAACCTAGTCGAAAACTTTTGAAATTATAGTTTTCACTCGTAAAGTTTTAAAATGAACGTGTGCGAAGTTTCGAGAACTAATTAGAAGTTTGAGAAACTCGTGGGGAGGTAAACGTAATTCCCAGAGAGTTTTTCTATATATAGATGAGGATGAGAATTCATTCTCATCCAAACTTGCTAAATATCTAGAGAGAGGAGAGAGAAGGGAGATTTTGTTGCCACGGGCTTTGCGACGCCGATCGACGACCGTTCGTCTGTCAGATTTTCTCCCAATTCAAGATTTGAACTCGTGGAGGTAAGACCTACGTTTTGATACTACTTAGGTCATGTTTGGCCAAGTTTTTGTAAAATCTTAATTTTGGACTTTTGGGAAAAATCAGGTAAAACTTATAGGAATCGTACCAAATTCGAAATCCGACGATTATTTAGCCCCCTAGACGATCCTTCAAAGTTTGAAGAGATTCGCACGAGGTATGAATTCTAGATCTATGAAATATATGGATTTTCATGTTTTGGACATCACTTTTGATATTCTTGGATCCGGGCAAAATTCATGTGTTAGTTAGGCCCGTTAATTATGCACGTGAAATTATGATAAAAGCACGTATAACTGTTTATGTGAGCATGTTATGTGTCTACTTGGGTCAAAGGGGAGTTTGGTGCAAATTCATTCGGAGTAAGCTCCTCGAACCTTGAGGATTGTGATTTTGTTGGAATTGGAATTTGTGGTTGTGTCTGGATTGGAGGTGGGTCCAACCAGTACACGGTACCTGGTATGGAGGAAGGCCCAACCAGTGTACGAGATGCGTGGGAGAGGTGGGCCTCCTACGGCATCGACCGGATGAATGCGTACCACTCACCCCAGAGACTATTTCTATGTGTTTTAGATGCTTAAACCATGAATTGTCATATAAGCATACATTTAGAATTGTACGCTCAGCATATAGCTGAGCAGTGGAGATGTACTCCATTGCAGGTAAGAAGAAGGATAAGAAGAAGCGCGATGAGTGAGGCCGATGAACGCCGGGGATAACACTTGTATATGTTTTGTTTTAAAATCCTAAACTTGTGTAAGGATTGGTAATATGTTGTAATAGAACCATAGACTAGTTTTGCAGTATTGTAATCGTGTAATTGAACGTCTGTAGTTATGTTTTAATACGTTAAATCAGTTGTAGTTGTGATTGTTGTTGGTCTTGATTAGTAGGACTTGTTAATTTCCAGCACAGGGCTGCCAGCAGAGGAGCAGTCGACTGAACCCCCTGATCAGTCGACTGGATCTCGTGTATTTGGGATACTGTAAGTGTATATCAGAGAAGCAGTCGACTGAACCCCTTGGGCAGTCGACTGAACTCTGTTGATTTTAGCTACTGCTTCCTTTGATTGAAAAGCAGTCGACTGGATCCCCAGATCAGTCGACTGGACCTCTTTGCAGTATCATGTATTTTTGGTTCTGCTTAACACAGTCGACGGAGTAGTCGACTGGACCCTAGTGCAGTCGACGGGGCAGTCGACTGAACCTCTGTTTTCAAAACTATTTTCTTTGAATGTGTTTTCAATGGCCAAAACTTTTTATAACTCTGATTTCAATAGATTTTACAAACACAGAGGGGAACGTTTCCTAAGTTTTAAACTACCAGGGTTGTTTTATAGAAGTTCTTTCCGCTGCGTATTATTAGATGATGTTTGGTTGAGCCTTGGTGGCGTGCCACGTGTCCTATTTCCACACGTAGTGGGATGGGTCGTGACAATTTTCACCATTTAATTGGTTATCATCACAGGCTAAATCTGTCTAACTTCCTATCTTTCTTGTGGAACTTAAACAATGATAACAATTATACGAATTATTGTTAATAAAGATAACAATAGTAACTTTTCATAAAGAAAAATACTCAATTATGCTTTACATTCAATAATTGTGTTGCTAAACGCATGGGTAAAATGGGAATGTAATGGGACACATGTTAGCATGGTAGTGATGGATAAGCAAGAGAGAGAAAAATGAACTCTATGTTAAATGGGTAACCAAATCATCAAGTGGTTGAATTTTTTTTTTTTAAATTACATGGGGGAGGGGGAAGGTTCGAAGATAGAACCTAGATACACAGAAGGGCACTAAGTGTCAGCCTTTTGCCACTTGGGCTACGTTTCCTTGTAATATGGTTGAAATTGACTCTTGAAATTTTTTGAATGCATATCTTACCTAAAATAGGTCTGATAGAAGTTACCTATATTATTGTTAGTATGGAATAAACAAAATCATGAGTGACCCATCATAGAGTTCCCAAAAAAAGAAGAAGCAGAAGCAGAAGAAGAAGAAGAAGAAGAAGAAGAAGAAGAAGAAGAAGAAAACAAATCAAGAGTCTTTAAAAAGAGTCATATGATACAAAGAATTGATATCATGAGTTGTTGGGTACAGTTTCCTGTCTGTGAAATCACTTCAGTACCCTAAATGAAAATTGGATCCAATAACTGTAAAAAGTGAGGACTCTTTCATGAGAAGGGGACAGATGTTACTATAACTCGTGGTTTTTTGTTTTCATTTTGACCATTAGGTTATTGAAAACATTAGATTAATAGTAATGAGCTAGAATGAAATTCATAATTAGTAAGTTGAATGAATGAATAGAAGAGTAAGGAATAATAATACCTTCATTACAAACCTTGAAAGTGCACACTTGTGTAAAGATCTCGTGTTTAGTTCACCATAGCACGTTATTAAGATAACACAAATAGTAGACAGGTTTGTGAATCTTAAAGTGTAGAAAAAGCGTCCAAGGCTGTGGAGAACTTGGGAAGTGGAGACGTATAATAAAAAATAGATAGTACCAGTAGGTTCTTTAATACTATGATTAGTCTTCTAGTCCAAAATTAATACAAACCATTAACATGTAAAACTTTATTTAAAAAAAATGAAGAGAGAGAGAGAGAGAGAGAGAGAGAGAGAGAGAGAGAGAGATAACTAAAGTAATATATGTCTAAGAAATAGGGCCAAAAGTAAATCTGGGACTGGGAGGCTTGTGAATTCATATTATTCTTCTACATGATTAATTTCTAGTACACAAATTTCTTTATTTATTTCTAATAAATGATTTCCTTATTTATTCTAATTTAGATTGGACTTTGTTCCATCCAATGATCTAATACTCAATTAATCCATTATGATCCACTTAATTAACGAAGCAAAAAATTGTTACACAATTACTAACAGAACATAGTTGATAAAGTTCCTTAGGTGTGGTTTGTTAGGTTCCCTCTCACAACAGTGGGTCTCAGGATTAAAAAATTAATGTTCAATTTCTTTATTTATTTATTTTTTTCAGTTAGGGTCCCACAATTGTGAGAGAAATCTAACTAACCACAGCTAAAGAACTTTACCCAAATGTGTTCAATTACTAAAATTCTACTATTAATTAACTATTGATTAAATGCGAGTTTTAGATGGATTAGCTTTCAAATATATGTATTAATTGGAGGCGGAATGCTAGATTTCTAATTAGAAGGTGAAAAATTTAAACTTCGTGAGTGCTAAAAGAATTCTGTACTACTAAGAAATTAGTAATAGGAGTATAGTTAAGAGTCCTAAAATTCTTCATAGACATTTATTACAACTCTTTAAAAGATATATGCTACTAATCCATCATTGACGTAACCCACCATGGAGTCCCAAAAAAAAAAAAAGAGGGGTAATTACACCCCTTCAACTATGAACTTTTTCAATTACCCCCCTCAACTATAAAACTCAACGAATTAACCCCATCAACGATTTTAACTTTTCACTAACACCCCTTTTGTTAGGTTGTAGTAAAAAAAATGATTACTTTTGTATCATGTTATCAATGTAAAAGTGTTAACAACATAACATTTTTGTCTCTTCTTTGAGTCGTTGACATTTTAAGAACAAAATTGCCTAAAATTTGGTATACAACAAAGGGCAATTATTTATGCAACAAAGGATAATTTTGCCCTAAAATTTCCAACGGCTCGAGGAGGGACAAATATATATATTTATATATATATCATGTTATTAATAGTTTGCATCATATGTTGCACACATGATAAAAAAAAAGGTTTTTTTTGGGACGGAATTCTAATGGAAGGGGTTTTAGAGAAAAATGCAATAGTTGAGGGGAGTTAGTTTGTCAAGTTTTATAGTTTAGAGATGTATTTGATAAATAGTCATATTTGAGGGGGTGTTATTGTAATTTATCCCCCCCAAAAAAAAAGAAAAAGAAAAAAGGAACCAAACGTTAGTCCAAAAAAAAAAAAATAGTAAAAATAAATAAAATAAATAAACCAACCTTGGTCAAAATAGGGGGAGTAAAAAAAAACCATGAGTCCAACTATTTTTTTTTTAGATTTGTAATGTTTGTTGATCTACCCATGCACATAAACATATACATAACAAATAATATATACAAAAGGAGGTCATCCAAAAAAAAAAAAAGTCCAACGAAAAGAAAAAAACCAATAGATTTAATTGTAGAGTCCAACAAAATGAAAAAACCAACCAAATACACAAAATTGAAACGTGAAGGTAAACAGTAGGACTCATAGTGTCAAAAAAATAGGAATTGTTATCCACTCTAAAATAGCAATTGTGAAGGGAAAAAAAATACATAAGTGTTGTTATTAAGTTGTAGGACTCTTATGGCATGGACACACTACAAATAAAAAAGTGGTATACTAAACTTTTAAAACTCTAAGTTCTAAGGAAAATAGTTAAGTAAAAGTAAACGTGAAGGTAAACAGTAGGACTCATAATGTCAAAAAAATAGGAATTGTTATCCACTCTAAAATAGCAATTGTGAAGGGAAAAAAAATACATAGGTGTTGTTATTAAGTTGTAGGACTCTTATGGCATGGACACACTACAAATAAAAAAGTGGTATACTAAACTTTTAAAACTCTAAGTTCTAAGGAAAATAGTTAAGTAAAAGTGCACCGATTGATAAAAGTGTAAAACACTTATGCACATTGGTACATTTACATAATATATATATGTATATATTATAGATAGATATATATATATATATATATATTTATATGCATGTATGCTCTTCTCCCTTTAGGATGCATATGGGCTCGCCGCCAGCCCATTGTTTGTACTTCTCTTTTCTCAATTCCGGCCGTTGCACCTAAATACTCAAACCAATTTATCCACTTTGTATATTTTTGCTGTGAGCTTAATGAAAATGAATAGGACCAGTTTTAAACAATTTCAACATGTGTCATTGAATAGAACCATTATATATATATTGTATTTGTTTATCTTTCATGCATCTACATGGATAAACATATACATAGTGGTGAAATGAAACAAAATTTATGTAAAACGGCATGAAAGCATTATATACTGTAGTAAGCCGGCTTGGATGTGTCCATGATATTTACTGTAGTTTTTTTTGTATCGTGTAAGATTAAAAAAATCTAATATATATATATATATATATATGGTAATATACATAAGGACACAAAACGTAGCGATAAAGGCATTAAGAATCTATATATGATATCTTCCCCTTTCTTCTCCCCCTAACTTTTTAAATCTCATGCAAATAAAGGTTTTAGTCAAGTCCATTAATTAACAAATTGAAAAGGAAGGCCGGCCACTTTATATATATATATATATATATGCTCTAGTACATAGTTCTCTCCATCATTTTTGTCCTTACACCATTAGATTCTTCTCCAACCTTTCTCCTTTAAAAACTCCACTACTCTACAATCTTCTCTGCTACAGCTGAAACTCCATTTTTCTCACTTACCCACCAAAAAAAAAAAAAAAGAAAAGAAAAAAAAGAAAGCCATCATGGTGGAGTTTCTAAGATATCCATTACATGCTTTTCTCATCATCTTCTTCACAATATCCTTTATGATCAATATTTCTTCTTCACTATGTGATGTACCAACAGACTTTACTTCTTGCTTAACTCGCAATGGAATCTTCAACTTCACTTTATATCCTAATAAGGTGGAAACTGATTCTGCAACTTACTTTGACCTCCTCAATTTCTCCATTCAAAATCTTCGGTTTGCCAGACCGACCCTTCCAAAACCCATAGCCATAGTTCTTCCAGAGACCAAAGAGGAGCTAGTGAACAGTGTTCTCTGCTGCAGGAAGAAATCTTGGGAAATTAGAGTAAGGTCTGGTGGGCACGGGTATGAAGGGACTTCCTCGGTATCCACTGATGGTGCTCCATTTGTGATCATCGATATGATGAATCTAAACCGGGTGAATGTAGACTTAAAATCTGAAGTGGCATGGGTTGAAGGGGGTGCTACACTAGGCCAGACTTACTATGAAATTGCCAAATCAAGCGGCGGTAGTCACGGTTTCTCAGCCGGGTCATGCCCAACCGTAGGAATTGGGGGACACATCTCCGGAGGTGGATTCGGTTTACTATCGAGAAGATATGGACTTGCAGCTGATAATGTCGTGGATGCCCTCCTCATCGACGGGGATGGACGGTTGTTAAACCGGGAAGCCATGGGAGAAGATGTTTTTTGGGCAATTCGAGGAGGGGGTGGGGGTATTTGGGGAATTGTCTATGCATGGAAGATCCAGTTATCAAAAGTACCTCAAATAGTAACTGGTTTCACAGCACCTAGATCAGGCACCATAAATTACGTGGCCAAGCTAGTCCACAAATGGCAGTACGTTGCACCCAAGTTAGAAGATGGGTTTTACCTATCTGCTTTTGTTGGTGCGGGGCTGCCAGAATTCAAAACCATTGGCATATCAGCAGCTTTTCATGGGTTTTATTTGGGTCCAAGAACAGAAGCCGTGTCGATCCTGAAACAGGTATTTCCAGAGTTGGGTATAGTAGAAGAAGATTGCAAAGAAATGAATTGGTTAGAGTCAATTGTTTACTTCTCAGGACTCGAAAATGGAAGTTCTGTCGATGACTTGAAAGACCGTTACATGAAGCAGAAAACATATTTCAAGGCCAAATCAGACTTTGTGAGGACACCCATAAGGATTGGTGGAATAAGAGGTGCACTGGACATACTTGAGAAGGAACCAAAAGGGCATGTGATATTTGATCCTTATGGGGGAGTAATGGAGAATATAAGCAGTGAGTCCATTGCTTTTCCTCACAGAAAAGGTAACCTTTATGCAATTCAATATCTGGTAAATTGGGAAGAGGATGACAACAGCAAGAGCAGTACTGATCAGTACATGGATTGGATAAGAGGATTTTACAATTGGATGACACCTTATGTCTCGTGGGGTCCGAGGGCAGCTTATATCAACTACATGGACCTCGACCTTGGAGTACTAATGGATATGGAAATTGAAAATGCTAATACTCCAAATTCAATTAATGTTGTTGTTGATGATGCTGTGGAGATGGCTAGAGTTTGGGGTGAGAAATACTTCTTGAAGAACTACGATAGATTGGTGAGAGCCAAGACACTTATTGATCCGTACAACGTCTTCAGGAATCAACAAGGCATTCCTCCTATGTCGACTTCTGCGATGGCTACCCTTAAATCAGATGTACCGAGAGTGAATTAATGATCGATAATGATAACATGGATCGATCTCTTTCTGTAACTTTTTGGTCTTGTTAGCCATACATAAAGAATCACATATTGCACAAAAAATATTATTGAACAAAGCCACCTACAAGGTTCATTCAATCTACTTTTTAACTATCAAATTGAATCATTATTGTCATCGAATACTTTTTGCTCACCATCCTCTTTCATTGGCTAATACAGTGGGCCCCAAGAGTAAATGTGAATTAATTAATGGTGTAAAGAATTGGCCTCACTGCATTAGCCAATGAGAAAGGAGGGTAAGCAAAAGGATGAGCAAAACTACCCTCATTATCATTAAGCCCATTCTACCATTTAAGACTGAAAACGGAATTTGAGAATTCATAGTTTCACAAGTCTCAAATTGTTTCGACTAAGCTATTAGATAAAGGTTTCCAAAAAATGTTGCATGCAATTTATTATTATTAATTTTTTCTTAAATGTTGAGTTGGCTCGTTGAACTGCTGGCTGCAGTTAGCACTTCTACTAACAAAAAGTTTGTGGACTCTACTTTTAGCAAGTCTACTAACAGAACAATTGGAGCAATTTTTTTCCCCTAGTTACCCAACATCAAATACAAGCAATCGATTTGAAGTGTCCACTGTTAATGCTCTAAGCCTCTTTATGTCTCACATTATTTAAGAAACATTGAAAGAAACAAATAATAAGACCAATTTAGATTCATCTGTTGTGGGTAATTTGGGTTGGAAGTTGTAATGATAGTGTTTGCACCCCCACCCAAAAACCGCCAAAGGTTTTGGTACCCGAATGAAAAGAACAAAACGGGCATGGACTGCAATCTGTGACCCGTTTGGAGCATTAAGCCTGATGAGTAAGAATGGTAAATATGATGATAATCAGGCATCGTGTTTCAAAGAGATGTCAAGTGACAGGATTGAGCCCGGGGGAACAACACATCGCTGTCATCTGGCTCAGTATTATAATCTAAAAAGGAAACCTGACAGGTTGGCAATAGAAGAAGCCCGATGACAGGAGAGCTAGGCAGCAGGAAAGTGTAACTTGTTTCCTTATTTATGAGGCTACAATTGGGGAAAGAATCATAGTCCATTTAGCAATGAGTTTGATCAAATCTAGCTAGATACGGAAAGCTAATCCCAATGATTTTGGTATTGATTCAAGATAGGATAAAGATGGGAAGAGTTGGGATAAGGAAAGATTCTAGACGTCCTTATCTTGCTTAAGGCGCAATTCAAGGAGTCCTTGCCATATTCAAACTCTTTAATGGCTGCTATAAATATGGATGCTGGCCAAGCATTGAAGGCACTTCGCGTCACTCTCGATATACCGCACCCAAAAAGCATTCATAGCATTCAAAAGCATAAACCCTTGCGTTTTGGTTCTCAGCACTCATAGCAATAGTTCTGTCCCTTTTGTTATTTTCTTTACTGTTTTAATCTTTCATTAACAATCAGAGCCTGTTCTAATCTTGTTCCTTAGTTTGTTATTTTTTTCAAACACATTCGATAAAATATTAGCATATTTTATTAATTATTTGTGATTGTTTACCTAGTAAATTCATCACTATTAGACTTGGGCGCTTCAGTACTGTCTAGGAATCTCAGGCCGAGGGTGCTTTCCTACTTGGCCATCACAATCACCTTTTAGAAGTTAGATCTTAGAGCCTTGTGTATTACTCACACAAGCAGTTATGAAATTAGTGTGCACTATCAAACCACTTTTGGTTTTGGCGCGTCCGCGTAAAACTACAACAAATATTTTGGCGCGCAGGTGGGACCCTAGTGTTAGAATATGCCTCTGAAAAAAATATTAAAAATGGACAGGATGACCTGGCTGTTGATTACCAGAGGACGAGAGCACTGCCCGTTCACCACAAGATAGTGCCTTGGCTCTAGAAGCTATCTCAGAAGCCATGAGACAGAACGTGGAACCTATGTGGCAAGATTACAATGCACTCTTAGGATCTATGGGTATGGACACGCGGAATTCCACTTCTTGTTTGTTCGAGATTGTTTTGAAAGGAAGAGAATAGGTCTGTTAGAAACAGATATAGAGTCGCCACTTGGTCTTTAAGGAACTAAAAAACCTAATTTGACTCACCCAAACGGATAAAGGGCACCACCGGCCTTTCATAAGAAAGAACTTGGCTCGGAGTTTTGATACGAGAGAGGAAGTAGCCTTTGTCACGACTAAAACACCCTCAACTCGCCCCGTCTCTCAACGGGCCTCAATTAGCATCCGAATAATCATCTTATACTATGTATGGTTCGACAATTAATACTATGATAGTATATTACATCACACACGAATTTTGAAATAGAAGATCAAAAGATAATAGATCATTCATAAGATCTAAGCCAAATATCACACAATGCAAAAGTGCAAGATCACACGAATAAACCTAGAAAAATTGTCTAATCACATATCAAGTAATTAAGTTTTCCTAATCTAAGGGGGGACATGAATTGTTCTTGAAACAAATAAACAAAGAGATCAAAATATGCTTAGCAAGCTAGAATGGTGCATGTTAATCTTTGAGGAAAGAAGACCTCTCAATCCCCGGGACGGAGGAGAAAGGAAGATTAGATCGAGGGAAGCATGAACGTGTGATCGAATTCATTCCTTATAATCTTCTTAGATTAGGAGTCATGAAAACCCCAAATCTTGCATGGATGCAATGCATGGTCTTAGAATGTGCAAAGGTTATAGTGTGTTTGTGTACATGGGTTTTCTAAAGTGACTTAGAAGCCTAGAAGATGAATGAATGCATGAAGGAAACCATCATGGGATATGTACAAATATGGTAAGGACCACTTCCTAGGGCATGGACTAATTTGAAGTATATATAAGCATCAAATCAAAGGATGGAAGTAAAAGTACACTTGCTGTGAATACTGGACAGAACAGTGACTTGATCTTGTGGAAATTGAAAAGTATGGTTAGAAATGTTTTCATTGCATGATTTTTTTATGGAGATCATCCTTATTGTGTCTAGAACACAAATCAAAAAGCAAATACTCAATAACTATTACAGATTGAGAGAAATGATATAAAAATAGAGGTCACTCAGAAATAGAATCCGTACTGTCAACTGAAATGTCAAAAAATCTTAGAAAATGAAAACAAAACATCTAGAGACCAATATTATAGAAAAGGTTCTGTAAGACACTGAAGTTCAAGGGAAAAATAAGTTGGGATCACTCCTTTTGGAAAATGTTTCTATAAAAAAAGTTGAAAGTCAACCAAGCTGCTATGATTGCAAAAACAGAATGTCTGAAAGGAATGTTTGGGTCCAAATAGACCCCTTTCAAGTGTTTCCAAGTCAAACCAAAAATCATGGGTGTTCTCTAATGAGTTAAGAAGACTTTCCAAGTGATCTCATGTTAATACTTTGAGTATTGAGTCGTAGAGAAATCTTTGAACTCAGATTAATCACTATTTTGAAGATTTGGGAAGAACTAGGGTTTTATTCTTTGAAATCAAAATGAGGGGTTTAAGAGGGGCTTTGAAATAGAGGTTTTAAAAGTGTATTTTCAACACATAAATGGAGATTATGACCACTTGAAATATCAACACTGAACTCACATCAAGAACCTCCAAGATTGTTGGATAGCATTATTTTCATTTTGGAGACAACTTCAAGAATACATAGGACTGTATTGAAGTTGAAATCATCATCTATCCAACATGTTTTTGAGGTCAAGAGCTACTATCCATAAGGATTCACTCACCTCAAACTTCATGTCATCATCTAGATGATTATGAACTAGTAAGTAAACAAAGAAGAATTAAAAAGAAACGAGGTAAGGAGAGATGAACATTTATATAAACAAGCATATAATAATAATCAATAGTTGATGATCAATGATGCATTGGACTTGTAACTTGGTGTTTCACTCATATGTGGTGACATTGGACATGGAAGTAGCTTCCTCTCTTTAAATCCTCACTAAAATGGTAGTTGAATGCATTGAATGTGAAGTAAATAGGAGTAATGAAGTTGAAAACAAAGTTTAGAACTCACTTTCAAGTTGAAAATCAAAGGAAGAAACTTCTTTTCTCTCTATTCTAACCTTATCTCTACAACTTCTCTAGGCTTTTTGTTTGCACCCCCTAAAATGAGAAGTCAAGGGGGGTTTAAATAGGCTAATTTGGGGGGAGTTTGGGATTTTATAAGTGCTCCCATTGGTCCCAAACATCTGTTAACATATAACTATGCCGTTTTGGTTTCTAATTAATCAATTTGGTTCCCCAAAAGAAATTGCAAAAATGGACTGTTCTAGAGGAAAGTGCCGTGGTGCCAGTGGGCTGTACCGCAATGGCAGTAGGCCAGTGCCGCAGCAGCACTGCTCCTCTGATGTCCAGATAATGCCATTTAGGCCCCCAGAGGTTCCGGCATTCGTGAAAAGGCCTTATTTCGTCCGAAATTCACAGAAAAATGCGCATGAATTCCAAACTGAGATTGTGATATACCATTGGAAAGGTAATGGAGTCTACTTTACATAAAAAATAGTTTGGAGATAGGCCACTTTGAAAATTTTTGCGGATTCGCGATAAAAGTCGATTTGATCGCCTTTTCACCTTTGGAAATTCATAATAAATTCGTTTTAAATCCAGGAATTATGTATGATATATCATTGGAAAGCTATTAACCTCTAGTATCCATGAAAAACATTTGAAAAATAATACAGTGTTTCAATTTTAAAGTCAACTTTTGGTCAAACTGGTCAAACCAGGGACCTCTAGGAAGTTATGGGAACCTCTAGGAGCTCCTGGGAGCTGATGTTTTTGTCTGATTTTATTTAAAACTTGTTTTAGTACTTTCCACATGATCTAGAATGATCTCGAAACTTTTTGGCGAGTTTGGATGACTTCGATCAAACCTTGGTCAAACCGGTCAACGGGGACTTTCCGGGAACTTCTGGGACTTCCGGGGGTCTCTGGGAACTGACGATTTCATCTGATTTTGCTTAAAAACTCATTTTATGACTTTCCTTATGACACATCATATTTTCAGAACTTTCGGTCCAAATCTGGGAGTGTTTGGGGCTTTCAGGGACATTTTGGTCATTTGTACCATTTTCTGAGCATTTCGAGAGATAGAACTAACTTCCAAGAGTCCTTTTGTGTCTTTTTAGATCATTGTGAACCATCGAGCTATGGGTCTCCTAAATCTGATAGCCGACGAAATGGTGTGTCTACAGTTTACCCTCTTTGGCATGAACTTTGCAGGCAACGCATGTCGCAAGCGAGTGCCAAAGTTTTGAAGAGACATGTGTTTATGGAGGCTATAGATTTAGGATGAAAGTATTGCGAAGATGCAAGGATGAAAAACATGATGTTAAGGTCAGTGCTGGTCGTGCTCTACGGGAGCTGTCTACGTATCGTAAGGGAAATCAGGCCAGAACGTAGTTCGGGGGAACAAGGGACAAAATGAACATGCAAATGAATCATTAGAACAGGCGGATACTATGCTATGATATACCATGCATGGACGTGATATGAGTTGTGTCATGAGTCCTATCACGTCTAGTGTTCTGATCCTAGTATGAGCGGGTGCTGTGAGTTGTATGCCACTCCCAGTAGACTTTATGTTGTGCGAGTGTTTATGACTATGACGTGGTGGCTGACTTGGATAAGGACATCAAGGCTTGGGAGACTCTGGGTCTCGGGGCAAACTTCTTGAATTTCAAAAAGTGTGCTGGTAAGTGGATTGGACATAGGGCTCTTGAGGATAATAGAGATCAATAACCCAAGGAATTATGATAACTGAAGTAAGGATGCTTGCGACAAGTGAGAAAGCTCACGGTGATTGATGTGGTGAGAAAGTTTATGATAAATGAGGAGGCTCACTGATAGGTAAGATAACCAGAGTGAGGAAGCTCTCGATAAGTGAGGAAGCTTTATGATGCGGAGGCTCACAGTAAGTGAGGAAGCTCACAATAACCAACAGGTGAGGAAGCTCATGGCAGTTGGCAAGTGAGGAAGCTCACGGTGACTGATAGATGAGGAAGCTTATCAACGGATGTAGGGTCGTAAAAGTTGGTTCTGATTTTCTGTTATCTTCTACTGGGGATATTGGGGAATTCTTTCTGAGAACCCCTCTCAACTTTCGACCGAGAACCAGGATCCATCTTTGAATCTCTCATGGTTGATCAAATTCTGCTAAGCTTGATCCAAAATAGCTGGTTAGAGTCTTCGAGAGCCGATTTCTGTCTGTATCTGTCTACTGGGGGTGGTTTTGGACTCTCCGAGAATCTTTCTTGACTATTTATCGAGAACCAGAATCCATCTCTGAATCTCTCATGGTTGATCAAATTTCTTTGACCGAGAACCAGGATCCATCACCGAATCTCTCACGGTTGATCAAATCTTGCAATGCTCAATCCAAGAGAGCCGGTTAGGGCCTCCGAGAGCTGATATGTCTCTAAATTTGTCCTCGGGGGATGTGTGGGAATCTCTCTTAGTTTCTGATCGAGAACCAGGATCCATCCCTGAATCTCTCATCCCAAAAAGCCAGTTCGGGTCTCTCGGGGGCCATTTTCTCTCTGTAAATGTCCTTCGGGGATAAGTTATATCTGCTGGGGCTAAAACCTTGAAAACCATGACTTAAATAGGCCATTGGGGCTAACCGAGGCAAAAAAATGGGCTGAAAAAGGCCAAAACGGGTTAAAACGTGCTGAAATGGGCTAAAATAGACTGAATCGAGGCCCATGGGGAGTAGTGCTATGGCGGCACTGGGACACAACCGCAGCGGCAGCTGGCCAGTGCTGTGGTGGCACTGGGTGGCCAAACTCCATGTGTGTATATCTTGAGTTTTTGAGCTCCAAATGCTCATTTTTGGCCATTTTGGGGTGTTTTTGGAGCCAAAATCCGTCAAAACGCAGCTTGTGCGCGCTCATGTGAGTGATCTTTCCCAATGATTGGAATTTTGATTGGTGTTTTAGTTTACTCTAATTTTAAAGAAGAAAGTTTGGTTTTCACTTCCATTTTCTTTGTAGATCCATGGCTTCAAGCTCGAGGAGGCTCTCCAAGAAGGCCAAGGAACGGGTGAGAGCTGAGAGTCAACCCCCAGAATTGATTTTACGTGACCCTCAACGTCATCTTTTGGCCGTGGCTCTAGCGAGTTAGGTATGTGAAGCTTTCGGTAGTTCAGGATTATTTATGTGCATTGTGCTAGTGTAGTGAACTGTAGTGTGCACCTAGAGGTTGTTGGGAAGTCCATTTGTTGCTCATTTGTTGATTTTGTGAAGTCGGACTTCGTGTTGTGAATAGTGATTTTGTGCTTGTTTTTGTTGTTTTTGATGTATGTAGGTGCCAGAGGTGGTCTTGAAGGGCCATGGTAGTCTTGCCCATGCTTTTCTGTAGTACACCCAACTTTCGCCTACTGTCAAGAAAATGGTAGACGATGCCGGGTTTGGCGGCTTTGGCGGCCTAGTTTCAAAGAGTACTAGTGACCTGACCCACTTCTATGCTCTTGCGGAGAGATGGTGGGACACAACGAATACTTTTCACCTGCCGTTTGGAAAAATGACGATGACGCCCTTTGACTTTTCCATGATCACTGGCTTGAGAGTTGGCGGTAAGCGCCTGATCTTGGATTTTTTTTATGAGATTGATCTTGAAGCCGTTGAGATGCTGATTGGGGCTGTTCCTCCAAGTCTGAAGGGGCCTCAGTTCCCTTGAGGCTGGCTTTATTGGGCTTATGGCAGGGGGGACACACTCTGACTAACCAATAGCTGCTACGAGTCTTTTTCCTGTATGTTCTCGACTGTTCAATTTTTGCGACACGGAATGACCGGGTGAGCTTATGGCTCCTTTCTTGCTTGGCGACCATTGACGAGATTCCTTCTTATAACTGGGGCGGTGCTGCCCTGGCTCATTTTTATAAGCACATGGGTGAGGTTTCTCGCGGTGGCATTAAATCCACTGGAGGGTTCTGGCGGGCTTGGGAGGTATGTTCTGTGACTTTTTCTTTTCCTTTTGGTCCTTTCTTGTTTCTAATTTCTGACTTTCACCTTTCTGTGTAGCTCTGGAGCTTTGAGTACCTGAAAATGTTGGCTTTTACTCCTACCAACGAGTCGGGTAAAGATGAGGATGGAGAAGGGATGTTGTTGGGGTTAAGAGTGGGGCCCACCGGATCGTCCTCCTGAGAAATTTCTTATCCGAGCTGACGGTTGCTAGCGTTGATCCCTAGAGGAGATACAAGCGGTGAGGCCTCTTGCTTCTTGCTGACTTCTGGGCATAGGTAGTGGTATCTTGGTGAGTGGGTGTCTCGGCAGGTGGTTGGTGGTCCGAGGTACCGCGTTCCTCATGCCCCTCCTATGATGGATGCTAATAACCTCTCTGGCACTGCTTTGCTGGCAGCTTTGGCCGGTACTGATGCTTGGGATCATTTGTGCTCTGAGACAGGATATGAGACCTAAACCGTTGCCGCTTTCTGATGCTAAACTTTCCACTCCTGGATGTGAGTTTCTTTTACGTTTGTCTCTATTTGTCACTTATATTTTTGGACTCATCTTTTCCTAACTTTTCTTGTGCCTACAGCTTCGCGAGATGTATACGAGACAGGCTCCCCCCCAGCTTCTGATCCTATCCCTCCTTGGGATTGGACCGTTAATGTTTTGGGTTCTGATGGCTCTCCGTAGGTCATGGAGGTGCCACGAGTCACGTGCAGTTATCCCACCCAGCCAGCAGGCGTCCTCAACGTCCCTTGGAGTTATGCTGATGAGGGCATGGGCAGAGCTAGCATAGGACCAGGGGGGGCCTGCCCCCCCTCCCCCTGAGATTTTGAGAATTAAAATTTTACCCTACATTTTTTTTAGTATTTTACATTTAGGCCCCCCCTCAACTTATTTAGGCCCCCCTCAACTTATGGTTAGGCCTCTCAATGGGGTCCAAGGACCAATTTAATGTCATCAACTACATATATATTGATATACAGGTATATACAACTCAAAAGGGAAGGTGCCTAGAATTTTAAAAATTACACTTTTAGTGTGAGAATTTTATGCCTTTTAGAAATAGGCCCACCTAGAATTTTGAAAGACACTATACAATATTTATGTGTCACCAAATAGATTCATATTATAAGAATATCCCAAAAAAAATTACAATTGTATACAAGCAGACCCTCAAAAAATTTCCAATTATGTATAAATAGACCCCAAAAAATTTGCCTCGGGGGCGTTGCCCCCGAACCCCCGTATAGCCTAGGCCCCCCTGACTAAAATTCTTGGCTCCGCCCCTGGGGGAAGGTCATGCCTTTGCAAGCTAGCTTACGGTCTTTGGTCCTCACACGATACTACCGAGTATGTCTCTAAGTTTGTACTCCTTAAGGTTACGAGGTTCTAACACTATATTTTACCCTTGGCAGATGGACGGTATGCAGCAGTTCACCACCAGTCAAATGGCGTCCTTGGTAAGTTTCTGACTCGACTCTGTTTTTGTACTTTTGTTGCTTCTTGACCGATCGTCTTTATTTTGTGTGTTCAGTGTCGTGGAGGTGGTGCTGGCTCATCGAGAACCAGACCAAGGTACGGGGGTGGCGGGAGGAGGCCATCACCAACGTACACTCCGAGTGGCCCGACAGAGGATGAAGAGGAGGAGGACTGAGGCCTCCTAAGCGGGGACTTTTTTTTGTCTCCATTTTATGTTTTCGATTGGGTTATACTAGTGAATGATGGACAATGTGTAGGACAATAATGTGTCACTTTTGACAAAGTATTATGATGTTTTGCCTTTTTAGGCTGGATATCTTCCGGTTTGAAGGCACAGTTATGTGCTTGTTTTGTGACGATATATATGTGCTCTGTGATTTTGTGATTGTTGATGCTATTGCGATGAGCAGTCTTGTGATGGTAAGTGTGTTTGCCTTGTAGGTGGGATAGTTTGTGAAACGGGGAGGTGCTATCAAAAATTTGAATTTCGCTAGAGCCGCGACATAAAACATGGCATTGTATGATCTTGCTCAACTCACGGCTTGGCTGAATATCATGGATGGTGTGGAACGGATCAACCTTTTTAGCTACGACTTAACCAAGCTGTTCTTTCTTCGCCAGATGGCTTTGAACGCTGAGTTCATGCGTGCTACCATTGCCCATTGGGACCTGGTACATCATGTCATCAATTTTAACGGCCTGGAGATATGCCCCCTGTTTGAGGAGTTCTGTGATATCCTCGGGTTCGATCCGGACTCTGACCTGATTCTTCTTTCTGCTGATACCCCTAGTCCTACGCAAGGCCTGGCTGAATACTTGAACTATTCCACTACTATCTCCCGCTAACTGATTCATGGTGAGGTTCTTGACATTGCTTCCATCATTGCCCGGTATGCAAGTCCTGGGAATCCCAGCATATATGATGCCACCCGCGGGGCCGCTGTGATATTATGCATGACTTCATACTTTCTATTCTCGAGTACTTCTATTAACTTGGTGTACATGTGCCTCGGGCTGAAATTGAGTAGCAACCCCATGGCCATGGTTCTGGCCGAATCCTGAGTGATTAGGATCTTGCTTTTAATCAAGGAACTCTTCTTCTTTCTGGGGCGCCTTTGGTGTTACAGGCTTAGCTCTATGAGCGCCTTCAGTTATGGACTGGTAGTGTGCCGCCAGTTTACTTCCGCAGGGCCGTGCTTTATTCCCAATATACTTTTGCCGACTGGGTTGGCATGCTGAGTGCTCTTTCTGAGGTAGACATTTGCTGGATTGTGGGGCGTCGGGGTCTCCGTGCTGTGACCACCAGCCTTGGGGATTACTAGAGAGTGTGGTTGATGGGTCTGAGAGAGACTTCTTTCTATCATCCTCATCGATTTGCCAGACAGCACGGGCGAGTTCAAGAGGTCCTCCGGGGGTTTACTAAGAGGGTCTTTGCCTCCAGAGTCAGAGCTATTACTATTGCTGCTTTCATCAGTGGATGGGCCTGCCGAGTAAAGGCCTACTTCTAAAGACCTTTGAAGAAATAAAAGACTCCAAATAAAACTAGACTTGACTGATTCTGCTTCTTCCTCCAAGTGTCTTTGGTATTTGTGATTACTTTCTGAAAGAAAAACTCTTCTATTTTCATTTATTCCTGCTTATGCAATGTTCGAAGTTTGTTTATCGTTGAACCTCGGTTACTTGGAGAACCTTATTGTATGAATTTGACTTTCTAAAAACATTTGTAGCATGATTTTGATCTGATATTTGCTTTTAGTACTTGCTTGGGCATGCCGGGATGATTAGAGGCAAACGAGGCGGGTAGCCGAAGTTTGCCCCTAGTTTGGGATATGTATGGTTGTGAGGCAAACGAGGTAGATGACCGACATTTGCCCCTAGTCTAGGAGAGGCTTAGGCAAACGAGGCGGGTGGCCGAAGTTTGCCCCTAGTGTGAAGGGGGGGTTTCTGGGTTATGGTAACGACCGCAACTTTATTTCTTTCATATGCTCATAATTTCTGTCTAGGCACCGGTGGAGTAACCTAACGAGCTATTTTTTCTCTTTTATTATTGCTCACTTTGGATTTAGCTCTAATTTTTGCCTAAGCGTCCTTTCAGATTTTCATCCTAGCGAGCCATCCTTCTCCTTTTTTTTTTAAAGTCTACCTATGTACCCCCAAGCGGGGATCAGGTCCAATGTAGTTCGGGCCATGGTAGGATAAGAGTGGGTTGATTTTTTAGGTAGGTGGGATAACCGAACCGATGTGGTTGCCTACGTATCCCCGAGTGGGAATCAGGTCGAGTGTAGTTCAAGGCAAGGCTTGAAGGAGATGGGCTATTTTTGTGGGTGGAGCGACTGAACCGATGCGGTTGCCTACGTATCCCCGAGTGGGAATCAGGTCGAGTGTATCAGGGCAAGGCTTGAAGGAGATGGGCTATTTTTTTGGGTGGAGCGACCGAACCGATGCGGTTGCCTATGTATCCCCGAGTGGGAATTAGGTCGACCGTAGTTCAGGGCAAGGCTTGAAGGAGATGGGCTATTTTTGTGGGTGGAGCGACTGAACCAATGCGGTTGCCTACGTATCCCCGAGTGGGAATCAGGTCGAGTGTAGTTCAAGGCGAGGCTTAAAAGGAATTGGTAAAAAGGTCAAGCATAGTACTTTTTGAGGCAATCCATGTTGATTGGTTCTTTGAATTCGACACCGTCGAGGTCCATGAGATAGGTCGCTCCTCCGGAAAGGATAGTTTTGACGATGTAAGGGCCAACCCATTTAGGTTTGAACTTCCCACGCAGGTCAAAGATCAGAGCTTGTAGTTCTTTCAAGACGAGGTCACCCTTGACAATTTTCTTCGGACGAACTTTCTTGTTAAAAGCACGGGCTATCCTCCTTTGATAGATTCGGACGTGATCGACTGTCGCTAGGCACTTTTCATCTATGAGAGCCAATTCATAGTACCTTTCCCTCAACCAGTCAGATTCTGAAATTTCACATTCCGCCATCACACGCAGGGACGGTAGTTCTATCTCTACTGGAAGTACTGCTTCCATGCCATAAATCAATGAATAAGGGGTCACTCCCGTAGACGTCCTTATCGATGTTCTGTATCCCCAAAGTGCAAATGGTAGTTTCTCGTGCCAGTCTTTGTAAGTATCATCCGACTTCTGCAGTATGGCCTTGACATTCTTGTTTGCAGCTTTGATTGCCCCATTAGTTTGCGGCCTGTATGGTGACGACTTGCGATAAGTGATTTTGTATTCCTCGAACAGATCCCTGACTTCTACTTTGAAATGACTTCCATTGTCCGAAATGATCTCATGGGGGACTCCATAATGGCAGATGAGATTTCTTTTAATGAATTTGGCCACTTCCATGGCCACCAACTTGGTGTAGGATGCAGCTTCTTCCCACTTTGTGAAGTAGTCGATGGCCTCTAAAATGTATCGATTCCCATTTGAGGCCTTTAGAACAATTTCACCAATGATATCGATTCCCCAAGTCGAGAATGGCCACGAGGAGGTCATATTGTAGAGCAGAGATGGCGGTACGTGCATCATGTTTGCATGGATCTGACACTTGTGATACCTTCTTACGTAATCACAACAATCTTTCTCCAATATCATCCAGTAGTACCCTTGCCATACAATCTTCTTGGCCAACATGTGACCATTCATGTGTGGACCGCATACCCCTTCGTGGATTTCTTCCATCATCCTTCTGGCGCTCTTCCTGAACAAGCAAGTTAGGTTGTGACCATTGTACCCCTTCTTCAACTATTTTCCCCTGTAGATGATGAATTGTGCTGCGAACCTTTGAATCGCTCTTTTGTCCTTCTCAGAAGACTCTTGGGGGTATGTTCCCTTTTCTATAAAGTCCCAGACATCTTGATACCATGGTGTTTCCTTATCTTCTTCTTTGATTGCAGCGATCATGCTAAATGACGATTCATATCTCTGCTCAAGTACCAGAGGCATCATTTTGACTCCCACAGGAATTTCGATCATAGAGGCTAAGGTGGCCAATGAATCTGCTAATTGATTCTCTTCCCTGGGCAAGTAGAAGAATGTTATGCTCTTGAACTATTTCTTGAGTCCATCAAGATGGTCATGGTAGGGCTTCAACCTCTCTTCTTTTACCTTTCATTCTCCTCTGGCTTATGACACAATGAGATTTAAATCTCCAAAGACATCCAACTTCTGAACTTTCAATTCTATGGCTGCTTCCATCCCCAAAATGCATGCCTCATACTTAACAATATTATTGGTGGAGTTATAATTGAGCTTGACTGCCAGCGGGGTATGGTCCCCATTTGGTGATACCAGAATCATTCCTACTCTGTATCCTTTCATGTTGGATTCCCCATCAAAGTATAACTTCCACTCCTCTTCTTTGATTTCCATGATATTCTCATCTGGGAACGGAAAATCCCTATTTTCTTTAGAATCAATAGCGTGTCTGCGAGATGCTCAGCTGTAGTTCTCCCTTTTACCGATTTGCTTGTTACATACTTGATATCAAATTCGGATAGTAGAAGTAGCCAACGGGATATACGACCGATCTGGGTGGGTTTTTCAAAGAGGTATTTTAGAGGATCCATGCGGGATATAAGCATAGTCGAAAAGGCTAGCATGTAGTGCCTTAATCAGCGGGTACACCAGACTAAGGCCCAATACGTTTTTTTGAGGGTAGAGTAATTAAGCTCATACCCAGTCATCCTCTTGCTAAGGTAATATATGGCCTTTTCAGAGTGGCTCTCTTCTCCTTCTTGGGATAGCATGCAACCCATGGCACTTTCAGAGACAGATAGGTAAAGAAATAAGGGTTTGTGAGGAGTGGGTGGTAAAAGGACAGGTGGATTTTGAAGGCAGGCTTTTATTTTATCGAATGCGGCTTGGCATTGGTCATCCCATTGGAACATCTCTCCTTTCCTCAGCAACTGAAATAAGGGATCACATGTAGTTGTGAGCTTGGAAATGAAGCGGCTGATGAATTGGATTCTCCCAAGGAATCCCCTCACTTTAGAGGGGCCGACCTCTATCCCTCTTTGTGTGATGAGAAAACCTAGGAGCTTCCCCAAAGTCACACCGAAAGTGCATTTCTTGGGATTCAGCCTCATCTTGTACTTGTGAAATCTTTCGAAAAACTTCTCCAATGCCACCAAGTGTCCTTTTCTATCATTGGATTTCACAATCATGTTGTCTACGTACACCTCTACTTCCTTGTGAATCATGTCATGCAACAGAGTAGTGGCAGCTCTTTGGTAGTTTGCTCTGGCGTTCTTAAGTCCGAAAGGCATCACTCTATAGCAGTAGGTCCCCCAAGGTGTGGTGAATGTCGTCTTTTCTCGATCTTCTGATGCCATCAGAATCTGATTGTACCTCGAGAAACCGTCCATAAATGACAGTAGCTCATGCCCCGCAGTGTTATCTACCAAAACATCGATGTGGGGAAGCAGGAAGTCATCCTTTGGACTAGCTTTGTTTAGATCACGGAAGTCGACGCACACACGAATTTTTCCATCTTTCTTGGGGATTGGCATGATGTTAGCAACCCATTCTGGATATTGGATTTCACAATCATGGTTGTCTACGTACACCTCTACTTCCTTGTGAATCATATCATGCAACAGAGTAGTGGCAGCTCTTTGGTAGGTTGCTCTGGCGTTCTTAAGTCCGAAAGGCATAACTCTATAGCAGTAGGTCCCCCAAGGTGTGGTGAATGTCATCTTTTCTCGATCTTCTGATGCCATCAGAAAATGATTGTACCCCGAGAAACCGTCCATAAATGACAGTAGCTCATGCCCCGTAGTGTTATCTACCAAAACATCGATGTGGGGAAGCAGGAAGTCATCCTTTGGACTAGCTTTGTTTAGATCACGGAAGTCGACGCACACACGAATTTTTCCATCTTTCTTGGGGACTGACATGATGTTGGCAACCTATTCTGGATATTCTGTAACGATGATGAACCCTGCCTTAAATTACTTTTCTACCTCTTCTTTGACCTTCAGTGCCCATTCCTGTCTCATGCGCCTCAGTTTTTGCTTGACAGGTTTAGAATTGGGGAGGAGAGGAATACGATGTTAGACAATGTCGGGATCGACCCCAGGCATATCCTCATAAGACCAAGCAAAAACATCTTTGAATTCTTTTAGCAAAAGGGTCAATTTTTCTTTTTCTTCTTTATTAAGTGTTGAGCCAATTTGCATAATTTGTGGATTATCTTTTCACCTAGGTTAATTGATAAAGTATCTTCGATTATTTCATAAGCAGGTGGTTTTTTAAATAGTTACTTAAATTCGATTGGCAGATCCTCGGAGGGATCTGTACATTCATAATTATTAGACACAGAGGAGTAGGCAGAACCGTCTTTCATTTCATTCATAACAGGTGGAGTGATTACATTAGACACTAGTGGGTTCACAGCAGCCAACTTTGGTACAAACTCGATAATCAGAAGTACAGACTCCAGGGGAACAGGGGATAGGGAGACACAGACAGATGACTCTACAGCCATGTTGCTCAGACCCTCCTCAATCGGCTTGATCTGATCATCTTGGCTCTTGGCCCTATTTCTTTCCTTCTCTTCAGCGAACTCTTCCCACATTTTCTTGATGGCTTCAGTGTCCAGGTACTTCAACCAGTCTTCTTCTCGGGTTTTTATAACTTCTTCGGGATAGAACGGATCTTAATAGGGGGCCTTTCACAGTCATCAAAGATCTCAAGCCCAGGTTGCCTTTTTTTGGTGGTCTAATGGATCCAAGATTCAGGGAACCCAAAATAGGGGAAATTGTCCCCTTCCTTGATAAATTGCCATTCAGGGTCTTGCGGTACGGTGGAAGACTCCTCACTCTCTTCTTCCATGGCTTTTGTAGCTTGATGTCCTCTTCAGTGGGCTAGTACCCCAACCCGAATGTGCCTTTTTATCCTTTGATCTGAGGGAACTCGTGGATCCCCAGTTGACGTTGGCCCAATCCCATTCCAAGGAAGTAGTTCATTTTGTGGACGATATTGAGAACCGCGGAGTAGACCTCGGGGAACCTGTCTTCATCACTAATCATATGGATCTTTTCCATGAAGAATCCTCTAATTTCCCCTTCTTCTAGTTCAAGTATTTGGATTTCAAAGACGGGAGCGTAACTTGGAAAGGCCACATTTCCCTAACTGTTGCCAAGGATGATTTTTATCTCTTTCTCATGAATGTATTTGATCATTCGGTGCATAGTGGACGACACAACTTTGTTGATATGCAACCAGGGCCTCCCAATCAACAAATTGAATGAGGTAGGTATGTCTATAACTTGAAAGAGTTCAGTGTAAACTAAAGACCCTACTTGGATCTGGAGAGAACCAGTCCCCATCACAGTTCTCTTGGTATTATCATAAGCCCTCACGGATTGCACAGACGGAGTGATGCCAAGGATGTTGACCCCCAAGCCAGTGGCAGTTCTTAGAGCACAAACATTTAAGGTGGAGCCTGTATCGACCAGACAGAATGGCACCTGCTACCCCTTGCATCCGACAGTGATGTACAGAACTTTGTTATGTGCAAATCCTTCTGGTGGTAAATCCTCATCGGAGAAGGTGATGACTGGATCAGGGGTGAGTGTACTTAAGAAGGCCACCATATCTTTAGCTGCAGCATCAATGGGGACCTCAATTCTAGCCAAGGCATTCAACACAGCTTGTCTATGTCTATAAGATGTTACCATGATGTCCCACATTGAGAGATGTGCCTGAGTCTTCTTTAACTGCTTAATCAACTCATTGTCCTCTTCGATGACCTCGTCCATTTTTCCTTTCCCCTTGTCTTTGACCGGCCCTTTCTCAATGGTCTCCATGACATATGGTAGAGGTTAATAATGACGGCCTGACCTAGTCAGATGATCGATCTCAGTAGGAGTAGGTCCTTCTACAGTCTCGTCTTCTTTGAACCACTCGTAATCTATTCCCACAAACGGTTTTTCTGGCTCATCCCATATGGAGGCATCACTTTCTTTATTAGGATCATACCATTTGAGGTCTACTGCCCCTAGATCATGCTCTTCCAATAAGAACAAATCTTGTTCATCATTTAGTTGCGGCTGCCACCCATCATCTTCTCCTTCAATCAGATGGACTTCTGTAGAATCTGCGATGTCAATGCAGGCTAAGAGAAGTCCTATGGGGATTATAAGGGTTGAAGGATCGAAAGTAGTGGAGTCGAATTCAATGAGGATGATATTTTGGTGATTTGGCAGGGGATTTTGGGTGACATAAGGCTGCTTGGGAGGTGGCTCAATGATATTCTAGTCAATGAGTCTTGGATATCATGGCGGAGGCGTATGCAATCATCAGTGTTGTGGCCAGGGGCTTGGTGGTAGGTGCATCTTTTGGACATATCACAACCGGGTGGTAGCGGGGTGTTTCGGAGCTGAAGGAGTTGGAGGTGGTCCTTTTTGAGGAGGCTTTTTCTGGAAAGGGCGATTGGAGGAATTTTCTTGGTTGGAGGGTTGGTACAACCTAGGAGGGTATGTCATGGGTTGACTGCTAAGAGCATTGACATCCAGAGGGTTGCGAGAGTAGTTGGGCCTTTTTGACTGACTAGGAGGGTCTTCCTTCTTAATCTTCCCTTCCCTGATAGCATCTTCAATTCGAGACCCAACTTCAAACAACTCTTCGAAGGTGGAGATGGATTGATAGAACAGTTTCTCATGATAGAGCAGCTGCAAATTCCATATTAGCATTCTCACATGTTTCTTTTCAACCGATCGGTGGGTCATTTGGGCCACTTTATTCCTCCATTTGCTCAAAAAAGCGGTGAAGGATTCATTGTTGTTTTGTCGAGTAGTTTCCAAATTCCTAATTGTGACATCCAACTCTTGATTGTAAGAATAGTGATCCACGAATACCCGAACGATGTCTTCCCATGCTCGAGTTTTGGAAGCTTCCAAGGTAAGGAACCATGACAGTGTAGACTTTGCGAGAGTTTGTGGGAACAACATCGCAATGTGCTCATGAGTGCAGCCCATTGACTGGAAGATGCTCATGCATAACTTCACATGACTTTTCGGGTTTCCAATTCCATCGAAATGGTCAATGGCGGGCATTTTGAAGTTTTCTGGCAGTTTTAACTTGACAGGCTCGAAGAGCCCTTCCAGGTCTAGCATGTAGTCATTGACAAGCGGGGGTATTTGTAAAATACAATCGTGCTAAAAGAAGAAAATACACTGATTTAGTGTACAATTCCCTTGTATATCTGCAATTTGAATTACAATGCCAGTTTTTACACAATATGATTAATCTATGATAAGTGGTATTGTTTTAGTGGTTATTTGTGCAGATTACTGTTGCTGTGTGAGGAGCTGAATGAGCTAGATAAAAGGAAGTGCTTGGTTTTAGTGAAGACAATTCAAACACGAAAAGGAAGTTTCGAGCGATCGAGGTTTCGATCGATCGAATTATGTTCAAGCGCTCGAAGATCCCAGAAGTTCAATCGATTGAGGGATGTTCGATCGATCGAACATGGCTTTTATCAGAATTTACGCGCACGCAGCAGAAATGGAAATTTTAATCCTAGCCTTAAGTATAGTATGTATATGCGTTTTGTATACATCCAGAAGGACGACCACTTCACTTTTTATCAGTTTTACATAGGGAGAAAAGAGTTTGTTCTTGTTTTTGTAGGTTTTATCAAGGATTTCTATTGTTTTTGGTTGGATTTTATTAAGTTTAATATAAGTTCGTCATTCCAGGTTACTTTTTATCATTTTGTTTACATTCTACTTGCTGTTTATTGTAGATTAATCTGCTAGAATTGTAGCTTTACATGTTAGATAGGGTTAAATCATTAATTTTTATAGATTATATGTTAAAATCACAACCAAACAAGACTTTAATGGACTTTTATGTTAAAAACAAATCTAAGACACTCTAGACCATGTCTGAGTAGTCCCCAGGTTGGGAGATCATGATGAAATCGTGGTCTCAAGCCTCTGCCATGCAGCAGAATAATTCCTGTTTTCGATCGATCGAAGTTTGTTCGATCGATCGGACCAGAGACACTGTCAATCGATCGAAGACATTTCGATCGATCGAGAGATGAAGATATTCGATCGATCAAAAGCGCTTCGATCGACCGAACTCTCTGATTCTTGAGAACATTCTATGCAGTATTCCTAGACTTTCTGCTTTAGAGATTCGTTATCAAACTGTCCCCAAATGCTCAGTTTGTCAAAACAGTCTCTGAACTTAAGGCCTTAAGACATTTTTCTTCAATATCTTTTGCAAACCACTTTCAATGCTAACACCATTGTAGGTGCGAGTCTTGACTATTATTTTGAACCACTTTCATGTGTTTCAAATTAACTGTGATGATATAGTCCCGGTCATGAAAGGGCTATGGATTCTTTATTCTAAGAGAAATACGGAATACTGTAGAAAATGTGCTCCATTGAGCTTCAATGTAATTGCATGGTAGATGGCTAGGTCACGGTGGATTCGTGTAATCCCAACATTCCCTTTTATTAAGAAAAAACACGTTTTAAAACATCGTTTTATTTAATTAGTTAATCATTGGTTTGATTTACTTTAGTTGCTTTAATTTTAGTAGTTACTTCATGGAACTTTGTGTTCTGCAACCTTTCATATATTGATTTTTATTTTCCTTTTAGAGTTTAATCTAAGTATTTAGTTTATCACCTTCCCTGTGGGATCGACCTGGTCCTAACCAGATTACTACTTGCACGATTACCTACACTTGGGTATAGCACATAAGAGCACACACATATTTAGCCGTGTCAAGTTTTTGGCGCCGTTGCCGGGGAAAGCGGCAAGCTAACGCTTATATTACCTCAATCTATCTTTACCTCTTTCTATTTTCTTTTATTGTTCTTTTGTCTCTTATTCTTTAGATTAAAACTACTTAGGATCTTTCCTTTTATGTCTGATAAATCCATCGAAAGAATCTACGAAAATCCATTCTACTTAGTCGATTCCTCTGATTCTATTAATCCTGTAGCCACACCTACCGATTCAATGGCTGACAATCAAAGTGAAAATGGTGAGAATGTGGTTGTACCAATTGATGATTCGCTTCGTCCTTTGTACGATCTCATGACACCCGACCACGCACCTTCACCTTCTTGTATTCTCATTCCACCTCATGCTGGCGAATTTTAATTTCGTAACGGAATGATTCAACTCCTCCCAACCTTCCATGGAATGGATAACGAGAAGGCATATCTACACGTCAAGGACTTCGAGGATGTTTGTAAAACATTCTCACAAAATTGCCCTGTAGATGTGACACGTCTAATGCTATTTCCTTTCACTTTGAAGGATAAAGCAAAAGCGTGGCTACTCACTTTGAGTCGAATTTGATTTATACCTGGCATGCGATGAACACTGCGTTCTTAAAGAAATTCTTTCCACCATGCATGACCACTGAGCTTAAACAACAAATTAACTCTTATAAACAAAATAGCAATGAAACCTTCACTCAAACTTGGGAGCATTTCAAGGATTCACTTCTCTCATGTCCATATCACGGGTATGAGAAATGGCGAACCATAAGCAACTTTTACGAAGGGTTAAATGGTGAAACTAAAAAGTTGGTCGAAACCATGAGTTCAGGGCCATTTCTTCGCAAAAACCCGGAAGAAGTAGAAGCTCACTTCGAGTGGCTAGCTGAACATGCCCACGAATGGTCTAATTCGGAGGATGTCCCACGCTCACAGATATCGTGTGTAGAGGAGAAGAGTCTATATCAATTAAAAAGTAAGGATCATCTAATGAGTAAATATGAAGAACTAGTTAAGAAGGTAGAAGAGTTGGTAATGAAAGGAGAGAGTTCTAGGCAGGTTTTACCTGAAGAACCATGCAGCACATGCAACATGTTGGGACACACCAATCAATATTGTCCCAATGTGCCGTACTTTCAAGAACAAGCCCCCATGGAAATGAATGCCATGCAAGGATATAGGGGGACGGGGAATTCCTACAATAATAACAACGTTCAGAATAACAATCGATGGAATCACCCTGGGTTTGATTGGAAAAATGATGCTGGGAACAACAGCCCGACAATAACAATAATCACTATCAAGGGCAATACAATAGGCAGTCCCAGCCATTCAATCAAAATAGATCAAATAACTATAACCATGCTCAACCCTATAAAAATTAGCAATCAAATGTCTACGTGCCACCGTACAAAAAGGTGTAAGAGGAAGATCCAATCTCTAATGCGAATTTAACACAACAGTTAATTCAAATGATGAGTAAAATGTCCGTAACATTAGAGAGAATGGATGCACGACAAGAGGGGTCGAGTGGAACGTTTCTTGCTCAACCACTTCAAAATCCTAAGGGATACAACAATGGTCCCACTAATCACGAATAAGCAAAAGCCGTAACTACTCTGAGAAGCGGCAAGATTATAGGGTGCAATTTACCCTTCTCTACCCTTGAAGAGTATGAAGAGGATGAAGTGGTAAATAAAATCAAACCATCCACTCAAGAAGAGGAGTCGTCCACTGATGACAAACCATTAGAATCAAATGATGACACTCCTAAAGAAGTAGAAGAAGCTGAGAGAAGGCTCGAAAAGGAGCCTGTCATTGATGAATTACCTAAATGCCCTTTCCCTGTGCCTTATCCTCAAAGGTTTAAGAAACCTAAAAACGAGGCAAAGAATTAGGAGTTTTTGGAGTTGTTTAAACAAGTCAAAATCAATCTCCTACTCCTTGATGCAATCAAACAGGTGTCGGCCTATGCTAAGTACCTTAAAGACTTATGCATGGTTAAGAGGAGGCAAAGTGTAAAGAAACATGCCTATATCGCTTGTCAAGCAAGCGCAATCATCCAAAATGAATTGCCTCCGAAACTCAAAGACCCCGGTACCCCAGCTGTCTCTTGCCGAATTGGGAATCAAAGGATAGACAACGCACTCCTTGATTTAGGAGCAAGTGTAAACCTGCTGCCATACTCAGTTTATAAACAATTAGGGTTGGGTGAACTCAAACCTACCCGAGTTGCATTATAACTGGCAGACAGGTCAGTCAAATACCCTAGAGGAATACTAGAGGACATTCTGGTGTAGATAGATTCATTTGTCTTCCCAGTCGATTTTGTGATTTTGGATACTGAACCTGTGTCTAATCCATGTTCACAAATCCCGGTGATATTTGGATGTCCATTCCTCAACACCATAGATGCCACAATCAAAATAAGAAGTGGTATTATGACCATCGTATTCAAGAACATGACTCTAAATGTCAAGATTTTTTCAAATCCCCGACCTGAAGAATATGAGGATGAGGAAGAAATCAATTATATTGAAACGGTCATCGAAGACGAGTCTGATTTTGTAGATTACAAAGATCCCTTGGAGGTAGTTGTGTCACAATTTGATGCTATCTATCAACCTAATGATTCGACCCCATTGGATGCTGCTTTAAATCACACTTACCTCTTGATGCAGACGAAAGAAGAGGACAGAGCTGAATGCATGTGGGTAACACCATATGAACCACTACCTCCAAAAACAAAACTAATCATCCCTTCCAATTTTCAGTTTCCCGATCTGGAGTTAAAGGAGCTTCCAATAGAGCTCAAATATGCCTTCCTAGGGACTAAAAAGACTTACCCTGTCATAATTTCATCTACATTAAATCCTGAACAAGAGGGTAAGTTAATCCAACTGTTAAAACAACATAAGGGAGCATTAGGATGGACGATTGCCGACCTCACAGGCATAAGCCCATTCGTGTGCACTCATAAAATATACTTGGAGGAAGACGCTAAGCCTTCATGACAAATGCAAAGGCGTTTGAATCCCAACATGCAAGAGTTAGTTAAAAAGGAAGTGTTAAAACTACTTGATTTTGGGATTATATATCCTATTTCTGATAGCCCTTGGGTTAGTCCAACCCAAGTGGTGCCCAAAAAGATGGGCATAACAGTAATCCCAAACAAAGACGGTGAATTGGTACCAACACGCGTCCCTACCGGATGGCGGATGTGTATTGATTACCAAAAAATGAATATTATGACCAGGAAAGACCACTTTCCATTACCATTCATGGATCAAATGCTAGAGCGAGTGGCAGGTCATAAATATTATTGCTTCTTGGACGGATATAGTGGCTATAATCAAATCGAAATTGCTCCTGAAGATCAGGAGAAAATGACCTTCACTTGTCCGTTCGGTACATTCGCCTATCGTCGTATGCCCTTCGGCTTATGTAACGCACCTGCTACCTTTTAACGATGCATGTTGAGTATATTTAGTGACATGGTCGAACAAATACTCGAGGTGTTCATGGACGACTTTTCAGTGTTTGGCCATAGTTTTGATAACTGCCTGGAAAACCTCAAAAATGTGTTAGCAAGATGCGAGGACAAACACCTAGTATTAAACTGGGAAAAGTGTCACTTCATGGTGACTAAGTCGGCCACATTATTTTTGATAAAGGTATCCAAGTTGATAAAGCGAAAATTGATATAATCTTGAACCTACCTATCCCCCGTACAGTTAAAGACATCTGTTCTTTTTTGGGACACGCGGGATTTTATCGTCGCTTTATCCAAAATTTTAGCGCAATTTCCCGACCACTTTGTCAACTCTTAGTCAAAGATACACCTTTCGAGTGGTCAGATAACTGTCAAACATCTTTTGACGCACTAAAGGAACACCTTACCTCTGCACCGATAATACAGGCACCCGATTGGAGTTTGCCATTTGAACTGATGTGCGATGCTAGTGACTATACCATTGGGGCAGTCCTAGGATAGAGGAAGGATAATAAGCCATTTGTTATTTACTATGCCAGTCGAACACTGAACGAAGCTCAAATGAACTATACGACTACCGAAAAAGAGCTACTGGCAATAGTCTTCGCTCTAGATAAATTCAGGTCGTATTTGATAGGGTCCCCAATCGTCTATTTTATAGACCACTCGGCCCTCAAGCACCTGCTAACTAACAAAGATGCGAAGCAAAGGCTTATCAATTGGATGCTCCTACTCCAAGAATTTGATATCACAATCAAGGTTAAAAAAGGAGTAGAGAATGTGGTCACCGACCATTTGCCTCGGTTAACATTTACTGACAACACTGAACCCATACCAATTAAAGATGAATTCCCAGATGAGTAACTGATGACTATTCCAGTTTGCCTTGGTATACGAATTTAGTAAATTATCTTGTTACGGGAGAGACCCCAAGTCATTGGTCGAATCAAGACAAAAAGTGGTTCCTTTTGTTCGCACGTCATTTCTTTTTCGACGACCCTTACTTATTCAAGTATTGTGCTAATCAGGTCATCAGACGTTGCGTCCCAAACGAGGACATTACTGTAATTTTAGCCTCTTGTCATTTTGAAGCCTGCGGAGGCCATTTTGCTTCGCAAAAGACCGCACAAAAAGTACTACACAGCGGATTCTATTGGCCCACCGTGTTTAAGGATGCCTACTTTTTTGCAAATCGTGCCAACACTATCAAAAGCTAGGTACAATTTCAAAAAGGAATTCTATGCCCTTAACTCCCATCATCACAATTGAAATATTCGATTATTGGGGCATAGACTTCATGGGTCCGTTTCCAAAATCAAATAATTGTGAATACATACTCCTAGCTGTGGAGTATGTATCAAAATGGGTGGAAGCGATACAGACAAAACGCAATGACCACAAAACAGTAATGTCCTTCCTTAAGGAAAATATTTTGTCGCGTTTCGGAACCCCGAAAGCATTAATAAGTGACCAAGGCAAGCATTTTTGTAACAGGCCTTTGGAGTCACTTCTCAAGAAATATGGGGTAAACCACAAGATCGCTCTAGCCTACCACCCTCAAACTAACGAGAAGGCAGAGTTAGCTAACTGTGAAATCAAGCATATACTCAAAAAGACGGTTAGTTTCAATAGAAAAGACTGGGCATATAAACTAACGGATGCTCTATGGGCTTACCGCACCGCTTATAAGACAAACTTGGGGATGTCCCCATACAGGTTAGTGTATGGCAAGGCATGTCACCTTCCTGTCGAAATCAAACACAAAGCATATTGGGCGACACACTCATTGAACTTCGACATTAAAGAGGGAGGTCACCTTCGGAAACTCCAGTTGGCTGAACTGGAAGAAATACGTCGAGATGCATACGACAATGCTAAACTACATAAGGAAAGGTTGAAGGCTCGTCACGATAGAACAATTTTTTGAATATCTTTCGAGCTGGGGCAGAAAGTCTTGCTGTATGACTCTCACCTCCACCTTTTTCCAGGTAAGCTCCGATCCCGGTGGATAGTTCCATTCCTTGTTAAATCTATTTTTCCACATGGGGCCATTGAGCTCATAAATCCTAAGAAAAATGAATGTTTCAAGGTTAACGGCCAAAGGTTAAAACCGTTCTTGGAGAACTTCCTACCAGAAGCTGAGCACATCGAGCTAGATGAGCCCAACTATCCTTCCGCCTAAAACACGAAAGCGTGTTCACATTTTGTTATTGTATTCTTTCTTTTACTGCACTGTGCTTATTTCATTTATTTATGTTTTTTAGTGTGATTTCGCTTCTAATCTGCTATCATCTATCTCTCCCCTGCAGGCTGTCAAAATATGAGGGATGATGACATCCATTCGATCGGGTCATGGGCTGACTCTGAATATCCTAATCCTCTATGGACTACAGAGGAGATTGCATTCTGTCTCTCTCGTTATCAAGGGCCCGGAGCGGACGATGTCATTGACTTAGCCCAATGGTACATCCCTTACGATCCTGCACTCCTCCAAGTTAATCCTTTCGAGTATATGGAATTTCCTGAAGAGGAGGGAGAACCTGAAGGTACTTTGTTGGGGAAGTGGATGATGCACTATTGGCACAATGGGAAAACCACTCAATGTGGGAACTGTGGGACAAAGAAGATTTACAGGATATGGTGCCCGAACGCCATAATGATGTATTCACATATATTGATGACTTCCTTGTCATCGAATTGGTTCCCTACATTTATGTGCACATAAGTTATTTGTAGTTCCGGCATCAATGCCTTCTACCTGCTAGTGCACATGGTTGTTTCACGCCAATAGTGAGGTTAATTCTTGATCACATTTCTTTCTTTTTTTCATCGTGCTTTGTTTTTTTCCTTTCCATTAGTTATTTTGTTTGGTTTCTTTAATTTCTTTCTTTCTTGTTTGTTCTCTTTTGGTTTCCTTTGTCAGGATTTTCACTATGAATTTGATGTTACCGCCGTTATTCCTTCCATATCAACTATTTCATGGTTTTGGACTGTACATAGGGTCCCTGGGTACTCCGTCGTAAGAGGAAGGTCAGTTGAGAAATTATACTCCGATATCTTTGTCTCCATTCGGCTCACCTCTTGCTTGTGCAATCAATCCCTTGGAGTGTTCAGACTTGTTGGATGATGTCCTGGCTGCTTTCTGACTATTTTGGGAAAGGGAATCATCAAGTTTAGACTCCACATTCGAAGATTTGGTGGAGAAAGAAGAAATGGTGGAAGAAAAAATATTCATGCTTGAAGAGTAGTGCCTCACTTCAATTGTTTTCTGTCATTTGGGTTTTCTTTTATCAATTGGAGTGTAATCCTAGACAAATTTTATTAGTTTCAGTTTATTTGCATAGTTTTTCTTTATTAATAAGGTCTTAGGTACCATTGTGGGAGCAACAATTTTGCAATATGGATGCTATTAAATAATTTTATTTATAAAATTTGCAACATTTTACCTTGTTGATGATGATGTCTGCCTTACATGTCTTGTCAATGAACTGTTCTATCATTTTCCTATATGTCCAGACCAATGTTGGTTAGATGGGGGTGTATAATTTCTCCATTCAGTGATATTGTAGAATTTCCAGGTTCGATCGATCGAACTCACTTCGATTGATCGACGACGACGCATCCTCAAGCGCTTCAACAGGTCTTAATCGATCGAAGGTTCGATCGATCGAACTTCCTCAATCGATCGAGACTTGTATTTAAACGAGGCATCTTTCATACACCTTCTCTATTTCTCTCTTACCCTCATATCCTCGAGCACTCGGAGATAGAGCAGAAACGTGGGCGATTTTTGCCCTCCCTTCATCAATTAAGTCATTTGAGGAACTTCGGATCCCTCTGGTCATCATCATCATCATCACCCTCATCCCCTCTCTGCACGCATACACGAGGTACGAGCTGAGATCCCCCTTTTTTTTTTCATTTTCTTCAAATTCTGGTAGGGATGCCCCCCATTGTTCCTAAGATCAATTAGTATTAGTTTTAGTTATCTATTTCTTGTTTTCTTTCCATTTCCATTCTCATTTCTTGTCACTGTTGTTTCGCTGTGTTCGATCGATCGAACTAGGCTTGAGTGATCGAACCCAATCCCTTTTCAATCGATCGAACTAGGCTCGAGGAACCTTGTACCTTCTCAATCGATTGACCATTCTTCGATCGATCAAACATAAGCAGTAGCAGTTTCTTTTCTTTTCTTCCCTGTTTTGATTTGTTTTCTTGTTTTTCTTCCATTTCAGGTTTTTTCCAATGAACCCTATCACAGGGTATCACAAATCCAAGCCACTTGACCTCACTATACCTAGCCCTGTACCAAATCACGGGTTTAGGAATGCCGAAGAACGTGTATGGTTCAATCGCTACTTTGACACGCGTAAGGTTATGTTGGAACGACCACTAGAGTCCGTGTAGATATCAGCTCCGTGGTTCCTGGCATGGCTTAGAGACATGCCTCTCTGGTATGACATGTTGATCCAGACCAAAAAGATCAACATCAACTGGGTTCGTGAAGCCTACTCTTCGATGATCAAGGATCCTGCAGCCCCGTTCACATACCAATCCTTCTTTCGCGGGCACGAGATCATTTTTAGCCTATTCACAGTATATGTTGCTCTGGGGGTATCTGAGGTGCCGGATTATTTTTATCCATAGTTACCAGGAGCCCTAGAGATCCCTCCAGCCAATTCCTTGAGCTTACAGGAGGCACTGTCCAATTTTGGAATTGCGAGTCGCTCATCGAGGATAGATTTCTTACTGAGGACTATCATCTCCTCCATCTAGCGCTGGTCAACTACATATTAATGACTTCTTACCATGAGAAGTTAGTAGCGTGGTATGCTTGGGCTTTGTATTCTATTGGTACAGGACAGCGGGTCTGCCTGTCTCACCTCTATATCGACTTCTTCATACAGCCCACGCGGTACATTGCCGCCAAGCGCCATCTGTAGGGCGCTTGGCCTATTCATCGGGTTATTGAGCGGATTGGGCTACTTCTGTTGGCCATAGACATGATTACTCAGGCTTCTAGTCAATTTGACGAGACAGCAGCTCGCCGTTCTGATGCGCAAAAGAAGCGTAAGCTGAAGGGAAAAGCTAAGGTCAGGGCAAAGAGGAGGAGAGGAGGAGGCACCGATACTGAGGGTGCAGCTTCTGGGACACCCACAGAGGTTGAGGAGCTAGATTCTGATGATGGGGTTGATCCTCGTATTGAGGTTGCGCAGTTCGAGCATAGACAGATGTCTTAGGCTCCCGCCCAGGGAGAGTCTTCTTCTTCTGTGCCTCTCCCGACTGTTCATGAGTTACTTATAGAGGAGAGAGAGGCTCGATTCAGACTTGAGGGAAAGATGGACCGCATGACGACTCTACTTGAGGCTATATTGATTCAGATAGGGGTCGATCAGTCTCTACATACACCTCCACCACCCACTACTGGTCCTTCGTCCTCAGCTCCACCTCCACAGGTTGATCCTACTACTCCATCTACATCTGCGGCACCGCCTTCTTCTGAGACACCACTTCTACCATCGCCAGTCATAGCTGACCCATTATTATCTACACCAGCTGCCACGATTGCGAGTGACCCGGCGACGGTTACTACTGTTGCTGAGGGTGGAGAAGTGGATGCTCCAGACGTGATGATCGAGATCTTATCCGATGTCGCTGATGATGCTTAGTTTATGCAAGTTTAGTGTTCCTGGACGTTTGGGTTGTTTTTGGTTGGTTGTTTTTGGTTTTCTCTCCCCTTTCGTAGTTGTTCTTGTGGTTATTGGATATTTTGGACTTTGGTTTTTATGGACTGTATTATAACTGTTTTGTTGTGTTCATAGTTTTATCATTCCAGTGTTTAGTTCTGTTTTTATGCATAGATGTCATGCTCTATCTTTTTCATTCATTTATTTATTTATTTTGATCTTTACTGCTTGGAGTTTGTATGCCTTCGTTACAGATTGTTACGCTTGCGGTTATTGCGATACTTTATCAGGTGATATCTCTCTATCTATATTTGAAAATCAACTTCTGTGGACATTGGAATTTTCAGTTGGGGGTGGGATGCAGATAGATAATCACCTGCACATGTTTATATTTAGCAATCTGGATCACTTTATTGCACATTTCATACAATCTCGATTAGAATTGGAGTACATCCACATTTTGAAAGCAAGTCAATTACAGATAAATAAAAAAAAATTTAAATTACAAACTATTAAGGAATTGTTGAAATTGAATTGGTAGAATAACTTTGAATATTCACTTCTATTTAGCTGTTATCAAGCAATGACACAACCATTTTATTCTCATCATTTTATGAATTAAGTTCACACGTTCTTCTGGTTTCACTAGGATAAATGCATAAGTTGACCATTCGTGTATCCAAAATCCATATGCACATGTTAATAGCTATGTAGAAAACCTAAAATAAGAGTCAATACAACTTTTGTGCTGTAAGGAATAAGTAGTGGAAACTAGTCACCCTTAGTGAGCTTTTGAATCCAATCTTCAATTCTGAGGGAATTTTCACATTAAATTCGAATTGTTTTTTCTTGAATAAGCGTATTAAATTCGTTGAATAGTCTCGAATTCTTCATTTTGGCTGCGTATTAGAGGAGAACGTTCAGGATTTACCAACTAAACTCAATGAACATTGAAGTGTTAAAACTAAGAAGTTGGGAAAATGATTTAAGCCATCGTTATTCGCTCCTTACTTTTCCATATACCTGTATCAACATTCCAGAATATGCATTGTTCTCAATCCCACACCTAGTAAATGCTGCCAAGTCTATTATGAAAATCTACATCCCTAATCTTTTACTTCGACCTCAACGAACCTCATTGCACATCTAATGTGATTAGATTATTGAAGTATGTGATGAGGAGGGAGTAGTTGTGGGAGGGACCGCATAAAAAGAGAAAAGGAAAGAAGGAGGATTCCAGGTTAAAATATATATATATACGAATAGATGATGGTTGGAATGGAGTGAAATAAAATTACTAAACTCAATCACATGCTGAAGATGTGCAATTTCTTACCCCTCTCATTTCTGCCCTACTATATAAAAATCGAAAAGTCAAAGCCTTAATGATTTTTAACAACTTAGTTTGAATATGAACGTGTAATTTGGGTTATCTACGGTATTTTGCTCCTCTAGTAAGCATTATTCCTTTCTTGAGACTATACACTCTAAATGTTCGTCCTTTATTGAGTTAGGTGTGAAAGCATTAGTAACTAAACTTTCAATTTTTATCAAAGTTCTCACACCATGTGCGATCATCATTAAACCAGTTTCTGTGAGATGTTCATTCCTGAGTGTAAACCCATGTGAGAATTGAGTTGAAACTACAAGTTCTGAGAGTATGATAGTCTAGACAACTCTAAATAAGGTTCTATGCATAACTGTTAACTTCACACACACACACACAGATACATAGATGTGATGTATATGTTATTTTTTATCTTGGTGACATGAGGAGCATGTGAATTTCTTCCATGGTTTGAATGAGGATGATATGTTTTGTGGAGCTAAGTTTACAGTTGTATGGGAGGGGGTGTTTACAAGTTATTCTATATCTTTTTGAGCTTAAAATTGGAGAATTTTGTGGGTACATTCATTGCAAACCCTCACGAGACAACACTCATCCACTAGGGAGAACCTAGGGGTTTAATGGCTTGTTGCATTTGCTAAATGCAATTGCGATTCCTGCGAAAGTGAGTTAGGTAGTTTCTTTCTGTTCATTTTTAGTTTAGTTTACCTGAGTTTAATTTATTTTATTTCAGTCGTTGTAGTAATAGTTTAGCTTGCTGTTAGTTTCACTTTATTGCTAGGGACTAGCAAATCGCTAGTTGGGGGTTCTGACAAGTGGGGGTATTTGTAAAATACAACCGCGCTAAAAGAAGAAAATACACTAATTTAGTTTACATTTCCCTTGTATATCTGCAATTTGAATTACAATGCCAGTTTTTACACAATATGATTAATCTATGATAAGTGGTATTATTTTAGTAGTTATTTGTGCAGATTACTGTTGCTGTGTGAGGAACTGAATGAGCTAGATAAAAGGAAGTGCTTGGTTTTAGTGAAGACAATTCAAACATGAAAAGGAAGTTTCAAGTGATCGAGGTTTCGATCGATCGAATTATGTTCAAGCGCTCGAAGATCCCAGAAGTTCAATCAATCGAGGGATGTTCGATCGATCGAACATGGCTTTTATCAGAATTTACGCGCACGCAGCAGAAATGGAATTTTTAACCCTATCCTTAAGTGTAGTATATATATGCATTTTGTATACGTCCAGAAGGACGACCACTTCACTTTTTATCAGTTTTACATAGGGAGAAGAGAGTTTGTTCTTATTTTTGTAGGTTTTATCAAGGATTTCTATTGTTTTTGGTTGGATTTTATTAAGTTTAATATAAGTTCGTCATTCCAGGTTACTTTTTATCATTTTATTTACATTCTACTTGCTGTTTATTGTAGATTAATCTGCTAGAATTGTAACTTTGCATGTTAGATAGGGTTAAATCATTAGTTTTCATAGATTATATGTTAAAATCACAACCAAACAAGACTTTAATGGACTTTTATGTTAAAAACAAATCTAAGACACTCCAGACCATGTCTGAGTAGTCCCCAGGTTGGGAGATCACGATGAAGATTTCAAGCCTCTGCCATACAACATAATAATTCTTGTGTTCGATCGATCGAAGTTTGTTCGATCGATCGGACCAGAGACACTGTCAATCGATCGAAGACATTTCGATCGATCGAGAGATGAAGATATTCGATCGATTGAAAGTGCTTCGATTGATCGAACTCTCTGATTCTTGAGAACATTCTATACAGTATTCCTAGACTTTGTGCTTTAGAGATTCGTTATCAAACTATCCCAAATGCTCAGTTTGTCAAAACAGTCTCTGAACTTAAGGCCTTAAGGCATTTTGCTTCAATATCTTTTGCAAACCACCTTCAATGCTAACACCATTGTAGGTGCGAGTCTTAACTATTGTTTTAAACCGCTTTCATGTGTTTCAAATTAACTGTGATGATATAGTCCCAGTCATGAAAGGACTATGGATTCTTGACTCTAAGAGAAATACGGAATACTGTAGAAAATGTGCTCCATTGAGCTTTAATTTAATTGCATAGTAGATGGCTAGGTCGCGGTGGATTCGTGTAATCTCAACATTCCCTTTTATTAAGAAAAAACATGTTTTAAAACATCATTTTAGTTAATTAGTTAATCATTGGTTTGATTTACTTTAGTTGCTTTAATTTTAGTAGTTACTTCGTGGAACTTCGTGTTCTGCAACCTTTCATATATTGATTTTTATTTTCCTTTTAGATTTATTTTAAGTATTTAGTTTATCACCTTCCCTGTGGTATCGACCTGGTCTTAACCAGATTACTACTTGCACGATTACCTACACTTGGGTATAGCACATAAGAGCACACACATTTTTAGCCGTGTCAGTCATCAACCCCTTTGCTCTTTCTTAATACACTTTCTAGCTTGTCAACTTTGTCCATTTTCTCCTAAAATTTCTTCTCATATACAGGCGGTGGGACCCCTTAAAACCAATCTTCTTCCCAATTATTCTCATATACGGGAGGCGGCACAAACCCCCGTGGTAGTGGTGGCACTATACATGGTGGTGGTGGGAACCCAGGTGGATACTGCGGCTGCTGTTGTTTCAATTCTTCCATAAACCTCAAGACTTGGGCCAGGCTGTCGGACTGCTGGCTTATGGTGAGTCCCAATTCGGTGACCTTGTTTTCCAACTCTTCCTGATTCATGTTGAAATAACTTGTTGGGTTCATTCTGACCAAATGATTGTCTGAACTTCTGACCCAGGACGAAGATCCCAGCTGCTGACTTTAAGAAGCTATAGTGACCCTATAGAGTTGAGAGTATTATATCAGATTTTGACAGTGATGACTCTAGACAGACAATGACAGTGGTGTTAACAAACATGGATTGACTCGTGTACAGACTGACTGAGACAGTGCGTGTAGACTGACATGTACTGTGCATACAAATGAGATAAGCATGCAGATACAAGCCTTAATCTACATGATGTCCCTACTTCTAGCAGGTAGTAGTTAAGCAAGTAAGGTCTTAGCCATATAGAGTGTGCTAACCTTTCCTTTCAGTATGATCACCATGGGATAATAGGGTTTCCAGGATATTTTGAGGAGTTTGGACAGAGTTTCTGGGAGAAGCTGGGTATTTCTGGGATATTTGGACAGAGTTTTTGGGAAAACAGGTTATATTTGGGATATCTGGATAGAGTTTCTGGGAGAAAACATGTTATATCTGGGATATTTGGATAGAGTTTTTGGGACAAACAGGTTATATCTGGGATATCTGGATAGAGTTTCTAGGAGAAATAGGTTATATCTGGGATATTTAGACAGAGTTTCTGGGAGAAATAGGTTATATCTGGGATATCTGGACAGAGTTTCTGGAAAAAACGGGTATGTACGACAGGAGCAGTTTTGACGATGGTAATCATACTGCCTAGCAAGTTTTCATACTCCTATGACTTGGGACCAACAAACAAGGTTTGCAGTGCATATCTTTGTAAACATAGAGCAGACATCCTTGTCATGGTGCCTAGGCAGGTCAACTCAATGTAATTACATGTGAGTGATTGCCTTGAGAATCATAAGAAAGAGGTTCTGTTCTGTGTCACATAAGTGTCTACACTGCACAGGTAATCACGTCAGGGCATACAGTAGTTATGTCACATTATCCTATCTGAAAAGATTAATTAACAGTCCTATGAAAGGTTCCACAGGAATCTATATGCAAAAGGCTGGGTTTAGTCAAAGAGGGTCCGTTGACGAGAGTTCTAGTATACCGTCAGAGAGATAGTACAGAAGTTTTTACACTTTTTGATATACCTTGGAAGGTACAGTATCAGCGGTGACTTGTGCCCTGGCTTAGCAAGACCAGAACAATGTCAACGCCGTGTTTCAGACATAGTCGGAGGGGAAAATGCAGGAGTGCTATGCGGTGAACCAAACATAGTAAAAAGATGATTTTAAGGATGCTTCTTACGAGTCAAACCTCTGTATTATTTTGTTTCGAAAATAAATTTTATCCCCAGCAGAGTCGCCAGATTGTGGACACGCAGAATTCCACTTCTTGTTTGTTCGAGATTGTTTTGAAAGGAAAAGAAAAGGTCTGTTGAAAACAGATACAGAGTCGTCACTTGGACTTTAAGGAACCAAGAAACCTAATTTGACTCACCCAAACAGATAAAGGGCACCGGCCTTTCATAACCAAAGAACTTAGCTCGGGGTTTTGGTACGAGAGAGGAAGAAGCCTTTGTCACGACTAAAACACCCTCAACTCGCCCCGTCTCTCGACGGGCCTCAATTAACATCCGAATAATCATCTTATACTATGTATGGTTCGACAATTAATACTATGATAGTATATTACATCACACAAGAATTTTGAAATGAAAGATCTAAAGATAAGATATCATTCATAAGATCTAAGCCAAATATCACAAAATGTAAAATTGAAAGATCACACGAATAAACCTAGAAAAATCATCTAATCACATATCAAGTAATTAAGTTTTCCTAATCTAAAGGGAGGACATGAATTGTTCTTGAAACAAATAAACAAAGAGATCAAACTATGCTTAGCAAGCTAGAATGGTGCATGTTAATCTTTGAGAAAAGAAGACCTCTCAATCCCCGGGACTGATGAGAAAGAAAGATTAGATTGAGGAAAGCATGAACATGTGATCAAATTCATTCCTTATAATCTTCTTAGATTAGGAGTCACGAAAACCCCAAATCTTGCATGGATGCAATGCATGGTCTTAGAATGTGCAAAGGTTGTAGTGTGTTTGTGTACATGGGTTTTTTTTAAGTGACTTAGAAGCCTAGAAGATGAATGAATGCATGGAGGAAACCATCATGGGATATGTACAAATATGGTAAGGACCACTTCCTAGGGCATGGACTAATTTGAAGTACATATAAGCATCAAATCAACGGATGGAAGTAAAAGTATACTTGCTGTGAATAGTGGACAGAATAGTGACTTGATCTTGTGGAAATTAAAAAGTATGGGTAGAAATGTTTTCAATGCATGACTTTTTATGGATATCATCCTTATTGTGTCTAGAACACAAATCAAAAAGCCAATACTCAATAACTATTACAGATTGAGAGAAATGATATAAAAATAGAGGTCACTCAGAAATAGAATCCGTACTGTCGACTGAAATGTCGAAAAATCTTAGAAAATGCAAACAAAACATCTAGAGGCCCATATTATACAAAAGGTTCCCTAAGACACTGAAGTGCAAGGGAAAAATGAGTTGGGATCACTCCTTTTGGAAAAGTGTTCTGTAAAACAAGTTGAAAGTCAACCAAGCTGCTGTGACAGCAAAAATTGAATGTCTGGAAGGAATGTTTGGGTCCAAATGGACCCCTTTCAAGTGTTTCCAAGTCAAACCAAAAATCATGGGTGTTCTCTAATGAGTTCAGAAGACTTTCCAAGTATTCTCATGTTAATACTTTGAGTATTGAGTCCTAGATAAATCTTTGAACTCAGATTGTTCACTGTTTTGAAGATTTTGGGAAGAACTAGGGTTTTATTCTTTGAAATCAAAATGAGGGATTTAAGAGGGGTTTAAGAGGGGTTTTGAAATAGAGGTTTTGAAAGTGTATTTTCAGCACTTAAATGGAGATTATGACCACTTAAAATATCAACATTGAACTCACATCAACAACCTCTAAGATTCTTAGAGAGCATTATTTTCATTTTGGAGACAACTTCAAGAATACATAGGAATGTATTGAAGTTGAAATCATCATCTATCCAACATATTTTTGAGGTCAAGAGCTACTATCCATAAGGATTCACTCACCTCAAACTTCATATCATCATCTAGATGATGTTGAATTAGTAAGTAAACAAAGAAAAATAAAAAATAAATGAGGTAAGGAGAGATGAACATTTATATAAACAAGCACATAATAACAATCAATAGTTGATGATCAATGATGCATTGGGCTTGTAGCTTGGTGTTTCACTCATATGTGGTGACATTGGACATGGAAGTAGCTTCCTCTCTCTTAAATGCTCACTAAAATGGTAGTTGAATGCATTGAATGTGAAGTAAATGGGAGTAATGAAGTTGAAAACAAAGTTTAGAACTCACTTTCAAGTTGAAAATCAAAGGAAGAAACATATGTTCTCTCTATTCTAACCTTATCTCTACAACTCTTTCTCTACAGCTTCTCTAAGCTTTTTGTTTGCGCCCCCCAAAATGAGAACTCAAGGGGGGTTTAAATAGGCTAATTTGGGGGGAGTTTGGGATTTTAAAAGTGCTCCCATTGGTCCCAAACATCTGTTAACATAGAACTATGTCGTTTTGGTTTCTAATTAATCAATTTGGGTCCCCAAAAGAAATTGCAAAAATGGACTATTCTAGAGGAGAGTGCTGCAGTGGCACTGGACCTATGCTGCGGCAGCAGTGGGCCAGTGCCGAGGTGGCACTGCTCCTCTGATGTTCAGATAATGCCATTTAGGCCCCTAGAGGTTCCGGTATTCGTGAAAAGGTCCTATTTTGTCCAAAATTCACAGAAAATGCATATGAACTCCAAACTGAGGTTGTGATATACCGTTTGAAAGGTAATGGAGTCTAATTTACATAAAAAAATAGTTCAGAGATAGGTCACTTTGAAAAGTTTTGCGGTATTTGTGATAAAAGTGATTTGATGGCCTTTTTCACCTTCGAAAATTCATAATAAATTCGTTTTAAATCTAGGAATTATGTGCAATATACCATTGGAAAGCTATTGACCTCTAGTATCCATGAAAAATATTTGAAAAATGATACGGTGCTCTGGTTTTAAAGTCAACTTTTGGTCAAACCAGGGACCTCCGAGAAGTTCTGGGAACCTCTGGGAGCTCCGAGAGCTGACGTTTTTGTCCGATTTTCTTTTCAAACTTGTTTTAGTACTTTCCACATGATCTAGAATGATCTTGGAACTTTTCGGCAAATTTGGATGACTTTGGTCAAATCCTGTCAAACCTTGGTCAAACCGGTCAACGGAGACTTTCCGGGACTTTCGGGGGTCTCTAAGAGCTGACGATTTCATCTGAATTTGCTTGAAAACTCATTTTATGACTTTTCTTATGACACAATATGTTTCCAGAACTTTCGGTCCAAATCTGGGAGTGTTTGGGGCTTTCAGGGATATTTTGGTCATTTGTACCATTTTCTGAACATTTCGAGAGATAGAACTAACTTCCAGGAGTCATTTTTGAGTCTTTTTTGATCATTGTGAACCACCGAGCTATGGGTCCCCTAAATCTGATAGCCGACAAAATGGGGTGTCTACAATGGAAAACTTTGAAAGGCTAATAAGCTAAATGGTTGATATATAGGAAGGTCAGGTTAAGTTGATGGGGTCTGCAGAAAACACCCATGCAACAATGAACAGCCTGGCCTTAGACATGAAGGCTTTAACAAATATGGTAGAGAAATTCCTGAATGCTTTATAGCTTGGAAGCAATGAAGAACACATCGGCAGATCTGGTACTACCGATAAACAAAAAGACCCCTGTTATGTGTGTCCAAAACTCCGGAAACATAATGGATCTAATAAACAGCCAGATCCGAGATCTTTTGATTTCCATGAAGAGGAGTCGAGTAGTGTAGTTGTCACCGATCCCGTTAGATCGGTAACACCAGTGAACATTCATCCTGGAGGCCAAAACAATGACATAATTCCCAACAATAACACCCATGCCCACGCTGTTGGGGGGGCAAATGGTCGATGACACTTTCTGGCCTCACCAGGCAATCAACCACCAACATTAGGTTTTACCTCCTTTAGTACCACCTATGGTAGCAAAGCCCGTTGTCCAGCGGGCTATCAATAGAGAAGAGTTAGTAGTGGCCATACCTGAGGAATACAGTCCACTCATAAGAAGGATAGAGCGGCCGACCAATAGACGGCCGTATCCACCTGAGATTGACTAAGTCAATTTTCCTCAGGAATACAAAGTCCCAAACTCCACCCTGTTTCAAGAGAGGGTGAACAATTAATGGTAGAGCATATAGGCCATTTCATAGTACAGTATGGCCATGTGGGTGGTAGTGACCCATTAAATTTGAGACTGTTTCCAAAGTCCCTTACGGGAATAGCCTTTATGTTGTATGTCCATTTCCCCGCTAATTCTGTCCAAAATTGGCAAGGGATGGAAGAATTATTCAATGGTTAATTCTACAGGACTAAGCCTGAGATGTCATTAGCAGACCTCTCAAGGATGTTACAATTGGCGGGTGAAATAGTTGAAACCTACATAGCCCATTTCAAGAAGGGCAAGTATAGGTGTAAGTCTCTTTCCCGAGAAGGAATACGTTAAGATTACGATGGGAGGGATGACCTTTGAACTTCGCAAGAGGTTTGAGGGGACTGACTTCCATGACTTGTTCGAGCTAGCTACGAGGGTCGCCCGATATGAATGTATCCTGCTGGATGAGCAAGAGATGAAAAATTCGTCCAAAGGAACATATTATAAAGACCCCAACTATGAGGTTAACGTGGCTGATTGTGAACTCGAAGTGGGAGAAGTCGATATGGCCGAACCGATTTGTAAACGGCCTATAGTTTGTAACACCTTGAACAAACTAATAAATAATAACGTGACAACAAATAAGATGGTGTTAAAGGCTGGAAAATATTATACGTTTGATATCACCATGGGCAATCAAATTTTTGATGCCCTTCTGGCCGAAAAGGCGATCAAGCTAAGTGATGGTCATCGATTCCCCAAGGCTGATGACATAAAAACAAAGAATACTATAAATGGCATAACTTATGGAAGCATTCTACTACTAATTGTATTGTGTTTCATAATGTCATATAGGAGAACGTAGAAAAGGGGATCTTTAAGTTTTCGGACATTGTTATGGGGATTGATACTAACCACTTTCCTCAGATTGTGGGCTCAAACATGGTGTCACCTGATCTGTCAAACTTAACACGGCCCAAACCAAAGGTGGATATGATAGAAACATCAAAGGAAAGACCGAGGTAGAGAGAAGGCTAGCAGGTGGCCACATCGGCATCGGACAACCCGAGGGTGACCATCCATGAACTTCAAAGGACATACCAAGAAAGAAAAGAAGTAGAATGGAAGGCCGAAATTGAGGCTGCCCAATCCAATACTGATAATCTGGTCGTTGATCTGTGATACCAACTGGACTTAATTGAATAAGGCCTGTGCCTAAGGTGCAAGACTGAAGTGAACAAAGAGACAAGTAAAAGGCTAAGATCAAGTGAGCACTACGAGCAAAGTCCAAGGAGGTCAGTTCATGGAAGGCTTACGATGCCAAAACAATAAAGCCAATCCAGGCCCGAATGGCTTCCAAAATCATCGTCATTTCTGTATATCGACACCAGAGAGGGTAGCCGATCACAATATAGGCGTTACCAGATGGTCCAAGGCAGAACAGGCTAACGAGCGATTTGTTTTCTTTAAGCATATGCTCAAGGATAGTATTACCGCCAAGAGTGGAGCAAGGAAAATGGCATCGGGCTGATCACCCCAAATTCCTAGCACGACCCAAGTATACCAAGTCCCAAAAAAGGAGATTCCAAAGGGCAAGGTAAGCGAAAAGGGAGCAAAAATATTAGAAAGATCGGGTCTATAAACCCCTAAGGTTGCTCCAACCCTATGTGTCCGATTCCCCGGATCATCAATCAGTTGAGGACGAAATTATGTTTGACAAAAAGAAAGGAAAAGGGCCAATGCAAACTACCGGGTGGCTAAAGAAATAGCTTAGAAAAGGAAAGTCTCCGGAGCAATGTAAACCCGAGAAACATGAGAAGACCGATGATTTTTTAGATTTGGATGACTCAATGATTCAATTTGGAAATATTCCCAAAGGGCTAATGGCGAATATGGTGTTTCACATTACCAACGTCTTTCATGGCCACGCTAGATTAATCTATGGCCATGAAAGGGGACGTTGTAGAGAGCCAGGCCAATGAAGCAGCTGCAATAAAGGAACTATTTTGGAATGGTGGTGAAATTGTCAAACCAGAAATAGTGGAGGCTACAAGCAAAAACATGGACGCCACTGATCAATAGACCGATCGACCTAAGATTATAATCTTAAGGCCGAAAGAGCAGCAAATAGCAAAGGGGCCAAAATCAGGAGGGCCCATTAAGATTGTTTTCGAAAGACCTACTTATCAAATATCCCAATACTTGAAACCACTATATGTTAAGGGACACATTGAAGGGGTACCCATAAATAGGATTCTCATTGATGGGGGATCTACCATCAACATCATTCCACAAATCATGTTAAGAATCTTGCAGAAGTCTGAGTCGATATTGATTCTGACCGAAATGAATGTCCAGAGCTTCACAGGAGCACCACCAAGGACCAAAGGCATCTTGCCTTTAGAGTTAACTGCCATGACAACATTCTTTATAGTGAAAACGTCGGCCGTGTACAACGCTTTTGTTAGGCCGAGATTGGATCAACCCTAATTATTATTGTTGGCCCGAAATGGAAACCTTAGAGGGGTAAATAAGGTTTAGTGGAAAATTAATCTTTTAATAACTTAATAGCAATATTAAACATAATTAAAAAATAGTAAAGTAAAGAGAGAAGGGAAGAGGCACTTTCAAACCGAGTTTTCAAGTGGTTCGACAATCCACACACCGTGGCCTACGTCCACCCCTCAAGAACACCTCTTGAGGATTCCTTTAATCCGACCTACTTCACGGGTGTAGATCAAACCGTTATAAGAGTCTTTAACTCTCTCAAAGAAGAACACATCTTCTTTGCACACAAGGGTTACTAACCCTCACGCTTTACAAATAAATGATTTGGGTACAAATGATAACTCTCTCTAGAGTGGATGGATAAAATTATAGCTCACACAACAACTCTTAGCGAGTGGATAATAAAAATAAAATCTTACTACAATTTTCTCTATCAAGAACTACAATTGAAATCTAAATCAAATTGATTTTTTTACTCAAACTAGGGCTCAAATATAAATGATGATTAACCAAGTTGTTTGAATGATTTTTCTTGATTACCCAACCCTTAAAATTACCCCTATATATAGCTTTTCAACATATATGACCGTTGCAGGTGTTTGGGGGGTGTAAAAATAATTTTTAGAAAGTTTAGAAAACTAGTCGTTATGTAGTTCTGCACGATTGAGTCGACTGAAAAATCGACCCAGTCAATTGGAAAGTTTATAGTGATGGAAAATCTAGGTTTAAAGTTTATTTTAAATGCGCAGCGGAAAGATTAAGTTTCAAAAAACTTATTGGTAACTCAAGATTTACTACTCGTCAATTCCATAGATGCGTACTAAAGATGGGACAAGAGTTATACCTTTGTGTCTTGAACCCAATTCTGAAATCTTCAACCTTCTTGATAGTGCAGCAACTTCTACCAAGTTATCCTCACCCTTATGACTCCTATGGATGCTGCCGGAGAGGTTAAAGTTGGTGGGAACTCCAACGGGGAGGATAAGAAGGCTCGAAAAAACCCTAAACAGTCTCTGCAACTTTCGTATAGGAAAAATGATGATAATTAAACCCTGTACGCAGCTACCCTATTTATAGATTTTTAAAACTGACTTTAAACTTCGACTGATCAAAGTGGCTTCGATTGATCGAAACTTCGATCGGTTGAACAACTTTCGATCGATCGAACTTGTCATGATAAGATCCTCTTGTGCTTTTCCAAACATCCTAGTGGAGCGATGAGTGGGACCTCCTAAGCTGTTTATTGTTGGCTCAGACCAATTATTAATTCCCATGATCAAACTCTTTGATCAGCAAATTAACCAACTGATCAGTTAACGTTTACTACACTATAAAACGATAACTGAACTCCAACACAAAAGAACATATCCGAAGTGATAACTAGACTTGTATGGTGTACTAATGTCCTTCTGCCGTGAGCATTCGTAATCATACTCAGGTAGTCGGAAATGGTTACTGTCAACCTGAATCTTGATTACTTCTTATATTCCTTGAGTCCCATTCACCTCTTATGATTACCAAACATGTTGATAACTACTTATAAATAAGACTGTAGTTTTCAGTAAAACTAGGTGACATTCTCAAAGGAATGCTTACTCTGAATCAGAGGGTAGATTCTATCTTAACAATATATGTTCACAACCTTATGAACATGACATACCCAAGATACCTAGGTGTTGATCTTCTATAGACCTCACTGATTGGTAATTCAAAGCATCCATATCCACAGTCTATGTTCATAATCGTCTCAATATCAAGAATACGTACCTTATACAAGTTATGAGTTCCTATCGACTGTTTGACAGTCTTGAGTGTCAATAGGAAAGCTCAGGTCCATCAATGCACTATAAGCACTAGCATATTAACTAAGAGTTACACTCTAGTGATTGAGATTCATCACTCCATCCAATGGTAGTTAATCATACTATAGTGTATACTTGATGAGATATCCAGTTTCATCATCCACTGTGACAAGCTCTAAGTATCAAAGAATAGTAATTCGTATCTCATTTGCATGTATCTCATACACATATGAATTACCTACTATGATACTTAAGGATTAACAATCATCACATGAAAGAAACATACATAATAAAATGTAAAGCTGATATCCATATATTAAAATGTCAATGTCTTATACATAAAGTAATAGTTTGAGGGCACAAACCCAACATATAGCAGTAGCTACCTTTCAAAAACACAAAACAATCGACTTTTTTTACAATCCAGTTGACAAGCGGGGGTATTTGTAAAATACAACCGCGCTAAAAGAGGAAAATATACTAGAAAAGTCTACAATTCCCCTATTTATCTACAGTTTGAATTACAATACCAGTTTTTGCACAAATTGATTAAACTATGATAAGTGGTATTATTTTAGTGATTATTTGTGCAGATTACTGCTGCTGTATATAAGATTGAAGAATGTTGATAAAAGGAAGTGCTTGGTCTTGATGAAGACAACTCAAAGCTGAAATACAAAGTTCGAGCGATCGAGAAGGTTTTGAGCGATCGACGTTTCGATCGATCGAGTGTAGTTCAAGCGATCGAAGTTTCTGGAAGTTCAATCGATCGAGAGTTGTTCGATCGATCGAACATGCCTTTTATCAGATTATACACGTACACAGCAAAAATGGGTTTTTTTTAACCCTAGCATTAGGTTTAGGTTATATATAATCGTTTTGTTTACGTCCAAAGGGAGATACTTTGTTTTTTTTCATCAGTTTTCATAGAGAGTAGAGAGTTTTCTTTGTGTTTTTGTAGGTTTTGTCAGGATTCACCATTGTGAGCTTGGATTTTTTTTCATAGTTAATACAAGTTTCTTCGTTCCAGGTTCCGTATTATTGTTTTGTTCATTTTCTACATCTAGTTAATCACAGTTTAGCTTTCAATCTCGTAGTATTGCATGCTAGTTAAGTTAAAATCATTGATTTTCATAATTTTTATGAAAAACTTGCAACCAAACATGTCTTTAATGAACTTTTTTGTTAAAAATAAATCTGAGACTTCCCAGACTATGTCTGATTAGTCCGGGGTTGGGAAATCGCGATGAAACCGTGATTTCAGGCCTCTGCCATGCAGTATTTTTATTCCTGTGTTCGATCGATCGAATGTAGTTCGATCGATCGGACCAGAGACATAGTCGATCGATTGAAGATATTTCGATCGATCGAGAGATGAAGAAGTTAGATCGATCGAAAGCACGTCGATCGATCGAGACCTCTGATTCTTGAGGACATCTAATATAGTATCCCAAGACTTTCTGCTTTACTGATTCATTATCAAACTGTCCCCAAATGCTCAGTTTGTCAAAACAGTCTTTAAACGTTAAGCCTTAAGGCATTTTCTTTCAATATATTTTGCAAACCACCCTCAATGCTAATACCATTGTAGGTGAGAGTCTTAACTATTGAATTAAACCACCTTTGCGTATTTCACACTTAGTTGTGATGATATAGTCCCGGTCATGAAAGGACTATTGATTCTATATCCTTAGAGAAGTACGGGATACTATAGAAGTTGCCCTCCGTTGAGCTTAATTGCATTTGCATGGTAGATGGCTGAGTCATAGTGGATTCGCGTGATCCCAACACTTTCTTTTATTAAGAAAAACCATTTTCAAATCTTGCTCTAGTCAAGTAGTTAATCATTAGTTTATTTAATTTAGTTGCTTTTAAGTTTAGTAGTTGTTAATTGTAGGACTTTGTGTTCTACACTTCTCCTAAAATATTGAATTTTCTTTTCTTTTAGGGTTTAATCTAAGTAATTTAATTCTCATCCTTCCCTGTGGGATCGACTTGGTCTTACCAGTTACTACTTGCACGATCACCTACACTTGGGTGTTGCACAAGAGCGCGCAAGATTATTCTCGTGTCAAGTTTTTGGCACCGTTGCCGGGGAAGGCGACGATAAATTCCTTAGATTACCTCAGTCTCTCTTCATCTCTTTCTGTTTTTAGTTTCTCTTCCTTTCTGTTCTATTGGTAAACACCCACCTTAGGGACTCTCCTAGTTCATGTCCAACACTTATATTGAAGGAATTTTTGGAAATCCTTTCTACCGCTCTGACTCTGATAGTTCCATTAACCCGATAGCCACTCCAACTGAATAAATGGATGATAATCAGAGTGAACATGGTGACAATGTTGTGGTACCAATTGATGAGGCGCTACGTCCTCTTTGCGATCTCATGCAACTAGAACACGCGCCTACGCCCTCTTGCATCCAAATCCCACCACATAATGGCAAATTTCAGTTTCGCAATGGGATGATCCAACTGCTTCCCACCTTTTATGGGATGGAAAGTGAAAAGGCGTACTTACATGTCACTAATTTTGAGGATGTTTGCAAAACATTCTCGCAAAATTGTCCTAGGGAGGTGACACATCTAATGTTATTCCCCTTCACTTTGAAAGATAAAGCGAAGGCGTGGCTCCACTCCCTCAAACCTAATTCAATTTTCACCTGGCATGCGATGAGCACCGCGTTTCTAAAGAAATTCTATCCTACTCGCATGACAACAGACCTTCAACGTCAAATCAATTCCTATAAACAAAAGAGCAATGAAACCTTCACACAAACGTGGGAGCGTTTCAAAGATTTGCTTCTCTCGTGCCCACACCATGGGTTTGAGAAATGGCGAACTATCAGCTTCTTTTATCAAGGATTGAATGGTGAAACGAAGAAGTTGGTAGAAACTATAAGTTCCGTACCATTTCTGCGTAAAAACACCGAAGAGACTGAAGCTCATTTCGAATGGTTAGCCAAATACGCTCATGAATGGTCAAATTCTGACAATATCTCACGCTCACTGATATCCTGTGTAGAAGAGAAAAGCCTATACCAACTAACCAGTGAAGATCACCTCATGACTAAATATGCAGAACTAGCAAAGAAGGTAGAGGAGTTAAGCATGAAAGAAGAGAGCTCTAGGCAAGTTATGCCTGAGGAACCATGCGGCACATGCAACATGTTGGGACATACAACTCAATATTGTCCCAATGTGCCGTATTTTCAAGAGCAGGCCCCTATGGAGATGAATGCCATGCAAGGTTTTCGAGGGGCGAGGAATTCCAACAATAACTTTCAAAGTAACAATAGATGGAATCACCCCAGTTTTGATTGGAGAAATAATGCTGGGACCCAAAATCAATATCAACAGCAGCCCTACAACAACAATCAATATCAAGGGCAAAACAATAGGCCGTCCCATCAATACAATCAAAACAGAACCAATACCTACAACCAAGCTCAACCCTCCAATGCACCACAGACTAATGCCTATGTGCCACCGCACAAGAAGGTACAAGAAGAAGAGCCACTTGCTAATGCCAATCTAACGCAGCAACTCATATAGATGATGAGTAGAATGTCTGCCACATTAGAAAGGATAGATGCACGGCAAGAGGGGTCAGGAGGAACATTCCCTGCCCAACCACTTTCGAACCCCAAGGGACATAATAATGGTCCTAACAATCAAGAACATGCTAAAGCCGTGACTACACTGAGAAGTGGAAGAATCATAGAGAAAAGCATGCCTCTGTCTACACCCGAAGTGTACAAAGAGGAGGAAGTGGTGGAAAATGAGCTTGAGCAACCATCTACTCAAGAGGAGGATCCGTCTACTAACAACGAGGCAAAAAAGGCAAACATTGAAGCTCCTAGAGTAGAGGAAGAAGTTGAGAGAAGGCCTGGAAAGGAGTCTGTAAAGGACGAACCACCAAAATGCCCTTTTCCTGCACCTTATCCTCAACGGTTGAAGAAACCCAAGAATGAGACAAAGAATCAGGAGTTTCTGGAATTGTTTAAACAAGTAAAAATTAACCTTCCACTCCTAGATGCTATCAATCAAGTGCCGGCCTATGCGAAGTATCTCAAAGATCTATGTACGGTCAAGAGGAGGCAAAGCGTGAAGAAACATGCTTATGTCGCGTGCCAAGCAAGTGCGATCATTCAAAATGAGTTGCCTCCAAAACTCAAAGACCCCGGTACACCTACTGTCTCATGTAGAATTGGGAATCAAAGGATAGATAACGCACTCCTCAATCTAGGAGCAAGCGTGAACCTACTGCCATATTCAGTCTATAAACAGCTAGGGTTGGGTGAACTCAAACCCACCCTAGTCGCTTTGCAATTGGCAGACAGATCTGTGAAGTACCCTAGAGGGGTGTTAGAGGACGTCCTTGTCCAAATAGACTCTTTTGTATTTCCGGTAGATTTTGTGATATTAGATACAGAACCTGTGTCTAATCCTGGTGCACACATACCGGTTATCTTTGGACGTCCATTCCTCAACACTATTGATGCCACGATCAAGATTAGAAGTGGTATTATGACTATCGTATTCGGGAACATGACATTGAATGTCAAAATGTTTTCTAATCCCCGACCTGAAGAATACGATGATGAGGAAGAAATTCATTACATTGACACGGTCATTGAAGATGAAGTTGACTTGGTCGACTACAAAGATCCTTTGGAAGTTGTGATGACTCAATTTGGCGATATCTATCAGCCTGCAGAGTCAACTCCATTGGATGCTTACCTGAACCAGACGTGTCTTATGATGGATACGATAGAGGAGGATAGAGCAGAATGCATGTGGGTAATGCCATATGAACAATTGCCTCCTAAAACTAAGTTGGCAATGCCTTCTAGTTTTCAGTTTTCGAAGTTAGAATTAAAGGAGCTACCCAAAGAGCTAAAATACGCATTCCTAGGGACTGGAAAAACTTATCCTGTGATCATCTCATCTGCTTTAACTCATGAACAGGAAGGTAAGCTAGTTCAAATGCTGACCAAGCATAAGGATGCTATGGGATGGACGATTGCGGACCTCAAAGGCATAAGCCCATCCATATGCACTCATAAGATATATCTGGAGGAAGACGCTAGACCCTCAAGGCAAATGCAAAGGCGTCTGAATCCCAACATGCAAGAAGTAGTTAAAAAGGAAGTGCTCAAACTACTTGATGTTGGGATGATTTATCCGATATCTGATAGTCCTTGGGTCAGTCCAACCCAAGTGGTTCCAAAGAAAGCAGGCATAACGGTCATCCCAAATAAAGATGGTGAATTGGTACCAACACGTATCCCCACTGGATGGAGGATGTGTATTGACTACAGAAAGTTGAATACTGTGACCCGAAAAGACCATTTTCCTTTGCCATTCATGGACCAAATGCTAGAACGGGTGGCAGGTCACAAGTATTACTGCTTTTTGGATGGATATAGTGGATTTAATCAAATTGAAATTGCTCCTTAAGATCAGGAGAAAACCACATTCACTTGTCCATTTGGTACATTTGCCTACCGTCGAATGCCTTTTGGCTTATGTAATGCACCGGCTACCTTTCAGCGGTGCATGCTAAGCATTTTCAGTGACATGGTCGAAAACATCCTCGAAGTCTTCATGGATGATTTCTCAGTATTTGGCCATAGCTTTGAAGATTGCCTCAGCAATCTCGAGAAGGTATTAATGCGATGTGAGGACAAACACCTAGTTTTGAATTGGGAAAAGTGTCACTTTATGGTGACTAAGGGAATAGTCCTCGGCCATATAATCTCCAATGAAGGAATCAAAGTGGATAAGGCCAAAATCAACATAATCTCAAATCTACCTGTCCCCCGTACAGTGAGAGACATCCGTTCATTCTTGGGGCATGCGGGATTTTATCGTCGGTTTATCCAGAATTTCAGTGCAATCTCTCGACCTCTTTGTCAACTTCTTGTCAAAGATGCACCATTCAAGTGGTCAGAAAGTTGCCAAAAGTCCTTCGAGGATCTAAAAGTGCTCCTCACCTCCGCACCTATAATACAGGCACCCGACTGGAGTTTGCCTTTCGAATTAATGTGCGATGCTAGTGATTACGCCATTGGCACGGTCTTAGGCCAGAGAAAGGACAAGAAGCCATATGTGATATACTATGCCAGCCGAACTTTGAATGAAGCTCAAATGAATTATACAACTACTGAAAAGGAGCTGTTGGCTGTAGTATTCGCCTTGGATAAGTTTAGGTCTTATCTGATAGGGTCACCAATAGTCTGTTTTATAGATCATTCGGCCCTCAAGTATCTGTTGTCTAAGAAAGACGCTAAACAATGGCTCATTCGCTGGATACTCTTACTCCAAGAGTTTGATCTAACAATCAAAGATAAGAAAGGAGTGGAGAATGTGGTTGCGGACCATTTGTCACGGTTGACTTTTGTCGACAATACTGAATCCCAATCCATTAAGGATGAGTTCCCGGACGAACATCTACTGGCAGTAAGTAGTCTGCCGTGGTATGCTGATATAGTGAACTACCTTATCACGGGAGAAACACCGAATCATTGGTCAAACCAAGACAGAAAATGATTCCTCTCGTTCGCGCGTCATTTCTTCTTTGATGACCCCTATCTTTTCAAGTACTGTGCTGACCAGGTTATCAGGCGCTGCGTCCCCAATGAGGATATAACCGTAATTTTAGCATCATGCCATTCTGAGGCATGTGGTGGCCACTTCGCGTCACAAAAGACCGCGTAAAAAGTTCTACAAAGCGGTTTTTACTGGCCCACAGTTTTCAAAGATGCATATTCCTTTTGCAAGACATGCCAACGCTGTCAAAAGCTTGGAACTATTTCTAAAAGGAATTCTATGCCTTTAACCCCTATCATCACAATTGAGATATTTGATTGTTGGGGCATAGATTTTATGGGCCCATTTCCCAAGTCTAATAACTGTGAATACATACTCCTTGCTGTAGAGTATGTATCAAAATGGGTTGAAGCGATACCAACGAGACGCAATGACCATAGAACGGTCTTGTCCTTCCTAAGAGAGCATATCTTGTCTCGTTTTGGAACTCCGAAAGCTTTACTAAGTGACCAAGGCAAGCATTTCTGCAATAGTCCTTTGGAGTCACTTCTCAAGAAATATGGAGTCCACCATAAAATTGCTCTTGCCTATCATCCACAGTCGAATGGGCAAGCAGAATTGGCTAACCGAGAAATCAAGCATATTCTCGAAAAGACGGTTAGCTCCAATCGAAAAGACTGGGCATACAAGCTGACCGACGCTTTATGGGCGTACCGTACTGCCTACAAGACGAATCTAGGTATGTCCCCGTATAGATTGGTTTACGGGAAAGCTTGCCACCTCCCTGTTGAAATTGAACATAAAGCTTACTGGGCGACATGCTCATTGAACTTTGATATCAAAGAGGGAGGTCAGTTACGCAAGCTCCAACTTGCAGAACTAGAGGAGATACGACGAGATGCGTATGACTCTGCAAGGTTTCATAAGGAAAGGTTAAAGGCTCGCCACGATCGTACGATCTTTCGTAAATCATTTGAGCCAGGGCAGAAAGTTTTGCTGTATGACTCTCGCCTCCACCTTTTCCCAGGGAAGCTCCGTTCCCGTTGGACAGGCCCGTTCATTGTAAAAACTGTCTTTCCACACGGGGCGGTTGAGCTCGTCAATCCAAAGAACGATGATTGTTTCAAGGTCAACGGCCAAAGATTGAAACCGTTCTTGGAGAACCTCCTAACTGAAGTTGAGCACATCCAGCTGGATGAGCCCAACTATTCTCCCACTTAAAATCCAAAGTGGAGTTCCATTTTGTTGTTGTATTCCTTATCTTTCCCTGCATTTTAGTTTTTTTCTTTTATTTATTTATTTATTTATTTTTTTAAGTCTTTGTTCATTCTTCTGTGTTTGTGATGTTGTTCTAATCCGTTATACCTTAAACCACTCGATTGCAGGTGCATAGATGCGAGGTGATGATGTTCATTCTATCGGTTCATGGGCTGATTCAGAATGTCGTTGTGGCACCTGGACTGAGGGTGAACTCACACCCTGCCCCTTGTTTCATCAAGACCCTGAAGCTCACTCTCTCATTAATGCTGCTAAAGGGTACATTCCATACCCACCGGCCCTCCTCGACATCAATCCATATAAAAATATGGGATTTCAGGATGACGATGATGTGGATGAAGAAGAAGACCTGTACATGGGGAGAGTGGTGGATGATGCACTCATGGCGTAATGGGAAAAATGATGATATGTGGGAGCCATGAGAAGATCATGACCTCCAGGATGTTGTCCCAGAACGCCACAATGCCATTTTTGTTTTTGTCGATGACTTCCTTGTTCCCGAGTTGGTCCCATACCGCTATGTGCACCTGAGTTTTCTGCTATTCAGGCTCTAATGCCCCTTACCAACTAGTGCATTTTGGGAATCTATGCCAATAGTAAGGATTGCCACTATATTTTTCAATGGTATTCCGGTATTCCTTCCACATCAACTGGTTCATGGTTTTGGGCCCTACATCAGGCCCCCACACACTCCGCCGCAAGAGGACAGTCCATTGCGCAATTACACTCCTTTATCTGTGTCTCCATCCGGATCACCTCTTGCATGGGCTTTCAATTCTTTAGAGATGCCAGACTTGCTCGATGATATCCTTCCTGCTTTCCGATTGTTCTGGGAAAGGGAATCATCAAGTTTGGACTCCACTTTTGAAAATTCGACGGATCCTGAAGCGATTGTGGAAGAGGAAATCTTCATGCTCGAAGAATAGTGCCGCATTTCAGTTGTTTCCATTCATTTCATATTTCGTTTATCAATTGGAGTGTAATCCTTGACAGAATTTTATTGGTTTTAGTTTTATTTTTGGTTGTCTTTCGTTAAATAAGGGTGTTAATACCATTCGGGAGAATATTGTTATAATATGGATGCTATTAAAAAGATTTAATGGAAATTTTCAATTATGAGGATGAGTTTTGGTTTACATGTTCTGTCAAATGCATTATTTTTCAATTTTTCTGGTTGTCCAGAACATTGGTAGCTTGTTGGGGGTGCTAAATTTCTTAATTCAAGGTCAGTATAAAATTTGGGGATTCGATCGATCGAGAGAGTTCGATCGATCGACACCATCAGATATTCGAGCGCTTGAAGAGACCTCGATCGATTGAACGTTAGATCGATCGAAGTCTCTCGATCGATCGAGACTGGTGTCAAAACGAGGCGTCGTTCTGAAGTTTTATAAAATTTCATTTTCTCTCTCACACCCCCTCAATCGCTCGAGAACAGAGAAGCATCCCACAAGTTTTGGCCTCCCGTATCGTTATCTCGTGATTCACGCAGCTCCGGGCTCCTCTGGTCAGTAGTGGCACTGCGGGCAACCGTCCTCTGGCGCGTCTATCGAGGTGAGGCCCCACATACCCCTCGTAGTTCTCATTTTTTTCATATGTAAATGGGGGTGCCCCCATTGATTGTTTAACTCGTATTCTTAGTTTTCTTCGTGTTTTGTGTGTGTGGGCTCTTTCTGTTCTCGAAAGTAGTCATCGCATTTTCGTTGTGCTCGATTGATCGAGATGGGTTCAATCGATCGAACCCGGCTCTTTCTCAATCGATCGACAGAGTCTCGAGCGATCGAACTCTGTCCTTGCTCAATCGATCAAATAGTGTTCGATCGCTCGAACACAAGCAGTTTCAGTTTTTTTTTTTCTTTTTTCTTTCTTGTTTTGATTTATATTCTGCATTTCTTCTATTTTCAGGGACCCACGATGAATCCTATCATGGGCTACCATAAATCCAAACCTCTGGATATCACTATACCGGACCCCATACCGATCATGGGTTTCGGAGTACCGAAGAGCGTGTTTGGTTTAGCCGCTCTTTTCAGACGCGCAAGGTGATGCTCGAGCGGCCATTGGAGTCCGTATGGCTTGCTGCTCCATGGTTCCTAGCACGGATCAGAGCCATGCCATTGTGGTACGACATGCTGATCCAGACCAAGAGGATAAATATTCACTGGGTTCGTGAAGCGTGCTCTTCCATGATCAAGGATCCCGCGGCCCCGTTCACCTACCGAGGATTCTTTTGCGGGCGCGAGATCGTTTTCAGTCCTGCCACAGTCTCTGTAGCTCTGGGGGTTCCTGAGGTCCCTGACTGTTTCTATCCCTCATTACCAGGAGCCCCAAAGATCCCGTCCACCACCATTATCCGTGAGCTTACAGGAGGTGCCGTTCAGTTCTGGAATGGCGAATCAAATATCGAGGATAAGTTTCTGACTGAGAATTACCACCTCCTCCACCTGGCATTAGTCAACTGTATTCTGATGACGTCCTACCACGAGAAGTTCGCGCCGTGGTATGCCAGTGCTCTATACTCCATCGGGACAGGACAGCGTGTCTGTTTGTCTCGCCTGTATATCGATTTTTTCGTTCAGCCTACGCGGTACATTGCCGCCAAGCGCCATCTGAAGGGTGCTTGGCCTATACATAGGGTTATTGAGCGGGCCGGACGACTAGTCCCGTTGGCCACAGATTCCATTCTTCAGGCCTCTAGTCGATTTGGGGAGACAGCGGCTCGCCGTTCTGATGCTCAGAAAAAGAGAAAAGCAAAGGGTAAGGCGCCAATGAGGGTGAAAAGGACACGTGGGGGCGGGACGGACACAGAGGGAGCCGCTTCTGGGACGCCCACTGAGCCTGAGGAGCATGATTCAGACGAGGAGGACGATCCCGTTCAGGAGGTAGCACGTTTTGAGGTGAGACAGAGATCTCAGGCTCCAGCCCAGGGAGAGTCTTCATCCGCACCTCCTCTGACTATTCACGATTTGCTTTTGGAGGAGAGGGCAGCCCGGATGAGACTCGAGGGCAAGGTTGATCACATATCCTCGATGCTTACTACTCTCCTGGTGCAGCTAGGGTTTGACCCTATCATACCCCCATCTTCCACACCATCTGCACCTCCACCACCCACTACTGGCCCATCTTCCTCTGCACCTACTGATCCCTCTCCCACTGATCCCCCGGTTGATTCTTCTGCCCCATCGACATCAGCCGCACCCACTTCTTTGGAGACAACACTTCCATCTGCTCCTGTCATGGCCGACACATCAGTCACTACTACAGTTTCCACGACGAGCGATCCGGCAACCGCTACTACAGGGGTCAAGGGTGGAGTTATGGATGCTCCCGATTTATTGATAGAGATTTTGTCTGATGCTCCCGATGAAGGGTAGTCATTGGGTGTATTTTGGGTAGATTTTTGGATGTTATGGGTTAGTTTGGGATATTGTTGTTTGTTATGTTTTTATTGGAGGTTTTTGGACACTGCTAGATTACTGTAGTTTGATTTGGTTGTACTTCCTTAATCACTGCTCTTTTAGTTTCTTTGTTTTATCTTCACAGTGATTAGTTATGTTATTATATATGGATCTTGTGCTTCATATATCTGTTTATTTTTCTTTTGATCCTGTCTGCTTGGAGATTGTTTGCTTCTTTACAGATTGTTATGTGGGCAGTTGTTACGTTGCTTTATCAGGTGATATCAATCTATCTATCTATTTGAAAATCAACTTTTGAGGTCATCGCAATTTTCAGTTGGGGGTAGGATGTAGATAGACCATCACCTGTGCATATCTATACTTAGCAATCTGTATCACTCCATCTATTGCAAATCTCCATTATAATTCAAATTCAAAAATTGCAAAGTTTCAAATAATTAACCAAATTTTGGAACTAAAATTGGTAGAAAAATTTTGAATTGTCTCTCCTATTTAGCTGTTATCAAGCAATGACATATTCATATTCATCTCATCCCTTTATGACTTAAGTTCACGCATTTTTCTAGTTTCACTAAGAGGAGTGCATGTGTTGACTATTCTTGTATCCAAATCCATTTGCACGTGTTAATAGCTATGCAGAAAACTGAAAATAGAGTTGATACGACTTTTATGCTTCAAAGAATAAATAGTGGAGACTAATGACCCTTAGTTAGCTTTTGAACCCAATCTTCAATTCTGAGGGAATTGTCACATTAATTCGAATTGTTTTTCTTGAATGTAATGTAAATTCGTTGAATAGTCTCAAAATTCTTCATTTAGGCTGTTTATTAGAGAAGAACGTTCAGGATTTACCAATTAAAACTCAATGAACACTGAAGTGTTAAAACTAATAAGTTAAGAAAATGATTTAAGCCATCGTTATTCATTTTGTTTATACCGATATCAACATCCAAGAACCTTCTAACCTCACACTGATTGAATATTGTCAATATGAAAGCCTAAAACCCCTCATCTTATACTTTAACCGTTATAAACCCGATTGCACATCTAAGGTGACTTAAAAAAAAAAAATTGTTGAGGTATGTGATGAGAAGGGAGCAGTTGTGGAAGTGAGTGTGTAAAAAGAAAATATGCAAGGAGATGTTAAAAAATATATATATATATATATATGAAAATAGAGGATGGTTGGAATGAAGAAGAAATAAACGCAATCAAATGCTAAGGATGTGCAATTTCTTACCCATCTTATTTTTCTGTCTCACTAAATAAAAGCCGAATTGTCTAAGCCTTAATGATTCTTGATGACGTAGTTTGAATATGAAAGTGTAAGTTGAGTTATCCACGGTATTTCGCTCCTCTAGTAAGTGGTATTCCTTTCATGAGACTATATTACTCTAAATGTTCGTCCTTTATCGAGTTCGGTGTGAAACACTAGTAGCCAGAACATCACTCTTATTAAAGTTTTCACACCATGAGCGATCATTTCTAAACAAGTTTCTGTGAGATGTTCATTTTTGAGTGTAAACCCATGTGAGAATCGAAGTTGAAACTACGCGTTCCAAGAGTATGATAGTCTAAACAATTCTTAATAAAGTTGGATGCATAACTGTTGATTTCACACACACACGGATACATGAATGTAAAGCATATGTATATTTATCTTGGTGATATGAGGAACATGTGGATTCCTTCATGATTTGTATGAGGTTGATATGTTATGTGGAGCTAAATTGATAGTCGAATGGGAAAGAATGGTTATAAGTTTTTCTATACCTTTTTAAGCTTAAAATTTAGAATTTTGTGGGTAGATTCTCTGCAAACCCTCACGAGACAACACTCGTCCACTAGGGAAACCTAGGGGTTTAACGGCTTGTTGTATTTGCTAAATGCAACCGCGATTCTTGCGACAATGAGTTAGGAAGTTTCCTTCATTTTATTAGATTAGTTGCTTTAGTCTTATTTTTGTTAGTTTAGTCGTTGTAATATTAGTAAGCTTGTTTTATTTTCGCTTTATTGCTAGGGACTAGCAAATCGCTAGTTGGGGGTTGTGACAAGCGGGGGTATTTGTAAAATACAACCGTGCTAAAAGAGGAAAATATACTAGAAAAGTCTACAATTCCCCTGTTTATCTACAGTTTGAATTACAATACCAATTTTTGCACAAATTGATTAAAAGTGGTATTGTTTTAGTGATTATTTGTGCAGATTACTGCTGCTGTATATAAGATTGAAGAATGTTGATAAAAGGAAGTGCTTGGTCCTGATGAAGACAACTAAAAGCTGAAATACAGAGTTCGAGCGATCGAGAAGGTTTCGAGCGATCGACATTTCGATCGATCGAGTGTAGTTCAAGCGATCGAAGTTTCTGGAAGTTCAATCGATCGAGAGTTGTTCGATCGATCGAACATGCCTTTTATCAGATTATACGCGCACGCAGCAGAAACGGGTTTTTTTAACCCTAGCATTAGGTTTAGGCTATATATAATCGTTTTGTTTACGTCCAAAGGGAGATACTTTATTTTTTTTCATCAGTTTTCATAGAGAGTAGAGAGTTTTCTTTGTGTTTTTTTAGGTTTTATCAGGATTCACCATTGTGAGCTTGGATTTTTTTTCATAGTTAATACAAGTTTCTTCGTTCCAGGTTCCGTATTATTGTTTTGTTCATTTTCTACATCTAGTTAATCACAGTTTAGCTTTCAATCTCGTAGTATTGCATGCTAGTTAAGTTAAAATCATTGATTTTCATAGTTTTTATGAAAAACTTGCAACCAAACATGTCTTTAATGAACCTTTTCGTTAAAAATAAATCTGAGACTTCCCAGACTATGTCTGAGTAGTCCGGGGTTGGGAAATCGCGATGAAACCGTGATTTCAGGCCTCTGCCATGCAGTATTTTTATTCCTGTGTTCGATCGATCGAATGTAGTTCGATCGATCGGACCAGAGACATAGTCGATCGATTGAAGATATTTCGATCGATCGAGAGATGAAGAAGTTAGATCGATCGAAAGCGCGTCGATCGATCGAGACCTCTGATTCTTGAGGACATCTAATACAGTATCCCAAGACTTTCTGCTTTACTGATTCGTTATCAAACTGTCCCCAAATGCTCAGTTTGTCAAAACAGTCTTTAAACGTTAAGCCTTAAGGCATTTTCTTTCAATATATTTTGCAAACCACCCTCAATGCTAATACCATTGTAGGTGAGAGTCTTAACTATTGAATTAAACCACCTTTGCGTATTTCACACTTAGTTGTGATGATATAGTCCTAGTCATGAAAGGACTATTGATTCTATATCCTTAGAGAAGTACGGGATACTGTAGAAGTTGCCCTCCGTTGAGCTTAATTGCATTTGCATGGTAGATGGCTGAGTCATAGTGGATTCGCGTGATCCCAACACTTTCTTTTATTAAGAAAAACCATTTTCAAATCTTGCTCTAGTCAAGTAGTTAATCATTAGTTTATTTAATTTAGTTGCTTTTAAGTTTAGTAGTTGTTAATTGTAGGACTTTGTGTTCTACACTTCTCCTAAAATATTGAATTTTCTTTTCTTTTAGGGTTTAATCTAAGTAATTTAATTCTCATCCTTCCCTGTGGGATCGACCTGGTCTTACCAGTTACTACTTGCACGATCACCTACACTTGGGTGTTGCACAAGAACGCACAAGATTATTCTCGTGTCACCAGTCGACTGAATTATTATCCAGTCGACTGAAGTAATTACAGTTCAGTCTACTATTTTTGCTGTTTTGGCAGACTTACCCCTCTTTACTAAAATGGCCACAACTCCCTCTACAAAACTCAGATTTGCGATCCGTTTGAAGATTTAGAAACTAGATTCAAATACCTTTCCAACCATATAAAACTTAACATCTAGTTCCTTACCAATTAGATCAAGTTTATCTTTAAAGATGACCTATTTGCAAAGTAGATGATTTTCGTCTATAAATAGACAGCCAAAGGAGAAGAAGAGGGAGACTCACACAAGAGAGACACACAAGACATAGCCATAGATAGAGAGAAAACCATAAGAAGAATTTCATAGCAAAAGTTACCATGTAGAAATTCAAGATTTTCTTTGTTTTTTCTAGTAAAGTTGTAAAGATTTTTTTATTTTTTATTTTTTATTTTATATTTATATTTTTTTTCTTCTGTAATTGATGATTTCTTGTTCAAAAATATGCAACAAAACTTTGTGTACTGTATTTCTTAAATTAGTTCTTAAATGTTAGCTTTCTTGTAGGTCATTTGCTAATGTGTAGTAGTAAAATTAATTTTTAGATTTTAGTTTTATTAATGTTTTTTTTAGTATAATTAGTAATTATAGATGTTCCCTAAAATATTTTGAAACCCCAAATTTTAATTTTTGTAACAAAAATTTCATTCACTGTACAACACAATTTCTAATTAAATTCTAGATTTTTTCGCTACGTAGTTGTTATAATCACCGATTAAAACCCCAAGCATACACATCCTACCCATATTCTATTCCCAAATTAGATTAGGATTTGGTTTGACCTTATTTGTACTCTTAGAGTTCATCTACTGTGACCCAGCAAGAATTCAAACTCAAAGGTTTAGTATCTTATTTTTGATTCAGTATTTTAATTTATTTATGTTTCATTAGCTTAGTTATACTAAACTTTATTATTTTACAGATTTCAAGAATCCAATCCCAACTATTGTTAAGTGAAGAAAAAGTATATTAATATTAGCATTCACTCTTACCTTGGTGTTATGACCTTAATCTTAATTAGATGGTGATTATGTACATCTATTTAATCTTTCTTTAAAATTTATTTAGAAGACAGTTTCAATTCCAAAAATGGCAGGCTAAAACTTTAATTGGGAATATTAATAAAAACTTAGAAATCACAACTTCTGTGTACTAATCTTAAATGGGCAAATTTATCTCGATGGGTCGTTTTTCCATTTCTGGACAAAAATATCTATAGTTTATGACTATTTAACATAATTATAGACTATGGCTCTATTGGACTTTAAAGATTACGTATTTGAAATACGAATTTAATTATGTGAATTGTCAAATTATGTCTTGTCATAAAAAAACACTTAGCATACAAAATAATTTATTTAATAAAGTTTATATTTCAAGTATGTATATATATATATATATTTCTTTCCATTAATGGACAGGCAATCGTGTAGTGACAGAGTGGTGGGGACTGAGCACCGAATAACCCACATCCGCGGGCTTGAGTTCGAACCTGGCTACTGCCCGATTGCCTCTTTATTTTTCTTTAAACTAAACGACGTCATTTTATATCAAACCTGACACACTTGATATGATTTCAACTGGTATAAGTTTATTTTCAAATAAAGAATCACTCTGTTTAAAAATGCCAAACCCTTTCAAAAGCTCAAAAGTTGTATGATCTAGTGTTGATTTGCATATTCCCAATCCATTTAAATCATTTCTTCCAAGTTAATTAATATTTCCTGTATTTAGATAACTTAGATTATATATTTGTATTATTTCTATCTTTCGCTGTAGTAAATTCCAAAAAGTTCATTTCATATGAATCTAGCTTTTATTTCTTTTTCTTCATTTTTTTACTTGTATCTTAGTGAGTTTATTTTGTAGTGTTAAAATCTTTACCATGAACTACTAAAAAAAAATACCCTTTTAATTAAGTTTTACTACAAAAATATAAGAACTGGTAGTTTAGGAAAAGCCCCAAGAATCTATTATCTTTTATTTTCTTTTTAGGGACAAAATAATTATTTCATATATTTAAAATCTTTTTACCGTTCCCTGTGGGTTTGACCCGGTCTTGCCAGAACTTTATTACTTGTACGATCACCTACACTTGGGTGTTAATAAGAAAACGTGTTAGTAGGGCGCTGTCAAGTTTTTGGCGCCGTTGCCGGGGAACGGCTAAAATATATAAAAAAATAAAAATAAAAAAATTTAAAAAATAAAGTTTTTTTAAGAAAAATAATAATAGCATAAAAAATGATAAGGAAAAATTAGATGTGGATCCCTAGTTTGGGAAATATAGTGGTTTAAGGATAATTAGTTATTTTTACTTTAGTTTAGGTCCCTTCTAACCAAATATCTTAGACAAAAGGACAAAAAAACCAAAAAAGATGAATTTAGTCTCACACACGTGTACATCACCGGCCAGCAATGCGCTAGAGGAAAATGAAGCGCTCAATACGGTGTGAGCGCTACACTAAAGCAATGCCCACTAATAACCTTGATGATGCCAAAAATTGGGTAAGAGTGATTATATGAGGGAGAGATGAAGAGAGGAGATTTGGGTGTGGTTCGGCCCCATTAACAAGGTGACGTACGTCCACCGGTGCGTCAGTACGCTTTCACTAACAGATCACCGACAGCTATTGGTGAGCCAACAGATTGGGAGGCACTACCAGTAACTGACCTGGTATATGTGTAATAGTGAGTTGTTTGTATGCTATTCTCTAAAGTCAGAATGTGAGCCCCTTCAATGGGGGTGAGTGGCCTCTTTTATAGGTGCAAGAGACCACCCGTACAAGGTAAGTCTGCAAATTAGGAAGCTTAATCTGATTGCCATTGATTCACATGAATTTAGGAGAGTTTCCTAAGTGGTTTAGGAAACCACTTACTCCTTCCATTTAGTCTCCTAGTTGGGATAGGTAACTGTCTGGAGGCTTGCTGGGCAAGCAACCATGCCTTCTAGAGGTACTCCCATGTGGGGCCAGTCTGGCGTGAACGCCCGGGCTTTGGACCAAACCGGGTGGTTTTGCGTAACAGCCCGGGATGGTTGAGTAGTCAGCCCAAATTTAAGGTGACTTGGCTGCTCTTTGCTGAGGTGGTGAGGCTTGACTTTGACCTGATATTTTTGTACATATCAACTGCCCCCCATTTTCGAAACTGATGTGATGCTCTATCAGATGAGTTTTGAAAATTAAGATTGCTTCCGAAAAACCGTCCGGGGAAGAGGCCGGGACCTTACCAGGGGTGTGACTGGTCGTGCTGATCAACTGGGGTCTGGACCGAATGGTATTATCAGGAACTCGGGGTCGATGGTTCGAGTGGTTGGTCTGGTTAGAATCCAACGAGGTCGATGTGAAAGTAACTGAGCAGTTGCGTGGTAACCGGACCACCCCCATCACACATTTAATACGCGCGCCTTTTGAGGCGGCGCTTCACATGCCCGAGATGACAGTTGTCAGATGGTTTTGGCGGGAAAGCTCCATAACCGTTGGATCGGATCTAATCTAATCTGATCTGGGCCATCTATGCTTCTTATATAAGTAACACTTGCTCATTTATTTCATTCTTGCTGACAAGTGATAGAGACAACCGAGCGGTTTTGAGAGCAAGAGTTTCCTGGCCGAGTTTCCCGAACCCTTTTCTGCATTGATTCTTGTAAGTCATTCCTTTCCAAGTTTCCATTTGCTGCATTCTTCCTTGTCCCCTTCTTTTTCTTTCTTTCTAAGTGAGGCTGGAGAGAATGAATCCCTAGGATTTGCCCAAGAGTGGGACTTCTTTTTCCTTAGGTTCCTATTCTTCATTAGGATAGGAGGTGTAGCCGAGCGGTTGAACCAATTAGAATATCATGTGTCAGCTTTGCACGAGTGTTATCTGACTGTGAGGGCCTTATATGCTTTACCTTTTAGGTGCATCGCTTTGCCTCCTTTATGCGATAGACTTGGGGTTCTGGACCCATACATAGACCGCCAACTACTCCCTTACCTAGTCACAGAGAACTTAGAGATGTGTCACTCATGTTTTGACTCATCTTCATGATCGGAGAATGAGAAGTCACGATCAGGGACGCTGGATACGAGCCTAGATCCACCTTCTACGACCCCCTTTGACCAACACAGCGAGGAGAAGATCCCCGTTCAAGTGCCCAACGACAAGGTGGTTCAGGGTGTCCCAATGGCCTTGGTATCTAGACGGTCGGGTAGTGAGGAGTCTAGGCCGAATAGTCCTGATGTAGTGTTCGCTTGCGAGTGGATTGTTAGCGCTCTACGTACCCCTAACTTAGGTCGGATCAGGGAGAGATACGATATTCCCGACCATTTTTCCCTTGCGATGCACAACGGCAGGGCTCACATACACTAGTCGGGTTTTGTTACTTTGTACGAGGATGCCCTTCTAGAGGGCCTTCGTCTTTCCCTTCACCCTACTGCTCGGGATGTGCTGATATATCTCGAGATCTTCCCCGGGTAGCTTGCCTAAACGACTGGAGGTTCCTGATGGGAGTCATCTTCCTCTGGCCCCAGGTTCTAGGGTATGAGCTCACCCTGCAGGAGTCCTTTTGGACCCACTGGCCGTTCCCAGTGCACGGGGAAGCCGACTTCTTCTCGCTCAGGGCTAGGCAGGGAAGAAAGATAATAGTGAACTGCCCAAGCAACAACAGGGGGTGAAAGAAGAAATTCTTCCAAGTGTCCAACTTCGGGTTTTGCAAAAAGGAGCCGGGGGCACAGTTGAGGACCTCCTGGGCGGGAAAGCTAAGGAGTAAGCCACCATTCCCTTTCCTGCTCTGCGTTTACTTTGTCGCTATTGTTAAACTAACTGCCTTTTTTTTTGCTTTGTAGTGGGATCACTCAACCCGCCCGGTATATCTGATGAGTACCAGGCAAGGATACTATCCTTGGTCGAGGACCCAACCGACATCAATAAGCTGCTGACCCGGACGGGAGACTAGAAGACCAACTATAAGCCCAAGCACTGATTCACAGCTCCTGTCTTTCCTGCAATCATTCCCAGTGAGTTCTCCATCTTTTTCTTAGTTGTCTCGTTATTCAGTTTTAACTAACTGTCATTGATGTGTATCCTTTTTGACTGTGCAAAGATGGCTCCTAAGGACGCGGTGGCCTTGAAGGAGAAAGAGGCGTCGTTGATGGCTTGGGCGGGCCAGAAGAGAAAGAAGCCGGACCCCTTTGAGAATCAGCAACTGAAGCGGATCTCTCGAGGGATCCAAATGGGGAAAGAGGCAGTGGGGACCTTAACTCCTGGGGTCACCATGGCCACGGCGCCCAAGTTACCGCCTCCTGCTACACCGGCCAGGGTATCATTCCCGTGTCTGGACAAGCCCATTCCCTCAGCAACGCGCGGGAAACCTCCCGCGATGCCAGTGGCGGAGACGATGGACGAGGTCCGGGAGAGAGTCCGGCCCGGGCTTCTGTAGAGCTAGGTGGACAAGTATTCTCTACGGGGGCCCGAGGCCTTAGTCAACTGGTTGTACAGTGTTAGTCATATGGTAAGCCATCCATGCATTTTGCTTGCACATCTTTTATTTTTCTGCTCCGTCTGATATACTAATAGCTTTTGTCCTTTTTGTAGGTTGGCTGTTTAGCGACAGGGGCTGAGGCTACCCTGCCCGGGGTGGTCGAGAGGCTTGCCGCTATTGAGGCGGCTCTGTGTACAGAAAAGTCTACCAGGGAGTCCGCAGGCTTTGCCCTCTCCGTGGCAGAGGAGAAGTCCAAGGCTTTGGCCCTGGAGCTGGAGGAGGCTCGTAACATTGTTTCAACTGATCAGGCTGCTCAAAAATCTACAGGGACTAAGGCGGCGACTACAGAGGCTGGGAGAGTGGCTACGCAGAAGGAGGCAGAGGTCTTGTCAGCGTCTCTCCGAGGTCATTGCTGTTTGGGAGGCCGAGGCCAAGGATGCGGATGAGGAATTTGAGGCGGGCTTCCTCAAAGGCTATGCCAATCTGACTGCTTGGGCTACCTCAGATCACCCAAACTGGGTCCTCTTGGTCTATTCATGGGCGGAGTCCAACTATTGGAAGGAGGATCAAGCCGGTGAGGAGGTCGCCGTTAAAGCTGGACCGGGCGGGACTGCAGTCACCGGTGAAGAGGTGGTTGTTGTGGACCACCACTAGCAGCTGCTTGTGTTGGTTTTTTTTTTTGGGAGGGGGGAAGCTACTACAACTGCCCCCTAGGCAATGTACATAGTTTTTAATTAATGAAAAGGTCCATCGAGGCCCCCTTTTTCATCAATTATTTACTTTTTTGTACTTATGAGCCTGTTTGCAATTGCTAGTACCCGACCGATTTTTAGTTGATATAATCTCTGCCTTAGGAAAAGGTTTAGGACTGTAACCAGTAGAGAATACTTGGTCTTCTAGGGACCTATCTTAAAGGTCCCGCCAGATATTGTGTTGGAGTTTATTATCCGGGCGGTTTCTCTGGGCACTGTAGGTACTTAGGAATGTTTGTAATGTCCTAGGATTCCATCCCCTGTTAGTGCCCGGTGTGATTTCTTGTTTTGGTACTCCCCCTGCCCTTACCCCCAAGCATTTGCTATGGCAGGTGTTTGCCAAAAGGATAACCGTAGGGAACTGATCTGGAACGTGGGTGGTTACAGGGTCTTTTGAGGCTTGCTATCATTAGCCACCTAGAGGGATTTGCCTCCATTGTTTGTGGGACCTAAGCGAAGCCGATGCCTCGGGGCTTAACCGGAGGTCTTTTGTGCCTCGGGTGTGAACCCGAGGTCATTTTGTGCCTCGGGTGTGATCCCGAGGTCTTTTGTGCCTCAAGTGTGAACCCGAGGTCTTTTTTTTAGAACACTGGTAGGGATCATTGCTTATAGTAAGAAGATAAAACCTTTATTTCCTTCAAAAATTTATAATAATTTCTCAAGTAGAGCTACAAAACTTCCTAACCAATGCTAACCCGCTCGCATCAGAGCATTACTAAAAATACTTTCGGAGGTGTTGAACATTCCAAGGGTGAGAAAGATCATGCCTATCTAGAGTTTGTAACTAATAGGAGCCCGGACGATTGATCCGAGTAACTTGGTATGGTCCTTCCCAGTTTTGCCCTAACTTCCCATTGCTCGGGACTTTAGTGGACTAGTTTACCGCCTTTAGAACAAGATCCCCGACCTGGAAACTCCGGTGCTTGACGTTGCTATTGAAGTACCGGGAGACCCTCTGCTTGTAAGCTGCCACTTTCAGATGTGCCCAGTCTCTTTTTTCTTCTACCAAGTTAAGTTCTGCTCTGAGGGCATCTTCATTATTCTGCTCACTTAAATTTTCTACCCATTGTGTGGGTAACTCGAGCTCCGTGGGGACTACCGCCTCAAAGCCATAGGTGAGTGAGAATGGTATTTCTCCTATTGCCGCTCGGGGGGTGGTGCGGTAGGCCCATATGAGGGTCGGTAACTCTTCTACTCAAAGGCCCTTGGAGTTTTCAAGCCTGGTATTGACGGACTGTAAGATTGTCTGGTTTATCACCTCAGCTTGGCCATTGGCTTAAGGATGATCAGGAGAGGAGTAATGATTGGATACTCCGTAGCTCGAGCAGAACTGCCTAAACATCGAGGTATCGAACTGCCTGCCGTTGTCGCTGATTAGAACCCGGGGAATGCTGAATCTGCTGAGGATGTTTTCTCCCTAAAACTCTCCATCTTCTTCTCGGTGATTGTGGCCAAGGGCTCGGCCTCCGCCCACTTGGTGAAGTAGTCCATGGTGATGACAATGAACTTAACCTATCCTTTTCCCATCGGGAGGGGACCGACAATATCGATTCCCCACTGAGCGAACGGCCAGGGACTGAGGATTGGTGTCTAAAGCTCTCCCGATCAGTTGATCTTGGGGGAATGTCTTTGGCATTTGTCACATTTTTTGAGGTACTCTTGGGAATCTCGGGCCATTATCGGCCAGTAATAACCTTACAGTAGGGCCTTACATGAGAGTGCCCGGCCTCCTACATGACTTTCGCAAACACATTCGTGGATTTCATATAATATTGGATGTACTTGGGTAGGGTAGACACAGCGGAGATAGAGGATAGAGAACCCCCTTTTGTAGAGGATACCATCAACATGGTGATATCTGGTCACTCGGTACTGGACCCGGTGGGCTTCTTCCTTTTCTTCTGGCAGCATACTGGTTGTTAGGAACATAATGATCGCATCCATCCAACTAGGTCCTAAGGCGACCGGTTCGACCACCATGCCTTCTGAGCGGGTCATGCTGGGCTCGGGTAGGTATTCTACCCTTATCCCAGGCAGGTCTGACTCAGAGGATGTGGTAAGGCAGGCTAACCAATCGGCCCTGGTGTTCTCTTCCCTCGGGATTTGGGTGACTAAGAAACCTTTAAGCTTCTTTATGACCGCTCGGACGAAGGCTAGTTAAGCTACCATATTATCTTTCCGAGCCTTATACTCCTGATTAACTTGGTTGACCATAAGCTGGGAATCACTATACCCTTGAACCTGTTTTGCACGCATTGAAGTAGCCAATTGTAATTCAACAGGCAAGGCTTCGTACTCGGCCTCGTTGTTGGAGGCACGAAACCCGAACCTCAGTGCATACTCAAGCTGGATTCCGTCGGGAGTTGTTAGGAAGATCCCTGCCCAGCTGCTTTGCTTATTGAAAGACCCATCTATGTAAAGTATCTAGGTCAGGATGTCTTTCTATAGGCTGGGAGGTAGGTAGGGTGGGTCAAGCTCTTCAACTGGGTTTTCTTGGTAATTGAACTCCACGAGAAAATCTACTATGGCCTGTCCCTTACTTTGAATTCCTCTAACTCTAAGGCCCACTTGACAAGCCTTCTGGATGCTTCAGGCCTGCTCAAGATCCGGCAGAGAGGCTGATCTATGAGGACCACGATCGCGTGGGCCTGAAAATATGGGCGAAGTCTCCGAGTGGAAGTGATGAGGGCAAAGGTGAGCTTTTCTATGCGGGAATATCTGCTTTCTGCGCCTTCAAGTGTCCAACTGGTATAGTAAACCGGGAATTGTATCCCGTGTTCTTCTCAGACAAGAGCCGAGTTGACCGTTAAGGGTGACACTGCCAAATATAAGAACAATTCCTCGTTTGGCACGGGTGTTAAGAGTAAAAGAGGTGATGCCAAGTACTTCTTAAGTTCCTGAAATGCCTCCTCGCACTCTTTCGACCACTGAAAGGCCTTGCGGAGGATTTTAAAAAATGGCAGACACTGCTTGGTAGCTCGAGAGACAAATCTGTTCAATATGGTGACCCGCCCTGCCAAGCTCTGAACTTCTTTGGTTGACCTGGGTGACCGCATATTTATGATGGCCTAGATTTTCTCGGGGTTTGCTTCGATACCCTACCTACTGACTAGGTGTCCTAGAAACTTCCTGGATGAGACGCCAAATGTGCACTTGACCGGGTTCAACCTCATTCCGAACTTCCTCAAAATGCTGAAGGCCCCGTCCAGATGTTCAAGATGGTCAGACTCGTCTCAACTTTTGACCAAGAGATCATCAATGTAGACTTCCATGGATTTCCCAATCAGATCTCTGAATATATGGTTGACCAGGCATTGATAGGTTGCCCCAGCATTTTTGAGGCCAAAGGGCATTACCTTGTAGCAGTACGTTCCTTGGTCCGTGATGAAAGAGGTCTTCTCTTCATCCTCGGGGTACATGCTGATCTGATTGTACCCCGAGTAAGCGTCCATGACCGAGAGGAGTGCATGTTCGGCTGTGGAATCCATAAGGAGGTCTATCCTGGGCAATGGATAGCAATCCTTGGGGCTGGCCTTATTCAGGTCAGTAAAATCCACACACATTCTCCACTTTCCATTATTTTTCTTGAGCAGAACCACGTTTGCTAACCAGTCAGGATAATGGACCGCTCGGATGGAATTCGCCTATAGGAGCTCTTCACACACTACCACTTGTCTTTCGGGTGCCATACCCCGCCTCTTTTGCTTGATCGGCCGGGAGTCCGGGTTGATGTTGAGATGGTGAGACAGGTTTCGGGGATCTATCCCAGGCATGTCTTTATGGCTCCAGGTGAAGACATCCTGGCTCTACTGCAGGAATTAGATCAACTTCTCCTTGAGGCCTGGCTCCAAGAGAGTGGCTATGCTAACGCACTGGTCAGGATACTTCGTGTCCAACACCACTTACTCTAGTTCTTCCACCGGACCTACTCGTTCGCTTTGGTCCCTTGGGTCCATTTTCTTGAATGTTCAATGTTTCAGTGACGGCCTTTCTGCCTAGGAAGCTGACGAAGAAGCTCTGAGCGGTCGCTTAGTCTCCATGCAAGCTTCCAGGTCCCTGGGGGTTTGGAAACTTGACCACCAGGCTATACGTCGACACAACCGCCTTGGCTTTGTCGAGAGTTGGTCTCCCGAGGATGATGTTGTACGTGGATGGAGCTTCTATAACTATGAAGTTTGCCAGTATAGATGTCTACTAAGGGTAAGTACCCATAAGAACCAAGAGCTCGATGGTACCGAGTGGTTGTGTGCTGAACCCATTGAAACCTACCAGGGGAGTGGCCACTGGTCGGAGCCGATCCCTGGATATCCCGAGCTAATCGAATGCTAAGACGAACATGATATTAGAGGAGTTGTCCGTGTCCACCAACACCCTTTTAACCACATAGTTTACCACGAAGAGCGTCACCACCAGCGAATCATCATAAGGGTAGTGTAGGTCTAGCATATCCTTAGATGAGAACACTAACACGTCGGTCGGGGGGAGCTGGTGAATTGGACATGCCAGACATCCGATCAGGATGCCGGAGCATGCCTCTTCCTGGATGACTGTGAATCCCCTCCGCCTGAAGTTCCTCTGGAGATTACATTGATTTTTTCCAAGGGTTGCGATTGCTCGAAAGCCCAGGTGTCTTGTCGAGGTCGTCTGTCTGCCACAACGAACTCGACTTGATGGCCCTGCTCAATTAGCTTCTCAATGGTGATCTTAAGCTTAAAGCAATCCTCTATGTCATGTCCGTGGTCTTTGTGGAAGCAGAAAACTTATCCCGGTTTCTCTTACCGGGCTGGCTTTTTAGTTTCGCTGGTTGCTGGAGTAGCCTCTGGGTCTCAGCAGTAGGCTTGACCTCGTGGATAGGCCAGAAAAGTGGTGTGAAAGTAATCGGTGCCTGATCCTGGCCGCCTCTCTACTGATCTTGCCTGGGCTTCTTTCCCGGACCCTTCTCAGAGCCCTCACGTTTTCGTTTAGTGATAAGCGGGGGTATTTGTAAAATAAAACTGCGCTAAAAGAAGAAAATACACTTATTTATTCTACAATTCCTTTGTTTATCAGCAATTTGAATTATAACGCCAGTTTATATACAATTCGATTAAACTATGATAAGTTGTGTGTTTTAGCTGTAATTTGTGCAGACTATAGTTGTTGTGTGAAGGATTGAAAGATAACGATAAAAGGAAGTGATGAATTCTAATGAAGACAATCAGAAGCTGAAATACAGAGTTCAATCAATTGAAGACCATTCGATCGATCGAAAGTTCGATCGATCGAGAGAATCTCAAGCGATCGAATACCCCAGAAGTTCAATCGATCGAGACATGTTCGATCGATCGAACATGGCTTTTATCAGAATAAGCGCGCATGCAGCAGAAGCGGGTTTTTAACCCTAGCATTAGGCTTAAGTATATATACTTGTATTATGTACGTCCAGAGGGACGCCCATATTGTTTTCTTCAATTTTAGAAAGAGAGAAAGAGTTTTTTTATGTGTTTTTGTAGGTCTTGGAGATTGGATATTGCTTGTGGATTGTTATTCTCATAGTTTAATACAAGATTTTCATTCCAGGTTACTTAGTATTGTTTTATTTACATTCTGTTAGTAGTTTAGAGTAGTATAATCTGTTAGATTTAAAGTTTTGCATGCTGAATAGAGTTACACCATTAGTTTACATAATTTTCTTGTTTAAAATGCAACCAAATGCATCCTTAATGAACCTTTACGTTAAAAACAACACTATGACACTCCAGACCATGTCTGAGTAGTCCCCAGGTTGGGAGAACACGATGAAACCGTGATCTCAGGCCTCTGCCATGCAGCAGATTAATCCCTGTATTCGATCGATCGAAGTAGTTCTATCGATCGGACCAGAGACATTGTCGAGCGATCGAAGATAGTTCGATCGATCGAGAGAAGAAGATGCTCGATCGATCGAAAGCGCGTCGATCGATCGAGAACCCTTTTTCTTGAGGACATTCTATGCAGTATTCCTAGACTTTTTATTTTACTGGATTGTTATCAAATTGTCCCAAAACGCTCAGTTTGTCAAAACAGTCTGTAAACGTTAAGCCTTGAGGCATTTTTCTTCAATATATTTTGCAAACCACCCTCAATGCTAATACCATTGTAGGTGAGAGTCTTAACTATTGTTTTGAACCGCTTTTGTGTATTTCAAACTCCATTGTGATGATATAGTCCCGGTCATGAAAGGGCTATGGATTCTTTATCCTAAGAGAAATACGGAATACTGTAGAGAGTGTGCTCCATGGAGCTTCAACGTAACTGCATGGTAGATGGTTAGGTCGCGGTGGATTTGTGTAATCCCAACATTCCTTTTTAATTAAGAAAAACACGTTTTAAATCATCGCTTTACTTAGTTAAGTTAGTAATTAGTTACTCTAGTTTAATTGCTTTACTGTTAGTAATTGTTAAATCGTGGGACTTTGTGTTCTACGTGTTTTTAAAATATTGAATTTTTTTTTCCTTTTTGAGATTTATCTAAGTAATTAGTTTAACACCTTCCCTGTGGGATCGACCTGGACTTAACCAGACTACTACTTGCACGATTACCTACACTTGGGTATAGCACACAAGCGTACACAGAAAAATTCTTGTGTCATTTAGCTTTTGGGGACTCGTCTCCCGTGAAGCTGGTGCGCTTGGACTTCAGAAACTCCTCTATATTGATAGACTTTCTGACCCTTTCTGAGAGTTCCACCAGGGTTTCCAGTCGGTCACGTTGAAATGATGTAGCAACTTTGGTGTGTTAAACTCCCTAGCAGAAGGCCATGATATCGGCCATTTCATTCAAGTGGCAAATTTGAAGCCTCTATTGATTGAAACGGTCCACATAGTCCTTTAGGGATTCCCCCTTTATGTTGCTTGACGGTCAGTTGTTGGGTATTCGGTTGTGACCGGTCAAGCATCCCTACGAATTGGCTAATGAAAAACTTGCCCAGTGTCTTGAAGTCATCAACCATTCGGGGTTTAAGAGCGTGGAACCACTACGCGGCTGGCCCCTTGAGATTGCTGGGAAAGGTCAGGCATAGTAACTCATTGACGGGGGTGACTAACGCCATTTGGGCCTTGTAGGTACGAACGTGATCCATTGGGCTCCCTGTCCCATCATAAGAGTTGAGATGTGGTGGCTTAAACTTCCACGGGATGGGGAATCCGATGACCCGAATAGTGTAGGGCGACTCGGTCTCTGTGTTGGTATGATCATGGAACTGCTTGCGGCTCAATGGCTCGATTTATTTTTATAGGTCCTGGATTTGAGCCTTTACGCCTTTCTGCTCGGTCTTCCCTTATATGTCTGAGCGGTTAGTTGGATCAGATGATGAGGCCTCTTGTTTGAAATATGTTGTCCTTGGGGATAGGACCCGGCTCTGGCTCTGGGTAATCGCGTGCCAAAATTTCCCCGGCTCCTGGCCGGGGCATCCTCGGTCGATTCCCGGACCATATATCCTAGCTCCTCCCTTCTGGCAGCATGCCTACTATTGATGATGTCTCTGGCGTCTCCCGCCCAGTGCGGGTTAGCCCGGGCATGTTGTCGGGTTCACTTGGGGGCCTGGCTACGTTCGTTATCCTTGCGCGATCTCCAACCCAACGGGGATGCAGGTGCAGTGTGGGTATGTTATCTGACCCAGGGAGGCTTTCGATTGGGCGCGCCTTTCTTGGGTTGCTCCTCTATTTGGGGGAGCTCATCATGCCGGACCAATAGCACTTTAATCTGCTACTAGGTTCGCCGCTGGCCCTCTAGGAGTTGTACGAGAGCCGCAGTGACTTGCTCGGAGGTCATAGAGGTAGCCTGCTACTCGGGCTGTGAGTCCTCCTAACTGGTTTGAGCGGTAATTCTCTTACCCTTCTTCGGCGGCATGATGATCAGTCAGAGATTTGTTGATGAGAAACTTCACCCGATTCCCACAGACGGCGCCAAACTAATGATGCCAAAAATTGGGTAAGAGTGATTATATGAGGGAGAGATGAAGAGAGGATAATTGGGTGTGGTTTGGCCCCATTAACGAGGTGACCTACATCCACGGGTGCATCAGTGCGCTTTCACTAACAGATCACCGGAGGCTATTGGTGACCAATAGATTGGGCAGCACTACCAGTAACCGACCGGGTATATGCATACTAGTGAGTTATTTGTATGCTATTATCTAGAGTCAGAATGCGATCCCCTTCAATGGGGGATGAGTGGCCTCTTTTATAGGTACAAGAGACCACCCGTACAATGTAAGTTTGCAGATTAGGAAGCTTAATCTGATTACAACCGATTCACATGAATTTAGGAGAGTTTTCTAAGTGGTTTAGGATACCACTTGTTCCTTCCATTTAGTCTCCTAGCTAGGATAGGAAACTGTCTGGAGGCTTGTTGGGCAAGCAACCATGCCTTCTGGAGGTGCGAACATGTGGGGCCAGTCTGGCGCGGACGATTGGGCTTTGGACTGAACCGGGTGGTTTGCGTAACAGCCCGGGATGGTTGAGTAGTCAGCCCAGATTTAAGGTGACTTGGCTGCTCTTTTCTGAGGTGGCGAGGCTTGACTTTGACCTGATATTTTTGTACATATCAATTCTTATGTGCTTAATTGTTTATTAAGGCATATATGATTAACATTATTATGTTGTTTTATTAACATGTTAATTATTAGAGACCATTTCTATGGTCCGTTAGGGGTACCTTTGTGAGGGCGAATTGGACACATTGCATAATTAGTAGGTGAATTAACTTCATAATATTATGTGGGACCACTTATGGGACCCATACATGACATAGACAAACACCCATTTAAGTTTGCGATAATTTTAATAGGTTTCATTAATTAGCAGGGGTATAAATGTAAAATTGAAGAAACTTAAGGAGGCAAACATAGAAGCTATAACACGTAGCTTGCATGCCACGTGACACGTGGCATGGTGACTCATCACCAATAGCCTCGTCAATGTAAACAAAATATGTACAGAAGATAATAATGCAAGAATCTCGACAACGGTCTCGACAGTGATGCTTTCGATGTCGATTAACGTGTGATTTGACGATCAATTTCAAAACATACAACATGTTTAGACTCCTGGAGGTGAGTCTAACGTAGTGGTATAAATATTATTGCATTTTGAGATAGTTTTTCTGCACCCCAATTTGGGAGCTTAGCTCATAACTTGTAATTTGTATATAGGAATTGCACCCGGAATTTGTTAAGGACTTAATTATGCAATTAGGAGCGAAATCTTCAAGCTGGGTAGCAATAATTATGGCAATAATTCTTTGTTTGAGATTATCTTTGTGATGCTAAGCATGATTAGTTACCCAAAATTTACATGTTTAGAGTAATTTTGATAGCTCATGTATAAATTGAGAAATTGCACGATGTAATGTTTACTTGAGCATGTTGAATTGTTTATAAGGGTTAAAGGAAACTTGTGCTGGCCATGGGGTAATGAGATTAGGTGCCAAAATTGGCCATGAGATTGCTGGTCTGACATGAAAGAGGCGTGGGACTCGGCTAGTCGCGCGGACTAATGGAGTCGTCGTGGACTAGTGTGAAAGGGTGGCCGGTACTTGTATTTTTGGAGACCATAGTTATGTGTAAAAGATGAGATTGAGCATGTCTATTATTAATGTTTATAATTGTTGGCATCCACCAATATGTAGTTGATATAGTATAGTGGTTATTGAATAACTATTGTAAGTGATAAAGGCAAGTCGCCGAAATAATGAAGAAATGGAATCAATAAAGATGTGGTGAGAAACGTGGGTTTTGGGAATGGTTGTAAATATGTAGTTAACTTATAACATTTTCTAGAAACATGTAATATGTTAGTTCTAGTTGGTTTTTGGAGAAGACTTGTAAATGTTCACTTTTAACTCACATTTTGACAAAGTTAGGTTGTAGGTTAGGTTCTAGACTTTGTAATTTTCTAGTATTGTTAATGGAACTTGTTTTATGTTGCACCGGTTCCCTGTCTGGGTTTAAACTCTGTAACAGTTTTGGTTGAGTAACTCATGGGCATTGTAATATGGTTGTGTTATATTTCCACGAGTTTTCGGTGTTAGTTTTGGGTTATTTTTACCAAGTGTTGAGTATGTTGGTTTACTTTTAGTTTGAAAACTTGGGTTGCTGCAGATTTAGATTCTGTTGCACAAACCATTCGACCAAATGCTCAACCCAGTCAACTAGATCGTGTAACAGAATACCAAAATTCTAGAGTTGGGGTCTTCAGTCGATCGGGCCTCAACAATCTCAGTCAACTGGATTAATCATTCGACTAGAGCAGGGCATTCCCAAATAAATGCTCTCTGCAATTTGCAGTTCCAGTCGACCGAGTTCCCGATTAGTCAATTGGATTACCCTGTTGAAAAAATTTAAATGTTTTAAAAGTGTTTTAAATGGGAACGGTGTTCTATTACTCTGGTTTATTGTTAATATTGGAGATTTAGGAGTGTAATGGGAGCCTTGGTGGCATGCCACATGTCCTAGAATTGTATGTGCGGTTCTGGGGTGTGACATTTAGTGGTATCAAGCAATAGGCTTAGAACTTTGGGTACGAGAGACGGCAATTACTTGGAGTGAACTTGATTATGACGAGTAATTTGGTGCATAGCATGGATGCATATAGATATGGAATATAGTTGTTCCATGATATATTGTCACAGCATGCATGGTATTTATCTGAGTTGATTGACAGGTAAGAATTGGCAGACCCAAACCGAGAACATTCACCACATTCGAGACTGGATCATTTGAAGGATATTGTAAATAATTTTGTAAGAGCCGCTAGTGATAGAATACCAATGGGTGAGAATAGTCCTACAAATCCACGACATGAACGGGGGATCATTGAACAATTCAACAAATGGAAACCAATTCAATTTGAGGGAGGTCTGTATACTTCATTGGCCGACCATTGGTTAATGGATATGGAATGTATTTTCCGAGCTGTGGATTGTATAGACGCTGAAAAGATTATGTGTGCCACCAATACTCTTAAAGAGGAAGCTCAGAGTTGGTGGACTAATCAAAATTCCCAAGGACTGCTAGAGACGTGGAGGAGGTTTGAAAAAGAGTTCAATAGATGATATTTTTCGGCATCAGCGTAGACACATTGAGTCGGGCATTTGCAAATTTGCAACAAAGGGATATGACCTCCAATGAATATGCCACAAGGTATAATGACTTACTTCATTTCGGATACCGGTCTGTTCCACGAGAAGTCGATAAAGCTCAAAAGTTTGACGAGGGATTGAGGGATAACATTCGCAGCCGTGTTGATACTCTTCAACACCAAAAAGTAGTTGATGTTCAAGATGTGGCTTTAATAGTAGAAAGAGATATTGAGAAATTTAGACAAGGGCAGCAAGGCAAACGAACATGTGAGGACAAAGAAAAGGGGTAACGGTTCTTTAAGAGGACATTTTTACAAGGTTCAAGCTCCGATACAAGTAGTCAAGGGAAAAATACCTACTACGGGGAGACTACCCCATTGTGTACACGCAACCGACGACACATGGGAGTTTGTCACCAAACCTTGGTGTGCAATTTTATAAGAAATTTGGGTATGTGGCAAGATTTTGTCCGTAAGTTAGGACTCAGAGCACGGGAGGTTCTAATTCAGAGATGAGGGGGAGATGCTATACTTGTGGTATGCTGGGACATCAGGCTAGAGACTGTCCGACAAAGAATAAACAAGGTTCAAACTCAATGGCTACAATTGGGGCAAGGTCTGGAACTAACATGGATAAGTGAAAGGACATTGAGCCAAGGCAAGGGAGGTTCTATCAGTTGGCACTGGGGGACATTTCAGCTACTGACTCCGTCTTATTAGTTATATAACCAATTTGTTCACATCTAGCTCATGTTTTAATAGATTCAGGGTCGACACATACATTTTTTGTACATGAGTTTCTTAAACATTTACATAGCATGTCAGAACACTTAGGATACGAACTTTCAGTATCATTACCTTTAAGTAGACCAATGACGACATCTACAGTTTTCAAGGCATGTGACATTCGGGTAGATGATAGGAAATTGACCGTTGATTTAATACCGTTGATTGTTAATTATTTTGATGTGATTCTCGGTATGGATTGGTTATCCATGAACCAAACTTTCGTTGATTGTGAACGAAAAAGAGTTATTTTCATACCACCGGGACAGGGGGAGTTTATCTTTCAGGGAATTGGTGTCATAGCACCACCATTCTTGGTATTAATTATTCGGGTGGGTAGATTATTAAAACAAGGTTGCCAGGGATTCTTCTGTTCTATTATTGTATATGTGTTATGGGCACTAAGGTAGAAGACATATCAGTGGTATGGGAGTTTTCGGATGTATTTCTCGAGTACTTGCTAAATGAGAATTGAATTCACTATTGAGGCAGCTTTGGGATCTCAGCCTGTATCAAAGAGACCGTACAGAATGGCACCGGTGGAACTCAAAGAATTGAAAATTCAGCTGCAGGAATTATTGGACAAGGGGTTTATCCGACCTAGTATATCACCGTGTGGTGCACCAGTCTTATTTTTAAGAAGAAATATGGAACCATGAGGATGTGTATTGACTATCATGAACTGAATAAGTTGACTATCAAAAATAAATATCTGTAGCCCAGAATTGATGATCTATTCAACCAACTTCAAGGAGCTCAAGTGTTTTCTAAAATTGACTTGAGATCGGGCTACCATCAGTTGAAGGTGAAAGAGGAGGATGTAGAGAAGACTGCATTTAGGACCCGCTATGGCCACTATGAGTTTCTTGTCATGTCATTTGGGGTTACTAATGCACTGGCAGCATTTATGGATCTGATGAACTGGGTATTTAAAGATTACTTGGACGAGTTTGTGATTATTTTCATTGATGACATTTTGATATATTCAAAGAGTGTAGAAGACCATGAAAGGCATCTCCGATTGATTTTGCAATGACTCTGAGAGAAGAAGCTGCTTGGAAAGTTAAAAAAATGTGAGTTCTGGTTAACTGAGTTTGCTTTTTTGGGCCATGTAATATCAAAGGGAGGTATATTAATGGATCCACAGAAAATTGAAGCCATAGATAATTGGAATCTGCCGACAAATGTGTCAGAATTCAGAAGTTTCTTGGGATTAGCTGGTTACTACTGAAGGTTTGTGGAGAATTTTTCAAGAATTGCAACACATATGACCCGACTAATGAGGAAAGACATACCATTTTTGTGGAGCCCTAAGTATGAAGAGAGTTTTAGGGAGTTGAAGACTTGATTGATGTTAGCGTCGATCTTGACTATTTCATCGGGGACTAAGAGATTTAATATATACAGTGATGCTTCGCATTGGGGATTGGGATCTGTCTTGATGCAAAACAACAAAGTTATTGCCTATGCTTCACGACAGCTAAGACCACATGAAGCACCCTACACACGACTTGGAATTAGAGGCTATAATATTTGGTTTGAAAATTTGTTGGCACTACTTATACGGGGAAAAGTGTGAAATTTATACTGACTGATCTTGTCAAAATCAATATATAAAAGTATGCTTAATTTATGCTTTACTTTCAAAAGATTCGCAGTGTGGAAGTAAAGGTCGAACCCACAGAGATTGAATACTACACACTTTCATTTTTAAAACCTAAATTTAGTTAATTAAAAAAAACGGATTTTGGATTTAATTTGAATTAAACTAATAACAATAAAAGTAAATCTAAATTATGAAAGCAATTAAAAATTTGACTTTATAATCAGTTTAAGGAACCTATGATTCCAAATCCACCACTAGCTTCATAATAAGGGTATTTACGAATTACTTTAGCTTATTAAGTTGGATGATAATGGGGAATTGTAGCTACTAGCCCAATTCATCTGTCAAGAAAATAACTATGGTTCAAGCACCAACATAATCCATCTTCGGTTAGCACGAATTATCCCACACTAAACTAGGGTTGTGGTATAATCCATCTAATCTAGGCATGGACTATTCGGATACTTGATAGCACAATTCAATTTAAGCACCATTACATGTAAATAATCTAAACAAGCACAACAAGCATAGATCATTGAGCACACTACCATCAAAATAGATCTAAGACAAGAGTAAACTTTGAAAGTAACGATTTAATCAATAAAAGCACGATTTATTTATAAAAATCCTCAGAACATGTAACTGTCATCCATACATAATAAAACTAAAATAAAAACATAAAATACACCATATTACTTGGCTAGGGTTTCATTGAAACCCTAGATCTTGAGTTTAGTTGGCCATAGAATTGATGAACGGTAAGAGGTTGATGGAGGAGGCCATGGGAATCCTTGGTCTTCTTCTTCTTCTCCTTGCTTTCCTCTCTTCAATGGCTGAAGTTTTAGTTGTATATGGATGTATATAATGTTGTGTAATGATGTGTAACCACAAAATTGATTTAGAATAGGATTTATATAGAGTTTGGAAGGATTTAGGAAGCTTTCCTATTCCTAAGCCAAATCGCACAAAAATAGCTATTTTTACGTTTCTGGACGTATTCAGCCAATTCGGATCGGACAGGTCTTTTCAGGACCTCGAAATACGCAACTTTGACTTTTTCAACGGGTCGCTCCAGCGACCAGGCCATTTTCCAACTTTTCTCAGATTTTTGCTGCTCTGTGCACCGATCGTAGAATTGCGATAACTTTTGACTCTGACCTCATATTAACTCACTATTTACGGCCACACGTCTGTAACTCGAAGATCTACATTTTATATCCCAGGAGAAATTTCTCAAATTGGAAGTATTCCTTGTCAAAAATAAGATTTTTCGAGGCTACTACTGCATTCAACTTTCACCGGAATCACTGTTTGATCCCTGAAGAGGCTACTACTGCATTCAACTTTCACCGGAATCACTGTTTGATCCCTGAATGACTTCCAAAGCCACTAATCATTGGATTTTTGTGCATTTTCAAGTTAAAGCTCCAAAACCTACAAAATTTAGAATACTTATTAAAAAACAACTAATAACTACATGAAATGGGCTAACAAAGCGTATATTTAGGACTATAAACGGTAACTATTCGTCGCCGATCACACCCCCAAACCTACACTTTGCTACTCCTGGAGCAAAGAAAAACATAAAAATAAAACTAAAGTACAATTCACATATCCTAACTCACTGTCGCAGGCAACGGGATTTCATTTAGCATATGCAACAAGCCTTTTAAACCCCTTGGTGTCCCTAATAGGACGAGTGAAGTCTCGTGAGGGTTCTCGTCAACAAGTTACCCACAACCATCTTTATTAACTTATCAATTTAAAAACTTTTTTTTTCTTTTAATATTAAAACGAAAAATATAACATTCAATACTTCTTATCATAAGACAGAGATATGAAATAGAATAACGAACATAAAGAAATATAATGAAATATCCACCTAAGTCATGAAAAACAATCCCAAGCACATGCATCGTATAAATTAATAGAGTTTCTCATCAAATTGTACGTGTGTGATGTGGTAGTCAAATGAACACGCGCATGTCATGAACATGGAATATACTTCGGATAACCATTTAACTATGCTTCGACTACAAATCTCACAATATTAATTATACTCTCAAATGAAACACTCAGAAACATGTGTAATTTATCTAATATTTGGGAGCAAAGGAAATATGTTTTCAAAACGAGAAATGCTCACATATGACTTGAAAAAGACGCATGACACCAAAGAACAGTAGTCTCATGGATAGGATGCCAATAGTCAAGAAAAATTAATCATTACCATGTTTTAATCCCCCTCCCATCGTTTTCATATCCAAACCATGTTTCCTAGGATCAAATAGGACTTTTCAACGGTTGTAATGTGGCTCAGGCAGTGAAAAAGGATAGAAATGATTCATTAGGTAGGTAATCTCAGAATGGCATTGTAAGGCATGTACGATTTCTTTCATTCGTCTCTTCTACCAACTTCATCTTTTCATACTTTTTTCCATAAATTTTTTCTTTAATTTCTTTTTTTTTCTTTCTCTTCTATTCTTCTTTCTACTTTCAACTTTTTTTTTCAATCCTTATCTTTTTTCTTTCATTCTCGTTGCTTCTTGAAACAAATATTCATTGAATACCATAGCAACTACCCCAAACATATTTTATTCTCTTCTTCTTCTCAAACGACACGTCGCCTTACCACCACCAAAAGTTGATCAATCTTTTAGGGGTGAACCCCAAGTTGGCAAATTGGAGCAAAAGATAATGGTAATTAAAGAAAAATGGCATTTCAAAGGCTCAAATGGGCGAACTAAGGAAAATTTTATCATTTATCAAGATAAGTAAACAAAGAGGGCCTAAAATCATCTCCTATGATCATATGATTCTTCAATGTTTATGATGGAAGATGATTTAGCATGGTAACAAATATTTTAACTTGACTATCAACCAAAACAAGAATAATGAGAAAAAACAACAAGTAACTGTGTTACTTTAATGAAATTCGACAAACACAGAATGTACTTATAACCATCTAAAAAGAAAAGATAGGCTCAAAAGCTCACTGGGCTTAGTCTCCACCATGTGTTATATGGAAATCTGAATCATATTATAGTTCACATCAAACATGTATTCAAGCGACTACGTGCAGTGCATAGGTTTGTGTGCACATCTATGATATAAAACTACGATTCGAACAATACATGACCTAAAACGCCATATCATGACTTCAGCAAATATTTAATCACATCTTCTCATATTTACCATTCTATAACAATCCAAGTTAAATAACAAGATGTATCGACTAGAGATCGCAAAATCGTAGGTGACATCGTTTATTTAAGCACAAGTATCGAAATTTTTTCAAAATTTTAGTGTATATAATAATGTGCATGTGAGTGCATACCTCGATCTCGGCACTCACAAATAGGTGAACGTATAATAATATGGAATCAAAGTTCAATTACTCCAAACGGAGTACTATTTCACCTGTTAATACTTAACAAAAGAAAATTAAACAAACAAATAAATAATAAAAGCTAATATATAATACATATGTTTTTTTTTCTTTTTATTTTGTTATTTATTTATTTATTTGTAAATAATAGAAACTAAACTAGAATTAAAATAACGTAAAGGAAATAAAGAAAAACAAAATTACAACTATGGAAACAAAGATAAACTTAAATGAAAAGAACTGAAAAGAACAAACAAAAATGAAAAACAACTGGATAGGTTGGGGAAACAGAAGGTCAAAGAACAAAGAGAAAAATTGAGAAATCCCCACCTCCCGCGAGCGGACCGCACGAGCGACCCTCGCTTGCGCGAATCCCTCCTCGAGATAAACCTGAGGCCTGTTATTAATTTTATTTAGAAAAATTTCTAAGTGCTAGAATCGCGCAAGCGGGCCGCGCGAGCAAACCCCTCGCGCGTGCGATTCTAGGCACGAGATGTAACAGAGAGCTCATATAATAAAAAGTTGAAAAAGTTTTATCTAAGGGAGAGTATCGAGCGGGCGGGCCGCGCGAGCGAGCATCGCACGAGCGGGTCGTGAGCGCGATGTGGTCTTTTTCCCTTGTTTCTTTATTTCAAGGTAAATAAGTTTATCCCAACCCCTAAACCTGTCCAAAATGTCCAAAACAGACTCAAAAGGATTAAAAAAAATGACTAAAAATAAGGAAAACGAACGAAATAAAGCTTGGGTTGCCTCCCAAGAAGCGCTATCTTTTACGTCTTTAGCTAGACCGTTCTAGCTTAAGATTTATGGAGGTTGAAAATCATACTTTGTACCCCTTAAGATATCAGGAAGAGCCCTGTGATAAGTAGAAATAACGTCGCTTTGAATTAATTCGACCGACGGTTCTCCCGAATTATGTTCAAATCAATTTCTTACATTTCGAGTAAATTCATCATTCGGGTCTTGGTTGTCAGGATTCATCTGCTCATTACGCATTATACTCCCTCCGTCCCATAATAAGTGTCCACTTCCATTTTGCACATTGTTTAAGAAAGTTGTATTATATTAGTTTTTTTGGTTCATAAAAGGGTCACTTTCCAATTTTACCCTTAGATGTGATAGGTGTTTGACTTTTTGTTTGTTTTGAGACCACAAATAAATGCTACTTTGTCTTTATTATAAGGGTGGCTTTGTAAAGTAAGTAAAAGTTAGATGTCAATTTAGGAAAGCGGACACTTGTTGTGGGACATCCAAAAAAGGAAATATGGACACTTATTATGGGATGGAGGGAGTATTATTTTCCTCTCCCATATTCACTTCTTTGTTAGGCTCAATATTCCGTCTTACCTCACATTCCGCCTCACATAGGTAATCGTCATCTTTAGGAGGTTGATCCATAGCATTAAAAATGTTTAATTTTAAGTTCATGTTCCCAAATGACACCTTCATTACCCCCGTCTGATAGTTAACACAAGCGTTACCAGTTGCTAAGAATGGACGACCTAAGATGACAGGAGTGTGTTTCCTAGCATCTAGCACGGGTTCAGTGTCAAGGACCATGAAGTCGACAGGATAATAGCATTTATCAACTTTAACCAAGACGTCCTCGACGATTCCTTTAGGTATTTTAATAGAACGATCCACTAATTGGATGGTAGCGGCCATGGGTTTAAGTTCACCTAGTCCTAATTGTTTATAGACGTGATAAGGTAAGAGGTTAACACTAGCTCCTAAGTCAAGGAGAGCCCGATGAATGATAGTGTCACCTATGACACATGAAATTGTAGGTGTACCTGGATCTTTATATTTCAGAGTAGCGTGTTGAAAAATTGAGCTTACTTTTTCAGTGAGGAAGACCTTTTTCGGAGTATGACTGCGCAACTTGCACTTTTGATTGCAAAGGTCTTTTAGACGTTTAGCGTAAGTGGGAATTTGTTTTATAGCATCGAGGAATGGAATATTGATTTTAACATGTTTAAATACCTCGAGTATATCTTCTGTTTTAGATTTTTTCTTAGAAAAATGAGACGGTTCCTCAATGTTTGGTGGAAAAGGCATTTTCAGAATATAATTAGTTGGGACCGGTTCTTTTTCTTTTCTACTTTGATTCACGTCCTCACCCATTTCTTTATTTGAATTAACGTTTAAATTTTTCTCACCCTCATCCGGAATTTCAACTACTTCCTCTTCCCGAATAGTCGTCCTAGTCGAAACAACGTTCACTTGCTCACTCTTACCCCCATTCTCGTATTGACCCTGAGGTTTTTGAATAGGTTGACTTGGCAACTTACTCTTGATCAAATAGTTTAATGTACTCACTACTTGTCCCATTTGGGACTCTAGTTTTGCGATGGACTGGGTGTGAGAATGTACTAACTGGACTACTGACCCAAAGTTTTCAAGTGAGGCCAACACCTTCTCCTCAAATGCATTATTACGTGGAGGTGGAGGAGGATTGGGTTATTGGTATTGATATTATTGAGGATGAGTTCGATAAGTATTAGAAAAATCAGTCGGTGCAGGATTATAACTATTTCGTGGGAATTGTTTAATAGAATTAATGTGTTGCTCCATGAATTCTAGGATATAAGATGCGGAAGGACATGCAAAGATATTATGTGACGGTGCAGAACACAATGCACATACTTCGTGAGGAGGTGAATTGGACCTATTTCCCATCATCATAAGTTGGTCAAGTTTTCTATTTAATTCTTGTATTTCGATTGCATGACTTGAGTCAACTTTTACCTCTCTTTTTGGTGGTGGTAGATATCCTTCAGAACGTACCGACACAGCCTGGTGCATCGAGTTCTCGCTTAACATTTTGAAAATCTTCCATGCCTCGTCGGCGCTTTTGTGCAGGAAAGTACCCGCACAAATGGCATCGACGGTATTCCGAACAGAGGGAATAAGCCCCTCGTAGAATACTTGAACTTATTGCCACTTAGGAACCTGATGATGTGGGTATGAGCGTAATAATTCATTAAATTTTTCCCAAGTATCATAAAGCGTTTCCCCATCTTGCATCACAAAGTTTGTTATAGATTTCCTTATCTGATTTGTACGCATAGTAGGGAAAAACTTTTGTAAAAATACGGTGTGTAAGGCTTCCCAGGTATTAATTGTATTCGACTCCAAAGATTGGAGCCAATACTTCGCTTTATCTTTTAAAGAGAATGGAAAGATCCGCAGTTTCAATTCATCATCAGTTAGGTTTTGAATTTTTAAAGTAGAGCATATATCTTGAAAATCCCCTAAGTGTTGGTAAGGGTCTTCATTAATGCGGCCATGGAAAGAAGGAAGTAGCGAGATGGTAGATGACTTTATCTCAAAGTGAGATGCCGACACCTCTGGTAAATTAATACATGTTTGTGGCGTGTAAGTCATAGGAATAAAGTAATCCCTAAGCGGAGGCGGCGGAGGTATATTAGGATTATTTACATTATTTCCGTTATTTCCAACGTCAGCCATTGGAATAGGTTTTATTTTAAAAATTCGAGTTTTCCTTAACCTCTTAAGGGTACTTTGAATTTCGGCCTGAAATAGAGATGATGTTTCTGGAGTCGATTCGTCGTCTAGCAACCGAGCTCTAGAAGCTTGGGTTGAGGATCTATTAATTCTTAAGGTACGTTCAAGTTCAAGATCAAAAGTTTGTAATTCAGGTTTACTAGAATGTGTACCAAACATAAACTAAAAATAAAATGAGCGACACTAAGACAAAAACTGACTCCACAAATATAAGACGAAATCATGCAAATAAGGCAACAGGCATACAACTACTATGATGCATGAATATTATCCTGTAATGCAATGACCGCGTCAAGCCCAGCGCCCCGGGTTTCCTAGCTGATGCACGTGAACAATCACTCCTAAACTAATGCAAATAGTGCGTCTCAGCGCCCTGACTTACAGTGGTTTTTCAAAGGAAGCGATTTAGTTTATTTATTTTTTTTATTTTTGCATAAGCTCCTTTGACGTGCACACTGCTCCACTCAAAACGCTAGAATTTGATTGCTTTAAGAAACTACAAAACAAAAAGAAAAGTTAGTAACTTAAAACAAAAACGAAAAATAAGAAAAAAAAATATAATAAAACCTAATCTAGTATTTACGAATTAACTCAACTAAGATTCTAAAACTAAAGGTAGTACTGCAATCCCCAGCAACGGTGCCAAAAATTGATCTTATCAAAATCAAGATATAAAAGTATACTTAACTTATGCTTTACTTTCAAAAGATTCGCAGTGTGGAAGTAAAGGTCGAACCTACAAAGATTGAATACTACGCACTTTAATTTTTACAACCTAAATTTAGTTAATTAAGAAAAACGGATTTTGGATTTAATTTGAATTAAACTAATAACAATAAAAGTAAATCTAAATTATGAAGAGTTAATTAGTATAATGTCCATTTTACTCTAAGTTTCTTTCAATAGGTTCAACCTATGAAACAATTTACTCTGAAGTCCACACCACAAATCCGGACCAAACTACCCTTTCCATTTCCCATTTAACACTGCAATAAATAACCCCAAGATTTTGGGAGTTTTCAAAATTCAAAACCCAAATACCCAAGTGAGAATAAATCACATTTTATATCCATTTTAATCTCTCTCTCTCTCTCTCTCCTGAGAAGAATGAAGCTCTCGGAGAGGAATGTCCTTCTCAATCGTCTTCTATGCTGGTTCTGTAGTTTTTTCTTATGGGTTGCTGCAGTTTTTTCGTCTTGGGCTGCTGAAATTTCTTTGTTCATGGTGGCTTTTGATGACGAAAAGCTTGTATAGGGATTCTGATCCGGGAGCTCTGGTGGTCTTGTTCTTGAGCCTTGGTGGGGTCTTTAGTGTTGTTTTAAAGTTGGGTATAGGGATGGCCTAATGAAGCAAAGGATATGGGATAGTCTTCAAAATTAATAGTGGTTTGTTTATGGGGGTGCTGCTGTCAAGGTCTTCTGGCATTGTTCTTGGGTGTGTGTTTCGCTGTTGTCTAGCTTTGTGGAGGGGCCTGATTGGATTTCGTTTGTTGGCTTTTTGTAGCAGTTTCTTTTTAGATTTTTTTGGGTTGTTTTCTGGTTTTTGTTTTAACACTAGTGTTCTTGTTTCAAAGGTTGTGAAGTGAAATTGTATACTATATTGTGGTTTAAAAGGTTGTATTGTAAAATTTAACACTAATATTCTTGCTTCAAAAAGTTGTGATGTGAAAATGTATATTATGTTGTAGTTCAAAGATTGTGGTTCAAAATGTTATAGTGTAAAATTTATGTAAAATTTAACACTAATGTTCTTCATTCACATGATGTGATGCGAAATTGTATACTATGTGAACAAAAATTATGATATCTTGCAGTTAGTGTAAAATGAATGTGCAAATGAATTTGTGATAAGACAGTGTTCCATTTGTTGAATAACGTAACTCGAATATGAATGTGAAATTTAACAAATTTAGTGTGAAATTTAACACTATTTTTTATTTATTTTTGGGTGATATTGATGAATGACTGTTAGATCATCCAAGAATGGTGAAAATGCGAAATTAAAAAAGATCCGTGTAATACTAAACAGAATCTAACCTATAAAGCCATACAATCATGGCATTTAGTAACTTCTCAAAATATATGCAACATTTATGGGATTAAGTTTGGTAACTTCCCAAAATATATGCAAGATTTATGGGATTGAGTTTGACCAATTGCAGTATAAAATTTCACACTAATGAACTAGTTGCAATGTAAAAACAAACCAGTTGCAGTGTAAAATTTCACACTAATGAACCAATTGCAGTGTAAAACGAACTAGTTGCAGTGTAAAATTCAATACTCGCATAAATGTATGGTGCATAGTAACTGATTAATATGTTATGTGATCAATGATTATTGGTAGAACATACAAAAATGGGATACCCACATAAAAATGGCGTTAGAAATATTCAAAAGACCCATAATGTACAAGGCTAAAGTTATGGGATTTTATTTCCATATATTTGATATGCAAATCAATGGGATCTTTAAAATAGAGTTATTACCATATATATATTTCTATATATGTATGTCTGTGTATATGTATAGGGGTAAAAAAGTCACTAAAACTATCTATAATTGGGGATTGTGGACTAATCTCTAACAACTTTTACAATTATAGGGTCTCTCATTGGGAAGTACCAATTGGTGGGTCTATTACAACAAACATTGGTAGAATGAGATTTTCCACTAAAATTTTCAATTATGAAAGCAATTAAAAATTTGTTTTTATAATAAGTTTAAGGAACCTAAGATTGCAAATCCACCACTAGCTTCATAATAAGGGTATTTACGAATTACTTTAGCTTATTAAGTTGGATGATAATGGGGAATCGTAGCTACAAGCCCAATTCCTCCGTCAATAAAATAACTATGGCTCAAGCACCAACATAATCCATCTTCAGTTAGCACGAATTATCCCACACTAAACTAGGGTTGTGGTATAATCCGTCTAATCTAGGCATGGACTATTCGGATACTTGATAGCACAATTCAATTTAAGCACCATTACATGTAAATAATCTAAACAAGCACAGCAAGTATAGATCATTGAGCACACTACCATCAAAATAGATCTAACACAAGAGTAAACTTTGAAAGTAACGATTTAATCAATAAAAGCACGATTTATTTATAAAAATCCTCGGAACATGTAACTGTCATCCATACATAATAAAACTAAAATTAAAACATAAAATACTCTTATTACTTAGCTAGGGTTTCATTGAAACCCTAGATCTTGAGTTTAGTTGGCCATAGAATTGATGAACAGCAAGAGGTTGATGGAGGAGGCCATGGGAATCCTTGGTCTTCTTCTTCTTCTCCTTGCTTTCCTCTCTTCAATGGCTGAAGTTTTAGTTGTATATGGATGTATCTAATATTGTGTAATGATGTGTAACCACAAAATTGATTTAGAATAGGATTTATATAGAGTTTGGAAGGATTTAGGAAGCTTTCCTAAGCCAAATCGCACTAAAATAGCTATTTTTACAATTCTGGACGTATTCAGCCAATTCGGATCGCACAGGGCTCATCAGGACCTCAAAATACGCAACTTTAACTTTTTTAACGGGTTGCTCGTGACATCCCCCGACGTAGCATAAATAAGGAAAGCGTTTAATTTCCTTTATGGACCGTAGGTCGCAACAGTTTGAAGGATCGATTCCGTCCCAAACGTCGAACAACAAAAAACCATAATCAAAGTAAAGCAATCCAGACATACAAATATTTTTCTAACTTATTACATATCACCGCTCTGGGTCAGCTAAGGCACAAGCCGCCTTAAAACAAAATAATATCTATTGTCTATTACAGTCATCCTTATTACAGAATTCAGTTTATAACTTAAAACATATAAGAGTAAGTTCTATTTCTAGTAAGGATTCTCAGTTTGCGTAGTCGTATGGTCCAGCAATATCATAACCTGAAAAGCCTAGACACGAATGTCTAGGACGCATCAACGTCGTCAGCTTTAAGAAGCTGGTGAGTATTAAAAACATAACTTTGAATGTAACACATACTCATTTACCATTTTCCAATTCTTACTTAATTCAATAAGTTTATATTAAGGTTAGGAGTTCATTGTTAGAAAACAACCACAATATAATTTGAAAGATATAATATATATGTGACCGTGTATGAAAACAATGCACCATCTCATCTTACCAACTCTTTTCTCTCGACAAACACAACAACCCACTATCTCACACCAGTATCCTTGTAATACTCCGATAGCCACACTTTAGCACAGGGGTGCCAGGGAATGTCCAGTTTACCTCACACTGTGGTCCGGGGTACCAGGGAGTATCCAATGCCTTACACTTTAGTACCTAATCTGCCTCGCAAATACCAGAGGTAACCTCACGCAGTATCCAGACTCGGGTGCCGGGGAGTATCCGTAGGCCACACTTTAGCACTACCATGGGTGCCAGGGAATGTCCAAGTTCGGCGTCACACACTTTAACGCTACCATGGGCGTCAGGGAGTGTCCAGTTTTGTCATCGTCGCATTACAAGATACTCTAACCGCAATATCAAACCACAACACAATCTCAAACCACGACATAATCTCAACCACACACTCTGTACCACACTGATCATTACTCTTTTCCATACTGACCAACATTCACACTCACCATGCATGTACAACTGACTCCACATGTATGTCATGAAACTTTAAACATGAAGTAAATCACTGAAATATAGAAACAGCGTCCATACGGGGATTGATAATTCACAAAATAATGTTTTAATCATCCAAACATACACAAATAGGATTCTGTTTTAGTAAATTTCCCAAACAGAGCTTTAAAAGTTCATAAAACATCACCCAAACAGTTCCTTAACATAAAATAAGCAAAAACCAAAAACTGTCCAAGGTCGCGCGCGCAGGCCGCTTACGCGAAGGTCGCTCTCGCGGTCCACTCGCGCGACTTTCCCAATTTTTGTTTTCTTATTAAAACATTTTCTGTCTGCCTGAGTTCACAGAGATCGCACGAGCGATTCGCTCACGCGGCTCGTTTGCGCGATCTGCCTAATTTTCATTTTTCTTATTGAGAACTTCTCTATCTGCCTGAAACCACACGGCTCACGTACGCAGGCCGCTCGCGCGATCGCGCACGGGAGTTTCAGCAGTGTCTTTGTCTTCTTCGTCAGAACTGCTCTGTTCCAGAAATCAGGGGGTCTTTTGACCCATTTTTGAATTTGAAAGTTTATAATACATGTAACATATGAATTTCTCCGATTTTTCACAAGGATTAAGAATCCACAACTAATTTAACATGATTTCAAACGTAGCTCAAGAATTTTATGAAAAACTAAAAGATAACCAAACTAATTTTCTAATATACTTTCTCAATTGAGTAAATTAAGCCTTAATACTTTAAACATATCATCTATGATGTAAAATCTTTCATAATCATCTCTAAAAAGGGATTTTGGTTAAGTTTGAAAAATTCATGTTTCTAATCTTTGAAATTCAAACGTAAAATCATCAATGGAGATTTTCAAAATTAGACAAGCACAAAAGGAATTAAAGCATGAATTACATTCGAGTGAGTTATAAATACTCACTGTGCTATGAGTTTGGAGAATTTGTTGAGAAAGATAGCAATACAAGAAATCAATTTGAAGCTTAGCTATGGAGAAGTGAAGCTTTCTCTATCTAAGAATTCTGTAACCAAGCTCTCAAACTCACTCTTTTCTCTCTGAGATATGTATGTGCTGAATGTGAGAGTTATGAGTGTGTGAGTGTATGTATATAGAGAGTAAATTGAGATGAACTTGGAGGCCAAGAAAAACCTTCTTTACTCTACAATCTTAGTTTGGTTAGAACCAAACTAACACACAGCTTCCAAATTCAAACGTAATTACATAGATATATGAACTCTACAGATCTTGAAGAGGTAAACATAGGCTAATAGGGGTCAAAAGCTAGAAGTGTTTGGTAAATCTAATTCTAATGCACAACATAACATACACACATGAATAGGATAGCCAAACAAGGCACAAACAAATTGCCTAGGAATCACTTATGTTATTTGGGAAAGCAACTTATGGTACTAAGTTTACACATAAGTTAAAAGCATTCCCAAACAAGGCCTTATCCAATGATGAGTTACCATAAATGGAAAGTAAAGCAAGTGTCAAATCTTGCTTTACATCACTTCCAAAATCTGTGGAAGTCTAATCTGGCGTGGACAGTTTTGAACATAAACTGGTATTTTCGCGGCACGGTGGTCACCCCAAAAATACAGAAAATTCCTTTTAGTGTAAGAATCGATTTCCCGGTTTTATAAAAATACAGTTTGAGTTAAAAGAAGAATATTTCCACCGTTTTAAAATACATGTTTAAAATCCAACACCGGTGTCGCTAAATTTTATAGAATTACAGTTTGACCCCAACAATATTTTTAAATAGTAAAGTAGCACCAATAATAAGGTTTAACATATGAGAATTGTAAATTGAAATGAAATCAGCAATACAAATTAAATATGGAAATTCAAATGCAAATACAAATAATTAGATGGAAATGCAGGTTGTTACACCCTTCCTCCCTTAAACAGGATTTCGTCCCCGAAATCTAGACTAACTAGTCATGAAACAATTCCGGGTACTTTTTCCTCATCTCAGCTTTGACTTCCCACGAGGCTTCGTTCTCGTCATCGTGATTCCACTGAACCTTCACCAACGGAATGTCCTTGTTCCTCAACTTCTTGATACTCTGATCCAGAATCTTAACAGGTCTCTCCTTGTAAGAAATGTTATGACTCGTCTCAATATCGTCATAACTAACCACGTGCGAGGGGTCTCGTATGTACTTTCTCAGCATACTAACATGAAATACATTGTGAACCCCAGACATCTTCGGTGGTAGTACCAGTCGATATGCCACTTTCCCGACACGTTCCAAAATCTCGAACAGTCCGATGAAACGTGGAGCTAACTTCCCTCTCTTGAGATCGAAGCGTACTACTCCTCGGGTCGGTGATACCTCAAGAAGTACGTGATCTCCGTCGCTAAACTCCAAATCTTTTCGGCGTCGATCAGCATAACACTTATACTGACTTTGAGCGGTTCTAATCCTTTCCTTGACACAAGAAATTTTCTCGTTGGTTTCTCTAACCAATTCTGGTCCCAACCATTCAGTATCTCTAACTTCTGCCCAATACAACGGAGAACAACATGGTAGTCCGTATAATGCTTTGAACGGAGCCATCCCGATACTTGTGTGATAACTATTGTTATAGGAAAATTCAACCAAAGGCAAGTATGTCTCTCAAGATTCTTCAAAATCAATAACAAAAGCCCTAAGCATATCTTCCATGATCTGATTAACACGCTCAGTTTGCCCATCTATTTGAGGGTGGAAAGCAGTACTCATCTTGAGCGAGGTTCCCATAGCTTCTTGCAGACTTTCCCAAAATCCAGAAGTAAAACACGCGTCACGGTCTGACTCAATTGACACAGGTGTACTGTGAAGTCGTACAACTTATTGTATATACATCCGACTCATCTTCTCTACCGGGTATGTCATACTATAAGCAATGAAATGAGCAGACTTCGTCAATCGATCCACGATTATCCAAATGGCGTCATGATTCTGCTGCGATCGAGGCAATCCTACTACAAAATCCATGGTTATGTGCTCCCACTTCCAACCTGGGACAAGTAGCGGTTGCAATAATCCCGAGGGTCTTTGATGTTCAGCTTTGACTTGTTGACACGTCAAACACCTGGATACAAATTCGGCCACATCCTTCTTCATACCTTCCCAAAAGAAATTTCTTTAAAAATCCTTGTACATTTTCGTCCCTCCCGGGTGAACTGTATATTTTGACTTATGTGCTTCTGCCAGAATATCATTTCTCAAATTCCCACAGTCTGGTACACATAATCTGCCTCTGCATCGATACCCTCCATCACTTTCCACCTTCCATTTTGTCGGATCTTTCTCTGACATCTTCACAAACCATGCTTGAAACTTCTCATCTTCTTTCTGAGTTCGAATAATACGGACGATAAGAACAGGTTGTAGGATAAGACATCCAAAAAGTTGTCCTCCTTCTTCAGCACTATGTACATCGAACACCTCCAACATCTCCAATGCTTGCCATTCTCTAACCATTAAGGAGGCGATCGTCTCTCAAATCTGCCGACTCAAAGCATCAGCCACCACATTAGCTTTACCGGGGTGGTACTCTAATGTAAAGTTGTAATCTTTGATCAGCTCCATCCATCTGCATTGTCTCATGTTCAACTCTTTCTGTGTGAACAAATATTTCTAACTCTTGTGATCGGAGAACAAATCGAACTTCTCACCGTAGAGATAGTGTCTCTAAATCTTGAGTGCGAATACAGTTGTCGCCAACTCCAAATCATGAATGAGATAGTTCAACTCATTCGGCTTCAGTTGTCTAGATCCATAAGCGATAACTATACCATCTTGCATAAGCACACATCCCAATCCTTGATATGACGCGTCACTAAAGATAGTGAACTTCTCATCAAGCTTGGGTATTGCTAGTATCGATGCAGTAGTGAGTCTCTCTTTTAACTCTAGAAAGGCGCGTTCATGTTTCTCTGTCTACTCAAATTTCAAATTCTTCTTGGTCAATCCAATCAATGGAGCAGCTATTTTAGAGAACCCTTCAACAAATCTTCGGTAATAGCCTGCGAGTCCCAAAAAACTCTTAACCTCTGTAGGGTTGCTCGGCCTAACCTAGTTAGACACAGCATCTGTCTTGGACGAATCCACAGAAATTCCTTGAGATGATACCTTGTGTCCCAAATATTTCACTTCTTGTAACCAGAACTCACACTTACTAAACTTGGCATACAAGTGGTAGTCCTTGAGTGTCTGCATCGCAATCCGTAGGTGTTGCTCGTGTTCTTCTACTGACTTAGAATAGATCAAAATATCATCAATAAACATGATGACAAACTAATCTAAATATTGCTTGAACACTCTGTTCATCAGATCCATAAACACTGCCGGGGCATTCGTCATTCCAAATGACATTACCAAAAATTCATAGTGACCATATCGGGTTCTGAATGCAGTCTTAGGTATATCTTCCTTCCGTACCACCAACTGATGATATCTCGACCTTAGGTCTATCTTGGAAAATGTCGTAGTTCCTTGTAGTTGATCAAATAAGTCGTCGATACGGGGTAAGGGATACTTATTCTTGATAGTCACTCGGTTCAATTCTCTGTAATCGATACACAATCGAAGTGTTCCGTCCTTCTTTATCACAAATAACACTGATGCTCCCCAAGGCGATGTACTTGGACGTACAAAACCTAGGTTCTCGAGCTCTTGAACTTGTTCCTTCAATTCTAATAGTTCGATGGGGGCCATTCTATAGGGAACCTTGGTGATCGAAACAGTACCCGGCACAAGCTCAATACAGAACTCTATACTTCTCTCAGGTGGAAGACCAGAAATGTCTTGAAATACTTCTTCGATGTCCTTGACTACAAGTATAGACAACACTGTCGCTTCTGTACTGACGACTTCAATGTTTGCTAAGCATCTTGTGAGGAACATATCTCCCAAAGGGTTACATTGAAAATCAAAGGGTTGATTCTCATTATCAGGAATATAATTCTCTTCCTCATACAATCCAGCTTCGCTTGATTTTGAGAGAGCCAATCCATTCCTAGGATTATGTCGAACTCTTTCATTGATAGGATAATTAGCCTTGCAGGGATTTCACGGTATCCTAGCCATAAAGGACAATCCTTGCACATGTGTCCTAATCTGAGTGCAGCTCCTAATGGTGAAGTAGCCCTCAAAGCTTTCTCTAAACGATGAGGTAAGATACCCAATCTCTGAATTGTATTAACAGATATGAACGAAAGAGCAGCACCCGTATCAAATAAAACTTTAACTTGGGAGTTAAACAAAGTCAAATTACCTTCCACTGCTTGTTGATCAGGTTAAGCTTCTCCATAATCTCCTTCTTCATAAGTAGTTCCATCATATCCAGCAGCATCTGGGATAATAGCATTCAAGCGAGTCTGATTCTGTTGACCATATGTCACCTGCTCAATACAGAACTTGCTGATGTGACCTGGTTCACCACAGTTGTAGCAGACTATGCTTTGTTGAGCAGCACGCCTTGGTGCCTTACAATCTCGAGCCAGATGACTGGGGTTGCCACAGTTGAAACATTTTCCAGCGCTACTTCCTTCACCAACTCGAGGTTGAGTCGGATAGGTGATAACTTGGGTCTTCTTACTTCTGTCAAAATTCCTCTTCTGCCCTTGGGTATGATTCATTGGTGGTCTATTCCCAAAATTACCTCTCTGAGGTGGCCGAAATCGAATTGCTTTCGATTCACTCGAGCATCTTCTTCCAAATCAGTGGCCAGGCCGACTAGACCTTCAAAAGACTTATCTAGGTGGCCGAGAGTCAGGCGATGAATCTGCGGTGTCAGCCCTTGGCTATACTTATGGATCCTTTTTTCTTTGGTATCCACCATGTGAGGGGCAAACCGAGACAACCTCTTGAGATGTTTGACAAAAGCTTCAAACATTCCGGTGGTATCTGCCCTCAGGTTCTCTCTCAATCAAATTCATGTTCCTCCTTAGTCCTCCAGCCATTCTATGCATGATAGTGATAGTAGAATGAGGAAAATGCATGAAGCAAAGATGTAAAGTAGTTTAAGCAGCGACAATATCAAAAAGGGTATTTCTATATATAACTTCTCGATCAAGTTGATACAAAAAGCATGTATGATCAGGTCCATGCAAGAGTTAATGCAAAAGTGGGGTCATTGCCCAACACTCCAGTGCATGTAATTATAGTTTGCAAAAAGAGACAGAGCTAATAGTCAAAAGTAGTTAATATGTACAAAATCATATCTAGAATGTCAATCGTCTCCATAAGCAGCTATCAGGAGATCTAGCAAGTCGATGGGGCAAAATCGCTGAACAAGGAACGGGCCCACCAAATCAAAATCAGAGCTCTGAGAGGTCGACGAGGAAGCAGGCACTGGGGCATCTGCCTCAACTGGCACCTCCTCAGGCAGAACTAGCCCAAGTGCTAGCTCCTCCTCGAGCTCAGCGGCGAGGTCATCTAGACCTATACCATCCTCTACATCCTCTCCACCTACTGGAACCAAATGAATAGCCTCAGCATCGTCCTCGATGATGGGAACCACTGGCGGAGGCATCTCTAGTTGTGCGAGATGGGCATGCACAACCTGGATCTCAAAGGGGAAATAGAAAGCATTGCTATCAACTAGTCTCAGAATCTCAACTAGCACTAAACACTGAACCTCCGTGAAATAGCGTATCTCAAGGCGAATACCTGTCAAATCAACTATCCCTGCCATGTGAACCTGGTGCCATAGATCTGATACTATAGTTGTCATGGCCAGCTGCTCAATGGCGGTATGATATAAATCGAGAAAAGCTGGGACTACTGCCCCGGGAGTCACCAAATGTCCTCCAAACCCATCGGGTACGTAGAGCGGCTGAGCTGGGTCCATACCTGATAAAAGGGTACTAACTCTAATTAGGAAAGAGATAATCTTAGGCGTTTGTGTTCTGAGTCTATCCTCTCTGTCTTAACATCGGGTGTGTTAAGCTTAAGCCAACAAATCGTGGAATCGGGTCTAAACTAGTAAACCCTAACCTCGCTAAACTGTCCTGAGATAAATAATAACCTGGCTCTGATACCACTAAATCATGTCACGCCCCGACGTAGCATAAATAAGGAAAGCGTTTAATTTCCTTTATGGACCCGTAGGTCGCAACAGTTTGAAGGATCGATTCCATCCCAAACGTCGAACAACAAAAAACCATGATCAGAGTAAAGCAATTAAGACATACAAATATTTTTCTAACTTATTACATATCACCTCTCTGGGTCAGCTAAGGCACAAGCCGTCTTAAAATAAAACAATATCTATTGTCTATTGCAGTCATCCTTATTACAGAATTCAGTTTATAACTTAAAACATATAAGAGTAAGTTATCTTTCCAGCAGGGATTATCAGTTTGCGTAGTCGTATGGTCCAGTAATATCATAACCTGAAAAGCCTAGACACGAATGTCCAGGACGCATCAACGTCGTCAGCTTCAAGAAGCTGGTGAGTATTAAAAACATAACTTTGAATGTAACACATACTCATTTACCATTTTCCAATTCTTACTTAATTCAATAAGTTTACATTAAGGTTAGGAGTTCATTGTTAGAAAACAACCACAATATCATTTAAAAGATATAATATATATATATATATGTGACCGTGTATGAAAACAATGCACCATCTCATCTTACCAACTCTTTTCTCTCGACAAACACAACAACCCACTATCTCACACCAGTATCCTTGTAATACTCCGATAGCCACACTTTAGCACAGGGGTGCTAGGGAATGTCTAGTTTGCCTTACACTTTAGTCCGGGGTACCAGGGAGTGTCCAATGCCTCACACTTTAGTACCTAATCCGCCTCACAAATACCGAAGGTAAACTCACGAAGTATCCAGACTCGGGTACCAGGGAGTGTCTGTAGGCCACACTTTAGCACTACCATAGGTGCCAGGGAATGTCCAAGTTCAACGTCACATACTTTAACGCTACCATGGGCGTCAGGGTGTGTCCTGTTTTGCCACCGTCACATTACAAGATACTCTAGCGACAATCTCAAACCACAACACAATCTCAAACCACGACATAATCTCAACCACACACTCTGTACCACACTGATCATTACTCTTTTCCATACTGACCAACATTCACACTCACCATGCATGTACAACTGAATCCACATGTATGTGATGAAACTTTAAACATAAAGTAAATCACTGAAATATAGAAACAGCGTGCATACGGGGATTGATAAATCATAAAACAACATTTTAATCGTCCAAATATACCCAAATAGGATTCTATTTTAGTAAATTTCCCAAACAGAGCCTTAAAAGTTCATAAAACATCACTCAAACAGCTCCTTAACATAAAATAGCCAAAAACTAGAAACTGTCCAAGGTTACGCGCGCGGGCCGCTCGCGCGACTTGCCCAATTTTTGTTTTCTTATTAAAACATTTTCTGTCTGCCTGAGTTCACGGAGATCGCGCGCGCGGATCGCTCGCGCGATTCACTCGCCTGGTCCGCTCGCGCGATCTGCCTAATTTTCATTTTTCTTATTGAGAACTTCTCTATCTGCCTGAAACAACACAGCTCGCGCGAGGGGTCACTCTCGAGGGCCGCTCGGGCAATCGCGCGCGCGAGTTTCAGCAGTGTCTTTGTCTTCTTCGTCAGAATTGCTCTGTTCCAGAAATCAGGGGGTCTTTTGACCCATTTTCGAATTTGAAAGTTTATAAGACATGTAATATAAGGATTTCTCCGGTTTTTCATAAGGATTTCGATTCCACAACTAATTTAACATGATTTCAAACATAGCTCAAGAATTTTATGAAAAACTAAAATATGACCAAACTAATTTTCTTATATACTTTCTCAATTGAGTAAATTAAGCCTTAATACTTTAAACATATCATCTATGATGTACAATCTTTCATAATCGTCTCTAAAAATGGATTCTGGTTAAGTTTAAAAATCCATGTTTCTAAGCTTTGAAATTCAAACGTAAAATCATCAATGGAGATTTTCAAAATTAGACAAGCACAAAAGGAATTAAAGCATGAATTACATTCTGAGTGAGTTATAAATACTCATTGTGCTATGAGTTTGGAGAATTTGTTGAGAAAGATAGCAATACAAGAAATCAATTTGAAGCTTGGCTATGGAGAAGAGAAGCTTTCTCTATCTAAGAATTCTGTAACCAAGCTCTCAAACTCACTCTTTTCTCTCTGAGATATGTATGTGCTGAATGTGAGAGTTATGAGTGTATGAGTGTATGTATATAGAGAGTAAATTGAGATGAACTTGGAGGCCAAGAAAAATCTTCTTTACTCTACAATCTCAGTTTGGTTAGAACCAAACTAACACACAGCTTCCAAATTCAAATGTAATTACACAGATATATGAACTCTACAGATCTTGAAGAGGTAAACATAGGCTAATAGGGGTCAAAAGCTAGAAGTGTTTGGTAAATCTAATTCTAATGCACAACATGACATACACACATGAATAGGATATCCAAACAAGGCACAAACAAATTGCCTAGGAATCACTTATGTTATTTGGGAAAGCAACTTATGGTACTAAGTTTACACACAAGTTAAAAGCATTCCCAAACAAAGCCTTATCCAATGATGAGTTACCATAAATGGAAAGTAAAGCAAGTGTCAAATCTTGTTTTACATCACTTCCAAAATCTGTGGAAGTTTAATCTGGCGCGGACAGTTTTGAACATAAACTGGTATTTTTGCGGCGCGGTGGTCATCCCAAAAATACAGAAAATTCCTTTTAGTATAAGAATCGATTTCCCGGTTTTATAAAAATACAGTTTGAGTTAAAAGAAGAATATTTCCACCATTTTAAAATACAGATTTAAAATCCAACACCAGTATCTCTAAATTTTATAGAATTGCAGTTTGACCCCAACAATAATTTTAAATAGTTAAGTAGCACCAATAATAAGGTTTAACATATGAGAATTGTAAATTAAAATGAAATCAGCAATACATATTAAATATGGAAATTCAAATGCAAAAACAAATAATTAGATGGAAATGCAGGTTGTTACACCCTTCCTCCATTAAACGGGATTTCGTCCCCGAAATCTAGACTAACTAGTCATGAAACAACTCCGGGTACTTTTTCCTCATCTCAGCTTTAACTTCCCATGAGGCTTCGTTCTCGTCATTATGATTCCACTGAACCTTCACCAACGAAATGTCCTTGTTCCTCAACTTATTGATACTCTGATCTAGAATCTTCACAGGTCTCTCCTTGTAAGAAATGTTATGACTCGTCTCAACGTGCGAGGGGTCTCGTATGTACTTTCTCAGCATACTAACATGAAATACATTGTGAACCCCAGACATCTTCGGTGGTAGTGTCAGTCGATATGCCACTTTCCCGACACGTTCCAAAATCTCGAACGGTCCGATGAAACGCGGAGCTAACTTCCCTCTCTTGAGACCGAAGCGTACTACTCCTCGGGTCGGTGATACCTTAAGAAGTACGTGATCTCCAACGCTAAACTCCAAATCTTTTCGGCGTCGATCAGCATAACTCTTATACTGACTTTGAGCTGTTCTCATCCTTTCCTTGACCAAAGAAATTTTCTCATTGGTTTCTCTAACCAATTCTGGTCCCAACCATTCAGTATCTCTAACTTCTGTCTAACACAACGGAGAATGACATGGTCGTCCGTATAGTGCTTCGAACGGAGCCATCCTGATACTCGTGTGATAACTATTGTTATAGGTGATTCGAGGTGAAAAGTGCATGTTTATAGTGTATTATACGGTCTTTTATGCATACTTTTATCCCCAAGTCCCTAGATTTAGATGCACATCAATGATTAAGTGTTTTCTATGATGTTGAGACTCAAACATGTGTTTTTACACTATTTTACAGGTCATGGAAAGCAAACATTGCATAGAAAGTGATTCTGGTGAAGAGAATAGCAGAAGCAGCTGAGAAAATGCCATTTTTGACAATTAAGACTTCAGATTTGGAAGATTTTCCCAGAGACATGAAATGTAGATCTTTGAGTTACGGTCGCGTGGCCGCAAACGGGAGGTCAATCCGATGTCCGAGTCAAAAGTTATGGCCATTCTCCCATCGGTGTGCAGTGCTGTCAAAATCAGAAGAGTTCAAGCGATTGAAGAAGGGTTCAATCGATCGAACCTTCGATCGATCGAACTGAGCTCGATCGATCGAACCTTTTATTCACCCAAAAGTTGCGTAAACTCTGTGGGAACCCTATATATACGTCGTTTTGACGCCAGACGAAGGGAGGAAGCTCCAGAACGCACAGAACAGCAGTTTAGGGTAGTTTTAGGGTTAGATTAGGAGTAGGTTAGGTTAGATTCATGTTCTTATTCATATTTTCCATTGTTATATTGAAGATTCAAGTTGGTTTCATGATATTTACAAGTTATAATCAGATTATATTCAGGTTTTTCCTTTCCTTTATCTTTATTTGATTGCTATTAGTTTATATGCCATGATTACTCTAGTTTGTTATTCCTGTATTAGTTTAATTATGTTTTCGTAGTTTAGACGTTGGAAATATGTGATGAAACATTGATTTCCAACCTCTGCCATGCAATCTTTAGAAAACCTGAGCTCGATCGATCGAAGATATTTCGATCGATCGAACCAGAGCCATAGTCAAGCGATCGAAGGCACTTCGATCGATTGAAGGATGACTGTCCGATCGATCGAGAGCGCTTCGATCGATCGAACATGTTAATTCCTGAGATGATTCTTTTAAGTATTCCATGACTTTCTGTTTTAGAAATCTGTCATCAAATTGTCCCAATAAGCTCAGTTTGTCACAACAGTTTTTAGAACTTAAAGCCTTAAGGCCTTTTCTTCAATGACTTTTGAAAACCACTTTGAATGCTAACACCATTTAGAGTGCAAGTAATAACCATTGTTTTAAACCGTCTTCTATGTATTTTAAATCACTTGTGATGATATGGTCCCGGTCATGAAAGGACTATTGATTCTTTATCTTTAGAAAAATACGGAATACTGAAAAGGGATGTACTCCATAGAGCGTTAATGAATATGCATGGTAGATGGTTAGGATCAATGTGGATTCACGTGTTTCCAACACCTTTAGTTTATATGTTTAATTAGTTATGTTTCTATATGCTTAGTTTATTATTTAGTTTAATATAATTAATTAGGATTTGTTAGAACCTCCATTCATTCATTCTTATTTTCTTTTTCTTTAGGTTATAACTTAGTATATATTCTTCCTTTTCCTTCCCTGTGGGATCGACCTGGACTTCCAGTACTATATTACTTGCACGATCACCTACACTTGGGTGTTGCACAAGAGCGCACAACTATTTAGTCGTGTCAATAGGCAAATTCAACCAAAGGCAAGTGTGTCTCCCAAGATTCTTCAAAATCAATAACACAAGCCCTAAGCATATCTTCCATGATCTGATTAACACGCTCAGTTTGCCCATCTGTTTGAGGGTGGAAAGCAGTACTCATCTTGAGCAAGGTTCCCATAGCTTCTTGCATACTTTCCCAAAATCCAGAAGTAAAACACGCGTCACGGTCTGACACAATTGACACAGGTGTACCGTAAACTCGCACAACTTGTTGTATATACATCCGACTCATCTTCTCTACCGGGTATGTCATACTATAAGCAATGAAATGAGCAGACTTCGTCAATCGATCCACGATTACCCAAATGGTGTCATGATTCTGCTGCGATCGAGGCAATCCTACTACAAAATCCATGGTTATGTGCTCCCACTTCCAACCTGGGACAAGTAGCGGTTGCAATAATCCCGAGGGTCTTTGAAGTTCAGCTTTGACTTGTTGACACGTCAAACACCTGGATACAAATTCGGCCACATCCTTCTTCATACCTTCCCACCAGAAATTTCTTTTCAAATCCTTGTACACTTTCGTCCCTCCCGGGTGAACTGTATATTTTGACTTATGTGCTTCTGCCAGAATATCATTTCTCAAATTCCCACAGTCTGGTACACATAATCTGCCTCTGCATCGATACCCTCCATCACTTTCCACCTTCCATTTTGTCGGATCTTTCTCTGACATCTTCACAAACCACGCTTGAAACTTCTCATCTTCTTTCTGAGTTCCAATAATACTGACAATAAGAACAGGCTGTAGGATAAGACATCCAAAAATTTGTCCTCTTTCTTCAGCACTCTGTACATCAAACACCTCCAACATCTCCAATGCTCGCCATTCTCTAACCATTAAGGAGGCGATCATCTCACAAATCTGCTGACTCAAAGCATCAGCCACCACATTAGCTTTACCGGGGTGGTACTCTAACGTAAAGTTGTAATCTTTGATCAGCTCCATCCATCTGCATTGTCTCATGTTCAACTCTTTCTGTGTGAACAAATATTTCAGACTCTTGTGATCGGAGAACAAATTGAACTTCTCACCGTAGAGATAGTGTCTCCAAATCTTGAGTGCGAATACTGCTGCCGCCAACTCCAAATCATGAATGGGATAGTTCAACTCATTCAGCTTCAGCTGTCTAGATCCATAAGCGATAACTATACCATCTTGCATAAGCACACATCCCAATCCTTGATATAACGCGTCACTAAAGATAGTGAACTTCTCATCAGGCTTGGGTATTGCTAGTATCGGTGCAGTAGTGAGTCTCTCTTTTAACTCTAGAAAGGCACGTTCATATTTCTCTGTCCACTCAAATTTCAAATTCTTCTTTGTCAATCCAATCAATGGTGCAGCTATTTTTGAAAACCCTTCAACAAATCTTTGGTAATAGCCTGCGAGTCCCAAAAAACTCCTAACCTCTGTAGGGTTGCTCGGCCTAACCCAGTTAGACACAGCATATGTCTTGGATGAATCCACAGAAATTCCTTGAGATGATACCTTGTGTCCCAAAAATTTCACTTCTTATAACCAGAACTCACACTTACTGAACTTGGCATGCAAGTGGTGGTCCTTGAGTGTCTGCATCGCAATCCGTAGGTGTTGCTCGTGTTCTTCTACTGACTTAGAATAGATCAAAATATCATCAATAAAGATGATGACAAACTGATCTAAATAATGCTTGAACACTCTGTTCATCAGATCCATAAACACTACCGGGGCATTCGTCATTCCAAACGGCATTACCAAAAATTCATAGTGACCATATCGGGTTCTGAATGCAGTCTTAGGTATATCTTCCTTCCGTACCCTCAACTGATGATATCCCGACCTTAGTTCTATCTTGGAAATGCCGTAGCTCCTTGTAGTTGATCAAATAAGTCGTCGATACGGGGTAAGGGATACTTATTCTTGATAGTCACTCGGTTCAATTCTCTGTAATCGATACACAATCGAAGTGTTCTGTCCTTCTTTTCACAAATAACACCGGTGCTCCCCAAGGTGATGTACTTGGACGTACAATACCTAGGTTCTCGAGCTCTTGAAATTGTTCCTTCCATTCCAACAGTTTGATGGGGGCCATTCTATAGGGAACCTTGGTGATCGGAACAGTTCCTGGTACAAGCTCAATACAGAACTCTATACTTCTCTTGGGTGGTAGACCAGAAATGTCTTGAAATACTTCTTCGAAGTCCTTGACTACAGGTATAGACAACACTGTCGCTTCTATACTGACGACTTCGATGTTTGCTAAGCATCTTGTGAGGAATATATCTCCCCCAAGGGTTACATTGAAAATCAAAGGGTTGATTCTCATTGTCAGGGAATGTAATTCTCTTCCTCGCACAATCCAGCTTCGCTTGATTTTGAGAGAGCCAATCCATTCCGAGGATTATGTCGAACTTAGCCTTGCAGGGATTTCACAGTCTCCTAGCCATAAAGGATAATCCTTGCACATGTGTCCTAATATGAGTGCAGCTCCTAATGGTGAAATAGCCCTCAAAGCTTTCTCTAAACAATGAGGTAAGATACCCAATCTCCGAATTGTATTAACAGATATGAACGAAAGAGCAGCACCCGTATCAAATAAAACTTTAACTTGGGAGTTAAACAAAGTCAAAGTACCTTCCACTGCTTACTGATCAGGTTGAGCTTCTCCAAAATCTCCTTCTTCATAAATAGTTCCATCATATCTAGCAGCATCTAGGATAACAGCATTCAAGCGAGTCTGATTCTGTTGACCATACATCACCTTCTTAGGAGTAGTACAGAACTTGCTGATGTGACCTGGTTTGCCACAGTTGTAGCAGACTATGCCTTGCTGAGCAGCACGCCTTGGTGCCTTGCAATCTCGAGCCAGATGACCGGGGTTGCCACAGTTGAAACATTTTCCAGCGCTACTTCCTTTACCAACTCGAGGTTGAGTCGGATAGGATATAGCTTGGGTCTTCTTACTTCTGTCAAAATTCCTCTTCTGCCCTTGGGTATGATTCATTGGTGGTCTATTCCCAAAATTACCCCTCTGAGGCGGCCGAAATTCGAATTGCTTTCGATTCACTCGAGCATCTTCGTCCAAATCAGTGGCCAGGCCGACTAGACCTTCGAAAGACTTATCTAGGTGGCCGAGAGTCAGGCGACGAATCTGCGGTGTCAGCCCTTGGCTATACTTATGGATCCTTTTTTCTTCAGTATCCACCATGTGAGGGGCAAACCGAGAAAACCTCTTGAACTGAGTAGTGTACTCTTGTACCAACTTAGTCCCCTGAGTCAAATCCATGAATTCTTTCTCCCTTGTGTGCCTTTTTGTAGTCAGGAAATACTTTTCCAGAAACCTCCCCTTAAATGTAGTCCATGTCATTCCCGTCGCAGCTTTATTCCCGATGGTAGCTGTGACTGAATCCCATCAATCTACAGCGGCATCAGTCAATTGAAAAGTAGCTAACCTTCTCTTATCCATCTCATTGCACTAGACAGCCTCGAACATATGGTCCATCTGTCTTAACCACTATTCCGCTTTCCATGGTTCTGCAATACCCGCAAACTGCTCGGGCCTTAGCGCACGGAATCTCTCCAGCAGCTTATCTCCAGTCTGGCGGTCTCGTTGGTTTTCATTCTGGTTACTAACCCTTCTGAGATGTCTGACAAAAACTTCAAACATTCCGATGGGATCTACCCTCAGGTGCTCCCTCAATCAAATTCCTGTTCCTCCTTAGTCCTCCAGCCATTCTATGCATGATAGTGATAGTAGAATGAGGAAAATGCATGAAGCAAAGATGTAAAGTAGTTTAAGCAGCGACAATATCAAAAAGGGTATTTCTATATATAACTTCTCGATCAAGTTGATACAAAAAGTATGTATGATCAGGTCAATGCCTACCCTATCTATATGGGTTAGGACACATATTGTCCATGCAAGAGTTAATGCAAAAGTGGGGTCATTGCCCTACACTCCAATGCATGTAATTATAGTTTACAAAAAGAGACAGAGCTAATAGTCAAAAGTAGTTAATATGTACAAAATCATATCTAGAATGCCAATCGTCTCCATAAGCAGCTATCAGGAGATCTAGCGAGTCAACGGGGCGAAATCGCTGAACAAGGAACGGGCCCACCAAATCAAAATCAGAGCTCTGAGAGGTCGACGAGGAAGTAGGCGCTGGGGCATCTGCCTCAACTGGCACCTCCTCAGGCAGAACTAGCTCAAGTGCTAGCTCCTCCTCGAGCTCAGCGGTGAGGTCATCTAGACCTATACCATCCTCTACGTCCTCTCCACCTACTGGAACCAAATGAATAGCATCAGCATCATCCTCGGCGATGGGAACCACTAGCGGAGGCATCTCTAGCTGTGCGAGATGGGCATGCACAACCTGGATCTCAAAGGGGAAATAGAAAGCATCGCTATCAACTAGTCTCAGAATCTCAACTAGCACTAAACGCTGAGCCTCCGCGAAATAGCTTATCTCAAGGCGAATACCTGTCAAATCAACTATCCCTACCATGGGAACCTGGTGCCACAGATCTGATACTATGGTTGTCGTGGCCAGCTGCTCAATGGCGGTATGATATAAATCAAGAAAAGCTGGAACTACTGCCCTGGGAGTCACCAAATGTCCTCCAAACCCATCTGGTACATAGAGCGGCTGAGCTGGGTGCATACCTGATAAAAAGGTACTAACTCTAATTAGGAAAGAGATAATCTTAGGCATTTGTGTTCTGAGTCTATCATCCCTGTCTTAACATCGGGTGTGTGAAGCTTAAGCCAACAGATCGTGGAATCGGGTCTAAACTAGTAAACCCTAACTTGGCTAAACTGTCCTGAGATAAATAATAACCAGGCTCTGATACCACTAAATCATGTCACGCCCTGACGTAGCATAAATAAGGAAAGCGTTTAATTTCCTTTATGGACCCGTAGGTCGCAACAGTTTCAAGGATCGATTCCATCCCAAACGTCGAACAACAAAAAACCATGATCAGAGTAAACTAATCAAGACATACAAATATTTTTCTAACTTATTACATATCACCTCTCTGGGTCAGCTAAGGTACAAGCCGCCTTAAAACAAAACAATATCTATTGTCTATTGCAGTCATCATTATTACAGAATTCAGTTTATAACTTAAAACATATAAGAGTAAGTTCTCTTTCCAGCAGGGATTGTCAGTTTGCGTAGTCGTATGGTCCAGCAATATCATAACCAGAAAAGCCTAGACACGAATGTCCAGGACGCATCAACGTCGTCAGCTTCAAGAAGCTGGTGAGTATTAAAAACATAACTTTGAATGTAACACATACTCATTTACCATTTTCCAATTCTTACTTAATTCAATAAGTTTACATTAAGGTTAGGAGTTCATTGTTAGAAAACAACCACAATATCATTTAAAAGATATAATATATATATATATGTGACAGTGTATGAAAACAATGCACCATCTCATCTTACCAACTCTTTTCTCTCGACAAACACAACAACCCACTATCTCACACCAGTATCCTTGTAATACTCCGATAGCCACACTTTAGCACAGGGGTGCTAGGGAATGTCCAGTTTGCCTCACACTTTGGTCCGGGGCACCAGGGAGTGTCCAATGCCTCACACTTTAGTACCTAATCTGCCTCACAAATACCGAAGGTAAACTCACGGAGTATCCAGACTCGGGTACCAGGGAGTGTCCGTAGGCTACACTTTAGCACTACCATAGCTGCCAGGGAATGTCCAAGTTCGGCGTCACACACTTTAACGCTACCATGGGCATCAGGGAGTGTCTAGTTTCGCCACCGTCACATTACAAGATACTCTAGCCGCAATCTCAAACCACAACACAATCTCAAACCACGAAATAATCTCAACCACACACTCTGTACCACACTGATCATTACTCTTTTCCATACTGACCAACATTCACACTCACCATGCATGTACAACTGACTCCACATGTATGTCATGAAACTTTAAACATAAAGCAAATCACTGAAATATAGAAACAGCATGTGTACGGGGATTGATAAGTCACAAAACAACATTTTAATCGTCCAAACATACCCAAATAGGATTCTGTTTTAGTAAATTTCCCAAACAGAGCTTTAAAAGTTCATAAAACATCACTCAAACAGTTCCTTAACATAAAATAACCAAAAACTAGAAACTGTCCAAGGTCGCGCGCGCGAGCCGCTCGCGCGACTTGCCCAATTTCTTATTAAAACATTTTCTGTCTGCCTGAGTTCACGGAGATCACGCGCGCGGATCGCTCACGCGGTCCGCTCGCTCGATCTGCCTAATTTTCATTTTTCTTATTGAGAACTTCTCTATCTACTTAAAACCACACGGCTCGCGTGCGCAGGCTGCTCGCGCGAGAGGTCGCTCTCGCGGGCCGCTCGCGCGATCGCACGCGCGAGTTTCAGCAGTGTCTTTGTCTTCTTCGTCAGAACTACTCTGTTTCAGAAATCAAGGGGTCTTTTGACCCATTTTTGAATTTGAAAGTTTATAAGACATGTAATATATGGATTTCTCCAGTTTTTCACAAGGATTAAGAATCCACAACTAATTTAACATGAATTCAAACATAGCTCAAGAATTTTATGAAAAACTAAAAGATGAACAAACTAATTTTCTTATGTACTTTCTCAATTGAGTAAATTAAGCCTTAATACTTTAAACATATCATCTATGATTTACAATATTTCATAATCATCTCTAAAAACGGATTTTGGTTAAGTTTGAAAAATCCATGTTTCTAAGCTTTGAAATTCAAATGTAAAATCATCAATAGAGATTTTTAAAATTAGACTAGCACAAAAGGAATTAAAGCATGAATTACATTCTGAGTGAGTTATAAATACTCACTGTGCTATGAGTTTGGAGAATTTGTTAAGAAAGATAGCAATACAAGAAATTAATTTGAAGCTTGGCTATGGAGAAGAGAAGCTTTCTCTGTCTAAGAATTCTGTAACCAAGCTCTCAAACTCACTCTTTTCTCTCTGAGATATGTGTGTGCTGAATGTGAGAGTTATGAGTGTGTGAGTGTATGTATATAGAGAGTAATTGAGATGAACTTGGAGGCCAAGAAAAACCTTCTTTACTCTACAATCTCAGTTTGGTTAGAACCAAACTAACACACAGCTTCCAAATTCAAATATAATTACAGAGATATATGAACTCTACAGATCTTGAAGAGGTAAACATAGGCTAATAGGGGTCAAAAGCTAGAAGTGTTTGGCAAATCTAATTCTAATGCACAACATAACACACACACACATGAATAGGATAGCCAAACAAGGCACAAACAGATTGCCTAGGAATCACTTATGTTATTTGGGAAAGCAACTTATGGCACTAAGTTTACACACAAGTTAAAAGCATTCCCAAACAAGGCCTTATCCAATGATGAGTTACCATAAATGGAAAGTGAAGCAAGTGTCAAATCTTGCTTTACATCACTTCCAAAATCTGTGGAAGTTTAATCTGGTGCGGACAGGGCCGACCCTGAGATGACAAAAATTGTCCGAGGCCCCAAGCAAATTTTCAAAGGGGCCGAAAAAATGAGGCCTCTATACTATGTTTCATTGAAATTAGGAACAAATTAGAAGAAAATAGACCTAAAAATGATAAGCTTCATAAAAATTAGGAAGAAATTAGATGAATACAGGCCTAAAAATGATACGTTTCATAAAAATTAGGAAGAAATTAGAAGAAAATAAGCCTAAAAATGATAAATTTCATAAAAAATAGGAAGAAATTAGGGGAAAAAAATAGGCCTAAAAATGAGGCCTAAAATTGAGGCCCCATGCAATTGCTTTTCCAAATTGGCTCAGGGCCGGCCCTGGGTGCGGACAGTTTTGAACATAAACTGGTATTTTCGCGGTGCGGTGGTCACCCTGAAAATACAAAAAAATTCCTTTTAGTGTAAGAATTGATTTCCCAGTTTTATAAAAATACAGTTTGAGTCAAAAGAAGAATATTTCCACCGTTTTAAAATACAGAATCCAACACCGGTATCGCTAAATTTTGTAGAATTATAGTTTGACCCCAACAATAATTTTAAATAGTGAAGTAGCACCAATAATAAGGTTTAACATATGAGAATTGTAAATTAAAATGAAATCAGCAATACAGATTAAATATGAAAATTCAAATGCAATACAAATAATTAGATGGAAATGCAGGTTATTACAGCTCGCGCGAGTCGCTCCAGCGACCAGGTCATTTTCCAACTTTTCTCAGATTTTCGTTGCTTTGCGTACCGATCGTAGAATTGCGATAACTTTTGACTCGAACCTCGTATTGACTCACCATTTATGGTCATGCGTCCGTAACTTGAAGATCTAAATTTTATATATCTGGAGAAATTTCTCAAATCTGAAGTATTCCTTGTTAAAAATGAGATTTTTCAAGGCTGCTACTACATTCAACTTTCACCGGAATCACCGTTTGAGCCCAGAATGACTTCTAAAGCCAGTAATCATTGGATTTTTGTGCATTTTCAAGTTAAAGCTTCAAAACCTACAAAATTTAGAGTACTTATTAAAAAACAACTAATAACTACATGAAATGGGCTAACAAAGCGTATATTTAGGACTATAAACTGCAACTGTTCTTCACCGATCACTGACCACAAGATTTTAAGTACCTTTTTCACTTAGAGGGATCTTAACATGAGGCAGAGGCATTGGTTGGAGTTGATGAAAGACTACAACATGACTATTCATTATCATTTGAGGAAAGCTAATGTGGTGGCCAATGCGTTAAGTCAAAAATTGACAAATAACCTAATCTATGCCTTGACTACTCAGGAGAAGTTAATATAAGAAATAGAGCAGTTGAAAATGGAAGTGATCCCAGAGACTAAAGGTGCTTTGATGTTAGCTATCATTGCTCAGCCATCCTTAGTTGATGAGATTCGAGGCAAACAACTTCAAGATCCGAAGTTGAAGAAGATTTGTGATGGTATACCCGAGGGTAAGCAGTCAGAGTTCACCTATAAGAATGGTATATTGAAGTTCAAAAATTGGGTTTGTGTACCAAATATATATCGAATCAAAGAAATAGCTCTAAAAAAGGCTCATAATACTAAGTATTCAATTCATCCTAGAAGCATGAAAATGTACCGCAACTTACGAAAAATCTAGTGGTGGTCTGGAATGAAACGAGAGGTAGTGATACATGTGGCCAAATGTGTGGTATATCAGCAAGTCAAAGTAGAGCATCAGAGACCGATAGGATGGTTAATGCAATTGCCTATACCGAAATGGAAATGGGAGAATATTATAATAGATTTTTTATCAGGTTTGCTGAGATCTAGAAAGTCGAATGACACCATTTGGGCAATCGTTGATCAATTGACCAAGTCACAACACTTCTAGCCAATCAAGACCAATGACTCAATGAAACTAGCAGAGTTATATGTTCAAAACATAGTACAACTACACGAAGCTCCAGTATCAATTGTTTCTGACAGAGAAAGTAAGATCACATCGCGATTTTGGCAAGGATTACAGCGGGCTATGGGTACTAAATTGAGTTTTAGTATGACATTCCATCCTCAAATCAATGGCCAGTCAGAGCATGTAATTCATATATTGGAGGATATGTTACGACTATGCGTATTGGATTTCAAGGTTGATTGGGAAGAGCATTTGCCTTTAGCCGAATTTGCTTACAATAACAGTTTTCAATATAGTATTGGAATGGAGCCTTTTGAGGCTTTGTACGGGCAGAAATGTCGTTCACCAGTTTTGTCACGCCCCGGAACGGCAAAAATAGAGAAAAATAAATTTCCTTTTTGGGTCCAAAGGCAGCGACGGGTGAAGTCACATGATTGTCCACACCACGCAGTACTAAGCAACAAAAAGTAATAGTATAACAAGAATGAAGTCTAGGTTCTGATCACAACGTAACATAAAGTCAACAGAAGTTACTAACTATTACAGATCAGAGTCTCGAATCAAATATAAGATAGCGGAAGTAAAAATGTCATGGCAACATATGCCTGACTACAAAAAGGGTTCTAAAACGGTAAAGACAATTAGCTACAATTCTAGTCTAGTCTTCAGTTGGCGTAAAGGTAGTCCTCGGCGTAGTAGTCTTCTTCGGTCTGACCTCTATCGGGGAAATTCTCCACGGGGACGTCGTCACTAGCATGGTAGTCTTGTCCTGCGGGCCCTTCACCTGTATAGTCATAACCAAGGTGTGCTAGAACATAGAAATGTCCAGCGGCATAAACGCCGTCAGCTTAATGAAAGCTGAGTGAGTTAGATACTAACAGGGTATCAACTATTGAAGTTATTACAAGTTATAAACAGTAACCAAGTTAGAGTTCAGTGAGGGTAACTCCTTTACATCAAACCGATTATCTGATTACTAACGTCTTACTCATTTTAAGATCGATAAAACGCCTTGATGAGGGAACAGACTCGACAATAGTTCAACTCTATAAATACACTATTGCTCATCCACCACTTTTAAAAACATATGCACAGTTCACCGTATATCATGGATACCACGTTAGTCCATCCCCCGCTTTCAAGAACATATGCACAGTTCACCGCATGCCAGGGATATAACGCTTTAAACAACAGTACATCATTCTATGCCACGACTTAGCGACGTCTACCAGTGATCACGGTCCACTGCATGTCATAGACACCTTCATCTGTCTACCGCTTTTAAGAATATATGATTAGATCATCTGGCTATCTTAGGGCAAATGGTCCAGTTCACCGCAAGTCATAGACACCTTCGTCTGTCTACCGCTTTTAAGAACATATGATCGACCAAAGCCCGCCCACACAAGGTTCCCGAATCCTAGCAAACCTACTTAAGTTCAACTCTATCACCAATACATGACAATCCCAATGTGGCCCAACTACTCTGAATGAAATGAACGTTAACTCCAAAGGATTCACGACTATTTCGTTATCTAACATCATAAACATTATCCGTTAATCTTGTTGTTACTACGATCCTACGCTGCATTAACTCATTATCATGTCTGTATTACAATAATAAAGCATGCTGGGAAATACTGAACAGTAAATGAACAACTAAACAGTTATTATAAGAAAACAGTATTCTGGAACTTCCAATCGATTGGTATAGAGGTCCAATCGATTGGTATAAAAGTGGCATCAATCGATTGGAAAACTTGTCAATCGATTGGATCATAATCCATGCCAATCGATTGCATAAAGTGTCAATCGATTGGGACTTGAAAGATGTCAATCGATTGGTAAGAGTACCAATCGATTGGTACTTCATCTTCTTCACAGTGAAGACTGTCCAGCAACATAAAAATGGGAATACATGGTTTACACTCCATTTCTTCATTCAAAACACGTTCTAACACCAATATAAAGCTATCAAGTGAGTGTAAAACTCACCTTAGGTGTCTAGGGTGTGTGTAGGAATGAGTATTGAAGCTTGGAGCTTCAATGGTGGCTCCTCTCTCTCTCTCTCTCCTCTGCTCTGTCTCTCTTCTGTCTTCTTCTTTCTTCTTCTTCTTTCTTCTCTGGTCTTCTTCTCTTTTCTCAATCCATGGATGTGTGTGTGGGTGTATGTATATATGTATATATATGTGTATATATATGAGTGTATATATATAAACACACACACACACTCCCTCTCTCCTCTCTGATTTTTTTCTAAAAAGAAAAACGCAGGAAAAGGGCTCATATATATAGGGAGAAAGTGTTCACGTAGATAAACCCCAGCCAGAGCAAAAGAATCTGCCCAACTGCCTCCAATCGATTGGTATTAGTGTCAATCGATTGATATGAGCAAGCGATTGGTATAAAGTTCAATCGATTGGTATTAGGTATTAATGCTCTAATCGATTGATAAAAGTATCAATCGATTGGTATCCAAATTATACCAAAGGTAAGGCCAAGCTCATATAAGTATTAAAAGAAACACACAGGGTCTTATTAACATAATATATAACAGAAATACAGGGTATTACATCATCCACCACCTATTAAAGATTTCGTCCCTGAAATCTGAAGTAAGTAGGGTTCAAAACAAAAATGGAAACTTCTCTCGCATCTCCGACTCTAATTCCCATGAAGCTTCTCCTTCGTCGTGGTGCTTCCACTGAACCTTCACTAGCGGAATCTCCTTATTTCTGAGCTTCTTCACTCCTCGGTCTAGAATACACACTGGTCCTTCATTGTAGGTTGCGTTCTCGTTCACCTCAATATCTTCAAAACTGATCTCGTGCGTTGGGTTGTGGGCACACGTCCTCAACATGCTGATGTGGAAAACGTCGTGCACTCCTGACATCTTTGGCGGCAATGCAAGTCGATAAGAAACCTTTCCAACACGTTCTAGGATCTCAAACAGTCCAATGAATTGCGGCAATAACTTGCCTCTCTTCTGTCTGAATCTGACGATACCTTGAACTGGCAAGACTGTGAGTAGCACATGATCTCCAACTCCAAACTCTAGATCTTTCCATCGCTTGTCGGCATAGCTCTTGTGTTTGGATTGCGCTGTCTTCATCTTTTCTCGTACAATCTGGATCTTCTCGCTGGTTTCTCGAATCATCTCAGGCCCAAGTAGTTGAGTATCTCTAACTTCGGCCCAACATAGCGACGATCGGCATGGTCTTCTATACAAAGCTTCAAACGGCGCCATCCCTATGCTCATGTGGTAGCTGTTGTTGTAGGCAAACTCGATCAAAGGTAGATGCATCTCTCATGAACTCTCGAATTCAATGACACAGGCTCGCAACATATCCTCCATCACTTGATTGACTCATTCTGTCTGACCGTCAGTCTGTGGATGAAAGGCTGAACTCAAATTCAATGAAGTTCCCATTGCTGTCTGGAGGCTTTTCCAAAATTCTGCGGTGAAGCGTGAATCTCGATCTGAAACTATTGAGACAGGTACATTGTGCAGTCGCACTACTTGCTGTAGATACATCCGGCTCAATCTTTCAACATGGTACGTCATACTGTAGGCGATAAAATGTACTGACTTGGTGAGTCGATCCACTATTACCCAAATAGCGTCGTGGTTTTGCTGAGACTTTGGCAATCCAACCACAAAATCCATGGTGATGTGCTCCCATTTCCATTGGGGAATCGGTAGCGGTTGTAGGAGTCCAGGTGGTTTCTGATTCTCTGCCTTCACTTGTTTGCAAATAAGACATTGCAATACATACTCGGCCACTTCTCGCTTCATTCCTTCCCACCAGAAGTTTCTCTTCAAGTCCTTATACATCTTGTTTCCTCCTGGGTGGATAGTCATCCTTGACTTGTGTGCTTCGTCCAAAATGTTCTTCCTGAGACCATCGTCATTTGGCACATAGAGTCTACTTTTGCATCTCAGTGCTCCGTCCGTACTAATACTCCATATCTCTGGTTCCTTTGCGGACATCTTGGCAAACCATAACTTGAAATCTTCGTTCGACTGTTGGGCTTCCAAGATGCGGCTGATGAGAGTTGGTTGCACGACAAGACATCCAAAGTGTTGTCCTTCTTTTGATTCCACTGATCGAAGGTCGAATTCGGCTAACGTCTCCAATGCTCGCCATTCTCTAATCAAAATTGAAGCAACCAAAAGGCGTGGCCTCCGGCTCAGAGCGTCGGCTACAACATTTGCTTTACCCGGGTGGTATTGCAAAGAGAAGTCGTAGTCCTTGAGTAGTTCCATCCATCTCTGTTGTCGCATGTTTAACTCTTTATGAGAGAGCAGGTACCTTAAACTCTTGTGATCTGAGAACAAGTCAAACTTTTCTCCATACAAATAGTGTCTCCAAATCTTCAGGGTGAACACGATTATAGCTAGTTCCAAGTCGTGCGTTGGATAGTTCTTCTCATGCGGCTTCAATTGTCTTGATCCATATGCGATGACGTTCCCCTCTTGCATCAGCATACAACCAAGTCCTTGGTGTGATGCATCACTATAGATTATGAATTGTTCACCACTCTTAGGTATCGCAAGCATGGGTGCTGAGGTTAGTCTCTCTTTCAATTCTTGAAATGCATCCTCATGTTTATCAGTCCATTCGTGCTTCGTCTCCTTCCTAGTCAGGCTTATCAACGGTCCTGTGATTCTAGAGAATCCTTCCACAAATCTCCGGTAATACCCAGCCAATCCAAGGAAACTCCTAACTTCAGTCGCGTTGGTTGGTCTGTTCCAGCTCAAGACTGCATCGATCTTAGATGAGTCTACAAAAATCCCATCCTGTGATATCATATGTCCCAAGAATTTAACTTCCTGAAGCCAGAATTCACATTTGCTGAATTTTGCATACAGACTATTGTCTCTGAGAGTCTGTAGAGCAATTTGTAGATGCTTCTTATGTTCTTCTTCCGTCCTTGAATAAATTAGAATGTCATCGATGAATACTATAATGAATTGATCCAGATAGGGTCTGAATACTCTATTCATTAGGTCCATGAATACTGCCGGGGCATTAGTCAATCCAAAAGACATCACTAGAAATTCGTAGTGTCCATATCTTGTCCTGAAGGCAGTTTTTGGTTTGTCTTTCGGTCGAACTAGCAATTGATGGTATCCTGAACGCAAATCAATTTTCGAGAATATCCTTGATCCTTGCAGTTGATCGAACAGGTCATCTATCCGGGGAAGTGGGTATCTATTCTTGATCGTGACTTTATTCAGCTCCCTATAATCGATACAGAGTCGTAGCTCTCCGTCCTTCTTTTTCACAAATAGAACTGGTGCTCCCCAAGGTGATGTACTCGGGAGAACAAAACCTAAGTCTTCAAGTTCCTGAACTTGCTTCTTCAATTCTAACATTTCTGTTGGCGCCATCCGATACGGGGTCTTGGAAATTGGCAACGTTTCGGGTGCTAACTCAATGCAGAAGTCTATCTCTCTCTTCGGCGGAAGTCCTGAGATACTTCAAAACACATCTTCAAAGTCTTGAATAACGGGGATCTGGTTGATAGTAAGCTCCGTGCTTGAAGTCTTAATCGTGGCTAGGCAGCTCGTGATAAACATGTAGCTCAACAGTTGGCACTGAAATCTGATCTGCGGGCAACCAGGAGTTGAAAAGACAATGGTTCGACTAACACAATCCAGGTTAGCACCATACTTAGTAAGCCAATCCATTCCTAGGATCACGTCGAACTCAGACATTGACAAGACTATCAAGTCTGCCAGAAGATTTCTATCCTCTAGTGTCAAGGGACAATCCTTGCATAACTTACCTAACCTAACGGATACTCCTAAGGGCGAAACGGCATTAAGAGTCGGCTCAAGTGCTAGGGGTAGCAAACCCAAATCACGTACCATCTTAATAGCTATGAAATAACGGACGGCACCGGTATCAAACAAAGCTCTAACTTGACAGTGAAATAAAATGAGTGTACCTTCCAAGTTCTGCTATTCCTCAGCATTATACCCTGCATTGTCAGGAATGATGGCATTCACCCTAACCTGTCCTTGAGCAGGCGCCCCTTAGTAGCCTCCACGTGGTGCTCGACAATCCTTGCTTATATGACCAGGCTTGTTACAGTTGCGGCAGATGAGGTCATTACGACGGTTGGTCTTGGGGGCTGTGCAATACCTTGCAATATGTCCGGGCACTCCACAGTTGAAACATCCATCAGTGTTCTGTCACTGGGCGGCGGGCTGTGCCTGAGGTGGTCCTTGCTGTTGATTCTGTTGTCGAGGAAAATTAGCTTGGGGCTTCCTTGTCCCATCCCATGTGCGCTTGGTTCCTTGATAGTTATTGGTCTGGGGTTTCCATCCCTGATTGTTCCTTGATGATTGCGCGGGAAAGTTCCTTGGTTGGAAGGTCCTGGGTGGAAGTCAATTCGCTTGTGGTCCTTGCACAGGGTAAGCATCCTTTTCCAAACTTGAAGCAAGACGGACAATCCCTTCAAATGACTGGCCCAGATGGCCTATCATCATGTGCGGGAGGTGTGGGTTGAGTCCTTGGTGGAATCGCTTGACCTTCTTGGCAGAGGTGTCTATCATATGCGGAGCGAAATGGGAAAGTCGCTCGAATTGTGTAGTATACTCCTTGACTGTCCAGTTTTCTTGGGTTAGACTCAGGAAATTCCTCTCTTGTTGGTCTCTTTCGTCCTCAGGGAAATACTTCTCGAGAAATTGAGTCTTGAATGCTTCCCAAGGCATTCTCCTTGCAGCGTCAATCCCAATCGTGGCTCTCTCGGCCTCCCACTAGTCCGCAGCAGAGTAAGTCAGTTGAAATACGGCTAGACGTCTCTTGTCAAGCTCACTGCACTCCAGGGCTTCAAAAATTAGCTCCAACTCTCGTATCCATTGCTCTACTTTCCAGGACTCTTCCATGCCGTCGAACTTCTCGGGTCGCAGGCCACAAAATCGTTCCAACAGCTTATCGCCTGCCTGTCTTGGAGGGACAACGTGGTTGTTGTCGTTGTTGTTGGTGGCATGATTATAGGTATCGCCGATGTGCTCCATCTGTTGCATGAAGGCTTTGAAGACTCCAGTTGGGTCCATACCCTCGGGAATGGGTGCTCCCAGTCGTGCTTGGTTCCTTGTGGGTCCCACCATAGTGATCCGTGTGAGGTGTACCTATGAAGGATCTAACGATTAGCTGACAATCTTCTTAGGGAAATGACCATAATTAAATAACAGAAAGCATAACATGAATCAAAATCACAACCATAACATAATAATGAGACAATAACAGAAATAACCAAGAGAAACGATCTGCCATATATATACCCAAAAGATGTACAGTAGAGTACACAACAGATCATCTGTGTACCGCGTAGTACATGGTCCTATACAAGATCTAAACAAAAGGAAGATATACACAAGACCACTACTGGTGGCTACCTATACAAAAGGCTATGGTTAATAGTTGTCTATGTAAGCATCAAAAGTAAGTGGACAACATGTCCTAAAGTCAAACATAAAAGTCTAAGTCCTAAAGGTGCTGGACTCAAAAGTTGTCCACATCGGATCCATAGATGGAAGCCTCGTCCTCTAGGGCAACCTCAGATGAAACATCATCCTCATTCATATCATCGTCATCCATCATGTCCTCATCCTCTATCACAACATCCTAAATCAGCTCGGGTCCATCGTGCTCCACAACAGCTCCCAAATCTCATGCATCAGCAGCCATGTCAGCCTGGGCTGCATTAAATGCGGCTGCAAGTGCTTCAGCCTATACCATAGCATGTGCCAACTCCGGTGCTCCAATCTCAAATCCATGGGGATGTGCAACCATCTCTGCAGCCCACTCAGCTGCCAGCTGTGCTATAACTCCTCCTGGTAAGACTGGTACTACTGTATCATCACCTGCATCATCATCTGCGGCTACCTCATCCTCCCCTATCGGATAACCCTCTACAACTACAATATCTACGCCAACTGGCACGTCCATTTCGGCTGGGCCCTCGGAGTCCTCCTCCTCCGGATCATACTCTGGCTCCTCGTCATCGGTGTCCTCATCCTCCATCTCCTCATTGTCATCCTCTGGCTCATCGTCGCCATCGTTCTCATCATCTTCCATTTCCTCATCTGTTGGGGGTGTATCAGCCATGTCCTCCTCTAGTGGGATGGAGGCGCTGTTCTAACCTCTGTAAGTAGAACCTGGTACGAAGAACGGTCTCGTAACATCAGTAAGGAATCCTCCTCGATGCGTTTGAAGGTCTCTTTGCGGTAGATCATCTCCTGACGTATCACTTCTGGGTCCTGGGTCCCAAATCTCTGCTGCTCAATCCGCATGTCTCGCTCTGTCTCTGCAATAGCTCTCTGCCTAACCTTCCAGGCATAGTACTGTGGATATGCTGGCGCAATACTCCTCTCATACACATAGTGTCCTCCAAACTCATCTGGAACGAACAGCAGCGGTGCCATGCTACCTTAAAAGGGACTACCTTAAGTCAGAACTAATCTTAATACTCATCTATAGAATCTCAAGGTTCTAGGACCAGATGGTATGGGACAATCTGTGAGTGAAAAAGGTATAAAACATAGGCTCTGATACCAAAAATCCTGTCACGCCCCGGAATGGCAAAAATAGAGAAAAATAAATTTCCTTTTTGGGTCCAAAGGCAGCGACGGGTGAAGTCATATGATTGTCCACACCACGCAGTACTAAGCAACAAAAAGTAATAGTGTAACAAGAATGAAGTCTAGGTTCTTATCACAACGTAACATAAAGTCAACAGAAGTTACTAACTATTACACATCAGAGTCTCAAATCAAATATGAGATAGCGGAAGTACAAATGTCAAGGCAACATATGCCTGACTACAAAGAGGGATCTAAAATGGTAAAGACAATTAGCTACAATTCTAGTCTAGTCTTCAATTAGCGTAAAGGTAGTTCTCGACGTAGTAGTCTTCTTCGGTCTGACCTCCATCGGGGAAATTCTCCACGGGGACGTTGTCAATAGCATGGTAGTCTTCTCATGCGGGCCCTTCACCTGTATAGTCATAACCAAGGTGCGCTGGAACATAGAAATGTCCAGTGGCATAAACGCCGTCAGCTTAATGAAAGCTGAGTGAGTTAGATACTAACAGGGTATCAACTATTGAAGTTATTACAAGTTATAAACAATAAACCAAGTTAGAGTTCAGTGAGGGTAACTCATTTACATCAAACCGATTATCCGATTACTAACGTCTTACTCATTTTAAGATCGATAACACGCCTTGATGGGGGAACAGACTCAACAATAGTTCAACTCTATAAATACACCATTGCTCATCCACTGCTTTTAAGAACATATGCACAGTTCACCGCATGTCATGGATACCACGTTAGTCCATCCCCAGCTTTTAAGAACATATGCACAGTTCACCGCATGTCAGGGATATAACGCTTTAAACAACAGTACATCATTCTATGCCACGACTTACCGACGTCTACCAGTGATCACGGTCCACCACATGTCATAGACACCTTCGTCTGTCTATCGCTTTTAAGAACATTTGATTAGATCATCTGGCCATCTTAGGGCAAATGGTCCAGTTCACCGCAAGTCATAGACACCTTCGTCTGTCTACCGCTTTTAAGAAAATATGATCGACCAAAGCCCGCCCACGCAAGGTTCCCGAATCCTAGCAAACCTACTTAAGTTCAACTCTATCACCGATACATGAGAATCCCAATGTGGCCCGACTACTCTGAATGAAATGAACGTTAACTCCAAAGGATTCACGACTATTCCGTTATCTAACATCATAAACATTATCCGTTAATCTTATTGTTACTACGATCCTACGCCGCATTAACTCATTATCATGTCTGTATTACAATAATAAAGCATGCTGGGAAATACTGAATAGTAAATAAATAACTAAACAATTATTATAAGAAAATAGTATTCTGAAACTTCCAATCGATTGGTATAGAGGTCCAATCGATTGGTATAAAAGTGGCATCAATCGATTGGAAAACTTGTCAATCGATTGGATCATAATCCATGCCAATCGATTACATAAAGTGTCAATCGATTGGGACCTGAAAGATGTCAATCAATTGGTAAGAGTACCAATCGATTGGTACTTCGTCTTCTTCACAGTGAAGACTGTCCAGCAACATAAAAATGGGAATACATGGTTTACACTCCATTTCTTCATTCAAAACACGTTCTAACACCAATATAAAGCTACCAAGTGAGTTTAAAACTCACCTTAGGTGTCTAGGGTGTGTGTGGGAATGAGTATTGAAGCTTGGAGCTTCAATGGTGGCTCCTCTCTCTCTCTCCTCTGCTCTGTCTCTCTTCTGTCTTCTTCTTTCTTCTTCTTCTTTCTTCTCTGGTCTTCTTCTCTTCTCTCAATCCATGGATGTGTGTGTGGGTGTATGTATATATGTATATATATGCGTATATATATATATATATGAGTGTATATATATAAACACACACACACACTCCCTCTCTCCTCTCTGATTTTTTTTTAAAAAGAAAAACGCAGGAAAAGGGCTCATATATATAGGGAGAAAGTGTTCACGTGGACAAACCCCAGCCAGAGCAAAAGAATCTGCCCAGCTGCCTCCAATCGATTGGTATTAGTGTCAATCGATTGATATAAGCAATCGATTGGTATAAAGTTCAATCGATTGGTATAAAGTTCAATCGATTGGTATTAGGTATTAATGCTCCAATCGATTGATAAAAGTGTCAATCGATTGGTATCCAAATTATACCAAAGGTAAGGCCAAGCTCATACAAGTATTAAAAGAAACACACAGGGTCTTATTAACATAATATATATAACAGAAATATAGGGTATTACAAGTTCGTTGGACTGAAGTGGGAGAAAGAAAACTAATAGGGTCTAAAATAGTTCAATAAACTACAGAAAAGATCAAAGTGATGCAACAACGGTTACAAATGGCCCAAAGTCATTATAAGAGTTATGCAGACTTAAAGAGAAGATTGGTAGAATTTGAAGTAGGGGACTATGTATTCTTGAAAGTAGCACCTTTAAAGAGAGTGGTATGATTTAGAAAGCGAGGGAAGTTGAATTCGAGATTTATCGGACCATTTGAGGTTATTGGGAGAGTTGGATCAGTGACATATCGATTAGATTTTCTTCTAGAGTTAGCCAATGTACATAATGTTTTCTATGTATCAATGTTACAAAATGTTTATCAAATTCAAGTCAAGTTATCAAACCAGAACTGTTGGAGATCAGAGAAGATTTATCATAGACTGAGTATCCAGTCAAGATTCTTGACCGAAAGAAGCAAGTATTGAGAACGAAGACTATCCAGTTAGTTATGGTATTGTAGCGGAATCATTCGATTGAGGAAGTCACGTGGGAAACAGAGAAAGAGATGTTAGAGCAATAGTTGTACTTGTTCAAGACTTGAGGTACACCGAGTTTGGCGACAAACTCCTCTTTAAGGAAGGGAGAGATGTAACACCTACTCCCGCGGGCAGCATTTAATTGCATTTAGCATGCATCATTAGCATTAAATTAATGATTTAATTTTATGTATTAAGTGAGTATTAACTCACTAAGATGATTAGGGCTTCCAGTTTGGAACCCAGAGATAGGCTAATGTGGCAATCCTAGTTTACGACAGTTATGAGAGGTCCCCGTGTGATGGGACAGATATGGGGGTTAATTCTTATGTGCTTAATTGTTTATTTAAGGCATATGTGATTAATATTATTATGATGTTTTATTAATATGCTAATTGTTAAAGATCATTTCTATGGTCCGTTAGGGGTACCTTTGTGAGGGTGAATTGGACATGCTGCATAATTAGTAGGTTAATTAGCACCTTCATAATATTATGTGGGACCACTTATGAGACCCATACGTGACATAGAAAAACACCCATTTAAGTTTGGGATAATTTTGATAGGTTTCATTAATTAGCAGGGGTATATATGTAAACTGAAGAAACTTAGGGAGGTAAACATAGAAGCTATAACACGTGGCTTGCATGCCACGGGACACATGGCATGGTGACTCATCACCATTAGCCTCTTCAATGTAAAAATATATATATATATATATATAAGAGATTCATGCAAGAATCTTGACGACGGTCTCGACGGTGACGCTTTCGACGCTGATTAACATGTGGTTTGATGATCAATTTCAAAATAGACTACATATTTAGACTCTTGGAGGTGAGTCGAACGCAGTGGTATAAATATTATTGCATTTTGAGACAGTTTTTTTGCGCCCCAATTTGGGAGCGTAGCTAATAACTTGTAATTTGTATATAGGAATTGCACCCGAAATTTGTTAGGGACTTAATTCTGCAATTAGGTGCAAAATCTTCAAGGTGAGTGGTAATAATTATGGAAATTGAATAATTCTTTGTTTGAGATTATCTTTGTGATGGTAAGCATGATTCGTTGGCCTAAATTTACATGTTTAGAGTAATTTTGATAGCTCATGTATAAATTAAGAAATTATACGGTGTAATGATTGAGCATGTTGAGTTGTTTATATGGGTCAAACGAAAACTTGTGTTGGCCATCGAGTAATAAGTCCAGGTGCCAAAATTGGCCATGAGATCGCATGTCTGACATGAAAGAGGCGTGGGTCTCGGCTGGTCGTGTAAACGAATGGAATAGTTGCGGACTAGTGTGAAAGGGTGGCCGGTACTTGCATTTCTGGAGACCATAGTTATGTGTAAAATATGAGATTGAGCATGTCTATTATTCATGTTTATAATTGTTGGCATTCACCAGCATATAATTGATATAGTGTAGTGGTTATTGAATAATCATTGTAGGTGATAAAGGCAAGTCGGCGAAAGAATGAAGAAATGGAATCTATAAAGATGTGGTGAGAAACGTGGGTTTTGGGAATGGTTGTAAATATGTAGTAACTTATAACGTTTCCTTGAAACTTGTAATATGTTAGTTCTAGTTGGTTTTTAGAGAAGACTTGTAAATGTTCACTTTTAACTCACGTTTTGACAAAGTTGTGTTGTACGTTAGGTTCTAGACTTTGTAATTTTCTAGTATTGTTCATGGAACTTGTTTTATGTTGCACCGGTTCCCTATCTAGGTTTAAACTCTGCAACAACTTTGGTTGAGTAACTCGTGGGCGTTGTAATATGGTTCTGTTATATTTCCACAAGTTACCGGTGTTAGTTTTGGTTTGTTTTTACCAAGTGTTGAGTATGTTGGTTTGGTTTTAGTTTGAAAACTGGGGTTGCTGTAGATTTGGATTCTGCTGCACAAACCAGTCAACCGGATGCCCGAATCAGTCGACTGGATCGTGTAACAGAATACCAAAATTCTGGAGTTAGGGTCTTCAATCGATCGGGCCTCAACAATCTCAGTCAACCGGATTAATCAGTCGACCAGAGCAGGGCATTCCCAGAAAAATGCTCTCTGCAATTTGCATTTCCAGTCAATCGGGTCCCTAATCAGTCGACTGAATTACCCTGTTAAAAACAATTAAAATGTTTTTAAAGTGTTTTAAATGAGACCGGCATTCTATAACTCTGATTTATTGTTAATAATTGAGATTTAGGAGTATAATGGGAGACTTGGTGATGTGCAACGTGTCCTAGAATTGTATGTGCGGTTCCGAGGCATGACAGTATGTGACTATGACACCTATTTGATGTTTCGAGTCTACTGTCCTAGACCTTGAAATGATCGCTTTTCATGGGTATTAACCTTAGGTGACATCTAGATATGTTAAGGAATTCATGTCTTTATTATTATTGTTATTGTACTTTTCTTTTCTTTTTTTTATATATATATAAATTTATCACTGTGTTTTAAGTGTCAAACCCACTAGCACTTATTATTTCTATAAAAAAAATATGAGTTTTGATTTTTTTAATTTTTATTATCAAATCTTACAAATCTCAAATAATGCTATCTAATTAATGTACTAAAATGTATGTTTGAACTATCCCATTACAGTCCGAAATAAAAAGGCACTCCAGTAGTATTGTTGGTTTAAAAACTATGTTGCTAAAACTGCCAAATAGCAAAATTTGAACACAAGATCAATCCTTTTAAACTGCACTTCAAAAGATCGGTTGTACAATGATTCTTGGTAACTTTATCTCAGCACCGTGATTGTTCATTTATTTTTTATTATGTATATGAGTTAATTTTGTCAATATTATTCTATGTTTTATTTGTTTATTACAGGTGTTATCTTTAAACTTCTGCTTACTTTTTCTCATCTCACTTATTGAGGACAATGTCAGACTTAGTTGGGTGGGACGGTTTCACGATTAGCACCTGTTTACTTGTTTTATCTTTGTTTCTTAAATTATTTAGCTAAAAACAATTTTAAAAAATATGATAAGGTTGTGTGTGTGTGTGTGTGTGTGTGTGTGTGTGTGTGTGTGTGTGGAGAGAGCTTCACTGAAAAAGAGAAAATGACAATATATAGGGCTTTAAACCCTAAAAACTTTCCCCATCTCTCTTCTTCCTTTCTCTTTCCTCTCTCCCAGTGACTCTCCGACTCTCTCCAACTCTCTGCGACTCTCTCCCTCTCTCCCCTGATCTCTCATTTCTCCCATTTTCTTTGCTTTCTTCTATACAAAATTAAGATCCACTCTATCGATCACTAAAGGTAAGATCTATAATCTAGAGAAAATCTTGATTTTGATTTTATTTTTTTTATTATTCCGATCTTATTTAGTTTTTATTTTTAGATATTTATTTCTTTCTCTTTTCCATTATATAACAAAAAAATGAAATCCATGAGTTATAGGTACTCGTCAAAGAAGCTTGGAAATACCACTCGATCCACAACCCTACCAAGTTCTCAAATCTCTGTGTAGCAGGTAATATTTTCCCATTTCAGCTTTAAACTACAAAAATGGATGATGAGCTACTTACTGGTCTTATGTATTTTGAACTTTATCTTGTTATTTTCCTAATTTTTGTTGTTGTAATGCTGCGTTGCCCTTAAAGAGAGAGAGAGAGAGAGAGAGAGAGAGAGAGAGAGAGAGAGAGAGAGTGTAGTTTTTCTTTTCTAGTTTTCTGTTTAAAAAAAAAGTAGTTCTTAGAATTTGAAAAAAAAAATATTTAAGTTTTTTTTTGTTTCTGAAATATATACATATATATATATTTCTTAATATACTTATAGTTTTTAAATAATTTTGTACCCACCCCTTCTAAGCTCTCTTTAATTAGATCTTGGTTGATAGTTGAAAGGAGTGGAGGGTTGAGTCTAGCCTCTCTTGTTGGCTGAGAGTATAAAAAATGGATTCGACAGTCGATGACCAAACGTTAATGGGTCGCTCACTTGTTTCTGAGTAGAACAAACCCTTTGTTGGCACTAGCCTTTATGCCATCGAAAGGAAAGCTAAAAGGCTAGGATTATAACACCCGTATGCGTGTTATTGTATTTCATTATATTGTCATGCATGATAATGTGTTGTGTGGTGCAATTGAGACACATGTGTGAGTGAGTTGTGACTCACGAATCGATTTGGGTATCTGTGTAAGAGAACCCTTTGAGACTGTGATGAATGAGTGTTTGAATGTTGTGACGTCTCTTCGAGATTGAGACGGTCATTGTGGAATACCCTAGATGTTTATCTAAAAATAAATGTTTACCTTTGTATTTCACTATCTGTAATATTATCTGGTTTAGATTATGTTTCTGTTGTTAATTTTAGTATCCTTGCGAGAACGAATTAACACGCTGCATAATTGGTAGGCTAATTAGTAATTTCATAAAAATCATGTGAAATTGCTTTTTAGCAACTAAATGGAACTTAGGCGAAAACTTTTATAATTTTTAGTTTTCACTTACGAAGCCATGAATTAGGCGTATAAGAAGTTTTGGAGAGTAATTAGGAGTTTTGAAAACTCGCGGGGGAGGTAAACACGATTTCTGAGAGTCGTGCATATATATAGAAAGTTGTGAGAGATTTTCATTTATAAGTCTTCTAACCTAAAATCAAGAGGAGGCCAAAAGGGATATTTGGAGCTTTGATCTTCACAACGCTAATTGATGATCATTCGTCCGTTTGTTTTCTCCTCCTAGAGGTAAGAGCTTCATTTTGATACCCACTAGAGCTTGTTTGGATAAGTTTTCTGAAAACTTGTTTTCTAGAATTTTCCTAAAAAGTTTATAATCGGACTTTTGATCAATAGGAATTGTACTAGACAGACTTTTGCACGATTTTTGTGCTCGAGTTTTCTTTGGATCGAATTTTGAGAGCGTTAATCGGAGGTGAGTGATTCAACTATGTGTTTTGGAATGATTCCTTGACATGTATTCATGTTGTGTATGAAATGCATGTGTTAGTTCATAGATATATATTATTATTGATAAGTAGGCCCAATTATATGGTGAAATGTTTTGATTATGTCGAAAGCACGGTGAAATATGTTTGAGCATGTTTAGTTGCTATTTGGGTCAAAGGAGCACGTGGTACCAAGCCATGTTGTGGAGCCGTTATAGGCATAAGCTCGTACGTTTGAAGTAAAGAAACGTGGGTCTTACCTTGTCGTGTGAACTTATTGGCGAGGAGTCGCGAACTAGGAGTGTGGAACGTACACGTGAGACTCCGAAGACTAGTATGATGTGTAGAGGATGTGAATGCGAGCATATTTATCATTCATGTGCAATGTTGTTTTATTCACTAAGCGTTAGTTTAAACAAATCAAAATATGTGTGGTTATTCAAATAACCATTTCAGGTGTTAATGCCAGCGAGGAATCTGGGAGGTCATCACGAGATGTTGGGAATTTACTTAGAAGGCAACTCATCACATTTCATCTCATAGTTTTGTAATAGAAATGGATAATAGCCTTGTATATGTTTTATTTTATTTCCAAACGTTGTAAGTAATTACTTTCGAGTAACTAGAACTACGTTTTGTATTGATATAGAAAACATGAAATGAGTTGGTTGAGTTATTATGAATCTAAACCTGGAGTTCACATTTTGAAATGTTTTACTTGTCGACTTCATGTCTTGATTTAATAATTGAGGTAGTTAATGATCGCAAGTATTGCTTGATCTTAGGCAATATCCTAGTGTAAGAAGGATTGCTGTCAAGGGGTCATTTGACCGATCGAAGGAGACAGTTCGACCGGCCGAAGTGCCCTATACTATGAAGGATTATTGCCGAGGGGTCATTCGATCGATCAAAATGACCCCTACATGAAAACTTTTTATACCCCTTCCGAAAATTATTTAAATGTTTTGATTGGTTCTTAGGGCACCTTTGGGACCCCTGTGAATATAAATTCATTTGTTTCAAAATATAATTACGTTTTCAAATTTATACGAATTTTACTAACTTTGAGTGTATTATTTCAAAGGAGCGATTATTTTCATTATTATCTTTAAAGTTCTTTTTCCGCTGCTACAACTTTTAAATGAGTAGGAAGAGCCTCAGTGGCGTGCCACGTGACCTAGACTCATATGCGTGGATTTGGGACGTGACAAGGATGGTGTTTGAATTGTTATAGAGAAAAATGTCCTGGTTTAATTACTCACAATGACACTTCTTTAAAGTTTATTACTGTTACAAATGACAATTCAAATCAAAACAAAAGAAAATTTTGGTTGAGAAAGAGAACTGGATCCTTTGATACCCAAATGAACTTTGGTTTTCCATCCCTCATTTTATTTTTATTTTTTAAAAAAAATTTCAACACATTTCATAATTTTCAGTCAGGTCAGACTTTAAAATGATCCTACATGTATATTTGGCTTTCATTGGCTGGTTCGATTGAAGTAATTTACATGATCCCAATGTCACCAGATATTGTCTAGTGCGGTGATTGACCATTGATGAAGCAAAAAACTAAGTAAAGCCAGAGTTATCTCCTAGCCTCTTATTGGCGTTTTAGCTTGTTAGTGGTTCTAGACCCATCTCTTTTACTAGAGGTGGATGGGCGATCGTGACAACTTTGACGCTTCAGATTGAATAGCCTTTTTTGTATAGGTGCAGAGGATACTTAGTCGCACCATATATATGTATCCAACCTAGTGGATGCGCTTAGAATTTTTCAAAAGTTTTTCTTTTACTTCTATATAGGATAAAATTTAACACGATAATATTATTTTGGGTATGTTAATAGCATACAACACATTGTAACAGGTTTAACTACTTTTAAATACTAGAAACTCTTTAAACTTTAAACATTAAACATTTTGAAACAGTGTGAGAATATATAATGAATCCAAATGAATAAGTAAACATAAACTATGCAGTTTAAAGACAAGTAGTGGAAACTAATTAACCCATGTGAGTTTTTTCTTCTTAACACAGTCCAACTTAGCGTGATACTTAGTGAGCCAATCGATTCCTAATATCATATCAAATTTCCTTTCTGAGGATTACTGTTCCTTTCTGTCTCATTCTTTTTGTCATATGACTCGTTGAAAGTCTCATTATTATTTTTGACTAATCATTAGAAGAGATCGTTCAGGATTTACCAAAATTAGAACTTCTAAATTGCTTGAATGAACAAAGTCAATCTATTTTGAAAATGATTTAGGTCATCTTTTCTTTCAAATGTGGTCTCTTCACCTTATATTGCCTTATTCTCAATTCTCTCCAAATCATGCCTTGCTCCACCTGGGAGTACAAACCTCACTTCTATATCCAATTATGTGATTGGACTGTAATAATATTGCAAGAAAAAAAAAAGTGGTAAAGAAATAAAGGAGTGGTAAGAAAAAAAAACTGAAAAAGACAGTACAAATGATAAAAAAATAAATAAATAAAAAAAAGGAGAAGAAAAAGAAGAGATTGGAATAAATTATGCAGACACTCCAATCACATGCTTCAAACAAATACAGCTCAAATCTCTTAATCATCTTAATATCTACCCAATACCAGTCAAAGTTCTGATGATTTGAAATTGATTGATTTTTAAATTTAAGTGATAAGGATGTTCTCCACGGTAGATCACTCTTCTAGTGCTAAGTATCCTTTCATGAGACTTACTGTACTCCAAATGCCTATATATTGAGTCATCAAAATGGAAGCAACTTCCCTATCTTTTCTTTCCTATCATGTGAGATGTTCTCTACATCGATTTCTAAGAGTTTCTCATTAAAAGAGTGAAATTCCAGTGAGATTTGAGTTAAAACTACAAGTTTTATGCCTGCTGTTAGATATGTAAACTTTGAAGTTAAGATCAGCTGCTTGACTTTTCAATCACACACTGTAAGTTTAAAGGGTATAAAAAAAAATTGTTGTGTGTGTTGCATTACTATTACATACTTACAAATTTCATTTTATTGCCAAATTTAATCCTATCTATTATAAAAGGAGAAAATCTACCTTTATTTTTACATTTTGAAATTTAAAATTGAATTTTGTGGGTACATTCACTACAAATCGTCATGAGACAACACTCGTCCACTCGGGGTAACCTAGTGGTTTTATCGGCTTGTTGCATACGCTAAATGTAATCGTGATTCCTGCGATAGTGAATTAGGTTTTATTTTCCTTAGTCTACTCCTACTTTTAATAAAACTTTTAGAACAATTTCTCTTTCACTTCATTGCTAGGGACTAGCAATAAGCTAGTTGAGGGGTGTGACAAACAATAAATATTACATATTCGTGTGCTAATATAATAGATATAATGCCCATTTAATCCTCAAATCCCTAATTTTACATGCATTTTGGAACTAATATTATTTAATGATGATATCACTAAAATGTGTGCAATTATGTGATTTTACATGTTTTATTGTTTAAGTAAAAATGAAGTTGAAATAATGTAATAAAGGGAAGGAAAGAAGAGGTGAGCACACGGGATTATCTCCCATGTGCTTATTTAAATTCACAACCTCCCAACTACCAATCTCATACAAAAGAAAACAAAACAAGACAACGAAAAGAAAAAAAAAACATCAATGCATTCAATGCCTTGATAGGGACGTTTATAACACATCTATGTATTTCTTCTCTCTCTCTCTCTCTCTCTCTCTCTCTCTCTCTCTCTCTCTGCAGATTAATTCAAATGGTGTCAGAAGAAAAATGGGTGAGGATTGAAAAAAATAGCAAACTCACTTTCATCCCTGTTCAATGACGAACTGGATGACGAATCTTCTCAGCAAAGCAGATGATTTTCATCTATAAATAGACAGCCAAAGAAAAAAAAGAGGGAGACTCACACAAGAGAGACACACAAGACATAGCCACAGATAGAGAGAAAACCATAGGAAGAATTTCATAGCAAAAGTTACCATGTAGAAATTTAAGATTTTCTTTGTTTTTTCTAGTTCTAAAAATTGTAAAGAATTTTTTTTTCTTCTGTAGTTGATGATTTCTTGTTCAAAAATATGTAACAAACTTTGTGTACTATGTTTCTCAAATTAGTTCTTAAATATTAGTTTTCTTGTAAGTCCTTTGCTAATTTGTAGCAGTAAAATTAATTTTTAAATTTTAGTTTTTTTTTATGTTTTTTTAGTATAATTAGTAGCTATAGATGTTCTCTAAAATAGTTTGAAACCCTAAATTTCTAATTTTTGTAAAAAAAAAATTCATTCACTGTACGACACAATTTCTAATTAAATTCTAGATTTTTTTACTACGTGGTTGTTATAATCACCTATTAAAACCCCAAGCATATACACCCTACCCATATTCTATTCACAACTATATTAGGATTTGGTTTGACCTTGTTTGTGCTTTTGGAGTTCATCCACTGTGGCCCAGAAAGAATTCAAAGTCAAAGGTTTAGTATCTTATTTTTGGTTCAGTATTTTAATTTATTTATGCTTTATTAGCTTAGTTGTACTAAACTTTGTTATTTTGTTGATTTCAAGAATCCAATCCCAACTATTGTTAAGTGAAGAAAAAGTGTATTAATATTAGCATTCACTCTTACCTTGGTGTTATGACCTTAATCTTAATTAGACAGTGATTATGTATATCTATTTAATCTTTCTTTAAAATTTATTTAGAAGACAGTTTCAATTCCAAAAATCGTAGGCTAAAACTTTAATTGGGAATATGTAATAAAAACTTAGAAATCACAACTTCTATGCACTAATCTTAAATGGGCAAATTTATCTAGATAGGTGATTTTTTCATTTCTGGCCAAAAATATCTATAGTTTATGACTATTTAACATATTTATAGACTATGGCTATATTGGACTTTAAAAGATTACGTATTTGACATAAGAATTTAATTATGTGAATTGTCAAACTGTCTTTTGTCATAAAAAAAAACATAGCATACAAAATAATTTATTTAATAAAGTTTATATTTCAAGTATGTGTATATATATATATATATTTCTATCCATTAATGGACATGCAATCGCATAGTGACATAGTGGTGGGGATTGAGCGTCGAATAACCCACATACGTAGGCTTGAGTTTGAACCTGGCTACTGCCCGATTGCCTCTTTATTTTTATTTAAACTAAATGACATCGTTTCATATCAAACCTGACACACTTGATATGACTTCAACTAGTATAAGTTTATTTTCAAATAAAGAATCACTCTGTTTAAAAATGCCAAACCCTTTCAAAAGCACAAAAGTTGTGTGATCTAGTGTTGATTTGCATATTCTCAATCCATTTAAATCATTTCTCCCAAGTTAATTAATATTTCCTGTATTTAGATAACTTAGATTAAATATTTGTATTATTTCCATTTTTCACTATAATAAAATTCAAAAAGTTCATTTCATGTAAATCTAGCTTTTAATTATTTTTCTTCATTTTCTTTCAAGTACCTTAGTTAGTTTATTTTGTACTGTTAAAAATCTTTACTGTAAACTACAAAAAAAAAAAAAAAAAAAAAAAAAAAAAAAAAAAAAACCCTTTTAATTAAGTTTTACTACAAAAATATAAGAATTGGTACTTTAGAAAAAGCCCCAAAAATCCATCATCTTTTATTTTCTTTTCAGGGACAAAATAGTTATTTCCTATCTTTAAAATTTTTTTACCATTCTCTGTGGATTCGATCTGGTCTTAGCAGAACTTTATTACTTGTACGATCACCTAAACTTAGGTGTTAATAAGAAAACGCGTTAGTAGGATATCGTCACTCATGAAATCAAACAAGGTTAGAACTTTTAAGTGCATAATTCAAGAGATTAGCACAATGAATATGACTTGATGATAGTTTAGAATAGAACAAATAAGAACGTGCTATTATCAATAGATTTGTCATCATCAAAACAAATATAAATAATGCCTTAAAGAAATTCAAGGCTAACAATTGCATTCCTTCCACCCTGCACCAATTATTAATTTTCTGAAAAGGGGATGAAGTGGAAGTAGAAGTGGTAGGGGCCGATACAAATCCCATCGTGGCACGTGTGCAAACGGACGATGCAGTTCTGTATGAGGACGATAACGGACTAGTCAAATTGTTGGGCTGCAGCAAATTTAGCAGACCAAATGCAGCAACCTTGTCACAACCCAAGTCTCACTCAATAAGATATTGCCAACTTTGGGCCCAAACCCGTAAGGATTTGTTCTTGGGCCACTACCAAAAAGGCCTCTTTCTAGGGAGACTTGGAACCACATATATATAGCACATTACTTTTCCACACCCAGGCGATGTGGGAAGAACTTCCCATAGTGTGTAGCCTGCCAGCACTTACTACAGCCACAAAGGCACCTACTGCAGCCTGCCCACAACACCAGGATCATTACATTCCACCCCCCTTAAGGCCCAACATCCACATTGGCACGCTTCCGGCTAGGTCTAGCTCTGATACCATTCTGTCACGACTCAAGTCTCGCTCAGTAAGATATTGTCCACTTTGGGCCCAAACCCGCACAGATTTATTATTGGGCGACTACCCAAAAGGCCTCTTACTAGGGAGACTTGAAACCATACATATATAGCACATTACTTTTCTACACCCAAGCGATGTGGGACGAACTTCCCGTAGTGTGTAGCCTGCCAGTACTTACTGCAGCCACAAAGGCACCTACAGCAGCCCACCCACAACACTAGGGTCGTTACAAACCTTTTTCAAAGAAACACCCCAAAGTCTGAACTCACGTTACCACAATCTTAATCGGACAGAAGAAGTAAGGCCGATTGAGATTAATGAGCAAGACGTTATTAATGAATCCACAACCAATTGAAGTTTGGAGATCATCGAATAATGGTGAGGTAAATTTGGCCAATTGCATTTACGAGGAAGAGCTTCCAACAGAAGAGAAGATTCAATGGAGAAATTGGAAATGGACATAGCGAAGTTGGACAACTTAAAGGCCGATATCCAGGATGTAGAGGTATCAATTGGGTCGGGTTGGTCTGGCCCGAGTCCAGTCTGTTGTTTTGGGCCAAAAGTCTAGCCTAGCTTGCTAGGCCCGACCCTCTACCATTGGTCTGGGGCAGATACCCCCTTTGGTGTCCACGACCCGACCCGAAATGGAGCGAAATCCCGGCCTGGTCAAAAGCCAACCAAGGCCCGAGCCAAAATATGAAGAAAAGTTAAGTGGCCCGCTAGCCCGGACCGGTGTAGACCTAGACTTTCGGTCCGAGGCGGACACCCCTTCCCCTTCCAAGCCCGGCCCGGTGTTAGGTGAAGCCTGGCCCTCTGGCCCGGTTGGGCCCACTTTGACCGAGCCTTGCCCAGCCCATTAACACCTCTACAAGGATCCTTTATTGGAAGTTAATTTCAGGGGTGAGGGCGAGAATAAGCCAACTTATGTGAGCCAGGTGCTGGAACCACAGTTTTAGGCCGAAGTCATGGCCCTCTTAAGAAAATATAAGGATTGTTTTTCCTGGGATTACGATGAGATGCCAGGCTTGTCTAGAGAGTTAGTAGAACATCGATTGCCAATCAAACCTGGTTGCAGACCATTCAAATAGCTGCCTAGGCGTATGTCACCGGAGGTTACTTTAAAGGTCAAGGAGGAAATAGAAAGCCACTTAGGGGCTGGTTTTATTCGGATTGCCAGGTATGTGGATTGGGTCTCCAATGTTGTTCCAGTAGTAAAGAAGAATGGAAAACTCCGGCTCTGCATTGATTTTAGAAATCTAAACTTGGCAACTCCCAATGATGAGTACCCGATGCCAATGGCCGATCAATTAATAGACTCGGCCGCCAAACATAAGATTTTGTCCTTCATAGATGGGCATTCGGGCTACAACCAAATTTACATCACAAAATAAGATGTTCTGACAATAGCTTTTTAGTACCCGGGGGAAATTGGGACATTTAAATGGGTCATGATGCCATTCGGGTTGAAAAATCCAGGAGCTACCTATCAACGAGCAATGAACTCAATCTCCATGACATGATTTGATGGTTTATAGAGGTATACATCAACGATGTGCTAATAAAGTCTAGAAATAACATCAAACACCTGAGTGACCTCGAAAGGGCATTCAAAAGAATGTAGGCTGACAAGTTGAAAATGAACCCACTTAAGTGTGCTTTCGGTGTGACAACAGAGAACTTTCTGTGGTTCCTAGTACATCAGAGGGGTATAGAGATTGACAAGAATATGGCTTAGGCTATCAAAGAAGCAAAGCCTTGAGCCAATAAGAAGGAGTTGCAGAGGCTACTCGAATAGATCAACTTCCTCAGGAGGTTTATTTCCAACTGCTGTGGACATGCGGAATCGATCATCCACTCTTTTAGGTTTTGTTTTGAGATTGTTTTGAAAAAGGAAAAGGTCTATTGAAAACAGATACAGAGTCGCCACTTGGTCTTTAAGGAACCAAGAAACCTAATTTGACTCACCCAAATGGATAAAGGGCACCGACATTTCATAACCAAAGAACTTGTCTCGGGGTTTGGTACGAGAGAGGAAGGAGCCTTTGTCACGACTAAAACTCCTTCAACTCGCCCCGTCAATTAGCATCCAAATAATCATCTTATACTATGTTTGGTTCAACAGTTAATATTTATGATAGTATATTACATCACACAAGAATTTTGAAATGGAAGATCAAAAGATAAGATATCATTCATAAGATCTTAGCCAAATATCATGCAATGCAAAAGTGAAAGATCACACGAATAAACCTAGGAAAATCATCGAATCATATATCAAGTAATCAAGTTTTCCTAATCTAAGGGGATATGAATTGTTCTTGAAACAAATAAATCAAAGAAAACAAGGATGCTTAGCAAGCTAGAATGATGCATGTTAATCTTTGAGAAAAGAAGATCTCTCAATCCCCGGGACGGATGAGAAAGGAGGATTAGATCGAGGGAAAGAATGAACGTGTGATCATGATTATTCCTTATAATCTTCTTAGATTAGGAGTTACAAAAACCCCAAATCTTGCATGAATGCAATGTATGATCCTAGAATGTGCAAAGGTTATAGTGTGTTTGTGTACATGGACTTTCTAAAGTGGCTTAGAAGTCTAAGATATGCATGAATGCATGAAGAAAATCATCATAGAATATGTACAAATATGGTATGGACCACTTCCTAAGACATGAACAAATTTGGAGTACATGTAAGCATCAAATCAAAGGATGGAAGTAAATGTATGCTTGCTATGAATAGTAGACAGAACAGTAACATGATCTTTTGGAAATTGAAAAGAGGGGTTAGGAGTGTTTTCAATGCATGATTTTTTTATGGAGATCTTTCTTATTGTGTCTAGAACACAACCAAAAAAGCCAATCTTTAATGACTATCACAGATTGATAGAAATCATATAAACAATAGAAGTTATTCAGAAACAGAGTCCGTACTGTCGACTGAAATGTTAGAAAATCTTAGAAAATGAAAACAAACGATCTAGAGGCCCATATTATACATAATGTTCTCTAAGACATTGAAGTTCAGGGGAAAAATAAGTTGGGATCAGTCTTTTTGGAAACATTTTCTGTAAGACAAGTTGAAAGGCAACCTAGCTGCTGTGACATCAGAGGCAGAATGTTTGGAAGGAATGTTTGGACAAAAATGGACCTCTTTCAAGTGCTTCCAAGTCAAGCCAAAAATCATGGGTGTTCTATAATGAGTTAGAAAGACTTTTCAAGTGGTCTTGCATTCATATATTGAGTATTGAACTCAAAATAATTCTTTGAAGTTAAATGACTCACTGTTTTGAAGATTTTGAGAAAACAAGGTTTGTTTCTTGACATCAAAATGAGGGATTTAAGAGGGGGTTTTGAAATGGGGATTTTTAAAACATATTTTCAATACTTAATGAAGATTATAACCACTTAAAATGTCAACATTTGACTCACATCAAGAACCTCCAAGCTTATTGGAACGTATTATTTCCATTTTTAAAGACAACTTCGTGAATACATAGGAATGTATTGGAGTTGAAATCCTCATCTATCAAACATGTTTTTGAGGTCAAAAGCTACTATCCATAAGGATTCACTCACCTCAAACTTTATGTCATGATCTAGATGATGATAGACTAATAAGTAAATAAAGAAAAAAAGAAAGAAATGAGGTAAGAGAAGATGAACAACAAAGTAAGAAAACAAGTATATAAACAATCAATAGATGATATTCAATGATGTATTGGACTTGTAGCTTGGTGTTTCACTCATATGTGGTGACATTGGACTTGGAAGTAGCTTTCTCTCTCTTAAATGCTCACTAAAATGGTGGTTGGGTGTATTGAATATGAAGTAAATGGAAGTAATGAAGTAAAAGCAAAGTTTAGAACTCACTTTCTTGTTTGGAAATCAAAGAAGGAGGCTTTTTTTCTCTCTATTCAAACCTTATCTCTACAACTTTCTCTTTAAAACTTTTTAAAGCTTGCATTTGACACCCCAAAAATGAGAAGTCAAGGGGGGTTTATATAGGCCAATTTGGGGTGGTTTGGGGTTTTATAAGTACTCCCATTGGTCTCAAACATCTGTGAACATAGAACTACGTCGTTTTGGTTTCTAATTAATCAAAATGAACCCCCAAAAGAAATTACAAAAGTGGACAATTCTGGGGGAGAGTGCCGCAGAGGCACTGGGCCTGTGCTATTATTGCAGTGGACCAGTGTCGGGGTGGCACTGCTCCTCATTCGTCCAAATAATCCTTTTTAGGCCCCCAGAGGTTCCGGTATTCGAGAAAAGGCCCTATTTCGTCCAAAATTCAGAGAAAATGCATACAAACTCCAAATTGAGGTTGTGATATACCGTTGGAAAGGTAATGGAGTCTACTTTACATAAAAAAATAGTTCGGAGATAGGTCACTTTGAAAAGTTTTGCAGTATTCACGATAAAAGCCGATTTGATCGCCTTTTTCACCTTCGGAAATTCATAATAAATTCCTTTTATATCCAAAAATTATGTGCGACATACCGTTGGAAAGCTATTGATCTCTAGTATCTATGAAAAATATTTGAAAAATGATACGGTGCTCCGATTTTAAAGTCAACTTTTGGTCAAATAGGTCAAACTTGGTATTCCCGGGAAGTTTTGGAAACCTCTGAGAGCTCCCAAGAGCTGACGTTTTCGTTCGATTTTCTTTTAGAACTCATTTTAATACTTTCCACATGATCTAGAATGATTTTGTAACTTTTCGGCAAATTTGAACGATTTTGGGTAATCCTTGGTCAAACCGGTCAATGGGGACTTTCTGGGAACTTCCGGGACTTCTGGGGGTCTTTGGGAGCCGACGATTTCATCCAGTCTCATTTTATTGTTTTTTGTATGACGTAGCGCGTTTCCAGAACATTTGGTCTGAATCTGGGAGCATTCGGGCTTTCAGGGGTATTTTGGTCATTCTGAGAATTCTGAGAGATAGAACTAACTTCCAGGAGTCCTTTTTTAGTCTTTTACGATCATTGTGAACCACCAAGCTATGGGTCTCCTAAATATGATAGCCGACAAAATGGGGTGTCTACAGTTTACCCCTCTTTGGCATGAACTTGTGAGGCAACGCATGTCGCAAGCGAGTGCCAAAGCTTTGAAGAGACAGGTCTTTTTGGAGGCTATAGATTTAGGATAAAAAGCGTTACAAAAGATGATAGAAAACATGATGTTGGGGCCAGGGCTGGTCGTGCTCTTCATGGGCTGCCTACGTATCCCAAGGGGAATCAGACCAGGACGTAGTTCGGGGCACAAAGGAACAAATCGCACATGCACAATAAGACATGTGAATGCTATGCTATGAGGGTGATATGCAATGCATGGATGTGATATGAATTGCGTCCTGAGTCCTATCATGTTTGGTGTTCTGATCTTAGTATAAGTGAGTGCTAGTGTTTTTGACTATGATACAGTGGCTGACTCGGATCAAGATACAATGGCTTGGAAGACTCTGGGTCTAGGGGCAAACTTCTTAAATTCTAAAAAACGTGCTTTGTAAGTGAAATGGATCAGACGCAAGGTTTTAAAGGATGATAACCAAAGGTGACCGAGGGATCTTGTGATAACTGATAAGTGCAAAAGCTATGATAATGGACAAATGAGAAAGCTCGTGATAATCAGGAGACACGGAGTCGTGGAACGACCGTGCTCGTCTTTGAAAATTGGACACGGGCGATGTTCTGGTTGTTCCTGATGACCGATCTTTGGGAGTCGGTTCTGCTTTTGCTACTTTCTGCTGGGAAAAGTGGGAACTAGTATCTTTCCATATTTGTCTTCAGGGGATGGTGTAGGACTCTCAGAGAATCTCTCTTTTCTTGATCGGGAACTAGGATCCATCTCTGAATCTCTCACGGTTGATCAAATCTTTCGGAGCTCAATCCAAGAGGGTCAGTCGGGACCTCCGGGAGCTGGTATCTCTGTTTCTGTCCTCGCGGTATGATGTAGGACTCTCGGAGAATCTCTCTTAACTGTTTCTTGATCGGGAACCAGGACCCATCTCTGAATCTCTCACGGTTGATCAGATCTTGGCAATGGTCAGTCTGAAAAGCCGATTCGAGCCTTCGGGAGCTGATATCTTTCTGTTTCTGTCCTCAGGGGATGATGTAGGATTCTCGGAGAATCTCTCTTAACTGTTTCTTGATAGGGAACCAGGAACCATCTCTGAATCTCTCACAGTTGATCAGATCTTGGTAATGGTCAGTCTGAAAAGCCGATTCGGGCCTTTGGGAGTTGATAATTTTCTGTTTCTGTCCTTAGGGACTTAACTGAATCTATGATGTTGTCAGAATCAAGATATAAAAGTATTCTTTACTTTTCAAAAGATTTGCAGTGTGGAAGTAAAGGTCGAACCCACAGAGATTGATTACTACAGCAACTTAATTTTAAAACCTAAGTCTAATTAATTAGGAAAAATGGATTTTGATTTGGATTTAATTAAACTGATAACAATAAAAGTAAATCTAAACTATGAAAGCAATTAAAAGTGTTTTTAATGAATGTTTAAGGGAACCTAGGATTGCAAATCCACCACTAGCTTCATAATAGGAATATTTATGCATTCAATTAGCTTATTACGTTGGATGAATATGGGGAATTGTAGCTACAAGCCCAATTCCTCCGACAAGAAGATAATCATGGTTCAAGCACCAACATAATCCATCTGCGGATAGCACGAATTATCCCACACTAAACTAGGGTTGTGATCTAATCCGTCTAACCTAGGCATGGACTATTCGGATACTTGATAGCACGAATCAATAAAGCACCATCACATGTAAACAATCTAAACAAGCACAGCAAGAATAGATCGTTGAGCACATCACAGTCAAAATAGATCTAAGACAAGAATAAATTCCGAAAGCAATGATTTAATCAATAGTAGTATGATTTATTTATAAAAATCCTCAGAACATGTGACTGTCATCCATACATAATAAAACTAAAATAAAAGCATAAATAAAACCCTATTACTCATCTAGGGCTTCATTGAAACCCTAGATCAATGATCTAAGCTGCCATAGGAGTAGAGATCGGCAAGTAGTTGATGGAGGAGGCCATGGAAACCCTTGGTCTTCTTCTTCTTCTCCTTGCTTCTCCCTCTTCAAGGGCTGGAAGTGTGTGTATATGGCTGTATATGAATGTGTATAATAGTTGCCAACCCCATAATTGAGTAAATTTGGAGTTTATATAGAGTTTGTACAAGCTTTGGAAGGCTTCCTAACCCGAAACGAACTGAAACGCATGTAATTTACAGTCTGGACTTCGTTTAGCAGTCTCGTTTGCACAGGAGTCTTCAGTATACTGAAATACGCAACTTTGGTTTTTGGGCATATCGCGCGAGCAGGTCGCGCGAGCGCGACAATTGGACCTTCGCGCGCGCGGATCGCGCGAGCGGTTTCTAGGTTCTCGCGCGAGCGGATCGCGCGAGCGATTTCTGGATTTTCGCGCCCGCGGACCGCGCGCGCGACTTGGATTTTTCAGCTTCTTTAGTTCTGCTTTTTCACCCTGTTTAGCCTGGTTTAGTTGATTTCTTCCAAAACCTGTCAGAAACTAGAAAACAGAGTAAAAATATACAAAAACAGGATAAAAAGGTACTAACAAATGTTCGTTAAGGCGTATAAATAGGATTAGTTCTCTCCCGATCACACCCCCAAACCTACATTTTGCTAGTCCTCGAGCAAAACTAAAATAAAAACTACTAATAAAAATCTATTCCATTTTCGTATGGATCACGATTGCATTTAGCATATGCAACAAGCCTTTTAAACCCCTAGGTGTCCCTAGTCGGACGAGTGAAGTCTCGTGAGGGTTCTCATCAACAAGTTACCCACAACCATCTTTATTAACTTATTAATTTAAAAACTTTTATTAAAAACAAAGAACATAATATTCAATACTCCTTATTATCCAACAAAGATTTGAAATAGAATAACGAACATAAAGAAATAGAATCAAACGTCTACATACATCATGAAGAACAATCTCAAGCACATGCATCGTATAAATCAATAGAGTTTCTCATAAAATTGCACGTGTGTGATGAGGTAGTCAAGTGAACACGCGCTTGTCATAAACTTGGAATATAACTCGGATGACCATCTAACTATGTCTTGACTACGAATCTCACAATGTTAATTACACTCTACAATGAAACACTCAGAAACATGTGTAATTTCTCTAGTATACGTGAGCAAAGGAAATATATTTTCAAAACGATAAATGCTCACATATGACATGAAAAAGACGCATGACACGAAAGAACAGTAGTCTCATGGATAAGATGCCAACAATCAAAAGAAATTAATCATTACCATGTTTTAATCCCCTCCCATCATTTACATATCAAAACCATGTTTTCCTAGGATCAAGTAGGACTTTTTAAAGGTTGTAATGTGGCTCAGATAATGAAAAATGATAGAACGGATTAATTGGGTAGGTTTAGAATGGCATTGTAAGGCATGTTCAATTTCTTTCATTCATTTCTTCTACCAACTTCATCTTTTCATTCTTTTCTTTTCATTCTTTTCAATTTTTTTTTTATTTTCAACCTTCCTCTTCTTTATTTTTTCTTTATTCTTTTCCTCCTCGTTGCTTTTGAAACGAATATTCAATAAATAACAAGGCAACCACCCCAAACATCATCTTATTTTCTTCTTCTTCTCAATCACACATCGCCTTAACACCACTAAAAGGTGATCAATCTTTCAGAAGTGAACTCCAAGTTGGCCAAATTGGAGCAAAAACAAGGATAATGGTAATTTAAGAAAGAAATGGCATTTTAATGGCTCAAAAGGGGGAACTAAGGAAATTTTATCTTTTATCGGCCGGCAGTAAACAAAGAGGGCCTAAAATCATTTCCTAGGGTTATATGGTTCTTCAATGTTTACGACGGAAGATTATTTAGCATGGTAGTAACTATTTTAACTTGACTATCAACCAAAACAAGAATAATGAGACTAAACAACAAATAGATGCGCTATTTCAATGAAATTCGACAAACACAAAACGTATGTATAACCCTCAAAATAGAAAAGATAGGCTCAAAAGCTCACTGGGCTTAGTCTCCACCATGTGTTATCTAGAAATCCGAATCATATTATAGTTCACAACCAACATGTATTCAAGTGACTACGTGCAGTGCATAAGTTTATGTGCAAATCTATGATATAAAACTACGATTCAAATGATACATAACCTAAAACATTTCAACATGACTTTAGTAAATATTTAATCACATCTTCTCCTGTTTACCATTCTATAACAATTCAAAGTTTTCTATCAAAAAGTATCAAATTAATCTTGCAAAAACATCGGTAATCATCGTTTATTTAAACACACTTATTGAAAAATTTTAAAAATTTTAGCATATAATACTGTGCATGTGTGTGCATACCCCCAAACCTAAACCTTTCATTGTCCCCAATGAAACAATAAAACGAAAGAACGGAGAGTACATAAGGAAAGAAACGATAGCACCTTAATCTTGACAAGCATAGCACAGGTGACACAAAGGAATATGTCAATACAGTTCAATGTTACCTGTTACTGTGTAATAAAAAAAAACAAACTAACAAAAGAATATTAAAAGTAAATAAACAGAAATATACAAAAAAAAACTAATCGAAACTAAACGAAACTATCAACTGGAACAAGGAATAAAATGAAAAAAGTATACATGTAATAAGGAAAACAACGACGAACTCGATCGAAACAGTCCGAATAAACAAAAACTGAAAAGAAAAAACTGGTAAAATAGGTAGGGGGAAAGATATAGAAAAACAAAAGAAAATATCTGAAAAATGGGGGAATCGCGCGAGCGGCCGTCGCGCGCGCGAATTCCCAGGAATTTTTTTTTTTTTTTTTTTTTTTTTTTTAAATTCTCGAAATCGCGCCAGCGAGGTACCTCGCGCCCGCGAAATGAGGCGCGAGGAGAACCTGAGGCTCAAGATAAAGAAAAGCAAAGGAAAACGTTAAGGGACAAACTCGCGCCAGCGGGCCGCGCGAGCGACGTCTCGCACGAGCGGGCCGCGCGCGCGAGAATGGTTTTTTCCATTTTTTGGTTAAAATTTTGTATACACTATTAAAATAACTTAATTCCAACCCCCACACCTATCCAGAATGTCCAAAACAGACTCAAACAGACTCAAAAACGACCAAAAACAAGATAAACGGATGAAATAAAGCTTGGGTTGCCTCCCAAGAAGCGCTAACTTTTATGTCTTTAGCTAGACCTTTCTAGCATAAGACTCATGGAGGCCGTAAATCGGACTGTGAACCCTTTAAGATGTAAGGAAGAGCCCGATGGTACGCAGAAACTACGTCGCTTCGAAGTAATTCGATTGACGGATTGTCATTATGTTCAAGTCGGTTTCTTACCTTCCGAGTAGATTCTTCATTAGGGTCCACGGGATTAGGATTCATCCACTCATCATCGTCCGCTATATCGTTTTTGTTACTCACGTTTATTTCTTTGGTAGGCTCAATATTCCGTTTTACCTCACCTTCCGCCTCACATAGGTAATCGTCGTCTTTAGGAGGTTGATCCATAGCATTAAAAACGTTTAATTTTAAATTCATGTTCCCAAACGACACTTTCATCACCCCTGTTCTACAATTGACACGTGCGTTGGCCGTGGCTAAGAATGGACGGCCTAGAATGACAGGAGTGTGTTTTCTAGCATCTAGTACGGGCTCAGTGTCAAGGACCATGAAGTCGACAGGATAATAGCATTTATCAACCTTTACTAGTACATCCTCGACGATTCCTCTAGGTACTTTGACGGAACGATCCGCTAATTGTATTGTAGCGGCCGTAGGTTTAAGTTCACCTAGACCTAGTTGTTTATAGACATGATAAGGTATAAGATTAACACTCGCACCTAAGTCAAGGAGAGCCCTATGAATGATAGTGTCACCTATGACACATGAAATCGTAGGCGTACCTGGATCTTTATATTTTGGAGGAGCGTGTTGGAATATAGAGCTTACTTTTTCCGTGAGAAAGACCTTTTTAGGAGTATGACTCCGTATTTTGCGCTTTTGAGTACAAAGGTCTTTTAGACATTTAGCATAAGCGGGAATTTGTTTTATAGCATCGAGGAAAGGAATATTTATTTTGACTTGTTTAAACACCTCGAGTATATCTTCAACCTTCGACTTTTTATTTGTAACATTAGACGGTTCCTCAACATTAGGTGGATATGGCATTCTCGGAATATAATTAGTTGGGACCGATTCTTTTTCTTTCTTATTTTGGCTCACGTCCTCACCCTTCTCTTTGTTAGAGTTGATATTCATATCTTTCACATTCTCATTCGGAATTTCTATTACCTCTTCCTCTCGTGTAGTCATCCTAGTTGAGACGGCGTTCACTTGTTCATTCGACCCCTTAACCTCATATTGTCCCTTAGGGTTTTGAATTGTTTGACTAGGCAACGTCCCCTCGTTTCTATGACTCACTACAGTAGCTAGTTGTCCCATTTGGGATTCAAGCTTCGCAATGGATTGTGTGTGAGAGTGCACTATTTGTGCTTGTGCCTGTACTTGCGTTTCAATAGTCTTAAGGGATGCCAACACCTTTTCCTCAAAAATGTTACCCCTTGGAGGGTTCGGATTAGGAGGCGGTTGTTGGTATTGATTAGGTTGAAACTGAGGTCGATACGCATTTGGAAAATTAGTCGCCTCATTGGGATTATTATTATTATTTTTCCACGAGAAGTTAGGATGGTTTCTCCATGGCGCATCCGGATTATTAGTAGTTGCATTATAATTAGTTCGTGGGTATTGTTGAATAGAATTAATGTGTTGCTCCACGAATTCCGGAAATTGACTTGCCGATGGACATGAAAGTATCGAATGTGAAGGATCAGAACATAATGCACAAATTTCACGAGCGGGTGAGGCTGTCGCTTGGTTCATGGTTAAAAGTCGGTCAAGTTTGTTAGATAGTTCTTTTATTTCAATTGATTGACTTGACTCGAACTTTACCTCCCTCTTAGGTTGTGGGTATCCCTCAGAACGGACAGACACTGCTTGGTGCATCGAATTCTCGCTTAAAGTTTCAAATATTTTCCAGGCCTCGTCGGCGCTTTTGTGTAGGAAAGTTCCCGCACAAACGGCATCGACGGTGTTCCTAACAGAGGGAATAAGCCCCTCATAAAAGACCTGAACAAGTTGCCACTTAGGAACCTGATGATTTGGACACGAGCGTAGTAATTCTTTAAATTTTTCCCACGTGTCGTAAAGTGATTCCCCATCTTGCATCACAAAATTGGTTATTGATTTTCTTATCTGGTTTGTACGCATAATCGGGAAAAACTTTTGTAAAAATGCGGTGTGTAAGTCTTCCCATGTTCTAATTGTATTTGGCTCCAAAGATTGGAGCCAATATTTAGCTTTGTCCTTTAATGAGAATGGAAAGAGCCGCATTTTTAATTCATCATCAGTAAGATTTTGAATTTTCAAAGTGGAGCATATGTCCTGAAAATCTCCTAAGTGTTTATAAGGGTCTTCATTTAGACGGCCATGGAAAGATGGAAGTAGCGAGATGGTAGACGACTTTATCTCAAAGTGAGATGCCGTCGCCTCCGGTAATTCAATACACGTTTGTGGCGTGTAAGTCGTCGGAATAAAATAATCTTTAAGTGGAGGAGGTGGCGGTATATTAAGATTATTCATATTAGCACCGTCGTTTTGATTGTTATTGTTATTTCCACCGTCAGCCATTTTAATCGGTTCGATTTTAAAAGTTCGAGTTTTCCTTAACCGTTCACGGGTACTTTGAATTTCGGCCTCAAACAACGACGACGGAATCGGAGTTAATTCTTCGTCTTGCAACCCAGCTCTAGAAGCTTGGGTTGTGGACTTACTAGTTCTTAAGGTACGTTCAAGTTCAAGATCGAAAGATTTTAATTCTGGTTTATTTGAACGTGTACCTAACATAAACTAAAATAAAGAAAAAGAAACTAAAAACAAAGACTGACTAAACAAAAGAAACAAATAGCAATCACGCAAATAAGACGACAAGCAAGCACACAGTACTACTATGATGCATGAATATTATCCTGTAATGCAATGACCGCGTCAAGCCCAGCGCCCCGGGTTTCCTAGCTAATGCAGTGCAATTCACCCTAAACTAATGCAAGTAATTGCGTCTCAGCGCCCTGACTTACAGTGATTGGATGCGAAGTTAAAGCGAGCAATTTACTTAATTTTTATTTATTTTATTTGCGTAAGCTCCTTTGATGTAATTAGCTACTCCACTCGAAAACGTTGGAATTTGATGACTCGAAAACCTATAAAATAAAAGAACAAGTTAGTAATTTAAAACAAAAACGGAAAATAAGAAGAATAAAAACTAATCTAATATTTACGAATTAACTAAACTAAGATTATAAAATTAAAGGTAGTAATACAATCCCCGGCAACGGCGCCAAAAATTGATGTTGTCAGAATCAAGATATAAAAGTATTCTTTACTTTTCAAAAGATTTGCAGTGTGGAAGTAAAGGTCGAACCCACAGAGATTGATTACTACAGCAACTTAATTTTAAAACCTAAGTCTAATTAATTAGGAAAAACGGATTTTGATTTGGATTTAATTAAACTGATAACAATAAAAGTAAATCTAAACTATGAAAGCAATTAAAAGTGTTTTTAATGAATGTTTAAGGGAACCTAGGATTGCAAATCCACCACTAGCTTCATAATAGGAATATTTATGCATTCAATTAGCTTATTACGTTGGATGAATATGGGGAATTGTAGCTACAAGCCCAATTCCTCCGACAAGAAGATAATCATGGTTCAAGCACCAACATAATCCATCTGCGGATAGCACGAATTATCCCACACTAAACTAGGGTTGTGATCTAATCCGTCTAACCTAGGCATGGACTATTCGGATACTTGATAGCACGAATCAATAAAGCACCATCACATGTAAACAATCTAAACAAGCACAGCAAGAATAGATCGTTGAGCACATCACAGTCAAAATAGATCTAAGACAAGAATAAATTCCGAAAGCAATGATTTAATCAATAGTAGTACGATTTATTTATAAAAATCCTCAGAACATGTGACTGTCATCCATACATAATAAAACTAAAATAAAAGCATAAATAAAACCCTATTACTCATCTAGGGCTTCATTGAAACCCTAGATCAATGATCTAAGCTGCCATAGGAGTAGAGATCGGCAAGTAGTTGATGGAGGAGGCCATGGAAACCCTTGGTCTTCTTCTTCTTCTTCTTCTCCTTGCTTCTCCCTCTTCAAGGGCTGGAAGTGTGTGTATATGGCTGTATGTGAATGTGTATAATAGTTGCCAACCCCATAATTGAGTAAATTTGGAGTTTATATAGAGTTTGTACAAGCTTTGGAAGGCTTCCTAACCCGAAACGAACTGAAACGCATGTAATTTACAGTCTGGACGTCGTTTAGCAGTCTCGTTTGCACAGGAGTCTTCAGTATACTGAAATACGCAACTTTGGTTTTTGGGCATATCGCGCGAGCGGGTCGCGCGAGCGCGACAATTGGACCTTCGCGCGCGCGGATCGCGCGAGCGGTTTCTAGGTTCTCGCGCGAGCGGATCGCGCGAGCGATTTCTGGATTTTCGCGCCCGCGGACCGCGCGCGCGACTTGGATTTTTCAGCTTCTTTAGTTCTGCTTTTTCACCCTGTTTAGCCTGGTTTAGTTGATTTCTTCCAAAACCTGTCAGAAACTAGAAAACAGAGTAAAAATATACAAAACAGGATAAAAAGGTACTAACAAATGTTCGTTAAGGCGTATAAATAGGATTAGTTCTCTCCCGATCAATCTACTAGGGATAAAATGGATCTATTGGGGATAAAACCTCATAAATATTGACTACAATGGGCCACCGGGGCTAATCGAGACCACAAACGGGCTAAAACGGGTCAGAATGGGTCAAAATGGGTTAAAATGGAGCAAAGTGGGGCCCACAGGGAGCAGTGCCATAGCAGCACTGGGTGGCTACACTTCATTTGTATATATCTCGGGTTTTTAAGCATTTCAAGCTCATTTTTGGCCATTTCGGGGTGCTTTTGGAGCCAAAATCTGTCAAAACGCAGCTTGTGCACGCTCAGGTGAGTAATCTTTCCCCATGATTGGAATTTTAATTGGTGTTTTGGGTTGTTCCATTTTTCAAGAAGAAAGTTTGGTTTTAGCTTCCATTTTTTTTTGCAGATCCATGGCTTCGAGCTCAAGGAGACCATCTAAGAAGGCCAAGGAACGAATGAAAGTCGAGAGCCAAACCCCGGACTTGATTTTACGGGACCCCCAACGTCATCTTTCGGCCATGGCTCTAGCGAGCCTGGTATGTGAAGCTTTTGACAGTTCAGGACTATTTTGTGCATTATGCTAGTTTTATGAACTATAGTGTGCACCTAGAGTTTGTTGGAAGCTTGTTTTGTGCTCGTATGTTGATTTTATGAAGTTGGACTTTGGGTTGTGAATAGTGATTTTGTGCTCGTTTTGTCATTTTTGATGTGTGTAGGTGCCGGAAGTGAGATTGAAGGGCCATGGTAGCCTTGCTCACGCTTTTCTGTGGTATACCCAACTCTCGTCTGCCGTCAAGAGAATGGTAGACGATGCCGGGTTTGGCGGCTTTGTCTGCCTAGTTTCAAAGAGTACCAACGATCTGGCGTATTTTTACGCTCTTGTTGAGAGATGGTGGAACACCACCAATACTTTCCATCTGCCATTTGGTGAGATGACAATGACGCCTTTTGATTTTTCCATGATCACTAGCTTGAGGGTTGGCGGGAAGCACCTAGTTTTGGATTACTTCTATGAGAATGACCCTGAAGCTGTAGAGATGCTGATTAGGGTTGTTCCTCCTAATCTGGAGAGGCACTGGTTCCCTTGTGGCTGGCTTTATCGGGCCTATGGCAGAGGGAATCACAACTTGAATAATTCTTAGCTTTTGAGGGTATTTCTTCTGTATGTCCTTAGTTGCTCGATTTTTGCAACATGGAATGACCGGGTGAGCTTGAGGTTCTTTCTTGCCTGGCGACCATTGGTGAGATCCCGTTTTATGACTAGGGTGGTGCTGCGTTGGCCCACCTTTACAAGCATATGGGTGAGGTTTCCCGAGGTGATATCAAATCGACGGGGGGATTCTGGCGAGCTTGGGAGGTATGTACTGCAACCTCTTTTATCATCCAGCTTTTTGATTTCCGTACTTCTTGTCTTTTCTAATTTTTCCTTCGTCTGTGCAGCTTTAGAGCTTTGAGTACCTGAAGATGTTGGCTCATTCCTCTATTGAATCAGGTGAAGATGAGGACGACATGGCTCATGTGCCTTTGTTCCCCCAGGGCTTGAGATGGCAGAGGGATGTTGTCGGGGTAAAGAGTGGGGCTCATCGGATTGTTCTCCTCAGAAACTTCTTATCTGGGCTGACAGCTGCTAGCGTTGATTGGACGCCTTGGGAGTGCGTTGCCTATGCTGCCCCAGAGGAGATACAGGCGGTCAGGCCCCTTGCCTCTTGCCGACTTCTGATGGAAAGTACCGAAAGCAGGCAATGGTTCCTTGGCGAGCGAGTGTCTTAGCAGGTGGTTGGTGGTCTGAGGTATCGCATCCCTCATAATCCTCCTGTGATGGTTGCTGATGACCTTTCCGGTGATGCTTTGTTGGCGGCCTTAGCTGGTACTGATGTTTGGGATCACTTTCTCTCTAAGACCGGCTATGAGACTTGCCGTGGCCGCTTCCTGATGCCCAACTTCCCACTCCTGGAGGTGAGTTTCTTTAACGTTTTTGTCTCTATCCATTGCCTATGTTTTCGACTCATCTTTTCCCTAACTTGTTTTGTGCCTACAGCTTCGCAAGATGTACAGGAGACAGGTTCTCCCAGTTTCTGATCCTATCCCTCCTTAGGATTGGACCGTTAATGTTTTGGGTGTAGATGGCTCTCCCCAGGTTATAGAGGTGCCACGAGTCACATGTGGGTATCCCACCCAGCCAGCAGGCATCCTTAACGTCCCTTGGAGTTATGCTGAGGAGGGCCATGCCTTGGCAACTAGCTTACGATCTTTGGTCCTCACGTGAGACTGTAGACACCCCAATTTTGACCGACCGTCGAATTTAGGAGAGCATCACCTCCACGTTCAATGATGATAAGGACCGAAAAGATTCGAAGTATTCCAAGCTCTTCAGCAAGTTCTCCAAACGCGATAAAATTTCACAGAAAGAAGAAAATACCAGGTATTTAGGAGAATTCAGGTATAAAACACCATTTTTGGAAAAGATCTTCAAAAAATAAATTTCTTTAAGAAAAAGGGAAAACCTAAAAAGGGAAGTTCAAAAGAAAACGGCACACGGTAGTATTTTGCGGCACTCAGTGAGTGCCGAGCGGCATTTAGTGAGTGCCGAACGGCATCCAGTGAGTGCCGGCCCGGCATTTACTGACTGCCGCTGACATTTTTTGACTGCCGTTTGCTTTTAAAGTCCGTATTTTATGGTACAATACATATGTGTATGCGGATAAAAACAAAAAACTGATAAAGTAAGGTTGACGAAAATACGGCAATCAATAATTTGGCGCAGCACTTACTGAGAGCCGCGCGGCAGTCACGGAGTGCCGCGACGGCAGTCACAGAGTGCCGCGACGGCATCCACGGACTGCCGCAGATTATTTTTGACTGCCGCCCTAGGCAGCAGTCTGTCTAATTTCAGGAAGTACGTATTGTACCACCAAATAAGACATTTACACCTTTCTTTTACTCCGAATTCACTGAAAATACTTGGTAATTTTTGTCTATAAAAGAGGGAGGATCTTCCTTGAGGAGGGGAGAGACATACAACACAATACATGAGAGATAACCACCACTCTATTAACATATTTTTGGAGAAAGAAAAGAGAGTTTTGGAGAGCTTGAAGAAGAGTTTGGAAGATCTTCAAAGGAGAGAAACTTTGAGGATAGTTTGGAGGTGATCCTCTAACCATAAGTTGTCTATTTACATTCTTCCTTTTTTTTTTAATCTCTAATCCTCAAACCTTTTTATTTTCTTTGCTCCATTTCTTTTGTTGATCATACTTCCTTCTTGAGACTCTTAGAGATTCTCAATAACTCTCTTGAAATCTCTTGAACATGATCTTTTGAATCCCATGTAAGCTTGTGCTTCACATGGGAATAAAAGTTTGATCATCACTTCATTTTATAGCAAATAAATGGATCCAAGTCCATACTTATGACTTGGGTCCCCTAACTTGATATTTCATGGAATCCTTTCTATATTCCTTGAGACTCATAAGTATTAGCCATGTCTTCATCTCCAATGACCATCAAATGGTAGGAGAAAATGGTTTGGTTTAAGTCCAACTTCATGGTTTAAGAGTTGGGGTTAACACATAAAAGTTGAACTTGACAAATGAAACAGTGGGTTCATAAACCGGTTTCGATCAAGGTTTTTTTGTTCGAAATCTAACCGTTGGAATCAAGTGAAACCATTGGGAAAATGTCAATAACACAATGTTTTACCACTGTAATTTTTGTTTTGACGAAATTCCATGTTTAAGATGGTTTGGTCCTATGATTTTAAAACATGCAACTCTCTGTCCAAAATTTCAGAACAATAATTCCATTTTGAAATTCATAAATCAGAATCTTAATGGAGTTTCTGGGGTCTTTAATATTTTTTTCTAGGTACCTTGATGTGTTAGGAAGATCCCCTAAAAAGATCTAAGTGTTTCTCATCTTTTTGCTATTTTTTTTAGAAAATCATACAAGATCTCTGGACAGAGAGTTGCAGATTCCTGAGTGATGTCTAGTGTTTTCCATATTCCAGGAGATCTAACCATTCAAACCTTGATTTTCTTTTTGGGTTATAAACTAGACTCACAGAGGCATATCATATCCAAAAATTATTAAGATCCAACCGTTGGAAGTATGGTTTTTCTATTTTTTAAGATCTGGTCTGCTCTCTGTAATTCATAAAAAACTGCTACTGTTTTTGTGTAATCTTATTTATTTCAACTCAAATGGCCCCCTAATGTCTTGAGACCCAAATCATACTTTGAATAATGATAATTTAGCTTAAATCCAGAGGCTAAGTGACCCAAATTAGTGAATAAATCCATGTCTTATTCTTGTTCACATTCATTCATTCATGTACATTTAATGCTCATGATTAGAACTAGCTATTGAATAAAGTTGGATTTCATGCTTGATAGGTTTAAGCTAGAAATTTAGGATTGTTATTTCTAACTTCACATCTTGTATATCATGTGGACTAACCTTTTGTTTTGTAGCGCTATTAAGGTATGATCACTAGGACCCCCTTTAATTTATTTTAATTTCTTGATTTTATTGATTTTTCAACCTCATGCGCGACACATTAGAATTAGGATCTTGCCTTATATGTATATGTGATTAGAGACTCTTTTTTAGGATTTTCTTTTGTTTGTATGCATTGCACGTTTAATATCGCTACTAGATCCCGGGTAAGTTCTCTTGTTCCCTAGTGCATATCATGCTGCTTGCTACTTGAAATATGTGATTTTTGAATGATATTTTATCAATTGCAATTTTACACCCCTTTGGACATGTTTTTGTAACGTATATCTATACATATATATTAGTTGAGGGCACATTTAAATTAATAATTCAATTAGAAGGATATTGAGTAGAGGCCTATCGCAAGATAGGATGAGAGAGGGTGTTTTAGTCCGACGGGCTCCTTCCTTTCTCATTCCATAATCCCCGGACCTAGTTAATCTCTGGTTTCTAAAAGATCAGTTTGCTCTGAAAATGGTTTCTTAATTTTCCTTTTAAAAATTAAGTGGCGACTCATTTGTTTTTGAAATTTAAAAGAATTTTAAAAGAAAAGCTGTGGGTAGAAAGAAAACCTGCGATATCCACAATCTAGCGACTCTGCTGGGGATCGAACCCAGAATCTCTAGTTTCGCAGACCAGAATTCTGATTTTGGGTTCACTTGAGGATTAGACTTGAAAAATATCCTTTTAATCAAATTAATTAATCTTTGCGTGCCTGTTGCATTTCACTTGCATGTCCAGCCAGTCGATTGCACGGAACTATGACCTTGGAGGCTCGGGGCAACCCGGTCGGTCAAGTCATCATGGGACTGTGTGGTCACCCTTGATCGCGTACCATGATTTGGTATATGAAGCATCCTATCGGGTGTGTGTCAAGGGTCCCTTATTTGACCAAAACTCAGCCTTTGCACAATATTTTCTATAGAACCTCTCAATCTTAGGAAATCAACTCTTGATTAGGATTATGTGCTAGGAAGTTTTGTATGCCCGGAAGGGATTATTTGAGATGATGACGATACTTTCTTGATGAAAGACGTATAATCTCTTAATCACCTTTTAGCTATTTCTCCTCATGTTCCACGACATTTGGAGAACATGTCGAACCTTGATTATAAGATTATACTTCTTACATCATGTTTAGCTAAGCATCATTGACCTTGTATGTATCCAAATTCATGGAAAGTATGGTGATAATCCGGACATGTGGGCCCCCTACCCAAAGGATTCCTTTCTTTTTCCCAAAGTTTTCATTCACCCTTTCAAAAAAAAAAAACAAAAAATCTTTTTTTTTTTCCTTTCAAACAAAAAACTAACCTTTGTTAAGGCATATTTTCACTTGACCACTATCAAAAGAAATAAATTCAAAAATCCTTGAAATCATTTTCGGGAAGATTGATTTTCGGAATAAAAGAAACCCAATCATTTTTTGTTTGAACACCCTCAAAAGCATTCTCAAGCATTGTTTTCAAAAACTTTTTATCATCCAAAAATGCTTTTCAAATGAACTTCGAAAATTTTGAATATCCAACCTCTGGGAGATCACAATGAAAGGAGAAATCAGCACACTTGACATGGGTAAGGATCTTATGTGCTTATGTGCTTATGTGTTAGGATCAGGATTTTCTCTTTTTTTGGCATATAGAGTAGGCACACACGTACACATGCATTGCATCCGCGTGACATACAAAAGGAAAGTTTTTTGTTTAAATAACTTTGTGTGATAAAATGAAGATAAAAAGGGTTTTAAAAGAGGACATTTCAAATTTATTTATAGGAGCAAAAATAGCAAATCAAGCATGGTTTAGGGATCCCACGGCGAGACTAGTAAGGAGAGAATACGCTGACATGGCCGAAGAGAGAAACAATGAAGAGATGGCCGGGTTAAGGATACTGGTAGAACAACACGCGGAGCAGATGAGGCGACAGGCCGAAAATATGAACCGCATGATGGGGATGATAGAAGAGCTGAATCGCCGACTACCACATGTAATTCCGCCCGTTATAGACCCACCTTTGGAGGAGGAGAAGAAGATTGTTTCGCAACTCGAGAGCCGGAGGTTATAACGAAGTCTGAAAGACGAGTATAACCGGAGGATGAGGCCGTAAGGCCGAGCTCCCTCCGGAGGGAACTCTGTAATCTCTCCCGACCAAAGGGAGGGAGAGATTTAAGAGAGGGAGGGATAAGTGAGCGAAGCGAACGGTCTTTTGCTATTTGATCTTTGATTGATATCATATTTGTTTTCTTAATCCCCTGTTTTATCACAAAAATATCCTTAAAAAACATCCAAACTAAAAAACTTGAACACACTGAAAGCAACATCAAGGAAAAAGAGCTCTTCTCTTACCCCAATTTGCCCAAAAGAAAGATGTTAAACTGAAACCTTTATGAGCTTACAGTCATGGAAGGGAGGAGGTAACAATGCAGCTAAAGGAGGGGGTTAGGGAAGCCCGCTATTCCCGAACCCGAAAGGGAAAGGGAATAGGATAGGGCTTCTTCCTTTTTTGTAGCTATGAGTTCTGAGCTAAATTGAGTTAACCAAATAAAGACTTAAGTCACTTGAAGTTGAAAACCAAGGGTCGACAACCACCCCAAAACAAATTCTAAGCCCACTTTCAGAACATAGAATCTTCACTTTGGACACCTTGTCGATAGATTCCCTAAAAGAAGAATTAAAGAGGCCTTCTCTAGCTTCCATGAGGCGTGCGCATACGGACACATACACGAGTATGCGCACAGTGAGGAATGTTTGACGTAATAAGTAGTGTAGTGAAATCTTTGTGATTGAAGTTCGCTTCTCCAGAGCTAGGAGCTAGAATCGGAACTACCTACTGACCACCCCTGTAACTGACCGAAGCAACCCCCGGTGCAGATCAGAACGAGAACTCGTTTCCTCTTCGAGCTAAAGCTAGAGCCCCCTACTCTGTTTAACGAACCAGGGAAAGGAAAGAGGGGAATCAGGGTTAGCGCAAGTGATCGAATGAACGAATAAAGAACTGAACTTCGGGTCGAAGCGACGATCAGGAAGCACAATGGACTGATGCACTGCAGGCCAACAGAGACAGAGAGAAAGCTGAGAAAGAGAAGCAACTGACCGAGAAAATAGAGAAGTTGGAAAGGGTGATGCGCAAGGCTCAGGAGGTTGATACCTATCTAATGGAGTTAGAAGGCCTATATGACGGGGTCCACGAGACGCTGCCTGCCGGGTTCAAAATGCCAGTCTTTGATAAGTTTGATGGCACCGAAAATCCTCGCATTCATATAAGAATGTGTATTGGGGCTTTCCAACCGAGCGGCTTGAGCACAACTATGATGGCGGTCCTATTCCAACAAACTTTGACTGGAGCTGCTCTGTCCTGGTATCTTACTCTCGAACCAAGCAAAACCAGGGTGTGGGAAGAAGTGATTAAGGCATTTGTGGCACAGTACGAATACAATCAAGATTTGGATGTCACTGTCCGAGATTTGGAGACCACTAGGCAAGGGAACAAAGAATCATTCGCCGAATACCTGAGCAGATGGAGGGGAAAGGCAGCTAAAATGGTGCAAAGGCCGTCCGAGAAGGACCAGATCCGAATGCTGATGAAGAATCTACAGCCGGTGTACCAAGAAAAGATGAGATTCCAGTCGATCAATACCTTTGTTGAGGTTTTCGATGTCGGAACAAGGATAGAGTATGCGATCCAAGAGGGAATAATCAAGAAAGAAGAACAACCAAACCGGTACAGGAGGCCAAACTATGGACCCAACGGAGGACAAACAGGGGGTCACTCCGGCCCCACCGATGTCAATGCACTGAATGGGCCAGAAAGGAAATTCGACATAGCACCAAGGAGAGGAGGGGATACAGCACCAAGAAAGTTCTCAGATTTGGGAGTGTCATTGTCAATCGCCCTCGATAGATTGTTAGCCAAGGGGCATCTCCGTCAGCTGGAACCTCGACCTCTACCGAGTCCGCTTCCACCAAAATTCCAAGGGGACCTCTTCTGCAAATTTCATCAGCAGAAGGGTCACTCAACGGATAGGTGTATGAGACTAAGGCACGAGATTCAGGACCTCATTGATAATAAGGTGATTTCAGAACCCCCCACCAAAGCTCCGAATGTTACTAGAAATCCGCTTCCGAATCATCGGGCTGTGCCACCACCACAAGGCCTCTATCTCTTGGGGATAGAAGAAGCGACCTTCGATCCGTCTAGGCTAATCACTAAGGCCGGGACACCAAGAAAGCCATATCAGCTGCCCAAGGATTCGACAATCTGTGCTTTGGAGGATCATCCAAAGGAGAACGAAATAGGGCAGTCAGACTGGTGGATTAAAGGGAGTGACGATCGAGACGAGAACCAGGTAGAAGATGATCTTTGGTACGAGAGCGACAAAGAAACGGAGATGGTGAAGGGTACTTTGATAGTTGATTCAGAAGTTGACAATCTGTGGGCAAGGGAAGAAGTCAGTCATTTAACTCGGTCTGACAGACACTTTAAGCCACATGAGCTAGAGGAGGATCATCCGGGGAGAGAATTGGACAAGGGAAAAGAGAAGATGAATGAAGAAGAGGAGGAAGACAGGGTTCTAAGGCAGATGAAGAAGACTCAGGCCAATATCACCATTTGGGGGTTGCTGATTGCCTCCAAACGCCATAGGAGGCGGTCCTAGACGCTCTGAACCAATCTGACGTGTCTATCGACACCACCCCGGAGGACCTCATAGGGCTGATCAGCAAAATTCCGACTTCAGCTATTACCTTCTCGTCAAATGACCTGCCTCTGGGAGGGCCCGTTCGCAACAAACCGTTGTATGTCACTGTCGAATGCTTGGGGAACATCGTGCCTGCTTGCCTGGTTGATAATGGGTCGGCCCTCAACGTGTGTCCTTTCTGAACGGCTAAGCGAATGGGCCTGGATGAATCGGAATTTACACCATCTAAGCAAAGGGTAACAGCCTACGACAACACCTAGAGAACAGTCATGGGGATAATCCTTCTTCGTCTGGTTATCGGCCCTTTTGGAAAGAAGCTAAATTCCAGGTCATCGACATCCCCGCTTCCTTCAACCTGTTGCTAGGTAGGCCTTGGTTGGACAGTTTGGGTGCTATACCATCAACGATCCATCAGAAGGTTAAGTATGTCTGGGAGGATAAAGTCTGTGATATCTTCGGGGACAGCTGGGTTCGTTCGTCCGAAGCATCATCAAGCGCGCCGGTTCTGGAACTACAGCTGCAAGAAGAAGAAGTAAAAATGGGAGGGTTCGAGTTCATCAGCATGTTGGAAGAAAAAAAGCCGAGGGAGATTCTACCGCTCCATTTCGATCAGTATGCCAGTCCAGTGGTCGCAGGGATCATGAAGAGAATGGGTTTTTTTCCAGGATTAGGGTTGGGGAAGAACCTTCAAGGCCTGCCTGATTTTTCAAGAATCCCTACTCAGACTCACACTCACGGTCTGTGGTACCAGCTGACAAAGAAGGAGCTGAGGGCAAAGAAGAAGACAGCGGACGCACCAATGGACCCTTATCAAAAGACACTCAACGGTTACTTCATAAAGGAAGGAGAAGATTTCCTCTTATGTGGCTTCCCAGAGCCATGGATGGACCAAAAGGGAAAATGTCTAAAGCCAGGGTTCGAGATCTTTTTCTTCCATGAATTTTCCAAATACAAAGACCCATTTTTACAAATGCCTGAAAAGCCCGTTGCTGCCAAGGATTGGATCGGTGCGCTAGACGGCTCTGTCATGAAAAATCTGCTGGATGAGGGAAGCACGGAGGTTATGAAAGCAGATCCTGGAAAAGCCAAAGGTGAATACGTCGAAGGTCTGGTGAAGGAAGCAGCCGAGAGTGGAGAAGATGAGGAAGATCAGGGAGAGACCGACAAAGGGAAGGCCGAGAAAGAAAAGATGGAAGAAATTACCAAGGCAGGGGATTTGGAAGAATGCTTCATCACTGATCTGGAGGGAGAGAACAAGAGAGAGTGGGTTTTTGAGTCTAGTGATAGGTTTCCCCCACACTCAAAGTCTGTAATGGCCTAAATGAGGCGTCTGTCAATTTCTATGTCTGTTGTAATCACTCCAAAGAAAATCAATGAAAACATGACTGATTCTGCCTACTCGAACGCGCTTAATGAATGTGATGAATGTGATGATCATGAAATACCTAATGAATTGCAAAAGTTAATTGAAAAAGAAAAAAGAATCTGCATGTAAAATCACTGAGGACACTCTAATGATTAATCTAGGAAATGAAAATAATCCTCAAAATGTCTTTATCGGCTCTACACTTAGTAATAAAGAAAGCAAAGAACTAATCAATCTATTAAATGAATTCAAAGATGTTTTTGCATGGTCTTATAATGATATGCCAGGCATTGATCCAAAGATAGTCCAACACCACATCCCTCTCTTTCCCAATTCAAAACCCATAAAACAAAAATTGAGGCGAATGAGGCCAGAATGGGCACTTAAAGTAAAAGAGGAGGTTGAAAAGCAATTAAAGGCTGGATTCTTGATGGTCACCGAGTATCCTGAGTGGATTGCCAACATTGTACCTGTCCCAAAGAAGGACGGTCGTGTTAGGGTTTGCGTTGATTTTTGAGATTTAAACAGGGCAAGCCCTAAAGACGATTTCCCGTTACCCCACATCGACGTGTTGGTCAATAACACTGCGGGACACGAGCTTCTATCTTTCATGGATGGATTCTCTGGGTATAATCAAGTCCTCATGGCACCTGAGGATAGGGAGAAAACCACGTTCATCACTCTGTGGGGGACATATTGCTATAGGGTCATGCCGTTTGGACTTAAGAATGCAGGTGCGACCTATCAAAGGGCTGCCACCACTTTACTACACGACATGATCCACAAAGAAGTGGAGGTGTATGTGGATGATATGATTGTTAAATCCAAAGAGAGGGGAGGGCACCTAGAGGCTTTGAGAAAGTTCTTTGAGAGATTGAGGGAGTTCAAAATGAGGCTAAATTCGCAGAAATGCACGTTCGGAGTCACTACCGAGAAATTATTGGGATTTCTTATTACTCAGAGGGGAATAGAGGTGGACCCCACCAAAATAAAAGCCATAACCGAAATGAACCCACCGAAAAATGAGAAAGAACTGAGAGGTTTCCTGGGGAGAATACAGTTCATCAGCCGCTTCATTTCCAAACTCACCTTAACCTGCGACCCACTGTTCAAACTGCTTAGAAAAGGAGAAAATTCAAATGGGACGCCTCTTGCCAACAAGCCTTCGACAAAATCAAAACCTACCTCCAAAACCCACCTGTCCTATCGCCACCTTTACCTGGGAGACCCCTGTTACCTTATCTCTCCGTATCTAAAGACTCGATGGGGTGTATGCTGGCCCAAGAAGGAGAAGAGGGGCACGTGGAGAAGGCCATTTATTACTTGAGCAAAAGAATGGTCGGATATGAGTTAAAGTACTCGCCCTTGGAAAAGGCCTATTGGGCCTTGGTTTGGTGTACCCGTTGCCTTCGCCATTACATGCTAGCCTTCCCTGTAATCCTGGTATCCCGAATGGACCCATTAAAATACCTATTCAAAAAACCCGTCTTGACCAGTAGGATTTCCCGTTGGACCATGATGCTAGCTGAATTCGACATCAAGTATGTCACTGCCAAGTCTGTGAAAGGAAGGGCTGTCGCTGAGTTTTTAGCCGACCTCGCCATAGAATCTGAGGACGAGGGAGAATTCAAGTTTCCGGATGAGGGAATAATGGAGGTAAAGGAGGATTTGTGGAAAATGTACTTCGATGGAGCAGCCAACCAACTAGGTTACGGAGTTGGAATCATTCTCATAGCACCCGATGGGGCCCCTACCCCATTAGCCGTCAAACTCAAGTATAACTCGACCAACAACACTGCGGAGTACGAAGCATGCATAATTGGGATGGAAGCAGCCTTGGCTTTGAAAGTCGGATGGATTGATGTCTTCGGAGATTCCAATTTGATCATATCCCAAGTCCGAGGAGATTGGAAGGTAAAGCATGAGAAACTGAGACCTTACCATGACTATCTGGAAAGTCTGAAAGCGCAGTTCCAAAAGATTTGTTTTTACTACCTCCCTCGTGAAGAAAACCAACTAGCCAACTCTTTGGCTACCTTAGCCTCGATGATCCAAATCCCCTCCAAAACTGCCATGATCCCGCTGATGTTGTCAAAATCAAGATATAAAAGTATACTTTACTTTTCTAAAGATTTGCAGTGTGGAAGTAAAGGTCGAACCCACAGAGATTGATTAACTACCGCGCTTTAATTTTAAAACCTAAATCTAATTAATTAAGAAAAACAGATTTTGATTTGATTTTAATAAAACTAAGAACAATAAAAGTAAATCTAAATTATAAAAGCAATTAAAGTTGTTTTAAAGATATTTAGAGGGAACCTAGGATTGCAAATCCACCACTAGCTTCATAATAAGAATATTTATGAATCACTTTAGCCTATTAAGTTGGATGATAATGGGGAATTGTAGCTACAAGCCCAATTCCTCCGTCAAGAAAATAACTATGGTTCAAGCACCAACATAATCCATCTTCGGTTAGCACGAATTATCCCACACTAAACTAGGGTTGTGACATAATCCGTCTAATCTAGGCATGGACTATTCGGATACTTGATAGCACAATTCAATAAAGCACCATCACATGTAAACAATCTAAACAAGCACAGCAAGCATAGATCATTGAGCACATCACAGTCAAAATAGATCTAAGACAAGAATAAATTCTGAATGTAATGATTTAATCACTAGAAGTACGACTTATTTATAAAAATCCTCTAAACATGTGACTGTCATCCATACATAATAAAACTAAAATAAAAACATAAATAAAACCCTATTACTCGTCTAGGGCTTCATTGAAACCCTAGATCTAGAGTTTAGTTGGCCATAGAATTGATGAATAGCAAGAGGTTGATGGAGGAGGCCATGGGAATCCTTGGTCTTCTTCTTCTTCTCCTTGCTTTTCTCTCTTCAATGGCTGAAAATATATGTGTATATTGATGTAGCTAATGTTGTGTAATGATGTGTAATCCTAAATTTGAGTTAGAATAGGATTTATATAGAGTTTGGAAGGATTTAGGAAGCTTTCCTAAGCCAAATCGCACTAAAACTGCTATATTTTGTAATCTGGACGTCATATGCACAAACCACCTTCGCTGGGCACTTTAATTTAACAAAATACGTGGTTTTGATTTTTGCACAGGTCGCTCGCGCAACCCGCTCGCGCGAGGTCCTTTTCGCTGCACTGCGCGACTTTCGTAGAATTGCGATAACTTTTGACTCGGACCTCGGATTGACTCACCGTTTGCGGCCACGCGTCTGTAACTCAAAGATCTACATTTTATATCTCTGGAGAAATTTCTCAAATCCAAAGTATCCTTTGTCAAAAATGCAATTTTTCGAGACTTCTACTGCATTCAGCTTTCACCGGAATCACCATTTGAGCCCAGAATGACTTCCAAAGCCACTAATCATTGGATTTTTGTGCATTTTCATATTAAAGCTCCAAAACCTACAAAATATAGAATACTTATTAAAAATTACTTAATAACTACATGAAATGAGCTAACAAAGCGTATTTTTAGGACTATAAACGACAACTATTCGTCGCCGATCACCCGCTATCCATAGAAGTGAGGAACCAACCGTCATTTGAAATGATCGCGGCCATAGAAGATGAAGAGGAAATACCGTGGTATGTGGATGTGTGGAAGTTCATTAAAGAAGAAGAATACCCCAAAGGAGCCTTAGAAAATGACAGAAAAGCGATTCGACGATTCGTCGCTCAATTTGTGATTTACGCAAATAAGCTATGGAAGAAATCCTACACTGGGTATAATCTGGAGTGCCTATATGGAAAAGAAGCTAAGAGAATGATGGAGGAAATACATGAGGGAGTGTGTGGGCCCCACATGAATGGCCACATACTGGCAAAGAAGATCATCCGACAGGGGTACTATTGGACGACCTTGGACAAAGACTGTTGTGAATACGTTAGAAGGTGTCACAAGTGTCAAATTCATGCAAATTTGATGCATACCCCGCCGTCACAGCTCTATAGCATGACCACCCCTTGGCCATTTTTCGTGTGGGGGATCGATATCATTGGTGAGATAGTTCCGAAGGCTTCCAATGGGCACTGATACATAATCGTGGCAATTGATTATTTTACAAAATGGGTAGAGGCAGCCTCATATGCAACTTTGAAAGCCAAGGACATGGTAAGTTTCATCGAGAAAAACATAATCTGCAGGTATGGGGTCCCATATGAGTTTATCTCCGATCATGGCAGTCATTTCCAGGGAGAGAGTATCCTGCTCTCGGAAAAGTATAAGATCACTCGCCATCAATCGTCCCCGTATAGGCCTCAGACAAATGGAGCAGTAGAAGCAGCAAATAAGAATGTTAAAGCAATCTTGGGAAAAACGACGGATACATATAAGGATTGGCATAAGAAGCTGTCGTTTGCTTTGTGGGGATACCGAACCTCGGTAAGAACTTCAACGGACGATACGCCGTATTCGTTGGTCTATGGGATGGAAGTCGTTCTCCCAGTCGAGGTAGAAATACCCTCTCTTAGGGTTTTGGCAGAGTGTGAGATCACAGAATCAGAATGGGTACGAGGAAGGTATGAGGAGTTGATGTTACTCGATGAGAAGAGGCTGGCCGCAGTAAACCACACTCGGGGGTACCAGAAGAGGATAGCTCGTGCTTTCAACAAGTCCGCCCAAGGAAGCTTGCTGAGGGTGACCTGGTCCTCAAAGAACTGAAAGTGCCTGTTTATGACCCTAGGGGAAAATTCAAACCCAACTGGGTCGGGCCATACATCATTAAGACTCTCCTTTCCGGAGGAGCGGCCTATCTCATGGACCTGGACGGGGTTGAATTTAAGCAACCAATTAACCTCGATCGCCTCAAGAAATACTTTGCTTGAAACCTTTCTTTCCAAAGCCTCCTACCTTGATGAACTACGCTTGACCTGATTCCCGTTAGGGGATACGTAGGCAACCTACTCGGTTCGGTCAGTAAATAATTGACTGATTGGCACTCTTCTTTGCAGCCTTAAACCGAACTACTTGGGACCTGATGCCCGATTGGGGATAAGTAGGCAGGCTCTCCAAAGCCCTCAGTCCACTCAAAAAAGACTGTGCTAAACTAGGGGCAAATTGGCATTTGCCCGGAACTACTTCGAAGCCCTAAAACCAGGGGCAAACTTCGTTTGCTAGCCGAAGAACCCAGATACAAGACCCTCCTTTGGATCGCCTAGCTATCAAGATAAGTATTATAAAGAAACAAATGAGAATTTATGGTATAGAAAAAGTAAAGCTTTAAGCAAAAAGCAAAGTAAATAGCCAAGTAAAGACATTGAAAGGAGAATTCTTCATAAAAGATTAATCGAAGGAGTGAGCACTTTGATTAAGCATGTTAGAACTTTCCTAAAGATAACAACACTTCTTAAAAAAAATAAATAAGGAAAATCACATTCAAAAGCGTAAAAAAGGAGTAGGCAGGGTCTGTCAGAAAGTTTTGTAAAATGGCAAGCTTTTCCCTGTTCTCGTCTACTTTATTATGCATGTGTCTGTCAAACTCGTCTCGCAACCAAGGCCTGGATCTCTAGAAGGTACTGGACAGTAGGCATAGTCGGAGCAGGAATCCTCAGGCACGGAGCAGCCATCCTACTGTGCCAAGCCTCGATGAAAGCCTTCACGATAGAAGGGCGCAAAGTGGACCCCCTGGTGAAATCAGCAGTCACAGATTCAGTAGTATCTTGCAAAAGTCCAAACTGATGGACAACCCGATCGGGAATGTAAAAAGTAGTAGTACGCAAACCCGACAGCCAGATGTCAGGTCGCCCAGGAAGGCGTACAGCAATAGAGCGATGGGTCCACTGCAGACAAACCCAGCAGATATCACTAGAAGAGAGGCCCTGGAGCCAACCAAGCCATGCATCGACGGATTGAAATAAGTTGTGAATCTCCATACGATCGTAAGGAAGTGACCCGCGAAGATGGGAAGGGTGTATAAAGAGATCCAAATGCTCCATGAGCCAAATCTGCAAAACAAAAGGTGCCCCGGCAGGTAATGTGGCCCCGGTAGCATGAGCATGGCCCAATCCAATCAAAGTTTCACCAAGGACCAGCATAACAACAATTTTCATCTCCCGCAAACCGCATGCAATGGGTATAAGAGTGTCAGAAGATGACTGAAAGAGGAAGTAAGAGAGCATAGCAATCGACAGGGCACTACGTCGGATGATCTGATACTCACCATCGTAAGGGTCCCCTATGGGAGCATAAACGGAAGAAAGGCGCTCAAAGTCAATCTGCCTGTCACAAATAAAGGAGCCCACCACATTCCGAGATGTGTGGAGAAGAGTGGCTAAATCTCGGACAAACCCGGCCTGAACTAGAGGAACCGTCAATTCAGCAGAAGGATCGGTGTGAAGAACGGCGCTGAATTCCTCAAACAAGGGGCAAATCTCCTGAGAGCCAAAATGAAAGACGTTGAAAGAAGGATTCCAACATTGGATGGCAGCTCGAAGTAGGCCCTCATTCAAATTCATCCGTCGGAAAGAGAAAAGATCATTCAGCCTGAAGCACTCAAAGTTGAGCCTGTCAACGCCGGAAAGGGTATCCATCCATGGGAAAAGGATTTGGGAGCTGATGGGGGCCATTTGGGAAGAAAGTAAAGAAGAAAAGAGAAGTGTTTTGCGGAGCCTTGAGAAAGAAGGGGTATAAATAGGGGAATAAAGATGCCTACCTACCCGCGACACTCGATAAAGTGCAACGGCACTCAATGAAATGTTGCACGGCAGTCCGTGAATGCCGTTGCGGCATTCACTGACTGCCGTCGCGGCACTCACTGAGTGCCGCGAAGACCTAACCGAGTGTCGTTCCGGGTTTGTCATTGGCCAGGGTCTGTTTGTAACACGTTTAGCCCACCTGCCAAACAAAAAACTAGATAAAAGACAGTAAAACGTGCGCTTCATGCAACACGTGCAACAAAGACTAAGCCATGATCGCGTACATTCATTTCATTCATTTGTTCATTATAAATAAAAGAGATAAAAGCATTCAAAAAAATCAAATAAAGGAGGGACCAAGCCATGGTCCCATATACGGCAAAAAGGACCAAGCTATGGTCACATGCATGGTGAATAAGAGAGCAAAAATATAATAATAAAGGTATCAAGAGTGCCTATCCTACCAGAGCCATCATCAAGATAAGAGTGAACATATATATATATATATATACAGTCCACCAAATAAAGTATGCATCCTTCCAAGAAAACACTCAAAAGAAATAAAAAAGAAAAAGCAGGATCAGCCTCGGCCCCGGCTGCGAGTCTGACGGGTCATACGCCTGAGGGGCTCCTCCTCCGACTCTGTCCCGCTGCCTCCACCGCTCTCCCCATGTCCACCTCCTCCCCTGCCTCGACCCCCGCTGCTGCCTCCGCCACTACCGCCGCCTCTGCCTCCACCTCGTCCGGCATCGCTACCTCCAAGGGCATCGCTGAGAGGGATGACGAACTGCTGTAGCCGCTGCTGGAGCTCTCCTACCTGCCGGGATAGAGTCCCCACCTGTTCCTCCTGGATGGAGGGAGAAAGACAAAATTATCAATAAAACAGCTTGGAAAGTAGGGTAAGCAAGTAAAAAGAAGCTTTTCTTTATTATTCTTACCAGAGCTCTCGCATGAGTCTCAGCAGCCGATCGCGCCCCCTCGGCCTGTACAAAAGGAAGAAAGGTTAGAATGTCTGAATAAAACTACTTTTTTTAAAATAAAGCAAGGTTTAGGAATTACCCTCCACTCTCGACCGTATATCCACTCCCTCACGATGTGGGCGTAGAGCAAGCCCTCCTCCGCGTAGTCCCGCGGGACATGGTCGTACTAGAGCGGAATGGTGGGGGCACCCGCCTGGTATCTGGGGACCATGGTAGTGGTCTGCTCGCCGTAGGAGACTGTCCTAAGACTCCAATCCCAGGGCGGTAGAGCAGGAGCCCGAGCAGCAGCGGGAACGGGCTGCAAAAGAAGAATGAATCCAATAAAGAGGTAAACACGCATGTTTTAAAAATTGAAAAGAAAGTTTGGAAAGGCTAAAAGAAACTCACCCGAGTCACCTCCATCAAGGGGAAGTTCCTCATTAGCTTCGCAACCCGGAAGGCTGCGTACCCTGATGGAGGATCCAAGAAACCCTGGAGAGACAGACCGGCTAGGGCAGCTGTAAGCACAGAACCCTGGAGGGTATCGGTGGCCCTCATAGACTCCGGCGGAGGGTGTGGTACGAAGAAGGACTCGGCCGCAAGTGACTGTCTGGTCACCCTCTCTCCCAAGTACCAAGCCCGAGCCTCGGGTCCATCTAGCAAAATCCGCTGAGGGTCGTACCTAGCCGACTCCCATATCCCCTGGGAGGTCTCTGGAAGTACGTCTAGCCAGAGCTACCATTAGACGTGCTGCTCTCATAGGTTCGTTAGGAAGTTCCTGAACGAAATAAAATCATGAGCTCTGGTCTTACGCCCGACCCGATCCTTCGCCCACTTCAGCCCCTGGGGTATGATGAGGGCGTCTGCTGGCCGCGTGTCAGGCGACATCATATGTAAGTACTCATGGGACCAAATCTGTGAGAAAGAAAGAGGAACATAAGTTTTAAATATAGAAATCCGAAATAAGAATGCAAAGTTTAAAATAGGATCAAGAAAAGAAAAGGGAGTATACCTCTCATGCCCTCCAGAAGCCGCCAATAGAGGCCGGGTGATCCCGGGATATCTCTCCCATATGCCGATACAGGATGGCTAATCCTGCACCAGCCCAGTCGTACTGATATATCTGGTCCATGCGATCCAAGGACCCCAGTAATGCCACAGAAATCTGGTCTCCTTTGGTGCTCAATAGGGAGCAACCCAACATGTACATCAGAAACTCCCGAGCCATCTGCTCGTCTGTAAAGCCCTGCCGGCCCCGAAAAGTGTCCATAAACCACCTGGCCGTAACCAAGGACTCATCAGGGACTGCTCCAAGTAGCACCTGCACCTGCACCTGATCCCACTCACGAGCCACATCCAAATATCGCAAGGGCTCTCCACCAAATGGGATCCCCGTGATCATACTAAAGTCGAGAGGAGTCATCGTCATCTCCCCGAACGAGAAGTGGAAGGTACTGGTGGTGTCCCACCACCGCTCGGCCAATGCATGTATCTGCTGTAAGTCGTTGGAGCTCTTCGTCAAGAGTTTGATGAAGTCCCCAAAACCGGCAGCCGTAATGAATCCCTGCACAGTCTCACTGAGCTCCCTGTACCACTCAAACCCGTGACCAAGGCTGCCGTGCCCTTTCAGCACCTTGGGCTGCAGCTGTAAGAAAGAATCACAAGATTTGTTGTTAGAAAATGGATAAAGAACAGAGCAATAAAAAAATAAATAAGTAATAATAAGGAAAAGCGATATAAGAATGAATAACAAGGGAGAAAAGAGAAATACTCATAGAAAATTTCACAGAGCATGGGGGAATAATGAAAGCATTTCAAAAAAATAATAATAACAAAAGAGAGAAGTTCAAAAAGGGAGGGAAAGAGATCCTTTGGAGAAAATGAAAGATAGTGATGTGCACAGATACAGTTGAAACGCCCAAAAATTTGTAAACACAGTAGTTGCATTTACGAGGGAAAGTGAAAACTTCAAATAAAGCGGTTGCATCCATGAACTTAAACAGGCGAACAAGCACAGATGCGATCAGAACACGCGGAAGATCAACAAGCATGGAGAGGCATAAGAAATTACATTGAGTAAAGCATGACATTCACGATATTTAAAAAGGGAGGAAATTAAAAGAGAGAAAAGGAAGAGGTGTTTACCTCGCGCTTGAACGCGCGAACAGATAAATGCACGTCCGGGTCAAGGAGTAAAAGTGTTGCATCGGGGCTGGGAGTATCCCGATACTTCGCCCTTTTCCTACTACCTGAACCACTCGCCATGTCTGTCAAGAAAGAGAGGAGTTCACGTGTTAGATTCGTAAAAAGTTCAAAGAAAAACAATAAATAAAGAGAATAACTCGAGTTTTGATCAAGTAGAACTATGGCTAGATCGATACAAGCAAGAAGAGGAGAGGAAAATTTTCTCTAGAGAGGTTTTGAGGTGGAGAGAGTTGAGAGAATGAGAAAAAAAATGAATTGAAACCGCCGGTTTTAGCCACTGCCGCTCAAAGGCGGCACTCGGTTTTCCGTGCGCGGCAGTTGATTGACTGCCGAGCGGCACTCGCCAAGTGCCGCAACGGCACTCCGTGAGTGCCGCACGGCAGTCGCGGACTGCCGCAAAAATCCGCATGTGCCGCGGCTAAGTCGGTTCAAAGATCCTTCATTCCCCCCCAAAAAATTCAAATCAAGTCCCGAAAATTGAATTTGAGGCCCCCAAGATTTGCCCTCATTGCACTTTTGGCCCTCGGAGTCATTTTTAGGTTCAAATTGACTACAAATTTCAAAAATTTACAAAGATTTGAGCCTGTGGGCTCCCAATTCCTGAAAATTGAAAAAGATTTGAGAGTGTAACAGATTTACATTCTCGGTTCTTGCAACAGATTTGCGTTTACCCTCGTTTTGGGTATATAACAGATTTACATTCTCGGTTCACGCAACAGATTTGCGTTTACCCTCATCATGGGAATATAGCAAATTTATATTCTCAATCCACGTAACAGATTTGCGTTCACCCTCGTTTTGGGAATATAACAGATTTATATTCTCGGTTCTCGCAACAGATTTGCATTTACCCTCATTTTGGGAATATAACAGATTTATATTCTCGGTTCTCATAACAGATTTGCGTTTACCATCGTTTTGGGAATATAACAGATTTATATTCTCGGTTCTCGCAACAGATTTGCATTTATAACAGATTTATATTCTCGCAACATATCTGCGTTTACCCTCGTTTTGGGAATATAACAGATTTATATTCTCGGTTCTCGTAACAGATTTGCGTTTACCCTCGTTTTGGGAATATAACATATTTGTATTCTCGGTTCTCGCAACAAATTTGCGTTTACCCTCGTTTTAGGAATATAACAGATTTATATTCTCAGTCCACGTAACAGATTTGCATCGATCCTTGTTTTGGGAGTGTAACGGATTTATATTCTCGGTTCTCGCAACAGATTTGCGTCAACCCTCGAAATCAAATCAAAAGCATCTTCGTGACCCCCGTAACAGATTTTGCATCGGTTAAGAATTAGGTAATCTTCCCTGACTAACACGTCACGTAAAATGCGTCGTACGTGGGGAAGACATGATGAGCATGGCACTTGTATAACCAGGTCAATTCGGAAAATACCATTGCATAGCACTTGCATCACGATAAGATAGGTGCATTCATCTGTATGGTTACTTGTGCTTGTGTGTTTGGTTCCTGGCCGAACTACGCTTTGGTCTGATTCCTGTTGGGATACGTAGGCAGCTCACCGTTGAGCACGACCAACATGAACCGTTTGTGTAGCCATTTTTGCAACGCATTTTATTTTACCCAAATTCGACAGTCTGGTCAAAGGCTTGTCTTCACACAGGATTTGACATTCACTTATGGGATGCGTTGCCCCACAAGTTCTGTCAAAGAGGGGCAAACTGTAGACACCCCAATTTTGACCGACCGTCGAATTTAGGAGAGCATCACCTCCACGTCCAATGATGATAAGGATCGAAAAGATTCGAAGCATTCCAAGCTCTTCAGAAAGTTCTCCAAACGCGATAAAATTTCACAGAAAGAAGAAAATACCAGGTATTTAGGAGAATTCAGGTATGAAACACCATTTTTGGAAAAGATCTTCAAAAAATAAATTTCTTTAAGAAAAAGGGAAAACCTAAAAAGGGAAGTTCAAAAGAAAACGGCACACGGCAGTATTTTGCGGCACTCAGTGAGCGCCGAACGGTATCCAGTGAGTGCCAGCCCGGCATTTACTGACTGCCGCTGACATTTTCTGACTGTCGTTTGCTTTTAAAGTCCGTATTTTGTGGTACACTACGTATGTGTATGCGGATAAAAACAAAAAACTAATAAGTAAGGTTGACAAAAATACGGCAATCAATAATTTGGTGCGGCACTTACTGAGAGCCGCGCGGCAGTCACGGAGTGCCGCGACGGCAGTCACAGAGTGCCGCGACGGCATCCACGGACTACCGCAGATTATTTTTGACTGCCACCCTGGGCAGCAGTCTGTCTAATTTTAGGAAGTACGTATTGTACCACCAAATAAGACATTTACACCTGTCTTTTACTCCGAATTCACTGAAAATACTTGGTAATTTTTGTCTATAAAAGAGGGAGGATCTTCCTTGAGGAGGGGAGAGACATACAACACAATACATGAGAGATAACCACCACTATATTAACATATTTTTGGAGAAAGAAAAGAGAGAGTTTTGGAGAGCTTGAAGAAGAGTTTGGAAGATTTTCAAAGGAGAGAAACTTTGAGGATAGTTTGGAGGTGATCCTCCAACCATAAGTTGTCTATTTACATTCTTCCTTTTTTTTGAATCTCTAATCCTCAAACCTTTTTATTTTCTTTGCTCCATTTCTTTTGTTGATCATACTTCCTTTTTGAGACTCTTAGAGATTCTCAATATCTCTCTTGAAATCTCTTGAACATGATCTTTTGAATCCCATGTCAGCCTGGGCTTCACATGGGAATCAAAGTTTGATCATCACTTCATTTTATAGCAAATAAATGGATCCAAGTCCATACTTATGACTTGGGTCCCCTAACTTGATATTTCATGGAATCCTTTCTATATTCCTTTGAGACTCATAAGTATTAGCCATGTCTTCATCTCCAATGACCATCAAATGGTAGGAGAAAATGGTTTGGTTTAAGTCCAACTTCATGGTTTAATAGTTGGGGTTAACACATAAAAGTTGAACTTGATAGATGAAACAGTGGGTTCATAAACCGGCTTCGATCAAGGATTTTTAGTTCGAAATCTAACCATTGGAATAAAGTGAAACCAACGGTAAAATGTCAATAACACAATGTTTTACCACTGTAATTTTTGTTTTGACGAAATTCCATGCTTAAGATGGTTTGGTCCTATGATTTTAAAACATGCAACTCTCTGTCCAAAATTTCAGAACAGTAAGTCCATTTTGAAATTCATAAATCAGAATCTTAATGGAGTTTTCGGGGTCTTTAATAATTTTTTCTAGGTACCTTGATGTGTTAGGAAGATCCCCTAAAACGATCTAAGTGTTTCTCATCTTTTTGCTATTTTTAGAAAATCATACAAGATCTCTAGACAGAGAGTTGCAGATTCCTGAGTGATGTCTAGTGTTTTCCATATTCCCGGAGATCTAACCATTCAAACCTTGATTTTCTTTTTGGGTTATAAACTAGACTCACAGAGGCATATCATATCCAAATATTATTAAGATCCAACCATTGGAAGTATGGTTTTTCTATTTTTTAAGATATGGTCTGCTCTCTGTAATTCATAAAAAAAACTGCTACTGTTTTTGTCTAATCTTATTTATTTCAACTCAAATGGCCCTCTAATGTCTTGAGACCCAAATCATACTTTGAATAATGATAATTTAGCTTAAATCCAGAGGCTAAGTGACCCAAATTAGTGAATAAATCCATGTCTTATTCTTGTTCACATTCATTCATTCATGTACATTTAATGCTCATGATTAGAACTAGCTATTGAATAAAGTTGGATTTCATGCTTGATAGGTTTAAGCTAGAAATTTAGGATTGTTATTTCTAACTTCACATCTTGTATATCATGTGGACTAACCTTTTGTTTTGTAGCGCTATTAAGGTATGATCTCTAGGACCCCCTTTAATTTATTTTAATTTCTTGATTTTATTGATTTTTCAACCTCATGCGCGACACATTAGAATTAGGATCTTGCCTTATATGTATATGTGATTAGAGACACTTTTTTAGGATTTTCTTTTGTTTGTATGCATTGCACGTTTAATATCGCTGTTGGATCCCGGGTAAGTTCTCTTGTTCCCTAGTGCATATCATGCTGCTTGCTACTTGAAATATGTGATTTTTGAATTATATTTTATCAATTGCAATTTTACACCCCTTTGGACATGCTTTTTGTAACGCATATCTATACATATATATTAGTTGAGGGCACATTTAAATTAATAATTCAATTAGAAGGATATTGAGTAGAGGCCTATCGCAAGATAGGATGAGAGAGGGTGTTTTAGTCCGACGGGCTCCTTCCTCTCTCATTCCATAATCCCCGGACCTAGTTAATCTCTGGTTTCTAAAAGATCAGTTTGCTCTGAAAATGGTTTCTTAATTTTCCTTTTAAAAATTAAGTGGCGACTCATTTGTTTTTGAAATTTAAAAGAATTTTAAAAGAAAAGCTGTGGGTAGAAAGAAAACCTGCGATATCCACAGAGACCATCGGGTATGTCTCTAATTTTGCGCTCCTTAAGGTTATGAGGTTCTAACCTTGATTTTGCCCTTGACAAATGGATGGTATGAGGCTGTTTGCCACTAGTCAGATGGCGTCCTTGGTAAGTTTCTGACTCGGCTTCACTTTTGTACTTTTGGTTGTTTCTCTATTGATTGCTTTCATTTTATTTGTGTATGCAGTATCGCGGGGGTGGTGCCGGCTCATCGAGGACTGGGCCGAGGTGCAGAGGTGGCAGGAGGAGGCCATCACTGACGTACACGTTGGGTGGCCCGACAGAGGACGAAGAAGAGGAAGACTAAGGCCTCCTAGGCGGGGATTTTTGTTTTATCTCTATTTCATATTTCAATTAGGTTGTACTAGTGAATAATGTGACTGATGGACAATGTGTAAGACAATGTGTAGGATGATGTGTAGGATGATTTATCACCCTTGACAGAGTATTATGATGTTTTGCCTTTCGAGCCGGATAGTTTCCGATTTGAAGGCGCAGTTGTGTGCTTGCTTTGGTTGGTGGTTGTGCATTGTGATTTTGTGATTGTTGATGTTACTGCAATGAGCAGCCTTGTGATAGTGAGTGTATTTGCCTTGCCGGTGGGATAGTCTGTGAAACGGGGAGGTGCTGCCAAAATTTTGAATTTTTCTAGAGCCATGACAGAAAATATGGCATTATATAATCCCGCTGAACTCACAGCTTGGCTGAACATCACGGATTGTGTGGAGCGGATCAACCTCTTCAGCTACGGTGTGACCGAGTTATTCTCTCTTTGCCAGATGGCTCTGAACACTGAGTTCATGCGTGCCGCTATTGTCCACTGGGACCCGGTGAACCATGTCTTCAATTTCAACGGCCTGGAGATATGTCCCATGTTTGAGGAGTTATGTGCTATCCTTGGCTTCAATTCTAACTCTGACCTTATTCTTCCTTCTGCTAATACCCCCAGTCGCACATGAGGCTTGGCTGAATACCTAAATTCCACTACTATTTCCCGTCGGCTAATTCATGGTGAGGTTCTTGACATTGCTTCCATCATCGGCTGGTATGCTAGTCCTGGGAATCCTAGCATATATGATGCTACCCGCGGGGCCGCTCTGATATTGTGCATGACTTCGCACTTTCTGTTCTCGAGTGCTTCTATCGACTTGGTGCACGTGTACCTTGGGCTGAAATTTAGCAGGAATCCCATGGCCATGGTTCTGGCTGAAACCCTGAATGGTTTGGATCGCGCTTTCAATCAAGGAACACTTCTTCTTTCTGGGGCGCCTTTGGTGTTATAGGCTTGGCTCTACGAGCGCCTTCAGTTATGGACTGGTAGTGTGCCGTCGGTTTACTTCCACAGAGCTGTGCTTCATCCTCATTACACTTCTGCCGATTGGGTTGGCATGATGGGTGCTTTATCTGAGGCCGACATTTGCTGGATCGTGAGGCGTTAGGGCCTTCATGCTGTGACCACTAGTCTCGGGGATTACCAGAGAGTGTGGCTGATGGGTCTGAGAGAGACCTCTTTCTATCATCCTCGCCGATTGGCCAGATAGTACGAGCGAGTTCAAGAGGTCCCCTGGGGGTTTACTGAGAGGGTCTTTGCTTCCAAAGTCAGAGCCACTACGATTGCTGCTTTCATCAGGGGCTGGGTCGGTCGAGCAAGAGCCTATTTCTAGAGACCTTTGAAGAAATAAAAGACACAAAATAAAACTAGACTTAACTGAATCTGCTTCTTTCCTCCAAGTGTCATTGATATTTGGGATTGCTTTCTGAAAGAACTTTTTGTGTTTTCATTTATCCCTGCTTATGTAATATTCAAAGTTTATTTATCGGCGAACCTTGGTTACTTGGAGAACCTTATTTTATGCATTTGGCTTTCTGAAAACATTTGTAGTATGATTTTGATAAGATGTTTGCTTTTGGTACTTGTTTGGGCATGCTAGGACGATTAGAGGCAAACGAGGCGGGTGGCCGAAGTTTGCCCCTAGTTTGGGATATGTATGGTTGCGAGGCAAATGAGGTAGATGACCGACGTTTTGTTGGGTTTGTGCCCTCAAACCATTACTTTATGTATGAGACATTGACATTTTAATATATGGATATCAGCTTTACATTTAGTTATGTATGTTTTTTTCATGAGATGATTGTTATCCTTAAGTATCATAGTAAGTAATTCGTGTATGTATGAGATACATACAAGTGAGATACGAATTACTATTCTTTATTACTTAGAATGTGTCACAGTGGATGATGAGACTGGATATCTCATCAGGTTTACACTGTAGCATGGTTAACTACCATTGGATGGAGTGATTAATCTCAATCACTAGAGTTTAACTCTTAGTTAACATGCTAGTGCTTATAGTGCATTGACGGACCTGAGCTTTCCTATTGACACTCAAGACTGTCAATCAGTCGATAGGAACTCATAACTTGTATAAGGTACGTGTTCTTAATCTTGAGACAATTATGAACACAGACTGTGGATATGGCTGCTTTGACTTACCAATCAGTGAGGTCTATACAAGATCAACACCTGGGTATCTTGGGTATGTCATATTCGTAGGGTTGTGAACATAAATTGTCAAGACAGAATCTACCCTCTGTTTCGGAGTAAGCATTCCCTTGAGAATGTCACCAAGTCGATTACTGAGTACTGTAGTCTTGTTGATAAGAGTTATCAACATGTTTGGTAATCATGAGATGTGAATGGGACTCAAGGAATACAAGAAGTAATCATGATTCAGGTTGACAGTAACAGTTATCCGACTACCTGAATATGATTACGAATGCTGAAGGTAGAGGGACATTAGTACAACATATAAGTCTAGTTATCGCTTCGGATATGTTCATTTGCGTTGGAGTTCAGTTATCGTTTTATAGTGGAGTAAACGTTAACTGACCAGTTAGTTAGTTTGCTGATCAAAGAGTTTGGTCATGGTAATTAACAAACTGGTCTGAGCCAACAATAAAGAGCCTAGGAGGTCCCACTCTTAGCTCCGCCAGGATACTTGGAAAGACACATGAGGAAGTTGTCAAGACAAGTTCGATCGATTGAAGTATGTTCGATCGATTGAAGTCTTGGCAGCCTCGATCGATCGAGAATGGTTTGATCGATCGAAGGTTCGATCGATCGAAGATCTTCGATCGCTCGAAGTCTAGGTCGGTTCTGGAAATCTATAAATAGGGCAGCTGCGTTCTGGAAAAAGAGTTCGTCGTTTCAGAACGTTAGAAGCTGCAGAAACTATTTTAGAGCCCCAAAACCTTCTTTTTCCTCTCTATTAGAGATCCCACCATCTCTAGTCTCTCGGACAAGCATCCGTAGGAGACATAAGGGTGAAGACAACCCAGTGGAGGCTGCTGCATCACCAAGGAAGAAGAAGAAGAAAATCAGAATTGGGTTCAAGACAATAAGGTATAACTCTTGTCCCCTCTTGTACGCATCTATAGAATTAACGAGTAGTAGATCCTGGGCTACCATTAAGTTTTATAACTTGAATTTTCTGCTGCACGTTCAAACTTTTAACTTAAACTGGTTTTTCCATCACGTTTGCCCTAGTTTAGAAGAGGTTCAGGCAAACGAGGCGGGTGGCCGAAGTTTGCCCCTAGTATGAAGGGTGATTTCTGGGTTATGGTAAGGACCGCAGCTTTATTTTTCTCACACGCTCATAATTTTGCCTAAGCACCAATTAGGTGACCTAGCGAGCTCTTTTCTCTCTTTTGTTATTGCTCACTTTGGATTTAACTCTAACTTTTGCCTAGGCGTCCTTTCGGATTTTCAACCTAGCGAGCCATCCTTCTTTTCTTTTTTTGAAAGTCTGCCTACGTACCCCCGAACGGGGATCAAGTCCAACGTAGTTTGGGCCAAAGTCTTGAAAGAAAAGGGGTTGATTATGATGGTGTTAACTGAACCAATGTGGTTGCCTACGTATCCCTAAGTGGGAATCAGGTCGAGCGTAGTTCAGGGCAAAGTCTTGAAAGAAAAGGGGTTTGAGGAATGGTCAAGCATAGTACTTTTTGAGGCAATCCATGTTGATTGGTTCTTTGAATTTGATGCCATCGAGGTCCACGAGGTAGGTTGCTCCTCCGGAAAGGATAGTTTTGACGATATAAGGGCCGACCCATTTGGGTTTGAACTTTCTGCGTGGATCAAAGATCGGAGCTCGTAATTCCTTAAGGACAAGATCACCCTTGACAATTTTCCTCGGACGAACCCTTTTGTCGAAAGCACGGGCTATCCTCTTTTGATAGATTCGAACATGGTCGACTACCGCTAGGCGCTTTTCATCTATGAGAGCCAATTCTTCGTACCTTTCCCTTAACCAATCCGATTATGAAATTTCACATTCTGCCATCACGTGCAGGAACGGTAGTTCTATCTCGACTGGAAGTACTGCTTCCATTCCATATACTAGTGAGTAAGGAGTTACTCCTGTGGATGTCCTTATCGATGTTCTGTATCCCCAAAGTGCGAACGGTAGTTTTTCATGCCAGTCTTTGTAGGTATTGGCCGATTTCTGCAATATGGCCTTGACATTCTTGTTTGCAGCTTCGACTACCCCATTAGTTTGTGGCCTGTATGGTGACGACTTGTGATAAGTGATTTTGTATTCCTCAAATAGATCCCTGACTTTAGCTTTGAAATGACTACCATTATCTGAAATGATCTTGTGGGGGACTCCATAGCGACAGATGAGGTTCTTCTTGATGAACTTGGCCACTTCTTTGGCCCCCAACTTGCTGTAGGATGCGGCTTCTACCCATTTTGTGAAGTAGTCTGGCCACCAAAATGTATCGGTTCCCGTTTGCGACCTTTGGGACGATTTCGCCAATGATATCAATTCCACAAGTCGAGAATGGCCTCGGGGAAGTCATACTATAGAGCAAAGATGGTGGTACATGCATCATGTTCGCGTGGATCTGGGACTTGTGGCACCTTTTCACGTATTCACAACAATCTTTCTCCAATGTCGTCCAGTAGTACCCTTGTCTTACGATTTTTTTGGCTAGCATGTGACCATTTATGTGTGGACCGTACACCCCTTCGTGTATTTCTTCCATCATTCTTCTGGCGTACTTTCCGAACAAGCAAGTTAGATTGTGACCATTGTACCCTTTCTTCAACAATTTTTCCCCGCAAATGATGAATTGTGCTGCGAACCTTCAAATTGCTCTTTTGTCTTTCTCAGAAGATTCTAGGGGGTATGCCCCATTTTCTATGAAGTCCCAAACATCTTGGTACCATGGTGTTTCGTTCTCTTCTTCTTCAATCACGGCGACCATGTTGAATAAAGGCTCGTATCTTTGCTCAATTACCAAAGGCATCATCTTGACTCCCACGGGAATTTTAATCATTGAGGCTAAGGTAGCCAACAAATCTGCTAGCTTGTTCTCTTCCCTTGGCAAGTAGAAGAATGTGATGTTCCTGAACTATCTCTTGAGTCCATCGAGATGATCATGATAGGGCTTCAACCTTTCTTCTTTCACTTTCCGTTCTCCTCTAGCTTATGATATAATGAGGTTTGAATCTCTGAAGACATCTAACTTCTAAACTTTCAGTTCTATGGCTGCTTCCATCCCCAGAATGCACGCCTCGTATTCAGCAGTGTTGTTGGTGGAGTTATAATTGAGCTTGACTGCCAGTGGGGTGTGGTCCCCATTTGGTGACACTAGAATCATTCCTACTCCATAGCCTTTCATGTTGGTTGCTCCATCAAAGTACAACTTCCATTGTTCTTCCTTGATTTCCATGATATTCTCGTCCGGGAACGGAAAATTTCCATTTACTTCAGAATTAATGGCGTGTTCAGCAAGATGTTCAGCTATAGTTCTCCCTTTTACCGATTTGCTTGTCATATACTTGATATCGAATTCGGACAGTAGAAACAACCAACGGGATATACGATCGGTCAGGGTGGGTTTTTCAAGGAGGTATTTTAGAGGATCCATGCGGGATATGAGCACAACTGGGAAGGCCAGCATGTAGTGTCTCAGTCGGCGAGTGCACCAAACAAGGCCCAACATGTTTTTTTGAGGGTAGAGTAGTTGAGCTCATACCTAGTCATCCTCTTGCTAAGGTAATATATAGCTTTTTTGGAGTGGCTTTCTTCTCCTTCTTGGGCTAGCATGTAACCCATGGCATTTTCAGAGACAGATAGGTAAAGGAATAAGGGCTTATGAGGAGTGGGTGGTGAAAGGACGGGTGGATTTTGAAGGTAGGCTTTTATCTTAAGTAAGTGAAATAGATAAACCATAATCTTGGCATTGGACATCTTATTGGAACTTCTCTCCTTTTCTCAGCAATCGGAACAAAGGATCACATGTAGTTATGAGTTTGGAGATGATGCGGCTGATAAATTGGATTCTTTCGAGAAACCCTCTTACTTCCTTTTCATTCCGTGGTGGCACCATTTCTAGGATTGCCTTGATCTTAGAGGGATCCACCTCTATCCCCCTTTGTGCGATGAGAAAACCCAGGAGCTTACCGCAGGTCACGCCAAAAGTGCATTTCTTTGGATTCAACCTCATCTTGTATTTGCGCAACCTTTTAAAAAACTTTTCCAGTGCCACCAAGTGTCCTTCTTTGTCCTTGGACTTAACGATCATGTCATCTACGTACACTTCTACTTTCCTATGAATCATGTCATATAACAGAGTGGTGGCAGCTCTTTGGTAGGTTGCTCCAGCGTTCTTGAGTCCGAAAGGCATTACCCTATAATAGTAGGTTCCCCATAGTGTGGTGAATGTCGTCTTTTCCCAATCTTCCGGTGCCATTAGGATTTGATTGTACCCTGAGAAACCATCCATGAATGATAGTAGCTCATGCCCTGCGGTATTATCTACTAAAACATCGATGTGGGAAAGCGGGAAGTCATCCTTTGGACTAGCTTTGTTTAGATCACGGAAGTCGACGCATACGCAAACTTTTCCATCCTTTTTGGGGACTGGCACGATATTGGCAACCCATTCCGGATACTCGGTGACAATGATGAACCCTGCCTTGAATTGTTTCTCCACTTCTTCTTTGACCTTGAGTGCCCATTCTGGTCTCATGCGCCTAAGTTTCTGCTTGACGGGTTTAGAATTGGGAAGAAGGGGAATGCGATGTTGGACGATATCGGGATCGACCCCAGGCATGTCCTCGTAAGACCAAGCAAAAACATCTTTGAATTCTATTAGCAAGAGAGTCAATTTTTCTTTTTCTTTTTTATTAAGAGTTGAGCCAATTTGCACAATTTGTGGATTATCTATTTCACCTAGGTTAACCGATAAAGTATCTTCAATTATTTCATAAGCAGGTGGTTTTTCAATTAGTTGCTTAAGTTCAATTGGGAGATCCTCAGAGGGATCTATGCATTCACAAGTATTAGACATAGAGGAGTAAGCAGAATCGTCTTTTATTTCATTCATGACAGGTGGAGTGATTACATTAGACAGTGGTGGGCTTATAACAGCCGACTCTGCTACAGACTCGATAATTGGAAGTACAGACTCTGGGGGAACAAGGGATAGGGAGACAGATGACTCTACACCCTGGTTGCTCAGACCCTTCTCAGTTGGCTTGATCTGATCATCTTGGCTCTCGACCCTCTTTTCTTCCTTTTCTTCGGTGAACTCTTCCCACATCTTCTCAATGGCTTCAGTGTACAGATACTCCAACCAGTCTTCCTTCGGGGTTTTCTCTATTTCTTCGGGATAGAGCGGATCTTGATAGGGAGGCCTTTCGCAGTCAGTGAAGATTTCCAGCCCAGGGTGCCTTTATCCAATGGCCTAATGGAACCAAGGTTTTGGGAACCAAAAATAGGGAAAATCATCCCCTTCTTTGATGAATTGCCCATTCAAGGTTTTGCGGTATGGTGGGAGACTCCTCACTCTTTTCTTCCATGGCCTCTGTAGCTCGAAGTCTTCTTCAGTGGGCTTGTACCCCAACCCAAAAGTGCCTTGTTGCCCTTTGATCTAAGGGAACTCACGAATCCCTTAGTGGCGTTGGCCCAATCCCATTCCAGGGAAGAGTTCATTTTGCAGACGATGTTGACAACTGCAGAGTGGATCTCGGGGAACCTATCTTCATCATTAATCATGTGGACTTCTTCCATGAAGAATCCCCCGATTTTTCCTTCTTCTAGCTCAGGTATTTGGATTTCAAAGATGGAAGCTTAGTTTGGAAAAGCTTCATTACCCCAACTATTGCCTAGGATGATTTTTACCTCCTTCTCATGAATGTACTTGATCATTTGATGAACAGTGGATGATACAGCTTTGTTGACATGCAGCCAGGGCCTTCCGATCAACAAATTGAACGAGGCAGGTATGTCCATAACATGAAAGATTTCAGTGCTAACCAAAGATCCTACCCGGATTTGGAGAGAAATAGTCCCCATCATATTTCTCTTGATGTTATTGTAGGCCCTCACGGATTGCACAGATGGTGTGATGTCAAGGATATTGACCCCCAAGGCGGTGGCAGTCCTTAGAGCACAAACATTTAGGGCAGAGCCTATATCGACCAGACAGAATGGCACCTACTGTCCCTTAAATCCAACAGTGATGTACAAAGCTTTGTTATGTGTAGACCCTTCCGGCTACAGGTCTTCATCAGAAAATGTAATGATTGGGTCAGAGGTGAGTGCGCCCAAGAAAGCCACCATGTCTTCCGGTGCAACGTCGATGGGGACCTCAATTCCAGCCAAGGCATTCAACACAGCTTGCATATGCTTGTAGGATGTTACCATGATGTCCCACATCGAGAGATGTGCTTGGGTTTTCTTCAACTGCTTTATCAACTCATTATCTTCTTCGATGATCTCATCCATTTTTCCCTTTCCGTTGTCTTTGACCGGACTTTTTTTTATTGCTTCAGTGGTAGGCTGCGAAGGCTGATAATGATGGCCTGACCTAGTCAAATGATCAATCTCGGCAGGAGTAGGCCCTTCTACAGTCCTATCTTCTTTGAACTAGTCACAATCTGTTCCCACAAATGGTTTCTCCGGCTCGTTCCAGATAGAAGCATCGCTTTCATTATCGGGATCATACCATTTGAGGTCCACTACCCCTAAATCGTGTTCTTCCAAAAAGAATAGATCTTGTTCATCAGCCAGTTGTTGTTGCCACTCATCATTCCCTCCTTCAATCAGATGAATTCCCACAGATTTTGAGATGTCAATGAGGGGTAAAGGTTGACCTAAGGGGGTGACATATGCAGCAGGGTTGAAGGATACATGGTTGGATTCAATGAGGCTGATATTTTGGTGGTTTGGTAGAGGATTTTGAGTGATATGGGGCTGCTTTGGATGTGGCTCAATGATATTCTGGTCAATGAAGTCTTGGATATCATGGCGAAGGCACATGCAATCATCGATGTTGTGGCCAGGGGCTTGGTGGTAGGTGCATCTTTTGGACATATCGCAGTTCGGCGGGAACGGGGTATTTTGAGGCTGGAGTAGTTGGAGGTGGCCCTTTTTAAGGAGGCGATCTAAGGCTGAGGAGGGGGGATTTCTAATTTGGCGAAGTTGCGAAGAGGCTTCCTCGGGAAAGGGCGATTGGAGGAGTTAGCTTGGTTGGGAGGTTGGTACGGCCTAGGAGGGTAAGCCATAGGTTGACTGCTAAGGGCATTAACATCCGGAGGGTTGCGGGAGTAGTTAGGCCTTTTTGACTGACTCAGAGGCTCTTCTTTTTTTTATCTTTCCTTCCCTTATGGTGTCTTTGAAGGAAAAAGTGGTTTAAAGTTAGAGTTTAAACGCGCAGCGGAAATAGGTTAAGTTATAAAACTTTTGGTATTCCAGGATCTACTACTCGTCAATTCCATAGATGAGTACAAGGGGGTGCAAGAATTATACCTTAGTGTCTTGAACCCAATTCTGAAACTTTAACTTCCAGCAGCCTCCACTAGATGATCTTCACCCTTATGACTCCTGCGGATGCCTGCCGGAAAGACTAGGGTTGGTGGGAACCCTAATAGAGAGGATAGGAAGGTTTTGGGAAGACTATGATAGTTTATGCAGCTTCTGCGTATAAAAACGACGATCACTTACTTCCAGAACGCAGCTGCCCTATTTATAGATTTCCAGAACCGACCTAGACTTCGATCGATCGAAGTGACTTCGATCGATCGAACCTTCGATCGATCGAACCTTCGATCGATCGAACCATTCTCGATCGATCGAACCTGCTGACTTCAATCGATCGAACATACTTCAATCGATCGAACTTGTCTTAACAGCTTCCTCAAGTGTCTTTCCAAGCATCCTAGCGGAGCTAAGAGTGGGACCTCCTAGGCTCTTTATTGTTGGCTCAGACCAGTTTGTTAATTACCATGACCAAACTCTTTGATCAGCAAACTAACTAACTGGTCAGTTAACGTTTATTCCACTATAAAACGATAACTGAACTCCAACGCAAAAGAACATATCCAAAGCAATAACTAGACTTGTATGGTGTACTAATGTCCCTCTACCGTCAGCATTCGTAATCATATTCAGGTAGTCGGATAACTGTTACTGTCAACCTGAATCATGATTACTTCTTGTATTCCTTGAGTCTCATTCACTACTCATGATTACCAAACATGTTGATAACTCTTATCAACAAGACTGCAGTACTCAGTAATCAACTTGGTGACATTCTCAAGGGAATGCTTACTCTGAATCAGAGGGTAGATTCTATCTTGACAATATATGTTCACAACCCTATGGACATGACATACCCAAGATACCCAGGTGTTGATCTTCTATAGACCTCACTGATTGGTAAGTCAAAGCAGCCATATCCATAGTCTGTGTTCATAATCATCTCAAGATTGAGAACACGTACCTTATACAAGTTATGAGTTCCTATTGACTGTTGACAGCCTTAAGCGTCAATAGGAAAACTCAGGTCCGTCAATGCACTATAAGCACTAGCATATCAACTAAGAGCTACACTCTAGTGATTGAGATTAATCACTCCATCCAATAGTAGTTAATTATGCTACAGTGTAGACCTGATGAGGTATCCAGTCTCATCATCCACTGTGACATATTCTAAGTATCAAAGAATAGTAATTCGTATCTCACTTGTGTGTATCTCATACACACACGAATTGCTTACTATGATACTTAAGGATAAAACAATCATCTCATGAAAGAAACATACACAATGAAAAGTAAAGCTGATATCAATATATTATAATGCTAATGTCTCATACATAAAGTAATGGTTTGAGGGCACAAACCCAACAAACTCCCACTTGCACTCACAACCATTCAGAACTACATCTAAGACCTAGACTATCTAGATGACGATCAAAGACGTTCTGTGGTAAGGCCTTTGTAAACGGATCAGCAAGATTGTCAGCGGTGGCAATCTTGGTGACAGTCACATCTCCACGTTAAACTATATCTCGGATTAGGTGATATTTCCGCTCTACGTGCTTTCCCTTCCCGTGGTTCCTTGGCTCCTTGGACTGAGCCACTGCCCCACTATTATCGCAGTATAGCCTAATAGGTGACAGCGACGCTGGTACCACCTCGAGTTCCATAAGGAACTTCTTGAGCCAAACAGATTCCTTTGCGGCTTCACAAGCAGCCACATACTCAGCTTCTGTAGTTGAGTCTGCAATGCATTTCTGCTTAATGCTCCTCCAACTAACAGCACCACCTCCCAAGGTAAAGAGATGTCCGGATGTCGACTTTCTCGAATCTTTATCTGACATAAAGTCCGAGTCAGTGTATCCTACTGGAATTAACTCACTACCGCCGTACATAAGCATGTAATCTTTAGTTCTTCTCAAGTACTTAAGAATGTGCTTAACGGCTGTCCAGTGCTCTGGACCAGGATTCGATTGATACCTGCTAACCATGCCAACGGCAAAGCAGATATCTGGTCTAGTGCATAACATCGCATACATGAGACTTCCCACTGCCGAGGCATAGGGAATTCCTGCCATGCGATTCCTCTCCTCTTGTGTCTTTGGACACTGGTCCTTGGAGAACGCTAAACCATGCCTGAAAGGTAACAAACCTTTCTTCGAATTATCAATTGAAAACCTAGTTAGCACTTTCTCGATATAACCAGCTTGAGATAATCCCATTATCTTTCGCTTGCGATCCCGAAAGAGCTTTATCCCAAGAATATAGCTCGCCTCTCCTAGATCCTTCATATCGAAAGTACTAGCTAGCCAAACCTTGACCGTTGACAGCGCCGCTACATCATTCCCAATGAGTAGAATGTCGTCAACGTAAAGCACAAGAAAAGCCACTACTTTCCCTTCACATTTCTTGTATACACAAGGCTCATCCAGATTCTGTATGAAACCAAACGACTTGACCGCTTGGTCAAATCGGATGTTCCAACTTCTGGATGCCTGCTTAAGCCCATAAATGGACTTTTGCAACTTGCATACCAAGTTACCTTTCCGACCAGCTATGAACCCTTCTGGTTGTTGCATATAGATGTCCTCCTCAAGATTGCCATTCAAGAATGCAGTCTTGACGTCCATCTGCCAGATTTCATAATCTAGGCATGCAGCAATGGATAAGAGTATTCTGATGGACTTGAGCATGGCTACCGGCGAGAAGGTTTCCTCATAGTCAATGCCCTCCCTCTGAGTATAGCCTTTCGCCACAAGCCTTGCCTTAAAGGTCTCAACCTTTCCATCAGATCCTCTTTTCCTCTTATAGACCCACTTGCAGCCAATGGATTTAATATTGGCTGGAAGTTCTACAAGATCCCAGACCTAATTGGAATCCATAGATTCCAATTCAGCCTTCATAGCTTCAATCCAATGAGCTGAATCAACATCAGCCATTGCCTCTTCGTAAGTGGTAGGATCAGATTCAGATTCTATGGAAACAGCTTCAAAAACTTCTCCTAAGAACATGTATCTATCAGGCTGGCTGATAATCCTCCCACTACGACGAGGTACCGGTGTGGAAATGGGTGAAGAAGTGGTATTTTCTTGATTTTCATCGTTATCAACTACGGGTTGGACTGAGGGCTCTCCTTCTATCTCTCTAAGATCTATCCTTCCCTTAGGTTTATGGTTCATGATATAATCATCCTCCAAGAAAACAGCATTTGTACTAACAAACACTTTCTGTTCTCTTGGATCATAAAAATACCATCCATAAGTACCCTTTGGATACCCTACAAAGTAACATACTTCCGATCTAGAATCCAACTTGCTCATCTTTCCTTTGAGCACATGTGCCGGACACCCCCATATCCGGAGATGTTGCAAAGAAGGCTTGCGCCCAATCCACATCTCTCGTGGTGTCCTGGGAACAGATTTGCTTGGTACTAGATTTAGTATGTACGCAGCGGTTTCCAAAGCATAACCCCAAAGGAATAATGGCAACTCCGAGTAACTCATCATCGACCTAGTCATGTCTAAAAGAGTCCGATTCCTTCTCTCCGCTACACCGTTCTGCTGAGGCGTACCAGGTGCAGTCAACTGTGACAGAATCCCATTCTGTACGAGGTGATCAATAAACTCATTAGAGAGGTACTCGCCACCTCGATCAGATCAAATGGCCTTGATATGTGTACCCAATTGCTTCTCCACTTCAGCCCTAAACTCTTTGAACTTTTCAAAGGATTCAGACTTGTGCTGCATTAGGTACACATATCCATACCTGGAGTGGTCATCAGTAAATGTTATGAAATACTCATAACCACTCCTTGCTCTAATATTTATTGGTCCACACTCTTCAGTATGAACTAATTCCAACAATGCATCGGTTCTATTTCCCTTTGTAGGAAAGGGCCTTTTGGTCATCTTACCCTCTAAACAAGACTCGCAGACTTCCATTGGTTCTAAAACCAAATCGCCTAAGATCCCTTCTTTGACTAGTCTGCCAATCCTATTTAGATTGATATGGCCAAGCCTCATGTGCCAAAGCCTTGTTGGATCAGTGGAAGGTCTCTTTCTTTTAGATGGTATATTAACCACTGAGTTATTAAGTTCCATGCAAGAGTCTTTAGAAATATTGGGAGTAATCACATACAAACCATTTGATTTAACACCAGAACATATAAAAGAACTATTTCTTTTAATCACAACTTCAGTTCCAAAATGAAAAGAATAACCATTATTCGATAAATTAGAAACTGAAATTAAATTACGTCTCATTGAAGGGACGTAAAGTACATCTGATAAAATCAAAATTTTATTGTCTAGAAATTCTAAAACTACGACTCCTATAGCAACCGCAGAAACGGTTGCGCTAGAACCTAGAGTAAACCTCCTGGTTGATCTGAACCCCTGCAATGAATTACAGATATGGTTAGTCGCACCAGAATCAATGCACCAAGTGTTTGAAGTATCCGTAATAAAACTTACTTCAATCACATGTGATTCAATCATACCTTGAACTCTTGTAGCTAAGAATTCTGGACAGTTCCTCTTCCAGTGGCCCTTCTCACCGCATTGGAAACACTTTCCTTTGCCTTGGCCACCCACCTTCCCTTTGCCCTTACCTTTTCCCTTAGATTTTGCAATCTTAGGGACCGGTCCAACACTTGAACCACTAGTGCCAGCCTTCTTCTTTCCTTTCTTACCTTTCGGTGTAGATCGGGAAGAAGAAGCGCTTTTCTCAACGTTTAAAACGCTGCCCCCAGGTTTGATCACCCCTTCTGCTGCCAGTAAAGAACTCATTAATTCGCTCATTGAAAAATCCATTTGATTCATATTATAGTTAAGTTTGAATTGAGCGAATGATGGCGACAGCGAGTTGAGGATCATATCAACTTGGGTCTGTGCATCGATGTTGGCTCCCAAGGTCTCCAGTTCGTTTAAATAACCAATCATTTTTAAAACATGTTCTTTGACTGGAGTACCTTCCGACATCTTTGCACTCATTATCTTCTGCATGGCTACCTGTCTGGCAGGCCTGCCATGCTCCCCAAATATCTTTTTCAGGGATGTGATAATGTCACTGGCAGAATCGTTCGATTGGAATTGGTGTTGTAACACACCAGCCATTGAGGCCAGAATGTAACAACGGGTCATTCCATTCGACTTCTTCCATTTATCAAACTCGCGTCTGGCAGCTGCCGAAGCATTTGCCGCGGGTTCTTCAGGGCTTGGGGTGGTGAGGACATATATGTGATCCTCCGCAGTTAACACGATGTCAAGGTTACGTTTCCATTCAGTGTAGTTGTTTCCAGTTAACTTGTTTTGAGTGAGTATGGTGGCAAGTGGACTAAATGCAGATCCAGACATTATGATTACTGAAAATCAAACAAACAAAATAAATATGGATATCAGAATTGACAGTTTGAAATAAAAGAATCCTTAAAACTCTTATTTAAAAACAAAGTCGCCGGAATATCGAAACGAAAGAATAAAGCCTCCGTGTGGTGGTCAATGTTCGATCTTTCGATTTATCATGACTTATCCGCTATGCAACTCTTGTAAAATAGCCATGACTCCCGAACCTATTTGATCTCTAAGTTTCTGAATAATGCCCCGTGTGGGATCCCTTATCCATAGCTTAGCTAGTGTGTACCATTAACTAGGATCCAATCACAACCGTCTCAAGTAGTGCCTCCGTGTGGTGGTCACCCTCTAACACGTCTGATTGATCCTATCCATAGGAAGTTCACATCTAGTAACCAATGAGCAGTGTACCCTCCGTATGGAATGATCACCCCTGGCGAGGTGACACAGAATACACTACTCATCTTACAATGAACCGTTAATGGAAGATCGTGGGTGTTATTTGATAAGACCCTCTCCCACTAGATTTAGTAAATTAAGGATTTTGCTTTTGAAAAATGTTTCCACACACTACCCATAAACATCCAATGTTTACTAATGTGTTGAAAACTGTTTTTAAATTTTATTTTAGAAAACTTGTTTTAAGTGCATGCAACAATGTATTATACGCCAATCACAAAACAAGCACATAAAACAAAAAACTAAAATGAAATATAGGCATTCAAACAATGCCTCTATCTCCCATGGCTCTATTTCCATAGAACCACCTTCTTGGTTTGGTCGCCTCCGGCTCCATCTTTATGGACAACGGCTCCTTGCTCCATCTTCATGGAATTTTTAATTCTATTACATTGGACATATGCTTCTTTTGAAGCTTACAATTTATCTAGAAAAAGGAAATAGCAAAAAAGAAATAAAAGGCTAGGGAAACCGGTGCGACTTTCCTTTTCGTAGGATTGAAGCCGCAGCGCCCTTAACATACGCCTTAAAACCAAACCATTAATAAATTACAACATGCACCAATCTCAAACAATTTAAATATAAATATTTAAACGACTTGGTGCCATGGGAGATAGCGACTAATTTTGCTGCAAAAGGGTTAGTCGTACACGCATCCACACATACATAACAAATATATGTAACTATTGGAACACTTAATTGATTCACACAGTATATAAACACTTTACATATTGAATTAGAACTTAAAACAGCATCTTACTTCTCTGTCACAGTTCGATCGATCGAAGACCGTTCGATCGCTCGAACCTTCGATCGATTGAACACTGTTCAATCGCTTGAACATTCTGTTTCACAGAATGATTTAAAAATTTTACAGAAACAATTTTAAGATTAAAGTATAATTTAAAAAACCTTTACAACTGTGAACAGAACACCTGGACAGAGAATCTGTCTCGATCGATCTAACACTATTCGATCGATCGAACACCAGAAGGCTTCGATCGATCGAAACTAGTTCGATCGATTGAGAACAGAATGTTCGATCGATCGAAACAAGTTCGATCGATCGAACACACCTTGCATCCTATGCAATCATAGTTTTGTATTCTGCTACGATAACACTGCAGAAACAGATCTGTGACGATGCAGTTTCGAAAACAGTTCTAAAATCAACATGCAAATCAAAACTAGGGTTCCAAAAACGCATCTATAGATCCAAACGAGCGTGGCTCTGATACCAATTGAAGGAAAAAGTGGTTTAAAGTTAGAGTTTAAACGCGCAGCGGAAATAGGTTAAGTTATAAAACTTTTGGTATTCCAGGATCTACTACTCGTCAATTCCATAGATGCGTACAAGGGGGTGCAAGAATTATACCTTAGTGTCTTGAACCCAATTCTGAAACTTTAACTTCCAGCAGCCTCCACTAGATGATCTTCACCCTTATGACTCCTGCGGATGCCTGCCGGAAAGACTAGGGTTGGTGGGAACCCTAATAAAGAGGATAGGAAGGTTTTGGGAAGACTATGATAGTTTCTGCAGCTTCTGCGTATAAAAACGACGATCACTTACTTCCAGAACGCAGCTGCCCTATTTATAGATTTCCAGAACCGACCTAGACTTCGATCGATCGAAGTGACTTCGATCGATCGAACCTTCGATCGATCGAACCATTCTCGATCGATCGAACCTGCTGACTTCAATCGATCGAACATACTTCAATCGATCGAACTTGTCTTAACAGCTTCCTCAAGTGTCTTTCCAAGCATCCTAGCGGAGCTAAGAGTGGGACCTCCTAGGCTCTTTATTGTTGGCTCAGACCAGTTTGTTAATTACCATGACCAAACTCTTTGATCAGCAAACTAACTAACTAGTCAGTTAACGTTTATTCCACTATAAAACGATAACTGAACTCCAACGCAAAAGAACATATCCGAAGCGATAACTAGACTTGTATGGTGTACTAATGTCCCTCTACCGTCAGCATTCGTAATCATATTCAGGTAGTCGGATAACTGTTACTGTCAACCTGAATCATGATTACTTCTTGTATTCCTTGAGTCTCATTCACTACTCATGATTACCAAACATGTTGATAACTCTTATCAACAAGACTGTAGTACTCAGTAATCAACTTGGTGACATTCTCAAGGGAATGCTTACTCTGAATCAGAGGGTAGATTCTATCTTGACAATATATGTTCACAACCCTATGGACATGACATACCCAAGATACCCAGGTGTTGATCTTCTATAGACCTCACTGATTGGTAAGTCAAAGCAGCCATATCCATAGTCTGTGTTCATAATCATCTCAAGATTGAGAACACGTACCTTATACAAGTTATGAGTTCCTATTGACTGTTGACAGCCTTAAGCGTCAATAGGAAAACTCAGGTCCGTCAATGCACTATAAGCACTAGCATATCAACTAAGAGCTACACTCTAGTGATTGAGATTAATCACTCCATCCAATGGTAGTTAATTATGCTACAGTGTAGACCTGATGAGGTATCCAGTCTCATCATCCACTGTGACATATTCTAAGTATCAAAGAATAGTAATTCGTATCTCACTTGTGTGTATCTCATACACACACGAATTGCTTACTATGATACTTAAGGATAAAACAATCATCTCATGAAAGAAACATACACAATGAAAAGTAAAGCTGATATCAATATATTATAATGCTAATGTCTCATACATAAAGTAATGGTTTGAGGGCACAAACCCAACAGTCTTCGATTCGAGTCCCAACTTCAAACAATTCCTCAAAGGTGGAGATGGACTGGTAAAATAGTTTCTCATGGTAGAGCGATTGTAGATTCTGGATTAGCATCCTTACATGTTCCTTTTCAATCGGCCGGTGGGTCATTTGGGCTACTTTATTCCTCCATCTGCTCATAAATGCGGCGAATGATTCATTATTGTTCTGCCGAGTTGTTTCCAAATCTCTGATAATGACATCAAGTTCTTAGTTGTAGGAATAGTGATCAATGAATACCCGAACTATGTCTTCCCATGCCCGAGTTTTGGAAGCTTCCAAGGTGAGGAACCATGACAGTGCAGACTTCGCAAGAGTTTGTGGGAACAGCATTGCAATGTGCTCATGAGTGCATCCCATTGATTGAAAAATGTTCATACACAGCTTTTCATGGCTCTTCGAATTTCCGGTTCCATCAAAACGGTCAATGGCAGGCATCTTGAAGTTTTTCGACAGCTTCAGCTTAACAAGCTCAAAAAGTCCTTCCAAGTCTAGCATGTAATCATCAACCCCTTTACTCTTCCTCAGTACGCTTTCCAGCTTGTCGACTTTGTCCATTTTCTCTTGGAACTTTTTCTCATATGCGGGCGGCAGGGCCCCTTGAAATCAGTCTTCTTCTCCATTATTCTTGGGATGCGGTATGAATCTGAATGGTGGTGGTGGGAACTCAGGGGGACACTGCTGTCGCTGCTGTTTTAGTTCTTTCATAAACTTCAGGACTTGGGCCAGGCTATCGGATTATTGGCTTATGGTGGCTCCCGATTCGGTGACCTTATTTTCTAGTTCTTCTTGATTTATGCTGAAATAACTTGTTGGGCTGATTCTGACCAAACGATTATCTGAATTTCTGACCCAGGATGAAGATCCCAGCTGTTGGCTTTGAGAATCTATAGTGACCCTATAGATTCGAGAGGATTTGTATCAGATTCTGACAGTGATGACTTTAGATAGACAAATGACAGTGATGTTAACAGACGTGGACTGACTTGTGTACAGCCTGACTAAAACAGTGCATGCAGACCGATAGGAATGGTGCAAGCAAATGAGACAAGCATGCAGATGTAAGCCCTAATCTATATGATGCTCCTATTCCTAATAGATAGCAGTTAAACAAATAAGGTCCTAACCATATAAAGTGTGCCAACTTTACTTTCCAGTATGATCACCAAGGGAAAACAGGGGTTTCCAGGGTTTTATAAAGGCTTCTAGGAGAGACTGTGGTTGATTTGGACAGAGTTTTTGAGAGAAACTGGCATATCTGGGCATTTCTAGTTGGTTCGGACAGAATTTCTGGGAGAAACTGGTTGATACGGTTATATATGGGATATCTGGACAGAGTTTCTGGGAGAAACTGGTTAATATGGTTATATCTGGGATATCTGGACAGAGTTTTGATATGGTTAAAATCGAATTGCATAAAATTGTAAAGAGAAAGAGAAAGAGAAAGAAGAGAGCACAGTTATGGGCAAGACCCAAAAACGTAAGAAGATAGAGAGAAAAATGTTCATTAGAGAGAGAAGAGAAAGCCGAAGCTAGAGAGAGTGAGAGACATAGTTGGAAGATAATTCATTCATAATCCTAACAAGTACATGAACCGGCTATATATAGCTTTACATTATTTCCCATGCATGCAAAGTAGAACTGATGAAAAATGCATGAACTAACTAGGCCTATTTACATGCAAATGCCTATTTACAAGGCACGTGGCCAAACAACTACTGAATGCAAAGTGGTCCTAAACTAACGCAATATATGGAGGTAGTGGAGCTACACTGCTTGACCAAGTCAGCCCAATTGCATGGCTCAGCTTGTGGGTTGCACGTATTAATCCATCCCCCTTATTTGTCAGCGGGTGATGGACAAAGGATACCAGCAGTAGAAGAAGTCGGTGGAATACATATTTATGGTGTACTGGGGGGAGTTGATGATCGGGGAAAAATGGTGGATTTGTTTTGGAGGGTATTGCGTTCTTCAATTAGTCGGGCCACGCCAATGGCCTCAGATAAGGTTCGAGGTGTCTTGAGTTTCACATCTAGACGAACTTCATCTTTGAGACCGGCTATAAAACATCTGATCAAATAATTCTCGGGTAGAGCATCAACGAGTTGGGAGAGTCTTTCGAACTCTTCCTGGTAAGCGCCCACAGTGGTGGTTTGCTTAAGCCGAGTGAGGGTTTCGGAAGGGTCGTTGAAATCAGTGGGTCCAAAACGACGAAGCAAGGCGGTGGTGAAATCGCCCCAATTAACTAGCCCTTTGAATTTGGTGTACCATCGGTGCCATTGTAGGGCAATGCCTTCAAGGTGGAAAGAGGCAAGCTAGACTTGTTGAGCGGGGGCTATACGTTGGAATTCAAAGTACTGTTCGGCTCGATATATCCAACCAGTAGGATCGTCTCCTGTGAATTTTGGAAAACTAAGCGTGAGGTTGGTGGGTGGACGGTTTGGGTCTTGGGTGAGTGTTTGGTGGGAACTTGAGCTTGAGGCGAAGGGATTGATGTTGGTATTTTCGGGGATGAGACGGAGTTGTAGAGTTTGTAACTGGGCAAAGATGGCTTGAAGGGATGTATGTACTTCATCGAACTTCGACTCGTGACGAGCCAAAATTTCGCTCACTTCATTGCAGAATTCGGTGTTAGATTTGCCACGGGTGTCCATGGAAGCGTTCGGCTCTGATACCACTGATATGGTTAAAATCGAATTACATAAAATTGTAAAGAGAAAGAGAAAGAAGAGAGCACCGTTATGGGCAAGACCCAAAAACGTAAGAAGATAGAGAGAGAAACGTTCATTAGAGAGAGAAGAGAAAGCCGAAGCTAGAGAGAGTGAGAGACATAGTTGGAAGATAATTCATTCATAATCCTAACAAGTACATGAACCGGCTATATAGCCTTACATTATTTCCCATGCATGCAAAGTAGAACTGATGAAAAATGCATGAACTAACTAGGCCTATTTACATGCAAATGCCTATTTACAAGGCACGTGGCCAAACAACTACTGAATGCAAAGTGGTCCTAAACTAACGCAATATATGGAGGTAGTGGAGCTACACTGGCTTGACCAAGTCATCCCAATTGCATGGCTCGGCTAGTGGGTTGCACGTATTAATCCATCCCCCTTAGAATGACCTTACCCTCAAGGTCATTGTACAACCTTCTCCTCCAGGGTCCCAATTTCTCATTATTTGCCAATCATGCAAAGAAAGACCACTCAAATTTTTTGGCTTGATATGAATGTGACGGCAGTGGCGAGAGATTTGACGACAGACAAGTCGATGGAAACACAACCGATGACAATGATGTGAAACTTGTGCCGTGAACCTCTTGCACTTGGGTGCGTCTTTCGTCTTCAATGACACTCATTTCTTACATACGGATTTGAGTGGAAGAAGTCGACGAAAATTTAACCGACAACAACAACGTGAAACATGTGGCATGAACCTTTTCCACGTGGTTGTGTCTTTCGTCTTTGATGACATTTTGTTCACTTTCAGTTGCACACGTTTCTTTCGTTCGGCTCGTTTTGGCTTCCATGGGGTTGCCTTCTTAGCCACCGGTACCTTTTGAAACATGAGTTTGAGTTGTTGAAAATCGTCGGCGAGACGATGATATGCTTCTCTTGATCTTTGAAGCATCAACATCACCTTCCTCAAATCATCTTCAATTGATGCAACAATCTCAGAGGTAGAACGCATAGCCACAAGATCTTGCGGCTCTGATACCACTGATACAGTTAAAATTGAATTACATAAAATTGTAAAGAGAGAGTGGGAACTTGGGTGATGTCATCGGTTAATTCCGAAACCCTCACTCGGGTGAGTATTTGGTGGGAACTTGAGCTTGAGGCGAAGGGATTGATGTTGGTATTTTCGGGGATGAGACGGAGTTGTAGAGTTTGTAACTGGGCAAAGATGGCTTGAAGGGATGTATGTACTTCATCGAACTTCGACTCGTGATGAGCCAAAATTTCGCTCACTTCATTGCGGAATTCGGTGTTAGATTTGCCACGGGTGTCCATGGAAGCGTTCGTGTTTTGATACCACTGATATGGGCAAGACCCAAATAGTGAAAGATAGATAGAGAAAATGTTATGGGCAAGACCCAAAACCATGAAAGATAGAGAAATAAGATAGAGCTAGAGAGAGACGTGACAGAGGGAAAGAGAGGACTGGGTATTAACTTGCTTGTTCATTCCATTCCACTGTGGTTCTTTAAATAGCAGTACAACAAGCAACATGCGTGCAATATAATAAGGAGACGTGAACCTACTATGCCTAAAAAAAGGAACAATGAGACCCCATGCACATAGTGCACCACTACTGACTATGCACCACTACTGACTATACATGCGTGTGGATATATGCAACTATGCAAGGCTAATGCACTAACTAAGTAACAGCAATGCTAATTTCATGCAACTGACTACATATAATGACATCATGGAAACAAGGGAGACCAAGTCATCATAGCATGGTCCATGTACGACATGACATCATGGAATTCACGTATCAAGTTTCTGGGAGAAACTGGTTAATATGGTTATATCTGGGATATCTGGACAGAGTTTCTGGGAGAAATTAGTTAATATGGTTATATCTGGGATATCTGGATAGAGTTTCTGGGAGAAACTGGTTAATATGGTTATATCTGGATAGAGTTTCTGGGAGAAACATGTTGATATAGCGGGAGCGTGTGATAATGGTGATCATACTGTCTAGTAGGTTTTCATACTCCTATGTCTTAGGACCGACAAACAAGGTTTGCGGTGTATATCTTTGTAAGCATGGAGCAGACATCCTTGTCATGGTGTCTAGGCAGGTCAACTCAATGTGATCATATGTGAGTGATTGCCTTGGGAATCATAAGAAAGAGGTTCTGTTTTATGCCACATAAGCGTCTACATCACGCAGGTAATCCCGTCAGGGTATACAGCAGTTATATCACATTGTCCTATCTAAAAAGTTAAATGACCAGTCCTATGAAAGGTTCTACAGAAATCTATATGCAAAGGCTAGGTTTAGTCAGAGAGGGTCCATTGACGAGAGTTCCAATATACCGTCAGAGAGACAGTACGGAGGTTTTTACTCTTTTTGATATACCTTAGAAGGTACAGTATCAACCGTGACTTATGCCATGGCACAGCAAGACCTGAACAATGTCAGCGCCGCGTTTCAGACACAGTCGGAGGGGAAATGCAGAAGTGCAATGCGGTGAACCAGACACAGTAAAAAGATGATTTTAAGGATGCTTCTTATGAGTCAAACCTCTGTATTATTTTGTTTTAAAATAAGAATCCCCAGCATAGTCGCCAGATTGTAGACACGCGGAATCGCTCATCCACTCTTTTTGGTTTTGTTTTGAGATTGTTTTAAAAAAGGAAGGGAAAAGGAAAAGGTCTGTTGAAAACAGATACAGAGTCGCCACTTGGTCTTTAAGGAACCAAAAAACCTAATTTGACTCACCCAAATGGATAAAGGGCACCGGCCTTTCATAACCAAATAACTTGGCTCGGGGGTTTTGGTACAAGAGAGGAAGGAGCCTTTTTCACGACTAAAACACCCTCAACTTGCCCTGTCTTTTGACGAGCCTCAATTAGCATCCAAATAATCATCTTATACTATGTTTGGTTCGACAGTTAATATTTATGATAGTATATTACATCACACAAGAATTTTGAAATGGAAGTTCAAAAGATAAGATATTGTTCATAAGATCTTAGCCAAATATCATGCAATGCAAAAGTGAAAGATCACACGAATAAACCTAGGAAAATCGTCTAATCATATATCAAGTAATCAAGTTTTCCTAATCTAAGGGGACAAGAATTGTTCTTGAAACAAATAAATCAAAGAAAACAAGGATGCTTAGCAAGCTAGAATGATGCATGTTAATCTTTGAGAAAAGAAGATCTCTCAATCCCCGGGATGGATGAGAAAGGAGGGTTAGATCGAGGGGAAGCATGAACGTGTGATCATGATCATTCCATATAATCTTCTTAGATTAGGAGTTACAAAAACCCCAAATCTTGCATGAATGCAATGTATGATCCTAGAATGTGCAAAAATTGTAGTGAGTTTGTGTACATGGACTTTCTAAAGTGGCTTAGAAGTCTAAGATATGCATGAATGCATGAATAAAATCATCATAGAATATGTACAAATATGGTATGGACCATTTCCTAAGGCATGAACAAATTTGGAGTACATGTAAGCATCAAATCAAAGGATGGAAGTAAAAGTATGCTTGCTGTGAATAGTGGACAGAACAAAAACATGATCTTTTGGAAATTGAAAAGAGAGGTTAGGAGTGTTTTCAATGCATGATTTTTTATGTAAATTTTTCTTATTGTGTCTATAACACAATCCAAAAAGCCAATCTTTAATGACTCTCACAGATTGAGAGGAATCATATAAACAATAGAGGTTATTCAGAAACAGAGTCCGTACTGTCGACTGAAATGTTAAAACATATTAGAAAATGAAAACAAAATATCTAGAGGCCCATATTATACAGAAAGTTCCCTAAGACATTGAAGTTCAAGGAAAAAATAAGTTGGGACCACTCTTTTTGGAAACGTTTTCAGTAAAACTAGTTGAAAATCAACCTAGTTGCTGTGACAGCAGAGGCAGAATGTTTGGGAAGGAATGTTTGGACAAAAATGGACCCCTTTCAAGTGCTTCCAAGTCAAGCCAAAAATCATGGGTGTTCTATAATGAGTTAGAAAGACTTTCCAAGTAGTCTTGCATTCATATATTGAGTATTGAACTCAAAATAATTATTTGAAGTTAAATGACTCACTGTTTTGAAGATTTTGAGAAAACAAGGTTTATTTCTTGACATCAAAATGAGGGGTTTAAGAGGGGGTTTTGAAATGGGGTTTTGAAAACATATTTTCAATACTTAATGAAGATTATAACCACTTAAAATGTCAACATTTAGCTCACATCAAGAACCTCCAAGATTATTGGAAAGTATTATTTCCATTTTTAAAGACAACTTCATGAATACATAGGAATGTATTGGAGTTGAAATCATCATCTATCAAACATGTTTTTGAGGTCAAAAGCTACTATCCATAAGGATTCACTCTCCTCAAACTTCATGTCATCATCTAGATGATGATAGACTAGTAAGTAAATAAAGAAAACAAAAAAAAGAAATGAGGTAAGAGAAGATGAACAACAAAGTAAGCAAACAAGTATATAAACAATCAATAGATGATATTCAATGATGTATTGGACTTGTAGCTTGGTGTTTCACTCATATGTGGTGACATTGGACATGGAAGTATCTTCCTCTCTTTCAAATTCTCACTAAAATGGTGGTTGGATATATTGAATATGAAGTAAATGGAAGTAATGAAGTAAAAATAAAGTTTAGAACTCACTCTCTTGTTTGGAAATCAAAGAAGGAGGCTTCTTTTCTCTCTATTCTAACCTTATCTCTACAACTTTCTCTCTACAACTTTTCAAAGCTTGCATTTGACACCTCCAAAATGAGAAGTCAAGGGGGTTTTATATAGGCCAATTTGGGGTGGTTTGGGGTTTTAGAAATACTCTCATTGGCCCCAAACATCTGTGAACATAGAACTACGTCGTTTTGGTTTCTAATTATTCAAAATAAACCCCCAAAAGAAATTACAAAAGTGGACCATTCTGGGGGAGAGTGCCGCGGTGGCACTAGGCCTATGCCGCGGTGGCAGTGGGCTAGTGCTGCGGCGGCACTGCTTCTCATTCGTCCAGATAATCCTTTTTAGGCCCCCAGAGGTTTCGGTATTCGCGAAAAGGCCCTATTTCGTCCGAAATTCACAGAAAATGCATACGAACTCCAAATTATGGTTGTGATATACCGTTGGAAAGGTAATGGAGTCTACTTTACATAAAAAAATAGTTTGGAGATAGGTCACTCTGAAAAGTTTTGCAGTATTCGCGATAAAAGCCGATTTGATCGCTTTTTTCACCTTCGGAAATTCATAATAAATTCGTTTTAAATCCAAAAATTATGTGCGACATACTGTTGGAAAGCTATTGACCTCTAGTATCTATGAAAAATATTTAAAAAATGATATGGTACTCCAGTTTTAAAGTCAACTTTTGGTTAAATTGGTCAAACTTCGGATTCCCGTGAAGTTCTGGAATCCTCTGGGAGCTCCCAAGAGCTGACGTTTTCGTTCGATTTTCTTTTAAAACTCATTATAATACTTTCCACATGATCTAGAATGATTTCGGAACTTTTCGACGAATTTGGACGATTTCGGTCAAACCTTGGTCAAACTTGGTCAAACATTGGTCAAACCGGTCAACGGGGACTTTCTGGGAACTTCCGGGGGTCTCTGGGAGCCGACAATTTCATCTGGTCTCATTTTATTGTTTTTCTTACGATGTAGCATGTTTCCAGAACATTTGGTCTGAATTTGGGAGCGTTCGGGCTTTCAGGGGTATTTTGGTCATTCTGAGCATTCTGAGAGATAGAACTAACTTCTAGGAGTCCTTTTTGAGTATTTTACGATCATTGTGAACCACCAAGCTATGGGTCTCCTAAATCTGATAGCCGACAAAATGGGGTGTCTACAACTGCGCAAGAAAAACTCAAGTATGGACCCCACTACTCGAAATCAAGACCGATGAGGAGTTCAAGTAGGAAGATAGCCATTAGCAAGCTTTTGAAGGGCTAAAGCAATACCTGTCCACCCCTCCAGTTCTAATGCCACCCAAAAAGCGTAGATTCTTAAAATTGCATATATCAACCTCTGATTGCTCTACAGGAAGTATGTTAGCTCAGGACAAAGAGCAAGATAGTGAACATGTCGTTTTATTATTTAAGTAGGATTTTAACTCCAATCAAGCAGCGGTACGCACCGATTGAGAAGTTGTGTTTAGCACTACATTTTTCATCATAAAAGTTAGAACATATATTCTCCTTATTTCTACTTATATTATTTGTTAGACTAATGTGGTCAAATATATACTATCAAGACCGATAATGAGAGACGGAATTGAAAAATTGACTTTGGCCCTCATAGAGTTTGCAATTCAATATCGATCGCAACAATCGGTTAAGGGCCAGGCCGTAGCCAATTTTCTGGCTGACCACCCAAATCCTACTCATCTAGCGATTTGATCTTAGCACTGGAAGCATTGAATGTCTCTTTGATGCCATGGACCCTTATCTTCGATGGCTCAAAGAATTCGGAGGGTGCTAGGGTAGGGATGGTCATAATATCTCCCAAGAACAAAAGGAAAAAGATGTCATTTTAGCTTGACTTCAAGAGCACTAACAATCAGGCTTAATATGAGGCACTGATCATTGGGATGAAGATACTCCTTGAAATAGGGGCATCTTCTATACATGTAAAAGGGGATTCAGATTTAGTCATCGGATAGATATCTGGAAAATTCCAGATAAAAAGCTAGGAACTATTCCTGTTTCAATCTGTTGCCACTTAGCTTATGGATTCTTTTTTATGATGTAAGTGTGAGTTTTATACCCGATCCACAAACACCGAAGTCGACAGGTTAGAAAAAGCGGGATCGACCTCACCATCACAAAAGGGAGTAAAAGATCAAGCAATCACAATACAAATTCAATCACTACCATCTGTGGCGAAAAGAGGCTGGTGTACGGTGATGAATTTGGTCCTAATGGATGACAATGATTGGAGGCTTCCCATCATAGAGTATTTGAGACATCTGAATGTTAGAGTAGACCGAAAGGTGAGATTGTTTGCTGTCCAATTTATAGTACTAGATGGTGAGTTATTCAAAAAGCCTATCGGGGATGACGTAATCTTGAAATTCCTAGGCAAGAAACAAGCCATATAGGTAATGGTCGAGGTCCATGAAGGGATTTGTAGGGCACATCAGGCCGGAACCAAGATAAAATGGCTCCTAAGAAGATATAACTCCTATTGGTCAGGCATGCTAAAAGATTACAGTAGCAACGCCAATGGATGTCAGGCTTGCCAGAAGCATGGCCCTATTCAACGAGTGTCAGCCAAAGAACTACAACCAATAATAAAGCCATGGCCGTTCAGGGGATGGGTGATGGGTTTAATTGGTAAGGTTCTCCCACCTTCTTCAGGCCAACATTGGGTTTAAAATGGTGGCTACGGGATTACTTCGCGAAATGGGCCGAGGCGATTCCATGCAAAGCGGTGACTCAGGCCATGGTTATCAAGTTCATAGAAGAACATATAATATACTATTTTGGCCTTCCAGAAACAACAACAGCCGATCAAGGATTAGTGTTCGCAGGGGTGGAAACCAAAGCCTTTTCTGAGAGTAGAGGAATCACCATTCTCAATTCAACTCCATACTATGCTCAGGCAAACAGTCAGGCCGAGTCATCCAACAAGATCCTCAAGGGGATTATTAAAAAATGGTGAAAGAAAACCCTAGAGAATGGGATAAATTATTGTGTGAAGCACTTTGGGCTTATCCAACATCTAAAAGGTCTAGTATTGGTGTCACACTATTCATGTTGACATATAGGCATGATGTCATGTTGCCGATGGAGGTCACAGTCCGATCAACTCAAAGGATTTTACAAAATCAGCTTGAGCCCACTAAATATGTAGAGGCAGTGATAGCTGAGTTAGAGGTCATAATGAGGTAAGGCTGACGACCTTAGACTCATTAAAGGTGCAAAAATTACGGGCTACCCGAGCATACAATAAAAGGGTGAAAGAAAAATCTTTCTGCACAGAGTATTTAGTTTGGAAGGTCGTGTTGCCTGTTGGGAACAAGGATAATCGGTATAGTAAATGGTCAGTCAACTGGGAAGGACCATTCATCATCCACTAGGTCAAGAAGGGCGAAACATGCAGGCTGTGTGATATAGATGGAGAAGTTCACGCCATGCTAATAAACAGTCAGTATTTAAAATTATATTATCCTACTTTATAGGAGACTATTGACTTCAAGTAAAGGGCGAGTCCTGAATTAATGTATGAACTGTTTATTAACCATTAGCTCGAATGATCAAAGGAACATTGTATTTAAATAAGTGTCGTGCACAGCTTTCATTTCAAAATCTATGTTAAAACAAAAGAGTATATACAGTCATTGTGTCCAACTTGAAATTTTTTAGTTTTTCCTTCAGATCATCCTAGATCTTCCCCGCCCCAGTCCGATCTTGTTGAGCCTTGTAGAGTTTTTGGGATCAAATATAGGTAGTCAAAATGTTTGCTTGCAATTGGTCGCTACATTTCTGAGCATCTTCACCAAGCCCAGCTAAGGTCGCATCCATCTGAGTAAATGCCGCATCGTTGGTAATAACCTCTGCCTCCAGTTTTTCTAATTGTGCCTTGAGCTTGGCAATATGAGTTTGGAGCCAGGCATCTCAAGCAACCACTTGAGCTCGAGTTACCTTCCCAGCTTCATACTTCATCTTGGCAAATTCAAGAAAATGCACTGCCTTTTGTCGTGCATTAAGATGAGCTTCGGCCTCAGTTTGAACCAAAGAAGCCGATTATTCCAAAACACGGCAGTGTGGTAACCGCTCTTGGATTTCCTTGAGTAGTGAAAGTTTCCCGGTTATGAGTGAAGGATCAGCAAGGAAAGCGCTCAAAGCAGTATCAATTTCAGCGGACAATGGAAGATTACTGAGCACACAGGTAACTAGCCCAAGAATAAGGTCCTTTTGCAGGCTTAATGGGGTGGCTACTTCGGGCTCGAACGAACCTAAATTAAATGCCCCTAGGTCTAGACTTGTGAAGAAATCATCAAAGGGGATGAACGGTGTTAGACCTAGGGGAACAGTCTGTTCAAGAATAACAAAAACCAGAGCCAAGGATAAATGATTATAGAAGACAGAAAACAACATGCCATAACAAGAAAGAAAATAACCTGAGTAGGTACAAGAGCAGAGGTCGAAGTGTTTCAAGAAACGATGGTCGAAGAGGTAGAGGCAGTAACCTCAATGACTTATTGTGGGTTAGAGCTGAGACTGTTTGTTGACTTGGTCCAGGAGTCAAGGTCACAATTTCCTCCTTTGAAGCTTGAGCACCCATGCCTATAGCATGTTGAACATTTTTCTCCGGTGCTAGGATCGGCCATTGGAGGTTGGTCATCACTACTAGGAGCCGATTCTCTTATAACATTAGAAGTCTGGAAATTGGCCATAACGATATCTTCCACACTTTTAAGGGCCGATTCTGTTGCAGCAGTGGAGTCAATTGGACTGGTCAAATCACCTCTACTAGCCCAATCTAAGGCTAGCATGACCGTTTGTTCCACTTCATCCCCAGTCGTGTCCAGTGGTACGTCCTCGAGCACGTCTTCACTGCTAGAGGAAAGATCTAACTATTCGGGCATGGACCCTCTAATAGGGTCAGTGTCCTGATCCCCATCAGAAGGTGTTAAGGGAGGGATGACACGAATTGGGATCGGTCCCCTCTCAACAATCTATCCAAGAACGGCCACAATCCATTCAGTTGCCGTGGGTACTTGAAGAGGCGGTAGTACAACCCGTGGTTGGGTCACTGGTGGTTCGATCGTTGGTGGTTGAAGGGTCGGCTTGACAGGCAATACTTCTTCCTCGAATGTTTCATCTACCAGCTGAAAGAAACCAAAGGGTCTTAGAATGAAAGATAAGCTAAATTAGCTATCTCAGAAGAAGACAAGTACTACCTGGGTGGACAAGAAAGAAGAAGGGGTCCGAATAGAGCACCCTTCATAGAAAAAAGTAAAACACTCCTCAAAGGAGTAGGAAGAAGGAACAACATCCATAAAGTGGACAACAAAGACAGGAGTTCGACCAACTTTCTAGTAGGGGCCAAAATTTAGGAAAATAAGAATGCTGCCAGAGTTGCAAGATCCAAATCGGGCTCCCTCTAGAGATGAAGCTCGAATTAATAAAGTCTGACACACTTCGGACTAGGTGTGCCCAAACGAGAGTGGCTAAAGCCAATGGATGACCAGAAACCAGGGTCAGGGCTAGGGTGGTATATTCTTTGGTAATGACCTGACTGGCCGAGCAGAAAAGATACATGTTTATCCAACAAATAAGGAATGCAGTGTGTTCAACATCGAACACGTCTGTTCCTTCGTTGCCAATGCAGGCGGCCAAGAAACTCCCATAGGAAGTGATGGGCTTGTAGGAAATGACCCCGTCCCTTAACAGATTCATGTTAAGGATAGGAGAAGCTGGTCGTCCCTACATCAAGTCCGGGCATGACCTCTTGCCCGTGAGGATGAAGCCCGAGAAGATAGTTGATATCTTTGATGGTTGGTCCCATCGGCCTGTAATGGAAAAGACACCCGTTGGAAGACTGAGACCAGAAAAGGAGGGCGGAGAAGATAAGTGACCAGTCCACCTCAAGTTTGGACAGACTGAGCATAATGGCATCATAAATGCCTGTCTATTTCCAAAGTTCGACCTTGGAAGCCGAAACTCTTGTTAGCCATTTGTCCCAATCTTGGGCAGGTATTGGCCAACCCCTGATTGGATGAGTGGCTGTCCAAACCTTGTGCCAATATGCTGGAAGCTGAAGAAAAAGTCTTGTTTGCTACCTGAGAAAAATATGGGCTGAAGGTGGTAGGAGATCGTTGCGAAACACCGTACCAAGGCAAGGGGCCGCCGGAGAGCTGTCATTGGTGCTATATACAGTAAAGACATCGGTAAAAATGATAGATGCAAGCTCTTTAGCCAACTGCCTGACTTTCCTACATCAATTATGGAGGGGAAGAGCATCCAAAAATGAGTTTTGCTTCTTTGCCTTAGACGGTGCTGCCAGAGCAGTTTTGGGGGCCATTGCACAGAGAGGTGGAAAAGGAAGGGTTCGTCGGAGAAGATGAGTTTTAGAGAGAGAGAGAGAGAGAGAGAGGCTCTGGTTATAGAGAGAGAAAAGTGAAGATGAAGATTGGGAAAGTGAGGTGATTTTGCTCAATCATCTCATATACATATATATATATATATATACGTTGAGCATTAAATGAAAAATGACCAATGTGTTTCCCAAGGACTGCCAGTTTCTGCATGATGGACATGTGGCAGTATTTTGAAATTCAAAAGGTCACATCAATCAATGCTGGAAGTTTGACATGACCTCTTGGGGGGCAATTGTTTGTACCCAAAAACCGCCAAAGGTTTTGGTACTTGAATGAAAAGAACAGAACGAGCATGGACTGTAATCTGTGGCCCATTTGGAGCATTAAGCCCGACGAGTAAGAAGGGTATATGTGATGACAATCGGGCATCATGTTTCAAAGAGATGTCAAGTGACAAGATTGAGCCCGAGGGAACAACACATCGCTGTCATCGGGCACAGTATTATAATCTAAAAAAGAAACCTGACAGGTTGGCAATAGAAGAAGCCCAATAACAGGAGAGGCAGCAGGAAAGTGTAACTTGTTTCCTTGTTTATGAGGCTACGATTGGGGAAAGAATCACAGTCCGTTTAGGAATGAGTTTGATCAAATCCAACTAGATATGAAAAGCTAATCCCAATTATTTCGAGATTGATTCAAGATAGGATAAAGATGGGAAGAGTTGGGATAAGGGAAGATTCTGGGCATCCTTATCTTGCTTAATGCGTAATTCACGTAGTCCTTGCCATATTCAAACTCTTTAATGGTAGCTATAAATATGGAGGCTGGCCAAGCATTGAAGGCACTCCGTGTCACTCTCAATATGCCACATCCAAAAAGCATTCAAACAACATTTATAGCATTCAAAAACGTACAAACTAGTAGTGTCAAATGAGCCGGGCTCGGTCAAAGAGGGCCCAACTAGGCCAGAGGGCTGGGCCGGGCCGAGCTTAAGAAGGGAGGGGGTGTCCACCCCGAACCGATGGCCTGGGCTCACTAGGACCAGGCTTAGGGCCGGGTCAGGCCAGGCTCATGGACAGGTTCAAAGACGAGCTGCCGAGCCGGAGTTTAAAGTTTAATGTTTGGGGGGGGGGGGGGGGGGGGGAGGGGAGTTTTTACGTTTACACTTTTTTTTATATGTTTAGTTTATTCATTAATGATTAGTGATTACTATAAAAAAAGTTTGTTTAACAAAAAAAAAGTAAAGAATATTTATTATCCAATAAAAATTAAAGAGATTACTAGTATAATAGTATTTGGTATTTAAAAATTACAGTCTAATAAAAAATAAAGATTACTTATCATTAATTTGTATAATAAAAAGTAAAGATTTATTCATTAATGATTAGTGATTACTAAAAAAAAGTTCATTCAACAAAAAAAAATGTAAAGAATATTTATTATTCAATAAAAATTAAAGAGATTACTACTAGTATTTGATATTTAAAAATTATAGTCTAATAAAAAATAAAGATTACTTATCATTAATTTGTATAATAAAAAGTAAAGATTACATTTTACAGAATTGATTTTTTTTTTTTTTTAAATCCGTTCACAGTTTATACTCATGCAGGCCAGAAGTATTATAATTGATTTGTTTGGAATTGAATGATCTTCAACTCTCGTATTCATTCTTCAATTTTCTTTCGTAACTTCCAAATTTGCGAAGTATTTAAGAATAGGATCTTGGCGGTTTTGAGTTCGATATTGTGCACGGTCCAAATCCTTCAAGCAGTCAAGCATATCACGAGATAATCTGCTCCTCCTTTCCTCTAGCACCTTTCCACTTATACTAAAAGCAAACTCCAATGCAACTATGGAAGCTGAATGAGTTAGTAGATCACGAACCATGATGGAAAGAATAGGGAAAGCTCTTACATGTTCTTTCCACAATGTCAAAAGATTTAAATCAACCATTTCCTCATTGGTTAATCGGCTTTCCCACTCGGTTTCTCAAGAATGTTAGAACTACTTACAAATGATTGCCTAACACCCTTTTGTTTCTTTCGATTGAGAAACTGGCTCGCCCAACTCCCGAACTTAACTCAATATTAGAAGTAGAAGAAGAAGTAGCACTTTCTTTATTTGTATATTTTTCATAATAAATACGAAATAAAGATTTCAAAGTATCTTCCATTTTAAAAGTAGTTATTTCTAGACCAGGCTCACCATCTGGTCCTTGCATCAATTCAGATATTTATTTAACCATTTCACAAATACCATCAATAAAAATAACCAAACAGGTGATTTTAATTTTCTTTCAGTGGTGGGACTGGGCTCATTAGGATTTGAAGGAGATGGGTCAAATGGATTAGACCTCATAATTTCAACTTCGTCATCATCCTCCATTTCCAAATCATTAATCTCATTTCTTTCCCCATAATCTAAATTTTCAAAGTCATAAGTTGGCCCTTCTCTAGTTTTTGAAGATCTTGAATGAGTTGCCATTTTTTTTTTAAAAAAAAAAAAAAAGAGGGGAAAGAAATATAAAAGATTATAAATACTAACAATTAAATAAGCACCTAAAGTAAAAAGTGAAACAATAAATAAAAATACCTCACTTATAGTAGTAGAAGAAGAAATGAACAATTATAAATTATAATAAGACTTGAAACTTGAGAGCTTGTAAGTTCAAGTTGTAAAAGACTAGAAGTGCTTTTACAAACTATATCTTTGATAATTGAATCGCCAACTTGTACAGTAGAAGCAGGGCCAGCCCAAGGGGTGGGCAAGAGCGGCAACCGCCCTGGGTCACCAAAGTTTATTAAATTTTAAGGGTTTTCATGAAATTTTATAATTACATTTTTACTCTGAGATTTTTTAATATTTTACATTTAGGCACCCCTCAATTATGTAGTGCTATCAACTACATATATATTGATATACAAGTATATAAAACTCAAAAGCAAAGACTTATAGAATTACACTTTTAGTGTAATAATTTTTTAAGTTATAGAAATAGGCCCCCCTAGAATTTTTGAAAGACACTATATAGTAATATTTAAGTTTCATAAATGGACTCATATTATATATAGACGCCAAAAAAATTGCCAATTATGTAGAAGTAGACCCCAAAAAAATCACCTCAGGTGCGCTATCCCCGAACTCCCATACAGGGGCCTCCCTTTTAGTTGTTCGTCCCGGGCCTCCAAATACTCGGGGCCGGCCCTGAGTAGAAGTGCTTGTAGACTTGTAGTTTACGGCGTAGTATAGAGAAAATAGAGACTAGAGAGAGATAATTGATTTTTGTGTGAGAAAATATGGTGTGGGAGGTTTGGCATTTATAGAAAATGGGCTAAGGGACATTTTGGGAAGTCAAAAATCACATTTATATTTTTACCCCCAAAACTAGCCGTTTATAGTCGTTAGAGAGGTAAAAAGTGAGAATTTTTTTTTGAAAAAGGGCCAAACTAGCCGTTATGGGCTCGGGGGGACCTACCAGCACGAGCTGGGCCACAACGGCTAGTTCATCCGGACTGGCGGGTCGGGTCGGGTTTCGTGTAAAGGAGCTAGTCGGGCCGGGCCGAGCTAGGCCGTGGAAGGGACTAAGTGTGTCCACCCCGGACCAGACAAAAGTGCTCGGACCGGGCCGGGCCAACCCGACCCGATTGACACATCTAGTACAACCTTGCGTTTTAGTTCTCAACACTCATAACAATAAGTCTCCCTTTTGTTATTTTCTATACTGTTTAAATCTTTCATGAACAATCAGAACCTGTTCTAATATTGTTCCTTAGTTTGTTAGTTTTTTCCAAACAAATTCAATAAAATTTCAGTGTAGTTTATTAATTGTTTGTGATTGTTTACCAAGTAAATTCATCACTATTAAACTTGTGCGTTTCAGGACTATCTAGGAATCTCAGGCCAATGGTACTTTTTTACTTGGCCATCATAATCACTTTTTAAAAGTTAGATTTTAGAGCATTGTGTATTACTCACACAAATAATTAAAAAATTAATTTACACTATTAAATCACTTTTAGTTCTGACACGCCCGTGCAAAACTACAACAAACAGATAAACAACGGGTATGCCCAGTACAGACTCCATGCTATTAGGAAGCAACACGGTATGAACCGCATTGGATAGGAAGCAACAACGGCATTGGATCGGATGAGATATGTATGGATGTCAAAAAAAATAAATAAATAAAGAGACTAATATATTTTTTAAAAAATTGTTCTAGTAGAAATTTTTATACAAGGACTAAAAAGACAACCATTAATAAGCACTTGAAAAAATAAAAAAATTTAAAACTCCATCCACAACTTACCAACTATAATAGTATAGAGTAACGATGGCGTGTTTGAGTGCTGCTGCTACTGCCAGTGGTACTATAACAGTGTTTGTTGGTAATGATGGTTACAACATCCAAAGCACAGCGAAACACTCCTTATCTTTTATGAGCACTAGTAGTAGTAAAGGTACGACTGCAAGGCTAAGGCACAAGGGAGTAGCGGTAAAAATCAGAGCCGCAGCAACACCAGAAAACATGACCACCGAGAAATTGGGTATCAAGATCCAAACCAACCCTCCCGAGTCCAAGCTCACCGACCTCGGCGTCAGAAAATGGCCCAAGTACCCTCTCTCTCTCTCTCTCTATATATATATATATATTTCTCTCTATGGATGCTATTCTTCTTCTCGGATTCTTTTCGGCTGAAAATGAGTTCTGGAAATTGTTTGATTCTATGCTATTATACATCATTCCCCCAATTTCTGCTGATTTTCTTATTGATTGAATTGAAGGAAGGAAAAGTGAAGAAATTGTTTGTATGGCTCTGTTTAGTTGTGTCAGAAATTGATTGAGAATTTCTGATAATTGTATATGACTCTATTGAAATTGAATGTGAAATTACAGAATTGAGAAAAGTGAGATCGCATAACCAGATGAGAACGAGAGAGAGAATCTAGAGAAGAAGAATTTCTTATTCAACTGATTCCCTCATCTCAAAACAGAGCCCCATAAACAAGTTGCGTAACCGACTAACCACCACCGCCCTTCTCAGCCAATCATTACAAGACACGTACACCACACGTGTTCTATTTTGTTATTTGAAAAAATACTCAAAACAGGTCGGTTTGCTTTACTCCAACGGCTACCTTGTAAAACGAAATTGAATCTTTAACTCTTTCTTCTTCTTCTGTTAACTGTTCCCCCCCTCCCCCATCATTTCTTAGGATCAGTCTAAAGGAAATTGACCCCCACCCCCCCCCCCCCCCCCCCCCCCCCCCCATCATTTCTTCCTTGTCCTCAAGGATCAGTCTAAAGGAAATTGAGGAAACTTTTCTCTCATAACAGCCCAATCTTCCCAAGTGGCTTCTGATGGAAGGGTTATACTCAAGTGGCTTCTGATGCTGAACCTCAGCTTGATTATTGTGCTTGACTATCCTCCAGTTCAAAATAGCAATTGGTTCCAGCAAAATTGTCCTGATGAGCCTACCGGAGGAAATTGATGACAAATTTGCACATTAGCCCCAATCTTCTTCTTCAATACAGAGACATGGAATACAGGGTGAACTTTAGCTTGAGGAGGCAAATCTAACAAGTAAGCCACCTTCCCAATCCTTTTTATCACTTGGAATGGACCATAGAACTTAGGAGCTAGTTTCAAATTTTTGCGAACTGCAACCGTGGCTTGTCGATAGGTAGCCTCAAATAAACCCAATCCCCTTCCTGAAATTCCCTCTCAGTCCTCTTCAAATCTGCATAGAATTTCATCATTTGCTGTGCCACTACCAAATTCTCTCGTAGCAATTCACTCATCAGCTTCCTTTCTTTAAGAAAGTGGTCAATGTCTTGAAAGGAAGATTTGAGTGATTAATGAATGTTGAATTGGGGAGGGTCATACCCATAGAGAGCTTGAAAAGGGGTCATCTTTAGGCCAGAATGGTAGTGAGAATTGTACCACCATTCTGCCATAGAGAGCCATTTCTTCCACTTAATTGGTCTATCACTTGTCATACTTCTCAAATATGCTTCCAAACACTGATTTAATCTTTCTATTTGCCCATCGGTTTGGGGATAATATGCAATAGAGTGCAACAATTTTGTACCCACTAACTTGAACAAGGTCTGCCAGAAGTTGCTGAGGAACACTTTATCCCTGTCAGACACAATGGTAGCTGGAATACCATGAAGCCTGTGAATCTGATCAAAGAAAATTGTAGCTACAGTTTCTGCAGTATAAGGGTGAGATAGGCTGATAAAGTGGGCATACTTAGTCTGTCCACTATCACCAAAATCACATTATGACCCTCAGACTCAGGAAGCCCTTCCACAAAATCCATGGCTATTTCTGACCAAGGCTGTGAAGGTATCGGCAAGGGTTGTAGTAACTCAGGATAAGGTACCACTTCATGCTTCATTCTTTGACAAATGTCACATTCTTGAACCCAAGTTTTAATAGCCTTCTTGAACTCTGGCCAATAAAAATAAAGACCTGATCTTTTCTGAGTACCAATAATTCCCTCATGGCCCCCAACTCCTGAGATATGTACTTCCATAATAAGGTCCTGTCTCAAGTTTCCTCCACTACCCACATAATATTGACCTTGGTGTTTTAGTAACCCGTTGAAAATCTTGTATGGAGGAGCAGACTGTGGCTGAACCAACAGTTGAGCCATTAACTGTTGTGCCCAAGTGTCCTCTTCATAACTACTCACAAGCTCTTGCTGCCAAAGAGGTGTGATCACAGTGACTGCTTCCAGATGATGATCCTCCTCAAACAATCTGGATAGAGCATCAGCAGCTTTATTCTCAATACCCTTTTTATATTCAATCTCATAATTCAACCCCATTAACCTTGAGATCCATTTATGTTGCAACATGGAAGAAATTTTTTGTTCCAACAAGAATTTGAGACTTTGGTGGTCAGTTCATATGTTATACCATAGCCCCTCCAGATAGGGTCTCCACTTTCTGACAACCTGAACCACTGCCAGAAGTTCCTTTTCATATACTAACAGACCCAAATGCCTTTTGGCCAGTCCTGTGCTATAGTAAGCTATTGGTCTCCCTTTTTGCATAAACACTACTCCCAACCTGTTGTAGCAAGCATCTGTTTCTAATACAAAAGGCCAAGAAAATTTTGGTAGAGCTAGAATTGGAGCACTCACCATAGCTTGTTTAAGAGCCTCAAATGCCCCTTTTGCCTCATCCTGCCATTTATACTGCCCTTTCTTAAGTAAATCTGTCAAAGGCCTTGCAATAACTCCATAATTTCTTACAAACTTTCTGTAGTAGCCTGTTAAGCCCAAAAATCCCCTTAAGGCTTTAATACTCTTAGGCTCAGGCCATGAAACCACACTAGCAACCTTTTCTTGGTCCATAGCAACCCCTCCTCCAGTAATAACATGTCCTAAATACTCCACCTGATTTTGAGCAAATGCACATTTGCTCTTCTTAGCATATAATTGCTGCTTCTCCAATGTTGCCAAGGTCTCTTGCAAGTGCCCCATATGATCTTCCAATGTTCTGCTATAAACCAATATATCATCAAAGAAAACTAAGATGAACTTCCTCAAGTAAGGTCTGAACACAGAATTCATAAGAGCCTGAAAAGTTGCAGGAGCATTTGTCAATCCAAAAGGCATAACCTTATTCATAATGCCCCTCGTGAGTCTTGAATGCAGTCTTAGCAATATCGTCTTCTTTCATTCGTACTTGATGATATCCACCTCTTAAATCCAGCTTAGAAAAGATTTTTGCTTCCCCCAACTCATCTAATAACTCATCTATAACAGGAATGGAAAATTTATCTTTTACTGTAAGATCATTCAACTCTCTATAATCCACATACATCCTCCATGATTGGTCCTTCTTTTTAACTAGCAATACTGGAGATGCAAATGGACTTTTGCTGCATCTTATCACTCCTGATTGTAGCATTTCATTCACCTGTTTTTCAATTTCTGCTTTCTGTAGATAAGGGTATCTATAAGGTCTGATGTTGATGGGGTTACTTTCTTCTTTAAGTAGAATTTGATGGTCAAAATCTCTGGTGGGTGGCATCCCCTTTGGTTCATCAAAAACTTTCTCAAATGTATCTAATATCATCTTAATGGGCTCTGGTATTTCTTCTTGCTGCTGCACCATTTCCACAGAATATGGTTGCACTACCACTGCTTGCTCATTGCTGCAACAATATCTTTGTAAGGCCTCCCCACTGATCATAGTGATCAAGTTTTCCTCTCCACCTATAGTACCCTTGAGACAAATTGGCTCTCCCTTCAAATGGAATGATAGGCTTAGTTGATTAAAGTCCATCATCATAGGACTTATTTCCTTTAACCATTGCACCCCTAACACAGCATCACAACCTCCTAGGGGTAGAATTCTCATATCAGCTGAGAATTGTTTACCTTGAGTTTCCCACTGAAACTGATTGCATTTAGCCTTGCTACATAGTTGTTCCCCATTTGCTACCACCACCTTAATGGGATTAGTTGGTTGAATGTGGCAGCCTAACTTTTGAGCCGTTTTGATATCCAAGAAATTATGGGTGCTCCCACTATCCACAAGGATTACAATGGAGTTTTTCTTGACTCTTCCCAAGAATTTGATAGTCTGTGGATTCTTGTTACCCATTAAAGCATGGATTGATATGGCTACCTCTTCATTGTTCGCTTGTTTTGTCATGGTCTCATAACCCATTTCATCCTTAATCTCCACCACTGGTTTTTCTTCTTCTCCTGTTAGCAGATACAATTGCCTCTTGGCACAGGTATGTCCTCTATAGTAGACCTCATCACAATAATTACATAAATTTTTATCCCTCTTGATCTGCATCTCCTCAAGGGATATTCTTTTCACTCCAGAAAATTGACTTCCAACATTAACATTCAGTCCCTTAATGCCTTGATTGTTTTTATTCTGGGAAGTTCTATTAAGAGAATAAGAATTGCTACTGGAACTACTACTAGTGCTTAAGGGAACACTATGTTGAACAGTAGTAGATACTTGCACCTTACGATTCCTCTCCACTACTGCTAAGTGTTCGCCCCTGTAACCGTGCTAGGTTAATGGCTTGTGATAAAGTTTTGGGGCTGAACATCTGAACTAAGTGTGCAATGTCCTCTCTTAAGCCGCTGATGAAAGATGCCACAAAGTATTCCTCACTGAGTCCCCTGTTTCTAGCCAATTACAGTGGTTTCAAGCCTTCAGACTGACTATGGTATTCTTCTACTGTACCCCATTGATGAAGTTTCTTAAATTGCCCTACTATATCATCAAATCCTCCTTCAGAAAATCTGTCACAAATATCTTCAGAAAATTCTCCCCAGTAAATTCCATCTAGAGTGTCATAGTGAGCTTGAAACCAAGCATTAGCTTTTCCTTCTAAATTAATTGAGGCCAATAAAACCTTCTGTTCTTCCAAAACCGGTGTTAACTGAAAATACCTTCTACACTTCTTCAACGAACCCTTAGGGTCTGTTCCACTGAATTTAGGGAAATCAATTCTTGGTGTATGCAGATTGTGAATGGGCGTACCATTTTGAAGATCTCGATCCTCATTAAAGACATTTCTGGTTCTGAACTCTCTCTAGTCTTGGTGAAATGGTGTTGATGGCCCGCCTAATTTGATCCTTTCGTAACCTCCTTTTGAGTTCTGTCCCAAACTCGAGTTCTTCCCCACCCTTTCTTCTGGATTCGATAAAACTCCAATTTGACCCTTGCCTTTATAAGCAACTAAGCGATTTACACCGCCCATTAAAGCTTCGAGCTTAGATTCAACATTACTCATTTGTTAATTAACGATTTCAACTTGGCCTTGTAGAGAACTCATGACTTCTTGACTCTGCTGCTTCCAGACTCTTCATCGTTGTTGAAACTGCTGCTGAATGGGTCTTCGCTTGCTCAAACGATTGATTTTTCGATTGCTGATGCACAAGATTTTGCTCTGATACCATTTGTCAGAAATTGATTGAGAATTTCTGATGATTGTATATGATTCTATTGAAATTGAATGTGAAATTACAGAATTGAGAAAAGTGAGATCGCATAACCAGATGAGAACGAGAGAGAGAGAGAGAGAGAGAGAGAGAGAGAGAGAGAGAGAGAGCTAGAGAGTGAATCTAGAGAGAGAAGAATTTCTTATTCAACTGATTCCCTCATCTCAAAACAGAGCCCCAGCTATATACAAGTTGCGTAGCCGACTAACAACCACCGCCCTTCTCAGCCAATCATTACAAGACACGTACACCACGCGTGTTCTATTTTGTTATTTGAAAAAATACTCAAAACGACGTCGGTTTGCTTTACTCCAACGGCTACTTTGTAAAACGAAATTGAATCTTAACTCTTTCTTCTTCTTCTGTAAACTGTGACAAGTTGTTTATTATTTGACTTTTTTCCTTTTCTTGTTTTAAATTTCAGTGAATCAGAATTGCGTTAAAAGCATTTAAAAAAAAAAAAGAAAGAAAGAAAGAAAAAAAAAAAAGGAATAGTATTGAAACTCAAGTAATCCTTTCCTTGAGTTCCAATCTTTTATATATATATATATATATATATTTATATATGAGGTTACGAATACTAGCTAAATCTTTTAACTAAAAGGTAATGATAAACTGGAGTACAAATTTTGTATGCCTACCTGTTCTAATCTCTAAGATAGTAAGATACTACAAAGTTGGATTCGGAAACAGCAGTTTATGCTTAGGATACACTGGATCTTGAGAATTTGGGGATTCTATCAGTGTTATAACATTTGAGTGATGTGATCTTCTTCATTGCTTCATGGAATCTGTAGTTAACTGGAGTTGTACGTACAAATTCGAAAATATTCAGGCAACCAGAAGTCCAACTATCTAAACTTCTTGCGAATGGAACCCTGTTAATCCAACAGTTGCTCTAAAAAACCCTAAGCTGTTAAAGAATACTCCAACAATGTGTATCAAGATGCAACACCTCCTCCATTTGTGATCCGTCCCACACGTGGAGTTAACGAACGGGAAACACGTGCAAATTGCATATACAAACTAGAACGTGGAAGGAGATTCGAATCCAGGACCTCCCAGAAAGGCTGTGATAATCACCAGTTACTCTGAAAACTTTAAGTTGTTAGAGAATGTGTGCCAATAATCTATATCAAGCTCTTAAAATACTACCAGATTCTTAGACATACTGCTCTACCAAGTGGTCTACCCTTGTTTCTCTATGCCATCCTCTTTATTCAATTTGTATTTTGCTGGGCACTTCTGCCTCTGAAGAGACTCAATTGGAGTTGCTTTTTTCTTTTTCCTTTGTTTTTAAAGGAAAAAACTGATTTCTACGTATTGGTAAATGTAAGTCCTTTTTACTGTTGTTTTTACTCTCAACCCTGTTTCAGAAGGAAGGGAAGTTTTTTTTTTTTTGCTAAAAAGGCAATTCATTGAAACAAAACTTCTGTAACAGAATGATCGGAAGATCCCCCTTGATCACTTTCCTCAAAAACAAAGAGAGGGATAGTGTCAATGGGGATAGGATCACAAGACAAAAGAAAAACAGAAGAAATCTAATTTTCTTATTATTCATTGTCAATGTACAGAGAATATATACAACTATGAGAAGAAACAAATAAAGGAAATAAAAGGGAAGAAATGAAATAACAGATAGGAACAAATCAATACAAATAAATCTATTCCTAAACTAACGTGATCCATAAATCATGGGAATAATAACCCGAATATTCCAACACTCCCCCTCAAGCTAGAGCGAAGGCATTCACGAGTCCCAGCTTGACAATAGACAACTTCAATAGTGAGGGCCCAACGGACTTTGTAAATACATCAGCAGTCTGATTTGAAGACGGAACGAAAAACGGAGAAATAATACCAGAACGAACTTTCTCCCGGATAAAATGGATATTAACCTCAATTTGCTTGGTACGCTCGTGCAGAACAGAGTCAGACGCAAGCATTATAGCCGACTTATTATCGCAAAACAATGTAGAGGGCTCAGACGTTGGAAACCCCAATTCTTGTAAAATAGATCGAAGCCACAGAAGCTCACAGGTGCCTTGTGCCATAGCACGATATTCAGCTTCAGCTGATAATCTTGAAATGACAGCTTGTTTCTTGCTTTTCCAAGAGATAAGGTGTTTACCATAAAACGTGCAAAAACCTGAAGTTGAACGCCTATCACTCTTGGACCCAGCATAGTCAGCATCTGTATAACATGTGACCCCAGATTGTGTTCCTGCAGCAAAGAAGAGACCCAGTCCTGGGCAAGTTTTCAGGTAACGAAGAATATGATGAACAACATCCATATGAAAAGTACGCGGAGCATGCATAAACTAACTAACCACGCTTACAGCAAAAGCAAGGTCAGGTCTAGTATTGGTCAGATAAATAAGACGACCAACCAGCCGCTGATATGAAGCTGGATCAGATAACAATTCTCCTGACGCAGATGATATTTTGATATTTGGATCCATAGGTGTGGAAGCAGGACGACAACCCATCATGCCTGTATCGCTAAGAAGATACAAGACATATTTCCTCTGGTTCATTGAGATCCCATGACGAGATCGAGCAATCTCAATACCAAGGAAGTATCGGAGAGGACCCAAGTCCTTGACATCAAACGCCGTTCCAAGTTTCTCTCTTTACCTTTGTAATCCCTGCAGTATCATTACCCGTAATAATGATATCATCAACATAAACAGATAGGATAATACATCGACCAGCAGGACTTCGTCGAACAAAGCAGGTGTGATCAGAATGGCACCTAATGAACCCAATAGATAGAATAACTTCACTAAAGCGACTGAACCATGCCCGAGGGGATTGTTTCAATCCATAAAGTGATTTGCGCAGCCGACAGACTTTCCCAGAATACTCCCCCTCAGCCCGAAAACCCGGAGGAGGACCCATATAAATGATTTCCTGCCGATCTCCATTCAGAAACGCATTTTTAACCTCAAATTAATGAAGAGGCCAAGACTAAGAGGCAGCTAAAGAAACAATAAGGCGAACAGTATTAAGCTTTGCCACAGGAGCAAAGGTTGCACTGAAGTCTTTGCCCGGAATCTGAGTAAAGCCTTTAGCAACGAGACGAGCCTTATAACGATCGATAGAACCATCTGGAAGGTACTTGACTGTAAAAACCCATTTGCAACCAACTGTCTTCTCCCCGGGAGGAAGAGAAACAAGATCCCAAGTATAGTTATGCTGGAGGGCATCCATTTCTGCTTGCATGGCTTGGACCCAATGTGGATTTTGGAGAGCCTCAGATACAGACCGAGGAATGGAAACCGAATCAACCTGTCCAAGGAAAGCTTGATAGGGTTGTGAAAGGACTGAATAAGAGATATACTGTGAAATAGGATGATGAGTAGAGCAAGCATGACCATACCGATTTACCGGGCGAGAAATCCTAGTAGAACGTCTTACCGGTACAGGAGAAGCAGGGCCTGGATCCGGAGAAAGATTTGGTGTTGGAGTATGAGCATGAGTCCGCGGACGCCGGGAGTAATGGAATTCTGGCGAAGATGTAATTACAGGTGGTAGGGTTACCTCAGAAGAAGAGGGATCAAAGACAGCAACTGGATGAGGTAACTCGTCGGGTACAATGAGAGGCTCCGGAGGAGCAGAAGCAGAGGATTTATTTGGACCTGCAAAGTAAGGAACATCTTCCAGAAAAGTAACATCCATAGAATTATAGAAACGACGACCAACAGGATCATAGCACCTATATCCTTTAGAGAGAGAAGAGTAACCAAGAAAAACACAACGTATAGCTTTATCATCAAGCTTAGTACGAAGGGGGCTGCGGTTTTGAACAAAACAAGTGCAGCCAAATACACGAGGTAAAACATAAAAGAGTACAATTTGGCTTAAGAACATGGAGAGGTGCTTTCCCATCTAAAACACGACTCGGGGTACGGTTAATAAGATATATAGCAGTTAAAACAGCTAAGTGCCACAAATATTTAGGTACCTCCATACCGAGAAGAAGACGCCGAACAACAGACATAATGTGACGGTTTTTTCGTTCAGCCACACTATTCTGTTCCGGGGTATAAGTACAAGTGAGTTGTTGGAGGATACCTTTTTTATTAAGTTCAGAACAAAAGTCATTAGAAACATATTCACGGCCATTATCAGATCGAAGGGCACGAACAACAGTTTGATACTGAGTTTTAACCATTTGTAAAAATTGAATGAATAATGGATAAACTTCGGATTTCTTTTTAAGTAGATAAACCCATGTGCACCGTGAATAATCATCAATAAACGTAACATAATACCGATACCCATATAAAGCAGTAACAGGGGAAGGTCCCCAAACATCTGAATGTATAATATCAAAAGCACAAGGAGCACGAGACATACGAGGAATATAAGACGAACAAGTATGCTTAGAAAGTTCACACACCACACATTGAAATTTATGAGTCTTACAGGCTTTTATTAATGCCGGAAAAGTAAACAAAGATATTGAAAATTAGCATATCCTAACTGGGCATGCCACTATTCTATAGTTTTATTCGAAAAAGAACTAGAACTAGAACTAGAACTAGGTAAAACAGACGCCTATAAACTAGAAGACACAGGTGGTGGTGGAGGTTCCCCAAAGAAATAGAGCCCGCCATGCTCATAGCCCGTACCAAAAATCTTCTTCGAAGTCAGGTCCTTCAAGAGACAACGGTCAGGTAAGAAAATGACAGCACAATTATAACTCTTTGCAAGGTGACTAACAGATAAAAGATTAAATGAAAACTGAGGGACATGAAGAACAGAAGATAAAGTAAGTTGGGGGGACAAACAAACATCACCCTTACTCTGGACACGAGTGGTGGAACCATCGGCAATACTCATAGTTTGGTTAACAGATGTAAGAGGAGACGAAAAAAAGGATAACTCACCAGTCATGTGATCATTGGCTCCTGAGTCCAAAACCCACCTTGGAGTTCATGTCTTAACATGTAAAACAGTGGAAGTACCTATAGCAATGGCAGCTGTGTAAGAAGAAGTGCCTGACTGATGCTGCTGAAGGAGAGAGCCAAGCTGACTCTGAATCTGTCCAAGTTGAGATTGAAGCATACTTTGATTCTGATGAAGCTGGCCAAGATCAGGAGTAATGGGTTCAGGGCCGATTTCGGCAATAGCAGCGAAGCGGGTTGGACCAGGGTTGCGTCCTCGGGCTGCATACTGTTTCTTCAACTTAGGATGAAGTTGGAAACAGCGATCTTTGGTATGACCAACAACATTACAATGCTTACAGACTGGAGGCTTTCGACCACTGGGACGGGGGCTGGTGTGAGCAGCAAAGTCCTTCTGATCAGGAATAGTAGGAGTATCGGAAACTAGAACAATAGAAGTCTGAATTAATTGTCAACGACGCTCATCACCATCAACAATAGCAAAGGCCTCGTAGAGAGAGGGCATAGGAGATGTGTTCAAAATCTGAGTATGAAGAGATTCAAACTCAGGTTTCAAACCCATCAAGAACTGGTAAGTATGCAAACGGTCGAGGCGCTGGACAATAACAGTAGCGGCTTCAGCAGGAACATCAACCAATGGCTCGTACTGAGCCAACTCCTCCCACCGAGACTGAAGATAACCAAAATAATCCGAGACATTCAGCCGGAGAGAATCCTGAGACGACTGAGAAACTTCGCGACGAAGTTGATAAATCCGGGACTCATTGCGCTTATGCGCATACATTTGGGTCAGAGCATTCCACAAGCCATGAACAGAAGAGTGATACATGAACATATGATAAATACGAGGCTCCATTGAATTGAACAACCAACCCAGGATAGTACAGTTGTCCATATTCCATTGATCAAAGGTGGAATCGGTAGGAGCAGGCTTAGGTGTAGTGCCAAGAAGTTTACTGGACTTACCCTTTGCACCAAGGAAAAGGCGAATGGAATGAGACCAAGCGGCAAAATTTTGCCCATCCATGAGAACAGTGGTAATCATTTGCGCAAGGGAATGTGGAGTCAGGGACATAGAAAGATCTTAACGCACATGTGAACCGGTAGGAGACTGATCAGTACCCTTATCCTTTCCAGTATTGGTCTGTCACAACCGTTCCAAAGATTCATGGTTTTAACATGCATATTTGAATTTCACAAATTATCGATGTTAATTAATAATTTGTGATAAGTAGTTGACTGTAGTCAACGGTGGAGTGTCGATTGAGGACACGGTAATCGGAGGACCATGAGGCATCCGTATGACTAAATGACATTTATATGCTTTTAATGTTATTTGAACTATTTGATATTTCATGAATAGTGAATTTATTTGCGAAGAGTAAATTCTGGTAATTTTGGTACTGTTTTATATCATTTTGAGAACTGTGGTGAGAACGTGAGTGACACGTCATAAAAAGGTAGGTTGTGTAGAGATTCCACATAATTCAGTTTTCGGACGTATTTTTGGAACCAAACGAGTCTTAGTCGAAAACTTTTGAAATTGATAATTTTCACTCGTAAAGTTGTAAAATGGACGTGTGCGAAGTTTCGGGAGTTAACTAGAAGTTTAAGAAACTCACGGGGGAGTAAACGAGATTCCCGAAGAGTTTGTCTATAAATAGGAGTGGATGTATTTGCATTAGTTACAAAACTTATATAATATCTTGGGAGAGGAGAGAGAAAGGGAGATTGATTGCTACGGGCTTTGCGACGACAAACGGCGATCGTTCGTCCGTCAGTTTTCAACCAAATTTGAGATTCGAACTCCTTGAGGTAAGGGCTTCGTTTTGATACTAGTTAGGACTAGTTTGGTTAAGTTTTATAAAAATCCTAATGATAGAATTTTGGGGTAAACGCATGTAAACTTGTAGGAATCGCTTGATATTCGAAATCCGACGTTTAATCGACCTTCTAGTTCATCCTTCGAAGTTATAGGAAAATCGCACGAGGTATGAATTCCGAACCTATGTAATATAGACAATTTGGGATGTTTTAGATATTTTGTATGATTTGTGATCCGGGCAAACTTATGTGTTAAATTAGGCCCGTTAAATTTAGCGAGTACGTATAGAAAAGCACGGTGACATGATTATGTGAGTATGCTAAATGTCTATGTGGGTCAAAGGGGAGTTTGATATAATTTTACGCCGGTGCACGCCTCTCGATGTTTGAGAGTTTATAGTAGTGACGACTACTTGCTTGGTGTGGGAAGTGGCCAACCAGAGCAGATGGGTGTAATGGTTGAGTGATCCTTGGCTAACCATTGACATCGCGGTTTAAGATTTAAGACTTGCCGATATACTGGGTGAATGCGTATCTCTCTCCCCGGAGACTAAATTATGTGATTTAGATGTTTAAAACATGAATTGCCTCATATGCATTTGTTTAGAATTGTACACTCAGCATATAGCTGAGCAGTGGAGATTTCCTCCATTGCAGGTGACAGGAAGAAAGGGAAAAAGAAGCGCGAAGAGTGAGACCGCGGGAACGACGGGGTTGAACCACTTTGTATATGTTTTTGTCTTCCATTCCTTGGTTGATAATGTAATTTTTGGAAGTTAGGACTAGAAACGTCACTTTTAAGTTTTGGAATGGAAATTGTAAGGTCATGTTATGTACTTAACTCCTTTTGAATTCGTGGTAATGAATCCGAACTCGTGGATTCGTGTTTTGGAAGGTTCTACTTGTAAATTTAACGGTTTGAAGGATTGTACTTGTTCTTTTATATTTTGAGCCAAACAAGCCTTAGCTTGTTCCGTTAATTATCTCTTTCTGTGGATTATTATGTCGTTATGACGATCTTGAAAATCTAGTATAGATGGTGAAGTTTAAAAAGTTTTCAACATGTTAGGAAGCATGGAAGTGAAGAGGTTGAGTGATGCTTTGGCAAAATTCTGCAGCATTCTGCAGGATTCTGCCAGAGGGTCATTCGACCGGTCGAATGGGGTCGTTCGACCGGTCGAAATACCCCCTGTCAGAAATTTTTTTCTATACCTTTCGCAACTTTTGGAAATGTTTCGATTGGTTCTTAGGGTACCTTTGGGACCCCTTTTAACATAAAACCATTCGTTTCAAAATGTAATTGCGTTTTCAATTTTACACGGATTTTATAACTCGGAGGGTAATGTTTTCAAAGTTTTATACACTCGAGGTTGTTTTAAATTACTTTTCCGCTGCGTATTGTTATAAGACGAAATGGTTGAGCCTTGGTGGCGTGCCACGTGTCCTGTTTCCGCACGTTAGCGGGATGGGTCGTGACATGGTCATTGTAGCAGAATCAAGAAACCCAAAAAACGATCAACAAGGTGCAGAAGAGAACCAGAGGATGTAAAAGGCTGATGGAAAGAGAAACTGCAGCAAACAGAGGCTACCAGAGCATCACGGGTAGCCCAAGGGAAGAGAGAGAGAGCACAAAAAAGGCTCTAAACCATCACAAGGCCCACGAACAGGGCAAGACGCAGCCTAGGGCTGCGCAAGGGTTAGCCTAGGCTAACCAAATATAGGAGCCGAGAGCCTGGAGGGGTCGCCTAGAGTGGAGAGGGGGCTGGGGGGGCCCGGCGAAGGTAGTAGAGGTGTTTGGGGGTGGCGGCGCAGGCTGGTGGTGGTGTTGCGGCGCAGGAGGGGGGCTGGTGGTTTGGTGGTGCGGCTGGAAGAGGTGTTAGGGTTAGTCTCTTTTTGGCTCTGATACCAAGAAGAAATCTATTTTTCTTATTATTCAATGTCAATGTACAGAGAATATATACAACTATGAGAAGAAACAAATAAAGGAAATAAAAGGGAAGAAAGGAAATAACAGATAGGAACAAATCAATACAAATAAATCTATTCCTAAACTAACGTGATCCATAAATCATGGGAATAATAACCCGAATATTCCAACAAAAACAACTAGCTGCCCATGTGGCAAGGTTATGTGCAACAATATTTACACCTCTAAAGACTTTAGCAACATTCCAAAAATCAAAGTTAATAGCAAGAGAAGATCTCCCCCTACGAATAACAATATCGATGGTCCAATCCGGAGTGATGGACCAATCCTTTAACGGAGCACACACCAAGAGTGAATCGCCCTAAAAATGACTCTTTTAAAACCACAAGCAGCAGCTTCCGAAATAGCAAAGTGGGCTGCCAACGCCTCAGCCTGGATTGGATCCATATCGTCAACTTTCCAATATCGACCATGGATGGGATCGACTTTAGCATTCCTAAAGATGACTGCAAGAAAGGCGACTTGGGGTCTAATGGTGACGTCAAAATTGACTTTGATCCACTCAAGAGGAGGTGGGATCCAAATTACAGGAAGAGAGTCCACCAAGTTTTTGCATTTAGCTTGAATTTTTCCATGCTCAACCGCCATTGATCAATCTTGGACAACCAAGAAGGGGTTGAGGTCTCCGCCTTCTCGAAAAGAGTTTTGTTACGAAGAAACCATGTTTGTTCCATACAAATCACAGCAAAAATGGTAAAATCCAAAGCTTCCGAGGGAGCAATCCCCAGAGCCGGGGTAGGGTGCATCACAGCACTAATCCACTGAACAATTCCTTTTTCAAGAAAAACAAATGGATCCAAAGGCCATCTAGAAGACCTCCAAAAGAGCCTAAACAAAGTACATCCCAAAAAGATATGGTCACTCGATTCCATGGGAAAGCCACATAGAACACAAGTGGTATCACCAATCTGAAATCGAGAAGAAAGCGCCTCCAAAGTAGGGATAACATTAGCAGCAACCTTCCACAAAAACAACTTATGCTTCTCATGAAGCCTAGCATTCCAGATATTGTTCCAGAAGACAGGGGGAGTCCTATCCGAAAAAGAAAACTGAGAGGATTGGTCCGTGAGATAAGTGGATTTAACCGAAAAAGAGCCCTTATTATTCGGAACCCAAATCATCTTGTCATCCTCCCTACCAGTGGGCATGTGAATGTGGATAATTTCTAAAACAATAGCTTCATCAAATAGTTTGAACAAAAGAGGAGAATTCCAAGAGCCATCAAGATCCAAAGTGAGATCTTTAACAAAACAAGTGGAAGTCAAGACTGCATTTCTTTGGGTTAGGATGAATCCGGGAAGAGTGGGAATCCACAGAACACTCCAAATCTTGGTCTTGTCACCAGGACCAATGAACATATAGCAGCCTTTCTTCATAAGGGGAATCACATTAGCAATCCCTCTCCAGACCAACGAAGAGGATGGCTTTATAGTAGCATGAAACAGATCACAGTTGTTGAAGTATTTCCCCTTCAAAAGTTGGACCCATGGTTTAGTCTCTTGAGAGAGAATAGTCCAATCCAATTTGGATATGAGAGCCCTATTATAATCCTTCGTTCTGTGAAGACCTAAACCACCTCTAGATTTGGGCCGACGGATTGAGTCCTAAGCCTCAAGCAAAGAGTCTTTTTGTTGTTGCTAAAATTACGCCACAAAAAATTCCAGAAAGAGGCATCCAAGGCTGAACAAGTAGAGACCGGAAGAGGGAAGATGGACATGTTGTAGACCGGCAAAGCCTGAGTAACAGTTCGAATAAGAGTGTTCCTGGCCGCTTGAGAGAGAACCGTAGCTTTCCAGCCTTGCAGCCTCTTTTGCACTTTATTAAGGACAGGCAAACAAGAGGCGTCTCGAAACCACAGAGGAGAGGGGAAGTCTGAGATATTTGGAGTCGAGAGAGGTTTTCTTCAGACGTGTTTCAGAGCAGATAGCTCTAGCCACATCAGGATCAACGTTCCTGCTTAACAGAATTTTGATTTTGACTGGTTGATCTTTTGACGTGACCACTTCCCATATTTCTCAAGAACATCCAAAATATTTATGGCCTGCTCCGGAGTAGCTTGGCCAAACATGATGAGGTCATCTGCAAACAAAAGGTGGTTAAAGCTAGGGCAGTCTTTTCTAGCCCTAATACCTTTAATAAAACCAAGATTCGCATCTCTTTGAATAAGGCGAGAAAGAAAGTCAGAGCAAATGACAAACAGGAAAGGAGATAAAGGATCTCCTTGCCGAAGCCCTCTCTCAGGCTTCAAGAAACCATTGGGCTGTCCATTGATCAGAATAGAGTAAGTAACGGTGGTGATGCATTGAGAAATCCAATTACACTTCAAGGCTTGCATAAAAACCAAAACATTTCAAGGCTAGCAAAAGGAAAGACCATTCAATTCGGGCATAAGCTTTCTCCATGTCAAATTTAATGGCCAAGAGACCACCCTTACCTTTTTTGTGTTTCATAGAGTGCACCAATTCGTGTGCAATAATGCAGTTATCATGGATTAATCGGCCAGGGACAAAAGCCGATTGCATGGGAGAGATGATTTTTTTCCAGAAAATGCTTCAATCTATTAGTCAAGATTTTTGAGATGGTCTTATAGATAACATTGCACAGGCTTATGGGACGGAATTGATTGACATTGGTCGGATTACCCACTTTTGAAATCAGAGCAATATTGGTATGATTCAGGTTTTTCAGAATGAAGCCACCCAGAAAGAAGCTATTGACAGTAGCTAGACCATCCTACTTAGCGATATACCATAATGTTTTATAGAACAAAGAAGGTATACCATCCGAACCCGGAGCTTTGGAGGACCGAATACCACAGATAGCCTTTCTTATCTCCTCTTTATCTGGGCATTTGCACAGAATATCATTGTCCTCAGAAGTAAGAATTTTTTTAGTGAGACCCTCAAGGTCATTTGGGAAGCAAGGATAAGAGGTCTTAAAGGTATCCTGGAATTTTTCAATGAAAACCTTACTGATGACCTCCGGGTTGTCAATCCAGCCCCCTGTTCCATTTTCAAAAAGTCGATGGCATTTCTTCTTCTCCTTATGATTGTAGATAATTGAAAAAAACAAGTGCTTTTATCCCTTCTCTAAGCCAATTAGTACGATTTTTGTCTCCAAAAGATTTCTTCCCTCTTCAGACTTTCTTCAAGATCAGACTTCAAGGTCTCTACGCGGATATGGTTCTCATCGGTAGGCTCCTCAGCTTGAAGATCTTCAATAGCTTTCCTAAGATAACGAATATTACAGTGAACATTCCCAAAATGGTGCTTATTCCAAAACCTCAGAGCGTGCTTTACCGCTTTCAATTTCTGGCAGACAGAGAGAGGGGGAGCCATGGGTGATGGTGGAACACCAAATATGATCAATGATCTGAGCACAACTAGGATATCTGATCCACATTGCTTCAAATTTGAAGCATCTCGGTTTGCCGGTTTTTTCCCCCAAAATATTGAGAATAATAGGTGAATGGTCAGCTTCAATGATTGGAAGGTTTCTAACAGTGGCTCTGGGGAAAATTTCACACCACATTAATTAGCAATGCTTTTGTTCAGTCTTTGGCGAATGTTTTCCCTGTTATGCCAACCATTATCCCATGTAAAAACATTCCCCACAAAACCCAAATCAATCAGGCCTTGCAAATCGATAAAGCCCTTAAGTCGTCCAGTAGAAGAGCTAGCAAAAGTTCTACCACCTTTTTTCTCTGCTTGGTTCGTGATGCTATTGAAATCACCAATGGCCATCCAAGGCCCGGAGGAAGCCTCAGAGACCTTGGCCAAATTGTCCCAAAATTTCAATTTTTCCTTCCAGTAGGGAGCCCATAAACAGCTGAGAGCGGGTGGGCAAGAATGAGATTTTCCGGATTGTGAAGGAGGATCAGAGAAGACCGTAGCAGTAATCAAATTTTTATCGGAAAAAGGGACAACAATATCAACCCCATTAAGCCAAGCCAAACATATTCCCCCAGCCTTGTTAGAGGCTGGAATAATAGAAAAGTTATAAAAACCCAAACTGATGAGAAGGGACTCCATTTTGGCCGATTTTTTTTTAGTTTCTGATAATAAGAGGCAATCCGGCTTGTGATCTCTTATCATTGCCCGAAGAGCAGTGACTGCCGCGGCACGAGCATGACCACGGCAGTTCCAACTGGAGATGATCATTGGCTTAGAGGGGGCATCCTGCCCTCATCTTCGGCATCAGACTGAGGTTTTTGGTTGTATGTGATAACTGGAGTGTGGGATTCCATGTTTACCTCAGACGAAAGGGGGCTCACCCTTTCAGCAACACCCTGTGATCTGTTTCTCGCATGTTGCTTCACATTGATTCTCCATCTACCAATATGGATTATTGATCTCTCAGAGCTCTGGATATGAATGTGAGAAGAGGTGGATTCAAGTTCAGCTAAATCAGCTTGGTGGTGAGGGGGAGTGATGGAAATTGGGTCGGTGGGGTAGTGGGCTTACTGGGAAGTGGTTGGGGGGCAGGGTTTTGGGTTTGAGCATCTCTTTTGTGGTGATTTGGGCTTTGGTTATCGGTGGAAAGTTGTTCTAGCTCTTGGATCTTTGGGTTGGAAATATTTGGGATATGTCTCAACTGGGGAATGATATAGGCTTGGGTTGGATTGTGATTAGGTTTGGGCCACAGATTGGGTTGGGCCGTAAAAAAATTGTGGATAGAAAGAGAGGTTTCAAATTCAAGAAGAAAGGTGGGCTTAGGTTGGGTTTGGGTCATAGGGCTACGAATATGATATGAGATCTTGGAGGAAGGTTTGGGGGTCTTCTCATTCCAGCTGTTGATCACAGAGCAGTTGTAATCTTTTGTCAGATGGTTGTAATCTTTTTCCAAAGGGTCAGTAGCCCCTATATCGGCCAGATTTTGACCTGTTGCAGAGCTAGGATTTGACATTTCCAGGGGACAGAGCTTTCTAGTACTATGTGTCGGGCTAGACTCGCCATTCCGATTAACTGAACCATCACCGGACTTTCCAGTCAGTGGATCGACGGGCTTTTTGGGTTGGTGTGATCCAATCTTCTTCTCCGAATTAGACTCCCATGGAGATTTTCTGGTGTTCCTTATGCCTTCTGCTCTCAGCCAAGGACCAAAAGCAAATGATCCATGTCTAGGGTTGGAATGAGTGTTATCTTCATCTTTTAGCTCAAATCTACAAGGGTTTGCAGAATGGCTGATCCTCCCACACTTGAAACAAAAATCGGAGAGACGTTCGTACTTGAACTGGATCCATGCATCCGAGCGATTGGTCCTTTTCTATAAGAATCCTGTTTTGAGGGGACGAGAAGCATCCAAGACAACCTTTAATCGCATAGCACGCGCCCATTTTGGAGTGTCCCCACTGGCTAGATCGACCTCCTCAAGTTTTTCAAAAGTGCTTCCAATGGTGTTAGCATTCTTTTCATTTATCCGACTAGGGGGGAGACCATGGACCTGGATCCAAAAGGAGGTGAGATTTAGCTGGAGTTCCTCTAAGATGAGCCCAGGGGTCCAGGGTTTTAGAACAATGTGATGTCCCAAAACTGACCAAGGTGCCTGAGTGGTTATCCTCTCGAGATCTTTGGAGTTTACAAGAGCAAAAAGGAGGGTATTTTCCGCCACTTCTGATATAGTAAGGCTTCCCAAAGGGTTCCATGCTTTTTGGATGATGGATTTTGCGATATAAATGTTGATAATCTTGTCAGCTATGACTTTCCGCACGAGGGTTCCGTGTTCTCATTTCTCAGATCAACATCTTCCTCTAGAGAGAGAGTCTTCAAAACAAGATAAATTTTTGGTTTTGGAAATGATCTGCGAAAGTGCAGATGACAGATCTTCCATAAAGAGAGTGGGGGACTGGGAGAGAGAGAAAGAAAGGGGAAGGGGGGAAGGTGAGAAATAAAAGAGAGATTAAACACAAAAGACAACAGAGTGGGTAATGGGGAAGAATAAAGGAGATCAAAAGTTAGCAAAGTCAACCGGAGAATAGAGACGAAACAAAAAGCCAAACGGAAACAAGGAAGAGAACAGAAAAAAACAGTGACCAAAAGGAAGAACGCTACAGTGAGCATGGTAGGCTTCCTGTTTAATTAGTTGAAAGGGATAGAAGGAAGGGAAGTTTAAAATCTTTATTGACGTCTGAAATGAGTAGCAGAAACTATGGCTGGTAATACATCTGTAATGGCATTTGCACATTGTGAGAGGGAATAAAAATGGACAAAGAAAAAGAAATAAACGAAAGAAGTAAATGAAACATGTAATGCTTCTTACAGATATGCAACATTTGCTTTTCTCAAATGCATGCGTTATAAATACATGCCTCTGTGCGAGTATTCTCTTCTCTTCTTTCTTTTTTTTGCATTTTTTGTATTAATATTTTTGACTCACCAGATAGATTATGTTCCATTTTTTTATTTGGCTCTAGTCATGCTAATAATAAATTGGCAATAATTCTGTGCGTGTAAACAGGTGGGGATGCCCTCCCAGCAAATTCCCATGGACATATACTTCTAAAGAGACGTGCTATCTGCTAGAGGGAAAAGTGAAGGTTTACCCTGATGGCTCCAATGAGGCTGTTGAGATTGGTGCTGGTGACTTTGTCGTTTTCCCAAAAGGTATGAGTTGCACTTGGGATGTCTCCGAAGCTGTGGATAAGCACTACAAGTTTGAGTAAGCAACCTATTAGTGAAGTCTTGTGAGTTATGTCTGTCTAGTAAAATCAAGTTGAGTTTCAATGAGCATTGATTTGCACTTTTAGAGTGTCTTGGTCCTCAGTAGTTGTGTACTTAGTAACCTTTTGAAGCCTTTGCCTCTTACTAGTAAATTGAATTACGATTTTTTTTTTTTTTTTTTGAGGGAATTACGATTATATTTTGTTGGCCATGTTGGTGCTCCCATGATGTGGAATCCAACTAAAACTGTGTGGAATGATGTATATTGTGCTAGATTCTCTCTCTCTCTCTCTCTAAAAATGAGAATGGGATGCCTGAATGGGTTCTGATTCCATTTCTACTTCTTTATCTCATTCAAGATTGAATGTAAGGGTTAATACGAGCCGGTAAAGCTCGGCTCAAATGATTGACACGTTGCTCAAGCTCGCTTAAATCTTACGAGCTAGCTCGAGCTCGGCTCAATAGAAAACCAATTAGATCAAACTCGGCTTGGCTAAGCTCGAGCTCAAATCAAAGCTCGGCTCGTTTCAACTAAACTCAAGCTTGCTTAAAATTAGCATATCGACGCTAAAGCTCGAGCTCAGCTCAAAGCTCGGCCAAAATGCTCACGGCTAATTGTGATATGTCATCAAGTCATTACAAGGAGCCACCACGCCATTACACCGTGAGCATGCTTGGCAGTTCTTTGCATTTTATAGACTCAGCTCCGTGTAGTTCTTAAAGCCATCCGATGTGGGACAAATTCCAAAACATAATTTTGGATAGTTTTTATTCCATCGATTCCTTGATGCTTGTCCAATTGATTTAACATTACATGTTTTTTTTCCTTTTGGTATTAAAAAATGGATATATACGCATAAGAAACCACCCACACCGTGAGCTGACCAAACAATACTCATTGTAAAATAAGTGCTATTTTTATATTTTAGTAATGCTATGCTTTTCAAATCTAACTTCAAATTCACATATCAAATAATGTGGTAGTGGGACTACCTTTAATATAGATATTTTATTTTTAATAAATAAAAATGAATTTGCAGATATTTATGCATTATACATATATTATTTTTTTAATTATTATTATTATTATATATAATTAAACAAGCTCTTATCAAGCCTCTTCACGAGTCTTTTCACGAGTCCACTAACGAGCTGAGCCCGAGCCGAGCTTATGTATGCTCGAGTTTGGCTTGTTTATTTATCGAGCTTGGTATGTGAGCTCGAGCTTGGCTCGTTTATTAAACGAGCTTAGCCGAGCCGAGTTGCTATCGAGCCGAGCCGCGAGCCCTTATTGAGCGGCTCAACTCCTGTACACTCTTAATTGAATGAAACGCCTTGTCCCCCCCTAAACACACACACGAATACACATTCATTCACCGGCCGCAGGGTGGGAAAAATGGTGGTAATCTTAGAATCTGAGCATCTTTAGACAACGTTAGATTCGCAATTTGAACTAACTAGTTGGAAATTGATTTTACGAATGTGCATGATATGATGCTTTTTCTTAATGTTTAGATTCTTGAGAAAAGAAGAATATGACAGAAAGTCGCAAGTAACCGACTTTTTTTTTAGTCACTTATTTATTTTGAGTATTTATTAGTTAGCAACCATTGCTAAAAATAGGAAGCAACTTTGGGTGAAAACTTTTTGTTATATAACTTTAGGCCTCTCGTGGATGTTACCGTTTGGAGTAGGTTAATCTTGATTCCCCTCATTTGTGGCTCATCACCCCTTACACTTCCTATTTCAATGACGTGCCATAACTGTTGATACGCCAAAATTGTCCAGTAATCCAGTACTCCAGGCCCGACCTCCCGACCTCCAAATTCGACCTCCCTACCTCCACTACTCCGGGTCCGAGCTCCTGACCTCCAGTTCCAACCTCCAGGCCGACCTCCAGTGCTCCAGGCCCGACGTCCAGTGCTCCGGGTCCGACCCCAACGAATCGACTAACCGACCAGATCCTACCCTACCCTAAGCTATGGTCAGAATACACAGTCCAATTACAATACAGTTCAGGCCAGCTTAGCTAACTCAGAGGCGCGTCCAAACTGCTTGGACTCTAGCAGTTTCCTAAACCAGCTAGGAAACCATCTAGATTTGCATCAACTGTTTCCTAATCAGATTAGGAAACATTCCGGATATGCAGTTGTCATCACAGGCTGTCAATAGTTATCTAATCAACCTAAAATGCCTTGTAAGGGACGACTCTTCCTTCTATAAAAGGGTCCTCCCATCCCCCTCGAAGGGGGATGCAAATTTTACACTAGCCTTAGCATACTAAGTTGTATTTCTCCCCAAAAACCCTACAGCAGTCGTGTAAGGTAGTCCCTTGATAGTTGCAATCTCATTGTTGGATCATCAACGCCACCTACACCAGTCACTGTAAACAGTTTTCTATCTAGTGGAAGCACTAACACACAAGCACACGTGGACGTTGGTTCCTTTATTAACAGAGTCAAACCACATACAAACATGTGGCCTATATTTCTCTCTCCCTCTCTTTTATGCTTTTAATATGCTTTTAAACACTAAATCTGACCAGTACCAAAAATTGCATCATCGGCTTTGTAATGCCCTGTATTTTCATTATTTATTTATATAGAGAGATTCTATATACTTCCTTTGACCCTGCTTGAAATTTCACTTTCAATCGATCGAAGCTCTTTCGAGCGATCAAACATTCCACGATTCAAGCGATCGAACATTGTTCAATCGATCGAAACCCTACCGACCAGAATTTATGACGTGATCCCAACTTCAATCGATCAAACCCCTTTATCAATCTATCAAACCTGACCGATCTGCTCTCGAACGATCGAAGTAGCTTCGATCGATCGAACTTGTAATCATCAGAATTCCAGGTTTCACGCAAAGATAGCCACCTGCACCCCATCTTCTCTATATATATATAAATATATACCTTGTGCTAGTATGTGGGAGTGTTCAGAACACTTGAGAGTTTGAGAGAGAGAGAGTTGATACTTGTTATATATATATATATATACATCCACATCTATATATATACATACACATATATATATATACTGTGTGTGTGTGTGTGTGAGAGAGAGAGAGAGAGAGAGAGAGAGACAGAGAGAGAGAGAAGCATAGAAAAAGAGGAAGAAGAAGGAGAAGAGAAAGAATACAGAGGAGGCAGAGAAAGAGGAGAGAGAGGAGGCCACCATTGGAGGGAGCCCAAAAGCTTGACGAGCCAAATACGCCCTTACGATCTTTTTGGTGAGTTCCAAACTCACTCAGTGGCTTAGTTATAATGTGTTACATATTCTGGACATGTTAATAATAACCCAAACACTCCCTAACATATTCTCGACGTGCACTACCAAAACCTGTAGAAGATGAAGTTCGAGCGATCGAACTAGGTTCAATCGATCGAATAACACTGAGTCTCAATCGATTGAAATGACTTCAATCGATCGAGACCATATTCACTTTAATCGATCAAAAGGACTTCAATCGATCAAACTTCACTTTCTTTAAGCGATTGAGATGACTTCAATTGATCGAACCAAATAGAACTTGGATGCTTCCTTTTAACTTATAATTCATAATTCTTAGCTGTTTAATTGAAGTTCTTTGTTCCTATTTATGCGATATTATAGATTATGGAGGTAATGGGATACGATAATGAGATGAGATAATATGGTAAGTAACGTAGTTGGGTTTGGTACGTTAGTAATAGTATGATGCATTAACGAGATAAGGTTTGAGCTATAACAATGGGTAACGTTGGAAACCTGGTGAGTGAGTCAGTGGAGTATTAGTATTTTTGCTACGAAGTATTGTCAGTATTAGGGATCAGTTGTGAACACATCTGCGTGAGATGTGAGCGTTATGTATTGTACTCTCAAGCGTTCTTAAAAGTGATGAATAGTAAGAGTTCTTAAAAGCGGTGAATAAGAGTACGGATACATATTGATTGTGAACGAACGATACTCGCAAGCGTTCTTAAAAGCGGTGAACAGTAAGAGTTCTTAAAAGCGGTGAATAAGAGTATTGGTGCGTCCATAAACTTGGTTATATGAGGTCGATGTGTGATACTCGCAAGAGTTCTTAAAAGTGGTAAAGCGGTGAACAAGAGCACTAACATATCGTGGTGATATAATCAGTTTGGTATAGTCAGTCGGGATTGGTACAGTCAGTCTTAGAGTTGGTAGATGATAAGAATCGGTTAATGATATGTCTAAATAAAAGAGGAAAAGATATTATTAATGTCACTGCTATATACCATTCATGATTAGTAAATTCCTTATTTCTATGAGACTGTGTTAGTTAGTTCTCACTCGGCTTTCAGTAAGCTGATGGCCTTTATTGCCTGGACATTCTCCATCCAGACTACCATATCCTTAACAATGCAGGTGTTAGAGCCTACGATGATGGCTACTACCCGGAGTTGGATTATGCTAAGGGTGGCCCCATTGATGCCGGTTATGCCAGAGAAGGCTGTTATGCTGACGGCTACCCTTACGCTAGCTGAAGAGCTGAAGATAGTTATTTAGTTTATATTTTTGTTGTTCTGTCAAACTTTATTAGTTTAGCGGGTACTTAGGCATATGTTGTCTTCAGACCTGTTGTGATCCTGAGGACCATTATGATATTTATAATAGATACAACTGTTATTATATTTAGTTAATGCTATTGTTGTTTCTGTTTATCTTGTGGATGAGTATTGTATGGTGTAGATAATTAGTGGCTTTCACCCGTTATTCCCTATGAACCCAAAAAGGAAATGTATTTTTCTCTATTTTTGCTGCTCCGGAGCGTGACAGGATTTTTGGTATCAGAACTCTAGGTTGTAATACTTTCGTTCACTAATGATTCCACACCATCTGGTCCTAGTATTTTAAGATTATCTAAGATGAGATATGAGTTTAAGATAAGTTTATCCTTCTGACAATAGATAGTTTCACAGGTTAGCATAGATCTAGATTTCCACCTGTTCGTAGATGACTCTTTTGGCAGACATGTTATTCATGACGATCCGGTGGAGCCAGCCATAATAGAGATTTACCAGAGACACATTCGCTAGACAGCTAGTCGTTACTTGGAGGAGAGGATGTGGACTTCTCTCTATGTTGTGGGCACGACACACCCGACAGAGATACACATGGATGCGTATCATTATACCATAACTCGAGCAGCCATATACTAGGAGATAGATAGATTGAGTCAGAGTAAGCCGGAGGTAGATGAGATTGAGTTGTGAGCTATATTAGTCGGGCTTGTTCCACCAGAGCCTGCAGCAGCACTAGCACCTATAGCCCCACCATCACCGGAACCCGACTTACCAGTTCCAGAAGTTGAGGAGGACCCAGAGCCAGAGGATGAACACCCTGACGAGGATGTTGACGAGGATGGAGAGGAGGAGCCTATGGACTATGAGGACCCAACAGAGGAGGAACCTGCAGATGATGAAGAGCCGGAGGATAACCCGGAGGAGCCAGAGTTTGAGCCAGAGGACCCGATAGAGGGAGACGAGATTTTGGAGATACCAGCCAAGGATGTTCCTTATGAAGGGGTAGTCATAGCAGAGATACCTGTTGTGTTCGATTTACCAGCAGGACTTGTACTACATATGACAGCTATTGCCAATATGGCGGTCGAGTGGGTAGCAGCGATGGTTGCATAGCCAGCTGGACTCCAGATAGGACAGGCTGCATTAGCAGAGGCTATGGCCATAGTTGGAAATTTTGCTAAGTTAATCGTCGACATCACCGAGCTGACATTTGGTGTTGAGGATATGGACGTGGACGAGATGATCGTTGAGGATTGGGATATAGGAGTAGTGGTTGGAGGACTTGTTACACTAGTGGAGGCCTATCCACCTGTAGAGATAGACATTGCACCTGAGGATGAGGCACCAGTAGGGTCAGATACTGATGATTTTTGAGTCAGAATCTACAGGGTTTATTTTTTGTTAGTTTTATTAGGACGTATTGTCCACATGATTTTAGGAGCTTGAGAGATAGCTATTTAACCATAGCTTTGTATAGATATTACCAGTAGTAGTGTTGTAACTAGCTGATTTAGTACTATTTTAGCCCTTGTCCCATGTGGTACATAGTTTGATTAGTGTGTACTATGTGGTATATCTTTTTGATATATACACATATATATATATACAAGCGGTACTTTTGATATATTGATGGCATGTTTAGATTATACGTTGTTTAATAGAACTGTTAGTTCTTATTGTTGTTTGTCGCTCTATCTTGATTTTGTTTCTACGAAAAGACTTTCAGATTATCAATAGGTCTTTTTGTAGGTACACCTCCCTAGCATACTATGGTGGGACCTTTAAGAAATCGTCAAGCGCATAATGAAGCACCTATTCCTGAGGGAATAGACCCATCCAGAGTCTTTGAAGCCTTTATGCAAAGGATGGAACATGTAGGCGACACCTACAATCATGCTACCAATCAAAGACCTGTTCAACTCCCAGTTGCACCATTTCAGCAAAGACAAACTGTAGACAAACTACTAGCAAATTTTTGTGGTTTACGTCCCGAGAAGTTCGATGGACTAATAGAACCATGGAAAGCTGAGCAATGGATAAGAGATATGGAGTTGGTCTTTGAAGTATTAGAATGCAGTGAACAAGAGAAGCGTCACCTTGCTACATTCCAGCTCACCTATGCCACTACAGATTGGTGGGAAGCTGAATGAGATACTATTGGGATAAATGCTGCAAGGATGATGCCTTAGGAAATGTTTTAAGGAAGATTTTGGAGAAGTACTTCCCTGAAGATGAGAGAGATCAACAGAAGATGAACTTTCTGAATCTGGTCCAAGGAGGATGGACTGTGCGAGAATACACAACAGAGTTCGAGCGTCTGTCTCGATTTGCTCAACAAATGATAGACACCCAATAGAAGAAGGTGAAGAGATTTCACCAAGGATTGAACCCCCACCTCAGACATTATAATGGTTGGTCATCTGAATCAATCATTTGAGGGGGTTGTCAAATTTGCTGCCAGATTGGACAAGGACGCTTATCCAGCACAACAACAACAGATGAATCAACCACAGCCTGAGAAGGTTTCAACAATAGAGGAATTTCCATAATCAACCGCTGAGAAATACCCAGAGTTGGAGACCTCAGGAAAATTTTCAAGAGAACAAGAGAACCTGGGAAGGAACCAGGAAACCTCAGTAGGGTTATACTCAACCCCAGCAATATCAACAGCGAGGACCACAACCTCAGGCACTGCTTACAGCCCCACCAAGTTATAACGGAGGATGTTTTAATTACGGAAAGCCAGGGCACATTGCCAAGTTCTGCACAGTCCCCAGTGGTAATCGTCGAATCGATTTCATCTACCAAAATTGCAACAAGCCAGGACATTTAAGCATGGATTGTCGGGCACCTCGTGGAGGATACTATGGGTCACCAGTTCAAGGAATTCAAGGACCCCTAGATCAAACGAGAATGAATGCCATGATCCCAACAGAAGCAAGCTTTAATACGGATGAACAACAACATTTGGAAGGTATGCTTGTGCTTTTTCATAGTCCAGTTAAAGCTTTATTCGATACTGGAGCTACATGTTTGTTTGCTGCTGTTCAGATTATGCTGATGGAAAAATCGGTTTAAATTAAAAGTTTAAACGCGCAGCGAAAAAGTCAAGTTATGAAACTTTATTGGCATGACCGGATCTACTACCCGTCAATTCTATAGATGCGTATTAATTTCACTGAGGAGACAAGTATTAAACCTTTGTGTCTTGAACCCAATTCTGAAATCTTTAACTTCCAGCGGCCTCCACTAGATGGCCTTTACTCTTATGACTCCTATGGATGCTTGCAGGAAGGACTAGGATTGGTGGGAACCCTAATGGAGAGGATTGGGAAGGTTTAGGGAAACCTAAACAGTTTCTGTAGCTTCTACGTATTAAAAAGACGATTAAAAACATTCAGTACGCAGCTGCCCTATTTATAGATTCCCAGAACTGACCTAACCTTCGAGCGATCGAAGTGTATTTGATCGATCGAACAACCCTCGAGCGATCGAACCTGCTTAGACTTCAATCGATCAAGACTCCTTCGATCGATCAAACTTGCCTTGACATAATCCTCATGTGCCCTTCCAAGCTTCCTAGCGGAGCTAATAGTGGGACCTCCTAGGCTCTTTATTGTTGGCTCAGACCAGTTTCTTAATCACCGTGACCAAACTCTTTGATCAGCAAACTAACTAACTGGTCAGTTAACGTTTACTTCACTATAAAACGATAACTGAACTCCAATGCAAAAGAACATATCCGAAGCGATAACTAGACTTGTATGTTGTACTAATGTCCCTCTACCTTCAGCATTCGCAATCATATTTAGGTAGTCGGATAACTGTTATTGTCAACCTGAATCATGATTACTTCTTGTATTCCTTGAGTCCCATTCACCTCTCATGATTACCAAACATGTGACATTCTCAAGGGAATGCTTACTCTGAAACAGAGGGTAGATTCTGTCTTGATAATATATGTTCACAACCCTATGAACATGACATACCCAAGATACCCAGGTGTTGATCTTCTGTAGACCTCACTGATTGGTAAGTCAAAGCAGCCATATCCACAGTCTGTGTTCATAATCATCGCAAGATTGAGAACACGTACCTTATACAAGTTATGAGTTCCTATTGACTGTTTGACAGCATTAAGTGTCAATAGGAAAGCTCAGGTCCGTCAATGCACTAGAAGCACTAGCATATTTAACTAAGAGTGACACTCTAGTGATTGAGATTAATCACTCCATCCAATGGTAGTTAATTATGCTACAGTGTATACCTAATGAGATATCCAGTCTCATCATCCACTGTGACATGCTTTAAGTATCAAAGGATGGTAATTCATATCTCACTTGTATGTATCTCATACACACACGAATTACCTACTATGATACTTAAGGATTGAAAATTATCTCATGAAAGAAACATACATAATGAAATGTAAAACTGATATCCATATATTAAAATGCTAATGTCATACATAAAGTAATGGTTTGAGGGCATAAACCCAACATGTGCGTCAGTTGGGTTTAGAACCCCAGACACTTGAGCCAGCACTTAATGTTGTGTCACCATTGGGAGTGACTGTTAAGCTGGGTAAAGTGTGTAGATATTGCCCACTGACCTTGGGAGATAGGAATCATCCAGTAGACTTAGTAGTTCTATCGATGTCGGAGTTCGACATTATCCTAGGGATGGTTTGGTTGGCGAAGTATGATGACAATTTGGACTACCCTACCAGGACGATTGTATTTCAAATACCGGGACATTCGACGATCAGATTTCAGTGTCAGCCAACGAGCGACATGTTTCTAATAAGTGGTTTAGCTACGATTGGTAGTAATAGTACGGAACTAATAATAGATCAGATTCCTACCGTACAAGACTTTCAGGATGTATTCCAGATATTAAAGGACCTCCACCAAAAAGAGAAATAGACTTCTGCGTAGAATTAATGCCAGGTACATTACCCATATCTAAAACTCCATATAGGATGGCACCAACTGAGATGTTGGAACTAAAGAAGCAAGTTCGGGAACTTGAAGATTTAGGATTTGTTTGCCCAAGTACGTCACCTTGTGGAGCACCAGTTCTGTTTGTAAAGAAGAAGGACGCAACACTTCGACTTTGTATAGATTACAGGGAGTTGAACAAGGTAACAATCAAGAATAGATATCCACTACCCCGGATAGATGACATATTCGATCAGTTGTAAGGATCAAAGATCTTTTCCAAGATTGATTTGCATTTGGGATATCATCAACTATTAGTTCGATCAGAAGATGTGTCAAAGATTGCGTTTAGGACGAGATACAAGCATTATGAGTTTCTAGTTATGCCTTTTGGATTGACGAATACGCCAGCAGTATTCATGGACTTAATGAATAGATTATTTAGACTATATCTAGATAAATTCATTACAGTGTTCATCGACGACATACTTATCTACTCAAAGACAAAGGAGGATCACAAGGAACATATACAAATTGCCTTACAGACACTTCAGGATAGCAAGTTGTATGCTAAGTTTAGCAAATGTGAGTTTTTGCTACAGGAGGTCAAATTCTTGGGACATGTTATATCTTAAGATGCATGGTATCTTGGTGGACTCATTTAAGATTAATGCAGTCTTAAGGTAGAACAGACCAACTAATGCAACAAAGGTCAAAAGTTTCCTCGGCCTAGCAGGATATTATCAAAGATTTGTCGAAGGATTTTCCAGGATAGCAGGACCATTGACGAATTTGAGGAGGAAAGAGATCAAGTATGAATGGATAAACAAGTATAAGGGTGCATTTCAGGAGTTAAAGGAAAGATTGACTTCTGCACCAGTACTCGCGATACCTAAGAGTGGAGAAAGGTATGTGATCTATAGTAATGCATCACACCAAGGACTTGGATGTGTACTTATGGAGGACAGGAATATGATTGCATATGGATCAAGATAGTTGAAGGTACATGAGAAGAATTATCTGACGCATAATTTGAAACTAGCAGCGGGAGTGTTTGCGTTCAAGATATGGAGGCACTACCTCTATAGAGAAAAGTTTGATCTGCTTTCTGATCATAAGAGCTTGAAGCATTTGTTCTCTGAGAAGGAGTTGAACATACGACAACAAAGATGGATGGAGTTACTCAAGAACTATGACTTTCGTTACAATGTCATCCAGGTAAAGCAAATGTCGTAGCAGATGCTTTGAGTCGTCGACCCCGATTAGTGATCGCTGCATTACTAATTCAAGAATGGAAAGCATTGGAAGTATTAACTGAATTCGATCTTCATCCAGTGGAACCAATGGAAGGACAACATTTTGGATGCCTTATGGTACAGCCAACATTGATCAGTTGTATCTTAGAAGCTCAACAGACAATCGAAGATTTGAAGGTATGGTTTGTAAAGATGTCAGCCAAAGAACCAGAGATTTGGAGTATTGGTACCGACGGAGCCTTGCAATGTAAAGGTAGACTCTATGTACCTGACGAAGAAAACCTCTGGAAAGAAATATTGGATAAAGTACATAAGTCACGTATGACTATTCATCTTGGAGGTACGAAGATGTACAAAGACTTGAAGAGGAATTTCTGGTTGGAATGAATGAAGTGAGAAGTGGCTGAGTATGTAACCCAATGTCTTACTTATAAACAACTAAAGGCAGAACATCAGAAGCCACCTGGACTTTTACAGCAATTACTGATTCCCCAATGGAAATGGAAACACATCACCATGGATTTCGAGGTAGGATTATCGAAGTCACAGCAGAACAACGATGCTATTTGGGTAATCGTGGATCGACTTACAAAGACGGCACATTTTATTGCCTACAGTATGACGTATCAAGTAGAACGTTTGAGCCGGATGAATCTATAGCACGTTGTACAGTTATACTGTGTACCTATTTCTATTGTGTCCGATCGAGATTCGCGCTTTACTGTAGAATTTTAGAAGAGTCTCCAAACAGTGATGGGAACAACATAAACCTGAGTTCAGCTTTTCATCCGTAGACCGATGGATCGACTGAACGAGTTAATCAAGTAATGGAGGATATGCTACGCGCTTGCATTATTGTTTTTGAGAGTTCTTGGGAGACGCACCTACCGTTGATCGAATACGCCTACAACAACAATTATCATTCGAGCATAAGGATGGCGCCATTCAAAGCTTTGTACGAAAAACCTTGTCGATCACCGCTATGTTGGGCCGAAGTCAGAGATACTCAATTTCTTGGGCCAGAGATAGTACTAGAAACCAGCTAGAAGATTCAGATTGTACGTGAGAAGATGAGGACAGCTCAGATGCAACACAAGAGTTATGCGGACAAACAACATAAATCTTTAGAGTTTGCCGTTGGAGACCATGTGCTACTCAAGGTTTCACATATTCGAGGCATTGTTAGATTTGGATAGAAGAGAGACAAGCTATCACCACGATTCATCGAACCGTTCGAGATTCTAGAACGTGTTGAAAAGGTTGCCTACTGACTTGCGCTGCTGCTGATAATGTCAGGAGTGCACAACGTGTTCCACATTAGTATGCTAAAAAAGTGTGCATGTAACCCAACACGTGAGATCAACTTCGAAGATATCGAGGTCAACGACAACGTTACATTCAACGAAGGACTGATTTACATTTTAGACCGTGGAATCAAGAAGCTCAGGAATAAGGAAATTCTATTAGTCAAGATCCAGTGGAAACATCATGATGAAGGAGAAGCTTCGTGGGAGCTAAAGTCATGAAATGCGTGACAAGTTTCCGTTTTTGTTTTAAACCTTGTTTGTTTCCGATTTCGAGGACTAAATTTCTTATTGAGTGGTGGATGATGTAATGCCCTGCATTTTCAATATTTATTTATATAGAGAGATTCTATATACTTCCTTTGACCCTGTTTGAAATTTCACTTTCAATCGATCGAAGCTCTTTCGAGCGATCGAGCATTCCATAGTTCAAGCGATCAAACATTGTTCAATCGATCAAAACCTTATCGACCTGAATTATGACGTGGTCCCCACTTCAATCGATCAAATCCATTTTCAATCGATAAAATCTGACCAATCTGCTCTTAAGCGATCGAAGTAGCTTCGATCGATTGAACTTGTAATCATCAGAATTCCAAGTTTCACGCAAAGACCTACCTCCACCCCCTCTTCTCAATATATGTATACCTTGTGCTCGTGTGTAGGAGTGTTCAGAACACTTAAGAGTTTGAGAGAGAGAGTTGATACTTGTTATATATATACATCCACATCTATATAAATACATACACATACATAAATATATACTGTGAGAGAGAAAAAAAAATCAGAGAAGAAGAGGAAGAAGAAGGAGAAGAGAAAGAATACAAAGGAGGCAGACAGAGACCAAAGAAAGAGGATAGGGAGGAGGCCATCATTGGAGGGAGACCAAAAGCTTGACGAGCCAAACACACCCTTACGATCTTTTCGGTGAGTTCCAAACTCACTTAGTAGCTTAGTTATAATGTTTTACGTATTCTGACGTGTCAATAATAACCCAAACACTCCCTAACATATTATGGACATTCACTACCAGAACCTGTAGAAGACGAAGTTCGAGTGATCGAACTAGGTTCAATCGATCAAATAACACTGAGTCTCAATCGATCAAAATGACTTCAATCGATCGAGACCATATTAACTTTAATTGATCGATAGGACTTCAAGCGATTGAGATGACTTCAATCGATCGAACCAAACAGAACTTGGGTGCTTGCTTTTAGCTTATAATTCATAATGCTTAGCTATTCAATTAAAGTTCCTTGTTTCTATTTATGCGATATTATGGATTATGGAGGTAATGGTATACGATAATGAGATTGAGATAATATAGTAAGTGACGTAGTCGGGTTTGGAACGTTAGTAATAGTAAGATGCGTTAACGAGATAAGGTTTGAGCTATAACAATGAGTAACATTGGAAACCTGGTGAGTGAGTCAGTGGAGTATTAGTATTTTTGGTATAAAGTATTGTCAATATCAGTGATCAGTTGTGAGCACATCTGCGTGAGATGTGAGCGTTATGTATTGTACTCGCAAGCGTTCTTAAAAGCGGTGAACAGTAAGAGTTCTTAAAAGCGGTGAACAAGAATACGGATACATATTGATTGTGAACAGACGATACTCACAAGCGTTCTTAAAAGCGGTGAACAAGAGTATTGGTGTGTCCATAAACTTGGTTATATGAGAAAGATGTGTGATCAAGAGTTCTTAAAAGCGATAAAGCGGTGAACAAGAGCACTAACATATCGTGGTGATATAATTAGTTCGGTATAGTCAGTCGGGATTGGTATAGTCAGTCTTAGAGTTTGTAGATGATGAGAATCGGTTAATGATATGTCTGAATAAAAGAGGGAAAGATATTATTAATATCACTGCTATATGTCGTTCATGACTAGTAAATTCCTTATTTCTACGAGATTGTGTTAGTTAGTTCTCACTCAGCTTTCAGTAAGTTGATAGCCTTTATTGCCTGGACATTCCCCGCCCAAACTACCTTGTCCGTAACAATGTAGGTGTTGGAGCCTACGATGATGGCTACTACCCGGAGTTAGATTATGCAAAGGGTGCCCCCACTGATGCCGGTTATGCCGGAGAAGGCTGTTATGCTGATGACTACCCTTACTCTAGCTGAAGAGCTGAAGATAGTTATTTAATTTATATTTTTGTTGTTCTATCAAACTTTATTAGTTTAGCGAGTACTTGGGCATATGTTGTCTCCTGACCTACTATGATCCTGAGGACCACTCTGATATTTGTAATAGATACAACTGTTATTATATTTAGTTGATATTATTGTTGTTTTTGTTTATCTTGTGGACTAGTACTATGTAGTGTAGATAATTAGTGGCTTTCACCCTTCATTCCCTATGGACCCAAAAAGGAAATTTTTTTTTCTCTATTTTTGCTGCTCCGGGGTGTGACAAGCTTGGCGCCGTCTGTGGGAAACGATAATTTTTCCTTCAAAACAAATCCTGTGACTGATACGTAATGGCTAAAAACATGGTCAAAATTTTTGGAAAACTAACAGCCCAACAGTTCTGGGAAACCAGCAGTCCAACAGTTCGAACAGTCTTGGAAAACCAGCAATTCAAGAAGTTCTGGGAAACCAGCTGCCTAGTAGTTTGAACAGTCTTGCGAAACCATCTATTCTAGCAGTTCTGGGAAACTAGTAGCCCAGTAATTTGAGCAGTTCTAGGAAACCAGCAGCCCAACAGTTCGAGCGGTCCTAGAAAACCAACACCCAACAATTCGAGCAGTTTTGGGAAACCAGCAACCCCGCAGTTCGAGCAATTCTGGGAAACAAGCAGCCCAGCATTTCTGGGAAACAAGTATCCTAGCAGTTCTATTAGTCCTGGCCCAGAATAGATTATTACTATGTTCACTCAATTCAACGGAGGACAAAATCATACATAGCAACAAATTGACGACTTGGTGGGCATACATCAGGCAGTCTCGCCTAGTCAAGAAGAAGTTCCATTCACTGACCCAACTAACTATGCAAACAGTGAACTGAACGGAGTATAGACAATGATCAAAGATCTGGAAAAGGGGCTTGGTGATCCCGACCCGACCTCCAATCTCGAGCGGTCAGGGTCCGACAATCTCGACCCGAACTCCAGTTCCAAACAATCAGGTCCGGCGATCCTGACCCGACCTCCAGTCTCGAGCGGTCAGGGTCTGGGAATTCTGACTTGACCTGTAGTTCACAGCGGTCAGGTCCGGTGATCCCGACCCGACCTCTAGTCTTAAGTGATCAGGGCCCCGCAATCCCGACCCGACCTCCAGTCTCGAGCAGTCAGGGTTCGACAATCCCGACCTGACCTCCAGTTTGCAGCGGTCAGGTTCGGCAATCCAGACCCGACCTCCAGTTGGATTCGGCGATCCCGACCTAACCTCTAGTTTACAGCAGTCAGGGTCTGGCAATCTTGACCCGACCTCCAGCTTCCAACAGTCAAGGTCTGATAATCCCGACCCGACCTCCAGTTCATAGCGTTCAGGCCCGGCAATCCCGACCCGACCTCCGATTTACAACGGTCAGGGGCTCGGTGATCCCGACCCAACCTCCAGTCTTGAGCGGTCAGGGTTCGACAATCCCGACCAAATTTCTAGCCTCTAGCGGCAATCCCGACTCGACTTCCAACTTTCAACAGTCAGGGTTCGGCAATACGACCCGACCTCCAACTTCTAACAATCAAGGTTCGGCTATCCCGACCCATTCTCCAACCTCCAACAGTCAGGTCCAGTTATCCCGACCCGACCTCTAGTTTACAACGATCAGGTTCGGCAATCTTGATGCGACCTCCTATCTCCAACAGTCCCGGTGACCCCAACTACAATGGTATTTTTGGCAAACCATGGCACAGAATTCCACTTAGGCCCAAACTGACGATAGAGGCAGCTAAAGTCTCTTAAGTTGGCCCAAAATAGAGGAGTAAAAGAAATCCCTAAATCCATACATTTTGGATCTCCAATTAGGCTCAAACCAACGATAAAGGTGACTAAAGCCTCTTAGGTTGGCCCACGATAGAGGACTAAAAGAAATCCCTAAAGTCCATACATTTTAGGTCTCCAATTAGGCCCAAAACGATGATACATGTGACTAAAGCCTCTTAGGTTGGCCCACGATAGAGGCGTAAAAAATAACCCTAAAGCGACACGCTTTAGGTCGGCTCTACCAACATGGTCAAATTCTTTTACCGACAGTCTTGACGAAGGCATATTGGGCAGAAGATAACCATCTTGGGAGCTAACATAAAAAGAACTCTAAAGGGACATGCTTTAGGTTGGCTCTACTAATGTGGTCAAATTCTTCTACCAACAATCTTGACGAAGGCTTACTGGGTAGAAGATAACGATCCTCAGAGCTAACATAAAAAGGACCCTAAAGCGAAACGCTTTAGGTCGGCTCTACCAACATGGTCAAATTCTTTTACCAACTGTCTTGACGAAGGCTTACTAGGCAGAAGATAACCATCCTAGGAGCTAAAAAAAAGAACCCTAAAGCAACAAGCTTTAGGTCGGCTTATCCAACATGGTCAAATTCTTCTACCAACAACCTTGTTGAAGGCTTACTGGGCAGAGGATAGCCATCCTGGGAGCTAACTTAAACATAAGACTCCGATTTAGGCTAAGTCTCAACTCTTAGCCAATTCCTGAGGGATAAGCCTCAACTCTTAGCCAATTCCCGAGCACTAAAAAATACTCCAAATTAAGGTAAGCCTTAACTCTTAGATAATTCCTGAATAATTCAAAAGACTCAGAAGTCCCAAGACAACTTCCTCGGGCAATCACACTGTTACTGGTATTGACGCGTTACTGAAAAAGTAATGCCTTGAAAATACTCCATATGGATCTCAATCAATCCTTTGCTTTTTCTGAAATGTGATTTGAATTAGTGCCTTAGCTTATAGAATAAGAGACAATTCATTTCAAATGTTTTCAAAGATATAATTGACGGCTCAGGATTCGCTTATATTGTGGAGGGGGTACAGGCAAATGATGTTTGCCCCTAGTTGACAGAGATAAATGGAAGCTTGGGCAAACGCAGTTTGCCCCTAGTGTGGCAGTGATATCTTGAGGGCCTTGGGAAAACTTTGAAAGTTTGCCCCTAGTTTGCAAGGTTCAGGGACCAAAAGCTAGGAAAGCTCGCCTACTTATCCCCAAGTGGGAATCAGGTCCAAAGTAGTTCGACTGAGGTCTTGAAAGAAGGTATTTAAAGTATGGCTGAGTGTTTCAGGAGCAGTGATCGAACCGAGTAGGTTGCCTACGTATCCCCAAGTGGGAATCAGGTCAAGCGTAGTTCTTTAAAGGCTGGAGGTTTTGAAAGAGTAAAGATTCAAGAATTGGGGGCTTTTCAAGCCATGTTATCAGACAGATTTTCTGAAGCATGTCACTTGTGGTAGCATTGAAAGAAACTAAACTACCTCTCCTTTTTCTTTTCTTTTTCTTTTTCTTATTTCTTTTTCTCTGACGGTTGATTCTTTTCACCTTTTCACTAGCCAGCCAATTTTACTTTTGTCATTATACATCATACATATTTTCGGAACAAGATTAGCCCTTCAAATCTTTTGGGCTTATTCAAAGAGATTATAATTCAAAGCGTTGGGACAGTTCATGTTCCCGATTTCTCAATCTTCTTCATTCTTTTTCCTCTTCTTTCTTTTATTTTCTTTTCTCTCTAAAGGTTTGACTGGCTAGGATCAAGTTCTTGAAAACAACACGCAAAATTTTTATTTTCTTTTCATGCTCTAACTTTTGCCTAGGTGTAGACACCCCAATTTTGACCAAACGTTGAATTTAGGAGAGCATCACCTCCACATCCGATGATGACAAGGGCCGAAAGATTCGAAGTGTTCCAAGCTCTTCAGAAAGTTCTCCAAATGCGGTAAAATTTTCACAGATTGAAATACCAGGTATTTAGGAGAATTCAAGTATAAAACATCACTTTTGAAAAAAATCTTCGAAAATAAGTTTCTTTAAAAAAGCGAGGAAAGAAAAGACCTAAAAAGGGGAAGTTCAACAAAAAAAATGGCATACGGCAGTATTTGGCGACACTCAGTGAGTGCCGAACAACGTTCAGTGAGTGTCGAACGGTAGTCACTGAGTGCCGGCCCGGCATTTACCGAGTGCCGCCGACAATTTCTGACTGTCGTTTGCTTTAACAGTCCGTATTTTGTGGTACAATACGTATATGTATGCGGATAAAAACAAAAAACTGATAAAGTAAGGCTGACTAAAACGCAGCCATTAATAATTTTCCGCGGCACTTACTAAGAGCCGCGCGGCAGTCACGGAATGCCGCCGCGGCTTTCACGAAGTGCCGCAGCGGCATCCACTGACTGCCGCAAGAGATTTTTGACTGCCGCCCTGTGCAGCAATCTGTCTATTTTCAGGAAGTACGTATTGTACCACCAAATGAGACATTTACACCTGTCTTTTACTACGAATTCACTGAAAATACTTGGTAATTTTGTCTATAAAAGAAGGAGGATCTTCCTTGGAACAACAACAACAACAACAATATACAAGAAGAATATACCATTACACTAATACATTTTTAGGAGAGAAAAAAAAAAAGAGAGAGAGTTTGGAGAGCTTGAAGAAGAGTATGGAAGATTTTCAAAGTAGAGAAGCTTTGAGGATAGCTTGGAGGTGATCCTCTAACCATGAGTTATTTCTTTTCTTTCTTTCTTTTAAGTCTCTAATCTTCAAACTATTTAGTTTTCTTTGTTTCATTCTTTCTTTTTTTGTGTGTGTCTTCTTTTACTTCCCTCTTGAGACTCTTAGAGATCTTCAATATCTCTCTTGAAAACTCTTGAGTTTGATATTTTGAATCTCATGTAAGCTTATGCTTCACATGGGAGTCAAAGTTTGATCATCACTTCATTTTATAAGCAAATAGATGGATCCAAGTCCATATTTATGATTTGGGTCCTCTAGCTTGGTGTTTCATGGAATCCTTTCTATATTCCTTTGAGGCTCATGAGTATTAGTCATATCTTCATCTCCAATGACCATCAAATGGTAGGAGAAAGTAGTTTTGAGTCTAAGCCCATCTCCATGGTTTAGGTTCATTATTTTGAGATTTCATGAAGTCCATTCATACTTCATTTAAAATCTACAAATATAAAGGTCTATAGCCTCCAATGACCATCAAAAGGTAGGAGAAAATGGTTTAGTTTAAGTCCAACTTCATGATTCAATAGTTGGGGTTAACAAATAAAAGTGGAACTTGACAATGAAATAGTGGATTCATAAACCGGTTTTGATCAAAGATTTTTAGTTCAAAATCTAACCGTTGGAATCAAGTGAAACCAACGGGAAAATGTCAATAACACAATGTTTTACCACTGTAATTTTTTTTAAGGAGATATCATGTTTAAAGTGGTTTGGTCATGAGTTTTGTACAGTCACTACAATCTGTCCAGAGTTTCAGAACAGTAACACTCTTTTGAAATGAGTAAATCGGAACCTTAATAAAGTATTTGTAACCCAAAATAATTTTTTCTAAGTAGATTAATGTGTTAGGAAGTCACCCTAAAGAGAACAAAGCATTTCTGATTTTTTTGCTATTTTTAGAAAATCGTGCAAGAACTCTGGACAGAAGGTTGTAGAATGTTGAGTGATGTCTGGTTTTTGTACAATTCCCGGAGATCTAACCGTTCAAACCTTGATTTTCTTTTTGGGTTATAAACTAGACTCACAGAGGCATCTTGTGTCCAAAAATCATCAAGATCAAACCACGGGAAGCATGCTTTTTATTTTCTTAAAGATCTGATCTGCTCTCTGTAATTTTCAGAATTTTATGACAAATTTGACTAACTTTGTAAATAATGGTCCAAATGACTTTTCTATGACCTAAAGCTCAAACCATGTTTCAATAATGATTAGTTAAGCTTGAATTCAAAGTTTAAGTGATCTAAATCATTGAGTACTCCAATAATTTATTCTTTTCATGTACATATTCATATGGCTTGACACTTATAATTAGTACTTGGTTGCTTTAGATTTAATTACATTTGATAGATTTAAGCTAGAAGTCTAGGATTGTTATTTAAGATCCAACTTTATATATTGTATATCATGTGGACTAACCATTTGTTTCGTAGCGCTATTAAGGTATGATTTCTTGAACTCCTCTTTAGTTTATCTTTATTTTATCGATTTTTCAACTTAACGCGCGACACCTTAGAATTAGGTCTTGCTTTACTTGTATATATGGATTAGAGACTCTTTTCCTAGTTTTTATTTAAATCGCATGCATTGCACGTTTAATTTCCGCGGCTGGATCCCGGGTAAGTTCTCTTGTTTTTTAATTGCATTTCATATTGCTTGCTACTTGAATTACGTGGCTTTTGAATGATATTTTGTAAATTGGTAATTTTACACCATTTTGACATGTTTGTGTAATGTATACATATACATATGTATTAGTTGAGGGCACATTTAAATTAATAATTCGATTAAAAGAATGTTGAGTAGAGGCCTATCGCAAGATAGGATGAGAGAGGGTGCTTTAGTCCGACGGGCTCCTTCCTCTCTCATTCCATAATCCCCGGACCTAGTTAATCTCTGGTTTCTAAAAAGATCAGTTTGCTTTAAAAATGGTTTCTTAATTTTTCCTTTTAAAAATTAAGTGGCGACTCATTTGTTTTGAATTTAAAATTTAAAAGCACTTTAAAAGAAAAAGTTGTGGGTAAGAAAAATTGCGATATCCACAATCTGGCGACTCTGCTGGGGATCGAACCCAGAATCTCTGGTTTCGCAGACCAGCATTCTGATTTTGGGTTCACTTGAGGATTAGACTCGAAAATATCCTTTTAATCGAATTAATTAATCTTTGTGTGCCTGTTGCATTTCACTTGCATGTCCAGCCAGTCGATTGCACGGAACTATGACCTTGGAGGCTCGGGGCAACCCGGTCGGTCAAGTCATCATGGGACTGTGTGATTACCCTTGATCTCGTACCATGATTTGGTATATTAAGCATCCTATCGGATGTGTGTCAATGGTCCCTTATTTGACCAAAACCCAGCTTTTGCATAGTAGTCTCTATAGGACCTTTCAATCTCAGGAAATCAATTCTTGATTAGGATTATGTGCTAGGAAGTTTTGTATGCCCAGACGGGATTCCTTGAGATGATGATGATATTTTCTTGATGAAAGATGTATAATCTTTTAATCACCTTTTAGCAATTTCTCCTCATGTTCTGCGACATTTGGAGAACATGCCGAACCTTGATTATAAGATTATATTTCTTATATCATGTCTAGCTAAGCATCATTGACCTTGTATGTATCCGAATTCATGGAAAGTATGGTGATAATCCGGTCATGTGATCCCCCTACCCAAAGAATTTCTTTTCACTTGATCAGCTTGGGAGCTAAGGTTTTCATTCACCCTTCCAAAAAAAAATCGTTCTTTCTCCTTTCAAATTAAAGTTCCCAAACTAACCTTTGTTAAGGCGTATTTTCACTTGATCATCTTCAAAAGAAATAAATTTGAAAATCCTTGAAATTATCTTGGGAAGAATGAGTTTCAAAATAAAAGCCCAATCATTTTTTATAAAAGAATGTTTAACACCCTCAAAAGCATTCTCAAGCATTGTTTTCAAAAACCTTTTTACCATCCAAAAATGCTTTTCAAATAAATTTTGAAATATCCAACCTCTGAGAAGGTAGTGAGGATCACAATGAGAGGAGAAATCAGCGCACTTGACATGGGTGAGGATCTTATGTGCTTATGTGTTAGGATTAGGATTTTCTCTTTTTTTGGCATATAAAATAGGCACACACACACACACATGCATTGCATCCGTGTGACATATAAAAAGGTTTCTTTACTAAACGTCTTTTAAAAATGTATCTTTTAGTGACAAAAGAAAGTGGGCAAAAAGTCTTAAAAAGAAAATTTCAAAATTTGTTGTAGGAGCAAAAATAGCAAACCAAGCGTGGTTTAGAGACCCCACAGCGAGGCTAGTAAGAAGGGAACATGCTGACATGGCCAAAGAAAGAAACAACGAAGAAATGGCCGGGTTAAGGATACTGGTAGAACAACAAGCAGAGCAAATAAGGCGACAGGTGGAAAACATGAACCGTATGATGGGGATGGTAGAAGAACTGAATCGCCGACCACCACATGTAATTCCACCCGTTATAGACCCACCTTTGGGAGGAGGGGAAGGAGATTGGTTTGATGATCAAGAGGCACAATAGACTGATGCACTACGAGCCAACAGAGACAGAGAGAAAGCTGAGAAGGAGAAGCTACTAACCGAGAAAATAGATAAGTTGGAAAGGGTGATGCGCAAGGCTCAGGGAGTTGATACCTATCTAATGGAACTAGAGGGGTTGTATGATAGGGTACGTGAAACACTGCCTGTCGGGTTTAAGATGCCAATTTTTGACAAATTTGATGGGACCGGCAATCCTCGCAGCCATATAAGAATGTGTATTGGGGCTTTCCAACCAAGCGGCTTAAGCACAACCATGATGGCGGTCCTATTCCAACAAACTTTGACTAGAGCTGCTCTATCCTGGTATCTTACTCTCAAACCAAGCAAAACCAGGGTGTGGGAGGAAGTGATTAAAGCATTTGTGGCACAGTACGAGTACAATCAAGATTTGGATGTCACTGTCCGAGATTTGGAGACCACTAGGCAAGGGAGCAAAGAATCATTCGCCGGATACCTGAGCAGATGGAGGGGAAAGGCAGCTAAAATAGTACAAAGGCCGTCTGAGAAGGACCATATCCGAATGCTGATGAAGAATCTACAGCCAGTGTATCAAGAAAATATGAGATTCCAGTCGATCAACACCTTTGCTGAGGTTTTCGATGTCGGGACAAGGATAGAGGATGCAATTCAAGAAGGGGTAATCAAGAAGGAGGAGCAACCAAACCGGTACAGGAGGCCAAACTATGGGTCCAACGGGAGGTCACTCTAGCCCCACCGATGTCAATGCACTGAATGGGCCAGAAAGGAAATTCGACATAGCACCGAGGAGAGGAGGGGATAAAGCACCAAGGAAGTTCTCAGATTTGGGAGTGTCGCTGTCAACCGCCCTCGATAGGCTGTTAGCCAAGGGGCATCTCCATCAGTTGGAACCCCGACCCCTACCAAGTCTGCTTCCGCCAAATTTTCAAGGGGACCTCTTTTGTAAATTTCATCAGCAGAAGGGTCACTCAACGAATAGGTGTATGAGATTAAGGCACGAGATTCAGGACCTCATTGATAACAAGGTAATTTCGGAACCCCCCACCAAAACTCCAAATGTTATAAGAAATCCGCTTCCGAATCATCGAGCCGTGCCACCACCGCAGGGCCTTTATCTCTTCGGGATAGAAGAAGCAACCTTCGATCCGTCTAGGCTAATCACTAAGGCTGGGACACCAAGAAATCCATACCAGCTACCTGAGGATTTGACAATCTATGCTTTGGAGGATCAGTCGAAGGAGAATAAAATGGGACAGTCAGACTGGTGGATCCAAGGGAGTGACGATCGAGACGTGAGCCAGGTGGATGATGATCTTTGGTACGAAAGGGACAAGGAAACAGAGGTGGTAGAGGGTACTTTGAAAATTGATTCAAAAGTTGACAATCTGTGGGCAAGGGAAGAAGTCATTCATTTAACTCGGTCTGGCAGACACTTTAAACAGCATGAGCTAGAGGAGGATCATCCGGGGAGAGATCTAGAGAAGGGAAAAGGGAAGATGAATGAAGAAGAGGAAGAAGACAAGGTTCTAAGGCAGATGAAGAAGACTCAGGCCAATATCACCATTTGGGGGTTGCTGATTGCCTCCAAATGCCATAGGCAGGCGGTCCTAGACGCTCTGAACCAATCTGACGTGTCTATCGACACGACCCCGGAGGACCTCATAGGGCAGATCGGCAAAATCCCAACTTTGGCTATTACCTTCTCATCAAATGACTTACCTCTGGGAGGGCCCGTTCGTAACAAACCATTATATGTCACTGTCGAATGCTTGGGGAACGTCGTGCCTACTTTCCTGGTTGACAATGGATCGGCCCTCAACGTATGTCCCCTCTGAACGGCTAGGTAAATGGGCCTAGATGAGTCGACATTTACACCGTCTGAGAAAAGGGTAAGAGCCTACGATAACACTCAGAGAACAGTCATGGGGATAGTCCTTCTTCGTCTCATTATCGGCTCTTTTGAAAAAGAAGTTGAATTCCAGGTCATCGACATCCCCGCTTCCTTCAACCTGTTGCTAGGTAGGCCTTGGTTGGACAGTTTGGGTGCTATACCGTCAACGATCCATCAAAAGGTTAAGTATGTCTGGGAGAATAAAGTCTGTGATATCCTCGGGGACGACTGGGTTCGTTCGCCCGAAGCATCATCAAGTACACCGATTCTAGAATTACAGCTGCAAGAAGAAGAAGCAAAAATAAGAGGGTTCGAGTTCATCAGCATGCTGGAAGACGAAAAGCCAAGAGAGTTTCTACCGCTCCATTTTGATCAGTATGCCAGTCCAGTGGTTGCAGGGATCATGAAGAGAATGGGTTTCTTTCCAGGATTAGGGTTGGGGAAGAACCTTCTGGGCATGCCTGAATTCCCGCTCATTCCGACTCAGACTCACACTCACGGCCTGGGGTACCAGCCGACAAAGAAGGAACTGAGGGCAAAGAAAAAGGCCGTCGATGCACCACTAGTCCCTTACCTGAAGACGCTCAATGGATATTTTATGAAGGAAGGAGAAGATTTCCCCTTCTGTGGCTTCCTAGAGCCATGGATGGACCAGAAAGACAAGTGTTTAAAGCTGGGGTTCGAGATCTTTTTCTCCCATGAATTCTCCGAGTACAAAGACCCGTTTTTGCAAATGCCTGAAAAGTCTACTACCGTCAACGATTGGATTGGTGTACTGGATGGACCAGTCATGCAGGACCTGTTGAGCGAAGAAGGGGTAAAAGCCGAAGAAAAAGGGAAAGAAGACAAGGGCCTGAAAGTCGAGATTGAGGAGGAGAATGATGAGGATGCGCCGGAAGAAGAGCCGAAGCCAGAAATGGAAGAAAAGACGGAAACCGGAGGGCTGCCAGGTTGCAACACTGTGGAGCTCAAGCAGGGGGCCAACAAGGAGTGGGTCTTTGAGCCTAGTGATAAGTATCCCCCTCACCCAGAGTCTATAATGGCCCAAATGAGGCATCTTACTATCGCTATGTCTGTTGTAATCACTCCTAACAAAATCAATGAAAACATGACTGATTCTGCCTACTCGAATACGCTTAATGAATGTGATGAATGTGAAATACCTGATGAATTGCAAAAATTAGTTGAAAAAGAAAATGAATCTGCATGCAAAATCATAGAGAACACCCTAACAATTAATATGGGAAATGAAAATCACCCTCAAAATGTTTTTATTGGCTCAACACTTAGCAATGAAGAAAGCAAAGAACTAATCAATCTACTAAATGAATTCAAAGATGTTTTTGCGTGGTCTTATAATGATATGCCAGGTTTTGATCCAAAAATAGTCCAGCACCACATCCCTCTCTTTCCTAATTCAAAACCCATAAAACAAAAAATGAGGCGAATGAGGCCAGAATGGGCACTTAAAGTAAAAGAGGAGGTTGAAAAGCAATTAAAGGTCGGATTCTTGATGGTCACCGAGTATCCTGAGTGGATCGCCAACATTGTACCTGTCCCAAAGAAGGATGGTCGTGTTAGGGTTTGCGTTGATTTTCGAGATTTAAACAGGGCGAGCCCTAAAGACGATTTCCCGCTACCCCACATCGACGTGTTAGTTGATAACACTATGGGACACGAGCTTCTATCTTTCATGGATAGATTCTCTGGGTATAATCAAATCCTCATGGCACCCGAGGATAGGGAGAAAACCACGTTCATCATTCCGTGGGGGACGCACTGCTATAGGTTATGCCATTCGGACTCAAGAATGCGGGTGCGACCTATCAGAGGGCTGCCACCACTTTACTACACGACATAATCCACAAAGAGGTGGAGGTATATGTGGATGATATGATTGTGAAATCCAAAGAGAGGGGAGGACACCTAGAGGCTTTGAGAAAGTTCTTTGAGAGATTGAGGGAGTTCAAAATGAGGCTAAACCCGCAGAAATGTACGTTCGGAGTCACTACTGGAAAATTACTGGGATTTTTCATTACTCAAAGGGGAATAGAGGTGGACCCTACCAAGATAAAAGCCATAACTGAAATGAACCCACCAAAAGGTGAGAAAGAACTGAGAGGATTCTTGGGGAGAATACAGTTCATCAGCCGCTTCATTTCCAAACTTACCTTAACCTGCGACCCACTTTTCAAACTACTCAGAAAGGGAGAGAAATTTAAATGGGACGCCCCTTGCCAACAATCCTTCGACAAAATCAAAACCTACCTCCAAAACCCACTTGTCCTGTCACCACCTTCGCCTGGGAGACCGTTGCCGTATCCGAAGATTCGATGGGGTGTATGTTGGCCCAGGAAGGAGAAGAGGGGCACGTGGAGAAGGCCATTTACTACTTGAGCAAAAGAATGGTCGGATATGAGTTAAAGTATTCGCCTTTGGAAAAGGCCTGTTGGGCCTTGGTTTGCTGTACCCGTCGCCTTCGCCACTACATGCTAGCCTTCCCTGTAATCCTGATATCCCGAATGGACCCATTTAAATACCTATTCGAAAAGCCCGTCTTGACCAGTAGGATTTCCCGCTGGACCATGATGCTAGCTGAGTTCGACATCAAGTATGTCACTGCCAAGTCTGTGAAGGGAAGGGTTGTCGCTGAGTTTTTAGCCGACCTCGCTATAGAATCCAAGGACGAGGGAGAATTCAAGTTCTCGGATGAAAGAATAATGGAGGTAAAGGATGACCTGTGGAAAATGTACTTCGACAGAGCAGCCAACCAACTAGGTTATGGCATTGGAATCATTCTCATAGCGCCTGATGGGGCCCCTACCCCATTAGCCGTCAAACTCAAGTATAACTCAACCAACAACACCGCAGAGTACAAAGCGTGCATAATTGGGATGGAAGCAGCCTTGGCTTTGAAAGTCGAACAGATTGATGTCTTCGGAGATTCCAATTTGGTCATATCCCAAGTCCGAGGAGACTGGAGAGTAAAGCATGAGAAATTGAGACCTTACCATGATTACATAGAAAGTCTGAAAGCGCAGTTCAAGAAGATTTCTTTTTACTACCTCCCTCGTGAAGAGAACCAGCTAGCCGACTCCTTGGCTACCTTAGCTTCGATGATCCAAATCCCTTCCAAAACTGCCATGATCCCGCTATCTATAGAAGTGAGGAGTCAACCGTCATTCGAAATGATCGCGGCCATAGAAATAAAAGATGAAGTGCCTTGGTATGAAGATGTGTAGAAGTTCATTAAAAAAGGCGAATACTCCGAAGGATCCTCAGAAAAGTGATTCGACGATTCGCCGCTCAATTTATGATTTACGCAGATAAGCTATGGAAGAAATCCTACACCGGGTACAATCTGGAGTGCCTATATGGGAAAGAAGCTAAGAGAATGATGGAGGAAATACATGAGGGAGTATATGGACCCCACATGAATGGGCACATGCTGGCAAAGAAGATCATCCGATAGGGGTATTATTGGATGACCTTGGACAAAGATTGTTGCGAATATGTTAGGAGGTGTCACAAGTGTCAAATTCATGCGAATCTGATGCATACCCCGCCGTCACAACTCTATAGCATGACCACCCCTTGACCATTTTCCGTATGGGGGATCGATATCATTGGTGAGATAGTTTCGAAGGCTTCCAACGGGCACCGATACATAATCGTGGCAATCGATTATTTCACAAAGTGGGTAGAGGCAGCCTCGTATGCAACTTTGAAAGCCAAAGACGTGGTGAGTTCATCGAGAAAAACATAATCTGCAGGTATGGGGTCCCAAATGAGTTCATCTTCGATCATGGCAGTCATTTCCAAGGAGAGGTTATCCCGCTCTTAGAGAAGTATAAGATCACTCGCCATCAGTCATCCCCGTATAGGCCTCTGACGAATGGAGCAGTAGAAGCAGCAAATAAAAATGTTAAAGCAATCTTGGGGAAAACGACGGATACATACAAAGATTGGCATGAGAAGCTGCCATTCGCACTATGGGGGTACCGGACCTTTGTAAGGACTTCTACAAGAGCTACACCTTATTCACTGGTTTACGGCATGGAAGCCGTTCTCCCAGTTGAGGTGGAGATACCCTCTCTTAGGGTTTTGGCAGAGTGTGAGATCACCGAATCAGAATGGATACGAGGAAGGTATGAGGAGCTGATGTTGCTCGATAAGAAGAGTCTGGCCGCGATAAACCATACTCAGGGGTACCAGAAGAGAATAGCTCGTGCTTTCAACAAAAAGGTCCGCCCAAGGAAGCTTGTTGAGGGTGACCTAGTCCTCAAAGAACTTAAAGTGCCCGTTTATGACCCCAGAGGAAAATTCAAACCCAACTGGGTCGGGCCGTACATCATAAAGACTCTCCTTTCTGGAGGGGCGGCCTATCTCATGGACCTGGATGGGGTTGAATTTAAGCAACCAATTAACCTCGATCGCCTCAAGAAATATTTTGCTTGAAATCGTTTCTTTCAAAACCTCCTACCTTGACGAACTACGTTCGACCTGATTCCCGCTAGGGGATACGTAGGCAACCTACTTGGTTCGGTCATTGAAAATAAAAAACGCCCGAGCGGCGTCTTCCTTCAAGCCTTAAACCGAACTACTGCAGGCCTGATACCCATTCTGGGATAAGTAGGCGGGCTCTCAAAAGCCTTCGGCCCATGAAAACCTAAAAAAAAAGCCCTATGCTATACTAGGGGCAAACTGGTGTTTGCCCAGAACCCCTTCGAGGCCCTAAAACCAGGGGCAAAGACCCTCCTTTGGATCACCTGGCTATTAAAATAAGTACTATAAAGAAATAAACAAGAATTCATGGTATAGAAGGAGTAAAGCTAAAAAAAAAAAAAAAAGGGGGGGGGGGGGGGGGGGGGGGGGGGGGAGCCAAGTAAAGACATTAAAAGGAGAATTCTTCATAAAAGATTAATTGAAGGGATGAGCACTTTGATTAAACATGTTAGAACTTTCCTAAAAGATGACAACACTTCTTAAAGAAAAATAAAGGAAATCACATTCAAAAGCATAAAAAGAGTAGGCATGGTCTGTCAAAAAGTTTTGTAAAACGACAAGCTTCTCCCTGTTTCCGTCCACTTTATTATACATGTGTCTGTCAAGTTCGTCTCACAACCAAGGCCTGGATCTCTAGAAGATACTGGGCAGTAGGCACAGTCGGAGCAGGAATCCTCAGGCACAGAGCAGCCATCCTGCCATGCCAAGCCTCAACGAAAGCCTTCACAATAGAAGGGCACAAAGTGGACCCCTGGTGAAATCAGCAGTCATGGATTCAGTAGTATCCTACAAAAGTCCAAACTGACAGACAACCCGATCGGTAATGTAGAAAGTAGTAGCACGCAAGCCCGGCAGCCAGATGCCAGGTCGCCCAGGAAGACGCACAGCAATAGAGCGATGAATCCACTGCGGACAAACCCATCAGATATCACTAGAAGAGAGACCCTGGAGCCAACCAAGCCATGCATCGACAGATTGAAATAAGCTGTGAATCTCCATACGATCGTAAAGAAGTGACCCGCGAAGATGGGAAGGGTGTATAAAGAGGTCCAAACGCTCCATGAGCCAAATCTGCAAAACAAAAGGTGCCTGTGCCCCGACAGATAACATGGCCACGGTAGCATGGGAATGATCCAGACCTATCAGAGTCTCGCCAAGAACCAGCATGACTGCACTCTTCATCTCTCTCAAACCGCAGGCAATGGGTATGAGAATGTCAGAGGATGACTGAAAGAGGAAGTAAGAAAGCATTGCAATCGATAGAGCTTTACGCCGTATAACTTGATGCCCGATGTCGTAAGGATCCCCGATGAGAGCATAAACTGAGGAGAGACGCTCAAAGTTGACATGTCTGTCATGAATAAAAGAGCCCGCAGCACCACGGGATATATGGAGAAGAGCTGCCAAGTCCTGAACATACCCGGCTTGCACCGGAGGAACAGTCAGATCCGCGAAAGGGTCAGTGTGAAGGATAGCACTGAACTCTTCAAACAGAGGACAGATCTCTTGATGACCAAAACGGAAGACGTGGAGCGAAGGATCCCAACATCGGGCAGCGGCTTAAAGCAAACTTTCATTTAGAATCATTCGTCGGAAGGAGAAGAGGTCATTTAGCCTGAAACACTCGAAGTTGAGCTTATCAATACCAGAGAGGGTATCAATCCACGGGAAAAGGATTTGAGAGCTAATGGGGGCCATTGGAGATAGGGGAGAATGAAAGAAGGTAGTGTTTTGCGGAGTTTTGAAGAAAAGAGGGTATAAATAGAGGTAGATCTGCCTGGAGTCAGGGCGGCATTCGGTAAAATAGAACGACACTCGACGAAGTGCCGCACGGCAGTCCGTGAGTGCCGTTGCGGCATTCGCTGACTGCCGCTGCGGCACTCACCGAGTGCCGCAGAGACCTAACTGAGTGCCGTTCCGGGTTTTTCATTGGCCAGGATCTGTTTGTAACACTTTTAGCCCACCTGCAAACAGAAAACTAGATAAAGGACAATAAAACGTGCGCATCATGCAGCACGTGCAACAAAGACTAAGCCATGATCGCATACATTCATTCATTTCATTCATGAATAAAAGAGATAAAAGCATTCAAAGATCAAATAAAAGGGGGACCAAGCTATGGTCCCACATACGGCAAGAGAAGGACCAAGCTATGGTCGCACGTACGGTGAATATCAATGAAAAAGAAAAATAAAATAATAAAGGTATTAAAAGTGCCTATCCTACCGACTATCATGGAGCCATCAGCAAGATGAGAGTAAACATATATATATATATACAGACCATCAAATAAAGTATGCATCCTCCCAAAAAAACACTCAAAAGAAATAAAAAATAAAAAAGCAGGATCAGCCTCGACCCCGGTCGCGAGTCTGACGGGTCATACGCCTGAGGGGCTCCTCCTCTGACTCTGTCCCGCTGCCTCCACCGCTCCCTCCATGTCCACCGCTACCGCCGCCCCTGCCTCGACCCCCGTTGCTGCCTCCGCCACTACCGGCGCCTCTGCCTCGACTCCCGCTGCCTCCACCTCGTCCAGCATCGCCATCTCTGGGAGTGTCGCTGAGGGGAATGCCGAACTGCTGGAGCCGCTGCTGAAGCTGCCCCACCTGCTAGGACAAGACTCTGATCTCCTCCGCCTGCAGTGAGAAGGGATAAGCCCATAAAGTGTTGAAAGAACGAATAAAATACTAAGAATAAAGGGTGAGAATAATACCTAAGTCCTCAACTGAGCCGCAGCAGTCGGTCGAGCTCCCTCAGCCTAAAAACAAGAACCAAGAATAAAGATTAGTAAAAGAAGAGGCAATCAAAGTCAAAGTGAGAGACGGGGATAAGTTTATTACCATCCACTCTCGCCGGAGAACCCACTGTCATACCCTGTGGGCATACGTCAAGCCCTCCTCCGTGTAGGCACACGGGACGACATCATAGTGAAGAGGAATAGTAAGGGCACCCTGTGAAAGTCGGGGGATCGTCGTCAAGAAGGGCTCGCCAAACGAGACGGTCGACATGGTCCAATCCCACTCAGGTAAGGGAGGAGGACGAGCCGCGGCAGGAACAGGCTGTAAACAAAAAATAAAAATCAAACGTAAATAAAGAATGAAAGAAAACTCATAAAAGAATGAAGGAATTATTTACTCCCCCGAGTCACTTCCATCAGAGGGAAGTTCGGCATCAGCTTAGCGACACGGAATGTTGGGTATCCAGTGGGGGGATCCACAAAGTCATGAATGCCCAAGCCCATCAGAGCAGCCGTCAGCTCGCTACCCTGGAGTGTGTCTGTGGCTCTCATAGAGTCGGGAGGAGGGAACGGCACAAAGAATCCCGGGGCTTCCAGTGACTGCCTAGTCACCCTCTCTCCCAAATACCACGGCTGGCCCTCCGGCCCATCAAAGAGTCGTCTCGTCGGATCATATCCAGCCGACTCTCGAATCCCCACACGAGCCTCAGGAAGCACCCTAAGACAGGGCTGCCAGTGAACGTGCTGCTCCCTCAGGTTCGTCAGGAAGTTCCTGAACAAAACAAAATCGTGGGCCCCGGTCTTCCGCCCGACCCTATCCTTCGCCCATTTCAGCCCCTGGGGCATGATAAGGGCGTCTGCCTCACGTGTCTCAGGGGACATCATGTGGAGGTACTCGTGGGACCAAATCTGTAATAAAAAAAGGGGGGAGGGTTAGTCTCGCAATTTAAATAAATTTTTGAAAGTGTAATAAGCAGTGAAATATAGAAAATGGTATACCTCCCACGCTCTCCAATAGCCACCAGTGGAGGCCGGCTTGTCCCAGGAGATGTCACCCATATGCCTGTACAAGACGGCTAACCCTGCACCAGTCCAGTCATACTCATCAATCCAGTCCAGGTGCTCCAGAGATGCTACCAGGGAAACCAAGACCCGATCATCCTTGGTGCTCAACAAAGAGCACCCCAGCATGTACATGAGAAAACCACAGGTCATCTGCTCATCGGTGAAACCCTGCTGACCCCTGAATGTATCCATGAACCATCGGGCTGTGACCAAAGGCTCATCTGGAACCACTCCGGCACTCCCAACAATGGCTCTACCTGGTCCCACTCCTGATCCGTCAGATACCGTAAGCGCTCTCCGTCGAAGGCAATCCCCGTTATCATCGAGAAGTCCAGAGGAGTCATCGTCATCTCCTCGAAGTCGAAATGGAAAGTGTTGGTAGTGTCCCACCATCGCTCCGACAATGCGTGAATCTGCCACAAGTCATTGGAGCTCTTCATCAAGAGTTTGACGAAGTCTCCAAACCCGACCGCGTCCACCAAAGCTCCCACCGTCTCACTCAGCTGTGTGTACCACTCATACCCGTGAGCGAGGCTGTTATGCCCCTTCAACACCTTGGGCTGCAGCTGCAAGAAAGAATCACAAGTTTTTTATATTAGTAATTGGATAAAAAAGAAAAGTAAAAAATATATATAATAATAAATAAATGAAACAGATGGTAAGTAAAGAAACAAGGAAAAGCGTCATAAAAAAGGAGGAAAGGAAAGAAATAGAAAATTCTGGAAATACTCGCAGAAATTTCACAAGCATGGCACTCGTTTACGTTCAGTTCAGCAGATGTTCACAAAATAATAAGAAATAAGAGAAAAGCACTCAATGTTCTAGCAAGGTTTCGAAGAAAGGGGAAAGAAAAGAGTAGTTTGTTCGCATTTTTGAAATACATGCATATATGAACATATGAAGGTGCAAAAGAAATTTGAGTCCAAAAGAAGCGTAGTTTTAAAGAGAAGTATGTGATCACAAGCGGTCAAGAATCAGTTTTGAATAATAAAAGGCGTTTGGAACGCTCAAGAAAATTCACGAGTTCAGTAAACACGAGTGAGAATAATAAATTTTGATTCATCAAGCATGATATTCATAAAGTTCGTGAGAAGCAAGATGAAATGCAAGCTCTTGAATAAAGTACGCATGAAAACGCTGCAAGCATGGCATTTGCATTTGAAATAAAGACATTCAAAGTTATGATTCACTATACATCTCATTCATGAAGTTCTAACAGAAGAAAAGAAAAAGAAATAAAAGGGGAGCATTTACCTCGCGCTTGAACGCGCGGGCAGATAAATGCTCGTCCGAGTCTTGGAGCAAGAGTGTGGCGTCAGGATGATGAGTAGCTGTATACTTGGTCTTCCTTTTGTGCCCTGAACCGCTCGCCATGATCTGCCAAGGAAAAGAGAGAATTCGCGCGTTAGATTCGTGGAAATTTCAGAAAAACAAGGAAAGAAAAGAGATTAATCAAGTTTTGATCGAGTAGAACTAACCTGTGAGTACCGTAGATCAATACAGAAGAAAAGAGAGGATGGGAGAAAATTTCTCCAGAGAGATTCCGAGCAAGAGAAGATTGAGAGAATGAGAAAAGTGAATCGAAACCGCGGGTTTTAGTCACTGCCGCTCAAACGCGGCACTCAGTTTTCTGTGCACGGCAGTTGATGGACTGCCGTGCGGCACTCACCAAGTGTCGCAACTGCACTCCGTGAGTGCTGCACGGCAGTCACAGACTGCCGCAAAAAGTCGCGTGTGCCGCGGTTATGTCGGTTCAAGAGATCTTTATTTTCCCCCCAAGAATTCAAATCAAGTCTCGAAAATTGAATTTGAGCCCCCCAAAATTTGCCCTCATTGCACTTTTGGCCCCCGGAGTCATTTTTAGGTTTAAATTGACTACAAAATTTTAAAAATTAGATTTAATTTGAGCCCGCAGGTTCCGAATTTTGAAAATTGAAATAAATTTTGGCCCGTGGGCTCCCAACTTGGAAAACTTGAAATAAATTTTGGTCCGTGGGCTCCAGATTTCAACGTAGAAATACACTTGAGCTTGTGGGCTCCAAATTTCAAAAAGTTGAAATAAATTTTGGCCTGTAGGCTCCCGATTTTGAAAAGTTGAAATAAATTTTAGCCCGTGGGCTCCCGATTTTCAAAATTTGAGCTTCTGGGAATATAACAGATTTATATTCTCGATCCACGTGACAGATTTTCATTGATCCTTGTTTTAAGAGTGTAACGGATTTACATTCTTGGTTCTCGCAATAGATTTGCATTAACCCTTATTTTGGGAATATAACAGATTTATATTCTCGATCCACGTAACAGATTTACGTTGATCCTTATTTCGAGAGTGTAACAAATTTACATTCTCGATTCTCGCAACAGATTTGCGTTGACCGTCGTTTTGGGAATATAATAGATTTATATTCTCGATCCACATAACAGATTTGCATTGATCCTTGTTTCGAGAGTGTAACGGATTTACATTCTCGGTTCTCGCAATAGATTTGCGTTAACCCTCATTTTGGGAATATAACAGATTTATATTCTCGATCCACGTAACAAATTTGCGTCGATCATTGTTTTGAGAGTGTAACGGATTTACATTCTCGATTCTCGTAACAGATTTGTGTTAACCCTCGTTTTGGGAATATAACAGATTTATATTCTCGATCCACGTGACAGATTTGCATCGATCCTTGTTTTGAGAGTGTAACGGATTTACATTCTCGGTTCTCGCAACAGATTTGCGTTAACCCTTATTTTGGGAATATAACATATTTATATTCTCAATCCACGTAATAAATTTGCGTCGATCCTTGTTTTGAGAATGTAACGAATTTACATTCTCGGTCCACGTAACAGATTTACGTTGATCCTCGTTTTGGGAATATAACAGATTTATATTCGCAATTCACATAACAGATTTGCGTTGATCCTCGTTTTGGGAATATAACAAATTTATATTCTTGGTTCTCGCAACAGATTTGCGTCAACCCTCGAAATCAAATCAAAAGCATCTTCATGCCCCCTGTAACAGATTGAGCATAGGTCAAGAATTAGGTGATCTTCCCTGACTAACACGTCACGTAAAATGCGTCGTACGTGCGGAAGACATGATAAGCATGGCGCTTGTATGACCAGGTCAATTCAGAAAATACCATTGCATGGCACTTGCATCACGATAAGATAAGGTGCATTCATCTGTATGGTTACTTATGCTTGTGTATGCTTGGGTCCTGCCTGAACTATGTCCTGGTCTGATTCCTGAATGGATACGTAGGCAGCTCACCGTTGAGCACGACCAACATGAACCGTTTGTGTAGCCATTTTTGTAGCGCATTTTTTTTTACCTAAATCCGACAGTTTGGTCAAAGGCTTATCTTCACATAAGCTTCGACATTCGTTTGTGAAACGCGTTGCTCCACAAGCTCTGTCGAAGAGGGGCAAACTGTAGACACCCCAATTTTGACCAAACGTCGAATTTAGGAGAGCGTCACCTCCACATCCGATGATGACAAGGGCCGAAAGATTCGAAGTGTTCCAAGCTCTTCAGAAAGTTCTCCAAACGCGGTAAAATTTTCACAGATTGAAATACCAGGTATTTATGAGAATTCAGGTATAAAACATCACTTTTGGAAAAAATCTTCGAAAATAAGTTTCTTTAAAAAAAGAGAGGAAAGAAAAGACCTAAAAAGGGGAAGTTCAACAAAAAAACGGCATACGGCAGTATTTGGCGACACTCAGTGAGTGCCAAACGGCGTTCAGTGAGTGCCGAACCGCAGTCACTGAGTGCCGGCCCGACATTTACCGAGTGCCGCCGACAATTTCTGACTGTCGTTTGCTTTAACAGTCCGTATTTTGTGGTACATTACGTATATGTATGCGGATAAAAACAAAAAACTGATAAAGTAAGGTTGACTAAAACGCGGCTATTAATAATTTTCCGCGGCACTTACTAAGAGCCGCGCGGCAGTCACGGAATGTCCCCGCGGCTTTCACGAAGTGCCGCAGAGGCATCCACTGACTGTCGCAAGAGATTTTTGACTGCCGCCCTATGCAGCAGTCTGTCTATTTTCAGGAAGTACGTATTGTACCACCAAATGAGACATTTACACCTGTCTTTTACTCTGAATTCACTGAAAATACTTGGTAATTTTGTCTATAAAAGAAGGAGGATCTTCCTTGGAACAACAACAACAACAACAACAACAACAACATACAAGAAGAATATACCATTACACTAATACATTTTTGAGAGAGAGAAAAAAAAAAGAGAGAGTTTGGAGAGCTTGAAGAAGAGTTTGGAAGATTTTCAAAGTAGAGAAGCTTTGAGGATAGCTTGGAGGTGATCCTCTAACCATGAGTTATTTCTTTTCTTTCTTTCTTTTAAATCTCTAATCTTCAAACTATTTAGTTTTCTTTGTTTTATTCATTCTTTTTTTTGTGTGTCTTCTTTTACTTCCCTCTTGAGACTCTTAGAGATCTTCAATATCTCTCTTGAAAACTCTTGAGTTTGATGTTTTGAATCTCATGTAAGCTTATGCTTCACATGGGAGTCAAAGTTTGATCATCACTTCATTTTATAAGCAAATAGATGGATCCAAGTCCATATTTATGATTTGGGTCCTCTAGCTTGGTGTTTCATGGAATCCTTTCTATATTCCTTTGAGGCTCATGAGTATTAGTCATATCTTCATCTCCAATGACCATCAAATGGTAGGAGAAAGTAGTTTTGAGTCTAAGCCCATCTCCATGGTTTAGGTTCATTATTTTGAGATTTCATGAAGTCCATTCATACTTCATTTGAAATCTACAAATATAAAGGTCTATAGCCTCCAATGACCATCAAAAGGTAGGAGAAAATAGTTTAGTTTAAGTCCAACTTCATGATTCAATAGTTGGGGTTAACAAATAAAAGTGGAACTTGACAATGAAACAGTGGATTCATAAACCGGTTTTGATCAAAGATTTTGGTTCAAAATCTAACCGTTGGAATCAAGTGAAACCAACGGGAAAATGTCAATAACACAATGTTTTGCCACTGTAATTTTTGTTTTAAGGAGATTTCATGTTTAAAGTGGTTTGGTCATGAGTTTTGTACAGTCACTACAATCTGTCCAGAGTTTCAGAACAGTAACACTCTTTTGAAATGAGTAAATCAGAACCTTAATAAAGTATTTGTAACCCAAAATAATTTTTTCTAAGTTGATTAATGTGTTAGGAAGTCACCCTAAAAAGAACAAAGCATTTCTGATTTTTTTTGCTATTTATAGAAAATCGTGCAAGAACTCTGGACAGAAGGTTGTAGAACGCTGAGTGATGTCTGGTTTTTGTCCAATTCCCGGAGATCTAACCGTTCAAACCTTGATTTTATTTTTGGGTTATAAACTAGACTCACAGAGGCATATTGTGTCCAAAAATCATCAAGATCAAACTACGGAAAGCATGCTTTTTATTTTCTTAAAGATCTGATCAGCTCTCTGCAATTTTCAGAATTTTATGACAGATTTGACTAACTTTGTAAATAATGGTCCAAATGACTTTTCTATGACCTAAAGCTCAAACCATGTTTCAATAATGATTATTTAAGCTTGAATTCAAAGTTTAAGTGATCTAAATCATTGAGTACTCCAATAATTTATTCTTTTCATGTACATATTCATATGGCTTGACAATTATAATTAGTACTTGGTTGCTTTAGATTTAATTACATTTGATAGATTTAAGCTAGAAGTCTATGATTGTTATTTAAGATCCAACTTTATATATTGTATATCATGTGGACTAACCCTTTGTTTCGTAGCGCTATTAAGGTATGATTTCTTGAACTCCTCTTTAGTTTATCTTTATTTTATCGATTTTTCAACTTAACGCGCGACACCTTTGAATTAGGTCTTGCTTTACTTGTATATATGGATTAGAGACTCTTTTCCTAGTTTTTATTTAAATCGCATGCATTGCACGTTTAATTTCCGCGGCTGGATCCCGGGTAAGTTCTCTTGTTTTTGATTGCATATCATATTGCTTGCTACTTGAATTACGTGGCTTTTGAATGATATTTTGTAAATTGGTAATTTTACACCATTTTGACATGTTTGTGTAATGTATACATATACATATGTATTAGTTGAGGGCACATTTAAATTAATAATTCAATTAAAAGGATGTTGGGTAGAGGCCTATCGTAAGATAGGATGAGAGAGGGTGTTTTAGTCTGACGGGCTCCTTCCTCTCTCATTCCATAATCCCCGGACCTATTTAATCTCTGGTTTCTAAAAAGATCAGTTTGCTTTAAAAATGGTTTCTTAATTTTTCCTTTTAAAAATTAAGTGGCGACTCATTTGTTTTGAATTTGAAATTTAAAAGAACTTTAAAAGAAAAAGCTGTGGGTAAGAAAAATTGCGATATCCACACTAGGCGCCCTTTCAGGTTTTCATCCTAGAGAGTTTCTTTTTTTTTTTCTTTTTTTTTTAGAGAAGTAGTTCATTTGAAATGTTTGGCAACCATCAAGGACAAAGTGTACATGGGTTGCAGGTTAGATAGGTTTGAATGGCTCATTTTTTTGGGCTCAAAATTTCAAAATGGGAAGATCTGGGAATTAAGCTAGTCCTGAGTTACTATCAAGCATAGCATCCCAAGATTCTTAAAGTAAGACTAATCAATTCTTAGCTTTCTTTGGTGTCAGCACAAAACCAACTTTTGATCCTTTCAGGATTCTTTTCAATGCACAAAATTATCAGCAGTGTATTTTTCACAATAATCAGAGAAATGACTTTTTCAGCTTAGAGATTCATTCGTTCATGACTAGGCACATTTAATCAAGCAAATTAAGAAATCATTTCATTACTAGAAAGATAAGGACTACAGTACTCGATGTAGATTCAAAACAACTTGACGATAGACAGGCTTAATGACAAGAGAAGACTCTAAAACATAAAACAAACTGAACTAGATTCAACTTGATCTCAAGTGGAGCGTCACTGCGTTTTGCTTATTCCTCTTAAGCATCTATTTGGCTTCAACAAGCAGCTATCCCAAACATCATCACTTCATCACTTTCTCGAGCTTTCCATTCTCCACCAAAGGCTCAAGCTCCTCGATTAACCTTTCACACCCATACTCATTGTCTTCGAGGCACCAATAATCTTCCTTGGTAGATTGCATCTAGTTCATCTTCACAATATCAGGCAAAATTCTGTGGGTCATTGGCTGCCCCAAAGCTGAGATATAAATTGTTGGGTCATAGAATGCAGATTCTATCTCAAGAGAATTGACATTCTGTGGTGACTGAGCCCTTTGATAATTCGGAAGTGGATTTCTATTACCATTTGGCTATGTAGGAGGAGGGGCAATGATCCCCTTATCAATTAGATCTTGAATTTCATGTCCAAGCCTCTAACATTTATCTATGCTATGTCCACGCCCTTGATGAAAATTGCAGTATAAATGAGTTCTAAATTTTGGCAGAAGTAGATCCGGCTCTGGGTACGGCTCTAACCTTTTGAGATATCCCCTTTCTAACATTCTCTCAAGCGCGTTGCTCAAAGGCATTCCCAACTCAGAAAATTTTCTTTTTCCACTTGATTGCCCCTGGTTCTGGTTTTTCTTTGGAACTCTAATATTCTCATTTGGCAATTGTGGTGCCAATGCATCGCTATCAGGTAATGGACGGTTGTCCAAATAAAGAGGCCCTTTGAAAGAATCCCTCTTTATCAAGCTTGTGGTCATCAATTCTTCTGCTCTTGCGGGTCACAATCTCCAGTATACCATTCTTGGTGAGCTTGTCAAGGATTTCCTGATCCAGAGTTTGTATTCCTAGATTAGCCAATCTTTCCAACCACTCATTATCATCACAAATTGCAAGAGGTGGAGTCAGAGGTGTTGTGTCAGCCAATTGCTTTATCACACCCATCATTTTCACAAGCAGCTCATTGACTTGGTTGACAGTAGACTCCATAGCAGTCATTCTAGAATCCATATCGGCTTCATGTGTCATCTTTTCTACCCTGACTGATTCGGTTGATCTTACCGCAAATTCTGATCTGATCAAACGACTGTTTGGAGCTCTGACCTAGGAGGGAGTACAACTTTTTGATTCTATCTTCGCTTTTCTCTTATTAGGGATTTTCAAATAATCAGGTATCTTTATTGCAAAAAGTTGATTGAAAATCATTTCCTTTTTCAAAAACATTTTCTAAAATCAAAGAAATCAAGTTTCAAAATTCTGAGGAAAACAATTTTTGTTTCTGAAAGTATATTAGAGGCGTCGCACTCGTGAGTTGTATATGCAATGCTCGTGCAATGCAAATGAAATGTAATCTAATCTAAATGCAATGCAACTTAATCTAGCTTAGACCTAGCATATAAGCACATAAGATTCCTTGAGTATGCTAATCACCTTACTAATCCAATCATTATCCAAGGATTTTTAGTTTTGAAATTCTTGATGACTCGGGTTTACAAAATTGAATTTTTTTCATGAAAATCTTGAAAGAGAGGGAGAGGATTTGTAATTTAAAAAAAAAACATTTTTGAACCATCAATGCTTGTGGTGTGAAATCATGATTCTTGAAAATCGAGGTATGAATTTGGAATTTTTTTTAAATTTGAGAGGAAGAATTCGAAATTGAATCATCAAAGTGCAAAATCATGACTTTTCTTGAAAACCAAAGTAGGAATTTGAAATCCTCTAAAATCTAAAAGGAGAATTTTAAAATTGAACCATCAAAGTAGGAATATTGAAATTCTCTAAAATCTAGGAAGAATTTTGCAAGTATTTTGTAAAAGTGAATTTCAAAGCAAATTTTCAAAAAGGGATATTCCCAGAATTTTCAAAAGACTCGGGTTTTTCAAAGAAATGCTTGCATTTTTGAAATTTTCAAAAATTGTCCTTGAATAATGATTGGATGTTTGGATAAAGAGGGAGAGGATTTTTAATTTAAAAAATATATATTTTTGAACCATCAATGCTTGTGGTGTGAAATCATGATTCTTGAAAATCGAGGTATGAATTTGGAATTTTTTAAAATTTGAGAGGAAGAATTCGAAATTGAATCATCAAAGTGCGAAATCATGACTTTTCTTGAAAATCAAAGTAGGAATTTGAAATCCTCTAAAATCTGAAAGGAGAATTCTAAAATTGAACCATCAAAGTAGAAATTTTGAAATTCTCTAAAATCTAGGGAGAATTTTGGAAGGATCTTGTAAAAGTGAATTTCAAAACAAATTTTCAAAAAGGAATATTCCCGGAATTTTCAAAAGACTCGGGTTTTTCAAAGAAATGCTTGTATTTTCCAAATTTTCAAAAATTGTCCTTGAATAATGATTGGATGTTTGGATAAAGACCATACTACTCTAGAGGAATCTACCATACAAGGTTTGTTGATGCCTTTCGTATGCACGTCCTCATCATCCACATAATCCCTTATGGGCAAACGCAAATAATTCATCACATTGTCCTAATCAAAGATGATAAACAAAATCCTAGTTGAAGGGTCCTATGGAAACTATATGCAAAGGCCGGGTTTTAGTCTCATAAAGGGTCCATTAGCAAGCTCAGCGGTGTGGGTGACCGCCTCCCCGAGGACGTGTCGTTCACACATGGGCTCTATATACCGCACGCGGTACAAGGCTAACGGTGACTACATGCTACCAAAGTCTGTTGACAAATGGAGGAAAGAGGGCCCTCCACCCACAAGGCAATGGTCTCAAGAAGTCACGGTGAAAGAACAATGCAAGTGCAAATGCAGGCAGAAACAACACGATTATCAAATTAATAACAAGGATATTCTTCGGCTCACGTTAAACCCTCAAAGAACAAGAAACCATCGGTTTCATGTTCAAATCCCCAGCAGATTCACCAGATTGTGGATCCACCATCACACGGTGCGGTGCGGGCGTCCTGGCGTTCTCCCTCGATAGTGTCCCGGGAGGGATCCCAAGGAGCACACTTTAGGAAAAACTAGGACTTCCTCACGCGATCCTAGAGACAAAGAGTCACCACCTAATTTTTATCGGGAATTATGAAACCCAAGTTTGACTCGCCCATCATTTCCAGAAACTAGATTCGGGGGTCTTGGTACGAGAGGGGAAGGAGCCCAAGCAGGACTAAAGCACCCCCTCCTCACCCTACCAAACGGTAGGCCTTGATTCAAATATCATTGTTCTTAATTCATAATTGGTGTTGTTTCCTCAAACATACTAGATAATATATACATGTCAAAAAGGGAACATCTAATGAAAATCATGTCAAGAGATTAAATCAAGTAGGAGTCGGATTCACATGTAATACAAGAGAGAGGTATACTCACAGTGGCTAGTCTCGCCCGAGACCGATGCAAGTAAAGGAAACATGTCATGATATGCAAAAGGGAACGAGAGAACTTACATTGGGTTGACTCAAGCGGAGTCGCAAAAGAAAAAATAAAGGAAACATGCAATGCAATCATGCAACAATCCAAGATAAATGTCTCTAACATATAATCATATAAACGGAGACTATCCTAAAGAAAATGCGTCGTTGAAAACAAAGTTGTAAACCTAGAAAAATTCTAAGAGAAGGGATAAAGATAGTACACGATACATGGGCACTAAGCCACATGTAGACGAGGCAAACACACAAATCGAGATCTGGATCCACGGCATCCAATTCTCTGCACTAATACACCAAGATACTCGAGCATTGAAAAAACACAAGCAAACAAATGATATGCATAAAAGACGAGTAAAAGGTGTCATCAATCAAATTTTCAGATTCAGCAACCTCTAATGAATTCTATCAAAAGTGGTCTTAAACATGAGCTGGGTAAAAACTCTTTTATAGAAAGTTAGACACATGTCTTAGGGAACTTCTACAAAAAGTAAAACCTCTTTACCATTTTTGAAGTTTGAGAAATAAGAGTTTTGGGAACAGTGGATCAGGACTGTCCACTGTTCTTATAAAACTCATAATTAATTCTAGAAAACTCCGGTTAAGCTCATTTGGTGTCAAAAGAAAGCTATTTCATTATAGTTTATGAAAAAAATAATCACATGGACATGTCATGATCTTAAGGTTTTTGAAAAGTTATTTTAAACAGACTCTATTATTCTGGAAGTTTGGTATCACTTGACAAAGGAATACAACACATAATAGAAGTTCATGAATCATGTTAATCAAGTTAGTCTAAGCTTTTGATCTCTCATCCATTTATTCTAGATGATTTCTAAACCAAGTTTTATTCACCAATTATTGTTGAGTGATCAAGGTATGACCATTTTGTATACATAATCATAATTGTAGTTAAACTTAGAAAATTCTAGAATAGTTTTATCAACTTCAAACACTTAGAAAATGATCTTAACTCGATCGTATGCTCACGATTTCACATCAGCATACAGATACATGAGTTAAGAATCATCCCCAAAAAGCAGAATATCAATAACTATTATAGATTTTCTAAAATTCAAGCATAAAGAGTCTATGTTCAAATCTGTCAACCGATTTCTCAACAATTTCTAAAAATAGCATATTGATCCTAAATGTTCTCAAAACGGATCGAATGAAAGCTAATTCATCAAAGTTTACCCAAAAAAATTTTAAATCCATCAAACTATGGGTTTTGGTGGACCAAATCTTATGGACAAAACCAATTTGTTTTGCTGAATTTTACCTAATTCATTTTAAAGTGTGAGAAAAATATCTTAGGTGATGGTTAGCTTATTAGAGAGATCAAACTCATAGATCTACTTAATTATCATGATTTCCAATCAATTTATCCCTCAAGTTCTATGAAAAACTCTAGATTATGGATCAAAGGGACTTATAAATATCCTATTGGAGATGAAATTCAATAGGAATTCTAGGTACTAGGAATAATCAAGAGATAGGTATGAACATAAGAATCATCCTCCTCATAGATCATACTTCCAAACCATCATAGAATTCAAAATAAATACATATATATAATCATGTATGCATGGATCTAAGCTAAAATAGAAAGAGGAAATCAAAATTGAAAATCAATAATAAAAATCAATCTCTAATCATGAATTATCAATGAAAATTAATGAAGACTTGGATCTAGCTATGTGAGTGTGTGAAGAATGAGAGAGGAAGAAGACGAGTGTTCTAACAAATAAAACAATGCTAAACTAGATCCAAGTCTTATAGATCTATATATAAAAGTAGGAATTAGAGATGAATTGGATGTTTACCTCTTGGAGGATTCTCAATTTTGCAATCAAAGTTGATTTGAAGATCTTCTTCTTCAAGGGTTCTTCAAGCTCTTCAAGCACTCATCCATGGAAGTTTAATGGAGGCAATTGATGTCAAAACACTCTTCAATTATCTTATCTAATTATCTTAAAGTTCATTTTAGAAGAAATCAATTCATGATTCACTATTCTCTCTCTAGAATTCTCGCAAAATTCAAAGTATATATGATTGTATCTTCAAGTATATTCACTTGTGTACTCTCTTGTGTATGCTTGTATGTAGTTGTGTGTGAAGGATGATCTCATATGGATCTATATATAGAGTTTTGAAAACTTAACTCTTAAATTACAAGGTTATAACCGAATTTTCAGAGAGCAAAGAAGGGTTAAAATGGCCATTTCGGTGCCTAAACGCAGTTTTCAGGTAATTTCCTCGTAGTGGGAGGCTTCTAGAAGGGTCTGGAACTCAAAAAGCTTGATAGAGGGGGAACTATATGGGTGGAAGCTTAGGTGGAACCCTCCACCCCTATGTGGGACCCGCCACTTGCTTTTCCTCCTCTCTGGTTGCCCTTAAGCTCTGCTTAAAATATTAGGTGCACTGCTTTTCCAAATTTTTGTAAAAATACTTTTTGGTGTCCAAAATTGTCCGTTTACATACCATTGGAAAGCTGTCGAGTTGAATATTAGTAAAAAAAATATTCCAGGAGGTTTTGAAATGAAAATTGAAGTCCGAAAGTCCTCCAGAACTTTTATCGTCTTTTTGCAAATCAAATGACGTCTTTTCCAAAATTACTTTTCAATGCGCATTGATTTTGAACTCTTCTTTAAAATTAAATCTCTAGATACCTAGAATACTGCATTTAGAACACTTCTTGTTCATATAACCCTAAGTAAATATGAATTCTGAGAGACGATTTTGACAAAACCAGGATTTATGCACGGAAAATGCCTTTTCTAAGCTTGAAGTCACTTTTCGAAGTTCAACCTCTCGATTGTATGGAATCCAGTACCTTCCACGGGGTACTTTTCATCATTGAATCCTCCAAGACATTGTCCACCCTAAATCCTATCAGTGTGGTCAAAATTGGGTGTCTACACTCATAGATTCGTCCCAAACTGCTCGGACTCTAGCAGTTTCCTAAACTAGCTAGGAAAACACCCAAATTTGTATCAATTATTTCTTAATCAGATTAGGAAACATTCCAGATATGCAACTGTCAACAGTTACCTAATCGAACTAAAATGCCTTATAAGGGAGGACTCTTCTTTCTAGTCCTCACATCCCCCTTTGAGGGGGATGCGAATTTTATACTAGCCCTACCATATTGTATTGTCTTTCTTCCTAGAAACTAGAGCAGTCGTGTAAGGCAACCCCTTGATAGTTCTAATCTCATTGTTAGATCATCAAGGCCACCTACACCAGTCATTGTAAATAGTTTTCTATCTAGTGGAAGCTCTAACACACAAGCACATGTGGACGTAGGTTCCTTCATTAATAGGGCCGAACCACATACAAACACGCTGCCTATATTTTTCTCTCCCTCTCTTCTATGCTTTTAATATGCTCTTAAACTCTAAATCCGACCAGTAACAAAAATTACATCATCAACTATTGATACGATAGTTATCTCAGTAATCCAATAGCTCCAATTGTGTTGTACATTATATATAACCAAATACATAAGGTTAAATAAGCTTAATCCAAAAAAAGGTCATCCCTAACTACTCGAACTTCTAACTAGCATATCCATCGCATTCCTGCAGTTAGACGTCACCTGAATGGTTTGGACATAAAAATGTCCATCAGCTTGTGAAATCTAGTGAGCACAATAAAACCATGACGTACATATAGCATATAAAAGAATAACTCATCTCCAATCTTGGTTATGTATATAAAATACGTACAAGGCCACTAAAATTCATCTATAGATAAAATACATAAAACAATGATAAGAATAGTATTAGATAATATTTTAAATCTATAGGATCACTGGAGCAAGCCACTCGAGCGACAATCGCTGGGGCAAGGTGTTGACGTTGAAATCGTGTGAGCGAGGATAGGACAGGCAAGGTTTCAAAGACTCATAAGTGCAGGTTGCTTGAGCAACGTCAGGCTCGCTCTAGCGAGAGTCGGTTGCGCTAGTTTCCTATTTTGAATAGTGTTAGGGTTATTCTTTCTATATAAATAGGGTGCTCTTTGGGCTTCTAATGAATTTGGGTTATTTGAGAGAGTTAAGAGAGAGTCGAGAGCATTATAATCTCCGATTTAATTGATTATGAAACTTTGTTATCTCCTTGGTGGTGGGGTATCTTGGTTTGGAGAACCATATACATCATTCATGTTCTTTTTGCTTGTGATTGTTCTTGCTTGCTTGTTTTCTCTTGGAATCTATCTTGGCTGATCTAAGATTTAGATTCTTAGGTCCTTTGGGGTTTTCGGGCTCAACACTTGGTGTATAGCACATCAAGAGTTGGTGATTTGTAATAACCTATATTTTTGGATACATGGTTATATAAATAAGACCCTATATGCTTGTATAAACCCTTGGTGTAGAACCTTTTTCAATAGATTGAACTCTTCTCAATCGATTGGTCTCATTTATTCTTAATTGATCGAAGCATTCTCAAGCGATCGAACTTGTGCTTTCTCAATTGATCAAACCTACTTCGAGCGATCGAAACTCTACCGACCTAATTCTGTGATAGGCCTTTTCTTAAGCGATCGAACATATTTTAATCGATTAAACCTTGACCGACATATTATCGATCGATCGATCGAACTCATTTCAATCGATTAAAAGTGTTAATATCTTTATCCCTGTATCTGCCACCTGCCCCTCTTGTCTCCTTATATATATGTGTGCTCTGTGTGTGTGTATGGTGTTTGGGTAGAAGGAGAGTTAGAGAGAGAGACAGTTTGTGTGTGTATGTCCTATATATGTATATATATATATATATAACTGTGTGTGTGATATATATATACTCTTAGGCAGAGAGAAGAAGAAAATGAAGGTAGAAGGTGGAGGAGAAGAACAGAAAGAAGGAGGAGAAGAAGAGGATAACAGAGAAGAGGAAAGAAGATGGGAGGTGGCGTCACCATAGCCGCCGATGCTACCGAGCTCGGAACGCCACCATCGGACCACCGGAGTGAGGTGAGTTCATTAACTCACTCAAGAGATAATTCTAGGATGGTTTCTGTATTTTTAGAATGTGTATATTGTGACCCGAGACACCTGTTCGGCTCTGCCCAGTTTTGGGAAGAAGACGATCGTTCAATCGGTCGAAAGGGTTTCGATCAATCGAACTTGTTGTTTCTTCAATTGATCAAAAGTATCAAACTTGATCGAAGGGACTTTGATCGATCAAAACTACTTTTCCTCAATCGATCAAATGGACTTCAATCAATCAAAACTTACAGAACACTGACATTTCCTATTGATTATAATATGAACTATTTAGTTGATTAAATGTTGTACCATGATTCCATATGTTGATATTGCTAAACTGAATAGTAGAACGGAACACGTCTGCATGTTAATAATCAGTATTGAGTAGCTATGTTGAATATTCACGACATATGGTCAGATGCATGGGATAGTGGTATGAAGACATGAGAGAATATGATGAAAAATGGGACATGCAACTTAAGTGGAATATGAGGTATGTGTACTTTGGATCCGTGGGATCAACGGCTGACAAGTCGGGTAGACATGGGACAGTTAGAGTTCCTAGTGTGCCTCTCAATGTTGAAGACGTCCAGTGTATCATTAACGATTACATCCGGCTAGTGCCCTAATGTATTCTCATTGTGTAGACGACTAGTGAGGATATACACATCATAGAAGACATTTAATGTGGGGCTTCCATTGTTTACAGATAGGATGTACCATGTAGATGGCTGGTAACCTATCAAGGGATCGTGTGAAGTAGGACACCACTGGGTAAGCGACCGGTGTGGCCTACTGGCTCAGTTATGTGGTATCGACATATGGATATGAGTATGAATATAGGTATCATTATAGATAGAGTCGCGTGGCGTAGGACACCATCGGGTAAGCGACCACTGTGGCCTGTTGGCTATATTATATTGTATCGACGTATGGATATGAATTTGTATTATTGTATCAATGCCTGGATACAGATTGGATTGTGTAGTGTAGACACCACCGGATAAGCGACCGGTGTGACCCGCTGGCTAAGTTATGGATACATAATGGTATTATGGTATCGATGTATGGATACAGAATGGTATTGTGGTATCGACGAATTGATACAGAAATGGATATGAATATGAGAATGGTTAGTAAGATGATTGTTCAGTCATGGATTCAACGTCCCAACATAAGGATAGATGCATGGGATGGATACATGGGTTGCATACATGGATGTGATAATACTAGACATTGAGAAGCATGATGAGATATTATAACATGATCTTTATCTTTGTCGTTATTTAACGTGTTTCTTGTTATCATTGATTTTATGTATAGTTTACTAAGACCTCTGCTATAACCATGCGAGACGTCATTGATAAGCGAGCATTTTAAGATCATGAACAGTAACAGGTGAGGAGTGTATTTGATGTACTCACTTAGCGTCTGTATTCAAAGTTGATGGCGTTTGCGCCCTGGACATTCCAATGTCTAGAGCTTTGCAAGTCTTGAGGACTTAAGACTGATGTTCCATCGGACTTGGAGCTGAAGGCTTAAAGACGAAGACGTGCCATTTTGTAATAGTTAGTTTATATATTTGTTGTACTGCTATTATTATTGTTATAAGTTTCAGACTATAAGCCAGCTATTGTAATAGTTTTAGTAGACTTTTATAATTAGTACTTGAGCATATGTTGCTTCCAAACCTTTTATATTTTCATTGTAGCATATGATTATGTTAATAAGATATGTTCTATGAATAGCATCCTCTTTATCGTTGTATTTGTTGGTTTTAGTAGATGACAATGCAGTTATTCATTAGTCACGGGCCTACGGAACCAAAAAGAAATTTATTTTCTCTATTTTTGCTTCTCCGGGGCGTGACATGATTTTTGGTATCAGAGTCAAGGTTTCAGTTGTTAACCGCTTGTCTTTTGTGATTAGAACCAGAATTCTAAGATAATATCGATAGCATGAAGATTAGCTGAGATGAGATAGATTGGAATCTTGTCACGTAGATGAGAAGTTTGAAGACTCTATCCGAGGATGTATCATTAGAAGGTAGTAACTACTGGAGCCGATAAGAAATCGTTAGAGCTGTTGGTAGCTGAGTTCATGGAGAACAAGGCATCTAGAGTTAGTTTGGTTATGGAGATCATAAATATAGAACTGTTGGATCTTAGACACTGACGAATTCCTAAGTGTTCTCGGAACAATCAGTATAACATAGAAATAGATTAGGTTAAGGATAAGATTATCTTATTACCTTGAGTCACATGTTTAGTTGAGCAGTACTCGTAGTCTAGAACTTGAGAATAGAAATAGAATGTTTAGATTTGACGTTACACGTAGAACCTGTGGTCTAGTAACCCTTGTTTTGAGCATAGATACATTTAAGAATATTTTATAGGTAGACTGATCTCTGTGGTTGATATTATTATTTATGTGAGGTATCCGTATTGATGATGTGATCATATTATATATAGCGGTACTATATATTTGTTACCACATGTTTTTATTCTTGCCTGAGCTGTAAGATAGAATGCATCTGGCCGAATAGTTTTTCATCTGTAGCTAGCGACACTAAACATTGCCAGCACTCGTTATGGTTAGAATGACTCGAAGGAACCCGGGCCAGCTAAATGGAGTACCTAAAGTAGTACCTCATGAGATAGATCCAACATGAATGGTTGGAGTTTTCATCCATCGCATGGAACAAATTATCAATCGTGCAGATCGTGTCATTGGCAATGGAGCACCAGTACAACAAATGAGAGTCAAGTCGCTAAAGGAATTTTGTGCTCTTCAACCAGGAACCTTTACAGGATTAACGAGAGCATGGAAAGCTGAGCAATAGAAATTGATATTTGAGACACTCCAATATATTAACACTGAGATAAGACATTTGGAAGTATTTCAACTGATGTTCTCAGTAGCAAATTGGTGGGGCACAGTGAAAGCTATGATAGGTGAAGAAGCTGTAGGAAGGATGACTTGGGAATCATTCAAGATTTGATTTCTATAGAAATACTTACCAGACTCTGAGAAGAGCAAAAGGGAATGGAATTTATACAATTAATCCAAGGTAGTTTGACAGTGCCAGAATATATTACTCAATTCTAAAGGCTATCATGATTTGCACCGCATATGATCAGTACACCAAGAAGGAAGATCAAAAGATATCATCCGGGACTAGTTTCGAATATACGTCATATGACTATAGAACATTTAGACCAATCTTTTGAAGTCTTGGTAGAATTGGCAACGAAACTAGAAGACGATACTCAGAGTAGTGAAGGACCATACTTTGATCAAGCATTGTTAGAAAACGATCAGTTTCTCCTAACGGATCAGAGAGGAAGAGATAATAAGGCTATGTTGGAAACTTACCAAGTTCAATAAGGAAACACAGAGATAAGTTACATGTGCAATCACCAAAAGCGTAAGAGATTGGGGAATGACAAGAAAGAATCAAAACTAGTGGCGACTCCAACACAGCACAGAGAACGAGATATCTGCTACAATTGTGGAGTACCAGGACACCATTCCCAAGAATATAGAGCGTTAAGGAAATCTAATAGATGAGGAGTATAGTGTTTTAACTGCGGTAATATTGGTCATGTCCGTAAGTTTGTCCAGAGCTAGAGATGTAACACAATGTTCCATTGCAACAAGTAACACGAGGGCAGACTCGTCAAACAAATAATTGGTCTCGACTTAGACAAGGACAATAGATAGAAGGTACAACCCTCAGCACCTACATTTTGTGTTAGGAATATGCCCTCAAACCAGTTAGTTGGACAATGGAATATCATAATGCATTTATGTATGTTAATTCATGAGATGAGACTGGAATCCTTAAACGTCATTGTATGTGATTCATTTGTGTATGTGATTACAAATGTGAGATATGAATCACAAATCCTTATTGTTTTAAAGAAGTCATAGTGGACGATAAGTTTGGATAACTTATCAGGTATACACTATAGCATGATTAACGTCTACGGGGTAGAATGATGAATCTTATTCATAAGAGTGTTTAACTCTTGGTTAATATGCTAGTGCACAAGGTGCATTGCCGGACCTGAGTTAAACCTATTGACACCAAAACTTTGTCACCATCAATAGGAACTCATAACTTGTATAGGGATACATGTCCTTAATCCTGAGACAATTATGGACACAAGTTGTGTGCTTGGTTGCTTTGACTTACCAATCAGTGAGGTCTTCCAAGATCAACACCTGGGTATCTTGGGTAATCAGGTATGCAACGTTGGGAATATATATTGTCAAGATGGAATTCTACCCTCTTCCATAAAACGAAGAGTAAGTATTTCCTCGAGATGTCACTAGGAGTGATTACTGAGAGCTAGCTTGCCTTGTCAACAAAGTGTATTGTTGACATATTTGGTAATTCAAGCGTAGTCAATGATACTCGAGGAATATAAGATGTATCTATCTATTGGGTCGACAGTATCTTAAAACATACATCCCAATGATAAATATGAATACTGCCTGGTAGAGGGACATTCGTATCATATTATATAAGTCTAGCAATCGCTTATGTATGTGTGATTATGTTCTTATGCATTGGAGTGCAATTATCATTTTATAGTGGTATTAATGATAATTGATTAACTATAGATTCCTTAGTAAGGAGTATTGACTAGATGGAATAATAGTTAATCGGAGCCAGTAATTAAGAACCTAGGAGGTCCCACTCTTAGCTCTGCAAGAATGTTTGAAATGGCAAATGAGGATGTTGAACCAATGGATTGAAGGAGTTTTCAATCATGTTCAATCGACTAAAATTTTCAATTGATTGAAGGTTCGATCAATCGAAGTGTTTTAATCGATTGAACTCTAGTTTAGTTCTATCGATTGAACGCGTTTCGATCGATCGAAGCCTAAAGTCAGTTTGGGAATCTATAAATAGGGCAGCTGCGTACATAGTTTAATAATCGTCATTTTTCTATACTGGAGTTGCAGAAATGTTTTAGAGTTCCCAAAACCTTCCCTATCCTCTCTATTAGGGTTCCCACAAACCCTAGCCTCTCCGGTAGCGTTCAAGGAGGCATAAGGGTGATGATCTCTTGTAGGTTACTGCTGCACACTAATGGAGAAGAACAAAATCAGAATTGGGTTCAAGACCAAAAGGTAAAGATCTTCTCCCTCTTATTCTGCGCATCTATAGAGTTAATAAGTAGTAGATCAAGGCTCCCAATAAAAGTTTTGAACTTTGTTTTCTGCTGTACATAAAATAAGTTTTCAAAACCTATTTTCCCTACATTTTGTATTATACATGATCTCGACATTTAAGGAAGTTTACCATTCGATTGATTGATTGTAAGAGGATTAGTCTACACCATAAATTGTAGATACCTAAACAACTCATTTGGCACTAATCTACAGTTGTCTATGACAGTAGTTGTCCAAGTATAGATATAACATATCTTTTGCATCCCTACCTGACATCAATTGCATCCCTATACAACATCATTTGCATCCTTATATGACATCATTTTCCTCCCTACACGAAAGACTATGCCAACTGTTGGTAAGTTGGACAGAGACTAGAAATGAGGAATCTCAATTTTCTTGAGACACAGCCTTGACAGGAGAGAATGAACTAGATTATTGCGAGCATACGAGAAGAGATATGAGTAATGCAAAGACAACACCACAATTACAAAGAGTACCATAGAAGGATACTTTTCAACACCGATCGCCTATTGCTTTCATCTAGTCGAGATGTCATATAGTAGATCGACTCATGATATTAGTATGTAGCCCTACCTAACCTATTTAGTTAATACACAAAAGCAGAACGAGTATTCAACGAATGGTACGACCTCGATAGATGATTATATCAATAGTACGTGGGAATTTGGAGACATATGAGGAAGTTTAAATCACCTACTACATACTTTTAAGTTAACATATTGAAGGACGACAATAATACAAGAGTTAGCAAGAATGTCACAGAACTTCATATGCAACAAGAGACTGACTAAGGACGCTAACAATCATAACAAGGAGTCCAGAGATGAGAGACAGCCAGCTGATGATACAGTAGAGACATTGTCAGCACAGTATGAAGCATCTTTAGAGACGGTAGTAGACAACAACGCTTCGCTATAACTTAGATGAGATTAGAAAACTTGATCAATAGAACCCTCAAACCGTAGAGTTGACCTGAGGGAGGAACCTCATGTGTTTGGAGACTAGCCGTTTCAGATTTGTGAGATGCTTAGATTGTGCTACCTAGAACCTTTTTCCCGAAGTTTGATATATGAATTTCATACGACTAAACCCTGAGATTGGTAGCTGTCACCCTAGGATTTATAGATTATTGATATCTTTGTATCACATGTTTAGAACTTAACTAGTTGGCCGCTGATGTAATCGTTTTTGTAAAATGAGAACTTAAGCATTTTTAGAGTATGTCTTGCGAGATGAATTCCTTTTTGATTTAGGACTACTGCTTCAGATTTTGAGGATGAAATCTTTTGATAAGTGTTGGATAATGTAATACCCTATATTTTCGTATACATGGTTATATAAATAAGACCCTGTATGCTTGTGTAGTGTAGAACCTTTCTCAATCGATTGAACTCTACTCAATCAATTTATCTCATTTATTCTCAATCAATCAAAGCATTCTCAAGTGATCGAACTTGTGCTTTCTTAATCGATCAAACCTACTTCGAGCGATCAAAACTCTGCCGACCTGATTTTGACATAGACCTTTTCCCAAGCGATCGAACATCTTTCAATCGATCGAACCTTGACCGACCTGTTCTCGATCGATAGAATTCACTTTAATCGATCAAAAGTATGATTATATTTATCTCTATATCTACCACCTGCCCCTCTTGTCTCCCTATATATATGTGTGCTCTACGTGTATGTGTGTGTGTGTGTGTGTGTATGGTGTTTGGACAGAAGGAGAGTTAGAGAGAGAGAGAGTTTGTGTGTGTGTGTGTGTGTGTGTGTGTGTCCTATATAAGTATATATATATAACCGTGTATGTGATATATATATACTCTCAGGCAGAGAGAAGAAGAAGAGAAAGATAGAAGACAGAGGAGAAGAAGAGGAAGAATGAGAAGGAGAAGAAGAAGAAGAGGAGGAGAATAGAGAAGATGAAAGAAGAGGAGAGTTGAAATCACCATAGCCACCGCTACCGCTACCGAGCTCGGAACGCTACCACCGGACCGCCGGAGTAAGGTGAGTTCATTAACTCACTCAAGGGATAATTCTAGGATAATTTCTGTATGTTTAGAATGTGTATATTGTGACCCTGAGACATATGTTTGTCTCTACGCAATTCAAGAAAGAAGACGACGGTTCAATCGATCGAAAGGGTTTCGATCGATCAAATTTGTTGTTTCTTCAATTAATCGAAAGGGCTTTAATTGATCGAACTTACTATTTCTTCAATCGATCGAAGGGACTTCGATCAATTGAAACTACTTATCCTCAATCGATCAAATGGACTTCAATCGATCAAAACTTATAGAACACTGGCATTTCCTATTGATTATAATATGAACTGTTTAGTTGGTTAAATGTTGTACCATGATTCCATATGTTGATATTGCTAAACTAAATAGTAAAACAGAACACGATTACATGTTAATAATTAGTAATGAGTAGTTATGTTGAATACAGAGCATGTGGTAGTCTGATTATCTAGAGTAATGCATTTCACGACATGTGATTAGATGCATGGGATAGTGGTATGAAGAGATGAGAGAATATAATGAGAAATGGGATGTGTGACTTAAGTGGAATATGAGATATGTGTACTTTGGATCCGTGGGATCAATGGTTGACGAGTCGGGTGGACGTGGGATGGTTAGAGTTCCTAGTGCGCCTCTCAATGTTGAAGACGTCCAGTGATGGGTATGCACTATTGAGGACATCCAGTGTACCATTGACGATTACGTCCGGCTAGTGCCCTATATATTCTAATCGCGTAGACGACCAATGAGGATATACACATTATAGAAGACGCCCGATGTGTTGCTTCTATCGTTTACAAATAGGATGTACTGTGTAGATGACCGGTAACCTATCAAGGGATTGTGTGAAGTAGGGCACAACCGGTGTGGCCTACTGGCTCAATTATGTGGAATCAACGTATGGATGTGAGTATAAATATGGGTATCATTATAGATAGAATCGCATGGCGTAGGACACCACCGGGTAAGCGACCGGTGTGGCTTGCTGACAATATTATATTATATCGATGTATGGATACGAATTTGTATTATTGTATAGTTGCCTGGATATAGATTGGATCGTGTGGTGTAGGACACCACCGGGTAAGCGACCGGTGTTGCTGGCTAAGTTATGGATACAGAATGGTATTATGGTATCGACGTATGGATAAAGAATGGTAGTGGGGTATCGACGAATGGATGCAGAAATTGATATGAATATGAGAATGGTTAGTACAACGATTGTTCAGTCGTGATTTCAGCGTCCCGACGTAAGGATAGATGCATGGGATGGGTGCATAGGTTTTGCATGCATGGATGTATTAATACTAGACATTGAGAAGCATGATGAGATGTTATAACATGATCTTTATCTTTGTCGTTACTTAACATGTTTCCTGTTATCATTGATTTAATGTCTAGTTTTTTGAGACCTCAGCTATGTCCGTGAGAGATGTCATTGATAAGCGATTAACTATATTTTAAGATGCTGAACAATAACGGGTGAGGAATGTGTTTGATGTCCTCACTTAGCTTTGTATTCAAAGATGATGGTGTTTGTGCCTTGGACATTTCAATGTCTAGAGCTTTGCAGGTCTTGAGGACTTAAGACTGATGTTCCGCCAGACTTGGAGCTAAAGGCTTAAAGACGAAGACATGCTGCTTTGTAATAGTTAGTTTGTATATCTGTTGTACTGCCGTTATTATTGGTATAGGTTTCAGACTATAAGCCAGCTACTGTAATAGTTTTAGTAGACATTTATAATTGGTACTTGGGCATATGTTGCTTCCAAACCTTTTATATTTCCGCTGTAGCCTCTGATTATGTTAATAAGATATGTACTATGAATAGCATCCTCCCTATCATTGTATTTATTGGTTTGAGTAGATGACAATATGGTTATTCACCAGTCACGGGCCTACGGGACAAAAAAGGAATTTATTTTCTCTATTTTTGCTTTTCCAAGGAGTGACATGATTATTGTGCAATTTTGCACGACAAATAACAATCACAAGAGACACAAAATATACATGGATCAACAAACTTACCTACATCCACTGGCAAAGCACAATGAAGAGTTCCACTATATAATGAAGAAGATTACATAGAAAAAATTTAAGCTCTTAACCTAGGAAGACCCCTAAGAGCCAAACACACAGAATTTCCTCTCTCTCTCTCTCTCTCTCTCTCTCTCTCTCTCTCTCTATATATATATATATATATGAGTGTCTTTCACAAAAGACTCTCAAATGTCTATCACAATGTGTCGCATGCTCACATAATGTATCTGACACTCTTGGTCTCTCTCTTGGTCTTTATAAATGTCCCCGAGGACCCTTTTTAAAGCCCCAAGTCGTCCAAACCTTTTATGAAGCTTTCGGCCCTTTCCTATACAACTTTGGAAATCTGATTTGTGCAAACTCATTCAAGAAACCTGGCCACTGAAACACACTATAATCTCGCTTGCCTTGTCCCTCACTGCGTAAGCACGGTGTCACAGCCTTACGTGAGCGACTCGCTCAAGAGGGCTGTTCCAACTTCCTAAAATTGAGCCATCGGTATTCAACATTCTTCACATTGGCTTGTTTTTCCACGAGACTATCGGATCCGAGGAACTGAAACTTCTTCTCTTCCATAGCTATTCTTCCTCCTATTACCTTTGCCAAAATCTATTTACTTATAGACATAATCTGACTAAGTCCAAAGACCCTTGAACTGAAACTTTTTCTCTTCCATAGGCTATACATCAATTAAGAGTATGTTGTTGGTCTTTGCATAATAAGACAAATAGGAGTTTTAAGAACGAGATTAATAGGAGAATGTTAAGAAGGTACTATTAGTAGAACTATATCATTACAATAACTTGTAATTACCTCATAACTACCATACCTTGTTAGTGTTTAACTTACTCAGCTTTCATAAGCTAACGGCGTTTTATGCTGCTTGATATTCCCACATTCAGCCTATCCTATTTATGACTATGCAAGGGAAGAACCTACGGGCAAGTACTTCTACGCTGGAGATGACGTTGTTGTGGGGGCTATCCTGAGGGAGATCCGGCGGAAGAAGACTACTACACCGACGACTAGGTCTTCACCAACTGAAGACTAGGGCTAGATCATAATTTAATTTATATTTATGCCTTAAGACTTATTATGTTTTGTAATCAGGCATGTGTTGCCTTAAGACTTCTGTTTTATTGTATTCCAGACTCTAATTGTTATAGCTAGTAACTTTAAGTTATATTATGTCAAACCTAGATCTCTGTTATTGTTGCCTCTTTATTATCTATCGTTTACAACTGTGTGGTGTGGATAATCATGTGACTTCACTAGTCAAGACCTATGGACCCAAAAAAGAAATTTATTTTATCTATTTTTGCTATTCTGGGGTGTGACATAGGCGATCGACTTGATATATTAAAGATGCTACCGACAGAATGCTATTTTCTGGCCGGTAGTTAGACCGGTAGGTGGTCCGGTAGACCGCCCAATGTATTTTATCTAGTGACTTTGTTTTGTGGTTTTGACTTGGTAAATGTTTTCAATGGCTATTTTACCTTAAGTGCTTTCAAGTTACATTATTTCGAAAAACATCAAAGCATTTTCGGAGTATTTTTTTAAAAAATTATTTTTGTACGGATTAAAACCTGATGCTTTTTATTGTTATTCTGCTTTAATTGGGGTTTGAAGGACTTGATGGCATGCCACGTGTCTTAGATTTACAAGTGTGGATCTGGGGCGTGATAGTCGGCGACGGAGGCAGAGGGAGAAAGGGGGACTTACTGCTCCATTCTATATCATAAATGAGTTGAATGTGTTTTTTTTAATGACATGGGGAGGGGAAAGTTCGAACTTCCAACCAATACTTTGGAGGTGACTTAAATGCCAAGCTCTTTGCCACTTGAGCTATACCTTACTTGGCATTATAATTATTTATTTGTTCTGCCTTAATTTTAATTTTTAATTTTATCGTGTTTACTTAAATGCACCATTTTTTCTTTTTGGTATCTTTTCCCAATTTAGTATTTTTTTTTCCTCCTCCAATTTGATAAACATTTCATAGATATCTTTCATTTTGAAAATTTTTTATTTGGAAAGCTTTTTTTTTAAACTTATATTTTAGAGGGCTTATTTTGTGTTGAGCAAAACAGCTCTTTTGGCCAACCCTAACCAAAACATCCCCTTATTCCTAATCCTTAGCTAAACAGACCCTATCTCTTTTTTTTTTCTTTTTTTTTCAGAAATTTTATTTTTTTGCTTAAGCGATGGTAAGCTTAATGGCTTCGACTTTAGGGCATTTGACTAAAGGGCTATCTTTATTAAATGATTGTTTGGCTTAATAGTTTTTGAGTTTTTGACTTAAGGGTTGTTTGGCTTTTACCTTGAGGGTTTTTTTGCTTAATGACTTTTGCCTTAAAGACTGTTTGACTTTTGGTTAAGAGTTTTTTTTGCTTTAAAATTGTATTACAAAAATGATTAGTCGTAATTTATAAGAACATGCAAAAGGCACACAAAGTTATCAAGTGTCGAAAGGATGTGGAGTTAGTTATTGCTTGAAGGCACACATGGTGAGAATTGTTTGATAGTGCCTTCAGGCACGAGTTTATACATAGTCTATACTATAACAACAGTACTAGGGGCACAAATAAATCTCACAAACACTTACACCCACAGTCTATCTCTCTCATGGGTGACACTGTGGGGTCCACTGAAATTATCCAGATCCCACAGTGCCACCCAGGAGAGAGATAAACTGTGGGTGTAAGTATTTGTGAGATTTGTTTGTGGCCCAAATATTACCCATACTATATATTGGGTAAAAAGCACTTTTCACCCTTAATGTATACACCATTTGGCACTTTTAAATCCTAATGTTTTAATTGTCTCAGTTGGGTCCCTTATATATATATATATATATAATATGTGTTTGTGAGTGTGTATGTAGCGAGTTACAATGTGACACATCCTTTCATTAGACTTTTTGTTTAAAATGGACAACAACAAAAATCATGTGCATGTCACATGACCCACTTTAGGTGGTTCAGAAAACATTAAGACCCTGTTTGGTTTGTACAGAAAGGAATCCAATGGAGGAAACTCATTCCCTAGAATCAATTTCTAAAGTTTGGTACATTTAAAGGATTGGAATCCATATTGGAATTAATTCCAAATGGAAGTAGTTTCTTAGAAAAATAAGGAAACGCATTCATTATCTAGAGGTGGTAATGAGATTCCTTTCCTTAGGAATTGAGAAAAAAAAAACTAAACATTAGAGATCTTCAACCAACTTGATCCTTATTTTTGACCTTATCTAATTATTTTTAAAATTTGAATTTTATTATATTTCAATTTGTGATCTTATTGATTAATATATGTTGATGGTGCCAAAATTTGGGTAAGAACAATAAGAGCAGTTTAAGGAGAGAGAGTGAGACAAAAGAAGTTTGTATGTGGTTCGGCCCCGGAAACTAGGAGACCTACGTCCACGTGGTGTGTCGGAGCACTTACACTAACAGATCACTGGCGACTTCTTGGTGAACCAACAAGGAAGGCGGCACTACTAGAAAATCGATTGGGTATATGCATATAAATGATGTATATTGTTCTTCTGTGAAATAAGAATGCGATCCCATTTAATAGGGGTGAGTGGTCTCTTTTATAGATGCAAGAGACCTACCCATACAAGGTAAGTGAAACAGTTAGGAAGCCTAATCTAATTACAACTGATTTACATAAATCGTGGGAGTTTCCTAAGTGGATTAGGAAACAACCTACACTTTCCATTAGTCCTCTTACCGAGATAGGCAACTATTGTAGAACAAGTCACAGTGCATGCTCGGGCTGCGGCCATTGTGGGACGAATCTACATCATAAGCCTAAGTTATGGGCCCAGATCAGGCGGTCTTGACCGGACAACCTGGGATGGTTAAGCAATCCCAGATGACTTGGCACTTCCCTGTTGAGGTGGCTGTTTGACTTTGACCTAATATTTGTGTACATATCAGCTGCCCCCCATTTTCAAAGCTGATGTGATGCTTCATTGGATAAGGATTGAAAATTAGTATTGATCCACAAACCATCCTGAAACGAGGTCGGAACCTTGCCCAGGGTAAGACCGACCGCATAAGTCATCCAGGATTTGGACTGGGCGGTGGTGCCATGGGCCTAGGGCCAGCGTCTGCCACGTGTTGGTTGGTGGCTAGTCTAGTTAGGATCCGATGTGGCCGGTGTGAGTATAACTGGATAGTCGCATCGCAATTGGACCGTCACGTCGCATTTAATGAGCGCGCCTTTTGAGGTGTCACTTCACATACCCGAGGTAACAGTTGTTGGACCGTTTAGACAGGAAGATTTCCTGGCCGTTGGATCAAATCCAATCCAGACCATTCATGCTCCATATATAAGGGACACTTGCTCATTTCTTCCATCCCTGCTGTCCAGAAATAGAGACGACCGAGCGGTTTGAGAGAAAAAAGAATTCTTGTAAGTCTTTGTCTTCGCAGCTTTCAGATTTCACTGCTCTTTCCTTCTTTTCCTCTTTTTCTCACTCCCGAGTAAGGCTGGAGAGCACAAATTCCCTAGGGCTCGTCCGGGAGTGGGATTTTTTCTTCCTTAGGTTCATCTTCCTCTTTAGGTCAGGTAACCCATCCTCCTTGGAAGAGCAGTTGAACCGGTCGGGTTGTCTTGAGGTAGTGCTGACCGAGTGTTTCATTGCCTTGAAGGCGTTGTACGCCTTGCCCCATAGGACTCTAAATCAGCCCCCCTTATACCTTAGGCTTGGGGTTACAGAACCCTACGTAGGTCGCCAACTACTGTCTCATTCTACCGTAGGAGTTCCAAAAATGTGTCACTCTTGCTTTAACTTGTCATCCCGATCAGAAGACGAACAATTTAGGTCAAGGACCCTGGATACGAGCCTAGATCCTCCTAGCGGAACCCTGTCCAACTAGCATAGTGAGGGCAGGGTTCCCATTCGGGTGTCCGACGATGAGGTAACCCAGGATATCCCCATTGCCTCAGCGTCTAGGGGGTTGGGTGATGAGGAGTCGGTGCCGAGTAGCCTCAACGTAGTCTTTGCTTGCAAGCCAATCATTAGCATCTTGCATACAAAGGACCTAGGTCAGATCAGGGATAGGTACGACATTTCCGAACATTGCTCCTTGTCCGTACACGCCGACGGGGCTCACTTCCACCAGTCGGGTTTCGTTACCCTCTATGAGGACGCCCTGATTATGGACCTTCACCTTCTCCTCCACCCCCTAGCCTGGGACATGCTGATATTTCTCGGGATTGCTCCTGGGTAGCTCATACCGAACGGGTGGAGGTTTTTGATGGGGCTATCTCCCTATAGCCCTAGGTTCTCGGGTAAGAGCTCACAATACAGGAGTTTTTCTGGACACACCTACTGTTCTGATTCACAGAAAAGCTGACTTCTTTTCGCTGGGAGCCAGGCAGGGGAGGAGGATCATAGTCAACTGCCCAAGCAACAATAAAAGGTAAAAAAAGGAGTTCTTCCAAGTATCCACCCTCGGGCTTTGCAAGAAGGCGCCAGGAATACAGTCGAGGACTTCCCGGGTGGGGAAGTTGAGGAGTAAGCTCCTGTCTTCTTCCTTGTTTGTTTTACTTTGTTGTTATCGTTGAGCTAACTATCCTTCGCTTTGTAGTGGGATCAACTAACCCGCCCAGTATTTGCGACGAGTGCCAGGCAAGAATCTTGTCCTTAGCCGAGGATCCCACTGACGTCAACAAATTGCTAACCCGGACGGGGGACCAGAAGGTCTCTTATCGCCCAAGCACCGGTTCGAAGCTCTTATATCTCCTCCGATCATTGCTCGTATGTTCTCTGCCTATTTTCTGGTTAACTCGCTATTCGTTTGATTTTACATGTAGCTTAACATATATCTTTTCTCGGTTTTCACAGATATGGCTCCCAGAGATGTGGCAGATTTGAAGGAAAAAGAGGTTGCTTTGGCCGCCCAGGCAATCCAGAGGAGAAAGAGGCAGAGCCCTACTGAGGGCCAACAACTAAAGAGACTTTACCGGGGCCCCCGCGCTGTTGAAGATCGAAGTGACCTGGACGTCAGCTCCCAGAGTCACCGTCGTTTCCTCCGCACATCCTACTGATGCTATACCGGTTGGTAAAATCGACCCCTTGCATTGTCTCTTCGCCCCCGAGGCCACGCAACATTTCAGCAGGGATACCAGCAGTTCAGATGGTGGACGAGGTCCGAGGAAGGGTCCGACCCGGGCTGTTGCAAAGCCAGGTGGACAAGTGCTTCGGGTTAGGTCCCGAGGCACTGATTGGTTGGCTGTTTAGTATCAGCCACATGGTAAGTAGCTTTGCACACATCTTTCCTCATTCTTCTCGTTTGGAAATACTGATGGCTCATGTTTCCTTCATGTAGGTTGGCTGTTTGTTAGAGGGGGCTGAGGCTTACCTGCCCGGGGTGGCTGAAAGACTATCCACCTGTAGACACCCCATTTTTTCGGCTATCAGATTTAGGAGACCCATAGCTTGGTGGTTCACAATGATCGAAAAGACTCGAAGGACTCCTGGAAGTTGGTTAGATTTCTCAAAATGCTCAGAATGACCAAAATGCCCCTGAAAGCCCAAAAGCTCCCAGATTTGGACCAAAAGTTCTGGAAACATGCTATGTCATAAGAAAAGTGATAAAATGAGTTTTTAAGTAAAATCAGATGAAATCGTCAGCTCCCAGAGACCACCGGAAGACCCAAAAGTTCCCGAAAAGTCCCCGTTGACCAGTTTGACCAAGGTTTGACCAAGTTTGACCGAAATCGTCCAAATTCTCCAGGATCATTCTAGATCATGTGGAAAGTATTAAAATGAGTTTTAAAAGAAAATCGAGCGAAAACGTCAGCTCTTGGGAGCTCCCAGGTGTTTCCAGAACTTCCCGGGAATCCCAAGTTTGAGCAGTTTGACCAAAATTTGAATTTAGAACCGGAGCACTGTAACAATTTTCAAATATTTTTTATGGATACTAGAGGTCAATAACTTTTCAACGGTATATCGCACATAATATTTGGATTTAAAACGAGTTTATTGTGAATTTTCGAAGGCGAAAAAGGCGATCAAATCGGCTTTTATCGCAAATACCGCAAAAAAATTTAAAGTGACCTATCCCCGAATTATTTTTTATGTAAAATAGACTCTATTACCTTTCTGACAGTATATCACAACCTCAATTTGGAGTTTGTATGCATTTTCTGTGAATTTTGGACGAAATAGGGCCTTTTCGCAAATTTCACAACTCTTGACATCCATGATTTCACCATTTCACAAATTTAGAAATGGTGAAATTTCACCACTATTTTAAAAGGTGGTCAAAACAAGGTGAAATTTCACCACTGTTTTAAAACCCATCAAAACATAGTGAAATTTTACCACTCTTTTAAAGGACGGTCAAAACATGGTGGAATTTCAAGCAAAAGAACTTTCTGAGAACCAAACCATGAAAGTGGTCAAATTTGTGGTTATAAAAGTGGTGAAATTGTGATTTAAGTTTAGAAATTTCATAAATTTTGACAAGTTTTGGCTTCCAAAAATTATAATAGTATATGTTTATGAAGTTGCTTTCATATCCTTTGTAGGTTAAAGATTCTGATCACTTGTCAAGATTCAACCCGTACCCGGTAAACAGGTTAATTATCATTTGTATATGCATTGATTAATATAATTAGTGTATAAAAGGGATTAAGGGGATGGCTTGGACACACTGTGGACCGTGCGCGTGGAGGAGGAGATCCTGACGCTCTCCCTCGATAGTGTCCCGGGACGGATCCCAAGGAGCACACTTCAGGGAAAACTAGGACTTCCTCACGCGATCCTAGAGACAAAGAGTCGCCACCTAATTTTTATCGGGAATTAGGAAACCCAAGTTTGACTCGCCCAAAATTGAATAAGGTTACTCGCCCTTCATTACCAGAAACAAGGTTCGGGGGTCTTGGTACGAGAGGGGAAGGAGCCCAAGCAGGACTAAAGCACCCCCTCCTCGCCCTACCGAATGGTAGGCCTTGATTCAAATATCCTTGTTATTAATTCATAATAGATGTTGTTTCCTCAAACATACTAGATAGATATATACATGGCAAAAAGAAACATCTAATGAAAATCATTTCAAGAGACTAAATCAAGTAGAAAGCGGATGCTCATGCAATACAAGGGAGAAGTATACTCACAGTGGCTAGTCCCGCCCGGGACCGATGCAAATAAAGTAAACATGTCATGATATGCAAAGGGAACGAGAAGACTTACATTGGTTGACTCAAGCGGAGTCGCGAAAGCAAAAAGAATGGAAACGTGCAATGCAATCATGCAACAATCCTAGATAAGATGTCTCTAACAAATAATCATATAAACGGAGACTTATCCTAAAGGAAATGTGTCGTTGAAATCAAAGTTGTAAACCTAGAAAAATTCTAAGAGAAAGGATAGAGATAGTACATGATACATGGGCACTAAGCCACATGTAGACGAGGCAAACCACAAATCGAAGTCCGGGTCCGAGGCACTTAATTCTCTGCACTAATATACCAAAGAATACCCAAGCATTGCAAAAATACAAGCAAACAAATGATATGCATGATAAACAAAGAAAACATGTCATCAATCAAATTTCCAGATTCAGCAACCTCTAATGAATCCTATCAAAAGTGGTCTTAAACATGAGCTGGGTAAAAACCCTTTTACAGAAAGTTAGATACATGTCTTAGGGAACTTCTCCAAAAAGTGGGACCTCAATATCAATTTTATTGTTTGAGAAATAAATGTTTTGGGAACAGTGGATCAGGACTGTCCACTGTTCTTGTAAAAATCATAATTAAATCTACAAAAATCATATGAAGCTCTATTTGGTGTCAAAAGAAAGCTATTTCATTGTAGTATATGACAAAAATAAACCCATGGACATTCTGTAATCATAAGATGTCTGAAAAAGTGTTTTAAACAGACTCTGTTATTCTGGAAATTTGGTATCATTTGACAAATGAATGCAAAACATAATAGAAGTATAATAGAAGTTCATGAATCATGTTAACCAAATTGATTTAAGCTTTTGATCTCTCATCCATTTATCCTAGGTGATTTCTAAACCAAGTTTTATTCATCAATTGTTGTTGAGTGATCAAGGTATGACCATTTTGTATACATAATCATATTTGTAATTAAACTTAGAAAATTCCAGAATAGTTGTATCAACTTTAAACGCTTAGAAAACGATCCTAACTCGATCGTATGCTCACGATTTTACATCGGCATATAGATATATGAGTTAGGAATCATCCCCAAAAAGCGGAACGTCGATAACTATTATAGATTTTCTGAAATTCAAGCACAAAGAGACGATGTTCAAATCTGTCAACCGATTTCTCAACAATTTCTAAAAATAGTATATGAATCCTAAAAGCTCTCAAAACGGACCGGATGAAAGCTAATTCATCAAAGTTTACCCAGAAAATTTGAAATCCATCAAACTATGGGTTTTGATGGACCAAATCTAATGGACAAAACCAATCTGCTTTGCTGAATTTTTATCTAGTTCATTTTAAAGTGTGAGGAAAACATTTTAGTGATAGTTGAAGCTTATTAGAGAGATCAAACTCATAGATCAACTTAATTATCATGATTCCCAATCAATTTAGCCCTCAAGTTCTATGAAGAACTTTTAGATCAAGGATCAAAGGGACTTATAAATATCATGTTGGAGATGAAATTCAATAGGAATTCTAGGTAATAGGAATAATCAAGAGATAGGTATGAACATAGAAATCATCCTTCTCATAGATCATATTTCCAAACCATCATGGAATTCAAAATAGATATATGTATATATATATAATCATGTATGCATGAATCTAAACTAAAATTGAAGAATGAAACCAAAATTGAAAATCAAAGTGAAAAACAATCTCTAATTGTAAATTATTAATAAAAATCAAAGAGATTTGGATCTAACTATGTGAGTGTGTGAAGAACATGAGAGGAAGAAGATGAGTGTTCTAATAAGTAGAAATAGAACTAAGTTAGATCCAAATCTTATAGATCTATATATACAAAGTAGGAATTAGAGATGAACTATAGTGTTTACCTCTTGGAGGATTCTCAATTACAAGACCAAAATTGATTTGAAGATCTTCTTCTTCAAGTGTTATTCAAGTGTTCTTCAAGCACTCATCCATGGAAGTTGAGGGAAGCAATTGATGTTCAAATTGTGGTCTAATTAGCCTAAGTTAATCTAAATTCAATTCATAATTTTCTCTCTCTAGAATTCACCTAAATTGAAAGTATATTCAAAGTATACTTATCTCTCTTGTATGTGCTTCTATGTGTGCTTGTATCTCCAAGTATATTCAAGTGTATCTCTTCCAAGTGTCTAGTGTGTTAAGATGTGATCTCATATGAGATGTATGAGATCTTATATAGAGTTTTGAAGACTTAGCTCTTAAGTTTCAGGGTTAAAACAGGATTTTTAGAGCTTAAAAGAGGGTTAAAATGGCCATTTCGGAGCTTAAACGCAATTTCCAGGCAATTTCCTCGCAGTGGGAAGCTTCTAGAAGGGTCTGGAACTCAAAAAGCTCCGTGGAGGACACAAATGGAAGTGGCGGTTATGGTGGGACCCGCCACCCCTATACCCAAAACCGCCATTTACTATTTGGGTCCCTCTGGTCACCCACAAGCTCTGTTTCAAATTTCATGCGCACTGCTTTTCCAGATTTCTGTAAAAATGCTTTTTGGTGTCCGAAATCGTCCGTTTACGTACCGTTGGAAAGCTGTCAGGTTGAATTTCAGTATAAAAATATTTCCAGAGGTTTTATAATGAGAATTGAAGTCCAATTGAAGTCCGGAAGTCCTCCGGAACTTTCGTCGTCTTTTTGAAATCAAATGACGTCTTTTCCAAAATTGCTTTCAAATGTGCGTCGATTTCGAACTTTTCTTTAAAATTGAATCTCTGGATACCTAGAATACTGCGTTTAGAACACTTAATGTTCATATAACCCTGAGAGAATATGAATTCTGAGAGATGATTTTGACAAAACCGGGATTTATCCATGGAAAAGGGCTTTTCTGAGCTTGAAGTCACTTTCCGAAGTCCGATCTTCTGATTGTGTGGAATCCAGTACCTTCCACGGGGTACTTTTCATCATCGAATCCTCCAAGACGTTGTCCACCCTAAATCCTATCAGTGTGGTCAAAATTGGGTGTCTACAGTTTGCCCCTCTTTGGCAGAGCTTGTTGTGAACAACGTGAACTGCAAGTGAGTGCCAAAGCCTTGAAGGCACCCAAATAACCATACTGAGAGGTTTTAGGAAAAACAAAAAATTCGCAAAATCAAGAAATTCAAAATCTGAAAAAAAATCAAGAAATTACAAATGCAAGAATGCAATGCAATGCTGGGTAGAGGCGGCTAAGTTGAAGCTGATGCTGGTCGTGCTCCGCTGGAGCTGCCTACGTATCCTTTCCAGGAATCAGACCAGGGCGTAGTTCAAGCGCGCGGGAAAACGGAAAACAAACAACAACAATGCGGATGAAATGCTCCTATCCTAGGATGCTGGTGCAGTATGAAAACATGAAATGTGAAAGTGCTGGAGGAATCATCCTCAAGGGTTCCCTAGATGCAAAATCTAATGCAAAGGATGCAACGACTCTCTCTCACAGTCGAATATGCTAAAGGTATCTTGGATGATTCTCGAGGTTTTTGTCAAAGTTATTCTTCTAATCTTAAGGCTCGTAGGCGTCATCTGTATCCTGGACGACTCTTGAAATAGCGAAGTATCTTGGATGAACTCTGAGTCATGTCAAACAACTGGACGATTGCTGGTGTAGAGTCCTTCTGCTGGGGACGATTACTGATGTAGAGTCCTTCTGCTGGGGACGATTGTTGATGTAGAGTCCTTCTGCTGGGGACGATTGCTGAAATAAGTCCTTCTTCTGTGGACGATTGCTGATGTAGAGTCCTTCTGCTGGGGACGATTGCTGATGTAGAGTCCTTTTGCTGGGGACGATTGCTGATGTAGAGTCCTTCTGCTGGGGACGATTGCTGATGTAGAGTCCTTCTGCTGGGGACGATTGCTGAAACAGGTCCTTCTTCTGTGGACGATTGCTGATTGTAGAGTCCTTTTGCTGGGGACGATTGCTGATGTAGAGTCCTTCTGCTGGGGACGATTGCTGAAACAGGTCCTTCTTCTGTGGACGATTGCTGATTGTAGAGTCCTTTTGCTGGGGACGATTGCTGATGTAGAGTCCTTCTGCTGGGGACGATTGCTGAAACAGGTCCTTCTTCTGTGGACGATTGCTGATTGTAGAGTCCTTTTGCTGGGGACGATTGCTGATGTAGAGTCCTTCTGCTGGGGACGATTGCTGATGTAGAGTCCTTTTGCTGGGGACGATTGCTGATGTAGAGTCCTTTTGCTGGGGACAAATCTTCTGAAACAGGTCTCTCTGCCGGAGACAAATCTTCTGCTCTTCTGAAACAGGTCCTTCTTCTAGACAAATCTTCTGTAACAGGTCTGGAAACAAGTCTTCTGAAACAGGTCTCTCTGCCGGAGACAAATCTTCTGTTCTTCTGAAACAGGCCCTTTTTCCGAGGACAAATCTTCTGTGGCAGGTCTAGAAACAAATCTTCTGAAACAGGTCTCTCTGCCGGAGACAAATCCTCTGTTCTTCTGAAACAGGCCCTTCTTCTGAGGACAAATCTTCTGTTCTGATGCACGGATTCTGAGAGATACACAAATTCTGAGAGATGACCCTTCTTCTGAGAGCAACCCACGGATACACAATTCTGATTTTGAGAGAAACCCTACATTCTGGAGGCAACCCTGATATGCGATGCTGAGAAATACATGATTCTGAGAGAAACCCTACATTCTGGAGGCAACCCTGGATACACGATTCTGATTCTGAGAGAAACCCTACATTCTGGAGGCAACCCACGATTCTGAGAGAAACCCTACATTCTGAGAGCAACCCACGGATACACGATTCTTGGCATAAACCTTGTATTCTGGAGGCGACCCACGATTCTGATTCTGAGAGAAACCCTACATTCTGGAGGCAACCCACGATTCTGAGAGAAACCCTACATTCTGGAGGCAACCCTGGATACATGATGCTTGGCATAAACCTTGTATTCTGGAGGCGATTTTGATGCTCAAATTCTGAAAGATACCCTTTATCTGGAGGCAACCCGTGGATACATGATGCTTGCGAGAAACTTAATTCTGAAAGTTCTCTACTGGGGAGATCCTATGATTCTGAGAGATGCACGAATTCTGTTATACCTTGACAACATCTGGAAATTCTCTGCTTGAGGAGATATCTGAGGTTTCTGGGACGCGAGCACATATTCTGGAGGCCCTGCTGATTCTTTCTGAGACTCATATTGGTGCTTCGACCAACGCAATCATTCTTGCAACACGTCAGGCTTACTCTAACCCTTTCTGAACATCTCGCATTCTGACCCATCTTCTGATAGTCCTTTCTGGATGTAATTCTCAAGCGACAGTAGACTCAAATGTCCATTTTCTAAGACAACTCATAATCAATCCCAAAACGACGGGAGTTTGCCGTTTCTCGGCCACTTTCAGGCTGCGGTGCCTTTGATTCTTCTCATCTGGGGGACTTTTTTTCAATTCTTGAATGGATTTTTACCAAGATTCAAATCTCCAGAGGTCCTCTAGACCAATTCCAACAAGTTTTAAGCACTCTCAAGGCTTATATATCAAAAATGGACCAATCCGGGATCAAATCAAGAGTTCCGGGGGTCAAAACGCGAATATAGAGCAAAATCATATCTCTAGGAGGGCCTTTCGTCAAGAGGTAACCCATTCTTTAATTACTCCTTTGTTTCACATCTTCATACGTGTCTCTTTATTCTTGCGATTCCTTAGAAATCATCCTTTTTCTTTTTAGAATGTGGTTGGTCATCTTAGAGGTCATGGTAGCCATGGAAAATGCCTTGAATGGTTTAATGAATTGTCGGAGTCGCGTCCCCAAGTAGTAGCCAATATCAAGCAAGCGGGCTTTGGGTCGTTTGTAACCTTATTGGAGAGATCGACTAATGATTTGGCCATGATTCAAGCTCTTGCTGAAAGGTGGTGGGATTCCACAAATACTTTTCACATGCCTTTTGGGGAGATAACCATGACCCCTCTTGATTTTGCAATGATAACCGGCATCTCATTTGGCGGGCATCGTCTTGCCTTTGCAAAGAACATCCATAGACATCCTACTATCATTGAGCGTCTCCTAGGCATCATCCCATCCCAGAGAGATCTTCACGGATCGAGCGTAGGCATCACATGGTTCATCAACAACTTCAGGCCTTCTGAAAGAGCGGCTCAATTTACCGATATGCAGCTTACCCGTGCTTTCATCTTGTATTTGCTTGGTTGCTCTCTTCTTTCTACTCGAGCTGAGCGGATTACATTGAATATGCTTGATAGTCTTCGAAATCTTGAGGAGATTGCAGATTTTGATTGGGGCTCTGCTGGTTTAGCCATTCTGTATAGTCATATGGGGGAGCATTCTCGAGGCAAATCCCCTGGATTCGGCGGATTCTGGAGAGCTTGGGAGGTACTGAAAATATTTTCATTTCCAGTTTTTATCATTTGATGTTCTGCTGTTTTGACCACTGCTTTATTTTCTCTTGTAGGTGTGGGCCTTTGAGTATTTCTCCATGACGGCTCCATCATTCCGGGAGGAAGAGATTCATATTTTTCCACGGGCTCTGAAGTGGCGTCGCCAAGCCGTAGGTACCAAGAATGATGCTCATAATGTTATTTCTTGCCGGGATTTTCTTACCCGTCTCAGATTCAACCAAGTTAACTGGCATCCTTGGGCTACAAATGGAGATGTGACTGAGATTGGCTTAGCTAGACAGATGACTGGAGAGAGGATTCTTCTTGAGGGTCCCTCTGTTCTTGAGTGGTATCTTGGAGAGAGAGTAGCTCTTCAGACTGATTTGGAGGATCGTCTCTTAGTGCCACAGGATCCGCCTTCTTGTATGAGGTCGGCGCAGAATTTGGAAGATGAAGATCTTATTAATGCTTTGAACGGAATTCCTTCAGCCTCTTTTACTCTGTTTGAGGAGAACTATGACGTCTTCAGGGTTACTCATCTGATGCCTAATTTCCCGCTCTCGGATGACCCGCAGGTATTTCACGACTTCTTCATTTCTGATCGAATGCTTGCTTTATCTTATTTCTCATCATCATTTGCAGGGGAGTTCTTTTGTGGATGGCCCTGGTCGACCTCTACCTCTCATTCCTCCTTGTGATTGGCGAGCCTCGACCATGCTGCGCGGAGTTACATCTTCTGTAGAGATCCCCCGTGATCTTGTAGAGCCTCAGCTAGTTTCAGAACAACATGAGTCCGTTCCCCGAGCCGTTTTCAATGAAGAGCGAGCTTATGCACAGAATCTGAGGGCTTGGAGCCTTGCTCGTGAGGGACATGTAAGTAATTTCTGAACTCATTACCTCTGATTCTTCTGATCTTTCTGACCATATCTTTCTTCTCTTTGCAGTGGGATGGCATGTGCCAGACTTACATAGACCGTGATGCGGCCCTGGTAAATTTCTTGACCTTTTCTTCTTATCTCATTGCTTTTTCAAACCCCTATACTGATTCTTTTCTTCCACAGGTGGCTCAAGTTAGGCAGCTTCAATCACAGTTGGAGCGGATGAATGCAGGCCCTTCTGGTGGGGCTGGTGGGTCTAGGCGAAGGCGCCAAATTGAAGATGATGATAGCTCTACGGCCTCAGATATGCCTGCTCGGTACCCACGGGCTACTCGTCGTCGCTGATGATGATCATATGCACCCATGACTATCTTTCTGTTTTTCTTGCTTTCTGTGCTGAGACTGATGTTGATGTATTCTGTCTGAGACTTGATGGGCTTGTACTCTTGACTTTGCTTGATGCTGCTTTATGCTATCCTTCTGTTTCGCTTTGCATCCCTTGTCACGAGACTGATTTGATTGACACTTTGCACACTGACACACAGGACTCGATTTGAAAGGAAATTTCTGACGATTCCTCTTTCTCGACAATGTCTTTTGACTTGGATATTTGAATTTTCTAAGGATTTGCATGTTTTGAAAATGAGATTTTATCTTGTAGCAGGATATTGTGTTGGCTTTGCATGTAATCTTGAAGCTTTTGAAAATTTTCCACATAATGTTTCAGTCTTGACATTAGATTCACATCTTTAGATTGCTAAAAAACTTTTCAACTTAATATCAAGAATTACCAGATTTTTCACTTAGGTGCTTTAATTCTGATAGCCAAGTGATCCAGAGAGGACAGGTAGCGAGGTATGGGCAAACGACAGTTTACCCCTAGTTGATAGAGATAAATGGAAGTTTGGGCAAACGCAGTTTGCCCCTAGTGTGGCAGTGATATCTTGAGGTTCTGGGCAAACTTTGAAAGTTTGCCCCTAGTTTGCAAGGTTCAGGGATCGAGAGCCAGGAAAGCTCGCCTACTTATCCCCAAGTGGGAATCAGATCCAAAGTAGTTCGGCCAGGTCTTGAAAGAAAGTATGATTGAGGGTTTCAGGAGCAGTGACCGAACCGAGCAGGTTGCCTACATATCCCCAAGTGGGAATCAGGTCAAGTGTAGTTCCTCGAATGCTGGAGGTTTTGAAAGAACAGGTTTTGAAAGAAAAGGCTTTTAAGCATAGTATCTCTTGAGACGGTCAATGTTGATTGGCTGATTGAACTCAATTCCATCTAGATCCATCAGGTATGCCGCTCCTCCAGAGAGAAGCTTCTTGATGACGTATGGGCCAACCCAATTTGGCTTGAATTTCCCTCTAGGATCGAAAACGGGTGCTTTTAAGGCTTTAAGCACAAGGTCGCCTTCCTCAAGTTTTCTTGGACGGACCTTCTTGTTGAATGCTCGAGCTATTCTTCTCTGATACACATGCACATGATCAATTGCGGCCAACCTTTTCTCATCAAGTAACATTAGCTCCTCATATCTATCTCTTAGCCAATCAAATTCTGGAATCTCGGATTCTGCCACAACTCTCAAAGATGGTAGTTCTATTTCAACTGGGAGTACTGCTTCCATTCCGTAAGCCAATGAATAAGGAGTGGCTCCTGTAGATGTTCGGATAGATGTTCTGTATCCCCACAGTGCATACGGTAACTTCTCATGCCAATCTCGGTATGTATCAGTCATCTTTCTTAGGATCGTCTTCAAATTCTTATTAGCTGCTTCAACTGCCCCATTTGTTTGTGGCCTATACGGCGCTGACATGTGGTGCATGATCTTGTATTCTTCTAGTAGATCCAAAACCTCTTTCTGGAAGTGACTGCCATGATCGGATATCAACTCATGAGGGACCCCGTATCGGCAGATTATATTTCTTCTGATAAATCTGGCCACATCTTTAGCCTTCAATGTCGCATAAGACTCTGCTTCCACCCATTTTGTGAAATAATCAATTGCTACCAGGATGTATTGATGCCCATTAGACGCCTTCGGGGTTACTTCTCCAATAACATCTATTCCCCAAACTGAGAATGGCCAAGGGGTAGTCATGTTGTATAGCAGTGACGGCGGCACATGCTTCATATTGGCATGGATCTGACATTTGTGACATTTTCTGACATATTCATAGCAGTCCTTGTCCATAGTAGTCCAATAATATCCTTGTCGGATGATCTTCTTAGCTAACATGTGTCCACTCATATGAGGACCACACACCCCTTCGTGAATTTGCTCCATCATCTTTCTCGCACTGTTTCCATATAGACATGTCAAGTTGAATCCATTGTAAGATCTCTTCAATAGACTTCCACCACAAATCATGAACTGAGCCGAGAATCTTCTTATGGCTCTCTTGTCTTTCTCGGAGGCGCTTTCCGGATATTCCCCATTTTCAATGAAGTTCCACACGTCGGTGTACCACGGAAGTTCTTCTGCTTCTTCTATTTCCCCAATCATCTCATAAGACGGCTTTTCCCTTTGTTCAATCATCAAAGGAGTTAGCTTTATCCCCACAGGAATCTCAATCATTGACGCTAAAGTAGCCAAAGAGTCTGCTAGCTGATTTTCTTCTCGAGGCAGGTAGAAGAACGTGATATGCAAGAAACGAGTTCGTAAAGAATCAAGATACTCATGATAGGGTTTTAACTTCTCTTCCTTGACTTTCCAATCTCCTCGAACTTGGGATATGATCAAATTGGAATCCCCGAATACATCAAGTTTCCTTACCTCCAAAGTCAATGCGGCTTCTAGCCCCAAGATACAAGCTTCATACTCAGCAGTGTTGTTGGTGGAGGTGTACTTCAGCTTAATAGAGAATGGGGTATGTGCTCCTTCAGGGGATACAAGGATGATTCCTACTCCATATCCTTTTTGGTTTGCAGCTCCATCAAAGTACATTTTCCACACATCTTCTTTTAATTCCATCAATCCTTCGTCAGGGAACATGAACTCTCCTTCGTTTTCCAGATTTATCGGATGTTCTGCTAAATGTTCTGCGACAGCCCTTCCTTTAACAGATTTACTCGTAGCATGTATCAAGTCAAACTCAGATAGCATCAATGTCCATCGGGAGATTCTTCCGGTCAATGCTGGTTTTTCAAATAGGTACTTCAAAGGATCCATTCGGGAGATTAAAACAACAGGGAAGGCCAACATATAATGCCTCAGACGACGAGTGGCCCAAACCAAAGCCCAACATGTCTTTTCTAACGGAGAATACTTCAATTCGTATCCAGTCATCCTTTTACTTAAGTAGTAAATGGCTTTCTCTGTACGCCCTTCATCTCCTTCTTGGGCTAACATTAATCCCATAGCATTCTCTGACACGGATAAGTACAACAGCAAAGGCTTCCCTGACTTCGGGGGTGAAAGAACCGGTGGGTTTGATAAATAAGCCTTGATCTTGTCAAAAGCTTCTTGACATTGATTGTCCCATTCGAATTTCTTCCCTTTTCTCAACAAGCTGAAAAGCGGATCGCAAGTAGCAGTGAGCTTAGATATGAAGCGGCTGATGAATTGGATTCTTCCCAGAAATCCTCTTACTTCCTTTTCATTTGTCGGAGGCGGCATATCCATAATAGCCTTGATCTTTGTGGGGTCAACCTCAATTCCTCTCTGTGTGATGAGAAATCCTAGCAGCTTTTCGGTGGTAACTCCAAAAGTACATTTCTGTGGATTCAATCTCATTCTGTATTTCCTTAATCTTTCAAAGAACTTGGCGAGTGCTGTTAAATGCCCACTTCTTTCTTTGGACTTAACAATCATATCATCCACATAAACTTCTACCTCTTTATGGATCATGTCATGTAACAAAGTAGTAGCAGCTCTCTGATAGGTCGCTCCGGCATTCTTTAACCCAAATGGCATTACTCGGTAGCAATACGTCCCCCAGTGAGTTGTGAATGTAGTCTTTTCTCTGTCTTCGGGTGCCATTAAAATCTGATTGTACCCTGAGAAACCATCCATGAATGATAACAACTCATGCCCCGCGGTGCTATCTACCAGAACATCTATGTGTGGAAGCGGAAAATCATCCTTAGGACTAGCCTTGTTTAGATCTCTGAAGTCAACACATACACGGATCCTTCCATCCTTCTTTGGCACAGGAACTATATTGGCTATCCATTCCGGATATTGGGTTACCATCAGGAATCCAGCTTTCAATTGTTTCTCAACTTCTTCTTTGATCTTCAAAGTCCATTCGGGTCTCATGCGTCTCAACTTTTGCTTAACAGGTTTTGAATTTGGAAAGAGAGGGATGTGGTGTTGGACAATCTCTGGATCGATGCCTGGCATATCTTGGTAGGACCAAGCGAAAACATCTTTAAATTCTTTTAATAAGTTGATTAGTTCATTGCTTTCTTGTGAAGTGAGCGTGGTGCCAATATGAACATTTTGTGGATTATCTTCATTATCCAAGTTTATTAGCAAAGTTTCTTCAATAATCTTGCATGCAGATTCATTTTCATTTTCAATTAATCTTTGCAAATCCTCAGAAATTTCAAAATCAAGATCATCAGACACAGAAGAGTAAGCAAAATCCTCGTTCATTTCATTAACATTTTTGGGTACATCAAAAGCAAAAGCAGACTCAACATCATGGCTCATATTGGCCTTTACAGACTTCCGGGGAAATGGGGGAGGGGATTTGTTGACTTCCGATTCTATCACCCAATTGTTCAGAGCTCCCTCTATTGGCTTGATTTCTTTCACATTTCCCAGTGCTTCTTCGGCATCCATCAGCATGTTCAGCTCTTCATCCATTAGCATGTTCAAATCATCACTTGTCATCAGCTCAGCCCAGTCCTTCCTTTCTTTCTTGATAGGCGGAGTATACAAGAACGGATCCTCATAGTCGGAGAACTCATGTTTGAAGAAAATCTCAAATCCAGGCTTAATGTTCTTGGTAGCCGGATCATACCATGGTTCAGGGAACCTACAGAAGGGAAAGTCATCGCCTTCTTTCACGAAGTATCCATTCAGGATTCTTGGCCCAGAAACAACCATCGGCCCTTTTCCTTTTGTCATCTTCTTCTTATCTTCTTCAGTCAATTGATACCCAAGCCCAGATTTATCTTTCTGTTCGTGGAAGTTCGGTGGTTCAGTTATTCCTTGTTGACGACAACCTAGTCCCATTCCAGGAAAATAGTTCATCTTCCGCACCATATGAGCCACTTTAGGATTGGCATATTGGTCAAAGTACAATGGCATGACTTCAGGGATCCAATTCTGTCCCACTTCTTCTTGTAGATCTTTGGCAACCGGGTTTCCCTTCTCGAACATCTTTCTATATTCGCGTCCGGTGATGAACGGCTTCTTTTTCTTGATCGGAGTGATTTCTTCGCCCCAGACAGATGCATCAGGAAGTTTCTTCTCATAGCTGAGTCGATCCCAAACGGATTTCTTTTTCTTAGCTCCTTCATTTATCATTCCCACAAAGTTGAATCCTCCCAATTCATTTTCTTCTTCCGGTGTTTGGACTTCTAGCACAGGACCATGGCTTGTCCCTTCTTCTTTGATCCAGCTATCCCCAAAGATTGTTACCACATCCTCTTTCCAGATGAACTTGACTTTCTGGTGGAGAGTGGAGGCGACTGCATCATTCACATGTAACCACGGACGTCCCAATAGCAGATTAAAGCTAGCCGGAATATCAATCACTTGGAAATCAGCTTCTTTGTTTAATGGCCCGACTTCAATTTTCAACTTAATCATTCCCACAATGGCCCTTTTGGTGTTATCATAGGCCCTCACAGTTTGTGTTGATGGCAAGAGTTCTGAAATAGACAACCCCATTCTGAGAGCTGTTTGGAGAGGACATACATTCAAGGCTGACCCATTATCTACCAAGCAGACCGGTACTCTATTCCCCAGGCAATGTACAGTGATGTAGAGAGCTCTGTTGTGGTGTGCCCCTTCCGGCGGTAAATCTTCATCTGTGAATGTGATTACAGGCTTACAAGGCTTTGAAGAGATCATGTTTACTAGATCTTCGGGAGTAGTATTGACAGAAACATCCAAACGATTGAGAGTATCGAGCATGGCCTGCCTGTGTTTGTGAGAGGTCATAAGTAATCCCCATACTGAGATCCAAGCTTGTGTTTTCTTCAATTGCTTTAGGATTTCATCTTCTTCTTCGCTCACGGCTCCTTTACCAGCCTCTTTTGCTTTGACGACTTCTTTCTCATTCCATGTTTCTTTTCCACGATTTTCTAACTCATGAGGCTTGAAATGACGTCCGGAACGGGTCAAGTGGTTTGCTTCATTGGTGATCCAGATAGACTCAAGTTCTTTGGCTAACTTTTCGGTGCCAACAGTGATTTTCCAAACAGAATCATCGGGGATTATGGTATTATTAACGGAATCATCCTCATCATCATACCACCAATCTTCTTCTTCTTCCATCATTGTAATAAGATCGTCATCTTTGATTTCAAGGTTCTCGACAGGCTTTAGCAATTCTTCTATCGGCTCAGTGCTTTGTTTCTCGGTGACTGCTTCTATGGGCTTTTCTTCCTTATACCAGATCGAGTCGTCGGTGATGGCATTGGGATCCCACCATTCAATTGTAAGATTTCCGTTGGCTATTTCTTCTTCAAAAGCCAGTGCTTCTTCGACCCATTCTTCCTCTTCCATATTCCTCAAGATGCAAATTGCAGCGTCTTCCGGAAGTTGAACATCCATAGCTGGTTGATTCGAGGATGTGATGTAGATCTTTGGGTTATAAACCTGAGATCCTTCTTCTACAAAGTTAACATTTGGCATGTTCCCCTTATGATTAGGGAGAGGATTCTTCTGAACATTTGGCTGAGAGGGAGGAGGGGAGATGACCCCTTTTTCAATCAAGTCTTCAATTTCATGGCGAAGTCTCCAGCATCTATCTGTGCTATGTCCACGGCCTTGATGAAAGTCACAAAAGAACTCTGTTTTGAAACCCGGTGGAAGTGGATTTGGCTCTGGTTTAGGTTCCAATTTCTGCAAGTACCCTTTTTCTATCATTCTTTCAAGTGCGGTGCTTAGTGGCATCCCCAAGTCGGAAAATTCTCTTTTCTCTCTCGACTGTTTCTGATTTTGACTTCCTCTTGCATTAGCCATACTTCGACGCTCTTTCTGAAAAGGCTGAGGAGATAGTGTGTTGACGTCAGCAGACTGATGATAGACTGGCCTTTCTGTCTTTCTGTATCGATTGCTCGTGCTTTCTTTCTTGATCTTTCCATCTCTAATGGCATCTTCTATCAAAGTTCCCACATCAAACAGCTGTTCGAAACTCACAATGGACTGAAATTCTAGCCTTTCCAAGTATTCGGGCTGTAGATTCTTGATGATCATTCGGACCTGATCTTTTTCCGCTGGCCTGCTAGTCATTTGAGCAGCTTTAGCTCTCCAACGAGTAAGGAAACCTGCAAAGGATTCCCTGTACTCTTGTCGGGTGGTTTCTAGATCTCTTGCAGTTACATCAAACAACTGGTTATATGAATATTGAGCCACGAAAGCTTTGGCCAATGCCTCCCAATCTCTGGTTATGGCTGGTTCCAACGTCAAGTACCATGAAAGTGCTGCTCCACTCAAAACTCTTGGAAACAATAGAGCGAAGAGGTCAGATCCAATGCCCATGGGCTGCAAAGTTCCTACATAAAGCCTCAGATAGCTCTTTGGATTTCCGGTTCCATTGAAAAATTCAATATGCGGCATCTTAAACTTCTCTGGGAGTTTGGCTTTTGGAGCGTCACACAACCCTTCAACATCGAACAAATACTCATCCACCCCTTTGCTCTTTCTGATCACACTCTCTAGTTTGTCGATCTTGGCCAACTTGTCCTGAATTTCCTGATCTAGCTGAACCTTTGGTTGAACTGTCTCCCCAAAATCTTCTTCTTCATGATGCTCTGGAGGTGGTGGTGGTGGATTAGTTAGCTGCTCAATCATTCTCATCATAGTGGCAAGTTGTTCTCGATTCTGCTCCCTGCTCTGATCCAAGGCAGCTTGCATTGCGGCCAATCTGGCTTCCATATCCGCTTCGTATGTCATATCTTCAACCCTAGTCGACTCGGCTGTTCCTTCTTCTAACCTTGATCTGACCAAACGGCTGTTCGGAGCTCTGACCCAGAAAGGAGTACAACTTTTCGGTCCTATCTTTTCTTATCTGGTTTATTTAGGGATTTTCAAATAATCAGGTATCTTTATTGCAAAAGAATTTTTCAAAGAATGATATAAGAAGGTGGATTTACAAAGATGGAAATCATAAATGGAAAATCATTTCCTTTTTCAAAAACATTTTTCTTAAAATCAAAGAAATCTTTTCAAGCTTTCAAAATTCTGAGGAAAACAAAACTTTTCTTTTTTTAAAAGTATATTAGAGGCGTCGCACTCGTGAGTCGTATATGCAATGCTCGTGTAGTGCATGCAATGCAGATGAAATGCAATCTAATCTAAATGCAATGCACCTTAATCTAGCTTAGACCTAGCACATCAGCACATAAGCACATAAGATTCCTTGAGTATGCTAATCACCCTACTAATCCAATCATTATCCAAGGATTTTGAGTTTTGAAATTCTTGATGGTTCAGGTTTGAAAATTGAAATTTTTCATGAAAATCTTTGAAAGAGATGGGGAGATTTGTAATTTTCAAAAGAATTTTTGAACCATCAATGCTTGTGGTGAGAAATCATGATTCTTAAAAATTGAGGTGGGAATTTTGAAATTCTAAGATCTGAGAGGAAGATTTTGAAATTGAATCATCATGATTTCTTGAAGACCAAAGTAAAATTTTTTTTTTGAAATTCTCTAAAATCTAGGAGAATTTGAAATTGAATCATCAAAGTGTGATCATGATTTCTGGAAATAGGAATTTTGAAATTCTCTAAAATCTAAGGAGAATTTTGGAAAGATTTTGTGAAAGTGAATCTCAAAGCAAATTTTCAAAAGGGATATTCTTGGAATTTTCAAAAGACTTGGGGTTTTTCAAAGAAGTGCTTATAATTTCAAAAATTTTCAAAATTGTCCTCAAATAGTGATTGGATGTTCGGATAAAGACCATACTACCCTAGAGGAATCCACCATACAAGGTTTGATGATGCCTTCGCATACACGTCCTCATCATCCACATAATCCCTTACGGGCAAGCGCAAATAATTCATCACATTGTCCTAATCAAAGATGATAATCAAGATCCTAATTGAAGGGTTCTATAGAAACTATATGCAAAGGCCGGGTTTTAGTCTCATAAAGGGTCCATTAGCAAGCTCAACGGTGTGGTTGACCGCCTCCCCGAGGGCGTGCCGTTCACACATGGGCTCTATATACCGTACGCGGTACAAGGCTAACGGTGACTACATGCTACCAAAACTCTTGACAAATAGAGGAAAGAGGGCCCTCTATCTTCAAGGCAATGATCTCAAGTAGTCGCGGTGAAAGAACAATGCAAGTGCAAATGCAGGCAGAAACAACATGATTATTGAATTAATAACAAGGATATTCTTTGGCTCAAGTCAAACCCTCGAAGAACAAGAAACCATCGGTTTCATGTTCAAATCCCCAGCAAAGTCGCCAGATTGTGGACCGTGCGCGTGGAGGAGGAGATCCTGACGCTCTCCCTCGATAGTGTCCCGGGACGGATCCCAAGGAGCACACTTCAGGGAAAACTAGGACTTCCTCACGCGATCCTAGAGACAAAGAGTCGCCACCTAATTTTTATCGGGAATTAGGAAACCCAAGTTTGACTCGCCCAAAATTGAATAAGGTTACTCGCCCTTCATTACCAGAAACAAGGTTCGGGGGTCTTGGTACGAGAGGGGAAGGAGCCCAAGCAGGACTAAAGCACCCCCTCCTCGCCCTACCGAATGGTAGGCCTTGATTCAAATATCCTTGTTATTAATTCATAATAGATGTTGTTTCCTCAAACATACTAGATAGATATATACATGGCAAAAAGAAACATCTAATGAAAATCATTTCAAGAGACTAAATCAATTAGAAAGCGGATGCTCATGCAATACAAGGGAGAAGTATACTCACAGTGGCTAGTCCCGCCCGGGACCGATGCAAATAAAGTAAACATGTCATGATATGCAAAGGGAACGAGAAGACTTACATTGGTTGACTCAAGCGGAGTCGCGAAAGCAAAAAGAATGGAAACGTGCAATGCAATCATGCAACAATCCTAGATAAGATGTCTCTAACAAATAATCATATAAACGGAGACTTATCCTAAAGGAAATGTGTCGTTGAAATCAAAGTTGTAAACCTAGAAAAATTCTAAGAGAAAGGATAGAGATAGTACATGATACATGGGCACTAAGCCACATGTAGACGAGGCAAACCACAAATCGAAGTCCGGGTCCGAGGCACTTAATTCTCTGCACTAATATACCAAAGAATACCCAAGCATTGCAAAAATACAAGCAAACAAATGATATGCATGATAAACAAAGAAAACATGTCATCAATCAAATTTCCAGATTCAGCAACCTCTAATGAATCCTATCAAAAGTGGTCTTAAACATGAGCTGGGTAAAAACCCTTTTACAGAAAGTTAGATACATGTCTTAGGGAACTTCTCCAAAAAGTGGGACCTCAATATCAATTTTATTGTTTGAGAAATAAATGTTTTGGGAACAGTGGATCAGGACTGTCCACTGTTCTTGTAAAAATCATAATTAAATCTACAAAAATCATATGAAGTTCTATTTGGTGTCAAAAGAAAGCTATTTCATTGTAGTATATGACAAAAATAAACCCATGGACATTCTGTAATCATAAGATGTCTGAAAAAGTGTTTTAAACAGACTCTGTTATTCTGGAAATTTGGTATCATTTGACAAATGAATGCAAAACATAATAGAAGTATAATAGAAGTTCATGAATCATGTTAACCAAATTGATTTAAGCTTTTGATCTCTCATCCATTTATCCTAGGTGATTTCTAAACCAAGTTTTATTCATCAATTGTTGTTGAGTGATCAAGGTATGACCATTTTGTATACATAATCATATTTGTAATTAAACTTAGAAAATTCCAGAATAGTTGTATCAACTTTAAACGCTTAGAAAACGATCCTAACTCGATCGTATGCTCACGATTTTACATCGGCATATAGATATATGAGTTAGGAATCATCCCCAAAAAGCGGAACGTCGATAACTATTATAGATTTTCTGAAATTCAAGCACAAAGAGACGATGTTCAAATCTGTCAACCGATTTCTCAACAATTTCTAAAAATAGTATATGAATCCTAAAAGCTCTCAAAACGGACCGGATGAAAGCTAATTCATCAAAGTTTACCCAGAAAATTTGAAATCCATCAAACTATGGGTTTTGATGGACCAAATCTAATGGACAAAACCAATCTGCTTTGCTGAATTTTTATCTAGTTCATTTTAAAGTGTGAGGAAAACATTTTAGTGATAGTTGAAGCTTATTAGAGAGATCAAACTCATAGATCAACTTAATTATCATGATTCCCAATCAATTTAGCCCTCAAGTTCTATGAAGAACTTTTAGATCAAGGATCAAAGGGACTTATAAATATCATGTTGGAGATGAAATTCAATAGGAATTCTAGGTAATAGGAATAATCAAGAGATAGGTATGAACATAGAAATCATCCTTCTCATAGATCATATTTCCAAACCATCATGGAATTCAAAATAGATATATGTATATATATATAATCATGTATGCATGAATCTAAACTAAAATTGAAGAATGAAACCAAAATTGAAAATCAAAGTGAAAAACAATCTCTAATTGTAAATTATTAATAAAAATCAAAGAGATTTGGATCTAACTATGTGAGTGTGTGCAGAACATGAGAGGAAGAAGATGAGTGTTCTAATAAGTAGAAATAGAACTAAGTTAGATCCAAATCTTATAGATCTATATATACAAAGTAGGAATTAGAGATGAACTATAGTGTTTACCTCTTGGAGGATTCTCAATTACAAGACCAAAATTGATTTGAAGATCTTCTTCTTCAAGTGTTATTCAAGTGTTCTTCAAGCACTCATCCATGGAAGTTGAGGGAAGCAATTGATGTTCAAATTGTGGTCTAATTAGCCTAAGTTAATCTAAATTCAATTCATAATTTTCTCTCTCTAGAATTCACCTAAATTGAAAGTATATTCAAAGTATACTTATCTCTCTTGTATGTGCTTCTATGTGTGCTTGTATCTCCAAGTATATTCAAGTGTATCTCTTCCAAGTGTCTAGTGTGTTAAGATGTGATCTCATATGAGATGTATGAGATCTTATATAGAGTTTTGAAGACTTAGCTCTTAAGTTTCAGGGTTAAAACAGGATTTTTAGAGCTTAAAAGAGGGTTAAAATGGCCATTTCGGAGCTTAAACGCAATTTCCAGGCAATTTCCTCGCAGTGGGAAGCTTCTAGAAGGGTCTGGAACTCAAAAAGCTCCGTGGAGGACACAAATGGAAGTGGCGGTTATGGTGGGACCCGCCACCCCTATACCCAAAACCGCCATTTACTATTTGGGTCCCTCTGGTCACCCACAAGCTCTGTTTCAAATTTCATGCGCACTGCTTTTCCAGATTTCTGTAAAAATGCTTTTTGGTGTCCGAAATCGTCCGTTTACGTACCGTTGGAAAGCTGTCAGGTTGAATTTCAGTATAAAAATATTTCCAGAGGTTTTATAATGAGAATTGAAGTCCAATTGAAGTCCGGAAGTCCTCCGGAACTTTCGTCGTCTTTTTGAAATCAAATGACGTCTTTTCCAAAATTGCTTTCAAATGTGCGTCGATTTCGAACTTTTCTTTAAAATTGAATCTCTGGATACCTAGAATACTGCGTTTAGAACACTTAATGTTCATATAACCCTGAGAGAATATGAATTCTGAGAGATGATTTTGACAAAACCGGGATTTATCCATGGAAAAGGGCTTTTCTGAGCTTGAAGTCACTTTCCGAAGTCCGATCTTCTGATTGTGTGGAATCCAGTACCTTCCACGGGGTACTTTTCATCATCGAATCCTCCAAGACGTTGTCCACCCTAAATCCTATCAGTGTGGTCAAAATTGGGTGTCTACAGTTTGCCCGTGAAAAAGTGTGCAGTAAAGGAACACAGTTGGAAAAGTCCCCAGTGAGGAGGGACATGTATTGGAATGGGACCCAATGAAGGGTCGGATATTAATATTTTCATTTTAAATGATTAAATGCATTTTTATATGATTATATGGATATTTTTTAAGTTGCTTCCATATTATATTGTTATATGTGTTAGCAATTAGTATTAGTTTGGACACCCAAATAAGGGTAAATTGAAAAGAATTATAATTAGTAGGTGCGATAGCAACTTCACAAAATATATGGGACCCACGTTGGGACCCATACCGGACTTAGACAAACACTCATTAGATAATTGGGTAGTGAATGGAATGTTTAGGGGATTTCATAATAGGAACTTAAGAAAATCTGGGGATGCAAATGAAAAGAGAAAAATTGAGGCTTTGACACCTCAACATATGTTGCATGGGTGTGTATGTGTCGAAATAGAGAGTGATACTCTCATATGTGCTGGGAATTAAAACAAAGAAAAGAAGAAGAGCTCACTGAGAGAGAAGACGGAACCGTCACCGACGTTATTTTCCGCCGTTTGTCCAATTCGCGAACCGAAGCCATTTTCAGACTCGTGGAGGTGAGACGCTGGTTCCTATACCTTTAATTTACTTTTTAATTGTCAGATTTTGGTAGCTCACACTAATCGGTGAGACGCCGTCTACCGAAAACTTGTAGGATTCACTTTGGAAGGGAAATTGAGTTAGGATTTGAAAACTTCAGCACTTCTCTAGCTTGAATTTGAGTAGATCTTGCTAAGGTGAGTTTTCTACACTAAAGAATTATTGTGTTTAACTATGTTCAAGGCTTCAATGATGTTAGAGATAACAATTTATGCTTAGGAGCTATGAGAATGCCTTATTATATTGATTATTCATGCTTAGAAGTCATGGAGATGTTTGAAATTGTGAGGTGCATGTTAATTATATAAAAACCATTGTGCTTACATGTATATGTGTTTATATGTTTATATGATTATGTGGTAATCAATGAACACCAGGGAAATGATTCATTAGTTGGGAGTAATAAGGGAGACGAAGAAGAAGAATCCGATAAAGACGGAAGTCCAAGGAATAGAAGTGGCCACGGGACCAAGGGAAGGTCTTCGGGTCTGAATGAATCATTAAACCGGTGGTTCAGCGATTACAGTTATGATTTATGTGTTAAATTCTAGCATTGCACATGTTAAACATTCAATAATGTTTAGACTACTCACTAAGCGTAATGCTTAAGAAAACCATTTTCTGTTTCTGTTGTGGTAAATAACAACCATCGCAGGTATAGAGCAATACCCGGAGAGAAGGTGACGCACTCGGGAATGGGGGAGAGAATTAGAACTTGTAAATATGTTTTAAACTTGTGTTAGAGTGTAACTTGTGGCTTGGGATCCCTAACTAGTGGATTGAAACCTTGACTCATGTGTTTAATGTCAACATGAAGGAACTTATGTAATTTTCTATGTTAATGTTAATATTGGGTAAGTTGTATGTTTTGATTATTCCGGCAAGTCCGGATACGTATGTTGTAGCTTTTGGGTATGTTCCGCTTTGGAACTAAATGCTTTGGAATGGTTGTAACCAAATGTTTTAAACGATTTGTAATCTTTTCCGGAAAGGCTATATGAATGGTTGTTCTTGAAATCAACTAGGAGTGATTATTTGCTTGGCTCATTTGAGGTGGTATACATTTGTTTTAAATGAGGGAGAGAACTTGTATAGATACTTGTCATGTCTCCCAAAGTTTTTGCTAAGTTGGGAAAGTGTTGGTTTGAATTGAATCCATTGCTAATAAGTTCATGTCAAAGGGTGTGATTTAAAGGAAATTGTTGGATTGATTGAGGTTATGTTCATGAATTCTTGTTTGAAGAGTTTAAATTTATGTTAGAGAGTGTTCCTAAATGGTTTTAGAGTGGTCCCTTAAAGTTCTATGAGGTTTGGGTTGGTTTTGTATATATTGTAAAACTTGCAACAAATTTGTTTTCTTTAGCAGCAGCAAATTACTTGCTGCTGAAAGTTGGCTCAAGCGAACTCTGCCCTGGGTTGAGCGAACTCTAGGCAGAATGTCCTTGGGTGTATTCTGCTGAAAGTTGGATCAAGCGAACTCTGCCCTGGGTTGAGCGAACTCTAGGCAGAATGTTCTTGGATGTATTCTGCAGAAAGTTGGCTCAAGCGAACTCTACCCTGGGTTGAGCGAACTCTTGGCAGAATGATTTAGTGCTTGAATGTAGTCAATCCAAGATAAAAATGAATGTTACTTGGTCTAGGAAGTTCGTATTCACGCGCCGTTTTCAACGTTGGGTTCTTTAATTAAAAAGCTACCTTTTGAGATGAAAACTTAACAAAAGTTTAAAATGACCATTTTACCCTTGGGGTTAGTGATAAACATTGAATATTGTATATTTATGTGCCAATATAATAGACACAATACGCATTTAATCCCCCAAATTCCTAGTTTTACACGCATATTTGAATTAATATAATTTAACAGTGATGTCACTCAAATGCGTGTAATTATTTGTTTTTACACATTTTATATATTTAGGTAAAAATGAAGTGAAATAAAGGGGAGGAAAGAAGTAGCAACCACACTATAATATATTCATTTTTTTTAGTCAAAGATAAATAGTAACCAAACAGTAATTGTACTGTTTGGTAGCTCAAAAAAAAAAAAAAAAAAAAACGAAAAGCACTGCAAACATCCAAGCTTTGGATGTTTGTTAATTTTTTATTATTATTTCCTTTCACTTTCATTCTCTCTCTCCCTCTCTCTTTTTTTTCTTGCTTCTTTGGCTGCAGGATCAGGAACTGTCAGAAAACGAAGAAAAATTGGACGCAGCGAAGAAAATAGCAAATACGCTGATGAACGCAGTGACGATTACATAAAAATTTCGTCTATAAAAACGAAGCCAAACGAACAACACTCAAGACACCAATTCACGACAACACAGCTTTTCACAATCACAGTTTGGAGAGAATAGTTTAGGGGAGGTTATTATGTGAGCACTTTATATTGTCCCTAGAAATAGGAAACTTTAGTTTTTCTTTGCCTTTTCTAGTTCTAGTAGTTGTAAAATTTTACTTTTATGTAATTGATGATTTTATGTTCAAAAATATGTAGCAAAACTTTGTGTACTGTATTTCTTAAATTTAAAATATTTGTTTTCTTGTATGACCTTTGTCAATTTTTAGTAGTAAAATAGTCCTATTTAAATTTAGATTTAATATTTCTAGTCTAGTAGTACTTATAGTTGCCCCATAAAATAGTTAGAAACTCCAAATTTTCAGTTTTTATAGCAATATTTTCATTCACTAAAAGACAGATTTTGCGATTAAATGTCAGATTTCTTAGCCACGTAGTTGTTATAATCATCTACTAAAGTCCAAAAGTACATCATACCCATATCTCACTCCAAAAGTATATTTGGATTTGGTTTGGCCTTATTTGTGTTCTTGGAGTTCAACCACTGTGACCCCACAAGAATCCAAACTCAAAGGTTTAGTATTTTATTTTTGGGTTCAGTATTTCTATTTATGTATATTTTATTAGCCTAGTTGTACTAAACTTTGCTATTTTGCAGATTCCACAAATTCAACCCCAGCTCATGTTAAGTAGAAAAATAATATATCACTCCTGCCTTAGTTTCACAACTTTAGTTTTAATTGAGCAGTCACTGTTTACACCTATTTAATTTATCTTTAAATTTTATTTGAAAGACAGTTTCAATTCCAAAATGGTAGGCTAAAACTTTAATTGGGGATATGTAATAAAAACTTAGAAACCACAACTTCTGTGCACTAATCTTAAATGGGCAAATTTATCTGGATGAGTTATTTTTCCATTTATGGCCAAAAATATCTATGTATCTATAGTTTATGATCATTTAACATGTTTATATACTATGGCTATAATGGGCTCAAAAGATTATATATATTTGAAATAAAAAGCCTAATTATGTGGATTGTCAAACTATGCCTTTTGTCATAAAAAAACACCTAGCATACTCAAACAACTCACATGACAAAGTTAATATTTCAAATATGTGCTTATATATATTTCTATCCAATAATGGATAGGCAATTGTGTAGTGGCAGAGTGGTGGGGACTGGACGCCGAATAACCCATGTCCGCGGCGGGGCACGGTTCGAACCTGGCTACTACCCAATTGCCTCTTTATTTTTCTTTAAACCAAACGACGTCGTTTCATATCAAACCTGACACACTTGATATGACCCTGACTAGTGAAAGTTTATTTTTAAATAAAGAATGACTCTGCGGTCTTAAATGCCAAATGCTTTTTAAATGCACAAAAGTTGTGGGATCTAGTGTTGGTTTGCATATTCCCAATTCCTTTAAATTATTTCCCCTAGTTAATTAATATTTCCTGTTTTATAATAGTTTTGCTTAAATATCTGTATTATTTCCATCTTTCGCTATTGTTAAATCTAAAAAGTTTATCTTACAAAAATTTAGCTTATGTATATTTTTCTTCCTTTTCTTACTAGTATGTTAGTTAATTTATTTTGCACTGTTAAAATCTTTACCATAAACTGTTAAGAAAAAAATAGCTTTAATTACTTTTATTGCAAACATATAAAAATTAGTAATTTAGTAAAACCCCACAAAAACCCATCATCTTTTATTTTCTTTTTAGTGACAAAATAGTTATATACTTAACTTTATAAAATTTTATTCCGTTCCCTGTGGGTTCGACCTGGACTTCCAGAACTTTATTACTTGTACGATCACCTACACTTGGGTGTGATAAGAAAACGCGTCAATAGGATGTCGTCAGTTAGTTACATAGAAATGAGTTTTACTAAGAGTATAAAGAGAGTTTAAGCTTGTTTAATGCTATATCCATTGGGGACGTGCCTTGGTTGCATTGTTACACGTGTCCTAATCCGCCCAAGGTGGGTTGGGGTGTGACAAACATATACCAGATAATCAAGTCTGCATTCGTGTTCTCAGGGATTACTCTAGGAAACCATCAATTGGAGGTATTCTGGACTTGAAATAGAATACTAGACTTGGCTCATACATCTTGATTCATTCTACTGCTGCTTCTACTCATCTGCTATTTTTTTTTTTGGTCCTTATTGTCTATCACTATGAGTTTAAACATACCTCATTCCAAAAGATACAAGCCCCCCCCCCACTCCCCTCATTTGTTGGTATTGGTATGGAAATAAGTGACTTTTTCTTTAGCAGATTTTTGGAAAAGCAGCAAATTGCTGCATTTGAATTGAGCTGCTTTTTTAGCTTTATTATGGTACAAACTTTTACAAAGATCGTGAAAAAGTTTTTGCCAAACAGACTCAAATCTCTCAATAATCCTAAAAAAGTGATTCTTGGTCGCAAACAAGCTAAGCGGAACGGGCTCTACACTTAAATCAAAGACAAGAATAGATATTTATTTACTCAATTTCTAGATGTGCATTGCTAAATAATATTTTGATTCGTGAAAAAAATTCTTTTGTTCCTCTTTCTCTTACAATTTCAAAGTTGATATTGGAGTATGTTCCAGGATCCAAGCATGCTCGTTGCATTGAACTATTTTCCAGAGACTTGATAGCTAGATGAACTTGTTGGGGGGGGGGGGGGGGGGGGGGGGGGGGGGGGGGGGGGGGAATGAACCTCTACACTTCCAAGAATCGAGATATTTTTTTAAGTAAGACGACAGAAGAATAATGCTTCCAGATGAGATGACTCTTTGTTTGGCACTACCTCGGGGACCCGGAAGCTACCCATCAGTTTTCTATTATATGTTTGCCTCACGTAAGTTGGAATTCCTGCCTTTACTGAATTATCTATTTGATGTACTCAGGACATTGTTCTGGTTGTCTTTCTGATAACTGTGGGTATCCACTTTCTTTACTACCCAGCTTGATAAATCTACATTGACTTTACACATTCAATAGCTGTACGTCGGGAAGATTTTGAATTGTCTCTAGAGCTGGGGAGGCAGACTTTTGCTGTCATTGGTTTTATTGTCTTCTAATTCAAGAAATTTGAACAAAACCAAGAAAAAGTTCAAGAACTTGTATTTAATTTCTAGAAATTTGTCCTGTTTACTCGGTCTAGAAATTGTTTTTTGATCAATTTCCCACTCTTTTTGAAGAATTTGACTTCTGAATCCTGAACCTTTCTTTATTCCTACTTTCTCACTAAAAAATCATGGTTAATTGTTATGGTTGTTATTTCAATAACTTTCTTTCCATCGTGTTACCAGTATAAAATAGACTTTATCACTGAGAAGTATCTTAATATAAAACAGAATTTGACATTTCAAGATGAAGAAATTAATGTTAAGATGAAGTATCTTATCTTAATATAAAACAGACTTTGACATTTGAAGATGAAGTATCTTAATACAAAGCAATTGTTTGTTTGTGCAGGATTGTTAAAATGCTGAGCGAGAAGGCTATGATGCTCACATTTTGTTCAAATGAAGGGGTAGAGTGAGCCTATGTTGTTCAAGTGGAAGAACATACAAAAGCTCAAGTGCATCACTTAATGTTCTTGTTGAACATATGCTTTACAATTTTGTATTGGGCTTCACCTTTTGTATTGTGTTTCACCTCTTTGTATACATGGAGAAGCCAAATAGTGTCTTGTCTGAGGCTTTGAATGTCATATTGTGTCATTTGGCAGCGTAAATAAGATCGTGAGTCCTGAGTCAATACGAGCAAGACTGGTAGAAGCGAACTGAGAGGCTAGGAGATCGGAATTCAACTTCTTAGCGAAGAAACAACGTTATGGGTTACAAGTTGTCGGGTAGATCGGGCTACTATAAATTTTTAATTTATTTTCTCTTCACCATTATTTGTCTCATCTAGCTCAGGCACTTTGGTACTTGTCAAATTGGAGTGATAAGAATTCTGTTGAAAGGTGTTTTGGATATAGCTAATGTAAGTAGATCAAGGGGACAATCTGTGAACTCGTGAATTGGCCCCCAAAAAATTATCTTGTTATGCAGGGAAGTGGTTGATAATGATTAATTTACCAGTTAGGGGTAAATGAAAATTTCTAAATATTCCTGTTCAGTTGATATCTATATATCCTTTCATAATTTCTGAAGAACGCTGCCACACTGGGTTAAAAGGTAGGCAACTCAGAGAGTTAAAATTGACAATCGTGTTACCTTCTTGAAGGCTCCAACTGTTGCTTGAGAATGTATTAGCAAATTTTGTAATAATTTTGTTTTAACCATGATACTCTGTTAAAAGTGGTGAAATTTCATCACTTTGGAAAGGTGCTCAAAACAGTGGTGAAATTTCACCACTGTTGAATGTGATAAAATTTGTGTTTATCAAATTGGTGAAATTATGATCCCTCTTAGTGGTTATAAAGTTTTAGTTCCCCTCTTCTTAGTACCTGGATTTTAATGAATTGAATGGGCTGGGCTGGGCTGACAAGTGGTATCAAAGCTAGGTTGGGCTTGTTTTCCGGCGTGCTGAGTGTCCGACTGTTGTGGTCCAGGGTACGCCAAGTGTCCGGCTCTTATGGTTTAGGGGGTGTGTTGGAATGTACCACATTGCCCATTTTATGGCCCCTCTTTGTGGTTTATAAGACTTTAGTTCCCCTCTCTTTAGCACCTGGGTTTTAAGGAGTTGAATGAGTTGGGTCTGACAAGATTTCAAAATGTTCATAGTTGTAATTTAGTGGTGAAATTTTATAATGTTGCATGCCATGTGCTTTAAAGTTGGGGCTACGATTGAATGGATGTGCATTGAGTAGTGGGTCTAAACGGGGGCAGTGCCCCCGATGAAATTGTTTTTTTTTTTTTTAATATTCTCTGGTGAAATAAATGAGGTGATATTTGTGAAGTTGAGACATTGCTCTCATGGGTTTTTTTAAAAGAACTTTTTTGAGCATCAAAACATGAAAGTGGGGAAATTTATTTTTATCAATGTTGTGAAATTGTGATTGTGATAAAGAGTTTCACAAATTTCACAGCTTTTGACATCCATAACTAGAGATGGTGAAATTTTTCCACTGTTTAAAAAAGAGGTCAAAACGTGATGAAATTTTGCCTCCGTTCTGTTTTATAAGAATGGTCAAACCTCGGTCCAAATATGGTGAAATTTCGCCTCAGTTCTGTTTAAAAGAATGGTCAAAACATGTGAAATTTTACCACTAAAATTAACCATTGTGAAAGTTCTCCATTATAGTACAAAACGTGGTCAAATTTTTCCACTATTTTAAAGGGAGGTCAAAACATGGTAAAATTTCACTACTCTTTTAAAAGACAGTCAAAACATGATGAAATTTCACTACTATTTTAAAATCACGGTCCAAACAAGGTGAAATTTCAAGTGTTAGAACTTCTGTTAAAACTTGGTGATATTTCTCCACTGTTTTAAAAGGCCGTCAAAACATGGTGAAATTTGACCACTCTTTTAAAAGGCGGTCAAAACATGGTGAAATGTCAAGTATAAGAACTTCTATTAAAATTTGGTGAAATTTTTCCAGTGTTTTAAAAAGAGGTTAAAACGTGGTGAAATTTCAAGTAAAGAACTTCTGTTAAGACTTGGTGAATTTCTCCACTGTTTTAAAGGGAGGTCAAAACATGGTGCAATTTTCACCACTTTTTTAAAAGGTGGTCAAAACAGGGTGAAATTTCACCACTATTTTAAAAACACAGCTCAAACATGGTAAAATTTCAAGTATTAGAACTTCTGTTAAAATTTATTGAAAATTTTCCACTGTTTTACAAAGAGGTCAAAACGTAGTGAAATTTGTGTTTATCAAAATGGTGAAAATGTGATTGTGTCAAGAATTTCTCAAATTTCACTACTTTTGACATCCATAATTAGAAATGATGATATTTACATCACATATAACATCACTACATAATAGAACATAGAGTCTGGAAAGACGATGAAAATAAAATAACACATAGCATTACCCAATGAACTGAAAGAGATACTGTAGTTAGTTTGAAATGAATAAGAATTAAAATAACCTTATAGAGTACCGAGAATAGATCCAAATCATTAGTTAGACCCAAAGGAAATCATGCAAGATGAAGTAATCATTGATTCCCATTCTCAAACAACTATCCAACTATCCTGCACTTTCAAAGGGAGGTCAAAAAGTGGTGAAATTTCACCAAGTTTTGAAAGGTGATGAAATTTTACCAAGTTTTGAAGAGTGGTTAAATTTTAAATATGTGGTAAAATTTTTATTAGTCATGATTTTTTTTTAATATGACGATTATACCCCTATTCAAAGTGGCAAAATTTTTATCAGTAATGAAAAACATGATCAAGCTATCTCAAATTAAATGCTAAAATCAAAGCAAAGCGGAATTAGCAATTGAGGGGAAAAGTTAAGGAGAAACACAATATCCATTTGACTAAAATGCTAAAATGCAAGCTTAACATAAATATCTATTGGTAAAGACTAAAATACAAGCTTAACACAAGGATCATCTTTGTCATGCTTACATCAAGATAAAAAAACTCTTGAAACACATGTCATATAGAAAATTAGCACCTCATATTAAACCATAAAAAAAACAACATCAATCAGACACTTTTTCACATTGTTAAAGAAAACTATAGGAGAGTTTTAGGCTACTTCCCAATGTTTTTCAGGCCATAAGTGAAGAAGAATAATGCAATAAGAAAAGAAAAAGGTACAAACCAACTCAATCTATTTAGATTCACACCTAATTTGTGCTAAAATTCATACTAACTTTAAAGGGGACTTTCCCTTACTCAAACCCATACCAAAGTAAGTTTTACCCAAATCTCATATCAAATTGAAATAACACTATTCATTGAATCAAATTTTGGTATGGGTTTGAGTAAGGTTTGTAGATGACTTTATTCAAAAAAAAATTTAAGTTTTTTAAATAAACATAATTATATTAAAGAAATTGTCCTTAAATCTAATTGACCCTATATTTTAAGTCATCGATTTACTCTAAAAGCGTTAAGTTATAAGAGAATGGGCCCAACAATGCACATGAAGAGACAAACAAACCAAGTTCTATCATAAATCATAATAGAGACGAACAACAAAGTGCAAACATACACAAGAAAATGGAGATGGAGAGTTGTAATACCCGGTATTTTTGTAATATATTATATGAATAGGACCTTGTATGCCTCTTGTAAATACTTGTATGAGTTTTCCTTTAGCTTGGGTATAATTTGGATACCAATCGATTGGCAAGTTTGCCAATCGATTGCCAATACCAATCTATTGACACTTTTATCAATCGATTGGAGCATTTATACCTAATACCAATCAATTGACAATTATACCAATCGATTGATAGCAGCTGGGCAGATTCTCTTGCCTTGGCTAGGGAAAGGCCACGTGAACACTTCTCCTCTATATATACTAGCCCATTTTGGGCATATTTCTGTTTTCCAAAAACAGAGAGAGTGAGAGGGAGTATTTGTGTGTTATATATATACACCTTTATATATATATTCATACACTTACATACACACCCAGATGGATTGAGAAGAAGAAGAAGACCACGAGAAGAAGAAAGAAAGAAGAAAAGAGAAGAAGAAAAAGAGAGAGAGAGAGAGAGAGAGAGAGAGAGAGAGAGAGAGGAGGAGGACCACCATTGGAGCTTCCAAGCTCAAATACACACTCCCAAACACACCCTAGACCCCTAAGGTGAGTTCTAAACTCACCTGGTAGCTTAACATTGATGTTATGACTGGTTTGAATGAAGAAAAGAAGCTAAAATCATGTATTTCCCGTATTTTATATGTTGGACTGTCTTCACTGTGAAGAAGACGAGATCCCAATCGATTGGACTTGTCCCAATCGATTGATATCCCAATCGATTGCTATTATTAGCAATCGATTGGTATGTGATCCAATCGATTGAACTTTATACCAATCGATTGATACTATTTTTATAACAATCGATTGGACCCTTGTCCCAATCGATGGAAGTTGCAGAATGTTGATATTCTTGTTTAGTTTATATTATAACTGTTTAGTTGTTTATTTATTGTTCAGTATTCCCAGCATGCTATATTGTTGTAATGCAGACGTGATAATGAGTTAATGCGTTATAGGATCGTAGTAACGACGGGATTAACGGATAATGGTTGTAATGTTAGATAACGTAATAATTGCGAATCCTTTGGAGTTGTCATTCATTTCATTCAGAGTAGTCAGGCCACATTGGGATTGTCATGTATTGATGTTAGAGTTGAACTTAAGTAGGTTTGTTAAGATTCGGGAATCTTACGTGGGCGGGTTTTGGTCGATCATATGTTCTTAAAAGCGGTAGACAGACGAAGGTGTCTATGACTTGCGTTGAACCGGACCAATAGTCCTAAGATAGCTAGATGATCTAATCATATGTTCTTAAAAGTGGTAGACAGATGAAGGTGTCTACGACTACGGTGGACCGTGATCACTGGTAAACGTCGCTAATTCATGGCATAGAATGATGTACTGTTATTTAAAGCGTTATATCCCTGTAGTGCGGTGAATTGTGCATATGTTCTTAAAAAGCTGGGGATGGACTGACGTGGTATCCATGACTACGGTAGACTATGCATATGTTCTTAAAAGTAGTGGATAGAGCAATGGTGTATCCTTAAGAGTGAACTACTGTCGAGTTTGTTCTTCTATCATAATGTATTGTCGATCTTAGAGTAAGTAAGGCATTAATAATCGGATCATCAGAATGATTAAAGGAGTTACCCTCACTGAATTTAATGGTGTTTAACTGGTAATAACTTCAATAGTTGACAAACTGTTAGTATCTAATTCACTCAGCTTTCATTAAGCTGAAGGCGTTTATGCCGCTGGACATTTCTATGTTCCAGCGCACCCTGGTCATGACTATACAGGTGAAGAACCTGCAGGTGAGGACTACTATGCTAGTGACGATGTCCTTGCGGAGGACTATCCCGAAGGAGGTCAGGCAGAAGAGGACTACTACGTCGAGGACTACCTCTATGCCAACTGAAGATTAGGCTAGACTGTAGTTTAATTATCTTTACTGCTTTCCAGACCTTTCATAATCAGGCATATGTTTCCTTGACAATTGTACTTCCGCTGTGTTTTATTTTGACTCGAGACTATGATGTTTAATAGTTAGTAACCTCTTTTTGACATTAAGTTATGTTTTAACAAGAATCTAGATTTCATTCTTGTTATCTCTTTTACTACTTGTTGCTTAGTATTGCGTGGCGTGGACAATCATGTGACTTCACCAGTTGCTGCCTTTGGACCCAAAAAGGAAATTTATTTTTCTCTATTTTTGCCGTTCCGGGGCGTGACAAGAGTCGAGCTCAAGACCTCCCACAAACAAGGCTCTGATATGTCAACTCCCTAATCACTCTAAAGCTGAAGTTATTAGAGAACATGCCAAACAATTTATCTTAGGTTTCAACAATTTATATCTATATATACGTATGTATATGTATCAATAATCTCATATTGCCACTCTTTAGCTTTCCCAGCCTTGCCAATCAAAACCTATGTAACAAAAGCAGAAACCACAGGGCACAATGTAAAGTAATTGCATCTTTGGTCCATGAAAACTACCAACAACTCTTCTCTACCAAGGCAGTGACTCCACTCACAGACCAGCAAGCACATCATTTCTGGTTTGAAATCACTGAAAACCTCAGCCAAATTATGAGAATTATGTTAGGGACATGCTCACAATCTTTATTGTTAAGTGATTAATCAACCACTTTTACAAAATCTCAAACAAAGAGCTTTAAATACTAAAGCTAAATCTGCTCAAGTTTCTTCCAAATGAATGCGTAAACGAGTATTTCGGTAAAAGCACTATCTCTACAATTTGATAAAAATCTCATTAATTCCATAACATACAGGTTCTATATGCACAACACCCTAGACTTATTGATACATGTCAAATTATTAATGTTAATTATCCAATTGTGCTTTCATCCAAATTTGCACGATATAACGATACATATGTACAACACACACACAAACACATAATTTACATCAATGGTTGGAATTAAGTCTGAGATTTCTATTTGAAATTAATGTTTGCGATTATATCTTCTACCTTTCAAACAATTATATCATCCCATCGAATTCACTCTTTTGAGATCGGATTGGATATCAGTGGTTGATCTGTTTGAAAATTTTAATGGTCCATTAAATTTATCATCCCCATCATAAACCATTTGGTGTTTCTAAAAGGGACGATGCTAGAGGTAAGGAATGGTAATACCAGTTTTAATTTTTTGTATCTACCATATGCCTAACCTCTTTTTTTTTCTTTCTAGCTAGATGTTTCGTAAAAACAAATTGATAACACTGAATTGAGAAAGGGAATCTGAATTATCTCAAGCATTGTTCAGATGCTCTTTCATGGTGCTACTGTTGGGTTTGTGCCCTCAAACCGTAACTTTATGTATGAGACATTGACATTTTAATATATGGATATCAGCTTTACATTTCATTGTGTATGTTCTTTTCATGAGATGATTGTTAATCCTTAAGTATTATAGTAAGTAATTCGTGTGTGTATGAGATGCACACAAGTGAGATACGAATTACTATTCTTTAGTACTTAGAATGTGTCACAGTGGATGATGAGACTGGATACCTCATCAAGTCTACACTGTAGCATAATTAACTACCATTGGATGGAGTGATTAATCTCAATCACTAGAGTGTATCTCTTAGTTGATATGCTAGTGCTTATAGTGCATTGACGGACCTGAGTTTCCTATTGACGCTTAAGACTGTCAAACAGTCAATAGGAACTCATAACTTGTATAAGGTACGTGTTCTCAATCTTGAGACGATTATGAACACAGACTGTGGATATGACTGCTTTGACTTACCAATCAGTGAGGTCTATAAAAGATCAACACCTGGGTATCTTGGGTATGTCATGTTCATAGGGTTGTGAACATATATTGTCAAGATAGAATCTACCCTCTGTTTTTCAGAGTAAGCATTCCCTTGAGAATGTCACCAAGTCGATTACTGAGTACTGCAGTCTTGTTGATAAGAGTTATCAACATGTTTGGTAATCATGAGAGGTGAATGGGACTCAAGGAATACAAGAAGTAATCATGATTCAGGTTGACAGTAACAGTTATCCGATTACCTGAATATGATTATGAATGCTAATGGTAGAGGGACATTAGTACACCATACAAGTCTAGTTATCGCTTCGGATATGTTCTTTTGCGTTGGAGTTCAGTTATCGTTTTATAGTGGAGTAAACTTTAACTGACCAGTTAGTTAGTTTGCTGATCAAAGAGTTTGGTCATGGTAATTAACAAACTGGTCTGAGCCAACAATAAAGAGCCTAGGAGGTCCCACTCTTAGCTCCGCCAGGATGCTTGGAAAGATGCTTGAGGATGATGTCCAGACAGGTTCGATCGATCGAAGATGTCTCAATCGATTGAAGTCTGAAGGTTCGATCGATCGAAGATGGTTCGATCGATCGAATGTTCGATCGATCGAAGGCACTTCGATCGCTCGAAGTCTAGGTCGGTTCTGGGAATCTATAAATAGGGCAGCTGCGTTCTGGAAAAGGTTGTTCGTCGTTTTGAACGTCAGAAGCTGCAGAAACTGTTTTGGAGTCCCAAAACCTTCTCTATCCTCTCCATTAGGGTTCCCACCAACCCTAGTCTTTCTGGCAGGCATCCGCAGGAGTCATAAGGGTGAAGATCATCTAGTGGAGGCTGCTGGAAGTTGAAGATCAGAATTGGGTTCAAGACACTAAGGTATAACTCGTGTCCCCTCTTGTGCGTATCTGTAGAATTGACGAGTAGTAGATCCAGGCATGCCAATAAAGTTTCATAACTTGATTTTTCCGCTGCGCGTTTAAACTTTCCATTTAAACCTGTTTTTCCAACAATTGGTATCAGAGCCACGCTCGTTTGGATCTATAGATGCGTTTTTTGGAACACTATTTTGATTTGCATGTTGATTTTAGAACTGTTTTCGAAACTGCATCGTCACAGATCTGTTTCTGCAGTGTTATCGCAGCAGTATACAAATCTGTGATTGCATTGGATGCAAGATGGGTTCGATCGATCGAAGTAGTCTCGATCGATCGAACTCTCTGTACTCGAGCGATCGAACAGGTTTCGATCGATCGAAACCTTCTGTTGTTCGAGCGATCGAATAGAGTTCGATCGATCGAGACAGACTCTTTGTCAGGATCTTTGTTTCACAGTTTTAAAAGTATTTTGAAATTAAAAGTTTAATTTTAACGTATTCTGCAAAATTTTTAATCATTCTGTGAAATAGAATGTTCAAGCGATTGAACAGTGTTCAATCGATCGAAGGTTCGAGCGATCGAACGGTCTTCGATCGATCGAACTATGACAGAGAAGTTAGATGCTGTTTTGAGTTCTAATTCAGTATGTAAAGAGTTTATATACTGTGTGAATCAATTAAGGGTTCCAATAGTTATATTTTGTTATATATATGCGTGGATGTGTGTTCAACTAACCTTTTGCAGCAAAAGATTAGTCGCTATCTCCCATGGCGCCAAGAGCATTTAATTTTGTGTTTGAATGGTTTTAGATTGGTGTGTTGTTTTAAGTTTGGTTTGGTTTTAAGGCATATGTAAAGGGCGCTGCGACTTCAATCCTACGAAAAGGAAAGTCGCACCGGTTTCCCTAGCCTTTTTATTTTGTTGTTGCTATTTCTATTTCTAGATAAGTTGTAAGCTTCAAAAGAGGCATAGGTTCAATGTAATAGAATTAGAATATCCATGAAGATGGAGCAAGGAGCCGTTGTCCATGAAGATGGAGCTGGAGGCGATCAAACCAAAAGCAGGTTCTATGGAGATAGAGCCATGGGAGATAGAGGCATCGTTTGGATGTCTTTTATTTCATTTTAGTTTTTTGTTTTATGTGCTTTGTTTGTGATTGGCGTATAATACATTGTTGCATGCACGCAAAACAAGTTTTCTAAAATAAAATTCAAAAACCGTTTTCAACACATTAGTAAACATTAGATGTTTATGGGAAGTGTGTAGAAACAGATTTTCTCAAAAAGCAAAATCCTTTTTACTAAATCTAGTGGGAGAGGGTCTTATTTATTACACCCACGATCTTCCATTAACGGTTCACTGTAAGATGAGTGATGCATTCTGTGTCACCTCGCTAGGGGTGATCATTCCATACGGAGGGTGCATTACTCATTGGTTACTAGATGTGAACTTCTTTTGATAAGATCAATCAGACGTGTTAGAGGGTGACCACCATACGGAGGCGCTACTTGAGACGGTTATGATTGGATCCTAGTTAATGGTACACACTAGCTAAGCTATGGATAAGGGATCCCACACGGGGCATTATTCAAAAACTTAGAGATCAAATAGGTTCGGAAGTCATAACTTGTTTTGCAAGAGTTGCATAGCGGATAAGTTATGATAAATCGAAAGATCAAACATTGACCACCATACGGAGGCTTTATTCTTTCGTTTCGATATTCCGGCGACTTTGTTTTAAAATAAGAGTTTTAAAAGGATTCTTTTATTTCAAACTGTCAAATTCTGATATCCATATTTATTTTGTTTTGATTTTTTCAGTAAATCATAATGTCTGGATCTGCATTTAGTCCACTTGCCACCATACTCACTCAAAACAAGTTAACTGGAAACAACTACACTGAATGGAAACGTAATCTTGACATCGTGTTAACTGCGGAGGATCACATATATGTCCTCACCACCCCATGCCCCGAAGAACCCGCTGCAAATGCTTCGGCTGCTGCTAGACGCGAGTTCGATAAATGGAAAAAGTCGAATGGGATGGCTCGTTGTTACATATTGGCTTCTATGGCTAATGTGTTACAACACCAATACCAGTCGAACAGTTCCGCCAGTGACATTATCGAATCCCTGAAAAAGATGTTTGGGGAGCATGGCAGGCCTGCCAGACAGGTAGCTATGCAGAAGATAATGAGTGCTAAGATGTCGGAAGGGACTCCAGTCAAAGAACATGTTTTGAAAATGATTGGTTATTTAAACGAGCTGGAGACCCTAGGTGCTAACATCGATGCACAAACCCAAGTTGATATGATCCTCAATACGCTGTCGCCATCATTCGCTCAATTTAAACTGAATTATAATATGAATAAAATGGATTTTTCAATGAGCGAATTGATGAGCTCTTTATTGGCAGCGGAAGGGGTGATCAAACCTGGGGGCAGCGTTTTAAACGTTGAGAAAAGCGCTTCCTCTTCCCGATCTATGCCGAAAGGAAAGAAAGGGAAGAAGAAGGCTAGCACTGGAGGTTCAAGTGTTGGACCGGTCCCTAAGATTGCAAAATCTAAGGGAAAAGGTAAGGGCAAAGGGAAGGTGGGTGGCCAAGGCAAAGGAAAGTGTTTCCAATGCGGTGAGAAAGGCCACTGGAAGAGGAACTGTCCAGAATTCTTAGCTACAAGAGTTCAAGGTATGATTGAATCACATGTGATTGAAGTAAGTTTTATAACGGATACTTCAAACACTTGGTGCATTGATTCTGGTGCGACTAACCATATCTGTAATTCATTGCAGGGGTTCAGATCAACCAGGAAGTGCAGTGATGGGGAAATCGTACTTACTCTAGGTTCTAGCGCAACCGTTTCTGCGGTTGCTATAGGAGTCGTAGTTTTAGAATTTCTAGACAATAAAGTTTTGATTTTATCAGATGTACTTTACGTCCCTTCAATGAGACGTAATTTAATTTCAGTTTCTAATTTATCGAATAATGGTTATTCTTTTCATTTTGGAACTGAAGTTGTGATTAAAAGAAATAGTTCTTTTATATGTTCTGGTGTTAAATCAAATGGTTTGTATGTGATTACTCCCAATATTTCTAAAGACTCTTGCATGGAACTTAATAACTCAGTGGTTACTGTACCATCTAAAAGAAAGGAACCTTCCACTAATCCAACAAGGCTTTGGCATATGAGGCTTGGCCATATCAATCTCAATAGGATTGGCAGACTAGTCAAAGAAGGGGTCTTAGGCGATTTGGTTCTCGAACCAATAGAAGTCTGCGAGTCTTGTTTAGAGGGTAAAATGACCAAAAGGCCCTTTCCTGCAAAGGGCAATAGAACCAATGCATTGTTGGAATTAGTTCATACTGATGTGTGTGGACCAATAAATATTAGAGCAAGGGGTGGTTATGAGTATTTCATAACATTTACTGATGACCACTCTAGGTATGGATATGTGTACCTAATGCAGCACAAGTCTGAAGCCTTTGAAAAGTTCAAAGAGTTTAGGGCTGAAGTGGAGAAGCAATTGGGCACACATATCAAGGCCATTCGATCTGATCGAGGTGGCGAGTACCTCTCTAATGAATTTATTGATCACCTCGTACAGAATGGGATTCTGTCACAGTTGACTGCACCTGGCACGCCTCAGCAAAATGGTGTAGCGGAGAGAAGGAATCGGACTCTTTTAGACATGACTAGGTCAATGATGAGTTATTCTGAGTTACCTTTATTTCTTTGGGGTTATGCTTTGGAAACCGCTGCTTACATACTAAATCTAGTACCAAGCAAATCTGTTCCTAGGACACCACGAGAGATGTGGATTGGGCGCAAGCCTTCTTTGCAACATCTCCGGATATGGGGATGTCCGGCACATGTGCTAAAAGGAAAGATGAGCAAGTTGGATTCTAGATCGGAAGTATGTTACTTTGTAGGGTATCCAAAGGGTACTTATGGATGGTATTTTTATGATCCAAGAGAACAGAAGGTGTTCGTCAGTACGAATGCTATTTTCTTGGAGGATGATTATATCATGAACCATAAACCTAAGGGAAGGATAGATCTTAGAGAGATAGAAGGAGAGCCCTCAGTCCAACCCGTAGTTAATAACGATGTAAATCAGGAAAACACCACTTCTTCACCTATTTCCGCACCAGTACCTCGTCGTAGTGGGAGGATTATCAGCCAGCCTGATAGATACATGTTCTTAGGAGAAGTTTTTGAAGCTGTCTCCATAGAATCTGAATCTGATCCTACCACATACGAAGAGGCAATGGCTGATGTTGATTCAGCTCATTGGGTTAAAGCTATGAAGGCTGAATTGGAATCTATGGATTCTAATCAGGTCTGGGATCTTGTAGAACTTCCAGCCAATATTAAACCCATTGGCTGCAAGTGGGTCTATAAGAGGAAAAGAGGATCTGATGGAAAGGTTGAGACCTTTAAGGCAAGGCTTGTGGCGAAAGGCTATACTCAGAGGGAGGGCATTGACTATGAGGAAACCTTCTCGCCGGTGGCCATGCTCAAGTCCATCAGAATACTCTTATCCGTTGCTGCATGCCTAGATTTTGAGATCTGGCAGATGGACGTCAAGACTGCATTCTTGAATGGCAATCTTGAGGAGGACATCTATATGCAACAACCAGAAGGGTTCATAGCTGGTCGGAAAGGTAACTTGGTATGCAAGTTGCAAAAGTCCATTTATGGGCTTAAGCAGGCATCCAGAAGTTGGAACATACGATTTGACCAAGCGGTCAAATCGTTTGGTTTCATACAGAATCTGGATGAACCTTGTGTATACAAGAAGAGTGAAGGGAAAGTGGTGGCTTTTCTTGTGCTTTACGTTGACGACATTCTACTCATTGGAAATGATGTAGCGGCATTGTCAACGGTCAAGGTTTGGCTAGCTAGTACTTTCGATATGAAGGATCTAGGAGAGGCGAGCTATATTCTTGGGATAAAGCTCTTTCGGGATCGCAAGCGAAAGATAATGGGATTATCTCAAGCTGGTTATATCGATAAAGTACTAACTAGGTTTTCAATGGATAATTCGAAGAAAGGTTTGTTACCTTTCAGGCATGGTTTAGCGTTCTCCAAGGACCAGTGTCCAAAGACACAGGAGGAGAGGAATCGCATGACAGGAGTTCCCTATGCTTCTGCAGTGGGAAGTCTCATGTATGCGATGTTATGCACTAGACCAGATATCTGCTTTGCCGTTGGCATGGTTAGCAGATATCAGTCGAATCCGGGTCCAGAGCACTGGACAGCCGTTAAGCACATTCTTAAGTACTTAAGAAGAACTAAAGATTACATGCTTATGTACGGTGGTAGTGAGTTAATTCCAGTGGGATACACTGACTCGGACTTTATGTCAGATAAAGATTCGAGGAAGTCGACGTCCGGTCATCTCTTTACCTTGGGAGGTGGTGCTGTCAGTTGGAGGAGCATTAAGCAGAAATGCATTGCAGACTCAACTACAGAAGCTGAGTATGTGGCTGCTTGTGAAGCCGCAAAGGAAGCTGTTTGGCTCAAGAAGTTCCTTATGGAACTCGAGGTGGTACCAGCGTCGCTGTCACCTATTACGCTATACTGCGATAATAGTGGGGCAGTGGCTCAGTCCAAGGAGCCAAGGAACCACGGGAAGGGAAAGCACGTAGAGCGGAAATATCATCTTATCCGAGATATTGTTCAACGTGGAGATGTGACTGTCACCAAGATTGCCACAGCTGACAATCTTGCTGATCCGTTTACAAAGGCCTTGCCACAGAAGGTCTTTGATCGTCATCTAGATAGTCTAGGTCTTAGATGTAGTTCTGAATGGTTATGAGTGCAAGTGGGAGTTTGTTGGGTTTGTGCCCTCAAACCGTAACTTTATGTATGAGACATTGACATTTTAATATATGGATATCAGCTTTACATTTCATTGTGTATGTTCTTTTCATGAGATGATTGTTAATCCTTAAGTATTATAGTAAGTAATTCGTGTGTGTATGAGATGCACACAAGTGAGATACGAATTACTATTCTTTAGTACTTAGAATGTGTCACAGTGGATGATGAGACTGGATACCTCATCAAGTCTACACTGTAGCATAATTAACTACCATTGGATGGAGTGATTAATCTCAATCACTAGAGTGTATCTCTTAGTTGATATGCTAGTGCTTATAGTGCATTGACGGACCTGAGTTTCCTATTGACGCTTAAGACTGTCAAACAGTCAATAGGAACTCATAACTTGTATAAGGTACGTGTTCTCAATCTTGAGACGATTATGAACACAGACTGTGGATATGACTGCTTTGACTTACCAATCAGTGAGGTCTATAAAAGATCAACACCTGGGTATCTTGGGTATGTCATGTTCATAGGGTTGTGAACATATATTGTCAAGATAGAATCTACCCTCTGTTTTTCAGAGTAAGCATTCCCTTGAGAATGTCACCAAGTCGATTACTGAGTACTGCAGTCTTGTTGATAAGAGTTATCAACATGTTTGGTAATCATGAGAGGTGAATGGGACTCAAGGAATACAAGAAGTAATCATGATTCAGGTTGACAGTAACAGTTATCCGATTACCTGAATATGATTATGAATGCTGATGGTAGAGGGACATTAGTACACCATACAAGTCTAGTTATCGCTTCGGATATGTTCTTTTGCGTTGGAGTTCAGTTATCGTTTTATAGTGGAGTAAACTTTAACTGACCAGTTAGTTAGTTTGCTGATCAAAGAGTTTGGTCATGGTAATTAACAAACTGGTCTGAGCCAACAATAAAGAGCCTAGGAGGTCCCACTCTTAGCTCCGCCAGGATGCTTGGAAAGATGCTTGAGGATGATGTCCAGACAGGTTCGATCGATCGAAGATGTCTCAATCGATTGAAGTCTGAAGGTTCGATCGATCGAAGATGGTTCGATCGATCGAATGTTCGATCGATCGAAGGCACTTCGATCGCTCGAAGTCTAGGTCGGTTCTGGGAATCTATAAATAGGGCAGCTGCGTTCTGGAAAAGGTTGTTCGTCGTTTTGAACGTCAGAAGCTGCAGAAACTGTTTTGGAGTCCCAAAACCTTCTCTATCCTCTCCATTAGGGTTCCCACCAACCCTAGTCTTTCTGGCAGGCATCCGCAGGAGTCATAAGGGTGAAGATCATCTAGTGGAGGCTGCTGGAAGTTGAAGATCAGAATTGGGTTCAAGACACTAAGGTATAACTCGTGTCCCCTCTTGTGCGTATCTGTAGAATTGACGAGTAGTAGATCCAGGCATGCCAATAAAGTTTCATAACTTGATTTTTCCGCTGCGCGTTTAAACTTTCCATTTAAACCTGTTTTTCCAACAGCTACAACACACACAAACACACACATATACATATGCCATGGTTGATTCTATAATTGGCAATAGCACATAAAGAGATACATTAAGATAGGGATATATATATATATATAGAACATGGCAAAACAGAGTACCTGAAAAGGGATTGGGACTTTGGGAGGGAAATCATGGCGACTAGAAACAGAGTGATCGAAAGAGCGATCGACATCGAGGTTACGATCGTCTTCGTCGACGTTCCTGAGTTCGCCCTAGAAATTACAGTCGCTAGTCTGATCGCCGTCAATCGTGAAGCCCTAAGTATGATCGTCGTCGAGATTTTGTGGGTTTAACGAACCCTAGTCACCTGACTTTGACGCTGTGATTGAGAGTTTAAAAAATGAGAGAAAAGAAAGGGAGAGAAAATACCTACTTTCCCTCGATTGTGAGTTTTAATGAGGAGAGAAAATAAGATAAAACTAACTCCCACTTTCTTTCAATTTCTTTCTCTCCAAATTGGGAAGAAAATGAGAGAAAAGAAAGTGGAGATTAATTAATATTTCTTAATACCCATTATACCCTTCTAGTTTAGTCTTACCTAATTGTAATTCAATCTAAGTCCTAGGGCTTGTATAATACACATGCGTACAATAGAGAATTGAAACAACACAACTGCACAGAAAAACTAGCGATTAGACCTTCTTCCAATTACCAGGTCGTCTTCCTATTCATGTATGGTTGAGTGTGTAGTGTATGGTGTGAGTGTATGACATGTGTGTGGCGTGGATGTATATGGTGTGAGTGTATGACATGTGTATGTGAGCGTAGTGTATATGCTATGGTGGGTGTTAATTTTTATGCTGCATCGTTGCTGTTTGTAGGGGTTTTTTTTTTATTATTATTATTTTTTTTTTTTCTGTTTGTAGTTTTTTGGGGCCGTACCATGGTGAAAACTTATTGTTAAATTTTTATTTTTTTAAACCTAATTGCATAAATGCTATTTATGTTTTGTTGGACCTAAATTTGGTGACACATTATGAATTGTTTGAAATTATTTAGTATGATTTATTATGTTGATATGGTGATCCATATTATGTAATTATTTATGAGATAAATATCCGGTAGATTTGAATGCTATTTGGTGCTAAAGAGCAAAGGAAAAGAATAGAGATTTTTAGTCCAAGTTATTGATGGGTAGAATGGTAACTTTATTTTCTTTTATTTTATTTTCTTCTCAACTTGAGTGAAGAAATTTTTGGTATTAGTTGAGGTATTTTTGTCCAATAAATATTGAGGGACTAATTGATTCATATCCTTGAATCAACGTAATTTTCATATAAACTGTCCTAAAATCTTTTTTTTTTTTGCCCTCTATAGTATTGCAAGTTTTGTTGAAGCGGGAAATGGCAAGTTTCCATTTACTTAAGAGAAGTGTATGTGTAGCAGTACTAGTGGTGGTTCCAGTGCTGCTTTCTGTATTAATAGCGGTGCTTAATAATAATAATAATAATAATAATAATAAGAACAGCAGCAGCAACTGGACGACGATGACCACCAGCACCACCAAGCCCAATCCAAAGCAAGACGCCTCAGAGACAACTGACATATTCGGAGTGAAGATCGAAAGGAACCCTCCTGAATCTAAGCTCTCGCTCCTCGGAGTCACATCTTGGCCCAAGTACGTTTCTTCTTTTTTCCATGTACCCCAATCTTCTATCTTTCCCTTGGAACAAAATATCTCACACAAATAAAAATACGGAAAAAAAAAACTCTAAATGGACAATCAAAACAATACGGTTGGAGCTTACAATCTTCACATAAAGGCACTCACATCCAATAATTCTTAAGCACACATCTAAGGCTTTTATTTCTTCTTTTTTTTTTTTCTTGGGTTAATTACAGAAACACTCTTTATGGTTAGGCCTTTTATTAGTTACTCCATGAACTACTTTAAATTGTATTGCTAATACCCATGTGGTCTATACTAAAGTGAAAGTCACTTTTTCCGTTAAAGTTAACGGAAAATGGTAAAAGTACGAAATTATCCCTATTACATGTTAATGAGAACACCCTTATATGCTTAAATATTTATTTAAGTATCTGTGGCATATTATTATATTGTTTTGATATTATATTTGTTGCTAGAGACCATTCTGAGGTCACTTTGAGTACCTTCGTGAGAGCGATTTTATTTAATTTTTTATTTTTAATTTTGATCTACCCTTTAACACACACACAGTCTTGGTGGTATATATATATATATATATATATATTTTATCTACCCTTGAATACACACAAAATTTTGGTGATATATTAGTGTGTTTTTTTTTTTAAACTACTCTTAGCCACACACAGTGAAATCCAGTGTAGTGATGTACTAAGATCTAAAAAAAAAAATTTATCACCAAAACTCTGTGTGTGTGTCCAATTCGCTCTCACAAAGATACCCCAAAGTGACCACTGAATGGTCCCTAGCAACAAATATTATATCAAAACAATATAATAATGAAGTAATTCTTTGATGACAACTTTCATTCAACCTCCTAAAAGATGTGTCTATCTCTCTCCTGTGTCACTGTGGGGACTAGTGACATCACAGGAGGGAGTTAGACACATCTTTTTAGGAGGTTGTATGAAAGTTGTCACCAAAGAATTACCCATAATAATGTACCACATATGTCTTAATAAACATTTAAGCATATAAGGGTGTTTTCATTAGCATGTAGGGGCAATTTCGTACTTTTACCCATTTTTTGTTAACTTTAATGGAAAAAGTGACTGTTTCACTTTAATCCAGACCACAAAGGGTATTAGTGATACAATTTAAAGTACATAGGGTAATTGATAAAAGGCCTAACCATATGGGGTGTTTTTGTAATTAACCCTTTCTTCTTTTTCACTCAAATCATAATGCATTCTCAAAAGAGTAATGGTATGCTTTCCAAATTTGTATCCCAACACATGTGACAATGGCTCACTTCATTTTCATTGAGGATATTGAAGTGATCCTATTATTGAATGCCTTTAAGGCATTAAATAATAATTACAAAGCACTCATTTTAAATTTCAAATTGTACATTTATGGAGAAGCTTTCTTTTTTTTATTATTTTTTATTAAGAGGAATGGAGAATCTTTCAAAGTGTACAAAAGCATTCTTTGTTTTTACTCCTTTCTAGTGGTATATAGATGCAAATTTTGAGTAACGAAACAATGTTTCCCTTCTTCCTTCACTATATATATATATATATATATTTTAGTACAGTTATATTCACCTGTGAAATACAACTTTTTGGGAAAACCGAAGAGTTGTTCCTGACATCTTTGCCTGAAGGGTAGGCTGCTACAACTTGTTGCACCGGTCAATCATTCAACGCGGCAGGATTTACTCTTAATGACAGTGAATACACACCTCCGTCGATAATGTTTTTCTCATTCACTTGATTAAACTTGTTTTTTGGTGGCATCTTAACTATTTTTTGAACACCCCCTCCCATTATTGGATGGCCTTAACAATCTCATAATCCATTCAATGTGCCCCATCTCAATGATATGTCCCAGGTCAGCAAGTCCCAAGAAGTTGATCTGCCACTAGACAAAAGAACATTTCTTAAAATTTACGTAAAGCTTGCTCTGTTTTCGGTTAGAGAACACCTTCCTCGTATAATTGATATGTTCCTCTAAAGTTTAGCTATGCACAATGATATCGCCTAGTTAAACAACTACAATCTTTATTAGGTACTCTGAAAGCCCCTGGTTTAAAAGTGTGCGCAAGGTGGTTGGTGCATTTGTCAAGCTTTGTGATAAATTTGACTTCGCCAACTGATCAAAAGTGTCTGCTATCAATTGTTTATGAAATTCTTACAAATGTAATGGATTATGATGTTTTTGGACAGAAATGTTGACGGAAGGTGCAAAGTGGCTCAAACTAGAGGCTTCAGAGTCCAATCCGTCTGATACGGTCCAAGATTTGGACAGAGATATAATAGAGGAAAGAGATATAGCTTGGGGAGGGAGACAAATTAGAGAGAGAGAGAGAGAGAGAGAGAGAGAGAGAGAGAGAGAAGGTAGGTAGGAGATATCTTCATTCATATCCCAAGAGTTCAAGGATTGGCTATATATATAGCCTTACATTCTACCCATACATGTTGAAAATGGAAACGTGGAGATTGTTAGAATATAAGTATTAGTGTTTATGGGTATTTCTGTAATTACTCGTTATTACTTTTTGATTCATATATATATATATTTGTGTTGGCTAACCTAGCTTGGTTTGACCTTCACTCTCTCTCTCTCTCTCTCTCTCAACATGGTATCAGAGCCACCCTAATAGGATTGGTCCTTTACTTTTACTGTTCACGACGCACTGTTCACGGCGCATGTACAGTTCATGAATTACTGTTCACGCGCATTGTTCACGAAGTACTATTCATCGTAAAATTGTTCATGATTTGATTTCTTCACTTTCTTAAACTGCCACTATCCAAGTGGACAGATTCACATAGGTCGGAACTCGATTGGGCAATTTTGATTGGTGGTATCTCTGTTCGTGTTGTCTCTGTCCCTTTATGGACCACATTGGTTAGTTAAGTTTGAGATTTAAGTTGATGTTGCTTCTTGTTCGTTGTTAGTATTTTTTTTATTATTGGTATAAGACTTCTACTCTTTTTTGTTGCTATGGCTGACAAGAAAGGTTCTATTTCATCGTGTGATGTTGTGAGTATGCAAATTATCACCAAGTTAAATGGGTCAAATTATTTGTTGTGGGCTCAAGCTATGAAAGTAGCCTTAGGGGCTAGAAAGAAGTTGAAATATATTTAGTCTAGTGCTGTCTAAAGACAGTAAGGAATATGAAGATTAGGTGTCTGAGAATTATGTGGTTATGTCTTGGTTGTGGAATAGTATGGAACCTTCTGTGAGCTCTGGAGTCATGTTTTTGTCATCAGCCAAAGAGATTTGGGAGTCTATTCATGAAACGTTTTTCATGGAAAAGAATGTTTCTCGAGATTATGAGGTTTTTCAAAATTTGTTTCTTCTCCAACAGGGTGAGAAATCTGTTAGTGAATACTACAACACTTTCAAAGGTTTAATGGACGAGTTAAATCAGTATCATCCTATTGCAAATGATATTGAAACTATCATGAAACAATGTGAAGAGTTTTATGTCTCCAAGTTCTTATCCGGACTACATTTTGAATCTTCAGTCAGTTAAATCTCATATTCTGGCAGGTGATGGCATTATTCCCTCCTTGGGAAATGTGTATTCTCGTGTGCTTCGTGCTACTACTGAATCTTCTTCCTCTTCTGAGCCTACGAACAGAGAAAATTCTGCACTTGTTACATCTAATGGACATTGGGGGGCTTTTCGTGGTCGTGGCAATTTTCCTGGTAATAATTGAGGTCGTGGTGGTCATGGCTTTGGCAATTCCCCTCCTATGTTTAATAGTAATTGGGGAAGAGGAGGTCCACCGGGACATGGTCGTGGTTTTGGTCGAGGCCGTGGTTCTCTTTATTGCACCCATTGTGGGGGTGACAATCATACTGTGGATAGGTGTTATGATCTCTATGGAAGCCGTGGGAGACCTCGCCTAATCCAGCCCTGTTCTCTTCTGACAATGCTTCTGGTCTCAACAGGAAGTTATTACTTCTACTTGACCTGCAGTGACATCTTCAAACGAGTCTATCACTCTCTCTAGAGAGGAATACAATGCCTTAGTCCAACAGCAACAGCAGCTATCCTTGTCTGACTGCTGGTTTTGCACAGTTAGGTAATATTGCATGTTTTTCTTCATCTGCTTCTTCACCATGGTTCGTTGAACAGGAGCTTCGGCACATATGACTGGTAAGTCCAATGTGTTTACACAATTACTTAGTCCACCCACACAGCCCTCAGTTGTTTTAGCTAATTGACGATCTTGTCCTATTATTGGTTATGGTCCTGTTTCTCCCACTTCATCTCTTTCATTGTCATCTGTAAATTATAGTCCTCAATTTTCCTTTAGTCTCCCATCAGTCAGTCAACTTACTAAATGTCTAAACTGTTCTGTAACATTTTATCCCTCTCATTGTGTTTTTCAGGACCTCAACTCGAAGAAGATGATTGGTGGAGGTCGTGAGCGGGATGGCCTTTATTACCTGGAACAACGTTCAACAGTGAATAATTCGGCAGCTTTACATGTAGCTATTTCACCACATTAATGGCATTTCCGTTTGGTCATCCTTCACTGCAGTCCTTGAAGTTGGTTTTTCCGTCATTTAAGTATATGTCTAGTTTAGAGTGTGAGGCTTGCTAGTTAGGTAAGCATCATAGGGTATGTCAAAATAATCATCGGGCCACTCCTTTTGAGTTGGTTCATGCTGACGTTTGGGGTCCATCTAGACATAAGAGTCTGTTAGGTTTTTCTTATTTTGTGTCTTTTTTGGATGATTATTTCAGGAAGTCATGGTTATTTTTAATGAAAGAACGCTCAGATATTTCTTTTATTTTTCAATTATTTCATAAAGAAATTATGACTCAGTTTGGTTGCAATATTCGTATTTTGCAATCTGATAATGATTTGGAATATGTTAAAGGACCTCTTCAGTCCTATTAGGATTCTCGGGGGGAGAATTCATCAATCGTCTTGTGGTTATACTCCACAACAGAATGGTGTCGCTGAACGAAAAAAATAGACATCTTCTTGAGGTTGCACGAACTATTATGCTGCATATGTATATTCCTACACATTTTTGGGGGGATGTTGTACTCACTGCCTGTTGTCTTATTAACCGCATGTGTCGCGATCCAAGTCTCGCTCAGTAAGAGATTGTCCGCTTTGGGCCCAAACCCGTACGGATTTGTTCTTGGGCCACTACCCAAAAGGCCTATTACTAGGGAGACTTGGAACCACACATATATAGCACATTACTTTTCAACACCCACGCGATGTGGGACGAACTTCCCATAATGTGTAGCCTGCAAGCACTTACTGCAGCCACAAAGGCACCTACAATAGCCCGCCCACAACAACTGGGTCGTTACAACATGCCTTCATCTGTTCTACGTGGTGGCATTCCTCATTCTATTCTCTATCCAGATAGCTTCTTGTTTGCCTTACCACCATGTGTGTTTGGTTATGTTGCATTTTTACATGTTCTTACTCCTGGTCATGATAAATTGGATTCTCGAGCCACTAAATGTGTATTTGTGGGATACTCTCGCACTTAGAAAGGTTATAAATGCTGGAATCCTCAGAGTCGTCGTTATGTGGTTAGTGCAGATGTTACCTTCTTCGAAGGAGCATCATTTTTTTCGTCCTCCGATGATTCCTTATATGTTGATGTTCTTGCTCTGTAGTCCTCTATTCCATTGCCAATTCCTCCTTCTAGTTCTCCTCCCTTGTAGGTGTATAGCCGTCGTGACAAGCCATCCAGTACTGATGACCCGCCAGCTCCACCTCCATCATCATCAACTTCGGCTGAGGTTCTCTAATATCTTGATCTACCTATCGCTCTTCGAAAAGGTACTCGTTCTTGCACTCATCATCCTATTGATCAGGTTGTCTCATTTTCTCTCGTCTCCACTTTGTTCCTTTATAAGTGCTTTACCTTTGGTCTCTGTTCCTCAGTCTCATACTCAGACATTGGTTTCTCCAGGTTAGAAGAGTGCTATGGATGATGAGATGTTGGCATTGTCCAAAAATGGTACGTGGGAGTTAACTGATCTTCCTTCTGGGAAACATGTTGTAGGTTGTCGTTGGGTTTATGCGGTTAAGTATCATCCTGATGGTACTGTTCCATGATTGAAAGCTCGTTTAGTGGCTAAAGGGTACACTCAGACTTTTTGTGTTGATTACTTTGAAACTTTTCACCTGTGGCTCGCCTAAATTATGTTCGCATTTTATTGTCTGTTGCTGTTACTCAAGGATGGCCTCTATATCAACTTGACATCAAGAATGCCTTTCTTCATGGTGACCTACAAGAGGAAGTGTATATAGAGCAACCTCCTGGGTATGTTGCTCAGGGGGAGTAACATAAAGTATGTAGGTTGAAGAAAGCCATTTATGGCCTTAAATAGTCTCCAAAGGCCTGGTTTGACAAGTTTAGCCAAGTGGCTGGTTCATATCGGTTGAAAAGAATTGGTTCGGATCATTCAGTTTTTGTGAGACACTGTGAGAAAGGTACGATTGTTCTAGCCATTTATGTGGGTGATATAGTGATTACTGGCAATGACAGTGAAGGTATACTGTTAAAGTATAAGGGTATTTTTGTAAGGGTATTTTTTGTAATTGTTCCTCATTAATAATATACATACATATGTTGGCTAACCTGTTGGGATAACCCTTCACTTTCTCTCAACTATCTCTCTTAACATGGTATCAGAGCCACCCGAATAGGGTTCTCTGCGCCTCCACAGCCACCACGCCCCTCCACAGCCTCCGTCTTCCACCACCACACATCACCACCCCTGCGCCGCAACAAACTGACCCTACCCAACCTTTACCGAACAGCACTAACCAACCTCACCACACCAAACCATCACCATTCACACCTGCGGCTCATCAAACCAACACCACCAGACCTGCGCCTCCCCAAACCACACTTGTCGCACCTAACCAGAGCCCCATAGGCTTCGCCGTACCCAACCAATTCCCCCTTAGGCCTTAATGACCCCGCTAAGACCCTTCTTAGTCCAAACCACAGCCCACAAAACCTTCTCACTCCGTCCGAGACCCTCCATGCATTAGCCGCAACCTTTTACCCATTCATATAATTCAGATCTGATAAGTTTTCTTTCTAGTTTGTGCAGTTTGATTGGTGATTTTCTTTCATGGACCTCAGTGGTTAATTACTGGTATGATTTATTGTTAATATTCGTCTACGTATACGTTTGTGTGTTGGTTATAAGACTCCTATTCATAAGTCGGTATCAATATGGCTGATTGGTGCGGACACCAGAGCCACATTCCCAAAGGTTTACAGCCGTCGTCACAAGAAGGCTGCCCACCCTGTTGCTTTGTGGCTAGATGACTTTTATGTTGGGTCGGGCTAAGACCCCAAGACCCAAGTTCATGGATTTTATGTTTTCTTTATTTTATAACTTATTTCCTTTTTCTCTTTATGGTTTTGTTTATCTTCTTCTATAAATAAGGTGGCAAACTATGGTTTTGGATACAATTGATGATGAAATAAAAATTATTATTGTTTTTACTAGTTTTGGTCTTAGTGGACTCCAAGAGATCTTGGTGGATTTCAAGAGTTCGTTATATTTTTGCTTTAACCTACGTGTTCGGCATCAATTTGGTGTAGAGCTGAAGAGCAATCCTTCAAAAGCCCTGCCAAACAAGCCCTATTATACTATTCTCTCACCTACGAACCATAGCCACTACTGTCATTGTGACATCAGCCAAACTAATCTCACAGATCGACACAATCACCATCACCGATCGCCACCATCGCGGACTATCACCACCAGATCTGCCAATACTTCACAACCCACCACTAGTCCAAAACACCACCGCTCAAGAACTCTAACCCAACCCCTTGCCACCATCGCCATCATCAACACCAACCATCGCCACCTTTCGCCGCCGCTGCCGTCATCTGTACCATCACCAGCGACAGACACCATCGCTACCGCCACTGTCGATCTTCACTCGAGCACAATCGCAGCACATATGTCACGGATCTGATTTCCTAATTTGCACCTTATTATTTATTTTATTTAAGTATATTACTTTGTCTCTTTATTTAAAAAAAAAAACATAAAAAAAGGTCAAAGATCAAAAAAAAAAAAAGAAGTCAACGGTCAAAAAAAAAAAAACAAACTTCATCTTTTTCTTTTCTTTTCGTTCATTTTTTTTTAAAGTGCACCATCGATCCGAGGTCTCCATCACCAGCTTCCAACTATCAGTAGCATCTCTGCAGTCCCACGACACCAACTCACAAGCCGTTCAGGTCCAGATTCATCACCAATTCTGATCCACTTCTCAATTAGATTCATCACTCGAGGTCAGACCTAGCCTTAATTTGTGAAACTTGATCTGCTAGTTTTGGGTAGTATCAATTGAAATTTTTTTGTGCTGGTTCATAAACCCACTCACTTACCTTTATTTGCCCATTTTGTTCACACATCCAATTCCTATACCGCACTTGGATTATATTTGCATGACCATACCTATTTATTAATTGTGGAGCGCAACCATTCCAGTGAAAATGTATTTATTTACCATTTGGGTGACCCTAGAACCGTGAATTGTCATACTTCGTGGTCGTAGTACTAATTTGGTTCATAGTAAAATCACATTCGGAAGTTCAAGCGTCACTATTTAGCTTCTACCATCCACCTTCTAGGAAATGGTTCGTTACTATGGATGTCACATTTCGTGAGTCCAAGTCCTACTTTATTGACTCTACGGTAACCCTTCAGGGGGAGCCTAGGTGTGAAGGGCTACCTGTTTCTCCTATGATGATTGAGTTGGAGACAGGGAGAGTTGAGGGAGAGAAACCCAAAATAGAGAAAGTAGAGCTTGTTGCACCAGAAAGAGAGAGGGGTGAGCCTGAAGAAGGAGAAGGGGTAGTTGAGGGGCCGAGGGAGAATGAGTTGAGAGTTTATTCTAGGGGGACATAGAGTAAAAGAAGAGTCAGAGAAATTCCAGAAAGTAGTACTGCTCCTATTTCTCCCCTACCATTGCCATTCTCTCTAAGTGATGGAGATTCAGGTAATTCCTCTGATACACCCTCTCTCGACTTAGATGATTTAGATGTTCCTATTGCTGTTAGAAAGGGTGTTAGATCCTGTACTCAACAACCTATATCTAACTTTGTGTCTTATTCTCATCTATTTCCTTCCTATAAAGCCTTTCTTTCCAAAATTTCCTCTGTTATTGTTCCTAACCTTGTACAGGAACCTCTTGCCTATCCCAAGTTGAAACATGCCATGATTGAAGCGATGAAAGCTCTTCGAAAGACTGGCACTAGGGAGTTGACCACGTTACCTCAAGGAAAGAAGACTGTGGGGTGCAAGTGGATGTACACAGTGAAGCATCGAGCTGATGGTTCTATTGAGAGGTACAAAGCTCGATTGGTGGCAAAAGGGTTCACTCAGACTTACGGGGTGGACTATGAGGAAACCTTTGTCCCAGTCGCTAAAATGAATTCAATCAGGGTTCTTCTTTCCCTCGCAACAAATCGGGATTGGCCCCTTCACCAATTTGATGTGAAGAATGCCTTCTTGTATGGTGATTTAGAAGAAGAGGTTTACATGGATATCCCTCCAGGATTCGAGGACTCCAAGACAGATGACTCCCAGACAGATTGGAAGGTTTGTAGGCTTAAAAAATCTTTGTATGGCCTCAAACAGTCTCTTAGAGCTTGTTTGAGAGGTTTACACAGGCTATGCTCGGTTCGGATTCAGACAGAGTCATGCAAATCACACATTGTTCATCAAACACTCATCGCAGGGTAAGACTAGTGCTCTTATTGTCTATGTTGATGATATTGCGCTGATAGGAGCTGACTTGGAAGAAATGGAAAGGTTGAAGAAGCAGTTAGCTTCTGAGTTTGAGATTAAGGACTTGGGGGCCTTGAAGTTCTTTCTTGGGATCGAACTTGCTCGGTCCAAACATGGGATCTTTATTTCCTAAAGGAAGTATGTCCTTGACTTATTAAAGGAAACAGGGTTGCTTTGCAGCAAAGCTTGTGATACTCCTATGGAGCAAAATCAGAAACTTGGTGATGATAGCAGTGGGGAATTAGTGGACAAGGGGAGTTATCAGAGACTCGTTGGTAAACTTATTTATTTGTCTCATACTCGTCCAGATATTACTTTTGCCGTTATTGTTGTCAGTCAGTTTATGCATTCTCCACGAGAGTCACATCAAGATGCTATTTTTCGGATTCTTCGGTATTTAAAGTTTGCTCCCGGAAAAGGCTTGCACTTTACGAGACATGACCACCTAAGGGTGGAAGCGTACACTGATGTTGATTGGGTTGGTTCTATTATAGATAGGAGGTCCACTTCAGGGTACTGCACGTTCGTACGAGGTAATCTTGTTACCTGGAAAAGCAAGAAACGGAATGTAGTGGCTAGGTCTAGTGCAGAAGCCGAATTCAGGGCTATGGTCCAAGGTATTTGTGCGTTATTGTGGATCAAGTCTTTGCTGAAGGACTTGAAGATTGAACTGACAGATTCTATGAAGCTATATTGTGACAATAAAGCGGCCATTAGTATAGCTCATAATCGTGTTCAACATGATTGAACAAAGCACGTGGATATTGATCGACACTTTATCAAAGAAAATATCAGTAGTGGTACTAGTTGTGTTCCCTTTCTGAAGGCATGTGATCAAGTTGCTGATGTTCTTACTAAAGCCGTTGGGAGTCGTCCGTTTCATACTATCCTGGACAAGCTAGGAATGAGAGATATATTTGTACCAGCTTGAGGGGGAGTGTTAGTTATTTTTATTGTTATGTTTGTATTTTGTTTTAAGTCCAAGGACCTATTTGTAATATTTGTTTTCTTCTTCTTTTTTATCAATATAAAAGGTTCTAACAAAGGTTAGAAACCTAAGCTTTTCACCATATTCTCATACTTTGACAAACCTATGAAGATGTATTGTGATAATCAGGCAACTATGTATATTGCAAGTAATCTTGTGTTTCATGAGAGGACCAAACATATTGAAATTGATCGTCATTTTATCAGAGATATGGTTATCAGGAAGCAGATAGTTACTTCTTTTGTTAGGTCTAGTGATCAACTAGGAGACATTCTTACCAAGGCACTGAGTAGAGGGGCCGTTCTATGATCTTTGTAACAAGCTGGGCATGATAGATATCTATGCTCCAGCTTGAGGGGGAGTGTTAGAATATAAGTATTAGTGTTTATGGGTATTTATGTAATTACTCTTTATTGCTCTTTGATTGATATATATATATATATATATATATTTTTGTGTTGGCTAACCTAGTTTGGTTAGACCTTCACTCTCTCTCTCTCTCTCTCTCTCTCTCTCTCTCTCTCTCTCTCTCTCTCTCTCTCTCTCAACAGAGACTAATGCCCAACTACAAGGGAAGTGGGTTAAGTGGAAGGAGTGCATGACCTAAATTAATGCAATACACTAATGCAATATATAGAGATAGTGGAAGCTATGTTACCCAGACTCGGGTATGGGTGTCGGGTCCAGGGTGTGTATCTAGGTGTCGGACCTCCTCTAAATCCAAATCTTAGGTTCGGGGACATGTGTCTAAACGTTGGATACGGGTATGCGGACACCTTCTGAACGTATAAACATAATATGTTTATTAATATCAATAGTTAGAAATCTCTTTGCCCACAATTTTGAGCTTCTACTTACCTTTTCAACATCACTTGTGGAGGATCTGAGTGTCCGAATTGGGTACGGGCGTCGGACACGGGGATCGGGTACTTGGGTTAGTAGGAGAGTACAGGTAACATAGAGTGGAAGAAATCAGTTCAGTGAGCCCAACAATTTCGGCACTCTCCAGGGAATCATATTGACCAATTCATCCTGTGGCTTTGCATGACTGTGTGGCAAGTAATTCGCACATATCAATCCTTCCCCCTAAAATCAACCTTGTCCACATGGTTGAAGTCCAATCAAAATGAAAATTTGTAAGTTCACAGGATCCCAATTCTTGACCACAATTTTAACCCCTTTACACTTGCCTTACTTAGGTAACTCTCCACTGGCCACCTTCTCAACTACGGGATAGCAAATGTCCATTTTGAAAAGAAAAAAAAAATTCAAAGAAGTGTGTACTGGTTGAGTCCAGCAAGACCAAGACATTGTATTCACCAACCATGCCTTTTTCTCACATGGCTTGCTGGGTGTGGGCGCTCTGATTGAGAGCAACATTCTGGAACTCAAAGTGTTGTTCAGCCCAATGTATCCAACCAGTGGGTTCGTCACCAGTAATTTGGGAAAAGATAATTTGAGGTTAAAAGTGGGGTGGGTGGTGATTGGTGAGTGTGCGGCGTCCTTCTTTGGGGTGAGTGTTGTGGGAAGACTTGTCGTTGGCAAATGGGTTAATATCGGCCATATCGAGGATAAGGTGTTGGGTGTGAGTGACTCATAGGGCATGCAATTCGTTAAGTACCGATTGAAGGACAGTATTTAATTGGTTGCACAAGGGGTCAATCGGTTGGGGTGATCGTGGCGGAAAGTTTCGCCGGGGGCAAATGGGTTAACATTGACCATATCGAGGACATGGTTTTGGGTGCGAGTGACGCGTAGAGCCTGCAATTTGGTAAGGACCAAATGAATGGTGTTGGTAATTTGGTGTAAACTCGACTCGTGACAAGCCAAAATTTCGATAACTTCATTGTGGAACTCAGTGTCGGATTTCCCACGGGTGTCCATGAGATCTTACGACTCTGATACCACTGATACGGTCCAAACTTTGGACAGAGATATACTAGAGGAGAAAGAGAGATGCCATGGAGAGAGAGAGAGAGAGAGAGAGAGAGAGAGAGAGAGAGAGAGAGAGAGAAGGTAGGTATGAAATATCTTCATTCATATCCCTAAGAGTTCAAGGATTGACTATATATATATATAGCCTTACATCTACCCATGCATACTGAAAATGGAAATGTGGAGACTAATGCCTAACTTCAAGGGAAGTAGGTTAAGTGGAAGGAGTGCATGAATTAATGCCTAAACTAATGCAATACACTAATGCAATACATAGAGATAGTGGAAGAAATCAGTTCAGTGAGCCCAACAATTTCGGCACACTCCAGGGAATCATATTGACCAATTCATCTTGTGGCTTTGCATGACTGTGTGGTAAGTACTTAGCACATATCACTGTCTATTTTTAGACTATTGTTGGTTTGGGGGGGGGGGGGGGGGTAGGGGGCTGTGGGTGTGTGTGGAGATGGGGCAAAGGGCCACTGAGTGTAAACTATGAGGGTACAAAGCGTAACTTACCCAAAACAAAAACGGGACACTGAAAACCGCAGCATTACCTAACGGGCCCTAAGAAACTTGAATCTGTTTATGCATCAATTACGACATCATAGTTTTCGGAGAGTTTCTCTACACTTTTCCTTTATTGATCTCACTCTTGATGACCAATTGAAGGCTTGCATGGATACGAAACATATGTTGGCTTAAAGCCTATGTTATATGGACTCACCTATGGCTGGTGATTGCGATTTACCCAATTCATGAATCTAAGGAAACTACCATAGTTCTCTATACCTCTTATATATTCTAACATGTGGCCCAAAAAGCGCTTGGGAACTTTGCGTTGGATGTAGACTCCGTCGATGCGTATCAATTTCTTCAGTGGATCAAGAATAGATAGATGTCTAATCAACAAATAGAAATAGGAGATTTCCCCTTAGTATTCATAGGTTCTCTCGCTATCCTTTCTTTCGAAACTGTTTTTTTTTTTTATGTAAACTTAGATTTTTACATGAGCACCCATCCATTTTGAAGGAACTTTGTGGCAAAAGGAACATAATTTGAGACTTTGGTGCACTAGTATAGGACACGTATTTCGTACCAAGTGTCCATGTAACAGAGCTTAAAGCCACTAAGTACACAACGACATGGTTTGGCTGTCACTTGCATAGCCACATTTTCTAATGGAGTTAGTAGATAGGTCGAAATTTAGGGAAAAAACTGGGGTTCACCTAAATATATCCGTAGGGATTGTGTGTGTAATATTTTCCTACAGCCAAAAGAAACCAAAAAAAAAAACCTTGGATCAGGTGAAAGTTAGGTGTGTTAGTTCCTTATCAGTCTCTACCATTTGGAGAGTTGTGGGTTAGACAAATGACTTTTATGTCTGTTGTATTCTTCTTTGACCAGAAAATTAAAATTAAAATATGTTTCTACATTTGGCTCGTTTGAAGTGTTTACGGGCTGACTGAATTAATAAAACTGAAACATCCTGCTCAAATTTCATATCATCAAGGGAGATCAAAAAATAAACATTGCAGTTTTAAAATCTTCCATTTGTTTTCTCACATATATTGCTGATAGATTGATTTTTCGCAATATATGTTCGAGATGTTTATTCTTGTCAATATAGAAGTCAAAATTGCTAAATTCATTAGATAGTGAAATAATTGACCATTGAATTCTTGTTTCTTTCATCATCCCTTTAGTTTAAATGATCTTAGAACATATATGCAGGTAATCGTAACATGTATTATACTGTAAGAATTTAAACATTGATTAGTTGTTGGGGTAGACCCGCTGAAGAAAAACTGTCTGCTATTGTCAGCTGTCAAATAGATGGAGAGAGTTGACACGGAAATGGGGACATCAATTGTGCCTGAGAAATTCCTTTTGGTAACTAGAAGCAGGCATTGATGAGGTGAAGGAAATTTGTCATTTATGTTAGAAATAACAAAAAGTGATCGCAGGGGTGATAATCTGAAAATGTTGAGAAGCATTACTGTCTTCTAAAATCTGATATTAATGATTAATAGAACCACCAGTCGTAGCTAACACTTGCATTACTCCCATGTAACCAATATTATGATGTCCCACCATGATAACCACCAATATGTAATGTCTCAAATCTTGCTTCCATGAGCAACCATCAATCCTTGTTTCACCTAGAAAATTAAGCAGCAGCTGCAGCGATGGTACGATATATGCTCCTATATACAAGTAGGCATGCATACTTACCATAAGATACATTCGGTAGAATAGGAAGAGGAGTAGGTATAGGTGGTAGCATATGCATGCAAGGGTTGTGGATGAAATGCATATTTATTTACAACAAAGATTCTCTAAAGAGGGTCACCTCTCTTTATTAAAGAGAGGGCCTCTGTTTTGGCCATCGGATTGTGTTTAAAAACTGTAAAATGACAAAACTGTCATTAATGAAAACACGATCCGACGGCCAAAACATAGGCTCTCTCTTTAATAAAGAGAGGTGGCCCTCTTTAGAGCCTGACTGTTATTCACTAATTGTTTTCATAAATGTCTGTCAGTCCAAATGTTTTTGTTGTCTGATGTTTCAACTAATAATATGAAAAATGTATGTTTGATACTAAATAATGCAATGTGTATTGACAGGTGGGGATGCTCTCCAAGCAAGTTTCCATGGACATTCACTGCTAAAGAGACGATGTATCTGCTGGAGGGGAAAGTAAAGGTTTACTGTGAAGGGTATGATGGGTTTTTTGAAATAAAGGCAGGTGATTTGGTTGAATTCCCCAACGGAATGAATGTTACCTGGGATGTCACGGAAGCTGTGAGCAAGCACTATCACTTGGCGAAGTAATGTGCAACCTTGTACTTCTCTGTTTCTAATACTGCATGCGGCAGTTTGCCAGTACAGTACAATGTTTGAAGTTCACTCAGAAAGAACCACTTAGTTTAATGAACTATGACATGGTAACTATGTTCAACGTAGTAATTAGCTTTCCCACTACAAGTGGTTTTACAAAGTTTCCGGGTTTTTCCTTGTTTTTTTCATAGTTTAACGGCACTTTTTTTTTTTTTTGTTAGGTTAACGTGCATTGAAACGGAACCAAAGGGGATGCACCAATGTATACATCTGAAAATAAAATTAAATAAAAATAACACACACAAGGACTACCTAACAAAAAGAAAATATAAAACAGAAAGTCACTGTGAAGAGTCTCCCCGAAAGGATCTGAAAAGAACAAAAAGACCTAAAACAAAAAAAAAAATACAGTAGACCACAAAAGCCCAATTTGCAGCACTGGAGCAAATCAAGAAGATGGCTCAACACGCACAAAGTTCGCTTAGGGTTAGTGCCTAAACGTAGTTTTTGGGTCATTTCTTTGCAGTGAGAACCTTCTGGATGGGTCTGGAACTAGAAAAGCTTGTCGAATAAGATACCCACAACCATCTTTATTTCATTATACATTTAAAAAGTTTTATTAAAAACAAAAAACATAACATTCAATACTCTTTATCATAAAATGATAATTTGAAATAGAATAACGAACAAGAAAAAACGGAACCACATGGTTGGAATATGGGAAAATCACTTCTATAATGTGGCTTGGTGGCTCAATTTTTAAAATCACTTTTTTTAATTTCTTTGGGCGCATTTTGGTAGTTTAAAGTTTTTTTTTTTTTTTTTTTTAAATTTATTTGGGTACTAAAATACAGTTGGGCCAGATACGGATAGAAATAATTAGACCGTATATGAAAAAAGTCTTCCAATAGGTTTTTTCGTATCCAATATTGATAATTGAAACTTACATAGTTTGTTTTCGGTAAAGAATAGTCAAGACGCACTATTTGCATTTGTTTGGGGGTGATTTGCATGTGCATTAGCTAGGAAACCCAGAGCGCTGGGTTTTGAAGCAAGCATTGCAATACAATTTCTTTAAATGATGAGATTTTTCAAAAATAATTCTCAAAAATTTTGAATCTTTTCTTTGAAAATGAGGATGTGAAAACATTTCTCAATAAAGGATGACTGGAGTTCAACTTTACTTGATTAAAAGGTATCGGAACGTTTCGACGGCCCCGGAGCCAGGTGTAGCAGTCCTCACATCGAAGCAGATCACGGCGACAATCGAACAACTCTTGCAGGGCCAGCATCAAACCCAACAACAGATTGAAACCCTGTTGATGGTGTGTAGTGGGACAAGTATCAAAATGTGATTAAATGAGGTTTAAGATGTTGTCATGTGTCTAGTAAATGGGGTCCACCTTGATCTATGTGTAAACATCATTCGGTCACAATTCACTCACCAAACAACCCTTAGTACAACCTAGCATAGCTTGTAACTAGTAGTGATGGATTTGAAATGTTATAATCTGAGTCAAGTGAGACATTCAATTGAACTAACATCGTGACATTGTAATTTTAGAAACAATTGTTAGGATTGAACATCTTCCTCAAGCTCTTTGATACAAAATCTCAATCTAGCAATTTTTTTTTTCCCCCTGTTCTCTCCCTCTTTTTCCTTCTCCGTACAGTTGGAAGTATATTAATATTCAAACATGTAAGATGTTGGAAGAAAATGATATCTATATATATATATATATATATTTAGCATAAAAGGAGTTGGTGATGAAAGCTCCCTTAGAAAGTCCCTACTCACATTTTTTGCTGACCCAGATTCGTGGGGGCATGGACTTTTTTAGTGTACAAGAAAGAACCAACCCAACACATCTCAATCTGTTTTTGTTTCCCACTCGGAATCGGCATCTTGTTTGCAAATGCATCTTAAATGTTACAGACGAGGACACACACGCGCGCACACACACACGCACATCCAAACAATATTGAGGATGTTAAATCAAGGACTACTGTTCATGGTATATGCAAAATAGGAAAGAAACCAAAAGAAAAAAGGAAAGAAAAAAAAATTATGTTCACTTGCACTTTCATATCAAAGCGGACTGGATCTATTTAATGATGAATCATCCCAAAATAGAAAAATAGAATAAAACGAAGACTCAAAAGATTTATAATAAAGTGAATCTATGTAAATTAACCCCCTTCCCCCCTCCCTCTATTTCAAAGGGGTATGTCATACAAAATGCAACTTATGTTACAAGAACAGTACATTCTTTTTCTTTTTCTCTTACTTTCATCCTATTAAATTGTACTTGAAACGGAAGAAGCTATACTGATCTACAAGGGGATAATTACACCAAATTATTAATTGTGTTTTTTACAATACAATGAGAAAAGCTGAGAAAAAGTAACATTTTACACATCAAAAAAATAACTCTTCTGGAAGGAATGTTGTTACATGTTCATCGCTCTACTTGTAACCTCTGATTCGCCCTCCTGCATCTCCCCATCAGCTGCCTCTCTATTTTCCTGCAATAATAATAATAATAGAAAACGGAAGTGAGATACTGTAGATACAAACACACAAGTGTTAAAAACTCAATAAACCATCAGCTAAAACAACCGATCCTAGTAAATCTCTGTTAGCATATGCAAGTCCCATAAGACAACTCAGATGAATGTGTTTGTAAAATAGTAATGGAGTGAAATATCAAACATACCACTTCATCTTTCAACCTGGTTTCAGCAAGGTAACGCTCCAATGCACCTTCTCCCCGAAGAATTTTCCCTCCACATCCAGAGGAATTTATCGAACCTACTGACTCATCGTCAATCACAACTGCATCAACTCTATCATTTCCTGTCTTTACATCTGGAATCTGATGATTAAAAAGAAACACAATGGTCCATCTCAGTATACAACATTGGAGTGCTAAAATAGACAGCTGAAAAATCAAATGCTATTTTCTCTGATAGCCATGCATGTGATACACAATTGTGCTCTGGCCCTTGTATAAGTAGCCAACTGTTAGAGTTAGTTTTATGCTAATTGTAATTTTTTGACTTTAGTGTGTGGGTCGTCCTGTAATTTCACTTTCTTCTCTTCTTGTTTAATATAAAAGGGGAGGGACAAGTTGTCTCTCACTAAGCTTTACCAAATAACAATCTAACATGGTATCAGAGTCACACCCCAAACCCTAACCCTGATCCACTGCACCACCGCCAACGCCACCACCCCTGCTTGCGCTGACATCCACCTACCCTCCCTGGCCTTCGCAGTCCCCCAAACCAACCCCTAGCCTGCGCCGCATCCCAGAACCACCATCTCTGGCTGCACCGCAGGCCCCAGCTCCCTCTTAGCCTTCGCAGCCTCACCCACCATCCTTCCCTGCCTCGCACACCCACCAGCCACTCTGGGCTGACTCCCACACACACCTAACCCCTTCACACTAATTTCCAAGCCCTACAAGGGGCTACTTTCTCTTTTTCAGACCATTTTAGGTCAGTGGGTTTGATTGGGGATTGTTTGTTGGTGCTTCTTGGTCCCTTAATGGACCCTTGAATCCGTCTTGGTGATTCTTCCATACCCATCTCCTTCGTCTTCCTTCATTTGTTGTGGGTTTTCCATTTGGGTCACGGAAATATGACCGACCTAGATAAACCAACGGCGACTGTTGAGATCGTGGTTACACCCTTGGATCCCAATCTCAAAATTACTACCGTCCCTTTCAATGGCCAAAATTAATTGAAATGGTCTCAGGCGGTAGAACTTTATTTGAAGGCACGGGGGAAGATGGGACATCTTGATGGGCGTGTTACAGCCCCTTCTACCACTGATCCGGGATATGATAAGTGGGAGATTGAGAACTCTATTATCATGTCTTGGCTCATCAACTCTATGGTTCCTGAGATTGGTGAGAGCTTTTATCAGATGAAGACAGCTAAGGCTATTTGGGACACCGTTGCTTCCACTTTCTCTCGACGGGGGAATTATGCTCAGGAGTTTGAGCTGCTCCGCTCCATTGACCATTTTGAGCAGGGTGATATGACCGTCACCCAATACTACACTTCTCTAGCTACTAGTTGGGATCATCTTGATCACCTGCACTCTTTTCAGCCTACTTGTACCACTGATGCCGAGGAGTACAGGAAATTTTTGGAGAGACAACGGGTTTTTAAGTTTCTACAGGGGCTTCATTCCGATTATGATGTTCGTAGTCGAGTTCTTGGGATGGATGTTCTTCCTCTTCTTCAGGAGGCCTTTGGTTATGTTCAAAATGAGGAGAGTCGTCGTTCTGTTATGCTTGCTTTTACCGAACGTTCTGCTCTAGTTTCTGTCCCACCCAGAGAAGGGACCTAGCAGTCTATTCTTTCAGACCGACCTGTCATGATATGTGATTATTGTCATCGGCCCCACCATACTCGGGCCAATTGTTGGAGCCTTCATGGACGTCCCCCTGGTGGGCGGGGAGGCCGTGGAGGTGGTCGTGGGGGCGATCATGGAGGTCGTCCAGGTGGCCGAGGAGATGGTACTCATGCTCATCATACTACTGTTGATACTGAGACTTCACCTCGTGTTGATGCTGCTCCTACCTCTGATATGGACTCTTTATCTCCTGCTGAGCTGGAAACTCTTAGAAACTTGATGGCCCGGTGTACTTCATCCTCAACTACTAGTACCTCCTCTTCTTTTACACAATCAGGTAATATTGTCACGCTGGTAAGAGCTTTCCTTTCTCTTTCTTCATCTCATTGGATTATAGATTCAGGTGCTTCTGACCATATGTATCGTTCCTCTGACTTGTTTTGTGATAATAAGCCCTGCACAGGTCCGGATAAAGTTCGAATTGCTAATGGAACCTTTTCCTCTGTCTCAGGGAAAGGTCTTATTCATGTCACTCCGTCTTTACCGCTGACTTCAGTTTTACATGTCCCTAGTTTCTCTCATAATCTTTTATCCTTGAGTCGTATCACTCGTGATTTGAATTGTTGTGTAACATTTTTCCCCTCATTGTGTCTTTCAGGATCTTATCACGAAGAGGGTGATTGGCAATGGTAAAGAGACACAGGGACTTTATATCGTGGATAAGGGACAGAAGATTCTAGATGAGGGAGAGGAGATTGCTGATCATACTGTCGTTTTGAAGAATAAAGCTGAAGATTTAGTGCTTTGGCATAGGAGACTAGGCCACCCATCTTTTTCTTTACTTAAATATATGCTTCCTTCTCTTGTTGAAAAAACTGGTATTTCAACTTCCAATATTTTGTGCGATGCTTGTGAACTTGGGAAACATTTCCGAGCTTATTATGCTCCCCGTAATATTAAGAGTTCTGTTCCTTTTTCTTTAATACATTTTGATGTTTGGGGTCCTTCCCGAACTATGTCTTTGAAAGGTCATAGATGGTTTGTGTCTTTTATAGATGATTATTCCCGTACTACATGGTTATATATGATGAAAGAAAAACGGGAAGTTTTCTCTATATTTCAAAATTTCCATAAAATGATAAGTACCTAGTTTGGAGCGGTGGTGAAAGTCTGGTTTGATAATGGAGGTGAGTACATTGATTCAGGTTTAGGTAATTATTTCTGTTCCCATGGTATTATCCATCAGACTTCTTGCACTGACACTCCACAACAAAATGGGATCGCTGAACGTAAGAATCGTCACCTTTTAGATGTTGTTCGGTCTTTACTCTTCCAGGTTCAAGCCCCTCGCTCTTATTGGGGTGAGGCCGTGTTAACTGCGGCCTATCTTATCAACTGTCTCCCTACTTGTGTGTTGGACAAGAAAACATCTCTACAGGTCCTTTCTCACCTGTCTCTATCCTCATCCATTCCGTCTCGTGTGTGCTTTGTTCATAACCACAGTCCAACCCGTGGAAAATTAGATCCTCGTGCTATTAAGTGTGTGTTTGTCGGTTACTCTCCCACTCAAAAAGGGTACAAGTGCTACCATCCTCCGTCTAGGAAATGGTTCGTCACTATGGATGTTACATTTCATTAGTCACAGTCCTACTTTCTTGACTCTACGGTATCTCTTCAAGGGGAGCTGAGGTGTGAAGAGATACCAGTTTTGCCCATGATGATTGAGGTGGAGATAGAGAGGGTTGAGGGAAAGGAACCCGAAGTAGAGAGAGTTGAACCAGGGAGAGAAAGAGGTGAGAGGGAACCTGAAGAAGAAGAGGTAATTGAAAGGCAGGGGGAGAATGAGTCGAGGGTTTATTCCAGGGGTACATGGAGTAAAAGAAAGACTAGAGAAGCTCCAGAAGTTTGTACTGCTCCTGTTGCTCCACTGCCATTACCATTCCCTCTATGTGGTGAAAATTCAGGTAATTTCTCTGATACACCCTCTCTTGAACCTGATGATCTAGATGTTCCCATTGCTGTCCGTAAAGGCGTTAGGACATGTACCCAACATCCTATATCAAACTTTGTGTCTTATTCTCGTCTTTCTCCTTCCTATAAGGTCTTTCTTTCAAAAATTTCCTCTGTTAGTTTTCCTAACCATGTACAGGAAGCTCTTGATGATCCTAAGTGGAAACATGCCATGATTGAGAAGATGAAAGCTCTTCGAAAGACTGGTACTTGGGAGTTGACTATGTTACCTAAAGGAAAGAAGACCGTGGGGGTGTTGAAAGGTATAATTATCCTTCCTATAAGGTCTTTCTTTCAAAAATTTCCTCTGTTAGTGTTCCTAACCATGTACAGGAAGCTCTTGCTGATCCCAAGTGGAAACATGCCATAATTGAGGAGATGAAAGCTCTTCGAAAGACTGGTACTTGGGAGTTGACTATGTTACCTAAAGGAAAGAAGACCGTGGGGTGCAAGTGGGTGTATGCTGTGAAGCATTGAGCTGATGGTTCTATTGAGAGGTATAAAGCCCGGTTGGTGGCAAAAGGGCTCACTCAGACATATGGGGTGGACTATGAGGAGACCTTTGCCCCCGTTGCGAAGATGAATTCTATTAGAATTCTCCTTTCCCTGACAGTTAACTAGGATTGGCCACTACACCAGTTTGATGTAAAGAATGCTTTCTTGCATGGTGACCTAGAAGAAGAGGTTTATATGGATATTCCTCCCGGGTTTGAGGACTCCAAGACTGACGGGAAGGTATGTAGATTTAAAAAGTCTCTGTATGGCCTCAAACAGTAAGGGCCTGATTTGAGAGATTTACGCAGGCTATGCTTCGGTTTGGGTTTAGACAAAGTCATGCAGATCACACACTGTTCATCAAACATTCCTCGCAGTGCAGTGTAAAACTATTGCTCTTATTGTGTATGTTGATGATATTGTTCTTACAGGAGATGATCTGGAAGAAATGGGAAGGTTGAAGAAACAATTGACCACTAAATTTGAAATAACAGACTTGGGGATCTTGAAGTTCTTTCTTGGAATTGAGCTTGCTCGGTCTAAACATAGGATCTATATTTCCCAAAGGAAATATGTCCTAGACTTGTTAAAAGAGACAGGAATGCTAGGCAGTAAAGTCTGTGATACACCTATTGAACAGAACCAAAAGCTTGGTGATGACACCAGTGGGAAGTTAGTGGACACGGGGAGTTATCAAAGACTTGTTGGTAAGCTTATTTATCTATCTCATACCCGTCCTGATATTGCATTCACTGTTAGTGTCGTCAGTCAGTTTATGCATTCTCCACGACAGTCACACCAAGAAGTCGTCTTCCGGATCCTTCGATATTTAAAGTCTGCTCCAGGGAAAGGTTTGTTCTTTGCAAAACATGACCACCTAAGGGTGGAAAGGTACACTGATGCAGATTGGGCTGGCTCTATTACTGATAGGAGGTCTACTTCAGGGTACTACACATTTGTGGGAGGTAATCTCGTTACCTGAAGAAGTAAGAAGCAAAATGTAGTGGCCAGGTCGAGTACAGAAGCTGAATTCAGGGCAATGGCCCAAGGTATTTGTGAATTGTTGTGGATTAAGTCATTACTAAAGGATCTGAATGGTGATCAGACAGAGTCTATGAAACTTTTTTGTGACAACAAAGCGGCCATTAGTATAGCTCATAATTCTGTTTAGTATGATAAAACAAAACACGTTGAGATTGATCGACACTTCATCAAGGAGAAGATTAGTAGTGGTACTATTTGTCTTCCCTTTGTGAAGTCTTGCGATCAAGTTGCAGATGTTCTTACCAAGGCTATTGGCAGTCGACCTTTTCACACTATCTTAGGCAAGCTAGGCATGAGAGACATCTTATTACCCGCTTGAGGGGGAGTGCTAGAGTTAGTTTTATACTAATTGTAATTTTTTGACTTTAGTGTGTGGGTCCTTATGTAATTTCACTTCTTGTTTAATATAAAAGGGGAGAGACAAGTTGTCTCTCACTAAGCTTTACCAAATAACAATCTAACACCAACCTCATACATAGCTTCCGTCAGAATGCTTTCAATAATGGCTCTTAAACCCCTAGCACCAGTATTCTTAGCCATTGCTTTCTTTGCAATCAGTCTCAATGCTCTTTCTGTGAAATGTAGCTTCACCTGAAAATGATGTAGATTTAGATTTAGATTTATGCAAGAGTCACTTCGGTTGAAAACTTGATACATGTCAGAAGAGAGAATCCCAAAGAAGAGATCCATTAGTCAGATGCTTACACTATTCATGCTAAACAATTTCTTGTACTGCTTACCAAGAGCATTTTTTGGTTCTGTGAGGACCTGTTATGAATGCACAAGAAAGACACCTTATTAGCCACTTCCGATAAAGATGAACAAAGCCAAAGTCGAACAATCGATAATTTAAGTTTAAGAGTGTCTCCCACCCATGTCCATGTTGAGCTTAGTAAGTTCAGGAAAATCTAATGAAAAGGAGGAGATATATAAATGAAGAAGAAGACCCGGCTTTAACCATCACAAGAATATGTGTACATAGGTTAATCACCCTAAGATCTATAGTGAATTTATCCTCAACAATAAATTCTCCAAAGCTATATGAAGGCTAGCTTAATACATTATCATTTTCCAAGAGACGATCAAAATTCTGTATATCACAAAAAAAAAACAGAAAGAAAAAGAAAATCATGACTTGGAACTATGAAAAATAAATAGAGCATACGCAAGTTGACCATGTGATGTAGAAACAACTAGCCGAAGCATGTTTACAGAGATCTCAAGTCCCTCTTGTTATCATAAATTCATAATAACTAGTGACGGGCTGTAAGAATAGGAGATTTTGTAAGAGTTCCAACAATTCATTGTCTTTAAAATAAAAATATGCTTCATTAGAATAGTATAGTGCAATTCCAAAAAATTCAAATACGTGGTCTTTGGACAGCTCTGATTGAACCATTCCTACCCTTGGATGAAAGTGAAGTGGAACTGAATGCTCTTTAAAATGTCTACCTCATCCTCAATGTAAAACATTAAACAAGCCTTCGTCCTTATATAGTCATTAGTTATGCATGTGTTGTGCATTCATTGCTGGAGGTAGGGATAGTCACAACCCCATCCTAACCTAATTCCCGCAACCATTTAACCTTCCTAGTCGAGGATGCGGCAGAGAAAAGTGGATTTTCACAGAATACTCCCCTTGACATGCCCTATTAGGAGAGAAATAGTAAAACATGGTCAAACACCATGAACAAGCACAATAATAAATTGATGTACCTGAACAAGTTGATCTTCAGTTAGAGCTGACAAACTAACTAAAATTGGGAAGCGTCCAATGAACTCTGGTATGAGCCCATATGAGATAAGATCACCACTCTCTACCTAAAAATAAGATGTGCAACTTTTAGACATGAAGGGAAAATGGAAAGGGGAAAAAAAAAAGACTGAATTATTAGCGTCAAATAGACCATAACAAAAACTTCAACACAAGAAGAACACTACAATTAAAGAAATCCTAAAATTCATTGGATATGCTCTCGAGTCTCACAGATTCCAGTAATGCTGATGTCACTACGGCATTAGTTAAACCACCAGTCCTCATACTAGCACGAACAGGTGCTCCAAAGCCAATTGAAGAATCCTGCCGTCTGTTAAAGAATCAGATAACATGGTTTAGTCAGTCCACATCTCCACGTATTGAAAATAACCTACAGTGCACAATTTCATCCAGAAAGAACTTTCAAAAAGTTACCTCTCTGAAATGGTTTTCTCCAAATCAACAAATGCTCCACCACAAATAAAAAGGATGTCTTTTGTATCTATCTGCAGAATTTTGAAAGGCAAGTAAAGTCAGCTTATACGAATAAAATAGGCTGTTGTTCAGATGATGCATCCTTCCTTGTAGATTAGATAAATCGCCACTTGAACAACACCAAAATGGTATCTTGCCGTTTCATTCAACAAATTATAGGAATCCAGTAACCGGAAAAAAGAGGCCTGATAAGGAAAAGAATGCAACCTAGGAAGCTGGGTTTTTGCAATGTTTGGGTATTCTTTGGTGTCTTAGAGCAGAGAATTAAATGCCGTGGATCCGGACTTCGATTTGTGGATTTGCCACTTCTACATGTGGCTTAGTGCCCATGTATCATGTACTTTTCTCTACCATTCTCTTAGAATGTTTTTAGGTTTACAACTTTGTTTTCAACGACACAAATCCTTGAAAAGAAAACTGAACTTTCATTGGCAACAGAAAAGTTCCACCATTGCAAAAAATAAATTGGTAACGTCACTGAAAGGGACATTTCACATGGCTGAGATTTGAAGAATCCGAGTCCTTCATGACTTTAACAATCATCACGGTGCATGAATATTGTACAAGCAGGTGTTTGGAAAGATTTATTTTTCAACATCAATTCTTATTTCCTCTATCTACCACCAAATGCTAACTAACAACCACATACCTAAGCATAGCTGTTGACCGTTTCTCCCACTTTCCATCATCACACTGCCAACCATCAATTGTTGCCACCAGTTGATATCATCAGATCCTAAGTTCCTAATTCTACTAAATTTGGTGGTCCAACTATCTACTGCCAAAATCATCACCAACCAAACTAAAATTCTGATCCTTTGGAGGTGTCACCTGAGTAACTGGTACAGTCTCTGGCTAAAGCTTATCAGAGGCCCAGAATTGAACCTTCCTTCAATCGGTTCTATAACCAAGGGGAGGGCCACACCCCATTCCATAGCCCAGACAGTGGAAACAAAGAAAGAATAACACATCTAGTTCTTCAAAATACCACTTCCAGTAAACATTACCAAAACCTTCAGCCAAAGCAAATAACTTGTCACCTAAAAGAAACAAGGCCGCCTTTTGTACATTTCTTTTGGTCCAGATAATCGAAATAGTGAAGAAATACCGGGGGACCACCTGTCACGTACAAGAACCAAGCCCACCTTTTGTACTTTTCTATTGGTCCAAAAATATCAGGAGATTGGATCTAGAAAGCACTTTCAATCACTCAAACACCTAAATGAAATCGTGTGTTCTGGAGTTACAAACAAGGAACTCCATTCTTTGATGGCACCGTTGATGATTCTCCAATTTCGTAATCTAAACACAGAAAACCCATTATAATTTGAAACTTCTACTTGATAGTCTTGTATCATGCTGCCTCGACTTCAAACTCGATGGTTGTTACCTGTGCAGGACACTCTCCCTCTAATATCTTCACTAGATCTCAGCATAGGCAGGCCAGCCTAATTTGAGGCCAATGCTTGGAATCTCCAAAAGTGATTGAGTGGTCATGCCTAGTGAGGTTGCTGTCGTGCTGGTTTCAGTGGTATTGATGATAAATTCGGTTGTAATGGGGGATGGTTCCCTATCTCCAAAGAAAGGTTGGAGGAGCTTGGTTTATAGGATGAAGTATTCTGATCCTAGTATGAGTTGGTGCTGTGGGGTGTTTGCCACTCCGAGTGGACTTATGTCGTGCAAGTGTCTCTGACTGTGATGCAGTTATTGACCCAAATAGGGACACCAAGGTTTGAAGACTCTGGGTCTTGGAGCAAACTTCTGAATTTTGGAAAGTGTGCTTCATAAGCGAATGGGATCGGATGTGGGGTCCTTGAGGAGAATAACAAAAGAGTGGAGCCCATCACCTAAGGAGATTTGTGGTTGAGCCACGTTCCCATCATGAATTTGTATATGCACATTGCACATGACTACAAGATGATAAAGAGCGTAAAATATGAAGAAAAGGAACGAATATATATATATTTAAAGAAAGGAGGCATTGATTTTAAAGTTCGTGTGACAATGTCACAATGCAATGGTATAAACTATAAAGAGCGTAAAATATGAAGAAAAATGAGGATTGTATAGGTATATACAGAACCCTTCTAATGAGGACTCCCTCACTTTGTTAAAGTGAGGACTTTTGTTTAAAGCATTTGGATCTAGTTTTCATTAAGGGTACTGACGTAATTTCACAGACTGAAAACTGGATCCAATGGTTGTAAAAAGAAGTCCTCACTTTGTTAAAATGAGGACTTCCTCATAAGAAGGGTTCTGTATATATATATATATATATATATTTAAAGCAAGGAGGGCTTGATTCTAAAGTTCATGTGACAATGCATTGGTGACATTCGCCCTGCAGTTTGTGGAGGTGAAAGTGTAACAGAAGTCATGTAACAAATATGTTTACAATCAAAGATTTTTTGAAAATAGTAATAAGTTTACAATTAAGTTTGTGAAACCATGTTTAGCCTACATGATTTCTCATCTGATCATAACAATGAGTGAACTACCTCTGGCCCACAATTATTCACTAAAAGGACTGTTCCAATCAAATCCATTCATTTAGTAAAGAATTTATTTTAGTTAATTTTATTTTATTAGGATATAAATCCCATGATTTAGGGATTCATTATTGATTTGATAGGATTAGATTTAGTCTTGTTAATAGTGTGTATTATTGTATATGTGTTGTCCCACATCGCTTTGCCAATGTATTAGTCTAGGTGTTGGAAGCCTATATATAGGCTCTTGTATTCTTCTTTTCATTAATTCAATATATTGTGATTCCACACATTTACATGGTATCAAAGCCCTCGTTCTTGGGTTTGCTCATCTTGCCGATCCTTGGTTAGGATTTGAGAGTTCATTGTTATTGCCGGATTTCCGTACGAAGTTCGAGAGTTTTCTTCTTCCTTTTCATTCAGTCGCAGCCCACACATCGAAACCCTAACTACACACAGCAGCAGCTGCAACCAAACCAATCCAAACCCTAACCAAACACAGCAACTGCAGCACCAACCCTTCAGCCCACCCTCCGACGACCTTCGCCTGAGCACGGCGACCCTCGCCTGACTCCAGCAACTCCGGCGACCCTCCAGTAGTCTTTTGGCTCTTTTTTTTCAAGGTTTTTGGCTCCAATCTGCTTCTGTTACGCTTTTTGGCTTCTATACGCTTCCATTTTGTTTCCTTCAATCTCATGGAGTCCAAAGCTCTTCCTCAACTCACAACTAGGAAGTTGAATGGATCCAATTTTCTCCAATGGTCCCGAGCTGTCAATATTGCCCTCACTGGCTTGGGTTTTGATGCTCACCTTACCGAGTCTTCTCTCACCACCGACGACAAGGCCATCAAGACATGGAAACAAATGGATGCCCAAATCGTTGCTCTCCTTTGGAACTCTATGGAACCACACGTTGCGGATATGTGTGGTCACTTGGGCACCTGTAAGGATATTTGGAATTATGCTCATCTCTTAATCTCTAGCGATCTCACTCGGATGTATGATCTCTCCTCTCAGTATTTTCAGTTGCAACAAAGTGATCTCTCAGTTATTGAGTATTTTGCCTCCTTCAAACGGTTAGTTGAAGAACTGAACGGTGTTATTCCTATTACTACTGATGCAAAGAAACAGTAGGAATAGCGGGAGCAAATGGCCGTAATGAAATTTCTTGCTGGCTTAAAATCTGATTTTGAGCCTGTTCGGTCCCAAATTTCTAGGGGGTGCCTCTTTGCCTTCTCTTGCTGAGACCTACCAGCGTGTTCTCCGGAGTACATTTCGTGATCAGGGTTTTAATTCTTCTGTTACTGATCATTCCGCCTTAGATACTCAGGCTCCACCACCCACTGCTAGTCGGGGTGATGGCAATCCCCATCGTGGCCGTGGTGGTTATCGTAGTGGATATGGGGGTCGTGGTCGTGGTGATCGTCCTCATTGCACCAACTGTGATAAAGACGGTCATTACAAGGAGACATGTTGGGATCTCATTGGTCGCCCTGCTCTATTTGCTCATGCTGTTGTTTCTAGTGATGCTTCGTCATCTTCTCATGCTCCTGCTGCAGGTGATCCGATTTCCATCTCCGGTGAAGAGTACTCTTAATTCCTTCAATTCCTGGCCTCTCACTCTCTCAGCATGCCTCTGCTCCTAGTACCTCTCTTGCTCAGACAGGTACCTCCACTGTTTCTTACTTCCCACTCTCGTCCTTGGGTAATTGACTCTGCTGCCACCTATCATCTCACAGGTATATCCACCCTTTTTTCGTCTCTTGAACCGTCCTCATCCTTACCTCTCGTTACTTTGGCAGATGGCTCTTCTATGCCGGTTGAAGGCATAAGGACTGTCTAATTATCCCCATCTTTGTCCTTATCATCTGTTCTTTTTATTTCTCGTTCACCCTTTAATTTGATATATGTTGTGAAGTTGACTAAAGATCTTAATGCTTATGTTTCCTTTTTCCCTGATTCTGCTCTTATTCAGGATTTGACGACTCAGAGGACAATTAGCATCGAGCATGAATCCAAAGGTCTTTACTACGTTGATGAATTGTCTAATTCTTGCAACTGTGTCTCCTCCTTACCAGATCCACTGTCACAGCCCGGTCCCACCATAGCGGAACCGGAGCCCGTGGCACGCCACCGAGGCTCTTCCTACTCAAATCAAAGTTGTAGCAGCGGAAAATAAACTTAAAATATAACAAATAGTAGTCGCTCTTTTGAAACAATATACCCGAAGTTGTTAAAATTCATATAAATTTGAAAACGTAATTATATTTTGAAACGAATGAATTTATATTCAAAGGGATCCCAAAGGTGCCCTAACAACCAATCAAAACATTTAAATAAGTTGCAAAAGGGGTATAAAAAGTTTTCATGCAGGGGTCATTTCGACCGGTCGAGATGCCCCTTTCGACCGGTCGGATGACCCTCGGCAATAATCCTTCACAACAGAGGGTACTTCGACCGGTCGAGCTGTCCCTTTCGACCGGTCGAATGACCCTCTGACAGCAATCCTTCTTGCACAAGGAAATTGCCTAAGGTCAAACGACTCTTGCGACCGCAAACTATCTCAACATTAATACAAGACATAAAGTCGACAAGTAAAACATTTCAAACCGTGAACTCTAGGTTCAAGTACATGATAACTTAAACAACCCCAACCATGCTTTCAAAGTCAAAACAAAACGTAGTAATTCCTTACAGGATTTGGAACTAATATAAAACGTTTACAAGACGACTCTCCATTCTATTACAAGTCCCTTAACAACTCAAATGAAATAGACTATACGATTACAAAATCACGAGATTAAAGCATTGAGTTGCCTTCTAAGCGAACTCCCAAAACCCCCGTGCTCATATCTTCGATTCCTCGCCAGCATTAACACCTGAAATGGTTATTTGAATAACCACACATATTTCGATTTGTTTAAGCTAATGCTTAGTGAATAAATCAACATATGTACATGAATGATAAACATGTCCGCATTCACATCTCTACATTTCATACTAGTCGCCGGAGACTCACGTGCCCGTCCATATTCCCAATCCGCGACTCCTCGCCAATAAGTCCACGCGAAAGGGTAAGACCCACGATTCTACAAACAATCGTGCGACCTTAATGCCACTCTATCGGCTCCACAAAATGGTACGGTGACCACGTGCTCCTTCTGACCCAAATAAGCAACTTAACATGCTCAAATACATATCACCATGCTCGCGGTAATTAAAACATATCACCGTGCTATTGAGCCTACTTATCAATATAAATGCCCAATATGAACTACACAATATATCTCTAGGAATTAATACATGCTATTCAAACATAACATGAATACATATCAAGAAACCATTCCAAAAACATAGTTGAATCACTCACCTCCGATTTACGCGCTTATAATTCAATTTGAAGAAAACCCGTGCACAAAGAACGTGCAGAAGTCCGTCTAGTACAATTCCTATGGATCAGAATTCCATTTATCAACTTTTATGAAAAATTCTAGAAAACAACTTTTTGAAAAAAAACTTGGCCAAACAAGTCCTAACATATATCAAAACGAAGCTCTTACCTCGAGGAGCTCGAATATGAAATCTAGGAGAAAACAAACTGACGGAAAGTCGTCGTTTGGCGTCGCAAAGCTCTAAGCTCCCAAAATCTCCCTATGGCCTCCTCTCTTGAACTTTAGGTTAAACTTATAAAAATATGGAAGTCATCACTTCCTATTTAAAGGCAAAACTCTTGGGAATTACGTTTACCTCCCCACGAGTTTTCAAAACTCAAAAACAGTCTCTGAAACTTTCTATACAACTTATTCACAGCTTTACGAGTGAAACCTCCAAATTATACAAGTTTCTGACTAAGTTTCGTTTGGTTGCTAAAACACGAATTTCTACATGGCTTTTCCGAAGTTACTAATTAGCCTACCAAATTAATAGCGTGTTCATTCGTTCTCACCAGGATACTGAAACTAACAGTAGATATAAATTCTAAAACAGAAAATAATACAGATATTGAAATACACAGGTAAACATTTATTTCCAGATAAACATTTAAAGTATTCCACAGTGACCGTCTCATACTCGAAGAGACTTCACAAACAATAAATCCTCAATTACCACAGTTTCAAAGGGTTCTCTAATACAGACACCCAAATCAACTCGTGAGTCAAAACTCACTCAACCATGTGTCATAGGACACGCCACATCACATTATCATGCATGACAATATGATACAAATGCAATAACACAAATGTGGGTGTTATATCCACTGCCGTCCTGGTCATCCTTCCTTGGCCAATCTGAAGTAGGGGTGGGCATTCGGGTGGTTCGGTTTCGAACCGTAAACTTCAGTTCGGGTTGTTCGGGTTCGGATTGACAATTATAGTACCGAAAACCGAACTGAACTAAAGTTCGAAAATTCAGTTCGGTTTCGAACTTTTACTTCGGTTTCGGGTTGAAACTTCGGTTTCCGAAATTTAGCCAAGATCAAAAAATGAAAATCAAGAAGGATAATCTGATCACTTATCAGATCTCATTTTGGATTGGCAAAGCACAATAGACAAAATCCATTAAAATTAAAAACCCACTTTGACATGGCCACTTGAGTCCTTGACTCTCACACCAACACTGTTATACTTATACACACATATATATACATATATATATATATATGTACACACGCAGCAGATTCACAGAGTCACAGTCACATACATACACACACATATATGTACACACACACACAGAGTCATATGACACACACTTCGACACACACACAAATATATACAAACACAGAATCACATGACTCTCTCTAACACACACACTTACCCAATCCAGCATTGAGAGACTGGTTTGCCTGACTTCCTGAGCCTCGCCGGATGCCGCTGGACTGGTGGAGAGAGAGATAGTGGCCGTGGTGAGTGAGAGAGCACTCAGAAGTCAGATCCATGTCGTCGCCGGACAGATCACGTCGCCGCAGGACTGACATGCAGTCGCCGTCGCCGAGAGGAGGAAGGACCGAAGGAGTAACGTCTCTCCGTCTCTGGGTCTGGTCTGCGACTCTTGAAGTCTTGAACGGCTGAGAGTGTGAGAGTTGAGGGATGAATTTATTTATTTGAGCCTTATCCCTAATTCCCAACACGTTTTATTATATATTTATTAAATTTCGGATATTCGGTTTCGAACCGAAATTTATTTTCCTACCGAAAACCGAACCAAACAAAGTAAAACAGTTCGGTTTCGAACTGAAATAAGTTTGGTTCAGTTTTATCCGAACTGAAGTTCGTTAAAATTTCGGGTTCGGGTTGGTTTTTCGGGTTGGCCCGAAGTATGCCCACCCCTAATCTGAAGCTATTAGTACCTAGTTTAAGTCATTTATCTACTTTAGAGTGTGAGTCCTGTCAATTGGGGAAGCATCACCGTGTCCAGTTTGCTCCCCGAGTTAATAAACGTGTGTCTAGTCCATTTCAATTAGTGCATTCCGATGTTTGGGGACCACACCGTATTACCTCTATTAAGGGATATCGGTATTTTGTTAGTTTTGTTGATGATTTTTTCCCGAATTACGTGGCTTTATTTAATGAAAAATTGTTCTGAGTTATTTTCTATTTTTCTACATTCTGCAATGAAATTAAGACTCAGTTTAATGTTCCAATTAAAATTCTCCGTAGTGACAATGCACAAGAATATTTTTCCCATCCTTTCAACACATATATGGCACAATATGGCATGCTTCATCAATCCTCGTGTGTTCATACCCCTCAGCAAAATGGGGTTGCAGAAAGAAAAAACCGTCACTTATTAGAAGTCACCCGTACATTGTTATTTGAGATGAGGGTCCCCAAGAATTTCTGGGGAGAAGCAGTTCTTACGGCTTGCCATTTAATTAATCGTATGTCGTCTTCCATCCTTGATGGGGGCACACCCCATGCCACTTTGTTTCCCACTACCCCACCTTTCCCTGTTACTCCACGTGTGTTCGGGTGTGTCTGTTTTGTGCATCAACTTACTCCAGGTACCGATAAATTGGATCCCCGTGCTATCAAGTGTGTTTTCTTGGGGTACTCCCGAACAAAGAAGGGTCATCGTTGTTATACTCCTTCATTGCGTCGCTTCTTTGTTTCTACTGATGTTACCTTCTTTGAATCTACTCCATATTACTCTAAGTCTCACTCTATTACTGACCTTGACTTTATGGTTCCTCTTCCCCTTCCCCTCTCCCTACCTCCCAAAGTTGGGTTGGACCGTTGACCTCTAGACATACACCCGCTGTCATCAGATTGTTGAGAGTATTCCGAATTCAGCGACTGCGCCTGTGGCCTCTGTGTCTTCAGATTCGCCTCCGTCAAACTCAGACCTTCTGATGGCTCTCCGGAAGGGTAAGCATCCTTGTACTTCTCATTCTATTTTAAATTTTGTCCCTTATGATCATTTGTCTCCTGCTTTCTCTTCGTTTGTTGCCTCTTTGTCTACTTTCTCTTCCTAAGTCTACTGCAGAGGCTCTTTCACATTCCGGTTGGAAACAAGCTATGGAGGATGAGATGTTTGCCTTGAGAGAAACTGGTACTTCGGAATTGGTACATCTTCCATCTGGGAAATCTGTAGTTGGGTGTCGTTGGGTTTTTACTGTTAAAATGCATCATGATGGCACCCTTGATCGGTTGAAAGCACGTCTTGTTGCCAAGGGCTATACTATGGTTTATGGTCTTGATTATTCCGAGACTTTCTCTCCGGTTGCCAAGATTGCTTCCGTTCGTCTCTTTATCTCCCTTGCCGCTACTAATCACTGGCGTTATATCAGTTGGATGTCAAAAATGCCCTTCTAAATGGTACTCTTTTGGAGGAGGTATATATGGAGCAACCACCTGGGTTTGTTGCTCAGGGGGAGTCTAGTATGGTTTGTCAGTTGAACAAGTCCCTATATGGTCTGAAACAGTCCCCTCGTGCTTGGTTTGGAAGATTTAGTGAAGTAGTTGCTGAATTTGGTCTCCAGTGGTGTGGTGTTGATCACTCTATTTTTTATAAGCACTCTTCAGCAAGTAAAATCCTACTTGTAGTTTTTGTTGATGATATTGTTATAACTGGAGATAATTCCAAGGGAATTCTAGAGTTGAAGCACTTCTTGCAAAAGTAGTTCCAAACTAAAGACTTGGGACAACTTAGATACTTTCTGGTCATTGAAGTAGCTAGGTTTGGTAAAGGGATTTGTCTCTCTCAAAGAAAGTATGTTCTTGATCTCCTCTCTGAAACAGGTATGTTAGGGTCCAAACCCTTGTATTCTCCTATGGATCCTAATACTAAGTTGTTACCAGATCAGGGAGAGCTCATTAATGACCCAGGACAGTACAAACGTCTCGTAGGGAAGCTTAATTACCTGACAGTGACTAGACCCGATATTGCATTCTCTGTGAGTGTGATTAGCCAATTTATGGATTGTCCTCGAACAACCCATTGGGATGCAGTGATGCACATTTTGAGATATCTCAATAGTGCTCCAGGACGTGGTTTGTTATACAAAGACCATGGTCATATATGAGTTGAAGGTTACACTGATGCAGATTGGGCAGGTTCTCCTGGTGATAGGAGATCAACTACTGGCTATTGTGTTATCGTTGGAGGCAACCTTGTTTCGTGGAAAAGCAAGAAACAAACTGTGGCAGCTCGGTCTAGCGTAGAATCAGAGTACAGAGCCATAGCCCACACTACTTGAGCTAGTATGGATGAAACATTTATTAGAGGAACTTGGCTTTACTCAAACTACTCCAATGAGTTTATTTTGTGATAATCAAGCTGCAGTTCATATCGCTTCTAATCCCGTATTTCATGACAGGACAAAGCACATTGAAGTCTATTGTCACTTTGTTCGAGAGAAGATTTTGGAAAATGTTATTCATACAGTGCATGTGAAGTCTGCAGACCAGTTAGCCGACTTGTTTACTAAAGCATTAGGAGGGCATCGAGTGATATATATTTACAACAAGCTTGATGCATATGACATGTATGCTCCAGCTTGAGGAGGAGTGTTAACAGTGTGTATTATTGTATATGTATTGTCCCACATCGCTTTGCTAGTGTATTAGTCTAGGTGTTGGAAGCCTATATATAGGCCCTTGTATTCTTCTTTTCATTAATTCAATATATTGTGATTCCACACATTTACAAGTCCTATCTCCTATGAAGTACCGACACTCTATTTTGGCCCTCGTATAGTATCTGACGCGTATCCGACACCCGACACAACCCGACAGGCTCTGAACACGTGTCAGATACGCAAAAAAGCAAGTCTTAATATTTTATTCTTTTTTCTTGATCCAACGTGCTCGGGACACGTTGGCGACACACACGGGACATCCAGGTTTGTTATTTTTAGTTATTGAAAATTGGAACGTTGGGAGTACAAGTACAAGTTTGTGAAAAAAAAAAAAAAAAAACCTATATATATAACTACCCTAAACGTCATCTAGTCATAACAAAAAAAAAAAAGAAAAAGAAAAAACAGACCAGGCCTTGCGTGTCTCTCTCTATCATCTCTTTGACACTCGACACACAACAGCTCAGGTCTCTCTCTCTCTCTCTCTCTCTCTCTCTCTCTCTCTCTCTCTCTCTCCTTTGTTCGCAGTGCGAGCAACCTCTTGCAACCAGCGGTCCAGCAGCCCTCGCGACAAGTAGCCCTTCGATCTCTCGACTCCCGGTCTTCGTCTCTCTCAGCCACGTCCACAACTTCAATAAAAAAAAAATTCAGATATGATATGATGCTTTCTGCAAAATATATATATATATATATATATTCCTTTCAAATTTGTGTCACTCTTAAAGTTCGTGTTAGTTTTAAATTTGTGTTACTCTTTGGGTATCAATATACCATTTACTAACTTCTTTTGCAACTGTGCAAGGCTTTGGTAAAAATGAACTCGTTTTCTTCTTTATTTATTTATTTTTTTCCATTACATTGTTTGTAAAATAGTAGTTTGTGTCGAGTACTTGCACATGTAACCTTTTCGACTGTTGATGAGTTTATTACTTGTTCATTGTTATTTGTGGCTTAATTCAAAAATATTATTGTTGTGATTTATGTGCCTTTACACCAATTTTGATTAGACATGGTAAAATATATATTTTTTTAAAATAAAATAAAAATCGTGTCCGCGAAGTATCATATCTAGCTCTTTTGAGAAATAGCATGTCGACGTATTCGTGTCGTGTCGTGTCGTGTCGCATCCGGATCGCGCATCCGTGTTGGTGCTTCTTCGCTTATCAGGGTATCCATATTAGCTCATCTACATTGAATGTAGATGAATATTAAACACTATGACATACTGAACAAGAAAGTTCTGCACAAAAAGATAGATAACTACACAAATTGAAAGCAAACACTGCAAGTACACAACAATAGACAAATTTGTAGCAACGGATTAAAAAAAAAAAAGTAACAATGGCTAACAACTGAAAATTTAATGGCCATTATTCTTCCTCTTTTATGGCTAGTAAGCAAATTCTTACGAATGAATGTGAGCATTACCATGGAGGAAAAATATTTCAAACACGGTGAAGTACAAAGGTTAAGCATGCTCACTGATGACTGATGATAGACACCGGGAATCGTTCTAATGTAGTATGGAAAGAAGCTGTAAAAATGGTATCAAAGGTAAAAGCATACCTAGAGCTATATCATGTAGCTGTTGAAAGAATATTTTGGTAAAACTTAGGGTTGACAATTTGTCATACCCTTTTAAATTAACATTAACAAAAAGAAATAAATATTACAATGAGACCCCAAAAGACAATAAAACATTATAAAACTAACATAACAACTCAACACTCCCCCTCAAGCGGGTACAAAAATATCTTTCATGCCCAGCTTGCCTAGAATAGAGTTGAACTGTCGGCTCCCAATACCCTTAGTGAGAGCGTCTGCAACCTGATCACCTGTCTTCACAAAAGGAATACAAATGGTACCATTACTAAGATTCTCTTTTATGAAGTATCGATCAATTTCTACATGCTTGGTGCGATCATGTTGAACTGGATTATGCGCTATACTAATTGCAGACTTATTATCACAGTATAACTTCATAGAGTCCAAATGTTCAACCTTCAAATCTCTCAACAACGACTTGATCCACAGGAGCTCACAAATACCTTGGGTCATAGCCCTAAACTCGGCTTCAGCACTAGACCTGGCTACAACATTTTGCTTCTTACTTCTCCAAGTAACCAGGTTTCCCCCTACGAATGTGCAATAACCTGAAGTAGATCTCCTGTCAGTGACTGAACCAGCCCAATCGGCGTCAGTATAAGCCTCCACCTTAAGATGATTATGCTTAGCAAAAAATAATCCTTTCCCGGGAGCAGATTTAAGGTATCGAAGAATCCGAAAGACAGCTTCCTGATGTGACTCTCGTGGAGAATGCATAAATTGGCTACCAACACCAACTGCAAACGCAATATCTGGGCGAGTATGAGATAAGTAAATTAGTTTCCCAACAAGTCTCTGATATCTCCCCCCATCCACCATAGCTCCACTACTATCATCACTAAGCTTCTGATTCTGTTCCATGGGTGTATCACACGCTTTGCTCCCAAGCATCCCTGTCTCTTTCAATAAATCCAGAACATACTTCCTCTGAGAGATAAAGATCCCATCTTTGGATCGAGCAAGTTCTATGCCAAGAAAAAATCTCAATGCCCCTAAGTCCTTGATTTCAAATTCAGTGGCCAAATAGCTCTTCAACTTTCTCATTTCCTCCAAGTCATTTCCTGTAAGTACAATGTCATCAACATACACTATAAGAGCTGTAGTCTTACCTTGCAATGAATGTTTGACGAACAATGTGTGATCTGCGTGACTCTGTTTAAAGCTATAACGAAGCATTGCCTCTGGAAACCTCTCAAACCATGCTCTCAGGAATTGCTTCAGACCATATAAAGACTTTTTGAGTCTACACACCTTTCCCTCAGTTTTTGAGTCCTCAAAACCTGGAGGCACATCCATTTACACTTCTTCTTCCAAAACACCGTGTAAAAACGCATTTTTCACATCAAATTGGTGGAGCGGCCAGTCTAGATTAGCAGCAAGAGATAGAAGAATCCTGACAGAGTTCATCTTTGCAACCGGTGCAAAGGTCTCCTCATAGTCCACACCGTAGGTCTGAGTAAACCCCTTTGCCACCAACCGAGCTTTATAACGCTCAATAGAACCATCAGCCTTATGTTTTACCGTGTACACCCACTTGCATCCCACAGTCCTTTTTCCCTTGGGCAATGTCGTCAATTCCCAAGTGCCACTTTTATGAAGAGCTTTCATCTCCTCAACCATGGCATGTTTCCACTTGGGATCAGCAAGAGCTTCCTGAAAATGGTTAGGGACACTCACAGAAGAAACTTTGGAAAGAAAGACTCTATAGGAAGAAGACAATCGAGAATAAGACACAAAATTCAAAATAGGATGTGTACACAACCTAACACCTTTACGAACTGCAATAGGAACATCTAAATCATCAGGTTCAGAAACAGAAGTGATAGAATTACCTGATTCAGGGTCACTAGGATCATCATCACTCAGAGAGAATGGCAGTGGAGAATGTGGAGAAGAAGTAGCCTCCCTCTCACTTTTACTCCATGTCCCTCTAGAGTAAACTAACAACTCTTTCTCTTTCTCTTTTTTATTCCCCTCTGGTTCCCCATCATTAATGTTTTTCATTACTCTCACCGTCTCCCTCTCATCATCCCATCTTCCCTCGACCTTGCAAGTAAAGAGCCACCGATTGGGACCAGGTAAGGTAATTCTGGCCATTAAATAAGGTGGTAGTAATTTTCAGGTTGGGATTGTCCAGTGTAGTAATTACAGGGCTATCACTGGTAGATGATTTAGAACCTTCAGGAGACGTAGTCTTGGTCTCGGTAGTCATGGTTCCAAAAATGCAAAGAGAATACCCACACCCAATACGAGGAACCGGAGAAGATGAAGAAAAAAATGGCACGATCAAGAATCAGTCATCAATGGCCCATAAGAGGACCAAAAAAATATGGACGGAAAAAACTACTGCGAAATCAGAACAGCTTACTGATATTGGGCACAGATCTCAATCTGCCCTAGGGTTTAAAAGTGATTAAATAAGGGGAAAAATCATGCCAGGGTGAAGAGATGGCTGGTTAGGGTTTGCGGCTGGGTCAAGGGGGTGTAGGCGCAGGTCAGGGATGGTTTATGGCATGTGGCGCAGGGCTGGGAGAGAGCCACAAGGCTCGGCGCAGGCTGTCAGGGGCCTGGGGTTCTCGGCGCAGGCTGTCAGGAGCCTGGTTGTCTCGACGCAGGTCAGGTTGAGTGGTGGTGGTGTCGGCGCAGTTAGGATGAGTGGTGGTGGTGTCGGCGCAGGTGGTGGTGGTCACGACATAGTGGGAGATATCAGGGTTGGCTCTGATACCATGTTGAAAGAATATTTTGGCAAAACTTAGGGTTGACAATTTGGCATACCCTTTTATATTAACATTAACAATAAGAAATAAATATTACAATGAGACCCCAAAAGACAATAAAACATTATAAAACTAACATAACAACTCAACAGTAGCATGGATTCAAAACGTTGAAGCTTGACAAAGAGTGGTGATATGCACCTATTTAGCACAGACACTTCAATTTGGGTTACGTGTCTGTGTCAGACTTGTATCCGACACCGCCACTACACGTGCCGACACGCAAAAACACGTGTCTTAAATTTTTTTGACATCGGGCACATGCTGAACACGTATCGGGCACGCAACCGACATGACCGGACATAGGAATGGACAAGGCAAGACAGCTCCTTTGAAAATGATTTTAAAACTTAAATGTTACAATCTTATCTTAATATCAATACAATAAAATGGCAGATCAATAACAGGGTTATTTGAAAACCTAGGTGTTGGGATAATCAATCACATGTGTGTATGAAACAAGTAATGACATGTGAACTTCTAGAAAGAAAGGAAGAAGCAAAGTCTAAAAAGGCTTTTGAGTAGTCAAAGCACATGGGCGACCGACATGAAGAAGTTTCAAAAAATCACCATGGCAGTTTGGCTTGGTAATAAAGCGGCTTCTTGGATTGTTCTTGTGGCAGTTTGTTTCGCCAATATGTGTGTGTGTGTGTGTGTGTGTGTTGATATACACATATGAAGGGATCTTTGGATTACTCTGCCAGATGAGTGGTGAGTGAGAGAGAAGGGTGTCCCTTTGGGACATACCATTTGGATATGGGATTGAGCGTTCATTATATCTAAATGGGGGTGTGGATCTCATTCGACGAAATGTGAGATTCACTAGTGTCTGAGATTTCGGAGGGTGTGATTACACAAATGAGGCTGTGAGGTAGGGTGAGAGAAAGTGAGAGGTATCTCAGCTTTGTAATCTTTATCTCAATAGTGGAATTCTCTTGTTGTATTTCGCTTTGTTTCAATATTATCTGTGTGCTTGTGTGTGTGTGTGTGTGTGTGTGTGTGTGTGTGTGGAGGGGGGGGGGGGGGGGGGGGGGGGGGGGGGGTGGGGGAGATTTCCTAAACAAATGGTATCAACACTTCTGCAAGCAGGGATAGTTTTTCCTAACACTAGGAAATGAGACGAGACACGACATAGAATCTTGCATAATTAATTCTAGAAAAGTAAAATTATATTTGTCATAGCCAAGCCGTGTGTGTATCCCACAATTCGAAGGTTTGACGTGTTGCTCCTTTTATTGCTGGCAACTATTCCTATTTCCTAGACACCTGTATGAGTAGAATTCAATATGCAATTCCATTAAATTAAATGTGGTGTTATGCCTTGTTATTTATCATATATATTGTGAATTTATGCCTTTTGTTTTAAATTGAGTCTGTTTTTGCATTTATAAATTCTCTTTCTTTTTTCCCTTCCTCATATCTCTTCTTTTCTAGAATTTTTCTTCGTAAACATTGGTTTTCTTTTCATGTCCAATGTAATTGAGGCTTGTGAAATAGGGGAACACGTTTTCATTTTTTGTTATGATGATCTCTTAATGACAGCCTCTCTGCTTTTCAAGGGGTAAGATTGCGTACATCTCACCCTCCCCAGACCCCACAATGGCGGGAGCCTCGTGCACTGGGATGCCCTTTTATGATCTCTTAATGACATTGTTGTGATTTATGTATTTCTATGACAAATTCAATTGAACTAATGATACACATTTTTTTATCTTCATATATAAAATAAATAAAAAAACATAAATATAGACATATTCAACATGTCCCCAACATATCAATGTCGCGTGTCGAATGTCCGAGTGCCAGGGTCGTATGCGTGTTGCGTGTCCGTGATTCTCAGATATGCACCATTGGACAAATAGGGTAACAGTAATTTGTGATGTTTCGCCACCCTCAAGCTTTGTCACATACTTTAGGGTTAAACATGGATATGAGATAAAAATGCTCATTATGTTGGAGAGGTATACTCTAACTTGAGCCGTGGATATGCAGATATGCAAATTAACAAGAAGGCCATTATAAATTCCATGAGCTTCTTAACACTTGGAGCAGTTTCTAACTTGTAGGAGTCATGTTCTTTTTGCTGAGAGTGGTTTATTTACTTAGAGTTGTTTTATTTGATTCCCTTTTTTTATTTTATTTCAGCCCTAGGGGCATCTATGTAATTATGAGATTTACATATCATATAATAAAAGGTAAGGAAGACTAATTGTCTTCTAAGTTTGTTTTATGAAAAACAACATCGTATCAGAGCCTCCCCTATGTTACACGGACTCTTCAAAGTGTCCGGAGGACATCGGTATGGATTTCCATATCCGACAAGGGTACTTTGCCTTTCTTGGCTGAAAATTACACTAAACTACACTAGAAGGATCCTACCCAATTGTCATACCCATGTCCGCAAAGAGTCATGTCGGCACGGGTACTTCTCCTATTTAGTTGAGTCCATGTAACATAGTTAGGAGCAGAGCTTGTGACACTCCGATAGAACTGAGCCAAAAGCTTGGTGATGATAGTAGTGGAGTGTTGGTTGTCAAAGGGAGATATCAGAGGTTAGTGGGTAAACTTATTTATCTGGCTCATACTCGTCCTGACATTGCTTTAGCTGTCAGTGTAGTCAGCCAGTTCATGCATGCTCCACGTGAATCTCATCTAGATGTTGTGTTCCGGATTCTTCAGCACCTAAAGTCTGCTCCTGGAAAGAGCTTATTTTTTGACAAACATGATCACCTTAGAGTGGAAGCATACACTGATGCTGATTGGCCGGTTTAGTTATTGATAGGAGAGGTCCACTTCAGGGTATTGTACCTTTGTAGGAGGAAATCTTGTTACTTGGCGGAGTAAGAAGCAGAATGTGATAGTGAGATCTAGTGTCGAGGCCAAATTCAGGGCTATGGCCCAAGGTGTGTGTGAACTCTTATGGATTAGATTGTTGTTGAGAAATCTAAGACTCGATCAGACAGACACGATGCGCCTATATTGTGATAATAAGACTGCCATTAATATAGCTCATAATCTAATTCAGTACGACCGAACCAAGCATGTGGAGGTAGATAGACATTTCATTAAGGAAAACCTCAATAATGGTACAATTTGTACTCCTTTTGTGAAGACAGGTGACCAATTAGCAGATATTCTCACCAAGGGAGTTGGGAGTAGACAATTTCACTTCGCTCTTAGCAAGCTGGGCATGAGGGGTATCTTCGCACCAGCTTGAGGGTGAGTGTTGAGAGTTGTTTATTTACTTAGAGTTGTTTTATTTTATTCTCTTTTTTATTTTATTCAGCCCTAGGGGCTTCTATATAATTATGAGATTTACTTGTCATATAATAAAAGGTAAGGAAGACAAATTGTCTTCTAAGCTTGTTTTATGAAAAACGACACTTTTCACTGGAGGGGATTGAGGAGGCGTCACTAGGTGGGTGAACAACTAGTATAGGATTTGGAAGTCTATAACAAAAGCCAGGATCCCACGATATTGAATAAGCCTTTGGGTCTGACAGAAAGTGTCCATTATAGGATCTAGAGTCTTTGGGTACGTTTGATAAAACTGAAAATTAAGTGCTGAATTTTAAGTACTGAAAATTTTAAGCGAAGGAGCTTGCAATACTGAAAACAGTGTTTCAAGTACTGGAATAGACTACATTCAATGATTATTTTCAGTAGAAATTTTTTACTTAAAATTTTCAGTAGTTTTTTGGCTGCTTTTTCAATTAAGTGGTCATTATCAAATGCACTGAAGTTCTGAAAATTTTCATTTTCAGCACTTAATTGGGTTATCAAACACACCCTTCATTTGCATTTATTTCCAGCTAGCACAACTTTTAATGCATTTAATTCAATTAGAAGTACTTTGATAATTTTCAATTTTGCTGGACATGGATCACAGTAATGGTCCATGGATCATATTACATTACTTTTGCTTTTATTTGGAGTATGGTCGATCTAGAATAGTCTTTAGTAGCTGTTCTAAAGTTTCCTGTTTTAAGTCCTAATGTTAGTATTGTTGGAAGAACTCCAAGAGATTATACATATGTATGTAATCTTTCTATTCAATGAAAAATTGAGTTTGTGAGTGTGGACTATTGGCTTCATCTAAACAAGTCACTGTCATATGGCGTTCTCTGGTTGGCACCCTCTGGGTCCCATTTGCTCTGCATCATCTACCCTCCAGTGTCTTGCGAAGACATTGCTTTTTTATCTTCAAGGACTTGCTCGAAAGATGAGACAGATATTTTTGTGAAAAAATTAAGCAGGTCGCAAAATGGAAATTGAAGGGTAAAAAAACACTCTAAGAAGCCAAAGATGTAGATGGGAAAAATTGCCTGACTTCCTCTTTTTACTAGACAAACCGTTGTAGCCTGTAGGCATAAGGTGTCTAACAGCCACTTGACGCCGCATTTTCAAAACCGACAGACCCTTTCCCTACCTTGTCTGAAGCATTAAATGCTAATGCTGTCATAGCCGTCAAAATTTATGCGCACTTGAACCCACGAGTGGAGAAAGCAGGGGTACGTGGGTAATTTATGCTCTCATTGGTACCTTCCGGTTCCCATTTCCCCTACATCCTATCCGCCTAGAAGGTTTGGGGTTTGAATAATGATTGCCACACCGTGGACCCGTCGTGCTCCCGTCTTTCCCCCTGCCATCTTCGGTGGTTCATTTGGGATCTCTTCACAATGAGCTGAATTGAGTCTACCTTGAGAATGGCCTAAAGCTTCTTACCTATAAGATCGAGCTACTAAGCACCTCTCTTGTTGATATCTGGTTCACCTCATCCTTGTGAAGAACCTAGACTTAGGGACCCAATCTAGGAAGGCCAATAGCCTTTGTGATTGATCAAGGCAATGCCCTTTAGCCATATTAATGTGACTTGATGGCTAAAGAGAGAGAGAGAGAGAGGGATCTCCAGGGTTGGTCACGGTTATCTTGCGTCTTGCGGTATACCGTATACCTCGTTGGTCCTTCTACAGAAAGGGAGATCTTTTAGCGTCTTAGACATGTGGAGTCACTGTGTGCTCATCTTGTCGCTCCTTAGTTGTGTGTCTAGGGGATGATGATGTGGACTGACAGGTAGGGGTGAACCCCACCCCAGTGGTATTTCAATCACAACCATAAAAGTAGTGCCAGAGCAGTAAGAATATATGTTTTGTCCCAACCATATGAATTCTTTTCAAGGTAATCTGCGCACTTTTCTTCTTAGCAATTGCTCCAAAAGCATAAATTGTTAAAGAATGGGCCAAACAATGTATATCAACATTCAACACCCTCCCTCAGTTGCGACCCCATCCCGCACGTGGAGAGCCAACATACTAAACTCTACCATAGTGGGATAAGTACCAAAATGCAAATATGCACACTAAAGCGAGGATAGTGACCCGAACCTGAGACCTCCCACAAACAAGGCTTTGATACCATGTGAAGTTTCCAGTTGCTCCAAAAGGTTAAGTTGTTAGAGATGGCCCAACAATGTATATCAACCTTCAACATTAATGTCGATTACCACACCATACAAACTCTATCACTTTCTAAACTATGCACAACGCAAATTTGAGATGTGTATGTGAGGGTGAACCTCTTTTTCCCAATACCTATCTGTGGGTTACTAGTTTATAGTCCAGAATAGCCCCTATTTTATCTGCAGAACCTTACTTTATCAATATCCCTAATCACCTTAACCCAGTTGCCTACGCTTTGTCCTATATTTTTAACACCAAAACCTCAAAATCACTGCTTCACAGGCCTTCTAAAAAACAAAACACAAAAAAAATCGGCAATCTGTTACTTCAAGAAATACACCAATTTCATACCTCTTTCATCTTCAGACCTTTCCCTTTTCCTCAAATTTTTAAAGCTGGAACCCTACGTTCGTTCTTCCATCAAAACCAACTCAAAACACCCTGTAGGCTGTTCTACACCGACTTTTCCACAGACTGTTCTACTACACATTCACGTCATAACCCAAGCCAATATTAACTCGCTCCATATAAAGTGCCATATGCTTTTTTCTACCTTTAAATGCCTCAAACCCAAGAACTATTCATGCCAATCATCATCATAATATCAACCCTGGGCAAGAAGGTTTTGGGTTTTCTGACAATCTTCCTTTGATGACTATACATTGTAAACTAACACAAAATGGTGCAAGCCATGTACACCCACAGACTACAAAAGGGCAACAAAAAAAAAACCTGGAAAATACAAGACAAATTATCTATAAAATCTACAAAAGAATCTGAGAAACAATCAGACATCCATAAGCAAAAGTGTGAAGCATCATGGATTAAGCAAATGCACTGCCATCTCCACCTCAAACATGCACCTATTCCATTCTCTCCAAGGTACCACTTAAAAATAGGCAGGCAAACACCAACCACCGTAATCAGGGCTTTTGGAAGATATAAAGACCATTACTCAGTATCTAGATGAGCAGACTAGGTATGACCAAACCTACACAGTATCAACATGGCCTGGTTTCCCCATATTCATAAACACACTCAAAGACTAAACATATAGCTTGATGACAATGATGATCTCATCCATATAGACATTTCTCCATTCTTATACAAAATCACAAGATATAGCCAAGCAATGACTACAAAAGTGGTACATCATATGCATAAAGTTGTATGAGAATATGTGCAAAAACATATAGCCTGATGACAACGATGATCTCACACAACTACAAATTTTTCAATCATTCTAATACAAAATAATGATGATTAAAACAGTTGTCCATCATATGCGTGTAAAATTTATGAGAATATGTCCAAAATCATAAGGAAAGACATAATTAGGTCCAGTATACCTGAATGTTATCACCCCGAGGATGCTTCCTTGCCCCCTTTTCAGGAACGTTCACTATCTTTACAATTGAAACATGCAATTGAACAGATCATGGTACAAAATTAGATTATTGTTTTGCTAGTTACTGAGGCATATTGAAAAAACCACAATGAAACATGTGATCATTCATATAATTCAATAAGCTAGTGAATAGAGTTTTGAGGATCAATTATCACCACAAAAGGAAGAGTGGTATATAAGAAGTGACAGATTATGCAAATTGACTAGTACCATGCAACTACATGATTTAGAGAAGATAGAAGGAGGCGTATTATTTTATATGTTCTCGATGACGTTCTATTTGTGCCAAAAGGGTTTTTTTCAGTTGAATTACTCATTGAATAAACCTTTGATGTGCCACTTGATTTTGCAGGAAGGGGCTTTTTAAATACCAGTGAACAATTATAATACTCCCTCCGTTCCAAAATAAGTGTCCACTACCAATTTGCACATTGTTTAAGAAATGTGCATTATATTTATTTCTTTTGTCCTTCATTTTTCCACTTTCCCATTTACCCTTAATGTGACATTGACTATCTTACTCATTTCTCTTTTCCCACTCTCCTACAAAATGATGCTTGTCTTTATTGTGAGGGTATTAGAGGCAGCTTATACAAAAATTGTAGTTGACTTTCAAAGTGGACACTTAGTTCGGAACATCCACAAAATGAAAGATGGACACTTATTTTGGAACGGAGGGAGTAACATTTTACTCCCCAAGACATCAATAAGTTTTAAAGACAATGATAAGTGGAATGTGGAGTATGTTTAACCTGTGGGGATCAATAACCAGATGAGAAAGATAATCTGCAACAAATATGGCAGTGATTCAGAGGAATGGCACACTAGAAATGGTAGAACCTATATGGGGTAGGGCTTTGGAAGAACATCAGTAAAGGGTCGGAAATGTTCAGCACACACATTAGATTTTAACCAGGTTCAAGCCAATATATCAGCTTTTGCTCAGACCATTGGTCTGGAGAGGAACCTTAAGCCTCTTCATTCCAAAGGATCTAGAGAATTGCTTCAAACCGTCGAACTCTCGAGTTAAAACACTTTAGGAGGGGTAACAATGGCAGTTGGTGGATATAGACTTCATCAGACAACTACAAATTGGGAGATGGAAGAAATAGTTACTTTCTTGGATCTACTGTATCAACAGAAACCGGAAACAGGAGCACGATCTGGAGAGCTAATAAAGATGGAGGCTCAGTGTGAAATCATCTTACTCTTGCATTATAGGTCAAGGTAGAAAAGCATGCCCTTAGAAAGTAATCTAGAGATCTAAAGCGCCTCTGAAAATGGCTTTCTTTAGTTGGACCACAGTTCAGTGGAATTCTCACCCTAGACGATCCCAAGAAGAGGGGTCAAACAATGTAAACTGGTGTTGTACATGCAAAAAGGAAGAGGAGTCCACTAACCATCTCCTCCCGCGTCGGTTGGTGGTAGGGGACTTTTGCATTATGATTTTAACCTTCTTCGGTATTCGTTGGATTATGGCAGAAAATATGTTTGACAACTTATTAGCTTGGAGAGGGGCCACGGTCAGGAAGGAAATAAGGGAAACTTAGAGAGCGGAACCTGTCTGCATTTGGTGGTGTATATGAAGGGAAAGAAATATCTTAATTCTTGAGGTATTATTTGAAGGTTAAAATATAGCTTTATGTCCTCCCTTCTTTTTTGGTCTAAAGGGAGCACATCCACATCCATGGATTTGTTTATAGAATTTTAGATAATCTGACTCTCTAATTTTTGTTCCATACTGTTATTGTTTCTTTGTACACTTCCATACTTCCAGTGTATATGGGTGCACACCCTTTAGTGCCTTTAACAAAACTATCTTGTCAACACAAAAGAAAAGAAAAGTGGCATATGAAGTACAAAGTAAAATAGGCCTGATGTATATATATAGGTCTTTGTGGCCTCCAGGAGCAGCAGCAAGCAGACATGTGAATGCATGGTTATTTATGGAGAACTATTACTACCAGATGACATCTTAGAAAAGTTGGTACCAAATGAGTCAATGACAAAACGTTATTACCAAATGACACCTTAGAAAAGTTACTAGCAAACCAAACTAAGCCTTGTGTCCCAATCAATTGGGGTCAACAGTATGAACCCTTTTTCTCCATTCTGCACGATCAAGAACTATATGCTCACTTAAATTATATATATTCATATCTTGTTGCACTACATGCTCCCAGGTCAGTCTAGGTCTACCCGTCCCTCGAACCATTCTAGACACTACGATCTTATCACTCTTTCGCACAGGTGCATCTACAGGTCTTCTTTGCACATGGCCGAACCATCTAAAGTTTATTCTCCCTCAACTTATCCTCAATCTGTGCCACTCCTACAGTCTCCCTAATGTACTCATTTCTAATTCTATCTTTCCTACACTTACCACACATCCACCTTAGCATCCTCATCTCAGCTACGCTCACTTTGTTAATGTGTTGTTTCTTTGTTGCCCTACATTCTGTCCCATAGAGCATAGCTGGCCTAATTGTTGTCCTATAAAATTTTCCTTTCAATTTTGCTGGTATTCTCCGGTCACATTATACTCCGGAAGCACTCCTCCACTTAAACTAGCCTACTTTAATTCTATGGGTCACGTCATCACCAATCTCTCCATCTCTACTGATCATTGAACCTAGATAGCGAAAGTGTTCCCTCTTTGGGATCTCCTGGTCTTCGATCTTCACTGCTTCGTTGTTTCTACTTCCACTGGTGCTAAAACTGCATTCCATGTATTCTGTTTTCGTCCTACTTATCTTTAGCCTCTTAGTCTCTAGTGCTTCTCTCCAAGCTTCCAGTTTAATTTTAGCCCCTTTAGTCTCATCAACAAGGACAATATCACCTGTGAACAACATACACCATGGGACCTCATCTTGAATGTGTCTAGTCAATTCATCCATAATTAGGGCGAATAAATAAGGGCTCAAGGCCGACCCTTGGTGCAGGCCTACGGTAATTGGGAATTCGCTTCTTTCACCGACCAGTGATCTAATTGTAGTAACTGTTAGTTAAATGAGTTTAGTTTTATTTTATTATTGTATAAGGGCTTTAATGTAATTATTTTTCTCTCCTTTACTGAATAATATAAATGGGGTGTGACTAATTGTCAACCCTAAGTTTAGCATAATCCTATTGTTAACATGGTATCAGAGCCACCCTAACAGGGTTTCAGCCACCACACCAACATACACCACCACCGGACCACCATTCACCACCACTACGGCTTGCACATGCACTTCCCCAGCCCAGCCGCACCTCACCTGCCCTAACCCAGACCTATCGCACCTACCCAAGGCCACCCCTGCCCTAAGCGACACCACCAGACTACTACCCAACCCTAGCTGCTGCATCACAATCCCTCCTAGCCCCTGCGACAGCCTCCAAGTCATCCCATCCCTGCGCCGACAGACTCATATGGTCTGGTAGACCAGTCGCAACTCCTAATCTTCATTCGGATCTCTCCACTACATCTTCTATTCACCACGGATCAGCTATTTTGATTGGAGTTTCAGTTTTTTTCCAGTTTTTTTTTTTTTTTTTGGCTCTTTCATAGCCCTTTGATCAGCTAGGCTGCTTTTTGCATCCTCTATGGTGATTGCTTAGTGAGTGCTTGCCTAGTCTCTCTGGTTGTTGTCATTATTGCGGGTATTTTTTGTGTTGCTTCATGATGACGGATTCCGACAAATCCAACGTGAATACACAAGTTGTATGGAGTGATATTGTGCCTCCTATTGATAGCTCGAACGTGAAACTTACTACCTCTTTATTCAATGGCCAGAACTACCTAGCATGGTCTGGATCTGTGATTATGTCCTTGAAGGGCAGAGGCAAGATGGGGTATATCAATGGCAACATTAAAGCACCGGCAACTGAGGATGCTTCGTATGACAAGTGGGAGATGGAGAACTCCACTGTCATGACGTGGCACTGCCACTCTATGGTTCCGGAGATTGCTGAAGGTTTTCTGGACATGGCGACTACCCAAGATATCTGGGAGACCAAGGCCTACACTTATTCCCGAAAAGGAAATTCGGCTCAAATTTTTTAGCTCTGCCGTTTGATTGGACGTTCAGAACAAGGTGAGCAAAGTGTTCTTCAGTACTACACAGCCCTTTCCACTAATTGGAAACGTTTGGACCATCTAGTGGATTATAAACCTGTTTGCATTACGGATTCTGTGGCTTACTATAAGGTTGTTGCTGAAGAACGAATTTTTAAATTCCTTAAAAGTCTCCACCCCGATTTGGATCCTGTTCGCAGCCGTGTTTTGGGCATGGAGCCTTTGCCTTCTCTTCAGGAGGCCTTCGCCTATGTACAGAATGAGGAAAGTCGTCGTTCTGCTATACTTCCACCTATCTCTACAGAGAGATCGGCTCTCATTTCAGCTCCTCAGGAGGATGGACACCGTACTCGTGATCTCTCTAGTAACTCCAATTCATCGGATAAGTCTAAGCAGTTCTATGATTATTGCAAAACCAAGTTTCACACTAGAGAGACATACTATAAGCTTCATAGTTATCCACCGGGCAGTCGTGGAGGTCGTTTTGGCTCCTCTAGAGGTCGTGGGGGGCAGTTTAATGGTTGTCGTTCCCATGCTCATCACTTTGCCACTGCTGAACCTCCAGCTCCGGTTCTTGATCTGCAAGCTTCGCCTACTATGTTTACTGCTTCCAAGTTGGACGAGGCCTTTCGGGGTTTAATGGCTCGTCGTTCTTCCGCAACTACTTCTACAGGTGCTTCCTCTTCATTTGCTCAGACAGGTAACTTAGTCACTTCTGCCCGAGCATGCTTATCTCATTCGTCCCCTCCTTGGATTATTGACTCTGGAGCTTCAAACCATATGTCTAGCTCTTCCGATTTGTTTTCTTTTTATACTCCTCATTCAGGTCAAGACAAAGTTCGCATTGCCGATGGCACCACCTTTACTTTCAGGAAAGGGTGTCATTCATGCAACTCCCTCGCTACCTCTGTCATCGGTTCTTCATATTCTCAGTTTTACTTCTAATCTATTATCTATTAGTTGTATAACTCATGATTTGAACTGTAGTGTAATCTTTTTCCCTTCTCACTGTGTTTTTCAGGACCTTACCACAAAGAGGACGATTGACAGTGGTAGAGTGGAGAATGGCCTTTACCTTCTGGATGGAGGAAGCAAAGGCGTTCATCATACTACTAGTTCTGAGCATAAGTCGGACGACATTTGGTTATTACATAAGAGATTAGGACATCCTTCCTTCTATTTACTTAAGCATATGTTCTCTTCTTTAGTTAATAAACCTGTTTCTGAGTTTTATTGTGAATCTGGTGAACTTGGAAAACATCATCGGGCATCTTTTGCTCCGACTTTTAATTAAAGTTTAGTTCCTTTTTCTTTATTCCACTCTGATGTATGGGGTCCTTCTCGTATTAATTCTTTAAAAGGTCATCGTTGGTTTGTGAGTTTTATTGATGATTATTCGCGCACTACATGGCTTTATCTTATGAAGGAGAAGGGTGAAGTGTTTTCTATCTTCAAATCTTTCTATCAGATGGTTTTAACTCAGTTTGGGACAAGTATCAAAATTTTACGTTCTGATCAAGGCGGTGAATATATTGATTCGGGTCTAGGTGAATTTTTTACATCCAAGGGTATTTTACATCAAACTTCTTGCACCGATACTCCACAACAAAATGGAGTAGCAGAACGCAAGAATCGTCATTTGCTTAATGTTGCTCGCTCATTGATGTTCACAGCTAATGCCCCTAAGCCATATTGGGGTGAAGCTGTCTTAACTGCAGCTTATCTCATTAATAGACTTCCTACCCAGGTCCTCAATAAAAAAGCACGCACTGATCTTCTAATTCATCCTTCTTCCAGTTTTTCTGTTCCTCCTCGGGTCCTTGGTTGTGTGTGTTTTGTCCATAATAGCTTTCCTTCAAGGGGGAAGCTAGATCCTAGAGCCATTAAATGTATTTTTCTTGGGTACTCTCCTACTCAAAAGGGGCACAAGTGTTATAATCCTGATACTAGAAAGTGGTATGTGTCTATGGATGTCACTTTCCATGAATCTATACCTTTTTTTACACCTTCCAGAGTACCACTTCAGGGGGGAGAAGGAAAATGAAGAGACACTGGGACATATCTTCCCTGTCTTACCTGAAATTTCTAGTGAGGAGAAGGTTAATGAGGAACCCATATTGTTAGGAGTGGAAGAAGAGGAAGAGGGACCAATAATTCCCAGACAGAATGAGGTTAATGAAGGTGCAGTAGAGCATGTTACTCCGAAGGAAAAAAAAAAATTTAGTGTATTCCAAAGGCACATGGAATAAGAACAAGGGTGAGGAGGTAGAGGCCAGTACTCCTATTCCTCCACTGCCATCTACTCCAACTGGTGACGTCTCTGATATTTCCCCAGGTAACACTGATAACTCATTTTCTTTAGAGTCTGATGATCTCGATGTTCCTATTGCTGTTAGAAAGGGTGTTAGATCTTGTGCTCAACATCCTATATCTAACTTTGTGTCTTAATCACTTGTCTCCTAATTATCGTTCCTTCCTTTCGAATATTGCCTCCGTTTTTTTTCCTAATCATGTCCAGGATGCTCTCGGAGATCCCAAGTGGAAACATGCCATGGATGAAGAGATGAAAACTCTTCATAAAAGTGGCACATAGGAGTTGACTAAGTTACCTATGGGCAAGAGAACAGTGGGGTGCAAGTGGGTGTATGCAGTGAAACATAGAGCAGATGGTTACATTGAAAGGTTTAAAGCTCGTCTTGTTGCTAAGGGTTTCACTCAAACATATGAAGGTGATTATCAGGAGACCTTTGCTCCAGTTGCAAAGATGAACTCTATCAGAGTCCTTTTATCTCTTGCAGCCAACTGTGATTGGCCTCTTCATCAATTCAATGTGAAGAATGCATTCTTACATGGTAATTTGGAGGAAGAAGTGTACATGGATATTCCCCCTAGATATGCAAACTCATAAACAGAAGGTAAAGTATGTAGGCTCAAGAAGTCGTTGAATGGTCTAAAGCAGTCACCAAGAGCCTGGTTTAAGAGGTTTTCACAGGCTATGGGTAGATATGGGTTCAAACAAAGTCAAGCCGATCATACATTATTTATCAAACACTCCTTACATGGTAAGACTACTGCACTGATTGTGTATGTGGATGTCATTGTCCTTACAGATGATGATATGGAGGAAATGTAGCGATTAAAAGAGTACGTGGCAGAAGAGTTTGAAATAAAAGATCTGAGAGAGCTAAAGTATTTTCTGGGAATTGAAGTGGCCAGGTCTAAGCATGGAATATTCATCTCTCAGATAAAGTATGTTATGGATCTCTTGAGTGAAACTGGGATGCTTGGAAGTACAGCATGTGATACACCTGTTGAACCAAATCAAAAATCGAGTGATGACAAAAGTGGGAAGATGGTAGACAGGGGAAGATATCAGTGATTGGTAGGAAAACTTATCTATCTCATACCCGTCCTGATATTTCATTTGATGTAGGTGTGGTTAGTCAGTTTATGCACGCACCTTATGAGAGACTTAGATGCGGTTAACAGGATATTGAGATATCTTAAGTCGGCTCCTGGCAAGGGTTTATTTTTTGGTAGGCACGACCATTTCAGAATAGAAGCATACACTGATGCGGATTGGGCCGATTCTGTGACAGACAGAAGGTCTATTTCAGGGTACTATACTTTCGTAGGAGGTAACCTCGTTACGTGGAGAAGCAAGAAGCAAAGTGTTGTGGCTCGGTCTAGTGTAGAGGCCGAATTTAGAGCAATGGCTCAAGGTGTGTGTGAACTCCTGTAGTTAAAATTGCTATTGAAAGACTTGAAGGTGGAAACTAGTAATTCAATGAAGTTGTACTGTGATAGTAAGTCTTAGTATTGCACACAATCCGGTCCATCATGACAGAACTAAAAACATATTGAGATCGACAGGCACTTCATTAAAGAGAATTTTGATAATGGAACAATTTGTACTCCTTTTGTGAAGAGTAGTAATCAACTTGCTAATGTTCTTACTAAAGGAGTTGGAGTTAAACCGTTTCATGATATGCTTGGCAAGCTATGATTGAAAGATATCTTTTCACCAGCTTGAGGAGGAATGTTAGTTAAATGAGTTTTGTTTATTTTATTGTTGTATAAGGGCTTTAATGTAATTATTTTTCTCTCCTTTACTGAATAATATATATGGGGTGTGACTAGTTGTCAACCTTAAGTTTGGCATAATCCTATTGTTAACAGTAACCGCTTCATCATACATGTCCTTCATCACGTCAATATAGCCCTTGGTTACTCCCTTCTTCTCTAGCACCCACCAAATTAATATCTAGGCACCCTATCATAAGCTTTCTCTAAATCAATAAAAACCATATGTAGATCTTTTTTCTTCTCTCTATACTTTTCCATTAGTCTCCTAAGTAAATAAATTGCTTCCATAGTTGATCTCCCAGACATAAATCCAAACTGATTTTCCGACACTGATGTTACGCCTCTTAAGCGATGCTCCATCACTCTCTCCCACAGCTTCATAGTATGGCTCATCAACTTAATATCTCTATAGTTGTTGCATTGTTGTACATCTCCTTTATTCTTATATATAGGCACTAGAATGCTCTTCCTCTATTTGTCAGACATTTTTCTAGTCATTAAAATTCTATTAAAAACCTTTGCAAGCCAAGATGCCCCCACATCTCCCAAGCATTTCCAAACCTCAATAGGGATCCCATCTGGTTCTAAGGCCTTGTTGGGTTTCATCTTCTTCAAAGTAAATTCCACCTCATACTTCTCTATTCTCCGATAGAATTTGTATTCTCTAGTTTCATCGCAACTTCCAGTTTCTTCTTCAATTGTGTTATCCATATGTTTTTCATTTGCAACTTCTCAAAATAGCTCTTCCACCTTTCCTAAATTTCTTCATCGTTCACTAATACCCTGGAGTCATCACTTTTTATACACTTAACCTGATTAATGTCTCTTGTTTTCCTTTCTCTCGACTTAGCAAGCTTATAAATACATTTTTCTCCCTCTCAAGTGTCTAGCTTGGTGTAGAAGTCGCCATAGGCTTTCATTTTAGCAACTCTAACTATCCTTTTAACCCCCTTATTTGCACATTTATAGCTCTTGAAGTTTTCCTCGCTTCTAACATTTTTCCACTTCTTAAAGTAATCATTTTTGGTTTTTACTGCAGCTTGCACCTCTTTATTCCACCACCAAGTATCTTTAGATGCTAACCCTCTACCTTTCGACTATCTAAGGACTTCCTTCGATATTCTCGTGATGCACCCTGCCATTCTATCCCACATAGTATTGCTTCCATCTTCCAAATTCCAAGTTGCTTCTGTATACATTCTATCTTGAAATATTGCTAGTTACTAGCAAATGACACAAAAATTACAAGAAGTTTGCACCATGTTACAATGCATTGAGACCTAGCAAATGGATGTATCAAACCACATTCTATGTATTCTGAGCACTTAACAGGACTATCAAACAGCTCCTTAGTTACAACTTATACAACTATCTTGTTCTTCTGTCATATATGGACGTACTTTCTATTTTCTTGAATCTTACCGAAAAAGGGTTGTTAGTCAACTTGAACAGAAATGATTTCTCTAACTATAAAAAAAAATTCATGGGTTTTCCCTCACTAGAGATATGGAACAAAAGATATTCCCCATAACATTTACTTGTTTTGGCAGCAAAATTGGTGACAATCAAAAGGGAATTTTCTTTTCACTCCTAGAATATAAGTAGAATCATGAAAAACAAAAAATAAACTAAAAGAATGAGGATTTGACCAAAATGCTGCGTTAGATTTTCCAAAACACAGAAACTCTCAGTACAAACATTTATGCGATAACCTAATCAGAATATGTAGACAAATGGACATGTATGTTAAAGGAAAAATGCCCCAAGAAATTTAAAAATATGTTTAAGATTAACCACCAATGTAACCATATGTTTGAGTGGCTAAATGATTTTTGTTTTTGTTTTAAAGAAGGGTGGAGGATGTGGATTAACAACCTCATCTTCTAGTGATTTTTAATGGAACACAATAAGTTTTCTTTTAAGAAGGGTCGAGGATGTGGATCATAACAGCCCCACTAAAAAACCGCTTGTTCAGAAGTACGTTGAGTTGTTTTCCTTGTTTCCTTGTCTAAGTATTACATGTTCTACATTACTTTGCCAGTTAGAAAAATCTAGAATGAAACAAGCTGAATCGAGGTTTCTTAAGACTGTTTAATTAGTGGGCCAAGTTCAAGCAAGATATAGCTTACCTCCACTAGATTTGTTAATGATAGGCAAGTTCTCATGCTTTCTTACCTCACAATACACATGGCTCATGACCTCTCAGCATGTTCACATGCTAGGAAGCACGGACTCTTCAGAAAGGCACCCGGACCCGCACTGGGTGCGTACTAATTTAAAGGCAGTCGCACCCCACATTGAGTGTCAAACCGCCACACCCGTGCTTCCTAGTTCACATGTAACAGGTAGATAATACGAACAATATTCCATTGAAATGTATGAGAATTTTTTTTTTTTTTTTTGATAAGTGTAAATGTCTGACAATATGTTAACTGTGACTTAGCTGACCAACAAACTCGAAAGAAGAAAAAAAATATGTGAGTTATGGCAGTCCAAATGATATATTTGTGTAAGAGAGAAGAAACAAGATAGAGAAGAGAGGAAGCACAAGAGAAAGGGGCAGGTTGAGACTGTTCTCTACTCGAAGTTCTCGATATTGCCTATAAAGATTAACTGAATTCTGATCATCACCGTACCTTCACCCCAATTCATCACTCCTTTTCTATTGGGTACTTTTGCATTTTATGCTTCCATACGGAAATGTCTCAAAAACTTTTTCAACAACATTAAGGTAGCGGCTTTCAAATTCTCACTATGGATGTTTGATGAACATACATGGATATGTGTGGGGGTATCGTAAACATTATTTTAGTTTTTCAAAATTTGTATGTGGCTTTTCCTTCCTTATTTCTCCTGGATTGGGTTCAAATTCAAAATCGCAAGCGCATAGTGAGCTTCTGTTCTTTTCAATGGCAAAATCTCGGTCAATGAGCTCAAGCAAGACAAGATTAAGCTCAGCTTACCATTGGCAGGCCGAGCTCAAGAAGGATCAGCCAAATCAACTTGAGTTTGAACTGAGCCCGAATAACAACAAAGTTGGCTGACATGATATTCAGCAACCTACTCAACTTGGATCATTTGCAGCCCTATTCATCTTAAATCAGTTTTTGATATTAGAGCTCAAGGATCCTATTCAAGACAAATTCTTTATAATTTTTTTCTCACACACCAAGTAGTTACTTTCCCAGAACAATGGTTGCAAACAGTTATTGAAATCTTAAGTTTGAAACTTTATCTCAAAAATCATGAGAACTCCCTAAAAGCTTTTGACCAATTGAATGACAGGATGGTTTAATACTTTAATGTTAGAATATATGGCATCGCGGCAGCTTCTGGACACTGTTTCAGCTGCTATTCTAGGTAAGAAGTCAGTTGAATGATATACTACTTAAGATTTGGTTACTCTAAGATCTACCCGTGTAGAAACTTGTTGAAGCCAATTACTAGCATTTGAGGATCAAGGAAACAAAATTGAACTTAGTGTAATACCTAAAGAAAGCACAGAGAGAAGATGATCACCCTGCTTAAGCTATTAAGGCAAGTTAGGATTTAAAAAAATGAAGTCTTTTCATGGGCAATCTACGTAATTCTTTTATTTTAAGGCTGCCTTTGTGGAGAAGAAAATTTATATAATAAGGCAAAAAGTAAAGCAAATGAGGTCTAATTAAGCTTCCTCATCATGTTCTCCATTTTTCGTGGTACTCCAATAACTGTTCAACAATTTAATTCTCTTTGCATTTTACAGTAACTAACTTGTACAGGCTTCACTCTTTCCAAAATGCTAAATTGACGCTGTCCAGATTTCTACCACCAACTAAGCTCGGAACCTACAGCTTTGGTCCTCCAAATTTTTTTGTTATATTGCTTCAATTAGAATAGTTTCTCCAAGATATATCACTGGATCTCAAAAGCATAAAGAGCATTTACACTATGGCATATCTAGTCAGAGCATTTGAATTTTTTCGTCCGAAGAGCAGGTGATCAAAACAACCTAGAACAGTACAGGCTGTACAGCACTCAGCCCACGAGCAACTGAGCCTTGTATTCATCTTAACGGAGAAACTCAAGATTCTCGAGCAATAGTCTGCAATAACTAGGACAAGACAAAGCACTTTTTGGAAGCATTCCCCCATTGGAAACATGCAATCACCCATGAACACATTAACTAAGTGATTTGCAATTATTTCATGTGTTTAGAATTCTAAAGCTAGGAAGCATCGACATTCGACACTTCTAAGAAGTTAACGTGTCGTATATCGCGTGTCCGACACACGGACACGACACTTCACGGACACTTTTCCTGTAGTGTCAATGTGCATTTTTTTAGGGTTTTGTTGTCGTGTCGTGTCATGTACATGCCGGTGTGCCCGTGTTCGTGCTTCATAGTTCTAAAACCCACTGAACAGATATATTCCTCATCAAAATTCTTCTATGGCTCAAACATGGATAAATGGAGTATTCCATTTGCCAAATTACTCACAGTTCCTTCCAGCATTTTCAGTAATGCTTGCTGAACACCCTCACCAGAAACATCTCTACTAATGTTTAAGCTCTCTGCCTGCAAAATTACGAACAAGATAAGAAATCAAGCTTGAAACACCTACACAATTGGTTTAAAAACCGAAAAAATTAATAATAATAATTTAAAAAAGGAAACTTAAGAAAGATAAACCTTCTTGGTTATCTTATCAACTTCATCAATGTAAACCATTCCTTGTTGAGCTGCTTGCACATTAAATTCTGCAACCTTCACACCAAATTTATGAGCAGGATTACTTGAGTTCACCGATAAATGGAAAGGGAACCGAACAAAAAAAAAAAAAAAAACTGCCGAGGCAGCATCATAAAGCTGTAAAAGATAACGGCGTAAAAGTTAGTAAAGTGGGAATAAAAATGAAAACTATTAGGAGCAGTCGAAAAGCTATGTTCTAGAACCATCAAGGTGAGAGAACGTTGTATCCACTGCATAAAGCATTGAGTCTGACATAACATACAAGAACAACAAAACAAGTAGTGGTGTCTAAGGGGAATGAAAAAACACATGCAACTACAGAGTTAATATGAAGTCAAAGAAGGCTATTGTATACAAATATAACCAACACTTCTAAGACGGTAACGTGTCAATGTGCAGTTTTTTAGGACTTTGTCGTGTCGATGTGCCCATGTCCATGGCAATGTGTCCGTATCCGTGCTTCATTGGTGGGGAGACATCAGTCCTCAACCTCAAAGACTATAAAGCAATCCTTTCACCTTCATGGCAAACTTACTATGCTCAAGCAATGTTCTAAAAATCGCTAGGCGGTAGGCGGGCAGTGGATGGGGGCCTAGGCGGGAATTTTTTTTAAACAAATTAATAATATAGAGACAATTCTCATATTTAAAAAAATCACATGATCAACAATCTAATTTAAATAGGTAGGTGCTTACCAACAATAAAATAATAAGTTCTTAGCAATTCGAAACAATTGAGAAAATAAGCACTTACTAAGGAAGAAAACAAGTAAGAAAGGAAGAAGAAGATGGGAAAAAAAAAAATTTTAAAAAATAAAAAATAATTTTAAAAGCAGGGCCACCTAATCTCCTAGACGATTTTTGCTAACGCCTAGGGGAAAATTGCGGCAGCCAGGCTTTGCCTAGCGCCTAGGCTACCGCCTAGGGTGATATTTAGAACATTGTGCTCAAGAGAATAGCTAACCAGATTGTTGACTACATCGGTAAGCCAAAAAAAAAAGAGAGAGAAAAGAGCGGAATAAAAATTTCAATGTTTATTACCAAGATAACATGGTGGAAGAAATGAAACATACCGCTAGCAATTTATACAATATTGACTCAACATCTTCTCCAACGTAACCAGCCTGCAAAAGAAGAAGACAGAACTTACCTGTGCAAGAGAGAAAATAACAAACTGGAAAACAGCGGCAATGGCAAGTCAAAGTTATAAAGGAGGACAAAAAACAAAGAGTTATTATATATCTTGATATGTTATTGCCAAAAAAAAGATGGATATGATCCAAAATGCAAGTGATGACATCTTAAGTTTGCAATCTCCATGTTCTTTTTCAATAATTTTATTTTTGGCCGTCTTTTTACGTATAGTTACACACTTATACTTTGTTGGTTGCAGATAACAGGCCTACTAAGATCATAAAATTTGTAATGAGAGCATGAAGATCCATCACAGAAGGAAAGCTTTTCAAGATAGCAATCTAATCCACCAAGTTACTCCCGGTGTCAATGACCAATGCCAATAGGAGAAATTGATAGAAGTTAGTCGGCGAACTTTGGCATGCTAACAGATACGTAGATTATGGTTACACAATTTTAGTAACTAGAGATGGTGGTGAAGTCAGAAATTGACTTGCCTGTGTTAAAGTTGTTGCATCAGCAATGACAAAGGGAACGTTCACAAAACGAGCTAGAGTTTTCGCAAGTAACGTCTTGCCTGTTTCACAAAATTTAAGTGAGATAGACATCTAAATTAGGCTGCTTGTCTCGAGCTGATAACTCATGCAAATTGATTAATTTGTCGTTTAGGTTTTTACTGAGAGGCCACCGAGATTCGTTGCAAGCACTGGAAATAATAGGAATAACAAAGTAGGAACCAAACCTGAACCAGTTGGGCCCATCAACAGTACATTGCTCTTTTCTAACTCCACATTATCGTCCTCATGTTCTGCCCCAGAGACTCCTGATTCTGCTGACCTAGTATTAAAGCATACAAGTTCAGTTTAATAAATTTTAAGAGAAAACAGGTGCTAAGACATTCATCAACTGCTCACAAAATGGTGCAGTTTGACTGTTTGAGAAACAAATTGAAAAAGAAATGACAGCATGAATATCCCACTTGCAGACCCACTTATGATTAGAGAGAGGAAGCTACGAAAACTAACCCTTTCTGCAAGGAAGCATGATATATCCTTTTGTAATGGTTATAAACAGCCACTGAAAGTACCTGCAACATACCCGCAAACCAGATGCAAAATGGGTCGCAAAAGACTATCAATGTAATCCTTCTTACTAACCAATTAAAAGCGGATAAAAAAAAAAAAAAAACTACCAAAAATCAGTAAGAAATAAACTCACACTGCAGCACAGCCTCTTCGGCTCCAAAAAATAGAATCTTGGAGACAAAGAGTAGTTGGTAACAGAAATTCTAAAGAGTAACATGTTCCTTTTCAGATTTTTGGGAGCAAGTCCGTAAACAATGCCGGGGTTGTGACAGTTTAAAGATCATAGAAATGAGGAACATAATAAGTCGTGCTGCAAATGACAAGTTTTAATTCAATGCATTAAGCAAACAAAGAGTCGAATAGAACAGTAAATGGGGTAGTAGAACCTTTTTGGCACGTCGCTGGCCAATGACAAACTTGTCAAGTCCTTTGCAGATCTCCTTTGGGGTTGGCAGATTCTTCCCCAAGTTAGAGCCACCCCAACCATTCTTATCTCCAGACGAACCACCATTATTGCCAGCGGTACCTGCTGCTCGAATGACGTTAACTCCGGGAGCAAAAGGGGGACCAGGAGGGGTGTGAACTGCCAATCCACTCCCCGAAGGCGGAGAGGGCCAATTCTCTGCTGCTGGAGGCTCTCCACCGTAGGACCTCAGGGTATTCCAAAATGAGACCTTCAGCCTGTTGCTGTAATCTTCATCGTATTTACTAGTATTATTATTGGTACCACAAGGTTTCTTATTAACCCCCCTGCCAATTTCAACAAAGCTGCCCTGAAGAGGGGCCATCTTGTAGGGTCGGAAGTAGTAAGCAGTTTTACAATTGGGGCACAGATTCACAGCCTGGTAGGTCCCTCCTTCTCCAACTCCTTTGGTATTATTATTATTATTGGTATCATCATCATCAGCAGGAGGGACTCCATCGGCATCGCCATCCATAGGATAAGGAACAGAAGAAGAAGAAGAAAGGTTGGAGGAGGAAGAGGGAGGTGGAAGGTGGCGATTAGAGGAGAAGAGGAGATCCATGTGCTTGGAGCATCTAGGGCAGTTGGCTTCTGCCCTAATCCTCCTCCTCCGGCTCTGGAAGTCGTCGGAACCACCACCTCCTCCTCCGTGGTCCCACTTGTACCTCTCCTGCACTCCGATAAGGGGATCCCTCCGAATGCGATACGACCCCCCCACGTGCAGCCAATTTACGAACTGGGTCGAAGTGTTGTGGTGGTGATGGTGGTGGTTGTTCAACGACCTTAGGCGATACGACCCCACCAATACCATTTCTCTCAGCTTCTTCCATCTCAATATTCCCGACATCCTTCACCCCCCCACCCCCCACCTACTCCTCTGTTCCTCCCTTCTTTCCTGCTTTCCTTTTTTTTTTCCTTTGGGATATCGAATTCACTAACAAACACCCACTTCTAAGAAACAATAACTATGCACATTTTAATTACACAATGAGAGAGATATTCGAGATTGGGATCTGTGGCAGTGGATTATACATATGTTAAACTATTCCAATTATATATATATATATATATATATTTATATCCATATGTGTAGAACCGAATGCAGCATCGGAAAGAAAAGCATGGAGAGGAGAGATTGAGCAATTGAGATAAAGTTGGGATGGGAGTATTCGTAGGAGATACTTGGCAGCCAGGAAAGTATAATATTTTCAGTTGTCAAAACTGAAACAGAAATACTACACCCACACAGTCTCTTGCACATCAAATCACACAGAGGGGTAGCTAAGCAAATTTGTAAAAAAATTTGGGACCCACGAAATTAAAAAACTAAACTCTCATCTTAGGCCCCGTTTGGTTCGCATGGAAAGGAACAAGGGAAAGGAAACTGAATCCAAGTAATCTGATTCCTAGGAAAGGAAGCCATTTCACTTTCCTTTATGTTGTTTGGGTAAACAAGGATCCAATCTATGGAATCAGATTGCATTTCCATTCATGTGTTTGGTTAACATTGGAATAGCTGGGAATAGAATCTAATATTTACTTAATTTGTCAAAATTGACCCTACTTAGATATGATGTATGTAACTTATTTATTTGTTCTCACATAAATATTAATTTACTCTTTAAACGTTTGAGCTGCCAACCAAAAAGATATCATTAAACATGAGTAAACTTCCGATTCATTTAATTGAATAATAGGTAAACGGACAAAAAATAAAAAATAAAAATAAACAAAGAATTGGCAATCCTTGAAAATTAAAAATTAAAAAAAAAAGTGCAACAACTAACACTACTAAAAAAAAAAAGAACTTTTCTGCAACCCATCAATTAGTTGTCAATAAGTGCTTCACCCATGATTCCTTCTCATCATCGCCAATTGTGAAAAAGTAATCCAATAAATTTGAGTCATGCACAAGAATGAAACCGGCTCTATGTCGCTCATCACATGACAAACCTTCAATCTTCTTAAGTTCATCATTAAGCTTGATCCTATTGCCAATTTGATGTCGATCAGGAGCTGTCCAAGTTTCAATTATTTGAGTCATTTGTTCTCTATTATCTTTTAGGTGACTTTTCATAACATCTCCAATTTGCTCCAGCCCTGAAACTAAATTATCAACAGCTCTAAACCTTTTTCGACGAGGTTGTTTAGAATTCCCCTCCCCAACTGAGTCAACCACATGTTGGGTACCATGTATAGAAGCATCAATGTCATCTAATCCACCGCCCATTCTCATGTTCGTTCTCGTATTATGTTCTTCTCTGTCTAAATCTTCAAGAATATCACCTGGTGCTTCGGCCGCTTTTCCATTAGCTCTATCTTTCCCCCAAATAATAGCTAGATCATCATAATAAGGAAATGATCTGCCTCTCATAAAAGAGGCATCGGGATGGCTCTGAAAAATAAATAAAAAGGTTCTTCAATAATAATAATCATATGCAAGTAGCATAGTTAAATTCAAGTAAAAAAGATAATATTTTTACCTTCAAATATTCATCCCAAATATCTGCATCAGCGGTTACACATTTCTTATCATCATCCCAACCAAATCCACTCCCACCTTCGTAGTGACGTACATCATATATACAATGATATTGTCTTTTTAGTGTTTTGCAACGTGATTCAATGTGTGGCTTTTCCTTAAGACCGTGACCTGGTAATTTTTCTTCTAACATTTTCTCTAGTTCTTTCTGATATCCACTCTTAAATCCTTTTCCCTCTGTGTTGTTAAAAGTACCTTTATCCTTTAATTCTAGCATAGCTTCTACTAATTTTGCATCTTCGTTTGGAGTCCAAACATGTGTAGACCTCTTCCTATTTCTTCTGTCAAGTCCAATATCTCTCTGTGATTCATTAGTATTGGAAGCCATCACTGGGAAAATAACGATCCATTATGAATCTTAGTATTCAACAAAAACAAGTATTTTAGTACATTCACTTTTATTGAAATTGACATGTAAATCGACCATTTGAAAATGACAATATGCTTAGAAACTCAAATAGAGGAACAACTTCTTAAAAAAAATAAAGAAAGTGCATAACCGTCCAAAATAGAAAACAGATAATGTCATGACATAAAGTAATAATCATCTTATTTAACACATCTTACAAAATTGTTCCAAAAAATATCTTAGTTTCTCAACCCTGCCTACTTGCCATCCATTCATTGAACATTTGATTAGCTAGATTATTTCTCCATGTTGTCCATTGATTTGATGTTTCGATCACATTAATTGGCTCACCATGCAACTCAGTGGCGTCATCTTCTATTTCCTCTATATCAGCTTCTAATGGATCAATATGCATTTCTCTTCTTATAAATTTATGGAGAAGACAACATGTTGTTATAATTCTACCTTGCACTTTAATTGGATACCAAGAAGGACTCCTAAGAATTGCCCAACGTAATTTTAGCAATCCAAAACACCTCTCTATAACATTCCTAGCTGAAGAATGCTTCATGTTGAAAAACTCTACGGGGGTAGTGGGTTGGTGTCCTTCCCTCCAATCATTGAGGTGATATCTCTGTCCTCTGTATGGGGCTAGAAAGCCATTACCATTTGTATATCCAGGCAAGATAATAATATCCTAGTGAATATAGACACACTTAAGTTATTTTAATAATAGTTAAAATAAGCCACAGTCAATATTATAAATTTTAAATATAAAATTTTTAATTGGATTAGTTTTTACCGTTGGGAACTCTTAATCCATTTCTTCTACTCACAGCATCTCGAAGGACCCTCCCATCAGCAGCTGAACCTTCCCATCCCGGAAGCACATAAATAAATTTCATGTCTTGGGCACACACTCCCAAAACATTTGTAGCAATTTCTCCTTTTCTACTCCTATACCTAGGCTTGTCAAGTTCTGGTACGTTCATTCGAATGTAAGTTCCATCTAGCGCTCCTAAGCAATTCTACAACATCAAAATTTTTAAGTGAGCTATGATATAGCATAATTTACTTGTGAACTCTGAATTAGTTATGTAGCATACCTTGAACCATTTCCACTTCTCATCTGTAGAGTTCTCAGGTACAGGTTCGGGTACTTTAAACAACTGTCTTTGTAAGCGATTAACTGAATTTACTACTTTGTTGAAATGTCTACTTATCGTTTCGCCTGACCTCATGAATCGAAAATTTATTACGCGATTCTTCACATGATGGGCAATTATATGTAGAAACATAGCTACTTGCTCATCAACCTTCACGTTTTTTGTGTCCTTTAATTTACCAGTAGAACCAAGCATCCCACATAATATTCTAAACGTATACCTATCCATACGAAGTTGATCAAAACATGCCTTGTCACTTGAATATATCAATCGCTCAAGATATTCTGATCGATAGTAATCCCTATTAAAGTATCTTGACTTTAAGCAATGCTTTTGATGATGTCGTACGACAATAAGACAGGCAAGGTAGAATATGATGACTACCATCATTTGTTGATCCATAGACATCTTCATTATCATAAAAAATAGCTTCTTCCTCTCCAAATTTTGCAGATCCATTATTGTATAGACACCTAATAGTTTATAGAGTAAAATTGAAGATTCATTTCATTTTTACATATTGGCCTAAAACGAAATTAATATAAAGACAACATACTTATTTATCATCAAATAAGAAACGAAGCAGACTAGAAAAAATGAAAATGCCTAGAACATGTATATAGTTATGAGTGCCGGTAAGGGCACATTCATTTGTTAATTAGGGCGCCTAATTTTAAGTTAAAAAATCAATTCATTTGGAAATAATATATTATCTTAACCTGCATAGTAACTTCTAGAGTTTGTCAACTTGCCCATGAACCAAACAGAGCATATAAATGAAGTAGAAGCACATTCACAGCAAAATCGTTCCATGAAATAACTTAAAAAATCCCCAATATAATCAGTATTTCAAAAATACAAATATTTAAATATAGTAATTGTCATAAACAAAAAAAGATAGAGAGCAAATAGAACACTAAACAAAAGAATACCCCCTCCTTCCCTTTTTCTGAGTCCTATATTCCATTTTGGGATGTTCCAAAATTATAGTCCACTTTCCTGAATTGGTATCCAATTTTTACTTACTTTCCAAAACTACACTTGCTTGAAATTTACACCAAGACAAAACTAAAAAAGTCATTGTAAGATTAGGGGCAATTGTGGAAAGTAGGTGTAGATTCTTTTTGTCCCCTTAATAAGTTAAGTTCCCAAAGGTGGACTCAAAAAAAGGGACGGAGGGAGTATCAATCAGCACTTAATGTGCTTATCAAACTCACCCTAAGAATAAGAGCAAGTCCCAAATCAAAGTAACAAACCAAAAAATGTGACAAACCATAGTATGTGAGTAAAATCCGTAAACTTTTCTCACAGAATTTAACATTTGGATCAAATTTACACAATTGAAATTACAGGGACTAAAATGAAACAGGGGCCTAACTTTAAGGGCATATTTTGTAATTAAACCTTAGTAATAATTATTTATTTGTTTGCCGTGCACAGACCAATTTGATGCTTAATGTAATCTACGCCCCACTTTCAGGTAAGCATCAAATTGGTAATGTCAATTGCTTGCATAATATGTATTGGATTCAAATTAAAGCTTGGTACCAATGCTTTAAAAATTCGGATATCTTGAACATTGCCCAATATCTATTATTCCTACAGCCAATAGATTTGTACACTTTAGCCAGAAAGAAGCAATATATTTGATCATAAAGCACTTCATTCACACATCAAGGGATTAGAGATATCTCTCACTAATTATCGAAATATAGGAACTAGAACTGTAGACTGTAGTCAAAGTCGACGATAGGGAGACGACTCTGCAGCAAACTAATACTAAGAATAAGAGCAAACTGACCTGATCATTATGTGAAATCAAACCACTAGCATACATTGAAAGCATGTTATAAACAAATAGAATAAAATAAGAATAAGGAAAAGAAGAAGAATAGAAAAAATTAAAATAGCTACACAAGTATACATACATCTCTTAGCAAAAGAAACTATACACAAGTGTAATGTTCATATATATATATATATATATTCACACATTTATATATATATTCATATATATTAGTCTATGTATAACTCATTCTCGCAAAAAATCAGTACATGATGTGAATACAATGTGTATATCGCGTGTGTATATATATATATATCAGTATGTATATACTGACCTGATCCCAAGGATATGTGATCTAAAAAAACTTCAACCAGGTTTGATTTTTTTTTTTCTTCAGAGAAGCTATCGTTCAGAACTGGGAAAAAACGTGAAACAAAGGAAGGCAACTTGGCCCGTAAGTTTTTTTTACGTTTCTTATTCTTAAATTCCTGTGGAAAGTAATCTAAATACCAGGGGCAGATAAGGATTGAGTTTCCTAAGTTTAATAGGAAACTTCTTCTATTTGGAATCAATTCCAAAATAGATTCCCAACCATTTAAATGTACCAAACATAAAAAAGTGCTGCTGAGGAATCAGTTTCCCCATTTAGATTCCTTTCCGTGGTAACCAAACGGGGCCTTAGCTCTATCTTGTTCAATCTGGAGGGAAACCAAAATCCCCAAATTGCAAACCCTTGCTTCATCAACCCACACCCGACCGGACCTTACGGCGACGGCAAAGGCAAAAGGGGGCGGCGGACGGCGATGGGCAGTGGTGGTCTTTGTTACTCTCGGTACTCTCTCTCTCTCTCTCAATGTCTGTCTCTCTCTCTCTCAAATCATACATATATACTAGTAATGATCCGTGCCCATGAGCACAGCGCAAGAAGAAAATAAAACCATAATGAAGCTTTTGTATATAAAAATTTCACCATTACTTCATTATTTGTGACTAATTTAATAAAAATAAGTGTCTAATTTTACTTTACTAAGGTCGCGAGAGCGACTTGGTGGTGAGCACGGCCCAAAAAAGGGTTGCTTAAACCTCAATTGTGTAGCAAAACATATTTAAGAAGCTTGATAAAAGCAAACAAATCTGGTTTTTGTTTTTTCCTTCTTCTTCTTGTTTCCAAAAAAATAGTATGGGATGGGGCTGGGCAATATGGGTTACGGTGTAAATAACCTAATAAGAACCTTTTCATTTTATTTTCTTTTCATAAATAAATGTTTATAAGAAATTTAAATTGAACACGTAAAATGTACATAAGAAATTTTTTATTTTGGTTACAACCTTCCTTTCAATCAAGTTCAGAACTCGTTCACAAACTTTTCATGAACTTCTCCATATACCACACCATATGGGCTCAAACTAAGGAAGTGATCCACAAACTGAACACAATACATTTACTGTCAATTACTCGAGAAAATGAAAGGCAAAAAATAAAATCAAAAAATCAAAAAAATCAAAACTACGACAAAAAGAAAACAAATAATTGAACGCCTCATAGTTTTCCATGTATGACATGGTTGTGCCATTATTCATACTGGCATATTCGACACAGCACCAAAGGTTGGGCCTCCTCTAACAATAAAGCAAATGAAAAGGCGTTCATATATAGAGATCAAATGAAAAGGCGTTCATATAGAGATCAAATGAAAAGGCATTCATATATGCTCAACTTTGGATTTGAGGGGTTTGCAGTGGCTTACTTGGTGAGCACTAAAAAATGTTTTACAGCACACATACAATGTCATCAACTTACCAAAGCAAAGCACCAGAAAAATGAAATGAGAATATGAGCATTCACTACAAATTGAAATTGGAAAGAATTCAAATATACCCCCTTCTAAGTCGGACACACTTCTGCAAAAGTAAAAAAGATGCAACAAATCCACTAATTTCAATGAGAAAAAAATAGAATACTGATATATATGCTTTCATCCAAATTTGATTCCCAAATGCTAACCAAATTTGGAATTTAAAATTTGGCATCATAGCATCACTCAAAAAAAAAAAAAAAAACCGTTAGCCGATCTAATGTGTCAACAGAATTCAAAGCTTAGAGGCAGGTTTCAACACAACCATACTAACTTATGTAGAAGATATATAGTAATGGAATTAAATCTACAAATTACAAATGGGTCAAATTCAGCAAAAGACAAAATAAAAACAAATAGAAGTTTTTGTTTGATGATTTGGATAGTAATGTTTGATAAATTTTTTTTTTATTTGTTTTAGTTTTTAATTTAGTAGTTTTTGTGTTACTGTTTTAAAACAAATAGAATATGTGTTTGGGAAAATATGACCCTTTCTTACGCCTCAAATAAATCAAGGCAGAAATTTATTGTTGAGCAAAAAAAAATCAGAATAAAAATAAACTTTAGGATCTATTGGGGCTTTGTGATCAGTAGAGAAAGAAAAGGTTAACAGGAAAAAAAACCTCATATAAAAAGGTTAACAAAAAGGGTGTGCAAACGTAGTGTATATAGAGAAATTATAAGATAAGACACTAAATAAAAATAGAAGTTGATTATTAGTGTATTGAGGGTTTTTTGTTTCTTTCATTTCAAGTCATAACCTATTTAGCATATTGAGTTTTCAGCAACCTACATCTCAATATCACTGAGCATTTACAGGACTTGGAATTAACTAAGTGTAAACCCTTAAACATTTCGGAGCGCCTACAATGCTCAGAGTACACATCGGGTCAAGATTCCCTGGGTATTCCACTGGGACCTACGGACTTGGAATCTTTTAGCCATCAACGGCTCGGGAAATTAAAGTCTTTACCGGTCCCTATAAGACTGAGTGTTTCCTACCAGTCATAGTTTTAGAACCTTCTAGTAAGGCAGGGTTAAAGCGAAGCTAGACAACTGGTCGGGCACGGGCAAACACTAACAAGCAAACAAGTACAAACATTCACAGTATGTAAAAAAGTGACCTCAAGGGGCCTTTTCATTACTAGTTTGGCAAAAGTACATTGCTTTGGGGGCAATTATAGCAGCCTCCCCACAAAAAAAGAAAAAAAAATATATATATATATATAGGTACAGGTTGGGAGCAATTGGACGAAGTGGTCAGGCAGACTCCTTACTCATGATGACCACCTCGCGCCCGGTCTCCCCGACCTCTTTGTCGGGAGTAACATCCGCGACCGGTGCCTCCTCCTCAACGGTGGGCTCCACGTCCTAGTAGTCGGAGTAAGCTCCCGAGTAAGCTGTAAGGTCCTACTCGGGATGGTCCAGAGCCACCCTCCTCTTCAGGTCCGTGTAGCCCTGAAAGAAGCCGTCATCGAAGTCGCCCTCAGGGGCTCTCTCCACCCCTTCTCGTGCGGTCGCAGCCTGATCCAAGGCCTTCTTCTTGGCCTCTACAACCACCAGACTCTTCCGGACAGTACTCAGCACCATCAGGGCGCCCTCCAGCTCTGCCTGAGCTACTCATAGGCTTAGAGCCATCCCCCTCACTTTGTCTTTCTCCACAGTTAAGGCATTGTCCTTAGCCTCCAATGCCGCCTTTTCATTCAAAAGAGCGGCCTCAACAGCGGCAGCCCTCTCAGCCAAGCCGGGTAGGTATGATCGGCTTCGGCAGCTATGCAACCGACCTGCAAAAGGAAAAGCAAAAATCGGTCAGTCATACTAAGCGAATGAATAAGTCAACAAAAATGGAAGGAGACAGGGTGAGTTGCTTACAAAATGAGAGAGGCTATAGAGCTACTCCACGAACGACTATAGCAGCATCCTCGCACACATCTCAACCTGACTCGGGAGAAGCGCCAGCCGGATTCTCTCCTCAATCTCCGAAGACTCCGCCATCTGTATCCCGGATGGTATGTCCCTCCCAGGGGCAGCGTTATGCACCACCTCTACCCTCGAAGCCGACATCCTGACCGATTCCTAGTGAGTCCTGTGTCTTATCACTTGAGTTGCTGACTGGCAGCAGTAGGCTCAACAACTGCTATTTACCTCCTCTCACCCACTCGAGTGGCCGCGAAGGCCTCTTTTGCCCTCAATGCTTCAGGGTCTCTCCTTAGGCCCATATTTGCAGAAAAAGAAAAACAGGCGAGTAACTAATTGGGCAAGCAATGAAAAATGGCTAAAGAGGTAGTAAAGGGACTCTGAGAGGTAAGAACTTACCAGGAATAATAGGAGGAAAGATGGGTGCTTCAAAGGGTTTTTTAGGCTCATAACTAACTTTTCGGGCTCTGGTCCGGGTTAACAAGTCAACAACATTGGTATGATCCTAAGCCAAGGCCCTAATCTAGTCCTGGCACTCGTCGGGTATGCTCGGTGGGTCAGTCGAGTCCATTATAAAACAGAACAGAGGTCCGTTAGCTCTATGGCAACAACAAAACAAAAAGGAAAATAGACGCAAGACTGGAGCTTACTCCTTAACTTTCCCACCCAGGAGGTCTTCAGTTGAATTCCCAAAGCGTCATCGCAGAGCCCCATGGGTGGACACTTGGAAGAACTTTTTATTCCATCCCTATTATTGCTCAGGCATTTATCTATTATCTTCCTCCCCTACTAGGCTCCCAGAGAAAAGAAGTTGACCTCCCCGTGCAACGAGAATGGTCGGTGAGTCCATAAGAACTCCTGGAGGGTAAGCTTGTACTCGAGGACTTGGGGCTAGAGGTGTATGGTCCCCATAAAAAATATCCACCAGTTCGGGACGAGCTGCCCGAGAGTGATTCCGAGATAGATTAGCATGTCTTGGGCAAGTGGATGGAGAAGAAGGCAAAGGCTTGCGACAAACGCGACCTTAGAGAGGGTGACAAAACTCGACTGGTGCAGATGAGCCTCGCCGGTAGGTATAGCCAAGGAACAATGATCAAGAATATCATATCTATCTCTAATTCGCCCCAGGACAAAGGCAAAACAGACTATTGGGAATCTACTTGCAAGAAAAGGCAACGTCAGGACTGTTAGAGACTGATGCCTCACCGCCCGACCCCTGTAACTCAGAGACTACCTAGAGCCCCTGGCTCATCTCATCATCAGACACCTGAATAGGAATCCTACCTTCACTATGGTGGTCTGACAGAGTTAGTGAAGGAGGGTCTAAGCTAGTGCTCGGAGTCCCGAACCTTGATTATCCATCCTCTGATCGGGAAGACTAGTTAAAATCAGAATGACACATTTCTAAAGTCCCTTCGATGGGATGTGGAAGTAGCTGGCGATCTAAGTAGGGGTCAAGAACCCATAATCTAAGGTTCAAGGGTAGAAGGACCAAGAGCCTGTATGGTAAGGTGTGCACAGTCTTCACGGCCAGGTAGCACTCAGACAAAACGATTCTATGACACGCCGACTGGGCTGACTGCTCTACCAAAGAAAGGGAACCACCTAACTTGAGGAAGAAGTAGAACCTAAGGAAAAAAGAAATCCCATTCCCTCACAAAGCCTAAAAGGGTTTCCTATTATACAACCTCGTTCGGAAATAATAATAAATGAAGAAGAGAAGGAAAAATACAACAAATTACAAGGCTGGAGGAATGAAGACTTACAAGAACGGAGTGCAGGGAAGAGCTGGGGAATCTTGTCTGGATGCTTTTTCTCTGAAACCGCTCGATAATTTCTTCCTATGGGTAGCAGAAGGAATGAAAATGCTCAAGTGCTCCTTTTATAGATTGCATGAACGGTCCAGATGATCTCAGAACAACCAGTTCAGCCAGTTTTTCGCCTGAACGCATAACAGCTGGCACCTTGGGCAGCGACGATGTGATGGTTCGATTAGGCTGTGAGCCTGTGATTGACCGGTTATACCTACACTGGTCTCGTTAGATCCTAGCTAGACTAACCACTTCTTGACACACGTGGTAGGTACTGACCCTAAGCTCCCGAGGTAATCGATCGGTCCATGCCCCGATTGACTTCGGGTGCTATGGCTGAGCGGCACTTAAATCTTTTGAGTATATCCACTATAAAAGGTAGTGGTGTATAAGAACCGATCGAAACCAAATCGACCGATCGAATCGAATTGATTATTTGGTTTCCTCAAAAATACTCTAAATTGAAATCCGAATCAAATCGAACACGACAAAACTGACCGATTCGGTCGATTTTTAATACACCGAAAAAAAAACTGATCAAACATACCAATGAACACCCTAGTATAAAGTAATTATTGTATAATTAAAGTAGATTCTCTCAACTTAAAGAGAAGTTGAAAATATATATTAGCGTGAGGCTTAAAAATAAGAGAGATTTGAGGAAAAAGAAAAAATAGTTGAAAAGAAATATAGAGAGATTCCACCCAAAAATAAAGAAAAACAAAGAGGGATGAGACTTGAGGTAGTTTTACGCTATGATTGGGAGTTTAGGAGAAAAAAGAAAAGAAGAGAAAGTCATAAGTTAGGAGAGAAAAGAAGAGAAGAGAAGAGAAATGATGGTATTTTTTTTTCATCTTGATTAGGAGTTGATTGAGAGTTGAGGAGAGAAGATAAAAAAACTTTCTTTTCCCATGGTTGCAAGTTGAGAAGAAAAGAAAAGAAAATTAAAGAAATTAAAGTTATCATTCTATATCTACTTAAATAAAATTACAATTAGGTAAGACTAAAATGGAAGGGTATAATGGATATTAAAAAATATTAATTAACTGCCACTTTCTTTTCTCACAAATTCGAAAGATAAGGAAATTGAGAGGGAGTGGGTTAGTTTTCTTATTTTCTTTCCTTTTCTCTCTCCTGGGGTTTAGGGTTTAGGGGTTTCCATTGATAGTATAGTTAAATCGTTTGAGAAGAATAGATGGCGGAGTCTCTGCTGAAATCGTTATTCAAACACCCCGGAATTTGTTTTGTGTCGTCTGTTGCTGCTGCTACTTGGTGCAGGTATACCACCAGCACATTAACAGCAGCAGCAGCGTCAACAATAATACCAATAGGAAGAAGAAGAAGACGGAGGAGGACGCAAATCCGATGGTGGTCCAACACTAGCTTATCCTCCAACAACATTTCTACCACCACTGCAATTACTGCTGCTGCTGCCAATGTCAAGAATTATACTCCTAACAAGAATGATTATGACGACACTACTACTGAAAATGAAAATGATGATGATTATGCTAATGCTAGTACTAGTAGTAGTGATGGCAGACGAGGAGGCAGGGAATACCTGTTAATGTCGGACGAGGGGCTGATGAGGCAGTGTGAGATGGATACTTTCAAGTCCTCTGGTCCAGGTGGCCAGCACCGCAACAAACGCGAGTCTGCCGTCCGTCTCAAACACCTCCCTACTTCCATTGTTTCCCAGGTTAGGTTAATAAGTTGCTTTCTTTCATTTATCGATTTTTAACTCTACTACTACTACTACTACTATCATCATCATCATCATCATCATCATCATCTTCATCATCTTCTATTCTTCTTTTGATTTTCAATTAGGCCGTAGAGGATAGATCACAGCATAAGAATCGTGCATCAGCCCTATCTCGACTGCGCACTCTCTTAGCTCTTAAAGGTACAATTATTATTATTTATGGCCCCATTTCACCATATTCAACATACAAACCAGACTTCTTAGTTCTTAGTTTGTTTCAAGCAAAGCCAGTTGCGTGCCCACTGCATCGGTTTTAATTCTGAATTTCCACACACATTCACACTCACACGCGCGCACACAGCTTGCGTGGACAGGGAACTAAGCATCCTTCAAGTTCTTGCCACTTCACTTTTATTTATTTATTTATGTCTAAGTCTAATTAAGTCTTTGTTACCTTCAATGCTTTACCTGATTGGATTGGGACCTTCTTATTCTCTTCATCTAGTCAGGAACGCTGTAGATCTTGATACATATTCACCTCCTCAAGAGCTTCTTCAAATTCTTCCTTCTAAGTCAATCATTAGAGGATCAGACTGTGGTCCCCAGATTGGGCCGAATAATCCAAAATTTGCTATGGTATGCATTCTTTTTCTTCGTTATTACCAACAAATTTCTCCAAGGAAGGTGAATTTATGTATACATACATGTGTGTATATATATCTTGTTGCTTTAGCTCAATTAAGATTGTAAGATCAGAATGTAATCACGATTATTTTTTCTACTCCTATCCACAGGGAATGCAAGCCTTGCTAGATCTGATTTTTGCAGTTGAGGGATCTATATCTGATGCAGCGAAGAAGTTGGGGTACATGTCATTAAGTTATCAATTCTACATTCTTTTTCATGCTTGGGTCCATCAAACAGTTGAAGCCCTTTTAGAAAACATTTTCAAGTTCCATTTCCGCTGGTCATTAGGATATCACAAATGTTTGCATATGAAGACTCCAGTTGGAAGCATCTAGGTTGAGGACTAACTTGCATTTACTTTATAGCAGTTGCAAAGAAATGAGCAGTCATTTATTACCTGGAAGCCTGGAACTTATTTGAGGGGTGGATGAAGTTGTTTACAATTTAAACTATTATTTAAGGGAAGGAATAAACTTTCACCATAGCTAAAATAAATTATTGTTAGTGAACACTGTTCATTTTACCTCTGACAAATCATGGATGTCTTTGCTAGATGGGATTAATATGTTTGATGGCATTTAGTGGCCAAGTGTGTGATCATATCCACAATTTTTCTAATCGCATTAAGTGATATTGCAGGCTAAGCACAGGGGCTCTGTCACGGCTCATACTCTCAGATGACTCTCTGCGGATGGCTGTCAACGAGCTCAGGACATCTAAGGTAGATCCCAGAGTTCTTCAATATTTTAATTGATTTGTTACTTTTTATGGTTGCAAATCAATGGTATTGATTTGTTACATTTGCTACACCTGTCCTGCTTTGCTTTCATATGGATGGGGTGGAAGCATCATTTCAGTCGGCTTCTTGATGTAATATCACATTCATTCGATTGAATGGAAGGTAGTAACGAGCAAACAGGATTTTGAAAAATACAAATTGTATCCTGAGTAATAAAGATGTTGAAATCCATTAGTCTGTTTTGATAACCAGTGTAGTCTAGTCCTGCCAAAATCTATTTTTTCCTCTCTAAGCTAATGTCCCTAAAGAGGAGATTACTTAGCTCTACTCTACTATTTACACTGGTTGACCAAAATAGTTACCCTATCTAGCTAAGTGATAATCAACACATTATCCATAGTTTTTTTAATGTTGTTATTTTGAAGTTGCCACACTGACAAAAGTTTTAACATCTACTGTGACACAATGATTTTGATGATTTTTCACATGGTGTGTGATATAATACTGGGTTTTCAGAAGATTAAAATTACAAATATGACATACTGATTGGGAACTAACTGGAATATGGAACTTTTAAATTGGAAGTCTTGATATCTTATGTTATAATTGGTGGCAAGTGCTTTTACTTGCTAGTGAGTTAGTAGAATCTTAAAACTTAAAAGTATTGCACCTTCTGAACCTTTTGTGTCTTCTGGGATATAATGCAATGAAATGTCGAATCTTTTGTTATGTTTATCTATGTTCATCTTTGGAATTCATTTTTTTTTGCCATAGATGAATGCAGATTAAATTGAAATTTTGTCATACTAGTATACTAATGTTATAGATTGCCAAATGTTTGTTCATAGAGGGCAATCAATATTTTACATAACTATACCTGTTTTTTCATACCTATTACAGAATCGTTGAAAAGATATTACAACAAAAATATGATGAATGATAGGATGTATAATGAAAGTACGCACACGATATTCTATACATCAGCATTGCTGTGCTTCTAAACCTTTGATGAAGAAGCACATGTAGTGTTACCTAATTTAAGTGGTGGTAGCAATTGATACATCCAACGGATGGTGTTGAAGTAAATCATTCGAGGTGCTAGCTAATTTCTGTATAGAAGCGAGGTGAACCTCAAAACAAATGCAACTTTTGTTGTCTTCTTATAAAGGAAGACAAATCCACTTTTGTGAGTTTTTTTTTGGTGGATAAGTATTTGATTATAATCGATAGCACCTAAACAAGGGCACAATTTGTCAGAAATTTCAGACTTCTGTTAGTTTAGTAAGAACTTGCATGTTTGTCTAAGACTTTACCAAAGGTCTCAGAGGCTATAAGGTCTTTTTCATAGGTATTAAGAAGGTACTAGCATTTAGGAAAGAACTTTGATAATAATAAAAAAAGGACTTGGATTTACATATTGAATGTTACGATTTGGAAGAAGGTGGGGAGAGGAAGGAGCTAGGTGTGGATCTGCCGCTTTGATACCATGTTGAGAGTAGAATACTTATTCACTTGTATTTTTGCTCAGTAGAAGTGTTAATACATTTTTGCAGTCTAGCTAATCCCTATGAATAAGCACAATAAATCCATATTTGTAAGCCTAGATATAATTGGCTTAAATACTATGCTATTTGAGCCTTTCCAACAAGAATTATATTATCAAAGAGCCTTGGGATTCGCCATTCTGTAAGGAGATTAAAAAATGATGCTTCCGTGGCCAACTAGCCCAACTTGCTACGGGTATATGCTCTACAATGAATGCGTTCACCAATTATAGACGAGTCTCCACTAAGGAATCAAAGAATGGCCCTTTGTCATAATGAGAATTTATATATAACCATACTCCACTCTGTTATGATATGGATTATAAATTTAGACATGTAATTGGTACTTTGTTTCTGGCTTTGATTTTCATGGACTGGAGGCATCAGTTTCACTTTTGTTGCTAGGTCCATTAACCTTCTAGACAGGTGTTGTTTAATATCTATAGTGATATGTACAAAAATATCCAGTGGAAGCAAAAGCTCCGCTCTTGCCCGATCTGAGTGGTACGCTAGTATCATCAGAGCATGACCAACAGGTCGGGAACGCTGTATGGGCTCGGCTCGTCATGGGCACAACCCGGTTACGTCCCATGACGTGATCCTGAATGTTCCAGACAGTTTCCTGCATGGGCTAGAAGACTAATGGAAAGAGTAGATTGTTTCCTAATCCAATTAGTAAACTTCCACTATTTGTGCTAATCAATCCCAATCAGATTGTGTTGTCTAATCAGTTAACTTACCTTGTACGAGGAGGTTTCTTATACTATAAAAGAGACCCTCACCCTCATAGAGGGGGACACACTATCCTTACGAATATACATTCACCCGGCCGGTCCCTGGTAGCTCCATCCCCATTGTTGGTTCACCAAAGACCCCCAGCGATTTGATATTATAGTGCAAGTGCTCTGACACGCACGTGGACGTAGGTCTCTTTGTTAACATGTCCGAACCACTTACAACTTCTCTTGTCTAATTCTTCTTTTCTTCTCTAACCCAATATTTGACATCATCAGTTTGGCACTGTCTGTGGAAAACGACAGATTTCTCAAAAATAAATCTCTTAGCTAATAGTCATGCCTTTAAAGAAGAATAAGAGGACTGCTTAACGAACGGATAAGGGGGATTCGCCGGTGCCACTACCGGTGGCTCCTATGACTCCCGAGCAGATCACTGCGGCCCTTGCACAACTTCTGGAGGGTCAGTGTCAAGCCCAGCTACAAATCAAGGCACTACTGGCCCAAAAGAACAAGCCCCTGCAGACTACGGAACAGCTCGGGAACAATAAGCTTGGTCAGGTCCCTGTACAGGCCCGACGACGTGCCCGAACTGCACCAGTACCCCCCCAGGTTGTGGGACAATCCGGGAACAGTGATCGTGGCCGGGGTTCCATACAAACCCGACAATGTGCCCGGGCCAACCCGAACCACACGGGGGATGCCAGAGAAATTATCAATGACAGGCGCGTGGCCAGAGGAGAGGGACAAGAGCGATTGACCCGGGAATCAGCCCAGGATCGCCCGGCCAGGAGCCGAGGTGATCTTAGGCACACGATTAACTGGAGTCAAAGCCGAGTCCTATCGCTGAGGACAGTGCACTTTGATGAAGAAACTTCCTCCTCTGACACAACCTACCATACTGACACCAGACGATACACCGGTCGGGAGGACGTGAAAGCGCACATCAATGACTTGGAAAAACGGATCGAGACATTAGGTCGAAAACCAAGTCGTAATTATGTCGATACAGAGACTGAATCACCATTCACTAATCGGGTCACAAGATTTACCATTCCATGCAAATTCAAACAACCTCATCTCGACTCTTACGACGGGTCGGGAAGTCCGGTCGATCATGTCCGGATCTACAAGGCTCAGATGGCGCTGGCAACTAACGCTGATGAACTACTCTGCCTGGCCTTTCCCAGCACTCTCAAGGGGCCAGCCGCACAGTGGTTCCACTCGCTCAAGCCTCGATCGGTTGGTGACTTCAAGGAACTCAGCAAGCTTTTCGTCAGCCAGTTCGTGGGTATGCTTGGCCAAACGCAGCCAGATATCCAGCTGCTAAACGTCAAGTAGCGAAAAGGAGAGTCCCTGAAGGATTGCGTCGATTGGTTCAACTAGCAGAAACTCCAGATCCACGATCTGAATGAGATGGTTGCAATCACATCCTTTTGCTCGGGGGTTCATAATACCAAGGTAGTCTCGTCGTTCCACCGCCAACGACCAGCAACCTTGGTTGAGCTCTCAGAGAGGGTCGAGAAATAAATCGACACCGAGGAGTTCTTGAAATCCAAACGTTCAAACTTCGCGGAAGATGATGCCCCAAGAGTCAAACGGAAGCGGGAGAACTCTGAAAAGGGCCCAAGAAAGAAACAAAAACAGAATTTGCAGCGGGGTGGTTTGGAACAGACTCCGATCGCCTTCACCCCACAATCCGGGCCCATCTAAGAGGTCATGGTAGCTGCTAAGACATAGAAGCTGCTCAAGAAGCCCACCAAGTTGAAGAGCCCGCCCGAGAAGAGGAAGCGGGACAAGTACTCTCGGTATTCTAAAGACCACGTCCATGATACCGAGGATTGCTTCAAGCTCAAGATAACTATTGAGAAGCTCATTGCACGGTCATTTAGCCGAGTTTGTCACCACAGACAGACGACCGCGGCAAAATGCCCAGGCTCCCGAGCAGCAGCAACCCCTCGGCATATCAACGTGGTCTCCGGAGGAACATCGGGCGTGGGAGACTCTCAGTCGGCAAGGAAGAGGCATGCTTGGGCATTCCAAGTGAATGTCGTGCCGGCCAACTCCTCACCGACCGATACCCCGACTTTCTCATTTGATGATGTCCGGGACCTGCATTACCACCATGATGATCCGCTGGTGGTAACGCTCTCTATAGCCAATTATATGGTGAAGAGGGTACTTGTGGACACGGGTAGCTCCTCGGACATACTGTTCGCCTCAGCTTTCAATCAGTTCGGGATGTCAAGGAACCGACTTCGACCAGTGGCCAACCCCTTGGTAGGATTCAACGGATCTAGCACACAACCGCTTGGGATGATCGAGCTCCCAGTTCTAATAGGGACTTACCCGCAGCAGACCTCCGTGCTCGCAAACATTGCTGTAGTGGAGGTCCCGTCCGTTTACAATGTCATCCTCGGGAGACCAACACTCTACAAGGCCAGAGCTGTTGTGTCCACTTACAGCCTGATCGTTAAGTTTCTGGCCCCTCAGAGACTGGGAAGCCTGAGAGGAGATCTGGCCACCGTCCAGAGCTGTTATATCAGTTCCTTGCACAAAGAGGCGATTTCGGAAGCGCTAAACATTCAGGAGATGGACCCGAGGGACGCTAGGGACGGAGTCAGCCTAGTTGAAGAACTCAGTCAATTGGTGTTGGATCCACAGTTTCCCGACCAGACCGTCAGCATCCGTACTCTCTTGGAACCAGATCTCAGAGAAAAGCTAGTCCAGTTTCTCAGAGAGAGCCAAGACGTCGTCGCTTGGAGCCATAAAGACATGCCTGGAATTGTTCCTCGGGTCTTGTCCCACCGACTCAACGTTGACCCGACCTTTCGCCTGGTTAAACAAAAGAGGAGGGGATTGACCCCTGAAAGACAAGAAGCAGTATGCGAGGAGGTAAAAAAACTTCTCAAAGCCCAATCAGTCCGCGAAGTTCACTACCTTGACTGGTTGGTGAACGTTGTGTTTTGGTCAAGAAAAGCAATGGAAAGTAAAGGTTGTGTGTGGACTTTACTGATCTAAACAAGGCCTGTCCCAAGGATTGCTACTCACTGCCGCGGATAGATCTCCTAGTAGACGCAACAGCAGGCCACTCACTGCTCTCATTTATGGATGCATACTCCGGGTACAATCAGATCCGCATGTACCCGGGTGATGAAGAAAAGACTTCCTTCATCACCGACAAGGAACCTGCTGCTACAAGGTGATACCTTTTGGCCTCAAGAATGCTGGGGCAACTTATCAGCGCTTGGTCAACCATATGTTCAGAGATCTAATCGGGAAGACAATGGAGGTGTACGTTGACGACCTCCTAGTCAAGAGTTGGGATGAGACTGACCATCTCGAGTACTTGGCTTGGGCCTTCAGCATCCTAAGGTAGTTCCAGATGATGTTGAACTCTACTAAATGCGCATTTGGGGTCTCATCCGGGAAGTTCTTGGAACATCTGGTCAGCAGGCGGGAAATTGAAGCCAACCCGGAGAAGATCCAAGCAACTATCAACATGCGGTCACCGAGATCAACCAAGGAGGTTCAGAGTCTGGCAGGGCGGATGGCAGTTTTAAATAGATTCGTATCTCGGGCAACCGACCGGTGCCTGCCGTTCTTTAAGATCCTCCGCAAAGCTTTTGAGTGGTCAGATGAGTGAAAAGGCGTTTCAGGCCCTCAAGAAGTAACTGATATCGCCCCTTCTACTCTCAACGCCCGTACCAAAGGAGGAGTTGTTTCTTTAATTGGCAGTATCACCTTCAGCGGTAAGTTCAACACTGGTCAAAGAGGAACACGGGATACAATACCCGGTCTATTACACCAGCCGGGCACTACAGGGGGCTGAAAGTAGATACTCCCGCATAGAGAAGCTCGACCTCGCCCTCGCCCTCATCACCTTAGCTTGACTGCTCCGCCCGTATTTTCAAGCTCATGTTATAGTAGTCCTCACGGATGAGCGTTTGTGCAGGATTCTGTGCCGGCCTGAAACATCCGGGAGACTCATGAAGTGGGCGTTAGAGTTAGAAGAATTCGAAGTGGTCTACAGACCGCGAAAAACCATCAAGGGGCAGGCAGTGGTAGATTTTCTCGTTGAATTTACGTATCCGGAAGACCCAGTCGAGGAGTTCAACCTGCCCAAGTTACCGCCTGAGCTACAGCCTGACAACCCGACCTGTATACTCTATGTGGATGGGTCCTCCAACAAGCAAGGCAACGGGGCAGGAGTCATTCCGACCACACCCGACGGGATCCTGCGTCGGATCCAGCTTGAGCACGCCCTAAGGTTCGGATTCCAGCAATGAAGCCGAGTATGAAGCCCTGTTGGTTGAGCTGCAGTTGGCTACCTCAGTGGGGGCACAACAAGTTCAAGTGTACAGTGACTCCCAACTAGCTGTCAATCAAGTCCTGCAGGAGTACGAAGCTCGGGAAGATAACATGGTGGCCTACCTGGCCCTTGTTAGGGCGGTTACCAGTAAGCTCAAAGGGTTCTCCATCACACAGATCCCGAAGGAAGAAAACGCACGGCCGATCGGCTAGCACGCCTTGCGTCATCTTCCGAGTCGGACCTTCCCGGGATAAGGGTAGAAGACCTCCCCGAACCCAGTGTGTCCAACTCAGAAGGAATGGAAGTAGACCCAGTCAATTTAAGGCTTAGTTGGATGGACCCTATCATGATGTTCCTTACAACCGCGAGCCTACCGGACGGGAATGACGAAGCCCGACGGACTAAATACCGAGCGGCCAGGTACCACCTCATCGACGGTGTCCTTTACAAGAGAGGCCCTACCTCCGATGCGTCCACCCTACCCAGGTCCAGGAAATCTTGTATGAAATCCATGAAGGTGTGTATGGAAGCCACATTGGAGGCCGGACACTCTCCCGCAGGGCCCTGTTGCAAGGATACTATTGGTCTACAATGGCCCGGGATTCCTGGGATTATGACAAGCGATGTGACAAGTGCTAGAGACATACAAACATGATCAATCGCCCGACAGAGCTCTAAACTCCAATCCTCAGCCCCTGGTCGTTTGCTCAGTGGGGCAAAGACGTAGTCGGGCTGCTTCCCATGGCAAAGGGTCAGGTCAAGTTTGCCGTCATCGCAGTAGGCTAGTTTACCAAGTGGGCAGAAGCCGAGCCCTTGGCAACAATAACCGAGAAGAAAATGGAAAGTTTTGTCTAGAAAAACATCCTCAGCAGGCTCGACATACCCTAGGTACTAGTCAGCGACAATGGAAGACAGTTTGACACACTAGTGTTTAGGTAGTTTTGCTCGGACTACGGGATAGTAAATCACTATTCTTCTGCCGTGCATCCTCAAGCCAATGGACAAGCCGAGGTAACAAACCGAACGATTCTACAGTCCATTAAAACCATACTGGAGAATGCCAAGGGACTCTGGGCAGAGGAACTATCGACCCTTCTGTATGCCTATTGTACTACTCCCCGGGCTGCAATAGGAGAGACCCTGTTCTCACTCACCTATGGCTTGGAGGCAGTAGTCCCCACAGAGCTCAGACTACCAACCTACCAGGTGGCAAACTATAGCGAGGAAGGCAACGAGGAAGCACTTAGGGGAGAGCTCGACCTAATAGAAAAAAAAGGGATCGAGCATACCTAAAAGTGGTAGCATATAAGTAGAGGGTCTCACGGTACTTCAACAGCACTTACAGTTCCCGACTGAGTTCTACAAGCATGAAAAATTCTAAGTGCAATAACTCGAAAGTTTTTGAAGATTTTACAGATCCCCTACAGACCAAGTGTATCCTGCCGGTCACAGTTTTTAACCTTTTGCTAATGCATGATTGTAATAAAGCTAAACAACTGGTCGGGCACTGGCAAACAAAAATAAGTAGAAATGTACAAGTACAAACAGTATGCAAAAAATAACCTCAAGGGGCCTTCTTTCATTACTAATTACAAAAGTGGCCTGGGAGGCAATTATAGTAGTCTCCCCACAAAAAAAAAAAAAAGAAGCCTCACTGCTGGTCATCTACTATGATCACATCATCTTCGGTCTCCCTGACCTCTCCACCAGCATCTGCCTCTCCACTGGCAGCTGCCCCTCCGTCAGCAGGGCCCCCTCAGCAACCTCCCCCTCCTTCCAAAAGTCAGACTCGGCCCAGGAGTACCCGAGAGGTCCCACTCAGAATGATTTGAAGCCACCCTCTTGGTCAGGGCAGTGTAGCCCTGGAGGAAGCCGGCCTCGAACTCTTCTTTCGCGTCCTTCGCCGTCGCCTCCCGAGCGGCAATAACATCAGCCAGGGCCTTCTTCTCGGCCTCTGCTACCCTCCGTGCCTCCTGCTTGGTTGCTAACTCCTCTTGGGCCGCCCCCAAGTCTAGGGCCAACGCTTTCGTCTTCTCTCTCCACGGCCAGAGCAAACTTCGAAGCCTCCCGCGCCGCTTTCTCCGTGGAAAGGGCGGCCTTAGCAGTGGCCAACTTCTCAGCCATCCCGGGCAAGTAGGCCTCGGCCCCGGTCGCCAAACAATCGGTATGGAAAAAGAAACAGGAGAATTAATTACCATAAACAGAGAAATGGGAACAGAGAAAGACGAGTGACCTACCATGTGGGAGATGCTGTAAAGCCACCCGATCAGAGCCTTAGGGCCGAACTCTGAACACCTCTCGACCTGACTTGCCAGTAACCTGGGCCGGACTCTTGCCCGGACATCGTCCAAAGATTACATCGATGTCATCCCGGTTGGGATGTTGTCCGAAGGGCGTTCGGTGATCGCAACAACCTCAACCCGGGGGGTTGACGTACCGACCGTGTCCGGGCGGGGCCCTTGGTGGATCCTTTTAAGCTGCTGGCCAGCAGCAGAGTCTTGCCTCTTCCTTCTCTGGCCAGCCCGCACGGCCAAAGCGGCCTCCTTCTCCTTCAGAGCAGCTGCGTTCCTGGGAGCCATCTCTGTAAGAAACCATGAAAAGATGAGTCAAAGGGAGGGCGACCAAAATACATACAACGACTAGACAGAAAGGGAACTTGAAGAGCTCAAAACTTACCAGCAATGATCGGAGGAAAGACTGGTGCTTCAAAGTGTTGGCTAGGCTTGTAGCTGATTTTCCGAGTGCTCGTCCGGGTCAACGGTCGGCGACGTTGGTCGGCTCCTGAGCTAAGGCCTTGATCCTATCCTGGCACTCGTCAGGAATGCTCTGTGGGTCAGTCGACCCCACTACAAAAAAAAAAAAAAAGAAAAAAAAAAAAGAGCACAGGTCTGTTAGTTCTGCAGCAACAAAAAAAATGCAGGAAGACACTCGAGACCGGAGCTTACTCCTCAACTGTCCTGCCTAGGATGTCCTCAGCTGAATCCCCGGAGCATCCTCACAAAGCCCTAGGGACACATGAAAGAACTTCTTCTTCTACCCCTTGTTATTGCTCGGGCATTTGTCAATTATCTTCCTCCCCTGTCGGGCTCCCAGAGAGAAGAAGCCGACCTCCCCGTGCAACGGGAATGGTCGGTGGGTCTATAAGAACTCTTGAAGGGTGAGCTCATACCCCTGGACTTAGGGCCAGAGGTGTATGGCCTGCATAAAAAATCTCCACCTGTTCGGTGCAAGTTACCCGGGAGCAATCCCGAGGTAGATCAACACGTCCCGGGCAAGCGGGTGGCAAGGAAGGCGAAGACCTGCCATGAAGGCGTCCTCATAAAGGGTGACAAAACCCGACCGGCGCAGATCAAAGATAAGCAGATCAAAGATAAGCAGACTTGCTCCTCCGGTGGGAATCACCAAGGAGCAGTGACCGGGAATGTCATATCTATTCCTAATCCGTCCCAGGTCAAAGATAAGCAGACTGCTGGGAGTCCACTCACAAGAAAAGGCTACGCCGGGACTACTAGAGATCGAGGCCTCATCACCCGACCCTCGCGACACAGAGGCTGCCTGGAGCCCCTGGCTCAGCTCATCGTCAGACATCCGAATGGGAATCCTACCTTCACTGTGGTGGTCTGACGGAGTCAGTGAAGGAGGGTCCAAGTTTGTGTCCGGAGTCCCCGACCTTGATTGCTTATATTCTGATCGGGAAGACGAGTTGAAGTCGGAATGACACATCTCTAAGGTTCCTACGACGGGACGAGGGAGTAGTTGGTGGCATAAGTAGGGGTTAGACCTCTAAATCTAAGGTACAAGGGTGGAAGAACCAAGAGCCTGTACGGTAAGGCGTACACGGTCTTCACGATGAGGTAACACTCGGACAAAATGGTTCTAGGACACCCCGACCGGGCCGACTTCTCTATCAGAGAAAGGGAACCACCTGACCGAAGGAAGAAGCATAACCTAAGGAAAAAGAAATCCCCACGAGTCCTAACGGGTTCCTATTCTCCAGCCTCGTTCAGGAATATTAACGAATGAAGAAGAGAAGAAAAATACAGTGAATTGAAAGGCTGGAGGGACAAAGACTTACAAGAACAAAGTGTAGGAAAGGGCTCGGAAATCTTGACCGGACGCTTTTTCTTTAATACCGCTCAGTAGACTCTTCCTACGGGTAGCAGAAGTAGCAAAAATGCTCAAGTGCTGCTTTTATAGACAATACGGACGGTCCAGATGACCTCAGATCCAATGCTCCAGCAATCTTCCCGCCTAAATGCCCGACAGCTGGCATATCAGGCAGCTCAAGCGGTGCCTCAAAAGGCGTTCGCATTAAATGGCATGACGTGACGGTTCAGTTAGGATGCGACTGTCTGGTTGCGCTTACACCGGTCTTGTTGAATCCTGACCAGACCATCCACTCCTTGACGTGTGGCAGGTAACGACCTCAAGCTCCCGAGGTAACCAATCGGTCCAGGCCCCGAGTGACCAAGGCGACCGGTCCGGTCCCGAGCTACATCCCGGATGGTTTATCGAGTCATGCAAATTTCCAACCCTTATCTGATGAAGTATCACATTAGCTGTTAGAGGATAGAATAGTCATTTAGTATTTAGGGCTTAGGTTATTGCTTAGGTCATTGATTATGTAAGCCATATGGGCGATTTAGTATTTTCCATTTTAAGTTGTTGCCTATGTATAGGCCTCTCTTGTAACCTTATTGTTATCTCAATACAATCAATATTATGAATATTTACATGGTATCAGAGTCAAACCCTATTCCGCCTCCTGCCGGAATTCTAGGAGCTATCTTATTTTTCATTTTTGCCGACCCATCGTCGAGAGTTCCTAATATTGCCGGAAATAAGTTTTAGCCGCCATTGTTCATTGGCACTATTCATCAGACACTGTTCATGTTACTGTTCATCAAATACTATTCATCGAGTTACTGTTCATCAAAGTTACTATTCACAGCACTATTCATCGAAGTTACTTGCTACGTTTTCTTTTTAATTCTGTTTTCCGATCTAGTTTCGTTTCAAAGATCTGGTTCTGCTTGCTTTCGATTTCAAAAATCAAAACCCTCCTTCGCCCTTTTTTCTTGTGTAATCGAGAAACCTAAACCATTTGTTCACGCAACTCAAGAACCAGATTATTGTCTTTAAAGGCTTGTTTGGCTTTCCTTCCAAACTTCGGTGTTCATGTTCACTCCTACCTTTAGTTTGAGGGGGAGAGTAGTAGAGATCCAAAGTTATAGTGATATTATGCCAATCTTCTTGTAAGATTGAGAGTGTTTGTTGCCAATCTTCTTTGTGAGATTGAGAGTATCCACTTGCTGATCAGTATTGTGAGATCGAGAAGAATCTTGTCCTTTTTTGCCAATGATTGAGAGTGTTCCCTTGCCGATAGTTTTCGTGAAATCGAGAACCCCTCTTTGTCGGCCCTGTGGTCGAGATTTGCTACAAGCTTTTGTTTGGATTGTTGTTTAACGATCATTGTTTAGCCGCAAGTTGCGTTCCCGGCACATTTAGTGAAGTCGAGAGTTATTCGTGCCAACCCTGAAGTTGAAGTTTTGCTTTCCAATAGAGTTGAGAGTTGTTTTTCGGTTGTAATCCCTTTCCAAACTTCAATTGTAATTTTCATTACCACCTTCAGTTTGAGGAGTGTTAGAGGATAGAATAGTCATTTAGTATTTAGGGCTTTGGTCATTGCTTAGGTCATTGATTATGTAAGCCTTATGGGCGATTTAGTATTTTCCATTTAAGTTGTTGCCTATATATAGGCCTCTATTGTAACTATATTGTTATCTCAATAAAATTAATATTATGAATATTTACATTAGCCTTCAAAATGGGGGGCAGCTGATATGTACAATAATATCCAGTGGAAGCAAAATCTCCACTCCTGCTCGACCCGAGCGGTACGCCAGTATCATCAGAGCCCGACCAACAGGTCGGGAACGCCGTATGGGCTCAGCTCGTCATGGGCTCAGCTCGTCATGGGCACAGCCCGGCTACATCCCATGAAGTGATCTAGAATGTTCCAGACAGTTTCCTGCATGGGCTAGAAGACTAATGGAAATAGTTGATTGTTTCTTAATTCAATTAGGAAACTCTCATGATTTGTGCTAATCAATCCCAATCAGATTGTGTTGCCTAATCAGTTAACTTACCTTGTATGAGGAGGTTTCTTATACTATAAAAGAGACTCCTCACCCTCAGAGGGGGACACACTATCCTTGCGCATATACAGTCACCCGGTCGGTCTCTGGTAGCTCCATCCCCATTGTTGGTTCACCAAAGACCCCCCGGCGATTTGATATTATAGTGCAAGTGTTCTGACACGCACGTCGACGTAGGTCTCTTTGTTAACAGGGCCAAACCACATACAACTTCTCTTGTCTCATTCTTCTTTTCTTCTCTAACCCAATATTTGACATCATCATATCGGAAAAAAGGGGTTTCCCTATTCTGCCATTTTCCTTGAGATAATTAGAAAGAGGGCAAGGATGAATCTTCTCAATTAGGGTATCCCTATGTGGTGTGCATGTAATGAAGATGTGAAGTATGTATTGAGAAGCGAAGAACAAAAGACAACAGGAAAATAAATATGCAGGAGCTTCATTTGTTTTTCTGTTTCTCTCTGTGTATTCCAACCAGTCGATGGCCAAAATTATCTGAAGTGGTCACAGGCAGTGGAATTGTATCTGAAGGCACGTGGGAAGATGGACCACCTTAATGGGCGCGTGACAGCCCTTGTTTCTACGGATCCCGACTATGATAAGTGGGAGATTGAGAACTCCGTTATCATGGCATGACTTATTAATTCTATGGTCCCTGAAATTGGTGAGAATTTCTACCGTATGAAGACTGCTAAGGCGACCTGGGACACCGTTACTTCCACTTTCTCTCGACGGGGGAACTATGCACAGGAGTTTGAGTTGCTCCGTTCCATTGACCGTTCGGAATAAGGTGACATGACTGTCACCAGGTATTTTCAGTTTCTTACCACTAGTTGGGATCATGTTGATCATCTTCAGGCCTATCAGCCTGTGTGTTACTGATGCTGAGGGTTATTGGAAACTACTAAAGAAGCAGAGGGTTTTTAAATTCCTTCATGGACTTCATCTTGACTATGATACAGTTCGTAGCAGGGTACTTGGGATGGATACTCTTCCTACACTTCAGGAAGCCTTTGCTCATGTTTAGAATGAGGAGAGCCGTCGCTCTGTTATGCTTCCTTCTGCATCTACTGAGAGGTCTGCCTTAATTTCTGTTCCACCTAAAGATGGGACCCAGCAGCTGGCTTCTTCCGATCGACCTGTTGTTATTTGTGACTACTGTTTGAAGCCCCACCATACTCGGGCCAACTGCTGGAGCCTCCATGGAAAACCACCCGGTGGTCGGGGAGGTCGTGGAAGTCGTTCCGGTGGCCGTGGAAAGGCTGCCCGTGCACATCATTCTGCTGTTCCTGAGCCTATTGCTCCGGTTTCTAGTGGTCTTGCTCCAGTTTCTGATGCTAGCTCTAGCTCTTTATCTGCCGCCGAACTTGAGACTCTCAGACAATTGATGGCTTGGTGTGTTACTCCGACATCCACAAGCTCTTCATCATCCTTTGCCTAGTCAGGTAATGTTGTTACATCACCAACAACATTTCTTTCTCATGTCTCATCTCCTTGGATTATTGATTCTGGCGCCTCTGATCATATGTCCCCTCTATCTAACCTTTTCTCTGACTATGAGTCTTCTTCAGGCCAAAATAAAGTTAGAATAGCTGATGGTATCTTTTCCTCTGTTATCGGGAAAGGTATAATTCATGCTACTGCTTCTCTACCCTTGACCTCTGTGTTACATGTTTCTCAGTTTTCTCACAATCTTTTCTCTTTGAGTTGTATTACTTGGGATTTGAAATGTAGTGTAACCTTCTATCCTTCTTGTTGTGTGTTTCAGGATCTTATCACAAGCAAGAAGATTGGCAGTGGTAGAGAGGAGCATAGTCTTTCATTCTAGATGAAGGGGAGAAGTTGGCTCATCATACCGTTTTTTTAGAGAATAAAGCTGAAGACCTACACCTTTGGCATCGGAGATTAGGACATCCTTCTTTTTCTTAACTTAGGCATATGTTTCCTACTCTAGTAGCGAATAATTGTATTTCAGATTTTTCTTGTGATGCTTGTGAATTTGGAAAACATTTTCGAGCTTCTTATGCTCCTAGTGCTAATAATAGAAGTTCAGTTCCATTTACTTTAATTCATACTGATGTGTGCGGTCCTTCTCGTACTGTGTCCTTGAAAGGTCATCAATGGTTTGTTTCTTTTATTGATGATTTTTCTCGCACTACTTGGTTATACATGATGAAAGAAAAACGGGAAGTGTTTGATATCTTTAAAAATTTTCACAAAATGGTATGTACTCAATTTGGGGCTGTAGTGAAAATTTTATGTTATGATAATGGGGGTGAGTATATAGATTCTGGTTTGGGTGCATATTTTTCTTCACGCGGTATAATTTACCAAATTTCTTGCACTGCCACTCCACAACAAAATGGCGTGGCAGAACGCAAGAATTGTCACCTTCTAGATGTCGCCGCTCCTTACTCTTCCAGGTTAATGCCCCTCGTACCCTATGAAGCACCGACACTCTATTTTGGCTCTCGTATCAGTGTCGACATCGAATCTGACACTGATACGACACGACACGCTACCGACACGCTCTCGACACGTTCCCGACACGAGTCCTATTATTTTATTCCATTTTCTTGGTCCGACACGCTCCTGACACGCTCCCGACACGCTCCTGACACATTACCGACACGCTTCCGACACGTTTCTGACACACTCCCGACACGATCGCGACACGTGCGGGACACGAAATGGGTATTTTTATACACTTACTTTGAAATATTGGGGGTAAAACTCTAATTTTTCAAAAGTTTTTATAAATTTTGGATGTATATGAAAGTTTTTTAAAATAAAATATGGGCTGTAAACAAAAATAAAAGAACTTCACTCTTTAAAAGATATAAAAAAAAAACTTTTATTATCTTTCTCGTTACGAGAGAGAGAGAGAGAGAGAGAGAGAGAGAGAGAGAGAGAGAGAGAATCTTACACTTTTGTGGAACTTAGCCATAGTAAGAGATTAGTGGTTTTTAAATCAGGATGTTTCAATCTCGGGTTTTAAACTTTTAACTTCAAACTATGGTTGGATATCTGATGTATATGTTTTATATTGTTGTCCATTAGGGTTTTATGCGGTATATGCTTTTATTTTTTATTTTTTATTTTTTTATCACTTACCTGGGGAACGCACACACACACACCCACACACACAACCCAAGCAAGATATAGCCCAACAGATCTCTACAGACTAGGGAACAGGGCCAGTTCTACAATGCAAGAGGAGGAGAAAATCTCCTCCCCACTCCCCCTGGGGAGATTCGAACCCTCCACCTCCCACTTGGGAGAGGTGAAGTGATGCCACTAGACCAAAGTGGTCTTGGCGGTATATGCTTTTATTCATTGGCTTTGTTATTGATAATGTCACAATATTGTTGTGATTTATGTGCTTTTATGCCAATTTTGATTAGACATGGTAAATATATATTTTTAAAAAATATTTTAGAGAAATCGTGTCCCCGACGTATCGTATCATGCTTTTTGGAGAAATGTCGTGTCGACGTATTCGAGTCGTGTCGTATCCGTGTCGCGTGTCCGTGTCGGTGCTTCATAGCTCGTACCTACTGGGGAGAGGCAGTTCTTACAGCTGCTTATCTCATTAATAGGCTTCCCACTCGTGTCTTAAATAAGAAAACACCCCTTCAGGTTCTCTCATCCTTCCCTCTCTTCTTCTATTCCACCTCGTGTTTTTGACTGTGTTTGCGTCGTTCACAATCATGCTCCTAACTGTGGAAAGTTAGATCCTAGGTCTATTAATTGTGTGTTTGTTGGATACGCTCCTACACAGAAGGGATACAAGTGTTACCATCCTCCATCTCGAAAATGGTTTGTGTCGATGGATGTCACTTTTCACGAGTCCCAGCCCCACTTTGTTGATCCTTAGGCATCTCTTCAGGGAGAGAGATGTTGTGAAGAGATACCTTCCGTGTTACCTATGATGGTGAGGTAGAGCCGGAAAGAGTGGAAAGAGAGAGAGCAAGTTGGAATAGAGAGAGTTGAGAGGGAGCCTGAAGAGGAGAGAGTTGAGGGGCCAAATGAGAGAGAGAGAGAGAGAGAGAGAGAGAGAGAGAGAGAGAGAGAGAGAGAGAGAGAGAGAGAGAGTTGAGAGTCTATTCGAGGGAGACATGGAGTAAAAGGAAGACCAGGGAGACTTCAGAGACTGTTGCTCCTCCGCTTCCACTGCCATTTATCTCTGAGTGATGATGATTCATGTAATTCTTCTGAAATACCCCTCCAGAACTCAATGATTTAGATTTTCCCATAGTTGTTCATAAGTGTGTTAGATCTTGTACTCAACACCCTATCTCCAATTTTGTATCTTATTCTCGTTTATCTGCCTCTTATAAAGCTTTCCTTTTCGAAAATTTCCTCTGTCAGTGTTCCTAACCATGTTCAGGATGCTCTCGCTGATCTCAAGTGGAAACATGCTACGAGTGAAGAGATGAAGGCTCTTCACAAGACTGGCACTTGGGAGTTGACAACGTTGCCTAAAGGTAAGAGGACAGTGGGGTGCAAGTGGGTGTTTACTGTAAAGCACCGGGCTGATGGTTCCATTAAGAGGTATAAAGCTCGGTTGGTAGCAAAGGGGTACACTCAGACTTATGGTGTGGACTAAGAAGAGACCTTGGCTCTAGTCGTAAAAATGAATTCTGTAAGGATCCTTCTTTCCCTTGCAGCAAATCTAGATTGGCCTCTTCACTAGTTTGATGTGAAGAATGCTTTCTTGCATGGTAATTTGGAGGAGGAAGTTTACATGGAGGTTCCTCCTGGTTTTGAGGACTCCTAGACAGAGAGCAAGGTGTGTAGATTAAGAAAATCAATATATGGTCTTAAACAGTCTCCGAGAGCTTGGTTTGAGAGGTTCACACAGGCTATGATTCGGTTTGGTTTTAGACTGAGTCATACAGATCATACATTATTCATCAAACATTCTACACAGAGTAAGACCACTGCACTTATTGTATATGTTGATGATATTGTACTTAGAGGAGATGGAGAAATTGAAAAAACAGTTAGCCTCAGAGTTTGAGATAAAGGACTTGGGAGCCTTGAAGTTCTTTCTGGGAATTGAACTCGCTTGGTCCAAACAGGGAATTTTTATTTCCCAACGAAAGTATGTTCTGGATTTGTTGAAGGAAACAGGGATGCTCGGCAGCGAGGCTTGTGATACACCCATGGAGCAGAATAAAAAAAACTTTGTGAAAACAGCAACGGGGAATTGGTTGACAAGGGAGCTATCATAGATTTGTTTGATAAGCTTATTTATTTGTCTCATACCCGTCCTGATATCGCTTTTGTAGTTGGTATTGTTAGTCAATTTATGCATTCACCTCGAGTGTCACACCAAGAGGCTGTCTTTAGGATTCTTCGCTATTTGAAGTCGTCTCTCGGAAAGGGTTTATTTTTGCTAAGTATGATCACCTGAGGGTTGAGGCTTATACAGATGTTGATTGGGTTGGTTCTGTCACGGATAGAATGTCCACCTCTGGGTACTATACATTTGTAGGAGGTAACTCGGTTACCTAGCGAAGTGAGAAGCAGAATGTTGTGGGCCTGTGGCAAGATCTAGTACAAAGACTGAGTTCAGGGCAATGACCCAAGGTATTTGTGAACTACTTTAGGTTAAGTCATTGTTAAAAAGATTTGAGGATTGAGCAGATAGAGTCTATGAGACTATACTGTGATAAATTGATAATAAAGCAGCGATCAGTATAGTTCATAACCTTGTTCAACATGATAGAACCAAGCATGTTGAGATTGATTGACGTTTTATCAAGGAAAAGCTGGGTAGTGGAGTTATCTGCATTTCTTTTGAGAAGAGTAGCGATCAAGTTGGGGATATTCTAGCCAAAGAAATTGGAAGTCAACTTTTCCATACTGCTCTAGGCAAGCTGAACATGAGAGATGTATTTGTACCAGCTTGAGGGGGTGTGTTGAGAATATTTGTTTTTTATTTTTATTTTTATTTTCCTTTGGTTATTAATTGTTAGTTAGTGGACCCATACGTAATTACTTATTTCTTCTAGTATTGTTTAATATATAGAGGGTTAGATAATTTTCTATCCCTAAGCTTGCAGTTAATTATTTCTACATCATGTATGAAATATGGTTTGTGATGGTTAATGTGAAACTATTTTGAGATTAATTACTCAAGGCTATGAAATTGCCCCCTTTTGATATCTTATATTGTCCTTGTGGTTTCTAAAAAACTCGGAACAAACTTTTCTTTCAAATTCATTTCATTAAGCTTTCGCATGAACTTTGCAGGGTATGAAGCCTCCTAAGTAGGAACTTTCTAATTACACAAGGATATGAAATTGTTCCCTTTTGATATCTGATATTGTCCTTATGGTTACTAAAAACTAAGAACAAAATATTTCTTTTCCAATTCATTATATGAACTATGCAGGGTATGAAGCCTCTGAAGTAGGAACTTTCTGATGCCTGTAATTTATGTCAGGTATGATTTACCCTTTTGAATAAGTTACACCTTTCATCCTCTAAGTTTGGTTTCAGTTTCATTTTGTTTCCTGTAATTCAATTTGAACGCATAAAACCCTGAAGTTTATACGAGTTGCAACGTCACCCCAAAAACTCAATAATTAAGAAAGAGGGAAAAAAAATATTTGCAGCTCATGTGACCATTAAATCTTGTTTAGTTCTTGGATTTCGTGAGGGAAAGGAAAATTAGTTCCCTCGTGTTTTCCCTTGTGTTTTTCTTTCTGCTTGAATAACATTAAAAAATTAAAAATTTCTGGAGTAAAACTTTAATATAGGAATACAGGAACGGAAATTACTCACAACATTCAAATTGTTTGATTTAATTCTCAATTTATTCTCTTTTCTTTTCTATTTTCCTCATGGTTTTCCTTATTAACCAACCAAAGGAAATTGTTTTTGTAAAAGAAAGGAAAATGATATATTGAATTCAAAATTAAAAAAATGATTACAAGAGGAGCCTAATATATATAGGCTTAGCTAGAAACTACACTTTTACAATCTAACCGATGTGGGACACTATAACATTATACTATTTACAATATTATCCTCTAACACTCCCCCTCAAGCTGGAGCATACATATCATATGCACCAAGCTTGTCACATATATATTTAACCCGAGTCCCAACTAATGCTTTTGTGAACAAATCGGCTAACTGATCCGCGGATTTCACGTGAACGGTATTGATTACTTTCTCTAGAAGTTTTTCCCGAACAAAATGACAATCAACCTCAATGTGTTTTGTCCTCTCGTGGAATACTGGATTGGAAGCTATATGAATGGCAGCTTGATTGTCACAAAGTAAATTCATAGGACAAGACTGAGTAAACCCAAGCTCTTCTAGTAGATGCTTCATCCACACTAATTCACACGTAGTATGTGCCATAGCCTTGTATTCAGACTCAGCACTCGACCTAGAAACTACTGTTTGCTTCTTGCTCTTCCAGGACACAAGATTACCACCAACCAAAACACAGTATCCTGTAGTGGATCTCCTATCACCAGGAGATCCAGCCCAATCAGCATCACTGTAGCTCTCAATACGTATATGACCGCGATCCTGGTACAATAAACCACGGCCTGGAGCTCCTTTGAGATACCTCAAAATACGCATCACTGCCTCCCAATGTGTGGTACGAGGAGAACTCATGAACTGACTGATGACACTCACTGAAAAGGCAATGTCAGGTCTAGTAACAGTAAGATAATTAAGCTTACCAACCAGACGTCTATACTGCTCAGGATCCTCCAATAACTCCCCTTGATCTGATAGTAACTTGGTGTTAGGATCCATAGGAGACTCCACAGGTTTGGATCCTAACATCCCTGATTCTGATAGGAGATCAAGAACATACTTCCTTTGAGATAAGCAAATTCCTTCACTTGACCTGGCAACCTCAATACCCAAAAAATATCTAAGCTGCCCGAGGTCCTTGGTTTGAAATTTGTTTTGCAGAAATAACTTCAACTCCAAAATACCCTTGCAGTCATCTCCGGTTATAACAATGTCATCAACATATACAAGCAAGAAGATTTTACCTGCTTTAGTATGTCGATAAAAGACTGAATGATCAACACCACATCTCTGGAGTCCAAATTCAGCAACTACATCACTGAACCTACCAAACCAGGCACGAGGAGACTGTTTCAGGCCATACAAAGATCTTCTTAATCTACATACCATATTCGACTCCCCCTGAGCAACAAACCCAGGTGGTTGCTCCATATATACCTCTTCCAACAAAGTGCCATTAAGGAAGGCATTCTTGACATCAAGCTGATGTAAGGGCCAGTGATATATGGCTGCAAGAGAAATGAGGAGACGAACAAAGGTGATCTTAGCCACAGGAGAGAACGTCTCGGAATAGTCAAGGCCATAAACCTGCGTATAGCCCTTGGCAACAAGGCGGGCTTTCAGGCGATCTATTGTGCCATCAGGGTGCACTTTAACAGTATAAACCCAACGGCATCCCACTACTGTCTTGCCCGAAGGAAGAGGAACTAAGTCCCAAGTACCAGTATCTCGTAAGGCAGACATCTCATCCTCCATTGCCTGTCTCCATCCGGAGTGGGTAAGAGCCTCTGCAACAGTGTTAGGAACAAACACAGAAGACAAAGAGGTAACAAACGAAGAAAAACTAGGAGACAGACGATTGTAAGAGACAAAGTTGGAAATAGGATGAGAAGTACAAGAGCGCTTACCCTTACGGAGAGCAATGGGAAGGTCAGATTCTGATGGAGGTGGATCTGAAGACGCAGAGGCGGTTGACGGAGTAGCAGAATCCGGAACGGTCTGAGGGCGGCGAGTGTATGTCTGCAAGTGTGGGCGATCCAGGCGGGAGGAAACCTCTGGGGTGGGAAGGACAGGGGATGTGGGAGGTATTGCAAGAGGTAAGGGAAGCATAAAATCAGGATCGCTCATAGAGTGGGACTCTGAATAGTATGGAGTGGACTCAAAAAAGGTAACATCTGCTGACACAAAGAAACGACGCAGGGTAGGGCTATAACAACGATAGCCTTTCTGAACACGCGAGTACCCTAAGAAAACACACTTAATAGCACGTGGGTCTAACTTGTCAGTGCCCGGGGTAAGCTGATGGACAAAACAAACACATCCGAAAACACGTGGACTAACTGGAAACAGAGACTCAGTAGGAAATAATGTAGCATGAGGAGTGCATCCATCTAGAACAGAGGAAGGCATACGATTAATTAAATGACAAGCAGTAAGAACTGCATCCCCCCAGTAACATTTTGGAACCCTCATTTCAAACAACAAGGTGCGGGTGACTTCTAACAAGTGACGATTTTTCCTTTCTGCAACACCATTTTGCTGAGGTGTGTGCACACACGATGATTGGTGGAGCATCCCACATTTGCTCATGTAGGTGGTGAATGGATGAGAGAAATATTATTGTGCATTATCACTACGAAGAATTTGAATAGGAACATTAAATTGAGTTTTAACTTCATTACAAAATGCATAAAATATTGAAAATAACTCGGAACGATTTTTCATTAAATAAATCCACGTTATTCTGGAGAAATCATCAACAAAGCTAACAAAGTACCGATACCCCTTAATAGAGGTTATACGATGTGGACCCCAAACATCTGAATGTACTAATTGAAATGGACAAGACACTCTTTTATTAACTCGAGGAGCAAATTGGACACGGTGATGCTTCCCCAACTGACACGACTCACTCTAAAATAGACAAATGACTCAAACTAGGTACTAGCAGCTTCAAGTTGGCCAAAGAAGGATGTCCAAGGCGGCAATGAATCTGGTGAGGAGATACTGTAGCAGAACAAGCAGTGGGAGAAGTGGGCGGTGGAGATGAACCATCAAAATAGTAGAGACCATCGGATTCATGCCCTACGCCAATCGTCTTCCGAGTCGTCAAATCCTGAATAAGAACAGAATCAGGAGAAAAGGAGACACAAGCATTAAGATTCTTTGTCAATTTGCTAACAGAAATTAAATTAAAAGGAGACCGAGGTATGTAAAGAACAGAAGATAAAGACAAGGATGAAGACAATGAGACAGTCCCTATTCCTTCAACAGGAATAGAGGAGCCATCGGCTAATGTAACCGGGGGCAATGAGGATGATTTTTCAAGAGATGAAAATTGGGTCGATATACCTGTGAGGTGATCAGTGGCTCCAGAATCAATTACCCAAGGAGCAGAACGAGAGGTGAGACAAGCAGTGGAGGTACCTTTCTGAACAAGAGAGGTACTAGGAGAAGATGCCTGCTGAGATGCCTGGAACTGTAAGAACTGAGTATACTCGTCCCGAGAAACTGAAAACTGATCAGCCACAACTGGAGAGGAAGAATGAGTATCACCAGGAGTAGTAGTAGCAGCATGGGCAAACCGAGCAGGACGGCCAATAAGTTCCCAGCAAGTCTCCCGAGTATGACCATCCTTGTTGCAATTATCACAATGACGCATGGGACCGCGACCACGACCTCCTCGTCCACCACGATAACCCCCTCCACGACGAGGAGCACCACCACCACCCCGACCGATAGGATGTTGCGAAGCCTGAGTAACAAGGGCTGAATGATCGGTAACGGGAGGAGCAGGAATAATCGGATCCCGAGAAGTACTCCTCAAAACACGCTGATATGTCTCAGCAAGAGAAGGAAGAGTGGCACCACCAAGAATTTGAGACCGAACTGGCTCAAAATCACTCTTGAGACCTGCGAGAAATTTCATCACGGCCATTTGTTCACGCTGTTTCTGCTGTTCCTTCGCATCAGTAGTGATAGGAAGGACGCTATTCAACTCTTCAACCAACCGTTTAAACGAAGCAAAGTAATCAGTTACAGATAGATCACTCTGTTGCAACTGAAAATACTGAAAAGAGAGATCGTACATCCGAGTCAAATCACTGGAGTACAAGAGATGAGCATACTCCCAAATCTCCTTACATGTGCCCAAATGACCACACATGTCCGCAACCTGCGGTTCCATAGAATTCCAAATAAGTGCAACAATTTGAGCATCCATTTGTCTCCAATGCTTAATCGCCTTCTCATCGGTGGTAGGAGCAGACTCGGTAAGGTGATCATCAAAACCCAAGCCAGTGAGGGCAATATTGACAGCCCGGGACCATTGAAGGAAATTTGAGCCGTTCAACTTTCGTGTAGTTAGTTGGGGAAGGACTTTGGATTCCATAGATAAGGGCTAAAGATAACTTTGGATTAAAAAAAAAATAAAATAAAAAATTTTTTTTTTGGGCGATGAATAGTGATTCTGATGAACAGTAACTGCGATGAATAGTAACTGCGATGAACAATAACTTTATGATGAACAGTACCCACGATGAATAGTAACTGCGATGAACAGTAAATTTTGGATGAACAGTAGCTTCGGATGAACAGTACTTTCTGATGAACAATACTTGAGGGGGTAACGGCTAGGGTTTGAGGGGCTGCTAGTCTTCTCGGATCTTGGACAGAGATCCGGCAATTGATAGAACACGAGAAACATTCTCGATCAACTATGATCGGCAATAACAAAAGGAGCGGACCCTAAGATCGGGTTGCTCTGATACCATGTAAAAGAAAGGAAAATGATATATTGAATTCAAAATTAAACAAATGATTACAAGAGGAGCCTAATATATATAGGCTTAGCTAGAAGCTACACTTTTACAATCTAACCGATGTGGGACACTATAACATTACACTATTTACAATATTATCCTCTAACAGTTTTCCTCTATATTTTCCTTGCTGTTCCCTCACTAAATCCAAGAACCAAACAAAGCATAAGGGAATTGAATGGTAACTGGAATCATTGACCACTTCAACCCTCAGACACTCTACTACAACATGGCTCACCTGCCTTGGCCACAACCCCACCACCTCCCAATAAAGGTGAGATTTTCTGGTAAATGCGTTATCTATCTAATAAAGGAGGAATGCCTTTATGGGGAGACATTTTCAGCCCTTGGATCGTAACCCAAGGGTTAACAATCACTCAAGGCTTTCCTATCTCACTCTCCAATGCCCAAACAAATCCAGCCCAAACACATTCAGCCCAATCCAAACAAATCCAGCCCAGGTCTTTAGTCTAATGGTCCTAATTGATTTAATTGTTGGACTTATTTACATATCCTCTTTGAAAAATTAATTTTTGGTATTTTCAATAAACAACAATAATAATAATTTTTGGCTTAAGGGTTGTTTGAATATTAGAGTCGAAGGCACACGGAGTTAGTTCCGAAGGCACTCAAATTATTCAATTACCGTAACATCGTGTTTTTTTTTTTGGGGACATGGGCAATTACTTGTAGATCCATAATTCATAATTCATATCCATATTCACAATTCATCCATCCATAATTCCATATCCTATCTATATCTATTCTATAAATAGAAGCACCAAACCCATCAAGTGTTTTACACTTTCTCAGATTGACCATATTACCCTTTAAACGCTACTTATTTTCTCTCATATCCTCTTCCTATTATTCTACTACAAACATAATTTTTCCTACTAACCTCTTCATATTACTCTATCACAATTGACAAAACTCTATGACCAATGGGAGTCCTATCAATCTTGATTTATACCCAACATAAAGGCATCTGTGACCAAAATGCCCCTTTGGTAGGACAATGAATGAACCAGAAAAATTGAAGGTTTTTTACATTGTAATTATATAGTTCTCCAGTGCAACTTTTTCGTAGATAGAACAAGATACCTCTCCATTAATTATTTCGTAGGTGTTTCCAAAAATAAAAAGAAAAACTGAAGGTTTTTTAATCTGTCACACGATATAAGTAGGTCCCATGCTAACATCCACATTGTGATGTTAGTAAACACCTCAAAGCACAAATTTCACTCGGGAAAAGACTAAAAGTGGTTTCAGTTCGAAGGATTAAAATTTTGTTGAAGGGCTTTTCAGAGAGATTATTTGATGAAGCCTTGCGTTCAAGCGTAGGAAGGTTTTGTATTGGTGGATTCAGCAACTGTTCCCTTCAAATAAGAACATACTGGAAGCCAAGATGAGATGGCGGGCTTGTGCTGAGCTATCTAAGAATAGATTTTAAAAATTGAATTATCACCGATGCACTTAAATGAATACTGTTTCAGAAATTAAGCAGGCCCAAGTATACCCTCTCTTTTTGTGGAGTAAGACTTCGTTGTAAGCTATACTATTGAAGTATATTGCATTTTTCTTTTCTTTTGTTTAATTTTTTTTTTGTTCTTTTTTCTTTATTTTTTTTGTCAACTTCCGTTACGTATTGGAGTACACTGCTTTTTACCTAACTTGTATCCTTGGGGATAAGAATTTTCCTTGAAGGAGACAGGTAGATAAGGGTTGGCAAAGAAGGGATTTGGCAGTAATGAGGAATACAACGATGATTCTGGCCGAAGGAGTTTGGAAGAGGAACAAACAAGCTTTTTGGGTGTGGGGTGATGAAAAAGTTTGCATCAGCTTAGGGTCTCACGAGCTTTTTCTAGAGAAATCATGTGACATTACTGGCACTTCTTTTTATCGCGTTTCGGATGAGGAACCAAAGATATTCCTGTTGTTCCATTTGGAAGTTCGTCCGGAAGTCTATTTGCTATTTTGAAGGGAATTGTATTGCAGAATGTATACAGGATTGCGAGTACTGTTTGAAGATAATTATAACATATTGGGGTTAGGGTGTCTGCTTGTAAAGCTTATTGTAAAAAACAATCTACTACTGTTATGTGTTTATATGATGTTTTTTGATACTATGACATGAGATAAGAAAAAAGGAACACTTCTACAGATTGAATCCCACATAAGATTGAATCAACTAGAAAAATGAAAGAAATTTGAGTTTAGATGCGTGATGCACATACATTTTTGTATGTTGACGTCGGAATTGCTTTTTCATCTACAAGCAGGTGTGCTCAAAGTATGCACATAGTGGAAATTGCAGTTTCAGAGATAGTAATACCAATGAGATAAGAACTGAAATTTCATTTTTAGACTAATTCCTTGCGAAAAAATTCAGGTTAATACTGTGTTTGGAAATGCATTGACTTTTCGTTGCCCGTGTAGCAAATTTAAACACAACACCAAATGCATTTTGATTATGCCAAAAACAGAGCACGACAATCAGTTATTAAAAAAAAGAAAAAGAAAGAAGAAAAACCACGATAGTTTTAGGGTTTCTTTGCCTGCAAGTTTTCAATCCACTACGGATCAGGGTGATCTATATTAGGGGTAAGGAGTGAGTCCCCCAGATTTTAAAAAGATTTCAGATCTACTATCATGATCTGAGTTTGGAAGAAGAAGTTGTAGCCGTCAGATCAAGTCTTAGTTGTTTTTAGCCAATGGTTCAATTATAGCTGTTGCCGTGTAAATTTTGGATATGAATTGTAAATGATGTCCTTTGGTTAAGTAGTGTCTTTGAATTGTATAGTCGAAACGTTGTCGTTTTGAAGTCAAGTGGGTCGTTTAAGTCTTGTAATGAATTGGATAGTTGTCATGAGCTCATTTGTTAGTTGGAGCTGTTAGTTAGAGTTGTTAGTTGCAACTGAAAATGAGGAGACATAGTATAAGTGTAAGGGAATGGACCGAAAAAGGTTATGCAATGAATGATCAATTCTCATTTTCTCTCTCTCTAGATTCGCGCTCTCTCTCTCTCTTGCTCTCTCTCTCTCTCTCTCTCTCTCTCTCTCTTAATTGTTCTTCCCCAAATCTTTGGAACTCATCTTCTTCTTCTTAATTTCCCAATTCTGTTCTCTGTAATTTTGTGAATAGGCCGAGTAAGGGGCTAATTCCTTATAAGTGGTGTCAGAGTTGTTCTTTCCTGAATCTGAAGACATTAAATGGTAAAGTTTTTTCGATCAACCATGGTTAATAATCAAGAAATCAGAGATGAAGATACTATTGATGTTGCAGATCAACAACATGACATAGCTGCTCTGCAATCACAAATGGTAGACGTGTACAATAAGAACACAGGAATTGTGTTAAGGACTGAAGTGATGTTTTCCAATCTTGAAGCAAGAAATGAAGCAAGGTTCGAAGCATTAATGAGCAATATGATCGCATTTCCTTAGACAGAGGAAGAGATCAAGGTAGGCTTCTGTCCACTCCAGATACAGCAATGGGCAACACTTCTGCAGCTAGAGTGGAGAGGTTCAACCCACGAGTTACCAGAAATCTCGATGATGGAAATGGGTTCTTACCCTAATGGAATAGAGGTATGCACAATGAACATCAACCACACTTTCAATTTCCAAGAATTGAATTTCCCAAATTTGGTGGCTTTGATGTAAAAGGCTGGTTAAAGAGGTGTATAAGGTTTTTCCAACTAAACCCAATCCCTGAAGAGAATAGGGTATCATTTGCTTCCATATATCTCGAATCCAAGGCGGACCAATGGTTCTAGTCCTACTATGATGATCCTATCGGGGTTCCTTGGGAGAGGTTTGCAAGAGACATCTCAAATAGATTCTCTGATATGGGATATGAAGACATAGTAGGCCAATTCAAGAACCTGGTGCAAAATGGTTCAATGGAAGAGTACGAATCTAAGTTTGTAGAACTTAAACCTCTGATTATGGCTAAGAACAGAGGGCTAACAAACGATTATTTTGTGTCTTGCTTTGTTAGCAGATTGAAGGATAAAATTGGAAATTTGGTTAAGATGTTTAACCCCCATTCTCTAGCTCATGCTATCACACTGACCATACTACAAAAAAAACCATTTAGAAAGAACTAAGGAGACCATACCATCAAACCCTAAAACAAACCCATTCAATAGACCCAATTTTACCTAAAATTTTCCAATTCAATCAAACCCACAACTAATTTTTCTTCCTCATCTCAACCAAATCCTGTCATTATGAATTCCAATAATTCCTAACCTTTCCAAAAACCTGAGCCAAACAGAACCTTACCCTTTCAATCCATAAGGAGAATTTCCCCAGAAGAAATGCAATTAAGAAGAGAAAAGAACATATGCTACTACTACGATGAAGTGTTCCATATAGGTCATGTATTTAAGAAAAGACATCTCTTTATGATTTCTGGTACAGAAGAAGCACTAGAGGAGATTACTGAATAATGGGATCAGATGGAATTAATTGCTAAAAGGTGGAAAAAGTACCAACTGAGGTAACTATTTCCTTTAGGGTTTAGGGTTTAGGGTTTTAGGGTTTGGGGTTTGGGGTTTCGGGTTTCGGGTTTTAGGGTTTCGGGTTTGGGGTTTCGGGTTTCGGGTTTCGGGTTTAGGGTTTTCGGGTTTCGGGTTTCGGGTTTCGGGTTTCGGGTTTTCGGGTTTAGGGTTTCGGGTTTAGGGTTTCGGGTTTAGGGTTTAGGGTTTAGGGTTTAGGGTTTAGGGTTTAGGGTTTAGGGTTTAGGGTTTAGGGTTTAGGGTTTAGGGTTTAGGGTTTAGGGT